>CM062805.1:869442058-872259014 GCA_031772625.1 Pinus tabuliformis
GAGAGTGAGAGAGAGAGAGCGAGACAGAGAGGGTGAGAGAGAGCGAGACAGAGAGGGTGAGAGAGAGAGAGAGGGCGAGGAGAGAGAGATAGGGCAAGGAGAGAGAGAGAGTGAGATAGGAGAGAGAGGGGGGAGAGAGAGATAGTGAGAGAGAGCGAGAGGTGGGCGAGAGAGGAAGAGAGAGAGGGGGAGAGAGAGAGGGGTAGAGAGAGAGAGAGAGAGAGAGAGAGAGAGAGAGAAAGAGGTGAGAGAGGGTGAGATAGAGGGCGAGATAGAGAGAGAGGGCAAGAGGGGGGAGGGGAGGGCGAGAGAGGAGAGAGAGGGCGAGAGGGGGAGAGAGAGGGTGAGAGAGAGAGAGGGAAAGAGAGAGAGAGAGAGAGAGAGAGAGAGAGAGAGGGTGAGGTAGATAGAGAGAGAGAGAGAGAGGGGAGAGAGAGAGATAGAGAGAGAGAGGGAGAGAGACAGAGAGAGAGAGAGGGAGAGAGAGGGGCGAGAGAGAGAGAAAGCAGGAGAGGGAGAGAGAGAGAGAGAGGGCAAGGGAGAGAGGGTGAGGGAGGGAGAGAGAGAGAGAGAGGGCGAGAGAGAGAGAGAGATAGAGAGAGAGAGAGCGAGAGGGGGAGAGAGAGAGAGAGAGAGGGCGAGAGAGAAAGAGAGAGAGAGAGAGGGCGAGGGGAAAGAGAGAGAGAGAGAGGCGAGAGAGGGGTGTAGAGAGAGAGGGAGAGAGAGAGCGAGAGAGAGGAGAGAGAGGGGAGAGAGAGAGAGATAGAGAGGAGAGGGGGGAGAGATAGAGAGATGGTGAGAGAGAAAGAGGGTGAGAGAGAGGGAGAGTGTGAGAGGGAGAGAGGGAGAGAGGGGAGAGAGAGAGAGGCGGGGAGAGAGATGGGGGAGAGCGATGAGAGCGAGAGAGGGCGAGAGCGAGAGAGAGGGGGGGGAGAGCGAGGGCAGGAGAGAGAGAGAGAGAGAGAGGGAGAGGGAAATGTTGGAAATAATACTGAGAGGGGGGGTGAATCAGTATTATCAGATCAATAAAACTTTTCAAATTTCATGCTCAGAAACATATACGCTACTTCAGTTAAGTGAACCCGCGTGTACACGCTACTGTGTTTAAAGAAACTAGCATATATCCAGAAATCTTATCTTCAGTAAATGCATCAGAACATTATTAACCACATTGACAGTAAACAGGTGCAGTATAACAGAACAGATCATCACACAAAAGCCACACACATGAACACCATGATATAAGGTGGAAACCCAATGTGGGTGAAAACCACCTGCTGCAATTCGTCTCTTTCTTCTTTAATAAGAAACTTGTTTTACAATGTACTGGTGCAGTCATTTACCAGCACGCAGGCTACAACCTGCAGAGGGCTACAACCCTCATAGCTCTTGTACTAGCCGATCCATTTACTAGTACGTAGGTGCCAACCTACAGAAGGCTACAACCTTCACTCGTTTTCCAGCTGCTCCTGGAAGGGAGCTACAACCCCCTGGCTCTTGTACTGGCTGATATGTTTACCAGTACGTAGGTGCCGGCCTACGATCTTCCCGGGACCACGTTTCATACATTTTCATACTGGATCCATGAAACTATCACCATTGTAGTACAACCTGCATCATCAATCTCTGAATCACCCAATACTGAATCACTGAAACCCTGTCAACAACAAACAGACAACATAACGACAACCAGATCCAACTCCATCTTCAAATATCATACTTCACATTGTATACGCTACTTCGATGAACCCAACCTGCGTGTATACGCTCTTTTACCAAAACCAACCCGCGTACAGATCTGCAAATTCTAACTTATAACTCCGCAGCTATATCAGACATCAAAACATACCCAGATCATAACAATAAACATGTGTCAATATATATGGTCTATCCACAGTCATACCATATGAAGATAATCATTCCAAGCCTTGAGATCTCGTTCCATCATTCATCATCCTCCACATGAATGAAACCTTGGTTCAGATCACCAACCCATAACCAACACTTGGATCTCACACTTCCTCAGATCTTCATTACTCCCACACTCTTGCTCACATCTGGCCTAATGATCTTCTCCTTATATAGGCTTAGGCCCTTCACAATACCATGGTCCAAAACCATAGTAACACAATACCATCAACTTCAAAACTAGGGATCAACACGTCCGTCGAGACACCATGGTCCAAAACCATAGGCACAACTTCCAAGGACTAACCGCCACGGACCAAAGATAAGTTTTCCACATGTACGCGCTTTTACTGAAGCCAACCTGCGTGTACACGCTAATTTTCCTTAATGAACCTGTACATATCTCTTTCTTGTCCTGCTGTACTGAGATCTGTCAAGTTGCCATCACTTGTACCTGTCTCTGAGTGAGTTGCCATCAAGGACAACACTTGTATCATAATGCCAACAGGAAAGAGGGGGAGAGAGGGGGAGATAGAGAGAGAGGGAGAGAGAGAGAGAGAGAGAGAGGGAGAGAGAGAGGGTGAGGGCGGAGAGAGAGAGAGGAGAGGAGAGAGAGAGAGAGAGGCGAGGGAGAGAGAGAGGGAGGGAGGGAGAGGGGGAGAGAGAGAGAGAGAGGCGAGGAGAGAGAGAGGGAGGGAGGAGAGGGGAGAGAGAGAGAGAGAGAGAGAGGCGAGGGAGAGAGAGAGGGAGGGAGGGAGAGGGGGAGAGAGAGAGAGCAATAGTGAGAGAGAGGGGGAGGGAGAGATATAGGGCGAGGGGGAGAGAGAGAGAGGGGGGAGAGAGGGGGGAGGGGGAGAGAGAGGAGGGAGAGAGGGGGACGAGGGGAGAGAGAGGGGGGGAGAGCAGGGACGGGGGGAGAGAGAGAGGGGGGAGAGCAAGAGAGAGAGAGAGAGAGAGAGAGAGAGGGATAGAGAGGGTGAGGGAGGAGAGAGGGAGAGAGAGAGAGGGATAGAGAGGGTGAGGGAGGGAGAGAGGGAGAGAGAGAGAGGGGGAGAGGGGAAGACGGAGAGAGAGAGAGAGAGAGAGGGGGGGGGAGAGAGGGAGAGGGAGGTGGAGAGTGAGAGAAAGGGGAGAGGGGGGAGGGAGAGAGAGTGTGAAAGGGGGGGAGGAGAGCGAGAGAGAGGGGGGGAGGGAGAGAGTGGGGGCGGGGGGGAGAGAGAGAGAGAGCGAGAAGGGAGAGAGAGAGAGAGGGGGGGGGAGAGAGAGAGAGGAGGGGAGAGAGGGAGAGAGAGAGAGAGAGGAGGGGGGAAGTGGGTGAGAGAGGGGGAAGAGTGAGAGAGGGAGAGTGAGAGAGAGAGAGAGAGATATAGAGAGAGCGAGAGAGAGAGGGGGGGGAGGGAGAGTGAGAGAGAGGGGGAGAGAGAGGGAGAGAGAGGGGGGGAAAGGGGGAGAGAGCAAGAGAGAGAGAGGGGGAGAGAGAGAGAGAGTGAAGGGGAGAGAGAGAGGGGGAGAGAGGGCGAAGGACAGAGAGAGAGGGAGGGAGAGGGGGAGAGGGAGAGAGAGAGAGTGAGAGAGAGAGAGGCGAGAGAGGGCAAGAGAGAGATATAGATGGCGGGGGGGGGGGGGGGGGGGGGGGGAGAGAGAGAGAGAGAGAGAGAGAAAGAGAGAGAGAGAGAGGGAGGGAGAGGGGGAGAGGGAGAGAGAGAGAGCGAGATGAGAGCGAGAGAGAGAGAGAGGGCGAGAGAGGGCAAGAGAGAGAGATAGATGGCGGGGGGGGGGGGAGAGGAGAGAGAGGGAGAGAGAGAGAGAGAGAGAGAGAGAGAGAGAAAGAGAGAGAGAGAGGGAGGGAGAGGGGGGAGAGGGACAGAGAGAGAGAGAGATAGAAAGAGGGAGAGAGAGAGAGAGCGTGAGAGAGGGGGAGAGAGAGAGAGAGAGAGCGTGAGAGAGGGCGGGAGAGAGAGAGAGAGAGCGAGCGAGAGACAGGGGGCGAGAGAGGGGGAGAGGGAGATAGATAGAGAGAGAGAGCAAGAGGGAGAGAGAGGAGAGAGAGAGAGAGAGAGAGGGCGAGAGAGGGCAAGAGAGAGAGAGAGAGGGAGAGAGAGATAGAGGGTGAGAGAGAGAGGAGAGAGAGATAGAGGGAGAGAGAGATAGAGGGTGAGAGAGAGAGAGAGAGAGAGTGAGAGAGAGAGGGGGTGAGAGAGGGGGGAGAGGGAGAGAGAGATTGAGAGAGGGTGAGAGAGAGAGGGAGGGAGAGAGGGGGGGAGGAGAGAGAGTGAGGAGAGAGGGGGGAGAGAGAGAGAGTGAGAGAGAGAGAGAGTGAGAGAGATAGAGCGAGACAGAGAGGGTGTGTGAGAGAGAGAGAGAGGGCGAGGAGAGAGAGGGCAAAGAGAGAGAGAGTGCGAGGGGGGAGAGAGAGGGGGAGAGAGAGAGAGCGAGAGAGAGCGAGAGAGGAGGGCGAGAGAGAAAGAGAGAGAGGGGGAGAGAGAGAGGGGTAGAGAGAGAGAGAGAGAGAGAAAGAGGGGGAGAGAGGGTGAGAGAGAGGGCGGAGAGAGAGAGAGAGGGAGAGAGGGGAGAGGGAGGGCGAGAGAGAGAGAGAGAGGGCGAGAGGGGGAGAGAGAGGGCGAGAGAGAGAGAGATAGATAGAGAGAGAGAGGGTGAGGTAGATAGAGAGAGAGAGAGGGAGAGAGAGAGAGAGAGAGAGAGAGAGTGTGAGTGAGAGGAGAGAGAGAGAGGGAGAGAGAGGGGCGAGAGGAGAGAGAAAGCAGGAGAGGGAGAGGGAGAGAGAGAGAGAGAGGGTGAGGGAGAGAGGGTGAGGGAGGGAGAGAGAGAGAGAGAGGGCGAGAGAGAGAGAGAAGAGAGAGAGAGAGAGCGAGAGGGGGAGAGAGAGAGAGAGGGCGAGAGAGAGAGAGAGAGAGAGAGAGGGTGGGAGAGACAGAGAGAGGAAGAGAGGGAGGTGTTAGGTTCCTATACCAATAGGAGTCATAATTTTGAATGACTAAGGTTAAGCCTTGTAATATTTTACATACCTTTGCTTTCTGCAAATTATTTCCATATTAAAAAATTAAAAAATGTAAAGAGGGTATGTCCTAAAAGAAAATCGAAAGGACAAAAATAATAAGAGAAGGTAAAAAAAATGAAAATATTGAACCCTAAAAGAAAAAACAGACCATGAAAGTGTGCAAGTCTAAATGCACTAGTATTTACTTTTATGCATAATATGATGTTACCTAATGTATTGTGTGCGAGCATTGTTATTCATGCACAATCCATGGAATCAAACTATTTAATCTTGGTTATTTCATGCTTTGAATTTTATGTTTATAGTTAGAGAATAAAATCTGACCAAACAGTTTAATTTTGGCAGATCATAGATAAGGTAGAGAAATAAAAGGAGTTCATCAGTTTAATCTGATCCCTTGGATGATATAAGATTAGAATTAGATAGATCAATTTTCAAAAGAAAAATGGATGTTAAGGGTTTGCTAGTCTAATGCACCCAAATAAAATGAAGAAAAAATGGTAGGGTAAGTGATGGGTAAGTAGAAGAAAGGTTGCTGAAGTATAAAGTTGATTGGGTCAAAACACATGCATCATGCTTAGAAACATATTCCTATATGTATAATCAATCATGGAAGCAAAAGCAAAGGTTTACAAGTTAATTTAATTAACTCCCCCTTAGTCATTTTTTCCCCTATACTTACTAATTTCCTACTGTTATAGACATTTTTGTGCCTCGCAACATGGAGCATGAAATGTCAATAATTACAGGGATCCTCAGTCCCTAAACATGTTGTTCTTACCCCTAGAAGAACAAGGTCAGCAAACCACAGCACTTCCCATCAGTTCTCCACCTGAAAACACTCAAAAACAGGCTATTTTTGGATCATGTCAGCTGCTCCACTGAGCATCTGCGCTGGAATGCAATTGCTCCTCCTTGTACCTGCGCTGAAAGTCAAATCTAATGAAGGCTACCTGCGCTGGGCGAGATTGGCCAAGTGGCACAGTCATTCTGCAAGGTGTCAATTGCCCAGGAAGCTTCCAAACTGACACTTGGTTCAAGGGATTCGCCCTGTGATGAGTAAGAGGTACTTGATCTCCATGTGTAAGCAAGGATCTCCAAGTGGACTCAAGAACTGAAGTTTAACTGAAGAGGGAAAGGACACAAGGCAGCTTTATGTCAGTCTCAAGCTGACTCATCCTTTCTTCTTCTATCCTATATATAGAGCTCTTCTATGAGGTCTAAGGAGGCTGGAATTTTGTGCAAAGCAAGGAAGTGCTGTTGGTTTACAGTTAGAGCTATTGGGTGATTGCTTTTATAGAGGTGAAGAGGAGATTTCTTGCTGCTGGGGAGGTGCTGCTGGATTGGAGCCATTGATGGTTGTAACCTTCTCAGAACCCTTTTACTTCTATCAATAAAGCTTTGAATGTTCTCCTATATACTTGTATTGCATTGATGTATTGTATTTACTTGTATATCTGATTCACTCTAATCCATGCATCAGTTATGAGTACATGTTTCTTGTAGCTTTCCTTCTCTTGTTTGTGCAGGATCTTTGTGTAGCTGGACCGGCAAAGGGAGCAAGGAGCTGGGAACAAGAGACAAAGAGAGAGGATAGGATCGACAAAAGCGAAAGACTCCGGTTGGTCAATCTTTTCTTCCTTCTCTGTACTTTCATAAAGGAAAACATCAAAGCTTTACTTTCAGTTGTTGCTAAGGACTGTCACCCTTAGAGTAGGGATAGGGTCATCCGAGTCGGATACTTTTCCCCACAACAAACTGGCGACTCCGCTGGGGAGCCTAGTATCTTGTTGGTGTTTGTAGTATCTTTGCTATTCATTTCCTGAACCAAAGAGTACCAAATCGAAAAGCTTTTGACTATATCAAAAGCGAAGTAGAGGGACTGCTACTCTTGCTCATTTACTGAGCAGATTCATGATTTGAAGAGCTGATCTACAAAAGACTCTTGTACTCTTTGTGATAGCTTTTCATCCTCTTGATCATCCCTTAGCTTGTACTTGACCTATAGCTTTTTATTTCAGCAAAAACAGTGCATTTTTGAGCTTTTTATGACCCGGAAATCCTTGTAAACGCAACTCTCGTGTCTCAGTGCAGGCTGTCCACAGGCAGTCTGCATTCCAGCGCAGGTACTCCCTTCGGGAACTGCGCTGAGAGTCAATTTGACAGACCAGAGCCTGCGCTGATCCAGTTAGGCTATGTCCTCCTGAGGTTTCCCACTGTGTCTTAGCCCTGTTTTCACTGTTGTTTTGCTGCTGATTGCTTGTCATTTGTACTTGCTGTAAACCAACTTTCCTTGACATTATTCCGCCTCAGTTGTGTGATGAAACTGTGATTGTTCTTTCAGTATTTCTTATTTCAGTTACAGTTTCCCATTGAGAAAGGTGAACCAGTATAGCTGTGGCCTCTTAGATCCTGAACTGTAAAAGTGTCTTTGTGATCTTAAGAGCTAATTTTATTACTGTTCATGGCTGTTTGAGTTTGTTTGTTTTTCATCTTGTGGTTTGAATCTATATATTTCCAGTGTCTAAACAAGTCGATCTTAAGGTGTCTTTTGATTTTGGACAAGCTTGTTTACTTTCGCTCGAAATTAGATTCAAAGTTATACAACAGTTTCCTTTTTGTCTTACATCAACATTAAGGATAACGAAAAGAAATATCTGCATTGTGCATTTTGCATTTGACTGTGTGCTTGACGATTTAGGAAAATTTGCATTTTTAGTGTGTGTTCTATGATCTGTGAGAAAAGTTGATATCCTCTTTTCCCTCAGTAGATTAAGGTTTTCAAAGTTGAAAGATCGAAAAGTTTTGCTTCTCATCTTAGATTGCATGTAGGAAGTTGTATATATACATCTCGTGGTGATCCTTAAAGGCAAACTGCTAAGCAAGATCAACATTAAAATAAACCCAATTTACATAACAACGCTTCGTAACATAACGCAAACATCTAGAGGTCTAGGTAGAGACGTGTTCCGGCGGCGTTAAACATATTGACTGTCGATCTCTACGAAGGTGGGTGATTCCTCCTGAGAGTCGGTGGCACTAATACGGACTTGTGCTCCCGCGTACCGTCGCGTATATTGGGAGACCCCTATAGGCATTTATCCTTTATCCATAGGAAGCCGTGTCGACCGCCCTACTGATCGCGATGCAGTGAACACAGCATTCACGAAGATCGACCACCCGTACCGTAAAACGTATTCTGTGGTTTCGCGAAAGGTTTGGCACACCCTCTGCCTAGATCTCCAGAGCAGTTTCTTTTGGCCTTTTTCAAACTCTATAACTGAAAAAGTCCAACCGAGCATTTGTCACTTCGGGCTCGTTAATACATCGAAGGCGACTAGAGTCATCTTTAGCTTTTTCTCGACTCTTAAAACATGAAAAAGCAAGTTTGTGTCTAAAAGCGTCGTTAATAAAATTTATTTTAAGCAGAACAAAATCACCTGTTATTCCCACGTTGATCTTTCAGTTGAAAAGTATGGAGCCCACCAACCAAGGAGGCAACCTTGGCGGAAGTCCAAATCCCTTCTCCTCTTGGGGAGATGTTGGTGCGCCTCATATGGCAACATTGTCACTTCCAGGATTGACAATCGGCCTCCCTGTATGGCTCTTTTCAACTAATGTAGTCCAGATCGCCACTAATCCTAAACAATCGAATCAACAGTCAGACCAGTCTAGAACTACCCACCAGCCTTCCACTTCTTACAATACTTCCTCTGATCCTTCATCTTCGCAAGGTGGAGCTGGCAAAAGTCAACCTCCCAAGGAGAAGAAGGAAAAGAAGAAGAGAGAAAAGAAGAAGAAGGAGCCTAAGGCGACTGGGGGCAAGCAAAAGACATCTGACGAAAACCCACCCACTGCACAGACCGGGCCTAAATCACCATGTGTCATATGTAGAGGAGACCATTTCCACAGAGATTGTCCCTGTATTCCCCGGATACTAAGGGACTGGTCCCCTCGTCTGCACAATTCGGGGGCATCAACCTCTGACCATCAGGTTGATTGCTTTCCGTCAACCAGTGAAAGTGAAGGATCAAGACAAAAAGGGGGAGTAAGATTCCCCTGTAAGTGGTGTGAAGGCAGTCATGCCATCCACCGTTGTCCCTTCTTAGACGAAGCGAAAAGAGTTTTGGAAGATCGTCCGGTTTCACCGGTAAAACTTCCTCCTGGATACAAAAAACTCGTGCCAAGTCCTTCGTTGGTTGAAAATACAGCTGGCCCGCTCAAGTGGTCGGCTGAAGCGTCAGTCACTGAAAATGAACCTACTGAATCCAGACCGGACGAAAGTCCAAAGGTCGATACGGCAGTTGACCCGGTTCTACCTTCAGAAGTTTCATCTTCAAATGACACCGTCGCCGAAGAGTCATCTTCATGCGACACCCTCACTGAAGAGAATAAGGATGACACCATCCAGGTTCTTTTCATCAGCACCGACTCTGATGAGCGTCAGGGCAATGCGCCCATTCCTTTATCGCAGGAAGGAACATCATCAGGGTCATATCCGGCCGTATATTCGGTCCCACCACCAAGCAACCTGGTTGTATCCTTTGATTGGAATCAACTAGGCAGACCCCGGTTACCAGCCAGTGTACCATTCAGAATCATTGTCCAGATCTATAGAATGATCATGGCTGGTACTATCATTGATGAAGGGGCGTCTGTGAGTATCCTTTCCTCTGTTGCTTGGAAAGCACTGGGTTCCCCAGCACTTTTACCTGAGTTAAGAAATCTCTCAGGTTTTGATAAAGGAACCAGTCGACCATTAGGAATCCTCCCCAATGTGCCTGTTACATTGAAAGGGAAGACCGTTAATTTGAACGTGATGGTCGTCCAAGGACCCTTGGATTATAACCTACTCCTTGGACGTGACTATATTTATTGCATGGGAGTGATAGTCTCCTCACTCTTTAGAGTAATGTGTTTTCCACACGAAGGAAGGATGGTCAAGCTCGTAGACCAACTTTCATTTCCGGGATCTCGCATCGCAAATAGTCAAATACCATTCCTAAATGGTCTGTTCACACAAGATTCGCCTCCGCCCCCAGTCCTCCTTCCCGATGAGTGCGAGTGATTCGGAAAGAAAGACTGGAACCCAGGGGGCATGCACCCTGGTCTGCTTCGGGCAGAAGAAACCCTGGGTATAAGGTAGAATTTCCGCAGAAGAATATGACTAGTCCGTACCCCGTCCGTGGATGGAAGAGGGGTTGTTCTGGAATAGTATTCTTTTGTTAAAGTTATGTGTTTGGCTAAAGAGTCATTCACCTTTGTCTAAAGAGGTGGGCACTGCCCAAGTAGGAATTCCCTTATTGCAACAAGTAGTAACCATATTTGGGGAAAAGCAAGCCTCACCCATTAAAACAAATGTTTTGAAGGATAAGTAGGGGCAGCCTCCAAAGAAAGAGATTCTATTGTTGTGATATAGGGTAACCATATTTGAGTAACCCAATGATAGACATCGCCGAAGAAAGAGATTGATTTGCGGCAACAAATAGAACCCTCTTCGGATAATAAGAAAGAGGCAAGCCTCCCTCAATAATACCAATGTTTTGTCTTTGAGTAGTGTTCTTCTCTTGTCACAAATAGCTGTTCATTAAAAGGTGGGCCGACGGGAAGACTGAGTACCGCGTAAGACCCCTTAGAATAACGAGAAGACTAGTATCGTTAACATTAGATTGGCAAGATGACAAGTAGCTGTGAACACCCAAAGAAAAGCAGAGGTGGGGGAGAGGAGGGGCAGCCTCGAAATTCTATCCTATACCTGGGGGCATGCAAACCTTCTGGAGTGCAAGCTAGGGGCGGTTATTTATCTGGTTTTAAGATTAACCGTTTTCCGAACTTACATAAAGGAAGGATGAGTTGGAGCATAGCTGTGGTAAGGCGCAAGCTCTATAAAAAATGGATCCTTAGAGGAGGCATTCTTATTTTATGACTGGTATTTCGAGCAGTTTTAGCACATAGTTCATGCTCGTTAAAAAATAAACGCAAGATCCGAGCAGTTTTAGCGCATAGTTCATGCTCGTTAAAAAATAAACATAAGTTTATGAGCAGGCTTTCCTTTAGAGTTCAAGCTCATTCAAAAAAAAAATGAACTGGTAAATACCCTTTTGAGATCGTAAATTCATCAGCCATAAAAGCCTTGGTCGTGTTTGTGCACCGTCACCTCCACCGTCATTTGGCCGATCATTCACTTCCATTTGTGTGTTTACCCATTTTGAGGAACATCTGCGAAGAGTGATTTCACCTAGCCATCCTTGTGACACTGCCGTGATTGGAAAATTCCAACTTGTACCTGGAATCAGTTGCTATCCCTGTTCATCACTCGTTCCTCAAAAGACGAGTCCTCTTTGAGCTCTTTTCAGACTCGTAAAATATGAAAAGTTTGCCGAGTTTTGGCCTTCCAGCTCGTTAAAAGGACCGGAAGAGCTATCCCTCATTTAGACTTTAATCTTTTTGGACCTGAGGGATTATTACACAAAAAGATCGAGCGCTTGTCTTGTTCGGCTCGTTAAAAGTACCGAACACCCATCCCTTCTGTATTGTTTTATACTTTTTCGAACTTAAGGGATTAGATGACGAAAAAGGAATTATGGAGTTAACTTTATGTACCTTTTCAGACTCTCTAAAAATGAAAAGGACCGAGTTTTCCTTGTCGTTAGACTCGTTAAAATGATTAAATAGCGACAAACTTGTCTTTAGACGAGAACGAGTTTCCCTATCGCTAAGCTCGTTAAATCATAGCGATGGGCTTGCCCGAAGGGCAGGTTATAGAACAAGCATATGTTATCCTCCTCAAGCTTGACAAAAATAAAGAGGTACTGGTCAGAAATGACTGGGGAAAAATTGGGAGAACATCAAAGTTTAATGGTAGCAAGTCGCTCTTGAACATGACACTTTTCCTCCGTACCACATCGGGTTGGGTTGTTTCATTCACCGGTCTCATCACCATGGTCCTCGCCAAACCATCCACATTTGGGGTAATGCTACCGATCCATCGCATCAGTGTCGTTATATGTTCAAGAGGGGTCATTCTGAAAGTGTCAACCGTGTCCCATCCACTGCCATACATTATCCTTCATCCATTCATGATCGCCACCCTGAATCATATATCACAGTTTGTTTTCACCTCCACTAAAATCATTAGCTCCGTTCCGTTTCATTGATGTGGGATCCATTAAGGCCCTCCTTTGACGGATCGCTTCTTGTCGACTTCAGCTCATTATCCAAGAAGTTGATCTAGGAACAACCCCATCAGTACTTTGAAGCTTGCATGCCTCAATGGCAAGTTTCTCACTTCCGGCGACAGGTATACATCAATGACCTTCGACCAGAAGATTTTGCGTGGCGTTCGACGCTAAGTCCTTTATTCACGCCACGTGAATTGTACTGCAGTACCTTGAGGGTCATTATCATTATCGGTGATTCCTCTCGCGCTTGTTAACGGTTTTTCATCATTGACCGGTAATCAAGCGATGTCTTTCCATGTTCGACTTCAGCGAAATTCTCACATGGATCGACTTGTACTTAGAGTGAAGATCGAACGAGTTTGAAGACCCCGGATCTAGTTTCATCCATCCGGGCTGCGATACATTTTCAGGAAATATAAAAACATTTGTCATGGACATCATTGCAGCAGATGATCATCCTACTCAAAGGATGATAATTTCAGCAGAGAATTATCAGTCTACCATCAGACGATCGTCTGTTCTATGTACCAAAATGTATTTATAAAGCTGAGCATGGGAATGCCCGCCTCAGCTAGATCATGAAAATAGAATGAAAAATAATGTATTGTATTGTATTATATTACAGGGCGCCTCCTCAGCACTGGGATGAACTTCGGACCCTCTAGATAAAGCATTTCACCCGATAAACGGCCTCATACTTTAGGGGGCAACTGTTATAGACATTTTTGTGCCTCGCAACATGGAGCATGAAATGTCAATAATTACAGGGATCCTCAGTCCCTAAACATGTTGTTCTTACCCCTAGAAGAACAAGGTCAGCAAACCACAGCACTTCCCATCAGTTCTCCACCTGAAAACACTCAAAAACAGGCTATTTTTGGATCATGTCAGCTGCTCCACTGAGCATCTGCGCTGGAATGCAACTGCTCCTCCTTGTACCTGCGCTGAAAGTCAAATCTAATGAAGGCTACCTGCGCTGGGCGAGATTGGCCAAGTGGCACAGTCATTCTGCAAGGTGTCAATTGCCCAGGAAGCTTCCAAACTGACACTTGGTTCAAGGGATTCGCCCTGTGATGAGTAAGAGGTACTTGATCTCCATGTGTAAGCAAGGATCTCCAAGTGGACTCAAGAACTGAAGTTTAACTGAAGAGGGAAAGGACATAAGGCAGCTTTATGTCAGTCTCAAGCTGACTCATCCTTTCTTATTCTATCCTATATATAGAGCTCTTCTATGAGGTCTAAGGAGGCTGGAATTTTGTGCAAAGCAAGGAAGTGCTGTTGGTTTACAGTTAGAGCTATTGGGTGATTGCTTTTATAGAGGTGAAGAGGAGATTTCTTGCTGCTGGGGAGGTGCTGCTGGATTGGAGCCATTGATGGTTGTAACCTTCTCAGAACCCTTTTACTTCTATCAATAAAGCTTTGAATGTTCTCCTATATACTTGTATTGCATTGATGTATTGTATTTACTTGTATATCTGATTCACTCTAATCCATGCATCAGTTATGAGTACATGTTTCTTGTAGTTTTCCTTCTCTTGTTTGTGCAGGATCTTTGTGTAGCTGGACCGGCAAAGGGAGCAAGGAGCTGGGAACAAGAGACAAAGAGAGAGGATAGGATCGACAAAAGCGAAAGACTCCGGTTGGTCAATCTTTTCTTCCTTCTCTGTACTTTCATAAAGGAAAACATCAAAGCTTTACTTTCAGTTGTTGCTAAGGACTGTCACCCTTAGAGTAGGGATAGGGTCATCCGAGTCGGATACTTTTCCCCACAACACCTACCCACAAGCATGTTCTAGTATTTTTAATCCTTCAACTAGTCAAAGAGGCTTAGAGCATTTCTTTGACTTTTGGTGGGACTGGACCATCAGCTTAATGGCTTATGGACATCAAGAGTTAGAATCCCCTTCATAAAAGTCATCCCCCTTCATTTTCCTAATAAAACCCCTTTTCCTAAGGTTAAACTCCATTTGCTTATGAAAAGTAAGCGACTCCATGATTAAATTCCTTTTCATTCGAAAAACCCACAAAAAACATTTCATCCTAAGTATAAATCGTATGCGCAAACATTACCTTTTTACTTAGGGGTATATCCACTCCACCCATCACATTTCATATTAATTTTTGATGTAATTATATAAACCCGCAATATACCTTTTCCCGTATATAATTAAATCCCCTATGTAATATCCCAACCCTTAGTTTTAATAAAAACTATACAATTCCCCCTATATCCCGACGGAACCCTCTTAATACACCCCCGTGCGATGAACAATCAATGAATCCCCTCATTAACATTGAATAAACCCCAATCCACTGTAATTAAAGCCCTTGGGCCCCCCTCCGAAGCCCATGCTCTTATCATTCACGCACCTCCCTCGCCTGACTACCATTCGATAATTTGCGCCCAAATCCAACGGTCCACAGCAATATCGGCCGCGCCCGATAGACAAACGTTATCCGCCAGATAAAGTGGTTTTCCCCGACCCCCTGAAAGTTATGTGTCAAGCTCTAGACTATATCAGGTGGCCCCTCCTAAAAACCACCTTCGCCTCATAAGCGGTGCGATGACCTCTAATACCGCCCCCCGCCAACCTATAAAACCACCTATTATCCATTAATATGAATTTTCGCGCCATATTCAAAAAGTTTCCCGTTAAGCTTAAAACCCTGAAAACCTTTGTTTTCATGCCTTTCACCTGTTTCACAGTTAAAACCGTTAAACCCTTCAGCACCACCCTGAACCTCTGTAACATCATTTAACCTCCATTTACGTTCAAAACGTTGCCCCGACTCCTTCCCTGCGAACCTGTGTTTTCTTAATAATTGTTGAATTTTGTAGGTAATCTGTAGAAGACTAGACCTTGGATAAACAATTCTGATACTAGTCACAGAACTTGTTTACTCCAAGACTCGGCATGAAACCTATTCAAAAACTTGTATTCAGAAGAAAAACACATTTATACAAGGAACAAAGAAGAAGACAATTACACACAGAGCCAAGAAGAAAACATTCATATAGAGCCTTGACTGTTAAAACAGAGGGACCATATAGAGTATGCAGTTAGAAGACAAACAAATGAAACATACAGAAAGTTGATCAATATCCATTACCATATGCTAATACATATAAAAAACTAAATGATTTACTATTGAAATACACAGTAAAAAGTTAAAATGTACAGTAAAAGTAAAAACACAGTAAAGGATATTGATAGGTCATCAAAGTAAAAGTGTATAAAATGAAAGAGTATCAGTAAAAGTGTATCAGATTGAAAAATCAAAGTGAAAAAAGATGAAATCAGAATAGAAATGGTACATTTTCTAGAAATTTCCTGTTTAAGTCATAATTTTTCAGAAACTATTGTGGCCAATCCAAGATGAATTTTGAGAAACTGGAGGAGGTTTGTGTTTCCAAAAGGCCTATACAAAATCCTATCTCACCTTTTACACAGGTATTACAAAAAGGGAGATAAATGCATATCTTCAGAGCCTATTTTTCGGACTGTGCAAAGTCCTATTGTTGACATCTTTTTGCAGAAACTATTGTGAACAACTGGAGATGAATTTTGGGAAACTGAGAGAGGTTTATCTCAAGAACATACTTATCTACAATAACCTATTTCACAGTTTACATATCTATCTTGGATTGAGATATACAGAGGTATCACTGGACCCTGATTTTGTAGAATTTCTGGGGCAGAATGCACAAAGGAAGGACTTAGTTGGTGACTTGGAAGCCGCATCATCAATTAAGAGTTGCTATCAAATTTGAATTTCTCTTCTTTGTCACCATAAATCCATAAATATAGTGCCAAATAGATTCATTAATTTTGAGTGTCCTTTATTTAAGTTCTATTAATGTAAAATAGTTTGAGATATTTGTAAAACCAATCTTGATATTTTCTCAAGATATTTCAGTTTAGAATTTGTATAAATACTTCTTCATTTGAAGTATTTTAGGTGGATTCTTAGACATTTCTATAGACTTCTTGATTAAAAGACTGTAAAGCCATTGGAGCATTGGCTGAGCCAACAAACTAGATTGATGAATAAAAACCAGATATTTCAAAGGATTCATGTGTTGAGCGAAGTGCAGACAAGTATTTTCTCACGTTGTTGTTATCTTTCTTAAAATTTTTCCATAATGTATATCTGAATCTGAATGCTATAACTGCAGCATTATCTCAAAATTTATTTAATTACACTATATTCTAACATTTAGACAAATACATGTTTTCTACTGATATCTAAGTTAAGGAATTATTAATTGCTCCTTAGTTTAGGTTGTTTCTTTATAGTCTATAGCAAAGGATTCTTAATTTCCCTTTGTTTCCAATTACCCTTTGTTCCTCGTTTCAATCCTAGTCTGAGAATTCTTAATTGCTCTCTCACCCTGGTTAAAACCTTTTCACCCCTCTAGCCCAAAGACCTGCACTCTACTATGCTATCTTGCCCTTTGAACATTCCCTTTAGTGAGATGATTTAGTTCTGCTGCCCTTCTATCCATCTGTTTAAAGAACCCCACCACCCAATCTTCAGTACAAATCAAAAACCCCCTGAACATTCATAACTAGCCTAAAATTCAAACAAACAAAGCTAAATCATATAAAGAGAGCCCTCAATGAGCCTAGGTTGGCTAGAGCCTATGCTCCAAAAGTGGTTTGTGGTTACCTCAGTGACTTCTTTCTTTAACCTTGATGAAAAATTGAGTGATAACAGGAGGGAGAGGGGGAGAGAGAGAGAGAGAGAGAGAGGGCGAAGAAGAGAGGGCAAGGGAGGGAGGGAGGGAGATAGGGAGAGAGAGAGAGAGGGAGAGAGAGGGTGAGAGAGAGAGAGGGTGAGAGAGAGAGAGAGAGAGAGAGAGAGAGAGAGAGAGGGAGGGAGGGCGAGAGAGAGAGAGCGAGAGAGAGAGAGAGAGAGAGAGAGATTTGAAAATGGGGCTCTTAGGTTTCTTGTCTAACTTACAAGAACCTCTCCCACTTCCAAAGCTTTAAATTTTCCCAAGTCTTAATGATTAACCAATGCGGAATTAAGAAATGCTTGAAAATATAGGTGTATGCTTGTATTTGTTTTGACTGTTGATTGCTTATGCTGATGTGAAATACAAATAATAGTAAATAAAGCAACAATTCAACAAACCCATAAGACAAAAATATAATATGGAGTTCACACTGATATCTTGGGCTACATTTCCTTGAGCTCTAATCAACGCGATTAAGCTCTTTGGGATTATGGCTTCAATTCTTTTACAAGTGCTACACTTAAACTCCATTAGTTTACAGCTGAACCAATGGGCTTAGAATGCCATCTTACCCCTGGTTGTCCTTGTTCTGCAGACAAGTCTAGGCTTCTCTAGAATTTACTCCTTCAGTCAGTGCTCTGAGCTTCTTAAGCTTCTGGCTTCTCTGAATCCCTTAGAATTCTGCATTTGTCTCTGGAACTCCTTCTCCTGTCTTCGACACACCTCAGACAACTAGCCACAGCTCGATCGTTCGATCTCTTGCTTTGCTGCAACTTCACTACAGCCTCGTGGCTCTTTAGAAGTCTATTAGAGCTCTCTAGCTCTACGGCTCTGCCTCCAACCTCTGGTGGCTCTGCCTATTACAATGAGCTCAATTTGAGTCTCACACAACAGATACAATCAATAGGACTATACTTGGATTCCCCAAGTCTCCCTGGAGTACACAGACTCTCCTACTTTGTTGATTATAATGGTATTAGTCAAATATGAGACTCAATACTTGAAAGGCAATGCAGAGGAGTTCGCTTAAACCTCTCAAGTTTTCTCTAGAGTACCCAAACTCTCTAACTCTCTCTGTCTCTGTCTTAACCCTGGTTCACTTGCTGCCTTTGCTTCTTCAGGTCAGCTCGGCTCTGGTTTCTCTGCTTCCAGGTCTGCTTACTGCTTCCTGGGCTGTTCCAATCAACTCTCTATCAGTCTGTGGCTTTAAAGCCAATCTGCTTCCTGACTGTTTGTTTCCGCTTCTCGACTTTCTGGTTCTCTACCTCTGTCTGTTTGAATCCCTTCTTTCAGTAGTTACAGTAACTACACAACGCCTTATAAGGAGGTGGCCACCTATTCCTTTAACAGATGAGCATGTCAGGTTCACCGGAAACACTCGATCATTTGAAATGGCTGTTATTTCCGTTTACTCCAAGAATGCCCATGAAACACGAATCTCTACCAACTCATCATCCACGTCGAACTTCAAAATCTCACACAATCTGCTTTATAACTTCGTCAAATCTGGTCATCCATCAGGTTGCATCTCTGCCGTTGATCTAGACCCTCCAGATCCTACGGTCATTGCACTTATCGGGCAGATAACTTGCTCGACGTTTACCCGTTCGATGTGAACGGTTTTCTCTCTCTTCCACTGGATGCGTCTCACTTGCTGTGTGGCATCGGGTGGGACTCGGTCTAAACTGATTACTACTCGAAGCCCTTCCGATATCCTACCGGTTTCTATGGAATCCCACCTCGGATGGAACCGAAACACTTTCCAATGCATTTCATGATTTTTCGGGTCCAGGCGTGTGTGGCTCTCCTTCTTTGAGGGTTTTTCCCTGCGATATGCGATTAGCGACTTGTTCCTCCCCCGTTGACTCAAACCATCGCTAACTTTGCTAATTTGCGACAGCACGCATTACCATGGTCCACCACTCTGCGTGCTTGATCGACGACCCTCGTTGATCTGTGCTGATCGCAGTTAGCAACTGTCATGATGATTCCTCTAATAAGCTTGATCTCCACAAGATTTTCAATCTTTGGCATACATTATAGAGAGTTCATGAAGACTTAGAGAGTTTCAGGATCTATTTTGGATCACGCCTTCCCACTAAAATAACTTTTGGTCCACCAAAAGACTGATATACTGATCTGAGCAGTAAATGAGAGTAACAACACCCTCTTCTTTTAGCCTCCCTACACTTGCCTTTGCATAGTGCCTCTGAACCAAAATCTTTGACCACTTCCCTTCTTGGATGGGTTGGTCGTCTCTAGAAGAGCTGTTTTCCTCCTTAACTTCATGCAGAACTTCTGCTGTGAAGTTTACAGAAGGTAGTTTGAACTTCTTTGCCTTGATCCTTGATCCAAGGTGGCTCAAGCGAATGTGAAGTACATCTGCTCCACAAAATTTTCATTTGTACTTGTTTGAAAAGCTGCCAACAACAACTGTTAACAACAACAGGCATACAGAAAACGACTGGATGGACCAACTCCTGTTTCAACAAAGAAACATATTTGACATGTTGTGAACCCTTCCACGTCTTATATCTGCATTTAAATGATTGACTAGATAACAAGCCAATAAAACATGCCTTTACAGCAAATGAATCTTCAAGTCAAGCATGTGCGAAAAAGACCTTTAGGACTCTTTTCCAAAAGATGAAACATTTCATCATTATCTCCATTTTGGAGACCAAGTTAACTTCTCCCAAGCCAACATCACATGCATCTCATGCTCATGCATGCATTCCATCTTTCAACTTTCACTTAAGTACACTGTACTTTCGAAGCCGAAATGAACATACTGTTGCAACAATAAAGTGAGTTTCCTACTCAACTTCTTTCCATTTACCATTTTTGTAAGATCCCGCAACTTTCATTTATTCCACAAAGAAATGCAAACAGATGCATCAATAGACATGCAGTCTTAATTGGATAAGGATTCTAACCATTTCTTACCAATCCATTTCAAAGGTCCCTCCTTTGTTGAATCATCCTGAAACACATCAATCATGGAATCTTTATTTCCATCCCTGCCATTTTCTTTTTCCACCTTCTCCTTTAGCTTTGGTGGAAGCAGTGTTGGATTCAAAGTCCAACACCTTTAAGCAATATGCCCTTGCTTATGCTAGTAAGTGCAACACATGTGCATCCTTTTGACAACATGATTTGCCTTGTCCTGTGGACCTTTGGCTGCTTGCTTCTTTTCCTTCAAAAGTTTCCTGTATGTGGCCATCCTCTTCCAATATCTAGAAATATAATGGTTATCCAAGACATAAAAGGAACATGCAATTCTTTTTCCATGCTTCACAAAATCAAAAGGAATGTGTTTAGAACCAGACTGATACCTGCCTCCTTCACCTTTATTGCCTTCATGAGGAGGTGAAGCAAATGAAGAAGTGGCTCCCTTTGGAACACCATCACTTTCTTCAAGGCTGTTAGAGTTTCCACAACTCTCTGGTTCAAGTGTGTGCTTCTGAACACTTGCATCCTGCGAATGATGTTTCGAGCTATTGCATTACTCCTGAATACAATCCTCACACTTTTGAGGTAGAGGACCCGCAATGAAACTCCTTTTTGGAACTGTTTCAATGGCCTTCATGACAACTTTGGAACTCTCTCCATAAGACTGTCCATAACCAAGACCCAAATACTTAGGCCTTTCCTCAACCATTATTGGCTCAACAATACCTTGTGCATGTTTGCCCAATCCTTTTCCTTCATAGCCCATCTTGGACATGAGCTTGGAACCTATGCCTCTGGTATGTTTTTCAAAAGAATCAATATAAGCATTCTTAGAAGAATTTGAAGACAAACAGGAATGGTTTACCTCTTCTTCAAGTTGATACTTGGCCAAGTTTTCTTTGGCAAAAAAGAGTTGTGACTCCAACTCATGCATCCTTTTCAGGTTCATATTTGCAATATGAAGTTGCCTCTCCATTTCCTGCAATTTGCCAGAAAGCATCTGCTTCTCTTCCTCCACGGAATTCAACTGCTCTGTAAGTATGCTGCTCTTCCTTCCATCCTCATACATTTCTCTCACCATATCCATCATGGTGGACAAGTCTTGCTTCATGTCTCCATCAAAGGAACTTGGGGAGTAAGAAGAATTTGACAACTCACTTGTAGAAGTTGTCATTTTCAAAATGCACAAAAAAAATGCAAACAAGATTATTAAAGAGCTTATTCAATAACCTCTTGTAACAACCTTTTGTGCTTCAAGGATTGCCCTGAGGTCCTTTGGGATAAAAGAATGCCTCCAACCCTTCTTCCTTCTTGTCCTTCCTGGACTGAGCTATCAATAACTTTCCCTTCACCTCTGCAAACTCAAACAATAGTCAGTCTGCAACCAAGCATACAATCAATGAGGCAATCAATCCTTGACTGTCCAAACACCTTTCAGACAAGAAACCTTTGCCCTGTCAATCAAGCATTCTGATACAACCTTCTTTGAAGGTGGGGTTAATCAATCTTAAGCTCTAATACCACCTGATCTGAAAATGGGGCTCTTAGGCTTCTTGTCTAACTTACAAGAACCTCTCCCACTTCCAAAGATTTAAATTTTCCCAAGTCTTAATGATTAACCAATGCGGAATTAAGAAATGCTTGAAAATATAGGTGTATGCTTGTATTTGTGTTATGTTCGTTTTCTTATGCTGATGTGAAACACAAATAACAGTAAATAAAGCAGCAATTCAACAAACCCATAAGACAACAATATAATATGGAGTTCACCCTGATATCTTGGGCTACGTCTCCTTGAGCTCTAATCAACTCGATTAGGCTCTCTGGGATTATGGATTCAATTCTTTTACAAGTGCTACACTTAACTCCATTGGTTTACAACTGAACCAATGGGCTTAGAATGCCATCTTACCCCTGGTTGTCCTTGTTCTGTAGACAGGTCTAGGCTTCTCTGGACTTGACTCCTTCAGTCAGTGCTCTGAGCTTCTCAAGCTTCTGGCTTCTCTGACTCCCTCAGAATTCTACATTTGTCTCTGGAACTCCTTCTCCTATCTTTGACACACCTCAGAAAACCAGCCACAGCTCGATCATTTGATCTCCTGCTGTGCTGCAACTTCACTGCAGCCTCATGGCTCTTTAGAAGTCTATTAGAGCTCTCTGGCTCTGCGGCTTTGCCTCCAACCTTTGGTGGCTCTGCCTATTACAGTGAGCTCAATTTGAGTCTCACACAATAGATACAATCAATATGACTATACTTGTATCCCCCAAGTCTCCTTGGAGTACACAGACTCTCCTACTCTGTTGATTATAATGGTATGAGTCAAATCTGAGACTCAATACTTGACAGGAAATGCAGAGGAGTTCTCTTGAACCTCTCAAGTTTTCTCTGGAGTACCAAACTCTCTGACTCTCTTTGTCTCTGTCTTAACCCTGGTTCACTTGCTGCCTTTGCTTCTTTAGGTCAACTCGGCTCTGGTTTCTTTGCTTCGAGGTCTGCTTACTTCTTCCTGGGCTGCTCTAATAAACTCTCTGTTAGTCTGTGGCTTTAAAGCCAATCTGCTTCCTGAATGTTTGTTTCCGCTTCTCAGCTTTCTGGTTCCCTGCCTCTATCCGTTCGAATCCATTCTTTTGGCAGTTATAGTAACTGCATAACGCCTTATAGGGAGGTGGCCACCTTTTCCTTTAACGGATGAGCGTGTCAGGTTCACCGGAAACACTGGATCGTTTGAAATGGCTGTTATTTCTGTTTACTCCAAGAATGCCAGCGAAACACGAATCTATGCCAACTCATCATCCACGTCGGACTTCAAAATACCATACAATCTACTTTATAACTTCGTCAAATCTGGTCATCCAGCGGGTCGCATCTCCGCCGTTGATATGGACCCTCCAGATCCTACAGTCATCGCACATATCGGGCAGATAACTTGCTTGACGTTTACTCGTCCGATGTGAGCAGTTTTCTCTCTCTTCCACTGGACGCGTGTCACTCGCTGTGTGGCATCGGGCGGGACTCGGTCTAAACTGCTTACCGCTTGAAGCCCTTCTGATATCCTGTCGGTTTCTGTGGAATCCCGCCTCAGACGGAACCGAAACACTTTTCGCTGCATTTCATGATTTTTCGGGTCCGGGCGCGTGTGGCTCTCCTTCTTCGAGGGGTTTTCCCTGCGATATGTAATTAGGGATTAGGGTTTTGTCGCTAATCACATATCAGATTCCTCCCCTGTTGACTCAAACCATCGCTAACTTTGCTAATTCGCGACAACGCTCGTTACCATGGTCCACTGCTCTGCGT
Source organism: Pinus tabuliformis (assembly GCA_031772625.1). Lineage (NCBI taxonomy): Eukaryota > Viridiplantae > Streptophyta > Pinopsida > Pinales > Pinaceae > Pinus > Pinus tabuliformis. The sequence goes on from CM062805.1 coordinate 869,465,155, forward strand.
GCTTGATCGACGACCCTCATTGATCCGCGGTGATTGCAGTTAGCAACTTTCATGAGGATTCCTCTAATAAGCTTGATCTTCACAAGATTTTTAATCTTTGGCATAAATTATAGAGAGTTCATGAAGACTTAGAGAGTTTCAGGATCCATTTTGGATCAGAGAGAGAGGGCGAGGGAGAGAGAGAGGGAGGGAGAGAGGGAGGGAGAGGGGGAGAGAGAGAGGGAGAGAGGGCAAGAGAGAGAGAGAGAGAGAGAGAGAGAGAGAGAGAGAGAGGTGATGAGCCCCAAAAATGGACAATTATTTGGGCTCATCCAACCTCCTAAGTTGACTTAATCCACCATTCTCATTGGTTTATTGCATGTTTTTGATTATTTTTATGTTAATAGAGTGAATTTGGTTAGTCATTATGCCAACAAGTCTAATGGGTGCTTTGCGTAGCCTTTTTGGTCAACTTGGAGACAAAATTGAAGGTCTTAATGAGCACTTGGCAGCCAAACTCGTGGGAGAACAAGCTAGAGGATTTGTAGGAAGGTGTCCCCCTCATTTATGGGCCCTTACCTCGAATTCTCCACCATCAGCTCGGAGTTCAAAGGCCACCAAATCAATGAGCACAAGGGCAGCCAAGCAAGTCAAGTTGGACTGCTGTCAACTACAAGTCTTGGGCAGCCAAGTCCCTAAATTTTAGGAGGACTGTTGGGTCCTCAAATTGTATAAATAAGAGGGCTTAAGACCTCATTTCAGTTAGTCAATTTGGTTAGCCAGTTAGTCATTTTGTTTTAGCCATTAGTTAGCTAGTTTGTAGTTCGATTTTTATGCAATAGATTAGCTTTGCTTTCAGCTCATGTTCAAGTTCTTCTTGTGGACAGTTTTGATGTAACTCTTCATTTCTTGATCAATAAAGATGAATCCAGCTTTGCACCAGCTCTAAATCTCTCTTAGGAGGTTGTAGCTCTTGGGGTTGGGCCCATCTCAAGCGCCCAATACCTCCTTTGATTATCTTTATGTGTTTTTGCTGCATTCTTAGAATAAAATCTGCTATTTAGATCTAACTCTTGTTTTGTTATTTAGTTTGTTTTTTATGTGTAAAATAAATTTTCATGCTCAGATTTAGTTGATAGGTTGTTAACAGAAAAAGCTTCAAGAAAAGGGCCAACAAACATCTGTGGTTTCACCTCTCCCTTAGTGGGATCAGGAGTTGTGACTAGGATGACTTTGCTGCCCACAAAAACACTGATTTTGCTTTGCCATGCAATCACTAGTGTTTGATTTTCATGTGTAGAAGTTGGTTACAAGTTCAAACTTTCATTTGCTTATTTGCATGAGTTAAAATACATGGTTTCATTGCAGGTCACACTTCTGTTCATTCTCTTTACTAACAGCTAGCAAATTAGGTCAACGTAACTAGGTCTTTGAATTTATAAGTTTTGTTGGTTCAGATTGGAAAAACGACTTGCAGAGCACCTGTACCACTCCTTCATCTGCTTATTCTCCATCAGCACCATCCACTCCACCCTCTACTTAGAACCCTTGCTTCACGTTTTCCATTCGCTCCCAAAACCCTAATTTTTGTGCAACATTGTTTCACTCTCCCTTGAACAAATTGAACCATCCTCGCCATTCCTTAGCTCCATCCATCAGTTCCTAGGCCACTTCAGACCCCTATCCTACCTCCATATCCACTCATGCATCTTCCCTCACTCACCCATGCTCCAAAATCCCATTTCAGAACATCCTGTAGAAATCTCTGAACATCCTGTAGAACCCCTGCAGACTTCCTGTAGAAGCTCATAAACACGGTTTCGTGGCAGCCAAACTTCGTGAGACTCTCTGGAAGGGTGTTAGGGACCCCTTAGACCCTCTCTGAACCTTTCCAACCTTTCCCAAGCATTTCTCCTCCTTGATCCACCTCTGCACAGTCAAAAATAGTTAGAAGCACATGCATGATCATTCTAATAACTTAGTCAAAAATACAAAAAGATGTTTTCGTCAGATAGTGATAACTTAGACACATGCATTTTACCTTCCTAGAATTAATGGCATCTCTTTTCGTAGTTTGCATTCTCTCCTTTGCATCAGTAGGACTAGCTGGTAGAATTAGGGTTTGCTAGGGTTTGTATTTCTTTTTGGCTTTCAGTTTCTTTTTGCAATTAGATTAGCTTCCTTCGAGTTAGCTTTCATCCATCAATTAAAAAGCTTCTTCTAAGAGCTCATAGAAGTTGGCTTGAGCCCCTAGCGGACTTGTGCCAGCTGACCAAGTGACAGCTGCGGCAAGAGCTAGTACTTGTGCATACAGCACCGTCGCTTCCAAGTTTGTTACGAACTACCGGGTTGATAAAATTAAAGAAGGGAGTTCCAGGAGTTGTAGCATTATTGCTACAATACTGGGGCTCACCAAGAGGGCTGTGAGGGAGGGTGAGGGAGGGAGCAAGAGAGAGATAGAGAGAGAGAGGGAGAGAGAGAGGGAGAGAGAGAGAGAGAGATGGAGTTAGGGAATTGGAGGGGGAGAGGGAGGAGGGAGGAATGGAGATAGAGAGAAGGAGAGAGAGAGAGAGAGAAAGATGGAGTTGGGGAGTTGGAGGGGGAGAGAGAGGAGGGAGGAATGAAGATAGAGAGAGAAGGAGAGAGGGAGGGAGAGAAAGATGGAGTTGGGGAGTTGGAGGGGGAGAGAGAGGGAGAAACAAAGAGAGAAATACATAAAGAGAGAAAGTTAGAGAGAGGAGGGCGGGAGTGAAGAAACAGAGAAGGAGAGATAGGGATAAAGATAGATAGATATGGAGAGAGAGTGTGTATGCTTGGAGGGTGAGATAGAGAGACGAATGAATATAGAGATACAGATGGGGGGGGGGGAGAGGAAAGAAGAGAGAGACAGAGTGAGAGAGAGAGAGAGAGAGAGAGAGAGAGAGAGAGAGAGAGAGAGAGAGATATTGACATAGAGATGGAGTGGTGAGATAGAGGGAAGAAGAAAGAAACACAGTGAAAAATACATATATTATATAATATCATATAATATTGATCAATATTAACGATAAAGGAAGAGGAAGTAAGGATTTTACAAAAGGTAAAATAAATTGGATTTAGAAAGCCATTGATATTTTTGTTTTTCACTGAAATTTATTTATCTTTAGATTCACACCATCCCTAGAAAAATTTAGGTATCAATTAGTATTAATATAAATGGTTAGAAATGTTAGCTTAACAATCTCTATTTTATCCTCAATTCTTTGAAAACATTCATGCTGCTCATCCTCACACCAAGGATTTCTCAACTAATGATAGAAAGTATAACATTAAATTTCTCATAAATGGAAAAGCTAAAAAATAGTAAAAATATTTAAGGATACCAAGCTAATATCTTAAAACATGGAACCTATTAATTATACTCCATATCAACATCGTTTCAATTACGTTATGAAGCAAAGCTTCCCTTAAAAATGGATAGAAGTTTAATTGATCCTATCTTCAAGTTTGAAAATCCAAATGACCCCATAAATTATTTAGCTATCATGATTAGCCTCATTTTAACAAAGTTCTTTGGTTTCTTTCTTGATAGAGAGTGAGTCAATAAATTGCGGAAAATTACAAAAGGGCTAAAGGGTACGGTATTTTCATAAATCAATATGCTACAATTGATCATCTTGTCACTCTTAGAGTTATCTTTAAGGATTGTAGAGACAAAAAAAAGTCTCCTTTTGTTGCTTTGTCAATTTTTAAAAACCTTCGACAATGTGCCTAAGGCAAGTTATGGAAAAGAATAGAAGAAATGGGTATAGCTCTATAACACTGTGATTAAGCTCCATGAAAAATTTCTTTCTAAAATTAAATGTAATAATTAATGATCAAAGGGCATTAACTATAATATTGATGTGAAGGAAGGGTGCCCCTTTTTGCCTCTATATTGATAAAACTAAGAAATGCTTGGAAGAGGGGGTACATTGGTATTAATATAGTCACACTTGTTGGTTTCTCTTATATGTTGATGATATTATTCTTCTTATTCTTACTAAAACTATTGATTACCTTCACAAGCAACTCAAAATTCTCCAACAATTATGCAATGATTATGAAGGTACTACTGATATTAAAAAAACCGAGATTACTATAGATAAAAATAAGAAATGAATTTATCCTCCAATTTCATATAGGGATAACACCCTTAGAGAGGTGCAACCTTACAAATACAAAAGTATCAAACTTGATTATAATTTAAAATATAACCACTGTGTGGAGAAGAGAATCGTTGGCAGTTGAAAAGATTATTATGGTCTTTAAAATAGATGTACAAATGATAGACTTTGGGACACATATAAGAAAATAATCCTTTTAAACACTTTATTTATCCTAGTTATTATATATACCTTTGATATTTGAACATGCAACATCACATGAGTGACTGGGAATAAAATTGAGAACCTATAGTTTCAAAATTAAATGCAACACTCATTATCCCATTCTCTTGATTGAAATTGGATGTTAATCATGAAATCTAAACCCATGATTAAATAATTGGAATAAAATATAATAATTGCTCAAGTATGAAAAGATAGGCTCCTTGTTATTATTTATAGTGTGAGAAATAACCAATGTGGGCTCAAAAAATTAAACTAGATTATTGACATTCATGATTTTAGGGCATTGCTTGATTATTAGAACATAAAAGAAGACAATCAAACCATTACTATTAAATATTTCATCCATGTGAAATTTAAGTGGAAGAAATATTTTAGGAATCCAAATGTGGTAGCCAAAACTATTTTCTCACATTATGAGCTTAAACTTAAATGAATATTGTTAAATTATTGGAACATAAAATAAGACAAATAAACCATTACTGTTGTTGAAAATGCAACAATAAAGTCTCAATTTTGATTTTTTCCTCAATCAAATTGAGGAAATTCAAAATTCCACATCAGCATACAACTTGGAGGAGTTAACTGAGGTGACATGGCTCTTGTCACTCAGTTAAGAACACTCAATTCGAGTTAATGAGTTGAATTCAATTTACTTGAGTTGATTCCTATTTTATAGGAGTCTACATTAGTTAATTTGAGTTAAGGGCATGGAGTTCAGTTGTATGTAGTGATTCTTAAATTTTAGGAGCCTAGGTTGAGTTAATTTCAGTTGTAACCAGTTAAATTAGTTCTAACTGTTAATAGAACTATTTGGTCATCAGTTAAGTAGTGGGACATTAGTCTAACTCAGAGATCATCTAGTTAATTAAGCAATAAGCTAATAATTATCTCATGCATGCAAAGAATACAAATTTCCTAATTGTGGTGGAGTTTCCAAGGTAGTTAACCAATAGTTGTAAACTACTTGAGTATACAAGTGTTGCATAAGGTAAGGTGGACCATCCTTGGGAATTGCATAATGAATTAGATGAATTTCCTATTTAATAGGGGCTCAATTACTCAGGAAATGTGCAAGCAAATAGGGGCTCAAGCAAAGGCTAAAATTGACTAAGTCTGGGTTAGAGCTTCTTAGTGAGCAGAGCGATAGGTTATGCACTTGTAGGTTGTGCTCAGTTGAGCAAAGAAATTGTAATACATCTTTATTCATAAAATTAATGCAATCAAGCATTGGGTTTTTTAGCAGTTTTTTTCCCCAGGAAAAATACTATTTGCATGTGTGTGATTTATTCTTTCATGTTTATGATTAGTGTTCTCGATCGTGAATTGAATTCTACAGAATAGTAGAGTAGATTTGAGTCTTGTGTTTTAGTAAATTTCATGAGAAATTTTGAATCTACACATTAATTTCTACATGGTATTAGAGCAAAATTCATATTAGAACGAGTCACTAAAGTCCTCATGTATAGTGATCATTGAATAACTAATGAGTTCTTAGGAGGCAGAGTTTATGGAGCCCTAGTTCAGGGCAGATCTAGAAGACCCAATGTGCAGACTTACTAATGGAGCAAGAAGGTTGCTAGTGGGTAGATCAATGAGCCAATGTTTAGTGACACAAAAAGGATTTGTGATAATTAACATTGGTATATTGAGGAGAAGAGAGATTTCCCACAGGGAGATCGAGAATCAGAGGGAGTCTAGTTTCAGAGGGAGCATCCTTATGGAAGCTAGTACTTCAGGATCTAGGCATATCAAACTCATTATTGTAGTAGTTACAACAACAATGATGGTAGAGTAGAATCAGTAGCAATATGAGTAGATAGGATTTCGCCATGCATGCAAACATACCTCCAAGAGTGAGATGGAGCGATGTAGATCATTAGTCTAAGAGTTGCAGAAACTTGGGCAGGGTCCATTGAGGCATTCTCCTCATGGATCATTACCTTGCTACAAGGGACCATAATATTCAGTAGCAGGAGGATCAATGTTAGTCGGATGTTGAGGAGGAGTGTTGAAAACAGAGCAAGAGGCTCAGTAAAAGCAAAATTTTCCTAGTAGATAGTTAGAGACACAGTTGATTCAGTTTTTTTTGGATGACTCTTAGTTGCAGATGTTGCAGTATCAACAACAACAGTGGGAGGTGTTGCATGCAATGCATTCCACAAGTGCAGGATAGGTGTGGTTGATAATCCATTTCTTGCTAAGAGGGAGTGTTGAAAACACAACAAGGTGGTTGATAATCCCTTTCTTGCTGAGAGGGAGTGATGAAAATGCAGCAAGAAAGTCTCAATTTTGATTTTTTCCTTAATAAAATTTAGGAAATTCGAAATTCCACGTAAGCAGACAACTTGGAGGAGTTAACTGAGGTTACATGGCTCTTGTCACTCCGTTAAGAACATTCAATTTGAGTTAATGAGTTGAATTTCAATTTACTTGTGTTGATTCCTATTTTATAGGAGTATAGCTTAGTTAATTCAAGTTAAGGGCATGAAGTTCAATTGTATGTAGTGATTCCTAAATTTTAGGAGCTTAGTTTGAGTTAATTTTGGTTGTAATCCGTTAAATTAATTTTAACTATTTTTAGAACTAGTTGGTCGTTAGTTAAGTCATGGGACATTATTCTAACTTAGAGATCAACTAGTTAACTAACCAATCAGCTAATAATTAGCTCATGCATGCAAAGAATACAAGCTTCCTAGTTGTGGTGGAATTTCCAAGGTAGTTAACCAACAATTGTAAACTAGTTGAGTGTACAAGTGTTACATGAGGTCATGTGGACTATCCTTGGGAATTTCACAATGAATTAGAGGAATTTCCTATTTAATAGGGGATCAATTACTCAGGATTTGTGCAAGCAAATAGGGGCTGAAGCAGAGGCTGAAATTGACTAAGTCTAGGTCAGCGCTTCTCAATGAGCAAAGAGATAGGTTATGCACTTGCAGGTTGCGCTCAGTTGAGCAAAGCAATTGTAATACATCTCTATTCATCAGATTAATGCAAGCAAGAGTTTGGGTTTCTAGAAATTTTCTTTCCACGAGAAAAACATTATTTGCATGTGTGCGATTTCTTCTTGCATGTTTATGATTTGTGTTATTGATTGTGAATTGAATTCTGTGTAATAATAGAGTAGATTTGAGTCTTGTGTTTTAGTAAATTTCATGAGCAATTTTGAATCTACACATTAATTTCTACAACTGTTAAATCTTACATCCCTATGAAGTTTAAGTGTAAGAAATATCTTAGCAATCTAAATGTGGTTAGCCAAAACTATTTTCCCACATTATGATCTTAAAAATAAATGAATATTCTTAAAAGAAATACCAATTCTCATGACCTCTATTATGAAATGAGTCACTAGACTAACTAGATTGAATGAATTAAAAAATTTGTGGTACTAAAGAGATTACGAATGAACAATTTCCTTTAACTTGCCCTACTCTTAATATTATAAGACATAACTTTACCTAGTTTCATAACTTAAATACTCTTCATGGCCACTTAGGTTATGAAAACCATTGACTTAATTACTTTTATTTCCACCATGTTTAAATATGGAAATTATATTTTTAAATAATCTTACTCTATTTCCATTTTTTATCGGATATACCTTGTTGGTCTTGCGGAACGATCAACATAATCATCATCAATATATTTTAAAGCTATCCTTCCAAGTTAAGCCCTAAAATGAAAACTTTGAGCTTTTTTATCATCCATGTGTAGGTTTTAACCTTATACAAATAATTGTTACAAACAAATTCTTAATTAAAGAGAACAGTTGCAATTGAATACACATGCATTAACACAAATATTTTATCATGGAAACCCAACCAGGAAAAACCAACAAGATTTTTTTCAATATATTCTTATGTAAATTATTACAATACAATATGTATCTTGTGACATTCATGGACCAATATATTTACCATGGCTTAGAAAACAATTGTAATTCATTAACTAAAACTATAAAACCATGGGTAAAACCACCATGCGCCACAAAATCGCTTTTAGCAAAAATCAGATGTTGAAAAATGTAAAAAATGGACACAAAAAATAGTCCATTTTTTTTAGGTCTTTGGCCCCCCATGTGAACCCGTTGCGCATCACACTATTTACAACACATGGGGATATTCATACAAAGAATATAACACATACCTAACATTTTCTCCTTCGTTGTTTTCTTTGCACACAAGGGGGTCATAGGATTCCATGATCAATAATCTAGGGCAATAATGAACAATGTTTGTACACCAATAAAACTTCTCAATGCTCACAAATTTTGTTAATTAATATTTCAACATTATTTAAAGTATCCAATTTTTCTAGTAGCACCTTCATGTCTTCAATCGTATCTCTCATGAAATTATATTGAACATCAATATGCTCTGTCCTTGAATAATATGTTGGGTCTTTTTCCAACATATTTCACTTTGACTATCACAATCTATCTTTACAACTTATCATACCAACCCAATACCTAAACACAATGTTTGTAACCATATTGCTTCCTTTCTTGAACAAATGGTTGTGATATATTCATATTTTGTACTTGGGAGTGGCACTACAAATTGTATTCTAATAATTTAATTAATTTCTCCTCCAAATAGGTTAAACACATACCCACTTTTAGATCTTTTATGATCTATATCTCTAACCCAATCTACATCAATAAAACCATGTACATCTAAAACTCTATCCAATCCTTGACCTCCTTGGTATTATAATCCATAGTCAATAGTGCCGCATAAATACCTAGAAACCTTCATTACTATTGTCCAATGCTCCTTCCCTGGTTTTAAAATATACCTGCCCAATACTCTCACTGCATATGCAATGTCTGGTCTAATACAAACCATTACATACATTAATATTCCAACCACATTGGCATAAGGAATATGGGACATGTCCTTTTCCTCTTCATGTGTCTCGGGACACCGATAAGCAGGTAATTTCACACCTACGACAATAATCACCTTTACTGGTTTACATTCTTACATACTAAACCCATAGAATATTGTCTCTACTTCCTCTGACTTAACTATAGTTTCTTGATTTCTTGATCTATTTTAGTTTCCATGTCCAAGATAATGTTTGGAGCACTAAGGTCCTTCATGTTAAATTTATAGGACATCTGATTTTTCATTTCCTGGTTGATTTTGTTTTCATTTCTAATCAACAACATATCATCCACAAAAAAGACCAAATAAATAACACAAATCACTAAGTAATTTGAAATATATGTAGTTATCTACTTTGCTCCTTATCACGCCAAGTCCCAATATATGAGTATAAATTTTTTGATACCACATCCTTGGTGATTTCTTGAACCCACATGGGGATTTTTTTAATCCTACACACTAGCTCTTTCTTTCCAATAGAATTTAACTTGGCAATAGGAGAAAAAACATCACCAAATTAAATTCCCTTTACCTGGGAAGAACCGTTTGCTACTATTCAATCTTTGTATTTCTCTGCTCTGCCTTATGTAGTCAACTTCTTCTTAAACACCCATTTGTTGCCAATGGGATTTCTGCCAACCAAAAACTCCACTAGATCTCAAGCCTCATTCTTTCCAAGACTACTATTTCTTCAACCATGGAATTTTCTAGAGTTTTCCATCCCTTGAATCCACCACCTCCCTAACAATTATAAGATCTTCATCAATAATATATAAATAAAATTTTGAATATAAAGCATGCAATATAACTTTTTGGTTTCCTTCTATCTTCAACCAATCTCCTCAATGTGAGATCCAATGGTTGTTCTTCTTTTGATTCCTATTCTTCTGTAGAGTTTGATTCATCATCCATCAATTCAAACTCTATCTTTTCTGGTCCTTTATCCCTTGGTAGGACTTCCTCTAAATACTAGATCTCCATTATAAACAACCTTCTTAGTTTATGTGTTCCAAAGCTTATAACATTTAAGACTATATTTATATCCAATAAAGATAAACTTTTTAGCTTTCTTATCCAACTTACTCTTATTTTCCTTTGGAATTTGTACATAAGCATCACAACCATGTATCTAGGATGTTTAAGAGAAGGTTTCTTACCATCCCATATGTCATGTGGATTCATGTCATCCAACGTTGATTAGGGTGATCTATTTACCAAATAGCACGCAATGTCCATTACCTCTTTCTAGAATTGTGTCCTAACTCAACACCACTGAGCATGCTCCTTGCTTTTTACGTCAAAATCTTGTTCACCCTTTCTACAAATCCATTATGTTGAGGTTTTTATGGATTATTCTTCTGCCTTTCTATGCCACACTTCTTATGGAATACTTTGATTTTATTCCCAACAAACTTTTCGCCATTAACTATCCTTGGCACCTTAATTTTGTTCTATGTCAGATTTTTCATAATAGATTTAAATTCTTTGAACTTTCCAAAGTCTTGTGTAACTAGATAAAAAAATAGAAGAAGAAATAGATCAACATGATCAAAATAATCTTCTTCGAGGGGGAGACCTCCTTTTACATCACATAAATGAACAATTATTGGATGGTACAGATGAAAATACCTCCTTGGTATATATATGAGTCTAAGGGGCCACAATATAATATGATCCTACATAACAAAAATAATGTAAGGGCACAACAATAACAATAGTGGACTTCTATGGGGCACAAAAATAACGATATGGGGGCTACATGGGCACAACAATAAGAATAATGGGGATACACTAACAATAAAAATAAGGGGACTAAACCAGCATTATAGGGACCTAACATGCCCCTCTCCTTCACAAAAGGTGATGTCCTCAACGCTTGAGTGGTTATGGATGCTTTTGTATAAAATTCTCATCCTCCGATGTGGAATCTTCAGTGGGTAAGTTCTTCCACTTAATGAGTAATCTGAAATTGACCAATTTCGTAGTTGTCAGGTTCTTGTTTCTGTGACGGCTTCCGACTCCAATATGAATTTTCCTTCCTCGTCAAGTTCCGGTAATATTGTTTGAACTGGGTGCTTGCCACCGATAACGTTATTTAAGCATGAAACAAGGAAAACTGGGTGTACTCAGGAAAATTCAAGCAACTCCAATTTGTATGCTATAGTACCAATCATTTGCAACACCTTGTAAGGACCACAATAATTGGGTGATAATTTATTATCATTCTTATCTTTCTTGAGGGACATTTGTTTGTATGGTTGTACTTTAAAAAATACCTAGTCGCCTACATTAAAACATCTTTCACTATGATGTTGATATGCCTGTTGCTTCATTAAATTTTGCGCCAGAGTGAGGTTATTATTTAAGAGTCAAAGAACTTGTTGTTGATGCTCGATGTGATCTTCCATTGCTTGAACCTTAAAAAAATTCTCTTAAAGATAATGTGATGGACAATGGATGATATCCATAAACTGCCATAAATGGGGTCATTTTTGCTGTTGTATGGAAGGATTATACCACCATTCAACCATAGGTAACCACTTAACCTATTGTGTTTGTTTATCATATATAAAGCAATGAAGATATCCTTCGAAACATTTGTTCACTATCTTAGTTTTCCTGTCAGATTATGGATGATAAGATGATCCATGAGCTAATTGAATACCAAGATAAGAAAATAATTCTATCTAAAAATTTCCAGTGAACATGGGATCTCTATCACTTACAATAATATTTGGGATTCCATGTAGCTTTTGAATTGTTTCCATAAATGCAGTAGCAACTGTACTGTCTTTAAAAGGATGAGATAATGCACAAAAGTGTGCATTTGGTAAGTCTATCAACTACCACCATGATGACACTCTTTCCTTCAAACTTAGGTAAACCTTTGATAAAATCCATTGAGACCTCCTCCCAACGCTGTCTTGGAATGGCTAAAGGTTATAACCGACTTGGGGTTTTAATTGTATCAACTTTTATTTTGTTGGAAAACCAAAGATTCCGCCACAAACTTTTGAATATTAGATTTAAGTTCATCCCCAAAAAAATCCTTCTTGAGCCTATGGTATGTTTTTAAAAATCTTGAGTGACCTCCTAAAGGAGAGGTATGCAATTCGAAAATAAATTTGTTTTTTGATTTGGGAATTCTTACATAGATATAAGTGATCTTTGTACCATAATGGTTATTTTTCCAAATAAATGTATCATATGTACTGGGATCTTGTTGCAACTTTTGAATGAGTGTCCATACCTCTTCATCATTCTTCCATTCCTTCCTTGTTTAAGTTATCTAGTCAGGTTGGATAATATAAATGGCATAGAGAAACGCTTCCACATCCTCATCCCTTCTTGAGAGTGCATCTGCAACAACATTTTGCTTCCCTTTTTGTAGAAGATTTCAAATTCATAACCCAACATCTTAGTGACCCATTTTTTCTACTCTTTTGAAGATAATATTTGTTCCAAAAAATTATTTAAGACTATCACGATCTGTTTTTACCTTGCAGTGTCTTCCCATTAGGTAAGGGAGCCATTTCTTTAGGGCATGTAGTATTACCAACATTTCGTTTTCATAAATAGGTTTGTGTAAAAACTTTCCCTTGAAAGCAATGGGTGTTCCTTCTTGCATTAAAACAACACCAATTCCATTTCCTGAGGCATCACATTACATAATAAAGGTTTTTGTGAAGTTTGGAGTAGCTAAAACTGGAGCTTGGCACATTGCCTCTTTAAGATGTTCAAAGGACTTAGTTGCTTATGGAATTCAAAAGAGTGCATATTTCTTCAGTAATGTTGTTAGAGGCACTGCTATTTTCCCATAATTCTTAACAAACTTGTGATTATACCCTGTTCAACCCGAGAAATCCTCAAAGATGCTTTAGGATTGTGAGGATTTTCCATTCCTTGTTAGCTTTAATTTTGTTAGGATCTCCCTTAAAACCCTCATGAGATACAATATAACCCAAATATTCCACCTCATGTAACCCAAAGAAACATTTGGATGTTTTTTCATACAATTATTTCTCTTCCAATAGTTTGAGCACCCTGTCAACACGTTGAACATGATCCTTCCAAGACTTGTTGTAGATTAGTATATCATCAAAAAATATTGACACAAATTTTCTAAGGAAGGGTTTGAAAATGGAATTCATCAAACCTTGAAATGTGGAAGGTGCATTAGTAAGGCCAAAAGGCATGACCAAATATTCATAATGACCTTCATGAGTTTTGAATGTTGTTTTTGGAATGTCTTCTGTCTTCATTCTAATTTGATGATATCTTGAATGAATATCCAACTTGGTGAAGTAAATTTCTCCATGTAATTCATCCAACAATTCATCAATAAAAATAATGGGAAGTTTACCTTTAATAGTGCACTTGTTGAGCTCCCTATAATCTAGACACATACACCATGATCCATGTAGAAATTCCCACTCTAGATCAACAGATTATGCAATATACTAAAGCAAAATACAAGATCTACTTCTACAACAACCTTGCGGAAGCTTAATCGAATATGAGCAAGATCAAATAGAACACATATAACTAAGAATGAGAAATCAATCACAGATGAACACAAAAGAATACTCTGGGGAAAGCCTCAGCTAAAAACCTCGCTATCTGTATTATCATACAAGTGGAAATATCTCAGGATTACACAAAGCTTTAGCTCACAATCTATCCAACTCTCAGTACAATCCCTTACTACTGCTCATAGACAGAATAGACAACACATATGCCTTCCTTCTATCCTCCAAGCCTTCTATTTCCTTGCGCAGTTTCTCCTGGGTCCTCCAGCTGAAACCTGTGTGATTTTCACCTCACACACAACACTGACCTTGGTAGTAACTGCGCAATCCTGAAAGAGTTAATTCCTTATGTATGGATGAGTTTCCTATATAGGAAAATTCCTCCAACTGATAGTACATTGTCCCTTCCTTTAATCTCAACTGGGTCTTTCTCTGAACTGACATGCATGAGTTATTTATGAGAGAATATTCAGTTATCTAGAGAACACTAGTTGCATGCATGTATGCACTAACTGACTGAACTCACAACTAGTTCCTCCAACTGTTTGGAACTAATTTAACTGGACTTAACTCAGTTAACTGAGCTAACTAATTACAACTCAAATACAACTCATCCTTATCTCCTTAATTAAGGGATGACTTCCTCAATCAAAGCGATAACTGTTGCATGTCTTCACATAGACTTCATGTTTGATTTTCTCCAACTAATTAACTCAAGATGAATTAATTAATTATTTTTCAAACAGCTAGTGAGATTAAATTTTAATTTTAATTCTCAATTTTAATTCAGGGACTAATTAAAATTGGAATCTATCCTGAAATTCTATTTTTAACATTTATATTTTTTGCTATTTCCAACAGAGTTGGAGTATATCCTGAAATGCTATTTATAGCAATGCTATTTTTAGAATTTCTTGTTGCTATTTTCAACAATCCATCCTTCTTGTGTACCAATACTATTGGAGCAAAGAAATAACTTTGGCTAGCTTGAATCATACCCTAACATTTTTGAAACCATATGTTTGATTTCACTCTTTTGGGCACACATTAGGGGATTTTTGAGGTCTAAAATGGGCCTCCTAAGCAAATTATAAAATAACAGTGGAAATAATAAAATAAGATTAGATGACATCATCAAATTTTAGAGGGAAAAAAGAAAAAAAACTATTTTTTCAACTCATATTTTCAACTTATATCTCTATGGGTTTGCTCAAATTTTGAGTGGAAACACTTGTTGGATGCATAGTTTATTTTGCATCCAAGGAGTACCCATGTTGCATGCTTTCGATGGGCCGTCTACACAAAAACTGAGAAATAGATGAAAAACGTGATTCCAATTTTTCATGTATTTCTCATTTTTCGTGTAGCAGGGTCCATCGAAAGTATGCAACATGGGTACTCTTTGGATGAGGAATTAAATTTTGCACCCAACTATTGGCAAGATAAATCGATCTTGCGGACAAGACCGATTTACCTAGTATCAGAAGATAGTCTAGCAACAAATAGACAAACAAACCTATCTTTCTCTAGACATATGTGATTTATAAGTAAATACTATAGAGGTGTTAAGATCATACCTTAGATCCAGTGCTTGTTCATAGTAGTCATCCTCTAGTTGTTAGAAAGAGTTACCTTTGAAGATATGCAATAACAAACAAGCAAACAGTAAATAGCACCTGCATAGCAAATATTATAAATCATGTCTATTATGGTGATCAAGGAATCCATAAAATAAACCATAAATTAATAGCTTATTGAGAAAAACAAATATATTTGTATTAACTTTGAATAGTAGAAAAACTTTACAACCTTTTCAGCCTTGATGTTGAACAAGTTCTTCCTGGGGTCCGAAACAGAAATTTCCTTTACTTTGACAAGTCTTGCACCTTCCAAATGAGATGCATAGAGGTATGTAATCTCTCCTCATAAAAACTCAACTAAAGAAGACTAAGTTCCAACATCATTTTACCTCAAAAATACTAAGATTCTAACTCCCAAGTAACCAACTCAATGCTTCTTTTTATAGTGTAGAGGAGGAGGTTATTGGTCCACCTATGAAGGGATAGAATCCTCCTTCAAAGGGATAAGCTCCTCACATCAAGGGATTAGCTCCTTAAGGTATGGGATACATGAACCTTAAAAGAGCGAACTTGCCACCTCAAGATTCCTTCCAGAAGCTTCTAGAAATAACTGAAAGTGAGGTTTTTCAGAGTATACTCGCGCTTTTTAACTTTTACAGGGGTCCGCACCTTTAACACAGAGACAGTGCGGTTAGGTGCACAGGAGACATGACCATTAGGTGTGGGACCGCAGGTAAGACAAAGAGAAAGTGTGGAACCAGAGTTTTAAAGACTTTTGAGAGCTTTTCTCTTATTTTCCAGACTTGATATGAGGAACTGATGTTTTAGACTTGCAGAGGAGGAAAGTATGAGTGGTAATGAACTCACATAGATAGCAGAATGTCAAGGTGACAATTTTTAGTGCAACAGATTGCCCCCTAAAGTGCGAAGTCTGTAATAGATGAAGATAGAGTCTGTCATGTATGAAGAGTGAAGTACTTTATCATTTCAAGGATCATCTTGTGGACACCCCAGTCGAAACCTGTAAAAACATTCAATGCAATATATATATATATATATATATATATATATATATATATATATATATATATATATATATGTAGACATATCATCGCTGAGGTAGGCATTCCCATACTCAGATCAAAACTGACTAAACTGTTCTGATACATGAATGATTTTGTAATACATCAAGAGTATAGACATGTGTAGACACAATATGGATGCAACCATCTGTTTATGAAAAGTCCACTGTATAATGAATAACAAAATTCCTCGCAGCCTGGATGGTAGAAACTAGATCTAGGGTCTTGATTTCCGCTTCCCAAACTAGTACGATTCTATCCATGCGAATGAATGTGTCGAAGTCGAACATGGTAGAAACCACTTGATTACCAGTCAATTATGTGGACTGTTAACAAGTGTGAGAGAAACCACCAGTAATGTCAATGGTTCTCAAAGTACCCAGTACAATCCATGAAATGTGAATAAATGAGATGAAGTCGAACATGTCATAGAATCATTCGATCGAAGGTCAATGATGCAACCTATCGTCGAAGGCGAGAAAAATGCCATTAGGGCATGCAGTTTTCAAGGTACTGACGATTTCTAGATCAACTTCCTAGATAATGAGCTAAAGTTGATAGAAAGCGATTCGTCGTAGGCAAGCCCACAACACGAAATCATAGATCAATTTTTGAAGAAATATATTGGCAAGGACTGACTCAGGGATGGTCAAAATGGATGATAGATATTTCGCAGATGAATGGTTTGTTTGAACTGTTCTCTTGAACACATAATGACACTGCAGATGGCTTGGTGACAATTGACCCAAAGCTAATACCCAGAAACTGGCTGAAGAATTTCAATAGGCAAAGGATTTTCCCAACCCAGGTGAACAAAAAGTGTCGTGTTCAAGAGTGGTTGACGGCTTTTTTTTAAAAACAAAGTGTAACAAACAGGTTCATTTTTCTCTCTTTTCCCCCACCATTCCTGGCAAGTACCTCTTTATTTTTGACAAGCTTGAGGAGGATAACATTTTCTTGTTTATAAGCTCATCCTTCGGATGAGCCCAACTTAGTTTAAAATTTGAACCCTAAGAAGGAGTGGTTCGTTCCTGTTTAAAATTGAATAAGTCCTTTACTGTTAACTTTTAACGAGTCTGGTATAGGAAAAACACAGTGTTTTTCAATTTTAGGGAGTCAGAAGAAAAACTTAAGAAAACTCCATGAGGGTACTTTTTCGTAAAATAATCCCTCAGGTCCGAAAAAGGATAAAATAATACATGAGGGATGACATTTCCAATACTTTAACGAGCTGGAAAAGACAAGCGCTCGATAATCTTTTCATATTTAACGAGTCCGAAAAGGGTTTAAAGAGGACTCTATTGACCGTAATTAGTGTAAATAGTCCATTTCAGCCCGTAAAAGGGGTAAACTTATACTGAAGGGATGATTATTCATTTATTTTAACGAGTTCGAACAACCAAGTGATCGACAATCTTTTCAATTTTCGAGAGTCTGAAAAGAGCTTAAAGAGGACTCCAATGTTTCGCTTTTTCGCAAATTTTTGGAAGAGTCCGAAAAAGTGATAAAAGTATGCTCTTTGTTGAAAAATGATCAATTTTCCCGAAAAATCCAATATTCTGCACAAAAACTCAAAGCATTACACATACCTGTTTAAGATAAATAAAAATGTTTTAAAAATTTACCTTTTTAAAGTGAAAAATAAATAAATTAAAAATTCATTTATTCGAAAAAACTTATAAAATGGGCTTTTCTAACTTCAATTTTACCATTTGAGTTCAGAGTGAGAAGTGAGAGCTTTTGGGTAAAAAAGTTCCTGTGAAGATTCTGGAAAATTCGTCCGTCGGAATCGAAAACTGTCAGCTCTAGGTAATCCATGTCCTCAACTTGCATTTCATCTGTTTACATTTTGTTTTTAGGCTTTAAATTTGATTTTTAAAGGAAAAATAGGTTTAAAAAATCGCTCGCGAGGGTCCGTAGGTGCAACACGTGGGCCCTGACTTTTTCTATAAAGAAAAAAGTCGTGGGTCCACACCTATTTCTCACAACCCGTGCGGACCTACGCAATGTTTGTAAGCAGCGGGTGCGGATCCCGTGCAATGAATTTTAAAACTTGAATTTCTCCATTTTTGCCCAAAATTTTTCGAACAAGCTTGTTCTAATATGTCTTTTTATGCATTGTAGGACATTCAAAATGCTTATTTGGCGAGAATGCAAGCACAAGGATGTAGATTATGCCGCAATGAATGATATGCCCACATTGTAGGCATTTAGAGCATGCAGATTGTATAAGTTCTGGGCCATATAGGGAATGAGGGCCCAAGTAGACCTCTTGACATGGCTGGTAGACAGATGGAACACACAGGACCAGTGTTTTGTGATTGGTGGCCACCGGCTCAAAATCGAGCTGGAGGACATATACTTTTTGACTGGTTTGTCCAAGAGGGGTGAACAATTATCTCTTTTCGGGACTAGGCCAGGTGTGTTGGAAATAATACTAAGAGGGGGGGTGAATCAGTATTATCAGATCAATAAAAATTTTCAAATTTCATGCTCAGAAACATATACGCTACTTCAGTTAAGTGAACCCGCGTGTACACGCTACTGTGTCTAAAGCAACTAGCGTATATCCAGAAATCTTATGATTCAGTTAGCTTATCTTCAGTAAATGCATCAGAACATTATTAACCACATTGACAGTAAACAGGTGCAGTATAACAGAACATATCATCACATAAAAGCCACACACATGAACACCATGATATAAGGTGGAAACCCAATGTGGGTGAAAACCACCTGCTGCAATTCGTCTCTTTCTTCTTTAATAAGAAACTTCTTTTACAATGTACTGGTGCAGTCCTTTACCAGTACGCAGGCTACAACCTGCAGAGGGCTACAACCCTCTCTCGTTTTCCAACTACTTTTGGAAGGGAGCTACAACCCCCTCAGCTCTTGTACTAGCCGATCCATTTACTAGTACGTAGGTGCTGACCCTACAGAAGGCTACAACCTTCTTTCCTACAGGGACCATGTTTCATCAATTTTCAGACTGGATCCATGCGTACAAAAAAACACTATTGCAATACAATCATCAACTTATACTTGCATCAAAATTCTCTAAATCACCCAATACTGAATCAGTGAAACCCTGTCATCAAGAACACAGAACACAAACCAGAGCCCAGAACTCTGCAACAACCACCAAAATCAACAACAACCTGAAATATCAAATCTTATTATGCATACGCTACTTCGCTATACCAAAACCGCGTGTATACGCGCTTTCTCCAAAGGCAACCCGCGTGCAGATCTAGAAATAATTAATTATACCTTCGCTGTCAGATCCGACCCTTGCCAAGCATCCCGAACAGATAACCAGCAATACCAGATCTTCTCACTTCGTCAGACACACCTTGCTTGCCTCACTTTGCCTAATGATCTTCTCCTTATATAGCCTTAGGCCCTTCACAATACCACGGTCCAAAACCATAGTAACACAATACCATCAACTTCAAAACTAGGGATCGACACGTCTGTCGAGACACCATGGTCCAAAACCATAGGCACAACTTCCAAGGACTAACCGCCACGGACCAAAGTTACGTTTTCACATGTACGCGCTTTTACTGAAACCAACCTGCGTGTATACGCTGATTTTCCTTAATGAACCTGTGTATATCTCTTTCTTGTCCTGCTGTACTAAGATCTGTCCTCTGATTAAGTTGCCATCACTTGTACCTGCTTCTGAGTGAGTTGCCATCAAGGTAAACACTTGTATCATAATGCCAACAATCTCCCCCTTTGGACTTGATGGCAACCACCACACCAAGTCACTCTCCCCCTTTGACATCAAGGGCAAAGGGCGGACCAAGATATTCTCTTCTTTGGTATACCTTCTGCTGTCCATACTCCCCCTGAGTACATGCTGAAGTTTCTGATTTGGCTCCCCTTTGTATATGCCAAGTTGTATCAATCCATCCATGCTCCCCCTGAGCAGATGCAGGTTCTAAGACCAGAAATAACTATCATTTATCATATATGATCTGTACCATACGCATAAGCGTGCAATACCATTCCTTTGATCAAACAACAAGATGTATCATTTAGTTTCATCAGCAACTTCTAACCATAATGCCAACAATGAATTATTTGAAGTATATGCTCCCCCTAAGCGTGAGCCAACCATGACCATTTCCCGAGTCTGTTCTGCTGCCCTTTATGCTCCCCCTGAGCCTGAGCCAACCATGACTGAAACATTTCCTGGGTCTGTTTTGCTGCCCTTTCTACATATACGCGACTTTGCAGCCTGTAACTCGTGTATATGCGCGACTTGTCTTCATTATATCAGCGTATGCAAGATGGAATACTGAAATTCATCACTTTCAGATTCCCCTATGTCTGTTGTGTCAGCTGACTGAGTTATGCCACACCTTTCTGTCTCTAATTCTGTCTTCTTCAATTCCTGGAACTGTGATGATGTATGGTCCTCTTGTTTTGAATTTTGAAATCTGCTCCTGCATTCCCTTGCTTTATGCCCATATTTGTTGCATGTATAACATCTTACATATTTCACATTCCTTCTATTGCAATCAATTGCTTTGTGTCCATATTCATTGCAGGCAAAGCAATATCCTCTGAAATACCTGGGATGCGATGATCTTTTGTAATGGTCTTGAACCATTCTACTTCTACATCTGGCTGGAACATGTCCAAGATTATGACATACATAACATTCAACATTATTCAGAGGAGGAAATAATCGTCTATCACTTCCATAGTTAGGAGTAAAGGATCTTCCTTGAGGAATTTCTTTCCTTGGTTGTTCCTTGTTCAGCATTTCAGATTTCTCATTAGAGTTTCTTGCCTCACCTTGTGAACTAGATTCACCTTCAACATATTCATGAAAACCAAGACCAGTTTTGATAGCAGGAGACCTTTGACTATTAAGAATATCGTCCAAGACTTTAGTACTATCTTGAAATCGTAAAAGCTTATCCTTTTCTTCTAATTTACCTTTCAAGATATTTACCTCAACTTGATGTTGTTCTTCCTTTTCCAGATACTGATTCCTTAGGTCTTCTTCAACTTTTCTTCCTTCTTCCACTTGTCGTTTTAGTTTGATCACTTCATGTTCTTGATCTTCAAGAGCTTCTCTGTTCTGTTCTCTTGATTTTTTAAGATCTTCTTTTAGAGAGAGGATCTTTGATTCAAGTCTATGAATAGTTATGCTCTGATCCTTTACTATATCCTGCAATTGCTCCCTTACCCTGGTTTCTGTCTCCAATTGTTCATTTAATTTGGTAACTTCTTCAGTTTCTGCATTCTTCTTTTCATGTGCCATGAGACTTTTAATATCTTCGCTATTATTGGATGAAGCATTCTTCTTTTCATGTGCCATGAGACTTCTAATATCTTCACTATCATTGAATGAACTTTTAATATGGGTATAATAGCTTCTACCATCTTCTTCAGATATCTTTCCTTTGTTATGAGGGCATCTAGCAGCATAGTGACCAACTCTACCACATAGAAAGCATTTGAAAGGTAGCTTACCTTTGAACCGTCCAGTTCCCCGTTCAAGATTCTTGACAAAATTTACCTCATCTTCTTCCTCTGATGCTTCGAATGCGGCTTCCGATGGTACCTCTATTCGCATTTCAAAAGCAGTTAAGATCCCGTGAAGCTGTGACATGGTGATTTTCTGCACGTTCTCTTTTTCTTCTATGGTAGACACTTTGGAATCAAATTTAGAAGACAAAGATCTCAAAACCTTTTCAACTAAGACAACTTCCTTAAATTCTTCACCCAGATCCCTCATACAATTTACAATCTCATCCATACGCAAGAAATAATTAGCTATGCTTTCATTACTATGCATCTTAAGATTTTCATACCAGATTCTGAGAGTTTGAAGCTTTGCTCTTTTTACCTGATCATCTCCTTCATAGCTTGTAACGATTTTGTCCCATATTTCCTTAGCTAATTTGAAATGCATGACCTTCATAAATTCTGATTGTGTCAAACTACTCAATAAGACAGTAACAACTTTGGCATTGAGCTCATATTGCTTTTTCTCTGCTGGATCTGTAGGAGTTGCTGATGGGAATTTGTATCCTCCTTCTACGATTCCCCAAACTTCTGCTCCAAGTGATTGTAGATATGCAGTGGTTCTTATCTTAGAGTGGGTAAAATTGTTCCCGTCAAAGACTGGTGGCCTGATGTGTGCCTCTCTTTCTGGATTAGCCATTCTGATGGATCTTTTCCTTCAAGCGATCAAGCTTCCTCTGAAGGACCTGCTCTGATACCAATTGTTGGAAATAATACTGAGAGGGGGGGTGAATCAGTATTATCAGATCAATAAAACTTTTCAAATTTCATGCTCAGAAACATATACGCTACTTCAGTTAAGTGAACCCGCGTGTACACGCTACTGTGTCTAAAGCAACTAGCGTATATCCAGAAATCTTATGATTCAGTTAGCTTATCTTCAGTAAATGCATCAGAACATTATTAACCACATTGACAGTAAACATGTGCAGTATAACAGAACAGATCATCACATAAAAGCCACACACATGAACACCATGATATAAGGTGGAAACCCAATGTGGGTGAAAACCACCTGCTGCAATTCGTCTCTTTCTTCTTTAATAAGAAACTTCTTTTACAATGTACTGGTGTAGTCCTTTACCAGTACGCAGGCTACAACCTGCAGAGGGCTACAACCCTCTCTCGTTTTCCAACTACTTATGGAAGGGAGCTACAACCCCCTCAGCTCTTGTACTAGCCGATCCATTTACTAGTACGTAGGTGCTGAACCTACAGAAGGCTACAACCTTCTTTCCTATAGGGACCATGTTTCATCAATTTTCAGACTGGATCCATGAGTACAAAACAAACACTGCTGCAATACAATCATCAACTTATACTTGCATCAAAATTCTCTAAATCACCCAATACTGAATCACTGAAACCCTGTCATCAAGAACACAGAACACAAACCAGAGCCCAGAAATCTGCAACAACCACCAGAATCAACATCAACCTGAAATATCAAATCTTATTATGCATACGCTACTTCACTATACCAAAACCACGTGTATACGCGCTTTCTCCAAAGGCAACCCGCGTGCAGATCTAGAAATAATTACTTATACCTTCGCTGTCAGATCCGACCCTTGCCAAGCGTCCCGAACAGATAACCAGCAATACCAGATGTTCTCACTTCGTCAGACACACCTTGCTTGCCTCACTTTGCCTAATGATCTTCTCCTTATATAGCCTTAGGCCCTTCACAATACCACGGTCCAAAACCATAGTAACACAATACCATCAACTTCAAAACTAGGGATTGACACGTCTGTCGAGACACCATGGTCCAAAACCATAGGCACAACTTCCAAGGACTAACCACCACGGACCAAAGGTACGTTTTCACATGTACGCGCTTTTACTGAAACCAACCTATGTGTATACGCTGATTTTCCTTAATGAACCTGCGTATATCTCTTTCTTGTCCTGCTGTACTAAGATCTGTCCTCTGATTAAGTTGCCATCACTTGTACCTGCTTCTGAGTGAGTTGCCATCAAGGACAACACTTGTATCATAATTCCAACAAGGTGGCTAGTCTGTTGCTTGTCTCCGATTGGAGTTTTGCGATGATCAAGCAGACCCCAAGGATAAACATATTGATATTAAAACTATCAGCTGTCCTGAGCTTAAAGTTATTACATTCATTGTTACCAGACTATGTGGGAGTGCAACATTGCATGTGGCTACTAGATCCCATATGCAGATGGCTGTAGACTATTTTCGAGGCATCATATACAATTGGTGCGAGGCTGTGTTAGCAAATGTGAAAGGCCAACTAACCAGAGCAAAGAATGGAAACCTAAAAAACTTTGGATATGGATTTATCGTAGTCACCTTTGCTCTAGAGAGGATCCCCATGTTAGCCCCGCAGCATATTCCTGTTGATGCTGGTCTTCCTCGAGAGCCTAGAATGGTTCGTTGGGTTGCTTTGATGGCCTATCACTCTGAGGGAACAGAGGTTGTTCGATTTCCGCTTGAATATTTTCGTTGGTTGAACAACCAACATTTTGTGATTCAGGATTTTCCATATGTCGGGATGGATTACCGCGGCGACCCAGACATGATTCTTCCACCAGGGCAGCAATGGGATGATTAAAGTAAAAACCATTTTCAACACTTTCTAAGTTTTATTTTTTTATATTTTAAATCGTCCAAAACTGACAATCAAAAGTTTAAATGCAGATGTGGGTCCACGACGACCAGTTTCTCTCCAGCCTTACGAGAGGAGACAACTAGCTGCAGTAGCAGCAATCCCACAGGGCCAATCAGCGGAAATACTGACCGACTTGGAGCATCATCTAGAGCGCTTGACACTAGATATTCCAGAGACTGAGATAGATGATATTCCACTTAGGTTACAAAGATATGTGATTGGGGTCCCATGACCTTTTAGGAGGTTCCTATGTAGGGTGGCCCGAGCAGTAGTTTCTTATCGTGATCATCACCAGGGATAAGATGATCGATTTTGTAGACTCGCGACATTTTTGTCTTTTTGTATTATCATTTTTGCCGATCATAAGGTGTTTTTCAACCTATGATTGAAGACGATGTATATTTTGAAACACACTTCTATGCTATGATATATCATTATTACCGGCTATCTCGTGTAACATGTTATCGAATGTTATTAAATTTACTGTTTTGATTATTGCAAATGTCTATTTATCATACTAGAAGCAACTGCATCTGCTAATGTATTTAAATGTCTTGGAATATGCTAATATTCAATGTAATCAAATTCATGTTCCAAGAGACGAACTCTAAAAAATAACCTTAATAACACTGGATTTCTAATGGCATAAACCCTGTTAAGCTGTAATACAACGAGTTTAGAATCCAACCTAACAATCAAACTACAAATCCCAAATGAGATGGATTCAGATAATAACTCAATCACTGCACTATACTCTGCAAAGTTATTCGTTTTTTGACCGAGGCTTACCCCATGCATAGACACTAACTCATTAGAGGGTGAATAGATAACCAAAGCTGCGGAAGAAATGTTTTGTGTACTATGACAAGCACCATCAGCAAAACCAATGTATGTTTGAAGAGACGTCGACATCTGCAATATCAAGAGTAAAATCAAGATAAGCAGGAATAGTGATAAGAGCACTCTCTAAACTAGGCACACTTTTCTAATCTAAAACACACTAGCTGTAAAGAAACTAATCTAATAAAAAATCTCCACACAGAATTTAAGAATAATATCTCTTCAGATAAAGTCCATTTCTGGGTTTATCCAAAGAGATACCTTCAAAATCTATTAATTCATAAGCCCCTTTTGTCAGCTTTCGCTTAACAATGTAAGGACCATGCCACATAGGTACAAATTTTCTAGCCCCTAGCTTATCGTTCGCTTGATCATATACTAAAACTAGGTCTCCTTCTGAAAAATTACGAGGTGTAACACTTCTGTCGTACTGAGCTTTCATTCATTTCGCATGAATCTTGTTTGCTATTGTAGCAGTGTGGTGATTCTCATCTAGCTGAGCTAAGTACAAAAAACGTTTCTCTTCTTTAGAAGTAGCTGGGAGTAATTCTATGGCTAATTGTAATGACGGAATTTCGCATTCAATAGGTAACACTGCTTCCAAACCGTAGACCAGTTGAAAAGGAGTGAAACCAGTTGATGTTTTCACTGAGGTCCGATATGCCCAAAGTGATGAAAATAGCATGGTATGCCAATTTTACTTATGAATACCAATGATTCGTTTGATCATAGTGACTAAAACTTTATTGATAGCTTCAACCAAACCATTAGCCTGCGGGTAATATGGAGTAGAACTATCGTGGCGCAGGCCAAGTTGATCTGTCAGTTCAGTCATCATGATATTTCGAAAGTGACTTCCATGATCAGTAATAATAGCTTGAGGAACACTGAATCTAGCAATTATATGATTGAATATGAAAGTTGCAGCAGTCTTGCCGTTTGCCGAAAATGTAGGCATTGCCTCGGCCCACTTAGTAAAATAATCTACCGCTAGGATAATATACGCATGCCCCCTGGCCGAGTGAGGGTTACATGTAATAAAGTCAATACCCCACTTTGCGAAAGGACCGATAGCAATTATAGGGTGAAGAGGAGCTTCAGTTTTGGTTGAACAGGAATCAGAAAACGACTGTACAACTTGATATGCAATTTCAAAGGGACTTAGAGGCATCACGCCATCAAATGAATCCACCTTAGAATCGGAAGGTACGATCCAAGGATCATCAAAAGTAACAATATTCGATGAAATCATATGAATATTTGCAATAGAAGGTGATACGTTAGGAGGAGGGAAGGAAAAAGTTCCTAGTAAACCAGAATCTTTAATCAAACCTACGCCAACATCCTTGTAAGGGATAGTTGTTTTACCGATGTGCTGAATACTATCTGTAGAGGCTGGGTCGAATGAGAAATAAGTCAGCTGGTCTATCGTAACGATCTTTCCGTTATGAGGAAACTTGATAAGCTGAAAAACCGATGAAACAATAACAGTCATAGCAGAAGACCAACTGCAACCCAAGAGAATGTTGTAATCTAGAGGGGCATCAACCACTTCCACATCTAGATTTACGGTTTTTCCTTCGACCTCTATAGGTAAATCCTGAAAAATACGAAAAGGATGGAACCCTCGGCCATAAAAAGCCTTTAGAATTGTCGGAGATTGATTGAGTGTGGGAGAACCAAGTGATTTCCAACATTGGATCGACATAATACACGTAGAAGCCCCTTCATCAATCATAGTCCGAAAGCAAAGGTCTGTTTTTGACTAAAATTGGAATCTGGAAAGCCATTTGATGAGGTAGGCGGAGTGTACTATTCTCTAAATCGAAGATTATTAGGTTCGAATCCTGAATATTGACAACTCCTATAGCAGACAATAGTAATTTGCATTGTGCTGGGCACGATTGCAGCACTTCCAAAGCCGACATTGCTGAAGGGGAAATAGCTAAGTCTTCAAAAATTTTGTAATTTTGAGCAGCTCTCGCATGTGGATTGAAAGCTGATTTACGAAGTACACCTTTAGCAGGCGGTTTGATTACTAAGTTAGGGTTGGGTTTCTCGATCTGTAGTGGATCAGAACCAGGAGGAGGTGTGTTTGAATTAGAAGATTCTGCTTCTTTACCACCAACAAGATTTTTACTACCATAATCTTGCGATTGCGTCGCAATCCTGACATGAGACATCATCATAATGGGTTCTTTTGAGGCATTCAAGGAAGAACCAATCATCTTACTATCTTGAGTAGGAAAAGGATCCTTCAAGACAGCAGGTGTTTGAGAACCTTTAACAAATTTCAAAACCTCTGCTCGATGTGGGCATTCTTTGGTAAAATGATCCTCGTCGCAAATGAAACAAGGATAGCGAGGTTTCCATTTTTCGTCAGTAGATTCATTTTTATCCGTTTTATCTTTTGAATTTTGTTTGTTTTTCTTCTTCTCGTTCTTTTTATTACTAGATTTTGATTTGGTCATAGATGATTCTACGACATGGATGTCGGCAGAAAATTCAGTGGAAGAATCTCCTTTCGGGGAATCAAGTAAAGTTATTATAGGAGAAGAATTCTTTGAAGATTTCTTCTTACTTTTAGTACTAACTGAACCAATCATACCATCAACGACATGAGACCCTGAAGGAGCTGCAGTTATTTGACCGTGTTTTGGAAGATCAGGGATTTTTTCATGTAAAGTACTCGACTGCGTATAGAAGAGGTCAAGGTACTGAGCCTGAGCAATGACTTTCTCTTCAATGAAAACTCCTCCCTTAGCTACATCTTCAGTGATTTTGGGTAACAATGATTTAATGAACCATTCCGCTAAAATTTGATCTAGAATGAAAACTTTCACTAAACGCCTTCTACATCGCCATTCATGAATATGATCAGAAATATATGTGGACGTGGATTGTTTCAGTGAAGTTAACAGTTCCGTGCCATTGTCGTATCTGAGAGGCAATTGAAAATGAATTAAGAAAGCAGTGGCTAACTGATTGAAATTATTAAAAGAGCCTCTTGGTAACTCAATGTACCATTTGGCGGCAAGACCAATAAGATTTCATTGAAAAGGACGCAATCAAATTGAATCATCAATGATTGAATTAGATGCACACCAGAGGTGATAAGTCATACAGTGATTTGACGGATCCTCTCCTGACTTACCCTCGAATTTCGGGATATCACTAGGAAACTTACTAGGCATTGGCAGCCAATACAGAAGATAGTAAATTGGATTGTTCATAAGGCGCGACAAATCAGGTAAATCCAAAGTTGCAATAAATTGTAACTGATGGTTAGGGTCATGAAAACCTTGAGTAATGAGATTAGTTCCAGGAGGAGGATATCCAGGGTAACCTGGAATCAGATTTGCATTAGGAATGTTATAACCTCCTAGAAAACCAGGATTAATCAGACCAAACTGGGGTTGTTGAGGCTGTTGATAAGTATAGCCAGGATACGGTTGATACTGATAAACTAGATTTTGTACAGTAGGACCGAATTGATACTGTCCCTGGTACGATTGATAGATGAATTGCGGTTGACTTGTGGCAATCGTACTTGTACCAACTTGTCCTGCAGGCATCTGGACTGAAGTCTGAACTGTAGGTCCTAATTGTGGCACAGAGACTTGAGGAATTTGCACTGATGTAGGGATAGTAGAAACCGGAGCTATAGATAATCCAGAAACAGGTGTCGTAGGTTGAACAAAAGTTGCAGCAGTTTGAGACGGAGTGCGAGGTGTGCTAGGTCTAGGCTGTTGAACTAAACCAGGTGCAGGGATTTGAATAGTAGGTTGGATAGGTTGCTGGGTTGGACCAGAAACCAAAAGCTGTCTAGGTTGATTAAGTAACTGCACATTAGGTTGCATAGTATGTTGAGTTTGAGACGGATTCCACACCATGTTCATTCCAGAGTATGGACCCATAAAAGGTTGTGCATATGGAGGAGCATAACTTGGTTGAACGTAGGGCTGATAATTAAGCGGTACATTTCCAGCTCCTTGTAAAAATGATTGACCAGAAGGCGGTTGGAAACCTTGAGTTTGGTACTGATCTTGAGGTTGATAACCCTGAAGCACATACTGAATTTGGAGTTGACCTTGGGGTATGTACTGTCCTAAAGGTTGAAAACCTTGAGGTAGCCCTCCAGGCGGTAACTGACTACCTTGGGGTTGCCCCCCAGGCGGTAACTAACTACCTTGGGGTTGCCCCCCAGGCAGTAACTGACTACCTTGAGGTTGAGGATTTGGAATACTACCAGACATCATAAGGATTTGTTCTGCATTTAACGTTTGAGTTCCATTACTACCAGATGATAACTCTTGTTCAGTCAGTCGAGGAGTTGCTCTTGAAAAAGTACCAGAGAGTGACTGGTACCCCGAAGGAACAGAAGGACCGCTGGATAAAAATGTTTCCGGTGATTGGGAAAACATAGATGATTATCTTGACATGATCGATGAAGGATAATAACCTCTTGGTGTAGGATGAAAATGAATTCGAGGTGGTGAAAAACTAAGACCCAGTTTTTCTAAAAAAAATTTCAATGATAAATACCAAGCTTCACTCCTAAAAGGACTGTAGAATATTGATTCACGCTCCCTAAGATTTAAAGTCTGCTGGTTCTCAGGAAGAGTTATGTCTTCGTATGGACTGACAAGTTCTTCAATAGAAATGAGGCCAGAAGGAAGATTTTGAGTAATGATATTTCTTAGCCTAGGTGAACCAGGATCACAAGAAGTTGGAGTAACAAATCCTGAAGATTGTTCCAAAACAACAGGTTCAGTGTTAGGCTCAGAAATTTCAGGTTCTTCAGCTAATTCACTTGAAGGAGAAATACTACCACTAACTTCGAAAAATGAAATTGGCTCTTGAATATACTCTGTTGTTTGTATTTGATAATCAGGATGAACAATTAAAGATGACTCTTCGGCTTCTTGTGATCCAATTCTACTGTCACTAGGTGATATGAGAGCTCGCAACCCTTCAAGTTGGCTTGTTGTATACTCAGGAGGTTTCCCCTGAAGTCTACGAGATTGTCTCGGTAATTCGACTACGATTAAATATTAATTAATCACATGCAAACAAAGAAAATTTCAATAAAAACACCTAAAGTCTCTGAAGAAACAAACAATTGAATCACACGCCTAAAAAATCTAAGAGTTCAAACCACGCATAAACAATAACTTCCCGTACTAAAAACACTAGTTGGTGATGAAATCAAACTTAGCAGAAGTTTAATACAGAAAGGGCGGTTGGAACAGCTACCCTAACAACCTGCTTAATGAAACAAACTGGCACAAGTTTCTTCACAAAACCATCTCGAGTGAAGAGAACCCCCCAGAGAGTCCAAGCGAGTTTAGTCGACATCTGCTCTAGGCACAGTGAGATCTTTCCTTCACCGTCACCTTAGGAAATAATCTTAAGTTTATGGACACTAAGGTTACCAATAGCGAAAAATACAATTGGGGGGACAGTCTACGATCCGATCTACGCGCAAGGGCAGAGTAACAAAGCTCAATCCCCTTGAAGGCTCCTCGACATGGTCAATCCAAGGTTTACCAACAAGTTACCCCAGGCTCCTCGAAAATAGTTAATCTGAGGTTTACCGTTTATAATACACGCAAATCTTCTATCTTTCCCAATGAAACAGAATTGATTGTCTCAAAGGTTCGGACATGATCTCGTGATTGACTCCTTTAAGAGAATCTTCCTAGAATGTATCAATTACAATTGGATTTATTTCCTACTGCAAGATGTATCTACTTGTTTGTTTTAACTATCTTGGAGAGTTAATTACTCCCTACTCCAAGATACTAGTCTAAGCTATATTGGTGATAAGAGCCCTAGAAATAGAAAAGATTACTAGATCAATTTTAATTAAGTGTTGCTTTTATGGGTTGTTCTTTAAGTCGATAGGTATGGAAATGAAACTTTGATGGTGTGAATACTTGACTCCAAACACACTAAAAAAATGCACCTAAAATGATAAGCAATTCGTTTTTCTTTCAATGAAATTCTAGCTAAAAGAAAGAGTTCGAGAATGCAATTCTTTAAGAAACAATTCTTTATTTCAACATGGAAATGGAAAGATTTTTTTTTTTTTTTTTCAATAAGAACTCAAAATGAGACAAATAATAAATGCTCACAATAAATCCCTTTCCCTTTTCAAAACTCGAAACTACAAAAAAAAAACAATTTACTTCAAAAGATATCTACAAGTTCTAAAAAAACTCTCAAAACTACAAAAACTAATTTGAGATCTAAAAACTTTAAAAATCTAATTGAATAAAAGCTTCAATTCTTTTTTGAGGATGTTTTACTTAGTTGTTCAGTAAACTAAGGATTCATTTGCACAGAATAACAAGCCAATAAAAAACATCCAGATATGTTTCCTTTTGTAAAAATGAAATTAAGAACTTATAACAAAGTTTGTTCAAAGATTTGCAACGAGAAAACTAAATCTATTTCTCACAAAGGATAGATTTCACAACCAAGTCAAACTCATCAAGAAGATAGAAAGACACCAGGGTGATCTAAGGTTTCTCAAGCTTCTGGTCTTTGAGTCACTACAGAGACAAAGTGAAAACTACTCCAAGCATGCAAAACTTCTAGAAAATCATTCAAAACAAAAATACTATCGAAACTCACTCACAAGAGATTTTTGACAGGAAAAATACAGATCTGGGTAGACACTAAAAATCCTAAATCAAACCTAAACTTAACTGGAAGACGATATGTTAGGTTTTTCAAAAAAATTTAATAGGGTCCGCAAGCTCCAGAAGAAACAGGTGCGGTCCCGCACTGTTTAGTAAAGGAAAATGTGGGGATGCCCTCACCATATGTAAAGAGAAAGTGCGGTCCCCAGAAAAATTAAAAAAAAAACAAAAATACTTCCATATTTTAAAAACTACCCAAGCCAATATACATCAATCAAAAACCAGAAAAGAAACAATTTTCTCAAGTCAAAACAAAGGAAAACCAAAAATAAAATACCATTCCCCAATGGAGTCCCCAATTTGTTGGCCAGATAAATCGATCTTGCCGACAAGACCGATCTCCCTAGTATCAGAAGATAGTCTAGCAACATACAGACAAACAAACCTATCTTTCTCTAGACATATGCGATTTATAAGTAAATACAACAGAGGTGTTAAGATCCTATCTTAGATCCAATGCTTATTCGTAGTAGTCATCCTCTCGTTCGAAAGAGTTACCTTTGAATATCTGCAATCACAAACAAACAAACATAAAATAACACCTACATAGCAAATATTATAAATCATGTCTATTATGGTTATCAAGGAATCCATAAAATAAACCATAAATTAACAGCTTATTGAGAAAAACAAATATATTTGTATTAACTTTGAATAGTAGAAAAACTTTACAACCTTTTCAGCCTTGATGTTGAACAAGTTCTTCCCGGGGCCCGAAACAGGAATTTCCTTTACTTTGACAAGTCTTGCACTCTTCCAAATGATATACATAGAGGTATGTAATCTCTCCTCATAAAAACTCAACTAAAGAAGACTAAGTTCCAACAGCATTTTACCTCAAAAATACTAAGCTTCTAACTCCCAAGTAACCAACCCAATGCTTCCTTTTATAGTGTAGAGGAGGAGGTTACTGGTCCACCTATGAAGGGATAAAATCCTCCTTCAAAGGGATAAGCTCCTCACATCAAGGGATTAGCTCCTTAAGGTATGGGATACATGAACCTTAAAAGAGCGAACTTGCCACCTCAAGATTCCTTCTAGAAGCTTCTAGAAATAACTGAAAGTGAGTTTTTTCAGAGTATATTCGCGCTTTTTAACTTTTACAGGGGTCCGCACCTTTAACACAAAGACAGTGCGGTCAGGTGTGCAGGAGACATAACCTTTAGGTGTGGGACCGCAGGTAAGACAAAGAGAAAGTGCGGAACTAGAGTTTTAAAGACTTTTGAGAGCTTTTCTCTTATTTTCCAGACTTGATATGAGGAACTGATGTTTTAGACTTGCAGAGGAGGAAAGTATGAGTGGTAATGAACTCACACAGATAGAAAAATGTCAAGGTGACAATTTTTAGTGCAACACCAACAAGTACTCCCACTCAAAATTTGAGTAAAACCTTAGGGAGAAAAGTTGAAAATATGAGTTGAAGAAGTAGTTTTATTATTTTATTATTTTTTAATCTTTTTACTTTTTTACTACAAAAATGGTGAATCATTCCCCATGGTTGACATCATCATCTTGAATCCTATTGGTTCTTATAAAGTTTATTTTGGTTGTACATTTTTCTTAGGAGGCCCATTTTAGACCTCAAAACTCCCCTAATGATGATATCTATAAGATCTGATGGTTGGAGGAACGCTTCTTGGAATCAAGTGAATACCATGATCATGATCATGAATAGGTGGGATACCTTTGGGAGTTCCAAATACCTTGGAATGATTGTCCAAGATTCTTTGTAGATATGGAGAAACAAATGATTTTAATGTTAGAACATCTAGTGAGCATAATTTTGCAATTATTCCTCGTTTTTCTTTCTTTAAAATATTTGTCATGCCATTAGAGCTAATTATTTTCCCCAATTTAACTGTGATGCCCCTTAATTAAATTTCCTTTCCTTTAAAGTCCTTATGAAGACATCAATTCTATGCTCCTTTAGAATATCATGTACCTTGATATCCAATCTTTGGAAGTCCTCAATGTGCTCCATGACCCTTTTGTTCGAGATTTATCAATTGGATAAAGAAGATATTTCTCTTTGTATCCTCATAATGTCCTTCTAATTCTTCTGCAAAAATTGTCCAAGTCATTGATTTTTTTTCTAAATATAAAGATGTAGTGCGTACCTGTGGTGTGTGGGATGCACCACGTAGATCAAATAATTGCTCCATCTATAGTATCCATGTTATAAGATCCTTTCCATCAAACTTCCTCATCACAATCTATGTAAAATAATTTCTTCTCAACACACTTATGACCCTTCGCGTATTTACTATCACAATTGTAACAAATCCCTTTTTTCCTTTTTTCCACTAGTTGTTGTGGTGTCAACCTCGTAAGTGGTGGGAGGCTAGGAACAATGAAACTTCCATATTTATAGTTGTGAGTGGTAGACTTCCTTATTTCCATAGTTTTTCTTTCAACTTTTCTTGCCACCAAATGTTATGTAACCAGATCACAAAATAGAAGAAGACATAGATCAATGACTTCAAAGTTAAGCCTCTTCGAGGGGGAAACCTCCTTTTACATCACATAAATTAACAATTCTTGGATGATACAAATGACAAGACCTCCTTGGTATATATAGGAGTCTAAGGGGTCACAATATAATCAGAGTCTACATAAAAAATATAATGTAAGGGCACAATAATAACAATAGCGGGCTTCTATGTGGCCCACCAATAACAATATGGGGGCTACATGGGAACAACAATAACAATAAGGGGGCTACACTAACAATAACAATAAGGGGACTACACTAGCATTATAGGGATCTATCACAAAGACTTCATATTTCTTTCTGGGTATATAAACTAATATATTCCTTGAGAATTCATTAATAAATGAGACACAATATAAAAGTTTACCTAGTGATGGAAGCAACACAAGTCCAAACACATCACTAAGCACCAACCGTAATATGCCCCCTAACCTCATTAAACTAGAGGATAATCTTCCCTAATTCTGCTTTCCATATAAATAATGTTCACAAATGATCTAGGTTGGATCATTATATTGTTTCTCATCCATATTAATGCTTCAAGTGTGGAAAAAGTGGAGGAATATGCTCAGAAGGCCATTTTCACTTGTGGGACCTAGTTTGGAAAATTGGGGTTTGAAACCTTTCGGGAGACTTTTGAGGAAACAAACAATGTTTTTTGGGGGAAATAAATTGTTGATTTAGTGCCGTGTCAGCCCTTGTTATTCATGGAAATGGGGCTAGACACATGATCATGATGAAGAAGACTCTAGAAAAGTCCATATTTTAACTCTTGTGAAGAGTTGATGGAGTCAAACCTAACCACTAGTAAGCTATCGAGATGTGTTATAATCAGGACACTAGGAGGAAAATGGGTTCCATTCTTTTTGAGTGCACTTGTTCCATAGGTGAGTAGACTAGTCGAGAGAGATAGGGAGATAGTCACAGAGATGATTTTTTCCTTTTAATAGCCCACATGCCATATACCTTACTTTTTTAGTCTCACACCCATTTTATATTAAGAGAAAGAGAGTAGAGTGACATCACCTACTAGTTGGATTTTCTCTCAAAAGGGTTTCCTAGGACATATCTTGTGCCAAATGTGTTTTCTAAGCTTTTATTTAATTTTTCTCTATTTTCTGTATAATTTTAATTTGCATCCATACACAATAAACAAGAAACATTGTTGACATATTAATTAGAAAACTACTCAATTTCAACCTGGGAATCAAATCCCCTACCATGGGAATTCCTATGGACCTCCTCCATCATCCCCCCAATCAAGTGGCACATCATCAACACTACTAGCACCCACAACATGGTATTATCATAATGCACCTGCCCAAGTACCTAGTCACCCCACGTAGGGGACACATGATCCAAATTTATGTAGGAACGAAAAGAAATATAGATCTAAATAAAAACACAAAGATACAGTGAAAATTGAACTTCAATTAATTAATAATAAATACTAAAAATTGTTTACATGCAAAATGGAAATAAATTAGCTTGGGTGATGGTAGCTTATATTTGAGAAGAGATGTGATGACTACATGCATCTTGAACTGTGTTACAATGAAGCTCACATGCCTTTTTATCATTAATAAACAATGGAAAAACCTAAACATCCAAAAACCTAACCCTAGGTGATGAAGCACCAAAAGTTTGTGGGTCCCGTTGGGGTTAGTTAATACATCAACTTCCTGGGATTGTAAATTTAGAATATGATCTTTGTTTGATGCGTATGATACCTTGTTAGAAATATCTATCCAAGGACAACAAATTTCGACTACAAACCCCTATAAGAGACTTCAAGTTTTCTCTTTTTCCTAAAAAGACGTTGTCTAGGGCCTTAAAATGACTACATAAGTTTAAGACCCGAAAACTTGCCAAAAATAGTAAACTATGCTAAAAATTAGGAAATTAAAAGGAAATAGTGTCGGTAGTCCAAGTGGAATAGGTGGGTGGCCACCAATTTTCACCTAGATCATCACATTATCCTATGCATATGTTTGGAGTATCAACATCCCAACCTTCCTACAAAAAGTCTCCTCCAAGAAATCCCTATTTCCCTTTCTTAGGTAACCAACAAACTAATTGTGCACCTAAACGAAGTGCATGTGTGAACTTTGTTAAGCCTTCTCTCTCTCAACAATAACATCGTTGGAGAAACTCAACACTTCCAATCTATCCAACATAACTAAAAATAAAGAAAAGAATAAGCAAAAGGGAAACCAAGGGAAAGCTAGGAACCCGTAGCAAAAAAATGTTTAGGTAGGGGACAATCCTCCTAATTGAAACCAAAATCCAAACCAAGGCACAAAAAACCCATAAAATGCAATAATAGTGGCATATGCACCAACTATCCTTACACTCTTTATGGAAAATATGGCCATTACACCCATCATTGCCCCCAAATCCCTAAATTTAAATGTATGAAGGAGGTTGTGGGAAATCATAATGATGAAGGAAACTAACAACCAAAAATGCTACAAAAACCATTCCCACATCAAGAAAATATAACTTTTGAACATGAAGTTGATTCTTGACAGTATCAAAACCCTATAAGAGGAAATTCACCAGACCCTGCCAACCGAGACATTTATAGAACACAGTAGACATACTACTACACAAATGTCATCACAACTATGGCTATCCACTAGAACCTAATCCCTCATCATAAGAGGAAATATGATCTACTAGCACAAAATTTTTAATGATCCCATGGCCTCCCATAGGCCCCGTTTCTAGGTACACCAAAGGATCATTACGATGCACATCACTTAATGCAAAAGCAACACATAGTTACAACATTGTTGATGACCTTGCACAATCCTCTTTTGCCATGTTAGAATTGCAAGTTCTTAAAACATTTCTAACTCAATATAAATCCTTTCTTTCCACATTAGGTGCAATTGATCCTGCAACTTCACGCTTGATCACCTTTGATTTAGATAACTCAAAGCCATGACTCCCACCATTAGTCACTTTCCAAATACTAGTGACCATACGTAACATCACGATTCATCGATGCACCATTGATCAGGGGGAATCCACGTGTATCATGTCAAAGGAAATATGATAGGAACTAGGATCCCAAAAAATTTTAACTTCCACCATCACATTGAGGGAATATGATAGTCACCCCTCTCAACTAGTCAAACTCTTTCAGAATGTTCTAGTAGAATTCACTGGTAAAGAAATTCTCATTGACATTGAAGTCCTATATTCCCCCTTAGATTACAATATATTGTTTAGAAGAAGTTACATGTATTATATGAAGGTTGTTTCTTCTTTAGTGTTCCACAACATGATTTTCCACCATAACGGGAAGATAATAACCATCGACCAATTAACACACTAGGATTCAAGGAAATCCCCCTCCCTTAACAATGTTTTACCATTTATGGAATCATAATAATAACTAGTGCACTCCGTCATAGAGGTTGGGCCTAGAATATTCAATGATTCTTCACTCCCTGACACTTACCTAGGAGATCCCCTAGTCATTCCCTCTCCTACAACAACGACTATGTGCATAGTAACCACTTCCTCTTGTGAATCGTCTCAAGATAAACAATCCACATGCACGGAACTGAAGACAACTTTGATGAATGATAAACCCTTTTTACCTTACGATATCATTCAAACCCCTTTCCTTTTCCCCCACCTAGTTTTGTCTCACACCAAGTGATGGAAACACTCACCTTACCCAACATGGATCTGGCATTGCCCATCTGGTATTTGGCTCCACCTGGCACATTGACCATGTCAAAAATTTATTTCATTAGAAAAATTACATCAATGCAGCCTAATTAAGGCATTTTACCTTTGGAAACAATAATCAACATAGAGACACTAGAGAGCACCAAGAAGAAGGAAGGTAAAAAAACAAAATAAGAAAGACCCCACTTCCACGACTTCCCCTAGGGTGAACCTCCCATGCACCCTTTGCTACATGTTGGGTCATCCTACCAATCAATGCCCAACATTGGATGAGTTTAAAGTCATTATTCATGCCCCATAGGCACCCACATCACTCTCTCCCCCATCAGAGAAAAAATCATTAGCTCGCGTAACAATGGTCTTCAGAAAAAACTTACATGCACCATTTTTGTGTAGCACAAATATTATACACATCATTGTCCTGATCTACCATGATATCATGATGCGTTGGTAGGCCTGCATCACACCTTGACTGTCATACCTCCCATTCCATCAACCCTGGATGCAGATGATGCCCCAAACACCATTTACTATGTCACCTCTTTGACCATTCAATGTGAAGCACACCCTTTTGGCCTTTGTGTCAAAACCACTCATCACACATATATATTCCCCTTACTCATAAGGAATTGACACCCTCACCTGAGCATGGTGACACCCTCTCAATTACCAAAGAACACTCTCACCTAGAGAGCAATCACTTATACCACACCTCGACCACTTACCATCTCCAAGGATGAGGTCTTATCCCAGCAAGGTTTATGCAATATCAGCGGGATTTCCCATGATGTCCTTGTTCCCAAGGATTTTGATTCCTTGAACATACCAAGCAAGGAAGATTCATCCAGCATAGTTCCCACGACATCATCATAATGATTGAAAACCTCCATTGACTCATCACTCGAGTCCAAGTAGGAGATACTTCCACCCCCTAATATTTATGACACACAATGCTATGAACATATTTACTATATTTCTTCATTCATAGGAACCATGATACCGACCATCTTCTCATCATTCCATGGTGTCGAGACTGCTTCGTCCATTATGAAGATAACACCATCTTGGACAACATGGACACATCTTGTCTTCATTGTGTCCACATCCATTGGTCCTATGATACCTAATATGATATCACATTATTGAATATCCACTAATACTACCATCCACCAACCATTTCCTCATGATTCTAGAATAACGACCTGACTCCTGTCAAGCATATTTCACTTCGACGAGGACATCCTTGAGGCAATGATAATACTAGAGTGCCATTGGGTTTCCATGTATCTTCGCTCCTTCCTTTTACCACAAGGATCCTTCACAATTCCCATACCATCTATGGACAATGTGTGTGCTATGGAAATTGACAATTTCATCCCTATCAACTTTTTTCACTGGTTTAAAAACCCCATTCCTACACCATACACCTTCGAAGAAGGTAACATGTCTGATATTGCCCCTACCATTAAGGTGGAAATAACAACCAAGCTTGGTGTTATCGAAGAAATAACACTAGGGTTAGCTTTCTCTTAAGAAGTATCTTCCTAAAAATCCCTATTCCAAGAATATCACGATATCTTTTCTTAGTCATATGCATAAATGCTTGGTTTAAGTCCTATCATCATAGAACACCATGTCAAAACATGGCCTGATGTCTCCCCTATGAGAAAAAATAAACGACCAATGCACCCATCAAATTTCACATCCATCAACATCAAAATTGATGAGCTTCACAAAGTGGGATTCATATATCCCATTATGAATAATTCACGGGTTTCCAACCCCGTACCTGTCATGAAAAAACAAGGGGCTATTTGGATATGTACTAATTTTTGGGATTCGATTCGATTAAATAATTCCCTAAGGACAATTACCCCATACCGTCCATTTATCAAGACATTAATGCGTGTGTAGGGCATGAAGCCTTATCCTTCATAGATGTCTTCTCAGGCTACAATCAAATTCACATATGACATACATACCAATACAAGAATGCATTCACAAACCCTTGGGGTGCCTTTGCATACTGTGTAATTCCCTTTGGCCTTAAAAATGTTGGTGCCACTTTCTAGTGAGCTATGAATTACATTTTTCATGATCTAGCTCATATTATTCTAGCCTGTTTGGTCAACCTCACTATTCATTCCAAACAACACTCACCGCATAATGAGGATCTTCATACTTTTTTTTTTCAACAATTTCAACAGTAAAAAATCTGCTTGAACCCTCTCAAGTGCTTGGTTTACATTTTTTCTAGGTGCGTGTAGGGATTCGTTGTTTCCAAGAAAGGGATCATGGTTTACCCCTTAAAAGTTCAAAGAAATTCACAAGATCCCCCCACCCAAGACTTTGAGACAATTACAAAGCCTTCAAGATAAGGTTAATTTTTTGTGTTGCGTTTTCTTGACTATGCCACAGGCGCTCATTATTTACTTCACCTCATATGTTAAAAGCTCCCTTTTTGTGATAGCCCCAGGCTAATTCCCCTTCATTGTAGATGTTTAATATAGTTTGATTATAATTAAAAAGGTTTGATAATTGGGATACAAATTCCAGGGTTTGAGGGAGGGTTGCTTGGGATATTAAGGAAGCTTGAATTGTTTTATTATATCCAGGAATGGCTGGCAGGTATGCTTTAAATGGGATTTATCATATTAGTTAATGGAACTGGGAAAGAGGATAAAATAACCTTGCTTTCCTTGGATAAATTCACAAGGCAGAAAGGACAAAATTAATGGAGGATGGGTTGCATTAGTAGCTTGGACAACCTGCAGTCAATACCCACAAGAATGATTGGGTAGTGTTGGCACAACAACATCCCTGCCACCACTAAGAAAAGATAGAATCATCATGGCCAAGAAGGAAGTCAAGGGGAAACAGGAGTGTCTGCACATGCAACCCAAAATGATTGTAGCATGATAGCTAAGAGACAACATTAAGAAAATGGAATTCTCACACATTGAGGAGGGAATATTTAGATATATAGTGGTAGTAGAGAAGGTAGGGAGAGAATGACTAAAGGGAAAATAGGATAAACTCTAAGGAAGATGACATAAAAGGAAACGTCTGCGCTATTGAGGAGGAAAAGAAATTTTTAGCACAGGAGGAAAAAGAGAAAGCTTTGTGCTACTACCAAAAGGAAAGGAGTAGGGAAAACATTTAGTTGAGCATTGGGAGGTGGTGAGAACATCCCTCATGTGAGGGTATTAGTGTCTAGATTCCTTGTAAGACTAGAGGGTGGAGATGTTTCTCTCTAGATTCCCATGACAACTTGGGTGGAGGCATGTCCCTTAGACTCTTGGTAAGGAGAGTTCTTTAGTCCCCTCTACTTGTTTTCTTGGTTTTTGATAATGGGTTCTAGATTCCCATGAGTGGGTGGAACAACTATGTGAAATAATTATTGAGGGTGGAGTTGATAAGCTTTTGGATTCCCTCATTCGATTTTGGGTAGAGGCAAGCCTATGAATTCCCTACTTAATCATGTACTAGTATAGACATAATTCTTATTGAAGTGGTTGAAGAGTAGAGGTGGTATACCTCTTGATTCCCTGTGAGATATTGATTGCATGAGCAGTTGGTGGGTGGAGGTGGATGGTCCTCTGGGTTCCCTATTTCAACTAGCATAATTGGTTTAATCCATTAAGCACTCATCCTCAAGCTCTAGAATCTAGCTCGAGGGTGACTACTACATGAAATGCTTTGTTGCAGTGTGTCTAAGGTTGGGTGGAAAGTTGAAACCCCAAACTCAGTTTCCAGGTTATTCCTTACTAGATAAGTACCCATATAGCTTTGTATGCATGTAAACCTCATAATTTGCTTGTTATGTTGTTTACCCCCATTATGATTGTGTAGAATAACTCTTGCATGATCTTGGAAACAATATAGTTCTCTATGATTAATGTAGAATGGTTAAGTTCCTGATCTCAATATTTATTCTGAGCTTAAGATTTGGCATAGTGGTTAGGTGTAGGAGATGGAAAAACCTTTGCATCTTAGTTAATCATGTGTGCATATACTGTATAATACCTGTGGGCATGTGCAATGTGATTATTGTGTGAAGTACGAGTTTTGTTAGATGCATTATGCTTATGTACATCATCTTTTATTTAATGTGTTGTTACTATGTTAAGAAAAAATGCTGAGGGATTTAGAGATCCTTGTAACCATTAATATAATCTTAGTTAACTGCATGATTTCCAATGCCTGTTAAGGACTCAATTAGTCCTTTATGGTGTGTGTGACACTCCATTTAATTACTGTATTTATGTTATGAAACCAGCTCACAAAAAAATAGAAAAGATAGATCAATGACTTCAAAATCAACCTTTTCGAGGGAGAAACCTCCTTTACATTATGTTATCACTCAGAATTTTCCTTCGAAGTTATCAGAAGAAGGAAGAAACCAGGGTAACCACAAACCATCTTTTAAGTATAGGCTCTAGCCAACCTATGACTCAAAGAGGGCTCTCTCTATATAATTTAGCTTTGCTTCTTATGGGATTTTAGGCTAGTTCTTAGTGTTCCTGCGGGTTTTGGTTTTGATTTGAAGGTTGCGTGGTGGAATTCTTAGAGAAAATGGATAGAGCTAGGTCTTCAAGACATTGGGCTATGGAGTCGACAAATGGATAGCAGGACTGGACCAATTCATTAAAGGGAATGTTCACAAGGCAGGCTAGCAGAGAAAAATGCAAATCTTTGGGCCTAATGGGTGAAGTAATTCTAACCAGGGTGAAAGGGTGCTCAAGAATCCTTAGACCAGGATTAGAATGAAGAACAGAGGATAATCATGAACAAAGGGAAATTAAGAATCCTTTGCTATAGATCACAAGAAGTCACCTAAACTAAGGAGCAATCAAGAATTCCTTAACTTAGATTTGTGAAGAAAACATATAATAAT
The DNA here is from genome assembly GCA_031772625.1 of Pinus tabuliformis. Taxonomy (NCBI): domain Eukaryota; kingdom Viridiplantae; phylum Streptophyta; class Pinopsida; order Pinales; family Pinaceae; genus Pinus; species Pinus tabuliformis. The sequence continues at coordinate 869,508,413 of CM062805.1, forward strand.
GCATAACAGTCAAGACAGAGTGCATTTAAGAAATTTTTGAAATATCATTCCATGTTATAACATTTAGATTTTAGAGATACATAAAAGATTATGGAAAAAACTTGAAGAAAAACAACATTGAACATGAGAGAATACTTATTTGTATTTTTCTTTACACAAGAATCCTGTAAAATATCTGATCTTTATTCCTTGATCCAGCAAGCCAATCCAGTCATTGATACAATATAATTTCTGATTTGAGAGAAAAAGTCTATAGAAATGTTTTGGAATCCACCCTACATACTTCGAATTGTGAAGTATTTGTACAAAAACGTATTACAAAATATCTCAAAACAACTTGAGATTTATTTTAGGAAATACAAATATCTTCTTGCAAGAAGATAGAGACAGCTAATGAACTGTTTCTTGCTGTCCCTTTTATTATGGTTGTGCTGACCTTTATGGTTGAGGTGTAGCCCTTTATGCTGGCTTATAGTTGTGGAGTTTCACGCTGGAATATTCTTTGCTTTCATCTTTCAACTGAGACTCTTTGACCCTGCTGCCTTGTTTTCATCTGTTTACCAGGCTGACTTCATATTTACTGTGTGGTAACTTTTAGCTGTCAATTCATCACAGTAAGTCAGTCATAGTTTCCCACCATTCTGCATTTGGTAATTTCACATTTATCATCCTCCTGTAAATCTCATCAGCCTCGGTATATTTAGCAAAATTTGGCTTGGTGAGTAAGAAATGTTATACCTCATGCTCAAGGAAAAACAAGCTCTCAAATGTGTCATGTAATACTTTGCCTGTTGGCAGGGCTTTAATGGATGAAGAACTGGCTTGTTCCTTAGCCAATTTTCTAAGTCTATCCCCATAGTCCAACTGTGTCATTAGTTAATCATGGATGACCATAGGACTGGGCAGACCTTTCTCCCTCAAAATCTAAAATTTAGCCATGAAGCTATCAATGCCTACCTGCATATTGTGGCACTTTTCTTCCAAATTAGGCATAAGGTTCCTTTTGGAAAGGACCTTCCTTATTTCTAAAATGGCAGTAGTCCTATATATTTAACTCTTGGAGCTCATATCTATTTTTTCTGTTGAGGAAGTGGATGACTCTATTGGCATCCTTTGGCTTATTTCCCAACTCCTCCTTTACTTTCTGGATAGCTTTAGTAGCTACCTTTACCAGCTCTATTTGTTCCAAAATTACTTGGATTGATGGAAAGATATCATTGACAGAGTCAATGATATTGGCCCACAACATTTCTTTGGTTTGTCCAAGTGGCTTCTCAAGTGTTAAATCCTTTTCTAGGATTTTGATCCTCTCACCCATTCTCTGGGCCCTTTGTGTTTCTTCTTTCTGCTTGAGTTGGGCAAGTTTGCAGTCAGTTTCCAAACTTGCCACATTTTCCTTCAATCTTTTCATCTCTGTAGCCTAGATAGACATATCTTCCATGGATTTCACAAGTTCTACTGCTTTGTTCCCTGATGCACCTACTGCTCTAGTAGATTTTGTTGTTATTGGCAATGCTGTTGCAAGTGGAGCTGTAGGTGCCAAAGATGCTACTAGTGTGGATGGCACTGCTGTAGAGACTGTGGGGATAACATTTGTTGAAGAGGTGGCCACATCCACTTGTTTTAATTGGATCAAGGTATCCAATTCCTTTTCAGTCTCTTTCAATTGGTCATTCAATCTCAAGACTAAGTCCATGAGTTTTTCATGCCCCTGCTAGGCTTCTAGGAATTCCAGTGTTTGTGGATGCTGTAGCTGAGGTATTTTTAGCTGTTCTTCAATGCAACTATGTCCTCATTCTTCTTTTTGATAAGCTATTCGGTGGCTTTTATATCCTTGGGATCGTGTCCCAATTCAATTACTAAGTCCTCTAAGGACTTAATCCTTGTACCCTTGGCCTGTGAGGAGGCCTTTTCTAACTGGAATTGTGCAGATATGTTGTTTAAGGAATTCTGTAGCTGATGAGAAACTATAGCATTTCCAGTCAAGGTGGAGTATATCATCTCCCCTGCTTTCTTGTGTAGCTCAATCTGGTATATGGGATGGATATCCCTTGTGAGCACTTCAAAATCTACTTTCTTAAAATCTGAGGCTGTTTTTGGCTGTTGAGTTGTAGGCTTGATAAAAGTCATCTGCATTTTCCCCTCTTTCATTGGTAGGGTCATCTTCAGGTACTGGGCATAAGTTTGGACCTTAAGCTTCTCATTCCTTGATTTTATTTCCCTATACCTTTCCTTGATGTCTTGGTCTTTGTCAGCAGGCATTCTAAGGAAGATGCCTCAAGACTTATCTGCCTTTCCAACACCTGAGTTTGTGATGTGGAGGGTGTGCCTTCTGATGGGGTGATGGGCCTACTCCTATTTCCTTCTGTGCTAGTGACCTCTGTTGTCTCCTTTGTGTATTCCTGTTCAGAGATAGGACTCACTCTCTGTCTTTTTGCTTGGCTTGTATCTGCATAAGTCTGTGAAGTGGCCCTTGCTGATGTGGTGGCCTCCTCCCTACTTCTTTTTAGGATCTTCTCCTCATTTAGAGGAGTCTGCACAACTAAGGGGGTACTCATGGTTGTCTCTAGTCTGATTGACTGCTCTCGCCCGTCTGTCTATTCTGGTCTGCTTGATTCTTGTCTGCTTGACTGTTCTGGCACCTGCAAGAAAAAACCCTCATCAAGTTGTTTTTCCAGATTGATTAGAGCATTCTCTATGTCTATTCTGGTGTTGTCTTGATCAAATAGGGTTCCTTCCACCCATTCTGATTGGTTGACATAGGCTTCAATCTCAGGTATGGGATGGTGAATAAAAGGTCCTAGCTTGACATTTTGCCTCTTCTTGGTGATGAATTCCAAAGGGTCATATCTCCAAACAAAATTTCTATGGAACTTCATATTCTATAGTATCAAATCTGCCTCTTTCCGAGCCTCCCTAGAGTTACATATGAAGGGGCCTAGTTGGTCTTTTATTTTGAAATTGGCCTTCTTCTTGGCATTGACAAAGTTTACCTCATTGGCATTGATAATTTTCCTATAGTATTCTAATGCAAACAACCTCATAGGGAGGTATCTTGGCAATTTATATGTGCAAGCATGCAACCATATATCCTGATTTTCGTGTGGTTCTGGTAAAGTTACCAATCACCCACTTTGGTTTGCTTTGATAGTTGAAGGACTCTCTTTATTTCTGGACTGATTCTTGGAGGAGGGTTTCTAGTCAACATTATCATAACTGGATGTACAAATAAGTCAATGAAGTCTGAATAAGAGTATGGAGACTAATACTCGTGGGGGGTCCAAAAAATGACTGACCTGGGTTGACCCTTGGTGTCTAGTTTTTGGAGAGTGGATGAGAATTTCTCTAATTGATAATATAAGAACATATGGTATAAAATTGAGGAGTATTTGAAGACCCTTTCATTCCCCATTCTTGTGAACTGCTCATGCATCCTGTCAGCTATGAATGTGGCAAAGTCATAAATGGTTGCAGGAGGCTGTCCTAAGGTATAGATAGACATGAAAGCAGGATAATTTCATCAATATACTCACTTGTGGAGTAAACCAAAACGCAAGATATCATGGCTACAATATTTCGGCCTCAAGGGGAAAACATAGTTGCTACATATGGAGGGCGGTCTTTAGGGATGTGCTTCTCTTCTCTGATGAAGGTTTGGAGCAATTGGGTCAATTTTGCAGAACTGAGTTTGGGATATAAGTCCAACAGATCTCCAATTGAGAGGGGAGTTAGGTTTGGCGCTAGTTGGAGCTGCAACATTTCATTTATAGACTCAGTAGTGATGGTGAAAATGACCTTCTGGTCATGAGACATGATGGTTCTGTGACTTGGGACATAACAAGCATAGCACATATGCACAATTTCAGGAAAAATGTGGACTTGGGGGAACTGGTACTTGGGAAAATTTGACTTCCAAAGGCCAATTTCATTAGCGTGGTTCATGAACTTGTCCCTCCTTTGGCAATTTATTTTGAGCAGGAGCTTTATGACAGTGGTATCTTTTATCTGGAAATCTTTATCAGCTAGGGGAAGGTGGTCCAAGTCTAAATGGGGCGTAGAGATGGGTCTCACTGTTACAGGGAAAAGTGTCTATATAGAACTGCTCTATCCCACTAAGGTGTGACAGATGCCTTAGAAACAAACAGAGAAAAGCTACTTTCGTTTTTCCTTTATGAATTATAGATAGAGAGGAACAGAAAGACCAACCTCTGTCTTGCGCTAATCTCCTGATTTGATTCCCCTCTTCTTTGATAGTCTTTAGCTACCTGCTCCCTTGCACGCCCAGCTTCACAAAGTACCTGTAAGATCACAGAAGCATAGAACTATACAAAGACATGGATCTATAATCATAAACAATCTAGGATCAGATGTAAATTGACCATACAAATGTAGCAAGCATCAATGACACAAGAGCATGGAGGAAAACTTGAATAGCTTTTATTGATAAACAAGAAAGAGCCAAGAAGAGTTACAACCAGTTGTTCTGACCCATCATCAACCTCTCAGCAAAGAAGCCCCTCTTCACCTCAAACAAAGCTTAGATCACCCAACAATCTAATGTTTGTCTCAAGAAACCAACAACAATTCCTTACAATATGCAAAATTCCAGCCTCTGGATCTCTGGGATGAGGGATCCATATATAGATATCTGTAATGGAGATGAGTCAGCTTATGATTTGATTAGTGTCTTCCCTCTGATAGTTCTTGCTTCCACTTGGAGATTGATGATCTCTTACTCATCCTTGGTCGAATTCAGAGAGGCAAGTGTCACAGGAGAAGTTTCTGGAAGCTTCCATTGCCTCTCCACCTCGCGGAATGACACTGCCATTTGTCATTTCTCGCCCATCGCACCCCATAGAAGGGATTTTTGAAATGCAACGCACCCTCACAGTGTATTTAGGTGAGATGCAACGCACTTAGCCAGTGGAGCAGCTGAAATGATCCTGTTTTGACCAATTCTGAGCAGTTTTTCATGGAGAACTTCTGGGAGAAGCTGTAATCTGTTGACCTTGTTCCTTTAGGGGTTAGAACAACACTTTTAGGGACTTAGGAGCCCTTGGTTTATGGACATTTCATGCTTGGGGTTGTAGTGCCCAAAAATGTCTATAAAAGTTGCCCCCTAAAGCATGAGGTCGTTAATCTTTTGATGTCGGGTGAAATGCTTTATTATGAGGATCCGAAGTTCTTTCAAGCTGGGAGGAGACCTGTAATAAGTTACAATACAATACATTATCTTCATAATATTTTCATGATCTAGCTGAGGCAGGCATTCCCATGCTCAGCTCTATAAATTCATTTTCATGTACATAGGACAGACAATCGTCTGAGTGTAGACTGATGATTCTGATAGAGCCATCATCCTTTTGATTGGATGATTATCTGTGCAGCACTGATGTACATTTGATGTCTTTATTTCCCTGAATATATATCGCAGCCCGGATGGATGAAACTAGATCCGAGGTCTTCAATCTCGTTCTATCTTCACTTGAAGTACAAGTCGATCCATGTGAAAGCTGTTCTAGAGTCAAACATGGAAAGACATCGCATGATTACCAGCCAATGATGTAAGCTGTTAACAGGCGTGAGAGGAATCACCGATAATGATAATGACTCTCAAGGTACTGCAGTACAATTCACGTGGTGTGAATAAAGGACTTGGCGTCGAACACCACGCAAAATCTTTCGGTCGAAGGCCATTGATGTAAACCTGTCACCGGAAGTGAGAAACTTGCCATTGAGGCATGCAAGCTTCAAAGTATTGAATGGGGTGTTCCTAGATCAACTTCTTGGATAATGAGCTGATGTCGACAAGAAGCGATCCATCACAGGAGGGCCTTAATGAATCCCACATCAATGACACGGAACGGAGCAAATGACTTTAATGGAGGTGAAAACGATCTGGTGATATAAGGTTCAGGGTGGCGGTCATGAAAGAATGGAGTATAAATGTATGGTAGTGGGTGAGACATAGGTGAGTTCTCTGAATGACTTCTCTTAAACATATCGACGACACTGATGTGATGGATTGGTAGCATTAACCCTAAATGTGGATGGTATGATGGGACCATGGTGATGTGACCGATGAATGAAACAACCCAACTCGACTCAGACACGGAGTGGAAGTGTCATGTTCAAGAGCGACTTGCTACCAACAAAGTTTCTTCAAGTTTTCTTCCCAATTTTCCCCAGTCATTGCTGACCAGTACCTCTTTATTTTTGTCAAGCTTGAGGAGGATAACATATGCTTGTTCTATAATTTGCCCTTTGGGCAAACCCATCGCTATGTTTTAACGAGCCTAGCGATAGTGAAACTCGTTCTCGTCTATAGACAAGTTTGTCGCTATTACACTTTTAACGAGTTTAACGACAAAGATAACTCGGTCCTTTTCAATTTTAGAGAGTCTGAAAAGGAACGTAAAGGTAACTCCAAAATTCCTTTTTCGTCATCTAATCCCTTAAGTCCGAAAAAGTATAAAACAATATAGAAGGGATGAATTTTCGATACTTTTAACGAGCCGAACAAAACAAGCGCTCGATCTTTTTGTGTAATAATCTCTCAGGTCCAAAAAGATTAAAATCTAGAGGAGAGATAACACTTCCGGTCCCTTTAACGAGCTGGAGAGGCCAATGGCTCGGCAATCTTTTCATATTTTACGAGTCAGTTGAAAAGAGCTTAAAGGAGACTCATCTTTTGAGGAACGAGTGATAAAATGGGTAGCAACTGATTCCAGGTAAGGTTTGGAATTTTCTAATCACGACAGTGTTACAAGGATGGCTAATGAGATCACTCTTCGCAGCTGTTCCTCAAAATGGGTAAACAATCAAATGGAGGTGAATGATCAGCCAATGCAAAAGTGGAGGTGATGGTGCAAACACGACCAAGGCTTTAATGGCTGAAGTACTACATTCACAATGGTTATTTATGGTGAACAGTTCATTTTTTAACGAGCTTAAACGCAGGGGGAAACATTTGATCATGTCTTATGTTTATTTTTTAACGAGCTTGAACTATGTGCTAAAACTTCTCGATTAATCCAGTCGTGTGATAAGAATGTCTCATATATAAAAACGACAATTTTTAGAGTTTTTCCCAACATCCTTTCTTTATGCAAGTTAGGAAATGACCAATCCTACGAGTTTAAAGGGTTAGAGGACCTACAAATTTAAAAAAATAAATAGTCACTCTTCGCTTGCACGCCAAAAGGCTTGCATGCCCCCAGGTATAAAACAGAGTTTCAAGGTTACCCCTTCTTTATTCCGTTAAAACATTTGCTTTACCGAGAGAGGCCTACCTATTACAGGTCACCCAAAGATTATTCTATTTACAGTGCAAACAAAAAACTTCTTCGGCGATATCTACTGAAATAGACAAAGGTGAGTGAAGGAGGCTACTCCACTCACGTAACTTTGACAAGAGAATCTTGTTCTAGAATAACCCCCTCTTCCAATCACGGACGAGAGTACAAACTAGTCATATTCTCTCACGGAAACCTACCCTATACCCAAAGTTTTCCTGCTGAAGCAGACCAGGGTGCATGCCCCCTGGGTTTCAGTCATGTCCCCCCGAATCACTCGCGCTCTTTGGGTGGACGGACTGGGGATTTAGACATTTCTTGCGTGAAAAGACTATTTAGGGATGGTATATGACTATTTGCTATGCGTGAACTGGGAATGAAAGTTGGTCTACGAGCTTGACCACTTTTCCTTCATGCGGAAAACACATTACTCTAAAGAGTGAGGAGACAATTGCTCCCATGCAATAAATATAGTCTTGTCCAAGGAGTAGATTATAATCTAAGGGTCCTTGAACTTAGATTACGTTCATGTGAACGGTTTTCCCTCTCAATGTTATGGGCACATTGGGAAGGATCCCTAAAGGTCGACTGGTTCCTTTGTCAAAGCCTGTTAGATTTCTCATCTTAGGCAAAAGCGATGGCGAACCAAGCGCTTTCCAAGCAGTCGAGGAAAGGATACTCACAGAAGCCCCTTCATCTATGATGGTACCAACCATAACCATTCTATATATTTGAACAATGATTCGGAATGGTATACTAGCTGGTAAACGGGGTCTGCCTAGTTGATTCCAGTCGAAGGAGACAACTAGGTTGCTTGGAGGTGGGACTGAATAGATGGCCGGGTACGACTCTGACGAACTTCCTTCCTGTGGTAAAGGAATGGGTAAATTTCCCCCATGTTCGTTGGAGTCTGTGCTTATGAAAAGAATTTGGACGGTGTCATCCTTGTTCTCTTCGGTGACTGTATCATATGAAGATGGAACCTTTGAAGGCAAGACGGGGTCAACTGCCGCCTCGACCTTTTGACTTTCGTCTGGTATGGGTTCAGATGGTTTGTCTTCAATGATAGATGCTTCAGTCGACCACTTGAGAGGGCCAGCCGGATTTTCAACTAGTGACGGACTCGGCAAAAGTTTTTTGTATCCAGGAGGAAGTCGTAATGGTGAAACCGGACGATCGTCCAAAACTCTTTTAGCTTCATCTAAGAAGGGACAACGGTGGACGACATGATTACCTTCCCACAATTTACAAGGAAATCTATATTTTCCTTTTTGTCCCGGGGCTTCACTTTCACTAGTTGACGGTGTGTTTTCAACATGATCATCAGAGGTTGACGACACTGGGTTGTGCAAACGAGGAGACCAGTCCCTTAAGATCCGAGGGATGTAAGGACAATCTCTGTGATAGTGGTCTCCTTTGCAAATGACACATGGCGATTTAGGCCTGGTCGGTGCAGTGTGTGGATTTTCGCTAGACGACGCTCGTTTGCCCCCATTCGCTTTTGGCTCCTTCTTCTTCTTCTCTTTCTTCTTCTTTTCCTTCTTTTTCTCGGGTACTTGACTTTTGGCTTTACCAGCCCCGTCAAGCGAAGAGGAAGGAGGAGAGGAAGAATTAGAGGAAGTAGAAGGTTGGTGGGTAACTCTGGACTCGTCTAGTTGCTGATTCGATTGTTCAGGAATTGTGGTGTTCTGAATGACAGAGGTTGAGAAGAGCCATACAGGCAAGCCAATTGTCAGTCCTAGAAGCGACAATGTGGCCATATGGGGTGCACCAACATCTTCCCAAGAGGAGAAGGGACTAGGATTCCCTCCAAGGGGGATTCCTTGGTTGGTGGATTCCATTTTCTCAACCCAAGATCAACGTAGGAAAGGGTAATGAATATTCCGTTTAAAATAAATTTTAGACGCTTTGACACAACTTGTTTTTTCAGTTTTTAAGAGTCGAGAAAAAACAAAAGATGACTCTAGTCGCCTTCGATTTTTAATGAGCCTGAAGTGACAAGTGCTCAGATGGACCTTTTCTGTTAAGGAGTCTGAAAAGGAACGAAAGGGACTACTCTGGAAATCTAGGTAGGGGGATTACCAAACCAATCGCAAAACTACAGAATACTTTTTACGGTACGGAAGTCAATCTTCCCGAATGCTGTGTTCAGTGCATTGCGATCGATAGGGCGGCAGACACGGCTTCCTATGGATAAAGGATTAAGCCTATTGGGGTCCCCCAAAATATACTCGACGGTACGTGGGAGCACAAGTCCGTACTGGTACTTATCGTCTCAAAGTGGAGGAATCACCCAACCATCAGTGAGAACAACAGTTACCAAGCTTTACGACGCTGGAATACGTCTCTAGCCTAGACTTCTAAATGTTGTGCGTTAAGTTCCAAAGCATTGTTAGATTCATTGAATTTATTTTAAGTTGATCTTGTTTATGAAGTTTGCATTTCAGGTTCACCGCGAGATGTAGATGTAATTCCTAAAATGCAATCTAAGATGATAAACAAACTTTTTATCTTCTTTGTGCAATGAAAAATCCTAGCTACTAAGGAAAAGAAAGACAGAATCTTTTCACAAAGAGCAAAGAGCACACTCTAAATGCACTTTCCTAAATCAAGCCAATCAGACTGTCTATATGCAAATGCACATGCATGTATTTGTTTTCGACTTTCTTAGTATATGAATGCTAAAAAGAAAGTTGATGCACAAATCTGAATTTCTTTTCAAGCGACAAATATCAACAAGTTTCTTTTCGAAATAAAAAATGTAGACGATCACAACACCTTACAATTTTGAAATGAATACTTGTTCTTGACATTAGAAAATTACAAATTCAGACCAAAAACAACAGTAGCAGGATAATCGACCATCAACAGCAATCAAACTCTTTCCTACGATTGAAAACGACACTTGCGACAGTTTCGAATCAAAGGACGACAGTATGATTATGCTACTTTTGCAAAGGAGAACTAAAAATGACTCAACAAACACACAAAAACATCTACAGTTCTTTTGTACAAAGGAGGCAGAATAACAACAAGGAAAAGGGGTTTCAAACAGACATATACTGATCACAGGCAGCGAAATTCAGGAATAGAATTAGAAAGAATGAATCACAGAAACCAAAACTGCACAGAGCCTAGTCTGATCAGTGCACCTGTAACACAGAGAATTTGAAATGCAGCGCACCTTGTCCACTCGGGAAGTGCGCTGAAGTTCAGATTCTCTGAACAGTACCTGCGCTGGGCTAGAAACGAGACTTTGTTTGGGTTTTGGGTCACAGTTTGCAGTTCAGTTCTTGGGTTTTGGCCGAGCAAAAAGCAATCAGTAATGCAACAATTAGGGGTAGATCTAAGGAGGATCTAAGAGCTATCACAAGGGCAATCAGATAGTTTGTGAATCAGTTGTTTAAATCATAAACAGATCCAGTCGATGGATTGAAGTAGCAATTATCTACTTTGCATTTGCTATGGCAAATGCAGTTCGAATGCTACCTGTAAGTTTATGAAACAGACAACAAAGAATGATAAACAAACAAACTAATACTTCCCCAGCGGAGTCGCCATTTTGTTACAGGGAAAAGTGTCTATATAGAACTACTCTATCCCACTAAGGTGTGATAGCTGCCTTAGAAACAAACAGAGAAAAGCTACTTTCGTTTTTCCTTTATGAATTATAGATAGAGAGGAACAGAAAGACCAACCTCTGTCTTGCGCTAATCTCCTGATTTGATTCCCCTCTTCTTTGATAGTCTTTAGCTACCTGCTCCCTTGCACGCCCAACTTCACAAATTACCTGTAAGATCACAGAAGCATAGCACTATACAAAGACATGGATCTATAATCATAAACAATCTAGGATAAGATGTAAATTGACCATACAAATGTAGCAAGCATCAATGACACAAGAGCATGGAGGAAAACTTGAATAGCTTTTATTGATAAACAAGAAAGAGCCAAGAAGAGTTACAGCCAGTTGTTCTGACCCAGCATCAACCTCTCAGCAAAGAAGCCCCTCTTCACCTCAAACAAAGCTTAGATCACCCAAAAATCTGATGTTTGTCTCAAGAAACCAACAACAATTCCTTACAATATGCAAAATTCCAGCCTCTGGATCTCTGGGATGAGGGATCCATATATAGATATCTGTAATGGAGATGAGTCAGCTTATGATTTGATTAGTGTATTCCCTTTGATAGTTCTTGCTTCCACTTGGAGAATGATGATCTCTTACTCATCCTTGGTCGAATTCAGAGAGGCAAGTGTCACAGGAGAAGTTTCTGGAAGCTTCCATTGCCTCTCCACCTCGCGGAATGACACTGCCATTTGTCATTTCTCACCCATCGCACCCCATAGAAGGGATTTTTGAAATTCAACGCACCCTCACAGTGTATTTAGGTGAGATGCAACGCACTTAGCCAATGGAGCAGCTGAAATGATCCTGTTTTGAGCAATTCTGAGCAGTTTTTCATGGAGAACTTCTGGGAGAAGCTGTAATCTGTTGACCTTGTTCCTTTAGGGGTTAGAACAACACTTTTAGGGACTTAGGAGCCCTTGGTTTATGGACATTTCATGCTTGGGGTTGTAGTGCCCAAAAATGTCTATAACGCTCACATCCATAACAATTGGGATAGCCATACTCAGTTCTTGTGGATTTGAGTATGGGGGGTAATTTCAAGTTTTTTAGGGCAACGATGTTCCGCAAGGAGTAGGCTTGAGCTCTTGAGTATTTTTAATTAATTTTTAACTTAAATAAAAACACTCAACAACCGGTTACTTTGAAATTGACAGGGTGTTTGGTGAATTCGGGTTTAAATACCTGGAACTGGGGTGAATTGGCTTTGGGCAGGGTGGCTGCAAGTGGTCGAATGGGATTTGTATAGGCTGAAAGGCTGACTGGGTTGTCTGTGGCGTCTTTGGAGTGAAATCTTACGTGGGTTGACGACTTCAAAATTTGCAGGTGTCGAGCATGCGTACATAGGCTTGCAGATGAAAATTCAGGGAAAACAAACAATTTTGGGTCTTTGGCTTTTATATGCAAAAAGTTATTTTTTGGCGGGTACGAGGTGAATAGTGGTTAATTTGTTGTGTAGCAGGAGGGCGGTAAGCGGTTCATTTTACACTACTTTTGGGTGCTTGGTGGTATTTGGGATGGGCCACCCAATTCCATTCATCAAATGACACGTAGCATTGGGGGCCAGGGGGAAAACCACTTTATCGAGTGGGTAAAGGACGAACGTCGGGTTGGCCCGATATGGATAAGGGTCGTCGGATGAGGAGGGGGACGATCGCATGGTGATTGGGTGGAGAAGCTGCACGGAGGCTAGTGGGGGGCCCAACAAGCACTTAATTACGACGGTATCAGGGTTAATAATGGCTTAAAGTGAGATTAGGCCATTGGGTAATTAACAGAGGATTAAAGGGGGATTTATTAACTTGATCACAAATCGACCAGTTAAAGGTTTTGGTCGGGTTTTAGGTGAAAATCATAGTTTATAATTAAACTAGGGTGTAGGGTTAATTTATACATAGGAGTTAAATATATACGGGAAATTGGGTTTTTATCGGGATTTAATATAATAAAGTTAGTAATTAATATGAAAAATGGGCAGAAAAGGGAAAAACACTAAGCAAAATGCTTTTTTGTGAATTACATGTTTTTCACATATTTACATTAATACTTAGGGTAAAGCATTTTTGTGGGTTTTTGGTATGAAAAGTGTTTTATATGGGGGAAAATTGCTTTTCCTAGGCAAAAAGTGTTTTAACCTTAGGAAAAGGAGTTTTATTAGGAAAATGAATGAACTGAAGGGGGGATGAACTTTTATGAGGGGAATCTAGTACTTGATATCCATAAGTCATTGAGCTGAGGGTTCAGTCCCTCCAAAAGTTAGAGAAATGCTCTGAGCCTCTTTGACTTAAAGGTTTTAAGTACTTTGAACTTTATTATGGGAAATTAGTTAAATAAAGAGGTGAAATGAATGGGGGAAGTTAATTAATTGACTTTAAAATCCATTTTCATGCTTGATTGTCCATTCATATTTGGAACATATGATGAAAGATGATAAATATGCTTTTTGTCTAATCAATCATCATACTTTTGCAACCTTTCTTCTACTTACCCATCTACTTGTCCTACCATTTTTTCTTCACTTTATTAGGGTGCATTTGAGCTAGCAAACCCTTATCAATATTTTCTTCTCTTTACATAGTAAACTATCTAAATCAAACCTTATAGCATCCAAAGGCCCAGATTAAACAATTGAGCTCCTTTTATTTACTCTACCTATCTAATTATCTGCCAAGATTACATTGTTTGGTAAGATTTTATTCTCTAGCTATAAATATAAAATTGAAAACATGAAATAGACAAGTTTAAACATTTTGACTATCATGGATTGTGGTAAGGATTACAACCTGCACACAATCATTTATTATGCATAAAATTAAATAGGAGTGGCATTTTGACTTGCTCACTTTCATGGTCCTTTTTGTTTTCTTGGGGTTCATATTTTTCATTTTTTTGACCTATTTTCATTCTTTTTGTCTTTTGATTATTCTTTTAGGACATACCCTCTTTACATTTTTTTTTTTTTTTATAATATGGAAAACATTTGTAGAAAGCAAAGGTATGTACAATATTACAAGGCTTAATCTCAATCAATCAAAATTATGGTTCCTATTGGTATAGGAACCTAACATATTACACAAATGAACAATTCTTGGATGATACAAATGACAAAACCTCCTTTCTATATATAGGAGTCTAAGGGGTCACAATATAATCAAAGCCAACATAACAACAATAATATAAGGGCACAACAATAACAATAGTGGGCTTCTATGGGGCACAATAATAACAATATGGGGACAATAGGGAGAAATAATAACAATAAGGGCTACAATGACAATAGTAATGGGGGTATCACTAGTATTATAGGGACCTAACATGCCATTCTCTTTCAAAAAAGTGTTGTCCTCAACGCTTGATTAGTTATGGATGCTTGTGTATAAAATTCTCATCCTCCCATGTGGAATCTTCAGCAGGTAAGTTCTTCCACTTGATGAGATACTCCGAAATTGATCGATTTTGTAGTTGTTGAGTTCTTGTTTCTGTGACTGCTTCAGTTTACAATATGATTTTTCCTTCCTCGTCAAGTTCTGGTAATATTGTTTGAACCGGGAGCTTGTCACCTATAACCCTCTTTAAGCATAAAACATGGACAACTGAGTGCACTTGGGAAGCTGCAGGAAGCTCCAATTTTTATGCCATAGTACCAATCTTTTGCAACACCTTGTATGGAACACAATACTTTGGTGATAATTTACTATCCTTCTTAGCTTGCTTGAGGGAAATTTGTTTATATGGTTGTAGCCGTAGGAATACCCAGTCACCTACAAAAAAACTTCTTTGACTGCGATGTTGATCTGCCTGTTGTTTCATTCTATTCTACACCAAAGTGAGGTTATCCTTTAAGAGTTGGAGAACTTGTTGTTGATGCTTGATGTGATCTACTGCTTGAACCTTAGAATTTTCTCTTAAATATGATGTGATGGATGGTGGATGATATCCATAAAGTGCCATAAATGGGGTCATTTTTGTTGTAGTATGGAAGAAAGTGTTATACCGCCATTCAACAAGAGGCAACCATTCTACAATAAAGGTTTTTTTTTAAGCTTCTAAAACGTTGCAAAAAAAAATTATAGCAAAAATGCCACGCTGACTTGTTTTGGAGCAGCGAAACCCTAGAATCCAAGCTCTGATACCAAATGTTATGAAACCATCTCACAAAAAGATAGAAAATATAGATCAACAAGTTCAAAATTAGCCTCTTTGAGGGGGAAACCTCCTCTACATTACACAAATGAACAATTCTTGGATGATACAAATGAAAAAACCTCCTTTCTATATATAGGAGTCTAAGAGGTCACAATATAATCAAAGCCAACATAACAATAATAATAGAACGACACAACAATAACAATAGTGGGCTTCTATGGGGCACAATAATAACAATATGGGGACAATAGGGGCACACTAATAACAATAAGGGCTACATTGACAACAGTGATGGGGGAATCACTAGTATTATAGGGAACTAACAATTTAACTAAGGATCTATATGTTTGAGCATTACAAAGTCTTGCTATTAAAAAAATTGATTGTAGTATATTATGAGTTAACATGGATCCTTGTGCATGCACCTCAATGTTATTTTATTTATCTTATGATTAATGAATGAGACAATGCATTATGCATGGAAATGTCGAGAGGCATGTTGGAGTTGTTCAAAGCTTGTTTTTAAATATATCTGGTGTTGCTGTAATTTGAATTACAAAGTATGACAGCCATGTATTAGGCTTGATCATGATGCCTACGTGAAAGGTTGATTTACACTTCCTTTTTTGGGCCAATGGGCTTAAGTATGAATGAATGGACATATATTTGTCAGGTTCCTTTTTATGTAGTTAAATATTGTCTACTGAGCATTTTTTTAATACTATCAAGCTCAAGAAGGCTAATGATATATATATATATATATATATATATGGTTGATCTGAAAGCCCTTATAAGCTCAAGAGAGATGGAACAATGTTAATTATACACATTATGAAAATATATGTATATTTATACTGAATGAGTAGGGTCGAGCCCTATCAAAAGCTTAGGAGGGATAACTCTGAGAGCTTTATAACTATATATCTATACACATATGGAATAAGTGGGGGTAGAGCCTTGATACATTAAGTGTCTGACTTTCATTTTGTAACAGGCCCATGTGATAGAGCATTGCGATCAAGCATCAAGGATGGAAAAGCCCAAACTATATATGCACAAGCTTATGTGGCAAGGGATGAAAGTTTACGACCTGGTGGAGCACAAAGAATCAAGAATTATAAGCCATATGGCTAGGAGCCATTTCCACAGGCATACAGGTGGGAGAGATCATAACTGTCATATATCGTGAAGTGTTAGCACCATCCACATGTCTTGGAGGAACTACCCCACAAAATTTGATGGGATCCTGGGACAATCCCGCCAAGATTTATTCATTAGGACGACGTGGTGCCATGGGGCCTACAACAAGGTGTGTGTCACGATGAGGTAGAGGACCCCTAAGTTTATTTATAACATGAAATTTGAATTTTACCATGCAAAGGAGCACCAGGTGGGACTCATAGCTAGTGTGGAAGATGATGTTGCCTTAGGGCCACACAGAAACTAGAAAGCAAGACACATGTAAGTCATTTTTAGGGGTTTTGTGGGGCCAAGTGGCTTGTGAATGGGTGACACACGGAACACCTAGAAGGGATCTACATGGAGGTTGATGTCACCCTGATAGAAAGGGCCATTGATGTCACCCATACACCTTGTCCTTTTTAATTTCTTATGGAGTCAAGTGTAATCCCATTGGGAGTTAATCCCCAAGGTGAGGTGGTAATGGTGGGGCTCACCTGCATAGGTGTAAGGGAGCATGACCATAAGAGTGGTTGAAGCGAAGTTGAAGTGATAGATGGTCAAGTGGACTTCCACATAACCTCAGTGGTTTGAACGCATCGCAAAGTGGTATCAATTAGGATGATGTGGCAGGGTGGAGCCCAAGCGCGCAACTATAGAATGTAATGAGATGACACATGGAGTAGAGGTCCAAAGAGGATCCACATAACCTCGATGCTCCTACCCTAGTGAGTTTCGTTGGAGTTGGGTGAAATTGCACAAATATTTTATTCCCAGGGTGTCGTGGCCATTGAGGGGCCCATGCCTAGATACCTTATGTATATTATATATATGTGTGATATGTTAGGCCTTCTAAATCATGGAAAGGGGTTAATATGTGGCACATTCATGAGTGGGTCAGAAACTGGGGTAGTACTTCCATGTGGTGAAGAGGCAACTGACTTGGGTAGCCAAGTGGGTGCCATGAGGTAGGCCAAAGCGACCTGGCATCATCTCATAGGCCATCTTTGAATGACTATATCTTTTGATTCAGGAGTTGTATTAATGAAAATTTTATATAATTGGAAAGGTCTCAATGAGACAAACACAACAATGCCATTTGTTTTAAGTTTTGAGGAAGTTGAAAAATATCAAAAAATTTAGAGCCCATTTCCATAACTAGACCTTGGAGGTCAAGTCATTAGAGTATCTTCTTCCTTATACCCTTAGTAGTAGCCACAAATAGTAGGGGTTATGTTACAAAGTGGTATTAAAGCTTCTAGGTTCAACACTTTGACTATATGGGCTTTATCACAAAAGAAATGTGGACAAAGGTTACAACTCTAGAACTTTGGGAGTAAATTTGTACCCTATTATAGAATTAATAGAGCAGTAGGTCCAACGCTTGGATCTTGGGAGCTAGGGTAGAGCTCTCACTCTAAGTGTAGTAGTTAACTGTGGATATGGTTTCATGTTATTTATATCATTTAATTGTGGTTTGTACGCTGGTTCCAAGGATGTCCTGGTATGATTGAATTTATTGAAAAAATGCAATGGTATTGCATATGATCACTATTTGGAATCTTGGAGGTCTTGATAGTCTATTGTTGTGACCATGGATGCTTGTTATTTCTTTTGTTTTTGGAGAACTATTTTCATGGGTTGTACATGATTGTTTAAGTGGTGTGTTCTTAAACACTTGGGATAAATGTGCATGTGAATACGATATGAGGGATTGGGGAAATCCCTGTATTGCTTGTGTTATATAACATAGCTATCTATGTTGATTATATATATATATGTTAATTGGATGAGAAAATCCCATGGTCTATATATTATATGATAGAAAACTTGATGGATTGGAGGTATAGTGTTTGTGACTTTGTTAGAGAGTCAAGTGTTTTGATAATTGCTTATTGTATGTGTTGGTTATAGCAGTATGATCATGACTTGTATATTGATTATTTGCATGTGCAAAGTGAATGCTAGGCATAACAATGTAATGAATGGCTATGTACTATCTTGGGATGGTTTGAACGTATCGGAGAGTAGTATCGGTCGGGATGATGTGGCAGGGTAAAGCCTGAGCGCGCAACCATAGAAAGTAATGAGATGATGCATAGAGGAGAGGTCCATAGAGGATCCACATAACCTTGATGATCCTACCCTGATAAGTTTCATTGGGGCTAGGTGAAATTGCACCGAGATTTTATTCTTGGGGTGCCGTGGCCATAGAGGGGCCTGTGCCTAGATACCTTATGTATATTATATATATGTGTGATATGTTGGGTCTTCTGAATCATAGAAAGGGGTTAATATATGACACAATCATGAGTGGGTCAACAACTGAGGTAGTTCTGTCATGTGGTGGAGAGGCAACTGACTTGGGTAGCCAAGTGGGTGCCATGAGGTAGACCAAATTGACCTGACATCATTTGATAGGCCATATTTGAATGGCTATATCTTTTGATCGGGAGTCATATTAAGGAAAAAATTATATAATTGGAAAGGTCTCAACGAGACAAACACAATGATGTCATCTGTTTTAAGTTTTAAGGAAATTGAAAAATATCAAAAAATTTAGACCCCATTTCCATAACTGGATATTGGAGGTCGAGTCATCAAAGTATCTTCTTCCTTCTATCCTTGGTAGGAGCTATAGATAGTAGGGGGTATGTTATGGAGTGGTATCAGAGCTTCTAGGTTCAACACTTGAGCTAGATGGGATATATCACAGAAGAAATATGGACAAAGGTTTCAACTATAGACCTTTGGCAATAAATTGGTACCCTATTATAGAATTAATAGAGCAGTAGGTTCAACACTTGGATCTTGGGAGCTAGGGTGGAGCTCTAGCTCTGAGTGTTGTTGCTGATTATGGATATGGTCACATGCAATTTATAATATTTAATTGTGATTTGTCTGTTGTCTGCAAAGGATGTTCTGGTATGATTGACTTTATTGAAAAATGCAATGGTATTGCATGTGTTCACTATTTGACATCTTTGAGTTTTAGATAGTCTATTGTTGTGAACATGGATGCTTTGTATTTCTTTAGTTTTTGGAGAACTACTTGCATGGGTTGTACATCATTGTTTAAGTGGTGTGCTCTTACACACTTGGGATAAATGTGCATGTCAATACGATATGAGGGATTAGGGAAATCTTGTATTTCTTGTGTTGTATAGCATAAATCTTTGTGTTGATTATATATATATATGCTAATTGGATGGGAGAATCCCATGGTTTATATAATATATGATACAAAGACTCGATGGATTGGAGGTATAATGTTTTTGACTTTTTTAGAGAGTCAAGTGGTTTGATAATTGCTTGTTGTATGTGTTGGTTATAGCAATATGATCACGACTTGTATATTGATTATTTGCATGTGCAAAGTGAATGCTAGGTGTAACAGTGTAATGAATAGTTATGTACTAACTTAAGATTGTTTGCAGGCACTATGATGCATATTGTAAATGTGAAAAACTATAAGTATGATAGATACATGTGGTTCCCTAATGGTTTCCTAGCATACCCCCTTGAGGTTGCAGATGCCGTGATTTCTAGCCTTAATAAGAAGGTCAACTATTTTTAAAGTGTTTAAAAGGCTAAACTAATATGGTATACTGGTCTTGGTAAAGGGATTGATTTTAATTATGTTAGGATTGAATTCCAACATTTGCAGTAGTATAATGGTAATTGTGGTTGATAAATTTTTAAGGATGTGTGAACAATTGTAGGGTAATGTGCTTGAATTAACATGGTAATATGTCAAATGGTATATGCATTTTTATTTCATTAATGAACTAATAGTTGTGTGTGTGTGGAAGTACATAGCAAGACTCAGTGGTAGTAAAAGGAAGCATGTATCATGGCATGGTGCAGCAGGACATGGACCAAGTCAACCAAGAATGAGAAAGAGGGAAATCTCTCTAAAGGAACAAAACCTTAAGGAATTTCGAGGTTGTGCTTAAGGACTTGAGAGATAAGCTTAGGGATTTAAAGGATAAGCTTAAAAATTGCAAGGCAAAGAATCAAAGGTTTTCTAGGAGCCAAAAGGATCAGGAAGAGTTAAATTCCATAAAGAGCCAGAACTTGTACTGCCTTCAAGGGTTTCTTCAATACACTCCTAGTCTCCAAGATGTGGAAAAAAATCCTACTAGAAAGGCCAAAAACAGGCCCTGAGATTTTGAAAAGAAAAAGAAGCCCATCTCATGTTGGTTTTGTGGGGAGGAGCACTTGAAGATGGATTGTCCCCATAGGAAGGGAAAGAAGGAGGACATCCCCGACAAGCCACATGGATATGAATATGTAATGTAAGATGCAAAAAAGGAGGGGGAGCAACCCCTCAAGCTTTATAATATATGGATACGTATATTGAAAAGGATTTCCTTGTGAGTTACTTGAAGGGAATTGAGACTTCAAGGTTGTTGAGAACCTTGTGAAAAGTCTTAGCCTAATATATATATATATATATATATATATAAGGACACATTGAACTTTGGAACTCATGGGAATTGAGTCAATTTTTGGGACTGCTTTATTTTAATGCTTACATGCTATGTTTTTAATTTGTTGGCCTCATGGATTGCTTATTTCCTTGATTATTGACTTGAGCATGGCCATGCTGTTTTGTTTGGAATTTTTATGATTGATATTGTGAATTACATTCTTGTATTTTTGTCATTCGTTTCTTTTTGAATTTTCCTTGCAACTTTCATGATTAGGATCTGTTGATGCCTCAAAAATCGCTGCAACAACAATGGGGAATAACCACCTGGTCCAGACCTTAAAACAGCTCCTTTTCTGCTTGGATTAGTGGCTCTGACTAGTTTAACTAGGTCCAGTTACCTTCTCCCTATCGCTATTGGTTTATTATGTATCTTTAACTACCAATAAACAGGGATATCAAATCACTTCTTCTTGCTGATCAGGCAAGAGAATGACCCTTAAGCTGATTTGGGTTCAGCCAAGCCACAACTAAAATTTTGCCTCTTTGAGAAGAGGACTTAAAAGAATGTGGAAATTAATCTAAATGCAAGCTTATTCTATAATGCAAGCAAAATGAACTATCTTAATCCTATCTCAGTTAGGCAGATATAGATCTAACCCAACCAAGAGCAAGATATTTAAAATATTGGGATTTAAACATGTCTTGTTTATAATGAATATCAAGTTAATGAAGTAGTTCAATTAACTGACATTATGGATACCAAAACACATCCTATTGAGACCTATTAACTGAAATAATAAACCAACAACATTCCGGGAAGTAATTCACAAAAATGATATTGATTATCAAATCAGTAAATCCAATTATTAAACAATAATATGCAGAAATAGTTCATAACACATTACTATTTAGTTTTATAAGACAAATTTTTGAGTAGATTTATGAGTAAGTAGTTACTCAAAAATCAGAATTTAATCCATAAGAACAGAGATACATAATAACAACATTGAGACAAATTACCCATATTGACAAAAGTGCACAAACATGAATAAAATGACACATTCTTGTTATCATAAAAATGAAACTGATATTTGAAACAATAGTATTAGAAATACCAATTTATTGCATCCATTTCTCTGACCCTGGTCTCCAACAGTCCTTTACATTGCTTGAACTTTTGCTTTCAAAGCTAAAGCCACAATAGTGCAAACTTTGCCCATCATGCATAATTCAAGATACAAAAGAAAAATCCTCAATAATCCTCAGATCTGAGATTTTCTCTCCTCTCTCCTACAACTCTAAATTCCTATTACAGAAGTGCTTTTAGAAGTCCAAAATTGCAGAGGAGAGCAACCCCTTATTACATTCTGCAATCTATTATTTATAATATTTCCAAAAGTATTTTGAGAGGAGAGTTTGTTGAAGAAAAAATCTGCCCAATCCAATTTTATTTGCTCAAAAATTCCAATCTTTAATTGCTGGAGCATTCTCATTGATTGAGATCATTTTCTCCATATCTCTTCTACTGTTTTCCTGTAAAAAGAAATAAAAAATGAATTAAGATGCAACAATAAAATCAAAATATCATTTCTGGCATTAAAACAAATCCAATCAAATGCAATTAATTAAATAATTGAAAATAAAATATAAGCTTTCTATTGATGCCTGGGATGATTTAATTGGCCAAGGATATTATTGACGAATGGATCTGCATTGAGAAAAGGCTTGGACAAATGAAAATGCAGAAAATAAAACTCAGAAAATTGATTTTGTTTTAAAAATTCGTAGCTTTATTTTCTGCCTGATTTTGACCTAATAAATGACCAAATCTATTAGTGAAATCTCCTCAGAAATGTTCTCCTTGATTTTATCTTTCCAATGAGCCGTCCTGGGCCTCATTTGGCCAAGTAAAACTCAATCTATGAGTTTCCAAAGTAGATGAGTTAATTCTGTCACAATTCTGGAATTTCTGTTGTTGGGCTAAAAAAAAAATCAAAATTTTAATTAAAAATTTAATCTTAAATTAGAATTCTATTTAACTAATAATTAATTCTAATTTAATTGTTAATCATAAATTAAACTAATTATTTAATAAACTATTTATTAATCTAACTAACTAATATATAATTAACTATTTATAACTAATTAATATTAATTTAAATAAATAATAATTAAATTTTAATTTAATTTAATTAATTAAATTTCGTATATTAATTAATTAAATTAATTTAAATTTAATATATTAAATATTAATTAACTATTTAAATATATTAAATTTAAACTAATTTACCACTCCACTCATTCATAACTAACCTACCACTTCAACGAATAAATAAGTTTTGAATAAAACTTTAAAACAAAACCTATAACATTATTTTGTTTAATGGCTCATGACTTATGCTTAATGGAGGTATCAACGATCGGGTTATAGAAGGATATGTGCCGATACAAATCCCCGATTTGATTTAAATCTCCGATGCGATCTATATATATATATTTTATTATTATTATTATTATTTTATTTTATTGCATTAAATTTTATTTTAATTAAATTAATGATATTTTATATATTAATTAATTTAAAATTTAACATTAATTTCTAAATTATAACCATTTCGAAAATATAATTAAAATAAACTACAGTCACTTTGAAATTCTAGGTTTTCGAGATTAGTAATCAATTTGGAAGTTGGAGTAAATTTCTAAAATTTCGCTGCTAAATGATTTGGCTGTATAAGTAAAAATGAAAAATGTTAGTAAAAACTCACTAGAGGTTAATATTTAAATAAATGCATTATTGAACTAATTTATTTACAAAATGCAATATTGTACATTTTATGCATTTTTAACCCAGGTTAGATAAATGATGGAGTACCATTTTCAAACTAGTTGACCAAATGAGGCGAAACAAATATCAATGGGAAGCTTATAAAAAATCGATTCTAACAAAGCAATCAAAATAAGAATCCAAAGAAAATGAAAAATTAACAAAAGCGTAGGATAATCAATTGAATAAAAATCATAAAAGTTGTTTAGCCAAAATTTTTATAGAAAGGGTCCCCATTATTTGAAGTGTACAAATCAATAATGGGGGGTTGTGTTTTTACCATAATAGGATCTTACGAAAAATTTGTTGGGTGTGGTAGAGAAGCCACATAGCTTTGGTAAGAGAGCTGAGGAGTACCAATGCATAAGTAAAGAGCATGAACAAAAAAAGAAATGAGAAATGTTGGGCTTGGGTGATGGGTTAGGAAAGACCATCGCTGGTGTATGTTGGAGCATCACTCCTTAACATGACAAAAAGAAATAATGAAATTATGTACAGGCTGAAAATTGTTTGTGTGAATGAAAACAACACTACAAAGAGTTCTCTAAAACTTTGGTTTTATTTAACATAGGTTAATGTATGATACGTGTTGAAATTTTCACCAAGTTCAATCTTCATAATGTATATTTATCATTGATGTGTTTATTATATTTTCTCAAAGCATGTATTGATGTATTTATGTGAGAAAGGAAACTCCTAATTTTGAAGAATTATGGGCTGCTTGCACTTTAGAAGAATCAAGACTAAAGGCTAAAACAATACTCAACCACATAATGAGGACTCTCAATCTTTTGCAACTAGATCAAGGAATAAATTTTGAAAGAAGAAATTTGGATCTCAAAATAAAAATGAAGGTAACAAATCTCAAGAAAATAAATATATCACCAAAGTCCAATGCAACTATGGTTGCCTTGAGTATGGGCACTATAAGAGAGATTGTCCTAATAACCATAAGAAAAATAAGAGGAAGGAAATACATGAACCATCAACAACTGAAGATGAAGAAGCTCCAAAGAAACCCAAGGACGAAAATCATAAGGATCTATACTATTAAAGTTAATGAAGAACATGGTAGGTGTACATAGCAATAATCCTTCATCCACTCTTATACGAGGTTTGAAGTAGAAGTTTTCTTTCCATTTCATGTTTAGAAGATGATAATTAGGGTAGAACCTATTAATGACAAGATAGTTACGTGACACATGAAGGCTAGTATATTTTGGATTCACAAAAAGAAGTTTATTTAGTCAAGTTCAAGAGAATTGAAACTAAGAGGGAGCTCTTGGTCATCTATAGAAAAAATCAATCCTTAAAGTATATACTCTTTTAAGAAGAAGCCCGATTGAAGTAAGTAGTTGCATAATAGACACTCTTGTGTCTTTAAGAAAAGAAGACAATCTCGTCATGAAGATCTAGAAAAAGCTAATATTTCTTGCAAAAAAGTAAGGATTACATGTATATAATGTAGCTAGCCAAGGCTTTGGTAGATAGTAGAAGAGAAAAATCCAAGAACTTGTTGAGAAGTCTATCTCTAAATCATTGGTATATTTTCTTTAAAGTATGATTAATAAAAATAAATATCTAGCTTATAGCAAGATAGAAAATTCAAAGCAGATTCTTCTAGCCAGAAGGAGTTAATTTTTGATGATACATTTGCTCCAAATTCCAGTGAGGCTAATTCGAATTTATATCCTACGACAATATATATAGACGTTGACTAGTGCAGAGAATTTTAGTTTAAGAGAAAGTAGAATTGCAGATCAATAACAAGGGCTACCTAGACTTGGAAGGACATAACAAATCAAGAGGACTTTCTTGAATATAGGAGGAGCAAACAATATGTATTCATTGAAGAAGTCAAAATCTAGATGACTGTTGGGACGGGGTCCCTTGTGTCAAATTTTGTCAAGTTTTGTTAAATTTATTGTAAAGTTTTCGCATTTTGAGGAGTGGAGCACGAGTAGCGTAGGTCAATAGGAGTCAAAGGGGATTTAGGAAGGTCAAAGCCCCTTAGTTTGTTAGAGTCAAGCTGTTTTGAGACCCGCCCATGGTTCGCGGACCATGGTATTGTAATGAAGAAGAACATAAAAGGAAGTCATAGAAGAGTCATAAGATAGTGAAGGAATAGAAGTACATAAGTTAAGTATGATTTTATCTATTCTGTACTTGGGCGGAGGGGAAGGCTCCTCCAGCTGTGTGCACAGAGACCTTGGTAAGTCCACATCTGAGTGCGCGGGCCCCTGCAACTGTGTGCACAGGGTTGGGCAGAGCTATAATTGAAGGTCTGAAGAATAATAAAGGCTTATTTTGAAAAACTATCTGTGTATGTGTGTATCACTATTTTATCTTTGAATTTACTGTATTTTTGATTTGTAGAATGAATTTAATCAGGAAAAGTACTTCATAGATTCACGAAGACATAAACATGTTTATTTATATGATGTTATGCATGTTTAGCACAATCAACGAAGGACATAAATATGATAACTATTAATTACTGTAAATTATGGGTTTCAAGGGTTAGTGTTTGTGAAGGTCAAGATAAAAGTCCTAGATCTACAGAAAACACATCACGTAGCCCTCTGGATGTAGATACCTGGTTCTGGCATCCCCCAATACTGCCTCGGGTGAGACTGCAGCTTGCGCTACACGAGTTGTTTCCGAAAGGGCCAGTAGTGTAGGGTTTTTTTGGTTAACGTAGCTAACTCCAAACCTGAGTCCAAGCACCCTCAAGCCAACAAATGGTTCCGTTTCTGGGACTGGGATCTATCTAAGGGATGTGTGATGTGGCATAAGTGGATAGATCAGAAGCTGCACGAGTTTGCATCTCAAGAAGACAGAAATCCACGCCTATCGAAAGAAGAGTGGTTGCAGAGATATCTATATACAGAGCAAGATTAGAATTTGGCAAGAATTTTTCCCGCCAGAGACCATTTTACCCATAAAATACGTTGATTTTTTTTAAATGACCGTTTGACCTGACGTGTTTGGAAGGATGCAAGACGTATATTTGACAATTAAGGTTTTTTTGAAAATATTATTAATATCATATCCCAAGAGTGACACCTTTCCACTTCAACATGGAACACTATAAAAATCGATAATGATCTTATCAACAAATAAACTTTAGAAAAACCCAGGTGCTTTCGGATGATGATTATGAAGAATTGAGAGAATTAGAGGATGACAATGGCAGTTTCCTCGATTTTATTTTACATAAATGGTCGACTGAAATTAAAATTAGTGTGCACCATAAGTTTTGTGATTGTGGCTTCAACAAGACTTGCTGAAAGATATTATTCATGACCATCCCACTATTCAGAGCTGGTTATTATTAAGTATTTTAGTTTTTTTTGGATTGGAATTAAGTATGGTGTGCTTTAAAGAAATTGTAGATTTGTGTGGATTAAATATTTTTATTTTTTTTAATGCATAAATCAATTCAGTATGTTTAAAATCTCTTTAGTCTTAAATAATTAAAATTTGATAAATATAATTCTTTAAAAAAGTTTAGTGTTTTTTTATGATGTTTTAGTTAAAAATATATTTGAAATATATTCAGTGAATTTAGTGAATTGCTTTCTATAATATTTTAATATTTTTTGTCTACTTTTTTTTTTAACATATTGGGAAAAATGATTATAATTCAGTGGTGAAATTCACATTGGGGACAATCATCACTGGCAGCTATCCATAATGCAGGTTGATTCATCATAGTTTCACCCGCATCTATCCTTCACTGGCAGTTATCCATAATGCAGGTTGACTCATCATTGTTATTCATGAAAAACCACTCCGTGGAATTACCCTACTCGTAGTCTGAGTTTGACTTTCACTCTTACCAAATACCTCTTAGTCTTGGCCTATTAACCTATTTCCTTACATTCCATGAAATCAAACTCTTAGCCAAACAAAAGCAATTTTAAGACATGCTATAGAACTAAAAAGAAAATTGTCAACAATTCCAATTTATAAATACAATTCTTTTAAAAATTTGTAAGAAGTGTGTGTATATTTAACTATTACAGTAGTTTATGTTTTACTCTATCCATCACCAATAAGGTGTGTTACTTAAACACATACTTGTAATACGTTAAGTGGGTTCAAGTAAACCAAAACCTAATTTAGTAATTGTACAATACCATCATAATGAAATGAATCTAAAACGTTACTGAAAACTATTTATTAATTTATTAGAATTAATAAATGTAGAAATGATGTTGAAGAACTCAATTGTAAACATGATAATGTAGATATCTTACATTGTAAACCTTTTTTTGACAAAACCTTCTAGAAATGACCTTTGCTTGGCTCTTTTATGCTTTAGGAATGATTACAAGTAGAAACTATAAACTTATAGATAACAATTTTGCTTATTTTTATTCCCAACCTTCACATTATTAGTCTTTCACTATTTTCTTTTGTGCCATTAATATTGCAAGATTTCAATTTTCCATGGGTAAATCTATTTAAGCCCCTTTTCACCTTTCATTGATTTGGTTTCTTGTTGATGCAGCTTGAGGTGCATGTGAGTGGACCATTCTAATTGAAGAGAGCTCTCGAGTGAATTCGAATATGCACACACATAGAAAGTGAAACATATTTTTATTAAAGTAGGAATTAAGATACTTACAACTTGCACAAAAGCACCTAAATCCTAAGGACACACAACCACGGAAAATGGATTTGAGACCATTCAACAAAGGTTATTACCTAGTCTCCTTAAATATATGTCTACAAAACTAAGTGATCAATAAGCATCTAGTCTAATAGAGACTTTATATCAAATAATGTCATTAATATATATATCTATGCCCACAACACAACAAATTTGGCTTGGTTTGAAATGTTTTGTTCATGATGAGATCTCTTTAGATGCTCAATCTTAATATGATTGAATTCCCATAAGTGTCACCTAGAAGGTACAAGGGGAAGAAAACATATATATTTCGTACTCCATAGAAGGAATGTCGTTTAATAACTCACAATTCGTTCATTTGATTAGGGTAAGTTGGATTATAATCCAAGTCCAAATAGTTTCCTTGAAATCCAATGAATATGTATCTATCTCTTATGCAAACATCATTAAAATTCCCACTTGAATGAATCAAACAATCAATCCATGAGTGTGTTAGTGCATCATCAAACCTATATATCTAAAAGAACAAAACCTCTTCCTTGTCACAATAATTTTGGACCACAATCTTGCTTGTTCCCACTTGCTTTCCCTGAGTGCATTGGCCACCCACCTTTATTGGATTGTTTGGGCGAGAGGCTGTCATAGTGTCACCAACTCACCATTCACTTATGAAAGTTATCCTATGTCACAATATCACCTATGGAACAGTGGAAGTGTCACTTCGACTATAATCTGCACTAGATATCAAGTGTCTCAACATATCACTTAAAAGATTTGAAAGATATGGCTCATGAAGCTTATGAAATACTAAAACCCTTTTTATACATTGTACTTACTTGACTACAAACTCTTCACGGTGGACCCTCACATTGATTCCATGTGATTATGATCATGGAGAGGATGCAGAGGATAGTCCATCTCATAGTTTTACTTTGTTGGTCATCTTATACGTCCCATAATATCTCCTTAGTAATATCATGTTATGGCATGTCTGAGTCAAGGACATTTGATTTTAGAGTTATGGATATTTTATTGTGAGTGTTACATATAATTTCAAACCAAATTTGAGAATTCAATAAGTCATTTATGTGTTATGGTCATTTTGTTTTTTCTCTTCTTATGATGGATATGTGTTTTTAATGAAACCTTTATTAGTGAAGGGTTAATTTATTATCAAAACATCACCTTTGGAAGGGAAAACTTTTAAACATAACATTTCTTGAAGGGCGACATAAATACCTAAAACGTAAAAATAATAATTGTACGGTGGGTAAAGAGGAATCCAAATTCCAACCCTGATACATAGGAACACAAAGTTTTATTTTTCTCTTTTCTATGTGAATTATACGAATGGTTGGCTAAATTGGTGGATGGTCAACCTACCTAGAAGTTGGATAACACTATTGTGTGGACTCCAGAGTTAGTGAAGCGCCTGGAAGGATCAGAATACAAGGTTGCAAATGCTTTCAATTACTGGATCGATAGTATTTTAGGCAGATTTATTACTGATTTTGTGATTGATACATTTGCAAGTTATAACAAAGCTAAACACCGATTTTTCAAAGGACTAAGAGGTAAGTATCTGAAAACTTGGATTAAAATGCTATTGTGCGAGAAAAGGGTTATACCGCTAAATTTATGTTTAGAAGAGACTCAATGGGAGCTACCAAAGTGGGAAACAATTTAGAAAAGATCTAGACATAATTTCTAAGTACAATCCTCTGTTGGGAGCATCCGATAGTGAAGAAGAAAGTAATAGTCCAAAGACACCCAGAGGTGCGCCGCAGTGGGTAGACCAGGGTACTACGGGAATACCACATCCATCCACTCCACCTCCGCCATCACCTCCACCTCACACACCTATGTCTCCACCTCCACCTTTGTTGTTCAGTATGGATAACACTATGAAGATGCCTATATTCAAGGGTATGGGGACAAAAGACCTTGATCAATTCTGGTTTGTAGCAGATGCAGTGTGGAAGTCATAGCAAATAACAAATGATGATATGATGGAAGTGCAACTGGTCATAACATTTCAAGACAAGGTGCCGAGTTGGTATATTAAGTACAGTACGACTCATCTAGTTGCATCATTGAAAGATACAAAAGATGCACTAAATAATAAATTTAGAAATCCAAAGTCTCAAGCCAAATATGTGACTGAGGTCAAAGAAATTAAACAGAAGGCGAATGAATTTGCATGGGATATGGATTAAAGGATAAAATGTCTACTACAACAGGCGAATCTAGATATTTCAGACGAGTAGCATAAGGATTGGTATATTGCTACGCTGTTACCTCATTTAAGGTTACCATTGTCACAATAGAAGCTTGGATCGCAGGCTGAAGCACTTGAAATTTCTATGAAGTTGGAGGCCTTGTCTATTCAGGATACGAATATGGGAGTGCAACAAATCCAGTCACAGTTGGCTAGCCTGCATATGGAGTTGCAAGATCTCAAAAAGGGGAAAGAGGTCCAAAATGAGCCCTGTTCTGAAGTATGGTGCTTAAAGTGCAAATGAAATGGTCATGACAAGGATCATTGCCCAGTATATCAGAACTATCTAATTAGGGGAGGTCCTATCCCCATGAAGCTAGAAAATTCCGTTGGATCAATTAACGGTGTAGGGCCATGGTGCGCTATCAACCAAATAACAGGAAAACACTCAATTGACAATTGCCATTTGTTGCAGAAGTTTGTACAGAATCCCGAACAACTATTTAGCAATTTCTGTAATTCTATAGGCCATGATGAGCACAATTGTTGAAGCTATTAGTTAATGATGGACATAACTTTGACATATAGAGTACAGGCAGAGATGCGTCCGCAACCAGATCAAGGTGCACTTGTAGTGCGCAGAGGATTCCAGGGACAAGGAAGAGGACGAGGGGGAGGAGCTAGAAGAGGTCACAAAGAGATTATTTGATACAATTGTGGGGAGCTAGGCTACTATGCGCAAGATTTTCATAACCTGACACACCCCTCTTTTCAGTATTGCCACTACTTTGACCATGTAATAGAAAACTGTCGTGTACTCATAGTGAAGATGCAAGAGAAGAAGAACTGATAGCCCACCCAGAACATCCAGATGATGATGTGAGAGCCACGCGTGGATGGCCCCAGTGTTAATATAGCTAAGCGAAGTGGTATAAATACGGGGGAAGATAAAACCGTAGGGCCAAAAGAGAATATGTGGGTGTGCAGGGCTACTGACAAAGATACTGAACTTGATTTTCATAAGGCAAAATAAACATTTTTGGAGGCAAAGAAGAGCTTTGTGAATTCAGGAGCTTCCACATCAAAGAATTAGAGTGCATGAACAAAGAAGCCTTAAGAGGTCATTGCTACATGGGAAACAAATCCTTCCATAATAACATCCTTCTTACAGATCTGCATGAAGCTCTTGAGGGACCAGAAAGCAGTGGAGGGACTGTAAGAGTTAATAGACAACTGCGTTGGCAAGGGTAAGTCACTGCCTAAACAACACACAATGCATAAAGTAGACAAAAGTAAGAAGAGGAATGGTCAGGATATGAGATTGACTGCACAAATCAGATAATTTGAAATGGACCAGGTGATCTTAGATTTAGGATCTAATGCGAATGTTTTTCCTAAGAAGACCTGGGAAGAATGGGAAAGTCAGTGCTACAATGGTCCCCGATCCAGTTGTGATTGAAGAACCAATAGAAGATTATTCCTATGGGGTGCCTACATGGAGTAGCTGTAGATATTGAAGGGGCATGCGTTATAGCTGATTTTGACATAATAGAAATAGTAGATGATAGTAATCCCTACCTGGTGCTGCTTGGAATCGATTGGATGTTTGATATGAATGCGGTCATCAACCTGAAGAAGTGTGGCATGATGTTTGAGAAGAAGGAACTGAGAGTCATTGTTCCATTGGATCTAGCCGAGGGCGCAAAGTATACTGAACTAGTCTGAGATTACAATGAGGAGGATGATGTTGAACAAATCTATAAGCGTACTGCGTGGAAAGAGGATTGGATCAATCCTACGGCGGATGGAAGAATTACTTGGGAAAATGACAACTCCTGCAATTCATATTGAGATGAGGAGCTTGAGCATTGGTGGAATAGATTGCATGAAGTATCAACATTGCGATGCAACAAACTTACTAAATCACTCCAGTGTATATCCAGTGAGGTATGCAATTTACCATATTATGATGGCTTAGAAGATGTAAATTTGTTTCTTGATAAATTTGAAAGGGATGTATCGAGGAGCATCGGTTCCAGGCATTGGAAATCACGCTAAGATCTACGCCTACCAGATGGTGGGGTACACATAAGAACAATTTTTTAGACTGAAAGGAGTACCAAAGGATGATGAAGTTGTGATTTGGATATGCAAATACTCATATTTCTGAAAAATACACAGGGAAGGATGATCCACGCGAGCATGTGGCTCGCTAGACAAAAGCATGGGGAGAGGAACCACAAATTGAATGGGTACATATATTTTTCCATACTTTGGAAACTATTTCGATGAATTTGTATTTAGAAATAGAGCTGCGACATGGAACTGCAGAGTGGGACGTTCTGAAGGAGAGCTTCCTACTAACATTTAGTTTTGAGGATGGATTCAAATGTATTGATGAAGCATTACAAGAAATCAAGGCTACGATATTCAGAATGCCTATAGAGCCTATAATGTGGGTACACCTGACTAGAGTACACAACTGCACCATGCTCTGGAGTGATACAATGTTACCATAGAAGAAGCCAAGGAAGATCCCAGGAATATCAGTATCCTTGAGTTAGAGGGACAACGCGAAGTTGCTGGGCCTGAGGTAGAGATGCCCGACATTGCAAAACCACTAAAGACCAATCAAGTGAACATTGGATTAGAAGCACAACAGAACTTCGCGAATATAGGTGATTACTGGGATGAGGACATAATTGAGAAGGTCGCAGAGTTATTGCGGGAATATCAAGACTTATTTCAAAAAAAGTTCTTGGCGTAAAGGGGATAGCAGGTGATCTGGGTGTTATGAAGATCAATTTGAAGCTATATGCAAAGCCAGTAAAGCAATTTCCATACCGATTGAATCCTAAATACAAAGAAAAAGCGCACGAAGAACTAGATAAAATGCTCGCAGTAGAATTATTGAGCCTGTATAAGAA
The DNA here is from genome assembly GCA_031772625.1 of Pinus tabuliformis. Taxonomy (NCBI): domain Eukaryota; kingdom Viridiplantae; phylum Streptophyta; class Pinopsida; order Pinales; family Pinaceae; genus Pinus; species Pinus tabuliformis. Next base: position 869,541,707 of record CM062805.1, read on the forward strand.
TTAGACTAGGTTAGCCCTATGGTGGTTTAGGAGAAGATGAAAAAAGGAGAAATTAGGATCTACGTCAATCTAAGGAAGTTAAATGATGCTTGTGTACATGATCCATTCCGTATGTCGTTCATATATGAAGTCTTGGAGAACGTTGGTAGTTAAGAAGCCTACTCTTTTACAGATGGATTCTCGAGATATCACCAGATCAAGATCATGCCAGAAGATCGAAGTAAGACTACCTTCACCACATAATGGGGCTATTTTCAATATACATTAATGCCCTTTGGACTTAGGAATGCCCCTGCGATCTTTTCTAGGGTGGTAGTCACAGCCTTTAAGGAATTTACTCACAAGTTTTTGGAGGTCTAATTTGATGATTGGATGATGTTCGGGTTAGTTAAAAAGCATGTTTTAAGTCTTCACCTAATGTTGGATACTTGTAGGAAGTATAAGATCTCCCTAAATATAAATAAGTTTATATTTTGCATGTCATATGGGATACTTTTGGGCCACGTTGTTTGTAAGAAAGGGTTGATTGTAGACCCTACTAAAATTACAGTGATTATTAATTTGGAGCCCTCAAGGAATGTAAAATAACTACGTGCAACATTGGGCCATACAAGATACTATATAAATTTCATTAAGGCATACGCGCAAATCATCACACCCATGAAGAAATTATTGAAGAAAGATGCGACATTTTGTTGGGATGAAAATTGCCATAAAATCTTAGATGTTTTAAAAGAAAATATGGTTACAAAACCTATTTTAGTGTTACCCGATTGGAAGAAAGAATTCCATGTGCATGTGGATGCATCCTACATAGTGTTAGGAGCAGTTTTACCCCAACCAGGCGTAGGGGATCTTGACCATCTGATTGCATTTGCAAGAAGAAAATTGTCTAAGGCAGAGAAGAATTATTCAACCACGAAGTGTGAGGGATTGGCGATGGTATATGTGCTCCAGAAATTCAGGAATTATCAGTTGGGTGTGCACTTAAAAATGTATACAGACCATTCAACTTTGAAGTACCTATCAACAAGCCTATGTTGGGGGGGGATTTGTAGGTGGCTACTCCTATTTTAGGAGTAAGACTTTGAAGTAATTGTGAATCCTGGAAGATTAAAAGCAGGACCCGGTCGCCTTTCGCAGATTGAGAATGGTGAATAACCTATGAGTCTTGATGAAGGATTGCCTAATGTGCAACTCTTTGTTGTACACGTTTCAGACGAATATTTTGCGGATATAGTCCAATTCATGTCTACGGGTGTAGCTTCTGAAGGATACACGATGTAGCAGAGGGAGGAATTGGTGGTCAGGGCTGCAAATTTCTTCGTAATTGCCGGGCACTTGTATAAAATGGGGTCGGATGAAGTTCTACACAGGTATGTACCGGATTATGAAAGACAAAGTATCCTTGCTGAAGCACATGGAGGATTTTCTAGAGGAAATTATGTTAGAAGAGTGACTATGTAGAATATCCTACGAGTTGGGTTGTGGTGGCCAACTGTGCACAAAGATTCCAAGGAATATTATAGGGCATGCGATATATGTCAAAGCACCGGGAAGCTGTCGCGAAGGGTTGAATTACCTTAAACCCGTAGGTCTCATTACAAGTGTTCAATAAATGGGCAATAGATTTTGTGGGACCTATTCAACCACCACAAAAAAAGACAGGAGCGCACTACATTATCACGGTGAAAAAAATACTTGACTAGGTGGGCTGAGGCGCAGCCTGTGAAGGATTGCAGTGCAGCTATAGTTGTGAAGTTTATATTTGAGTACATTCTGTCTAGGTTTGGTTGTCCTAAGATTTTGATGAGTGATAGGGGTTCACATTTCTTGAATGAAACGATTGCTGTTTTTCTTGAAGAATTCCAGATGTATCATCAGAAAAGCATGCCATACCATACTCAAGGAAATGGAACGGTTGAAGCTTTCAATAAGATCCAGGTGAATGCTTTGACGAAGATCTGTAATGTGAATAGGAACGATTGGGATGCACACATACCAGTTGTTCTCCAGGCATATAGAAATACCTGTAAAAAGTTAACTGGACAGATACCATTTTTACTGGTTTATGGACAAGAAGCGGTGATGCCAATGGAGTACATAGTACCCAGTTTGAGGATTGTTGCAGTCACGGAGATGGTCGATCAAGATATAATGGAAGAATTCCTTGCAGAGATACTTGAGTTAGAAGAAGATCACTTCTTGGTAGGATTTCATTAGTAGCTATAGAAGGCTCAAGAAAAAGCGTGGCATGATTTCCACATTAAGCGGGGTACCTTTAAAAATGGCATTTTAGTATTCATGTATGATAAAAAGTTTACTAAATTCCCAGGAAAGTTTCAGATGCATTGGCTCAGACTACATCATCAAGGAGATTACGGATGGTGGTGCAGTTCAACTCGCAAAGCTGAATGGGGATCTATTTCCAAGATGAATCAATGGGGCCAATTGAAGTTATAGGGGTGATCCTACCCCTGCACAATGCCTATATGGATGTAGGACAGTCTTAGTACTTTAGGTAGTTACAAGGAAGTGTGAGGCTATAAAATACACTGCCCGAAGAAAAATTTGGCGAAAAGAATGGGTTGCGTGATGGTTCAGAGAAAGGTACAAATGGGAGCTGCGATGAAGGAGATGCACTAGCAAGGTGGTCCCTATGCATCCTGGCCAGAAAGTGACCGTTGAAAGCATTGTAGATGATTAGATGACTATTTTTTTGTTCAAGGGGGGGGGGGGGGGGAAGCATTTAAGGAGCATATCTTTGGAAATCTGCTGCCAAAAGCGCATTAATGAGGGAGATATGGAGGAAATCGATGGATTTGAATTCAAAAAGGGCTATAAATACCGTAGCTCGCTCCACATTCGGACACTTTTCTTCTAGAGAGATCGCCTTGAGATTTTGCGCCTAAGTATGAGTATAGACGATTGTTGCATGTTTGGACGAGATTGGCAAGAGTTAGAGTGGGAGTTTTCGCAGAAGGGGCTTGGGTTTGAAGCTAATTTTCTTGAGTGGCAGAAGAAACTATTATGGGAGAGCCTTAACAAGAGGACTGCAACACCACTAGTCCCTAACAGAGTGCCTAGGTCACCAAGGCCAAAACCCACTGCCTCCACGGCAAGAGAGAAGAAGCAAAAGAAGCCATAGCAAGCCCCAGTTTAGAAATAGACATGCAAAAACCCAACTGAGGTTAGACAGAAGGGTCGGATGGATAAAAGAAAGAAACCAATGGAAACCCAAGACCTAGATGAAGAAGAATTGACTATGGGGGTTGCTGATATAAGTGCAGAGGAAGTAGTGCCAATTAATTGGCTACCACCATATATACCCCCTAGAAAATCAACTACCAAAGTGACTAATGACCCCGACTCGTTGAAGTACAAGGTATTCACTCCATTGCTACTAGAGGAAGTACCTGTTAAGGGTGACTTGTTGGACCGGGTACCATTTCTGAAGATGGAGGACTGGGATTTGGGCGATCATGTGAAGTTTTCACAGTTAGAACCTAGTAAATTCTTGAAATCCGTCTAATACGAGGAGGCGGGTGTCACAAGGCCTCAACCAATGAAGTGGGTGGCTGATATTGAGTGCACAAGGTTTCTCAACATGCTCTATGTTCCACATTTTAGCCGCAGCATAATTAATACTATCTGTGTGCGTCAATTGTTAGTGCTGGTTCATGATGGGTGCCTCTGGATGGGAGGGCCCATTCCAATTGACGCGATATTGGTCCATAGAATCATTGCGCTACCTTATCAAGGCACAAACCCTGTAGAAGATTTTGTGGGGAAGTCACAGGTGAAGAAGCTTATTGATCAGATGAAGAGGGACTTCGGGTTAGTGAAGAAGTCACAAGGTTACGCCATTAGCTGAGTTGTGTAGTTTGCTGCACAGATTTTTGGAGGAAAAATAATGCGGAAGTGTCGTGCCAATGAAGTGCCAACACCAGTGGTATCTTTAGCTACTCAATGCAGCTAGGGGGTCCAATTCAATTGGGTAAAGTACCTCTGCCATGAGTTCTTGGAGGATTTCCACAAAGCTCAGGAGGATATGAAAGAGTTCCACTACGTGTGGTTACTATTATTGATCGCACTGGTGGCTTGGAAGATACCTGACGATTCACAGTTCCCAATGCCAGATCCAAACTTATACGAGGCTGTGAAATACACCTCGCTATGGGTGATAAAGGATCCTGAGCGTATTGTTGAAACCAATATGTTCTGGGTATTGTTCAAGTCAGAGTTATAGATGGTGATTAACCAACGACCATGGTTGTGACCTAGTCGACATGCGTAGTACAAAAATATAATAGACTTCAAAGGTAATTTTCACAATCTGTCCATTCATGCAAAGAAGGATGTCACAGGAACATGGCACAAGTTTTTTTATTTAGTCGCGGAGGATAATATTATGGGGGTCATCAAAAAATGGCTGAGTGATTGGCTCACCCCATTTGGCGAAGCTTTAGGAATAAGTAAGGCCACAAAAGGAGAAATGGGGAAAACAATAGCTGCAACAACGGTTAAGAAATACAAAGAGAAAGAAGCACAGAAGGAAAAGGCTTCTACCAAAGAGAAGGAAGCATAGAAGGAAAATGCTGCGCAAGCCGCAACATCGCAGGTCACCATTTACCTCGAAGAACCTGAGACAAAGCGCATCGATGTTGAGGTTGAAACTATGAATGAAGAGGAAGGGGGTTCAGACCCCTATCTTGGATCGGAGGACTTAGAGTCCCCCTTAAGGATCAGGAAGATGTAGAAGTGAAGTTTGATGAGACTTCGCAAGAAGCAGAAGTCTGATAAGTCTGCGAGTACGACATCATTAGTCCTCACGGAGGGGGACCTTGATGAGATAGGTGATGTTGTCCGCTCCACCACTGAAAACATATGGGGACACATCGACAACCAGTACCACCCGGTATTCGAAAAAGTGCAACAGGGCTTGAAGGAATTGCAGGTCCAGACAGCAATCATCCAGGAAAGCATACGTCAAGTGAGTGCGAGTCAGGTGAGCGAGACATTAAATGAAAAAATCACTTCAGACCTCTACGACGTGATGCTTCCAGAGGATTCATTGCATGTTGAAACAGTTGAGGATCAGGCTAGGCTACTGCATATGACCAACATGAGTATCAACCTTGCAGCACTATTTATCCAGACCTTGCACGAGCTACACCAAGGAGTTTCAGATGAGCTCTGCATCCGGGAGAAACAAGCTCTGTTGATTATGAACGAGGTAAAAACTAACAATCAACATATTTTTGCAGAGAAAGCATAGGTCTTGCAGGCCCACGACAAGGTGATGCAACATAATCAGTATCTAGAGGTAACCCTTACCAAAGTATGCAGCGAGCTTCCTAAGCTCCAAATTCCAGTAGAGGTGGCCTCAGTAGAGAAAATTCACAAGTTAGACGCTGCAGTGAAGGAATACAAGGAAGAAATTGGAAAGGTATGGTTTGAGCCACTGTTGCAGATTTAAGAGCTACAAATGAAGTTGCAAGCAACCACACCTTCGAAGGTTAGAGAGTAGCACGAGGCTTCCATTAAAGTCGATATGACAACTCTAGTTGCTGCAGTCAAGTACTACAACCTATTATTTGAGCAGACTATGGAAATGTGGACTTGGCTACAGAAGGACCCACACTTACAGATGATCGAAGTAGACATCCGCAAAAAGCAATTGTAGTTTGATGAGATTAGGGCAACAACGTGGACCTTAACACCTATGCAGAGGTTCACCAGGCTTCAAGAAGGGAAATTCATACAGGCCCAGATTGATGAGCTACATCGAAAGGCCTTTATTATCTTCTCAAGGACACAGCCATGGGCTGACGAGGCAAGCCAACTGTCACAAACCATCTAGAGCAAGTTAAAATCTCTTCAGCAGAGACAAAGAACCACGGGTCTCATGGTCGAAGGTCAAACAACAGAGAATTTGGTCGAAGAAGTTCGCTAGGATTCTGCGTAGGGAACATTAAATCTTCAAGTGTTGAAGATAGAATTCAATGACATGCAAGCAAAGTTTGAGGCAACAACAACACAGTGACTCTGGACGAGTCACGACTTTGTGTTGGGGGCCTATTGGGACGAGTTCCCCTGAGTCAAATTTTGTCTGTTTTGTTAAATTTATTGTAAAGTCTCTGCATTTTGAGGAGCGAAGCGCAAGTATTGCAGATCAATAGGAGTCAAAGGGACTTTAGGAAGGTAAAATCCCCTTACATTTTTAGAGTCAATTTGTTTTGAGACCCGCCCATGGTTCGCGAACCATGGTATTGTAATGAATAAGAATATAAAAGGAAGTCATATAAGAGTCATGAGATAGCGAAGGAATAGAAGTACATAAGTTAAGTCCGATTTTATATGTTCTGTAGTTGGGTGAAGGGGAAGGCTCCCGTAGTTGTGTGTGCGAAGACCTTGGTAAGTCCGCAACTGAGTGCGTGGGCCCCTGCAACTGTGTGTGCAGGGTTGGGAAGAGCTGTAATTGCATATCTGAAGCATAATAAAGGCTTATTTTGAAGAACTATCTGTGTATTACTGTTTTATCTCTGAATTTACTCTATTTTTGATCCATAGAATGCATTTAATCAAGAAAAATACTTAATATATTCGCAAAGACATAAATTTGTTTATTTATATGATGTTATGCATGTCTAGCACAATTGGCGAAGGACATAAATCTGCTAACTGTTAATTACTGTAAATTTCGGGTTTCAAGGGTTAGGGTTCACGAAGGTCAAGATAAAAGTCCTAGATCTATAGAAAACACATCACATAGCCCTATGGATGCAAAAACTTGGTTTTGGCATCCTACAATACTACCTCGGGCGAGACTGCGGCCTGCGCTACGCGGTTTGTTGCTGAAAGGGCCGGTAGTGTAGGGTTTTGTTGGTTAGCACAACTAACTCTGAGCGTGGGTCCAAGCCCCCTCAAGCCAACAATGACAACATTAAAGCAATATTTGAGAGAAGTTATCCTAGTAAATGGAATAAGCTCATGATAAGACACTTGCCTTAATTGGAAGAGTTACCCTAAATTTTTGAAAGACATGAAGAGGGAGTCTCATGATTAAAGAAGACCTCGTGCTTTGGGATTGATTGAATGATTTGTTTATTATGAAAGAAGGATTCATGAGTTAGAGGAGAAGGTATTGCCTTCAGAGTGAGCTGAAAGAAAATTTTGATATGAAGGATATTGGATTGATACACTACTACTTGGGACCTAAGGTTTGAAAGAAAACTGATGAAATATTCCTTGATCAAAGGAAGCATGAGATCAATATTCTCCATAAGTTTGGATTGATAGATTGTAAATATATGACAAACAAATTTGAAGAAGTTGAGAAGTTATGATCTTGTTGATCCATCATTATACTGATAACTGATTGGTTATGTTATCTCAAAATCAACCCCTAATAGGCTGCTGATCAGGTGGACCTTGAGTAACTATTTTAAACCAACTTTTGGCTGAGGCTTAGCCTCCTCAGCCTGAGAGGGCTCTCTCAAAGGGTTAATTATATTGATTTAAGATATGGATAGATGGCTAACTCTATGGTTTGGGATTTTATATGTTTACAGGTTGAAAGATGGAGACTTGCTACCATTGGGCTATGGATTCAATGACAGAGATAAGGATAACAAATAGCTCTTCTTATAAAACTGAGGCTTGTATATACTTCAATGAAAGAGTGACACATTCAGGAAAGTCTCAATAACTTGAAATTTATAGGAGTCAGAGCATGTGGGCATGAATTCTGAGTAATGAGACATCAAGGTATTCAAAATTAAAGAACTTAAAATGATTGATCAGAGTTTAATGCCTAAAGGAAGTCAGAGCATGAGTAACCATGAATTTTGAGTAATAAGTATTAAAACATTGAAGAAAAACATCCAAAGATAGGACCTAGGAGCTCAATTCACCATAGTTTAACACTTAAAGGAAGTCAGAGCATGTTCCTCCATGAATTCTGAGTAATAAGCATTAAGACTATGGAAGTAAAACATATCAAAGATAAAAGATAAATCTCATTGAAGTACACTAAGAATCTCAGCTTCAGAAAAGTCCAACTGCTTCTGTATATATCAGTCCCTGCACAACATTTACAAAAGTAGTCTTTTTCTATAACCTTTTCCAACCCTTGTTACAGTAGATTTTCTCTAATTATAGATTTCATTACAGGACTTAGATTCCTCCTCCAGCATGAGGGGAATTCGAATTCCTCCTAATTTGACACCTATTGACACTTAAAACAAACTATTAATTACAACTAGCTGTTAACTAACAGTCCTAATGACCTAATACAACTAGGAGTGTAACTCCTTATTATGGCTAAACCACCTCAAATAAACATTAAATGAATTATTTGAAAACTGTAACCTCATGAAGTCAAATTTGATGAATCCTCCCACGTTATCACCTGACTGCAGATGACAAACCCTAGAAATTAAGGAACATGTTTCCCAGTTTTCAGGTTTAGGATCCTTGAAAGTTGGCACGTGGTACAGAGCCTTTATCTCCTCATCCATGACACATTTTATGAAACTGAAGGAATATTTTTTAGTCCATGTTTTCTAGAACAAAAACCTCTCCTGGTTTTTTAAAACACTTCTCCAGCCGTTCAGAATCTGTCCTTAAAAAACACGTGTAAAACAGGAAAAATCCGTTCTTTGAAATTAGGGTTTCAAAGAAAGCTTAGTATCTCCCAACTGAAAACACTTGTGAATAAAGTGAGATAGGTTATTGTAGATGGAGAGTTAATGAAGAAAAACCTCCTTTAAAATTCCAAAATACCTTTTCCTGTGACCACAAACTGTCTTTGATGCAAACTGGAAAACTCTGGATTGTGAAAAACAACACCTACAACAGTTTCGTAGCGCAAGTTTAACCATAAATTCCTCCCACCTCAGAACTAATTTGAAGAAACTGAAAGCGTTTTTTGTATTTTAGTATGTTAGGAAGAAAATCCTCTTTCAGTTTTTGAAATTGAGTTCTCAGCTGCTCAGGAGACCTTCTGGAAGTTGACTAGTAAAAGCAGAAAACAAAGATTTTTATGCTGAAACAGGCTGCTTCAGGGGTTACTCCTAGTTCAGAATTCCCGATTTTGTAGTGCAACCAGTGCAAATTCTAGGTTTTGAGCTACGAAAACACCTAGAGTGATTTTTGCACTACGAAAACCTTGACATAAGTTTGACACATGGGATTTTAGGTGATGTGGGACCAGTGATGGGCAAGAACGAAGTGTTGACCCTATTTGACCATACCAACAAGACTCTTTTCTAAATCTTAGACACTAAAGCGACCATGTAAAGACTAGACCAAGACTAACACCAACCTTTGGAATCTTAGTGATGTCAAAACACATGGTGAGGCTTTTAGGACATGGAATGAGGTTGTGAAACTTTTTTTTGGAAAAGAGAATGACACTTAATGAGATGAGATGACTCAAAACCTATAAGACTATGACTAGAAACAAGGCAAACTTTCCAAAGCTTAGAAATTTTTTTTTTAGGGTGATAAGAGTGGCTCCACTAGGGATAGTGTGACCTTGTGGTATACTAAAAACTTGTAGCTCCAGTGCTGCTATCCATATTTTAGAATAAAACTTTGAACTTCTGCCCAATTTGCTCCTCAAACCTTTAATGATTTCTGAAAGAAGAATTCAATACTGCACCTACTGAAACATATGCTCAATCAACCTACCCTGAGCTTATTTTCACATTCCTACCTACCCTATCAGCTGCAATCTCCACTTGTAGCTCAAGGAACATGAAACTTCCAATGAAGCCAGTCGTCGATCTGATCTGACACTTGAATCTCTTGACTATTCTTGAAGCAAAAATAAACCAGATATTGAAATAACCAAGGTAGCATGAGGTGTAACTGTTCTTCAAGATGAAAGTATAACTGGAAGCCTGAACAATAAATCTTTTCCATGTAGTCAGCTATAGGGTCAAAAAACACATGGTTAGTTTGATGATTCTCATAACATTCTATATCTTCAAACAACTGATCCTCAACTACACAACATTTGTTTGATATGCTATCCAACTGCTTTTCTGAATGATTCCCACAAGCAATGTAATTTTCCTCATTATTATGATCATTCTTTGATGTAAGCTGCTGCAAGGAATTACAAAAAATGAACAACCTTTTCCTCTACCTGAGGGTTATAAAAAATTTCTTCCAGCATTTCTTCTTGGTGTTTGCAATTATTTTCATCTTCATTATGATCTGAAGACTGACAAGTCTATTGCATCTCTACATTAATCTTGGAGGATGTAATATGATTTTCATAAGTAAACCCCTGCTGATTTTCATGATGCATTTCATGGGATGTTATCCTTTCTTCTTGGTGTTGAAATGTATTGTTATGAAGAGCTTCTAAAATTTCTTCATCCATGAATTCATCATCATCATAACAATCCTACAAATATTGAATAAAACTCGTAGAATGTTTACAACAATCTTTGACCAGCAATAAGGAGGGATGACACTCTTTATACATGTCATAGAATACATCATGGAAATTAGCAAGATAATATAATGAACCATTTTCCAAACTTTTATACCAAGACCATGCTTTTCCTTCTAAAGTGGTCATAAACATCTTCATGAGACAATCTTCAAGGAATTGAACCTTAAGACTGCGTACATGCATATGGAACCTAATCAAATGAAGAGCAACATTGTCTTTCTTTTCATCTTTGAATATTGGAAGATCATCTAACCAATCAACCTTTGGCATAGGATTTGGAAAACCAGGGATGTGAGACCGATTCATAGGGGCATACCTGGCATTCATTCTTGCAATAGAACTCATCTTGAAAATTCATCAAGCTACTGATCTTCTAGTAGTGGAGTCAACTTCCAATTTGTTATCTGATGTGTGGAGTCGCCAAGGTAGTTTTGCAGCCTCGAAAAGATGTCTGAGCTCCTGCTACCTTCAGAAGTTCAGCTTCTTAATTTCGGGAATGAATAGACTTCAGGCTTCCAACAGACGCACCAAAATGTTGTCACAAAATCAACCCGGCTAGGCTGCTGATCAGGTGGACCTTGAGTAACTCTTTCAAACCAACTTTTGGCTGAGGCTTAGCCTCCTCAGCCTGAGAGGGCTCTCTCAAAGGGTTAATGATATTGATTTAAGATATGGATAGATGGCTAACTCTATGGTTTGGGATTTTATATGTTTATAGGTTGAAAGATGGAGACTTTCTACCATTGGGCTATGGAGTCAATGACATAGATAAGGATAACAAATAGCTCTTCTTATAAAAATGAGGCTTTTTATACTTCAACGAAAGAGTGACACATTCAGGAAAGTCTATTTAACTTGAAATTCATAGGAGTCAGAGCATGTGGGCATGAATTCTGAGTAATGATACATCAAGGTATTCAAATGGAAAGAACTTAAAGTGATTGATCAGAGTTTAATACCTAAAGGAAGTCAGAGCATGAGTAACCATGAATTTTGAGTAATAAGTATTAAAACATTGAAGAAAAACATCCAAAGATAGGACCCAAGAATTCAATTCACCATAGTTTAACACTTAAAGGAAGTCAGAGCATGTTCCTCCATGAATTATGAGTAATAAGAATTAATACTATGGAAGTAAAACATATCAAAGATAAAAGATAAAGCTCATTGAAGTACACTAAGAATCTCAGCTTCAGAAAAGTCCAACTGCTTCTGTATATATCAGTCCCTGCACAACATTTACAAAAGTAGTCTCTTTCTATAACCTTTTCCAACCCTTGTTACATTAGATTTTCTCCAATATATAGAGTTCATTACAGGACTTAAATTCCTCCTCCATCATGAGGGGAATTCGAATTCCTCCTAATTTGACACCTATTGACACTTAAAACAAACTATTAATTACAACTAGCTGTTAACTAGCAGTCCTAGTGACCTAATACAACTAGGAGTGTAACTCCTTATTATGACTAAAACACCTCAACTAAACATTAAATGCATTCTTTGAAAACTGTAACCTCATGAAGTAGAATTTGATGAAGCCTCCCACGTTATCACCTGACTGCAGATGACAAACCCTAGAAATTAAGGAACATGTTTCCCTGTTTTCAGGTTTAGGATCCTTGAAAGTTGGCGCGTGGGACAGAGCCTTTATCTCCTCATCCATGACACATTTTATGAAACTGAAGGAGGTTTTTGTAGTCCACATTGTCTAGAACAAAAACCTCTCCTGTTTTTTTAAAACACTTCTCCAGCTGTTCAGAATCTGTCCTTGAAAAACACATGTAAAATAGGAAAACTCCGTTCTCTGAAATTAGGGTTTCAAAGAAAGCTTAGTATCTCCCAACTGAAAACACTTATGAAGAAAGTGAGATTGGTTATTTTAGCTGGAGAGTTTATGAAGAAAAACCTCCTTTAAAATTCCAAAATACCTTTTCCTGTGACCACAAACTGTCTTTGAATATGAGGTGAAAACTGGCAAATTTTGGTTTGTGAAAAACTGCACCTACAGTAGTTTCGTAGCGTAAGTTTAACCATAAATTCCTCCCACCTCAGAAAAAATTTAAAGAAACTAAAAGAGGTTTTTGTATTTTAGTATGTTAGGAAGAAAATCCTCTTTCATTTTTTGAAATTGAGTTCTCAGTTGCTTAGGAGACCTTCTAGAAGTTGGCTAGTAAAAGAAGAAAACAAAGTTTTTTATGTTGAAATAGGCTACTTCAGGGGTTTCGTAGCGCGCTACGAAAACTCCTAGTTTAGAATCCCCTATTTTGTAGCATAGCCAGTGCAAATTCTGGGTTTTGCGCTACGAAAACACCTAGAGTGAGTTTTGCACTACGAAAACCTTGACACAAGTTTGACACATGGAATTTTAGGTGATGTGGGACGAGTGATGGGCAAGAATAGAGTGTTGACCCTATTTGACCATACCAACAAGACTCTTTTCTAAATCTTAGACACTAAAGCGACCATGGAAAGACTAGACCAAGACTAACAGCAACCCTTTGGAATCATAGTGATGTCAAAACACATGGTGAGGCTTTTAGAACATGGAATGAGGCTGTGAAACTTTTTTTTGGAAAAGAGAATGACACTTATTGAGATGAGATGACTCAAAACCTATAAGACTATGACTAGAAACAAGGCAAACTTTCCAAAGTTTAGAAACAAAAATTTTAGGGTGATAACAGGTTCCCTTGCTACATTTGATTCAAAGTTACATTGTTTGGGATGGTAGTGCTAATAATGAGAAAAGATACTACTTGTGGATATTTTTTCTTAGGATCTAGTATGATTTATTAGAACAATATGAAGCATGATTATGCTGCAACCACTATGAATGCTGAAAATATGGTAGTATTGGGTAGTTAGCCATGAATTAGTTTGGCTCTATAAAATGTTTCATGAACTATTTGATGGCGTGCTAGATTCAACTGTAATACATTGTGATGATCAAAATTGTATGAATATTGTTAGAGAACCCAATTTTTCATGGAATATCGAAGCAAATTATGATTTTAGATATGGTATAGATGGGAGCTGAGAAGCTACAATAAATCTCCAGGGGCGAACAAGTAACTACATGTAAGGGAAGCATGGGTTCTTCTGAAACAAGTTTAGTGTTGTGAATAACTCCTGCCAGATTAAGACTCAGTGGGGATGGAAACCTATTTTCTCCTTGCGTCATGTACTGTGACCGATTAGGATTAACACCCTGAGTCAAGTACATGGACTTGGATAGGGAGAATGGTATATTGGATAAGCATCATGGACTGAAATTCTTGTGTCATGTGCTATGACTGATTAGGATTAACACCTTAAGTCAAGTACATTGACCTGGTTTAAGAATGGTCTAGTGGACCGGCATTTCCTTGTGTCAAGCACTGTGACATCGAATCAATAAATGGTCTTGTGGAGAAAATACTCTGAGGAATCTAGGTGGAGTATGTGCCTCAGAGAAGCAGTTGTGTGGTGTCCTATTGAATTCCTCCCAACATTGTGCTACGATCTAGTGGAGGGATAGAGCGTACTTGTCAAGGCCTTGGTAATTTCACAATAGTTCTTATGATAATGTTATTATTGATGATGCTCATCAACTTGGGTCCTTTCTTATAGAATATTTCAACTTGAGAATATCCCGATGAGTCATTATGAAGACCTCCCCATTTAAGAGGGAGTGTTGAAATTGTAACTAGGTTCGGTCCTCATAATGTATACTTATCATGGATGTATTTATTATATTTTAGTCAAAAAGAAAAAAGAATTCATTTTTAGTCAAAAAGAAAAAAATATTTATGTCATGTCCCATTTGGACATTTGAAAGAAAGAGAATTTGAATTTTTAGTATGAGGCATATGCCCACAAGATGACCAAGTCGATCCTCCTTAGACAAGTAGGCCTAGCATTCCAAGTGTTACCTATTCGACCCTTTTGGACAATTATATATAAGATACGAGTTCAACCTCTTTGGAGCATGCTTAATCATCATCACAAGAAGAATTTTTGAACCAAGAAAAAAAGGGGAGAAGTCGAGTCAAAGGAGAGAGAAGGCAAGTAAAAAACAAGAAGAATATTCCCCTCATTGGATAAATCTTTGACTGTTGCATTTCACAAATGTGAAAGATTTATTTTTCTATGGAAAAGGTTGGAATTTTCCGAGATAGTTGCAAACCAAAATTTGGCCCTAGTTGTAGGTATGAAATTTTGAAGTTTGACAAGATTTGAAGTAGATTGACTAGTGTTGAATTTGAATTTTGGAGTTGACTTGGAGGAGGGTTTGACTTGGTATCTTGGTGGTAGTTTGGTATTGGTCTTGGCTTATATATCTCTCTTTTGATCTGATTCTATAAGGAAAGGATTGATTTGTTTTCCCCTTGTGGGTTTTGCCTTGGTCATTGACCTAAATTTTAGTGTTGGGATCTATATTTCCTTGAATGATCTAAGAAATGTATAATTGCTTGATGAAGAAGACAACATAATTAATAATAATACATCTATTATTCACAATTAATTATCAAGAAAGAAAAAATAAGTGCTTGTTTCTAGTACACTTGGTTTATCAACACTATGTCCATTACTAAGTGGAATATAGTACGACAACCAAGAAGGCCGATTGAGTCCATGAGAAGTAATGGATAGTGAAATGGAAGCCATAAAAATGTCTCGAAGGAGGATCTCTTGACCTTAACTCAATTTAAATATGTAAAGTTGTGATATGTTCATGATCATGCTAGTGCTTATATACATATATGAATGCCATTGTGACTTACAAGTTTTGACATGAGTCATTATTGTGGAAGAATGATGGGTTATATTTATTTAATGCAAATGTGGATGACATGTAGGATTTACAGTTGTGTGAGGAGGAAATTGGGAAAAAGTAGCCCTATTTGATCTATGATTTTAATATCATGTGAATATGATTCTTGTATTGTGCTTATGTTGCATTATGATCAGGGAATTTTGAAGGATATATTAGTAGAATGAAAGCAATGTTATCTGTGACTTGCTGGGACAAGCATGCACAATTGAAGGAACCACATACTTAGGATTTGGGATTTGGGTGCAAATGGAAAAACATGGAAAAGGAAATGTTCATGTGAAGGAATAGGGTCCTTTGGATTCCTGATTTATATGGGTAGATATGGTATAATATATAGATTCCCGATGATATGAGACTAGATACCTGTAGTCATTTATAATGTTGTGTACATGTTGTATTGTGCTATGTGTACATGTAGTGTTGTATATGTATAGATGTTGTATTGTGCCACATGTATGTTGTATTGTGCCCCCTGTATATGTATATGTGTTGTGTAATGTGTTTAGGACATACAAGTATGGGACTTCCTGGGCCTTGGGGGTGGAGGTATAAACCTCTAGATTCCCTTGTTGATTTGAGGGTGGAGGCATAAGAAATTGGATTCCCTTGAGGGTGGAGGTATCAACCTATGGATTCCCTTGTTGACGATTAAGGGTGGAGGTATATGCCTCTGTATCCTCTTGTTGTTGATTGAGGGTGGAGGAATACACCTTTGGATTCCCTTGTTGCTGATTGAGGATCGAGGTATAAACCTCTAGATTCCCTTGCTGATTTACAGTGGAGGTGTAAACCTTTTGACTCTCTTATTGATGGAGGGTGGAGGTGGGACACCTTTAAACTCCCTTGATAGACTGATTGAAAAGACAAGAGGCATAATTTAAACTATTACAATTTCTTTATGATGAATCTCATGAGAGACTATATGCCATGTTACAAGGAAGCATTTGAATTTCCTAGCCTTGGCGAATGGATCTAGCTACAAGACCAACAAGAAAAAACTTGATGATATCAGAGTGTGTATCAAAAGCACCAAGAAAACTACAAAGAAGCCACAAAAGTGGCTGATCTAAGAAAATTTCATGTTTATTTAGTTGTTTAGCAAGAAAATTGTATATGTATAAAATATAATTATAGGTGAGCTGAATTACAAAGCTCACAATGATTTTTTCTGGCAATAAGCATGTTTTGTACTATGTTCAAGAATAGAACACTAAGGATGGTGTTCCTTCAAGGGTGGGGGGGGGGGGGGGGGGGGGTGGAGGTTATAGCCCCTCGCTAAATCCCCTTCATTGTAAATGTTTAATATAGTTTGAATATGATTAAAAAGGTTTGAAAATTGGGACACAAATCCCAGAGTTTGAAGAAGGGGTTTCTTGGGATTTGAAGGAAGCTTGACTTATTTTATTATAGCCATGAATGGGTGGCAAGTATGCTTTAAATGGGACTAATCATCTCAATTTATGGATCTAGGCAAGGGAAAAAGAACCATGCTTTCCTTGGATAAATTCACAAGGTAGAAAAATCAAAATTAATGGAGGGAGAGATGCATTGTAAGTTGAGAATACCTAAAGTCAACAAATAGGAGAATGACGGGATAGTGCTAGCACAATAACATCCCCACCACCACTTAGAAAAATTAGAACCATCATGGCCAAAAGGGAATTCAAGGGGTGATAGGAGTGTCCACCCACACAACTTGAAATGGTTATAACATGATAGTGAAGATACAACATTTAGAAAATGGAATTCTCACACATTTAGGAGGGAATATTCACATACAAAGTGGTATTAAAGAAGGTAGGGAGAGCATAGATGAATGGAAAATAGGAGAAAATACAAGGAAGATGACATAAAAGGAAATGACTATGCTATAGAGGAGGAAACAAAATTTGTGGCACAAGAGGAATAAGAGTAGGAAGCTCTGTGCTAGTACCAAAAGGAAAGGAGTAGGGAAAACATTTAATTTAGTATTGGGGGGTGAAGAGAACATTCCTTAGGTGAGGGAATTAGTCTTTGGATTCCATATAAGACAAGAGCATGGAGATGGTTTTCTCTAGATTCCCTTGATAGCTTGAGTGGAGGCTTGTTCCTTGGACTCCTGGTAAAGAGATTTATTTAGCCCCCTCTGCTTGTTTTATTCGTTTTTGAAGGTGAGTTCTGGATTCCCAAGAGAGGGTGGAGCCACTATGTGAAATAATTGTTGAGGGTGGAGGTGATAAGTCTCTATATTTTCTCATTTAGTTTTGGGTGGAGGTGAGCCTATGAATTCCCTACTTCAAATTGTAATAATAGAGCCACAATTCTTATTGGAGTAATTTGAAGGGTGGAGGTGGTGGACCTTTGGATTCCCTGTGAGATATTGATTGCATGATTAGCTGGTGGGTGGAGGTTGATGGTCCTTTGGAGTCCCTATTTCAGTTGGCATAATTGGTTTAATCCCTTAAGAACTCATCCTCAAGCTATAGAATATGGCTCGGGAGTGACTACTGCAAGAAAGGTTTGGCTACAATGTGTCTAAGGTTGGGTGGAGAGTTGAAATTGAAATATCATTTTCCATGTTCTTCCTTACCAGATAAGTACCCATATATATTTGTATGCATTTAAACCTCATAATTTGGTTATTTTGCTTCTTACCTCTATTATGATTGTGTAGAATAACTCTTGCATGATCGTGGAAATGGTATAGTTCTATGTGATTAATGTAGAATGGTTTAGTTCTTGATATTTGTATTTATTCTAAGCTTAAGATTTAGTATATTGATTGGGTATAAGATATGGTTGGACCTCTACATCTCAATTAATCATGTGTGCATAGACTATGTAGAGCATGTGGGCCTGTGAAGTGTGATTATTGTGTGAAGTATGGGTATTTTTAGATGCATTGTGCTTATGAATATCATGTTTTATTTAATGTGTTTTTACTATGTTAAGAAAAAATGTTGTTGGATTTAGAGTTCCCTGTAACTATTGATATACTCTTGGTTAACTACATGATTTACAATGTCTGCTAAGGGCTAAATTATTGTGCCAAGGTGTGTTTGCCACTCCTTGATTTGATTTCTATATTCGACTAAGGATATTTGTGTTTGAGCATTATAGAGTCTTACTGTTAAGGGACTTTCTATATTCTATTATGAGTTAACGTGGATTCTTATGCATGAAAATGAATGTTTTTTTCTTTACCTTATGATTAGCGAATGAGACAATGCATTATGCATGGAAATACCTAGAGGCATGTTGAAGTTTTTTAGAACATGTTTTTAAATAGATATGGTGTTGATGTAGTCAAAATTACAGAGTACCATAGCCATGGATTTGGCTTGATCATGATTCATGTGTGAAAGTTTGATTTACGTTGTCTTGTCTAGCCTAATGGGATAAAGTATGAATGAATGGACAAACCTCTGTCAGGTTACTTTTTATGCAGTTAAATATTGGCTACCAGGCCTTGTTTCAGTACTATCAATCTCAAGAAGGATATATATATATATATATATATATATATATATATATATATATATATATATATATATATATATATATATATATATATATATATGTGTGTGTGTGTGTTTAAATGTCTGGGCTAAAGCCCTTATAAAGTCAGGAGAGATGGCACAACGCTGATTATAAGTGTTATGCAAATATGTGTATATGTATATTGAAGGGTAGAGCCTTGTCAAAATGTCATGAGGGATAACTTTGAGAGATTTATAACTATATAAATATACACATATGGAGTGAACGGGGGTAGGGCCTTGATACATTAAGGGCATGGCCTTCATATTGTAGTAGGTCCATGTGATAGAGCATTGTGACCAAGCGCCGAGGGAAAACAGTACCAAACCATATATATATATATATATATATATATATATATATATATATATATATATATATATACATGCTTATGTGGCAGGGGCTGGAAGTTTAGGTCATAATGGAGCACGAAGGCTCAAGCCTTTTAATCTATATGGCTAGGAGTAATGTCCATAGGTACACGTGCATGAGAGATCCTAACCATCAAATATCTTGAAGTATTAGTGCCATCCATGGGTCCTAGAGGAATTACCTTAGAGAATTAGATGGAATCCCAGGAAAATCTTGCCAAGATTTATTCAATGGGATGACGTGGTGTGGTGGATCTTGTGACAAGGCATGTGTTGTGATAAGGCGGAGGACCCTCGAGTTTATTTATAATGTGAAATTCGATTTTTTCTATGTAGAGGAGGACCAGGTGGGACCCATGACTAGCTTGGAAAGTGACGTGGCCTCAGGGCCATGTGGCGACTAGAAAGTATGAAACATGTTAGTTAGATTCATGGGTTTTATGGGGCCAAGTGGCCGACAAATGGGTGTCATGTGTCACACTCGAAGGAGAGCCACGTGGAGGGTGACATCACCTTAGCGGAAAGGGCCACTGAAGTCACCCTGCTACCTTGTCCCTAACTATTTCTTATGGATTCGGGTGGAATCCCACAGGGACTTAATTCATGGGGTGAGGTGGATGTGGTGGGTCCCACCTGCAAAGGTGTAAGGGAATGTGACCATGCAAGTGGTTGAAGTGGAAAATGGACGAGTGGGCTTCCACTTAACCTTGGTGGTTTAAATGCACCGCAGAGTAGTGTCGGTCAGGATGATATGGTAGTGAGGATCCTAAGAATGAAACCATAGCAAGTAACAAGATGACACATGGAGTAGAGGTCCATGGAGGGTCCATGTAGCCCTGATGCTCCTACCTTAGTGAATTTCATTGGGGATGGGTGCAATTTTGCTAATATTTTATTCCTTGGGTGATGTGGCCATAGAGGGGCCCTCCCCCGCATGCCTTATGTGTGTGTGTGTGTGTATATATATATATATATGCAGTTAGGTGTTGCAAATCACATAAAGGGATTAATATGTGACATGGTCATGAGCGAGTCTGCAGTTGGGGTAGTGCTACCATGTGGAAGATAGGTAGTGAATTTGGGTAGCCATGTGGGACCCATGTGGTAGACAAGAGTGACAAGGAATCATCTGATAGGCTAATATTTGAATGACCATATCTTTTGATTTGGGAGTTAGATTGAGGCAAAGTTTATATCGTTAGAAAGGTATCAACGAGAGGAACACAAAAATGTCATCTATTTTAAGTTTTGAGGAATTGAAAAAGATTAAAAAATTATACCCCATTACCATAACTAGACCTTGGAGGTCATGTCATCAGAGTATCTGCCTCCTTCTACCCTTAGTAGGAGCTAGGGATAGTAGGGGGTATGTTACACTTTTTAATGGGATGAACATGATTAACAATCATTTGATGTAATGAAGGACATATTGTCACAAGCAACATTGATAAGCCCTCCTAACTATAACAAGTAATACACTCTTTACCTCTTGGCATCAAAGGTCAACATCATCAGAGTGCTGGTCCAAGGCAACGACGATAATAAAGAATGTGACATCTATTATGTAATTGAAAACATTTTGGCCTCACTCTTAATTATGATCCAACTGAAAAAAAACTGCCCTAGAATTAGTACATTTAGTGCAAAAGCTTAGACATTACAATATTCTTAGGACTACCACAATAATCACAAGTTCAAACCCCATGAGCTACTTTCTTACTTGTATAATGATGAATCACAAGTTTGCTTGATGAATGGTCATCCTACAAAAAATTGACTTTGAGCTTGCTTTCTCAAAGAGGAAGAAGGCCGCGATCATTATAAAATTCATTACCGACCTATCCTTTGATACTAAGGATTTACCATTGAATGCCACTCTCCTTGATGAGCATATTTTCATCATATCGTTGAATGAACCTTGGTATGTTAACATGATTCTATACTTACAGACTCAAAATTTCAATTCCCACCTTTCATGAGATGATTGGTGACACATTCACCTCTAAGCACCTTTATATCTCCTTATAGGATATGTACTTTATTGGTAAGGAGTAGACATTATTTTATGTCGATACCTCACCATTGAGTAAGTCAAGTGGGTCTTAAATGACTGCCACAAAATGCACATGCAATAAATACCTCTTAGGGATGTCTACCACCCATCAAATTCTCTATGCAGGTTATTTTTGAACCGCCTTATTTTGAGACTACATTCAAGTAGTCAAACGATGTATTAGGTTCCAACTCTATTGCCACAAAAAAGGGCCCCACCATCTCCCTTACACCTTGTCATCGTAGCTGGCCCCTTTTGCAAATGGGGTATAAAATCCATGGCCTGTAACCTCCCATCACAAAATGGACACAATTATATAATAGTCTCAGTGGATTACATCACCAAATAGGTTGTAGCCATTCCCACCTTCACCAACACAATTGACACAACAACCCACTTCTTCTTTAATCATGTCATTATGCGATTTGGGGTCTCGAGGGAGTTAGTTTTTAACCATGGAAAACATTTTTAAAATAAGAAATTGTAATAACTATCTCATCTCCTTGGATTTATCCATGAATTTTCTTCACCATACTATCCTTGATCTAATGGTAATGGAGAAGCTATTAACAAAGTTCTCAAAAAAATGCTACATCATATGGTGAACACACATCATGGCACCATATGTTGTTTTCCGCCTTATGGGCATATCATACATTTGTCAAGATGTCCACATGATTCACTCCTTTCCATTTCATACATGGTGTTCGAAGCAGTACTCCCAATTGAGTGTGAGATCCCCACACTACGCACTACAATTGAGCTACTCCCTCGCACTACCTCCTTGAGAAACACCTTAGACAACTAGAACACATTGATGATAATTGATGAGCTTCTCTAGCATAATGAGGCCACCAAGAAATGATGTAATGCCACCTTTGATCCCATTGTAGCTCCTTTCTTTTCAATGAGGGATATCTTGTCTTATGCTATGTTGTCGCTAATGAATCCTTGGGTCATGGGAAATTTGAAACGTTAAGGAAAGGACCTTACATAGTAAAAATTTTCATGCATGAATACTACATTTGTTACTCCCTACAATGTTGTTTTGTACTCAATTCACATTTCTTGTGTGTTGATACCCATCTTGTCATGTTCACTAATATGTATCCATGTCATTGGTTTTGCCGATGGCACTTCTTGATGGTCACAAAACCTAGCATCTACCACCTGGGCCATTTTGTTTCTTGATCAAACCCCTCTTTGCAGAAATGATGTTTGTATTGGGTTAACCACTAATAACCAAGCTAAATACAATGTTACCATAGGCCTGTTCGTCGATTCCACTCACCTCGATATTCAACACTTACAATGTTCCTTGATTCCCACCTTGTAGTCGTTTAATTGAATTGGGCCTTCTAGGTTTGTGATGCTCTCTTGTTTTAGAAATACCTGCATATCAAGTTGTTAATACGAGGCTTTGATCATGCTACCTTTCCACACATGTCAAGGCATTAAAATAACATTGTCGATAACATAGTAAACCATATCCTAGATTGGAAAGCATCCCACTAACCATAAAAACACCATCATAATGATTTTCAAACATACACAACATAATACATACAGTCATCACATCATAACATAACATCATAAGCATACAAATCATAATGCGACATGTTATGATAAGAAAATGATCATTGTATAGATAGATGGATAGATAGATACATGCACACACACACACACACACACACACACACACACACACACACACACAGACACACACACACACACACACACACACACACACAAATTTCAATACACCAGGGTGATATTAGCCATAAAAAATAACCATGGAAAAAATGGGAGGGAGCATCCTCATAATGGATTATTCCCCTGGTATGTATACAACATCTATGGAGGAGGTAGTGCTGGATCACTATCTCATCTCTCATTACCACCAACATGGTGATCCTTTGCCCCGTTGTGGTTTGGAACCAGAATTAGTTGTGCTGTCATCACTGCCACTACTTCCCTTCATAATGCTTACCACCACTCGTGATGCAACATAACTACACCATCTATAGTGTCCTTACTAATCGTGGCCCATACAACCTTGGGGATACCCATCAAAATAGTCACCATTCTCTGGTGCACATCCATGTCCCTTGCCTTAAGGGCCGCTACTCATTCCCACAAAATAGAGTTCTCCTCACAGAGATCTCCTCGGGCCTCCTCCTTAAGGGGGGCATCAACCTCTTTGTCATAATGACTATGAATTTGTGGAAGCTTAAAGATCGATCTAATCAATATAACGAGAAGGAGGAGAATCAATGGCACAATACACATGAAAATACTTTGGGGAAAGTCTTAGATAAAAAACCCACACTATTCTATTATCATACATGGTGGAAATACATAGGAATTATACAAAGCCTTATCTCCAGAGCTAGACAGTTCTAAGTACGATCCTCATAGTTGCTCACAAGAAATCTTGGCTTCTCTCCAACCTTTCTCTTTGCCATCCAAGCTCCTATTTCCTTGTGCTATTCCTTGTGGATGATTAGCCTATTACCAAGTGGAAAAACTAACCTTCAAAACTGCGCAATCCTCAAGGATGAACCCTTTACTGCATGCATGGGTTTTCTCCATGAGAAAACACATGTAACTGATAATACAATGTCGTTTAACATTAATCTCAACTGGGTCTTTCTCAGAATAGACATGCATGAGTTTCTGATGAGGGAATCTTTAGTTAACTAGAGTAGCACTAGTTGAGTGCATTAATGCATAAACTGACTGTTAACTCACTATTAGTTCCTAAAATAGTTTGGAACTAATTTAATTGGACTTAACTCAGTAAAATGAGTTAACTAATTACAACTCAAATACAACTTAATCTTATCTCCTTAATTTAAGGGATAACTCTTGCATGACTTCAGAAAGACTTCTAACTTGAATTTCTCCAACTAATTAATTTAAAATAAATAAATGAATTATTTCCAAGTAGCTATTAAGACTAAATTTGATTTTAATTCAAAATTTAATTCAAGGACAAATTAAATTGGAATATTCTTGTTTCCATATTTCAACACTCCATCTCAACAAGAAAGAGATTATCTGCCACCCTGATCCTGTCTCTATGGAACTCGAATTTACACTTTGATAATGCCTTTGTCAAAATGTCAGCATCTTGATCCTCTGTCAAAATATACTGCAGCAACATGATCCTCCTCGACCAGTGAAAAGCCACGGGCAACAATCTTGCCTTATTCTTCTAGACACTACCATTAGTAGCTTGCTTTACCTTGTAAAGCCAATGGGAGCTCACAACTGACTTGTTCTCTGGTCTTAGAACCACATCCCAAACACTGTTACGAACTATGGAGTCATACTTCTCCACCATAGCATCAACGCAAATTGGCTGCTTCACTGCTTCCTCAAAGGAATATGGCTCGGTCTCAACACATTCCCCAACAAGGGCCATGTATTTAGTGTACCTCTCAGGTGACCTTCTTTTTCTGCGTTGAGAAGATGGCACTCCCACATTCTCTCTCACATCTCCCAAAAATCTGTTAGCTTCTCTTGTGCGCTTCCGTCCATCTTCGGAAGACTCTACTAGAGTGGATGTCTCCACTCCTGGAACCTCTGGATGTGGCTGCTCTGCATTATTCTGAGGCTCCTCCTCCTTAGGAACCAACAGTTCCTCCACAACCTGTAGTTCGAGCTCCCTCTCAAGGGAAACTTGCATGGCCTTCTGCGCATCAAACTTGATATATCTACGAACCAATGTCCTCCGACTGGTAGGCAAGTATACCCAATGGTTGTGAGGCGTATCAGTGTACCCCACAAATATCCCCAACTCTGCTTTAATCTCAAGCTTCTTCCATGCATCCTTTGTCACATGGCAGTATACCAATGAGCCAAAGATCCTGAAGTGACCCACATCTGGTCTCTTATGAGAGAAAGCTTCCTCTGGTGTCTTCATCTCAAGTATGCGATGCAGGCTTCTATTCTACAAATAGACCGCTGTGTTGCATGCCTTAGACCACAAGTGAAGTGGTATGCCTTCATCATGCAACATTGCCTATGCTTCCCCTACAATAGTTCTGTTCTTCCTCTCGGCCACCCCATTCTGCTGTGGGTTATGAGTTGCCGTCAACTCTTGATTAATTCCTTCCACTGCACAGAAGTCCTTAAACTCTTGAGAGACATATTCTCCACCGTTGTCACTTCTCAAGGCCTTGATATTATTCCCTAACTCTTTCTCGACCAAAGCTTTGAACTCACAAAACTTTGTGAAAGTTTGGTCCTTCTTCTGCATGAAATAAATCTAGCATTTACGAGAATAGTCATCAATGAAAATCACATAATATCTTTTCTTTGCTATGGATGCCATCAAGAAAGGTCCACACAAATCAGTATGAACTCTCTCTAAGATAGCCTCTGCTCGACTGTCTAGATCATGAAAGGAAGACTTGGTGTAATTTCCCAAGGTACAACCTTTGCATGTGTCAACTTGCTCAAGTTTACCTTTGGGAAGTCCTATAGACATCTGTTGCATTATCTTCAAAGCCCCGTGATGCAAATGTCCCAACTGCCTGTGCCACAACTCGCCAATGTCTTGGCTTTGCACCAATTCTGCATTGTACTCAATGCTACACAATCATCTACCTCTAGTTTATAAAGATTCTTCACCCGAATCCCTATCCTCTAGGTCTGACCCATGGCTATGTGTCTTAGGAACGCCTTTCCTTTACTGAAGACAACATCGTAGCCTTTGTCCTCCAACATTGCGATCGATACCAAGTTCTTCTTTAGTCCAAGCACATACATCACATCTATCAAGGTGAGAGGAGCTCCATGCTCCCTCTGAAAAGCAACTGTGCCCACTCCTGAAACACTATACCTTTCGTCGTCACCCATCTCTATGCGTATCTTGAGGTCTTCCTCGTCCAAGGCACTAAATAAATTTTTATCACCGATCATGTGGAATGAGGCTCCACTGTCAATATAACAGACACAACCCATCATCGATGACACCATGCATGCGATGAGGGTAAAGTCCATTTCGAACTGAGAGGCTAATGCCTCACCTTTCGATCCTTCCAAGGACCCTTCTTGGACTTATTCGATGGGGAATTATTCACATAATGTCCCATCTTGTGACAATTAAAGCATCTTACTTTAGACATGTTACCCTTCTTCCCTCCATGAGAAGAATTCGATTTGAAATGGGAAGCCTTCCCCTTCCATTTCCTTTCCATACTTGCTAAGGCCATATTTTCTTCATCATCATTCTTGGTTGAAGAACCATCTTGTGTGCTCCTCCTGATCTCCTCCTGCATAAGATCCGACCACAGTCATTCCCAATCCAATAGTTTCTCCCTTCCATTCATAGAGTCCTGGTATCTATTCCAACTCTTTGGAAGGCCAAGGAGAGCGAGGTTCACCATATCATCATTGGCAGTAGTTATTCCCACATTGCCAAACTCATCTTTGTAGGTGGTGAGCTTGTTCTGATATGTGGAAATAGTATCGCCCTTCTCCATCTTGATTCTTCGAAGCTTATCCTTGAGCACCAATTTCCTTTGGTCGCTACTGTTCTGGTAGAGGTCCTTCAATGTCTTCCACATTGAAAATGGAGTATCCTTGCTATGGAGACTCGAGACAATATGGTCTCAAACTCCCTCAAGGATGACCCGTCTCATCTTCGCCACACACTTCTTCCACTCAGCCAAATCTTGTGCATTAGTTGAAGCTGGCTTTGGGATTTCTTGATCAATGAATTCCTTCAAGCCACTGTCTTCTAATACAACCTCCATTCTATCTTTCCATGCTATGTAATTCGAGCTACCTTCCAAGGCATACTCGAGTCTCAAGCCATAGAATGCCATTGGCCAATCTTGAAGTATGATATGAATTCGATTTTCACCTGCAACCCCGAACTTCAAACTTCGAATTCTCTTCTCAGTATACTGTTCACAGCTTTGATACCATGTAGAAAATCTGTGATAGATTAACCCTATAATGTAATATAAATCAAAGAAGAATACTATAACCTACTTCTACTATCAATTTGTGGAAGCTTAAAGATCGAGCTGAAAAATATAGACAAAAGACAAAGAATCAATGGCACAATACACATGAAAATACTTTGGGGAAAGTCTTAGATAAAAACCCCACACTATTGTATTATCATACATGGTGGAAATACATAGGAATTATACAAAGTCTTAGCTCTCACAGCTAGCCAGCTCTCAGTACAATCATCACAGATGCTTACAGGCAATCTTGGCTTCTCTCCAGTCTTCCTCTCTACCCTCCAAGCTCCTATTTCCTTGCGCTGTTCCTTGTGGATGATTAGCCTATTACCAAGTGGAAAAACCGACCTTCAAAACTGCGCAATCCTCAAGGATGAATCCTTGACTGCATGAATGATTTTTCTCCATGAGTAAACACATGCAACTGATAGTACATTGTCCTTGAACATTAATCTCAACTGGGTCTTTCTCATAATAGACATGCAAGGGTTTTTGATGAGGGAATCTTCAGTCAATTGGAGTAGCACTAGTTGAGTGCATTCATGCATCAACTGACTGTTAACTCACTATTAGTTCCTCAAACAGTTTGGAACTAATTTAACTGGACTTAACTCAGTAAACTGAGTTAACTAATTACAACTCAAATATAACTCAATCTTATCTCCTTAATATAAGGGATAACTCTTGCATGACTTCAGAAATACTTCTAACTTGAATTTCTTCAACTAATTAATTTAAAATAAATAAATGAATTATTTCCAAGTAGCTGTTAAGACTAAATTCAATTTAATTCACAATTTAATTCAAGGACAAATTAAATTGGAATATTCTTGTTGCCATATTTCAACACTCCAAATTCATGAGTAATTATGGGGGCTCAACAGGAACTTCTTGCCCCCATGGTTGTACTCCAATTAGAAAATATATATCCAACTCAATGGATATAATGAGGTCACTCCCTCATACATCAAACACCCCATGGTGGGGTTGCCACATGCTCACCAAAAATCATAAGAGTACCTCTTGTGACTGAATCAGGGGAAAATAAAAGTACTTGAGAAACCCCCATTGAGTTAGGTCTACCTGTGCCTACGGAATATCTACGACTATGGCCATGATCTCTATGTAATCTTATTCTCTCCAAAGGAGAAGCATCTGCATAGAAATAAGACTCATTTTCAAATAATAATAAATCAACCTAATTATAAGTCACTGGATTACCACGATTATTCCATTCACAACCATGGGGATCTACATAACTGAGTCATTATCAGTTGCGGGTGAACACACAACTATTCCTAAAACAACTTGATGATCGTTGTGGCTATCAAAATGTTTCGTTCACGGTCACCTATGCACTTATAGGATGGATAGTTGTAGCAGTAGCCATAATTGTTCGAACCTCAGGAGTGCTTACACACATGCAAATTAAACACATAGTTGCACATATCAGTGTGACTATAATCCACACAAGCACGTGACACTCTGTAAACCTATGTGAATTATAGTCAAGACCACTGCCATGATTGTAAGTGTTCCCTCTGTGTGGACCCTGCAACTTCCACTAAGTCACTTATGTGGGTGCAGGCCTTAGACAATAAATATGGTTGTATGGTACTCTACCA
Source organism: Pinus tabuliformis (assembly GCA_031772625.1). Taxonomy (NCBI): domain Eukaryota; kingdom Viridiplantae; phylum Streptophyta; class Pinopsida; order Pinales; family Pinaceae; genus Pinus; species Pinus tabuliformis. The sequence continues at coordinate 869,570,549 of CM062805.1, forward strand.
TATGAACCCCATACCCTAACTATAAAATTCACAAGGATACAAGTTGTAGAACTCACCTCGATTGAATCATGCGTTGAATGGATACTCCGATGGTTTCCAAAGAACAAAAGGATCATGTGCACACTCACACACATGCCACCTCACTAGAGTGAAAATGAGGGGGTATGGTGGGCCCTAACCCTTATATACACCCATTTTGACATCTACCAAATATCAGTATGAGATCCCATGAACTTCATTTTCAAAACCTTCTGCACCATGAGGATAAAGTTTCTTTACACTTATCAATGGCAACCTCAAGTTCACTTGCCAATTTTTTTCATTTTTGGACCTTATGATGCTTGGGATGATCATCAAGCATGCCTTGTTGTCAATTTACCTTATTCAGATATGTATCTTCATTCTGAATTATATATGTGGTACTTTCACTTGGGGTGTTGGTTTCATGATTACATGATATTTACCTCACTTGGCATAGCACTCGAACACAATATAGTGGCATGAAAATCAAGGTATAGTCCATCACTAGCATGATAAGTTTTCTCCCCCGAGAAATACACATCACTTAATCTATTCCCCCTAGTGAAACATAGGGTTCTCATCTCCATGAATACAATTAGCACCACCTTCCACTATCATATGGTAAATTATTGCCACAGTTGGAAGTTTCCCACCTCCATGGAGTGCCACACACAATAGTCCCCACTACCTCACTGGCAGCCATGGTCATCATCTCTTGCCTGGGAACTATAGGTTAATTTAATTGTGAGTTAAATTACTTCATTATTATGTCAATCTAGGTTCATATACTTGTGAAGTGCACTTGAACAGTATATGCTAGGAAATTAACCTTCAATTCAAAAAGGAAATCTAGCCTAATAAAAGGAATTGCAAGACTAAAATTAAAATGAAATTTTACTCATTAAGTGATATTCAAAAAGAGCACACACTTTTTTATGAAAATAATTAAAAGTAGAAATTTATTCTATGAATGCAATAAGATTTAACTGATTCTAAACTATATTGAGCTAACTAATTGAATACAATAAGATTGAGCTAATTGATTCTAAACTAGGAAGCGATTAAATTTTAATCTATGGGAAATGAAAACACAATTTCTAATCTATGAAAACAAATGCAATTCTATACTATGAAAAACAATCAAACTCTATGCTATGAAAGACAATTAAATTTTATGCTATGAAGACACTCAAATCTATTCTATGAAAGTATTTCAAATCTATTCTAAATTCTATTCTATGAAAGCGTTTAAAATATATTCTAAACTCTATTCTATGAAAGCTCTTGAATTCGGATATAAAGAAATACTTACTATATGAAAGCAAGCATAATCTTTTCTAAGAAATATCAATTGAAAAAATTATTCTAGGAAAGCATTTAAACTCTATTTTAAGGAAGTATTTAAACTCTATTCTATGAAAGCATTTCAAACTCTATTCTATGAAATTAAGGATAAACTTATTCTATATTTTATTCTAAGAGAGACAAGTTTAAATGGCAATTATCCATGAGATCGAAGTAAACTAGATTGACTAGTGTGTGTTTACAAAATTCAAAGTTTATTCATGTCTGCAAAATATATATGAATATGAGGCTAAAGCAAGTATGAAAGTAAAGGATTTGGAAAAATTATTAACACATAGTTTTGTTGTTTTCAAAATTTTATGCAAGCACTTGTATTTGTAGAAGAACAAGAAATAGATAAGTAAAAGGAAGTGAAAAAATGTAATGTGCAAAATAGAGCATTAAATGAAATTCTAAGAGAAATATTATAAAAACAAATGTAAAGAAACTAATCTACACTCGTACTTAATAGGCGGCCCTCCCAAGGTGCACGAGAGATGGACAAATCAAATAATTCATTGATCATACATGAACTCTTTTCATGAAGGTGCAACCATAATACAATATTGTATTATTAGAGCAGTGTGTATACAATCAAAATAAATTCACTTATATTAGAAAATAATAACAACATCTGAGCATATGGTTCACTTCTTAGTGAAGCATTTTATAATGTTTCAAGATAAAAACCTTGAGAAACTAAATTCTAGAAGCTAGAACTATGAATCGACATCTTAGTCTTTGATTTCCATTGGAACTCTAATTCACATGATTCGATATCAAGGAAGCAAATCGTTTGAATACACACATCAAAATCCTTCATATCTTTCATTCCTTCAAGATCATGTTCACTTGATGTGGAATCACACTCACTTGATACTTTATTTTGATGCCAAGTATTTTGAATATGCCATGTCACAATTTGACCAATGGTTTGAATTTGTTGTTGCAACCAAATAGGATTCTTCTACTTGCACCCAATAAGTGGAAAAGAACATAAGAACCATTTTCCATTCTTCCATGTGATTTGGTTGATCTGTCTTCCATGGGATCTATTCAAACCTTGGATTCAACTGCAAAATATTAGTGAGGTTGTGGAATGTGTCAAATTCTGTAACTCATGCAAATTAAGCCAAATTTACAAAGAAAAACATATAGAATTGAGAGAATACTGGACCTTTACCTTATTGCTTGTTTATGTAGCTCTGATGGCTATTTATTTCAAAATAGTAGTGTAGTGATGTAAGGATAAGTGGAAAATGAGTGAAAAGTAAGGTAACAAATTGTCAAATAGTGCAATTCTTATGGCCCAACATTCCCCCATGCTTAGGGTTTTTCATGTCCACATGCACTTGTTGGTAGTAAAATTTCAAAATTGTAGTAGCACTAATCTTCAAAGAATTGTTTCATAGGTTTGTATTAAAATGTTCAAGTTACTATGAACTCCTTTCTTCTGTATAACAATTAGCCACTTGGGCTTCTTCCTCAATATTTTGGCATTTAATCCTTTAAATTTCTGTTGAAGCATCCTGTTAGCCTTCTTGAGTTGTAAATTATTTCGATACCAATGATACATGCATTTGAGAATTCTATCATTCTATTCTTTGAGCAATTGATTCTCTCCTATCACATGATTTTCTATCACTTCAAGTTCAACTATCTCCTCCTTTAATGCTTTCATAATTTCTTTCTCCATATGGAAAAGAATACCATCATCTTGTATAAGGCTATTAAGAATTGGAACATCATCATTGAAAGTCTATTCAAAGGGAGGATTTACCTTATCTTGATGTGCTTCTTTCTCCATTGGTTCAAAATAATCGTATGCCTATTGATGAATGATATCTACTTCTGGACTTTTTTCTTTTGGAACTGATGGCATTGGTGGTTCTGTCTCTTGGATATATCTAACCTTTGATGAAGTAGAATTATTCTATTTTAACATGCTCCTTGTAATTCTTCGACACTTCTTTCCATGCTATGGCTCCTTTGGTTCTTGAGAATTTTTCCTTTTAATATTTTTCATTTTTTGGTTTAGGCGAGACAATGATATTCAACTTCTTTCCTTTAAATATTCTGTTTGGATTTGATACATTTTCCTCTTTCTCATTGACATTCTTCTTCCTTTTAGGTCTTCCTCTTAATGGTTTTACTATAGTATGTAGTAGATTTGAACCCTTTTTCAAATTAGTTTTATTTGTGTTTTCTTCAATTGATCTTATGGTGTGGAAATTTTCTTTGTGTTTTCAATATTGATATCCCTTGTCTTTGCTACATCATTATTCTCTGTCTCTTGTACTAATAGCTCTTCATTTACTGTATTCTCCTCCCGAGGGTTAGGGTTTGGAGGAACCCCATTCTTCCTTTTTTTCATTCTTGGAATAATTTCTTCATCCGAGACTTAAAAAATATTATTTCTAACTAAAAATTCCTTTCTGTGATCATTTTAGACTCTAAATTCTACTTCAACAATGATTTTGACCAATCCATGATGGTAATGAGACCTATAAACATTCCTTGAGTTTCTCTGAATACTGAAAGCCATTTTTCTCAAGATACTCAATAGATAATATGGAAGATTTAATACTTTACCATTTACAAAACGTGTTAACAATTGAGCATGGTAAAACAAGATGACTCCATATCTGCCTTCACATGTAATTTTTTGTTTTCAATTTTCCATTTCCTTTTTAATGCAGATATTGGAATACCTTTTTATGAATGTTGAGACATCCATGTTTGGATTTTGCAAGAATAATTTCCATGACTCATCTTTAAGTTTTTTACATTTGAACTAGTTCTAGTCGATTCTTGAAAGTCGAGTGGCCTCTGTTAAGAATGACTCTACCACCTTTAGTCTAATGTTCCCAATTTTTTCCTCAACTCTATCAAACACCATTGCAAATTTGCTTGTGACCTCAATATTGTAGCCTTGAAACTTCTTAAAGAAATCCAACCATCTAACTTTCCTCAATTTCTTTTTGACCTTGGGATATGTATCTAGGAACTTCACTCCTTCAGGTTCATGATGGATTATGACACCCATGGATGTAAGTGAAGTTTTCACCTCAAATTTGTATTTTCAATAATTGTTATAGGGAAATGAGAGATGGATTTAATGGCTATGTGAATTATACAAGGAGGATGATGGATAGTATCGATAAAGAGGGATTATGAAATAGTACTGTATGGTGGTAGTGAAATGGGACTCACCCATTCATATAATAAATACCCATGACCACTTAATTAAAACTCTTGATTCACAAGATAGTTTTTTGATTTTTTATTTTTCAAATGGGATAAGAGTCTTATGGAATGAGGTGGGGGAATATGGGCTTATTTATACTATCAATAGGATTTGATGCTTCTTATAAGCCTTTTCTTAAGCTTTATTGAAAAATAAAGGTAAATTAGTCCATGTATACATCTCAAGTCCTATAGTTAAAGCTTTAGTAAATTTACTAATTATACATGATATTACCTTTCAAGTTACCTCAAGCTTATGCCTTTGAAATTGTTTGCTTGTAAGTCTGAAGGAAATACTTGTTTGCTACTTGGAATGAATCAATTGCAAAATTTTCCACTAGATATGGAATGTTACTAGTCTTTGAAATTTGCTTTAAATTCTTCAAGGAGACTTGTTGTTCCTGGTATTGATGATGCTGATCATGCTAATGGTGCTGATGGGATATTATTAAAACATAAACAAAGCCATCAAACTGATTTGTTTGAACTAAATATTTATTTGCAAAAAAGAAAGGAGAAATCCAAGTTGCCAAGAGTCTTGGTTTTCAACTAGGATTTCTTGTATAGTTTATGTTAGAAATGTTGGTTTCCATAATTATACAATTTATTGTTATTTTTTTTGTCATTTTTTTTCAAGGAAAAGAAATCAAATATCATTTGTAGTAGAGGAGAATAATCCTATTTTTGCACCAATTTCAAAAAGAATTATTTCTATAAACTTTGAACAAATTCTTTTCTTTTCAAGGACTTATGATACAATTTTAATCTATGCTCATTAATAATAAAAGTGGTTCCTTCTTCATCAATAGTCTTGATCGTTACTGCTCCATTATCAAAAAACAATTTCTATCTGATATGGGCGTAACCAATATGTTTGGAATTTCCCTTGAGAATCTTTAAATTTGGAATCAAAGAGAAGGGCCCAATTACTTGGTTTGAACTTTTTGTCCTTGATAAAATTGTCATGCCATATTGTCCTTTGAATGACATCTTATCTAATCTCGTCCAATTCAGTTAGCTATGCTAATCTTTGCTTTTGGGATTTAGAGAGGTCTAACCCCAATTTTGTTGTTGTCTTGTATGTCGCTACTTGGAATTGAATAGGAATCAAAACTTACATTCATAAACAAGCTCATAAGGAGTATGTCCATCGGTATTTCTCCATGTAGTCTAGTATTCATAAAGTGCTTCTGAAAGTCTATCTACCCAATCTCTTCTATGTAGATGCACAATCTTGGTCAACATGGCTTAAAATAACTTTATTTGTGGATTCCACTTGTCCATTAGCCATTGGATGACATGGAGTGGATTTATTATGCGTGATCTTGTATTTCTCCATAATCTTTTGCACGAACTTGGATGTAAATTGTGCACCCTGATCTGTCACAATTTGTCTTGGTACACCAAAATGAGTGAAAATATCCTTAAAAAGAAATGCAACAACAACATTTTTAGTAGAAAAATTTAGTGGCTTAGCCTCCACTGATTTAGTAACATAATCAGTGCATACAAGAATGTACCAATTTTTATTAGATGGAGGATAGATGGGTTGAAAAAAAATCTAGATCACATTTCTCAAGAGTTCTGTTTGTATCTATGGTTGTAGAGACATTTCATCAGATTGGACAGGTTTCCCCATCATTTGAAAAATATCACATCTCTTGACGTATTCTTTGACATCCTTGAAAAGAGAAGGCCTATAATATCCCAAAAGAATTACTTTGTATGTAGTTCATCTATCAGTGAAATGTCCCCCACAAGGTTCATCATAACATTCTTTAATTCAACTCTGTAAGAGTTAAATTTCTACTTGTATAATATATAACATAAGGAGTTAAGTACTTTTGTCAAAACACAACTCCTAAATTTGTATCTGGGGCATTAGTGGAAATATGAAATGGAAGGGATCAATTTGGTCCTCTTAGGATATGTTCCTTAGATTTTTTTTGTTCAACAATCCAAAAACTTTTTGACAATTAGAATCTTAAGGAAATTCACAATCTTTGATGAGTAATTTGAAAAGTGGTGACAAAAGCTTTGGAAATTTTTCTATAAACCTTCTATAATAACCTGTGAATCCAAGAAAACTTTGTATATCTTTTTTGACATTTAGGCATTGAAATTTTGAGGAAAATTTCAACCTTTGCTAAGTCCACCTTAATTCCATAACTTAAAACATGATGTCCCCAAAAAATTCCTTCATTGAACATCATAAATCATTTCTCATTACTTAGTGAAAGATTCACTCCTTGACATCTAACAAGGAAATTTTCCATTTTTTTTAAAGCTTCTTCAAAATTATTCCCATAAACAATAAAATCATCCATATATACTTCTACACAATCATGGATCAAGTCAGAAAAATACCCCAATACTGCTCTTTGAAATGTAGCAAGTGCATTGCACAATCCAAAAGGAAGTACTCTATAAGAATACATATGCCATGGACATGTAAAAATTGTCTTATCTCGATCTTCAGGTGCAATATGAATATGATTATATCCATTGCAACCATTAAAAAAAAGAGAAATATTTCTTCCCTGCTAATGTATCTAAAACTTGATCAATGAAATGTAATGGGAAATGATTTTTTAAAGTTGCTTTATTCAATTCTCTATAGTCTATGCAAACTCTCCAATTTGCATTTTCCTTTGGCACAATAACCAATGGTGACACCCACATTTTATATGAAATTGGATGAATAAAGTTTGCATTGAACAATTTCTATAAGTCTTCTTTAACAATCTCCCCCAGATTAAGATTCATCCTTCTCTGAGGTTGTCTTACAGGTTTTACATTCTCTTATATATATATATATATATATATATATATATATATATATATATATATATATATATATATATATATATATATATATATATATATATATATATATATATATATATATATATATATATATATATATATATATATATATATAGATAGATAAAGAATACTTACATATATATAAAGATGTGAAATTTATATAATATAAATAATATTATTAAGAACCAAGATAGATCCATCTTAACTATGGATCCAAGAAAAAGAGAGCAAGCAAAGTGGCTGAGAATAATAGAGGAAAGATAGTGATTGATTCTTTTAAGTTTTTCATTGTTGTATTTTCATTGATGTGATTGATCCAAAATATGGGTTTAATATTTTACAACCAATTGGGTTTTTATTTTTATTTTTTTTAGATACTTTCTTAAACACAATACAATGAGATCAAATTTAAGAGAGAGATGGGGGGTGGGGGGGTGGTGGGGAGGGAGGTAGGTAGTGACAAAGTTGGAGAGAGAGAGAGAGAGAGAGAGAGAGAGAGAGAGAGAGCGCGAGAGAGAGAGAGAGAGAGAGAGAGAGAGAGAGAGAGAGAGAGAGAGAGAGAGATGGGGAGGGAGAGAGAGGAAGGAAGAGAAAGTGGAGGTGAGAGAGAAGGAGAGAGGGAGGGAGAGCGAGATGAATTTGGAGGGGGAGAGAGAGGGAGGAAAGAATAAATACATGTAGATATAAAGGTGGGCAGAGCGAGGGAGTGATAAGGAGATATTGAGAGAGAGTAAGTGAGATAGAAGAGGAGGGAAGAGAGAGAAGAGGAGAGGAAAGAGATAGGGAGAGAAGGGGAAGAGAGAGAGAGGGAGACACAAATATGGAGGGGAGAAAGAGAAGGAGAGAGGGAGGGAGGTAGTGACAAATTTGGAGGGTAGAGAGAGAGAGAGAGAGTGATGGGGGGAGAGAGAGAGGGAGGATGAGAGAGAAATGGAGAGAGAGGAAGGAAGAGAGAGAGGACTCAAGAGAAAGAATGAGAGAGAGGGGGAGAGAAGGGGAAGAGAGAGAGAGAGAGAGAAGGGGAAGAGAGAGAGATATGAGGAGGGAGGGAGAGAGAGATAAATAGATATGAAGAGAGAGTGTGTATGTTTGGGGGGTGATATAGAGAGAGGGAATAAGAAAGAGACATATATATACAAAGATAAATATTATATAATATTATATAACTAGCATAGATCCATCTTACCCTGGATCTATCAAGTGTCGAGAGGGATCAAATCTCTCAAGGTGAAAACCTTTCCTCAAATTTTTCACTCGAAAAGAGGTTTTCACCTTAAGAGATTTGATCTTTCTCGGTGCTTGATAGATCAGGGGTTAGGATGGATCTAGGTTGGTTCTGTATTTTAGTTATTTCTCTTGCTGGTGGATATAATGTAAACTTTTCCATTGTATTTCCATTAGAAATAATCATGCCACCAATTCTACAACTAATAAATGCATCACCCGTGGCTAACCATGGCCTACCAATTATCAAAGGATAACCTCCTAGATTAGTCTTTGGAGTTAATATGACGAAATCAACTGAATATTACCATGAATCTAGGGATACAAGTACATCTACTAATATATCCTCTAGTTTGATAACATACTTGTATGCTAATTGTAACATAGTAGGAATATATTGAATATTAGTCAATCTTAATTCATCCATAGTACTTTTTTTAATGAAATTTATAGCTACACCTAAGTCAATTAATGTATTTGGGATTTCAACATTATTGATATGAATCTTTACAATGGGACTTCCTAGATCTAATTAGTTTTCAATTGTATTTTTTTCCCATCATAATTTCTGCAATTTTTTTCGATAAGTTGCACTTTTTCTATTTATTTTCTTTTTATTCCAAGTTTTCTAATACACAACTCCTTTATTGTTTTTTTAAAAATGGTTTTTTCCTTTATTTATTGAAGCAAAGCGATTTTAATGCAAAATTTTTCAACTCATCTAACACTTCATGATTTGGTAAAATAATTTTCTTCTCTACACTTTTATCAATTTGTAATCTCTCTGGAAAATGACAGTTTTGTAAGGATACATAGGGTTACTCAGCTAAAGGAGTTGTAGGAGTTGATCTTATTTCATTGCCATCTATTTTACTAGGAATTTATTCTTTTTGAGGAGTCTCCTTTTCAGGAGTTTCATCCTCTTATTGACGCGGGTTTTATGCACCCTAAGTTAACAAGGAGGAGGTGAACCAAATCGAGGCTCTTCACACAACCTAAGCTGCTTGTAAAAGTGACCCCTAACGAGTTTAATGGATCCGTTAGCCTTGGATCCTTTCTCCTTATGAAGGATTGAATCTAAGATGAACCTAAATCTAACTCTAAAACTATGTTATACTTACCAAGTTATGATTAAATACTGAACTAAGATCCTGCTATCAGTTAGATTGCAAAAATAAATTAGTAGAAGTTTTTATTATTATCCTAAACTAAGTTAAAGAGAAGGCTGAAGTCTAAATGTGATGTTACAAAATCAATTCTAATTTATAGATTACATTTAGAAATTAGAATTAGAAATAAACTATAGGGTTATATTACAAGATCAAACTATCATACAAGATATACATAAATATGTTACAAGAAGAATGATCTAAAAAACAAACCCGAGAAATATTTAAAAAATATAAGATGAAATGAAATTTATATAATGATACTAATCATCAAATAATTCTCAATGTGAATAAAGAATGAAACAAAAATTGTTAACATACAAGTTCTTGCTTTCATTAATAAACAAAGCACAAATATGATTATTTAAACATTTCACATTCACATTCAGAATATATATATATATATATATATATATATATATTACTTGGCCAAGTAGAAAGGAGAGACACTGTAATTGATTGTCTTACAAATTCATGAGCTTCAATCTTTTGATTTATGGACACAACCAATAAACCACTAGACAAAGAAAATAACATAACCCATCAATCAATCACAACCTTGCATTAATTCAATATGTTTATAAAATAAAGACATCAGACAAATTTATACACCTGGGATCCACCCACAAATACTCAAACTGTATTTTTGTCTCGATGGATAAGACCCTCAGGACACTAGTCACTTGATAGTTTTATTGAGATTTTTTAACAATAACTAGACTAAAAGAATACTTAAATTAACAAAGAAATTAAATAAGTAATATTATGTTCAAGAGATCAAATCATTGAGAAGAGGAGATTTCTATCTTCTAAGAAACTTAGAAATCCAATTATAGAGTAATACAAAAAGATATTAGAGAGACTGTGAATCATAAAGATGAAATTATTTAACTAAATCCAACCAAGTTGATTCATTGTATAAAAATATTTTATAGTCATACATTCGAGAGCATTTCTTCGCCCATAATTTCCCTTTTCAGATCCCTTATACAATTAAATCAAGGAGTTAATATAACCAAAAGGCCCTCATCCTTACCAAAAAAATAACCATCAAACTGTATTTAAGTCAATCAATTACAAAAAAGAAAAAGAAATTATCAAATTCATACCTTCTTGGCCTATGAGAAAATTAACATAAGAAATTTGACAGGAAGAATCCCATACTGGGTTATGAGTGAACACACGTTGGGTAGAAGCATCTTGAATCGTATTGTCCAAGAAAGCTTTCTTGTTAGTGTTAAAGATCTGTTAAGAAAAAACAAGCGAAAATTAGATAAAATAACAATAAAATTGAAATGGGATGCTACATAATCTAAAATTATGTAGCGACCCTTTATTAAAATAACAAACTCAATTAAAAGAAATTTTACCTACATCCTTTTTCAAATAACTTGACTATTTTCTGATACTAGTTCTAGCTCGGAAGAGATGGTGATCTTTAGGGTCAACTAATTTATCACAATATGTGTATCTTTAGACCTAGTATTACCTTCAACTGAAGATGATTTATGTTCATTTGACTTATGTTTTCTCTAGAATCTATCCCTCAATTGTTCATATTCATAGACCAATTGGATAATTTTGTGTTCGAGTTGAGGAACAATAAGAAAATATCGTTGTTTCGAGTACATATTCACAATTAAATCATTTGAGTGAGGGTTTCGATAGGATGAATCATCACTATTTACAAAATTATCATGACCTGGAGACAGGTTCTGAGAATGATACTTATTCCTTTTAAGAGAGGGTCCAAGACTCTCTTCCAAGTCAACCAAAGGATGGTTTCAGTTGGATCTTTACAACCAGTTATTTGAGCCCTAACTATTCACATTTGCAAACATTTTAATTTCATCATGTCCTGTGTCTGACAAATTTCGTGTTTGTTTGCAGGTTGAACTAGTTGCGGATTGGACTAAGGATATTCGACCATGGAATTGGAATTAATAGCTTTAACTGAGCTCCTAATAACTCAGAGGGAAGTCAATACTTTAGAAACTTTAATTTGGATGTTCTCCGAAGAGGCTAACCCTATCATTTGAGGAACATACTCACATTCATATTGCTACAACTCCTCGACCATTGGTAAATTTGTATCATTTAGAGAATAGTTGGGAGGAATAGTGGTAAAGGACCAAATTGGGTCAAATGGCATAAGTTTGGCAAAACCATTACGAGTAATAAATAAGTCCCAGTGATTGCCAATCTGACATAAGTGACATCTAACCAAAATAAAAATTAACCCATGATGGTAAAGAGATTAGTTGGGGTTCTTATGCTCAGCTTGGTAATATTTTGACATCCTTGTCAAACTTTTGAGGAGAAAATATGGAAAATTAACTTTCCTGTCTAAAAAGGCCATCAAGAGCCGCCAAATGTGATATATAAAAACAACACTATAATGATCCTCTGAGGAAATATATCTGCAAATTAAATGTAACAAGTTATGCCATTTTGATTTAAGAAACAAAATCGACATACCTTTGATGGAGTATTGACAATATTTATTCACAAGCATTTTCTTCCATGGGATTTTCTTGACTGCAATGTTTTTGGACCAACACTCACCTTCCAAAGGAAATTGGGTAGCGTCTACTAAAAACTGCATGTCAATTTTGATTTCAAGCTCATCGACATAATATCTTCTACCATTGGGGGAATAAGTGAAATCCTTAACTACATTTTCATTGTACCCTTGAAAATGTTGTAAGAACTTCCACCACCCTACTTATCGAAACAAGGATATGCATTCTTCATCTGCTTCCATAATTTTTGCTCCAATGAGTTTTTCCTGAACTACGAGAGGCATGTTACAGAGAAGAAGTAACATGGCAATATAAGGTGGGGTTAGAAGAATTAAAACCAGACGAAACCCTCCAGGAAAACCCCAAAATAAAATTGACAGTTGTCAAGTACAAGTATGTGACAGGGTAAGGACAACCTTGAAATGCGGATAATGATCCAAAATCAAACTATATAACATATGACGTTCATATAGGTTGACATTTAAGAATTATATGTACAGGTTAGTAAATGAGAAAATGTGCCAACATGAGAGGTTAATCGAACCAAGTACATTAACCATAAATGCCTATATATGGAATGAAGTGCTCATATCATGTATTTACATCAAAATCGAAGGATCATTAAACAATACCCATCAATGTGAATATAACATGATTAATCCATATCAATAATTAGATAAATAATACAACGCAATCAACCAAGGTCATACATTGTAGACTGGGACCATGAATAAGCAAATAAATATTCAAAAGCGCATACACCATGGAAATAAATGATAGGTATGAAAAATCACTATGACAATATATAATAACATTTGTGTTATAAATATGACTATGAGAAGCTACAAAATCTGAGATTTTGTAACAACTCTTAATTTAACAATTTTATTGCAATTAAAAGAAAATATTTGTCCATACCAATCACAATAATTGTGAAGATTTATCCTTACATTAAGATGCATGGCGAAATAGGAATCAAAACCAAAATCAATCAAAATAATGATAAAAGAAAGAATGTTGGAATTTAAAAGCAAGTAGGAAAAATAAAATTTAAAGAGGGACCCCTTATTGCCTCCCAACAATGATGACTAACTGGGCGAACTAGCATTCTCTGCCTAAAATCACAAAATAAAGAAATAAATGTGAGATGAAAAATAATCATATGTAAACACGTTGAAAATCCAATTCTTTGTGTTTAGTCTGTCAAATTGTACAAGCATCCATTTAGTGTTTGAAACTGAAAAATACTTAAATATACAAAAAATAATATACTAGAAACCCAATAAATTACTTCTTTTAGAAGAAAGATTAAAAATAATAGATTGGCAAAAATAAACATCAAATTGCAAAAGTTGGCTAAATAATGACTTTGATACCATAGGTAAAGCCACTACTTCCTGCAGGAATCCATAGCCTCGGAAAGGTCACATTTTAACTTGATGATTTGCCAGTATCCCATCCAATAGATATAGATAAAAAGTTTAGTCAATTAATTTGATTAGAGATCAGTTGAAGACCACTGTCTTAGCTTGGAAACTAAATGGCAAAAGTGCCATTCACAAGAATTAATGGAAGTGAACAAGTTGGCTTATGATGAGATTCCCCACCTTTCAATTTTTTAACCGGAAGCCATTAACTTGACTTGATGACTAGATACGGTAATGTCATAATTGTTAATATCGATGATCATGGTAGGTCAGATCCTAATGAGACCTCCTATTCCCCAACTAACTCTCTAATAAATTATTTAGTTAATTTTTTTAGTTTTTTTTTTAATTACACTCTGATAAATATTAATATTTTATGGATTATTTAATAGACGTGGAGGCAAATTTTCTCCCTAAGAGCGAGGGATGGCGTGAAAAGTTTTAAATTGCAAACTAAATAATAATGTTGTTACTTAAAATAAATCTGTTTCTTTTGGTGATAAGGATTCCTCTAAAATGAATAAAAAGGGTTTATGTACAGTTTCTGTTCTTAAGGACAAATTCAAAAGTAACCAATTGTGCTTAGAAACCTATTATTTCAACCGAACTGGAAGAATTTACTAGGCACTCAACACGTGAGTAGGAAATCACCTGACACTATTTTTGAAAAAATAATTTTGTTCAGGTATCTTTTTTGTGGAATGAGCGAAAGAAATACCAAAAGCACACTGTAAAGTAACAAAATCAAACTTAACACACTGAAAGAAAAAGAAAAAACAACAAGTAAAAAAGTAATATATACATGAATCTCTTAAAGAATATCAAGCTAAATATCTCTTTATAAGCTGCCCTTTTACAAGGGGGGGCTCTGGTTGACCCTCCAAAGTCTGCTATCAGAAAGTGTTGGGTTCGATATTTTATGTAATAATGAATGGTCCTAACCACAATCTTTGAAACTTAGTATGTTCACCCTTATCTTCGTGAGATTTGTCCCAATTTAAAACAAGATCACCAACTTCAAGGTCACGGTTAGAAGAATATTTGTTGTCAAACCATCATTTTACTAATTTTTTTATGCTGGTCTAACCTGGTTTTAGCCTTTTTTCGTTCTTATTCTAGATTCAGTAAAGTATTAATTATATTTTCCATAGCCAATGACTTGATTTCCTGAACACTCAGAGACAACTGAAGAGAAGGCAACATAATATGAGGGGGTAAAATGGACTCTCTACCATAAACCAGAAAGAGGGGTGAGTTTCCTATAACAACTTTGGGTATGGCTCTATTAGCCCATATTGCATTGAGCAACACAATACGTCAGTTCTTATGATTTTCTGAAATAATTATTTTAAGGATTTTAAGTAGGTTTTTATTTGATGATTTAGCAAGGCCATTTCCTTGCGGATAATAGTTTGCTAAATATTTTACTTTAATCCTTGTTTCAACTGCATATGCGTCCACCTCATGAGACGAAAAATAGGATGCATTATCAAAAACCAGTGACAGAAACACCAAAACGAGTGATAATGTGTGATTGTAAGAAATTAATTACATGATTTTCATTTACCACACATAAATGTGCCACCTCAACCCACCTAGTGAAATAATCTGTGGTTGTTATAATGAATTTATGT
Organism: Pinus tabuliformis; assembly: GCA_031772625.1. NCBI lineage: Eukaryota > Viridiplantae > Streptophyta > Pinopsida > Pinales > Pinaceae > Pinus > Pinus tabuliformis. The sequence continues at coordinate 869,585,962 of CM062805.1, forward strand.
TGCTGGGATGTGGGAGGATTGACTGGTATGGTTATGTCAAAGCCCCTTTGTTGAAATGGAGCTTCAATAGTAACATGCTGAAGAGGGAAATCATATTTTTTAAGTCTGCCAATGTTTTTTTGACATGTTTTACATGTTCTAACAAGAGCATGCGAATCCTTAAACATGGTTGGCCAGTAGTATCCCACTCATATAAATTTATGCATAGCACTATCACCACCAAAATGTCCACCAACAAGGCCAAATGGTGTTCACGAAGAATTTTAAAGGCATCTTCCTTCTCTAAACATCAAAGTAACACTCAATCATAATTTTTCCTGAAAATAACATTGTTAATAAGATGATAAGAGGCCAATTTCAATCTTATTTCTCTTTTCTAAGTTTCATTTAAATGAGATGGAGTTTTACCATTTTCCAAATAAAATTTAATATCAAAATAAATTTCTATATTTGGATTGGCTTTTTGAATAAGTACAACTACATAAGAAGATTTTGAAGCAAAGGTATACAACAAAAGCTCCTTGGAAAAATTAGGACTTATTAGTGTAGGAGCCTCCACAATGGCTTATTTAATGGTATCAAAGGCTTCTTTTTGTGATTATCCCCATTTAAATACAACAATATTTTTAACCAAATCTGGCAGTGTTTTTATGATTTCTGAAAAACTAGGAACACAACGTCTAATAAAATTAATCTTACCCATAAAATATTGAACAACCTTTTCAGGATTCAAAGGTGTTAAAGAAACAATGGATTGAGATATTTTTGGACCGATTCCAATTCCATCTTTCGACCCAATGCAACCTAGTAATTTTCCTTCGGTTACTGTAGAAATTGAATTTTTTGAGTTAAGGGAGATATCGAATTTCTGACACCTTTCAAATACATTTTGGAGATGCATAAAGGGTCATATCTGTGTTTTGGGAAGACAATTAAATCATCCAGCTATATGACTACATATTCATTTAGTAAACTTCTAAAAGCATTGTCCATCGCCAGCTATAAGGTTTCCCTAGCTTTTATTAATTCGAAGGGAATTTTCCTGTAAGCAAAGGTACCCCAAGGAGTTTTAAATGCGGTCTTTAGTTGGTCAGTCAGTGGTATCATAATATGGTTGTAGCTTTAGAAACCATCCAAAAAGGATAACATCTCAAAGGCAGAGACACACTAAATTATTTTCTCCATGGGAGGCACACGATAGTGGTCCTTTTCAGAGGCTTTATTTAGGTTTCTAAAGTCAACACATAGACAAATATGACCATTCTTTTTTCAAATATGTACAAGGTTTGTGACCCATTGAGTTTTCGCACAAGGAAAATAATCTTAGTAGCAATAAGTTTACTCATTTCATATTTTATTGTGGGTTCGTGGCTTGGGTGCATTTTCCTAAGTTTCTGTTGAAATTGCTTAGTTTGAGGTTTCATAGGGATTATGTGCCACATAGTGTTTGGATTGAAAGTTTTGAGATCATTATAGGTCTAATAAAATACATCTCTATATCGCTTGAACAAAGTAATGAAATAAAATCTTTCTTTAGGGGTGCAATCTATCCCTAAATTGATACACTGCAGGTTTTCTTTTGTCCCCGAATTAATGACTTCAATTTTCATGATAGGACTATTTTTTTACAATTTTTAACCTTTCTAAATCTATCATGTAAATCGTACAAATGTTATATTCTAACAATAGACTTGGGAAACAACTTTACTATCTTGGAAAGTTCATCAGATGAAAAGAGTTTGTTGATTTGAGTAAAATCCGACAAGTTCTCTTAATGGGTAGCTTCTTCAATGACTGCATCGCTAAACGTGACTTCCATATGCAAGAAGTCAATTATCTATTTATCTGCATCAAAGACATGCCAATTAGTAATATTATTAGGTATGGAAGGTTTGAAAAGTAATTCTATCAAAAAAGAATTAGGTTTAAATTTTTCAACTGTGTTGATGGTCCTAAACTTGCCAACAAAGGGGATCTCCCCGATGTGAAGTCCTAAATAGACCTCAAATTGTTTGGTATAGGAGTCCCATCCGGAATGATGTCCTAGTTTCTATTATCTTAGAGATTTTCCTTAGCTCTTGTTGTTCAACACAGAGGAGTGTTATGCTTGTAACTTCAAAAAGTGAGGTGAGTATGTGATGTAGGAGCATCCAACTCAACATTATCATTGTATTCTAGTAGAAATAGGGGGTTCTTGTGTTTCAAAGAAGTTAGTTTTCCAAGTACTGGATTTATGTAATTATTTAATGTTTGAGTGATGAGAGAGAACATGAATTAATTGAATATTGTGAGGCTTTATCGTAAATGTTCTCGAATGTAGGAGAACATGAGAGATTTAGGATAGTTGAGTGATGAGAGCATTGAGAATTGATTGCAAATTCTAGTTTAGGAGTCAGTTCATGATTTTGTGGATTTGAAAGAGATTTTAGAGATTTTGTTGAGGAATCTATGGATCTAAACTAGAAATTGGTTTTATAATCCTTTGTATAAATGTAAGCCTAAAAGGCAAAGACAGGGGTTAGAAATAGAGAGGTTGGAGAGGTTGAATAGGAAAATAGATAGCAAGTTGGAGTGTTTAAGCCTATGGGAAAATAATGAATAGAGGCCATAGATATCGAAGATCAGGCCTATGCAAGACCGAATAGTCTCGATATGTATCATTTGTTCATGTTTATATATAAAATGGATTATTCCATAACTATGTTGGTATGTGGAATGAGTGTTAATGAGTGAATGATATATGACGTTGTAAGTTCTGTAACAAGGTTGCAGACAGAGTTCAGAGGTATTACACAAAGGAGAGAATGAATTGGAGGATCATAATGGATCACTGGATCCATAGAGGGATCAATGCCAAAGCTTAGGAGGAAGAGTGCATAGTGAAATAGCAGCAGGCCGAAACCTTTGGAGAAGAGCAAAACCACAGCGAAACTGAAGACTTAGCATAAATTCTAAGTAAAAGGAACAAGCGGAGGAGCGAAGATTGATGCTCAGGAACCGTTAGATATGGGGAGATCAACGGCTGAGATTGAATCAGAAAGGAAAAATACCGTATCGGGAAGGTTATTATATAGTTTAAGTTCCGTAAGCAGAAAACCAAATTACAATAAGAAACGGTGAAAAACACAGTTGGAACCAAGTGCCGGACTTAAAATATTATGAAGGTTGGCCTAAACCCCTATCGGGTCCAGAAGTTTGATCAGATCGACGATTTATAGGTGAAGGGTTTCGACCATAGAGGGGAGCGATAGCGGTAATGTGATGGATCCTAGACCATCGAATCAAGAGTCCAGATCGACGGCCCAAATCTAATCGCAAATCACATTATCGACGGTTTCAAGAGGTAGAGGTCGAAAAATGTATACGCCAATACACCGATAGAGATAAGCCGATCAACGATTGGAGATCGACATGCTCGCTTATCGAAGTTCGGAGGATTGACGTAGTGGGAGGTTAATAGAGAAGGTGGACCCGACGACTTTATAGTTGTGAATATATAATATTTGAAATTTGCTAACTGTGCTCAGAGCGGGATTTCAATGTAATTCCATGTATTGTGTAATATGACTTGCGACAGTGCCTATAGCTGATTGCGATAGGGGTATAGCCTCAAAATCTGTGCAGAAGCCGTATGGAAGGGCAAAAAAAGGTATGTTTGGGAGCATTTTCCTTTGTAAAGGGTTTTATAAGGAATTAGTGCTGAATGAAGGTTTTGTGAGTTAAATACATATGTTAGCCAAGAGTGAAAAAGGGAAAGGTTGCATATGTATAGTTTAAGGGTTTATAATGTTATATAAGTTAATGAATCTTGATAGAAAGAAGAAAGGGTTATTGAGGGAAAGTCCTGATAGAGGGTTTAAAGTGGGGTGATTGAGTTCCGATACAAAGGAACTGTAAAAGGGGCTTTAACCATTTGATATTATGAAGATTTGGCTCCTTTGAGAGTCAATTACCTGGGACAGTTGTGTTTATGCATGTTTATGCATACTGTGGGTATGCGCAGGGGTAACCTTGCGTCATTTTGGTATCAGAGCTGAATTATAAATGAACCATTTGGTATAAGGCAAAACAAAGCAATTATGTATGAAAGTTTCTTTGAAGGAATTTAGAACAAAGATATTTGGAAAGATGTGTATGCAGGCAAGGGAGATCAGATTCTAATCTGACAGCGAAGCAACCAGAGTAAAGCTGGGAGAATGGAGAAGAACAATTAAGTTCTTAGAGGTAGGTAAGGCAGAATTAAGAAGAGATTGCAGAGACAAGAAGAATCCACAACGATGTTTTGAAGAATGGAGGTTCACTCGAATGTGAAGAGTGGATGGAGAAATCATGCAGGTATTGTTTTATTTAATTTTGATTTGATTTTGTTGACAAAGAAATAGATTGAATATTGATGGTTGCAGCTAATGAAGTATCTCAGTAGAAGGAGATCAAGCCTTCAGAAGCAGTAATGGAAGGAATTATTAGGGATTTCTGAGTAGAAGAAAACCTCAACAAAGGAGAAATTGTTGCTGATAGTTAAGCTTTACCAAGATAAAGTTGGAGGATTGGAAGAAAGAATCAAATTCTAAATCTGATTGACAGTAGCTCAATATTGAGAATTTGTACAGTGGAAGCATAAGGATTGCTGAATTTTTTTTCCAGAAATGGTGAGATCCTGAAGGTAGGTGAAGGTATGAAAATTTGCCTAATGATTAGCAGATATTGAATGAGTGAAATTTTAGAGCAGGATTACAGTAGATAAACTATAAGAGGGATGTATGTAAGTTTTTGGAGTAATAGAGTTTGAAGATACAACTGAAAGCTAGTGGAAAGGACAGTCCATTCAAAAGTGCAGATGAATGGGAGGACAAGATCAGGTAGAGATCTTTAAGGTAAGATGATATGGTTTTATTTTAATTGCATTGAAGATTAGAAAGTGGTAACCTTTGCATTGAAGAAAAAGTATTGTTGCAACTCCCAAAAGGCAATTCCACAAAGGATGTGGGTAGAATTACTAAGAGATAAAGGAAGCTGGTAAGAGTTTTTAAGTGGAGGCAAAAATGTGGCAGAACCTTGAGGAATTCCAACAGAGATTGGATAAAGAGTAAAATTGTGTTCTTAGAAGATACATATGGGTTGAAGCCTAGAAGGAGCAAAGAGAATTGCTCAAAGGAGGTTCCATAGACAGAGAACCAATTGCTTACCAAAAGAATAAGTGAGGAGAGCTTGGTGAGGTAAGTGGCAGCAAGATAGAATTGCTGTTATGGAGGCTTTAGTGAAACTCATAGTGAAGTGAGTGAGGAACTCATAGAGATGGAGAGGATGATGACTAGTGACAGTCATAGCAGAGAGGTTCTGTAAGATATCACAACAAAGGACAAAAGGAGAAGGATGCCAATGAAAATGGCATGAGAATGAGCATTGAAGAATATGAGAGGGAGAAGGCTGAGATATCAATTCAGCTTGAAGTGTTGATGGAGATGTTGCAAAGCAATGAAGCAGACCAGAAGCATGGTTATGTCATGAGAAAGAAAGTGAAGTGGTAGAGGCTATAAGAGAAGAGGAATCAACAAGTGAATATGCAGTTAATAAAGGAGCTAAGGGAACTTGAATAGATTATAGAGAAGCTCAAAAGAGTTGAGCTACAACAAAAGGGAGATGCTGAAGAAGATGTTGAAGTTTCGATATGTGAACCAGAAAGTGGACCATTACTTTTTGGAAGTGATGAAGATCCAGAGGAGTTGAATCATATGAATGATTCGAAACAACCAGAAGACTTGATGACTTAAGAATAAAGTGAGACCGGGAGGTCTTGTATTTTTAAAATTAATGATTTGTGTGTGATTGCAGGTTTGAAAGAAGATAGGCAGTCTTTTAAAGCTGTCAAAGATATGAAAGAATACCTTCCAGAAGATGCAAATTTTGAAGTAGAATATGACAAAGAGATTGGGAAAGAATTAGTTCACTATAGTGGACAAGTGCTGGAGGACATCATTGAAACAGATGATGGGAAGGAGAGACTAGCTGACAATATTAAGAGTCCTTTGAGTTTGAATCAGTGTACTGATATGCTGACATAAGAAAAGAGATCAGAGCAACATACTGAAGTGTTGCCAAAGGAAGAAGAGGTACAAAGGTCTTATATTTTTTATTATAATGAATGTATTGTAATTGAAGATGTTTTTGTAGAAGCTGGAACATATTTGGCACAGGTGGACAACCAAATGAAATAAGAAGAGGAAGAACATCTACTGAAGGATGTTAATAAATATTTAGCAGAGGAAGAAGGATCATGTGATGATGGATCAATAGCAAATGAAGAAATGGGAGATTGTGTAAAATTTCCAAAGTTCACTCCAAGTAAAATCATTGAGTTATATAGGGAATTAGACTTTCAAAGGAGGAAATTGGAATAACAAAGGATAGATGTTCAGGATAGATGTTATATAGAGAATTAGATTTTCAAAGGAGGAAATTGTTCTGAAAGACAATATAGTAGCAGCTAAAAAGGTGCAAGATAACAGTAAAGAAGAGGGTAAGGATGAAAGAGAGGTGATTAGGATAAGTGAAGAACAAGCAAGAATGAGAGTTCAGTAATCAAGAGAAAAAAATAGTCAGCAAAATGAGGATATACTGGACAGAGAGATTGAACTGATAAGAATGTTAATGATGAAAGTGTCTCAGAAGAAGATAACAACAAGAAAGGAGAGAAGTGACAACAAGAGGGAGATAGTAGCAGACTATGAAAGTAGAGCAAGTGGAGCATTTGAGCACAAGGTATGGAGACCTGGAAAACAACAGCAGAAAACAACAACAATAGAACAATGGATGAGAAAAGACAGATTACATAAAAGGTATGGGATCCAGGAGGAAACAACTATCCAGACTTATGACTAGGTGGTCATAAATTTTCTTACATGGGGAGTCTAATGCAGGAGCATCCAACTCAAAATTATTTAATGTTTTGAGTGATGAGAGAGAATAGGAATTAATTGAATATTGTGAGGCTTTATTGTAAATGTTCTTGAGTGTAGGAGAACATGAGAGATTTAGGATAGTTGAGTGATGAGAGGATTGAGAATTGATTGTAAATCCTATATTAGGAGTCAGTTCATGATTTTGTGGATTTGAAAGAGATTTTAGGGATTTTGTTGAGGAATCTATGGATCTAAACCAAAAATTGGTTTTAGAATCCTTTGTATAAATGTAAGCCTAAAAGGCAAAGACAGGGGTTATAAATAGAGAGGTTGGAGAGGTTGAATAGGAAAATAGATAGCAGGTTGGAGTGTTTAAGCCTACATGAAGATAATGAATAGAGGCCACAAATATCAAAGATCAGGCGTGTGCAAGAACAAATAGTCTCGACATGTATCATTTGTTCATATTTATATATAAAATGGATTATTCCATAACTATGTTGGTATGCAGAATGAGTGTTAATGAGTGAATGATATATGAGGTTGTAAATTCTGTAACAGGGTTGCAGATAGAGTTCAGAGGGATTACACAAAGGAGAGAATGAATTGGAGGATCATAATGGATCACTGGATCCATAGAGGGATCAATGCCAAAGCTCAGGAGGAAGAGTGCGCAACGAAATAGCAGCAGGTCGAAACCTTTGAAGAAGAGAAAAACCACAGCCAAACTGAAGACTTAGCATAAATTCTAAGTAAAAATAAAGAAAGGGGGAGCGAAGATTTATGCTCAGGAACCGTTAGATCTGGGGAGATCAACGACTGAGATTGAATTGGAAAGGCGAAATACCGTATCAGGAAGGTTATTATACAGTTTAAGTTCCATAAGCAGAAAACCCAATTACACTAAGAAACGGTGAAAAACACAGTCGGAATCAAGTGCCAGACTTGAAATATTATGAAGGTTGGCCTAAACCCTTATTGGGTCTGGAAATTTGATTAGATTGGCGATTTATAGGTGAAGGGTTCCGACCATAGAGGGGAGAAATAGTGGTAATGCGATGGATCCTGGACCGTCAGATCAAGAGTCTAGATCGACGACCCAAATCTAATCGCAAATCTCATTATCGGTGGTTTCAAGAGGCAGAGGTCGGACAATGTATACACTGATACGTTGATAGTGATAAGCCAATCAACGATCAAAGATCAGCGTCATCACTTATCAGAGTTCAGAGGATTGATGCAGTGGGAGGTTAACAGAGAAGGCAGACCCGACGACTTTATAGTGGCGAATATATAATATTTGAAATCCGCTAACCGTGTTCGGAGCGAGATTTCAATGTAATTCCATGTATTGTGTAATATGACCTGCGACAGTGCCGATAGCCGATTGCAATGAGGTATAGCCTCGAAATCTGTGCAGAAGCCATACGGAAGGGCAGAAAAAGGTATGTTTGGGAGCGTTTTCCTTTGTAAAGGGTTTTATAAGGAATTAGTGCCGAATGAAGGTTTTGTGAGTTAAATACATATGTTAGCCAAGGTTGAAAAAGGGAAAGGTTGCATATGTATAGTTTAAGGGTTTATAATGTTATATAAAGGTTTTGAAGAGTTAATGAATCCCAATAGAAAGGAGAAAGGGTTATTGAGGGAAAGTCTTGATAGAGGGTTTAAAGCGGGGTGATTGCGTTCTGATACAAAGAAATTGTAAAAGGGGCTTTAACCATTTGATATTATGAAGATTTGGCTCCTTTTAGAATCAATTACCTGGGACAATTGTGTTTATGCATGTTTATGCATACTGTGGGTATGCACAGGGGTAACCCTGCATTAGTATCCCTGGTGAGTGCATAATGTAACTTGTGTCTAGGTTCTCTTACTGTAAAGGGAGAGATTAAAGTGAACCTCTAGATGAGAGGTAGTAGTACCACCTAGGGAGAGACACACATTAACCAACAAGGGTCTGTCTAGCATCCAACGGTGTAGTCCACAACAAATGCGGCAATCGTTAAAACCGAGGTGAAGGGGACAACACGTACACCACCCGACAGAGTAGTCCACATGGATGTGGTAGTCATTATAACAAGAAAACAAAGATGGTCTGTCAAGTATCCCACAGAATAGTCCACAGGGATGAGAAAACGGTGATAAACAGTACAACACGTCTTCAACATTGTAAGTACTAAAATAACCAAAGTAGTTCAAATATCTTTGTATAGGTTAAGCAACCATGCATTACAAAAATTTAAAGAGTAGTCTTACAAACATCTACAAAACATGCATGAAAACGTGCTGGCCTTAATAAACTTTTGAATTAAGAAAAAATCCCAAGACACATCTGTACACCATACATCACTAGTCCCAGTAGTGGGACATTGGAGCCACTCCTCGCACGTCAAATAACAGACTAGAGACTCTCAAGTCTATGTGGGAGGAGCCAAGGTGAAAAGTCCTTGCTCGTACAATGGGAGGGGTATATATAGCCAAGGGTGATGCTTGCCCCTTGTGACTATTGGACTACCCTCATGACTATTCAACTTCCCATGAATTTTCAAGTGACATGACTCTTCAACTTCTGTGTGCATCCATTGGACTTCACTTTACATTACATTCAATTACAACAGATATGGCCCATAATGGTGATGTGTCCAAGAAAACTCATGACTCAACTTGACATGACACTGTTGACATGTACTGGCTGACTGTGGTGTCCATGTCAAGTTGCTGCGCTGCTAAGTGATGGATGTACTCTTGGTGTGCTTTGTCTTCTCCTCTGAATGGCATAGTTCTGTGAGGTATTTGATGGTTTTGGTCTTGCTTGATGGTTCAATGCATGTGTTCCTTTTTCTTGTTGCTTGATATGCTTGGTATGTCTGTCCAGCTGTAATCAAGTCTTCTAGCACATGTGTTCCTTCTTCATCCCATTCATCATTGTGCCATGATCTACCAGTGTACCTGTTCCCAAAATTCACTCATGACGGGATCACATCAAATCCAAAACCTCCTAGTCTATCATGATTCATTATTCTTGTGTTACGGGTGACAAGGAGGGAGGAAAAATCATTGAGACAGCACAGAGCGTAGCTCAGGCTAGAATGAGGCATTTCGGGAGGAAAACCTGCACTGTTAGGAAAAACTTCGCAGTGATCATTGGGAGGCAGGATAACACAGGGAAAGTCATCAGTGTCAGTTGCAAGGTGGGACCCTATGGTGGGACACCTCTGTGTAGTTTTCAGAGGGAGGACAAAGCAGGGCTATTGGGCAGTTCTGTGCAGTTTCTAGAGGGCGAACGTAATAGGGCTGCGAGGGATTACTGGTTGTGATTGGGAAATTTACAGAGGGAAGACAAAGTAGGGCTATAGAGGGATTCGCTGAGCATGAATGTACAATTTTTGGGAACAGTGTAGGACAGGAAGCAGGGGAACTGTTAGACATGTCTGCGCAATTTCTAGAGGCAGTGCAAAGCAAGGCAATAAGGGTCAGTTGGGTAGTTCTGCATAATTTCTGGGAAGAGTGTAGAGCAAGGTAGTATATGACCAGTTGGGCATGTATATGCAGTTTTGGGGAGTAGTGCACGTCCAAGTCTCAGAGTAGTGCAAGATTTGGGAAAAAAATAAGGAGGGTTGATGACTGTGCTTGAGAAATGCGCAGTTCAGTTAGACATGGAGGCAGTTTCTATGCAATTCAGGGAGGCAAATAGGATGCTCACCTCCAGGATTGTGCAGTGCAACTGACGTTTAGGACACCCTCAAGGACTACACAGTTTCGAGCAATAGAGCAGGGTCACTGAAGGGTGAGACTTTACAGTGCAGCTCAGTTAGGGTCCGGTGAAAGAGGGTTGTTTGATCGGGCAGATTTTTAGGAAAATGGCTAAGTGTCCAAAGCAAGTGAACCTGTGCAGACTAACATTGTGATCATACACTTAACATACTTGACGGTGAGACAACATATACCACCATGAAAACAAGACAAAACATGCCCTTAGTGAGACTGTCTTGGATTTGAGAGTGACAAGTGCGACACTTGTGATAGACCTTTAGACGACCGTGACGACGCTTGCGTGACAATGTTTACAACTTTGTGCATGAGTGTGATGGGTGTTCACATAGTGAAGACGACCCAAACACACAAAGACAAACCTTCAAACTCACGAGAATAAGATCACAAGCATGACAAAATAATCAACATGTTGAAAGACAATCGTTGGTCAATAAAGAAAAAAAGTGAAAATACTTCATAAGAGCTCATGGGGTGAGCTTGAGTGTTTGCAACCATCAAAGGAAAAAAGCCAAGGAAGGCTCTGAAATTTGGATGCAAGCCAAAATTTTGGAGGGTGTTGCAATCGCTACAACAAGCTGGAATCAACCTAGAAGCTACATTCGCTAACAAATCTGCTTCCTAATTTGTAGTTCTAGAAATTGAATTGATGTTAAAAGCTAACAATTTTGATATAAGATCCCATAACTCTGATTGGTAGGCCTATAAATTAGTTGAGAGAGAATGAATTGAAATCCTTACCAGCCTAATAATAAATTTAGAGTCACCATAAGCTTTCAAACACTTAACTCCAAGGTTAAGAGCCTTTCAGAGACCTTGAATTAATTCCTCATACTTTGCAACATTGTTAGTGCATTAGAATTCTAATTTGCACACCTTAAAATATTTATTTCCATGCGAATCCAAAAGCATACATCCAACACCAGTCCCTTCTTTAGAATTAGAACCATCAAATTAAAGTAACCAGACTTTAGTTTCATCAAAATTCAACATATTACTGATATCCCCAATTTTATGATCAACTGTGGCTATTGTTTGGACACTTTCTAAATTGGATTGTTGTCCTAAATAAAAAATTAGAGACAATTCATCAATAAAATTACCAAATAAAGAGTCAACAACTTGAAAATCACTGCTTTAACTAGTTCATTTGTATCATTCAAAATAGTAATTATGTGTTTCATGTATGGATCCATACTAATTCTAATTTTATTGGGTTCCACTTTCCAGTGCAGACATAATTGAGTTAAATCAGTGTCCATGAAGCCTTTTAGGTGTTGAAGCCAATCCTTATTTAAAAATAATCCATACACTTCAGGGATGTTAGCTACTACAATATCTATGACCTGATGGACTCTTGAATCTTCTGAAAATATGATAAAGACATCATCAATTCCCCTACTACCTTTACAAAGGTTTTATCCAATTGTACAATTTGCATATCTGAAGGTTTCCTTTGTGCATTTTTCTTCTTGAAAATAGATAAATGCATTACATTAGAAGATGCACTTATATCAATCATAAAATTGTGAACATTTCGATTAAAACTCTGTAAATTTAACAAAAATGGTGGGGGTTTCCTTTTTTGAGTAACAAGGCTATTCGAGTAAAATTTCAAAATTTGAACATTTTCTAAAACAAATTTATCAAAAGTGGCTATATCCTTGCTTGCAAGAACTTTTAAGATAGCAATATGTTGACGTACATTTTTCTAAATTACAATGATTTTCCTAATCTCATACAAGGATATATTAACTTTTATCTTTTTAAGATCATCTATTGGGTCATACTCAATATATGAAACTGTGGGTTTTTGAGTGTTAGGTGTGCATTTTTCTATATTTTTATATGCTTTAGGTTATCTTTGGCTATCTTCTAAAGCTTTACTTTGAGTGTATGCACAAACATAACCAATATCTTCTTAAAAAACATTAAGTGAAAAATCATGAGGCTGGATTTCTTCTTGTTCTTCTAAATCGAGTTCAACTTATTTTTCTTCAAATTCATTAGAATTATGACCTAATTCTGCTACCAAGGCCTGTACGAAATTTTCCAATCCCCCAGTTTTCATACCTTCATTAAGAGGAGGTGGCTTATGGATAGGTGGTTTATGAAAAGACTATAAAATTTCCTCTATCCGATGTCCTTTTAGATTTATCTTTCTTAAGGTCAATTATTTCATTAGATAATTTATTAATTACCTTTTGAAGCTTTCTAAATCTAAGGCTGATTTGTCCTTTTTACTAGTAGATCACTTTGAGGATTCTTCTTTCTTATTGGACGTGGAATTAGACAGACTATTTTTTAATGTTTGGCTTAAGGGTGAGAATGTATTTCTCAACTGTCAAGGCTTCTTTAAAGGTTTCTTGCAGAGTGGCCTTTTTAGCCCTCTTTACCCATTCAATAATATCATGATGTAGAGATTTGACATAGTATGCAATAATGAGGTTTGGAGGAGGTAAGGACTCAACAAGAATCTTGTTTTTTAATGAAAAAAAAATGTAACATTAAAGTCCTTAATTTTTTACTTGTTTTACGTTTTCATATTGGACAATTCATCAACCAAGACCTCAGGTGGTTTTTCATCCCCAAATTTCTTCGGGAATACTAAATCAAATTGCACTCATGACGTTATGATTTCATAGACTAAGTGAAATACCATGTAATGAATTTTCCCTTGAATGTATATGAGAACAGTGTGCAGACTATGTCCTCATGGTGAACACACTTTTACCTTATATCAATAATAAATATTTCACATGATCCTCAACAAGTTGCTTTGAATCAGGATCATACTTTGGCAATAATTTTTTAGGATTCTTTGGAAGGGGGTGTTGTAAGCTTGGTACAACTACAAAATCCTGGTCAATCCATGGAGTAGGATGATATTCTCGATCATTTTCTAGATTTCTCTGATCATCTACCTTTCTAGGAGATCCTTCTTATTTTGATGAATTCGAGGAAGTTTCTTCACCAGAAGAATTCAATAAGGATGAAGGCGATCTTGGTGGAGAAGGTGGAGAATCAGATACTCCAAACAAGGTTGGTTCTCTATTAGGTATCTCAAACATATCAACAAGTTTACCAATAAGGATATCGTGTAATTGATCGTTTGTTGAAGCAATTTGTGAAGGACCTATAGGTTGTTCAAACATTGAAGGTTCCTGTATGTGCCAATCAAGAGATGTAACTGGGCGTACGGACAAGTTTCTCTGGAGGGAAGAAATCCAATCAATTCTTTATTATGTCTGAGAAATAACTTCTCGGGATCTTTGCATAACTTCTTCGCTTTATTCTTGCGTGTAAGGTAGTATTGGTGTGGTCAGTTCACTATGGGATTTTTCAAGTGGTGGTTGAGAACTTGCTGAAGTCTCAGTAGGAGGAATTTTAGTGTGACTCATAGTGTGAATGGGTAATGAAATGTTTTGACGCTTATGACCACTTTTTACCATTTAAGGTCGGAGGATCCCTCCTTCTAGCGACATTTTGTTGACACGAGTATTATGCACCCTAAGTCAACAAGGAGGAAGTGACCTAGACTGAGGCTCTTCACATAGCCTAAGTCATTTGGAATAATCACCCTTGACATGTTTAAAGGCTCTGTTACCTTGGATCCTTTCTCCTTATGAAGGATTGAATCCAGAATGAACCTAAATCTAACTCTAAACCTACGTTATAATATAGAAATTTATGATTAAATAATGAACTCAGATCCTACTATCAGTTAGATTGTGAAAATAAATTAGTAAATTTTTTATTATTATCCTAAACTAAGTTAAAGAGAAGGCTAGTCTAAATCTAATGTTAGGAAATCGTTTATAATTTATATATTGCATTTAGAAATTAGAATTAGAAATAAAATACAAGGATATATTACAAAATCAAACTATCATACAACATATACATAAATATGTTACAAGAAGGGAAAAAGGCTAGATCAAAATGAAACTGGTACACGATAAGCATGATCTAAAAGTAAAATTGAGAAATATTTCAAAAATATAAGATGAAATGAAATTTCTATAATGTTACTAACCGTCAAATAATTCTCAATGTGAATAAAGAATGAAACCAGAACTGTTAATGTACAAGTAATTTCTTTCATTAATAAACAAAGCACAATTATGATTATTTAAACATTTCACATTCGAAATGTATATATGCAATACTAACTAATATATATATTTTCTCCTCCTCTCAACGTGTATCCATCATGATATACTTCTCCTCATATTAATGTGTGTCCATCATGATATGCTTCTCCTTCACCTTCTGCCATTGTTCATTCCTTTGAGCCTATGTAAGGTTTCTCAATTGAATTGTCTTCTTTTGGCTCTTCTATATATGGATCTTCTTCTTCTTTAGGGAATTTTTCTTCTCTTTCTTTTTCCTCTTTGCTAGGCACTTCTAATTCTTTTCTAATGAGATGTTCACCAGTTAAAGAAAGGAAAATGTATGCCTTAACTGAATAATTAGGTTCTTCTACACTGAAACTATAGATAAAATTGGTTCTTCTATAGATAACATTTATGATCTTTATACGTCAGGAACTCTTATTCTACCTACAAAATATGGAATTCATGATACAATTGGTGATGTGGCTCTTACTACACCAAGTGGCCTAGTGGGGGTGGTTGGTGATGATGGAATGAAAGTGCGTCCTATAATAAATCTACCCGTAGAATCTCTTTCTCTATACGTGCATTCTAAAATGAATTCTAATTTTATGCATCTAAAAATGAATGCAATTAAGAATGAGATGCAATGCAACAACACTAGTTAGGAAGAACTGATTGAGATTATGAAGGAACACAATGAAATGCAAATTTAAACAAGAAAAAATAGATACAGTGACACATAACTTTCAATTAAAAAATAGCAAGTGTTAAAAATTGTTTACATACATATGAGAGTCAAACTAGCTCGGGTGATGGTAGCTTATCTATGATAAGAGATGTGATGACTACATGCCTTCTGACCAGTGTACAATGAGGCTTGCAAGATTTTTTTATCATCAAGAAACAATGGAAAACCCTAAACATCCCAAAACCTAACCCTAGGATATGAAGCGAAAAAATTTTGTCGGCCCTGATTGGATTAGTTGGAATGTCAACTTCCTATGGTTGTAACTGTTATCACCCCAAGAAAATCTCCTAGGTTGTAGCTCGGAGATGCTCGGGAACATTACAAATTCAACTTATTGTGGCAAATGGAAGAGATGATGCTTGTTCAAGCTAGATAACCACTTCTACTTTGCTTGAATCCAGACATGCGTGAACACCCCTAGACTACAAGGCTTTAGACCACCAATTACTCACAATTTAAGGATTGGGTGAATATGGAGAATGTTGACCACACTAGCAAATGCACAAGACCATGTGATGGCTGGTTGCAACCAGTAAAGAAGTCTGTAAATCAAATTCCCCAACACACAGATAGGATGACAACTCTCTAGCATTAGGTGAAAAGAAACCTAAATAACTCATTCACTGATACATACAAGACTTTAACACAAAGGTAGGATGACAACTCCTATAATGCTAAATATCAAGAGCTCAGAAATACAACATATCAGGCACAACATAGAATAGAAGGAGAATGCAAAGTGAGAAATTAACAGCAAAAGAAGCTTGTATTAGCTGAAAATGAAGATGAGACGCTACAAGTATCAAAATAGTCATAGTCTCCAGAAGTTGAACCTTACATCAGAACACCAACCATCAACCTTGATTACATCTTGTTTCTGGGTATATATAGAGTTTCATTACAAAGGCACTCGTCCATTCTAAGTATGGAGGGGTCATAATTGACCACCAACTACTTTAACTGCTTGATGGAGTCTGAGTGCGATTGCTTGCTGTAGTGGATGAATTTGATCTTCTCGAGTGCTCTACTTGTCCTCTCAGGTGGTTGGAGTATCATATGGGATGAATTCCCATAACTGTTAAATGCATTTATCTGTTCGTGCTCTGTCCTTTTCCTTCTCGGCAATACTGTCTGTTGAATGTGGTTGTTGGGGAGGAAATGCGTACGGGACTCAAAACTGGTCACCTTCGTCCTTCGGGTGCACGGAGCAAGCAGGGACGTGGACTGCATGGCAAATAGACAGGTTGGATGAAGAATGAGGATCAATCGTCGGATTGAGCAGATGGATGGCGGATATGGCTTGGCAGGGACCATCGGGAAAAGCAGGGTGGAATGAACAGGGGCCGTTGGATCTCGGGCGAGCAGACCCAATGGTCATCGAGCGGTGGAAGCATATGAAGGTTGGCAGGTGCGGACGGGTGGTAAGCGGTATTGATCGCAAAGAGTTGGGGAGTTTGGTGGTAAAAGGGTGCGACGTGTGATACCATTCATAATGTGACACGTGGCGGTGGAGGGGAGGGGAAAACCACCCTAGATCGCGCGTTAAAGTGACATTACTTCGCGGGCACAGGGAGAGCGGACACCATTTGATCGTGATGGGACTGATTGGATGGTGGAGGAGTGATCGAGCGAGACGGGAGTCGTTAGATCGGGTTCTTTGGTATTTTTGGGTATTTACGTATGGTGATGTGTGATTGCGATCAGATCGCATCGCAATATTGCATTGGTGGAAGCAAAGGGGCACAGCCTTTATACACACATGGATGCGATTTGCGATAGCGATTAAACCTGGACTCGATAAAGAATTAATCATTTTTTAGGACTGATGAAAGGAGAAGGAGCAGTGCAAGGGAAGGAAAAAGTGACCGTTATGAGTCTCTTTTGGGTGTGACCATGGAACAAGCTCACTTCTGGCCTTTAGAAATCATCGTTATATAGCAGAGCTAACATTGGATCCTTCTTGGGATGAGATCCTCCCTGTGAGGTTTCAAGAACTGCAAACCATTGCCTTTCCTGCGAGAACCAGATTTGCAAAATTTCCTGGTGTTCCATTGGGCATGGAGTCTAATTAAAATTACACCTAAACTAATAAAACAACATATTTACAACATTAAGGCCAAAAGACCTTAAATAACATAAACTTTCAGAAAATGCCCATTAACTAGGCCATCAAAAACTGCGTCTCCCTTCATACTTTGCAACATGAAAGTATTGTTCCCTTGGATTTGATAAATGATAAAAGGTGCTGTCCAAAAAGCATCAAACTTCCCATGGTTTCCTTTCTTCTCTTTCAGTGCATCCCACTTAAGAACCAAGTCTCCAACCTAAAAATTATCTGTTTTTGTCCTTCTGTCAAAAGCTTCCTTGATCTTCTTTTGATGTGCTGTAGACCTTTCAACCAGCTGTTCTCTAATTTGATGTACCTCTGCTAAATCAATGATCCTTTTTGCCATGTCCTCAGCCTCATTCTACTCCTCCTGAAAGAATGTTGCCACAGGGTGTTATCGGGAAAACTAGTGTCTATGCAGAGCTGCTAGTCCCACTAAGGCTGGTAGCTACCTTAGAAACAAACAAACTAAAAACTACTTTCATTTTCCTTTATGAGAAATAGATAAGAGAAGAATAAGGAGACCAACCTTTGTCTTGCGCTTGGTTCCTTGCTCAATTCCTCTCTCTTCTGGTAGGTCCTTGCCACTCGCTTCCTTGTCTACCTAGCTTCAAAGAGTACATGTAGAATCAAAGTAGCATAACACTATCCAAGAACATAGATCTATTATCATAAACAATATAGGACCAGATGTATATTGACCACACAAATGCATAAATCATCAATTATACAAGAATGTGGAGGAAAACTGGAATAGCTTTATTGATAGTCAAGAAAGAGCAAAGAGGATTACAACCAATTGTTCTGACCCAGCATCATCCTATCAGCAAGAAAGCCCTTCTTCACCTCATGAAAAGCTTAGATCACCCAACACTATGATATTGCACCAAGAAACCAACAACACTTCCTTACAAGATACAAAATTCTAGCCTCTGTATCTCTGGGATGAGGGATCCAAATATAGATGTTTGCAAGGGGAATGAGCCAGCTTTTAAGATTTTATTAGTGTCCTCTCTCTGATAGTTATTGATTCCACTTGGAGATTGATGATCTCTTACTCATCCCTGGTCGAATGCAGAGAGGCAAGTGTCACAGGAGAAGTTTCTGGAAGATTCCATGCTTCTCCACCTTGCAGATTGACCCTGCCATTTGTCCACTCTCGCCCATCGCACCCCATAGAAGGGATTTTCAACATGCATCACACCTACTATGTGTATTCAGGTGGGATGCAATGCACTTTGACCATGGGGCAGGTGAAATGGTCCAGTTTTGACCAGTTCTGAGTAGTTTTTCATGGAGAACTTCTGGGAGATGCTGTAATCAGTTGACCTTGTTCTTTTAGGGGTTGGAACAACACCTTTAGGGACTTAGGAGCCCTTAGTTTATGGACATTTATGATTGGGGTTGCAGTGCCCAAAAATGTCTATAACAGTTGCCCCCTAAAGCATGAGGTCGATAATCTTTTGATGTCGGGTGAAATGCTTTATCATGAGGATCCGAAGTTTTTTCAAGTTGGAAGGCGACATGTAATAAGATACAACACAATACATTATCTTCATAATATTTTCATGATCTAGCTAAGGTGGGCATTCCCATGCTCAACTTTATAAATTCATTTTCATGTACATAGGACAGAAAATCGTCTGAGTGTAGACTAATGATTTTGGTAGAGCCATCATCCCTTAGATTGGATGATTATCTGTGCAGCAATGATGTACACTTGATGTCTTTATTTTCCTGAATATATATCGTAGCCTGGATGGATGAAACTAGATCCGGGGTCTTCAATCTCGTTCGATCTTCACTCAAAGTACAAGTCGATCCATGTGAGAGATGTTCTAGAGTCGAACACAGAAAGACATCGCCTGATTACCAGCGAATGATGTAAGCCGTTAATAGGCGCGAGAGGAATCACCGATAATGATGATGACCCTCAAGGTACTACAGTACAATTCACGTGGTGTGAATAAGGGACTTGGCGTCGAACACCACGCAAAATCTTTCGGTCGAAGGCCATTGATGTAAACCTGTTACGGGAAGTGAGAAACTTGCCATTGAGGCATGCAAGCTTCAAAGTACTGAAAGGGTTGTTCCTAGACCAACTTCTTGGATAATGAGCTGATTTCGACAAGAAGTGATCCGTCATAGGAGGGCCTTAGTGAATCCCACATCAATGACACAGAACAGAGTAAATGATTTTAATGGAGGTGAAAACGATCTAGTGATATAAGGTTCAGGGTGGCGGTCATGAAAGAATGGAGCGTAAATGTATTGCAGTGGGTGAGACACAGGTGAATTCTCTGAGTGATTTCTCTTGAACATATCGGCGACACTGACATGATGGATTGATAGCATTAACCCCAAATGTGGATGGTGTGATGGAACCATGGTGATGTGACCAGTGAATGGAACAACCCAACTCGACTCGGATGCAGAGTGAAAGTGTCATGTTCAAGAGCAACTTGCTACCAACAAAGTTTCTTCAAGTTTTCTTCCCAATTTTTCCCCAGTCATTGCTGACTAGTACCTCTTTATTTTTGTCAAGCTTGAGGAGGATAACATATGCTTGTTCTATAATTTTCCCTTCGGGCAAACCCATCGCTATGTTTTAACGAGCCTAGCAATAGTGAAACTCGTTCTTGTTTGTTATGGACAAGTTTGTCGCTATACGGTTTTAACGAGTTTAACGACAAAGATAACTCGGTCCTTTTCAATTTTAGAGAGTCTGAAAAGAGACGTAAAGGAAACTCCAAAAATCCTTTTTCGTCATCTAATCCCTTAAGTCCGAAAAAGTATAAAATAATACAAAAGGGATGGATTTTCGGTAATTTTAACGAGTCGAACATAACAAGCGCTTGATCTTTTTGTGTAATAATCCCTCAGGTCCAAAAAGATTAAAATCTAAAGGAGGGATAGCACTTCCGGTCCCTTTAACGAGCTGGAGAGGCCAATGGCTCGGCAATCTTTTCATATTTTACGAGTCAGTTGAAAAGAGCTTAAAGGAGACTCGTTTTTTGAGGAACGAGTGATAGATTCGGGTAGCAGCTGATTCCAGGTAAGGTTTGGAATTTTCCAATCATGGCAGTGTCACAAGGATGGCTAACAGGATCACTCTTCACAGCTGTTCCTCAAAAGGGTAAACAATCAAGTGGAGGTGAATGATCGGCCAATACAGAGTGGAGGTGATGATGAGAACACGACCAAGGCTTCAAAGGCTGAAGTAATACATTCACGATGGTTATTTACCGGAAATTGGTTCATTTTTTAATGAGCTTAAAAACTGGGGGAAACACTTGCTCATTGCTTATGTTTATTTTTTAACGAGCTTGAATTCCACGTTAAAACTGCTTGATCCAGTCGTATAATAAGGATGTCTCATCTAAGATGCCATTTTTAAGAAGCTTGGACCTTACAAATCTTTGCTCCGCATCCTTTATTTATGCAAGTTACGAAACGACCAATCCTACGAGTTTAAAGGGTTAGAGGACCTACAAATTTAAAAAATAAATGGTCGATCTTCGCTTGCATGCCCCCAGGTATGGCGAAAAATTTCCAGGTTACCAAAGATTGTTCCATCCGTGTCACAGACAAAACACTTCCTCGGCGATGTCTACTGAAATAGAAAAAGGTGAGTGGCGCAGACACCTCCACTCACATAACTTTGACGAGGGAATCTTATTCCAGCCTAATCCCATTTTCCTAAATGGACGGGTGTGTTAGAATAGTCATATATCCTCCGCGGAAACCTACACTATACCCAAGGTTTTCTTGCCGAAGTAGGCCAGGGTGCATGCCCCCTGGGTTTCAGTCATGTCCTCCGAATCACTCGCGCTCATCAGGAGGACGGACTGGGGATTGATGAGACATTCCTTGCATGAAAAGACCATTCAGGGTTGGTATATGACTATTTGCTATGTGTGAACCGGGGAATGAAAGCTGGTGTACGAGCTTGACCACTCTTCCTTCGTGCGGAAAACACATTACTCTAAAGAGTGAGGAGATGACGACTCCCATGCAATAAATATAGTCTCTTCCAAGGAGTAGATTATAATCCAGGGGCCCTTGGACTACCATTACGTTCATGTGAACAATTTTCCTTCTCAATGTTATCGGCACATCGGGAAGGATCCCCAACGGTCGACTGGTTCCTTTGTCAAAACCTGTTAGATTTATGATCTCAGGCAAAAGCGATGGCAAACCAAGCGCTTTCCAAGTAGTTGAGGAAAGGATACTCACAGAAGCCCCTTCATTTATGATGGTACTGGCCATGACCATTCTATATATTTGAGTAATGATTCGAAATGGTACATTGGCCGGTAAACGGGGTCTGCCTAATAAATTCCAGTCAAAGGAAACAACTAGGTTGCTTGGAGGTGGGACTGAATAGACGGCCGGATATGACTCTGACGAACTTCCTTCCTGTGGTAAAGGAACGGGTAGACTGCCCCCATGTTCATCGGAGTCTGTGCTTATGAAGAGAATTTGAACGGTGTCATTCTTGTTCTCTTCGGTGACTGTATCATCTGAAGATTGATCCTCTGAAGGCACGACCGGGTCAACTGCCGCCTCGACCTTTTAACTTTCATCTGGTGTGGATCCAGATGGTTTATCTTCAATGATAGATGCTTTGGCCGACCACAAGGGCGTGTCAGCTGAATTTTCAACTAGTGACGGACTCGGCAAGAGTTTCTTATATCCAGGAGGAAGCCATAACGGTGAAACCAGATGGTCGTCCAAAACTCTTTTAGCTTCGTCTAAGAAGGGACAACGGTGGACGGCGTGATCGCCGTCACACAATTTACAAGGAAATTTATATTTTCCTTTTTGTCCAGGGGCTTCACTTTCACTAGTTGACGGTGTATGCTCAACATGATTGTCAGAGGTTGATGACACCGGATTGTGCGAACAAGGAGACCAGTCCCTTAAGATTCCAGGGATGCAAGGACAATCTCGATGATAGTGGTCTCCTTTGCAAATGACACATGGCGATTTAGGCCTGGTCGGTGAAATGAGTGGATTTTCGCTAGACGATGCTTGGTTTCCCCTTTTCGCCTTTGGCTCCTTCTTCTTCTCCTTCTTCTTCTCAGTTACTTGATTTTGGGCTTTACCAGCTTCATCAAGCGAAGAGGAAGGAGGAGAGGAAGAATTGGACGAAGTAGAGGGTTGGGGGGTAACTCTGGTATCGTTTAGTTGCTGACTTGATTGTTCAGGAATCACAGTGTTCTGAATGACAGAAGTTGAGAAAAGCCATACGGTGTTATAGACATTTTTGTGCCTCGCAACATGGAGCATGAAATGTCAATAATTACATGGATCCTCAGTCCCTAAACATGTTGTTCTTACCCCTAGAAGAACAAGGTCAGCAAACCACAGCACTTCCCATCAGTTCTCCACCTGAAAACACTCAAAAACAGGCTATTTTTGGATCATGTCAGCTGCTCCACTGAGCATCTGCGCTGGAATGCAACTGCTCCTCCTTGTACCTGCGCTGAAAGTCAAATCTAATGAAGGCTACCTGCGCTGGGCGAGATTGGCCAAGTGGCACAGTCATTCTGCAAGGTGTCAATTGCCCAGGAAGCTTCCAAACTGACACTTGGTTCAAGGGATTCACCCTGTGATGAGTAAGAGGTACTTGATCTCCATGTGTAAGCAAGGATCTCCAAGTGGACTCAAGAACTGAAGTTTAACTGAAGAGGGAAAGGACACAAGGCAGCTTTATGTCAGTCTCAAGTTGACTCATCCTTTCTTCTTCTATCCTATATATAGAGCTATTCTATGAGGTCTAAGGAGGCTGGAATTTTGTGCAAAGCAAGGAAGTGCTGTTGGTTTACAGTTAGAGCTATTGGGTGATTGCTTTTATAGAGGTGAAGAGGAGATTTCTTGCTGCTGGGGAGGTGCTGCTAGATTGGAGCCATTGATGGTTGTAACCTTCTCAGAACCCTTTTACTTCTATCAATAAAGCTTTGAATGTTCTCCTATATACTTGTATTGCATTGATGTATTGTATTTACTTGTATATCTGATTCACTCTAATCCATGCATCAGTTATGAGTACATGTTTCTTGTAGTTTTCCTTCTCTTGTTTGTGCAGGATCTTTGTGTAGCTGGACCGGCAAAGGGAGCAAGGAGCTGGGAACAAGAGACAAAGAGAGAGGATAGGATCGACAAAAGCGAAAGACTCCGGTTGGTCAATCTTTTCTTCCTTCTCTGTACTTTCATAAAGGAAAACATCAAAGCTTTACTTTCAGTTGTTGCTAAGGACTGTCACCCTTAGAGTAGGGATAGGGTCATCCGAGTCGGATACTTTTCCCCACAACAAACGGGCAAGCCGATTATCAATCCTGGAAGAGACAATGTGGCCATATGGGGTGCACCAACATCTCCCCAAGAAAAGAAGGGACTAGGATTTCCTCCAAGGGGAACTCCTTGGTTGGTGGACTCCATTTTTCTCAACCTAAGAGCAACGTAGAAAAGGTGACAATTATTCCATTTGAAATAAATTTTAGACGCTTTGACACAACTTGTTTTTTCAATTTTTAAGAGTCAAGAAAAAACAAAAGATGACTCTAGTCGCCTTCGATTTTTAATGAGCCTGAAGTGACAAGTGCTCAGATGGACCTTTTCTGTTAAGGAGTCTGAAAAGGAACGAAAGGGACTGCTCTGGAAATATAGACAGAGGGATTACCAAACCAATCGCAAAACTACAGAATACTTTTTACGGTACGGCAATCAATCTTCCCGAATGCTGTGTTCAGTGCATTGCGATTGATAGGGCGATAGACACGACTTCCTATGGATAAAGGATAAAGCCTATTGTGGTCTCCCAAAATATACTCGACGGTACATGGGAGCACAAGTTCATACTGGCACTTGTTGTCTCAAAGTGGAGGAATCACCCAACCAACAGTGAAAACAACAGTTACCAGGCTTTACGACGCTGGAATACGTCTCTAGCCTAGACTTCTAGATGTTGTGCATTAGGTTCCAAAGCGTTTTTAGATTCATTAAATTTATTTTATAGTTGATCTTGCTTAAGAAATTTGCCTTTCAGGTTCACTGCGTGATGTAGATGTACAATTCCTAAAATTCAATCTAAGATGATAAACAGTCGTTTAATCTTCTTTTTGCAATGAAAATCCTAGCTACTAAGGAAAGAGAGATGATTTTCTTTCAACAAAGAGCAGAGAGCACACACTATATGCACCGTCCTAAATCAAACCAAAAAATAGTCTAAATGCAAATGCACATGCATGTATGTGTTTTCAGCCTTCTTAATGTGTGAATGATAAAAAGAAAGCTAAGCACAAATCTGAATTATTTTTCAAAGCGACAATTACTAACAAGTTTCTTTTCAAAAAAAAATGAGGACAATGACGACACTTTGCTATTTAGAATTGAAAACTTGCTTTCGACACTTGAAAAACTACTAATTCAAATCAAATACAAGAGTAACAGTGTAATAGACTGTCAAGAATAATCAGATTGTCTTCTATGACTGAAAATGACACTTGTGACACTTTCAAATCAAGAAACGACAGTACAATTACGCTACTTCTTTGTAAAGGAGAACTGAAAATGACTCAAAAATACATAAAAATATTTACAGTTCTTTGCACAATGGAGGCGGAATAACAACAAGGAAAGGGGTTTCAAACAGAGGTGTACTAACTACAGGCAGCAAAACTCCTGAATAGAGCTGAAAAGCATGAACACAGAAACCAAAATTTAGGCCCTTGTCTGGTCAGCGCACCTGTAACATAGTGAAATTGAAATGCAATGCACCTACTACACTTGGGAAGTGCGATGCATTTGGAGTTCACAGAATAGACAGTGCGCTGGACAAGGGACGAGACTTTGACTGGGTTCCGGGTCACAGTTTGTAGTTCAGTTCAAGGGTTCAGGCCGAGTAAGTGGTAATCAATAAATCAATCACAGGGGTAGATCTAAAGAGGTTACTAGAGCCACCACGAGGGCAATTAGAGAGCTTGTAAATCAATCGTTTAATTCATAAACAAAACCCGAAGATAGACTGAAGCAGCGTTGATCTACTTTGCACTTGCATAGCAAATGCAGTTCGAAGGCTAGCTGGCTTGACTTCAAGCTCCGTCTGTAAGTTTATAAAGTAAACAAATGTAGATAAACAAACAATATATTCGCTCCCCACTGGAGTCACCATTTTGTTATCGGGAATACTAGTGTCTATGCAGAGCTTCTAGTCCCACTAAGGCTGGTAGCTACCTTAGAAACAAACAAACTAAAAACTACTTTCGTTTTCCTTTATGAGAAATAGATAAGAGAAGAATAAGGAGACCAACCTCTGTCTTGTGCTTGGTTCCTTGCTCGATTCCTCTCTCTTCTGGTGGGTCCTTGCCACTCGCTTCCTTGTCTACCCAGCTTCAAAGAGTACATGTAGAATCAAAGCAGCATAACACTATCCAAGAACATAGATATATTATCATAAACAATATAGGACCAGATGTATATTGACCACACAAATGCATAAATCATCAATCATACAAGAATGTGGAGGAAAACTTGAATAGCTTTATTGATAATCAAGAAAAAGCAAAGAGGATTACAACCAATTGTTCTGACCCAGCATCATCCTCTCAGCAAGAAAGCCCTTCTTCACCTCATGAAAAGCTTAGATCACCCAACACTATGATATTGCACCAAGAAACCAACAACACTTCCTTACAAGATACAAAATTCCAGCCTCTGGATCTCTGGGATGAGGGATCCATATATAGATGTTTGCAAGGGGAATGAGTCAGCTTTTGAGATTTGATTAGTGTCCTCTCTCTGATAGTTCTTGATTCCACTTGGAGATTGATGATCTCTTACTCATCCCTGGTCGAATGCAGAGAGGAAAGTGTCACAGGAGAAGTTTCTGGAAGATTCCATGCTTCTCCACCTTGCGGATTGACCCTGCCATTTGTCCACTCTCGCCCATCGCACCCCATAGAAGGGATTTTCAACATGCATCACACCTACTATGTGTATTCAGGTCGGATGCAACGCACTTTGACCATGGTGTTGTAGGGAAAAGTATCCGACTCGGATGACCCTATCCCACTCTAAGGGTGATAGTACCTCAGCAACAACTGTAAAGAAAACTACTTAAGGTTTACTTCTTTATGAAAGCAAGAGAGAATGAAGAAATGCACTAACCGCTGCCTTGCGCTTAATGTCGAATCCAAACTCTTCTCTTTGCTACTTGCTCCCAGCTCCTTGCCCTTTTGCTGGCCTAGCTACAATGAGATCCTGCAAAATGACAAAGAAGGAAACTACAAGAAGCATGCAATCATAACTGATTCAAGGATTAGCATAAATCAAATATACAATTATCACAATACATCATTGAAACAAGTGCATATAGAAGAACCTCAATAGCTTTTATTAATGGAAGAAGTAAAGTTCTGAGAGTGTTACAACCATTGAAGGCCCCAATCCAGCAACACCTCCCAGCAGAAAGAATTTCTCCTCTTCACCTCCTTCAAGCAATCACCCAATATTTCTATAGTGAAACCAACAGCATATCATTACTTTGCACAAAATTCCAGCCTCCTGAGCTCATAGGAGAGAGCTCAATATATAGATGAATTGAGAAAGGATGAGTCAGCTTGCAACTGATGTGTAGTTGCCGTGTGTCCTCTCTCTCTTCAGTTGATCTTCAGTTCTTGAGTCCACTTGGAGAACCTTGCTTCCACTTGGAGAAACAGAGCCTCTGACTCATCACAAGGCGAAATCCCTGATCCAAGTGTCATGTTTGGAAGATTCCAGAGCAATGACTCAGTGTGCCACTTGTCCCATCTCGCTCAGCGCAGGTGGCCTTTGTTCTACCTGCTTTGCAATGCAGGTACACCATGGAGGAGTTGAGTTTCAGCGCAGAAGCCTAGTGGAGCACCTGCTTTGATTTCAGGATTTCTTGTTTTTGAGTGTTTTCAGGTGGAGAACTGATCTGAGAGCTGTTGGTTTGCTGACCTTGTTCCTCTAGGGGTAGGAACATCATGTTTAGGGACTTTGGATCCCTTGGATTATTGACAATTCATGCCTGATGCTGCAAGGCACAAAATTGTCTATAACAGATGCCCCCTAAAGTATGAGGTCGTTTATCGGGTGAAATGCTTTATTAGGAGGATCCGAAGTTCATTCAATCTGCTGAGAAGTGCCCTGTAATAAGATACAATACAATACATTATTTTTCATACTTTTTCATGATCTAGCTGAGGCGGGCATTCCCATGCTCAGCTTTATAAATTCATTTTGGTACATAGAACAGACGATCGTCTGATGGTAGACTGATAATTCTCTGCTGAAATTATCATCCTTTGAGAAGGATGATCATCTGCTGCAATGATGTACACATCAAATGTCTTTATATCCTGAATATATATCGCAGCCTGGATGGATGAAACTAGATCCGGGGTCTTCAATCTCTTCCGATCTTCACTCGATGTACAAGTCGATCCATGTGAGAATTTCTTGAAGTCGAACATGGAAAGACATCGCTTGATTACCGGTCAATGATGTAAACCGTTAACAAGCGCGAGAGGAATCACCGATAAGGATGATGACCCTCAAGGTACGGTAGTACAATTCACATGGTGGGAATAAAGGACTTGGCGTCGACCACCATGCAAAATCTTTTGGTCGAAGGTCATTGATGTATACCTGTCGCCGGAAGTGAGAAACTTGCCATTGAGGCATGCAAGCTTCAAAGTACTGAAGGGGTTGTTCCTAGATCAACTCCTTGGATAATGAGCTGATGTCGACAAGGAGCGATCCGTCAAAGGAGGGCCTTAATGAATCCCACATCATTGACACGGAACGGAGCTAGTGATTGTGATGAGGTGAAAACAAACTGTGATGTATGATTCAGGGTGGCGGTCATGAAATGGATGAAGGACAATGTATGGCAGTGGATGGGACACGGTTGACTCTTTGCAGAATGACATCTCTTGAACATATAACGACACTGATGTGATGGATCGGTAGCATTACCCCAACTATGGATGGTGTGGCGAGGACCATGGTGATGAGACCGGTGAATGAAACAACCCAACCCGATGTGATACGGAGGACAAAGTGTCATGTTCAAGAGCGACTTGCTACCATTAAAGCTGTGAGGTTCTCCCAATTTTTCCCCAGTCATTGCTGACCAGTACCTCTTTATTTTTTATCAAGCTTGAGGAGGATAACATATGCTTGTTCTATAACCTGCCCTTCGGGCAAGCCCATCGCTATGTTTTAACGAGCCTAGCGATAGGGAAACTCGTTCTCGTCTAAAGACAAGTTTGTCGCTATTTAATGAATTTAACGAGTCTAACGACAAGGATAACTCGGTCCTTTTCATTTTTAGAGAGTCTGAAAAGGTACATAAAGTCAACTCCAAAATTCCTTTTTCGTCATCTAATCCCTTAAGTCCGAAAAAGTATAAAACAATACAGAAGGGATGAATTTTCGATTGCTTTAACGAGCCGAACAAAACAAGCACTCGATCTTTTTGTGCAATAATCCCTCAGGTCCAAAAAGATTAAAATCTAGAGGAGGGATAGCTTTCCGGTCGCTTTAACGAGCTGGAAGGCCAAAACTCGGCAAAATTTTCATATTTTACGAGTCAGTGAAAAGAGCTCAAAGAAGACTCGTCTTTTGAGGAACGCGTGATAAACATGGATAGCAGAAGATTCCAGGTACAGGTTGGAATTTTCCAATCATGGCAGTGTCACAAGGATGGCTTAGTGAAATCACTCTTCGCAGCTGTTCCTCAAAATGGGTAAACAAACATATGGAGATGAACGATTGGCCAAATGAACGGATGGAGGTGAGACTGCAAGAACACGACCAAGGGCTTTAATATGGCAGTCAAAGGTTACATTTCTCAAGGTTATTTACCGGTTCATTTTTTCTGGGTGAGCTTGAACTCTAGGGGAAGATTGCTCACAACTTATGTTTATTTTTTAACGAGCATGAACTATGTGCTAAAACTGATCGGATCTTGCGTTTATTTTTTAACGAGCATGAACATTGCTAAAACTGCTCGATTATACCAGTCATAATACAAGAAACGCCTCAGGTGAGATAGCTATTTTTTAAGGAGCTTTATCTCACGAAGCTATGCTCCTATTTGGCAAGTTTTAACTTTTGCCCCACATCCTTTCTTTATGCAAGCTGGAAACGGCTAATCCTACGAGTTTAACGGGTTAGACCTACAGGTTTAAAGGGAGGACCTAAAAATTTAAAAAATAAATAGTCGTCCCGTGCTTGCATTCCAAAAGGTTCGCATGCCCCCAGGTATAAAGTATAATTTCTAGGTTCGTCCTCTTACTTATTATCCGAAAAATGGTTTGGTTCGCTGCCGCAAACTAAACTCTTTTTTCCGGCGATGTCTATTACTAGGTTGCTAAGGATGGTGACCACTTGTTGCAGCAACTTCATCTCTTTCTTTGGAGGCTGCCCCTACTTATCCTTTAAAACATATGTTTTAATGGGTGAGGCTTGAACTCTAAAGATGGTGGCTACTTGCCGCCACAAATGGATCTCCTTCCTCAGGAGAGCCTAATTTCTAGAAAAAGGGAGCCGATCATTTCGCTCACATAACTTTGACAAAAGAATTTTATCCTAGAACAACCCTCTCTTCCTTCCTTCGGACGGGGTACGGACTAGTCATATTCTTCTGCGGAAATTAACTTTATACCTAAGGTTTCCTCTGCCCAAGGCAGGCCAGGGTGCATGCCCCCTGGGTCCCAGTTCTTTCTTCCGAATCACTCGCATTCATCAGGAAGTAGAACCGGGGGTGGAGGCATTCCTTGAGTGAATAAACCGTTAAGGGATGGTATTTGACTATTTGCGATGCGTGATCCTGGAAATGAAAGTTGGTCTACGAGCTTGACCATTCTTCCTTCGTGCGGAAAACACATAACTCTAAAGAGTGAGGACACTATCGCCTCCATGCAATATATATAGTCTCGTCCAAGGAGTAAGTTATAAACCAAGGGTCCCTGGACGACCATGATGTTCATATGAACTGTCTTCCCTTTCAATGTAACTGGAACATTGGGGAGAATCCCTAACGGGTGACTGGTTCCTTTATCAAAACCTGATAGATTTCTCATCTCAGGTAAAAGCGTCGGGCAACCCAGTGCTTTCCAAGCAATAGAGGAAAGGATACTCACAGATGCCCCTTCATCAATGATAGTTCCAGCCATCACCATTCTGTAGATTTGGACGATGATTCTGAATGGGATACTGGCTGGTAACCGGGGTCTGCCTAGTTGATTCCAATCAAAGGATACAACTAGGTTGCTTGGTGGTGGGACCGAATACACGACCGGATACGACCCTGACGATGTTCCTTCCTGCGATAAAGGAATGGGCGCATTGCCCTGATGCTCATCAGAGTCTGTGTTGATGAAAAGAATATGGACGGTGTCATCCTTATCCTCTTCAGTGAGGGTGTCATTTGAAGATGGGTCTTCAATGACGGAGTCATTTGAGGATGAAACCTCTGAAGGGAGAACCGGGTCAACTGCCGTTTCGACCTTTAGACTTTCGTCTGGTCTGGATTCAGCAGGTTCATTCTCAATGACTGACACTTCAGCTGACCACTTGAGCGGGCCAGCTGGTTTTTCAACTATCGAGGGATTAGGCACGAGTTTTTGGTATCTAGGAGGAAGTCGTAACGGTGATACCGGACGATCTTCCAAAACTCTCTTCGCCTCATCTAAGAATGGACATCGGTGGATGGCGTGATCGCCTTCACACAACATACAGGGTGATCTTGGTCTCCCTTTTCGTCCTTCACTCTCGCTAGTTGACGGACTGCAATCAACATGACTACCAGAGGTTGATGCTACCGGATTGTGCAACCTGGGGGACCAGTCCCTTAGTATCCGGGGAATACAAGGACAATCACGATGGAAGTGGGTCCCTTTGCAAATGACACATGGCGATTTAGGCCGGGTCGGTGCAGTGTGTGGATTTTTGTCAGATGTCTTTTGCTTGCCCTCAGTCGCCTTCGCCATAGGCCCCTTCTGCTTCTTTTCTTTCTTCTTCTTTTCCTTCTTCTCCGTGGGAGGCTGACTTTTGCCGGCTCTACCCTACGAAGATGAAGGATTAGAGGAAGAATTGTAAGAGGTGGAAGGCTGGTGGGTAGCTCGAGACTGGTCTGACTGTTGATTCGACTGCTCAGGATTAGTGGCGATTTGAACTACATTAGTTGAAAAGAGCCATACAGGTAGGCCAATTGTCAATCCTGGAAGTGACAATGTGGCCATATGAGGCGCACCAACATCTCCCCAAGAGGAGAAGGGATTGGGACTTCCACCAAGGTGACTTCCTTGGTTGGTGGGCTCCATACTTTTCAACTGAAAGATCAACGTGGGAATAACAGGTGATTATGTTCCGCTTAAAATAAATTTTATTAACGACGCTTTAGACACAACTTTGCTTTTTCATGTTTTAAGAGTCGAGAAAAAACTAAAGATGACTCTAGTCTCCTTCGATGTTTTAACGAGCCCGAAGTGACAAATGCTCGGATGGACTTTTTCAGTTATAGAGTTTGAAAAAGTCCAAAAGAAACTTCTCTGGAGTTCTAGGCAGAGGGTGTGCCAAACTTTTCGCGAAACCACAGAATACGTTTTACGGTACGGGTGGTCGATCTTCGTGAATGCTGTGTTCACTGCATCGCGATCAGTAGGGCGGCCGACACGGCTTCCTATGGATAAAGGCTTTGTTCCTATAGGGGTCTCGCAATATATACGCGACGGTACGTGGGAGCACAAGTCCGTATTAGTGCCACCGACTCTCAGGAGGAATCACCCACCTTCGTAGAGATCGACAGTCACTATGTTTAACGACGCCGGAACACGTCTCCACCTAGACCTCTATGTGTTTGCGTTATGTTTCAAAGCGTTGTTATGTAAATTGAATTTATTTTAATGTTGATCTTGCTTAGTAGTTTTCCTTTAAGGATCACCACGAGATGTATGTAACAAATTCCTGAATGCAGTCTAAGATGAGAAGCAAACTTTTCAATCTTTCAACTTTGAAAATCTTAACTACTGAGGAGAAGAAAGGCAAATCTTTTCACACAGATCATAGAGCACACACTAATGCAATTTTTTCCTAAATCAGCATGCAAACAGTCAAATGCAAAATGCACAATGCATGTATTTTCTTTTCCCTTTCTTAATGTTGATGTATTACAAAAAGAAAGTTGTTATATAACTTTGATTTCGATTTAAAGCGAAAGTAAACAAGCTTGTCCAAAATCAAAAGACACCTTAAGATTTACTTGTTTTAATCACTGGAAATACATGAAATCAAACCATAATGACGAAAGTAAAAAGACTAATCAGCTATGGACAACCAACAAGCTAACTCTTTAGACCAGCAAAATGCCTAACACAGGTTCAGATCTAAGAGGCCAAAGCAAGACTAGTTTACTCTTCGTTATGGGAAATTGTAAATGAAGTAAGAAATACAAAAGAACAAATACAATTTCGTTATATAACAGAGGCGGAATGATGGCAAGTAAGGTTGGTTTCAGAACAGGTACAAGACTGGTAACTGGCAGCCAAATCTATAGTGAAAACAGGCAAGAAAAAGGGAGGAAACCCCAACTGCACTAGGCAAAATTGGGCCAACGCAGGTGCTGCTCAGCCAGTCTGGCTCTCAGCGCAGGTAGCCCCTTCGGGACCTGCGTTGCAAAGCAGGTAGCCTGTGTACTACCTGCTTTGGAAAACGAAAGTTGCGTTTTCTCAGTTTCCGGGTCACAATTTTCTCAAAAATGCACAGTTTTTGCTCAAATCAGAAGCAATCAGTCAAGCACACTCAAAGGGATGACAAGGAAGGTGAAAAGCTATCACTAAGAGCTTACAAGGATCCTTTTAGATCAGCTCTTCAAATCATGAACATGCTCAGAAATGAGCTAGAGTAGCTGCCCTCTACTTCGCTTTTGATATAGTCAAAAGCTTTTCGATTTGGTACTCCTTTGTTCAGGAAATGAATGGCAAAATACTACAAACAATCAAATAGATACGATCCCCAGCGGAGTCGCCAGTTTGTTGTAGGGAAAAGTATCCGACTCGGATGACCCTATCCCACTCTAAGGGTGATAGTACCTCAGCAACAACTGTAAAGAAAACTACTTAAGGTTTACTTCTTTATGAAAGCAAGAGAGAATGAAGAAATGCACTAACCGCTGCCTTGCGCTTAATGTCAAATCCAAACTCTTCTCTTTGCTGCTTGCTCCCAGCTCCTTGCTCTTTTGCTGGCCTAGCTACAATGAGATCCTGCAAAATGACAAAGAAGGAAACTACAAGAAGCATGCAATCATAACTGATTCAAGGATTAGCATAAATCAAATATACAATTATCACAATACATCATTGAAACAAGTGCATATAGAAGAACCTCAATAGCTTTTATTAATGGAAGAAGTAAAGTTCTGAGAGTGTTACAACCATTGAAGGCCCCAATCCAGCAACACCTCCCAGCAGAAATAATTTCTCCTCTTCACCTCCTTCAAGCAATCACCCAATAGTTCTATAGTGAAACCAACAGCATATCATTACTTTGCACAAAATTCCAGCCTCCTGAGCTCATAGGAGAGAGCTCAATATATAGATGAATTGAGAAAGGATGAGTCAGCTTGCAACTGATGTGTAGCTGCCGTGTGTCCTCTCTCTCTTCAGTTGATCTTCAGTTCTTGAGTCCACTTGGAGAACCTTGCTTCCACTTGGAGAAACAAAGCCTCTGACTCATCACAAGGCGAAATCCCTGATCCAAGTGTCATTTTTGGAAGATTCCAGAGCAATGACTCAATGTGCCACTTGTCCCATCTCGCTCAGCGCAGGTGGCCTTTGTTCTACCTGCTTTGCAACGCAGGTACACCATGGAGGAGTTGAGTTTCAGCGCAGAAGCCTAGTGGAGCACCTGCTTTGATTTCAGGATTGCTTGTTTTTGAGTGTTTTCAGGTGGAGAACTGATCTGAGAGCTGTTGGTTTGCTGACCTTGTTCCTCTAGGGGTAGGAACATCATGTTTAGGGACTTTGGATCCCTTGGATTATTGACAATTCATGCCTGATGCTGCAAGGCACAAAATTGTCTATAACACATGGGGCAGGTGAAATGGTCTAGTTTTGACCAGTTCTGAGTAGTTTTTCATGGAGAACTTCTGGGAGATGTTGTAATCAGTTGACCTTGTTCTTTTAGGGGTTGGAACAACACCTTTAGGGACTTAGGAGCCCTTAGCTTATGGACATTTATGATTGGGGTTGCAGTGCCCAAAAATGTCTGTAACACAGGGAGGGTTGACTGAATTGGGAATACAACCTCAGTGCCATATACTAGCTTGAATGGAGAATGTTGGAAATAATACTGAGGGGGGGGGGTGAATCAGTATTATCAAGTCAATAAAACTTTTTCATTTCCATACTCTGATTCATATATGTTGCTTCAGTTAAGAATACCAACGTATATTCAGTAAACTTATGATTTAGTTAATTGATCTTCAATGAGTGCATTAGAACATTATCAACCATATTAACAACAAACAGGTGCAGTAAGATAGAACAGATCATCAAAGCCACACACATGAACACCATGATATAAGGTGGAAACCCAAAGTGGGAGAAAACCACCTGCTGTAAGTCATCTCAATCTTCTTTTTAATAAGAAAATCCTTTTACAATATTTCTGTACTGGTGCAGTCTTATACCAGTACGCAGGCTTCTACCTGCAGAGAGCTACAACCCTCTCTCGTTCTCCAATCTTTCCTGGAAGGGAGCTACAACCCCCATAGTTCTTGTACTAGCCGATCCATTTACTAGTACACAGGCTGCTACTTGCTACTATGCTCCAAAGTTTTCAAATGCTACTGGGAGGGAGCTACCACCCCCTTAGCTCTTGTACTAGCTAAGATACTAGTACGTAGGCGCCGACCTACAATCTTCTCTCCTCCAGGTACCACGTTTCATACATTTTCATACTGGATACTCCTGAAGCACAACACATAATCTGAAAGGCCACGTTTCATCCAATTTTCATACTGGACCCATTATTATCATTGAAGCACATAATCAATCAATCTTCTGAATCACCCAAACACCAGATCAATACATATACAAGGATAATATGTGAGTTAGCAACCAGATTTAGTCCATCAGATCACATAAAGATAAGTCATTAAGAACTTGATCCATTCAACCATCAATACTGAAGCTAAACATAATCATGCTGTTATCAGAACTCAATACCAGTAACCAGACATCAATTATGCACCCAGAACCCTGTAGAATAGTCAAAGGCAGTTAAAACAAATTTCAAGCAGGGTCCTCAACTTCACCAATAGACATCTGCGAACATCCACGCCTGTGATGCTTTCTGATATGCGGGTATCTGCACCTGCACAATCTTCTTATCTACGGGTATCCACACCTGCACACTCTTATGCTCTAGGGGTATCCGCACCTGCACCGTGTCGCACCTGCGGTCCTGCGGCTACATCCGCACCTGCACACTCTTCTGCTATGCGGGTATCCGCACCTGCACTGTGTCCCTCCTGCGGTCCTGCGGCTACATCCGCACATGCGCACTCTTCTACTCTGCAGGTATCCGCACCTACACCGTGTCGCTCCTGCGGTCCTACGGCTAGATCCACACTTGCACACTCTTTTGCTCTGCGGGTATCCGCACCTGCACTGCATCGCACCTGCGGTCCTGCGGGTATAGATAGTTTTTCAGTGTTCAAGCATACCCCAGACTATCAGATCTACAGATATGATCATGCGCCATGGAGATCTCGACCCATTCAGATCTAGCTATCACTCAGATCTAGCTATCACTCACCAACCGATCACAAGAATTTCAGATCTAGCTCACCTTAAGATATTCAACCCATAAGTGTGCAGCCAAATGATCTCCTTTCCTTTTTATAGCCTTAGGCCTTTCACAATACCACGGACCAAAAACCATAACAATTCAATACCATGGACCCAATACTTGGGATCAACACTTTTGGATGCAATACCACGGACCAAAACCATAGGATCAAAAACTATCGGACTAATACCATGAACCAATCATGAAAGTGCGTGATATTTTCTCTACATGAAAGAAACTTTTCTCTGCATGAAAGTGCGTAAAATTTTCTCTACATGAAAGAAACTTTTCTCTGCATGAAAGTGCATGAACGTTTCTC
The DNA here is from genome assembly GCA_031772625.1 of Pinus tabuliformis. Classification (NCBI taxonomy): domain Eukaryota; kingdom Viridiplantae; phylum Streptophyta; class Pinopsida; order Pinales; family Pinaceae; genus Pinus; species Pinus tabuliformis. The sequence goes on from CM062805.1 coordinate 869,622,809, forward strand.
TACATGAAAGAAACTTTTCTCTGCATGAAAGTGCGTGAACTTTTCACCATATGAAAGAAAATTTTCTCTGCATGAAAGTGCGTGAACTTGAAAATAACTTTGCTGCACTATAATTTATCATCTGTGTGATTTTCCATCAAGGACAACACTTGTCTCATAATGCCAACAATCTACCCCTTTGGACTTGATGGCAAAGCTAACCTGAGAACTGTCATCTGATTCCTTTGAGTTGTCTGGCATCCCATGCACTCTGTCACATCTGATATCTCTTTCGTAGATTCATCTAGATCTATATAAGTGAGTTTATCTTCTATGAGTTGGTTGCCATCAAGTACAACACATGCATCATAATGCCAATAATCTCCCCCTTTGGACTTGATGGTAACAATACCAAATCACTCTCCCCCTTTGACATCAAGGGCAAAGGGCGGACCAAGATATTCTCTTCCTTTGCTGTCCATACTCCCCCTGAGTACCTGCTGAAATCTCTGAATGAGCTCCCCCTTTTTATATGCCATGGTGCACCAACTTGTCCATGCTCTTTCTGAGAACATGCTGAAATCTCTGCTCTGCTGAAATATGCTTGTTCATGCTCCCCCTGACTGTAAGCAAGGTCTGCAAAATGATGTTCTACAAGAAGAACATGACTCTATACATCATAAATGACCTTCCTATCACCAAAGACTCATACATACATCTATCTCCCATCACAATGGTGATATACCAAAAGTTTACATATGATAACATAAGAGAATAACATCATTCATCCCAGGCATAGTGGGGAAACCAACATAGGCCGTTACATGACCTGAAGAGATCTCATCAAATGACTACAATAGATAGAGACACACTATTACATCATGAGTCTTGATATGACCTTTACATCGAATGATATACATGACATTTATAACAGAGACCAAACACCTAAATAAGATCATGATAAACATCAGCAACGACACTGTATGATCTGCTCCATAGCATCTGTCAACAACAACTAGACCAGCAACTTGTATTAGTGCATGAATCATCAAGGTATGTCCGTATCAACTCATCCTTTTGAATAGAATTCTGTATATACAAAAACATTCTATCATATGTGAGAAACACCATAGCCATCCAGATCTGCATGGACCAAGTATCATCAATTGGGAATATCTACATCAATCAACATATGTACGAAACAACCTATCATCATATAGGTAAGGACTCATCATCATCATGTCTCTAACAATGCAACTTTGAATAATCATCCATGTATCTAGCCAACAATCCTCATCCATATATGTGCCAAGAAAAATAGGAATCCGACATCATAACTCTAAAATATGATCTTTATGCATATGATGACAACAACATATGAGTGACTCATCATCAAGTAAAGAAGATGTGAATTCAAGCTATGTACTTCTCCTTATCCTTATGAAGATCACCATGTAAGCACCATTAGAGAATCAACCATAAATCTGATCTAAATATCAACTATGTAACCCCAAGAATCATCTGAACAACTCATAACCATATCATAGCAAGATGAATCATTTATCCATATAAGCATCATCACCAAGGACTATTAACCATAATGCCAACAATGCATTAAAAGCATATGCTCCCCCTAAACCTGTGCCATCTTGTTTACTGTTAGATATGATCATGCATATCAGCAAGAAGTATCAAGACATCATCATTATCAAGTTAGAAACAAAACACTTCTAAACATCAAGTCATTTCCACACATCATCAACAAATTGTAACCATTATCAAACAACGCAAATAATAAACCGAATCATAACTGATCCTTTTCTTGAACCTGTCCCTACTGCCTTTCCTCAAACAATCATATATGCGACTATGCCATAACCAACTCATGTGACTTCTCTTTAAGAAACTTGCGTATGAGATTTAGGACACTGAAGTTTTACACTTCCAGCTCCCTCTGATTCTGTTATGTCTATATGTTGTGCTGTGCCTCCTCTTTCTGACTGTACTTCTTTCTTCTTCCACATCTTCAAGTGTGATGATAATGTTTTCTCCTTTTGGTATGGTGCCCATACTTTGTTCCTGCATTCCTTAGCTATATGTCCAAGCTTGTTACATGTGTAACATCTTACATGTCTCATATTTCTTCTATAGCAATCAACAGCTCTATGACCAAACATATTGCAAGCAAAGCAATATCCATTAAAGTACCTTGAATGTGATGATCTTTCTACATGATGGTCTTGAACCCTTCTTCTTCTACATCTGGCTGCAACATTTCCAAGATTATGACATACATAACATTCAACATTATTCATAGGAGGAGTAAAAGATTTTCTTTGAAGAATTTCTTTCCTTGGTTGATGATGAGATTGACCTTTCATCTCATTATTGAGCATTTTAGATTTTGCAGTCGAGTCCCTTGTCTTACTTTGTGAAAAGATTCACCTTCAATAGATTCATCAAAACCAAGACCAGTTTTGATAGCAAGAGACCTTTGACTATTAAGAATATCATCCAAGACTTTAGTACTATCTTGAAATCGTAACAGTTTATCCTTTTCTTCTAATTTATCTTTTAGAATATTTACCTCAACTTGATGTTGCTCTTCCTTTTCAAGATACTGCTTCTTCACGTTTTCTTCAACATTTCTTTCTTCTTCCAACTGACGTCTTAGTTCAAGAACTTCATTTTCGTGAGCTTGGAGTAGTTCTTTATTCTACTTCTTTGATTCTTCAAGATCTTCTTTTAGCGAGCGGATCGTGGCTTCAAGACTTTCATAGTAACTGGATCTATCTCTGAGTTTCTTGATGGTTGTGCTTCTTTCATTGACTTCATCTCTTAGTGATGTTACTTCATCTTGCAACTTTTGATATTTGTCCTTGAATAACTTCCTTACCTTGTTTCCTTCCTCTAGTTAAGCTTTTAGTTTGGCAGCTTCTTCTTTGAAGACACATTCCCTATTGTTCAATAGATCTTGTTGATCTCTAATTTTGTCTGTAAGCCTTTTAAATTCTGCCTCTATTTGATATCTTTCTTGCTCACCCATAAAGGAAAATTTAGTTGTTTCGCTATCACTTTCATCTTTTCCAAATGGATAGATAGCTGGAACATCAGAGGGTACCAAATTCATACCTGATAGTTCATCTTCATTCTGAAATGATTCTGAATCTGATGTGCTTCTTCCACATAATCCCCAATCGATTCTCCCACTGTCATAGTTCTTCTGAGATGTCTTCTTCTGCTTAGGCGCTTTCTTCTTAAGCTTCTTTCCCATTGTTCCACGGATCTCCTTCAAGCGATCAAGCTTCTACAAAAGGACCGGCTCTGATACCAATTGTTGGAAATACTACTGAGAGGGGGGGTGAATCAGTATTATCAAGTCAATAAAACTTTTTCATTTCCATACTCTGATTCATATATGCTGCTTCAGTTAAGAATACCAACGTATATTCAGTAAAATTATGATTTAGTTAATTGATCTTCAATGAGTGCATTAGAACATTATCAACCATATTAACAGCAAACAGGTGCAGTAAGATAGAACAGATCATCACACATAAGCCACACACATGAACACCATGAGATAAGGTGGAAACCCAATGTGGGAGAAAACCACCTGCTGCAAGCCATCTCAATCTTCTTCTTAATAAGAAAATCCTTTTACAATATTTTTGTACTGGTGCAGTCTTATACCAGTATGCAGGCTTCTACCTGCAGAGAGCTACAACCCTCTCTCGTTCTCCAGTCTCTCCTGGAAGGGAGCTACAACCCCCATAGTTCTTGTACTAGCCGATCCATTTACTAGTACATAGGCTGCTACCTGCTACTATGCTCCAAAGTTTTCAACTGCTACTGGAAGAGAGCTACCACCCCCTTAGCTCTTGTACTAGCTAAGATACTAGTATGTAGGCGCCGACCTACAATCTTCTCTCCTGCAGGTACTACGTTTCATACATTTTCATACTGGATACTCCTGAAGCACAACACATAATCTGAAAGGCCACGTTTCATCCAATTTTCATACTGGACCCATTATTATCATTGAAGCACATAATCAATCAATCTTCTGAATCACCCAAACACTAGATCAATACATATACAAGGATAATATGTGAGTTAGCAACCAGATCTAGTCAATCAGATCACATAAAGATAAGTCATTAAGAACTTGATCCATTCAACCATCAATACTGAAGCTAAACATAATCATGCTGTTATTAGAACTCAATACCAGTAACCAGACATCAATTATGCACCCAGAACCCTGCATAATAGTCAAAGGCAGTTAAAACAAATTTCAAGCAGGGTCCGCAACTTCACCAATAGATATCTGCGAACATCCGCGCCTGTGCTGCTTTCTGATATGCGGGTATCCGCACCTGCACAGTCTTCTTATTTGCGGGTATCTGCACCTGTGCACTCTTCTGCTCTGTGGGTATGCGCACCTGCACCGTGTCGCACCTACGGTCCTGCGGCTACATCAGCACCTGCACACTCTTCTGCTATGCGAGTATCCGCACCTGCACTGTGTCGCTCCTGCGGTCCTGCGGCTACATCCGCACCTGCGCACTCTTCTGCTCTGCGGGTATCCGCACCTGCACCGTGTCACTCCTGCGGTCTTGTGGATAGATCCGCACCTGCACCGTGTCGCTCCTGCGGTCCTGCGGCTAGATCCGCACCTGCACACTCTTCTGCTCTACGGGTATCCGCACCTGCACTGTGTCGCACCTGCGGTCCTGTGGGTATAGATAGTTTTTCAGTCTTCAAGCATACCCCAGACTATCAGATCTACAGATCTAATCATGCGCCATGGAGATCTCGACCCATTCAGATCTAGCTATCACTCACCAACCGATCACAAGAATTTCAGATCTAGCTCACCTTAAGATATTCAACCCATTAGTGTGCAACCAAATGATCTCCTTTCCTTTTTATAGCCTTAGGCCTTTCACAATACCACGGACCAAAAACCATAACAATTCAATACCATGGACCCAATACTTGGGATCAACACTTTTGGATGCAATACCACGAACCAAAACCATAGGATCAAAAACTGTCGGACTAATACCATGAACCAATCATGAAAGTGCGTGATCTTTTCTCTACATGAAAGAAACTTTTCTCTGCATGAAAGTGCGTGAACTTTTCTCTACATGAAAGAAACTTTTCTCTGCATGAAAGTGCGTGAAAGTTTCTCTACATGAAAGAAACTTTTCTCTGCACGAAAGTGCATGAACGTTTCACCATATGAAAGAAACTTTTCTCTGCATGAAAGTGCATGAACTTGAAAATAACTTTGCTGCACTGCAATTTATCATCTGTGTGATTTTCCATCAAGGACAACACTTGTCTCATAATGCCAACAGATAATTCCTTGTGGATTTCTTGGTGGTCTCTCTGTCAGCCCACAGTGCATATTTGAGCTTAGAATATTCAAACTCTTGTTGGAAGATTCTGCTAGACCATTGCCTTGAGGGTAATATGAGGTCGAATGAACCAGCTTAATGCCCATTGCGTCACACATGTCCACCAATTCTTTTTCCCTGAAGGCTGCTGCATTGTTTGTAACCAGTTTATGGGGACAACCAAACCTAGTGAAAATATTTTCATTCAAGAACTTCATGACCACATGATGATTAGCCTTTCTGGTAGGGATCGCTTCAATCCACTTAGTGAAGTAATCGGTGGCTACTAAGACCCATCTATGCTGGCAACTGGAATGTGGATTGATTTCTCCATTGAAATCCAAGCCCCACTGCTGAAAAGGGCCACTAGCATGTATGGGTTTTAAGGGCAAGGACTTCAATTGCTATTTTCCCTCAAATATTTGGCACCTACCATAGGATTTAACAAATAAGAAGCCATTAGAAAATAAGGTGGGCCAATAGTATCCAGGTCTGAGAATCTTGTGGGCTGTAGTTTTCCAATAATGATGCCCTCCACACATGCTGGAATGAAACTGCTGCATGACTTCAATGGATTGTTCTTTGTCTAGACACCTTAGCAGAATTCCAGAGGGATCCCTCCAGTAAAGCAGATTTTCATGAATGTAATATTTAGCTGCCCTGAGCTTAACAGTTCTGGCTTGGCTTGAACTAAGGCCTAGAGGAAATTCTAGCTTCAGCAAGAATTGAGCTATGGCAGAATACCATTCACAAGAAGCTATATTTTCTGCCAACGACTGATTTTTCTCTGGTTCAACTATTTTTTCTTCTGTCTGACCTTTCTCTAAAATTGTGTTTATGAGATTTATGTCCAACATTATGCAATTATCTTTAGCCATTAGTCTGGCAAGGCCCCGACCTCTGACAAGCTTAGTGGGCTTCAATTCTATGTTAAATTCAATCAGTTTTGCAATCCATTTAGCCCTTCTTCCATCAGCATCAGGCTGTGTTAGGACATCTTTTATGGAAGCAGAGGGTACATATGCAATTATCTTGGAATGAAGAATGCAGATTCTGAAAGCTTTCAAAGATTAGATAAGAGCATATTCTTGTTTTTCAATGATATTGTACCTTAGCTCAGCATCCCTTAAAGTTTTGCTGAAAAATTCCATTGGATGCTCTAAACCTTCTTCATTTACTTGCATCAAAACTGCTGCAAGGGTGTCCTCAGAGGCAAATGAAAATATATGGAACTCCTTGCTGTAATTTGGACTAATTAAAGTAGAAGCTTCCATAATAGCCCTTTTGATGGATTTAAAATATTTTCTTGCTGCATCGTTCCACTTGACTTTTGACCCCTTTTTCAACATGGAGGTAATGTGTTTTACAAGTTCTACAAAATTAGGAATAAACCTCCTTACAAAATTAATCTTTCCCAGAAAGGACTGGATATCTTTCTTTTATCTTGGGATAGAGAACATGTCCTAATAGCTTACCCTCTTCTAAATCGAACTGCAGCAGAAACAACATGTCCTAATAGCTTACCCTCTTCTAAATCGAACTATGACTTTTTAGGATTTACTGAAATCCCAAAAATTTTGCACTTCAGGAACACTTTCTTGCAAATGATCATGACAGCTGCTGGAGTACACTGTTATATCATCTAAGTAGACAAGGAAAAACTTATCCTTATCTCCTACAAATGATATATCCATAGCTCTCTGAAAGGTGGCTCCAACATTCATCAATCCAAAATGCATCTTAGAATACATAAAAGTGCCCCAAGGAGTAGTGAATGCAGTCTTCTCTTGGTCACCTAGGTGTATAACAACCTGGTTGTACCCTGAAAATCCATCCAGGAAAGACATCACTTTGGCTCCTGAGACTTTCTGCAGCAAGTGCTCCATCTTGGGTAGATGGTAATTGTCTTTCTTAGAACATTTTTTTAAGTTTCTGAAATCAACGCAGAGCCTGATTTCTCCACTTTCTTTCCTCACTACTACCAAATTGGCTACCCATTTTGAATATCTGAGAGGGACTATGATTTTGGGAGCCAGTAAATTCTTGATTTCTTTTTCAATCAACGGGAGGAGCAAAGGATTTATTGTTCTCAGTTTCTATTTGAAAGGAATGGTGTCTTTCTCCAAAGGGATTTTGTGCTGGATGATCTTTTTGTCATATGTTTTAGGTCACTATATTCCTAGGCAAAGACATCAGCAAATTGCTTCATTAGATTGCAGTATAAAGAACTCTGGGTAGTAGACAAATGAGTGGACAGATTTATATATCTTGGTTGTTCTGGACTCCCTATATTATGCTTACAGACTACGGACTGGTCTTCTTTTTGGGCAGCCTTATAAGGCACATCATTTTTGTCAAACAACTTTTCTAATGGAACTAGACCCTTAGGTATATAATTGTTGGGAAGTTGGACAATGCTATCTTTACCAATTCTGTTTCGAAGCTGGGATTGGGGATTTTATTCCAAGGCTTCATTTTCTTGATCAATTTTCATTTCAGAGAATTCATCAATGACTTGAAGAAATCCATTTACCTCATCATCATCCTCAAAAACTTTCCAATGCTGGACATTATCAGGCAAGGATGGTCTATATTTCATCTGAACTTCATAAACTAGTCTGGGAGGCATGGGAGGGATAAACATGCTAGTAGACACAGCAAGGGAATCATTAAGCTAATTTCTGACTCTAGGGATATATGAGATACAAAAACGATCAAAATAATCTTTGAGTCTCCATACCTCATCTCTATATGCTTTCAGCCTTGGGTGCTTCGCTTGAAATGTTTTGTTCACTTGCTGAATGATAATATCAAGATCTCCAAACACCTTTATGTTCCTGATTCCTTTGTCTTTAGCTGCAATGAGACCCGATATAAGAGCCTCGTACTCTGCTATATTGTTTGTGACTTGAAAAGCTAGCTTAAATGATAGATGTGTGCTTTCTTGTTCTCGAGATATCAGCACCACCCCTGCTTGTGCAATCTCCCGAGAACATGCTCCATCAAAGAACATTTCCCAAACCTGACTTCCTTGCTCTCCCTCGGCCAGATTCACTGGTTTCTTGATTAGCATTGAGGCCTTCTGGGATTCATCAATTTGGAGAATACATTCTCCAAAATCGGTGTCCATCGCATATATGGGATGATTAGAAGGGTTCTCCTCATCACTGATGATGTAGGCTAGCTGTGCTTCTCTCTACAATCTCCTGCTTTCCCCTCCAAAACTGGGACAGTGGCATAAGATAAGTCATTCTGTAATGTCCCACCTAGTCTCTTAATCCACCCTCTGGATAACAGCATGCCAAACTTGGGAGGGACATCTGCTACCACAATATCCATAATCATGCTCTTCATGGGTAGTTGAGTTAGGGTAATGGCCGGGTCTTTGATTAATCCTAGGAATTTTACCTTTCTTGAATCAAATGAAAATAAGTCATGATATGGTCTAGTGATATCAAGGCCTAACTCTTCCATGACAGCGTTAGGCATCAAATTGTGGCTCGCCCCTGTGTCTAGCAGGCAATTATGGAGGATTTTATCATGAATGGTCAAGTAGACATAGAACGATGGGGAGCTATTATCAACAGGTTCAATCATTGGGCTAAGCACAACTGCAAGCTTATCATATTACAAATTGACGTAGTCGGAGAGGTTGATGAGGATTTTAGCTCAAGAGCATCAAGGATAGGCTTTCTAAAAACTTCACTCTTTACAAGCTCTATCAGAGGCACAAATATTTTTAGCTTCTGGACTTCTGATTCAAAACTGAAAGGGGAAGGGGACTTGTCAGGACCTCTTACCTCTTGAGCTAGTGTTTTGGGGATGACAGGATCAGCTGCTGGTCTTTTCTGTTTGATATTCTATTGCTCTGTCGGGATAGCATCTCTTTGGACAGGATTCTCCTTGACATTGTTTGCTTTTGACCTTAGATTGTATCTCTGCTATTCACCAGTCTGCAGAACAGCCTCTTTGTCCCATTCTTGACTGATTTGGTCCTATAGTAATGATTCTTCATAGGCAGCCAATGTCAGGAAAGCAGCACTACCCTTATCTTCCATGTAATGAATTTCATCCTCTTCTTCAAGCTGTTCCTCTTCCATGACTAAGTTTTGGAAAGGAGCCTTAACTCTTTGTTCTTGATTTGCTTCTTTACCCCTTTGACTGATTTGCAATTGTTCATTTTCTCTTCTGAAAGGATTTGGATTTCTTGGAGGAAATGTGTTTGGAAGCCTTGTCTTTCCAGAGCTCTGCTCAACCTTCAGCTTAGATATCTCAGCAGCCAATGACTCTATCATTTTAGTCATTTTTTCTAGTTTCCGAAGATGAAGCAGAGGAAGAAGAAGCCTCACCTCTCTACCTCCTTCTATCAGCATGACTTTTGAGCTTTTCTGCAGCCATGATATTCGATTCCACCTTTAGAGCTGCATCTTGCATTTCAGCTAGAGTGGCACATCTTCTTTCTCTTAAAAGCAGGCAGAAGTTAGAGTCAAAAGAATTGGCATAAGCGAGTTTGGAAAAGGTGGGGGTAGGCTTTACTTCAGCTGGTATCTTACTATACATGTGGTTAAATCTTTTATTAAAATCAGGCAATGACTCCCCATTCTCCCTCTTTAGGTTTCCAAACTCTGTATGGTAATAGAGCAGGTCTTTCTTATCTCCCCAATGCTTCAAAAATGCATCATCTAAGGCTTCAATGTTTGTTATTGAACGAGGGGTCAACTCTCTGAACCACTTTCTAGCCTCTCCATCAAGGCTTTGGAAACACACTCTCATCCACACATCATCTTCACTGATATCTAGGTTATCAACATAGCTATAAAAAGATTCAAGGTGTTCTTCAACTGTTACTCCCTCTGTACCAGTGAACTTGGGCATATATTTTTGATTTTCTCCCGTAGGCATGGCATTCAAAGGAACATGCAAGACCAGGGGTCCATACCTAGCGGCTATGATTCTTTCCATCTTTGTGGGAGCTTGTTGGCCTGCCATCACTGGGATGGGTGGGAGGATACTGGCAGTTTGAATAATAGGGGGCAGTGAAACGGATGACAGAGACAAAGGAAAATGATGGACTGTATGGGAGAATTTCTTTGGACTGAAATCCAAAGGGGAACTAGATAAACAAGGAGCTTTATGAATCTCTGCAGGTATTTCTTCTCTAACAATGCTAGGCTCTAGATCTTTAAACTGTATATTCTCAACTATAATCTTCTCTTGCAGAGATACATATGATTTATTAGGCTTACCTGATCCTGATGCTCCTTTCTGTGATGTTTTCATTTGCTTAGCAATCTTCTCAGGGTCAGGCACTGAGTCAGCTGGTGATTTCTGAGGATTTCTCTGGGTATGCCTCACAAACTAAGCCAGAACTGTAATGGGGAGTCACCACTAGGTTGGTCCTCTAGTAGAGTCGCTAGATAGATGATTACAACCTGAAATGTGTCTAGACCTTGTCTATCATCAAAGCATGGAACTGTGTTGTTTTCCCACGGAATCTGAGCTTCAATCTCCTCTCCCCGGAAATGGTGCCAATTAATGTTATCACCCCAAGAAACTCTCCTAGGTTGTAGCTCGGAGATGCTCGGGAACATTACAAATTCAACTTATTGTTGCAAATGTATGAATGGAAGAGATGATGCTTGTTCAAGCCAGATAACCACTTCTACTTTTGCTTGACTCCAGGCATGCGTGAACACCCCCAGACTACAAGGATTTAGACCACCAATTACTCACAATTTAAGGATTGGGTGAATATGGAGAATACTGACCACACCAGCAGATGCACAAGACCATGTGATGGCCGGCTGCAACCAATAAAGAAGTCTGTAAATCTAATTCTTCAACACACAGACAGGATGACTTCTCTCTGGCATTAGGTGAAAAGAAACTTGAATAACTCATTCACTGATACATACAAGATTTTAACATAGAGGTAGGATGAAAGCTCCTATAATGCTAAATATTAAGAGCTCAGAAATACAACATATCAGGCACAACTTAGAACAGAAGGATAATGCAAAGGGAGCAATTAACAGCAAAAGAAGCTTGTATTAGCTGAAAATGAAGATGAGACGCTGCAAGTATCAAAATAGTCACAGTCTCCAGAAGTTGAACCTTACATCAAAACATCAACCATCAACCCTGATTACATCTTGTTTTTGGGTATATATAGAGTTTCATTACAAAGGCACTTGGCCATTCTAAGTATGGAGGGGTCATAATTGACCACCAATCGCTTTAACTGCTTGATGGAGTCTAAGTGCGATTGCTTGCTGTAGTGGATGAATTTGATCTTCTCGAGTGCTCCGCTGTCCTCTCAGGTGGCTGAATTATCGTATGGGATGAAGTCCCATAGCTGTTAAATGCATTTGTTTGTTCGTGCTCTGTCCTTTTCCTTCTCGGCCATACTATCTGTTGAATGTGGCTGTTAGGGAGGAAATGTGCCTGGGACTCAAAACTAGTCACCTTCGTCCTTCAGGTGCACGGAGCGGGTAGGGACGTGGACTGCATGGCGAACAGATAGGTTGGATGAAGGATGAGGATCAGCCATCGGATTGAGCGGATGGACGGCGGAAATGGCTTGGTGGGGACCATCGAGAAAAGCGGGGTGGAATGAACAGGGCCCGTTAGATCTCGGGTGAGCAGACCCAACAGTTGTTGGGCGGTGGAAGCGTATGAAGGTTGGTAGATGGGTGGTAAGCAGTATTGATTTCACAACGTTGGGGAGTTTGGTGGTAAAAGGGTGCGGCGTGCGATACCATTCATAACGTGACGCATGGCGGTGGAGGGGAGGGGAAAACCACCCTCAATTGCGTGTTAAAGTGGCATTACTTCGTGGGTGCAGGGAGAGTGGATGTCGTCCGATCGTGATGGGATTGATTGGATGGTGGAGGAGTGATCGGGCAAGACAGGAGTTGTCGGATCGGGTTCTTTGGTATTTTTGGGTATTTACGTATGGTGATGTGCGATTGCAATCAAATCGCATCGGTGGAAGCAGAGGGGTGCAGCCTTTATACATACATGGATGTGATTTGCGATAGCGATTAAACCTGGACCTGATAAGGAATTAATCGTTTCTTAGGACCCATGAAAGGAGAATGAGCAGTGCAAGGGAAGGAGAAAGTGACTGTTATGAGTCTCTTTTGGGTGTGACCATGGACTAAGCTCACTTCCAGCCTTTAGAAATCATCGTTATACAACATAGCTAACAGTAACTTTGGCATACGATACCCATTTGGTGCATATGATACCTCAATAGAATATATATCCAAGGAATATTAGTGAGGGTGGAATGTGTCAAATTCTGTAACTCATGCAAATTAAGCCAAATTTACAAAGAAAAACATATATTATTGAGAGAATACAAGACATTTACCTTATTACTTGTTTATGTAGCTCTGATGGTTATTTATTTCAAAATAATAGTGTGGTGATGTAAGGATAAGTGGCAAATGAGTTAAAATTTAGGTAACAAACTATCAAAATAGTGTAAATCTTATGGCCCAACATGAACTAATAATCTGCATGGATTGAAAGATGACTGCATTTATTCTTCTCAATTTATTGCTAATCACCCTTCATCATTCCCAAGAAGATACATAATTGATTACCATGAATGCACCACCACATTTTAACTTGGCCTCTCACACCACCACAATGCAGTAGTAGACCATTTGCACAATCACCCTCCATTCATTTTCCTTAGACCAATACTAGGAAATGGGGCCCCCACCCTCTGCAGTCACCCCCTGCACCATCATGCAGGTCATTGCACATCAAGGCACCCCATATCCATGTTTGTATATTCCAAACCACTTTTTTCCATTCTTTTGGAAACTATACAAATATTTTTTTTGGAAGTAAGAACCTCACTCATTTGTGTGTATATTATCTTATGAAAGTCCCTAGTTTTCCTCAGTTGGAGCAAAAATTTCATACATCATCTGCTCAATAATGATTTCTCGTCATTTCCCATCGTCACTTCTACCTAGGACATAATATTGTAGTCGACCCACCACCTCCATTCAAAGCAACTATTTATCACTCTGGATGTCCTATTGACTCTAGAGGCTTACTTATTTTCACTTGTTTTAACTACTACCACATGCACACATGCTTTAACCTTGGGAATTTTATAGTACATTTCACCTTGTTTACCTCTATCATCAAGCCAATGTCTTCCATTCATGATTCTCTACATGTATCAAGTCTCTAGTGGATTTCCTAGGAAACTTTTTTCCAGATGGTCACATCTTCCTTCTTTTCGACACCAACTCTCATTTTCTAGAATGAAACTAGTACCTTGGTATTCATACCTACTCAAAATTAACGTTAAGTGGAATAATTACAGTCATAATTTCCAATTGATTCCACTAACACCCCCAATGTTCGATGCCAATTATATTCTCACACTCTGGGAGTGTCGTAATTTGCAATAATTGCGGTTCTCACATTTGGTCAAAGATCCATGCACTAAGCTGGCACCCCTATGAATTATGACATCAATCCTTAGTTGTGCCTAATGCATGGGGGAATACCAATTAGCCTTTTTTAAGATATACCCCAAGGGAAAAGCATTCATTTACTTAACATACAACAAATATGTTTCCCAAAATCTTTTGACAAGACTTGTCTTGTGTATTTGTAATCATTTTAGTCAGTCATGGTCACGAGCATGGGACATGCCCTCCTTGTATGGATTTTTTGTAAATATATTTTATCAACACTGGTTTCTATAGTTTCTTCTAAAGGACCTCCTCACCTCTCTCCAAATACGTATCTCTTGCCCAAGAAGTCAACACGACTCATCATTAGTTAAGAAAAAATGATGTATTTCGTGTTGAAATTGTAATTAGGTTCGGTGTTCCTAATATTTTATCATTATAATTTTGTAAAGAGTTAAAATGAATTTATTTCAGTCAAAAATAAAAACAATTTTTCATGTCCCATTTGGATATTTAAAAGGAAATTTTTTATTTTTTATGGTATATTCTTATCTCTCCAAGTGCCTAAGTTGGCCCTCCAAGAATTCATGTCGGCCTATCTATGAAGACACCCATTTAGTCTTGATGAAGGCTATAAATATAGCTCATTCATATCTCTCTAAAGCACCATTCTAGAAGAACATACATCAGTGGAATAAGCGAAGTAGAAGAACATATATCTAAGGAAGAATGTGAAGTATCTCTATGGTAACACTTGAGATTTGAGGCAAAATTATGAAGCTACACATCTTTGTAGAATGCAAACTATTTGAGGCAATATACTTATGTGGAATGCAAACTATCTAATGCACTATTTCTTCTATGGTTATGTGAATTTCTAAGGCACTTTTTCTCAGTGGGATGTGGCATCTAAGGACAAGAATATGGCATCTTGTGACCATACCTATTGACAAAGTTATCATGAAGTTCGATATATTAATGGAGGGATGACTTGGCACTTGGACTACTGGTCAAGTTAGATGTGACTTGGGTTTCTCTTGTTGACATATATTATATAAGGAAAGGCCCTTGCTGGATTTTCCCCTCAATGGGTTTTTCCCTGAACACTGGCCTAATCTCTAGTGTCTATTGTCTCTTGTGCATTATGATCTCTACTTTATTTATACTTTTGAATGTATAATATCTTGATGACATAACTGAATAAAGTAAATGCTAAAAGGAAACATATATATCCTCCATAAGTAATTATCATGATTATAAATTCTAGTTTGCAAATGAATTTCAATATGGTTTTAGAGATAGTTTGAAGGCGTTGAAGAGAAGTCCTAAAAGAATGGCATCCAACTTACATATATGTAATATGTTGCGAGTTCCCCGTGGTATTATAATTAAGTAAAAGTTTGAATTATCTCTATGACTCTTCAATCATGAGTTCTAAATCAATGAAGAAATCCCAGACACTAATGGAACCTAAATTTACATATCTGTAAGGGATCTAAGCCTGTTTAGGATAGTGACATGACTATGTTAAATTAAAAGTGTATTGGATTTATGATCAAGTCAAAAAGGAAAGAAACATTTGTATCTGTGATCAAATTCAAGTCTACATAATTATGTTTATGATCTTGTGTAATAAAAGTCAAGTCCTTGTGGTAGACCAAAAATATGTACCTAACATCATAAGTAATAAGAAGAAATAAACCATGAAATTATTGGCTATTGAAACCATTAGATACATGCCTTTATTAAGTATTCAAGCCAAGACGAAGAGCCATCTCAAAAGAAGAAATCCGAATTATCCCTCTATGATGAAAACCTGAGTTATTTTATGGTGAGTCTGAATTTTCCTGTGAAACATGATCAAAGCTCCCGTGATCAGGTATTTAACCAATTGAAGTAGTCCATATAAGAAAAGTTTGTGGCATGGTTCAGATCCATGGTATAGTTCAAGACTCTTATCTCTATGGATAAAGGTCCGAGCATTCAATGAAAAATATAAACAAATCTGAGCTACATTATGTTACAATATGAGTTTATGGAAGAATGACTAGGTGGCATTCCAAGGTTTGTAATTTATATCCAAGGTCTATAATTGCTATCTCAATTATGAGGAAAGGTCGAACATTTATGTAGAGACCGAGCTTCCTCTCTATAAGATCCATGTGGACTATGTATGTATGAAATATGTGGTCCAAGCTAAATTTGAGAACCGAGACAAAATACTTTGCAAATATTTCTTTGAAGTAGCCCGAAGAAATTGTGATCTAGCATCATATTCAAGGTAGATACGAAAGACATATATGGTTGAAATAATACTTCTTACACTCTACAATAGGTATGTATAAATTTTTGTTTTTATATATCAAGAACTAGCTCTATGTTGTAAGTCCATTTCAAAGTTCTCTTACATCCAATGTCTCATCAATCACATTTTTGGATATACTAGGAAGGAATCACATTTAGATCTAATATAGTATGAGGGATTGTAAAGATACATTATATAAGAGGAGGTATTCTATCTCTTGAGGACAAATACACAATCAAAATCAATAGGTGCTGCCCTCATGAGTATTCATCTCTTGCATATGAAGTTTTTATTATTTTCTATTATCAAGGTTAAATAATCAATGAACGAAACATAAATAAATCCATCTCTTATATATAATGCTTGTTAATAGCATTTTTTAGGTTTTTAACTAACACATTAATATACTTGTAAAATTTTCAAATCTAAAGGATGGCAGGTCTTGAAGACTTTTGATATTGAAGCATCTAGGGTTTAGAAATCCTAGCAATAATTTTAATTACAAAAACCCTAACCATAGGAGTAATCATTTCCACTGAAAGAAGAAGCCCTAGATCTTAGGAATGATAGAAATGACATCATGTTGATGTGAGGACTAGGATGGTAAAAATTACAAATGATCCAAGATTAAGAGGGAGTTGACTTTTATCTAATGATAAGTATTCTATAACTTTTCTCTTTGATTAAGGTTATTGTTATTAAATTTTAGTATTCTATAACTTCCTTTAGGAGGGTCATAGAGCCCCTTTTCTCTATCAATTCCCTTTAGTGTCTCTAGGATGATTTGCAACTCTTTACACCAAGCAATAAAGATGATTTTTATTTCCGAAATATTGTGTTCATTCTTTTTATGTTTTCAGTTGTTTCTTGCTTTGTATCTCATGTTCTTTCATAGAAATAGCCACATTTCTTGTTTATTGTGTATTCACTCTTCTATCCATCTACTTGTTGGATCTATGTAGGGAAACAATAGCCCTGCAATAGATAGTATTTTGGTCCACCATAGCTCCAAGAAACTAACAACACCAAGGTTTATATGGATATGGTATAAACTAGCATTCCTATTTTCCTCAATCACTAAAATGAATGGACTATTTTTGTTGTTGTATTAAATGATAAACAACACATTAAAATTATATAGTGCTAATTATGCACATCTTACATTCCAATAAATTTTCCTCGACAAGCTACTTGCAAAGGAAACTTATAGTGCTCCACCAATAATACATAATGGGACCACTTGGCTCAATGTAAATGTACCCAACAATATTATATGAATAAATATATTCAAATGATGCCTATGATAATTAAATTCTTTCCAATTGAGAGGAAAGTTTCATTTTTCTTCTAATTACATTAATCCTACTATGGAAGTGAAGGAAATTTCTCCAATTCTAAGATTACTTCTTTAGCAATGTTATTAATATTGTCATGCTTGTGTTTGTACACTCTGTCTTTCATCCATCCATTAAATTTGATTGTAACTTCATATATGTCCATTACAAGTGTGTTTCAATTAAATATTTAAAGCTATAATTTGGGGGATGAAGTGCATCAAGAATAATAAACTTAATGTATGATATCGCTCGAGTCAAATTTTCTTTTAAATATAATCAAGATAGTTTGTAATATTCTCACGTCCTAGCTTGTTGTATAATGGATGTTTTACAAATTTCAAGCTTTGAATTGAGACAAGAGTTTTTAGAAGAGTTAATGTTAGGTCCCTATACTACTAGTGTAACCCCTTATTGTTATTAGTGCAACCCCATTATTATATTGTTGTGCCCATGTAGTCCACATATTGTTATTATTGTGCCCCATAGAATCCCACTATTGTTATTGTTGTGCCCTTACATTATTATTGTTATGTTGGCTCTGATTACATTATGACCCCTTAGACTCATATATATAGAAAGGAGGTCATGTCATTTGAATCATTCAAGAATCATTCATTTGTGCAATGTAAAGGAGGTTTCCCCATCAAAGAGACTGATTTTTAAGTCGTTGATCTAACTTTTCTATCTCTTTGTGAGTTGGTTTCATAATATTTGGTATCAGAGATTTGGATTCTAGGGCTTCGCTGCTCCAAATAGGTATTTTTGGAATTTTTGCTATACCTTTTTTCTGTGACGTTTCAGATGATAAAAAACAAACCCATTTGAGAAGAAATCGTTCTAAACCTTGGGTCTGAATTTCAGATCTTGTCTCACTTTATTTTATGAGATATGATATGAGGAAGTTAGGGTTTTTGTAAGCTCCAAAATTCCATCTCTAACAGGTCATCATGTAATTTGAGAGCTAATTTGTTCTCTACGAAGGTTCAGACTCTGAAATTAAAACCCATTTGAAAAGAAATCACGGTGAAGCTTGGGACTGAATTTTAGATATTGATTCAATATATTTACGGAGATACCGTCCAAGGAATTTATGGTTTTTGCAAGCTCCCGAATTACATCCCAAACAAGTGACCTAGGGAAAATCGTCATAATGTTCTCTCTAAGCATCAAATTGAAATTTCGTAAGGGGATACAAAAAGAGGACACGCTATACTTTTCTCTGTGTTGTTTTTAGGTCCTAATATCAAAACAGTAACACGTGGCACTTCGTACAAGTTTGCTTTACGAAAAACATATATAAGCAGGTCATCTTGGGATATTGGGAATAACTCTTTCTTGTAGAATCAAATTTCAATCAGACTGGTGGCATTGGAAAGAGGACTCAGAGGGCTATTGCAGATCACAATTTCAAACATTGGAGATCCGAAATTACAGAGTTACAGTTGTTTCAAGATTGAGCTCCTAAAATCAAGAAAAAGCGATATGAGGAAGTTTGATGGCAAGGATTTGGTAAATTGGATACTACAGATGGAGCAATATTTTTATCTACATGATGTACAACTGTTACAAAATGTACGTATTGCATCTTTGTATTTATAATCGAATCAATTTTTATGGTATAAAGGGATTTTTTATCATAAACCAGTTGTCACTTGGTCATTTTTCACGGAGGAAATGATAGCACATTATGAGGATACAAAGAGAAACACTTTCTTTAGCCAATTGATAAATCTCAACCAAAAGGGTTCAATGGAAGAGCACATTGAGGACTTCCAAAAATTGAATATAGGGGTAAATGATATTCCAGAGAAGAAAAGGATTGATGTCTTCATAGGGACTTTAAAGGATAACATTCAACATGAGGTTCGTCTTTGGGAACCTGATTCATTGGAGAAGGCATTCAGGTTGGCAAGAAAAAATGAAAGTAGAATTATGCAAACAAGGAATCCTACCACTCACAACTATAAATATGGAAGTGTTTTTTCTCCCAGCCTTCCACAACCTACAAGGTTTACACCACAACAATTGGAAGAAAAAGAGAAAAATGGCTTTGTTACATTTGTGATAGCAAATACACTAAAGGTCATAAGTGTGCTGAGAAGAAATTATTTTGCATATATTGTGAAGAGGAGGAAGAAATAGATTAAGAAACATCAAAAGAAGAGGATATAGACTAGGAACCAACTGCAGAGAAAGAAGAAATGAATCCGATCATATCTTGTAAAACATTGACAAGAATTACCACTCCTCAAACTCTCAATATAGAAGGACATATCAAGAAGAAAAAGGTTCAAGAAGTGAAAGATCACATCGAGCATCAAGAAATGAATCCGACCATTTATTGTAATGCATTGACAGGAATTACCACTCCTCAAACTATGAAGATAGAAGGACATATAAAGAAGAAAAAGGACTGTGCATGGTCTTGAAGGGAGTTATCTAGCTAAATACAAGGAGATGAAATTAGTAATTGGTTGGAAATGGAATAATGACAACATTACCGCAATTTTCAATCTCTTGAACATAATTTATGGATGATATAAAATGAATAGTTTTTTTCTTTGTTGCTATGGAGAATTCTTACAAGATTACTGAAAGGGTGAGTAATAATGTTGGGTTTGTGAGGTATTATACCAACATACCACAATTGTAGGGAATTAAAATTAGTTAAAAAAAACAATCTCAAACCATTGGTTATTTCTCATGCCTCTCAACATAGAACTAAAAGGTGATTTGGATTCGATGGCCAACAATTCATATCCGTACTACTTATGAGAATAACAAGCAAATCTTCCTATACATATATTTCCATTGATATAACCATAGAAAACAATGACTATGTTTTATTGTGCATAATTTAACCTTTGACATAATGAAAAAAAAAATGAATATGGCTTTGAACTATGCACTCACACAAAATTAAATTCACAACTTGGGCACAAAAATAGTCACAATGGACATGAATATTTTACCTTGGAAATCTAAATGAGAGAACCAGATTCAAATGTTTGTTGAGTTATCATTTTGGTGATCTCTGCTTATAATGTATCTCATGGATATCCATGCATAATATCCTCCTTTGGATAATAAAAGTCCTTTGAGAATGAAAGTATGGGGACAAATAGGGAGAGCTAGGGCAAATGGGAATCCCAAAGTCCATGACCTTTCACTTCGCTGATTCCTTAATATTTTCTCTCCTATTTTACATTTTTTCATTTATTTATGTGATTTTATCTCTTTTGTATTATCTATTTTCACATTTACATTGGATTTCATAGTTTATATAATCTATATTAATTACTAAATTATACTATAGATATCTCCAAAAGATCAGATGAAATTAATCTAGATCATGTACCTTTTGTTTGCTTCTCTACAACATGGCTCTAACTCTAGCTCCTAGCTATGACTCTAACTCTAACTTTGGCTCTATCTACTAGTTTTGGTTTTGAGTATGGTTCTAACTTTATTTATTTGATATTTTCTCTCAAGGTGCATAAGTATTCTCCCTTACTCTTAAATTTAGGGATCTCTAAATCTAAACTTTGCAATCAAAATTCAAACCCATATTTCTTAATATTGGAGATGGTCCATCTTGGTATTGGATGAATATAACTAAAATATCGATGTGTGTTTGTTCAAAGAGATATTGGCCACTATTCCCTCATGTAGCAACTCCTTAGAGAGAAAATGTGGCTTGCCTTCTTTTGCTAGATCAATTGCTTTTTAGCATGGAAGCAATTCTTTGGTTCTTGTACATGCTTAAAAGCACTTTGTCTCTACAATAATATCATTTCGATTACATCCTTTCTGTGCAATCAAAATCCATAATATCATATTCTATTTTCTTTCATAGTTGTCATTGATTTCATAACAACACCCCCTTAAAAGACCATTGATCTCTATCATATTAGTATTTGGCACATTTCCAAGAAGGGGTTCTTCTAAAACATTGTAGGTAGTAACTAGAATGTAGTGATTTTGGTTGTTGAAATCAACCCATTTTCCTTTTTCATGGAGATATTATTGCTATTATTCCATGGAAAATTTATTCTCATTGAGTTTGATACACATTTAGTTCATTATATCTTGGGCTTCACTTTCACACTCTTCTCTTAGCTGTGTAGTTTTTGGGGTGAATCTTTGGATGAGGTCACCAACTCTTTTCTTGTGAATATCCACTCAAGATGCATTGGTGGAGAAATTTCTTGTTGCTACTATATGGAGTACCTAACACACTCCTCCTTTCCATGTTCCTCTAAGTTTTTTGTCTTGGGAAAGTCTTCTTTCCATTCATCCTATGAAAGCTATCGAGGTTATGTCATGTATCTTGCTTCTCCTAGAGAGATACATCATGGTAACCGTTCTTCCCAGGTAATGAGTAAGCTTGAGTACCAATAGTTGGAAATGTTATGACCTTTACTCTTGTAGCAATGACAAAGAAGGGATGTCATGTTTAACATAAGCCTCTTAGTATTCTCCTTTTTTCCTTAGTTGATTAGTTTTCCACTTTTTCTAAGTACTAGTGTAGGTGGAGCCTTTTCACTTTCTTCATCACTTACCTTCTATAATCGATCACAAGAAAGATAGAGTGGTAGTGTATTTCCTTCTACATCTACCAACACTCTTTCTTTCGATGAGTAGGCCACTTCTACAATGTCCTTTCCCTTCACAAATATGTTCTTGGATTTTGTGGCCTTTTCCTCTTTTCCATTGAAATCCAAGCCTTCATATTTGACCATGTATTCCATAACAGTGGGGCTTACATTGAATCCTTTATTAATTTTTCCTATCCCTTGACCATTGTATCCTGTCTATCTTAATAGTTTAGAACTAGTGCCTTTGACATGATTTTCAAAATCGCCCTAGTTCTCTTCAAAAAGGTTTATAAAAGATGATCTTACCATAGTTGTCTTGGTCATGGTGTTTTCCTTAACACTATTAATGGAAGGTGGCTTTAATTCTTTGTTCTCTTCGACAACTTCTTGGAGATTTTCCAATTCCTCGTCATTCTCTTCCAACTCTTGTTGTGTTTATGAGTGAAGATTTTATGCTTCACTGTTGACACCCTTGAATCTCACTAGGCTGGTGAGATAATGGGACCAGGCCTGAGGTTTAATGCCCAAATATTATTTTACAACTATTTACAACAGATTTATGCAATAAAATAAAGGAAAATTATTTACAGTGACAAAATAAACATAAAATAAATGATATGAACAACCATATACATTTCTATGTAAAAATACACTAAAATTAAAATAAATTAATGATAAAATATTAAAAAACTTTACAAACATATTTTTAAAGATTAGACCCTGTCTTGCATAAAATTGCAAGGACATATTACACAATCTGATATACGTTAAACAACAAATTTCCTACTTTTAATATTAGAGAAATATGCTCTCAGAAATTTAAAAAATATGAAGTAAACTCATTGGAGAAAATTTTGCAAAAACAACTGTCAAAATACTGTATTTATTGATAAAAATGAGAGTACAACATACTATTTTGACTGATTTATGTGGAAACTAGGACCATAAATCACTTTAAAATGTCTAATATGTAACAAAATTAATACATAAACTTTTGGAATGACAAATAATCAAGCAAGTCAAATTGTTGGGAAACTTAGACTCTTTCGATAATATTTGAAGACAAATGATTTAAGAAAAAGATGTACTAGTTAACACCGATATGATGAAATATTAGACCTTATAAAAACACTAATTAATGTAAGAAATAACAACCTTTATGAGAGAACCAAGAATTAGATGAGTTCACTTTCTCCTTGTCACTCTTGAAAATATTTTTGCTGTCACCAAAATAGGTAAGCTCTAGTACTCTAGAATAAATGAATCAAAGAAAAGAATGAAAACTTTCAAAACTTGTGCATGCCTCTCCTCACTAGCATTTTCCATCTTCCCTTCTATGCCTTCTATTTATTTTTATACCCATTTAGGTAGTTGGGGGCAAAACTGTCACATAAATAATGTTTTTGTTATATTAAAACACATTAACACTAATGCTAGATGAACGTAAAGAAAACACATTATGTATATATGAGTGAGGGAATATTGTGTCTGGGTGGTGGAATATGACTTCATATTACATAAATTATCATGGCTCAGGTTTTTTCCCTAACAAAGTTTGTTATCACTTAAGAATTCTAATTCCCAAATTGCTCACATTAGTTTGATGGTAAAGGTTCGATGCTAGTCTAAGTTTGATTTTTTTTTGTTTGCCTTAGAGTCTGAGTCTTAGGAGTCTTGATGGTATACTTAAATAAAGGTCAACTATGCATTCTCATTCATCACTGGTCTCATAACTCACAAAATATCCATGTGTCAGCTTTGTTCCAAGGTGATTATGTGCTACAAAGCTCTTTAGGTGATTTCGTAGCGCATAAATCATTTTTAGATGCTTTCGTAGCGCATTAATCCTTTTTAGGTGTTTCCATAGCGCAACATGTTTTAGGTGATTTCGTAGCGCATAATCCATATTTTACACTGGCTCGCTACGAAATCGGAGATTCATGCAATCCGTAGCAAATCTTTCCTAACTGTCAAATCTATCAATATGGTTTCATCATTCACTGTCAGCTTATACACTCCACATATCATGTCCAACCGCTTATCTCCATCATTACAGTCGCTAGGTACCTTGGTACACTCGGATTGCAAGTTCCAAGAAAAGCCAGGTATTCACAATCTTAGTTATGATTGTATTCGTTGCATGAGGAACAAGTCTACAAGTTTTCAATTTGAATGCATTGTATATCAAGCGAGGCAGTTATCAAGCGAGGCAGCGATTCAAGCAAGGCAGAGATTGAAGATTGAGCAGCGCTAGTATATCTAACCTTCATTACGCTGAAGTCTCATGGAAGGATCTACAGAAAGGAAAGAGCACAGATCAGGGAGATGTTTGAGGAATGAACCTGAAGGTTTAGACCTTATCTTGAAGAACAGAGAAGTTGAGCATGCGTTCAAGCAGGTTGGATGTTGGAATTTTTGCGAGAAACTCCAGGGAGGTCATGCACAAATCACCAAGGAATTTGCTTTGAATTTCACAGGACTGAATTCAAAGGTTGGGATGCTCGAATTGCAAGTCTCACCAGAGGTAATATCCACAGTTACTGAGATTCCAAGGGGACAAGAAACTTGGTTTAAGAATTTCAAATTTGATATGACCCCCTGCAAAGAATTTCTGAAGCCCGAGTTTATTGACTCAGATTTAAACAAGTCTGTGCCTAGAAATTATGTCAAGGACTCATATGCCAATTTGCTTACCTGCATACAGAGGTACCTTACCTATGAAGGGAGATACAATAAGGTGTATTCATATCATTTTAAGCTTCTGCTGCATTTCACAGGAAAGATATCTCTTGATTTACCTTTCTACTTATTTCGTAGCTTAAGAAAAATGTGTGACAAGGTGCAGCTAAGGAAAGAAGCCTGTGAGACCTCATTGTTTCACCATGGCTTAGTTAAGTTGATCGTGCTGCATGAACTCCAGAAAGTAGGTAGGGACTGGCCCACATTCATGTTTATGTCTGGTTTCAAGAATGAGACTGGTCTCAGTCCTCAAGTTGCAAAATATCTTCCAACAACAACTGGTCATTAGGCAGAAACAAGATCCAGGAGGTTTGCAAAGTTGAAGGCTAGGAAACAAGTAAAGGAATCCACCAAGCCACTGATTATCCAAGATACACCCCAGAAGTCCCTTAAAGAGAAAACTCAGATCAAAGAAGGTGCACATGAATCAAACACAGGTGAAGGAGTCCAAAGAAGAAGGACTAGGAGCCAGGTAGCTAAAGAAAAAGGCAAGTCAGTGATTATTGAGGAAAGACCTATTTCAAAGGGAGACTTGAATGATTTAATGCAAGCCATTGATATTGAAGAATCTCCCCTGGTTCAAGTAGATTTGATAGAGTCAGAAAAAGAGAAGGCTAAGAGAGTCAAAGCCTCGAAAAAACTCAAGTTTGATGATCAAGTTGCTCAATTTGTCTTTAGGCCAAGAAGACCCATAATGAGGAATTTCAAACACATACAGGAGGTACTGCCAGGAGCAGATGAAATAGAGGAGATAACACAGTCTCATGAAGGAAAAGATAAAGGTAAAGCAGTTACCCTTCAAGAAGAAGATAGTGTTGAAGAGTTGAAAAGGAAGTTGGAATTGGCAAACTTTGAAATTGCTAGACTGAAGAAAGCCTCCAGGAAACATGCAATCAAGGAGGCTTATTTTAACCAAATGCAAGCTTGGTGGGAGGACAAAACATTTCAAATACCCGAGGTGGTTGATTGTAATGTTCAATTCCGTAGCTGGACTGTCCCTGCAATAAAGGAAGCACAATTCATCAGAAAGGTCAATACAAAGCTGAGAGCTGGGATCAGAGTCATGAAGAAACAAATTGAGGACTTAAAGATGCAGTTAAGCCAGCAGAAAGAATCTCCTTAAGGAAGTCACACATCAAGTAAGGTTATGTTCCAAATTTTGATGGTTTTCCTTGTTATAATCTTTCTTGAAGAATCATACATTTCCACTTAGTTTTGAAAAGCTTTGGAGAAATTGAAAAGAATGTTTAAATATAAAGAAGCTCAAGATAACAAATTTTTGGTATTAGGCTGTGTTTTGGTGATTACACAGTAGTTTCGTAGCACGCTACGAAACTGTTGAAGATGCTGCCTAATGCGCGCTACGAAACTACTGTAGCTACATAATTAAAACCTAGTCAACCAATTTTGAGGGACCGAGGGGAAATTTTTGAAAAATGAATCTCTTCAAAGGATCATGTAACATGTGTCAACATTCAACAAAGGAAGAAACATGTGGAAGAAACCTATATTCAAACTCTAAACTTTTTGTTATAAAGTGATCAAAGTTACTATAATTCATGATATGTCAGACAACTTGGAGGAGGTCTTGTCTTCACACATGGAAAATTTTGACAGCACATCAAGGACATGGCATTTTAATATATTTTTTTATAATCAAAGAAGAAGGGCATGGTTCATTGGTTTCGAATATCTTTGAGGAAAACCAAAAGTAGATAAACAGGGGCAGTTTCCTACTTTTCAGGAGTAATGGAGAAGATGTGACATTAAGGGCCAGCAGGAAGCTACAAACACCTACCACAGCCAAACTAAAAAAGACCACTTGTCAAAGAACGAGAATTGATTGTAATTAAGGCTATTATTAGCATGATATGGAGTTAGACTCCTATTTGGCTTAGGTCTCTAAAAAGTCTAGTTAGCAGTTTGTTACATTTAATAGGTAGTTAAAATTGGAATAGGTGTCATAAGAAGTAGAATTCGAGTTCCCCTCATGTTGGAGGAGGAATCTCAACCTTGTAAAAGAATTCTATATATAGGAGAAAGAGCAATGTACCAAGGGTTGGAAAATTATTCAGAAAAGCTCTGATATTTGTCTTTATGTAAAGACTCTTTTTCAGTAATACAAAATTTGCTTTGCTTCTTAGGACTCAGGAGGGATTCACTGTTTAGATGTGTTGTATTGTTCTTTTCCCAATATTTGCAGCGGTATGAATGTGTAATCACTTAGAACTCACTCATGGCGCTCTAATTTCCTATATACATTCATAGACTGTGTGGTCCTATATGTTTCTGGTATGTTCTAAATGTGTTGAATCCTGAATGCCCTGACTTCTATGTAAGGTTGATAACATTGTTATACTGAAATGATGTTGACTCCATAAGCCCAATGGATAGTTTCTAATTGTGTTTCCACCACTCACATTTTACCTTTGTTTCACAAGAGTTAGCCATATTTATCATAATCAAAGATCATTAATCCTTTGAGAGAGCCCTCTCAGGTTGGGGAGGCTAAGCCTCAGCCTAAAGTAGGTTTGAAATAGTTACTTAAAGTCTGCATGGTCACAGCAGCCTATCAGGGGTCTGATTTTGAGTTAACATTTTGGTGCGTCTGCCGGGAGTCTGAAGATTAATCATTCATGAAATCAAGAAGTTGAACTTCTGAAGGTAGCAGGAGCTCAGAAATCTTTCGAGGTTGCAAAACTACCTTGGCGACTCCATTGTTGAAGAATTCGAAATTCATAGATTCATGGTGATTGCACTGGAGTTATGAAGAACTCAGATGCTACCATTCTTATTTCAAGGTATGCATGCATAAATTTTTCAGGATTTCATGGTTTCCCAAATCATTTTCCCAAGGATACATATTTTCTAAGGAATGGTCCAAAATTCAATGGAGATATTTGAGTTTAACTTTGAAGCATATATCAGATTTCTGTGATTTTACTGAGCTTCTTAGAGTCAAACATGAGGATGTTTGCATTATGTTGTTCTATGATTCATTTCAAGGGAAATGTAAACAGTGGATTGAAAGCTTTCCTGCCAAATCTATTAAGTCATTTGAAGACTTTTGGCTTATGTTTTTGGAGGAATGGCTAGATAGATCAGATTTGGTGGCAAACTCTCCTTCAATTCAAGGTTTCAAACAATGGAATGATGCTCATATTAATGAAGAAATAGATGAAATTTTTTCTTTGTCCTTGTCTTCTTATCTAAAATCATTTGAGTGCAAGACAAAAGATAAGATGAAATTTTTGGATGAATTTGCTAAGGACATTAAGAAAGACATTGAAGGTTTAAAAGGTCAAATTCAATCATATAGTCTTCATAATTATGATCATTCTTTTCAAAAGCTTTCTATGGCAGAACACAAGGAGAGGGTGGTGCTGCTTCCTTTCTCTTTCATGATTGAGGAAGAATACACTGTTATTGAAGACCAGTTTGCACAACCAGAGAGTTATGAGAATCATCAAGCTGATTATGTATTTTGGGATCCTATAGCTAAATACATGGAAGAGTTTTACTCTCCAGTATTTCATTTTCATTTGCATTATGAAGATCAGGTACATTATGAGTTGATTTGGTCATCTCACTATCATGGTTATTTTGAGGTTGAATGCAGTCAAGAGATTCAAGTGTCAGATCACATTGATGACTGGCTTCATTGGAAATTTCATGTTCCTTGAGCTACAAGTGGAGATTGCAGCTGATAGGGTAGGTAGGTAGGAAAATGCAAATAAGCTCAAGGTTGACTGAGCATTTTTTCAGTAGATATAGACTTCTTTCTCCTACAGTGATCATCAAGCTTAAGCCCGAGGTGAAGGCCCAAGAAACTTAAAGGAGATGTTTGTCAAATAAATTTTTGTTTATCATAAGAGGATAAGGCACTGGAACTGCAGGTTCTTAGTGTATCACAAGGGCACACTATCCCAAGTGGAGCCACTGTTATCACTTAAGAATTCTAATTCCCAAATTGCTCACATTAGTTTGATGGTAAAGGTTCGGTGCTAGTCTAAGTTTGATTTTTTTTTGTTTGCCTTAGAGTTTGAGTCTTAGGAGTCTTGATGGTATACTTAAATAAAGGTCAACTATGCATTCTCATTCATCACTGGTCTCATAACTCACACAATATCCATGTGTCAGCTTTGTTCAAAGGTGATTATATGCTACAAAGCTCTTTAGGTGATTTCGTAGCACATAAATCATTTTTAGATGTTTTCGCAGTGCATTAATCCTTTTTAGGTGTTTCCGCAGCGCAACATGTTTTAGGTGATTTCATAGCGCATAATCCAGATTTTACACTGGCTGCGCTACGAAATCAGAGATTTGTGCAATCCGTAGCAAATCTTTCCTAACTGTCAAATTTGTCAAGTTCAGTTATGGTTGCATCATTCACTGTCTGCTTATACACTCCACATATCATGTCCAACCGCCTATCTCCATCATTACAGTCGCTAGGTACCTTGGTACGCTCAGATTGCAAGTTCTAAGAAAAGCCAGGTATTCATAGTCTTAATTATGATTGTATTCGTTGCATGAGGGACAAGTCTGCAAGTTTTCAATTTGAATGCATTGTATATCAAGCGAGGCAGTTATCAAGTGAGGCAGCCATTCAAGTGAGGCAGAGATTGAAGATTGAGCAGCGCTAGTATATCTGACCTTCATTACGCTGAAGTCTCATGGAAGGATATACAAAAAGGAAAGAGCATAGATCAGGGAGATGTTTGAGGAATGAACTTGAAGGTTTAGACCTTATCTTGAAGAACAAAGAAGTTGAGCATGCGTTCAAGCAGGTTGGATGTTGGAATTTTTGCGAGAAACTCCAGGGAGGTCATGCACAAATCACCAAGGAATTTGCTTTGAATTTCACAGGACTGAATTCAAAGGTTGGGATGCTCGAATTGCAAGTCTCTCTAGAGGTAATATCTACAGCTACTGAGATTCCAAGGGGACAAGAAACTTGGTTTAAGAATTTCAAATTTGATATGACCCCCTGCAAAGAATTTCTGAAGCCCGAGTTTATTGACTCAGATTTAAACAAGTATGTGCCTAGAAATTATGTCAAGGACTCATATGCCAATTTGCTTACCTGCATACAAAGGTACCTTACCTGTGAAGGGAGATACAATAAGGTGTATTCATATCATTTTAAGCTTCTGCTGCATTTCACAGGAAAGATATCTCTTGATTTACCTTTCTACTTATTTTGTAGCTTAAGCAAAATGTGTGACAAGGTGCAACTAAGGAAAGAAGCCTGTGAGACCTCATTGTTTCACCACGGCTTAGTTAAGTTGATCGTGCTGCATGAACTCCAGAAAGTAGGTAGGGACTGGCCCACATTCATGTTTATTTCTGGTTTCAAGAATGAGACCGGTCTCAGTCCTCAAGTTGCAAAATATCTTCCAACAACAACTGGTCATCAGGCAGAAACAAGATCCAGGAGGTTTGCAAAGTTGAAGGTTAGGAAACAAGTAAAGGAATTCACCAAGCCATTGATTATCCAAGATACACCCCAGCAGTCCCTTAAAGAGAAAACTCAGATCAAAGAAGGTGCACATGAATCAAACACATGTGAAGGAGTCCAAAGAAGAAGGACTAGGAGCCAGGTAGCTAAAGACAAAGGCAAGTCAGTGATTATTGAGGAAAGCCATGTTTCAAAGGGAGACTTGAATGGTTTAATGCAAGCCATTGATATTGAAGAATCTCCCCTGGTTCAAGCAGATTTGATAGAGTCAGAAAAAGAGAAGGCTAAGAGAGTCAAAGCCTCGAAAAAACTCAAGTTTGATGATCAGGTTGCTCAATTTGTCTTTAAGCCAAGAAGACCCATAACGAGGAATTTCAAACACATACAAGAGGTACTGCCAGGAGCGGATGAAACAAAGGATATAACACAGTCTCATGAAGGAAAAGATAAAGGTAAAGCAGTTACCCTTCAAGAAGAAGATAGTGCTGAAGAGTTGAAAAAGAAGTTGGAATTGGCAAACTTTAAAATTGCTAGACTGAAGAAAGCCTCCAAGAAACATGCAATAAAGGAGGCTTATTTTAACCAAATGCAAGCTCGGTGGGAGGACAAAAAATTTCAAATACCCGAAGTGGTTGATTGTAATGTTCAATTCCGTAGCTGGACTATCCCTGCAATAAAGGAAGCACAATTCATCAGAAAGGTCAATACAAAGATGAGAGATGGGATCAGAGTCATGAAGAAACAAATTGAGGACTTAAAGATGTAGTTAAGCCAGTAGAAAGAATCTCCTTAAGGAAGTCACACATCAAGTAAGGTTATGTTCCAAATTTTGATGGTTTTCTTTTTTATAATCTTTCTTGAAGAATCATACATTTCCACTCAGTTTTGAAAAGCTTTGGAGCAATTGAAAATAATTTTTAAATATAAAGAAGCTCAAGATAGCAAATTTTTGGTATTAGGCTGTGTTTTGGTGATTACACAACAGTTTCGTAGCACGCTACGAAACTGTTGAAGATGATGCCTAATGCACAGCAGTTTCGTAGCGTGCTACGAAACTGTTGTAGCTACATAATTAAAACCCAGTCAACCAATTTTGAGGGACCGAGGGGAAATTTTTTAAAAAGGAATCTCTTCAAAGGATCATGTAACAGGTGTCAACATTCAACAAAGGAAGAAACATGCGGAAGAAACCTATATTCGAACTCTAAACTTTTTGTTATAAAGTGATCAGAGTTACTATAGTTCATGATATGTCAGACAGCTTGGAGGAGGTCTTGTCTTCACACATGGAAAAGGTTGACAACACATCAAGGAGGTGGCATTTTAATATATTTTTGTATAATCAAAGAAGAAGGGCATGGTTCATTGGTTTTGAATATCTTTGAGTAAAACCAAAAGTAGATAAACAGGGGCAGTTTCCTACTTTTCAGGAGCAATGGAGAAGATGTGACATTAAGGGCCAACAGGTAGCTACAAACACCTACCACAGCCAAACTAAAAAAGACCACTTGTCAAAGAACGAGAATTGATTGTAATTAAGGCTATTATTAGCATGATATGGAGTTAGACTCCTATTTGCCTTAGATCTCTAAAAAGTCTAGTTAGCAGTTTGTTACATTTAATAGGTAGTTAAAATTTGAATAGGTGTCATAAGAAGTAGAATTCGAGTTCCCCTCATGTTGGAGGAGGAATCTCAGCCTTGTAAAAGAATTCTATATATAGGAGAAAGAGCAATGTACCAAGGGTTGGAAAATTATTCAGAAAAGCTCTGATATTTGGCTTTATGTAAAGACTCTTTTTCAGTAATACAAAATTTGCTTTGCTTCTCAGGACTCAGGAGGGATTCGATGTTCAGAATGTGTTGTATTGTTCTTTTCCCAATATTTGCAGTGGTATGAATGTGTAATCACTTAGAACTCACTCATGGTGCTCTAATTTCATGTATACATTCATATACTGTGTGGTCCTATATGTTTCTAGTATGTTCTAAATGCGTTGAATCCTGAATGACCTGACTTCTATGTAAGGTTGATAACATTGTTATACTGAAATGATGTTGACTCCATAAGCCCAATGGATAGTTTATAATTGTGTTTCCACCACTCACTTTTTACCTTTGTTTCACAAGAGTTAGCCATCTTTATCATAATCAAAGATCATTAATCCTTTGAGAGAGCCCTCTCAGGTTGGGGAGGTTAAGCCTCAGCCTAAAGTAGGTTTGAAATAGTTACTTAAAGTCTGCCTGATCACAGCAGCCTATTAGGGGTCTGATTTTGAGATAACACAGTTCATGCAAAATAAAAAAATGATCGAGTAGTGTTGAGGGGGTACTAAGATACAAAATTAGGTTAACAATTGTGTGGTGGTTTAGCAGATGTGATCATAACCTTAGCCTTTGTTTACATGTCAAGGATGAGCGAAGAGGTTTTGGGTCATGATGGTTGTTTTTACGTTTATTTTGAACACGCAAAAGAGTGACAAGAGGTCATGTGATGATATTTGGAGCACTAGTTGGTTCATGGGAAAAAACAAGAAAAAGTGGATTGCACACATGACAAGTAGATAGTTTACTCAAGGATAAGCTTGAAATGTGGACACTGGATCTCCTGCATGCTTTTCAATGCACAAACAATACGAAATATTGGGAGGAATATAGTATAGGGGGATTGCTTTCTAACATTGTATTCAACACACCAAACTAGGATATCATTTAAGAATAAAACAATTAGCAGAGACCAGAGATGTAGTCTTTACCATAACTATAACTTATAAGTTTGTTTGCCCTTAGTTCGATTGGTAATGGTCCTCCACATTAGTCTTTGTGCACCCTTCAAGAGTTTCAGAGATCTCCTGAGATATGTTTTGAAAGTTCAACTCTTTTCCAAGAACAATTTGGCATAATAACTACTTTTCTCTAGTTACATCCTCTGATGTGCTTCTTGAGCTATGGGTACGTTGTGTCCTCAAAAATCCAATGACGATCATACCTCATGCCATATGATCCTACTAAAAGCATGGCTTCAAAACATGCAATATCAATTCTATGGCATAATGAAACTATTTTATATCCTTTTGTGAATATTAGTGAGGTTGACAATGTTCAATTAATCCAACTTATATGTCGTATGATCAAGGATGCATAGTATTTCTACTATGTTAAGAATCGAAATAACAATACCCCTGTTCTTGCATTAAGAGCATTGACGGGGTCTTATCGTGGTTATTAACTACATATCTTTATCTGTACTGTGTGAGGCATGTATCACCTCCTATGCATGCCATGGGTATCCCTTCAACTATTGACATCAAATCATATGAATTACATTTGCATTTGGTTATCATTTCCATACCTTCACATCAGGAGGGGACTCTTATGAATTATATTCAATGCTTTGGCCACATCCCCATCAATGTATAATATATGCATGATGTAAGCATTAGGGGGGGGTCCCATCCCTTTCAACTATTTCAATCATTAGATTATGACTTATGCAACCATGCTCCCTATAGCCATATTTGGCCAATTTATTATTCCACATCATATTTAATCAATTGTATGTATCCTTTGTCACTTTGGAAAAGGATTTCCATAGGGTGTTTATATATATTTCTTGAAAAACATAATATTTTTATAACTTTAGATGAATGAAATGAGATTTTTGCATATTTATTACTGCAAAGAGTATTGCCCAAAAATGTAGTTCCATAATGGGATAAATAATTTGTCTCTTTCATGACCAGGAGTAGTCGTCGTGTGCCCATAAATTTTTGTGGATATTGATCCCATGAGTATATTAGTACTATTAGAATAATTAAAACTATCAAGCCATATATGCATTGTAGACAAAATCATAGGTAGGACAATGTCAAAATCTATGTAACACCACATATTGATGTGAGAGTAAAAACTATGCATTGATTTCAATACTCATATCTCCAAGGGATCCCACCTAATAAGATTAAATTTTAATTTCTTTTAGGTTTCTTATTCATTCTTTTTAAGAGGGAGAACCATATTAATAGTGCAATGGTTTGCACAATTTTTTGATGTAAGTGGCTCAACATCTGGCGTTTCCATAGGGAGGGTTGTATGGACAGGCCTGAACTTAGAATTTTTAGGACCGTTGGGTAGAAAAAGAGATAAGAGTAGTGAGAGAGGGTATGCATGATGTCACATAGGGGAGGAAGCATGGGAAGCAAGAATATGGGACACAACATCACCTATTATGTTTTTGAGCAGAAAAATGATGGGGATATTCCAAGTTTGACAACACCATATTTTTGTGAACCAACAAATAACTACTACTCTCTCCTGCTCTATAATAGATATAACTGATAAGAAGTTATTGGTACAAAATTTACAGAATTATCTACTTTTTCGGACCTTCTTAGAAATGGCCCATATATGAAAGAGAAAAATAGTAGTGTAGTCAATAACACTAATATATAAAAAATAAAGAAGAAAAAATAAAAGAAACAAAAAAAATCAGGGAACACTGAAATGAAAATTAGTAACAACAACAACAAAAAATTGAAAAGAAATAAGATGATGAAATAGATACACCAACCTTTCTATGTAGAGGGAGGGAAAGTTGCCTTCGATATTTGTCTGAATTCAAGTAAAAAATATTTTCTCAAAAATGTACTTTGTGATTTCTCTTCCTAATAAACATGAGATTAACAACTTTCCTGTAGCACTCAATAGGAAATGCAACCCAATAAGGGAATAATCCTGTTGGGTCATGTGTGATTGCCTTTTTAGGTGGGAATTCAAAAGTATTTTGTCCTTGCCTATTATTACCTTTGGTGGAAGTATCATTTTGAAAAATTTGAGGATACTTATATGACTAAGAAGGGAAGTCTCTAAACACATGTAATAAATCACAAAATATGTTTCTCTTATCATCAAAACATTGGAAAGTGGCCTGCATGACTTTAGAGTCACCTAGATTTCTAATGTACAATAGTATAATATTTTTCATTTTTATTCATCCTTAGGTCTCGATTTATTATTAGACACATTTCTGGAAAAAATAAGTGTTTTCAAGAGGAGAAAGCCCTTTTGGGTACTTATTGTCATTGAGAGAGATAATCTCCTTCTTACTAGAGGGCTATTCTTGGATGAATGAGTAGATGCTCTTATCATCTGAGAATACCTGCCAATCCTCTTAATTTTACCTAGATGAATCCAATATAGTAATTGTAGAAGGAAATCAAGCATTTCAGGTAGAGTTTTCCTTTGGGGACTAGTGTCATACGTATTGAAGTGATCTGACAGGGCATTTAATTCCCTATAAATATTAGTGATATTAAAAGAAAAACTTTAGAAATTTTTTTCCATGCAGCTTGAGTATATCACTTGATCAATTTATTAGAAGAAGAATATACCCTTTTTATCATGTTTATAATAAGTTTATAATCACCAAAAGTGGTCAAATGCTTACAACACATATTAAGGGCTTGCTCAGTACCTAAAGGTAAAGCTTCAAAATCATAGATGTTATTCACACATTCAAATTCAAGTATGAAGGAAAATTGGTGTATCTTACCAAGAGGAAAATATAACATGGCACTAGTACCATTTACTTCATTTGAGGATGCACCATCGAAGTGCATATGCTTGAATTGATCTTCTTGTTGGGAAAAGGAGGAGGAAATTCTTGTTAAGTAAAAGGAGAGCAAACATGCAAATATTCTTCGATGTAAATAACAATGGGGCCGCGACAAATTATCAATACAAGGTGAAATTATTCTCTCCCTTAAGAAAATGATTTTCTTTCTATCTTTAGGAAGGGTCATATATGTGCCATCCAATGACATGTATCCACCTATCCTAGTCTGCCAGTCTCTACCAAGAGTAACTGAATAGTTGCTTACTAGCATATCCATGACTTGGATGTTCCATGTTATTCAAATTTCAAAATGAGCACACAAAACCAATGAGACATGATTTCACCAATGATTGTTCTATGAGAATTATTATAAACCATCATTTTCTTGGGTTTTTCCTTAGAACATTGTAAGCCTAATTCATCCATAATATTTTTAGTCATGATATTGGGTCTTGACCCACTGTCAACTAAACAAAAATGGGTGATTTTATCACAAACCTTCATAGAGTTGCAAAAATAAGGATTTTTAACAAAAAATATAGAATTATTTACAACAAAGATTTTATTTGCAGGAGGATCCTCTTTGGGATGGTTCTCGAGGAAATTTATAGGAGAAGATATTTTCCCTTCAAGAAAGTTTTTTAAATGCTATTGTTTTTCAAGAATAACAACCATATTGAGCAATGTAACATCATCCTTAATACTAGCCATTTGATTTAAATGTTGAATCAAGAAGCAATCAAAGAGGAAGAGGTGGAATAATTTACGTTCTTATGCAAGGAGGCAACATTTGGGGTTCTTTGGTTATTAGCCTCCTTGGAGGGCTGATTCCTAGCATTTCGAGCTGTTAAAGTTCTTGTTGTCTAAGCCATAATGACTTCTTTATAATATGTGCAATCCATGGTTGCAAACATGGGATCAATTCTTTTCCCAATTTTTTTTCCTACACACTCTTCTTAACCTTGCAAGTATTTTCCTCATGGTATTCTTCACAAACGTTACACCATGGTCAGGAACGAAGGACATTCAGATGGTATGCCTGTGAAGGGTTTATAATGGGGGCTGAAGTAGAAACTTCAACATGTGGTTGCACCACAAATTTCTTATCAAAATAAATAGATTAATTACTCATATCTTGCATGAGTTGGAGAACAAAAGATAGGCCAAATTGATTTACTGATTCTTCAAGTGGAAGATGAGTGTGACGTAATTTCCCTTTATCTTCCAAGCATATCTATAAGGTAGACCCCAAGTTATTTTCATTCTTCTCTTCTAACCTATGACGATAAGTAGGAGGTAATGTACTGTAATAGTGCATCATAGCTGCTTGATTTAATGGCTCAATGATCTCCAATATTTGATTACATAATTTAGTGAAATGAAGATTAAAATATCTAATAGTTTCACCTTTGGTATAGGAAATGTTGTTGTATTCTCGAAGGAGATCAACAAGGCTCTGAGTTTGGATATATGCAAACTTAAACTAGTAGCATAACTCCATCCAGGTAGAGAAGGGTTTAGGTGGAAGTTTGAAGAAATGAACTGCTTCCTTTCCTTCCAAGGAATTCACTAATAATTGTATGCAAGTGTCGTTATCATTGGCACCAATGTTGTGATATGCATTAGAAAGTGAAATTAGGTGTTCATTAGCTATGATGGTGCCATCGACTAAGAATATGGAAATTTATTTTTAAATTTTAGTAAAGGAGTATTTGTGGATGTTATATTTAAGAAAGAATCCACATGCTAAGGAGTGGTGTTCAAGTCCTCCTCAAATTGAAACAAGCCATACTTCCTAATCACTTTGGAAGGATTTATGGTATATCAAAATGATTTAAAGGATGAATAAAGAAAACCATTTGAATAGAAAATGATGTA
This sequence comes from Pinus tabuliformis, assembly GCA_031772625.1. Classification (NCBI taxonomy): domain Eukaryota; kingdom Viridiplantae; phylum Streptophyta; class Pinopsida; order Pinales; family Pinaceae; genus Pinus; species Pinus tabuliformis. Next base: position 869,660,570 of record CM062805.1, read on the forward strand.
GTCGAAAAGGATTGCAAGGAAGAGGGGTTTATAATTGGGGCTCAATCCATGAATTATTCTAGAAGTAAGATATTCGTTGGTCATAATACCAATGATTATGTTTCAACTATTTGTAGTATATTTATGCAAGAAAATAAGGGATAACTATCTACAGAGACAAATCAACAGAAGATAAATCATATGAAGAACCATATACTTTATTGTGGACAAGTAGATTGGATTTAAATAAAATAATGATAAAATAATAAATATCTGTATAGGAATATTTTTAAAGATCAGACCATGTCAGTGATAGAATGTTTGAAATATGTTTTCATTGATGGAAACAAGGTGTCAAAGAAGGTCTCAGGAGATTTAGTTCCAAGCACAAGAAGCCGAATTAAGGAGCAACATGGATGAGAGGTGTGCAGAGCCTTTAGAGTTCATTTTTTTGTAGCATACCACCTCAAATATAGGTTAACCCCACTTAGATTGAAAGAGAATGGAAAGAGCTTTTCATTGATATGTGAAAGTTTGAAAATGGCCTCCTAAATCAAAAGATAGAGATAATCAATGTTTTGGGACCTCTAGTCAAAGTTAGTAGAGATAATAGGTGGTTGGGTGAGTCTTGGCACATAGACAAAGTTGGCAGAAGTGCCAAAGTTGGCAGCAAGGGTGGTGAAGCAACTAAAATAGTTTGGGGCTGACATGGATGGACAAGAAACAATGGGGATCATTCTCATTGGTGCAGGAAGAGCCCACCTAGCACTGTGGCCTGACAGAGAAAGCTCGATGGATAAACTTCAACCATTGTTAGATAGAGATCAAACTTAATGAGGAGGATGATGCTAACTACTGACACTATACTGACAGACCTACCCTGGTGGGTGCACCCCAGAGTTTTGTAAAGAGTGCCATCCAATGAAAAATGAGTGGGAGGTCCCCATTGCGATAACTCAAGTTGTTGAGGGGAGCCCGAAGAAGAAATCCTAGAGGCATAACATAGAGGCAGTGAAATGGAGTGCGATTCCGGTGAAAACAAAGAAAAATGGCTTGAAATTGACAATTTTTTGTTACAAATTCTTTTACGAAGGAAATCACTTACAAAACCAAGGATCGAGGGACCCTTTATCTCTCCTACGACAAGATAGGTGGTAGCATACAGTTGGCCCGGATGACATAAGTAATGGCATCAACATAGGCCAATTAGCAGTGAATATATGGTAGTCATATTTGGCATTTTTGGGCAACAAACCGACTTACTTTTGGGTGACACTTGTCACTAATCATTGGTTGACATGTGTTATAGGTGATGTCAGTGTGACGTCATCTCATTAAATGGAGCCCGATGATTTTTTAAGTGTGCGTGGAGTGGAAGTTCCAGGCAGATGGAGTGCTGGGACACGTCGAGATTGACATGTTAGCAAGTGATGGCCAATTAAATGAGGTCGGGAGGACCTCACAAGACAACTGAGCTTGCAAGGCCCCACTAGAGGATTGTTATAGTGCACAAAGTGGAGACGTCAAGAGAGGAAATATTTGGGACACATTAGACTGACAACAAGCAATGGAATCCAATTAAAAAGGTGTCGGGGCGGTCCCCATGGGACACATTGACCTGATGGATAAACCTCGATGGTTTATAAAGAGGGCATAAGGAAATGCACCGAGAGGAAATGCATTAGGATATAAAGGGCTATGGGCTAATCCCTAACCCTTGATCATTTTACGTAGAAATAGGCTAGGGGCACGACAAAATAACAAAGGGGAAAAATACAAAGCGCCAGGTTTGGGAGCTTTGGGTTTAGTACCACGACATGGTGTTTGTTTATTTTGTGTAGAAACAAGGCCAAGGGCATGGAGAATAAAACAAAGGAATTTGGCCCCTGACAAGTAAAAGACAACTTAGTGCATAAAGGCCTATCTAGTAGTAGTGGAGACCTAGTCTTTCGGAAGAAAACATGTAAAGGGCTAAAAAAAAGGTGCTAAAGGCAAAAAGTGGTGGAATTGGCAGCATTCGTGTAATAAAAAATGTGGCAGTGAAATTTAACAGTGCCATGGATGAGTTGGCTACTATTTTTGGCACCACATTGAGCCAACAGTAAAGTGACAATTCAATGGCACATTTGGTAGTTAAATCAAAACACGATAGAACACTAAATGCATGAATAAGTTGGCATCAAAGTAGATAGTTAAGCCAAATATAATTGTAGATAAAAATTAGAAGAAGTACTACTAAAACCTATAAAATGCTAGAATTGCCAAAATTAGTGAAATAACTCAATTTAACTTGCAAAAAAAGGTTGAAGAATTGGTGAACACAGTCAAAGGAATGAAATAAACAGGACAACGGAAAAAATAAAAATGCATGCATCAATAAAAAAAAGGAAGCCAAAAATATGAAGCCAAATTATTTTTAAGCAGGCTTGAGCAAACTGTTTTGTGATAGAGAAGTGATGTGAGTTTTGTGAGTGAGTTGTAGTGAAGATGCTGGTGTTTTCTTAGTGATCAGAGATTGCTAAACGTTTTGGTGATAGAGAAAATTGATTTATTTTGAAAGCAGAGAAGGACTTCATGGCTCTAGTATGAAAATGGATGAAAAATGAACCTTTGAGTATCAAGCAAGTGGTAACTTGAAAAATCAGGGGTTAGTGTTCCTTCCAGTGGGTGCTGGTCAATGATTGGGGTTGTAGCTCCATTCATTTTTAGCTCATAAATCAGGGAGTTGTAGCTTCCTGTTGGTTGTAGCCAGAGAATTATAACAACAAGTTGCAACTTGTGTTGAAATTGAATTAAAGCGCAGTTTTGAAGAATTTAAGGCTTGTATGTTCCATTGATTGCTGATACTATTTCCTGTCATGCTTATTTAAAGAAATTTCCAAAGTATTTAATGGTGTCCTATTGTTCTTGCACAAAGAAAAATAAAGTTTTTAAAGTGATAAAAAATTATTACAATATTGATACACCCCCTCCCTCTCAATATTGTCTTGGTTTCCAACAATTTGTATTAGAGCTAGTTACTTCAGATCAATTTAATAGTTGGAAGAAAGATCAAGGACCATGGCAAATCGGGAAGGATGATTTACAAATAGGGCACCCATGTTCAATGGACAAACTATGTGTTCTAGAAAGTGAGGATGAAGACCTACATTCAATCACTTGGGGCTAATGTGTGGAATGTAGTGGAAGAAGAATATCAAAAGCCTCCAATAGTGGTTACCAAAAATCAAAGGATGGAATTCACATGCAATGCTAAAGCAATGAATGCATTGTTTGCAGGCCTACTTGAATCAGAGCTTGTCAAAGTAATGGACTGCACTTTTGCCAACTCTATTTGGGACAAGATGAGAAATTGCTATGAAGGAGACAACAAGGTAAAGAAGGATAAACTCCAAGGGTATTGGATGCAATTTGAGCCTTTAAGTATGCATTATGATGAGGATATTGCAAATTACTTCTTAAGGGTTGATGAAGTTGTCAACATCATAAGAGGGAATGATTATGAGCTAGATGAAGTTGTAGTAGTTCAAAAGGTGTTAAGATATCTTCCTGAAAGGTTTAATACCAAGGTCTTACCCATTGAAGAGATGTCTAATGTGAATACTATTACTCGAGATCAATTACTTGGTATAATCAGTTACTATGATATGAGGATTTCAAAAGGGAAGACTATAGCCAAAGAATCAACCTTCAAACCAGAAAATAAGTGCAAAGAAGAACACGATGACTCTTTTGAAACATATGAAGAAGAAGCCAACTTTGTGAGGAAGCTCAAGCGAGGAAGCCAACTGAATGATAGAGTTCAAGCATGTGAGAGGCTGTAAGGAGAAATCCTGTTGCTCAAGAAAGAGTTGGATAAGCAAAAACACAACTCAGTTTGAACCAAAAATTTGGAAAAGGAAATCAAAATTTGAAAGAGATATTGGAAGCGCGTCGAGTTTCTTCAGATCATAATGGTATTGGCTTTGAATTTTAGTCCATCGCAATAAATGAATTAAAGGGAAATAAAAAAATTACCCTTTTTCTAGTAATGAATAAAGGGATTGCGCAACAACAAAAGGGAGACATGCAACCCAAAAGTAAGATCCATAAAATCAACAACAACAAAAGCATAACACTGGCCAAGCAAATCAAATTGCCCAAAATTCAACCCAATGCAGAAGTCAACCTTCTAGTTACAATGGTATTATCCTAGCATATTGTTTCACATGCACAAATTATGGTCATAGAGCAACAAATTGCAGAGTTAATATTTCCTTCAAGCATCTCAAATCTAGAAGAAGATTTTAGCAGAGAAAAAACAGGCCCATGTATAATAATTCTTTTACTCCTCTGAATTATCTAGTGCAATGTTTTAAATGTCAAAATTTTGGGCATTAAGAGTCAATTGTAGGCTAAAGGAGAATAAGAGAGAGCCAACAATTGAGAAAATTAAGAAAAAACCCAAGGTCTGGAAAGAAAAGGAAAAATCAGAGCAATGCGATATTTCTCTATATTAACAAAATGAAGGGAGCCATTGGTATGTGGATAATGGCTATTCCAGGTACATGTGAGGATATATAAGTAAGTGTCTAACTTGGAAACAAGTTAACAAAGGTAATGTGACTTTTTGAAACAATGCTCCAGGCAAGATAATAGCAAAAGGAGTGGTCAATGTATCAAATGGCAAAGGTAAAGCCAAAAATGTTTTATATGTTGATGGATTGAAGCATAAATTGCTTAGTGTATCTCAAATGTGTGATCAAGGCTATGATGTGATTTTTAAAGCCAAAAATTATCAAATCAAGTCCACAAGCACAAGTGAGATAGTTGTTGAAGCTGTGAGAATAGATAATAATGTCTATGTGTTCAAAGAGAAGATAAATAGGTGTTTCTTGTTAAATATTGATGAGAGTTAGTTATGGCATAAAAGACTTGGACATCAGAACTTTGATCAGATAGTCACGATTAGAAAGAAAACCACTGTTAAGGATTTTCCCAAGCTTAAAAACTAGGGAACACAATTTGTAAATCTTGCCAACTGAGAAAGTGAGTTCGAGTTTCATTCAAGGCAAAATATAACTTATTAGAAAAGCAATTGCAGATGGTACACATGGATCTATGTGGACCATCCAAAATGCCGTCACCCACAACTAAATTATATTTTATGCGAACAATAGATGATTTCAATAGGATAATGTGGGTTTCCTTCCTCAGAGAGAAATATGAATCTTTTGAGAAGTTTAAAAAGTTTAAAGTCATGGATGAGAATGAAACTGATTGCAAAATCAAAAGAATAAGGTATGAAAATAGAGGTGAATTCAATTCAAAATAATTTGATGAATTCTATAAAACTAATGACATCAAAAGGAAGTTTACAATAATAGAGAATCCCTAGAAAATGTTGTAGCAGAAAGAGAAAACATATTGGTGCAACAATTAGCTAGAGCTATGATGAATGAAAGGAATGTTCAATAGAGGTTTTGGGAATAAGCTATTCATACAATGATGGTTATCTCAACAAAGCTCATTTTAGACCGAATAGTGACAAAAATACCTATGAGTTTTGGCATGGCATACCTGCAAGAGTCAAACACTTCAAAGTTTTTGGTAGTAGATGCTACATGAAAAGAAATGATGAGTAACTTGGAAAGTTCGATGTAAGAGAAAATGAAGGTATGTTTCGGGGATATTCAAACAAAAAGAAATGATACAAATGCTATAATAAAAATACCAAGAGGATCATTAACTGTATTGATGTCAATGTGGATGAACACATTGAGCAAGATGAGAAACAATCAGTGAAAAACTAGCGCTAATGAACCAATCAACATTGGTGAAGATACGTTGAGCCATCTATAGAAGAAGATGATGAACAATCCCCAATCCTCAAAGCAAAGATCCCCCAAGGTATGTACAAAAACACCGCCCAACTGATCAAACTGTTAGTGAGTTAAATACTGGTGTGCAAACAAGAAGGAAGTTGCTGAACCCCCTACGCAATCACATGTTGACCTGCTATCCATGGAGGAACCAAAGGATGTTATACAAGTGAGTAAAGATCAACATTGGTTAAAATAAATGCATGAAGAATTGGACCAAATAGAGAAAAATCATACTTGGGAACTTGTTCCAAGGCCTTCTAACAAGAATGTCATTGGCACAAAGTGGGTTTTTAGGAATAAATTAAATGATCGTGGAGAAGTGGTAAGAAACAAAGCTAGATTTGTATGCAAAGGCTATGCTCAAATAGAAGGACTAGACATTGATGAAATTCTTTCTCCTATTGCTAGATTAGAATCAATAAGAATAATTTGGCATTTGCTTGTTTTAAGAAATTTAAAATATATAAAATGGATGTGTTGACGGTGCTGGACCTGCCAACATTTAGGGGATCTCCTTGGTATGAACTTCCAACTAGACCTCACACTATTTGGAGTAGGAGTCCCATCCAGTACAATGGCCCAGTTACCATAATCTTAGAGATTTGCCTTATCTCTTGTTGTTCAGCACATGAGAGTGTTATGCTTGTAACTTCAAGAAAGTAAGGTGAGTGTGCATGGTGAGTGATTAATGTAACTGTGTATCCAGGTCTCTAATTGTCAAAAGGGGGAGGTGAAGTGAGCCTCTTGATGAGAGGGAATAGTCCCAACCCAGGAAGAAACACACGCGAACAAAAAAAAGGGTCTGTCCAGAATCCAACGGAATAGTCCACAATGGAGTGACAGTTGTGAAAACCAAATTTCAAGGGAAAACACGTACACCATCCAGCGGAATAGTTCACACTGGGGTGATAGTTGCTAAAACTAGGAAAACATAAAGATGTTTTGTTTAAGGTCCGATGGAGTAGTCCAAACAGATGTGACAACAATGATAAAGAATACAACACATCTTCAACAATATGAGTACTAAAATAATTGAAGTAGTTCAACTATCTTAGTACATGTTAAACAAACATGCATTACAAACGTTTAAAGAATAGGCTTACAAACATATACAAAATATGTGTGAAAACATGATGGCATGAGACAGGCTTCTGGATTAAGCAAAATATCCAAGACACATCTATACATCATACATCACTAGTCCCAGTAGTGGGACATTGGAGCCACTCCTTGCTACTCAAAGAACAGACTACAAAATCTCATGGCTATGTGGGAGGAGCCAAGGTGAAAAGTAATTTGCTCATACAATGAGGGGGTATATATAGCCAAGGGGAGTAACTAACCCTTGTGACTCTTCGACTTCCCTCATGACTATTTGATTTCCTATGAATTTTCGATTTTACATGACTCTTCAACTTCATATGCGGGTCTCTTAGACTTCCATTTTACATTACATTGATTACAACAAGTATGGCCCATAGTAGTGATGTGGCCGAGACAACTCATGACACAACTTGAAATGACACTGCTGACATGTACTGGTTGACTGTGGTGTCCATGTAAAGCTGTTGTGCTTTTGAGTGGTGATATGCTCTCGGTGTAACACATCCTCACCTCCACATGGAAAAGTGTAGAAATTTTTAATAATTAAACACTTATTCACAGATATTATCCCGATTATACACTATTGCGGAATACATGCATAATACATAACCTCCTCTATGTTGATCATCAATTTAGCAACATCAAAAACAATGAAACATCAATCGCATGCACACATTAACATAGTATGTAACCCGGGGAAAGCATACAGCTGAAAACCCCACACTATCTGTATATTATAATGATAGAGAACATGTAACAATACATAGTACAATACTCCTCACAAGTACTCAGTACTATCTCCACCTGTTACACACAAACTAGCTCAGATCTGAAGCCTCAAATCTCCTCCACGGTTTGCCTGCCTCCACTACGCAATCCTACAAGAGAATCAATCACTCTGTGAAATCGAATTCCTTTTGGTTATACTATGCAGGCCTCATGGGCAATCTCCATCCATGCATGTGCAAATCTCATGCACAACTATAGTCACAACTGATAGCAATCTCAACCTCTAACACCTGTCTCCACTGAACTGTACATGCACTGAGTTAACTAATGTATTCTTCAGTTGCTTTATGAGTTAATAATTAGTGAATTAATTAATAATTAATTCACACAACTCATCACTAGCATATTCTTTAGTTAGACTAAAATACAACTAGTTTAACCAAGTCAAACTAAACACAACTCCATCAACTCCACAATCAACTCCACCAAACTCAACCACATGAGTTCTAACTGAAGTCCTGCATGCAATAGCTCAACTGACCCACAAGAAAAGCATATTTCCTTCTGACAACTGCATGTGCCACAACTGTAGCTCAAACTGAAGTGCTCCAAGAGGATAAGATAATGTTTATAGTCCAAATATTATTATGAGCTAATAATATTTGACTTTTCTATTTTTAGCCTAACAGTCTAAAAATAGAAACCGCCCATATGTCTAAAAATATAAGTCCATCTATTTTTACCAACATGACCAATCATCCACAAATAGCATCCTGTAACTCATAGACCATGATCCATATGTCTAAAAATAGACTTTGCGCCAAAAATAGCCTGCGGGCCCACTTAGTGAAGGCGACTTCTTTCCACTAAGCTCCATCATCTTGTTGCATTCTCAAAAAAAAGTGTGTGGGGTTTTTGATGGTCTTGGTCTTTGCTTGATGGTGCATGTATATGTGTCCCTTTCATTCGCCACTCGATGTGCTTCATGCATTCGTTTGACTATGAGAAAGTCTTCTAGTATGCGCTCATTTTCCATACCGTTCGTTGTTGCGGCATATTTCATTGATGTACCTATTCCTTCTATCACTCATGGCGAGACAACGTCCAATTCGAAAAACCTCCTAGTCTAACATGATGTATTTTTATTTTTTATTTTTATTTATTTATTTATTTTCCGGTGCAGGTGACTGGGAGAGGGAAAACGCACTAAAACTACGCAAAGCACAAGACAGGTCAGGATGCGATGCTCTAGAGCACTGTCAGGAAAAACTACGCAGATGTCATTGAGAGGTAGATTTGGGCAATCTAGGACAATAGTGACAAATGCGGGGAAAAACCCAGTTGGGAGGCAGAATTGTGTAGTTTCCAAGAGGAGGGCCAGGCAGGGAGTCAGGGAAATGTTGGGCCAATCTGTGTAATTTTCAGGTGGAGAACTGGGTAGGTCATCCCGCTGGGATCTGCATGGTTTCTTTGGAGAAGAAAATGTGGACAACAGGAGGCACTGGTAGAAAAATCTGCGCAGTTTTCCAGAGGAGGATAGGATCGGGCTGCAGGAGCTTCTAGTCAAAATTGCACAATCTTGGGAGACAGTTCGGGCCCAGACACAACTGTGCTATTTTTGGGCTGGTTGCAGAGTGGGAAAAAAGGGCAGGTGATGAAAATATTTGCGTAATTTCTAAGTGGGAGCAGACCAGGCCAATAGGGAAGCCTGCATGTCATATTTGCACAGTTTCTGGTCGCATTGCAGAGCAGGGTAGAAGGTAAGGTGACAAACAACTCTGAATTTTTTTTGGGTTGATTGTAGAACAAGCCAGAAGGGTAAGTTAAAAACATCTCTGCACAATTTCTGGGCTAATTGCAGAGTAGGTCATCAGGGAAGACTACTTGGCATACCTGCACAATTTCCTGGGACAATGCAATGATAGGGAAAAGATGCCTGTCCCACATGTCTATGCAGTTTCTATAGGCAGTGCAAGGCAGTTAGGCTGGATAAGCTCTGCGCATTTTTGGAGATCATTACAACCCTGGGTCACAGCTCAAGTCATTTCTCTAGTTAAATAGTGGGAGGCTTGATGGGAGATCTCGCAGGAAGTGCAAACTAGATCGAGTTTTCTGACAACCTCTACGCAGTTATTGAAGTCAGTTAGCTGGCTCATTTCCAAAATTGTGCAGTGCAAGCTTCTCGAAGGACAACCTCAAGCTTTGCACAATTCTAGGAAGCAATGCAAGGTCATTGAGATAGGGGTCTGGTTGAAGGAGCATTTTCTGGTCGACACATTTTTCAAGAAAATTATTGTGTGAAAGCAATTGTACTTGTGCAAAGTCATGACAATGTGATCACACATTTATCATGATTTGACGAAAATACACCTCAAACAAACAAGACAAACATGTGCTCAATGAGACTGACTCAAAGGGTAAGAGAGCCAAGTGCAACAATTGAGATATGTCTTCGAATAACCATGACGAAACTTGTGCGACAATGCTTACAACTTTGTGTGTGAGTGCGAATGATGTCAACATAGTGAAAAAAACTCATGCACACAAAGACAAACCTTCAAAAGTGCCAGAACAAACTTGCAAGCATGACATAGCGATCAACATGCCAAAAGATGATCGATAGTTGATCAAGAAAAAGGGTGTGAAGACTCGACAAGATATCATGGGATGAGCCTGAGTGTTTGCGACCATCAAGGGGAAAAACCAAGGAAGGCTCCAAAATTTGAATGCAAGCCAAAATTTTGGAGGGTGTTGCAGTCGCTACAGCACTTGGAGATACACTGGTTGAATACCAGCTTGTCCATTTCAGTTCATTTGCAGCACGGGGCCTTGGCCTTTTAGGAAGTATTGATTCATTGTGTAGGTTAATTTGGCTTCCAAAATTCCCCCATGGACATACATGGTTCACCTTATACCAACTCAGTCAAACACATGAAATTTTTTAGCTAAATCACAGTGCTTCAAAATTGGGAAGTGTAGTTTGGTTTGCGAGCTTAATATTTTCAGAGTATAAGTTTTTATCTCTGGTGTTGCTCTGCTGCCAGCAGACCTAGACAGTACCCCGACAGAGTCACGCAGGAACGCAAACATTGCACCAATGGCAACAAGCCTGGTCAATACCCTGGTGGATTTGTCTGCTTCACCTCTCTGCGCAGGAAGCCTTTCTCTTCCTTCACCTTGTATTTTTTTGAAAGAGGGCTATGCATAGGAACTTATTTATTTTTGGGATGGAAGAGGGATCCCGACTTATTGAGGTCCTAACTTATTGAGAGAAGAAGAGCTTGTTCCTTTAGAGAAGCATGTAATACCTCTGATTTAGGTTTGCTCGTTTAGATTTTTCCCCTTATCCATTTCTACTAGTTGGATTAAGCTTGAACACAGAGAGCAAAAGACTGAGTATAGGTATGGGGTTTCCCAGTTTGGACACAAGTTCATGGTTTGACCAAAGATTCCTTATATATGGATCATATTTTACGTCCAAGCTTCATCGGCCAAAATTTACAACCAGGCATAAAGAAGATAGACACATGATTGGCCAAGCGTTGTAGTGTCACAAGGCTCTTTAAACTCAGCCACGTACTTATTCAAAAGGCAGAACATAATATATGAAAACAATTATTTACAAAACAAAAATGACAAGAGAACCAAACAAAGCAAAGAAAAACAAAGCAAAAACAACAAAGCAAAGCAACAGAGCAACAATAAGCATGCTATGTACATAGGCAGGGCGTGACCCTAGATCATTGAAAATAACACTTTAAATCTTGGCCATTGACAAGAAGGTTGTTAATCCCCTCGTCAAGTGATTGCAAGCAATATGTGTGTTGGCCAAGTTTTTCATGAACCGTGTACGAACAAATCCATAGAGACTGGAACTTTGTGTGTTTGCCTTTGTCTTCATGGGGTTTATCCCACCTCAAGACTAAGTCACCCATAATGAAGCTAGCATTCCCTTTAGAATTATGATCAAACCATCTCTTGATATGGTTCTAGTGGAGTGAAATTTTTTCTTTTGCTTTCATCTATTCTTCCTGTAACTTGTATAATGTGTCCATCCTACACTGAATCAATAGACACAGCTTGCCTATGGATTCATGAGATAACTGGAGAGTAGGCAAGTGGATATTGGGTGGAAGGATGGATTATTATCTGTATACAAGGAAGCATGGAGATGTGTTTAAAGAGGGCTTTGGTGTAACTCAGCCGGCCCAAAGTGCATTCACCAGAGAGGAATGCTAGTTTCGCTACTCAGAGTTGTTAGAGTTGGTCTGGTCAGCCCTCGGTCAGAGATCAAAGCTCTTTGTGCATTTCAATTTTAGGTGTCCCACTTCATCCACTCAGCTGCATTTCGCTAGGGACATGTCATGATTTGACGGAGAAAGTCATGCTACTCATTTTCCCTCATGGCTGGCCTCTGCTGATTCAGGTCGTGGTCCAAAATCAATGGAATTCATGATAGTCAAGGTCTGGTCCTATTTTAGGACAGAGTCATTTTTTATGGTTTGGGTCTAGAAATTCATCAGTTTGGTCCTTGAAAAACATGTCTAGAACAAGTCATGCAGGCCAGAGGAAGATCTTATACACCTACAGTGCAGAAAGCTTCATCATCATCGCAAGAGACATCGACTCTTCTTCAAAACTCTGTTTTGAAGAAAAGTCAAACAAGGTCAACTATGACAAAATTTTCCAAAAATTGACAGTTGACATTTTCAGACACAATCATGGATTTCGAAGTCCAGAGGCTCAGTCACATAGTCCTCGCAAAGAAACGCAGAAAATTTCATCAAGAGAGCCACAATTTCGAAGAAAAAATGGAAAAGAAGAGTGTTTTAAAGTAAATAAAAAGTGCACAACTCAAACATTAGAAAGAGGGTTTCAAAGAAGAAAAAATTAAACCCAACTCTCCCAAAGCCTATATATACATGTTTTAGCCCAAAACAAATATCATTTGTGCTTTGGCAAGCTTGGAAAGAAATTACAGAGGTAAAGGAGCAAATTCATGAGGGTTTGAGTGAGTTGGGAGGCGATTATAGAGAGCGCGGTGCATACACCAGGTCGCGCGGCGCACACAGAGGGCGCGACGCACTAGCAGCCAACCCGCAGTGTAAAATCACCAGAGGCGCGACGCACTAGGTTTGGTGCGTGACGCATAGAGCCAGGAGGATAAAAAACCTTGCAAAATACTTCAAAATCTCGGTGGAGGCGGGCAAACAAGAGGTAGGCTCAGTTGAAACTTCTTCTTCATCAATTTTGTCTATGCTTTGGGGTTTGTAAGATGTTGAATGATAACCAAATCATATTGGCCATCCATGAAAATAATTCATCAAAGCAAGAATGATAAACGGGGTTACAAAGTTGCAATGAAGTTTCTAAGGTCTGCTCCCCTCCCCTTGTCTCCTCACTCCTCATTGTCCCCGCCTCCATTCCCATCATGATTCCTAAGGAAAAAGCCTTAAAACCCTCACCCCTTATTTTTCAAGCAAGTTTGGCCGACTTCAACAGCGCGCGGCGCACACACATAGTGGCGTGGCACACTCAGGGCGCGCGACGCACTGGGAGCCCGACCACAGTACAAATTTTCCACTGGCGCGACACATACAATGCGCGTGGCGCACTGGGCAATGCGCGCGGCGCACAGGCTTATAAGCCCAAAAATGCACTAAATTGTCAAAAATTTTGTCAATGACCCTCAATGTTGGAAAGGTAACCCCTCTACACTCACCACTGGCATTAAAACTTGAAGGGAAATCCTATTATGACAACCATGAAATTAAATGCAAAAAATCTTTAAAAGTAAAACAAGGAGGATATAAAGAAAGTCAAGACAGCTAGGGTTTTGCTACAGTAACTTGATTATTAAATATGCTCCAACCCTACCCCATCAACACTATACCCCAAAACAATCCCTAATCCATGGTAAATCTCTCCCTTTAAAACCCCTATCCCTATTTCATCATTCCCCTCCTAATACTCCCTATTTTATTGTCCCCTTGGTGACAGATTTGCAGAGCATCTACCAGTTCAGTGGGTTCAGAGGGCAGCAAAGAAATTCAGGGTACAAGCAGCAGAAATGGCATCAGAAGTTTCATCAGATTATGAGGGGGAAACTCACAGTGATACAACTTCAGGAGAACAGGCTCCCCGGAGACCTAGGAGTGGCAGACATGTCAGGGATGAACCAAACACCCTCACTGAGTTGCAGGCATGCCCTCTCGCTATGTCTTGTTTCCAGCACTTAGCATGTTTCGAATTTTGTCAGAGGGTGGCAAATGTCAGAATTCATCATGAGTTGGCCCATCTTTTTGCACTTCACCTACATGGAGGACAATCTATCCTGGCAGGGGTCACTTTCACATTGACACCCGAAACCATATCAGTGGCAACAGGCATACCAAATGTTGGAGAAAAGTGGCACAAGAAGATGAAGGTAGAGAGGGAACTTTATGAGCCTTACATTAAGGCCCGTTGTTTGAGTCATGTCACTAGAGTTTTCCCATTCAGGTTTCTGAGAGATGAGTATGCTCCGCTCATGAAATTGATCATGAAATACTTCAGTTGTGAGGGGAGGTTTTCTCGCCTTTATGCATATCACATCAGGTTGCTCATGCACTTTACCAGGGTGCATATGATGAACCTCCCATTTTTCATTTGCAGGAACATAGAGAGGATGAGAAAGTTCATGCAGCACAAGACCCCTCGGCAGAAGCTCAACAGCGTATATCACTTTGCTCTTATCCAGATTTTGGTGGACCATCAGTTGGGATTGCAGGGCATTACTTGGGAGGACTTCATCTCCCATGACTTCTTCAACGCCCCACAGGTAGTATCAGAGGCAAAACATGAGATAGGTGGTCCTTCTCATTAGCATGAGCGCCATGAGACCACTGTGGTGCCATTTTCCATCACATATGAGAGAGGCTATCCGAAAGGCACCAGGCCTTTGTTTGCAGCAGCAAAGCGAGTGTTATCTCCACCCGGGGTGGAAGGGGCCTCGCTTCCTACATCGGCAATACAAGTACAGGACAAGGGCAAGAAGCCCAAGCATGAGGAGGGACCTTAAGGTGTGCCACCAGGTGAACAAAAGACTGGACTCATTCTCCTTCGTGATGATGATGATACAGATACACGTCCACAAAGTGCACAGCTGAAAGAGATATTCCAGGAGCAAGAGACAGAGATTCAATCCTTGAAACTCAAGTTGGAGATGGCCAAATGGAACATCAGGTATTTGGAGCAGAGGAACAAACAACTAGAAGACCAGCATGTGATCATGGAGCTGCAGAACATCCGTGAGCATCGCCTAACTGCCTAGTAGAGGAGGATTGAATTCAATTCATTGGAGCAACAGGTTATTGATGATCGTGAGTCTGTTCTCGAGAGAGTCAACATGCACCTGGACAATATGTTGAACAAGGCCAATGAAGACAAAACACTGCTGAGACACATGGCTCGTCATTACAGGGCACGAAACTTGAGTTTGAGAGCCCGAATAAGGAGTTTGAAAGCAAAACTGAGGAAAGCCACAAAAAGGGAAAAAAGGGAAAAAGAGAAAGATAGGCTCAAAATCTTGGCTGAGGCTTCCTTGGCTTAGCAAGGCACCCCATAGAGAACTTCCAGCCCAAATCTCAAAAAATTTGGGCAAATTTTGGTCACAGGGAAATTTTTTGGGCGAAAAACAGGGATTTTCTCACTGTGCGCCGTGCACCCTGCGCGGTGCTAAAATTCTAGGACTCCAATGAAGAAATGGCTTGCATATTTAGATTCAGAATCGAAAAATACGTCTATCGGTGTCCGAGCCAGAAATTTTGATAAGTTTTGGGTCTCCTAAAGGTCAAAAAAATCCAAAAATGGCCTCTCTGCCACTTATTGGACACATAGAAAGCAGTCTTGGGAGAATGAAGATTTGAAGGGGAAAATGAGAACCAAATTGAGAAATTCTACTGGGGTTAGAAAGTAGACAGGCCAATCTTTCCAACAAGCCCACTTGGGCACATTTTAGACACCTTCAAGTGCCCCAAAACAGGCCCCAAAGTAGCGCGATGCATAGAGAAAAGCGCGCGACACACAGAGGAAAGTTTGCCCAGTTTGCTCCTGTTTCGCAAAATTTCGAGTCGCAACTTCTCCAAGTGGGACCGGTCATCCACTCTTCAGGTTTTTTGGCACCAAAGGTGGCTTTTAAAGAGTTTTCTCTCCAGGTGGGCATCTATCCAAGTGGCGAAGAATGCAAAGGGTCACCACAACCAAATGTCACACTTGAGAGCGCTACACCTGTAGCTGATGGTTGGCTCTCCATCTCCATTTCGAAATGATTTGAGTAACTTCCCAACCCCTGGGTGTTCCATCTCTTCTCTACACTTTATATATATTGTAAGAAAAGTTATTTGGAAAGGGTTGGCTGGCTTGTAACTTCTGAGAGACTGTGGGAAAGAAACTCTGTTTCTGCAATGTGTATTTTTGATAGAGAGTTAATGAAAGGCAACGGCTCTGTTTCATGAGATTCTTGTGGTTGTGAGTGTAGAAAATGTGTTCTTATGTTCCATATGTATCTTGTTATGTTTCATAATTCATTTCGTGTTTCATTTCAGTGAAATTTTCTAAGTGAGATTAGGTAGAATTCAATTTATATTGCTCTGCCCATGGGAAAATTTCATGTGCAGTGTTATTCTTCTGTTGAAAAGGATTCATGCGATCATGCCCTTTTCACTATCTTCGGCGATCTTTCCATTCCACGTCACCTTAAGTTAAAATTGCTGTGCTTCCCGCCTACCTTGCCTCCAAAATCCTTTTTCACTTACTAGCCTAAGGTAAATATCACATTGCAAGTCATCTCATACCATTTTTCCTATCCATTCACTGAGCGTGACTCAGAGAGAGCCCTCTCCTGCTCTGGTAGGGCTAGCTACGAGACTAAGTGTGGTTTGTTGTTACCCTAATTTTTGCCTTCTTTCGGCCTAAGGCAGATTTAGGTGCTAACATAGTGGCGACCATACTGGGGAATTAAGTTGAAAATCAAATCCCCTTGTTTCATAAGAATTATAGGCTCCCGGATGATGGGCTTAGGATTGGAAAGGCTAAGTAAGTTGTTGGTGTCCCGTAATTCCTCTCAATAGCACGCTGGCTTCAAGACGATACACCAGAGCGAATCTGGACCCGGATCCTCCTCACATTTACGAAAATCCCAATTTGATCCCAAGACTCCTTCATCAAGAAAGCACCATAACTCTCGTGTTCAAATCCCCTTCATGTCCTGATATTTTTGAGTATCTTGAGGAGCTTGAGTTTGACGAACGATTTGAGATATCACTGTTTGAATCTAAATCTGAAAAGGCTGTTGATTACACCGTCCCCAATCCGTAATTTCTTGTATACCTTGATACAGAAAGAGCTAATAGATTAATTGATAACTACATTGCCACACAACCCCAAACTCCAAGTGCAAGCCCCTTGCAAACTACGCACACTCCTCCAACACCTCCAAGGCCAAATCTACCTAGAATGATGGCTGCCCGTTTTGCTCCTCTTGTTTTGCCCCAAGCCCTAGATGACATGCCAAATGATTATCAAAGTAAAATTCCATTTTTTGATGGCACTCCTAACAGTATTACAGCTCAACAACATGTGGATAAAACGGCAGATTTCTATGAACTTCATGAGATCGATGCGGAGAACGTGGTAATGAGGCTCTTTGTACAAACATTTGCAGGTGATGTAAGGCAATGGTTCAGAGGTTTGACGGCTGCAAGTATCACCACCTTGGCTGAGCTGCAAAGACAATTTTTGAACAGGTGGGAAGTCAAAAAGAATCCCCTTCAAATTCTGGCCGAGTATGAACAAATTAAGCGGAATGCCGGTGAGTCGGTCCAAGATTATTGTGTTAGATTTAATGTAGTCTACAATGATATCCCATACCATCTAAAGCCACCTGTGGGAGTAGCAATGATGAAGTTTCCGGATGGTTTCGATGTTGACATGGCGTACCAATTGAGGGAGAGAGAACCAGCTATAATGGAAGATATGCAGAAAATTGCAGTCAGCGTTGAGGCTAACCTGCTGTCCAAAAGAGAAAGAGTGAAAGTGGAGAAGAAAACCACGGTGAAAGAAGAATCTTCTTCAATGGATCAACTGCTAAAGAAGGTAGAACAGATGCTTGAAAGGGTAAAACTTCACAAGCCAGAGCCACAAGTTAGGAATCCTAACTTTCGTGGCCAACAGCAGCCACAATATAGAATTAGACACAGAGATCAGCGGACTCAAGAGCAAATAGCACAATAGCCGATACAAACACCTTTGCAACAGAATTTTGTACATGGACTGGAATCAGATGAGGAAGGGAATTTAATAGGCGAAGAAAACCATCTCTTCACTCCAGATGAGCTGCCTACTTACATCACTGAAGAAGAAGAGTGTACAGTAAATTCAGCTACACACCGAGACACTGATTTTGTTCTAGCTAACGAAACCATGTTGGAAGAAGAGTCGGAAGAATACCAAAGGGGGTATATGAATGCATTGTCCGCACAACAGCAGCGATATTCCCTTAGAAACAGAGATGTACCGACCAAATCAATTCAGAAAAATAAGGAGGATGAAACAACAAAGAAAGATCCGTCAGCCACTCAAAGAAAGGGAAAGGAGGCGGTTGTTCCGGAGAGCAGCAAATCAAAATCAGCAGAACAATCACGCCAGCCAGCCACCTCAAAGGACAAGGAAAGGAAAGAGATCCCAGTCAAAGAGGTAGAAAGAACTCCCGCTTTCAGCCTAGAGAATGAGATTTCTAAGCTAAAGGTATCAATCCCTTTGACTGAAATCATGAAAAACAACAGTTATAGAGGACAGATTTCTAAAATGTTAAATTTGGACCCAATGTCCGACATGGTAAACGTGGAAGATGATCAGCCCGAGATGATTTTTGGACCAATAACAAATGGTGAGTCTCCTGAGAGCGAGGTGCCACCCTTCTATATCATTTTACGATTGCATGACTTTGTGCTACACAATGGCATGTTCGATTCCGGAGCCTCTCATAATCTCATGCCCAAGTCTATCATGGATAAGCTCGGTCTGGACATCACCCGGCAATATCATGATCTTTATTCATTTGATTCTAGCAGAGTAAGGTGCATAGGGCTCATCAAAGACTTAGTTGTGAGTTTAGATCAACTTCCTATGAAAAATGTTCTGATGGATGTAGTGGTAGCAGACATTCCTCCAAGGTTTGGCATGCTTCTTTCCAGGTCTTGGGTAGCGAAATTGAAGGGGAAGCTTCAGTTGGATTTCTCCTATGCAACAATCTCAGTGTTTCGACAAATGAGGAAATTATATAGGGAACAAAAGATGAAATATATGATCACAAGCAAGGAGAAACCGATCAATCATCCTGTAAACTATGTACATAAAGATTTAGAGTCTTTTGTTTTGTTTTCAGATAGTTTAAATGAAATAGATAGTCAGATAGTAGAAGCAGATGACATTCCAGAGATAACAGAAAATTTTAGAGAGATCTTGAAGAAAGAAAGACAAGAAAAGCAACAAAATATTGGGCAATCAGTTGAAAACAATGGACAATAAACAAGCAATGGACAACAAAAAGATTTTTAGCACTTGCAAGAAGGAGAAGAAGGCTTATGGGCCATGGATTTTGATGGAGCAGTAGGGAATGATGGAGCTGGTATTGGTATTTGGGTACGTAGTCCTTTCTCCGCCCCAAACAAAGTACCTAGAAGCGTGAGAGTTTGCTCCTACAAGCTATCCTTCGAATGTTCCAATAATGAGGCTGAATATGAAGAATTGATTGTTGGCCTGAAGATTCTTAGAAAGCTGAATGCAAAGAGGATTTCAATATATGGTGACTTCGGGTTGGTAATAAAACAGGTCAGAGGTGAGTACCAAGCAAAACATCCTAGGATGCAGGCCTATCGTAATGCAATTTTGGACATCTTGAAGCTATTTTCCGAATACACCTTGACATGTGTGCCACGAATACAAAATAGTATTGATGATGCTCTTGCCAAGGCAGCGAGTAGCTTGAAGATCCCCATGAACTCCAGCAACAAATTCGAAATCCATGTCAAGCACCGTCCAACCATTCCAGACAATTAGCGACATTGGCAAGTGTTCCAAGATGATGAGGAGATTAAGGATTTTCTGCTCAACAAAGGAAAGTTCAAAGAAACCTTAATCAATGTGGAAAACGATGAGAACAAAGGGAATGGTACAAAAGAAGTTCAAATCAATCAAATGGATGTATTGCAGCTAAAGAACAACATCATTCCTAAAGGCTTGATACCCCTAGAAGAACTTTTCGATCAGGATGATGTAGCCCGCAAGCCAACTTTGCAGCCCATGGAGAAAGGTGTAGAAGAAGTCAACATCGGTACAACAACAAATCCAAAATTGGTAAAATTGTCCAAGACACTACTGCCAAAGATCAAGGACAAATATATCAGTTTGATGGCTTCATTTGCAGATGTATTTGCTTGGGATTATTCAGATTTAAAGACCTATGATACAAATATCATTCAGCACACAATACCTATCAAACCCAATTAGAAACCATTTAGACAAAAGCTAAGAAGGATCAATCCAAAGTTGCTGCCATCCATCGAAAAAGAGGTAAATAGGTTGTACAAGTCAGGTATCATTGTGCCTATCAGATTTTCAGATTGGATATCTAACTTAGTGCCTATACGAAAGAAGACCAGTGAGATTCGCCTATGCATTGATTTCAGAAATCTAATCAAGGTCTCATTGAAGAACAACTACCCGCTTCCCAAGATGGACCATATACTTCAGCGAGTAGTGGGGGCATCTCATATGTCCCTGCTTGATGGTTATTCCAGATATAACCAAATTTCAGTCCATGAAGATGATAGAGATAAGACAACATTCACAACTCCATGGGGAACATTTCACTATGCCAAAATGCCATTCGGTTTGAAGAATGCAGGTGCCACATTTCAGCGTGCAATGGACTTGGCGTTTGCAAATGAGAAGGATGTGTTTTTGGTGGTGTACTTGGATGACTTGATGGTGTTTTCAAAATCTGATGAAGAGGATATGCATCACCTAAAAATTGTCTTTGAAAAATGCAGGAAATATGGCCTATCGCTGAATCCTAAGAAGAGCTTGTTCGCCATGGAAGAAGGAAAACTACTTCGCCATATCATTTCAAAAGATGGCATCCGTATAGACCCAGCATGTGTCCAAGCAATTCAGCAAATCGATCTGCCTAGGAACAAAAAGGAGATACAGTCATTTAACGGTAAGATGAATTTTCTGCGTCGCTTTGTGCCTAATCTTGTGGAACACTTAAAAGAAATGACCAACATGCTTAAGAAGGACAACCAGGTGAAATGGATGGACGAGGCTATAAAATCTTTCAACTTGGTCAAATTGACCCTTTCTTCAGCTCCAGTTCTAGTCTGCCCGGATTACACTCAAGATTTCATATTGTTTTCATTTGCTTCTGAGCACACTATGGCAGCGATACTATTGCAGAAGAGGGGTGATCATGAAAGACCCATTTCATTCTTCAGCAGGGCTATAAGGGATGCAGCTTTGAAGTACAACATCATTGAAAAGAAAACCCTTGCATTGGTAAAGCCACTGAAAGATTTTCGGGTGTATATCTTACATTCTCACATTCTGGCCTATGTTCCCAATACTGCTGTGAAAGATGTTTTAGTGCAGACCAATCCGGAAGGGAGAAGAGGCAAATGGATCGCAACCTTGCTAGAATACAATGTGGAGATAAAGCCTACAAAGCTGGTTAAAGGACAGGGATTGGCGAAGCTAATGGCTGAGTCAAATTTGCATGCATTGGACATAAATCTGATCGCTGCCATGTCCGATGAGAATGAGGAAGGAACTTCAATTCAGGTATCCGAAATGTTTGCTTTGTCCCCATGGTATTCTGATATAATATATGTGCTGAAAAATCTATCACCAACGCCCGGCATGGCTAGAAACAAAGTGAGAACACTCAAATTGAAGGCTGCCAAGTTTTGTATTTTGAATTCTACATTGTATTGGAATGATCCAGGTGGCATTTTGTTAAAATTTCTGGTGGAAGAGGAGGCAAAGAAAGCCATGGAATATTTCCACGGAGGAGAGTGTGGTGGTCATCTTTTTTGGAAATCAACAGCTAACAAAATTTTGAGAGTAGGGTACTACTGGCCTACTTTGTTTGCTGATGTGCATAAGATGGTAAAGCGCTGTCATAAGTGTCAAATTTTCGAAGGGAAACAGAAATTACAGCCTTTGCCACTTAAGCCTATCGAAGTGAGCACTCCATTCTAGCAGTGGGGGTTGGATTTCATTGTGGAAATTCATCCCGCCTCTTCCGGACAGCATAGATGGATCCTTACAGCCACAGACTACTTCACAAAATGGATTGAGGCAGCCCCTACCAGACAAGCGATAGACACGGTAATCATTTCATTTCTTGAAAATAACATCTTGTCTTGCTTTGGTTGTCCGAACAAAATAATCACTGATAATGCAATAGCTTTTAAATCGAAAAGGATGGTAGAATTTTGTCATAGATATCATATAATTTTGGGTCATTCAACTGTCTATCATCCGCAAGGCAATGGATTGGCAGAATCTTTGAATAAATCTTTGGTCAACATCATCAAGAAGCTGCTGGAAATAAATAAGAAGAGCTGGAACAAAAGGCTGGTTCATGCACTTTGGGCAGATCAAATCTATTAGAAAAAATTTATTGGTATGCCACCGTTTGAGATGGTTTACGAAGTGGACGCAATATTTCCCGCTTCTCTTGCTGCCCCGGTGGTCAAACTTCTTCAAGAGGCCGGCAGTGAGGAAGATCCCATGCAGAGAAGGCTGAATCAAATGATCCACTTGCAGCAAACAAGAGAAGAAGTTTTCCAAAACACATCCAAGTTGCAGGAAAAGATAAAGAAAATTTATGACAGAAAAGCTAAAGTGGACAAATTTCAGTTGGATGATGTGGTGCTGAAGTGGGATGCAAGGAATGAAGAGAAAGGCAAGCATGGAAAGTTCAAAAATCTGTGGAAAGGTCCTTTCAAAATCACAACATATAGAGGTCAAAATGCCTTTCTTCTGAAGGAAATGAACGGGGAAGACTGTCCTGGAGGGTCGATCAATGGTCGGCTGCTCAAGCGGTATCATTGTTGATCTAGTAATGTTGCTTCCACTGTCATTGTAAATACCATTTTTATTTCAGTTTGGTTTCAGTATGTACAGTCAGTTTTTGAGTTATTCCAGTTGTCAAGTTTGAGTCAATTTCTTGGTTACTCCAGTTTTGTAAATAAGTCAGAGTCTTGCGTTGTTTATCAAAATGATGACTCCATAGCCCAATGGACGAAGAGGTACTGTCTAGCTCCTCCAGAGATCTGCTGTTCTTGGCACCTCCATGGCAGCTACCATCCCCCATTGGAGCCAATGTTAGAGTCGGTCTGGTCAGCCCTCCGTCAGAGATCAAAGCTCTTTGTGCATTTCAATTTTAGATGTCCTGCTTCATCCACTCAACTGCATTTCGCTAGGGACATGTCATGATCTGATGGAGAAAGTCATGCTACTCATTTTCCCTCATGTCTGGCCTCTGCTGATTCAGGTCGTGGTCCAAAATCAATGGAATTCATGATAGTCAAGGTCTGGTCCTATTTCAAGACAGAGTCATTTTTTATGGTTTGGGTCTAGAAATTCATCAGTTTGGTCCTTGAAAAACATGTCTAGAACAAGTCATGCAGGCCAGAGGAAGATCTTATACACCTAAAGTGTAGAAAGCTTCATCATCATTGCAAGAGACATCGAATCTTCTTCAAAACTCTGTTTTGAAGAAAAGTCAAACAAGGTCAACTATGAAATTTTTTTCCAAAAATCGACAGTTGACATTTTCAGACACAGTCATGGATTTCGAAAGCTAGAGGCTCAGTCACACAGTCCCCGCAAAGAAATGCCAAAAATTTCATCAAGAGAGCCACAATTTCGAAGAAAAAATGGAAAAGCAGAGTGTTTTAAAGTCAATAAAAAGTGCACAACTCAAACATTAGAAAGAGGGTTTCAAAGAAGAAAAAATTAAACCCAACTCTCCCAAAGCCTATATATACATGTTTTAGCCCAAAACAAAAATCATTTGTGCTTTGGCAAGCTTGGAAAGAAATTACAGAGGTAAAGGAGCAAATTCATGAGGGTTTGAGTGAGTTGGGAGGCAATTACAGAAAGCGCGGTGCATACACCAGGTCGCGCGACGCACACAGAGGGCGCGACGCACTGGCAACCAACCCGCAGTGTAAAATCACCACAGGCGCGATGCATATAAGGCGCGCGACGCACTGGGTTTTGCGCGTGATGCACAGAGCCAGGAGGATAAAAAACCTTGCAAACTACTTCAAAATCTCGGTGGAGGCGGGCAAACAAGAGGTAGGCTCAGTTGAAACTTCTTCTTCATCAATTTTGTCTATGCTTTGGGGTTTGTAAGATGTTGAATGATAACCAAAGCATATTGACCATCCATGAAAATAATTCATCAAAGCGTTACAAAGTTGCAATGAAGTCACCAAGGTCTGCTCCCCTCCCCTTGTCTCCTCACTCCTCATTGTCCCCGCCTCCATTCCCATCATGATTCCTAAGGAAAATTCCCTAAAACCCTCACCCCTTGTTTTTCAAGCAAGTTTGGCCGACTTCAACAGCGCGCAGCGCACACACATAGTGGCGCGGCGCACTCAGGGCGCGCGGCGCACTGGGAGCCCAGCCACAGTGCAAATTTGCCACTAGCGCGACGCATACCCGGCGCGCGGTGCACTGGGCAATGCGCGCGGCGCACAGGCTTATAAGCCCAGAAATGCACTAAATTGTCAAAAATTTTGTCAATGACCCTCAATGTTGGAAAGGTAACCCCTCTACACTCACCACTGGCATTAAAACTTGAAGGGAAATCCTATTATGACAACCATGAAATTAAATGCAAAAAATATTTAAAAGTAAAACAAGGAGGATATAAAGAAAGTCAAGACAGCTAGGGTTTTTCTACAGTAACTTGATTACTAAATATGCTCCAACCCTACCCCATCAACACTATACCCCAAATCAATCCCTAATCCATGGTAAATTTCTCCCTTTAAAACCCCTATCCCTATTTCATCATTCCCCTCCTAATACTCCCTATTTTATTGTCCCCTTGGTGACAGATTTGCAGAGCATCTACTAGTTCAGTGGGTTCAGAGGGCAACAAAGAAATTTAGGGTACAAGCAGCAGAAATGGCATCAGAAGTTTCATCAGATTATGAGGGGGAAACTCACAGTGATACAACATCAGGAGAATAGGCTCCCCAGAGACCTAGGAGTGGCAAACATGTCAGGGATGAACCAAACACCCTCACTGAGTTGCAGGCATGCCCTCTCGCTATGTCTTGTTTCCAGAACTGAGCATGTTCCAAATTTTGTCAGAGGGTGGAAAATGTCAGAATTCATCATGAGTTGGCCCGTCTTTTTGCACTTCACCTACATGGAGGACAGTCTATCCTGGCAGGGGTCACTTTCACATTGACACCCGAAACCATATCAGTGGCAACAGGCATACCAAATGTTGGAGAAAAGTGGCACAAGAAGATGAAGGTGGAGAGGGAACTTTATGAGCCTTACATTAAGGCCAGTTGTTTGAGTCATGTCACTAGAGTTTTCCCATTCAGGTTTCTAAGAGATGAGTATGCTCCGCTCATGAAATTGATCATGAAATACTTCAGTTATGAGGGGAGGTTTTCTCGCCTTTATGCATATCACATCAGGTTGCTCATGCACTTTACCAGGGTGCGTATGATGAACCTCCCATTTTTCATTTGTGGGAACATAGAGAGGATGAGAAAGTTCATGCAGCACAAGACCCCTCGGCAGCAGCTCAACAACGTATATCACTTTGCTCTTATCCAGATTTTGGTGGACCATCAGTTGGGATTGCAGGGCATTGCTTGGGAGGACTTCATCTCCCGTGACTTCTTCAGCGCCCCACAGGTAGTATCAGAGGCAAAACATGAGATAGGTGGTCCTTCTCATCAGCATGAGCGCCATGAGACCACTGTGGTGCCATTTTCCATCACATATCAGAGAGGCTATCCGAAAGGCACCAGGCCTTTGTTTGCAGCAGCAAAGCGAGTGTTATCTCCACCCGGGGTGGAAGGGGCCTCACTTCCTACATTGGCAATACAGGTACAGGACAAGGGCAAGAAGCCCAAGCATGAGGAGGGACCTTCAGGTGTGCCACCAGGTGAACGTAAGACCGGACTCATTCTCCTTCGTGATGATGATGATGCAGATACACGTCCACAAAGTGCACAACTGAAAGAGATCTTCCAGGAGAAAGAGACAGAGATTCAATCCTTGACACTCAAGTTGGAGATGGCCAAATGGAACATAAGGTATTTGGAGCAGAGGAACAAATAGCTAGAAGACCAGCATGTGATCATGGAGCTGCAGAACATCCGTGAGGATCACCTAACTGCCCAGTAAAGGAGGATTGAATTCAATTCATTGGAGCAACAGGTTATTGATGATCGTGAGTCTATTCTTGAGAGAGTCAACATGCACCTGGACAATATGTTGAACAAGGCCGATGAAGATAACACACTGCTGAGACACATGGCTCGTCATTACAGGGCACGAAACTTGAGTTTGAGAGCCCAAATAAGGAGTTTGAAAGCAAAACTGAGGAAAGCCACAAAAAGGGAAAAAAGGGAAAATAGCAAGATAGGCTTAGAATCTTAGCTGAGGCTTCCTTGGCTTAGCAAGGCACCCCATAGAGAACTTCCAGCCCAAATCTCAAAAAATTTGGGCAAATTTTGGTCACAGGGAAATTTTTTGGGCGAAAAACAAGGATTTTCTCCCTGTGCACCACGCACCCTACGCAGCGCTAAAATTCTAGGACTCCAATGAAGAAACGGCTTGCATATTTGTATTTAGCATCGAAAAATACGTCTACTGGTGTCCGGGCCAGAAATTTTGATAAGGTTTGTGTCTCCTAAAGGTCAAAAAACACCCAAAAATGGCCTCTCAGCCACTTTTTGGACACACAGAAAGAAGTCTTGGGAGAATGTTGATTTGAAGGGGCAAACGAGCACCAAATTGAGAAATTGTAGTGGGGTTAGAAAGTGGACAGGCCAAGCTTTCCAACAAGCCCACTTGGGCACATTTTGGACACCTGCAAGTGCCCCAAAACAGGCCCCAAAGTAGCATGACGCACAAAGAAAAGCGCGTGGCGCACAGAGGAAATTTTGCCCAGTTTGCTCCCGTTTCGCGAAATTTCGGGTCGCGACTTCTCCAAGTGGGCCCAGTCATCCACTCTTCCAGTTTTTTGGCACCAAAGGTGGCTTTTAAAGAGTTTTCTCTCCAGGTGGGGATCTATCCAAGTGGCGAAGAATGCAAAGGGTCACCACAGCCAAATGTCACACTTGAGAGCGCTACACCTGTAGCTGATGGTTGGCTCTCCATCTCCATTTCGAAATGATTTGAGTAACTTCCCAACCCCTGGGCGTTCCATCTCTTCTCCACACTTTCTATATATTGTAAGCAAAGTTACTTGCAAAGGGTTGGCTGGCTTGTAACTTCTGAGAGACTGTGGGAAAGAAACACTGTTTCTGCACTGTGTATTTTTGATAGAGAGTTAATGAAAGGCAGAGGCTCTGTTTCATGAGATTCTTGTGGTTGTGAGTGTAGCGAATGTGTTCTTATGTTCCATATATATCTTGTTATGTTTCATAATTCATTTCATGTTTCATTTCAGTGAAATTTTCTAAGTGAGATTAGGTAGAATTCAATTTATATTGCTCTGCCTGTGGGAAAATTTTATGTGCATTGTTATTCTTCTGTTGAAAATGATTCATGCGATCATGCCCTTTTCACTATCTTCGGCGATCTTTCCATTCCGCATCACCTTAAGTTAAAATTGTTGCGCTTCCCGCCTACCTTGCCTCACGGAATAATCTGTGCCTTCATTCTCAATTCTCTGTTCTTTGCTAAGTGCCAGTCCCATATACATCTCAGAAGTTCAGTCACTTTACAAAAATATTTTCCAAAATCCTTTTTCACTTACTAGGCTAAGGTAAATATCGCATTGCAAGTCATCTCAGACCATTTTTCCTATCCATTCGCTGAGCGTGACTCGGAGAGAGCCCTCTCCTGCTCTGGTAGGGCTAGCTACCAGACTGAGCATGGTTTGTGGTTACCCTAATTTTTGCCTTCCTTCAACCTAAGGTAGATTTAGGTTCTAACAAGAGTAAATGGTCTTTTTTATGATGTGAATAAGATTCTTGTTTGTAGATTTGACAAGGCCATTTCCTTGCAGGTAGTAGTTAGCTGAATGTTTAAGCACAATACCATATCACAATACAAAATCATACAGTTAAAAGGAAGAGAAGTAAGGTGCATTGTAAAAAACAAGTGATATAGGAACGCCAAACTTCAAAATGATCTTTTGAAGGAAGCTGATGACTTCCTAGTCGTTCACTTGTTTGAGCAGAATTGCTTCCGTAGACCACGTGAAGTAATTTGTAGTTGTCAAAATGTAGTAGTTCTCATTTGATGAATGTGGGAAGATTTCCCCAATGATGTTTAAGCCCCACTGTTGGAGTGGTTCTTCCACTGCAACAAGTTGCAGCGAGGCTTTCGACCTTCAAGTTCTGTCAGCGCATTGCTGAAAAATCAGGCACTTGCGGGCATAAGCATGTGCATCCTTAAACAATGTGGGTCAGTAGAAACTGACTCTCATGGATTTGTACGTAGTTGTGTTACCCGTGAAGTGACCTCTGGCTGGTCTGTCATGCATGCCACGTAACACTCTCTCTGAATCTTGTGCCTCCAGGAAGCTGAGAAAAATTCCATTGTTGTGATTTTTGTAAAGCACTCTTTGTTCCAACTCGTAAGATAAGGCTTTGAGGTAAGTGCCCTCTTCTATTGCATGGAAAAGTGAGAGGGCATGGTGCTGTGCTCAAGGTATTGGTGCACTTCTTCATAGCAAGAGTTTTTGTGTGGAGTGGGTGGTGCTCGCTCTACATTATACATGTCAATTTATTGCTCCCAACTGACGATCTCTTCTTCTTCATCTTGCGCATGTACTACTTCTATTGCAAGTCTGTAGAGATCGTGAACCTTGACAGTGTCAGCTAGCTTGATATCAAGATCATACTCTTGCAGTCTTATCATTTAGTTCTCACGTCTTTCACCCAGCTCTTGTTGAACAAGCAATGCTATGACTGCTGGGTGTGGCACAAAGACTATGCAATGATTTTTCAGTAGGTAGGGTCTAAAATGTTTCACCGCCTTGTATACAACATATGCTTTTTTATCCACAGTGGGATAGTTGAGCTCAAGTCCCTACATGCTCATGCTCATGAAGGAGATGGGATGTTTGTTGTTCAGCTCATCCTTCTGTGTGAGCACTGCAATGAGTGAGTTGTCGGAAGTGAATGTATAAAGAAAGAAATCTTTGTTGAAATCTGGGTTGTATAGCACAGGCGCATCTGCTATTTCCTACTTGATACGGATGAATGCATCCTTTTCCTTATTACCCTAGTTGTATATTGCATCCTTCTTGATCATGTCTTGGATAGGTTTCACAATATGCACATAATATGAGATGAACTTGAGGAGGAAGTTGATCTTCCCCAAGAAGGACTACATAGATTTCTTGTTGACTGGTGGAATCGGTGTGATAGTCTGAACTTGGTCCATGTTAACCTTGATCCCACTCTTGGTGATGATATTCCTAAGGAGGTTCCCCTTAGACACTGGAAATACGCTCTTCTTGAGATTCCTGGATATCCCATACTTTCGACATCGCTCAAAGATATTATTGAGATGACACAGGTGGTTTGACCGCTTTCTGGAAAATTCTATCACGTCATCAAGGTAGACCACCATGTTCTATCCGATGAGTCCACAGAAGGAAATCTCCATAGTGTGCTGAAAGGTTGCACATGCATTTACAACCAAATGGAATTCTTTGGTAAGCAAACTTACCCCACTTGGTATAGAAAGTAGTTTTAATTCCATCAGCTTTTGCTACCAAAACCTGGTTATATTCGGAAAATCCATCAAGGAGAGAGAAAATTTCAGCTCTAGATACTATCTACAAGATGTGCTCCATAGACAACACAGGGTAGTTGTCTTTGTCCGAGGCCCTATTAAGATTTCAAAAATCTATGCATATGTGGATTTCCCTGGACTTCTTTCTTACAGGAACCAAATTTGAAACCCAAGTAGAATGATGAACCTTGTAAATTATCTGAGCGTCCAACAACTTAGTTATTTCTTTATGTATGAGGGGTTCAAGTGACGGATGGACTTTTCTGAGTTTCTGCTGAAATGACTTGACCCCTTATTTGATAGGAATGATGTGTTGGATTATTTGCGTGTCGCATGTTTTCAAGTCATTGTATGTCCACGTGAATACATCCCAGTATTTTCTAAACAAGTGAACAAAGGCTCTTCGTTCCTTTGGTGTGCAACATCTACCGAGATTTATGAACTTCAGATCTCTTTTTGTTCCCAAGTTAATCTATTTGTGCATCAATGTAGAACTGTGGGTTTTGGTGTTCCTTGTCCCTTTAAAGCGGTTCTAAAAGTCATAGAGTTTCTCATGTGAAACCACACACTTGGGGATGTGGTTTACTCTGCTATCATCAATTGTGTCTTGCAGAGACTGCTGGTGCACATCTTCATCTATCACTGCATATTTGAAGGCGTCAGCATTGGCCATGAAATGCAGTAACAGTTCATCATCATAAAAAACATGCAAATTAGTGATGTTGT
Source organism: Pinus tabuliformis (assembly GCA_031772625.1). Taxonomy (NCBI): domain Eukaryota; kingdom Viridiplantae; phylum Streptophyta; class Pinopsida; order Pinales; family Pinaceae; genus Pinus; species Pinus tabuliformis. Next base: position 869,691,031 of record CM062805.1, read on the forward strand.
TAGGGATAGATGGCTTGTACAAAATTTCAATAGTAAATCTATCCATAAGTGGTGTCATCCTAGCAGCTACATTTTCCAGCACATCTGAAACTGCATTGCACATTCTTGGTACAAATATGATATTAAAATATTGGAAATTAGAAATAAGTTACCATACCTCTTGCTAGTAAATATTAAGGCGAGGTGATACACAATGTATGGTGTTATGTACCTTCCGTACCACAATCTCGAAATCACCTACCACTTTTAGCATAGCAACATTGAGGCTGAGGGATTTTTGTAAACCCAAGACGAGTGCTTCATATTTAGTAGTGTTGTTTGTGCACTTGAAGTCCAAGCACCTTGAGACTAAATGTTTTCTTTTCCTTGTGTAGATCAAAACACACCCAGCTCTAGAGCAATCCTGTGTTTTGGATCCATCAAAATACAAGGTCCACAAGTCATCTGTACAAGGACCGCTTGCTGCACTAGTACTACTAACACTACTGCTACTACTGTTACAAAGTAATGTACAAGTTTCATTTCACCAGTTGGGCAAGGAAGGAGACCCAACTATGTATCTGGTGGGGCGTGGCTCCACTGTTCAGTATAACACCCTTGCTGCGTTTCTAGAAAGTAATTTATGAACAGAAGTTCTGCGAAAGCCAATTTCATTTTGACCATTCACGGGAGTAACGTTGTGTTTCATGTATCTCTTCGACAACACTTGAATTTTGTTGTTTCTGTCCTGGTACGAAAGCCATAAGTGTGACCAGTTTGTAGAAAAATATCCTTGGAAATTGCTGGACTAGTCTCTGCTAAGAAGTAAGGCATATGATTTTGGGATTTCCACAATCACAATGTTGATGAACTGGTGAACTCGTCCATCAGACTATAACTAGATGATCACATCCCAGAGTTAACCAATGGCTGGTACACATGTTCTGTCAAGTTGGATGATTTGCATGGCTATACTACTCCATTGCACATTGATCCATTTAACAATGAAGAGTGGCATGACATTCACTGATGCGCCAGAGTCAACCAAACAATTATGGACATTGAAGTTGAATATTTTGAATGACAACAAAAATGGTGGGAAAATCGAGTTCACTTCTTCCATGCGAAGCACATTGAGTACAAATGTGAGTGATCCAAGAGACTTACATAGCCCCTTGCTGGAAGAGGCAACATTATCTGTGGAGGTTTGCTCGAGTGCGCATAACCAAATATCATGCTGACTTGTAAGTTTGGTAAGCTCGTACAAAGAGATGTTCGCACGGGTCTTCTTCATGTCTTCAATAATATTATAATCCAAAGCGCTCAGACTCACTGAGTTTTCTGGGGGAAGACTTGTGTTTGTACTATCCAGAGGAGTGTTTTGAAATGAGTTTCTCATGGATGTATCTTTCATTAGGTCTGTCTTCCCATAATTTCTTTGTGTTTTCTATGTTAAGGATACTGGTGGATCAAATTTCTTGATCATTTGATTGAATTACTCTTTTGGTATCTCAATCACAGTAGGAGCCCCTTGAATTCTCAAGTTATATCGACTGTTCTATTTTGGGGGATCCTTCTCGATGGTTGTTTACTTTTGGGCAGCGTTTAGACATTGATACATGTTAACCATGTGCCCAGAACTTGGAGCTTCATCAAATGAAACATCTTCTTCATCATCTTCATCTTCCGGCTGAACCTGCTCACTGGTGTTAAAATGATCATTCATCCTTGAAGCCACAAAACCCATAACTTGGTTCCAATCTGCACAGGTATTCTCAAATGCCGTGCTTAGTGGAACTCACAGAAGTTGTCCTTTTAAATCAGGTCTATTTGGAACACAACATTTAAAATTTGCACAGATTTATTTGGGTGAGTACTGCTGCTACCTAATGTCACATTCTTCCTACATGCAAAACTGGAAATTATTCTGCTCACTGCTGTCTTGGTTGTTCGTTGCTTGAGTTCTGCTACTTCAGTTGTCAAGGACTTAAGGAGATGGGTAAGGGTCTAAATTTCACTTGTTTCATTTTCCTTTACCTTACTCACAACAGTCTAAGAGCTCCTACCTACATCTTTGGAGTCTTTAGCTGGTTCATCATCTACAATGACTCCAATTGCATGCAGGTATTTCTCCACATCAATTGCTTCTTGGAAATTTTCGGAAAGTGTTGGTTTCACAACTCACTTGATGAACTGCGCAATGCTGGTCAGTAGTGAAGATGTGTAGTAGTCAACTGTGATGCGGTCATGAGGTTTAGTTTCTACAATGAACTTGTTCAGGATACGGTTAAACCTCTAGTTAGAGTTATTCACTTTCTCTTTTGGATCCATCTTAAGACTACCCAATTATTTCAAAAACATGGCGGGGGTTTTGTCATCAAAAAATTTCTCAAGGAAAATTCTCTTGAACATCCCCCAGTTCTGAATGGAGCTGACAAGAAGGCTGTGGTACCATACAACTTCTATGCCATCCAAGGTACATGGAAACAATCTACATGGAACATCGTCATAATGTACCTCGAGTGTCTGTAGATGTAGGCAGAATGTGTCTAAATGGTCTTTTGCGTTCTCTGCTCAGTCAGGGTCATACTTCATTACAACTTCTCTGCATGCCTTGGAATCTTGTGTAAGGCACCGTGGAGTGCCAATGGGCCCTATGTCATCCATTCCAGATTTTTTTCAATGATATTGTCTTGTTCTTCGTACTCTTCCTCTTCTTCTGAATCAGACAGTTCAACCTATGAATCTATTGGTTTGTCTTCGCTTCCGCCTCCTCCGCTGCCTTCCCCTCCACTGCCTCCGCCAGCACCTGAGCCCAAGAGTGTGTTGTTAACTTCTTATCCTTATAGGAAAACAAGAGGTTCCTCTTTGTTCTCAAAAACTTCTGCCATCTCTTCAAGAGTGGTGAGGATTACTTCTTCAACATACGAGACTACCAATCCTGTGGGTGTAGTCTTTTTCTTCCTCTGTGAACAGGGAAGATTGTGTATTCCTGCGGTTAGTCCAAAAACTTTGGAAAAATGATAGGTGATGGGACAGACAGAGCAAAGGTGATGATATGAAATTTCTTGTTCGGGTCTGGGAGGTGAGGAGTAACCAACTTCATAGTTGCACATGGGAGAGAGGAAGTTCGTGTTACTCCCTTGACTAGATGATGGACATGTGGGGTTGAGAGGACATTCAACCATATACTACTAGCGACCCTCCTTCTAGCACCAAAAAATGTTGATGGTGCTGGACCCTCCAACATTCAGGGGATCTCTCCAGTATGAAGTCCCAACTAGACCTCACACCGTTTGGTGTAGGATTCCCATCTGGTACGATGGATCGGTTGCCATTGTCTTAGAGATTTTTCTTAGCTCTTGCTATTAAGCACATGAGAGTGTTATGCTTGTAACTTCAAGAAAGTGAAGTGAGTGTGCCTGGTGAGTGCTTAATATAACTCTGTGTCTGAGTTCTCTTACTATAAAAAAGGGAAGTGAAGTCAGCCTCTTGATGAGAGGGAATAGTCCCAACCCAGGAAGAAACACACGCGAACAACAATAAGGGTCTGTTCAACATCTAGAGGAATAGTCCAAAACAGATGCGATAGTTGTGAAAACCAAAGTTCAAGGGAAAACACGTACACTGTCCAGCGAAATATTCCACACGGGGGTGACGGTCGTTAAAACCAAGAAAACACATTTATGTTTTGTCTAATGTCTGGCGGAGTAGTCCACATGAACGGGACAATAGTGATAAACAATACAACACATATTCAACAATATGAATACTTAAATAACCGAAGTAGTTCAACTATCTTAGTACAAGTTAAGAAAACATTCATTACAAACGTGTTAGGCCCCTATACTACTAGTGTAACCCCTTATTGTTATTAGTACAACCCCCTTATTATATTGTTGTACCCATGTAGTCCCCATATTGTTATTATTGTGCCCCATAGAAGCCCACTATTGTTATTATTGTGTCCTTACATTATTATTGTTATGTTGGCTTTGATTATATTATGACCCCTTAGACTCTTATATATAGAAAGGAGGTCTTGTCATTTGTATCATCCAAGAATTGTTCAGTTATGTAATGTAAAGGAGGTTGCCCCCTCGAAGAGGCTGAATTCTAAGGCATTGATCTATCTTTTCTATCTTTTGTAAGCTGGTTTCATAAAAAAACGTTTAAAGAATAGTCTTACAAATAGATACAAAACATGCATGAAAACATGTGGGCCTGAGACAAGCTTCTGAATTAATCAAAATATCCAAGGCACATCTGTACACCATACATCACTAGTCCCAATAGTGGGACGTTGGAGCCACTCCTTGCTCCAAAGAACAGAATACAGACTCTCAAGGCTATGTGGGAGGAGCCAAGGTGAAAAGTCCTTTGTTCATACAATGAGGGGGTATATATAGCCAAGGGGACTAACTAACCCTTGTGACTCTTCGGCTTCCCTCATGACTGTTTGACTTCCTATGGATTTTCAACTTTACATGACTCTTCAACTTCATATGTGGGTCTCTTCGACTTCCACTTTACATTAAATTGATTACAACAAGTATGGCCCATAGTAGTGATGATTGTTAATCAAGTTTTTCATTGATGTCAATATGGAATTAACCGAAATGGCAAGTATTCTTGAGATGCTTGGTTCCAGATGATGATGAGGTACATGTTGAACAAAATCTTGTTTGATAAAGATGCCATCAATGAAGATGTCAAGCTATTAATATGTCAAAGCACCAATGAAGAAATCTTAAGAAGTCTTAGAACTACATATGATATTTCTGAGTGTCAATCATGTGCCTTGATTGACGATCTAGACCTTAAGTGCCAATGGTGCATCTAATATACAAGCCCTTGATGACATATGGAGGACTATACTTGATGATGTCATACATGATGGCTCTTGATGACATGGTTAGAGACTACATGATGACATGAATGCTGCACTATTACATGTTGACACTATAATGAATCACTTGGTAACATATAATGACATGGAGGACTTCATGATGACGTGAAAATAATATAAAGACATAGTTGGAGTCATAGAAATTAAGAATCCATTAATGAACTCCTACTGTCCAAAACATTTTTTGCACAAAATTCAAGACTAGTCACATTAATTTTTTTTTTTCACTATCTTAGAGGTAGCCTCTCAATAAGGTTCCTATACCATCTTTTAGAGCATAAATTTTCCTTTCCAATGAGCTCTTACTTGGTCCAGAACTCCAAATAGTTTGGGAGATGTTGACTTTTTAAGTTAGGTATATTAATTTGGTCCTTAAGCTGACTTGTGCTAGGCCTCTCATGTCGAACTCCTTAAAATAGACGCATCCCTTCAGATTTTAAGTGAAACCACTATATATATGAGTTCGATTGCCCTTTTCTAGTCATATTTTTTGGTCATCTAATACAGAGAACTGGTGTACTAAGAGAAATACAACATAAAAAAAGAGTTATATTGGAATTTCTGTTTGGGCTTAAAACTTACCACTAGACAACACCAAGAATGTGAAAAATGGATGACTACCCTCATCTCCTCGTGGACTAAACCGTTGACATAGTCCTATGATTTTTTAGTGGCCATAATTTTCGGACTATGGAAAGATTCCTGTGGCTCGGACTGTCTACCTTCATAACATATTACAGTTCAGCTGTAAAGGTATTGAAATACACAACAACAAGCTCAGATCTGTGGTTATTGTTTAGACTCAGAATTGTGGCTGTGGAGAATTGAAGTACATATTAGAGGAGCTCGATCATCATTGAAAAAGACTATTTCTATTACAGTACCTTAGATTGCTAGTTGTGGAGAGTTTATAGTTTGGTTGTGTTTTTATTTTGGAGGCTAGACCTGTAAATAATCATTTGCATAAGACCTCGGACTAGTAAACAATCAATTGGATAGCTCATTGAAGGAAAACTGATAGCCTTGTGTACAAATTGGATCACAGAAGAAGCAATGGAATAGTAGACAGTTAGCTGTGGAGAGGACGAACCTAACTTAGATATGTGGAGGTCTTGTTATAGGTTTTTTGGAGCCTCAACTAGACTGGATCTGTCGACATTGCAGAAGCTCGGACTAATGGTGGGTTTTCACCTCTAGAAGCTCAAACCTCTGCCTGTGAACTATGATCACAACCAGCTCAGACAAACATCCAATGGAAGAAGTGAAAACCTCAGTCCTGTAGCTTTACATTACAGTTTTGGAGCTTAGAATAGTGTGAAAACCTCACCTCAGACCTGTTGCTATACGATGTTGTAATACACTGGAAGGAAAATCATTATTAACAACTCAGATTGGCAAGTAAACTATTGTTTGGATCACCAGGACAACTCCTACCTTGATAAGCTTTTGTTCAGACTTGTGAGTAGACTTCTAGTGTTTTGAATAGGTGACACTTGAGGGAGTTTGGGCACCTGTTGAGAAGCATACTCTTCCATATATTTTGGAGCAGTACTAGAAAGGATCTCAAGTTGTTGTGAACCAGTATTTGAAGAACTCCTTGGGATATTTTGGTAACCAGTTGAATCAAGCTTGGAAGCCTTTGTTCTTGAAGCAGACCTAAAGAGTATCTTGAGGACATCTAGTTGGAGCTAGTATTATTGAACATCTTTTTATAATTTAACCTTGGAGACATTCTTGGAGACCATGATGCATTATTCATCATGAGCTAACTTGTGGATCCTTATTTTGGGTACCATGAAGAATAGTGGAGACACTTTCATGTGAAGCACATCGTTTTCAATGATGAAGTGAGATGGAGAATGAGTGAAGGCATAGCTAACGATTGATAGGGTGCATTGAAGAAGACATTGGGAGATGTGAAGAATAACCAAACACATCTCGACGAAGTAAAGCTGAGATTTGGAGCCTCATAGAGACAAGTTTTGTGCCTTGGAAGATAGGGTTGGAGCCCTAGAGGATAGGAGTCCTCAAGAAACTAGGTCAGATCCTGAACCAAAAATAGGGTTGGATCCCTGGAGGTTGGTGCCTCGAAATTGACAAGGTTGGTGCCTTAGGAATCTCAAGTCGATGCCTGGCATATTATAGGTTGGAGCCTGGGAGATTAAAGATTGATGTATTCATCTAGGGTTGGAGCCCTACATATATTTTATTTGATTTATTGTAAAGAAGAAATTAATAAAAGCATTTATTCTTATTGTTCATTTTGTGTTCTAAATATAAGTGATCTAATTGGTAAAATTAACAATTGAAAATAAATACTGATTCACCTCCCACCCTCTTAGTATTTCCAACAATTGGTATTAGAGCTAGTACCTTCACTCATAGCCTAGTAGCTTGAAGGTTGATCCTTAGAACAAAAATGGAAAAGCCAAGGAAGAAAACCTCCAATCCTCCTAAATATGTCTCTTCCTCAACCATGAAAACTAAAGACAATCAAATTGAGAAAGTTCTAGTGTTCAATGGAAACTTTGATGTATGGAAGGTAATAATTAGAAATTTCTTAATGGCTCAAGGTGTTGGAGTATGGGAATTAGTGATTACTGATAACATGATGAGTGGAGAATCCAAGGATTACAATGCAAAAGCGATGAATGCAATCTTGAATGAGCTACCAAATTCTATAAAGGCCAACTTGGAAAATTGTTTGTTAGCAAAGGGTATATGGGACAAAATTCATGACCTTCACTCAAAAGGAGCATTCACCATGACCACTAGTAAAGAAGATGATGGAAAGAAAGAAGGAAATCCAAAACCCATGAAGGAAGTTTAAAATAAGAATGATGACATCAAGGCCAAAGAAGACCTAGAATAAGAAGAAAGCAAATAATACTTTGAAGAAGATCTCCTGACTAAACTTATAACTGCCATGGAAGTGATTAACAGTTTGAAAAAGGAAAATGTGGAACTTAAGAAGAAAGTGCAAGATGGTGACTAGGATAAGACAAGGAAGGAAGTTGACCTTTTCAAGCTTAAAGAAAGAGATGAGGAGCTCACCAAGCTTAAGGACAAATTTCATCAAAACAAAAGAAAGCATCATGAAGAAGTCATATCCATGAGAAATTAATTGGATAAGATAAAGGAAAGGGAAGAAAATTTGTCAAGCCACCTTGAACAAAGACTCAAGAGTTTAACAAACTTGAAGCAGAGATTGGTCAATATAAGGAAGAGTTCTCCTCCCTTAGATCTCAACTAGAAGAAGCAAGAAAACAAGCACAAGGGGTTGAGAAGGAGATGGAAGCTTTGGCATTCATAGAAGGACAAGTTGATGAATCAAAAAAGGAGAGAAACACCATGACATGCCAACTAGAAGAAAAGGATGATGACATCACCAAGTTAAGATAAAAAATCACTTCTCTTAAGGCCCAATCATGTGAAGTTGTCAAGAAATGGCAGCATGAAATTCCAGTTTAATTTGTCCTTGAATTAAACTGTGAATTAAATTCAAATTCTATTCTCATAGAAACTTAAAATTAGTTAATTAAGTTTATTAAACTTACTTAACTTAGGAAATCCAAGTTGGAAGTCTTTCTGTCATCATGTGTATGTTCTCCCTACTTTGTAGGAGTCTAGTGTGAGTTAATTGTGAGTTTTAAAATAAAAGACTCAGTTTCATGAGTCAGTTCAGTTAAATTAGTTCTCAAATTGATTGAGAGAACTAATAGTGAGTTAATAGTCAATGGTGTCACTAATGAACTCCATTAGTGCTACTCTAGTTAACTGAATAATTACTCATCAGAAACTCATGCATGTCGATTTTGAGAAAGACCCAATTGAGACTAGAGTGTAGGGACATTGTACTATTTGTTTTAGATTTTTCCGAGTTGCACTGATAGTGCATGCATTCAGGAATTGACCCTTGAGGGATTACACAATTTTTAGAGGCTTTATTTCCCTTTAAATACAAGTTATCCTGCATAGGAATTATGCATTGGAATAGAGACTTGGAGAGCTTGTGAAGAGGCTAAGATTTGGCCTTGAGCTTGCTTATGAGTTGGAGATTGAATTTGCTGAGTGCTGGGATTGTTCTAGAGAGAACAAGCATTGTAATTTCATCTTGATTTTCTGGATTAATATAAAAAAAGTGGGGTTTTGAGCTGTGGATTTCCCTAGATATTTATTGTGTTATGTGACTCTGATTATCTTCCTCTATTGATTATTGTTTTCTCAATGTTTATGGTCTTCCACTATAAAGAGTAGATGTAGATTATTGTCTCTTTCTTTAGAAAATTGCATTAGCTTGTGAATCTACAAGATTTTCTACATGGTATCAGAGTTGAGAATAGTATACTAGAGGAGATTTCGAAGTTTTGAGTTTTTGGGTTAGAGGTGAAAGTCAAATTTGCAATACAAACTTCAGGATTGACATATGGAATTCCATGGGTTGAGGGTTGAGTATGCCTTGGAAGGAAACTCAAATTTCATAGCCTGGAGGGAGAGGATGGAGGCTTTGCTATAGGACAATGGCTTGAAGGAATTTACTGAACAATAAAATCCTAACCCATCAACTATTGATGCACAAAACTTGGCTGAGTGGAAGAAGTGTGTGGCAAAGGCAAGGCGAATAATCCTTGAGAGAGTTCGAGATCGTATTGTCTCGAGTCTCCATGGAAAGGAAACCCCACATGCTATGTTGAAAAAATTGATGAACTTGTATCATAATAGCAGTGATCAAAGGAAGTTGGCACTGAAGGATAAAATTCGTAAAATAAAGATGGAGAAAGGTGAGATGATTCTGAAATACTTGAACAAGTTCACTCAATGGCAAGATGAACTTGGAAGTGTTGGAATCATGGTTGTCTAGGAGGATATGTTGAGAAATACTCTTCTTGGACTCCCAAAGAGTTGGCATAGTTATCAGGACTCTATCAATGGTCGGGAGAAGCTGCCAGGTTGGGAAAGAATATGGTCAGATTTGATGTAGGATGAGATTAGGAGGAACACCAAGGACAGATCTTCATCAAAGAATGATGATGAAGAGAATTGTTCCTTTGAAATTAAGACGAGGAAGGGGGAGATAAAATTTCCCATTCCAAATCAGATTCTTATCATGGAGGTAAGAAGAAGGACATGACGAAAGTTAAATGCTTTCATTGTCACAAGATGGGACACTTTGCTACAAATTATCCATTGAATAAGTCAAAAGAGAATTCCTCAAGAGGAGCAGTGGGTGAGGCTTTGGACTCCCAATTCGAATTGGAATTTTCCCTCATTGCATGCATGATGTCTTCAATGATGTGAAGTGTCTGGTACTTAGACAATGGAGCTTATTTCCACAGTACTAGTGACAAAGAGTTATTCAGTGAATTGGAGGTGAAAGATCTCAAGATGCATATCAAGATGGGTGATGATGGAAAGTATAGTGTCACTGGTGTGGGCACTATTACTTTTCAGAGGGAGCATGCAGCTCCACTCACCTTGAAGAATGTTATGCATGTACCCGGATGGACCAATAACTTGGTATCTGTTGCCATGCTTGAGGATAGAGGCTATGATGTGATCTTTTTGAAAGGAAAGGTGTTCCTTCGACACATAACCATGGGTCAAATAAAGAATATAGGGATTCAAGTTCAAAATATCTATAAGATAGAGGTAGAGGATTGTGTTGCTTTGAGTTCAAAAGCGGAAAAGATGTTGAGCTAAGATGCCCGCGAGTTGTGGCACAGGCAATTGGGCCACTTGCATCATGGAGCTTTGAAGATATTGTAACAAATCTCTACCGATATTCCTAAAGGTATGCTTGAGAAAGTTGATAGATGCGAGGGTTGTACTTTGGGAAAATACACCAAGTCTTCCTTTGGAGACAGAGACAATCATGCAGAGTCTATTATGGAGAGAGTCCATTCAGATGTGTGTGGACCATTCTTGACAACATTCACAGTCAAACACATGTATTATGTTATTTTTGTTGATGACTATTTTCATAAATGTTGGGTATTTTTTTTTGTATAAAAAGGATTAAACTTTCACAAAGTTTTTGTGAGTTCAAAGCATTGGTAGAGAAAGAGTCTGGCAAGAAGGTTAAAGCTCTATGGAGTGATAACGGTGGTGAGTATGTCTCTAATGAGTTTAAGAATTTTTTTGCAACATAAGGGATTAAATGAGAGTTGACGACACCCCATAACCCTCAACAAAATGGGCTTGCTAAGAGGAAGAACAGGAGCATAGTAGGGGCAGCAAGGGTGATGTTGCATGATCAAGGCCTATAACTACACTTGTGGGATGAGGCATGCAACACAATGGTTTATGTTTAGAACCGTATCCCACATCATATACTTGAGATGAAGACACCAGAGGAGGCTTATTCCGGTAAGAGGACAGATGTTGGTCACTTCAGGATTTTTGGGTCACTTGTTTATTTCCATGTGACCAAAGATGCAAGAAGAAGCTTGAGCCAACAATAGAGTTGGGGATATTTTTGGGGTACACTGATACAGTCCACAACTATTGGATGTACATGCTGACTAGCTAGATGACAGTGGTTCTTATGGATATTAGGTTCGATGAGGAGAAGGCCATGCAAGTATCCCTTGAGAGGAAGTTTGAGATACATCCAGTTGAGGAAATTTTAGCTCCTAAGGTTGATGAGCACAATATTGATGTGGAGCAGCCACATGCAGAGGTTCAGAGAGTGGAAACATCCACTCAGGAAGAGTCTTTCAGAGAGGGAAGAAAGCGCACTAGAGCGGCTGGCAGATTGTTGGATGATGCATGGGAGAATGTGGGAGCACCCTCTTATTAGCGTAGATAGAGGAGGTCACCAGAGAGGTACACTGGATACATGGAACTTATGGGTGCATGTGTTGTGATAGAGCCATCTTCCTTTCAGGAAGTAGTACAACAGTTGGTTTGGGTTGGTGCGATGGTGGAGGATTATGACTCCATAGTTAGAAATAATGTTTGGGATCTGGTCCCGAGATCGGAGAACAAGTTAGTTGTGAGACCCCGTTGGATTTACAAGGTGAAGCAAGATACATATGGTAGTGTGCAGAAGCATAAGGCCTGATTTGCGGCCCATGGCTTTTCACAGGTAGAGGGGATTGACTATGATGACACCTTTGCTCCTGTTGCAAGGTACTCGCCAATTAGATCTATTTTGGCACTATCAGAACATATGGGTTGGAAGATCCATCAGGTGGATGTGAAGACTACCTTCTTGTTGAGCTATGGAAAAGGTAGGAATTTGACATTTATGTCCTTGTATTTTTCCCTAATCATATCTCCTTTATAATCTAAGATGGTAATATATCAAAGAATTATAGTGAAAACTAAGGAGTTATTGATTATTTCAAATTAGTTAATTATTGTCTTTTTCCATGCAGGAAATAGAAGAAATGGAAAAATGCCATTCTCAAGGAAAATAAAAAACAGAGTACCTGCTGTTCCTTCACCAGGAAGCCGTATCCAGACAAGAAAATCAAGATGGAGTGCGCAATTAAGGATAAAACGGAAAATCACAGCATCAGCACAAAAAGACAAAGGGTTGACTGGAGTTAGAAGATGGAGCGGATCCCTCAGGATCTCTTGATCCTGAGGGATCGCTGTTTCAAAGTCTATCTGTTATTTCTTGTTTTATCCGCCTAGCAATTATTAAAGGGACATCACTTGTAAAGATTGGGGAGGCAAAATCGATCATGCATTATCATTATTGAGAACTTACTGTTGTATTTTCTCTTTGATCATCGACTCTCGTTGATTAAAATAGAGTACGATTGCCTATAACATTTTCGCATATGATTAATACATAAGTCGGTTGCTGTTCCATTCTTTTATACTGAAGTAGTCCAGCGGTGCTTCACTAGAGGCTAAGGGCCTGGGCCTGGTGGATCCACTTGCTATTCTGTACCGTTACTTTACAATCGCATTTGTGTGATGGTTTGGTTTGATTTTCGTTTATTTGAAATGCAATGCTTTACTGCTCCTTGCTCTCAAGATTTTATGAATTGTTTTATTGTATATGCTGTAACTGAATTGCGTTGCCATTCCTTTCCATCATAATAAGATTATTACCCTCTGCAAACTGTATTTTTATGCTGTTCATTTCAATTATAAAGCTTCGTTGTTCATTCCAGTAAACTGACTTCGCTGTTCATTACAAATCGTTGTTCAATTCTACTAAATAGCATTGCTGTTCATTTCCTTTTTGCAAGTATTTGGTTTTGCTTTTCAACATCGTTACAGTTAGCATATTTATTCCATTTCTATTAGCAGCATTGTTGATTTAATTCTTTGTCATTTCCAATCAGCCATTTTAGTGTGGAGTGTGAGATCAACAACTATAAAGGACATTGGCTATTACTGTCAGAGTTCTCAGATTGAGGATCTTGTTTATGTTTGATTTCATTTATATCAGTTGACAGAGGAAAGAGTTATTTCTACTACATCCTTGACTGATAATTGCTGTTAATTTCCTGAGTGAATGATTTAGTTTCAAAGCATTGAGTTTCTTTTAATTGCAAGTAGATTTTATTTCAAGCATCCATTTGCTCTTATATTTGAAGCACTGTACTGCAAATCAGAAACATTACTCTTGGATTAAATTTCCGCCACATACTGTGTACACTCTTGAAATAGAAAATCGTACCTGGATTGATAATTAATGTAGGATAAAGAGGAGTTAAAAAGACACCTTTTATCACTCAACATTTTAGCGTTGTTGCCGGGGAAAGTGTACCCATTTTTCTTTCAGAGAGTAGTGTGCATCTGATGAGTGCCTACTAGGAGAGAATTTGGTATTAAAAACGGAAGGTAAGAACCTGCGTACGGAGCATGTAAAAGCCCTTCTCCCCCGCCCGCTTTCCAGTAGATTTGTTAATTTTTTTGGGGAGAAATAAACATTTGAGTTGTGTGTATGACTAAGAAGAAAAAACTTGAAAATAATTCAAAACCACTACCTAAACCTGACAAAGCTAAGGGACCGGTGACCCCTAGTCGATCAACCTTCATAGACGATATCATTAAGCAAGCCAAATCTCAGCCATCAGTGGGCCCTAGAAAAGTTGCTTCTAGACAACCTACTGGCTCCCTTCAGGCCACAGGCTCACCATCTATAGCCTTTGCTGAGGTGCACAACAAAACAAAAGAGACTGAGCAAGATTTTCAAGAAATTGAGAATTCTCGCCCAATTTCTTTACAAGAAAGGAATTCTAGTAATCTCCATGAAGGAGGAGCAGAAACAGGGGAAATAGAAGAGCCAAAATCCCCTCTTGAAATAGTTCAGACACTTAGCAGCCCAGATAAGGGGAGTGTTGTCAAGATCATCCAAAACAAAGCAGAAGAACCTGAAGAGCCAAGATCCCCCCAGATAGTAGTGCAGCAAGGAACACTCATTATCCCAGACCAAGGAAGTGCTGTTAAGGTTATTTCTACTCCTTCTAGTCAGCCTAGGAATAAATCCCTAGAGATCCCAGAAGGGTATTGGCACATATTTGATCAAATGGCCTAGAACCAACAAACACCTCAAACCTCCACACTGCAATATCCCATTGTGGACACTGTAGTCAATGCACCTATGAAGGCCATTCCTCTCTAGAATATTCCTACATTCCATGGCTTAACATCAGAGGATCCAGATGCATTTTTGTTTGAGTTTGATGTATTATGCCGGGGGTATGACTATACCATTGATCCCCAAAAACTAAAATTATTTCCCTCCACATTAAAAGGAGCAGCTTTACGATGGTTTATGGGGTTAGGTGGAGGTGTTATAAATGACTGGGATCAGATGAAAACTGCTTTTCTAAAGAAATATCAAGATTTTTGTAGATCCAAAGAATTAAAGGATGAAATATTTCAAATTATAACAAGACCTAGTGAAACACTTGAGGAAAATGTAGAACGCTTTCAATGCAATATCCAGAGATCTCCTTATGCATCTTTACCCTTGCTTGACAATGTGTTAAAAACTACATTAATTAAAGGGATGAAAGAACAATGGGTTGAAACATTAAACATTATGGGAAAAGGTGACATATATCAGGAAAATTTTGCTGACATCATTGATTTGTGTATCAGGAGTTCAAGAGGAAGCACAAGACTGAAGTCAGCAGAATGTGACATGATCATAAGAGATAACAAGATCTCCGATGGAGGGATAAGCCACACAGAAATTGGAAATCTACTAGAAGATTTCAAAACTGATATTTTAGGGACTCTGACAATGCAATTCGACATCATGCAAGCTAAACAAAAGCAAGCAGAAGCAGAGCAAAATTTGGTGATATTCTACCTAGATGCAGAAAGAAACACAACCACAAAGAGTGCCTGCTGGATATAGTCCAAGTCTGTGCCATCTGCACGAAAGATCACTCCACAGAAAGTTTCCCCTCACTCCCAAGATTGAAAGCAGTCTACAAAGAGGCAGAAGAAGAAACAGAACTAGTTTACCTACTAAATCAGCGCTACCAGTGGTAGCCACGACAAACAGGTATTCCCGTTGACCCATCCTCTTCTTTTCAGTCTCCTCAGTATAATGCTCAACAATACAATGGAATGGGGCAGAATCATCCACCTTTCCCTAGCTGGTCACAACAGACATTTCCCATATCACCATGGCAAAATCAAACAAATCAAACCCATTGGCTGAACTTTCCTTACTGTCCACCATTTTGGCAAAATAATGCATATCCAACACAATGGTCATCCTCCACCTCGCAGAGTCAAACCTGGCAATCGAACTGGCAAAGACCTATGAATCAGCTAGCTGGAATGATTCCTCTCCCTCAACCTACACTTTAGCACCTTATACATTGCAAAAAAATCCCCAGACCAACTTAAGACTGCAACTACCAGCCCAACCCAACTCGAATCCCAATAATAGACCGGTTCAATCTGTTCAAATAATTGAAGGACCAGAACTAGAAACCGAGTTAAGGGAGTGCAACGACCTTCAATTAAGATCTGGGAGTATAATAGAATCAAAGGGAGATAAAAATGTTCAAGTTGAAAATTCGTTACCCTTAGAACAAACACCACAAGAAGAGAATTTGGTTAGAGAACGAACTCATGAACAAGCAACCACCTCTTCTCCACCATTCCTAGAATCACTAAGCATACCTTACCCAATAGAACATCCTAATTTTGACCTTCTGGGATAACTAAAAAATTTGTGTATAAAATTTCCACTCCTCCAGGCCATCCAAGACATCCCAATTTAAGCAAAAACCATCAAAGAATTATGTATAAAAAAGCCAAAGAGGAGAATAACAACTAATCCAACCGTCCGAGTAGTTGGTACCCTATTTGACTTACTATCAGGAAGAGAAGCACATGTAAAATATGAGGACCCAGGGAATCCTATAGTCACGGTGCAAATCAATGGATGCTCCTTCCCAAATGCCTTAGTTGATTTAGGAGCTGCAATCAATATTCTAACAACCACCACTTGTCAAAAACTTGGCATTACATCATTAGATCCAACCACAACCTTATTGGAGTTGGCTGACCGATTAGTAGTCAGACCAGAAGGCACATTACATGATGTAATGGTATCTGTAGACTCATGGGAGTACCCTGTAGACTTCCTCATCATCAATCCTAAAAACTGACTGGATGGACATCCCTTAATTTTAGGTAGACCTTGGCTAGCAACTGCTGACGCTTACATTGGCTGTCGATAAGGCAGGATGATGATAACACGAGGGAGTAATGTCAAGAATTTAGCCTTATACCCTCTAGCCCAGCCAAGCTTAACAATAATCAAAACAAAAAAACAACCTGTATCATACCTGACTGAAAACATTAGATCACCATTAACCATAGAAGATGCCCTCGAATTTAAAGACCAAACAGAGGACATCATCATTAACAGCTTCATTAACCAACCAGAAACCATATCCCATTTACAATGTCACATGATTGAGGCAGCATTTGATAATGAAGTAGAAGAAGATCCCCTGAAAGACACTCATGATCAATCAAGACCTACCACCTCTATTTACAATAGCAAAACTATAGAAATTGAGCCAGGAAAAACTTTGAACATTAACAAAAACTTGATTGCTAAACAAAAAGAAAAGCTAGTCCAACTATTGAGAAAATATAAGGAAGCTATAGCATGGGATTACCCAGACATGAAAGGAATTGATCCCCAGTTGTGTCCGCACCACATTTATACAGAAAAGGATGTTAGACCCATTCACCAACCCCAACGGAGATTAAATCCTCATCTTAAGGATATTGTGAAAACTGAATTACAAAAACTTTTAGATGTAAAATTTATTTACCCAATATCTGACAGCAAGTGGGTCTCTCCAGTAGTAGTGGTGCCAAAGAAGAATGGAAAGTGGCGGATATGTGTAGACTACAGAGAATTGAACAAAGCAACCCAGAAAGACCACTTCCCCCTTCCATTCATTGATTAGGTATTAGACACATTAGCAGGAAAGAAATTCTTTTATTTCCTAGATGGCTTAGTGGATACAATCAGTTTCAGATTGCACTTGAAGATCAGGATAAAACTACTTTTACTTGTCCTTGGGGAACATTTGCTTACAGAGTCTTACCCTTTGGGTTATGCAATTCCCCTGCCACATTTCAGAGGGCTATCCTCAACATTTTTTCAGATTTAATAAATGAAGGGCTCGAAGTATATATGGATGATTTCACACCTTATGGAGATGATTTTGAGTCAGCATTACAAACATTGCAAAAGGTGCTGCAAAGGTGTATTGCCACCAGGCTCTATTTGAGCCATGAAAAGTGTCATATGATGATGACCAAGGGACTCATCTTAGGTCATTGTATCTCAGCAGCTGGAATACAGGTAGATCCGGCTAAAAATCAGATAATTTTGTTAATACCTACTCCTACCACACACACAGAGGTACATAGTTTTATGGGATTTTCTGGTTATTATAGAAGATTTATAGAGCATTTTTCTCAAATTGCCGCACCTTTATATGCACTAACGGGAAATGTTGATTTTATTTGGACAAATAAGTGTGACTGTTCTTTTGAGGATCTGAAAAATCTTGTGTTGACAACCCTAGTACTAAGGGGCCCAAATTGGGATTTTCCGTTCCAAATTTCATCTGATGCTTCAAACACAACAATCAGAGCAGTTCTTGGGCAGGAAGAAGATAAAAAGCCATATGCAATTTATTATATTAGCAAAAATCTATCTCTTTCTGAATTAAACTATACTATGACTGAAAAAGATTTTTTAGCTGTAATACATGTTGTAAATAAATTTAGATATTATATAACTAGGTATCATGTATTTTTATATACAGATCACTCTGCCATAAAATATTTAGAAAATAAACTAGTTACAAATGGAAGAGTGACAAGATGGTTGATTCTCTTGCAGGAATTTGACATCAAAATTAAGGATCGACCTGGAAAAGAGAATCCTGTAGCTGGTTTTCTCTCACGAATTCCAAAGCTAGCGGACACAGCAACAGTCGAAGATCAATTTCTGGATGAACATTTGTTTTCTATTACTGTTAGAACACCATGGTATGCAGACGTTGCAAATTACTTAGCAGTAGGCAAATAACCCAAGCATCTAACGCCTAATGAATGAAAATAGATAGTGCAGCGCAATACCCAATTCTCTTGGATTGTGGGCTACTTAATTCATACAGAGGCAGATATGCACATCAGAAGATGCTTCCGAGAAGATGAAATATTTCACATTCTGAAAGCATGCCATGATGGGCTGTGTGGCAGACATTTTGTAGACCGTAGAACTAGTCACAAAGTTTTAAAAATAGGCTGTTACTGGCCCACTATTTTTAAAGATGCTAAAAAGTTTGTTCAAGCCTGTGATAGTTGCCAAAGGGCAGGACACCCTGGACAATCTGATGAAATGCCTCTGAACCCGTAGTTAGTAATTGAGCCATTTGAGCGATGGGCACTTGATTTTATTGGTCCTATTAACCCATCATCAAATAAAAAAACATACATACTGGTTGCAACAAAGTATGTTACCAAATGGGTTGAAGAAGAGGCACTTCCAAGAGCTACAGAAGATTCAGTAATACATTTCCTTTTCCAATTATTTGTGCGATATGGCTTCTTGAGGGACATAATTACAGATGGAGGACTGCAATTTGTAGGTAATAAAATCGCTGCAACATTAAAAAATTACCACATTTGGCACAAAATTACAACTCCATACCACCCATAGGCAAATGGCCAAGCAGAAAGCACTAATAAGGTGATTGAGGTAATAATTACAAAAAAAGTTGCATCACAAAGATGTGACTGGGCTTCAAGATTGCCGGAAGCCTTGTGGGCATACCGAACAACATGGAGAAACACCACCAGGTATTCACCATATCAATTAGTATTTGGAAAAAACCCATCTTCTCGATCGAATTCGAAATTCAAACATTAAGAACAACGCAGGAGGTGGGTTTCAATTTAAATGAGGCCTAGACCAATAGATTACAACAAATCAATGAGTTAGATGAAATCAGGCTCTTAGCTCTTCAACACATTGCATTAATTCAACAGCAGAGAGCAAAATGGCATGACGCCCTTATTAAAAAGAAAATATTCCACGAATGAGATTGGGCACTCCTATATGATTCCAGGTTCCAGGATTTCCTCGGAAAACTCCAGACACGATGGCTTGGACCTTATGAGATACAAAGAGTGCATGACAATGGCACCATTACATTGACTACCATTAATGGATCTGGACATTCTTTCAAAACGAATGGTCATCAAGTGTGACTTTACCACAAACCGCTTACCCGGGAATCCTTCTACCAACAATTACGGGAAGATTCCACTATGCAGATTCTTGCTGAGAAAGATAACCCCTACTCAACATTAATTCACTTAACAATTCCTTTGTTTCTAAATTTTGTATATAAACTTTTCTCTTTAATTTTGCTTGTATAAACTGTTTTTTTTTACAAATTTTACTGCTGTTCCATTTAAGGAACATCCGCTGTTCCTCTTAAGGAACAATAGTTGTTCCATTTAAGGAACATCTGTTGTTCCTCTTAAGGAACAATAGCTATTCCATTTAAGGAGCAACATAAGGTTTCGTTATTTCATTTTTGTACTGTTCCTCTTAAGGAACATCAATCTTGTGTGCTTATATTTTTGTGCTGCTCCTCTTAAGGAACAACAGTCGTTCCTCTTAAGGAACAACGATCTTGCATGCCTATATTTTTTTGCTATTCATCTTAAGGAACAACTACTGTTCCTCTTAAGTAACAACAACCGTTCCTCTTAAGGAACAACATTTTTGCATGTCCCGTTTGACGTTTATATTTTTTTGTTCCTCTTAAGGAAAAACTATTGTTCCTCTTAAGGAACAACAGTCATTCCTCTTAAGGAACAACACCTCTGCGTTTTTTTATTTTTGTCATTCCACTTAAGGAAAAATTGCTGTTCCTCTTAAGGAACAACAACTGTTCCTCTTAAGGAACAACAACTGTTCCTCTTAAGGAACAACAACTGTTCCTCTTAAGGAACAACACCTCTGCGTTTTTTATGTTCGTTGTTCCTCTTAAGGAAAGCTGTTGTTCCTCTAGGGAACAACAACCGTTCCTCTTAAGGAACAACACTTCCTCTTGATTGCATTTTTGTTGTTCCTCTTAAGGAAAAACTGCTATTCCTCTTAAGGAACAACAACCGTCCCTCTTAAGGAACAACAACTTCGCGTGCTTCTATTTTTGCTGTTCCTCTTAAGGAACAACAACCATCCCTCTTAAGGAACATCAACTCTACGTGTTCATATTTTTGTTGTTCTATTTAAGGAACAACTACTGTTCCTCTTAAGGAACAACAACTGTTCCTCTTAAGGAATAGCAGCCTTGCGTGCTCTTGTATTTGCTGTTCCTCTTAAGGAACAACAACCCGCATGCATTTTTTTAGCTATTCCAATTAAGGAACAGCTGCTGTTCCTCTTAAGGAACAACAACTGTTCCATTTAAGGAACAACAATATCGCTTGCTTACATTTGTGCTGTTCCTCTTAAGGAACAGCTGTCATTCCTTTTAAAGGAACAACATTTTCACTTTTTTTTTTTTTTTTTACTTTCTACCGTTCCTTCTAAGGAACAACAGTTTCGATTTGGAGTGCTTTTAGGCTGTTTCGCCAAAAGATCAACACTTTATTTTGCACTTGTTTTACTTGATGTTCTGCTTAACGAATAACTGCTGTTCCGCTTAAGGAACAACTACTGTTCCTCTTAAGGAACAACAATTTCGCGTGCAATTTTTTTCTTTTTTTGCCATTCCTCTTAAAGGAATCGCAGTTTCACGTGTAATTTTTTCTTTTTTTGTCGTTCCTCTTAAAGGAACCGCAGTTTCGTGTGCAATTTTTTATTTTTATTTTATTTTATTTTAATTTATTTATTATTATTATTATTTTTTTTTGTTCCTCTTAAAGGAACTGCAATTTTGTGTGCATATGTTTTTTTTTGCTATTCCTCTTAAGGAACAACAACTATTCCATCTAAGGAACAACATTTTTGAGTTCATTTTTTGTTGTTTCTCTTAAAGAACAACATTTTTTTGAGAGTTTTTGTGAATAATGTTTCACTCTTCATGATCCTTTCAAGGCAAAGATAAAAATTTATGCAAGGACACAAAAATTAGAGGTTACTGAAATAAGCAAATCAAAGAAAAATTGTCATCTTTAATGAGATTGCTTTGTATTGATAAGAAAAAGGAAAGGACACAACTATCTATATCACTTTGCTGTCCTTATCTTCACTAAAACTCAAATTGATTGATTATTTTTAACATGTTGGTTTTTCCCTAACTCTCATAATTCTCTTTGATTATTATTATTGAATAAGAATAAGGGCATATTTTTTCTATTAAGATGTTCAGACTTCTTCCACCATCCCTACTCTTAAGGAGTGTTGATCCATCCTCTATATATAAATAGGAAGTGCTATATAAAAGAAAAGAAAAGAAAAATATATGTATATGATTACTAACAATTATATGATTTTTCAAATGGAGGATAGGGGGCCTCATCAAGAGCCAGCCTACCATGATCATAAGGGAGCAGTGAAGTGGCATTCCCACTATGGCCACCACACCAGGGATATGATCCAATGCGCACATCAGAAAAATAAAAGTCCTTGGAACAGGAGGTCTCATCACGAGCCAACCTGCCCACCTTTCACTCCTTCTTGGTGAATGGCATTGTGATTCATCTGGTTACCAAGACAGCACAATGGCATCCATTTTAACATCACAAAGCACTTTCCTAGGCACACATAAAGGATTATGGTTCCAAAGGGTGAAAAAGCAACTTTCTCAAGGTTATAAACACCTATGGGCAACAGAGCTCTGCTGATTGTATTGAAGTCATATTTTTCAACATCAATAGTAATTACAAACCCTTTTCTTATTTCTTTATCTTTATTTCAAAAGAGATTATGTTCCCAATTCCTTCTGAACCTTTTATGCATGAAATCTCATTTAAAAAGTCAATCATAACGGTTTAAGTGGAATAATGACTGCATAAGAATTTTACCTATGTCAGCTGTCCTTTTCCCTTTTTCACATCACTCCATAGCATCTCCATATCTATTCACGATTCTCATCATAAGCCTCGATTTCAGCAACTCGATACTTTTTATGATCTTCTCATGAATATGTACACCTTTCCCTTTTAATACTGTACGATTACTGTCCAAGTACATTGCTCCTCCATTTAACCGATCGAGGATGACCTATCATATTTCACGGGGGCACAGGTGACTTCCAAAATTCTCCTGTATACGTGTCAGTCTTCTATTTGGATGTACTAGACTGCATTAGATCCCTTAATATCTAGTTTTGACGGTATTGATGTTAAAAAAAGGGGTATTATCTGATATGCATAGTTTGTTGTTCCATTGTTATATCTATGTATTGATGTGTAAAATTAACAGTGTGCAGAACTTAGACAAAATGGGAGGTCGATCAGTACACATCGAGCCACAAGTACTAGGAGTTTTTGACGTTGCACGAGAAATTTTGGTGAGGGTAGGATGGATCACATATTTTACACGACTACAGCAGCCCCATGAAGCTTTGGCTATCAAATTTTTGCAGAATTTGTAGGTGTTAGAGTCGGTTTGGTCAGCCCTCCATCAGAGATCAAAACTCTTTATGAATTTAATTTTTAGGTGTCCCACTCCATTCACTCAGTTGCATTCTGCTAGGGGCATGCCATAATCTGACGAAAAAGGTCATGCTAATCATTTCCCCTCATGTCTGGCTCCTGTTGGCTTTGGTCTTTTGTCAATGATCACCAAAGTCCATGAAAGTCAAGGTCTGGTCCTTTAATGGACAAAAGTCATTTTTGATCACTAGGTCTAGGGATTAATCAATTTGGTCTTTAAATATGTCCAGTAAAGCCACGCAGGCCAGAGCGAGGCCCTTACAAAGTAATGATTCTGAGAGTTTCATCGTCATATGGATAAAATTCGACTGTTCTTCAAAACTCTCTTTTGAAAAAAAGTCAAACAGTGTCATTGGTGATAAAATTTTCAAAGAGATCGTCAGGTGATTTCTTCAGATGCAGTCATGGTTTCCATGGCCAAATGTCCTGTCGTGCAATCCCTGCAAAAAGTGCCGAAAATTTCATCATTTGAGCTAAAATTTCAAAGGGAAAGTGAAAATCAACATTGCTATTAATCAGTGAAAAAGTGTCAAAACATAACATTAGAAAAATGGGTTTTTGGAGAAGCAAAAATCTAACCCATCACTTCCAAGTCTTTATAAACAATTTTCCACCAAAATTGAAGTCATTGTGCAAATCAAGTGCGTAGGGAGACATTGCAAAAGGTTTGAGTGTGCATCGTGTTGTTTGGAGCAAAGTTGGAGGCGGTTTACAGGGCGCGGCGCATATAGATAGGGGCGCGACGCACACAGAGCCCGCCAGCAGTGCAATTTTCTAACTGGCGCGGCACACACCCAGGGCGCGGCGCACTGGGTTTTGCGCACGACGCACACATACAAAGCACCAGAAACGTGCCAAAACTCCCTCAAATTTTTTGTGAAGCACATCAATTGCAAGGTAGGCTCAAAACATCACTTGTTCATCAAATTTTATGAGTGATATGGTGGTTATATGCCTGTGATTGAATGCAACAAATTTCATAAATTCAACCACAAGAAGACACCAAAAAACCATTGCTGCTAGGGTTGTATAAGTGTATGTTGATGCCAAGGCTCTATTTTTTCTGCCCTACCACTTTTCCTTATTCCCCTATGCCATTTTTCCTATTATCACTACCCTAACACTACCAAACTCATATTCCCTTTCCCCTCCTCCTATTGGTCAATAAAAACCCCAAAACCTACCTTATTAAAACCCCAAACCCTAACCTATCAAAATACCCAAAACCCCAACATATCCCTAAACAAAATTCTCCCTATAACCACTATTCCCATTAAATTACTCCCCTCCTAATACTCCCTTTGTTTCATTGTTCCCCTTGGTGGCAGATATCACAAACAACACCCAGCTTCACCATCATCAAAGGGCAGCCTTAATACAGTATATAAATAGTAGTCATGGCATCTGAGGGTTCATCAGAGTATGAGGTGGAAACTCACAGCGATATAGCTTCAGGAGAACAGGCTCCCAGGAGACATCACAAGAGTGGCAAACATGTTAGGGATGAGCCAAACACCCTCACTGAATTGCAGACATGCCCTCTTGCTATGTCATGTTTCCAACACCTAGCATGTTTTGAATTTTGTCAAAGGGTGGCAAATGTTAGAGTTCATCATGAGTTGGCCCGTATTTTTGTGCTTCACCTACATGGAGGTCAGTCTATCTTGGCCGGGGTCACCTTCACATTGACACCCGAAACTATCTCAGTGGCAACAGGCATACCAGATGTTGGAGAAAAGTGGCATAAGAAGAAGAAGGTGGATATGCAATACTATGAGCCTTACATTAAGGCCAGTTGTTTGAGGCATCTCATAAGAGTCTTCTCATTCAGATATTTGAAAGACGAGTATGCACCGCTCATGAAATTGATCATGAAGTACTTCAGTTGTGAGGGGAGGTTCTCTCGCCTATATGCCTATCACATCAGGTTGCTCATGCACTTTACCAGGGTGCGGATGATGAACCTCCAATTTTTCATTTGCAGGAACATAGAGAGGATGAACAATTTCATGCAGCATAAGACCCCTCAGCAGCAGCTTAACAATGTTTATCACTTTGCTCTTATCCGGATTTTGGTGGATCATCAGTTGGGATTGCAGGGCATTGCTTGGGAGGACTTCATCTCCCGTGACTTCTTCAGCACTCCACAGGTAGTATCAGAGGCAGAGCATGAGATAGGTGGTCCTTCTCATCAGTATGAGCACCATGAGACTGCTACTATGCCAGTATTCATCACCTATCAGAGAGGCAGTAGACATTTGTTTGCAGCGGCAAAGCGAGTGTTATCTCCACCCGGGGTGGAAGGGGCCTCGCTTCCTACATCGATGACACAGGAACAGGACAGAGGTAAGGAGCCCATGCATGATGAGGGGCCTTCAGGTGAGCCATTAGGTGAACGAGAGATAGAATTCGTTCTCCTTCATGATGATGAGACAGATACAGAACCTACAAATGTAGAGCTTAGAGAGATCATCCAGGAGCAGAAATCAGTGATTGAGGCCTTATCCCTTGACTTGGAGAGGGCTAAGTGGAACATGAAATACCTAGAGCAGAGAAACAAGCAGCTTGAGGATCAACAGGCGATTAGGGAGCTACAAAACATTCGTGAGCATCACCAAGTTGCACAAAGGAGAAGAGTTGAGCTCACATCATTGGAGCAAGAGGCCCATCTCGAGAGAATTAACTTGCACTTGGAGAGGCTTCTGGACAAAGCCAACAAGGACCATGCCTTACTGAGACACATGGCTTTCCATTACAGGGCACGAAACATGAGTGCAAGGGCCCGGATAAAGAGCTTGAAGGCAAAATTGAGCAAAGTAACAAAAGAGGCAAAAGAGCAAGATCGGCTTCGAATCTTGGCTGAAGCTTCTTTGAAACAACATAGCACTTCATTGAGAATCTCCAACCCAAATTTCAAGAAATTTGGGGAAATTTTGGTCACATGACAAATTTTTGGGCAAAACATAGGTTTTTTCTCCCAGTGGCGCAGCGCTAAAAATTGGGAGCTCCAAATGAAGAATGGTTTGCATTTTTGGATTCAGCATGAAAAGCCACAACCACTGGTGCTTGGACAAGAAATTTGGGCAAGATCTGAGTCTCCAGGAGGTCAAAAACACCCAAAAAATGACCTCTCTGCCCCTATTTTGACACACAGGAAGCAATCTTGGGAGAATGAATATCTGGAGGGGCAAATGAGCACCAAATTCAAAAATTCCACTTGGGTTAGAAAGTAGACAGGACAGGATTTACAACAAGAACACTTGGGCACATTTTTGACTCCTGCAAGTTCCTCAAAATAGGCTCCAAAGTGGCGTGGTGCATATAGAAAATGGCACAACGCATATAGGAAAAAAGGCCAATTTTACCTATGTTTCGCGAAATTTCGATTCGCGACTTTTCACAAGTGGGCCTGCTCATCTACATTTAAATATTGTGGCACCTAAGGTGGAATTTAAATTATTTTCACTCCAGATTGGCTTCTATCCAAGTGGCAAAGGAAGGCAAACGGTCACCCAAGCCATTTGTCATGTTTGTAACACTGCACTAGCTAATGGTTGGCTTTCCACCTCCATTTTGTAATGATTCGAGTAACTCCCCAACCCCTGGGCATTCTATCTCTTCATGGAACATTCTATATATTGTATGCAAACTATTGGCAAAGGGTTGGTTGGCTTGTGACTTCTGGGAGACTGTGGGAAAGAAACACTGTTTCTTCACTGTATATTTTTGACAGAGAATTAATGAAAGGCAGCAGCTCTGTTTCATGAGATTCATGTGGTTGTGAGTGTAGCAAATGTGTCTCTTATGTTTCATATGTATTTCGTTATGTTTCATAGTTCAATTCATGTTCATTTCCAGTGAAATTTTCTGAGTTAGATAAGGTTGAATTCAATTTTATTGCTCTGCCTGTGGGAAAATTTCATGTTCAGTGTTCTTCTGTTGAAAAGGATTCATGTACTTATGCCCTTTTCACCCTCATAAGCAATTCCTCCATTCCGCGTTATTTCAAACTAAATTTCTAGACTTTCCGCCTGTCTTGCCTCACGAAGTAATCTGCGCCTTTGTATTAAATTCTCTGCTCATTGCTGTCCGTTGGTCCTGTTATCACAAAATCAAGCACTGAAGGCTGCTAATCAGTCAGACTCTGTGTAACTATTTCAAACCAGACTTTTGACTAAGGCTTAGCCTCCTTAGCCTGAGAGGGCTCTCTTAAAGGGTTATTGATTTTAAATATTGATGAGATGGCTAACTCTTGCAAAGTAAATTTAACATATAAATTGGCTGGACAGACCTTACAAAGATTTCCATTGGGCTCATGGAGTTAATCATCATTTCAGCAAACTATAAAACCACTCATTCATAGAAGTCAGGGCATGTAATGTTTAAACACTCAAGACACCTCTCAAATAAACCTCAACTTACAAATACACACAGGAAATCAGAGCAGCAGAGTGAATTCTGAGTGATTGTGTATCTATAAAGCTGTAAAACATAAAGGAAAAACCACATATATCTTGAGCATCTGAAACAATGTATGAATCCTGAGAAGAAAAAGCAGTCATTTGTATTACTGAAAACAAGTTCTTACATAAGCCAAAATAAACTCTGTTTCTCAAAAACATCCAACCTCCATTACATCAAAGTTTGATCTATATATAGAGATACACCCTTAACTAATTTGAGCTTCCTCCTCCAGTATGAGGGGAGCTCGATGACTGCTACTAATTACCCCTATCTACCATTTAACTAACTCATTAAATACATTAAGTGCTGAGCTGTAATTAAAAAGAGTCCCAACTAAACTAAAACTCTAATTCTATCCTCCTCGTAACATGATTCTTTCTTGATCCTTGACACCTGTCTCCTTTATGTTTGGCCGAGATAGATGAGAGAAGGATGCAATGAACAAGCTAGCTTTGGATATTGAATACGCTGATGGTTCATTAATCATAAGGATAAAACCCCTGTTTTTCCGGTCCTTGTCTCCCACCATTCTTCAAAAATTAAGCAGCATGTTCCCAGCTCTTTAATACCCCAAAAATAACGAGCATCACCATATTCCCAAATGTGCTGGAAGCTTTGTTGATTGAACAGGTGTATAAGCCAAAATTCTTCGTATGCATCTCCTTCCAAAACCCTAACAACCGGTAATAAAGTACCTTTATCAAAGCTTTAACTTAAGCCAAAGTATTTCACCTTTACAAAAAGGCACACTTGTCATTATCTGAATGGCTATGCTAGCCTCATGTGATCTCCTTAATGTTCCTTAGGTATTTCCTTTGATAATTTTCTGATCCTACCATCAAACTGTTTGTCTTCATCATAAAACAACACCTACAGCAGTTTCGTAGCGCGCTACGAAACTGCTGTTTTTTACTAAAACATAGTGTATTTGCATTAAGGAATTTTTTGCTTGAACTTCTAACTTTTTAAATCTCCTTTACAGGTGGCAGAGATCTATATGTCTTCAAAATAATGGAACTTAAACAAAATTTGACAAAATTTAGAATATGACCTTTCTCACCATCAATGAGTAGCCAGTTAACCTAGCTGTGCTTTTAAATCTGCAACCTCTCTCCTTAAAGCTTTGTTTTCAGCTCTTAAACGCATGTTCATTTTTCTGATGAGTTTAGCTTGTTTGAGAGCTGGAACTGTCCATGTATACACATCAGCCACTGAATCCACTTGACTCACTAGGTTTTTACTACCTTTTAACACAGCTCTTCGATAGTTGGCATACCTGACTGCAAGCTCCCTAGTGACATTCTTTGCTTTGGCAATTTCATCTTTTGCTGTCTCCATCTGGCTCTTTATGGCTATGATATTTCCCCCTTGGGAAATAATGACTGTTCTGTTCTTGCCTTTTTGCTTGATTTGTTTTGCCTCCTCTGTTCTAGACAGCTCTTCAACTACCTCTGTTCTGGGCATTTTTAAAACTTTCTCTCCTTTATGCAGCTTCTCAGCTTCCCTTACTTGTTTCCTTGTAACCGGCCTTCGTGGTTTGAAAATAAATTCCTCACCAGGTTCATCAAACCTTAGTCTCTTTGAAGCTTTGGACTTTTTAGTGTTCTCCGGTGATGATTGAGTCAAATCAATGTGCATTGGTTCAACCTGCTCAAACTCAATTGCCTCAAGCAAATCACTCAAACTGGCCTTAGATATTGGACTTTCCTCAACAGCTACTGATTTGCCCTTCTCTTTGCTTAATTGACTCCTTGTCTTAACTCTTGATACTTTTTCAGACCCACTTGATCCAGGTACATCTTTCTTGTGCTTGACCTCTTCTTTTGATGATGGCTGAGGTGGCTCTTTAATAACCAAAGGCTTCACTGATTTTTTCAATTTAGACTTGGTCTTCTTTTTATCCTTTACCTCCTTTCTAAGCTCAGCTATTGTGGGTTCCTCAACTGATTCTTCTCTTTCTCTAACCGGCTGTGGAGTAAGGCCTGTTTTACTCTAGAAACCAGCCATAAAGATAAAAGTGTTCCAATCCCTACCAATTTTCTGAAGACCATCCAGCACTAACAGTTTCACTAAATCATGGTGAAATAATGATGTCTCACAGTCATCCTTTCTTAATTGCACTTTATCACACATTTTGCTGAGACTACGAAACAGGTAAAATGGAATATCTATGGATGCTTTACCAGTAAAATGCAACAACAACTTGAAGTGATAGGAGTAAACCTTGTTATATCTACCCTCACAGGTTAAATACTTTTGAATACATGTAAGAAGAAGAGCATAGTGCTCCTTAACATAACTTCTAGGCACTGCCTTTGTTAAATCCTCATTCACATATGCCTCTTTAAGAAATCCTTTGCAGGGGTTCAAATCAAATTTAAAGTTCTTAAACCACTCCTGCCCCCCTCTTGGAATCTCAGTTACATTAGAAATTGCCTCTGGAGATACTTGAAATTCTAACATAGATACTTTAGAATTTAAACCTGTAAAGTTCAAGGCAAACTCTTTTGTTACCTGAGCATGGCCACCCTGCAGCTTCTCACAGAAATTCCAACAGCCAGCATCCTTGAAAGCTTTCCTAACACCCTCATCTCTCAATGCAAGGTCCAATCCTTCAGGCTCTGTTCTCTGACATCTTCCAGACCGATTCTCCTTCCTCTCCATTCCGCTTTCGAAATTTTTTGCACAGAGAATCACCACCAGCTTCAACTCAAATGGCAAATTCAATTTTTTTTTTTTTAAAACGCAGGCTTGCTTGTAATCAGGATCTCTTGAAAAAGAAACTCGGGCTCGTTTGCAATTCAAATATTTTTTCACACAAGCCGGCCACTTTATGCATCATTAACAAACATCATAAAACACCCATGCATGATAAAACCGTTTGAATGATTTTTATGTGCATGCCTACGAATCTATTGGTGGAGTGATGGCTCATAAGTGTTTGGGAGGTACGCCAACTGACAATAACCGGACGGAGACAATGACTCATCCCCAGACGTGACCCTTTAGGAATCTGCGCTGCAAAATGCCCGAATCTGAGATTTCGTAGCGCAGATAGTTATAAATTAGCAAAATGCGCTGCGAAACGGCTGGATGCTGACGCGCTGCAAAATGGCTAAAACATAATTGCGCTGCAAAATCAACCAATAAGACTGCGCTGCGAAAATACGGAAAGGACCAGTGACATGTACAAGATAATACATGGCTTATGCAATCATGATGGAGGATGACCAATAGTATTAGATAATGATTCACATCAAGAACCTTTAGAAACATGACCCCTAAGTAAGAAACATAGGACAAAACCCATTTGACACCAATTTTTTGACAGTGAACTTTGGACAAAAATTATATACATGTGACTGTAGTTCTAGGTGATAACAGGTCCCATACCATCCCAAAAACTCAGTCATTCATAAAAAATTGCTTCTTGTATCAATATTTACTTACTAGCCTAAGATCAATATTTCACTGTTAGTCATCTCAGACCATTCCGTTTACTTATTCGCTGAGCGTGACTCAGAGAGAGCCCTCTCCTGTTCTAGTAGGGCTAGCTACTAGACTGAGCGTGGTTTGTGGTTACCCTGAATTTTGCCTTCCTTCAGCCTAAGACAGATTTAGGTGCTAACATATTGGCGACTCCACTGGGGATAAAAATGGTTTGCTTGAAGATTGTTTTGCCCCATTACATATCTCAAGTTCAGATATGTTCATTGATGGTGAACAATGAGCAGACATAAGAAGGCTGAAATCATTCACCTGGCGACTCCTTTCACTGAAGAATCCAACAATCAATCCTTCATGGTGACTCCACTGAAGAGAGATCAGTAGCTTTGAGATTTTCAAAATGGATCGGGTTGCAAGAAGATACGCTCCCATGAGCCAAGATCACATCCCAGGTTTTCCAAATAAAATTCCGAAGGTAGATTGGTCAAGGAATCTGCCTATGTTTAAAGATGATGGTAAGAAGGATGCTGCTTTACATCTAGTTCAATTTCACATGCATATTCGCAAGTTGAAGGTTGATTTTCTTGAAAATTTGCTTGATGAAGATATTCCTGGCCACTCTGGAAGGTGAAGCCCAATCTTGGTATGAAAGTTTGTCGCCTGCTTGTATTTACTGTTTAAAGGATTTTCATGCCCTGTTCATTGAAAGATATCAAGAATCTTATCCATCATTAATTCTAGTTCATGACTGTTGCAAACATGCTTCTAATTTTATTGAAAACCTTGAAAAATACTATGAGGATGATAATTTTATGGATGCTGAGATCATGGAAGCCTTGTACGAGAATCCATTTCAGAAACATGAATAGAAACTAAAGGAGTCCCATCAAGATGCTCAGGAAACGTTGCAGTAGAATCAAGATATTTGTATGGTGGAAAATGAAGGAATTTTGCATCTTGACAGTCAACATGAATTACATGAAATAGATCAGCAGGTTGAAGAGTTCCATATGGCTGAAAGTGATGAAAGAAAAAGTGTTGGTTCAGATCTGTCCATAGAAGAAGACAACATGCAAGGAAGTCCAGTTCTAATTCCAGAGTGTGATAATGTCAAGTCACCCATTTTAGATTCAGATTCAGATTGTGATGACCAAGAAAACCTTGTACTAAGTCCCATGAAAGAGAACTTTGCTGCTGAAATCATCTGGGATGAAGAAGACAGAGTTTTGGATCCGAATGTTCTCATGTCAGCAGAACACAGTCTTCATGAAGAGGTAATCCAGTTAGCTCATGAACAACAAGATGAGATCGTTGCTCAAGCAAGTAAAAAAGTTCCTCTGGATGAATTTATGGTAGATGATAGAAATGTTAGTGTTAGGTTTCAAAAAACATCTGAAGTTGCTTTTCTCATGATTGATGAATGTGATGAATGTAATGAGAATATAGCTGTCATATCGTATGAAGATGACCTACCATATATTCAGACTACCGAAGATCAGATCATTCAGGACTCCATTTCAGACTCTTCCTCATACGTTTCATGTCTTGAAATGTTCTTTGAAGAGGAAATCTACTCATCCACTTGTTTAGAACTTTTTGAGGACCAAGAACATACTCTTATTGAAGTGCAGTGTGAAGAAAGATCAGAATCAAAGGAGAAAGACATCTTGTTTCCTCAGCAGGAGGGAAATCTTCATGTTTTTCATGATCCAATGGCAAATCTGTTGCAGCCAGCAGTGAAGGTGATTATTGCAGTATTCGGTGATGAAGGAGATCAGGGTCAATTAGCTTTTTGGATGCCCAGTTACAAGTATCTACTGTTGACCTGGAGATCTGATCAGGAGAATCAATCAAGAAGGCATCTGCTTGATTGGTTACATTGGCATTTTGATATAGTTTGATCGTATATTGCCTTGTAAGAAACACAGGTGGCCATGTACTGCCACCAAGCTTTAAGTTTTAAGTTCAGGTCTTGGTATTTTGAGTTAGTTTGTTAGAGTCAAGTTTTTCAGTCATTTCAGTTCGCATTGAGTCAGTTTGAGTCAAGTTTCAGTCAATAAATTGAGTCATGTTGGTTTGTCGGAATAATGGACTCCATAGCCCAATGGACGAAGGCACTGACTAGCTCTTCCAGAGATTTGCTGTTCTTGGCACCTCCAAGGAGCTACCATCCCCCATTGGAGCCAATGTTAGAGTCGGTCTGGTCAGCCCTTCGTCAGAGATCAAAACTCTTTATGCATTTCGTTTTTAGGTGTCCTGCTCCATTCACTCAGCTGCATTCCTGTTATAGACATTTTTGTGCCTAACAGCATGAAGCATGAAATGTCAATAATCTAAGGGATCCAAAGTCCCTAAACATGTTGTTCCTACCCCTAGAGGAACAAGGTCAGCAAACCACAGCACTGAAAATCAGTTCTCCACCTGAAAACACTCAAAAACAAGCTATTTCTGGATCATGTCAGCTGCTCCACTGAGCATCTGCACTGAATGTCAACTGCTCCACTCTGTACCTGCGCTGAATGTCAAAAGCAATGAAGCCTACCTGCACTGGGCGAGATTGGCCAAGTGGCACAGTCATTCTGCAAGGTGTCAAATGCCCAGGAAGCTTCCAAAATGACACTTGGATCAGGGAATTCGCCTTGTGATGAGTAAGAGGATCTAGATCTCCAAGTGGAAGCAAGAAACTCCAAGTGGACTCAAGAACTGAAGTATAACTGAAGTGGGAGAGGACACTAGTCAGCTTCATGCCAGCCTCAAGCTGACTCATCCTTTCTCCAAATCTCCTATATATAGAGCTCTCTCATGAGGTCTAAGGAGGCTGGAATTTTGTGAATGTAAGGAAGTGTTGTTGGTTTGTGCATAGAACTATTGGGTGATTGCTTTGAAGGAGGTGAAGAGGAGATTTCTTTCTGCTGGGAGGTGTTGCTGGAATGGGCCTCTTATGGTTGTAACACTCTCAGAACTTTACTTCTTCCATTAATAAAGCATTTGAGGTTCTTCTATATGCATGTGTCTTTGTGGTGTATTGATGCTTGTATATTTGATTTATTCTAATCCTTGAATCAGTTATAGATGTATGCTTCTTGTAGTTTCCCTTTCTTGTGCTTTTGCAGGATCTTTGTGTAGCTGGGCCAGTGAAAGAGCAAGGAGCTGGGAGCAAGCAGCAAAGAGGGAATATTGGATCAACCATTAGCGGAAGACAACGGTTAGTGGATCCCTTTCTCCTCTCTCTTACATCTCATAAAGAAGTAATCTTGAATAGTTTTGCATTCAGTTGTTGCTGAGGTACTATCACCCTTAGAGTGGGATAGGGTCATCCCGTATTGGATACTTTTCCCAAAAACAAATTGGCGACTCCGCTGGGGATCGTATCTTGTTGGTTGTTTGTGTTTTTGCTATTCATTTCATAAACAAAGGGAGTACCGAATCGAACTGTGTTTGAATCTTTCGAATACAAAGTAGAGGGCAGCTACTCTAGCTCAGTTTCTGGGCAAGTTTATGATTTGAAGAGCTGATCCACAAGGACTCTAATAAGCTCTTAGTGATAGCTTTTCATCCTCCTTGTCATCCCTTAGTGTGTCCTTGACTGATAGCTTCTGATTTGAGCAAAAACTGTGAATTTTTGAGCAATCTGTGACCCGGAAACCAAGAGAAACGAAAGTTTCGTTCTTCAGTGCAGGCTGTACAAAGGCTGTCTGCATTTCAGCGCAGTTCCCGAAGGGGCTACCTGCGCTGAAGGTCAAACAGACAGTGTCCCACCTGCGCTGGACCAGTCTTGCCTTGTGCTACTGGGGTTTCCTGCTGTTTCTTGCCCTGTTTTCACTCTTGTTTTTGCTGTTTGTTACCAGTCAGTGTGCCTATCTGAAACCAACTTTCCTTGTCACTATTCCGCCTCGGTTGTATAAAGAAACTGTGTTTGTTCTTTGTGTATTTCTTGTACATTTACAGTTTCCCATAACGAAAGCGAACTAGTCTTGCTGTGGCCTCTTAGATCTAGACCTGTGATAAAGTGTCGTTTTGATCTTAAGAGTTAGTTTATTTGCTGTTCATAGCTGATTGAGCTTTTGCTTTCGTCATTTGGTTTGAGTTTATATATTTCTAGTGTCGAAACAAGTAAATCTTAAGGTGTCTTTTGATTTTGGACAAGCTTGTTTGCTTTCACTTGAAATTGAATTCAAAATTATACAACAACTTTCTTTTTGCATTACGCCAACATTAAGAAAGATAAAAGAAATACTTGCATTGTGCATGTGCATTATGACAGTTTGCATGTCGATTTAGGAAAAAGTGCATTAGTGTGTGCTCTATGATCTGTGTGAAAAGATGTTGTCTTTCTTTTCCCTCAGTAGTTAAGATTTTCAAAGTTGAAAGATTGAAAAGCTTGCTTATCATCTTAGACTGCATTTAGGAGTGTTATCATACATCTCGTGGTGATCCATAAAGGCAAAGATCAACCTTAAAATAAATTGAATTTACATAACAACGCATTGAAACATAACGCAAACACATAGAGGTCTAAGCTAGAGACGTGTTCCGGCGTCGTTAAACGTGATATCTTAGCGTTGAGTGGTTGGGTGATTCCTCCACGGTGAAGCGATAAGTATCAATACGGACTTGTGCTCCCACGTACCGTCGCGTATATATTGGGAGACCCCTATAGGAATAAAGCCTTTATCCAATAGGAAACCGTGTCGGCCGCCCTACTGATCGCAATGCAGTGAACACAACATTCACGAAGATCGACCACTCATACCGTAAAATGTATTCTGTGGTTTTGCGAAAAGTTTGGCACACCCTCTGCCTAGAACTCCAGAGCAGTTTCTTTTGGCATTTTTCAAACTCTATAACTGAAAAAGTCCATCCGAGCATTTGTCACTTCGGGCTCGTTAAAACATCGAAGGAGACTAGAGTCATCTTTAGCTTTTTCTCGACTCTTAAAAAGTGAAAAAGCAAGTTGTGTCTAAGCGTCGTTATAAAATTTATTTTAAACGGAACATAATCACCTCCTATTCTCGCGTTGATCTTAAGTTGAGAACATGGAACGCCCTAACCAAGGAATTCCACATGATGGAAATCCTAGTCCATTCTCCTCTTGGGGAGAAGTTGGTGCGCCCCACATGGCCACATTGTCGCTTCCAGGACTGACAATTGGCCTGCCTATTTGGCTATTCTCAACTAATGTAGTTCAGACCACCATGGTTCCTGAACAGTCGAGTCAACAGTTGGATCAGTCTAGAGCTGCCCACTAGCCTTCTACTTCTTATAACTCTTCCTCCAATCCTTCATCTTCGCAGGGTAGAGCCGGCAAAAGCCAAGCTCCCATGGAGAAGAAGGAAAAGAAGAAGAGAGAGAAGAAGAAGAAGGAGCCTAAGGCGACTGGGGGCAAGCAAAAGACATCTGACAAAAATCCACACACAGCACGGACCGGGCCTAAATCGCCATGTGTCATATGTAGAGGAGACCACTTCCATAGAGATTGTCCCTGTATTCCCCGGATACTAAGGGACTGGTCCCCTCGTTTGCACAATTCGAGAGCATCAACCTCTGATAGCCATGTTGATTGCTTACCGTCAACCAGCGAAAGTGAAGGTTCAAGACAAAGAGGGGGAGCAAGATCCCCCTGCAGACTGTGTGAAGGCGATCACGCCATCCACCGTTGTCCCTTCTTAGACGAAGCGAAGAGAGTTTTGGAAGATCGCCCGGTTTCACCGTTGGGACTTCCTCCTGGATACAAAAAACTCGTGCCAAGTCCTTCGTTGGTTGAAAATACAGCTGGCCCGCTCAAGTGGTCAGCTGAAGCGTCAGTCATTGAAAATGAACCTACTGAATCCAGACCGGACGAAAGTCTAAAAGTCGATACGGCAGTTGACCCGGTTCTTCCTTCAGAGGTTTCATCTTCAAATGAAACCGTCACTGAAGATTCATCTTCAAATGACACCCTCACTGAAGAGAATAAGGATGACACCATCCAGATTCTTTTCATCAACACAGACTCTGATGAGCATCTGGGCAATGCGCCCATTCCTTTATCGCAGGAAGGAACATCGTCAGGGTCACATCCGGCCGTGTATTCGGTCCCACCACCAAGCAACCTGGTTGTGTCCTTTGATTGGAACCAACTAGGCAGACCCCGGTTACCAACCAGTATACCATTCAGAATCATAGTCCAAATCTACAGAATGGTAATGGCTGGAACTATCATTGATGAAGGGGCATCTGTGAGTATCCTTTCCTCTATTGCTTGGAAAGCACTGGGTTCCCCAGAGCTTTTGCCTGAGATAAGAAATCTCTCGGGTTTTGATAAAGGAACCAGTCGACCATTAGGGATCCTCCCCAATGTACCTGTTACATTGAAAGGGAAGACCGTTCAAATGAACGTGATAGTCGTTCAAGGACCCTTGGATTATAACCTACTCCTTGGACGAGACTATATATATTGCATGGGAGCTATAGTCTCCTCACTCTTTAGAGTAATGTGTTTTCCACACGAAGGAAGAATGGTCAAGCTCGTAGACCAACTTTCATTTCCGGGATCACGCATCGCAAATAGTCAAATACCAACCCTCAATGGTCTATTCACCCAAGAAATGTCTCCAACCCCAGTCCTCCTTCCCGATGAGTGCGAGTGATTCGGAAAGATGGGACTGGAACCCAGGGGGCATGCATCCTGGTCTGCTTCGGGCAGAGGAAACCTTGGGTATAAAGTAGAATTTCCGCGAAGGAATATGACTAGTCCGTACCCCGTCCGTGGAAGGAAGAGGGGTTGTTATAGAACAAGATTCTTTTGATAAGGTTACTTGTCTGACAAAGGTCATTCACCATTGTCTACTTCGGTAGACAGTGTCGAGGAAGTGTTTTCGTTTGATGGTGTTAACAAAACAATCTTTGGGTAACCAGGAAGAGGCAAGCCTCACCCTTTAAAAAAAATGTTTTATCGGATAAGTAGGGGCAGCCTTGAAATTATACTTTATACCTGGGGGCATGCAAACCTTTTGGAGTGCAAGCTAGGGGCGGTTATTTATCTGTTTTTGGGATTAACCGTTTCCGAACTTGCATAAGGAAAGGATGAGATGGAGCATAGCTTATGTGAGGTGCAAGCTCTAAAAAAATTGGAATCTTGCAGGAAGACATTTCATATCTTATGACTGGTATATCGAGCAGTTTTACCGCGGAATTTATGCTCGTTAAAAAATAGAAAAGCGAGATCCGAGCAGTTTTAGCGTCATAGTTCATGCTCGTTAAAAAATAAACATAAGCTTTTGAGCAAGTTTAAGCTCGTTAAAAAAATGAACTTCTCGGTAAATAACCATTAAGAATGTACCCTGATCAACCGTAAAAAGACCTTGGTCGTGTTTTGCTGCAGCCATCACCTCCACCGTTCATTTGGCCGATCGTTTACCTCCATATGATTGTTTACCCATTTTGAGGAACAGCTGCGAAGAGCGATTTCACTTAGCCATCCTTGTGACACTGCCATGATTGGAAAATTCCAACCTGTACCTGGAATCTGCTGCTATCCCTGTTTATCACTCGTTCCTCAAAAGACGAGTCTTCTTTGAGCTCTTTTCTCCTGACTCGTAAAATATGAAAAGTTTGCCGAGTTTTGGCCTTCCAGATCGTTAAAAGGACCGGAAGAGCTATCCCTCCTCTAGATTTTAATCTTTTTGGACCTGAGGGATTATTGCACAAAAAGGTCGAGCGCTTGTTTTATTCGGCTCGTTAAAGTTATCGAAAACTCATCCCTTCTGTATTGTTTTATACTTTTTCGGACTTAAGGGATTATATGACGAAAAAGGAATTTTGGAGTTAACTTTCTGTACCTTTTCAGACTCTCTATAATTGAAAAGGACCGAGTTTTCCTTGTCGTTAGACTCGTTAAAATGATTAAATAGCGACAAACTTGTCTTTAGACGAGAACGAGTTTCCCTATCGCTAGGCTCGTTAAAACATAGCGATGGGCTTGCCCGAAGGGCAGGTTATAGAACAAGCATATGTTATCCTCCTCAAGCTTGACAAAAATAAAGAGGTACTGGTCAGAAATGACTGGGGAAAAATTGGGAGAACCTCGAAGCTTTAATGGTAGCAAGTCGCTCTTGAACATGACACTTTGTCCTCCGTATCACATCGGGTTGGGTTGTTTCATTCACCGGTCTCATCACCATGGTCCTCGCCAAACCATCCACATTTGGGGTAATGCTACCGATCCATCACATCAGTGTCATTATATGTTCAAGAGATGTTGTTCAGAAAGAGTCAACCGTGTCCCATCCACTGCCATACATTATCCTTCATCCACCCATGATCGCCACCCTGAATCATATTTCACAGATTGTTTTCACCTCCACTAAAATCATTAGCTCCGTTCCGCGTCACTGATGTGGGATTCATTAAGGCCCTCCTTTGACGGATCGCTTCTTGTCGACTTCAGCTCATTATCCAAGAAGTTGATCTAGGGACAAAACCCCAGTACTTTGAAGCTTGCATGCCTCAATGGCAAGTTTCTCACTTCCGGCGACAGGTATACATTAATGACCTTCGACCAGAAGATTTTGCGTGGTGTTCGACGCCAAATCCTTTATTCACACCACGTGAATTGTACTGCAGTACCTTGAGGGTCATTGTCATTATTGGTGATTCCTTTCGTGCTTGTTAACGGTTTACATTATTGACCGGTAATCAAGCGATGTATTTCCATGTTCGACTTCAGCGCAATTCTCACATGGATCGACTTGTACTTAGAGTGAAGATCGAACGAGTTTGAAGACCCCGGATCTAGTTTCATCCATCCGGGCTGCGATATATATTCAGGATATAAAGACATTTGTTATGTACATCATTGCAGCAGATGATCATCCTACTCAAAGGATGATAATTTCAGCAGAGAGTTATCAGTCTACCATCAGACGATCGTCTGTTCTATGTACCAAAATGAATTTATAAAGCTGAGCATGGGAATGCCCGCCTCAGCTAGATCATGAAAGCAGAATGAAAAATAATGTATTGTATTGTATTTTATTACAGGGCACCTCTCAGCGATTGAATGAACTTCGGATCCTCCTGATAAAGCATTTCACCCGATAAACGACCTCATACTTTAGGGGGCAACTGTTATAGAAATTTTTGTGCCTAACAACATGAAGCATGAAATGTCAATAATCTAAGGGATCCAAAGTCCCTAAACATGTTGTTCCTACCCCTAGAGGAACAAGGTCAGCAAACCACAGCACTGAAAATCAGTTCTCCACCTGAAAACACTCAAAAACAAGCTATTTCTGGATCATGTCAGCTGCTCCACTGAGCATCTGCGCTGAATGTCAACTGCTCCACTCTGTACCTGCGCTGAATGTCAAAAGCAATGAAGGCTACCTGCGCTGGGCGAGATTGGCCAAGTGGCACAGTCATTCTGCAAGGTGTCAAATGCCCAGGAAGCTTCCAAAATGACACTTGGATCAGGGAATTCGCCTTGTGATGAGTAAGAGGATCTAGATCTCCAAGTGGAAGCAAGAAACTCCAAGTGGACTCAAGAACTGAAGTATAACTGAAGTGGGAGAGGACACTAGTCAACTTCATGCCAGCCTCAAGCTGACTCATCCTTTCTCCAAATCTCCTATATATAGAGCTCTCTCATGAGGTCTAAGGAGGCTGGAATTTTGTGAATGTAAGGAAGTGCTGTTGGTTTGTGCATAGAACTATTGGGTGATTGCTTTGAAGGAGGTGAAGAGGAGATTTCTTTCTGCTGGGAGGTGTTGCTGGATTGGGCCTCTTATGGTTGTAACACTCTCAGAACTTTACTTCTTCCATTAATAAAGCATTTGAGGTTCTTCTATATGCATGTGTCTTTGTGGTGTATTGATGCTTGTATATTTGATTTATTCTAATCCTTGAATCAGTTATAGATGTATGCTTCTTGTAGTTTCCCTTTCTTGTGCTTTTGCAGGATCTTTGTGTAGCTGGGCCAGTGAAAGAGCAAGGAGCTGGGAGCAAGCAGCAAAGAGGGAAGATTGGATCAACCATTAGCGGAAGACAACGGTTAGTGGATCCCTTTCTCCTCTCTCTTACATCTCATAAAGAAGTAATCTTGAATAGTTTTGCATTCAGTTGTTGCTGAGGTACTATCACCCTTAGAGTGGGATAGGGTCATTCCGTATTGGATACTTTTCCCAACAACAATTCCGCTAGGGGCATGCCATAATTTGACGGAAAAGGTCATGCTAGTCATTTCCCCTCATGTATGGCTCCTGCTGGCTTTGGTCTTTTGTCAATGATCACCAAAGTCCATGATAGTCAAGGTCTGGTCCTTTAATGGACAAAAGTCATTTTTTATCACTAAGTCTAGGGATTAATCAATTTGGTCTTTAAATATGTCTAGTAAAGCCATGCAGGCCAGAGTGAGGCCCTTACAAAGTAATGATTCAGAGAGTTTCATCGTCATATGGATAAACTTCGATTGTTCTTCAAAGCTCTGTTTTGAAGAAAAGTCAAACAGTGTCATTGGTGATAAAATTTTCAAAGAGATCGTCAGGTGATTTCTTCAGATGAAGTCATGGTTTCCATGGCCAAATGTCCTGTCGTGCAATCCCTGCAAAAAGTACCGAAAATTTCATAATTTGAGCTAAAATTTAAAAGGGAAAGTGAAAATCAGCGTTGCTATTAATTATTGAAAAAGTGTCAAAACATAACATTAGAAAAATGGGTTTTTGGGGAAGCAAAAATCTAACCCATTACTGCCAAGTCTTTATAAACAATTTTCCACCAAAATTGAGGTCATTGTGAAAATCAAGTGCGTAGGGAGACATTGCAAAAGGTTTGAGTGTGCATCGTGGTGTTTGGAGCAAAGTTGGAGGTGGTTTACAGGGCGCGACGCATATAGACAAGGTCGCGACGCACACAGAGCCCGCCCGTAGTGCAATTTTCTAACCGGCGCGGTGCACTAGGTTTTGCGCGTGGCCCACACAGACAAAGCACCAGAAATGTGCCAAAAATCCCTCAAATTTTTTGTGAAGCACATCAATTGCAAGGTAGGCTCGAAACATCACTTGTTCATCAAATTTTATGAGTGATATGGTGGTTTTATGCCTGTGATTGAATGCAAAAAATTTCATAAATTCAACCACAAGAAGACACCAAAAAAACAATTGATGCTAGGGTTGTATAAGTGTATGTTGATGCCAAGGCTCTATTTTTTCTGCCCTACCACTTTTCCTTATTCCCCTATGACATTTTTCCTATTATCACTACCCTAACACTACCAAACTCATATTCCCTTTCCCCTCCTCCTATTGGTCAATAAAAACCCCAAACCCTACCTTATTAAAACCCCAAACCCTAACCTATCAAAATACCCAAAACCCCTACATATCCCTAAACAAAATTCTCCCTATAACCCTATTCCCATTACATTACTCCCCTCCTAATACTCCCTTTGTTTCATTGTTCCCCTTGGTAGCAGATATCACAAACAACACCCAGCTTCACCATCATCAAAGGGTAGCCTTAATATAGTATATAAACAGTAGTCATGGCATCTGAGGGTTCATCAGAGTATGAGGTGGAAACTCACAGTGATACAGCTTCAGGAGAACAGGCTCCCAGGAGACATCACAGGAGTGGCAAACATGTTAGGGATGAGCCAAACACCCTCACTGAATTGCAGGCATGCCCTCTTGCTATGTCATGTTTCCAGCGCCTAGCATGTTTTGGATTTTGTCAAAGGTTGGAAAATGTTAGAGTTCATCATGATTTGGCCCGTCTTTTTGTGCTTCACCTACATGGAGGTTAGTCTATCTTGGCCAGGGTCACCTTCACATTGACACCTGAAACTATCTCAGTGGCAACAGGTGGTTGAAGGGAAAGTACCCCTAGAGTCCTTTGGGCTGAGACTCTACCAGACTGAAAATTGCTTATACAAAGAAACACACACACACAGCCATCTTTTTTACTTTTAAGCAAATTCTAATGTTTTAGGGTACATACCTAAGGTCCTACGTCCGAGAATACCGTTAGGGTGCAAACCCTTCTTGGAGTTCCCTTCTTCTTTCTCTGACCTGCAAGACAAACAAATCAAAGAACACAACAGTACATGTATAGAAGTTTATGTATAAATCATCTTCATGCTATAAAGTTAGTTATAAATAATCTTTAAGTAACTACTTTCATAAGGATTCAACACAAGAATCTCATAAGCATAAAGAAAGATTATTCGGGAACAAAGACGTGTTTCTTTATATATAAAGGCAAATAAAGTACATATATCGGAAAGATATCACCTGAACACCTTCAGCAGGCTCCAAGCAAGCTTCCTCCCGGATTCGTTCCAGCCTCCAGCCTTCAACAAGAGCTCCTTCCAAGTCTTACTCAATGATGATGTCAAGGATGAATGATCACCAATACACATGGAAACAAGGGTTTCCTATGCAAAATGGGGGAAGTGCAGGATGCACCAAGGACTTCAGACCTGGTCGAAGGAAAAATCTCAGCATAATAATCTTGCTCTCCTTTCTCTCTCCCCTTGGCCTTCCCTTTGATGTCTTTTTATACCCTCTCCAAAGTAGTTTTTTAGTTAGGAGTTGGTTGGGAACAGTTGGGCCACGGGCACTAACAGGTGATCCAGCAGGTAAACCCGCGATCACCGCCCGAAAAAGAGGAAATTATATTTTTTTTAAGTGTTTTAATAGATACACGCGGGTTGGGTATGACAGACCCGCGTGTACACGCGTTTAACACAGGGCAAAGTCGCGTACAGGGAATAAAACACTGTTTTTTAAATTTTTGGACCAGGTCTGGAAGGAGGGGTTGCCCTAGGCCATAAGTGCAGCATCACAAACCATAAGAGTGAGATTTGGAGCTATAACAACAGGCATACCAAATGTTGGAGAACAGTGGCATAAGAAGAAGAAGGTGGATAGGCAATACTATGAGCCTTACATTAAGGCCAGTTGTTTGAGGCATCTCACAAGAGTCTTCCCATTCAGATATTTGAAAGATGAGTATGCACCGCTCATGAAATTGATCATGAAGTACTTCAGTTGTGAGGGGAGGTTCTCTCGCCTATATGCCTATCACATCAGGTTGCTCATGCACTTTACCAGGGTGTGGATGATGAACCTCCCATTTTTCATTTGTAGGAACATAGAGAGGATGAACAATTTCATGCAGCATAAGACCCCTCAACAGCAGCTTAACAGTGTTTATCACTTTGCTCTTATTCGGATTTTGGTGGAGCATCAGTTGGGATTGTAGGGCATCGCTTAGGAGGACTTCATCTCCCGTGACTTCTTTAGCACTCCATAGGTAGTATCAGAGGTAGAGAATGAGATAGGTGGTCCTTCTCATCAGTATGAGCACCATGAGACCACTACTATGCTAGTATTCATCACCTATCAGAGAGGCAGTAGACATTTGTTTGCAGCGGCAAAGCGAGTGTTATCTCCACCCGGGGTGGAAGGGGCCTCACTT
Source organism: Pinus tabuliformis (assembly GCA_031772625.1). Taxonomy (NCBI): domain Eukaryota; kingdom Viridiplantae; phylum Streptophyta; class Pinopsida; order Pinales; family Pinaceae; genus Pinus; species Pinus tabuliformis. The sequence continues at coordinate 869,735,429 of CM062805.1, forward strand.
CCTACATCGATGACACGGGAACATGACAGAGGTAACGAGCCCATGCATGATGAGGGGCCTTCAGGTGATCCATCAGGTGAACGAGAGATAGAATTCGTTCTCCTTCATGATGATGAGACAGATACAGAACCTACAAATGCAGAGCTTAGAGAGATCATCCAGGAGCAGAAATTAGTGATTGAGGCCTTATCCCTTGACTTGGAGAGGGCTAAGTGGAACATGAAATACCTGGAGCAGAGAAACAAGTGGCTTGAGGATCAGCAGGCGATCAGGGAGCTACAAAACATTCGTGAGCATCGCCAAGTTGCACAAAGGAGAAGAGTTGAGCTCACATCATCGGAGCAAGAGATTAATGAGGACCGGGAGGCCCATATCGAGAGCATTAACATGCACTTGGAGAGGCTACTGGACAAAGCCGACAAGGACCATGCCTTACTGAGACACATGGATTTCCATTACAGGGCATGAAACATGAGTGCAAGGGCCCGGATAAAGAGCTTGAAGGCAAAATTGAGCAAAGCAACAAAAGACGCAAAAGAGGAAAAAGAGCAAGATCGGCTTTGAATCTTGGCTGAATCTTCTTTGGCACATCATATCACTTCATACAGAACCTCCAGCCCAAATTTCAAGAAATTTGGGGAAATTTTGGTCACATGACAAATTTTTGGGTAAAACACAGGTTTTTTCTCCCAGTGGCGCGACGCTAAAAATTGGGAGCTCAAAATGAAGAATGGTTTGCATTTTTGGGTTCATCATCAAAAATCATGACTACTAGTGCTTGGACAAGAAATTTGGGCAAGATCTGAGTCTCTAAGAGGTCAAAAACACCCAAAAAATGACCTCTTTGCCCCTATTTTGACACACAGGAAGAAGTCTTGGGAGAATGAAGATTTGGAGGGGCAAATGAGCACCAAATTCAGAAATTCTACTTGGGTTAGAAAGTAGACAGGACAGGCTTTCTAACAAGCACACTTGGGTACATTTTGGACTCCTGCAAGGGCCTCAAAACAGGCTCCAAAGTGGCGTGGCGCATATAGAAAATGGCGCGACGCATATATAAAAAGGGCCAATTTTACCTCCGTTTCGCGAAATTTTGATTCGTGACTTTTCACAAGTGGACCCGCTCATCTACATTTAAATTTTTTGGCACATAAGGTGGCATTTAAAGTATTTTCACTCCAGATTGGCTTCTATCCAAGTGGAAAAGGAAGGCAAATGGTCACCCAAGCCATTTGTCATATTTGTAACGCTGCACCTGTAGCTAATGGTTGGCTTTCCACCTCCATTTTGTAATGATTCGAGTAACTCCCCAACCCCTGGGCATTCTATCTCTTCATGGCACATTCTATATATTGTATGAAAACTATTGGCAAAGGGTTGGTTGGCTTGTAACTTCTGGGAGACTGTGGGAAAGAAACTCTGTGTCTTCACTGTATATTTTTGATAGAGAATTAATGAAAGGCAACGACTCTGTTTCATGAGATTCATGTGGTTGTGAGTGTAGTAAATGTGTCTCTTATGTTTCATATGTATTTCGTTATGTTTCATAGTTCAATTCATGTTCATTTCTGTTGTTGGGAAAAGTATCCAATACGGAATGACCCTATCCCACTCTAAGGGTGATAGTACCTCAGCAACAATCAAAGCAAAGCTATTTGAGATTACTTCTTTATGAGATGTAAGAGAGGGGAGAAAGAGATCCACTAAACGATGTCTTCCGCTAATGATTGATCCAATCTTCTCTCTTTGTTGCTTGCTCCCAGCTCCTTGCTCTTTCACTGGCCCAGCTACACCAAGATCCTGCAAAATGGCAAGAGAGGGAAACTACAAGAAGCATACATTCATAATTGATTCAAGGATTAGAATAAATCAAATACACAAGTATAACAATATACCATTGAGACACATGCATATAGAAGAACCTCAAATGCTTTATTAATGGAATAAGTAAAGTTCAGGAAGTGATACAACCATAAAAGGCCCAATCCAGCATCACCTCCCAGCAGAAAGAAATCTCCTCTTCACCTCCTTCAAAGCAAATCACCCAATAGTTCTAAACTCAAACCAACAGCACTTCCTTGCATTCACAAGATTCCAGCCCCCTTAGACCTCATGAGAGAGCTCTATATATAGGAGTTTTGGAGAAAGGATGAGTCAGCTTGAGCTTGGCATGAAGCTGACTAGTGTCCTCTCTCACTTCAGTTATTCTTCAGTTCTTGAGTCCACTTGGAGGTTCTTGCTTCCACTTGGAGATCTAGACCCTCTTACTCATCACCAGTCGAATTCCCTGATCCAAGTGTCATTTTGGAAGCTTCCTGGGCATTGACACCTTGAGGAATGACTGTGCCACTTGTCCAAACTCGCCCAGCGCAGGTAGCCTTCTTTGCAGTTGACATTCAGTGCAGGTACACAGTGGAGCAGTTGACATTCAACGCAGATGCTTAGTGGAGCAGTTGACATGATCCAGAATTGCCTTGTTTTTGAGTGTTTTCAGGTGGAGAACTGCTATTCAGTGCTGTGGTTTGCTGACCTTGTTCCTCTAGGGGTAGGAACAACATGTTTAGGGACTTTGGATCCCTTAGATTATGGACATTTCATGCTTCATGCTGTAAGGCACAAAAATGTCTGTAACAGTTGCCCCCTAAAGTATGAGGTCGTTTATCGGGTGAAATGCTTTATCAGGAGGATCCGAAGTTCATTCAATCGCTGAGAGGTGACCTGTAATAAAATACAATACAATACATTATTTTTCATTCTGCTTTCATGATCTAGCTGAGGCGGGCATTCCCATGCTCAGCTTTATAAATTCATTTTGGTACATAGAACAGACAATCGTCTGATGATAGACTGATAATTCTCTGCTGAAATTATCATCCTTTGAGTAGGATGATCATCTGCTGCAATGATGTACATGTCAAATGTTTTTATATTTCCTGAATATATATCGCAGCCCGGATGGATGAAACTAGATCCGGGGTCTTCAAACTCGTTCGATCTTCACTCTAAGTACAAGTCGATCCATATGAGAATTGCGCTGAAGTCGAACATGGAAAGACATCGCTTGATTACCGGTCAATGATGTAAACCGTTAACAAGCGCGAGAGGAATCACCGATAATGATAATGACCCTCAAGGTACTGCAGTACAATTCACGTGGTGTGAATAAAGGACTTGGCGTCGAACACCACGCAAAATCTTTCGGTCGAAGGTCATTGATGTATACCTGTCACCGGAAGTGAGAAACTTGCCATTGAGGCATGCAAGCTTCAAAGTACTGAGGGGGTTGTTCCTAGATCAACTTCTTGGATAATGAGCTGAAGTCGACAGGAAGCGATCCGTCAAAGGAGGGCCTTAATGAATCCCACATCAGTGACACGGAACGGAGCTAACGATTTTAATGGAGGTGAAAACAATATGTGAAATATGATTCAGGGTGGCGATCATGGATGGATGAAGGATAATGTATGGCAGTGGATGGGACACGGTTGACTCTTTCTGAACAACATCTCTTGAACATATAACGACATTGATGCGATGGATCGGTAGCATTACCCCAAATGTGGATGGTTTGGCGAGACCATGGTGATGAGACCGGTGAATGAAACAACCCAACCCGATGTGATACGGAGGAAAAGTGTCATGTTCAAGAGCGACTTGCTACCATTAAAGCTTTGAGGTTCTCCCAATTTTTCCCCAGTCATTTCTGACCAGTACCTCTTTATTTTTGTCAAGCTTGAGGAGGATAACATATGCTTGTTCTATAACCTGCCCTTCGGGCAAGCCCATCGCTATGTTTTAACGAGCCTAGCGATAGGGAAACTCGTTCTCGTCTAAAGACAAGTTTGTCGCTATTTAATCATTTTAACGAGTCTAACGACAAGGAAAACTCGGTCCTTTTCATTTTTAGAGAGTCTGAAAAGGTACAGAAAGTTAACTCCAAAGTTCCTTTTTCGTCATCTAATCCCTTAAGTCCGAAAAAGTATAAAACAATACAGAAGGGATGAGTTTTCGATAACTTTAACGAGCCGAATAAAACAAGTGCTCGACCTTTTTGTGCAATAATCCCTCAGGTCCAAAAAGATTAAAATCTAGAGGAGGGATAGCTCTTCCGGTCATTTTAACGAGCTGGAAGGCCAAAACTCGGCAAACTTTTCATATTTTACGAGTCAGATGAAAAGAGCTCAAAGAAGACTCGTCTTTTGAGGAACGAGTGATAAACAGGGATAGCAGCAGATTCCAGGTACAGGTTGGAATTTTCCAATCACGGCAGTGTCACAAGGATGGCTAGGTGAAATCACTCTTCGCAGCTGTTCCTCAAAATAGGTAAACAATCATATGGAGGTGAACGATCGGCCAAATGGAATGGAGGTGGCAGGTACAAACACGACCAAGGATTTTTATGGCTAATAAATTTACAATCATAGTGGTTATTTATCGGGATAGGTTCATTTTTTTTATTTAACGAGCTTGAATGTGCCAAAACACTGCTCAATCTTATGTTTATTTTTTAACGAGCATGAACTATGTACTAAAACTGCTCGGATCTCGCTTTTCTATTTTTTAACGAGCATAAATTCCGCGGTAAAACTGCTCGAATATACCAGTCATAAGATAAGAATGTCTCCTAAAAGATCCCATTTTTTATAGAGCTTGCGCCTTACCAAAGCTATGCTCCCTCTCATCCTTTCTTTATGCAAGTTCGGAAACGGCTAATCCCAAAAACAGATAAATAACCGCTCTTAGCTTGCACTCCAAAAGGTTTGCATGCCCCCAGGTATAAAATACAATTTCAAGGCTGCCCCTACTTATCTATCAAAACATTTGTTTTAAAGGGTGAGGCTGGCCTCTTTCTGGTTACCCAAAGATTGTTTTGTTAACTTCTTCAAACGAAAACATTTCCTCGGCACTGTCTACCGAAGTAGACAATGGTGAATGACCTTTGTCAAACACGTAACCTTGACAAAAGAATCCTATTCTAGAACAACCCCTCTTCCATCCACGGACGGGGTACGGACTAGTCATATTCTCTCGCGGAAATTCTACCTTATACCCAAGGTTTCTTCTGCCCGAAGCAGACCAGGATGCATGCCCCCTGGGTTCCAGTCCCATCTTTCCGAATCACTCGCACTCATCGGGAAGGAGGACTGGGGGTGGAGACATTTCTTGATTGAATAGACCATTCAGGGTTGGTATGTGACTATTTGCGATGCGTGATCCCGGAAATGAAAGTTGGTCTACGAGCTTGACCACCCTTCCTTCGTGTGGAAAACACATTACTCTAAAGAGTGAGGAGACTATTGATCCCATGCAATATATATAGTCTCGTCCAAGGAGTAGGGTATAATCCAAGGGTCCTTGAACGACCATCACGTTCATTTGAACGGTCTTCCCTTTTAATGTAACAGGTACATTGGGGAGGATCCCTAATGGTCGACTGGTTCCTTTATCAAAACCCAAGAGATTTCTTATCTCAGGCAAAAGCGCCAGGGAACCCAGTGCTTTCCAAGCAACAGAGGAAAGGATACTCACAGATGCCCCTTCATCAATGATAGTGCCAGCCATTACCATTCTATAAATTTGGACTATGATTCTGAATGGTATACTAGCTGGCAACCGGGGTCTGCCTAGTTGGTTCCAATCAAAGGACACAACCAGGTTGCTTGGTGGTGGGACTGAATACACGGCCGGATATGATCCTGACGATGTTCCTTCCTGCGATAAAGGAATGGGCGCATTGCCCTGATGCTCATCAGAGTCGGTGTTGATGAAAAGAATCTGAATGGTGTCATCCTTATTCTCTTCAGTGAGGGTGTCATTTGAAGATGAATCTTCATTGACGGTGTCATTTGAAGATGAATCTTCATTGACGGTGTCATTTGAAGATGAAACCTCTGAAGGCAGAACCGGGTCAACTGCCGTTTCGACCTTTGGACTTTCGTCTGATCTGGATTCAGTAGGTTCATTTTCAATGACTGACGCTTCAGCCGACCACTTGAGTGGGTCAGCTGTATTTTCAACCAACGAAGGACTTGGCACGAGTTTTTTGTATCCAGGAGGAAATCTCAACGGTGAAACCGGACGATCTTCCAAAACTCTCTTCGCTTCGTCTAAGAAGGGACAACGGTGGATGGCGTGATCGCCTTCAAACAGTCTGCAGGGGGATCTTGCTCCCCCTCTTTGTCTTGAACCTTCACTTTCGCTGGTTGACGGTAAGCATTCAACATGACTATCAGAGGTTGATGCTCCCGAACTGTGCAAACAAGGGGACCAGTCCCTTAGTATCCGGGGAATACAGGGACAATCTCTATGGAAGTGGTCTCCTCTACATATGACACATGGCGATTTAGGCCCGGTCTGTGCTGTGTGTGGATTTTTGTCAGATGTATTTTGCTTGCCCCCAGTCACCTTAGGCTCCTTCTTCTTCTTCTCTTTCTTCTTCTTCTCCTTCTTCTCCATGGGAGCTTGGCTTTTGTCGGCTCTACCTTGCGAAGATGAAGGATTAGAGGAAGAGTTATAGGAAGTAGAAGGCTGGTGGGCAGCTCTAGACTGATCTAACTGTTGACTCGACTGTTCAGGAACCATGGTGTTCTGAACTACATTGGTTGAGAATAGCCAAATTGGCAGGCCAATTGTCAGTCCTGGAAGCGACAATGTGGCCATGTGGGGCGCACCAACTTCTCCCCAAGAGGAGAAAGGACTAGGATTTCCATCATGTGGAATTCCTTGGTTGGTGCGTTCCATGTTCTCAACCTATAGATCAACGCAGGAATAGGAGGTGATTATGTTCCGTTTAAAATAAATTTTATAACGACGCTTTAGACACAACTTGCTTTTTCACTTTTTAAGAGTCGAGAAAAAGCTAAAGATGACTCTACTCTCCTTCGATGTTTTAACGAGCCCGAAGTGACAAATGCTCAGATGGACTTTTTCAGTTATAGAGTTTGAAAAAGGCCAAAAGAAACTACTCTGGAGATCTAGGAAGAGGGTGTGCCAAACTTTTCGCAAAACCACAGAATACGTTTTACGGTACGGGTGGTCGATCTTCGTGAATGCTGTGTTCACTGCATTGCGATCAGTAGGGCGGCCGACACGACTTCCTATGGATAAAGGCTTTGTTCCTATAGGGGTCTCCCAATATATACGCGACGGTACGTGGGAGCACAAGTCCGTATTGATACTTATCGCTTCACCGTGGAGGAATCACCCAACCACTCAACGCTAAGATATCACGTTTAACGACGCCGGAACACGTCTCTAGCTTAGACCTCTATGTGTTTGTGTTATGTTTCAATGCGTTGTTATGTAAATTCAATTTATTTTAAGGTTGATCTTGTTTAGCAGTTTGCCTTTATGGATCACCACGAGATGTATGGTACAACTCCTAAATGCAGTCTAAGATGATAAGCAAGCTTTTCAATCTTTCAACTTTGAAAATCTTAACTACTGAGGGAAAAGAAAGACATCATCTTTTCACACATATCATAGAGCACACACTAATGCACTTTTTCTCTAAATCAACATGCAAGCTGTCAAAATGCACATGCACAATGCAGGTATTTCTTTTCTCTTTCTTAATGTTGATGTAATACAAAAAGAAAGCTGTTGTATAACTTTGAATTCAATTTCAAGTGAAAGCAAACAAGATTGTCCAAAATCAAAAGACACCTTAAGATTTACTTGTTTCGACACTAGAAATACATAAATTCAAACCATATGACGAAAGCAAAAGCTCAATCAGCTATGAACAACAAACAAACTAACTCTTAAGATCAAAACGACACTTCATCACAGGTCTAGATCTAAGAGGCCACAGCAAGACTAGTTCACTTTCGTTATGGGAAACTGCAAATGATGTAAGAAATACACAAAGAACAAACACAGTTTCTTTACACAACCGAGGCGGAATAGTGGCAAGGAAAGTTGGTTTCAGATAGGTACATTGACTGATAACAGGCTGCAAAAACAAGGATGAAAACAGGGCAATAAACAGTAGGAAACCCCAGTTGCACAAGGCAAAACTGGTTCAGCGTAGGTAGTACACTGTCAGTTTGACATTCAGCGCAGGTAGCCCCTTCGGGACCTGCGATGAAATGCAGACTGCCTTCACAGTGCCTGCAATAAAGAGATAAACTCTCGTTTTTCTCAGTTTCCGGGTCACAGATTGCTAAAAAATTCACAGTTTTTGGCCAAATCAGAAGCTATCAATCAAGTACACACTAAAGGATGAAAAGGAGGATGAAAAGCTATCACTAAGAGCTGTTCAGAGTCCTTGTGTGTTATAGACATTTTTGTGCCTTACAGCATGAAGCATGAAATGTCAATAATCTAAGGGATCCAAAGTCCCTAAACATGTTGTTCCTACCCCTAGAGGAACAAGGTCAGCAAACCACAACACTGAATATCAATTCTCCACCTGAAAACACTCAGAAACAAGCTAATTCTGGATCATGTCAACTACTCCACTGAGCATCTGCGCTGAATGTCAACTGCTCCACTGTGTACCTGCGCTGAATGTCAACTGCAAAGAAGGCTACCTGCGCTGGGCGAGTTTGGCCAAGTGGCACAGTCATTACTCAAGGTGTCAATGCCCAGGAAGCTTCCAAAATGACACTTGGATCAGGGAATTCGACTGGTAATGAGTAAGAGGGTCTAGATCTCCAAGTGGAAGCAAGAACCTCCAAGTGGACTCAAGAACTGAAGAATAACTGAAGTGGGAGAGGACACTAGTCAGCTTCATGCCAAGCTCAAGCTGACTCATCCTTTCTCCAAAACTCCTATATATAGAGCTCTCTCATGAGGTCTAGGGAGGCTGGAATCTTGTGAATGTAAGGAAGTGCTGTTGGTTTGAGTATAGAACTATTGGGTGATTTGCTTTGAAGGAGGTGAAGAGGAGATTTCTTTCTGCTGGGAGGTGATGCTGGATTGGGCCTTTTATGGTTGTATCACTTCCTGAACTTTACTTCTTCCATTAATAAAGCATTTGAGGTTCTTCTATATGCATGTGTCTCAATGATGTGTTGTTATACTTGTGTGTTTGATTTATTCTAATCCTTGAATCAATTATGAATGTATGCTTCTTGTAGTTTCCCTCTCTTGTTATTTTGCAGGATCTTGGTGTAGCTGGGCCAGTGAAAGAGCAAGGAGCTGGGAGCAAGTAGCAAAGAGAGAAGATTGGATCAATCATTAGCGGAAGACATCGGTTAGTGGATCTCTTCCTCCTCTCTCTTACATCTCATAAAGAAGTAATCTCAAATAGCTTTGCTTTGATTGTTGCTGAGGTACTATCACCCTTAGAGTGGGATAGGGTCATTCCGTATTGGATACTTTTCCCAACAAAAAATTGGCGACTCCGCTGGGGATCGTATCTTGTTGGTTGTTTGTGTTTTTTGCTATTCATTTCATAAAGACAGGGAGTACCGAATCGAACTGCATTTGGATCTTTCAAATGCAAAGTAGAGGGCAGCTACTCTAGCTCAGTTTCTGGGCATGTTTATGATTTGAAGAGCTGATCCACAAAGACTCTGAATAGCTCTTAGTGATAGCTTTTCATCCTCCTTTTCATCCCTTAGTGTGTACTTGATTGATAGCTTCTGATTTGGCCAAAAACTGTGAATTTTTTAGCAATCTGTGACCCGGAAACTGAGAAAAACGAAAGTTTATCTCTTCATTGCAGGCACTGTGAAGGCAGTCTGCATTTCATCGCAGGTTCCGAAGGGGCTACCTACGCTGAATGTCAAACTAACAGTGTACCACCTGCGCTGAACCAGTTTTTCATTGTGCAACTGGGGTTCCCTGCTGTTTATTGCCCTGTTTTCATCCTTGTTTTTACAGCCTGTTGTCAGTCAATGTGCCTATCTGAAACCAACTTTCCTTGCCACTATTCCGCCTCGGTTGTATAAAGAAACTGTGTTTGTTCTTTGTGTATTTCTTACATCATTTGCAGTTTCCCATAACGAAAAGTAAACTAGTCTTGCTGTGGCCTCTTAGATCTAGACCTGTGATAAGTGTCGCTTTGATCTTAAGAGTTAGTTTATTTGCTGTTCATAGCTGATTGAGCTTTTGCTTTCGTCATATGGTTTGAATTTATATATTTCTAGTGTCGAAACAAGTAAATCTTAAGGTGTCTTTTGATTTTGGACAAACTTGTTTGCTTTCACTTGAAATTGAATTCGAAATTATACAACAGCTTTCTTTTTGTAATACATCAACATTAAGAAAGAGAAAAGAAATACCTGCATTTTGCATTTTGCATTTGATAAGTTTGCATGTTGATTTAGGAAAAAGTGCACTAGTGTGTGCTCTATGATCTGTGTGAAAAGATGATGTCTTTCTTTTCCCTCAGTAGTTAAGATTTTCATAAGTCGAAAAGATTGAAAAAGCTTGTTTCTCATCTTAGACTGCATTTAGGAATTTGTATCATACATCTCGTGGTGAACCTTGAAAGGCAAACTTTAAAAAGATCAACTTAAAATATATTGAATGAACCTAACAACGCTTTGAAACATAACGCAAACACATAGAGGTCTAAGCTAGAGACGTGTTCCGGCGTCGTTAAACGTAGTGACTGTCGATCTCGAAGAAGGTGGGTGATTCCTTCTGAGAGTCGGTGGCACTAATACGGACTTGTGCTCCCACGTACCGTCGCGTATATATTGGGAGACCCCTATAGGCATATATCTTTTATCCATAGGAAGCCGTGTCGGCCGCCCTACTGATCGCAATGCAGTGAACACAACATTCACGAAGATTGACCACCCGTACCGTAAAACGTATTCTGTGGTTTTGCGAAAGGTTTGGCACACCCTCTGCCTAGATCTCCAGAGCAGTTTCTTTTGGCCTTTTTCAAACTCTATAACTGAAAAAGTCCATCCGAGCATTTGTCACTTCGGGCTCGTTAAAGCATCGAAGGAGACTAGAGTCATCTTTAGCTTTTTCTCGACTCTTAAAAAGTGAAAAAGCAAGTTGTGTCTAAAAGCGCCTAATAAAATTCATTCAATTCGGAAACACAAATTTCCCCTTTTAATATTTTGGTTGATCGAGTAATCCGCAATCGTGGAAGAAAGTCAATTGAAACCCCGTCGTTCGCGGAGGCTTACGAGTCAACCGTCTTTGTCTCCGGAATCGAAAACAGTATGGACAAAGCGAACTCGTTTAACCGGTTCAAAATCTCCTGTAAAAGTTAGAACAAGTGTTCCAACTGCATCTGAGGTTCCTGTTAATCCAAACATTTCTGGAAACCCTGCCTCTATAGAAGAAGTTCAACAGCCACAGAAGGACAGTAATACTGATCCTAGTCTGGGGGCAAATACTTGTATAACTGAACCAGTTCCATCTGTAACCGGTCCAGAGAGTTTTGTTCCTCAAACCACTGTCGCTGTCGAAACAACCACTTCTTCGGCACCATAAATATTTTACGGACCTGACGGTCTTCCTCTTCCACTGGGTTTGATTGCGATAGAGGAAATTGCAGAGGATCCGCAAGCAAGTACTCCAACCCATTTTGGAGTCGGGGTCACTCTATTTCCTTCATCAGAAGTTAATCCACCACAAGTGGAAGTTCCTGTAGAATCGCTAGGCAATCTATTGGATAGACTTAAGATGTCTGAACAACCGTCATCATCTAGGACTGTGTCAAATGACACAGCGACAGCAGAAGCCCCTGCCGTCACTCCGACGATGTTTGCCGGCATACCAGCTATCCCAACTAGCTCACAACCGCTAGAAGGAGTCCACCAAGGGACTATTTCGACAGTATGGTCTGTTCCAGTTTGTTCATCCAGAGTAGTATCCGGCAACTCTTACGTTGAAACTCGACAGATTGATCCTCATGGAGGTCAATTTGGGCCATCCAGTCCTCAAGGACTAACAATCCCTCTGAGTTCCGGATTGCTACCGTATGGGGGGCAGTATGCCCTTTCATTACCTCCTCCGGGAGGATATCCATACGGCAGTTCTCAACAGTATTCAGGTTATACTGGAATTGCATCAAGTAGTTGGGTACCTATGCTACCTCAACAACCAAGGGTTGTATATTCTATGCAACAGTGTGTACCTATGACGAACATCCCAACCACACCGGCTATTGTAACAGTGTCACAAGTCCAAGCGATACCTGTTGCATGTCAACCTCATATTTCTCAGGTTGTAATGCAACAACCTCTTGAACATGGGTCACAACCACAATCGCCAACTGGTGGGGCGAAACAGGTACAAACGGGTACAATTACCCCACACCTCGGTCCAATGGTTAGCATAGCACAGCAGAACATGGCTTCACAACCATGGCTAGTGCAATACCAACAACCACAATTCCAGCAAGTATACCAAGGTTCTGAGCAGCAGATCTTTGCGAACAGTGGACAACCGTATATCCAAAACGGTCAAAACCAACCGCTTTACTGTGGTCCAGTCCACCAACCGTATCAGTCATACCAACATCAATTACATTATGTTGGTATGCAGAGACCCACTGCTCAAGCGATTCCATCGTACCCTAGTTATGCTTCTCCTAACCTGAATCAACAGTTATCATTCGTGGCGACTTTAGAGTTACCCGATTTACACCGTTTAACTAACGATCCGATTGCTTATGCCCCTTGGTGGCCAGCGATTCCTCATAAACTTCCATCTGACATTCCTAAATTCAATGGAAATCCAGGTGAAGACCCATCGAATCACGTGATGACTTTTCATCTGTGGTGTTCGTCGAACACCCTAAATGACGATTCGATAAGGCTTCGCCTTTTTCAGAGGACATTGACGGGTCCAGCGGCTAAATGGTATATTGAATTGCCAAGAGCCTCTTTCGACAATTTTAGTTCCCTAGCCACGACTTTCTTAACCCATTTTCAATTACCGATAAGGTATGAAACGGGAACAGAAATATTAACCAACTTCAAGCAGACAACTGCCACCCATATATCTGATCATATACATGAGTGGCGTCGTCATCGTAGGATGGTAAAAACATACGTTCCTGATCAGCTATTAGCTGAATGGTTTATAAAGTCGTTACTTCCTGCTATTACGGAAGATGTGGCCAAGGGGGGAGTCGTAACAGAGGAGCAAGTTATTGCTCGTGCACAGTATTTGGACTTAGTTTATACTCAGTCCGGCACGCTCTATGACAAAATACCCGACGCCCCTAGACCAGAATTTTTAATTCCTCCTCCTCCTGAATCAAATAGTGACTCTCATGCCAGTGACAGTGTGATTGGCACGGCAAACGTAAAATCGATAAAGGCTTCGTCAAAGAAAGCCCGTAAGAATTCGGATCAAAATGCAAAAGAAGAAGTTCTTGCTTCGGAAGTAAATGCCGTATCAGCAGATAAGGGCAAAGAAACCAATCAACCACGAAGCAAGAAGAAGCAAAACAAAGGGAAGAAGAAGAAACAGGGTGAGTCATCCCCTGGAAAAAATTCTTCAAACCCTCCTGGGAAAGGGAAACAAAATTATCCATGTCTAATATGTGATGATAAGGATCATAACACAAAGAATTGCCCATTCAAAGCTGAGTTAAAGAGGTTCTTTAAAAGTTCCCAAACCTCAGCTGTGTTAACCGATCCATTTCCCAACCCAGGTCAAAATCTGGTTGATAGTGGAAATGCTTCCCCGTCGCAAGTACTTATGTTGTCGGTTTCAAAACAGCAGAATGATGCTTTGATTTCGACAAGGAACAAAGATTACGGGAATCCGCAACTGTCGAACGACAAAGGTAAAGATCAACCAAGTAGTTCGACAACAACTTCGACCGAAGTTGTCCCACCCATAATTCCTGAATTAACAATCAAACCACCAAAGGGTGTAGTACACAAGTCGCCATTTAATCCTCACGCCAGAGCGGCGCAGCATTATAACATAGTGGAAGATTTGGCACAATCGCCATCCACTATGTCGACTCTTGAGGTACTACAAAATTGTCCATCCCAAAGGCAGGCGTTGTTATCAGCAATTGGTGGGGTTGATCCTAAGGATTCCAATCTTGTATCCTTTGATCACAAAGGATACGATCCTCAGTTACCAGCTCAATTAGCTTTCCTTATTCAAGTGAAAGCCCTCAACAAAACTGTTCACAGAACAATTATTGATGAGGGAGCATCAACATGTATTATGTCGATGAGCTGTTGGAAAACTTTAGGATCTCCAACCTTGTCGCGATCATCGACGACATTAAAAGCTTTCGACGGAAGGACTTATACCCCATACGGTATCCTTAATAACTTGAAAGTTGAACTAGGAGGAAAAACAGTAGAAATTGATGTTGAGGTCATTGATGGAAATCTTGACTATAACATCCTACTGGGAAGACCATGGATTTATGCCATGGCAGCTGTTGTGTCGACTTATTTTAGGAAGATCGCATTCCCGTTTGAAGGAGGGATTATGGTCGTCGACCAACAGAACTTCCTCCCTAATGGTTCACAGGTTACAGGAAGCATTCCCATGATCCATGAGAGCAACCATTCGCTTCAAGATATCGGAGTAGGATTATTGAAAGACCCCACATTGATGGGAACTTTCACGCTACCACCTCCTATTTATATAGGAAATGTACTGTTTGTAGCAACCTGCAACATGATATCTTCCACGAAGGTCGACATGGATCGTGCAATGGTTTTGCCCCCAAGCCCTCTAGAAATATTGTAGCAATCAATGTTTCAAGCATGGGAGGCGAACCCAAATCAACACTCGTCAAGCGTTTGGGTAGATAGGTCTAGAGAATATGGAACCCCATTAGATCCTTGGTCGAAAGTACATGGGACTGACGAAGGAATCTTACAATCAATGATGATTGACGGGGCACCATGGAATGATCACCACCATCGTTCCCTTCTTCCAGAATATGAAGAAGATACTCAAAGTGACCTTTATCACCCTTCAGTTTTTGAATTCCTAACAAATACTGTAAACACGGTGGATTCCGAGCGAAACCTATCCAATATTGAAGAGACTATAGCCATAAATATCTCGACTAAAACAGATGTTGTAGAGAATATTTATGTCGGCAAAGGTTGTTCCCCTTCAGAACTGGAAATATATAACGCTCTTTTTCGCGAATTTAGAGATGTCTTTGCTTGGTCATATGATGAAATGCCAGGCATTGACTCGAGTATCGTTGAACATGAAATTAAAATGTATCCTGATGTCAAACCAGTAAGACAACGGCTTCGGCAGGTGCACCCCAAGAAAGCCGCGGCCATTAAGGCAGAAGTTGAAAAACTTCTCCATGCTGGATTCATCTACCTGGTTCCTCTAACCGATTGGGTATCGAATATTGTCCCTGTTATGAAGAAACAAGGGACGATTAGAGTGTGTGTCGATTATAGGGATGTAAACCAAGCTTGTCCGAAGGACAACTACCCTACACCCTTCATCGACCAGATAATTGATGAATGCGCCGGATGTGAAATCTTTTCATTTATGGATGGATTTTCCGGGTATAATCAAATAAATATCCGCCCACAGGACCAGTCAAAGACTGCATTTATTTGTCCGTGGGGCACATTCGCTTATCGAAAATTACCCTTTGGTTTAAATAACGCAGGGGCGACGTTTCAGAGGGCAATGAATTATGCCTTCCATGACATCAAGAACATTGTTCAACCTTATCTCGACGATCTTCCGGCTCATTCGCGAAAGCGGACTGATCATCCGCAGCATTTAAGAGCAATTTTTCTACGTTGCCGACACTACAAGATAAGACTCAATCCACACAAATGTGTGTTTTGTGTCGGTTCTGGTCGTTTACTTGGCTTTGTAGTCTCTAAGGATGGGATTCGTCTCGACCCCTGCAAGGTTCAGGCAATCATTAATTTGCCTCCACCTTCAAATTTGCTTCAGATTCAGAAACTCCAAGGGAAAGCGAACTTTTTGAGGAGGTTCATTCCAAATTACGCAGAACTTGCTAAAGGTTATACTCGTCTTTTGAAAAAGGATGTACCTTTTGTCTGGGACCAGGTAGCGCAAGCTTCCTTTGATGCTCTGAAAAATTGTCTAGTAAAAGCATCATTAATGTACGCCCCGGACTATCAAAGAGATTTTAACCTGTATCTGGCTGCAGCGGATACGACCATTGTAATGGTTTTAGTTCAAGAAGTCGATGGAATTGAACATACTATATATTATTTAAGTAAAAACTTAAATGATACAGAAAGTAAATATTCTTATGTTGAAAAACTAGCGCTTGCAGCTGTTCAAGCGATTCAAAGGTTTCGACATTATGTCCTCTTTCGGAAAACTACCATCTTGTCAGATTGCAACCCCATGACTTATATACTGTCATGACAGTTGCTGGGGGGCAAATATTCAAAATGGATAGCGATCCTTCAAGAGTTTGATCTGGAATTTGTAAAATCCAAGTCAAAGAAAGCTCTAGTTTTCGCAGAATTATTGTGCGATCTCCCATCGTCGTCCAACGATGAAACATCGGAAGAGTCAATCGTGGACGAAAGTTTGTTTCTGATATCTGCAAGCGATGAGTGGTATGGAGATATCATAGTTTATCTCCAAACCCAAAGGTTCAGGCCAAACACCTCTCGCTCCGAACAAAAACGTATACGATACCAAGCAAAAGACTACATGATCGTCGGTGATACACTTTACCGTCGTGGTGTCGATACAGTTCTGAGGAGGTGCCTTACCCATGAGGAGGCCGAAAAAGCCCTGAATGAATGTCATTCAGGCGCGTGTGGGGGGCATCAATCTGGATATACAACAGCACAAAAAAAATCTTACGAGCAGGATACTTCTGGCCAACCATGTTCAAAGATTGCATAACCGCAGTCAGAAGTTGCCATGCTTGTCAATTTTTTGATAGCAAAACCAGACGACCACCCGCACCCTTACAGCCGATAGTTGCTGTTGGGCCCTTCGCCAAGTGGGGCATCGATTTCATGCAATGTAACCCCACCTCGACCGGAGTGCATGGGTATATTATAGTCGCTGTTGACTATTTTACCAAATGGGCCGAGGCGATGCCTACATTGGATAACACTGGTGAAACAGCTGCCCTTTTCTTTTTTAATCATGTAGTCGCCAGGTTCGGCGTACCACAGGCTATAGTGACAGATCATGGGTCGCATTTTCGCAATCACATGATGGTCGAATTAGCTGCCAAGCTAGGGCTATCTCACGACAGCTCTACCCCATATTATCCGCAAGCCAACGGACAAGTTGAAGCAATCAACAAGGTCCTGAAGCGTATGTTGCAAAGGATGATCGGGGTTCATAAAAGAAGGTGGCACCTAATCCTGTACTCAGCCTTGTGGGCTTACTGAACGTCGGTAAAGAACGCAACCGGGTTCACACCTTTTCAACTGGTGTATGGCCTGGAAGCAGTCTTGCCAATCCAGTGCGAAATTTCGTCGCTTAAACTCGCAATCGATCTTCTCCCCGGAACTTCAGAAGAAGAGGCTCGTTTCTTAGAACTAATCCAGTTGGATGAAACCCGTCGTGATGCCGCTTTGGCTAACGAAGCTCATAAGAAACGAGTCAAGGCTCAGTTCGACAAAAGTGTCAAACCCCGTGTCTTCTCAGAAGGTGATTTGGTCTTGCTTTATGACCAAGAATCCGATAAATTGGGAGCAGGGAAATTCAAGTCCTTATGGATGGGCCCCTATATTGTTAAAAGGGTGTTAGCAAAAGGAGCCTACGAGTTAATGGATTACGACGGAATTCCACTGGTGTAGCCCCGCAACGGGCTGTACCTCAAGCGTTACTATGCTTAAATAGTAACCTGCATGCTTTTGTTGTATTTTGTTTTCGCTAAAGTATTTGTTCTGGTCGAGTGATCCACCTTTTCTATTTGTTGCAGATGTCGAACCTTCTGGAGACATGTGTTGGATATGCCAACGGAGCGAGTCGTAGTTCGCGGAACCTATCCTCCGCAGCCTGGGCCATTTTTGATCCAAGCGGCGAGTTAGTAAGTTTCAGAGGTGTATGTATTGGGCAATCAACGAATAACATCGCTGAGTATAGCGCGTTGATAGAACTACTCTCTGATGCCATCACACGTGGCATATGCCGACTAATTGTCAGGCTAGACTCATAGCTCGTAATACTACAACTCAACGGTATATATTTTGTTCGCAATCCAGCTATTTATCGCATGTTCCTAAGGGTTAAGATCTTGGAAAGACGATTTGATTCAATTCTATATCAACATATTTCCAGAAACTTAAACACATTAACTGACTCATTAGCAAACTATGTGTTAGATATACATTTGCAACATTTATAAAAGGGATACATCGTCAAAGATTGTACATATGGATCATGTAACTCAATCAGAATAAAACTCGAAAATCAAAATATATATAAGCTGTTTATAGTTCATACATAATGTTCTGTAACCAAGAAAAAATTGGTCATATGACCCAAAACTCAAAAAGTGCTAGGGGGTACCCTAGCCTAGTGGTGCTCATGATAGCACGTCACGGCCTGTGCAATCATCCGCAAGAGACGAGTCCATCGTCTAGGCACGCCAGTAGTGTGTCGCTGCAGCTGTAAAGGTAACTCATCAATCCTCACATCGGGAATGCCGAGAGTAAGGCTCTCAACCTGCTCCTGCACAGCTATAAGGGTCTCAGTATCGTCAAGGTCGCGGAGAATAGCTCTCCTAGCGGGCTCCACTGCCAGGGCAGTAACTGGCGGTCTCGGACGAACTGCTGGACGAACAGGACCAACATCTGCATGCACCCAAGAGTATGATTAAAAGTCTTGATAGAATAAAGCACAGCAACATTATAAATTAGAACAGTAAACAGTGATATGGTCAAAGAGTTTACCAATAGCGCCCCACTGTTCGCCATCCAGTAACACCAAATCCGGATCACCTCGGAAATCCATACCCACATATGGATACTCGGAGAAGACCATCTCCTGGTGCTCGAACCACCTGAAGAAGGCCTCAGTAAAAGTAATCTGAGGTTGACCAGCATGCCTAGACATGTGATCGACCCACCTCTGCATACGTGGCTCGGTCGGAGAAGGCAAGTCGAGTATAATATACTGAGGCTGCATCAGTGGGATTTTCTCCAAGGCAAAGGCATTCAGAATAGAACCAAATCCAAAGTTCTTCAGCTTCCCGTCCTTTACCTTGGTCAACTGAGTTTTCATCTGAACAAGTAATGCATCACACCAGTTGAATACTTTCGGTTGGAGACACTCCAAGGCGTGCTGCATATAAGATCTGTTGGAAACATGTAGAGCTGTGCTACCGGCCATCCTACCAATGGTATACAGAATGGACCTGAGAGACCTGTCAGTAATCTCACGGATAACAATCTTGTCGTCTCTGCTCAGCTGAGAACCTTCCCTGCAATACTGGAGGACATAATCTCTGGTGGAATCGGTCCCCCGGGCCGTACTTGACAAGGAAATGGGGGCACCTCGTCTTGAAAACCCAGTCAAGAAGTACATGTCCACTATGGTCAAGGGCATGGACTTTCCCCTAATCTGGAATACTTGGTTAACAGGATCCCAAGCATCAAGCATATACTGCAGCAAAGTAATCTGTGCTCTCATGCTAGAGATACGGAAAAACTTCAGCAGGCCACAGTTCCGCAGCGCGTTCACCGTGACTGGGTCATGGAGGGCAATCATGTCCTCCTATTCATGTTCTCGTTCTCGCCATGTAAGGGACATTGTGTTCAAAGTTCCCTGCAAAGCAAACAAGAGAAGGAGTAAGTTCCTGATTTTGATGGAAAACTGGCGAAAATTCATCAAAAAATGAACTGGAAACTCAGTTTTCTGAGCCCAGCGCAGGCAGAGAGTGTCCCACTTGCGCTAAAGGTCAGGCTGCCTTAAGGCAGCTTGACATTCAGCGCAGGTTTCGAATGGGGAACCTGCGCTGAAGCTAGGGCGCCCTGGCAAAACCCCTGAGGCTCAGAAACACTAAAAAACAGGCATAAAACTGGAAAATGAAACCATGAAAAGAAAGAGCTAGGGTTTAGCTCCTACCTGTTCCAGACGGTGCCGAAAATCGTCCGCAGAATCTCCCGGAATCAACTGGTGAAAATCAAGGGGGGAGAGGCACCTCCAGAGCTCCAACAAACCAAATGCAAATGAAATGGTAAATGAGAGGTAAAAACACCTTTTAATATCTTTTTACGTAGTTCAAAGTGAAATATTAGGGTTATAATCTCATTTTCATGCAAATATTATTCATTTCTAACAAAGTTTGTTGCAGCAATTGAGAATGCAGTACTATCCTTGAAAAGAGAAAAGCTAGTAATGGTAAAAAATCAAAATTTGACCATATAATCGAGCAGTTTTAGCATAAAGTTCATGCTCGTTAAAAAATAAACGCAAAATCGAGCAGTTTTAGCATAAAGTTCATGCTCGTTAAAAAATAAACGCAAGATCCAAGCAGTTTTAATGCGGTCTTCATGCTCGTTAAAAAATAAATATAAGCAGTGAGCAATGTTTCCTCCAAAGTTTAAGCTCATTTTTAAATAAAAAATGAACCTATCCCGGTAAATAACCACTGTGATCGTAAATTTATCAGCCATAAAAGCCTTGGTCGTGTTTTGCTCTTGCCACCTCCATTCCATTTGGCCGATCGTTCACCTCCATATGATTGTTTACCCGTTTTGAGGAACAGCTGCGAAGAGTGATTTCACCTAGCCATCCTTGTGACACTGCCGTGATTGGAAAATTCCAACCTGTACCTGGAATCTGCTGCTATCCCTGTTTATCACTTGTTTCTCAAAAGACGAGTCTTCTTTGAGCTCTTTTCTCTTGACTCATAAAATATGAAAAGTTTGCCGAGTTTTGGCCTTCCAGCTCGTTAAAAGGACCGGAAGAGCTATCCCTCCTCTAGATTTTAATCTTTTTGGACCTGGGGGATTATTGCACAAAAAGGTCGAGCGCTTGTTTTATTCGGCTCGTTAAAGTTATCGAAAACTCATCCCTTTTGTATTGTTTTATACTTTTTCGGACTTAAGGGATTAGATGACGAAAAAGGAATTTTGGAGTTAACTTTCTGTACCTTTTCAGACTCTCTAAAAATGAAAAGGACCGAGTTTTCCTTGTCGTTAGACTCGTTAAAATGATTAAATAGCGACAAACTTGTCTTTAGACGAGAACGAGTTTCCCTATCACTAGGCTCGTTAAAACATAGCGATGGGCTTGCCCGAAGGGCAGGTTATAGAACAAGCATATGTTATCCTCCTCAAGCTTGACAAAAATAAAGAGGTACTGGTCAAAAATGACTGGGGAAAAATTGGGAGAACCTCAAAGTTTTAATGGTAGCAAGTCGCTCTTGAACATGACACTTTTCCTCCGTATCACATCGGGTTGGGTTGTTTCATTCACCGGTCTCATCACCATGGTCTCGCCAAACCATCCTCATTTGGGGTAATGCTACCAATCCATCGCATCAGTGTCGTTATATGTTCAAGAGATGTTGTTCAGAAAGAGTCAACCGTGTCCCATCCACTGCCATACATTATCCTTCATCCATCCATGATCGCCACCCTGAATCATATTTCACAGATTGTTTTCACCTCCACTAAAATCATTAGCTCTGTTCCGTGTCACTGATGTGGGATTCATTAAGGCCCTCCTTTGACGGATCACTTCTTGTCGACTTCAGCTCATTATCCAAGAAGTTGATCTAGGAACACCCCCCTCAGTACTTTGAAGCTTGCATGCCTCAATGGCAAGTTTCTCACTTCCGGCGACAGGTATACATCAATGACCTTCGACCAAAAGATTTTGCGTGGTGTTCGACGCCAAGTCCTATATTCACACCACGTGAATTGTACTGCAGTACCTTGAGGGTCATTATCATTATCGGTGATTCCTCTCGCGCTTGTTAACGGTTTACATTATTGACCGGTAATCAAGCGATGTCTTTCCATGTTCGACTTCAGCACAATTCTCACATGGATCGACTTGTACTTAGAGTGAAGATCGAACGAGTTTGAAGACCCCGGATCTAGTTTCATCCATCCGGGCTGCGATATATATTCAGGAAATATAAAGACATTTGACATGTACATCATTGCAGCAGATGATCATCCTACTCAAAGGATGATAATTTCAGCAGAGAATTATCAGTCTACCATCAGACGATCGTCTATTCTATGTACCAAAATGAATTTATAAAGCTGAGCATGGGAATGCCCGCCTCAGCTAGATCATGAAAGCAGAATGAAAAATAATGTATTGTATTGTATTTTATTACAGGTCACCTCTCGGCGATTGAATGAACTTCGGATCCTCCTGATAAAGCATTTCACCCGATAAACGACCTCATACTTTAGGGGGCAACTGTTATAGACATTTTTGTGCCTTACAGCATGAAGCATGAAATGTCAATAATCTAAGGGATCCAAAGTCCCTAAACATGTTGTTCCTACCCCTAGAGGAACAAGGTCAGCAAACCACAACACTGAATATCAGTTCTCCACCTGAAAACACTCAGAAACAAGCTAATTCTGGATCATGTCAACTGCTCCACTGAGCATCTGCGCTGAATGTCAACTGCTCCACTGTGTACCTGCGCTGAATGTCAACTGCAAAGAAGGCTACCTGCGCTGGGCGAGTTTGGCCAAGTGGCACAGTCATTACTCAAGGTGTCAATGCCCAGGAAGCTTCCAAAATGACACTTGGATCAGGGAATTCGACTGGTAATGAGTAAGAGGGTCTAGATCTCCAAGTGGAAGCAAGAACCTCCAAGTGGACTCAAGAACTGAAGAATAACTGAAGTGGGAGAGGACACTAGTCAGCTTCATGCCAAGCTCAAGCTGACTCATCCTTTCTCCAAAACTCCTATATATAGAGCTCTCTCATGAGGTCTAGGGAGGCTGGAATCTTGTGAATGTAAGGAAGTGCTGTTGGTTTGAGTATAGAACTATTGGGTGATTTGCTTTGAAGGAGGTGAAGAGGAGATTTCTTTCTACTGGGAGGTGATGATGGATTGGGCCTTTTATGGTTGTATCACTTCCTGAACTTTACTTCTTCCATTAATAAAGCATTTGAGGTTCTTCTATATGCATGTGTCTCAATGATGTGTTGTTATACTTGTGTATTTGATTTATTCTAATCCTTGAATCAATTGTGAATGTATGCTTCTTGTAGTTTCCCTCTCTTGTTATTTTGCAGGATCTTGGTGTAGCTGGGCCAATGAAAGAGCAAGGAGCCGGGAGCAAGCAGCAAAGAGAGAAGATTGGATCAATCATTAGCGGAAGACATCGGTTAGTGGATCTCTTCCTCCTTTCTCTTACATCTCATAAAGAAGTAATCTCAAATAGCTTTGCTTTGATTGTTGCTGAGGTACTATCACCCTTAGAGTGGGATAGGGTCATTCCGTATTGGATACTTTTCCCAACAACATTGTGGATCAGCTCTTCAAATCATAAACATGCCCAGAAACTGAGCTAGAGTAGCTGCCTTCTACTTTGCATTTGAAAGCTCCAAATGCAGTTCGATTCGGTACTCCCTGTGTTTATGAAATGAATAGCAAAAACACAAACAACCAACAAGATACGATCCCCAGTGGAGTCGCCAATTTGTTGTTGGGAAAAGTATCCAATACGGAATGACCCTATCCCACTCTAAGGGTGATAGTATCTCAGCAACAATCAAAGCAAAGCTATTTGAGATTACCTCTTTATGAGATGTAAGAGAGGGGAGAAAGAGATCCACTAACCGATGTCTTCCGCTAATGATTGATCCAATCTTCTCTCTTTGTTGCTTGCTCCCAGCTCCTTGCTCTTTCACTGGCCCAACTACACCAAGATCCTGCAAAATGGCAAGAGAGGGAAACTACAAGAAGCATACATTCATAATTGATTCAAGGATTAGAATAAATCAAATACACAAGTATAACAATACACCATTGAGACACATGCATATAGAAGAACCTCAAATGCTTTATTAATGGAAGAAGTAAAGTTCAGGAAGTGATACAACCATAAAAGGCCCAATCCAGCATCACCTCCCAGCAGAAATAAATCTCCTCTTCCACTCCTTCAAAGAAAATCACCCAATAGTTCTAAACTCAAACCAACAACACTTCCTTGCATTCACAAGATTCCAGCCCCCTTAGACCTCATGAGAGAGCTCTATATATAGGAGTTTTGGAGAAAGGATGAGTTAGCTTGAGCTTGGCATGAAGCTGACTAGTGCCCTCTCTCACTTCAGTTATTCTTCAGTTCTTGAGTCCACTTGGAGGTTCTTGCTTCCACTTGGAGATCTAGACCCTCTTACTCATCACCAGTCGAATTCCTTGATCCAAGTGTCATTTTGGAAGCTTCCTGGGCATTGACACCTTGAGGAATGACTGTGCCACTTGTCCAAACTCGCCCATCGCAGGTAGCCTTCTTTGCAGTTGACATTCAGCGCAGAAGCTCAGTGGAGCAGTTGACATGATCCAGAATTTCCTTGTTTTTGAGTGTTTTCAGGTGGAGAACTGCTATTCAGTGCTGTGGTTTGCTGACCTTTTTCCTCTAGGGGTAGGAACAACATGTTTAGGCACTTTGGATCCCTTAGATTATGGACATTTCATGCTTCATGCTGTAAGGCACAAAAATGTCTGTAACAATTTCTAGTGAAATTTTCTGAGTTAGATAAGGTAGAATTCAATTTTATTGCTCTGCCTGTGGGAAAATTTCATGTTCAGTGTTCTTCTGTTGAAAAGGATTCATGTACTTATGCCTTTTCACCCTCTTAAGCAATTCCTCCATTCTGCGTTATTTCAAACTAAATTGCTAGACTTTCCGCCTGTCTTGCCTCACGAAGTAATCTGTGTCGTTGTATTAAATTCTCTGCTCATTTCTATCCGTTGGTCCCATACCATCCCAGAAACTCAATCATTCATAAAAAATTGCTTCTTGTATCCATATTTACTTACTAGCCTAAGATCAATATTTTACTATTAGTCATCTCAGAACATTCCGTTTACTTATTCGCTGAGCGTGACTCGGAGAGAGCCCTCTCCTGTTCTGGTAGGACTAGCTACCAGACTGAGCGTGGTTTGTGGTTACCCTAGATTTTGCCTTCCTTCAGCCTAAGGCATAATTAGGTGCTAACAGCAAGATGACCATTCCATAGTAAGGGGAAGGTGAATAACAGTGACAGATACAGTAATTGCAGAGGTATATGGACTACCAGCAGTTGGACCCATTTGGACACATAAAAAATTGAGACTTCAAGATGCCATGGCCACCTTTCAGGACGATGGACATAACCTGATTGTTAAAGGAAAAGGAGTCCGACCTTCATCTCTGGGAGAACCATGGATGGAATTGGCTAGAGTAGTGCATAGCTACATTAAATGCGATGGGAGAAAGGATGTGGTAAGACCACGCCACCTCAAATTACTATCAGTACTAAAACAGAAATGTGTCGTAAATTTCCCTGCATATTTAATTTTTTGCTGCATGATGCTGCTTAGAGCATAAAGAAATCTCGTCATACAGATACTGTAGTGAGCCACCATTGTTTAATTCGATTGATAGTAAGTTATAGCCTTTCTCAGCAACAGACCAGTTGGGAAGAGTTGATATTTTCTATAGATGGGGGACTAGCCTTACCTGCCCCAAAATGAAAAAGAACCACCAGCACAACAATCAAACCTCAAAAACATAGACACTCTTCCAGATTAAGAACAGGCAGGGGAATGTTTGAGAACCTCCAGGGTAGCGGCAGCCAACCCTTAGAATTACATAGCTTTGAAAATGAGCAAACTTTACAGCTAGAAGGAAGAGATAACCAAGAATCAGAATTGGAGGAAGAAACTGAGCACACTAGTGAAGAAGCGAGGGAGGAAGTGGAACTTCCCTTAACCCCCAGCGCAATTCCACCACAAAACCCATTACAGGAGGATGAATTGGCCCATATTTTGGCTAATATGAGTGAATATATTCAACCCCAGAGTATGCTCAACCTTAATATTGAAGCAGAGCAATTACAAGAAAACTCTGCCCACAGTAAGAATACATCAAAGGAAATAAATGATGAGGAAGAAGCAGGAGCAGAAGCCACTCAGGAAGTGGCAGACCAAACTAGGGATACCTCTCTAGAGGAACCTAGTCCAGATAATGCAAACACTGAAAATATGCTCCGAATAGAGGATATGGAAACTAGCTAGGGCAAAGGCACAACCCTTGAAGAGAAAAATCCAACTGAGCAGCCAAGCCCAGAAAGAATAGAAACAGTTAGAGAAAAAACTGTCCCAAGAAGAAGAAAATCAAAATTAAGAGGTTGTGAAAGGAACAACAAAAGCTGCCAAATTTAGTAAAACAACTCAGACGAAAGATAAGGACACTGAAAAGGGGGGAAATCTCAAGAAGAACCCCGAAAACAGTGGATTCAGCTATCCAAACTGAACTCCATGATACAAGGGCCACAGAGACTCAAATCGAGCCCATATTTATTCAAAACGATAAGGAAAAACAAGCAGCACAGACTTCATGCACTCCATTCCATGATAAAGAGACATAGACTATAAGCACTTAGTGTTGTAATAAGATTACCCAGATAGATCTTCAACCTAAAGATGTTTTGATAAGAAACAACCCTGATATAACAAAACTCCAAGAGGATCTGACACAGGCTCAACGGACTATAGATAAGTTTGAGGAAGAGACTGTTCCTCAGAAGAAATACCAAGAATTACAACAACAATTAAGGGACATCAATGCATCAGAAAATGAAGCCTTCGATAAATATCGGAGGGCAGAAGAAAGAGTTGAAGAGGTAAAGAACAGACTGAAAACATTTGTGAGTCAAATGGATACTCTCTGTTCCTTATATACAGATGTTCTATCATGTAGGTCCCATGCCAAAAAATATGCTTTATTTTTGTTAGAAAGATATTTACAGTTAAAAATTAAGCCTGTTAAGGCAGGGAAACCTATAGAATTAAAAACTGTTGATGATTTTATAAACTGCTATAAACACCATGGAGTAAAAGTTCAACGATTACTTTGTGAGTTTTATTTACATAACTTTATATTGGAGGAGGAAATGGAGAAGAATCCTAGTCCTTTTGTGGGTGATGTACAGTTTCAAGCATTTATTTCATTTACTGTTAACCAGTTAAAGTGGCTCAAGGCCCATAACACTTTTCAGAGACAAGAAAATGGGTTATATGTTTGGGTCAGGGGTGAACCGAAAAACCCATTGCAACTACTAGCTAAACATAAAAGCCTAATGAAAAAGGAGGGAGTGATCCAGACCCTGGGACCCATCCATAAAGAAATTGTCCAGCAAGGGGTAGAATATTTGTTCTCTATCAAAGACAATTCCTTGACAACAACTAAATTCAGATGGAAGATTTCCAATTGGAATATATAGGACAAAGAGCCATTCAACTACAAAAACTTTAAGTTAGCTGTAGATCGCCTAGTTACCTATAGTAACCTCATCTTGAGGGAAGGCCTGTATTGGCTTGGTTGTAGGTTTCGAAGCCCTATTATTTGGTATCTTGTAGAAGGCTATAAGGCCATATATGAATTGCTTGAAGGGTAGACATGGCCCATCTTTGAAGCTTTAGCTAAAAATCATAGTTTTAGATCATATCATGACAATCCCTCTCCAGCCTATTCTTTGATTGCTTTGCATGAAAATTACATGGTTTTCATGAGGGCATGAAAAAGGGTAAGCAGGGGAGTGTGTTGAGCTATGGAAAAGGTATGAATTTGACATTTATGTCCTTGTCTTTTTCCTTAATCATATCTCCTTTATATTCTAAGATGGTAATATATCAAATAATTATAGTGAAAACTAAGGAGCTATTGATTATTGCAAATTAGTTAATTATTGTCTTTTTCCATGTAGGAAATAGAAGAAATGGAAAACTGCCATTCTCGAGGAAATGACAAAACATAGTAACTGATGTTCCTTCACCAGGACGCTGTATCCAGACAAGCAGATCAAGATGGAGTGCACAGTTAAGGATAAAAATGAAAAATCACAACATCAATGCAAAAATACAAATGTTTGAATGGAGTTAGAGGATGGAGCGGATCCCTTAGGATCTCTTGATCCTGAGGGATCGTTGTTTCAAAATCTATCTGTTATTTCTTGTTTTATCCGCCTGGCCATTATAAAAAGGAAAACGCTTGTAAATATGAGGGATTCAAAATCAATCATGCATTATCATTATTTAGAACTCACTGTTATATTTTCACTTTGATCATCGACTCTTGTTGATTAAAACAAAGTACGATTGCTTGTAACATTTTTGCATATGATTAATACATAAGTCGGTTGCTGTTCCATTCTTTTATACTGAAGTAGTCCGATGGTGCTTCACTTGCGGCTAAGGGCCTGACCCTGGTGGATCCACTTGCTATTCTGTACCATTACTTTACAATCGTAGTTTTGTGATGGTTTGGTTTGATTTTCGTTTATTTGAATCGCATTGCTTTACTGCTCCTTGTTTCAAGAGTTTATGAATTGTTTTATTGTATATGCTGTAACTGAATCGCGTTGCTGTTCCTTTTCATCATAATAAGATTATTACTCTCTGAAAGCTATATTGTTATGCTGTTCATTTCAATTATAAAGCTTTGCTATTCATTCTAGTATACTGACTTTGCTGTTCATTACAGATCGCTGTTCAATTCTACTAAATAGCATTGCTGTTCATTTCCTTTCTGCAAGTATTTGGTTTTTATTTTCAACATCATTACAGTTAGCATATTTATTCCATTTCTATTAGCAACATTGTTGATTTAATTCTTTGTCATTTCCACTCAGTCATTTTAGTGTGGAGTGTGAGATCAACAACTATAAAGGACATTGGCTATTATTGTCAGAGTTCTCAGATTGAGGATCTTGTTTATGTTTGATTTCATTTATATCAGTTGACAGAGGAAAGAGTTATTACTACTCCATCCTTGACTAATAATTGCTGTTAATTTCCTGAGTGAATGATTTAGTTTCAGAGCATTGAGTTTCTTTTAATTGCAAGTAGATTTTATTTCAAGCATCCGTTTACTCTTGTATTTGAAACACTGTACTGCAAATCAGAAACATTACTCTTGGATTAAATTTCCGCCACATACTATGTACACCCTTGAAATAGAAAATCGTACCTGGATTGATGATTAATATAGGATAAAGAGGAGTTAAAATGACACCTTTTATCACTCAACACTTCCTAAATGGCATGATTGAGGAAGAGGTGTACATAGAGAAACCTGAAGGTCTTGAAACCTTGGATCGTGAGTCGCATGTGTGCAAACTCAAGAGAGCGTTGTATGGGCTAAAGCAAGCACCCCATGCTTGGTACACCAGGATAGATAGCTACTTCACTAGGTTGGGCTTCACGAAGAGTGAAGTGGATGCGAACCTGTATCACATAGTGGTGGAAGGTAAGTTGTTGATAATTATACATTATGTAGATGATCTTACATTGACAAGTGATGAAGATCTCATAAAATATTGCAAGGAGGACCTTGCAAGAGATTTTGAGATGAAGGATGTTAGTGTGAGTCTTTGCAGCCTTCCTCCATTGGTCAAACATGCTCTTACAAAGTGATTTTAAGGTGTCAAGGTCAAATTTTGTCATTTCAGTGAGTCTTCAAGCAAAATTTGGTCACTAGGTATTAGGTCTAGGGTTTGCTTTATCTCCTGTAAAAGTTGTTCAAATGTCAGTCCATGTCACCATTCAGCTGAGTCTACCATCATTCAGAGGGTTGTCATCATCATGTCAGGTTCCACTGGGTCATTTTACACCTTGTTCATGCTTCAGTTGTGCCTAGGTAAGGTTCATTTCCCTCTCCTAGGGTTTTGAAGGTAATTTATCTTGGATGGTCAAATCATTAGCAAAACTTGTATCCTGATGTTCATACACCTTCCCCTATCCTTAATGTACCTTATTAAACACTTCCCATCACTGAGATACCCCAAATTCCTCATTTTTGCACAAACCCTAGTTTCTTGCCACAACTTGACAATTTTTTAGACTAGGCCTATGTTTTTCCCTTTTGGACCCCTTCCCCTCACTCAATATTTGAAATTCCACTTTCCCCTATTTCCTAACATCGCTCCCTACTTCCCAAAATTTCCTCAAAAATTTAGAAGCCCATTTATCTCCTTCATTTCCCTTCATTACGAAAAATCCCTTGTTCCACACATCGGGGTAGGTTGTACTAAAATGATGTTTTTGAGCAAGGAGAGATGAATTTTGGAACAATAAAGAGAGGTTTTTGTCAAAAATAAGCCAAGGAAGAAAAAAATCCTTCACTTTTTACACAGGTGTCATGGTTTTAGAGAAATGTCAAAAATACATTTGCCTCGGGAGAATTGATGCACCTCTAAAGTGACCTTGGGAAAATAAAGTTTTCTCCTAGCTTGGTTGGCCAAATGACTTTCATGATGAGTCAAATGCTAACTATACACAAAGAGATTTCCAATGAGCTATCATGAGATCAATTTGGAGTTGATACATTTTGGCAGCCTCATTTGACACATTTTGACCAGTCTTGGGAGATTTGATTTTTCATAGGGCAAATGAACTTCAAATTGAAAAATTGTAGTTTGGTTGGAAATTAGACTCAATAAAATTTCCAACGAGCTATCTCGTGCCCAATTTGGACACCAGGAAGGCCTCCAAAAGTCTCCTGCAAAATGCACTACGCATAGGGTTTGTGGCGCGACGCATAGAGCTGGAACCCTGATTTCACTCACAAACTCTCCCAAATTGAAAACTTTGCTCAATATTCTTGTTTTCAAGTAAGTTAACACCTCCATATTGCCAATGTATGAGTTTCCATCAGTGTTTATGGTGTTTCAATAGGTTAAAAACAAAACCCTAGTTCCTTGCAAAGTTGTGTTGAGAAAATTGCCTAGGGTTTGCAAAATTGCAGTTTGCCATTGTATCCCCATTTTCATTTTTCTCTCACTACACTTCACTCATATTACTTTCCCTCTCCCTTTTCGTTCCCACTCACCTATCCCTTTATCCCTAAAACTAAAAACCCTAATACCTAATCCCACTATTTCCAAACCCTATTCAAATATCCCCAAACCTTAATTGCTATCCCAAAGCCTAAATACTATTCCCTAAACCCTTTCATTCCCAAAAACCCTACAACTAGCCTCAAATCCTCCCCTCATCAGTCCCACTCATCCATGGAACTCAAAAACATGCAAGCAACTAGCAAGTTTCTAAGAGAAGGAAAACCAAGTCGACAACACTTAAAAGGGAAATTAAAGCTGAGCGTGAATCTTGGCTTGAGAGGACAAACTTGCACTTGGGAAAGGATGCTAGAGAAGTCCAACAGAGAGAAGATATTGTTGAGGCACATGGCCTATCATTACTTGGTGAAAAACAAAAGTTGCAAGGCAAGAATCAGGAGCTTGAAAGCAAAGTTGAAAAGGGCATCAAGGAGGCGAAAGGAGCATGATAGACTTTAGATATTGGCTGAGGCTTCCTTGGCCCAACACAATACTTGATGGAGAAGACTCAGCCCAAATTTCAAAAAATTTGGGACACTTTTTGCATTTTTGAAATTTTTGGACTAAAACACAGAATTTTCTGCCCTATGCGCTGCGCCACCTGGCGCTCGCTTTTGATGGGAGCCTCCAAATGACAAAAACTCAGCATTTTTGGATTTTTCATGAAAAAATATGCATGCTCACAAATGGCCAAGAAATTTTGACAGGTTTTGAGCCCCCAAAAAGGTCAAAAACAACTAAAAATGGCCTTTCTGCCCCTATTTTGCCACACAGAAAGCAGTGTTGGGAGAACTAACTGTTGGAGGGGCAAATGGAGGCCAAATTGAAAACTTCCACTCGGGTTGGAAAGCAGACAGGTAGACCTTTTCAACAAGCACAATTGTAGCGAATTTGGACACCGGGAAGGCCTCCAAAAGTGGGTCCAAACAGGCGCTATGCATAGAGAATCAGGCGTGGCGCATAGAGGAAAAATTGCCAGTTTGACCAAGTTTTGCTCTGTTTTTCGCCCAGCTTTGGCTAGTTTGACTTTTTCACTTTCCTAATGGAAACTTTGTGATGTAGTTTGATGTACATTTACGGATAATGATGTAAATATGTTAAATTTTCACTTGTAGAGGTAGATTCATCAGTTTAAAGGTTGTTTGAAATTGAATGAATCAGTTCCCTTGTTTCTAGAGGCATGTTGTTTTGTTGCCTAATTTCTAGTTCTCAATTTAGAATTAGTTGAAACAACTCCTAAACATGTGTGATCGACCCATAGAGGCTAGGATGAGCTATGCTTTATCTATATTATTTATTTTTTCAGTCATTAGCATGGTTGGACTTTTGAGAAAGCCTTGAGCTTCATTGTACACTTATATTAGCATTTTGGCTAAGGAATTGAGGCCAGGGCTTGCAGCACTCTTTGGGATCCATGTGGCAATTTGTCTTGGTACAGTGATTTATTTTTGAATTGTGAATTTTCTTATATTTCATGTATGCCATTCTCTATCTGGTTTCTTCTGAACTAAACAAACAAGAGTGTAAGTAGAATCCATTGAAATTGCAGTGCTCTACCTGAAGTTTTCTTTAGTTTCTTGATGTTTTCAGCTATTTGGGGAGGATCCATGATTTATCTTGCCCTTTTCAACACCTCACTTGTCTATTCCTTCCATCTCATTCAATTTTAAGTGCTAAAAACAATTGCCTACCTTGCCCCATTGAGATCTCTGCAGGACTGAGCCTTAATCCCCGCACCCAAAATTTGCCTTTCCATCTGAGCCAACAAAATCATCATTTTATTCAATCAAACTCTCTTGCACATATACCTAGCCTAAGATCAGTATTTCTATCAGTCATCTCAATCCCTCATCGACCATAATTTACTGAGATTGACTTGGAGAGAGCCCTCTCCTGACCTAGTAGGGCTAGCTACCAGGCTGAGCGTGGTTTGATGTTGGCCCTGGATCCTACCTTTTCAGCCTGAAGTAGATTTAGGCACTAACATAGTGGCGACCATACTGGGGAAGAAATTGTTTGTTTGTTAGTGTTCTTTGTTTTATAAACTACAAATGGAGCCTGAAGATTAGCTAGGTAGCCTTCGAAACACTTTTTCTTTGCATTAGTGAAAGTAGATAAAAGCTGCTTCAGTCAATCTCCGGTCTAGTTTTATAAACGGAAACATCTAACTTGCAAATTGCCCCAGTAACATGTATCAAGTTCAGATCTGATTGTTGATGGTGGACAACGATTAGACATAGGAAAGGCTGAAATCATTCACCTGGCGATTCCAAATTAGTTTCGAGATCAAATCCAAGGACACCACTGGAGGATGAACCTGACCAACAAAAACATGAAAGGACAATAT
This sequence comes from Pinus tabuliformis, assembly GCA_031772625.1. Lineage (NCBI taxonomy): Eukaryota > Viridiplantae > Streptophyta > Pinopsida > Pinales > Pinaceae > Pinus > Pinus tabuliformis. The sequence goes on from CM062805.1 coordinate 869,768,694, forward strand.
GGAAAGATCAGGTATTCAAGTTGGAATTTCATCCAAGACATTTTGTTCTTTGTTCTAAATTATTTCTTCTCTTTTCCCAAGAATGTCAAGAAGGCTTTGCAAAGTATATTGTATTTGAGAAAAGACCCTCGGCCTGCATTTGATTCCTTTCCTTTGAAGATTGTAAATACCAAAGATTTGCATGCCTTTGAGCTTGATCAAGACCCTTTTTCTGAAGTTTGTGATGACCGTCTTCAAACTGATGAGCCTAAAGAGACCAAGACTGATTCTACACCTTCTGTACATACCCCTATACCTTGTAAAATTCCAGATCGATACAAGCCTCTGATTTTACCTCCTATATCCCATGCTTTCCCTAAGAATCATGACCTATATCTACCAAGATTTGATGGTGAATGCGACAATATCATTGCTGAGAGACATGTACTGAATTTTGAGTCTTTCCTTGACCTTTTTGAAGTTGATGAAGAAGATGGCAGTATAAGGCTTTTTGCTCTTTCGTTGCAAGGCAAAGTCAAGAGTTGGTTCAAAATCCTGCCTGATGCGAGCATCTCAGATTTCTAGTAGTTCATCAAAGTTTTCCTTGACAGGTGGGTGGTAAGACAGAACCCTTTCTTGATTGTAGAAGAGTATAATCAATTGAAAAGACTGCCAGGGGAGACAGTACAACAATTTTCTGCCAGATTTAACCAAGTTTATTATTCGATGCCGGTTAATATAAGATCTCCTCTTGGATCCGCTCTCTTGCACTACCCGGCTGTCTTTGATCCGGAAATGGAGTTTTAGATGAGAGAAAGGAACCTTGCAACACTTGAAGAGATGTAGAACAATGCAGTAGATGTAGAGGCTCATTTGTTGATCAGAAGGGCAAAGTTGAAGGAAGAACAGATGAAAAACATAGATCCGAAGGAATTGAAATCTCTAGAGGTAAAGCTTGACATTTTGGTAAGTGCAGTGGAAGAGATGATGCAGAATATCACCACAAGGAATGAGTATGATGTTCAAGCCCATGGCTCACTGATTGAAGAAGAACAAGTCGCTGATCCAAAACATTTTTTTTCTTATCCCAATTGTCATAGATCTGATAATGATTGTTTTGTAGATCATCTTGGAGAAGAGAGATCTGTTGATATGACATGTATGCTTGATGATGCGTTTTATACTGACGATTTGCCTCAGTTTTGTCAGTATGATGATGATGATGTTCTCCAAACAAAAGCTAATCTTACAGAGAAACCAACAGCTAGTTTGCAGGAGGAAGAAGTTCACTTTCAGCAGCCCGAATACAGTGATCAGTGGTTGCATATCAATTATGGAAGTGAGGAGGAAAGTGGAGCAAATTTTGAAATAAGTGAAGGATCTTTGCCTTTTTGTTTTGATTCGTTTCATTTCATCAGAGACAACATTCATGCAATCAGAAATCAACTGTTGACAAGTCTTGATCTGAACCTTTTTGAGGTCAATGAAATCCTTGTTCAAGACTTCTCATATCCAGATTTGCAGCCCCCGAATGCCATTGATTGTCAAGTTGCAGATGAAGACTTGGAAGCTCGCACATATGATCAAATGATGCAAGATGATTCTGTACCTTTCTGTTTTGAATCATTTCAGTTTTTGAAGGAAAATTTGCATAGAACATTTTCAGTAAAGGATGAGCAGCTTGTAGGAAATCATGGAATGTCATCAGAACCAATAGAAAATGGGTTGTAGCAGTCTTTTCATGTTTTTCTCGATCCAATAGCTGATGTGTTGGATGATGTCTGCAGTCAAAGTCCTTCCCAATTGACTATATGTAAGCTTGACAAAAGTATTGATACAAACTTGATCCGATAGCCGGTCTCTTCGTCATTTTCAGTAGGAGTCTCGTCACAGATCTCAAATCAAAGATTTCATTCATGATATGAAGAGAAGAGAAGTAATTCATTGCATGAGCTAAGTCCTAGTGTGCATCAATTTCAAGATCCTTATGCAGTGTTTTTGGAGGCGGATAGAGAATCTATAGTACTCAACAGTTCTGTTCACAAGTTTTCATGGGAGTTGCCTTTCAGTAGTTCTATCTTGTTGTTCATAAGCAAGCACTTGTGGAGAATTCAAACAACAACTGAAATACTTACTTGGTTTCATTGGTTGTTTCATTTCACTTGATCAGGTGATTAATGATATTGTTAGAGTAGGTTTTGATGAATAAGCTCTACTTTGAGCATTATTTCCCATTTTGTCAGTTGTGTTTAAGTATCGAGTCAGTTTTTAGTTGAGTGAGAGTCAATTTGTGTCGTCGAGTCATCAGTTTTCAGTCATGCATTTCATTTTGAGTTTTTGACTCCATTGCCCAATCGATGAAGGCACTGTCTGCTCTCCCAAAGATCTGTTGTTCTTGGCACCTCCAAGGAGCTACCATCCCCATTGGAGCCAATGTTAGTGTCAGTCTTTGTAGCCTTCCTCCATTGATCAAACATGCTCTTACAAAGTGATTTTAAGGTGTCAAGGTCAAATTTTGTCATTTCAGTGAGTCTTCAAGCAAAATTTGGTCACTAGGTATTAGGTCTAGGGTTTGCTTTTACTCTTGTCAAAGTTTTCCAAATGTCAGTCCATGTCACCATTCAGCCAAGTCTACCATCATTCAGAGGGTTTTCATCATCATGTCAGGTTCCACTGGGTCATTTTACACCTTGTTCATGCTTCAGTTGTGTCTAGGTAAGGTTCATTTCCTTCTCCTAGGGTTTTGAAGGTAATTTCTCTTGGATGGTCAAATCATCAGAAAAACTTGTATCCTAATGTTCATACACCTTCCCATATCCTTAATGCACCTTATTAAACACTTCCCATCACTGAGATCCCCCAAATTCCTCATTTTCGCACAAACCCTAGTTTCTTGCTACAACTTGACAATTTTCTAGATTAGGTCTGTGTTTTTCCCTTTTGGACCCCTTCTCCTCAATCAATATTTGAAATTCCACTTCCCCTATTTCCTAACCTCCCTCCTTACTTCCCAAATTTTCCTCAAGAATTTAGAATCCCCTTATCTCCTTCATTTCCCTTCATTTCGACAAATCCCCTGTTCCACACATCGGGGTAGGTTTTACTCAAATGATGTTTTTGAGTAAGGAAAGATGAATTTGGGAAAAATGAGAGATTTTTTTGTCCACAATATGCCAAGGAAGAAAAACCTCCTTCACTTTTTACACAGGTGTCATGGTTTTAGAGAAATGTCAAACATACAGTTGCCTCGGGAGAATTGATGCACCTTTGAAGTGACCTTGGGAAAATCAAGTTTTCTCCTAGCTTGGTTGGCCAAATGACTTTCTTGATGCGTCAAATGATAACTAGACACAAAGAGATTTCCAATGAGCTATCATGAGCTCAATTTGGAGTTGAGGAAGACCTTCAAAAGTTGACTGCAACAGCACTCTGCCTTTAGGCAGCCTCATTTGGCACATTTTGACCAGTCTTGGGAGATTTGATTTTTGATAGGGAAAATGAACTCCAAATTGAAAAATTCTAGTTGGGTTGGAAATCAGACTCAATACAATTTCCAATGAGCTATCGTGCACCCAATTTGGACACCAGGAAGGCCTCTAAAAGTCTCCTGAAAAATGCGCTATGCATAGGGTTTGGAGGCGCGACGCATTGGGTTTGTGGCATGACGCATACAGCTGGAAGCCTGATTTCAATCAAAAGCTCTCCAAAATTGAAAATTTTGCTCAATATTCTTGTGTTCAAGTAAGTTAACACCTCCATATTGCCAATGTATGAGTTTCCATGAATGTTTATGGTGTTTCAATAGGTTAAAAACAAAACCCTAGTTCCTTGCAAAGTTGTGTTGAGAAAATTGCCTAGGGTTTGCAAAATTGCAGTTTGCCATTTTATCCCCATTTTCATTATTCTCTCACTACACTTCACTCATATTACTTTCCCTCTCCCTTTTCATTCACACACTCACCTATCCTTTTATCCCTAAAACTAAAAACCCTAATACCTAATCCCATTATTCCCAAACCCTATTCAAATATCCCCAAACCCTAATTGCTATCCCAAAGCCTAAATACTATTCCATAAACCCTTTCATTCCCCAAAATCCTACACCTATCCTCAAATCCTCCCCTCATCAGTCCCACTCATCCATGGAACTCAAAAACATGCAAGCAACCAGCAAGTTGCTAAGAGAAGGAAAACCAAGTCAACAACACTTGAAAGGGAAATTCAAGCTGACGTGAATATTGGCTTGAGAGGACACACTTTCACTTGGGAAAGGATGCTAGAGAAGGCCAACAAAGAGAAGACATTGTTGAGGCACATGGTCTACCAATACTTGGTGAAAAACAAAAGTTGCAAGGCAAGAATCAGGAGCTTGAAAGCAAAGTTGAAAAGGGCATCGAGGAGGTGAAAGGAGCATGATAGACTTCAGATATTAGCTGAGGCTTCCTTGGCCCAACAAAATGCTTGATGGAGAAGACTCAGTCCAAATTTCAAAAAATTTGGGACACTTTTTGTATTTTTGAAATTTTTGGACTAAAACACAGAATTTTCTGCCCTACGCACAGCGCCACCTGGCGCTCGCTTTTGATGGGAGCCTCCAAATGACAAAAACTCAGCATTTTTGGATTTTTCATGAAAAAATATGCATGCTCACAAATGGCCAAGAAATTTTGACAAGTTTTGAGCCCCTAAAAAGGTCAAAAACACCCTAAAAATGGCCTTTCTGCCCCTATTTTGACACACATAAAGCAATGTTGGGAGAACTGAGTTATGGAGGGGCAAATGAAGGCAAAATTGAAAAATTCCACTTGGGTTGGAAAGTATACAGGTAGAACTTTCCAACAAGCATGCTTGGAGTGAATTTTGACACCGGGAAGGCATCCAAAAGTGGGTTCAAATAGGCGCTATGCATAGAGAATCAAGCGCAATGCATAGAGGAAAAATTGCCAGTTTGACCAAGTTTTGCTCTGTTTTTTGCCCAGCTTTGGCTAGTTTGACTTTTTCACTTTCCTAATGGAAAATTTGTGATGTAATTTGATGTAAATTGAAGGATCATGATGTAAATATGTTAAATTTTCACTTGTAGAGGTAGATTCATCAGTTTAAAGGTTGTTTGAAGATGAATGAATCAATTCCCTTGTTTCTAGAGGCATATTGTTCTGTTGCCTAATTTCTAGTTCTCAGTTTAGAATTAGTTGAAACATATCCTAAACATGTGTGCTCAAATCCTAGAGGCTAGGATGAGCTATGCTTTATCTATATTATGTAGTTTTTCAGTCATTAGCATGGTTGGACTTTTGAGAAAGCCTTGAGCTTCATTGTACACTTATATCAGCATTTTGGCTAAGGAATTGAGACCAGGGTTTGCAACACTCTTTGGGATCCATGTGGCAATTTGTCTTGGTACAATTCTTTCTTTTGTAATTGTGAATTTTATTATATGTCATGTATGCCATTCTCTATCTGGTTTCTTTTGAACTAAACAAACAAGAGTGTAATTAGAATCCATTGAAATTGCAGTGCTCTACTTAAAGTTTGCTTTAGTTTCTTGATGTTTTCAGCTGTTTTGGAAGGATCCATGATTTCTCTTGCTCCCTTCAGCACCTCACCTGTCTATTCCTTCCATCTCATTCAATTTTAAGTGCCAAAAATAATTGTCTACCTTGCCCCATTGAGATCTCTGCAGGACTGAGCCTCAATCCCCGCACCCAAAATTTGCCTTTCCATTTGAGCCAACAAAATCATCATTTTATTCAATCAAACTCTCTTGCACATATACCTAGCCTAAGATTAATATTTCTATCAGTCATATCAAGCCGTCATCGATCGTAATTTACTGAGATTGACCTAGAGAGAGCCCTCTCTTGACCTGGTAGGGCTAGCTACTAGGCTGAGCGTGGTTTGATGTTGGCCCTGGATCCTACCTTTTCAGCGTGAGGTAGATTTAGGCACTAACAAAGAACATGGGGCTCATGCCTTACTTTCTTGGCATGGAAGCATGGCAGGGAGATGGCGAGTTGTTTGTATATCAGGGAAAGTATGCCAACGAAATACTCGGGAGATTCCACATGGAGAGTAGTAAACCCATGGAGAATCCTCTAGCTGGTAACTGGAGGAAGGAGGATGCTATTTTAGGGGAAGTAGTGGAAGCTACTATTTACAGGCATCTTGTGTGTTCACTCATGTACTTGGTGAACACACGACCGGATATGTGCTATGCAGTTAACCAACTTAGTCAAGTGATGGTTAGGCCTACCAAGCTGTATTGGAAGGTGGAAAAGCATGTATTGAGATACCTCAGAGGCACTACTCAGTTTGGGTTATGGTACATACGGATAGAGGGAGTGAAGCTTCAAGGCTTCATTGATACAGATTGGGCAAGGATTCCATCTGATAGGAAGAGCACATCGGGAGGGATATTTAGTATTGGGTCAGTGGTAGTTTCTTGGTACCAAAGGAAACAAAGATCGACTACACTATGTTAGTGCCTAGATTTACCTCAGGCTGAAAAGGTAAGATCCAGGGCCAACATCAAACCACACTCAGCCTGGTAGCTATCCCTACCAGGTCAGGAGAGGGCTCTCTCTAGGTCAATCTCAACAAATTATGATCGATGAGGGCTTGAGATGACTGAAATATCTACTGATCTTAGGCTAGGTATAAGTGCAGGAGAGTTTGATTTGATAAAATGGAGTTTTGTTGGCTCAGATGTAAAGGCAAATTTTGGGTGTGGGGATTGAGGCTCAGTCCTGCAGAGATCTCAATGGGGCAAGGTAGGCAATTGTTTTGGCACTTAAAATTGAATGAGACGGAAGGAATAGACCGGTGAGGTGTTGAAGAGGGCAAGAGAAATCATGGATCCTCCCCAAACAACTGAAAACATCAAATAACTAAAGCAAACTTCAAGTAGAGCATCACAATTTCAATGGATTCTACTTACACGCTTGTTTGTTTAGTTCAGAAGAAACCAGATAGAGAATGACATACATAACACATAAGAAAATTCAAAATTATAGAGAAAAGAACTATACCAAGATAAATTTCCACATGAATCCCAAAGAGTGCTGCAAACCCTGGTCTCAATTCCTTAGCCAAAATGCTGATATTAATGTACAATGAAGCTCAAGGCTTTCTCAAAAGTACAACCATTCTAATGACTAAAAAATAACATAATATAGACAAACATAGCTCATCCTTGCCTCTAGGGGTCGAGCTCGCATGTTTAGGAGCTAATCCAACTGATTCTAAACTGAGAACTAGAAACTAGGCAACATAACAACATGCCTCTAGAAATAATGGAACTGATTCATTTAGTTTCAAACAACCTATAAACTGATGAATCTACCTCTACAAGTGAAAATATAACATATTTACATCATGATCCATCAATTTTCATCAAATTACATCACAAATTTTCCATTAGGAAAGTGAAAAAGTCAAACTAGGCAAAGTTGGGCGAAAAACAGAGCAAACTTGGTCAAACTAGCAATTTTTCCTCTATGCGCTGCGCCTGATTCTCTATGCATAGCGCCTGTTTGGACCCACTTTATGAGGCCTTATCGATGTCCAAATGAGTTCTAGGTGTGCTTACTGGAAAGGTATGCCTGTCTACTTTCCAACCCAAGTGGAAATTTTCAATTTGGCCCCCATTTGACCCTCCAAAAGTCCATTCTCCCAACACTGCTTCCTGTGTGTCAAAATAGGGGCAGTGAGGTCATTTTTTGAGTGTTTTTGACCTTTTGGAGGGCTCAAAACCTGCCAAAATTTCTTGGCCATAGGTAGGCAAGTGTAATTTTACATGAAAAAACTAAAAATGTTGAGTTTTTGTGATTTGGAGGCCCCTAGCAAAAGCGAGCGCCACATGGCGCGGCGCATAGGGCAGAAAAACTTGTTTTTTGTGCCAAAAATTTACAAAATGCAAAAGTTGCTCCAAATTTCTTGAAATTTGGGCTGATTCTTCTCTATCAAGCATGATGTTGGGCCAAGGAAGCTTCATCCAAGATCTGAAGTTATTCATCCTATTTTTTCCTCCTTGATGCTCTCTTCAACTTTGCTTTCAAACTCCTGATTCTTGCTTGGCACACCAAGTTCCAGGACAAGTAATGATATGACAGGTTTCTAAGCATATTATTTTCATTGATGGCCTTCTCCAGCTTCCTCTCCAAGTGGATATTGACTCTTTTAGGCCATGACTCCCTATCGGCATTGATTTCTTGCTCCAATTAAGTGAACTCCACCCTCCTCCTTTGGGCAGCTTGGTGATTCTCTCAAATATTTTGCAACTCCATAATCACCTGCTGGTCCTAAAGCTACTTGTTCCTCTGCTCCAGGTACTGTATAGTCCATTGGGCTTTATCCAAGTTGGTAGACAAGGCAGCAATGTCTGCTTGCTGCTCCTTAATGATTTCTCTAAGATTTGTGCCCATATCGGTATCATCACCCTCAATGAGGATGAAATCAGTCTCCTGCTCACCTGATGGTCCTTCCTCCTGTAGTGGCCTCTTGCCTCGGTCTTGAACCTGCTGTGCTGATGATGGAAGCGAGGCCCCTTCCACCCTGGGTGGAGATAACACTCACTTTGCTACTGCAAACAACTGTCTAGTGCCCTTCTGATAGGTGATGAACACTGGCACACTAGTGGTCTGTGTCTCATGGCCCTCATGCTGATAGGAAGGTCCACCTATCTCATGTCCAGCCTCTGATGGTCCCTGTGAAGCTCTGAAAAACTCACGAGAGATGAATTCATCCCAAGTGATGCCCTGTAAACCAAGCTGGTGAATGACCACAATTTTGATGAGAGCAAAATGGTGAATACTGTTAAACTGCTGCTGAGGAGTCTTGTGCTGCACAAGGGTGGTCATCTTCTCTATGTTTCGACACATGAAGTAAGGGATGTTCATCATCTGTACCTAGGTAAAATGCATCAGCAACCTAATATGATAAGAATATAAGCGGGAGAACTGACCCTCACAGTTGAAATACTTCATGATGAGTTTCATTAAAGGAGCATATTCATCTTTGAGGTACTGAAAGGGAAACACTCTCTTGAGCTGTCTCAAAAATTCGGGCTTGATATATGGTTCATAATGCTGCCGGTCAATTTTATACCTCTTGTTCCATGGCTCTCCAATGTTAGGTATGTCGGTTGCTAATGAAATGAATTTTGGTGTTAATGTGAAAGTGACACCAGCAAGAGTGGCTTGATCACCATGAAAATGCAACACAAATAAGTGGGCCAACTCATGATGAAATTGAATATTAGAAACCTTCTCACAAAATTCATAACATGATTGATGCTGGAAACAGAAGATGGCAAGAGAGTAGGCCTGTAACTTAGCAAGCGTGGTTGGTTCTTCTCTGATATGTTTGCCACCTCTATGAGGCCTCCTGGGTGCATGTCCCTCTGTGGGTGAGTCACTTTGGGTCTCCTCTTCATAATCATATGAAGGATCAGATGCCATGTCTGCTGGTAGGTAAAATGTCTTGGAGAAATAGGTGCTGATATGTCAAACTGTCTTGGACTGCCTTTGATGATGTGTTTGACCTTTGCCACCAAGGGAAAATAGTGAAATGAGGGACTGTAAGGGGAGGGAAAAATAGTGGAGAATTTAGGGACTATTGGGATAGATTTTAGTTAGGGAAATATGGGATGTTTTGGGAGTTTTTGTATAGGATTAGGGTTTGGGGTTTTACATTTGAGAGTTTGGAAAAGGGAATTTGGGATAGGGGATTAGTGAATTTAGGGGGTAGGGGGAACTTAGGGAATAAGGGAATCAATGAAAAATGGGGTAAGGGAGTGAACTTGGTGGCAAAACAGTCAATCAAAACCCTAGCAGCAAGTTTCTTTGAGGTATTTCAAATGGTAGGGTTTGATTGTTTTTTAAACACTCACCATGTAACACACACCATCAAACAATCATCAAACTTGGATAGAAAACAACATTGAAGGCTCTACCTACTTGTATCAAGACCGATCCATGCGATTTGGGGCGATTGGAGCGAGTTTGGGCAGTGTTCGGGCTCTCTGGCTGTGTGCGCCGCGCATACAACCCAATGCGCCACACCCCATGTATGCACCGCACCCTTGCAAAATAACACAGGATTCTGAGGCCCAGTGCGCCGTGCCTGGTGAGTGTGCCACGCCTCCTGCCCAGTGCGCCGCGCCGGCAACTTACAGCGATTTTCACCCAAACTTCACACTCACTCACCAAAATCATTTTGCCTTGCTTCTCTTTGCCCTTGGAGTACAAATGAACTTCAAACATTTGGAGAAATGATATATACATGGAGCTTTTGAATTTAATTTTTTCCAAACCTACTTTCATAATGTTGTAAATGACTTTATTTCAAACTCTGGTTTTTGAACTTTTTCATTTCTTTTGAGTTTTGTGATGAACTAAATGACCTGAGATTTGTTTGTTTTGCAGGTGTTGGATCTTTTAGGCTAAGGAAAGAAACCAGGGTGCAGATGAAGGAATTTACAATGAGGAAAATAGGCTTTTCATGATTTTTGTACAATAAAAGCAAAATACTCTATTTTTTCCTCAAAAAACAGTTTTGAGGAAAAACACATTTTCAAACACTTGGCGATGAAATTTATTGATGTTGAAACCTCCTCATGGCCCGCTGGTTGTTATTGGACACTTTGAAACATTTTTTGATGAAAACCTAATGAAACCCTAGACCTAATTGACAATGAAACCCTTGAGACAACCTTTGCAATCTTTAAGATAAAAAGAAGACTGTATATGCTTTTTAATGAACGGACATGAGCCAACAGGTAGATAACATGAGGGAAACTGTAGGAATGTCACTACCGTTAGATGATATATGCACCTAATGGAATGCAGATGACTGGGCGGGACACCTAATATGAAATGCAAAAAGAAAATTTGATCTCTGACGGAGGGATGAAAATACCGACTCTAACACACTCAGTTCAGCAGAGGCAGAGTACATAGCTGCAAGTCAGGCAGCGTGTGAGGCTATCTGGATGGGGAAGATAACGGTTGGTTTGTTTGGTTAGCAGATGGATCCAAAAGTGATTTATTGTGATAATCAGAGTTGTATCAAACTATCTGAAAATCCTGTCTTTCGTGACTGGTCCAAGCATATTGATATCCGGTATCATCATCTCAGATATTGTGTATTGAGGTGGATCATGTTGTTAGATTACATTCCCACGAAGGAGAAAGATGTTGACATCTTGACAAAGGCATTGTTAAGATGTAAATTCGAGTTTCACAGAGACATGATCGGGGTAGTTGATAATCCCTTTCTTGTTGAGAGAGAGTGTTGAGAAATGGTAACAAGAAATTCCAGTTTAATTTGTCCTTGAATTAAACTATGAATTAAATTCGAATTCTATTCATAACAACTTAAAATTACTTAATTAAGTTTATTAAACTTACTTAACTTAGGAAATTTGAGTTGGAAGTCTTTCTATCGCCATGTGTATGTTCTTCCTACTTTGTAGGAGTCTAGTGTGAGTTAATTGTGTAGAAACTTTTTCTACAATTATCTACCTCTGATACCATGTAGAAAATTTTGAATAATTTAACACATATTCAATGGAGATTATCCTGATCATGTACTAATGCGGAAAACATACACAATACATAAGCTCCTCTACGTTGATCAAGAATATAGCAGCATCAATAACAATAAAACATCAAGAGCATTCACACATTAACACAGTATGTATCACGGGGAAAGCATCTCGCTAAAAAACCCCACACTATCTGTATATTAATGATTGAGTCATGTAACATTACACAACATAATACTTCTCACAAGTATCTCCACCTCTGTTACACACAATACAGCTCAGATCTGATCTCCAAATCTCTTCCACTGCTTGCCTGCCTCCACTGCTCAATACCTGCTCAAGAACTGATGAGAATTGCTTCCCAAACTCGATTTTCACCTGCAAAATAGTCACTCACTCTTTGTGGACGTGAGAAAAGGCTAAAATGCGGGCCAAATACGTGAGCAAACTCATTGGCATACTCAATCCTTTGATTGTGCAAGATCTGGTGCACAACTATAGTCACAACTGGTAGCAATCTGATTCTCTACCACCTGTCCCTGTTGAACTGAACATGCACTGACATGCAACTGAGTTAACTGATGTATTCTTTAGTTGTATTATGAGTTAATAATTAGTTTAACAACTCATCATTAGTCTATCTGCAGTTAGACTAACTACAACCAGTTTAACTAAGTTAAACTGAACACAACTCCATCAACTGTACCTCCAGTCCACTAAACTCAACTCACTTGAGTTCTAACTGAAGTCATGCATGCAACAACTCAACTGACTCATAAGAAAAACGAATTTCCTTCTGACAGCTGCATGTGCCACTTCCGTAGCTCAAACTGAAGTGCTCCAAGAGAATAAGATTAAGTTTATAGTCCAAATATTATTGTGAGATAATAATATTTGACTTTTCTATTTTTGACAGCCAGTCTAAAAATAGACTTGATCACTCACACTTTCATCAAAAATAGAAGTCCATCTATTTTCCCAACTTGATCAATCATCCATAAACATAGACATGATCCATATGTCTAAAAATAGACATAGTCTAAAAATAGACTTGCGCCAAAAATAGCCTGCGGGCCCACTTAGTGAAGGCGACTCTTTTCACTAAGCTCCATCATCTTGTTGCAATCTCAACACTCCCTCTTGACAAGATATGGATTATCAGCAACCCCTATCCTGCCTCGGTGGTACTCGAATTTGCTCCTGGTGAGAGCCTTCGTAAGAATATCAGCATCCTGATCCTCCGTTGGAATGTACGAAAGTAACATGATCCTCCGCTGCACACAATCTCTGATATGATGGTACCTGATGTCAATATGTTTAGATCTATCATGAAATACAGGATTAGCCGAGAGTTTAATGCAACTCTGGTTATCACAGTAAATCACAGTAGGATCCAAATGAGAATCGAACAAACCAACCAGGATCTTCCTCATCCATATAGCCTCGCATGCAGCCAAACTTGCTGCCATATACTCGGCCTCCGCTGAACTGAGTGCCACAGATCTCTGCTTCCTGCTGTACCAAGAAACTGCTGTCGATCCGATACTGAAGACCCCTCCTGATGTGCTCTTTCTGTCTGTTGAGCTCCCTGCCCAATCTGCATCCGTGAAGCCACATAGCTTCACCTCATCCTCCTGTCTGTACCACAAACCATATCCCGATGTGCCTCTCAAGTAGCGCAATACATGCTTGCCCGCCTTCCAGAAGAGCTTGGTAGGCTTAACCATAGCTTGTGAAAGCTGGTTAACTGCATAGCATATATCAGGTCGTGTATTGACTAAATACATCAGCGACCCCACCAACTGTCGATAAACAGTGGCATCCACTTCTTCTCCCGAAGTGGCATCCTCCTTCCTCCAACCTCCAGGAAGAGGAGTATCAACAGGCTTGCAGCCATGCATGTTGAACTTCTCCAGTATCTCCCGAGCATACTTGCCCTGAGAAACAAACAGTCCACCACTGCGCTGCCATATTTCCAATCCTAGGAAATAGTGAAGGAGGCCCAAATCCTTCATCTCAAACTCTGTAGCAAGATCCTTCTTGCATGACAGTATCAACAGCTCATCACCCGTTAGAATCAAATCATCAACATACAGTACAATGATAAGCAACTTACCCTCCACCACAATCTGGTATAGGTTCGGATCCACCTCGCTCTTGGAGAATCCAAGTCCTGTGAAATAGCTGTCTATCTGTGTGTACCAAGCACGTGGTGCTTGCTTCAACCCATACAGCGCTCTCTTGAGCCTGCACACATGCGACTCGCTGCTGAAGACTTCAAAGCCTTCGGGTTGCTCAATGTACACCTCCTCCTCAATGACTCCGTTGAGGAACGCAGTCTTCACATCCATCTGATGAATGTGCCATCCCATCTGCGCTGAGAGAGCAAGAATCGTCCGTATGGAAGAATACCTTGCGACAGGTGCAAAGGTCTCCTCATAATCGATCCCCTCAATCTGTGAAAAGCCTCGGGAAACAAATCTTGCCTTGTACTTCTCCACACTCCCGTCAGCTGCCTGCTTAACTTTGTAGATCCATCTCGAACCTACCACTGATTTCCCTTCCGGTCTAGGAACAATCTCCCATGCACTGTTTCTGACAATAGAATCATACTCTTCCACCATGGCGTCTACCCATGCGGAATCCTCCACAGCTTCCTCGAAAGAGGATGGCTCAGTCACAACACACTTGCTCATAAGAGCCATGTATCCAGTGTACCGATCAGGTGACTGTCTCTGCCTGCGTTGGGCTGTAGGTGGTCCTACAACTTTCTCTGCATCTTGAGCCAGTCGCTCAGCTTCTGTCAAGCGCTTTCGCCCTCTGATGGTTGGCGCTGCATGAGTGGTCTCTTCCACTCCATGAACCTCGTCCTGTGGCTGATCCACGTCCTGAAGCTCATTCTTAGGAACTAATAGCTCCTCATCTGCATGCAAGTGTAGCTCCCTCTCAAGCGAACACTTCATGGCTTTCTCCTCCTGAAATTTTATATCCTGTCGCACAACAGTTTTACCACTGTCTGGCAAATACACACGATAGTTGTGGGGCGTATCAGTGTACCCCACAAATATCCCAACCTCTGCAGTCGGCTCCAACTTCTTTCTAGCATCCTTCGTCACATGCATGTAAACGTTAGCACCAAAAATCCTCAAATGAGAAAGATCAGGCTTCTTACCAGAATAAGCCTCCTCGGGTGTACTCATGCCAAGTATCTTATGAGGACAACGGTTCTGCACATAAACTGCTGTATTGCATGCTTCCGCCCACAAGTGAAGGGGTAGGCCCTGATCATGCAACATTGCCCGTGCAACACCCACAATCGTTCTGTTCTTCCACTCAGCTACCCCGTTCTGCTGTGGGTTATGGGGAGCTATGAGCTCTCTACGAATCCCTTCTGCCTTGCAGAAATCCTTGAACTCATCCGAGATGTATTCACCACCATTATCGCTCCTAAGAGCCTTCACCTTCTTCCCCGACTCCTTCTCGACCAGTGCTTTGAATTCACAGAACTTTGAATATGTCTCGCTCTTCTTCTGCATGAAGAAGATCCAGCACTTACGAGAGAAATCATCAACAAAAATCACATAATACCTGTGTTTTGCTATCGAAGCAACTGAGAAAGGTCCACACACGTCTGTGTGAATTCTCTCAAGGATCGTCGTGGCGCGACTATCCTTCTTGTGAAAGGTGGATTTCACAAACTTCCCCAAAGTACACCCCTTGCACTGATCTGACTGCGCAAGTGTGCCTTTAGGAAGCCCTGTAGTGATCTGCTGCAGTATCTTCAAGGCTCCATGGTGAAGGTGACCCAATCTCCTGTGCCACAACTCGCCATCATCCCGGCTCACCAATCCTTATGCCTTGCCTGCCATTGCTGCGCATCCATCTACATGCAACTGATAAAGGTTCCTCACTCAAACCCCTATCTTCCGGGTCTCACCAGTTGTCTTGCTGCGCAGGAAGGCCTTTCCCTCGCTGAAAACAACATCATACCCCTTGTCTTCTAACATCGCCACTGAGATGAGATTCTTCTTCAATCCTGGAACATGCATGACTTCCTTCAATACAAAGGGTTTAGCAGACTCCCTCTCAAAGGAAATGGTACCGATACCGGTCGCACTGTATCTACCATCATCGCCCATCTCGATGTGCACTCCAAGATCTTTGTCCTCCAGATCAGAGAACAAATCTCTATCTCCCGTCATGTGAAAAGACGCACCACTGTCCAGAAACCACACTGATCCCATCACACTTGAAACCAAGCATGCGATCAATGAAAAATCAAGCTCAAACTGAGAAGCTAAGGCCTCTCCCCCTGCAGATCCAGCAGCTTGCTTGTTCTTCTTCTTCTGCGGACAATTTGTGGCATAGTGTCCATGCTGGTGACAGTGAAAACATTTCACCTTGGACATGTCCTGCTTCTTGCCTTTCGCACCGGAATGAGAAGCTTTCTTGTTCTTCCCCTTCTTTGCTTTGGCAGCCAAAGCGCAATTCTCTTCATCAGATACCTTTGATGAAGATCCATTCTCACCTTTATTGTTACTGAGTTTATCCTTGAGCGCCAGGTCGCTCTTGCTTTGGAATAACATTTGCAATCCGTTGAAAGAAATTTCAACAACACTGCTACAAATTCGATTTTCCACCAGCTCCAAACTCAACTGCTTCCGATCTAGAATTCGTGAGAACAAAATATTTCTCGTACAGAGATGGACTGTATGGGCTTTTACTGGATATTTCACCTTCCAAAGGAAGGATGAATCCAAAGGCTACCTGGCCCGATTACAGACTCTGCCTGAAGAAATAGAATGTAAACACTTCCTGAATAGTAGATCTGATGATCAATCCTCGCTTGATATCCTGTAAAAATCTCTTCTACAAATCAAGCTGCTCCGATACCATGTAGAAACTTTTTCTACAATTATCTACCTCTGATACCATGTAGAAAATTTTGAATAATTTAACACATATTCAATGGAGATTATCCTGATCATGTACTAATGCGGAAAACATACACAATACATAAGCTCCTCTACGTTGATCAAGAATATAGCAGCATCAATAACAATAAAACATCAAGAGCATTCACACATTAACACAGTATGTATCACAGGGAAAGCATCTCGCTAAAAAACCCCACACTATCTGTATATTAATGATTGAGTCATGTAACATTACACAGCATAATACTTCTCACAAGTATCTCCACCTCTGTTACACACAATACAGCTCAGATCTGATCTCCAAATCTCTTCCACTGCTTGCCTGCCTCCACTGCTCAATACCTGCTCAAGAACTGATGAGAATTGCTTCCCAAACTCGATTTTCACCTGCAAAATAGTCACTCACTCTTTGTGGACGTGAGCAAAGGCTAAAATGCGGGCCAAATACGTGAGCAAACTCATTGGCATACTCAATCCTTTGATTGTGCAAGATCTGGTGCACAACTATAGTCACAATTGATAGCAATCTGATTCTCTACCACCTATCCCTGTTGAACTGAACATGCACTGACATGCAACTGAGTTAACTGATGTATTCTTTAGTTGTATTATGAGTTAATAATTAGTTTAACAACTCATCATTAGTCTATCTGCAGTTAGACTAACTACAACCAGTTTAACTAAGTTAAACTGAACACAACTCCATCAACTGTACCTCCAGTCCACTAAACTCAACTCACTTGAGTTCTAACTGAAGTCATGCATGCAACAACTCAACTGACTCATAAGAAAAACGAATTTCCTTCTAACAGCTGCATGTGCCACTTCCGTAGCTCAAACTGAAGTGCTCCAAGAGAATAAGATTAAGTTTATAGTCCAAATATTATTGTGAGATAATAATATTTGACTTTTCTATTTTTGACAGCCAGTCTAAAAATAGACTTGATCACTCACACTGTGATCACTCACACTTTCATCAAAAATAGAAGTCCATCTATTTTCCCAACTTGATCAATCATCCATAAACATAGACATGATCCATATGTCTAAAAATAGACATAGTCTAAAAATAGACTTGCGCCAAAAATAGCCTGCGGGCCCACTTAGTGAAGGCGACTCTTTTCACTAAGCTCCATCATCTTGTTGCAATCTCAACAAATTGTGAGTTCTAAAATGGAATACTTAGTTTCATGAGTTAGTTCAGTTAAATTAGTTCTCATACTGATTGAGAGAACTAATAGTGAGTTAACAGTTAGCGGTGTCACTACTAAACTCCACCAGTGCTACTCTAGTTAACTGAATATTTACTCATCAGAAACTCATGCATGTCGATTATGAGAAAGACCTAGTTGATAATGGAGTGCAGGGACAATGTACTATTTGTTTTAGATTTTTTTGGGTTGCACTAATAGTGCATGCATTCAGGATCTGACCCTTGAGGGATTGCGCAATTTTTAGAAGCTTTATTTCCCTTTAAATACAAGCTATCCTCCATAGGAATTACACATTGGAATAGAGACTTGGAGAGCTTGTGAAGAGGCTAAGATTTTTCCTTGAGCTTTCTTATGAGTTGGATATTGAATTTGCTAAGTGCTGGGATTGTTATAGAGAGAACAAGCATTTTAATTTCATCTTGACTTTACAGATTAATACAAAACAGATAGTGGGGTTTTGAGCTGTGGCTTTCCCCAAATATTTATTGTGTTATGTGCCTTTGATTCTCTTCATCTATTGATTATTGTTTTCTCAAGGTTTAAGGGCTTCCATTGTAAAGAGTAGAAGTAGATTCTTGCCTCTTGCTTTAGCAAAATTACATTAACTTGTGAATCTACATGATTTTCTATAGAAAAAACCAAGATGAAGGAAGAAATGGAGATCGTAATATCAAAGAAGGATGAATAATGCAAGAAAATGAACGAATAAATTTTCTTTCTTAAAAAGGAAGTTGACTTTCTGAATAAGAACTTGAAAAGTTCTCAAACCCTAGATGAGATCCCAAGTCATCAAAGGTCTCCCCTTGATAAATTAGGTCTTGGCTATGCAGGTCAATCCTCAAGCACAAATGACAATGCTTTAAACAACAAGGATGTGAGGAAGCCATAAAGAAATGTTCATGCTCCCAGTTCCAACAAAGGAAGGGAGAAGGGTCAAGACAAGAATGGAAGAAATCCCATTCCACGGAGACTTGCAGATGGTGTCAAGAAAACTAAAGGTAATAAATATCATCAAAGAATCCCAAGGAAAAATGACTCCAGAAGTACATCAAGGAAATATTTATCTCCCAAGTATTAAAGTATATTTCTTTGTTATTGTTATTCTTATACAAACTTTGGTCATATGGAAAAAGATTGTAGGGCATATCAAAAAGACAAATATAATGCTCCCTGTCAATCTCTTAGAAGCAATTTTGGAAGAAGAAGTCATGATTTTTATTCATGAAGAAGTTGGAGTGCTTCAATTTCCATAACATTCTACATATGGCACGTGATTTTAACTTAACTTGGGTCCCTTGACAAGCTAGAAATATGATAACCAAGCCAGAGAAGAAAGTTACACAAGTATGGAGAAAGAAGCAAATTGGATCTGAAAGTCCCTTGAACAGTCCAGCCAACAAAACATGTTGTTGATTTGATGAAGTCATCCTAGATATTCCAAGTGTTTGATAATGAGACTCTACTAAAGGAGAAGATCATGCATATTGTTAGGGGGAGCTTATGGTTCCTAATAATTCTTGCAGAACCTATCCGTGAATGGGCCCTATGAAATTTTTGATGAGTCACACATGAACACTCATATTTTGATATATCATCTCTTGGGAGCTACTCCATTGAAGAACATGATTCCTTACTTATTCGATGGACTATTGTTGAAGATTTCTTCCACTTGATCATAAGGAAAACATATTTCTTGTCTAAAGAAGCTAGAGGAGTTTATGTAGGCAGGGGGAGTTGGTTCATCACATGAATAAATGTAAACACATCTATCATGGACCACATTTCCAGAAGGAAGAGCACCATGATAGGGGGAGTAACATACCGATGAAGAACTACTATTGATGAATAAAAGAAGTAGCTTGACAAGGGGAGTACTTGTGCACCCCATTTGCCATTGATGTCAAAGGGGGTGCTATAGACATTTTTGGGCACTGCAACCCCAATCAAACATGTCCATAAACCAAGGGCTCCTAAGTCCCTAAAAGTGTTGCTTCACACCCTAAAAGAACAAGGTTAGCTGATTACATCATCTCCCAGAAGTTCTCCACAGAAAACTACTCAGAACTAGTCAAAACTAGACCATACAGGTTGCTCAGTGCTAAGGGTACAATGCATCCCACCTCCCCAGTGAAAAGGGTGTGATGCATACTGAAAAGCCCTTCTGTAGGGTGCGATGGGCAAGAGTGGACAAATGGCAGAGACAGTTTGCGAGGTGGATGATCATAGAATCTTCCAGAAACTTCTCCTATGACACTTGCCTCTCTGAATTCGCCCAGGGATGAGTAGGAGATCATCAATCTCCAAGTGGAATCAAGAACTATCAAAGAGAGGGCACTAATCAAAATTCCAGAAGCTGACTCACCCCCTACAATCACCTATATATGGATCCCTCATCCCAGAGATCCAGATGCTGGAATTTTGTATCTTGTAAGGAAGTGCTGTTGGTTTCTTGTTGGAATATCATAATGTTGCGTGATCTAAGCTTTTCATGAGGTGAAAGAAGGGCTTTCATGCTGGAGGATGATGCTGGGTCAGAGCAATTGGTTTTAATCCTCTTTTCTATTCTTGATATTAATAAAGCTATTCAAGTTTTCCTCCACATTCTTGTATGTTTGATGATATATGCATTTGTAAGGTCAATATATATTTGGTCCTATATTGTTTATGATTGTAGATATCTGTTCTTCGATAGTATTATGCTGCTTTGATTCTACAAGTGCTCTTTGAAGCTGGGTAGACAAAGGAGAAGCGGCAAGGATCTGTTAGAAGGGAGAGGAACCGAGCAAGGAACCAAGCGCAAGACCGAGGTTGGTGTCCTTCATTCCACTCTTATCTACTTCTCATAAAGGAAAACGAAAGTAGTTTTAGTTTGTTTGTTTCTAAGATAGCTACCAGTCTTAGTGGGACTAGCAGATCCGAGTGGACACTAGATTTCCTGATAACAAAGTGGCAACTCCACTGGGGAGTGAATAGATTGTTTGTTTGTTTTATAAACTTACAGATGGAGCCTGAAGTCAAGCCAGCTAGCCTTCGAACTGCATTTGCTATGCAAGTGCAAAGTAGATCAATGCTACTTCAGTCTATCTCTGGGTTTTGTTTATAAACTGAACAATCGATTTAAAAACCTTCAAATTGCCCTAGTGGTGGCTCTAGTAACCTCATTAGATCAACCCCCGTGATTTATATTTACTGAACATCACTTGCTCGGCCTAAATCCCTGAACTGAGCTGCAAACTGTGACCCGGAACCCAGTTGAAGTCTCGTCCCTGGACCATCGCACCTTCTCCTCTTGGGAATCTGGATGCATCGCACCTCCCATGTGTAGTAGGTGTGCTGCATCACACCCCTTTGTTACAGGTGCGCTGATCAGACAAGACCTCTTCTGCTATCAGTTTTTGGTTTCTGTGTTCACTCTCTTTAGCTCTATTCAGGAGTTTTGCTGTCTGTGATCAGTATACCACGGTGGAAACCCCCTTCCTTTCCATCATTCTGCCTCCATTTTGGAAAGAACTATGAATTTTTTTATGTATTGTGTGCCATTTTCAGTTCTCTTTTACAAAGAAGTAGCATAATCAAATTGTCGTCTTCTGATTTGAAAGTGTCACAAGTGTTGTTTTCAGTCAAAGAAAAGAATTCTATTGTTCTTGATGGTCGGTTATCCAGTTACTCTTGTATTTGATTTGAATTAGTAATTTTTCAAGTGTCAAAAGCAGTTTTCAATTCAAAATAGTAAAGGGTCGTCATTATCTTCCTTTCGTTTTTGAAAACAAATTTGTTAGTACTGTCGCTTTGAAAAGATAATTCAGATTTATACTTAGCATTCTTCTTGTCATTCACACATTAAGAAAGCTGAAAACAAATACATGCATGTGCATTTGCATTTAGACTGCTTGTTGGTTTGATTTAGGACAATGCATCTAGTGTGTGCTCTCTGCTCTATGTTGAAAGAATACCGTCTCTCTTTCTTTAGTAGCTAGGATTTTCATTGCAAAAAGAAGATTAAACGATTGTTTATCATCTTAGATTGCATTTTAGGAATTGTATATCTACATCACGCGGTGAACCTAAAAGGAAAATTTCTTAAGAAAGATCAACTGTAAAATAAATTTAATGAACCTAAAAATGCTTTGGAACCTAACACACAACATCTAGAAGTCTAGGCTAGAGACGTATTCCGGCATCGTAAAGCCTGGTAACTGTCGCTTTCACTGTTGGTTGGGTGATTTCTCCTCTTTGAGACGACAATTGCTAGTACGTACTTGTTCTCCCACGTACTGTTGAGTATATATTTGGAGACCACAATAGGCTATATCCTTTATCCATAGGAAGCCATGTCTGCCACCCTATCGATCGCAATGCACTGAACACAGCATTCGGGAAGATTGACTGCCATACCATAAAAAGTATTATGCAATTTTGCGATTGGTTTGGTAATCCCTATGTATAGATTTCCAGAGGAGTCTCTTTCGTTCCTTTTCAGACTCTTTAAAGGAAAAGGTCCATCTAAGCACTTGTCACTTTAGGCTCATTAAAAATCAAAGGCGACTAGAGTCATCTTTTGTTTTTTCTCGGCTCTTAAAAATTGAAAGACAAGTTGTATCAAAGCGTCTAAAATTCATTTAATTCGGAAACATCATTCCCCTTTATTTTTAGTTGATCAAGTAATCCGCAATCATGGAAGAAATTCAATTAAAACCCCATCGTTCGCGGAGACTTACGAGTCAACCATCTTTGTCTCCAGAATCAAAACTATTCCGGACAAAGCAAACTCGTTTAACCAGCTCAAAGTCCCCTGGTCGGGTTGGAACAAGTGTTTTGACACCCTTGGAGACTCCGGTTACTCCAAACATTTCTGGTACCCCTGCCTTTACAGAAGAAGTTCCGCAACCACTAGAGGACAATAGAACTGATCCTAGTATACCTGAACTGGCTCAATCTATAGCTAATTCGGAAGGTGTTGTTCCCCAAACATCAGTCACTGCAGAATATATACCTTCTTCGGCACCGAAAATATTTTACGGACCTGATGGTCTACCTCTTCCACCTGGTTTGATTGCTATAGAAGAGATTGTGGAGGATCCACCATCTAGTACTCCCTTGCAATTTGGAGTTGGGATCACTCTATATCCTTCTTCATTAGAAATTAGTCTACCATTATCGGAAGTTCTTGTAGAATCACTAGGAAACCTTTTGGATAGACTAAATATGTCTGAACAACCATCAACATCTAGGACTGTGTCATCTGACACAGCAGCGACAGAACTGCCTGCTGCCACTCCTACAATGTTCACCGGCGTACAATCTGTCGCAACTAACTCTCAATCGTTGGATGGAATCCGTCCAAAGGCTGTTTCAATGGTATGGTCTGTTCCCATTTGTTCATCCAGAATAATATCTAGAATCTCTTATGTTGAGTCCCAACAAATTGATCCTTCACATTGTTAATTTGGGCAGTCTGGTCTTCAAAGGAAAATCATTCCATTAAGCACCGGAATACCGCCGTATGGGGGGCAATATGCCCTTTCATTGTCTCCTCCGGGAGGTCAAACATACGAGGGTTCGCAATAGAATTCAGGTTATGCTGGAATTACATCCAGTGGTTGGATACTAATACTGCCTCAACAACCAAGAGTTGTATACTCAATGCAACAAAGTATGCCTATGTCAAATATCCCCACTACACCGGCTATTGTGACGGTGTCGCAAGTACAAGCATTACCTGTTGTATGCCAACCTCAAGTCTCTCAGGTCGCAATCCAACATCCCCTTTTCCTTGCAACGCCACCACAATCATCGGTTAGTGGCTCCTTAACTGGAGTGACCCAGGCTCAAACGAGTACCATTACCTCTCATCTCGGTCAAACAGCCAGTATTGGACAACAGCACATGGTCTCACAACCATGGCTGGTGCAATATCAACAACCACAATTCCAACACCAAGGATCTGAGCACCATGTCTTTGCAAGTAATGGGCAACTGTATATTCAAAACGGTCAGCATCAACCATTTCATAATGGTTATGCCCATCAACTTTACCAAAGTTATTAGCATCAAATGCACTATGCTGGTATGCAAAGACCCACTACTCAGGCAATCCCATCTTATCTTGGGTATGCTTCACCGAACCTGAATCAACAGTTGCCCTTCGTGGCAACTTTAGAATTACCAGATCTAAACCGGCTAACAAACGATCCAATTGCTTACGCCCCTTGGTGGCTAGCAATTCCTCGTAAACTTCCATCAGATATTCCTAAATTTAATGGAAATCTGGGTGAAGATCCGTCGAATCATGTGATGACCTTTCATCTATGGTGTTCATCTAACACTCTAAACGATGATTCGATCAGGCTTCGCCTTTTTCAACGAACGTTAATTGGTCCGGCAGCAAAATGGTATATCGAATTGCCTAGAGCTTCGTTTGATAACTTAAGTGCCCTAGCCACCACCATTTTAACCCATTTTCAGTTACCCATAAGGTACGAAACGTGAACAGAGCTTCTTACCAATTTCAAGCAAATGACGGCCACTCACATATCCGATCATATTCATGAGTGGCGACGTCGTCGTAGAATGGTAAAAACATATGTTCCTGATCATCTATTGGCTGAATGGTTTATTAAGTCGTTGTTACCTTCTATTACGGAAGATGTGGCAAAGGGAGGAGTCGTCACCAAAGAGCAAGTAATTTCTCGTGCGCAATATTTAGACTTGATCTATACTCAGTCTAGCACGCTCTACGATAAAATCCTTGATGCTCCTAGACCGAAATTTTCTATTCCTCCCTCTCCTAAATCAAACAAAGACTCTCATGCCGGGGACGGCGTGATAGGAACGACTAGCATGAAAACCATAAAGGCTAAGTTCAAGAAGGCCTGTACAGTTTCAGGTCAAAATGAAAATGAAGAACTTCTCACCTCGGAAGCAAATGCTGTATCGACTGACAAAGGCAAAGAAAGCAAGAAACCAGGAGGCAAGAAGAAAAAGAAAGGGAAGAAGAAAAAACAGGAGGAGTTGTCCCCTGAAAAATCTTCTGCAAACCCTTCTGGAGATAGGAAACTAAATCGTCCATGCCTTATATGTGATGAGGATCATTGGACAAGAGAGTGTCCGTATAAAGCTGAGCTTAGAAAATTCTTCAATAATTCGAAAACCTCGGCAGTATTGACTGATCTGTTTCTAAATCCAGGAACAAGTCTGGTTGCTAGTGACAATGCTTCCCCGTCCCAGGTTCTAATGTTGTCGGTTTCGAAGCAGAAAAATGATGCTTTGATATCGACAAGGAATAAAGATTACGGGAATCCACAGCTGTCGGACAAAAAGGCCAATGATCAACCCAGTAGTTCGACAACAACTTTGACCGAAGTTGTGCCACCCATCATTCCTGAACTAACGATAAAGCCGCCAAAGGGAGTAGTACACAAATCGACATTTAATCCTTGTGCTAGAGCAGCACAACATTATAATATAGTGGGGGATCTAGCCCAATCACCATTTGCTATGTCGACAGTTGAGGTACTACAAAATTGCCCCTCTCAAAATCAGGCTTTATTATCAGCGATAGGTGGGATTGACCCAACAGATTCCAATCTTGTGTCCTTTAATCACAAAGTATATGACCCTCAGTTACCAGCTCAACTAGCTTTCCTTATTCAAGTGAAAGCCCTCAACAAAACTGTTCATCGAACAATTATTGATGAGGGGACATCTCCATGTATTATGTCGATGAGTTGCTGGAAAACTTTAGGATCTCCACCCTTGTCGCGATCTTCGACAACATTAAAAGCATTTTATGGATGAACATACACCCCATATGGGATTTTAAGTAACTTGCAAGTTGAATTGGGGGAAAAACAGTAGAAATAGATGTTGAAGTAATTTATGGAAACCTCGATTACAACATTCTACTGGGAAGGCCTTGGATATATGCTATGGTAGCCATTGTGTCGACCTACTTCAGGAAGATTGCATTTCCCTTTCAAGGAGGAATTACAATCATCGACCAACAGACATTTCTCCCCAATAGTTCACAAGTTATGGGAAGCATTTTGATGATCCACGGAAGCCCTCATTCACTTCAAAATATCGAAGTAGGCCTACTAAAAGACCCTATATTAATGGGGAATTTTGCCCTACCGCCTCCAATCAATCCGGCAGAAGTGGCAATGGTGGGAACCTGCAATATGATATCTTCTATTCAAAAGATCTCTGAAAACGATATTAACATGGATCATCTGTAGGTGTTGCCTCCAAGCCCAATAGAAAACTTGTAGCAATCAATTTTTTCAGCATGGGAGACAAACCCAAATCAACGCTCATCAAGCATTTGGATAGATAGGTCTAAGGAATATGGTACCCCTTCAGATCCTTGGTCGCAAGTACATTATACAAACGAAGGAATTGTTCAGTCAATGATGATTGACGGGGCACCATGGGAAGATTACCACCATCGTTCCCATCTTCTGGATTACAAAGAAGATACTCCTAATGACCTTCATCATCGCTCAGTTTTTGATTTTCTATCAAATACTGTAAACACGGTTGATTCCGAGCGAAACTTGTCCAATATTGAAGAGACTATCGCCATAAATATCTCGACCAAAACAGATGTTGTAGAGAATATTCATGTCGGCAAATCTTGTTCTCCTTCAGAACTGGAAATATATAACGCTCTTTTTCGCGAATTCAGAGATGTCTTTGCTTGGTCGTATGATGAAATGCCAGGCATTGACTCGAGCATAGTTGAACATGAAATTAAGATGTATCCAGATGTCAAACCGGTACGACAACGGCTACAGCAGGTGCACCCCAAGAAATCCGCTGCCATCAAGGTAGAAGTTGAAAAAATTCTCCATGCTGGTTTTATTTACTCGGTTCCTATAACCGATTGGGTATCGAATATTGTTCCTGTGATGAAAAAACAAGGAACGATTAGGGTGTGCGTCAATTATAGGGATGTAAATCAAGCTTGTCCGAAATACAACTACCCTACACCCTTCATTGACCAGATAATTGATGAATGCACCGAATCTGAAATCTTTTCATTTATGGATGGATTTTCCGGGTATAATCAAATAAATATCCACCCACGGGACCAATGAAAGACTACATTTATTTGTCCGTGGGGCACATTTTCATATCGCAAGCTACCCTTTGGTTTAAAGAACGTAGGGGCAACATTTTAGGGGGCAATGACTTATGCCTTCCATGACATCAAAAACATCATTCAACCATATCTCAACGATCTTCTATCTCATTCGCGAAAGCGGACCAATCATCTGCAACATTTGAGAGCGATATTTCTATGTTGCCGACACTACAAGATACGACTCAATCCACACAAATGTGTGTTCTGTGTCAGTTCTAGCCGTTTACTTGGCTTTGTGGTCTCAAAGGACAGGATTTGTCTCGACCCATGTAAGGTTCAGGGAATCATTAATTTGCCTCCACCTTCAAATTTGCTTCAGATTCAGAAACTCCAAGGGAAAGCAAACTTTCTGAGGAGGTTCATTCCAAATTACGCTGAACTTGCTAAAGGTTATACTCATCTATTGAAAAAAGAAGTACCCTTCATCTGGGGTCAGGTCGCTTAAGCTTCCTTTGATGCTTTAAAATAATCCCTAATAAAAGCATCCCTAATGTACGCTCCTGATTATCAAAAAGAATTTAACTTGTATCTGGCTGCAGCGGATACAACCATCGCAATGGTTTTAGTTCAAGAAGACAATGGAATTGAAAATCCTATATATTATTTAAGTAGAAACTTAAATGATATAGAAAGCAAGTACTCCTACGTTGAAAATCTAGCTCTCATAGTTGTTCAAGAGATACAGAGATTTCGACACTATATCCTCTTTCGAAAAACCACCATTCTGTCAGATTGCAACCCCATGACTTATATATTGTCGCGACAGTTGCTGGGGGGAAAATATTCAAAATGGATAGCAATTATACAAGAGTTTGATCTGGAATTTATAAAATCCAAATCGAAGAAATCCCTGGTTTTCGCGGAGTTACTATGCGATCTCCCATCATCGTCCAACGATGTAACATCAGAAGAAGCGATCGTGGACGAATCTTTGTTTCTGATATCTTCAAGCAATCCATGGTATGGAGACATAATAATCTATCTCCAAACCCAAACATATAGGTCTAATACCTCCCGCTTGGAACAACGACGCATTCGATACCAAGAAAAAGACTACATGATCGTCGGTGATACACTTTACCATCGGAGTGTCGATACAGTTCTGAGGAGGTGCCTCACCCACGGGGAGGCCGAAAAAGTCCTGAATGATTGCCATTCAGGTGCGTGTGGGGGGCATCAATCTGGTTACGCTACAATGCAAAATATTTTAGGACCAGGATACTTCTGGCCAACAATGTTCAAAGATTGCATAACCACAGCCAGAAGTTGCCATGCATGTCAAATCTTTGATTGAAAAACCAGAATACCACCCGCACCTCTGCAACCAGTATTTGATATTGGGCCATTTGCAAAATGGGGCATAGATTTCATGACATGTAACCCCACCTTGGCAGGGGGGCATGGGTATATCATAGTCGCAGTAGACTATTTTACCAAATGGGCCGAGGTGATGCCTACATTAAACAACAGTGGAGAAACAACTACCCTCTTCTTTTTCAATCATGTAGTCTCCAGATTCGGTGTTCCACAGGCCATAGTTACAGATCATGGATCACATTTTCACAATCACATGATGGTTGAATTGGCTTCCAAATTAGAGCTGTCCCACAACAGCTCTACTCCATATTATCCGTAGGCTAACGGACAAGTTGAGGCAATCAACAAGGTCCTGAAGCGGATGCTGCAAAGGATGATTGGAGTCCACAAAAGGAGTTGGCACTTGATCCTGTACTTAGCCTTGTGGGCATACCGGACATCGGTGAGGAATGCAACCAGGTTTACACCCTTTCAACCGGTGTATGACCTGGAAGCAATCTTACCGGTTCAGTGTGAAATCTCATCCCTCAAACTCGTGGTCTACCTTCTCCCCAGAACTTTAGAAGAGGAGGATCGTTTCTTGGAACTAATCCAATTGGATGAAACCCATCGTGATGCCACTCTGGCTAATGAATCCCATAAGAAATGAGTCAAGGTGCAGTTCAACAAGAATGTCAAACCCCGTGTCTTCTAAGAAGGTGACCTGGTCTTACTTTACGACCAGGAATCCGACAAATTGGGACCAGGTAAGTTCAAGTCCTTATGGATGGGCCCCTATATTATTAAACGTGTATTAGCAAAAGGAGCCTACGAGTTAGTATATTATGATGGGATTCCACTGCCACAACCTCGCAACGGGTTGTACCTTAAGCGTTACTATGCTTGACTCAAGATAGTAACCCCTATGATTTTGTTACATTTTTGTTTTTGCTAAGGGTAATTGTTTTGGTTAAGTGATCCACTTTTACGTTGTTGTAGATGTCGGACCTATTGGAATCATTTGTTGGATATGCCGACGGAGCGAGTCGTAGTTCGCGGAACCTATCTTCTACGGCCTAGGCCATCTTCGACCCAAGCGGCGAGTTAGTAAGTTTCAGAGGGGTATGTATTGGTCCATCAATGAAAAATATTGCTGAATACAGTGCGTTGACAGAGCTCCTCTCTGATGCCATTACACGTGGCATACGCCGACTCGTCGTCAAGCTAGACTCACAACTCGTCATCCTACAACTCACTGGTATCTACTCTATATGGAATCCAGCTATCTATCGCATGTTCCTAAGGGTCAAGATTTTGGAAAGGCATTTTGATTCTATCCAATATCAGCATATTTCTAGAAACATAAACACATTAACAGACTCATTGGCAAATTATGTGTTAGATAGACATTTGCAACATTTATAAAAGAAGCATTTCATCAATATTTGCATCAAGATCACATAACTCAACCAAAATAAAGCTCCGAAAATAAATAAATAAATAAATAAATAAATAAATAAATAAATAAATAAATATATATATATATATATATATATATAGCTGTTTATGGTTTATACATAATGTTCTGTAACCAAGACAAAATCGGGCAAATGACCCAAAATTCAAAATTCTAGGGGGCATCCTAGTCTAATGATGCTGGTGATAACAAGTCACCGCCTGTGCAATCATGCGTAAAAGCCTAGTCCATCAACTCGACACGCCAGTGGTATGTTGCTGCAACCTCAGAGGCAGCTCGTTGGTTCTCACATTTGGAATACCAAGAGTGAGGCCCTCGACGTGATCCTGAAATGCTGAAAGAGTCTCGGCCACATCAAGGTCGCGAAGGATAGCCCTCCCCACAGCCTCTCCTACTGGAGCGGCAGCTGGTACTCTCAGGCATACTATTGGCCGAACTGGTCCAATATCTGCATGAGCACATGAGTTTTGATTAGTCCTAATAGAAGAAAGCACAAGAACATTATAAAAAGAAACAATAAATAGAGATATGGTCAGAGAAGTTACCGATAGCACCCCACTGCTCACCAGCCGGCAACACCAAATCCAGGTCAGCCCGGAAATCCATACCAGCATATGGATACTTGGAAAAAACCATCTCCTGACGGTTGAACCACTCGAAGAAGGTATCAGAAAAGGAAACCTGGGACTAACCAGCATGTCGGGCCATAAGGTCGACCCATCTCTACATCCGTGGCTCAGTCAATGGGGGTAAGCCAAGTGAAATGTACTGCAGCTGCATCAGTGGGATCTTTTCCAAGGCGAAAGCGGTCAAAATAGAACCATAACCGAAGTTCTTGGATTTTCCGCTTTTCACCTAGGTCAGTTGTTCTTTCATCACAGGGAATACTACGTCACACCTGTTGAACACCTTTGGTTCAAGGCATTCCAAGGCGTACTGCATATAGGACCTGTTAGCCACGTGAAGAGCCGCACTACCAGCCAGTCTAGAAAAATTGAACAGAATGGTCCTCAAGGACCGGTCATTGACATCTCGGATG
This sequence comes from Pinus tabuliformis, assembly GCA_031772625.1. Lineage (NCBI taxonomy): Eukaryota > Viridiplantae > Streptophyta > Pinopsida > Pinales > Pinaceae > Pinus > Pinus tabuliformis. The sequence continues at coordinate 869,799,326 of CM062805.1, forward strand.
TTGATCTTGCCATCCCTACTCGGCTGAGATCCCTCTCTGCAATATCGGCAAATATAATCTCTCACGGATTCGCCCTCACGGGCGGAACCTGGTAATGAAAGAGGGGCACCACGCCTCGATAAACCGGTCAAAAAATATATGTCCACGACAGTCAAGGAGATAGATTTGCCTCTGATCTGAAACACCTGGTTGGTAGGATCCCATGCATTGAGAAGATATTGCAACAAGTTGATTTGTTGCCTCATGCTAGAGATGTAGAAAAACTTGAACAGGCCACAGTTCCGCAATGCAGTTACCGTAACTGGATCATGTAAAGCAAGCATGTCCTCTTCTTCATGCTCGCATTCTCACCATGTAACAACCATTTTGCTCCAATGAATATCTGCAAAACAAGCAAGAGAAGAGTCAGGGTCCTGATTTGGCAAAAAACAGGCAAAACTTCCATGAGAAAATAGTGCAAAAATTTCCCTTCTCACGCCCATCGCACCCCCAACAGTGTACTGGGTGAGATGCATACTGACTGGCCAATGGCCAAGCTAGTATGTATCGCACCTTTCGATATAGAAAGGGTGCGATGGAGCCAGGGAAAAATTTTCAAGCCCCAGAGGCTTAGAAAAACAGGGAAACATGCACATAATTCAAAAAGGAAGGAATGCAACTGAAGAGCTCAGGTTTAGCTCCTACCTGGTCCAGATGGCGTCGAAAATTGTCCACAGAATCTCCCTGAATTAGCTGGTGAAAATGAAGGGGGAAAAGCACCTCCAAAGCTCCAACAAACCAAAGTTCAAATGAAATGGTAAAATGAGGGGTAAAAACCACTTTTAAATTACTTTTCACGTAATTCGAGTAAAATATTAGTGTTTTAACTCATTTTTGAAACATATATTGTTCATTTCTAATCGGTTTGATGAAGCAATTGAACAAGCAGTACAACCTTTGAAGGAACAAAGTGATTAGCGGTGAAATTAAATCGATGACCATTATCACGAGCAATTTTTTATGTGGAGTTCAATCTCGTTAAAAATTAAACCTAAGCAATGAGCAAATGTTTCCCCCAGAGTTTAAGCTCATTAAAAAATGAACCAATTTCCGGTAAATAACCATTGTGAATGCATTATCATTAGCTTTTGAGCCCTGGTCGTGTTCTCATCATCACCTCCACTCTGTTTTAGCCGATCATTCACCTCCATTTGATTGTTTACCCCTTTTGAGGAACAACTGTGAAGAGTGATCCTGTTAGCCATCCTTGTGACACTGCCGTGATTGGAAAATTCCAAACCTTACCTGGAATCAGCTGCTACCCGAAATTATCACTCGTTCCTAAAAAACGAGTCTCCTTTAAGCTCTTTTCACCTGACTCGTAAAATATGAAAAGGTTTCCAAGCGATTGGCCTGTCCAGCTCGTTAAAGCGATCGAAAGTGCTATCCCTCCTCTAGATTTTAATCTTTTTGGACCTGAGGGATTATTACACAAAAAGATCGAGCACTTGTTTTGTTCGGCTCGTTAAAATTACCGAAAATTCATCCCTTTCGTATTATTTTATACTTTTTCGGACTTAAGGGATTATATGACGAAAAAGGATTATTGGAGTTTCCTTTATGTCCCTTTCAGACTCTCTAAAATTGAAAAGGACCGAGTTATCTTTGTTGTTAAACTCGTTAAAACCGAATAGCGACAAACTTGTCCATACAGACAAGAACGAGTTTCACTGTCGCTAGGCTCATTAAAACATAGTGACGGGTTTGCACGAAGTGAAAATGATATAACAAGCATATGTTATGCTCCTCAAGCTTGACAAAAATAAAGAGGTACTGGTCAGCAATGACTGGGGAAAAATTGGGAAGAAAACTTGAAGAAACTTTATTGGTAGCAAGTCGCTCTTGAACATGACACTTTCACTCCGCATTCGAGTCAGGTTGGGTTGTTCCGTTCACCGGTCATATCACCATTGGTCCACAACACCATCCATATTTGGGGTTAACGCTACCAATCCATGTCAGTGTCGCCGGTATGTTCAAGAGAAGTCGCTCAGAGAATTCACCTGTGTCTCATCCGCTGCAATACATTCACGCTCCATTCTTTCATGAACGCCACCCTGAACCCTATATCATCAGATCGTTTTCACCTCCAAAATCATTTCCTCTGTTCCGTGTCGTAGATGTGGGATTCATTAAGGCCCTCCTATGATGGGTCGCTTCTTGTCGACATCAGCTCATTATCCAAGAAGTCGACTTAGGAACAACCCTTTAAGTACTTTGAAGCTTGCATACCTCAATGGCAAGTTTCTCACTTCCGACGAAAAGTTTACATCAATGGCCTTCGATCGAAAGATTTCATGTGGTGTTCGACGCAAAGTCCCTTTTCACATCACGCGAATTGTACTGTAGTACCTTGAGGGTCATCATCATTATCGATGATTCCTCTCGCGCCTGTTAACAACTTACATCATTGGCTGGTAATTAGGCAATGTCTTTCCATGTTCGACTCCAGAACATCTTTCACATGGATCGACTTGTACTCCGAGTGAAGATTGAACGAGTTTGAAGACCTCGGATCTAGTTTCATCCATCCGGGTTGCAATATATTCAAGGAAATAAAGACATCAAATGTACATTGTTGCTGCACAGATGATCATCCGAATCAATGGATGATGACTCTATCAGAATCATCAGTCTCCCACACAGACGGTTGTCTGTCTCATGTACATCAAAATGAATTTATAAAGCTGAGCATGGGAATGCCCGCCTCAGCTAGATCATGAAAAATATTATGAAGATAATGTATTGTATTGTATCTTATTACAGGTCGCCTTCCAGCTCGAAAAAACTTCGGATCCGCATGATAAAGCATTTCACACGACATCAAAAGATTAACGACCTCATGCTTTAGGGGGAAACTGTTATAGACATTTTTGGGCACTGCAACCCCAATCAAACATGTCCATAAACCAAGGGCTCTTAAGTCCCTAAAAGTGTTGCTTCACACCCTAAAAGTACAAGGTTAGCTGATTACATCATCTCCCATAAGTTCTCCACAGAAAACTGCTCAGAACTGGTCAAAACTAGACCATACAGGTTGCTCAATGCTAAGGGTGCGATGCATCCCACCTGCCCAATGGAAAGGGTGTGATGCATACTGAAAAGCCCTTTTGTAGGGTGGACAAATGGCAGAGACAGTTTGCGAGGTGGATGATCATAGAATCTTCTAGAAACTTCTCCTATGACACTTGCCTCTCTGAATTCGCCTAGGGATGAGTAGGAGATCATCAATCTCCAAGTGGAATCAGGAACTATCAGAGAGAGGACACTAATCAAAATCCCAGAAGCTGACTCATCCCCCTGCAATCATCTATATATGGATCCCTCATCCCAGAGATTCAGAGGCTGGAATTTTGTATCTTGTAAGGAAGTGCTGTTGGTTTCTTGTTGGAATATCATAGTGTTGGGTGATCTAAGCTTTTCATGAGGTGAAAGAAGGGCTTTCATGCTGGAGGATGACACTGGGTCAGAACAATTGGTTGTAATCCTCTTTGCTATACTTGATATTAATAAAGCTATTCAAGTTTTCCTCCACATTCTTGTATGTTTGATGATATATGCATTTGTGAGGTCAATATATATCTGGTACTATATTGTTTATGATTGTAGACCTCTGTTCTTCGATAGTATTATGCTGCTTTGATTCTACAGGTGCTCTTTGAAGCTGGGTAGACGAAGGAGAAGCGGCAAGGATCTGTCAGAAGGGAGAGGAACCAAGTGCAAGGCTGAGGTTGGTGTCCTTCATTCCACTCTTATTTACTTCTCATAAAGGAAAACGAAATTAGTTTTAGTTTGTTTGTTTCTAAGATAGCTACCAGTCTTAGTGGGACTAGCAGAGCCGAGTGGACACTAGATTTCCCGATAACAGGGGGAGAGAGAATGTTGGAAGGGAAAGAATATTGGCATCAATGACAAAAGGGGAGATTGTTAATCAAGGTTTTCATTGATGTCAATATAGCATTGATCGATATGGCAAGTATTCTTGAGATGCCTAGTTCTAGATGATGATGAGGCACATGTTGAACAAACTCTGGTTTAATAAAGATGCCATCAATGAATATGTCAAGCCACCAATGAAGAAATATTAAGAAGCCCTAGACCTAACTAAGATATTTCTGAGTGTCAATCATGTGCCTTGATTGATGATCCATACTTTAAGTGTCAATGATGTATCTAATATACAATCCCTTGATGACAAATGGAGGACTATACTTGATGGTGTCATACATGATGGCTCTTGATGACATGGTTGGAGACTACATGATGACATGAATGCTGTACTATTACATGTTGACACTATAATGAATCACTTGGTAACATATGATGACATGGAGGACTTCATGATGATGTGAAAATAATATCAAGGCATAGTTGGAGTCATAACAATGAAGAAGCCATTAATGACCTCATGTTGTCCCAAACATTTTTTGCATAAAAATTTAAGACTAGTCACATTAAAAAAATGTTTTTCACTATCTTATAGGCAACCTCTCAATATGGTTCCTATACCATCTTTTAGATCATAATTTTTCCTTTCCAATCAACTCTTACTTGGCTCGAAACTCTAAATATTTTGGGAGATATTGATTTTCTTAAGTTAGGTATATTAATCTGGTCCTTGAGCTGACCTGTGCTAGGCCTCTCATGTCGGCCTCCTTCAAATAGACATGTCCCTTTAGATTTTAAGGGAAACCACTATATATAGGAGTTCGGTTTCCCTGTTCTAGTCATATTTTTCGGTCATCTAATAAAAAGAATCCGTGTACTTAGAGAAAGGCAACATAAAAAAGGAGTTATGTTGGAATTTTTGTTTGGGCTTAAAACTTACCATTGGACAACACCAAGAACATGATAAATGGATGACTATCCTCATCTCCCTGTGGACTAAACCATTGACATAGTCCTGTTTTTTTTAGTGGCTATGTTTTTCGAACTGTAGAAATATTCTTGTGGCTCGCACTGTCTACCTTCAGAACATATTATAGTTCAACTGTAAAGGTCTTGAAATACACAAAAACAAGCTCGGATCTGCGGTTACTGTTTAGACTCATAATTGTGGCTGTGGAGAATCAAAGTACATCTTAGAGCATCTCGGTCATCATTGCAGAAGATTGTTGCTATTATAGTACCTCAGGTTGCTAGTTGTGGAGAGTTTATAGTTTGGTTGTGTGTTTTTTTTGGAGGCTAGACTTGTGAACAATCATTTGCATAAGAAATTAGACTAGTAAACAATCAATTGGACAACTCATTGAAGGAAAAATGATAGCCTTGTGTAAAACTCATATCACAAAAGAAGCACTGGAATTGTAGAGAGCTAGCTGTGGAGAGGATAGACCTAACTTAGATCTGTGGAGGTCTTGTTATAGGTTTCTTGGAGCCTTAGCTAGACTGGATCTGTCGACATTGTAGAAGCTTGAACCAATGGTGGGTTGTCGCCTCTAGAAGCTCAAACCTCTTCCTGTGAATTGTGATCACAACCAACTCGGACAGACTTACAATGGAAGAAGTGAAAACCTCAGACTTGTAGCTTTACATTATAGTTTTGTAGCTCAAAATAGTGTGAAAACCTCACCTCGAACCTATTGCTATACAATGTTGTAATATATTGGAAGGAAAGTCATTACTAACACCTCAGATTGGAAAGAAATATATTGTTTGGATCATCACCACAACTCAAACCTTGACAAGCTTTTGATCAGACTTGTGAGTAGACTTCTAGTGTTTTGAATAGGTGGCACTTGAGGGAGTTTGGGCATCTGTTGAGAAGCATACTCTTCCATATATTTTGGAGTAGGCCCAAAAAGGATCTCAAGCTACTTTGAACCAGTCTGTGAAGAAATCCTTGGGATATTTTGGTAACCAGTTGAAGCAGCTTGGAAGCCTTTGTTCTTGAAGCATACCTAAAGAGTATCTTGAGGACATATAGTTGGAGCTAGTATTGTTGAACATCTTTTTAGAAGCTGACCTTGGAGACATTATTGGAGACCATGATGCATTATTCATCATGAGGTAACTTGTATATCCTTCTTTTGGGTACCATGAAGAACAGTGGAGACACTTTCATGTGAAGAAAAAGGTTTTCATTGATGAAGTGACATGGAGAATGAGTGAAGGCATAGCTAAAGATTGACAGGGCTCATTGAAGAAGACATTGGGAGCTATGAAGAATAACCAAACACATCTTGACGAAGTAAAGCTAAGGGTTGGAGCCTAAGAGGTTGGAGCCTCATAGAGACAAGGTTGGTGCCTTGGAGGATAGGGTTGGAGCCCTAGAGGATAGGAGTCCTCAAGAAACGAGGTCAGAGCCTGAACCAGAAATAGGGTTGGAGCCCTAGAGGTTGGTGCCTTGGGAAGCTCAAGGCAGTTCTTGGCATATTACAAGTTGGAGCATGGGAGATTGAAGATCGGTGTCTTCATCTAGGGTTGTAGCCCTACCTATATTATACTTGATTTATTGTAAAGAAAAATTAATAAAAAAATTTATTATTATTGTTAATTTTGTGTCATAAATATAAGTGATCTAATTGGTAAAATTAACAATTGAAAAGAAACTCATGACACAACTCGACATGACATTGCTGACACGTACTCACTGACTGTGGTGTCCATGTCGATTTGTTGGGTTGCTGAGTGATGACATGCTCTTGGTGTAACATGTCTTCACCTCCATATGGAAAATTGCGTGGGGTCTTAGATGGTCTTGGTATTTGCTTGATGTTGCATGTATATGTGTCCCTTTCACTTGCTGCTCGATGTGATTCATGTGTTTATTTGACTACGATACAGTCTTCTAACATGCGCTCCTTTTCCATCCCATTTTTCGTCACACCATGTTTCATCGATGTACCTGTTCCTACTATCACTCATGACGAGATGACATCAAATCCAAAAAAATATCCTAGTCTAACATGATGCATTGTTTTCCATTTTAGTGCGGGTTACTGGGAGAGGGACAAGGCACTAAAACTGCATAGAGCACAACATAGGCTGGGATGCGAGGCTCCGGATCACTGTTGGAAAAAACTGTATAGATTTCATAGGGAGGTAGATTTGTGCAATCCAGGACAATAGTGATAATTGTGGCGAAAAACCCAACTGGGAGGAAGAATTGCGTAGTTTTTAGGAGGAGGGCCAGGCAGGGAGTAGGGGAACTGCTGGGCTAGCGTGCGAAATTTTCAAGGGGAGCACTGGGCAAGTCATCTAGCTCGGATCTATGCAGTTTCTCTAGAGAAGACAATGTGGGCAGTAGGATGTAATGGAAGAAAAATTTGTGTAGTTTTCCAGAGGCAAACATGATCGGGTTGCAATAGATGGTTGTCAAAATTGCGCAATCCTAGGAGATAGTCCTGGCCTAGACATAATTGCTCAATTTATGGGTTGGTTGCACAATGGGACATAAGGGTAGGTGACAAACAAATTTGCGCAATTTTCTGAGTGAGAGTAGAGTAGGCCAACAAGGAAGCTTTCCTGTCAGATCTATGCAGTTTCTGGGCTGATTGCAGAGTGGGACAAAAGGGAAGGTGACATACAACTCTGCAAAAATTCTGGGCTGATTGCAGAGCAGGCCAGAAGGGCAGGTGATAGAAAAATCTGTGCAATTTTTGGTATGATTGTAGAGTAGGCTAGTAGGGAAGATTTCCTGGTATATCTGCACAATTTTCTGGGATAGTGGAGCGACAGGGAATAGATGCCTGTCCCACATGTTTGCACAATTTTTGTAGGTAGTGTAAGTAGTCAGGCTAGATAAGTTTTGCGAAATTTTGGAGATCAATACAACCTTGGGTGACATCTCAAGTCATTTCTTCTGTTGATTAGTAGGAGGCTTGATGGTAGATCTCACAGGAAGTGCAGACTAGATCGGGTTCTAGGACAACCTCTCATGGTTATGGGAGTCAGTTAGCTAGCTCATTTCTAGAATTGCATAGTGAAGACTACCCAGAGGACAACCTCAAGCTCTGTGCAATTCTGGGCAGCAATGCAAGGTCACTGAGATCAGGTTCTGGTTGAGGGAGGGTTGTCTGGTCGACAGATTTTTGAAGACAATGACTAAGTGTGAAAGCAAGTGTACTCGTGCATACATGACAATGTGATCACACACTTAGCATGACTCGATGACAAGACACATCAAACCAATAAGATAAACATGTACTTAGTGAGACTGACTCAAAGGTTAAGAGAAAAAAGTGCAATAGTTGAGATATGTTTTCCAATGATCGTGAAGACACTTGCGCAACAATGCTTACAACTTTGTGTGTGAGTGAAACCGATGCCGACAGAGAAAAAACAACTCATGCACACAAAGGCAAACCTTCAAAAATGCCAGAAAAAACTCACAAGCATGACATAATGATCAACTTTCCAAAAGATGACTGGTGGTCAATCAAACAAAAGGGTGTGAAGACTCGACAAGAGCTCATGGGATGAGCCCAAGTGTTTGCTACCATCAAGGGAAAAAACCAAGGAAGGCTCTGCAATTTGAATGCAAGCCAAAATTCTGGAGGATGTTGCAGCTGCTACAATAGGATGTCAAATCTACCTTTCTCAATGGAGAACTACATGAGGAAGTGTAAGTAGAGTATCCAAAAGGTTTTTAGCTGACAAAGAAACCATATTATGTTTTCAGACTTAAGAAGGCTTTGTATGGTCTCAAGCAAGCCCATAGGGCTTGTTATTCAAAGCTAGACAACTACATTCTCAAGTGTGGATTCAAAAGAGGTGCAACTGACAACAACTTATATGTTAAAGAAAAAGATGGAAAATTGATTGTGGTGGTTGTATATGTTGATTATATCATCTTTGCCAGCGATTTAGATTTGCTGACCAATGAATTTGTGTAGATATGAAGGTTGAGTTTGAGATGTCAATGCTTGGAGAAATTTCCTACTTCCTTGGATTGCGGATTATGTAGACCCCCAAAGGCATTTATCTCTCAAAGAAAGTATCTCAAAGAAGCACTGAGTAAATTTGGCATGATATAATTCTCTTTAGTGAGCACTCCAATGGTGACAGGTTGCAAGCTTAGAAAGATGATTGAATCTCTAGCAGTGGACCAGACTTTATATAGATCCATAAGTGGTAGCCTCTTATATTTGATAGCTTTGAGAGCAGACATCATGCATGCCATTTCTATAGTTGGAAGATTCCAAGCCGCTCCTAGGAAAAGCCACCTATTAGAAACCAAGAGGATCCTGAGATATCCCAAAGCAACAAAAGATTATGGATTGTGGTAACCCAAAGGTAAAGATTTTCCATTAACTGTTTATATTGATGCTGATTGGGCAGGTCTTGTAAATGATGATGGATTGTGGTAGTGCTTTCTTTCTTGGAAAATTTCTAGACTCATGGTTGAGAAAGAAGCAACCTTCCTTTTCCTTATCTACATCTGAAGCAGAGTACATTACAACAACTTCTTGTTGCACTCAATTCTTGTGGATGGAGGAAAACTTGCAGGATGTACAAGTGTTCTATGATTACCCTATTCAACACAAGTGCAATAAGCATGTAAAAGAATCCATTTTTTCAGTCCAAGGAAAACCATATTCCAATCAAGTATCATTTATTAAGAGAGAAAGTTGCAAATCCAATTGTGAATATGGAGTATGTTCCTACAAAAGAACAAGTTGTTGATATTTTCACCGAGCCACTTCGTAGATAACAATTTGAGTATTTGAGGTAAAGATTGGCAGTTGTTTGTATTGCCTCCCTACATTAGATCTTTGTTCAAAAGGAAGAAAGACAACTGCTGTGTTTTCAACATATCAAGATGAAGTTGCTAGGTCCATGAGAGATCATCATTACATAGAAAGATTTTTTACAAAAGGAGCATGGTGATAGGGGGAGGATGTTGGTGTATTTTCCGTTGATGTTAAAGGGGTAGAATAGTAATCAAATACAGCAAATAAAAGGGAGAGATAATAATGATTAAACAAAGAGTAAAAGGATAGGTGTTAATGATCAAGTCACAACAAGAGAAACAACATGATATAACAACAACAACATCACAACAGCATTATAAACAAAGCATAAGAGAATTACATCTATGGGGGAGTAGTACCCAAAAGAGAAAATCATACTTTGATACGGATGTTTTGCTTGATATTAGTGTTGCGATCAATGCCAAATGGGGATAATGTTGGAAATATGTTGTCATTGATGGCAAAAGGGTGTCCATTGATGTTAGTAGATGGAACATGTGTCAAAGAAAGTCTCGGGAGATCCAGTTCCAAGCACAATAAGCAAACTTAAGGAGTAGCATGGATGAGAGGTGTGCAAAGAATTTGGAGCTAGTTTTTGTGTAGAAAACAAAATCAAATATAAGTGAACCCCACTTAGATGGAAATAGCTCAGAAATATTCTAGTGATATGTAGACGTTATAAAGTGGCCTCTTGGATCAAAATATAGAGCCAACCAAAGTCTGGTGACCTCAACTCAAAGTTAGTGGAGATAAGAGGTGGTTGGGTGAGTTTTGGAACATAGAAAAGGTTGGAAGAAGTGCCAAACCTCATGACATGAGTGGCAGAGTGGCCAAAAGAGTTTCAGGTTGACATGGATGGAAAATGCAGTAGTAGGGAGCATGCTCATTAACTCAGGCGGAGCCCACCTGACACAGTGGCCCGATGGAGCAAGGCCGACTGATAAACCCCAACCATTCTTATATAGAGCTCAAAATTAGTTAGCAAGATGATGCCACATTGAGAGACCTCCCCCAACAGGTGCACCCCTCAGTTTTGCAAAGAGCGCACAAAGAGAAGGCATCAGGTGGTGGGCATCAGGACACATAAGCAAAGTATCGTCCAATGAAAAACGAGTGGGAGGTCCCCACTTTGACAACTTATCTCACTAAGGGTGATCCTGAAGAAGAAATCACAAAGGCATAACATAGAGGTAATGCAACAAAGCATTGACCCGGCAAAAAACAAAGAAAAATGGCTTAACTCGATGACCTTTTTTTTTACAATTTTTTTAACAAAGGAAATAGCTTGCAAAACCAAGGATCAAGGGATTTCTCACTCCTCTATAAGGACATGTGGAAACATACAATTGGACTGAACTATTTAAGTGATGATGTCAACATAAGCCAATTAGCGTTGGACATGTGGCAGTCGCATTTGGAATTATTTAGCAACCAAAAGGCCTATTTCTTGGTGACACATGTCACCAATAATTGGTCAACACATGGTATAGGTGATGTGAGCATGACTTCATCCCAATAGATGGAGCTTGACGTTTTGTTAGGAGTGCGTAGAGAGGAAGTTATGAGCATATGGAGCACTAGGACATGTCGATATTGACAGCTTGGCATGTGACAAGTAATTAAATGAGGTCGGGAGGACCCAGTAGGACAATTAAGGCTGCAAGGTCTATCCTAGAGGATTGTTAAAGTGAATGAAGTAGAATCACCAAGAGAGGAAAGGGTTAGGACATATCAGACTAAAAACAAGAAATGGAAGCCAATTAAAAAAGCACCAGGGTAGTCCCCATGGGAAACGTTGAACTGAAAGATAAATCATGATGGTTTATAAATAGGGCATAAGGGAATGTAATAAGAGGCAATGCGCTAGGATAGAAAGAGCTATGGGCTAAGCCCTGACCCTTGGTCATTTCACATAGAAATAGACCATGAGCATGGCATAATAACAAAGGGGATAAAATACAAAGCGTTGGGCTTGGGAGCTCCGGGCTTAGCACTAGGACATAATGTTTGGTCGTTTTGCGTAGAAACAAGAGCAAGAGCCTGGAGCATAAAACAACGGAATTTGGCCCCTCATAGGTAAAAAGAGGCTTAATACCTAAAGGCCTAGCCAGTAGTCACAAAGACCTAGTCTTATGGAAGAAAATAGGTAAAGGGTTAGAAGAAACAGTGCTAAAGACCAAAAGCTATGGAATTGGCAGAATTCATTTAATAAAAAATGTGGCAGGGAAATTTAACAGTGGAATGGATGAGTCGACAACTATTTTTCGTACCATGTTGAGCCAGCGTTAAAATGATAGTTGAGTGGCACACTTGGCTGTTAAAGACAAACATAACAGAACACTGAATGTATGAATAAGTTGGCAACAAATTGGGCATTCAAGCCAAAGATAACTGCTAAGAAAACTAGAAAAAGCACTACTAAAAACTGTAAAAGGCCAAAATTGCCAAAATTAGTGAAATAACCATGGAAAATTTTAGGGGCTAATATTCCCAAGTGGGCTAATTTTCCATGGTCTTTACAAAAAAAATATTCGCCAATTTCCTTTTTTTTCTAAAAATGATTCGCCCAAATTTTGTAGTATACAATTTGTTTACCATAAAAATTGTTAAAAATGTATAAGGACTATATATATAAAACTATTAGAAATTTTCATGTTTTTACAAATATATCAACAAACATTTTATAATTTGCAATTTGGGGACTAGTAAGTTTCATTAAGGTTTTGTTGTAGCGGCTACAACCACCCTCCAAAATTTTTCCTTAGCTTTTTTTTGGAGCCTTCCTACCAACCTTTCACAGTAGCATGTATTTCCTTTTCAAGTACACAAGATTCAATAATTTTCTTGCAGAATGACAACTTGTCCATCAAATATTGTTGCATCCCCCTCATAGGCTATTTCTCCGGAGTTGGTCCAACTGCAGGCTAAACAACTCCCTCAAGAAATTTTGAAATTCTAGAGGGAAACCATCCTTCCCTCCAGAAATTGTGCAATTCTACCTGGCAGCTTGCTAGGCTCCAGAATTGCACAAATCTGCCTATCACTGTTCACTGGAAAAAATGCGCAATTCCTCCCAGTAGGATTGTTCAACCCAGAAATTGCGCAATTCTAGGCAGTAGTCAACTGCTCTACCTAGAAATTGCGCAATCCGTCTAGGCAGCCAGCCTAGCTGAGCAGACTATTGTATGTGCAGTTGAGTTGACCGGTTCCCTCTGAGGCCGAGAAAAATTGATTTCATGCATGGGATTCTTCTCTGAAGGCAACATGCAAAGGCATCCCTTGATTTAGGGATCTACTTTTAGCAGCTGGAGGTTGCATTCAAGGAATAATTTCAGAAGCCTCCCACCAAGTGTCGCTCTTCCTAGATTTGTGGCATGCACGTCACATCTTTGATTTCACAAAAACTCATGAACAAAGCTCATTCCTCACATTGACCTTGCATCTCTAACATCCCGCATTGCATCTAGGAGTCATCGACACATTCAACTCAACTATTTTGGGGTAAGCTCGCCTTCCATGTCTTGTGTTGCATTTTCATCGTTTCTTGTGTTTTTCTTTGTGTGAATGTTGTATGCTTGATTTCAGTGAGTTCTTGCTATTGTTTTGATGCATGTTAGCTTGTAGAAGCATCGTTTCAGTTTTCGTTCACATCTCACTTCTGTTGCATGCATGACACTTTTTTGCATAGATGGTCACAGTTGCAGCGACTCACTTCACACACATGCATGCTTTCCCATTTTTTGAATCTTGCACTTGTTGTTTGCATGAATGATCATTCACTCTTGTTTGCACTCATCTCATCATGCATTCACACTTCTCATGTTTTGAGTCGCCCGTCGATCGGACTGGACTGCCTTGTACCGGATCATGTCTTGCCTGGATAGCACTGTGCAATTTCAGAAGTGAAGGCTCTACCTTCCCTCTAGAAATTGCGCAAGTCTAGTTAGGTGCTTACCTCCAGGCATGCGTTGCATAATTCTTTGAGGCAGTGTCCTGTTAGTTCTAGAAACTGTGCAATGCAGTTTTCTGGTTGAATGTCATTGCTGGCTGAAATTACACATTGCGTAGTTTCAGTCCTCAGTAGGCAAGGATGGATTGTGCATTGCATAGTTCCAATAGTCAGTCAACCTCCTGACAACCCAGACTGTGTCTTGCGTAGTTTTAGCAGTCAATCTCCCGACCTCCCGGTGGAAATTGCACAACCTTCATGATCAATCACACAGGTATGTTGCAAGTTACTTCTCAAGTTCGTTTTGGTTTTTGACTGATATATTTCTTGCCATGAGTGTTTCCATGTCTCCAGGTATCACAACACAGGTACAATGGTTTCGAGGAGAGTAGAGTTGAAGACACCGTTCAGAGCACACTTGGGGATGTTGTTATATACCTAGGGGGATAATATGGGGTACAAAGGGAGGTACCCAAGGGAATAATGTAATAATGGGATGGGCCATAGTAATAAATAAGGTGGTTAACCCGTATCATGTAAGGGACCAAAAGTAGTTAGTAATAATGTAATGGGCCCATGGTATTATATAGATGGTATTGAGGGAACCATGGTAATGACCCATGGTATTGTATGTATGAGGCCTATATAGAGGCTAGAGAATCCACATTGAGAGATGTCAAGGAATATTGTATGAACAAGCATATGGCTTGTAGAGTGTTCTCCTTCCTTAAGGAGTGAATGTATGGTGTTGCCATACCTTAAGGGTTTTGATATCAATAAAGTGAGTCATATCTATTTCTATCTTATTATTTCTGGGCATATTTGCATTATCACATATTTTCAGATCAGATCTATAATAGATGTAGTTGATCAAGTGTCTATGAAATTTCCTACCCACGAAGACATCAAGTTGTTCGTAGACAAGGACATCAAGATATGATGGCAGTAGCATCACAACAAGAAACACCATCAACAACAACTGAAGGCAGCATACCGGATGCAATGAACGCAAGAGGAAGGTTGATGAAAACATAGAGGTGGAACAAAGTTGCAAGCTCAAGCAAGATCCACTTGTGATGAAAGAAACTTTGGAGACTCAAGCTATGAGGTGATGATGTGACATGAAGATCACGTGAAGGCAGAGAAAGGAACAGAGAAGGAGTTTCATATTCTAAAGCAACAACTCAAGGAATAACATGAGTTGCATAGACGAGATAATGGGTTGCAGCAGGAACAGGTACAACAGGGGGCACAACATGCATTCCCGAATGAAACTGTGCCTGTACAAGTTATAGATCCATCCCAGTAGATGGCACAGAGCAGACAAGGTGAGCAATGTTGTTGATCGCATGTAAGGGAATTTAGCAGCATGCATGTCATTGTTCGCACACATGTGATCCCACCCATTTGGCACACTCACCAAGGCGAAGACAAGAAACAAGTCCAACTGGAGCTGAACATGTATTTTGCAAGTCGATGCACACAACCACTAGCACATGCTTGGATATTAGCACAGACACTATGCATCAACATGTTGTTAGTCCAGTCGCACCTAGGACGACCACACACATGCTATTGAACGAGTTGGATGGAGGAGCCGTATCAGTGTACCCAGATGAAACATAAGCAAGAGTTCGCTTTAGTAAGGTGTCACCATTGAGTGCACAGACACCATCATGGACAAACAATCTTGGCATCAGTTCACCACCATCGACCATCACAAGGATGTCAAGAGTTGGTCTCACCATAATGGTCTGAGTGTTAGAGATATCTTGCTTGGCTTGCTCAAGCCATTTTTTCTCACATGGGTACATGTGAAGATCATAGTAACGTCTTGTCAAGTGTAAGTTCAAGTGTTGATAGGGGATGTAACAGTCATAGAGTAGATGAAGAGTCATGAGGGTAGATGAACTGTCACAAAGGGGAATGTCAAGGGTCACCCCACTGTTTGCTATAAATAGCACCTCATAACTCATTGTGGAGGCTTTTGGTCAGCCAAGCTTCCGATAGGACTATATTAGAGAGAGCTTGGACAATATTGTAACAAGCCTTGGCTTCTCCACTGCACAGAGCTAGTACATTTGTTTGGAGGAGTAGGTGGTTGTGGCTGTAACATTCTGAAGGCGGAACTAGTGGTTGGGCATGGATGTATTGTATGACTAGAACTTGAACTTCTTAATATAACAAGAGCCAACACATTTCATGCATATGTTGTATTGTATTTCAGCTATCTATTTACTCTAAATGATATATGTATTTGTTTGCTTATGCATGCATGCATAGCTATTTCTATGTATGTATGTATGAATCATTTTGCAATGTGCTATTGGTTTAACTATCACTTTGGATTACTAGCTAACTTGCCTTCCATGTTGTGATGCATCCTTACTCATGTGTTCCCTTCTTAACTCCGTGCTATCACAGGTTTCCAAGGGGCACACTCATCTCAACCCTTGTGTGTTAGAACCTCTCATGCACCTTCCTTAGCTCACTACATATGTCACACCCTTGCTACCAACAGAGTTATCTTACATGCGTCTGTGCGAAATCACTGTTAAGGCATTACCGTATGACCCACTGTTGGGACTTCTACACCAAATGGTATGAGTTCTAATTGGGACTTCTTATGAGGGAGATCCCCTAACATGTTGCGGGTCCAACACCATCAAAATCTCTAGTGCTAGAAGGAGGGCCAGATGATAAGAGAAGCCCTCATCATCTATTTTGAATTTTTTCACATCTATCATGGAGTTTGTTATAGTTCGCCCTCCAAAATGTCTATCCAGCGAACATATATTTCACATCAAGAGGGAGTTCTAGGATCACTTGTCACAAATCACGTATGATGGTGAAGGTGAAGTGGCCCGACATGAGCACTTAGATGACTTCCATGTGCTCATGGAGGGCATGGAATATTTCAATGAAATAGAGGTATGTTCATTGCTCGTACACACACTTCGCGACCACCCATCACAATGGTGTGGCACACTACCTCATAACTCCGTGCACTCATTCAAGAAGTTCAATGATACAATTGAATCTATTTTCCACCATTTTGATCCTAAGGTACTTGATAAAAAATTGTTAAAACAACGGAAGGCCCCGCACAAGTCACTTATGGATTTTTCGAAGTGATTCTGTCTATTCATGTTTGAAGCCCCGAAAGGTCAGATGAAATTTCAGTATCTCATGAAGATATTTGAATATTTCCTTATCTAATCTGTCAATTCCAAGAATAAGTTCAAGCTTAAACCCTGCTCAGCATACTTCAGTGATGGAGTTTCACAATCACAGACAGACATGGTCATTGTCACAAGTGACTTTCTACCGTCCCCTTATCAAACAACTCCACCATCGCAGAGTGATGTGGGACAACATGAACACATTTTTTGAACCATTACATATTCCCGACATCGCTCCTTCCGATTTTTGTGCAAGCTTGGTTGGGAATCCCATGGGTTATCACATGTATTTCGTACCTCAACCTCCATCCTCGTATTATGATCATCCTCCGGATTGCACTGTCTTGTGTTCTTCCATTCTGGACTCTACACCTATTTTGAACGAGGATCGATCTATCAACAGAGTTGGTGTTGCACAACCAACATGCACTATCATTCACGAAGAGTATTATTAGGAGCTTGAACATCCATTGGAAGTAGAGGAGCATCCTCGTCTATCCGTACCTCCTCCGTTTTTTCCTGACCTCCTTAGTGACCCTGCCATCCTGAATTTTTCATGTGTATCTCTATCCACAAAATAAGCCATTGTTGATAATTTGTAGGAAACACCAGATGTCAGTCCATCATCTGACAACGGAGAGGACCAATTATTATTTGGACATCCACTTGATTTTTCATATATTATTTTTGGAAACGCAGAGGATGAACATTCTTGCTTCTCATCTACCCCTTTGTGCGATTCATCAAATCATGAGGATGCCGACCAAAATCCTAAATTTTATGATTTGGGTTGTCCTGATCTCTTTACCTCATCATCCGATCATGATGTTGATTCACTCATTGTTAATCCATCTAAGCCACTAGTCTACGATGATCCATCTTTCAACGAAGTTGAAACCCTTCAGACTGTCAGGGCAGTTCATCCCGAGATGATGGTTATATCAGGCCCTCACTGTCATAAGGTTGGTTTCACTTTTGATCAGGAAATTTTTCAAACATGCAAGGCTCCTCATCACTCATCTGTATGTATTGAAGATCAATCTAACACTTAGATTTCACTTCCTCCACTCGAACTACACGATCCCATCTCTCATGCATTGGAGGAATCTTACTCAGCAAGCACACTTGTGCAACACAAGTGGTATACCTTCCTCATGTGTTCTTGCATGTCACAATCAAGAGTGTGTGTATGCTTAATATTTTCAAGTAGTGTCACACAATATCATGGTAAGTCCACATAGTGCATGTCATGTGCTTTCACTCATTTTTGTTCTGTGGACGCTTGTAAGCTCGGAGTATGTCTGTTTTCATTGTTATATCTTTCACATTTGCTAGTTCACACAACTATTTTGTTCGCGAACCATGCCTTCACCAACATGGGTCAACCAATGTACTAGTGGCTACATTGGAAATATCACTTCATGTGATCAGGCCCATGCACCATTAGCTTAGGAGTAGGAGTAGTGTTTGCTTTCAGTTTGCTTGCTTGCATGCTTGTTTGCTTTCTTGCTTTTCATGCTTGTTTTTCTTCTTGCTTGTTTGCTTAATCACTTTTCTTTCAAATTTACTTCTGATTCTGCTTTGCTTTGCTGTTTGTTTTTTTTTTCATAGCTTAGTTTCGCATGAAACCATGCATGACTCTTGAAAAACGTTGCGTAAAAGTACAAGAGGCCTTGTGCAACTATCACTACTTGGTTATCTGTCATCCTGTCTCTATATGATGAACTTGTTACTTCTATTCCATGTTACGTTGATGGAAAATATGTACTGTTCGAAGTGAACCTTCACAAAAACACAACGCTTGCACACTAACTAGTGTCACATACCCTAGTCAGTTGTTTTTGGGTTAACCCTTGGCAGCTCAATGAAGTAGAGTAATTTGATGGGGAAAACCTTGACAAGCACGTCAGAGGTATATAATAAACTACTTCTATGAAGGAACAACCTCTTCTACTCTCAATAAGTCGAGATCCCTCTTCCGCCTCTAAAATCAATAAGTGATATGCACATTTATGAAAAATGAAAAAATTAAGGGTGAAAATTTTCAAAAAATGAAAAATGAATCAGGTGAAAGAAGAGAAAGGCTTCTTGTGTAGAGAGGTGATGCAAGTAACTCTGCCGGGATACTGACTAGGCTCGCTGGCAGCAGAGCGATGCTTGTGTTCCTGTGTGACTCTGCTAAGGTACTGTCTAGGCCTGCTGGCAGCAGTGCAACACTAGAGATGAAACTAAGACTCTAACGACTATACTGCTTGTGCACTAATATACCCCTCAACCCCAATCGAAACAAATGTGTTGACTTGTCATGGAATGTGTGTCAATCGATCAAGAGCTTGGTAGATGCTACATCTTACAATCAAGTGTGAAAACTAAGACAAATTGAGAAATGAACAATACTTCCAGAGATGTTAGACTTTATTTTCACGAACAAGGTCCATTTAGAGAGTTGGAGCTCTACCAATGTGTCACCAAGTGTTGTAGAGGCTACAACCACCCTCCAAAATTTTTCCTTAAATTCGTTTTGGAGCCTCGTTACCAACCTTTCACAGTATCATGCCTTGCCTTGTCATGTACAAAAGCTTCAGTGATTTTATTGCAGAATGATAGCCTGTCCATCAAAGCTTTTTGCATCCCCCTCATAGGTTGTTTCTTCGGACTTGGTCCAGCTACAGGCTGAACAAACCCATCAAGAAATTGTGCAATTCAAAAGGGAAACCAATCTTCCCTCTAGAAATTGCGCAATTCTGTCTGGCAGCTTGCTGGGCTCCAGAATTGCACAAATCTGCCTATCACTGTTCACTGGAAAAATTGTGCAATTCCTCCCAGCAGGACTTCTCAGCCCATAAGTTGTGCAATTCTGGGTAGTATTCAGCTGCTCTGCCCAAAAATTGTGCAATCCCTCTGGGCACGTAGCCCATATCCCTTCCAGAAATGCACATTTTTTTCTCCCATTTGAGCAGACTATTGCATGTGAAATTGAGTTGACCGATTCCCTCCGGGATTGAGCAAAATTGATTTTAATGCATGGGCTGCTTCTCCCAAGGAAATATGCAAAGGCATCCCTTGATTCAGGGATCTACTTTTAGCAGTTGGAGGTTGCATGCAGGAATCATTTCAGAAACCTCCCACCAAGTGTCACTCTTCCTAGATTTGTGGCATGCATGTCACATCTTTGATTTCACCAAAACTCATGAACCAAATGCTGCAGAGCTCATTCCTCACATCGACCTTGCAACTTTGACATCCCACATTACATCTAGGAGTCTTCATCTCATCCAGCTCAGCAGTTTTGGGGTAAGCACGCCTTCCATGTCTTGTGTTGCATTTCTGTCACTTCTTGTGTTTCACTTTGTGTGATTGTTGTCTATTTTATTTTAGAGAGCGCTTGTTGTCATTTCGATGCATGTTAGCTTGTAGAAGCACCGTTTCAGTTTTCTTTTGCATCTCACTGCTGTCACATGCATGACACTATTTTGCACAGATAGTCGCTGTTGTGGTGACTCGCTTCACACACATGCATGCTTTCCTGTTTTCTGAATCTTGTGCTTGTTGTTTGCATGAATGATCATTCACTCTTGTTTGCACTCATCTCATCATGCATGCACACTTCTCATGTTTTTAGTCACTCATCGGCCGAACTGGGTTGCCTTGGGTCAGACAGTTCCTTGTCCGGCTAGAAACTGCACATTTCTTGAAGTGAAGGCTCTACCTTCCCTCTAGAAATTGCATAAGTCTAGCCATTGAGAAATTCCTGGAGGCACTGTCCTGTTAGCCCCAGAAACTATGCAATGTAGTTTGCTGGTTGCATGTCATTGCTGATTGAAATTGTGCATTACGTAGTTTCCGTCCTCAGTAGGCAAGGCTAGACTGTGCATTGTGCAGTTCCAGTAGTCAGTGAGCCTCCTAATAGCCTGAAATGTGCCTTGCGTAGTTTTGGTAGTTAGTCTCTCGACCTCCCGGCAAAAATTGCCCAACCTTCATGATCAGTCACACAGGTATGATGCAAGTCATTTCTCAAGTTCATTTTTGTTTTTGACTGACATATTTCTTACCATGAGTGTTTCCATGTCTCCAAGTATCACAGGTGTTCATCTACCCCTTAGCAGCACATGTACAATGGTTTTCGGGAGAGAAGAGTCGAAGACACCGTTCAGAGAACACTTGGGGATGCAGTCGATCAAGTGTCTATGAACTTGCCCACCCATGAAGACATCGAGTTGTTTGTAGACAAGGACATCAAGATATGATGACATCATCATCACAACAAGAAGCACAATGAACATCAACTAAAGGAATCATACCATATGCAATGAACGCAAGAGGAAGGTTGTTGACAACACATAGGCGGAACAAAGTTGCAAACTCAAGAAAGATCCACTTGTGATGAAAACAACATTGGAGACTCAGACTATGAGGTGACGACGTGACATGAAGATTGCGTGAAGGTAGAGAAAAAAATAGAGAAGGAGTTGCATGTGCTGAAGCAGAAACTCAAGGAAGAACATGAGTTGCATAGATGAGAGAATGAGTTGCAATAGGAACATGTACAACAGGGGGCACAACATGCATTCATGGATGAAACTATGCTTGTACAAGTTATAGATCCATCCCAGTAGCTGGCATGGAGCAGAAAAGGTGAGCAGTGTTTTTGATCGCATGCAAGGGAATTTAGTAGCATGCATGTCATTGTGCACACACATGCTATCCCACCCATTTGGCACACTCACCGAGGTGAAGACAATAAGCAAGTCCAATTGGAGATGAACACGTATTTTAACAAATCGATGTGCACAACCACCAACACATGATTGGAGATTAGCGCAGACATTATGCATCAACATGTTGTCGGTCTGGTAGCACACAGGACAACCATGTGCATGCTATCAGATGAGATGGATGGAGGATCTGTATCAGTGTACCCTGATGCAACAGAGGCAAGAGTTCACTTCAACAAGATGTCACCATTGAGAGCATGGACACCATCACGGATGAACAAGCTTGGCATCAGTTTGGCACCATCGACCATGACAGGGATTTCAAGAGTTGGTTTCACCACAACGGTCCGAGTGTTAGTAATGTCTTTCATGGCTTTCTCAAGCCATTTTTTCTCACATGGGTACATGTGAATATTTTATGTAATGTCTTGTCAAGTGTAAGTTCAAGTGTTGATAGTGGATGTAACAGTCATAGAGTAGATGAAGAGTCATGAGGGTAGATGAACTGTCACAAAGGGGAATGTCAAGGGTCACCCCATCCTTTGCTATAAATAGTACCTCATAACTCATTGTAGAGGCTTTTGGTCAACCAAGCTTCCAATAGGACTATCTTAGAGGGAGCTTAGATAGTATTGTAACAAGCCTTGGCTTTTCCACTGTGCAGAGCTAGTACATCTCTTTGGAGGAGCAGGCGGTTGTTGCTATAACGTTCCGCTGTTGGAACTAATGGTTGGACATGGATGTATTGTATGAATGGAACTTACACTTCTTCATATAACAAGAGCCAACACATTTCATGCATATGTTTTATTGTATTTCAGTTATCATTTTACTCTAAATATGTATGTATTTTTTTGTTATGCATGCATGTATATATATTTATGTGTATGTATGTATGAATCTTTCTGAAATGTGCTATTGGTTTAACCATCACTTTGGATTGCTAGCTAACTTCTTTTTGTTGTTGTGATGCAGCCTTTCTCATGTGTTCCCTTCTTAACTCCATGCTATCACAGGTTTCCAAGGGGTGCACTCATCTCAACCCTCGTGTGTTAGAACCTCTCATGCACCTTCCTTGGCTCATTGCATATGTCACACCCTTGCTACCAACAACATTATCTTACTTGCCTCTGTGCGAAATCGTGGTCAAGGCATTACTGTATGACCCACTACTAGGAATCCTACACCAAAAGGTTTGAGGTGTAATTGGGACTTCTTACCGGGGAGATCCCCTGACATGTTGGTGGGTCTAGCACCGTCAACAGGTTTCTAAATTTTAAGACAAATTTTCATCCTTAAAATTTTCCATGGAAATAACTCAATTTTAACTTGTAGAAAAAAGTTGTTGAAGATTGAAGACTTGGTGAACACAATGAGAGGACTGAAATAAACAAGTCAAAGGAAAACAATAAAAATGCATTCAACAATAAAAAAAGGAAGCCAAAAATACAAATTCGAATTATTTTTAAGTAGGCTTGAGAAAACTGTTTTGGGACAGAGAAGCGATGTGATTTCTGCGAACAAGTTGTGGTGAAGATGCTAGTGTTTTCTCAGTAATTTGAGATTGCTGAAGGTGTTGGTGATTGATAAAATTGATTTATTTTGAAAGAAGAAAAGGGATTCATGAATCTAGTATGAAAATGGATGAAAAATGAATCATTGAGTGTCAAGCAAGTGGAATCTTGAAAAATCAAGGGTTGGTTCTCCTTCTAGTGGGTGCTGGTCAATAATTGGGGTTGTAGCTCAATTCAATTGTAGCTGATAAATCAGGGAGTTGTAGCTTCCCACTAGTTGTATCAAGATAATTGTAACAACAAGTTGTAGCTTGCCTTGAAATTGAATTAAAGAGAAATTTTGAAGACTTTAGTTCCTTATGTGTTCCATTGATTGTTGATATTGTTCATGTCATGCTTATTTAAATAAATTTTTGAAGTAGTTAATGATATCCTATTGTTCTTGCATAAAGTAAAAGAAAGTTTTTAAAGTGATAAAAAATTCTTTCAATACTGATTCACCCCCCTCTCCCTAGTATTGTCCTAGTTTCCAACACAGAATTACATGGATATATTATGCAATTTGATATAAGTTAAATAATAATTTTTTTGATGTTAATATGAGAAAAAATGCTCACAAAAATAAAAAAAATTATGAAGCAAACTCATTGGAGAAAATATGCCAAAAATATCAATTGTCAAAATAATGTTTTTACTACTAAAAAAAGAGAGCACAATGTATTATTTTAACTGATTTTGACAAAAGTGAGGACCATAAATCACTTTAAAATGTATAAGATGTAACACAAATTATACATAAACACCTGGAATGAAAAATAATCAAGAAAGATAAATTGTTGGGAAAATTTGACTATATCAATAAGATTTGAACAACAATGCTACAAAAAGTGTACCAATTAGCATTGATATGATGAAATATTAGATCTTATAACAACACGAATTAATGCAAGACATATCAACAACTTTTATGAAAGAACCATAAATTAGATGAGCTCACTTTCTCCTTGTCACACTTGAAAGGGTTTTTGCTGGCAGAAAAACAAGTAAGCTCTGACACTCTAGAGTAAATGAATCATAGTAAAAATGAAACTTTCAAAACTTATGTATACCTCCCCTCACTAGCATTTTCAATCTTCCTCTAGGTGCCTTTTTGTTTAGCTTTATACTTCTCTTAGGTAGTTGGGGGTAAAACTATAACATAACTAATGTTTTTGTTATATTATTATTATTTTATTTTTTAAGTCAAGAGAAGGCATTTAGAAGGGATTCTTTTTAATTAATTAATTTTATAAAGTAGGTAGGGTCCTTAACTACGTCCATAAAGTATTTATGTTAACCTTATAACTCTGTATTAAAACATATAAAATATGACATCATCAAAAATACCATCGTCATGAAAATCACATGTATAAAATAAGCCAACATCCATTAACATATATAATGAGTATTGTTGTATCACCTTGTTTCTCCCATGTAACATAACATCATAAAAAATATTTACCATGGTCAAATAAAATGTTGTCCCAAAAATAAGCCAATGTCAAAGTATAAAATAAAATTAAGTAAAATGAAGTAACACCATGATAACTCAAAAAAACTCAAGTAAGATCAAGATCTCTGCTTGGACCAACCATGTGATAAGGTGTCTTCTCCTAGTTCTCCCTTTCCTCTCCTTGTATCTCCATGTGCATATAGCGAAGGAGACATCTCTTCTCCCTCCTCCTCTAGTTGTATGGATAACTAAATGAGTATGAGGAGAGGTGCCCTCAGAAGGAGAGTGTACATGAATAGTAGATGCCTAAAGTTTACCCAATGCCAAATGTGTAGGGGAATAAAGAGGTCGCTAAGTGTGAAATAAAGTAACATGATATAAATAAGGGAGTATTTGAGGAGGGATGATAACATGGTGGACTGAATGATGGGAGATGGTAGGCAAATAGGTGAATTCAAATGCAAGCCTAATAGAGTTGGCCTACCATCCATCATTTTGTGTTGGCTGCTACTAGGGCACCTAAGGTTTCAGAAATTTCATTATTCTCAGGCGAGGAAGATGAATTTTTTCAGAAGCATGTGGGGTAGGAGGAGCTCAACGATAGAAGTGACCCATTTGAGTTAACTCGTTGAAGTCCTCTAAGTCTACTTCAAAATGAATGAAAACTATGATCCTTTTATTTATTTTTCCCCTCCATGAAATGTTAATTATTTTATTCTATCCTCTTCTACTTCCCTGTGGCTTGTTATGCAACCATCAATTTTCTAATTATAAAATAACAAAAAAAACGTTTGTTTAAAATCATGTTTAATATAATGCTTATTATTTTGTATACACACATAAGGTAAATATGTAACAAAAGGGGAAGGGTATTGTGAATGCATGCATCTAAGAGAAGTGTAACAAAACATGTATTATGATATGGTAAATATGATAGGAAGAATGAAACATTTCGATGCCCATACGATCTATTTATCAGAATCACGAGACTATAAGGAAGTGCAGTATGTAAACAATCAATTTGGAGGTGTTCTCCCCCTTAGTTACATTAAAATTTAAGGTATGGACAATGGATATATAAAACAAAATATGTATTAGATGCCTCTTATATAATCTAGTGGGAAATATATGGAATCTTTGCAGTTGAGTAAGTTGAGTCGATATCCTGAGCCCATTTTTTATTTTTGCTTCCTAGTAATAGCTATAGATATCAATGTAAATGAGATTTTATGTAAGAGTTTGAGTATAAATAATAAGCCTATGCATGAGTGAAAATGACAACTTTCTTGCATATGATTATACCCAATGATTATGAAATGATTGGAATAGGGAATATTGTTGCAACGTGGGAAGTGAAAAGGTTTAAGTATGATGTGAAAAGAACTTCCTATGCACCATTTCTTATCTTTGGCTTTATTGAGCCATATTAAAAAAAATATTAATTAATTTCTCATAAGAGGCTCAAGGTAAACCGACCTGAATGAAACATGCATGAACCACAAAAAATTGAATCTTCAAAACATAAAAAAATGTTTGACTTGCACAATGGGCTCATAATGGTATGACATGTATCACCATTACAATGTGTGCGATTTGGTGTGGTCTTCGGAGTCTAGATGGGAAGCGTAGCAAGGATTGTGCAGGGCATGTTGAAATTGTGTGGTGTAACCATAACAATAATTCAAACCGTCATGATTTTTTTCATCCAGAGTGACATTCGCGTGTAATTGATAGGGGAGACAAGTTTTTATTTATTTGACCTGCCACAACATGAACTTAGATTGTCATGAACTAGTCAATGGGGTATCGAAACTTTTCAAAATTTTCTTTTACAACAATCTCAATGGTTTTTATTTGATTTTGTCCTTTTTAAACCTGGTTAGGGTTATTATGTCCATATATAAAATAGAGTAATGACTTGTATGGTAATAAAAACCAAAGCATTTTATATTTTACTTGATAATTTTCCCAAATGATAGGATATATAAGGACCTATTGGATGAATGTAAAGAAAAAACATTATGTATATCTGCATGAGGAAATATTGTGTCTAGGCAGTGGAATATGATTTCATATTACATCACTTGTTATGGACCAGGTTTTATCCTTGTCATAGTTCACAAAAAGAAAAAGAAAATGATGGAGCTGTGTCGATGGGGTACCAAGATACCAAATAGATTAACATTTGTGTGGTGCTTTAGTAGGTGTGCTCATAACCTTGACCTCTGTCTATATGTAAAGGCTAAGAAAAAAGGTTTGGGTCATGATGCTTACTATCACGTTTAGTGTAAACATGCAAAATAGGTCATGTAATGAGATTTGAAGCACTTGGTGATTGAGGGGAATAAAGAAGACAAGTTGGACTACATAGACAGGGGAGTAGATAGTCTACTTAGGGATAATCTTGAAATTTAGACACCAAGGCCCCTACATGCATGTCAATGAACAAGCAGGAGGAAAAAATGGGAGAAAGACAATATGGGGCAATTAACCCCTAGCATTGTATTGAACAAACCAAAATAGCCTGTCATTTGCGAAGAAAAATGATTAGCAGAGAGTAGAGATGTAGTCTTTTCTATACTCGTAACTTACAATATTGTATACCCTTGCTCTAAGTGTTAATGGTCCTCTGCAACCATATTTTGACCAATCAAATATTTCACATCATATTAATAATTTTATGTATCCTTTGTCACTTTGGAAAAGACTTTCAATAGGGTGGTAATGTAAAACGCCATGTAACACCACATGTTGATTTGAGAGTAAAACCTGTGTAATGATGTCAATACTCCTTATTTCCCCAGGGGACCCCACCTACTAAGATTAAAATTTTAATTTATTTTGGGTTTATTATTTATTATTTTTAGGAGGGAGAATCATTGTAATAACGTAATGATTTGCACTAATTTTTATGTAAGTGGCTCAACATATTGTAGTTGAGTTATCATTTAAGTGAACTTATCCTCCTACCAATTATCCAACTAGATGACCTTCTCTCTTAAGTGTACACACTAAAAATTTTTGTTGTCCCAATCTGCCATAACTACACTAAGGGAGTCTTGGAGTTCAACAAATTGGTTTTCTTATCAATGACAATAGTCTTATTAAACTCTCAAGTTTCTTCTCCATCTCTCTTATCCTTTGGTTAAACATTTGGAACTATTCCATAAAGTGCTTGCTCTCTTCTTAATGGTGAGCATTGGTGGCTTATATGTCTACCGACCTCTCTCTACCATCTTTACCCATGCTAAATATGCAAGGTTCATGAACTGCATCACAATCAAGGATTGAATTGATTTGATACCAATATTATCTATAGTTGAGGGACTTATATTCCAATCTCCTCACGAATGTAGATACTCTATAGAAATTAACTTCTAACCTCTATTCTTAGTCTTTTATAGAGATCTCAATTCTCAAAATGGATGGTTATTATTTTTGTGTGACCTTTATTTGGATTGATTATATGGTTCCTTATTCTATTTAGTATATATGAGTGAAAACATAATGTTAACTAAATATCCTTGTTCAATGGCTTCTTGTAAAAGTGTCACAATTGTTTCCAAAAGCTTCTATGTTTGTGTTATTGGCTTATTGTGCTAAGGAAAATACTCAACAATGGATAAATCCACTCTAGGTTTTTAGCCAATCACCAACACTCCTCGTGTCTCTAGAATTTTTGTTGTTGGAAGGTGTTTAAATCATTATATTATGACATTATCTGTGATTTCTATTTTATAGCAAGCTTTAACTAGCTCTATTATTGTTCTAGTTGTGGATTAGATCTTCCTGGTTGTTTATGGATATGGTATAAACTAGAAATTATTGGAATGAATGGATCATGTTTTCCATTCCATTAAATGATAACCAACACACAACATTTTGTAGTTATAATTATGCACATTTTACATTCCAACATCTTTTCCTCAATAAGCCACTTGTAAAGGAAAAATATAGCTCTAGAAATAATAAAGAATAAGACCACTTTCTTAAATGGAAATGTAATCAACAATGTTAGATGAATAAATATATTAAAGGAGGGAAACATTACCAAATTTATTTTGACAAAGAGGAAAGTTGTCATTTTTCTTCCAATTACATGAAGCTTGACCTTGGAAGTGAAGGCAACTTAATCAATTCCAAGACTACATTGTTATTACCATGCTTGTGCTTGTGCACTCCATTAAATTTCATCCACTCATTACATTGATAGGTGATCTCACCTCTTTTGTGTTGGAAGTGTGCCTCAATTAAATATTTAAAGATAGAATTTGGGTAACCACGTGCATCAAGAATAACTAAATTAATGTATTATATATTTGGAATCTATTTTCCTTTTAAACAAAATAAAGAGTGTTTGTCATTTTCTCATGCCCTTTTAGGTCCTTCATTTTTAGGACGCAAATTTTGGCAAAATTTGATTAGGATTTGATTGAAAAATGGTTGCGCATGAGACCACCAAAGACAGAAAAAAGAATAAGCCATGAACATCCAAATTCTGAGGATGACTAGAAAACAATGCACAAAGGAAAGAAAAAAAACATTTAAGGCAAAGTTCGCAGTGACAACCAAAGAAAGATAAGCGCAGAAAAGAGTAGTTAAGGAAAAGTTAAGGAGTAGTTTTGAAGAGGACGCCAAGGAAGAACAAGTGTGATGGAGCCTAAAGGAACCCGAGATGATAAGGATCAAAGCAAGAAGTGGGATCTATAAGAGTAAAAGGGAAGATCATAGCGGGAGAGATTTGGGAGTCTATACCAAAATGTTGCTGCTATGCCATTCAAGGAATTCCTTGTTGTTATATATCTCTCTCTTTCTAAGTTTTATGATGTAATATGATCCAACAGTGGTTGGTAGTTTTTCTTGTGATACCACTTGATATGATGAAGGGATGTAATTATGTAATGATATGTATGTTAATGAAAATGGAGTTACAGGAACGTTCTGTGTGTTTGAACAATGATGGAATGATTGGCCCTTTTAAATCTTTTTCTTTAGTATGAAGCCAAATGTTCTTTATTCTTTCTATTTATGTTGCAGATATGTTATTTCTATATATCAAAAAATTATAGATGATAGAATTATAATATGACTACATGAAAGGGTAGACAATTCTAGATGAGATACTTATAATATGACTACATGAAAGGGTAGACGATTCTAGATGAGATACTTATAATATGATTGCATGAAATGGTTTATCTGTTGTGATTATATTTGATGCCATGTTGAAATCCCTTACCATACTAATTCTCGACATGCGTAAGGTGAGACACCTCTTTGTCTCCATAATTAAAGTGAAAATTCCAACATAATGCTATACTACTGCAAACTCTTTTGTTGGTGCCCGGTGTCCAAACTTGGGTCAATCTCTGTTGAAATTTTAAGCCAAAAAATGGTTCTATTGTTGGGACCCTAAGTAATTTCAAGGGATCTGGACCATGGTATCTAGGATCTTGAGAGGAGACCTTTAATATTGGTGGCATGATCAAGTTGATTGATTAATTCTTCAGTAGGCACAATTATGCCAAAAGAAGTTAGAGTGGGTAAAATAAGAGATTTTGCATGTCGAACCTTCTAGTGACCACTACAAAATATTTTGGTGTAATTTCCCTGAAGAAATTCACAATTGTTGCATTAGGTGTAGATCAAGGGAGGAGTAGGGAATCAACATGGATATACTCATACCTAAACTACAACTGATTAGCTGAGCTACATAGGATGGATACATAATCGACAAGAGTTGTTGATTTTTGGGTACAAGCAACCCTAGAGAACTATATTATTGATTTTATGCAGAAGATAATTTATCCTTTTCAAAAGATGAGGCTATGTTTAGGCACGAGTTACTGGGACGTTGCTGAAGGAAATACCCCTTTGGATTAAATTTTTGATGGTGGAAGAAAATTTACTTCCATTCCAGGGACAAAATATGGTAGCTTAAAACTTTAAGCACTAGGGGTAGGATCTAGGGAGGTGATGCGACCTGGTTGTGGAAGATGAAGATGTTGTTGCAATGGATGAAAATGAGCTGTGGAGGGATTGATATTTCAGAGTGCAAAAGAGGTCCTAGATAGCCAATGAATAGTGGGTAAAATATTTACGTGAAGTTTGAAGGTGACAAAGGGAATTATGCTGAATATGGGAGGTGTGGAGTAGCCCGAGGATGCAAATAGGAGGGCCAAGTAGCTTGGAGTTTCAGTGAATGGGAGCGAGTGACAGTTTAGGTTATGTCCAAATGGAAGGTGCTAGAACCTTGGGTATGACATAGATGGAAGGAAGTAGTGGAAGTCCACATGCATCGAAATACGTAAAGGCACTAACTCAACCAAGGCCTATAGTTTGAATAGTGAACCAAGATATCCCTCCTAATGAAGAAATTCATCTTGTGATAGGGAGACCATTTTTTCAAAGATGATGCATCCCCTATAAGTGATACTTCATTACCGAACAACACAAGTAGCACCTTCCTTGACCTTCCCCTGGTACCTTATCAAGACCCTGCTCATTTTATT
Organism: Pinus tabuliformis; assembly: GCA_031772625.1. Lineage (NCBI taxonomy): Eukaryota > Viridiplantae > Streptophyta > Pinopsida > Pinales > Pinaceae > Pinus > Pinus tabuliformis. Next base: position 869,830,424 of record CM062805.1, read on the forward strand.
TCAAAGCTAGCTAAAGTCATAAAATTTCAAAAGGTTTATAATACGTATATATTAATTAATTCTAGGGGTGATAGTAGTTTTCAATCAAGTTCTTCCATATCTTCAAAGCCTATTTTGCGGGGGTTTATACTCATACCTCCTAGTCAATATACAATGGCTGGTAACATAACAGGTTCATTCACCCGATACCTTGAATTTTCAAGACAACAAAATGAAGATGTTGAAAATCACTGGTATTTTTGTGAAGCAGTTTCCCCTTCACGTTTCCCCAATGTATGGGGAAGCCATGGCAGGGTATCTACATGAGCATCAAGAAGGGTCTGTTTCCAGTGATCCTGTCCTCATTGGATTAGAACATCAGATTACTTGAGATTGAGAAGTCTAAGAGCATCCTCCATGCTTGTGGGTATAACTCCACCCTTTCCTACTGCTGGAGTCATACAAGTCCGCTCAAATGGATTATACCAAGGTCACACTCAATTCCATGCTTTCTCTAATCAACAAAATACCTCTCCAACTGAATATTGTGAAATATGACATATGTATGGATACCTTCCCCATCTCTATCCTATCTTATGGAAATATTAAAATGTTAAGAATAATGTTTTCTATGAATTTTGTGGGTCACCAAATCATCACAAAGATAAGTGTAAAGCTCTCGATACTCTGGATGTTCGACTTAATCGCTCTGCATTTAGAGTGAATGAAACTCCTCGAGAGTGAGGAGGTGGAGGAACAAGGGGATGGAGGGAGAGGTATGATCCATTGCTATAACTATGATAAGGAAGGACATCTTGCTCGTGACTGTTCACTGCCTAGAAGGCCTTGGTATTCTCAATGCAGAGTAAACACACAAACAACAAAATACTGTCCCAAATTGATAACTAGGTGGGAGAAGCGTAATAGGAAGAGAGGAGAAAAATTGATTAATGAAGAGCTTCAGGAACCTGAGCTAGTACCAATGTCAAATATTAATGTAGTTTCTAGAGGAGGAAGGAGAACCAGGGAAGATTCAGGTGTTCCTGAACAACCAACAATAATTAGACCTCCATCACCTAAGAGATCATATGACTCTAACCAACAAATGGAGTATTATAGTGATGCAAGATAAATTGTTAAGTAGTTGACACCAGCCGATAACCCACAATTAGAACAATTAGATAAATTAAATTTGAGGAGCCCGAGGTTCTCACAAGACATGCCCTAGCTTGTGATGGAATGGTTTAAATTATTTCTACAAATAATAAGTAATGAGAAGATGTCAAGCTAGTTGCAAAAGAAACTTAAGGCTGTTGTTAAGAATGGATAGTTTTCAGAGTGAATCATCTCTGCAAAATTTCTTTGGTAAAATAAGAGGAGGACTAGAAGTGAATTCCGTGTAGATGCTTATATTGCAAGATTCCAGATCAAGGATTCAGTGCTAGATATAAGCTCTGATGTTAACATCCTACCAAGGAAAACTTGGGAAGCTCTTAGGAAGCCAAAGCTGGAATTCTCCCCAATTCAGTTGCATATGGCCAATTAGTATTGTATTTTTCCCGTTGAACATCTAGAGGATGTTGAAGTGGATATTATAGGGGTAAAAACATATGCAAATTTTGAAGTGATAGATATTATGGGAGATAAATATCCCTATCCTACATTTCTGGGGATACATTAGGCCTTTGAGAATTACGTTGTTATTGATATCAAACAAGAGAAATGACCTTTCAGGTGGTAAGAGTTAGAGTGATTCAACCATTAGATATGTACCAAGGTCCCATATTTACAAAACCAGTGGATGATAGGGAAGAGCCTAGTCTTTTGGACCGGATGTATCGACTCAGTGAAAGGAAAAGATAAGACTATATCAACCCCACAACCAATGGTTCTATTAGTTGGAGGAGTGTTCAAAGCACCAAGGCTGGTTCAGAGGTTGTGTGGGATGATCGATAATAAGGAGACCATGAGTTACATGCTAGAAGATGCGCAATTGTTCATAGTGCCCGTTGGATCAATACATAGGTACAAGATTTTCCTATTTTCAATGGTATAGGATATGCTATTAATTTTGTTAATGAAATTGATTTGAAAGTTGATGAAACACAAAAGATCCCCTTGTTGGACATTACCCTTCATGCAACGCTAGTGAGGTGGTGGGGAGCTCATCGTGACCATATTCGAGAGTGGGAATCTATGAAGTATGCTTTTCTATGTCAATTTGGAGACCTAAGGGATTATTTATATAGTATTACTAAATATGAGGGATGCACTGATCCACAGAAACATATTCAAAATTGAAGAATTAAGTGTACCAAAGAAGGACTTCCTAAAGTGTTGTGGGTACATCAATTTCTTCATACATTGGGAACATTTCTGGAGGCTTGATATGTAAGGGAGGGAATGAGGATACAAACAATTGCATGGGAACCAATGGTAACCCAATTTTCCAGGGATTTTTTTATTTTTTATTTTTAATTTTTAATTTTTTATTTGTTATTTTTAATTTTTTAATTTTTTGATTTTGATTTTTTTTTTTTTTTAATTTTTTAATTTTTTTTTTTTTTTTTATTTTTATTTATTTTTTTTTATTTTTTTTCAGATGAAGATGAAATGATTGCAGGAGTTTTGAAAGCAATTAATAGGGTTATGTTCCCAACAGGGAAGCTTGTTGGGGATTATACTGACCAAGAACACATATTCGAATTGGGGTTCGATGTGGGTTCCATGAAGCCGTTGCTTACGGGAAGGTAAATCAAGACCCCGATGATGATGAATTGAAAGAATTGAGGTGCTTGGTCTTCAAATAGTTGGAAGGGGAGCAAGATATAAAGGATGAGTCTGTTACATATGATTCACATCTATAGCCATTGAAGTTATGGAAATATAATATTGGCATTGAGGAGAAACCTAAGTTAGCTTCCTTACTTTAGTTGCGAAGCTCAAGGGAATTAAAAGAGATTTAGGAGAAATGAAAATCGTCCAAAGCTAGAAGAAAGACCAATGAAGCATTGACCTTATATATTGAATCCTAGAGTAAAAAAGAAAGTAAAGAAGGAAATATATAAGATGTTAACAACTAGTGTCATTTTCTCGGTTGATGAAGTTGAATGGATCAGTGCCATTGTAATTCAGGAAAAGAAAGACTTAGATTACATTTGGGTTTGTGTGGATTATCATAGCCTTAATAATTCCTGTGTACATGACCCATTTCCTACTCCTTTTAGTGACAATTTATTGGATAATGTTGTGGGGAATGAGACATGCTCCTTTACATATGGGTTTTTAGGAATCATCAAGTACACATTGCAGAAGAAGATAAGTGAAATGCCACATTCACAACTGAGTGGGGTTCATATGTAGTATATATAAACTGAAAATATATAAAACTTGCAAATATGCCAAAAAAATAACACAATATATTACTAGAAGGACAATCCTTCTTTATTGATATCTTCAGAAAACCCTTGAGGTAAGGTAACACCATACAACTACTCCTTAAAGAAGGAAAATACTCCACAAGCCATATTCTTGTTAATAAAACAATCCTTGACATATCTCAATGGAGAGCCTCTAGCCTCTATATAGGCTTCATACATACAATACCATGGGTCTCTCAGTAATACAATGGGCTTATCACATTATTTCTTAACTAGTGGTCCCTTGCATAATGTGGGTTAAACACTTAACTATGGCCCATTTATTTATCATCCTCACATTATTACATTACATTATTCCCTTGGGTACCTCCCTTTGTACCCCATATTACCCTCCCAGGTATACTACATTCCACCCCCCATTGAGATATGTGAAGTATTGTTATATTGAAAAGCATATGGATTGTGGAGTGTTCTCCTTCTTTAAGGAGTGATTGTATGGTTCTACCCTACCTCAAGGGTTTTGATTGAGCCAAGAGGCTCATTCTACAACCCAATATGATGTGTAATACTATCCATCCATCATCAAAATTGAAAATTTTCTCATGTCGGTCAAAATAAAAATTTAAAAAATCTAAAAATATAAAAGTTAAATAACCATAAAAAACATTTAAATGATATCCGATCATAAAAAATTTTGCAAGTGAAGAAATTGGATCCCTCTCGGCTCATGTCAGATCCATATTTAATATGGATCTATGTTGGTATTAATAAATATATGAAGCTTCTATATTTTATTCTTGTGTTATTTCTTGGGAATATTTGGCATAGTTATATATTTGCATGTCAGATCTACTACATCATATTCTTATCACATGATGCCGTTCAACCTAAAAAATGTTGCAACTCTCTTCTCAAGAATTCTAATTGTAGCGTTTTAACAATATATTCATAATTTTTTTGAAGTTACATGGATGATTGGATGGTATACAACCTATTGAAAAATAAATCCAGTCCCTTGCGGGTAATGGTTGATCGCTATCTACAACTGCACATTTCTTTAAAATTGAAAAGTTGTATCTTTACTGTCCCCTTCGATACTCTGCTTGGCCACATCATCTACTAATATGTAGTATGTGTGAACCCGTCCATAGTCGCAGTTATCCTAAATATGCCTCCACCCTCTAGTCTCAAGTAGTTGCATTCAACTCTAGTACATACAGGTTATTATCGCTGATTTTTCACAACTATGCCTTGATCACTGTCCCTCTAGAAAAGTCGTTGAATAAGGTGGAACAATTTTTGTGGACTGATGAATGTGATATTTCATTTGACACCTTGAAGGAGAAACTTTCTAATACTCCAATACTGGTCCATCTTGATTGGAATAAGGAATTCCATGTGCACTTCTATGCTTCTGGAATTGTGTTGGGTGCCATTATAACTCAACCAAGTGAAGGAAAATTAGATCACCCTATATATTTTGCTAGCAGGAAGCTCTCTATAGCTAAGAAGAACTATAATACCATGGAGAGTGAGGCTGTTTCTATGGTTTATTCTCTTCAAAAGTTTAGGCACTATTTACTTCGAAGGTCTTTTAAATTCTTCACTGACTATTCTGCACTAAAATATTTGGTGAATAAACTTGTTTTAGAAGGAAGGATATGCAGGTGGATTTTTTTTGTTTTAGGAATTCACCTTTGAAGTTATTTTCAAGACGGGGTGAACTAATTTTTTTCCTGACCATGTTTCCCAGCTAGAGTCTAAAGAAGTAGGAGGATTGGTGGATGACTAGATGCCTGATGCAAATGTATTCCGAGTTAAATTCATTCCTAATTATTTAGAAGATATCACTATATTCCTTGATACTGGTAGATTCCATGATGATTATACAATAACTCAGAAAAGTCATATGGTGGTCCATGCTATAGATTATCAACTCATTGCACGACAACTATATAAGATGGGACTAGATCAAATCTTATGGCGATGTGTTCTAGACCATGAGAAGGAAAATGTTTTGCATAAATGTCACTCCAATGTTGTGGGAGGTCATGTGGGAGGAAAAGCCACTACCAGGAAAGTACTGGAAGCTAGGCTGTGGTGGCCCACTCTATTCAAATATGCAAAAGCATAAGCTAAGAAGTGTAATGTCTTCGAGTGTGTTGGTCCTCCATCATAGAGATGAACTTCCACTACATCTAGTTCACCCATTGCAAGATTTTGAAAAGTGGGCTATTGATTTTGTGGGTCCCATCAATCATCCTGTGTGAAATTTTCATGCATGATATATTATCACTGCAACAGACTACTTAACTCGCTGGGTTGAAGCCGCAACTGTCAAGGAATGTATAATTGATACTCTTGAACGATTCATATTTGAAAATATTATTACCAAATTTGCATTTACTCGAAGCATTACCAACGATTAAGGGCCACATTTCATTAATGAGACAGTTGATACGTTATTTCATAATTTTATGATTCAGCACCATATGAGCAATCCTTAGCATCTGCAATAAAGTGGTACAGTCAAAGCCTTTAATAATATTTTGGAGAAAGGAATTACTAAGATATGTTCTACCAACAGGGACAATTGGGATGAATGCGTGCCAACTACTTTATGGGCCTACTGTACCACTTTGAAGAGACTGAACAAGTACACTCTATTCGAACTTGTTTATGGACAAGAAGTGATGGTATTGACCAAGTTTATTATCACTAATATTTTTATTGCACAAGCCACTAAGATGACAGATGATGAATCCATTGCAGAATGATTACATGAGCTATGGGAATTGGATGAAGTGAGGTTCCTAATGGAGCTTCAATAAAATACTGAAAAGGAATGACAGAAGGCCTGGAAAAATCGACACGTAAAGAAGAAGTCCTTCTTTGTTGGTGACCAAGTCTTGCTCTACAATAGAAAATATTTGAAGCATCTAGGGAAATTGCAAATGTGTTGCCTTGGCCCTTTCCTTATTACTGAGATATGAGATTCATGAGCTGTCAAGCTTACACAACTTGATGGAATTTTGTTTCCAAGATGGGTGAATGGTGCACCCTTGAAGCCCTTCTATGGCTAATACAACTCTTAAGTAATTGTTGATCTTCAAAAGGGGGTCAAATTTAGGTTTAGGATTGAGTTAGTCATATCTGTTTGGTTTTTTAAGTAGTTTTGAAAATAAGTGCGCTTGCAACTCACCACAATCGATTGTGGTCAGGGAGGAGCATATGTTAGTTGTCTTATATTTCAAAGTATGTAATAATTAGTAGAGTATTTTCAATTCATTATTATAATCTTTCCTGTAATACCCCCTAAAAGATATTATAATCTTTCCTATAATACCCCCTAAAAGATTTTGATTATCTATTTTCTATATTTGTCATCATTCCCTATTGATTGGTCATAATTATCAGACGCCTTTCCAGTATTTTATGTCATCCACCTGAGGTCCACATAATGGTCATCATTATTATCCTAATTTGAATCAATTATGGGAGGTTGCCATATTTATTATTTAAATGGTCTAATCACTCACATCATGTCAACATTTTCTATATATTATGCACGATGATGCTGAAGTTATCCATTGTAAGAAGTTAGTTGGTTGAATTGGTCACCTTGAATATACTGTCAAGCTCATCTATCTCTTAGTCCAAATCTAGGCCTCCTGTGCATATTGTCTATAGTTTCCAAGTTGTAGTGATGAAATGTGTATCTAATATTGTTGTTCCTATAGGTCTGTCATATTCTCGCATTACAAATATGGAGGATATTCTTGGAAAGCATGAAAAGGCATCACTAGTTGATAATGATCTTCTTGATTCATTCCACTTCCCTACACTCCAACACGAGGTCTTCACAGATTCTTTAGCAAAGCAAGATGATATTAATTCTTCTTAGTTTAAAGTAAAATTTCAAGCATTTCAAAGATCTACATTGATCAATATATGAAACCTACCAGTTTTCGGTAGCATCATAACAATCATGAAGTGTACCAAGTTCCTTATCAGTTGTTTGCATGGATGGTCCTTATGGCTTGACCGGGAGTACTCGATACATGCCAGTGATATTCATAGGTTGACAGGGCTATCTATTGCTAGTGCATATGTCTCATGTGCCTTCCTAAATACCTTCAAGAGGGGTAAAAATAAAGGCGAGGATAATTTTTACACTAAATATGCTACTCAGTGAGGCGATCGAGGGGCTATTATTGATATGATTAATAAGCCATCAATAAAATACTCATTTCATGTTATATCTATGAAAAGTATGTGCCAATACATCAAGGGTGAATGCACCTTAGATGCCATTTCTGCTGCTAAAGCTTGCAACCGAGGGGAGCAACTGAATTGGTGTAGTTACTTATTGAATGAACTATTTGAGGCTTGCGAGGATGCTTATAAGCGGGCTACTTATTTTATTTACAACCACTTAGTAATGGTTATTGCCATGGTGAAGTGGTGCACACCCTAGGGGAGACAAACAAATCCAATGTCAGATGATAATACTTTGGCCCTTGCATGCCTCCCATGGAGAACATAAGGTGATCCCAACAGTAATGAAGTTAACGAGGAATATTTTACCAATTGGTATGCCAATATTGTGAGCATTACAAAAGATATCACTCCTATCCTAAGATCGATTCTGGATGAATAATATCATGTTATTTAGTTCAACATCCACCATAGTACTACCTATATTCAACCCAAAGTTTTTAATGTGGAGACATTCCACATGAAGCCTCTACCTTTCTATGTTTCTTAAGAAGCCTTCCATAATGAGGTCTTCTCCTGACAAGGTGTCAGTTGTGAAATCTAGAATGGAAAGAATATTTACTTGTTTGAAGGAATTCTACCACATCCATCACCTGAAGATAGTTCTGCATCGTCCAAGAATCACATAGCCGAGGAGGTTCTCAGTCCCAATTTTAAATAAATTCAAAGATATTGTTCTCTTTGCTCGAACCACTCTGCAAGATTTCAGTCCCTTGGTAAGTTCCATTCCTTCCTCCTCTGATGTTCATGATGGTAGTCCCCTTAGCACTCACCCACTTAGGTCATTTCCTGTTTCTTTTTCCACCATGGACTCTACTTCTATCGCTCAACCGATAGTACCAGATTCTTTTGATTTTGATACCCTCTTTCTGCAAAAAGATCAGAACAATCTGCCCCATCGCCACTCCCAAATTGTGGACCTCATGGGTGAAGAGCCCCAAGGATACATTGTTGGTGTTTCAATCCTCGAAACCCCCTCATTACACGCTTGCCAACTGTATCCTATCTCGTAACCCATCACCACATACAACATGACCTTCTGCTACCATCTCCAACATTCCAAATACAGGCAACCCTCCTACTGTTGAGACCAAAATGGAAATTGATTATGTCATTCATGATATCACTGAAAAACCCTTAATGTCTCAAAGGTGTATACTAACCCTATTGTTACTATCCTTGTACATGTACCCAGTACCTTGCTTCTAGCACTAAGCCCTAAATTTTCCATAAAAAAATTTGTTTAGCTCAACAAAGACCTTGACTTGTGTCGACAAGTCTTGGGAATTGTGGTACAAACTTGTAATATTGTCCCTTTGTTACCATTGTAGAGTGTCGATGATATTACCACCCAATTCCATAAGGAGAAGAGTCAAGAATGCAAGACCTCCCCACAAGGTCATTATGAGAAGTTAGTGGCTAGTAGCCTACCTTTATAGGAACAATTCTCTTTACCCAATACTATGTCATCTGGTGATATTCAAAGTTTTTCAATTTCATTCAAGTTGCTGCCCCTCAATTGGAGACCATACAAAATAATTTAGTCTCTGGCCATGAACAACAACAAAAACACCTCCTTGCTCTTATAACTGAGCATGATAAATTACTTCATGATAAGGAAGAATTGGAGCATCAGATAGAATATATTAGCAAAAAATTCCATAAGTTATGGCCAATTATTACTAACATGGTCCCTAACATACTAAAGGATTTTTCTGATTGTCCCCTATCTGAATGTGGAAACCATATTGGGGGAAATTTTACTGAACTTTCTACCATAAACTGAGAACTACGTAACACTATTTCAATTGCTCAAAAATTGCTCGTAGACACAACCACTCAATACATGAAAAATATTGAGAAAAAGATAACAAATGCAACGTCTCTTAAAGATTCTCTCCACCAACATACTTTATATGCTCAAGAGGTCTTTTGATATGTCTAACACTGGGCTAAACTACTTACAAAGAAGAATAAGCTGATATATGAGTTGCATCAGCAAGTACATCAATTTTTCAACCAAGCTCTAGTCATGGAAGATATTAACCAACAACAAAAATTATTTTATCTAGTTCATGCATTGGAAAAATAGATCTACCAGTTCGAAGAATACTTTCACACCGCTAAAGCTTTGTTGTGAGACCTGAAGCCACCTGCTCAGAATCATTTTAAGAAGTTGTGACAACTCAATTCTGATGCTAAGAATCAATGGAAAGCCATGATCAATGAACATATGGAACACCCTATGGGAAAACACACTATGCAATTTATTTATCAAACTATAGTTCTCTTGGATTCTTAAAGGTCTGTGATACATGAATATTCCCATTTCAAATCTAATGCCATATAATCAGTTCTTGAGTTGGGTTATTCGTTTAAAGGGAAAACCACGACACAATAAGAAGCAACATAGGAAGGGGCACCACAATAGTAAGCAGGAATAAAAATGTCAAAAAGGGATTGAATTGAGGATGAGTAAATAGATTATAATGGGGGCCTATTGGGTCCTTTGTCTTTGGGATCAAAATTTTGGCAAATTTTGACCAATATTTGACTGGAAAATGGTTGCGTAGGAGATCACCGAAGACAGAAAAAGGAATAAGACAAGAATATCTAGACGTTGAGGATGAATGGAAAATTGTGTGCAAAGGAAATAAGAACAACAATCAAGGAAAAGTTCATAGAGATAGCCAAAGAAAGATAAGCTCACAAAATATCAGTTAAGGTGAAGTTACGGTGGAGTTTTGCAGAGGAATCCAAGGAAGAACAAGCACACTAGAGCATGAAGGAACTCGAGACGAGAAGGATGAGAGTAAGTGAGCAGGATCTATAAGATTAAAAAGGAAGATGGCAGAGGGAGATATTTGGGAGTCTGTACTGAAATGTTGTTTCTATGTCGTTCTTGGAATTCCATGATGTTCTCTATATCTCTCTTCCTGAGTTCTATGATGTAATTTGATCCAACATTGGTTGAAAATTTTTCTTGTGATACCACTTGATATGATGAAGGGATGTAATGATGTAATAATATGCATGTTGAAAAGGGAGTTGCGGGAATGTTTTTTGTGTTTGAACCATGATGGAATGATTGGCCCTTAATTTTTTTTTTTTAGTATGAGACCAAATGTTCTTTTTTCTTTCTATTTATGTTGCAAATATGTTATTTCTGTGTATTAGATGATTCTAGATGAGAGACTTATAATATGACTGCATGAAATGGTTTATCTGTTGTGCTAACATTTGATTCCATGATGTAATCCATTACCTTCCTAAGTCTTAGCACACCTAAGATGAGACACCTCTCTTTCTTCATAAGTGAGTTGAAAATGCCAATGTAATGATAGACTACTGCATACTCTTTTGTTGGAACCTTGTGTTCAAACCTAGGGTCAACCTCTATTGAAATTTTAAGTCAACATGCCCTAGCTCATTGTAGAATAGATAATATACAGATATCAAGCTCTGAATTAGGATAAGAACTTGTAGAAGCATTGTCTTTCCAAGTTTCCAAACTTTTCCTTCTATAATATATTTATATGATTCCCTTTCAATATGATATAATAAAAATTATATTGGGAAAATGCATGCATATCAAGTTATTTCAAATGTTATCTCGTTAAATTTTCAACACAAATCAATTGGGATTTCCTTAATTCCAAACAACCTCCTATAGATGCATATGGTTATTATATATTCATGTACAACCTTTATGGGTTTCTTCCTCGATGTATAGGACATTGTTCATCTTGAATTGTTTTTTCAATTGGGTTGAAATGTAATTACCATAAATTAGAGTAGATATGTTCATGAAATGATAATAATTACCATCTCAAAATTGGATGAGATAAAGAAGTGAAGGCTAAATACTAAAAATGAACCAATTAGGATTATGGTTGGTACTACACACTAACACATAGTATTGAATTGAACTAGGAGTATGTATGACCCTATAGGGATTCAAATCACTGAATACAAGGAGATGAAATGGAATAATGGATCCATTACCAAATTCACCAATCTCTTAGAAATACTAGATTAATGATCTAAAATGAATACATATTTGATTTAATTATTATGAGGAATTCCGACAAGCTGACTCAAAAGATGAGTGATAACATTGAGTGTGTGAGGTGTTCTTCTAAGATACACAATTGCAATGAGTTTAAATTAAGGGAAAAATGATGTCAATCCATTGCTTACTGCTCATCCCTTTCAACAAAAAACCAAAAGTGATTTGGATCTAGTGTTTAAAACCCCACTTTTAACCCCATTTTATAATTGTAAACTATGACTTATAATGTTAGAGTTTCCACCATGGATACTTTGATAAACCCTTGAATAATATAATAAGTTTTATTTTAAAATATTTCCAATAGCTAAAGGAAGGCGAAAGAATTCAAAATTATTGATTCCATGAGAGGGGTGTTGTAAGGGAATTGAGAAACTCATTGTTAGGTAGAAATATATTGCCCATAATTAAATGCCTAATTTCCCTTATCTTCTAGAAATCAGTTTAAAAAAGGGATTGGTGGTTAAACTACCAAATTCCTATGGTTATGAGAAGAGATGGAAGTGATATAAGACTGCCTTAGATTTATTAGTAAAGTACCCTTCTGGAGAATTCTGAATTGACCACATAAAATTGATCTTAGACTATGGAACCTCATGTAGGAAGAGGTAACGGGTATGGGAAAAATTAGAAGGGACACACATTTACACCCACATATAGAGTGAGTAGTGTGCAGGATGCATGTGGAGAAAAAGGAAAAGAGAGATTCGTGGGAAAGAAAGAGACACACATGAGGGGATCTTAGAGTAATATTCAGAGTAGAAGGTGTGAAAAAAACCTTATGAGTGGCAAAATCCTGTGAGAAGATGTAAATCCATTGTTTTCATAAGTGATATTAATGCTAAAGTCTTCAACTTGAGCTAGAAAGAGAGGGACATTAGTATTATGAGTGATATTTTTAAGTAAGAATGAGAAGAACTATTAAAGTGGAGTGTCGAGCTATAAAAAGGGTCTCTTTCACCTCTAATTACCTCACATTAATTTGTAAATCCGGGAACGTTTTGTTATTTCAAAGAGTGTCTCAGTCTGAGGCTATCATTTGCCAGAGTAATTCTAGTAGTATAGTGCTCAAAAATACAAGAGTAAATGAATGCTTGGTTACAACAAAATACTTTTAAAGACTAAACCATACATTCAAAAAACTAAGAAATTTATCAGTCAAGGGTTCAGTAGCATTAACTCATCCCTTTGTAAACTGATGGGCCAAAGGAAATCAGGGAAAATATCGTTGATCTGGAAGCCAGACAGTAAATGTCAATGCCCGCTACAGTCTCAGATCGTTCTTCACACCAAAGCAATAATAATGCAAATGACAGGAAATGGAACGACAGATAAGAAATGGAACAACAAATCAGAAATGGAATAGCAAACAGGAAACTGTCACAGCAATTAAGTTTAATAAGCAGCAACACCTTAGTCTACAGGATCAAATGCAATAATCATGTCCTACAGAAATCAAATGGCAATCCTCTATCTTTAAGGAAAAATCGAACAACACACAGAAATAGAATAGCATTGATTAATAATAGACTATAGAACAACGCTTGAAAGCCACACATACATGCACACGGCACACCTTAATAGTAATATGATCTTGGTAATCCAACTATCAATCTTAGTTATAAAGAATACGACTGTACTTCAGAATGGAACAACAACGTCCATAGATTCAACCATCGCAAGGAAATATAATCTCTAAGATGAATTGAGTAATACCAACAGTCAAGTGTTACAACACAGACATTCTATAATTGAACAGCAACGGTATCCTGTAAAAGCAAGTTATGTCAGTACTTAAGGAAACAAAAATTCATTGCAGAGTTATAATGTTTCTGTCTCAGAAAACGATATCACTTAACAGATCAGATGTAACGGTGTTGTGATATAAAATAACAGAGCATATCAGATTACCGAATAAAACTGATGAGCACACCACGCATAAACCAAAAGTAATATTACAGGAGCAAGTGTTCCTCCAGGGCTGGGCCCTTAGCCTCCAAGGGTACACCGCTTGAAGTTATTCCAGGATCAAAGATGAAATAGCAACCGAGTTTGTATTAATGCATTAAACAGAATTACAATGGATCACTTCTCAACAAGAGTCGATGATCAAAGTCTCAACTTTAAGAGAAATTACATAAAAGCATAACAGACTATCCCGGGCTAACAATGCTGCCCCTTTTTATAATGGCGAAGGCGGAGATGTCTAGGTGAAAAAATAGTTAAAGCAGCGATCCCTCAGGATCAAAGGATCCTGAGGGATTCACCAAACCATTGGTTCTCATTTATCTCTTTACTTTCTTGCGCCGAGCCGATATCTCCATTTCCTTTCCAGGGCTGATACGCTTTGATTTGGTTTTCCTTGTTTGTATATGGTTCCCCGTCAAAGGGACAATGGTTAACCTGGCCTTGTCCTTTCCTTTGGAACGACAGTCTTTCGTTTTTCCTCCTTCCTGCATAAGAAAATGATAATTGTCAGTATTTTTGTTTTGCACATTAATCTTACAGGTTTTATTACAATTCCTTATCATCTACCTAGTTCATGATGCAAAAGGTTTGTAAGTTTTAATGAAAAGATGCTGAAATAATCATCAAAAACATACCTTCTTTAGTACTCCACATGGGGGTGCCAAGGAACTACTGGGTAGTGAAGGACCCCCTTAGTGCTATGTAATTCAATTGTGACAACCATGTGACTAGTAGAAATCCCTAGTTGAGTGGGATGATAGATAACATTCTATTTTTTGTGCATGAAGGAGAGTTTCTAATATATTTGTACACTATAATGAAACCTTTTATTGAGTAAGTGAATCTTCCTCTTATGACATTGAACTTGGCTTAGGGATGGTGATCTACAAGAAAATCACTTTGTAATCAAGCCTATGGTTGGGTGAATAATGGCTCTCTATTCTTCAATTTCAGACAAAGATCAAAAAAATTCAAATACGTGTATTTCTCTTTCTTAAATGAATGTGTGTGTGTGTGTGTGTGTGTAAATTTTCATGGATTATGTTATGATGGGTAGTCGATCATGAATGTGTTGGTGATTTGAAGTTTTGTGGAAATGTGTTTGGTCACTGATTGTAATTCCAATAGGAATGAACTCTGTACTTAGAAATAATATTTAAAGTATGTTTACTTGTACTATCATGGATGTGTAATATATTATGTAATGAGATTTCAGATAAGTGAGGTAAGAAGACCTTAGTAGGTCCTAGCCCAATCAGTTAGGTCTATACCAATACTTGGCAAAGAACCTTTAACATGTAAATAAGGATAGAGCGATTGAGTGAATTAAGAAACATGTTATAAGACTAAAAGCTTAGGTAGATCTTAATCCCATTACAAAAGTACAAGCATTGAATTTAGATTAGAGACCAAGAGGAAGGAGTCTTCATAAAAAATATGATATAAGATGTTAGAAATTTCATTGAATAACTTGTGAACTAATGAAATTCTATTCAAAAGATAATTGGGTGACGTATGTAAATATCACTACCCCCAAGTATAACTATGTTGATGACTAGCTAGATTTTGACCCTATAGGATGTTATGAAAACTTAGAAGTCTTCTTATAATTGTACATGAGAGGGCTAAGGAGTAAGGCATAATGATGGGATTAGTAATAAGTAAAGGCCTAAGGTGAAATGGAAAAGCTCACGAGCTCCCTTGAGCTATCAAGTTCTTAAGACTGATGACTGGGGTTTGTAATCAATTGATGAAAACCTAGGAGGGTGATGATATTTGAGGAGATATTCTTAGTTTTGGCCTCCATAAAAAATCATGGAATGGGTTTAGAAGCCTTGAGTTATTAGATTTACATTGGGAGAGAAATTTCACCCTTTTTGGTAAATAATTGAGTTTTACCCTTAAGATCTCATTTTTATTCCTTGGGAAGAAACCTACTTATGGATATGAGATGAAGGAGTTCTAGAAGCCTTTATAGGTTGAAGAGGACCTCAATATAGTCACAAGGATATAGAAAAAGTATACACCCCATTGGAATTTGATTCAATCAATGGAATAAGGATTAAATTTTATTTGAGAGCCTATAACTCTATTTTTTTAATGTCCCAAAACTTTATCCCCATACATCGGTCATATGGGCTAGTTAGGATAGGTAATGGGCCTAGCAATCGAAGATAGAGAGAGTTGTGTTGGATTCTAGATATGTAGATATAAAAATGTTCATGGATCAATATATTTATGTTATGTGATGCCTGAAGTTAGGATTTTTCTAGAAGCTAGATATTTGGATACCTAGATACCTGAGTTTTTGGAGTTTATTTAAAATGTAACCTGACCAAATATCTGAATTCCTAGTGGATTATATGGGTGGAACCATAAGGTAGAGTAACCTTGCATGAAAGAAACCTTGATGTTAGAGATACAAAGCTATTTGGAATATGACATTTCTTAAAAGTGAGATTTGAATTGAAAAATATAAATCCGAGTTCGGATGATAGGTAGACATAGCACATGGTGGACACGTGGAGTTCATGTAAGCAAATCCCATTTCATACAAGTGAGTAGGGGTATGACCTGGTAGGCTGATGTGCCATGTTAACATGTCACAGTGATATGTCATGTTGACATGGCATGTTAACATGTCATGTTGACATGGCATCGAGGGGCATGGTAGTGTTGATATGAAGGTCTAGGTGTAGTCAATATGGAAAGTGACATGGATATATGATCCAATCTTACAATTAAAAGGATTTTTGGAAACATCTAGATAACCGATTTTCTAGATATCTAGGAACCTAGATATTTAGGAATCCATATATATAGGAATTTCAATATCGAGAATCCAAATATCCAAGAATCTAGATTTTATAATAAATGGGTTTTGAAATCATCCATATAATGGATGTTTTAAATATTTGGGAATCCAACCTTTTTATTAAATGGATTTTTGAAATCTTTCAGACAATGGATGTTCCAATATTGGGGAATTTCGATATCTGGGAATCCATTTATTTGAATAAATGGATTTTTGAAATCATTCGAATAAAATATGTTCAAATATCCATGGAATATAAATAACCATGATTTTAGCTCTCCAAATAATTGGAATTTTGGAAATATTCAGATAGTGGATGTTCAAGATATATACGAATATATATATCCATAGAATGAACTTGTGATGGGGGCACCTCATTAGGTTCCACATGATGGGTGATCTAGACATCCAAGGATTTGGGATACTAGAGAATAGTTGTAGGGAAAGGATAAATGAAATACCTTAATCTAAATATAACTTGATGACTAAAGTGTCTAGTTTGTGGATATGACATGGTGTGATGGTGACATGTATGAACTAGAGTAAAATGTGCTAATTGGCATAAGTTGGTGAACCTTTTGAAGACCATAAATTTATGCCTATAGTTTAGAATGAGATGAAATTTATATCATTGGGAATCTCTTGATAAGTAAAAGTCGATGTTGGCCTCAGATAGGAGGTTTGAGAAGGTTAAAAGAAGAAGAATTCAGATATGCCACCTCCTTAAGGGGACCAATGGGGTTAGACATGTGTACCCCATACTTTGAAAGAGGCCTAGACAGGAACAGGTATATTACAAGGTGGTATTAGAGCTAAGTGTCAACACTTTGGATGAATAGGCTCAAGAGAGAGTGAGGTTGGTCATTAATAATGAAAATTATTTCTTTTATGAAGGAATAATTGTTGTAATTAATTGTTAATTATATATTTAATTATTTGAAAATCAAAGAGGATGGGGTCAAAGTATGTGTATTTATTTTGACAAACTTATATCTATGTATATTCATTTACCAACTAGAACACTAATAGAGAATTTGAGTATGACTTTCAGTTGAAATAGAGCTTCATTCTCAAGCCATTATAGACAAATGGATATATTTAAAAGATAAGGAATTGTGTGGAAATTTAATTTTATAATAATGTAACAATGATGAGTTATTTTTAGCAAATAAAAGCCACACAATAGTAAAGAAAATAATTTTAGTAGTAAGGCATAACAAAAAACGAAAGGAACCTCATAATTAGAGATGAGGAATTAGATGAGAGGAAGGTTTAGAAATTACTTGGATTTAGGAGAGACAATGAGAAGTTTGGAGGAAAAGATTTAGAGCTTTAATTTAGATAATGAGAGGCTCATTATAACCCAGGAAAGGTAGTCTGGGATAAATGCAGTGCTATTATGGAACTTTTCTGATATACACAAGCAATCACAACATGGTCCAATTGTAAGTAATGTTGATAAATATCATTCTAAGAATGTGCCCATCCCCTCAAAGATCTACAATATCATGGGATAGTAAATAGCAATATATGAAAGATTTCATCAAGAAAGAGACACAGGGGTGCCAAAAAATCTACTCCATATGATAATATATCAACAAACTCTTCTAGTGTAGAAATAAATAATTATAAAGGGTTATCTAGCAATGAAACCAAATTAGATTCTCAGAAAAGGAAGAAGAAGAGGAATTCAAGGACTTTCATACTATAATAATTCAAGAAGGTAAATCACCCACTTTTGATGGAGAAATAATAAAGGGTGAAGTAGTTGAGGCATGACTATTGGGCCTAAAAGAGTATTTTAGTGTGAACAATTACCCAGGGAATACGAGATCTAGAGTACAAATATTTAGTCTAAATGGAAGGGATTCTAGTGGTGATAGGACCTTAAATGTTTTAGAGGAATTAATGAAAGGAATTTGACTTTGAGGCAATTTGAGAAATAGTACTTTAGGAATAAGTATTTATTAATAAAATACTATGAAGGAAAAATTAGAGAGTTCCATGAAATTAGGCTCGGACAACTTACCATGGAAGAGTATGAAAATATATTTATGGAATTGCTAAGGTATGTGCACTACATTAAGGATGAAAAAGTGAAAATACAATATTTCTTAGAAAACTTCAATAAGCATACCTGAATAGAATTGAGTTTGACAGATCAAAAATATTGTCGGATACCATCTGGAAGGATAAGAACTATTATGAGTGATAAAGGAATAGAATGAAGTCCCTTAATATCTATAGGAAAAAAGACAAACTATATTTTAAAAGGAAAGGATTGAATCCATGCCTATATAAGAACATAAGTAGAAATGATGGGTCTAGGGAACCAACAAAATGTGTGCATCAATAGAACTACCAAACACAAAGTAGGAATAAAAAATAGAACCAAAAAAAGAAAAAGCGAATGAATATAAGAAGGGGATCCTAAAGTGTTGTGGGTGAGGAAGAGAACCTACTAAGAGATTTTCCATAGAAATAACATGACCATAGAAAATTTTACACTGTTCAAGATGCTACACTATAAAAAGTGTGGCTGGGAGTGTACCTTAGATCTATGCAACAATAGAGAATCACCAGGAATAGCACCATACCTATGTGGTGGAAATGGAAGGTAAAATTTCCAATAGACTCATTTCAATGTTAATTGACCTTGGTTTCAATATTAGATATATTGCACTAAGAATTGTTGAATCATGTATTTTATAGAGGAAAAATCACAGAAGATCGTAACTAGTTTAGTTATCTACAAATACTAAAAGGGAGTTAATCAAAGCTATTATAACATGCTAATCCAAAATGAATAGATTTCACACCAAAGATAATTTGAATGTGCTATTGTTGGGGTTATATGACATTCTCATTGTCATGGACTAGTTGGAAGCACATAGAGCCAAATTGGACGACTAAAATAAGACCTTAGAATGAAAAATGATGAATGATAATAGAGGACCCTCAAAAGACTGCAAAAGCTTGTGTATGTGAGGCAATTTTTAGCCATGAAATTAAAGAAATGCTACAGAAAAAGGTGTCCTCTATATGCAATACATGTGACAGATTCATCTGAAGCTAATAAGTTGAAAATTGAAGACCATATGGTATTAAAATAGTACCAATATGCATTTCTAGAGGAATTAATAATACTCCATCCTAAAGGGGATATAAAATTTTCAATAGAAAGCATGCTAAGAGTTGTGTCGATGTCTAGAGAACTTTATACGATGAGCATGCATGGGCTAATGAAGTTCACGATGCAATTAAAGGAAATATTAGATAGGGAGTACTCCATTCCTAGTATGTCCCTGCATGGAGTGTTATCACTATTTGTTAAAAATGACAGTACTCTCAAAATGTATATTGATTATAGACAACTATATAAGAATATTGTCAAAAATAAATATCCATTGCTTAAGATTGATGATCGTTTTAATCAACTAAGGGGAGATGCAATATTTTCCAAAATAGAATTAAGGTCTAATATCACCAAGTCGTGATCAAGTATGAAGACATCCGTTAGACTCCATTCAAGACAAAATATGGAAATTATGAGTTTCTAGTGGTGCCACTTGGGTATACCAATATTCTAGGTACATTCATGTTCTTAATGAACAATATTTTTAACAAATATATATAGAAATTTATGTTAATATTTATTGATTATATATTAGTATATTCAAAGACCAAAGAGAAGCATTAAGAACACCCTAAGATCATATTACAAATGCTTAGAGAGAACCAATTGTATGCCAAATTTTGTAAATATGATATTTTTCAAAGACAAGTGAACTATCTATATCATGTCATCTCAAAAGAATAAGCTGTAGTAGACCCCAAGAATATCAAGGAAATCATGGATTGGTCTACACTAGAGAATGTGATAGAAGTACGATCCTTTATGGGATTGGTAGGATATTACAAAAGGTTATCTAGGGAATTTCAAATATTGGCCATCCAATCATTTCTTTATAAATAAATATGGTGAAATTTATGTGGTTAGATGAATTTGAAGCAAGACCAATAATTGTAGCATCCTTTGACCAATGCCCCTTTTATTGAAGATTGCAGATTCAAACAATGAATTTTTTATTTATATAGATGCTTGCAAGGAAGGATTTGGTGGAGTACTCACGAAAGAAGGTCATGTAATTATATATGAGTCCAAAAAATTGAATGACCATGAAAACTATTATGTAACTCATAATTTAGAACTTGTAGACATTGTACATGTTTTAAAGATGTGGAGGAACTATTTGCTAGGGAGAAAGTTTGTGCTAATGATAAATCATAGTGGGTTGGAGTATTTATTTGATTAACGCTAGTTGAATACTGGGAAAGCTAGATGGATGGTTCTTATTAGGAAAATTTATTTCAATATCAAGTGCATGAAGGAGAAGGGGAATCATGAGCTAGATGCCCTCAACTAGAGCATGCAGACTATTCATATGGCAATAGTTAACATAAGTAAATGTGATATTGAATACATGATTAAAGATGCCTTATAAGATGATAAATACTTTAAAAGTATAAAGGAATTATTAGATAAAGAGTCTACAAAACTGAAATGTGAAGGATATTAGTTAACAAAGGATAGCTTATTGTTATACAAAGGGATATCATATGTAACACTTTTAACATATTTGAGGAGGAAGCTCATAATGGATGAGTTGCGTAAGAGGATTTACTTAGGCCACCCAAGCTACCCAAAGATGATAAAAACCACCATAAATTTATTTTTTGGCCTACAATGAAGAAATATATTGTTGAGTACATCAAGATGTTTGGTATGCCAAGAAGTTAAAGTGGAGCATAAACACCTAAGAGACTTTGTTGGGGTACATTTCACTCAAGATTTCATTTAGAACTAATTAGGGCCTACACTCAGTCCATCATTTGAATATCTTACATAAATTATTAGGGATATATATGACCACTGTTATTTCACTACTATACACCTATCATTTGGGATAATCTCCTATTTTTAGCCTTTTCTATTAAACTACTAGGTCTATTTTTAGCAGGGGTGACACCTAGGATGACATGTGGTGGTGACTTGGAATTTTCTAGGTGGTGGCGTGGCAGACTATACTTTTTTAATTCATTATAAACGATGCATAGGTATTCATAGAGTGATTACATACTTCCTCTCATAAATTTAGTCATTGCCACATTATCCACTCACGTACTAGCTTTTATGTTGACTTTCAGTTTCAATTTTGTAGTTTGCATGGGTAATGATTGCATGTGTGAGTTATTACATCAATTATAACTAACTTATAACTTAAAATTACTTAATTCAACTCTTCTATTAGATGTTTTTCTAATTTAAGGGTCTCTCACTCCAATTTTGACTTTCTAGCTATTCTAGGAAACTACTTTATTTAACTAAGTGCATGTACAAGGGAATCCCAACCTAATTCGAATTGGTTCTTCATTGTGGAGAGTCTATATATTGTATTAATGCTCAAAAATAATATATTATGATATTTTTGTATCACATCTCTGGTGTAATTTGAATTATCTCTTTGGTTATTTAGTTAATTTTCTAAGCATTTTTTCTCTCTCATCTCTCTTGTTTTGCAATAACTACTCTAGTATTTTTTTCACACATCGATATTGAGATGATGTTTGAAATCCTATATGATATTAGAGATGAGTATTTGTGGAGAATACTAATATTTTATTGTCTATTTAAAAAGTTAGAACAACCCACAAAGAGAATGGATAAATCGTTGTAATCCTCACTTCTTTTAACTACCTTGATTGAAAGCCTAAGATTCTAATGTTGCTACATAGTAAGGAATTATATTGGATCATAATGGATACTAAAACTAATCCTATATTATATGTTGAGAAATAAAAATACTTTAATAAAACATATGAATCCTATGGGATTCTCTATTTGTCAATGTCCATTAATTTGTTGTTTCATATAATGAGTGTTAAACTCCTAATGAAGTTTGGACCAAATTGGAGGAACTATTTGGAAAGAAAGATGGGTTGAGAGGGAACGATATTGAGAATGAGCTTATTACAATGGATCTAGCCAAATTCAATAACCTATGAGACTACTTCTCCAGATTCAAGACATTAAGGACTTAGGTAATATATTATGGCTTAGATAGGAAAGAAGAACAACTCATTCTTTTGGTTCTTTCTTAGCTAGTACTTGAGTAATCCATTTTTGTCCCTTATTTCCATATTACTAAAATTTTCATGGGTAAAATTGGAATATTTCATATTTGGATGAGTTTATTGATTCCTTGATACAAGTGTAGGCCAAGCTCATATTGATGGGGACTCTCAAGTCTGCCAGACCACATGCACTTGTAGAGCATGAATAAAGCAAGAAAACTAAGCAAAATAACAAGAATAGGCAAGAAACATATAACAATAAGGAAGCTAAGAAAAATCCTACTGAGAAGGGTCCAAATTCCAAGGGAGGAAAGGGAAAGAAGGAGAAAAATAAGTCACATATTACAAAGGTTTCCAATTTGAGAGACCTTACATGAAGAAAACCATTGATTAGATGTCACCAATAATAAAACATCATCACTTGGATGATTACATACCAGATAATGCCAAGAAGAAGAGGGGAGAAAAACCACCAGACAACAAAGGTAAAGGTCACGCGTTTCTAGCTACTACATTTCATAATACTTGGGTACTTGATTCAAGAAACACATGCGAGATGGATTCTTTGACATATTATTTTTCTCACTTAGAGACTTGTACTAGACCGCCCATATTTTTTGGTTATGACATACTTTGGAGGTTTGTGGAGAAGGGATAATTGACTTGGAGCATGACAAATTTAATAAGGTGCTTGATGTTCCTGAACTTTCGGTTAACCTCCTTTCCATTTATCAGATAACTCATTTAGGGTCATGAAAGAAACTAGAATTCATTTCAGATAAAATAGTGATTTCCAACATGTCAGATGGCTCTAGAGTTTCTATTAGGGGGGTGAACATTAATTTATTTCTAAACATGAATTTTCTCTTCTAACACATGCTAATGAAAAGATTCAGTTAGGGCATGAGAGATTTGGTCACCATAATTATAAGTATTTGGATCATCTATCCAAACAAGGAATGGTTGAAGGGATACTACATATGTAATGCAGAGATGGAGTTTGCTAGGGCTACATAATTGGAAAGCACCTTGAAGAGAAGTGTGAGACCAATAAGGCTAGGACAGCCTCCTCACTACTTAGATAGTGCACAGTGACATTATTGGAGCCTTTCTTCACCCATAAATAAGTAATGAAAGGTACTTGATAACATTCATTAATGATTTGTAAATATTTACATGGGTTTATTTTCTTAATTTCAAATAAAAAATCTTTGAGAATCTCAAAAATTTCCTATACGTTAGGAAATCAAATAGGGAAGAGGATTAAATGTATTTAGACATATAATGGGGGTGAATATGTAAATAATGATGTTAAAAATGTTTTTTTAGAATCAAACATAGAGATTAAAAATACATTTTGTTACATTCCAAAACAAAATGGAGTTACAAAGAGGAAAAATAGAACACTAAAATATATGATGAATTGTATACTTCGTGTTAGACCTTTACCTCCTAAGCTAGGGGTTGAAGCTATTAATAGAGAAACTTAAATTCAAAATAGAATTAGAGAAAAATTAAAAATGTGATCACTTTTTTTGAGGCATTGATAGTGAAGAAACAAAATTTTACTCACTTCAAAGTTTTTGGTTCTCGGGCATGGTCTAGGATTCCTTATGATAGGAGGAAGGATATGGAGCCTAACAACATGGAGTGCATATTTGCGGGATATTTATATGGATTTAAGGGATAAATGTTATCAGACTCTTCATCAGATATGTTTTCATCTAGAGGAGTGTCAAATTTGAATAAGGTCCCTTATAAGCATTTCCAAAGCACCCTACTTTATCCTCTCCCCCTCTACTTGTGTCAGATTTCAATGATACTTATTTAGATTAGAATTTTTATAGCGTTTCATATTTTTATGTTTCAACATGTTTGAACCTAATTTCTTATTGGTTCATCACACCTATAGAGCTTCTATGATCCAGGTGGATGTTGGTGGCTACTCGCCTATTCCACTGGGACCCCCACCACTATCTCTTTTAGTTCTTCAGTTTCTTAATTGTAGCACAATTTACTATTTTTGGTAGTTTTTCGGGTCCTGAACATCTGGAGCCATTTTGAGGCCCTAAACGATGTTTTTTTTTGGAAAAAAAACAAGGAAATTAAGGGTAATTAACCTATGTTGGCTGGTCAAAAGTTTTAGTCCTCGGATAGATCTTTCTAATGAGGTATTGTGCACATCAAACGAAGTTCGTATGCCAAAGTTACGACCCTGGGAAGTTGATGTACCAATTTACCAAAACATGGCCCATAGTTTTGGCGCTTCATCTCTTAGGGTTAGGTTTTTGGATGTTTAGGTTTTTCCATTGTTTCTCAATAATAAATAGGCTTTCGATTCTCATTGTAACACAATTCAGAGGCATGTAGCCGCCACATCTCTTCTAAAAAATAAGCCACCATCATCTGAGCTATTTTATTTCCATTCTATGTGTAAGCATATTTAAGTTCTTTGATATTAATGAAATGAAGTTTTATTTCTGTTGCATCTTTGTATTTATAGTTATATCTGTAATTTGTTGCAATCCTATTTAAATTCGGATCATTCTAGAGGTAGTCAGTCAAAGGATCGCCTAACAGGGGATCCACCAACTAAAGACAATCACTGGATGGATCAACTACAGTCGAGTGGTCGACCATCATAGTAGCTGATTGAATAACTGATTTAGTGGATGGCATCCACTAAATTTTTAGGTTGACTTTGGTAGTTGACTAGTTTATCCTATCCTATCCTTGTTTTATCCAAATCGTTTTGAGTTTGATCTTTTAGTGATTGACTCTAAGCTCATTGATTTGTTGACTGGAACCTATTTGAACAATTTAGATCTATTAAAATTTTGAAGATCGATTCCAAGATTAATCTAGTCATTTTGAATGGACAAAATTCTTCTGTTTGGGCACAAAATATGGAAAGCTTACTAAAAATAAAAGGACTTTGGTAGTATACAAAGACTGCTATTCCAAATCTGAAGGATGGACAAATGAAGTTTATCATCAATGGAAAGAAATATAAAGCTATTAGGGTCATTACGAACTATATTGAACAATATATTCATTTTCATATCAATAAGATTGAATTCTCTCATGAATTATGGAAGAATCTAAAGCCCTTAGGTCATGTAACTAGAGAAAGTGTTTATCTCTTTTGATCCCCAATCCTTTGAAAGGATTGAGGAATATTTAGCTTGTGTTAAGGAGCTAAAATTGAAGTTAAGAGAACATGGGAATAACTTTTGGAAGAAAATAGATAACTCATTGAACTAGTCCTGATGAATCTAAGAAGACCTTATGATGTGGTTTGTTCCTCATTCTGCACCAACTAGAGATTGCACAAGGAGGACAGTGAGGAATACACCTTTGACACTCTTTGTGATTTATTGATCAAGGACCAACATAGGTTATTTGGTGAAGGAAATTTTGGTGGTAAGCACTAGATGCACTTTCTCAAGGGAAAGAATAGGTCAAATCAAAAGGAGAGAGGAAGTAGGGAGGAATGCCTCTATTATAAAGCTAAAGAGAAGGGTGATGGGTTGACATAAACTAGGAAGAATTAAAAGAAGAAGACGTATCACTATAATGGGAAGACAAAATATATCGAGAAAAACTATTGTAATAAGAGTAGTGAGTTGGAGAAAAAGGTTAATATGCTTGAATAAAATGTATTAACTGAGAAATTGACCATTTGGTTGGATGATAACTTCACTTTTTTCATTGAAACTTAAGCACTGCATGCTCACATTGCATAGAATGAATGGGCTATCAATTATATTTACACTCATCTTCTTGCAAAGGATGCTTCTTTATTTTCCTCCCTAGATAAGATTGATGAGCAAGATATTTACTTAGTAGATGATTTTTCTCATGAAATTGTTGGTTACAGTAATGTGCCTTATTAACATGGAAGAATCATGAATGTCTATCATGTGCCTAAATTGAGCATAAATATGTTCTTAGCTTCCCAACTAACAAATACTAATAAAATTGTTGATTTTTGGTCAAGTATGTTCTTTTTCAAAGATCGCAAAAAAGATAAGTTGATTGTTGCTAAAGGGATTCTCAACTTGAAGGATGGGCTATATAAGTTCCATGAATTTTCCTGACCAGATGTTGAACCCACTTCCTTTTTTGCATAGAATGATGACCAAAGTTAAATATGCTATAAATGACATGGGCACTTGAATTTTCAAATCCTAAATACAATGGCAACATATAATATGGTTGCTAGTTTACAAAATGTTCTTCCACTTGATGGAGTCTATAGAGGATGTGTGCTAGGAAAGCATAGTCATGCACCTTTTGATTCTAGAAAGGCGTGGCATGCATAGAAACCACTGGAGATTGTTCACAATGATATTTGTTACATTAATAAGCCTTCATTAGTAGGTGCAAAGCATATTTTTACCTTTGTTGATGATTTATTTAAGTTTATATGGGTATATTTCTTAAAGAATAAGAGCATGTATTTGAAAAATTCAATGAATTAGGGCATTGGTTAAGTAACAATGTGGTCAACCCATTAAATTATTGAGATATAATTATGGTGGAGATTATATTAATTTACCATTTGAAGAATATCATGCTCAATCAAGTATCTCTTCTCAGATGTCGGTCCCCTATACCCACAATATAATGGTGTGGAAAAACCTAAGAAATGAGCCTTATTAAAAATGACTCGATGCCTCTTATAGTCCAATTATTTATCAATAAAATTTAGGGATGAAGCTTTCAGCTATTCCAAATAATTTATAAATATTGTTCTATCTAGAGCTATTAGTTATGTGATTCTAGTTGAATAATGGTGTGGTGAGAAGACCTTAGTTGATTACCTTATCATTTTCAAATCCATTGCTTAGGAATATATTTTTTATGACTGCAGAAAGAAATGGGATGCAAACAAGCATGCTTGCATCATGATGGGATACTTTAAAGAGTTGAAAGTCTATAAGATGTTTGATTCTATCAAGTAATAAATCATTATTGGGATAAATGTAGTATTTGATGAGAAGTATTCCGGCATTAAGTTGTTGACTTCTTCTAGCCAATGATACTATGATCCCTTTATTATTCCATTTTTATTGTTTCAACCACTCAATGAAGTCAATCATATGAATAATGATCATATTTGACTAAAACTATAACCTATCATGATCGACTTTCTAAAGCAAATGTTAGTTCACTGACTCTTTATTTACCTTGATGTGTTGATAAAACAATTGAAGCTTTTGGACCTAATGTTGGTGATGTTTCCTCAAGTTGACAAACTCACAGTGAAAATCATAATGCTAATGTCATATTGATGGCTTGTGTTCATGATACTTTTTATTTAGTCTCCTATAATAATGCACAAGGAAAACCTAAATGTGAACTTGCTATGTAGGCTAAACTCAATTATTTTTTGAAGAATCACACTTAAGACTTATTTCCTTGACCATAAGGGAATAACATTGTGAAGTGTTAATGCGAATATAAGATCAAATTCATTGCTAGAGGTGTTTATGAGCCTCATAAATCTTGGTTTATTACAAATTGATTTTCATAGTAAGAAGGCATTTACTACACTGAAATCTTTTCCCTTGTCATAAAGATGAATTCTATTCAACTAACCCTATCCTTTCTTCTCATTTTGGATGGAAAATTCATTAGATGGATGCGAGGAGTTCCTTCCTTCAAGGTGACTTACTTGAAGAAATGATCCAGGTGGATCTTCAGATACAATGGCATGGAAACTTAGAAATCAAAATGATCGGAATAAAGTCAACTCAAGACCAGAATGTAGATCTCATATTATTGATTCCAATGGTGCAAACGGTACTTCAATCCAATTTCGGATGATGAAGTTATTGCAAAAAGAAGGGCTCTTCAATCCTTAAGAGAATGGGGAATTTCCTTTAGAAATGGGTCTTAAAGCCTTAAAAGAAAATCACAATCGAAGGTCGCATGAGGGTGGACTTAAGCATTGGACCATGGAATCCCCGATCACCGATCTCCAATTAGATCAGAGGTCATCACAATCGGCGGTCATATATCTATGTATAAGCTATATCGGCGATTGGGCAGTCGAATTGGCGATACACCGATCAGCGGAACTTCCAATAGACTACCGGGCGACATATGTGCGGGGTGTCGACGTGATCGACCAACGCCGATATCGGCGATCGACGTTTGGCTGTTGGTCATTCCCAAGGACCAGGATAGTGACATAGCGATATGCCGATTTGCGACTTCAGCACGGACCCGATATAGACTATAAGCCTAATTTTATAATTTTTGAGGTCCATGTATATGGTTTTTGGGTAGATTTGCAGTGTTTTTCGGGATTTTTAAGCTTTATCATTTCAACGATAAAAGACCATCTTTGAGAGGTGGTTGCACCCACCGATTCTTCCACTTTACCAGCCTTTGTTAAGAGCTAGACAAGCCCTGATTTGGATGGGATCCTGTCCGAGAATCCATTATAAAAGAGGATCATTGGAAAGAGTAGGGAGAAGTGTTTTTATGGTGGCAGCACACTGTTTCGCAAAGGCTGAGAGCATATGTTGAGATTTTTTGAATAGTCACACAATTCCTGTTATGAAACCAGCTCACAAAAAGATAGAAAATATAGATCAACGCCTTAGAATTCAGCCTCTTTGAGGGGGAAACCTCCTTTACAGTACACAAATGAATGATTCTTTGATGATTCAAATGACAAAACCTTCTTTCTATATATAGGATTCTAAGGAGTCACAATATAACCTAGCCTACCTAACAATAATAATATAAAGCCACACAAATAAAAATAGAGGGATTCTATGGGGCACAGTAATAACAATATGGGGACAAATAGGGGAAAAACAATATTAATAAGAGATACAACAACAATAGTAATGGGGTAATCACTAGTATTATAGGGACCTAACATGCCCCTCTCCTTCAGAAAAGTGTTGTCCTCAATGCTTGAGTAGTTCTGGATGCTTCTGTATAAAATTATCATCCTCCGATGTGGAATCTTTAGCGGATAAGTTCTTCCACTTGATGAGATACTCCGAAATTGATAGATTTCGTAGCTGTCGAGTTCTTGTTTTTGTGACTGCTTCCGGTTCCAATATAATTTTTCCTTCCTCATCAAGTTCTGGCAATATTGTTTGAACTGGGAGCTTGTCACCTATAACCTTATTTAAACATGAAACATGGAAAACTAGGTGCACTCGAGAAGCTGTAGGAAGCTCCAATTTGTATGCCATAGTACCAATCTTTTGCAACACCTTGTATGGACCATAATAATTTGGTGATAATTTATTATCCTTCTTAACTTGCTTGAGGGAAATTTGTTTATATGGTTGTAGTCGTAGGAATACCCAATCACCTACATCAAAACTTCTTTCGCTGCGATGTTGATCTACCTATTGTTTAATTCTATTCTGTGCCAACACGAGGTTATCCTTTAAGAGTTGGAGGACTTGTTGTCGATGTTCGATGTGATGTTACACTGCTTGAACCTTAGAATTTTCTCGTAAATGTGATGTGATGCATGGTGGCTAATATCCATAAAGTGCCATAAATGGGGTCATTTTGTTGTTGTATGGAAGGAAGTGTTATACCACCATTCAGCCAGAGGCAATCATTTGACCCATTGTGTCTGTTTATCAGATACAAACCAACAAAGATATCCTTCCAAACATTTGTTTACTATCTCAGTTTTCCCATCAGATCGAGGATGATAAGATGAGCTGTGAGCTAACTGGGTAACAAGACAAGAAAATAATTCTGTCCAAAAATTTCCAGTGAAAATGGGATCTCTGTCACTTACAATAGTCTTTGGGTTTCCATGTAGCTTTTGAATTGTTTCCATAAATGTAGTAGAAACTGTATTGGCTTTAAATGGATGTGATAATGCACAAAAGTGTGCATACTTGGTAAGTCTGTCAACTACCACCATGATGACACTCTTTCCCTCAGACTTGGGTAAACCTGTGATAAAATCCATTGAAACCTCTTCCCAATGTTGGCTTGGAATGGATAAAGGTTGTAATAGACCCGGGGTCTTAATTATTTCAACTTTGTTTTGTTGGCAAACCAAACATTCTGCCACAAACTTTTGAATATCTGATTTAAGGCCATCCCAAAAAAATTCCTTCTTAACCTTGTGGTAAGTTTTTAAAAATCCTGAGTGCCCTCCTAAGGGAGAAGTGTGCAATTCCATAAGAATCTTTTGTTTGAGTTGGGAATTCTTACATAGGTATAAGCGATCTTTGTACAATAACGAATCATTTTGCCAGCTAAATGTATCAGATGTACTGGAATCTTGTTGTAACTTTCGAATAAGTGCCCACACTTTTTCATCATTCTTCCATTCCTCCCTTGCTTTGTTTATCCAATGTGGTTGGATAATAGAAATGGCGCACAACAATGCTTCCACATCCTCATCCTTTCTTGAGAGTGCATCTGCCACCACATTTTTCTTCCCTTTTTTGTAGATGATTTCAAAGTCATAACCCAACATATTTGTGACCCACTTTTGTTGCTCTTCAGAGGATAATCATTGTTCTAAAAAGTATTAAAGGCTATCATGATCCGTTTTTACCTTGAAGTGTCTTCCCATTAGGTAGGGTCACCATTTCTTAAGTGCATGTAGTATTGCCAACATTTCCTTCTCATAAATAGCTTTGTGTAAAAACTTTCCCTTGATTGGACGACTTTCAAAAGCAATGGGTCTTTCATCTTGCATTAAAACAACACCAATTCCATTTCCTGAAGCATCACATTCCACAATAAA
Source organism: Pinus tabuliformis (assembly GCA_031772625.1). NCBI lineage: Eukaryota > Viridiplantae > Streptophyta > Pinopsida > Pinales > Pinaceae > Pinus > Pinus tabuliformis. The sequence goes on from CM062805.1 coordinate 869,861,803, forward strand.
GGTTTTTGTAAAGTCCGGTGTAGCTAAGACCGGTGCTTGGCACATTGCCTCTTTAAGATGTTCGAAGGCCTTTGTTGCTTCTGGAGTCCATGAAAATGCATCTTTCTTCAATAATGTTGTTAGATGTGCTACTATTCTCCCATAATTCTTAACAAACTTGCGATAATACCCTATCAACCCGAGAAATCCTCGCAGATGCTTTATGGATGTGGGGATTTTCCATTCCATAATGGCTTTAATTTTTCTAGGGTCTACCTTAACTCCTTCATGAGATACAATATGACCCAGATATTCCACCTCTTGTACTCCAAGGAAACATTTGGATCTTTTTGCATATAATTGTTTCTCCTCCAATAGTTGTAGCACCCTGTCAACATGTTCAACATGATCCTTCCAAGACTTGTTGTAGATTAGTATATCATCAAACAATACTAACACAAATTTTCTAAGGAAGGGTTTGAAAATGGAATTCATCAAACCTTGAAATGTAGAAGGTGCATTGGTAAGGCCAAAAGGCATGACCAAAAATTCATAATGACCCTCATGAGTTCTAAATTCTGTTTTCGGAATGTCTTCAGTCTTCATTCTTATTTGATGATATCCTGAACGAAGATCCAACTTGTTGAAGTAAATTGATCCATGCAATTCATCCAGTAATTCATCAATGACAGGAATGGGAAACTTATCTTTAATAGTGAGCTTGTTGAGCTCCCTATAATCCAGACACATGCGTCATGATCCATCCTTCTTGTGCACCAATACTACTGGAGTATAGAAATAACTATGACTAGGTTGAATTATACCAACCTCTAGCATTTTTGCAACCATACGTTCAATTTCACTCTTTTGGGCATAGAAATATCTATACGGCCTGATGTTTGGAGGAACACTTCCTGGAATCATATGAATAGCATGATCATGATCACAAATAGGTGGGAGACCTTTGGGAGTCTCGAATACCTTGGAATGATTTTCCAAGACTTTTTGGAGATCCGGAGAAATATATGATTCCGATGTGGAAACATCTAGTGAACATAATTGTGCAACTACACCTCTTTGTTCATTTTTAAGAAGCTTGGTCATACCATTAGAGCTGATTATATTTCTTAGTTTCCCTACAATACCCCTTAATTCAACTTCCTTTCCTTCCACAGAAAATTTCATGAAAAGTTCTTGAAAATTAAAAGCTATTGTACCCAAGGATTATAGCCATTGGACTCCTAGTACAACATCAGTACCTCCCATTGGAATGGAAAGCATTGGGCTAGTCAATACATATTCTCCCATGGATAGCTTGATATTATGGCACTTTCCAGAGCAATTTATTGTTCCTCCATTTGCAACCATCACTTGACACTCTGGTGCTAGATATAGGAAGCAATTCAATTATTTTGCTACCTTACAATGAATAAAATTGTGGGTACTTCCTGAATCAATCAACACTATTAACGTTTTCTTCTTGATTTGTCCTTCTATCTTGATGGTTTGAGGAGTGGTAATTCTAGCCAATGCATTACAAGATATGGTGAGATTCATTTCTTCTTTATCTAGGCTTTGTTCCTGGAGTATATCCTCTTATTTTGACCTTTCTTGCTCCTTTTCTTCATCCTCTTCACAATCTATGTAGAATAATTTCTTCTCAGCACACTTATGACCTTTAGTGTATTTTCTATCACAACTGTAACAAAGCCCTTTTGCTCTTTTTTCTTCCAATTGTTATGGTGTCAACCTTATAGGTTATGGAATACTAGGGGCAACAACACTTCCATATTTATAGTTGTGAGTGGTATGCTTCCTGGTTGCCATAATTTTGCTTTCCATTTTTCTTGCTAACCTGAATGCCTTCTCTAATGAATCAAGTTACCAAAGGCGAACATCATGTTGGATATTATCCTTTAAAGTCCCTATGAACACATCAATCCTATGCTCCTCTGGAATATTTTTTACCCTTATGTTCAATTTTTGGAACTCCTCAATGTGCTCCATTATTGAACCCTTTTGTTTGAGACTTATCAATTGGCTAAAAAAAGTCTTGCTTTTTGTATCCTTATAATGTGTTGTCAATTCTTCTGTAAAAATTGCCCAAGTGATAATTTTTTTACGACAGGAAAGCCATTGATACCATACAAACTGATTTGGTTCCAAATATAAATTTGCAATACGTACCTTTTGTGTGTTTTGCACATTATTAAGATCAAAAAATTGCTCCATCTGTAATATCCATGTTGCGGGATCCTTGCCATCAAACTTCCTCATATCGATTTTTGGAATATGGTGGGTCTTCGATCCAACATTAGAGTCTATGAAATCGTGATTAACATTTCTTTTGTTCGCATCATGAGTTTCCTTTACTACCTTTTCACCATTAGTAAGTATTTCTTGTATAAAATTTGTCAAATCTGTCTTCAAATCTGCCATGCCTATCGTCAAATTTGTCTTCAAATCTATCTTCAAATCATCCATCTTAGCTTCCATGCCATTCATCTTAGCTTCCATGCCCTTTATCTTAGATTCCATGCCATTTATCTGAGCTTCTGTTAGCTTTTGTGAGAGTGACATTTGTTGCACTTGTTCTTGTAATTTTGATATATCATGTAGCATTTCTTCCTCTTCTTCATGAGTCATGCTAGAGCTTTCAGGTTGCTTACTAGGTGTTTGCATTTTCTTTCCTCGGAGCATCAGTTACCAATAATAGTGCTCTACTATGCCCTTTGAATTCCTTCAAAACAAATTTTCAAACCAAGCTTAAGCAAAACTTTAAAAAAATTCTACACACCTTTTTTCACTTTGTAGGAGCTCGATATTGCCTCTAATGTATCTCTGTAATTTCGGATCATCCAGTTCTGAAATTGTGATCTGCAGTGGCCCTCTATGTCCTCTTTCCAATGTCAACAGTTTGACCCAAATTGGATTCTCCAAGGAAGAGTTATGCCAAATCTCCCATAGTGACCTGATTATAGAATAGTTTAGTAGAGCAAAATTGTATGACGTGCCACGTGTCCCTATTTTGACCTTTGGCTCTGAAAAATATACACAAGAAACTATAGTTCGTCCTCTTTCTATACCTTCTTACGAAATTTCAATCTGATGCTCAGAGACAAAGTTATGATGATTTTTCCTAGGTCACTTGTTTGGAATGTAATTTAGGAGTCTGCAAAAAGGAAAACTTCCTCAGATCATATCTCCGCAAATATAGTGCGAAAAGCTCTGAAATGCAGACCCAAGGTTTAATGTGATTTTGTCTCAAATGGGTTTTTTTTTTCTCTTTTGAAACGTCACAAAAAAAAAAAGTCATAGCGAAAATTCCACGATGACCTATTTGGGGCAGCGAAACCCTAGAATCCAAAGCTCTAATACCAAATGTTATGAAACCAGCTCACAAAAAGATAGAAAAGATAGATCAACACCTTAGAATTTAGCCTCTTTGAGGGGGAAACCTCCTTTACATTACACAAATGAATGATTCTTTGATGATTCAAATGACAAAACCTCCTTTCTATATATAGGAGTCTAAGGAGTCACAATATAACCCAGCCGACCTAACAATAATAATATAAAGCCACAAAAATAAAAACAGAGGGATTATATGGGGCATAGTTATAACAATATGGGGACAAATAGGGGCACAACAATATTGATAAGGGATACAACTACAATAGTAATGGGGTAATCACTAGTATTATAGGGACCTAACAATTCCAGTCTCTTCTACAGCTGTAGGAAGCTTTGGTGTTGTACACCACTCCATCTCAAGCATTCATTTCATAGCCATAAGGCAGATTGGAGGTATAAGCCTCTTCATGGATAGATTGATGAATGTAGTTCTTTTTATTCATGCCATTTAATAAGAAAGGCCTCCCCATTGTTGAGCTCGGCCTGAAGATGTAGTCCGAATTGGACGAACTCTATTATCAAGCCTTGGTGTTCTTTTTGTGCCTTTTTATGTGTCTTCTTCTTCTTTTCATATGTACACATTTATACGTTAAGCTGTAATTTCATATGCAATTATTTTCTATACTATATAAGTGAAAACATCCTGGATCAAGTGGTATTAGAGTAGGGATTTTTAGATGTAAATTGCATGTTTGTATGCTAACAAGAGGCAAGCTTCAAAGAGGCGAAGGGAATCTAGAACTTTTCGATCCAGAGGTCAGGTGTGCACCTCAAAGAAGAAACATGGCTAAAGAGGAAGCTCGTATTGAAGAGGAGCGCAATTTCAGAAAGACTTTCTACTCAATGGTAGAGAATATCAGTCAGCTAGTTATAAGACTAGAAAAAGCTGAAGATAGGAATCCAGAAGGACAAGGTTCAGCACATGGAAATTTTGGAGAAGAACCCCCTCCTTCTCCTTCTTGTGGTGAAGGTTATTCTTCCCCACACCACCAATAATCAGAGAAATCCAAAGGATGCATCAAAGAAACTTTTTTTAAATTAGATGTTAAATTTGATATTCATGTGTTTTATGGTGAAAGTAAAGAAGAAAATCTTTACAATTGGATCAAGAAAATTGAGGTTTATTGAAGGATTCAAAAAATCGTAGAGGATGAGGCGAAAATCTAGCTGGCCTCTCTATGGCTGGGCAGCACAGCTCTCATGGTGGGAGAGTAAATTGCAGAGCAATAAAAATGTGGGTAAGCTCTTTTCCTCATGGTTTGCTTTTACTTTTGTATTAAAGGAACAATTTTATCCCTTAGAATACAAACAGAAAGATTTAATGCATTGGCAATATTTAAGGCAAGGCAAAGGGCAGGATGTTCAGAGTTTTACAAAAGAATTGGGAAGCAAGCACTGAATTTGGGTATTGCATTAAATACACCTGAAGTTGTAACGAAGTATATTGGCTCACTGCATAGTTGTATTCGACATTCATTATTGTTGTTTGAACCAACCACTATTGACACAGCTAGTGTGAAAGCAATTCATATTGAGAACAGGGGAAAGAATGAAAGAGAGGACCAATCCCGAAAGCCACCGTTCAAACCTCCCAATGGCAAATCTAAAGCAAAATGGAAAGGAAAGGAGAAGAAAACAACAGTAGCCAAAGAAGGAGAGTGGCCTTATTGCAATCATTACAAGAAAGAAGGCCACGATGATGATCAATGTTGGAAGTAGCACCCAGAGAAACGTCCAAAGAAGTATGGAGGAAAAGGGAAGCAGAAAACAGTGACAACAACACATCAAGACCTTGGATCAGATTCAGGAGATGAAGCGCTGGTCACATTAGCAGGAAAAAAAGGTACCTTTATACCTCCTGATGATTCTAAATCGCAGGGAAGCACCAATTCTGTAGATGAGTCCATTTCAAATGATAGAAAAAGGATTGAATTATTTCATATCAGAGTAGTATTAAACCATACCAAAGTAGAAACTTTGTTTGATACGGGGTCCCAAGCAAATTTAATTGTAGAATCTCTGGTAAAGAAGCTAGGCTTAGAAGCAAAATCAAACCCAAAGCCTTACCCATTGGGATGGATACATGATAAAGCTAAATTGAATGTAACCCAGTAGTGCAAGGTAAAATTTGTGATTGTGTCTAAGCTGGTAGATGAAGTAGAGATGGATGTAATCCCACTGGATATCTGTGGCATGGTATTAGGGAGCCCCTACCTATATGACAGAAAAGTTGTCTTTTTTCGCCATGAAAATAAATACCATATCACTAAGGATGGGATAGAGTACATAGTGCGGGCTCATCAAAACCAAATTAATGCCAGCCTTGTAAGCACTGGGTAGATGAAATGGCTGGTGAACTCCATCAAGGCATGCACGCTTATGGTCGTCAGGGAAAAGGAGGCTGAATTCGCAGATGCGTTCCAAGGCTGTGATGGTAAGCTTAAATAAGAATTGATGGAGTTAATTGCTGATTATAATGCATTGTTTCAGGAGCTGTGGGGACTACCTCCATAGAGGGAGATCCAACATGAGATCCACCTATTTCCTGACGCCCCTCTACCGAATATCGACATGTATAGAATGCTAGCAGTAGAAATGGAGGAGATCAAGCGTCAAGTGCAGGAATTGCTGGACCAAGGCGTGATCAAGCGGAGCTCCTCTCCATGCGGGTCGCTGATTTTTCTAGTGCCAAATAAGGATGACGGCTGGAGGATGTGCATGGAATACCATGCACTCAACAAAATATCAGTAAAAAATCACTATCCCCTCCCAAGCATAGATGATTTATTGGATTAGTTAAAAAGTGATATAAATTTCAAAAAATTAGATCTACATAGTGGTTATCACCAGGTCTGAATTGCGGAGCAGGACGTGTGGAAAACTGCTTTCAAAACCAAGCAGGGGTTGTTTGAATGGATGGTAATGCCATTCAGGCTTTGCATTGCTCCAGCCACCTTTATGCGGGATATGAATGATATATTTCAGCCTTTCATTGATGATTTTTTTCTTGTATATTTAGATGATATATTAGTTTTCAACAAGAGTTGGTTTGAACATATGAGTCATGTAAAGAAAGTTCTTGATGTGCTGAAGAAAGAAAAACTCTTTGTAAAATTGTCAAAATGTGAGTTCGGGAAAACCTCTTTGGGTTACCTAGGTCATATTGTTGGTCATGGTCAATTAAAAATTGATCCCACTAAAGTTGAAGCGATTGTAAATTGGCCTAATCCTACTAGTGTAACTGAGGTCTGTAGCTTTCTAGGTGCAGTCTAGTATTGGAGGAGATTTATTGCTAATTTCTCTGTTATTGCAGCACCTTTGCATACATTGACAAGTGTGAAACAGGTCTTCCAATGGGGAGGAATACAGTAGAAGTCCTTCGAAACATTGAAGGAGAAAATCAACACAACACCAGTCGTAGCCTTACCCGATCTCCAACAACCATTTGAGATCGAAACTGATGCTAGCAGTTATGCCATGGGAGCTGTATTGATGCTGCAAAAGAAGCCAATTTTTTACAATTCTGAGAAGTTTTCTCAAGCTGTGATAAACTATCCCACCTATGACAAGGAGCTTTATACCTTGGTGCAGAGTGTGAAAAAGTGGAAACACTAGTTGATCGGAAAGGAGACCATCATCCATACAGATCATCAGCCCTTGCAGTACCTTTAGTCACAAACCAAGCTGCAGAAAACTCATCATTTCAAGTGGATGGGATTTCTTCAACAATTTCATCTGGTAATAAAGTATAAGAAGGGCATTAGCAATAAAGTGGCTGATATACTATCTCACCCTCCTATTTCTTCTTCTGTTATTTTTCATAATGCTTCGTTGTCTTTTGAAAGTTATGCTGAACAATATGATAACGATGATGACTTTAAGGAGGTTTATGAAAAACTAACCCATGTTCACATGTGGACAACTATCACTTGCAGGGGAAATTATTGTATCACCTTGGTAAATTGTGTATTCTCACAGGAGAAATGGTGCATGTAATTCGAGAGGCCCACACCTCTCTTGTGTCTGGACACTTTGGTGTCGAAAAGACTTTATGTCATGTACAAATTTTTTTTTTTTGGCCTCATATGAAAAACATTGTGACTCGCTATGTAAAGGGTTGTGTGATGTGTTCTATTTCAAAGCCCTCTAATAGAAAACTTGGGCTCTACACACCACTCCCTATTCTAAGTCATCCATGGGAAAGTGTGTCAATGAACTTTGTAGGAGGTCTACCTTTGTCTAGGAAGGGTCACGACTATTTGTATGTCATCGTTGACCGGTTTAGAAAAATGTGTATTCTTATGCCTTATAAAAAGCAGATTACTGCAGAGTAGACTGCTTCTATTTTCTTTTAGTATGTTTTGGTTCACTTTGGATTACCCACATCAATTATGTCAGATCAAGACTCTCGCTTCCTTGGGGAGTTTTGGACCATCTTGTGGAGAATGATGGACACCAAACTGAAAAGGAGCATGACATTTCACTCGCAAACTGACAGGCAGACAGAGGTTATTAACTGTACCGTGGTACACCTATTAAGAGGATATTGTGGGAAGCATCCCAAGTTGTGGGATGAACATCTCCCCTATATACAACATTCCTATAACCAAGCAGTGCATTCATAGACACAATGTTCACCATTCGAGACATGCTTTGGTTACCTGCCAAAGGATCCTTTAGACATGGTCTTTGGAAGGGAGGATGGCTCCAATGGATGTAATGATAAAGACAAAGCTCAGCAGTTCATTCAACGAATCCAAATGATTCACCAAGCAGTGCAAGAACATTTAGAAAAGAGTCAAGTCAGTTACAAGGCTCGACATGATAAACACCAAGTCAACCATCAATTCCAAGTGGGTGACTAGGTGTGGTTCAACAAAGACAGGATGAAGGGAGAAGGAAAAAAGTTGCGACCAATCCGGTATGGACCATTCACCATATTGGAGAAGATTGGGAACAATGCCTTTCATCTTGACTTGCCAATATATATGCAGATGTACTCAGTAGTGAATGTGGAGAACCTGAAGCTGTATGAACCACCTTTGATCATGGACATTGATGAGGTGGGCACTGTTCCTACCATCGATGATTTTACACCAGAATATCTCGATGAGTTGCTCAAAGACTTCATCTTAAACAGAAGAACCAGGACTTCACGGCGAGGAGATGTAGAGTACCTTCGAGTTGGATTCAAGGGAATGTATCCCAGCAAGGCTAGATGGTTGGAGAAAGAGAAAGTGAGGGCACAATTCCCTCACTTTTCAATTGACTAATGAAAATCTTTTGGTAGTCCAAAAGCTCCTTAATGGGGAGGATTGATCCAGGTGGATCTTCAGATACAATGGCAGGGAAACTCAGAAATCAAAATGATCAGAATAAAGTCAACTTAATACTAGAATGTAGATCTCGTCCTACTGATTCCAATGGCGCAAACAATACTTCAATCCGAGTTCGAATGATGAAGTTATTGCAAAAAGAAGGGCTCTTCAATCCTTAAGAGAATGAGGAATTTCCTTTAGAAATGGGTCTTAAAGCCTTAAAGGCAAATCACAATTGGAGGTCACATGAGGGTGGACTTAAGCATTGGACCATGGAACCCCCGATCACCAATCTTTGATCAGATCGGATCGGTGGATCAGAGGTCATCACAATCGATGGTCATATATCTATGTATAAGCTATATCAACGATCGGGTAGTCAGATCGGCGATACACCGATCGGTGGAACTTCCAACAGACTGCAGGGCGACATATGTGCAGGGTGCCAATGCGCTCAGCCGATGCTGATATCAGTGATCGACGATCAACGATTGGTCATTCTCGAGGACCAGGACAGGGACATAGCCATATGCCGATCTGCAACTTCAACAAGGACCCGATACAGACTATAAGCCCGATTTTATAATTTTTGAGGTTCGGGTATATGGTTTTTGGGTAGATTTGGGGTGTTTTTCGGGATTTTGAAGCTTTATCATTTCAACGGTAAAAGACCATCTTTGAGAGGCAGTTGCACCCACCGATTCTTCCACTCTACCAGCCTTTGTTAAGAGCCAAACAAGCCCCGATTAGGATGGGATCCTGTTCGAGAATCCATTATAAAAGAGGGTCATTGGAAAGAGCAGGGAGAGGTGTTTTTATGGTGGCAACACACTATTTTGCAAAGGTCGAGAGCATCTGTTGAGTTGTTTTGAATAGTCACACAATTCTGGTCTCTTCTATAACTACGGGAAGCTTTGGTACTGTACACCACACCATCTCAGGCATTCATTTCATAACCATCAGGCATATTGGATGTATAAGCCTCTTCGTGGATAGATTGATGAATGTAGTTCTGTTTGTTCATGCCACTTAATAAGAAAGGCCTCCCCATTGTTGAGTTGCACCCGGAGACGTAGTTCGAATTGGATGAACTCCCTTATCAAGCCTTGGTGTCCTTTTTGTGCCTTTTTATGTGTCTTCTTCTTCTTTTCATATGTACACATTTATGTGTTAAGCTACAATTTCATATGCAATTCTTTTCTATACATCTATAAGCGAAAACATCCTGGATCAAGAAATCTAAATGGATGAACCCCCTAGTTTTGTGATAGATTGAGATCTTGTTTTTCAATTGAAAAATTTGTTTTATGGTTTGAAGTAGGCCCGTCAAGTTTGGTATGCTAAGATCAATTAATTCTTTCTCAATATCAGGTTCAAAAGATATGAATTTGATCATAGTATTTATGTATTACATCACAATGGTTATACCTTGATTGTTGTTATATATGTTATTAACTTGATTATCACTAGAAGTAACAATGAACATGGTTTCAGATTGAAGAGTCAACTTTCTAACACCTTTGAGATGAATGACCTTGGTCTTCTACATTTCTTTCTTCATCTTCAAGTTTTATCACTATATAATGGTCTTTTTCTCTCTAAATCAAATTATGTATTGGAATTATTAAAATGATTTAAGATGGATGATTGCAAGACATGCTACAAATTTTTAGTTGGGTATCAAGTTGACTAAATAATGTCAATCCATAAAAGTTGATGCCACCCTCTATCAATAACTGGTTGATAGCCTTATTTATTTAATTCACAATCACTAGATATTTATTTTATTTTTAGTATTGTTTCTTGGTTTATGTAGGATCCATGATAAAGGCACTAGAAAAATTAAAAAAGAATTATTATTACATTAAGAGTCCCTCTCATTTTGATATCAGATTCTATCAAAGTTCGTAAGCTTTAGGTGTATTTACTGACTATAAGTAGGCATGCGATGCTAATGACAAAAAATTCACTTCTGGATATGTGTTTCATCTCAGTGCTATACTTGTGATTTGGCCATGTAAGAAACATGTAGTCTCTTTATCAACTACAAAATTTGAATATTGTGGAGATTTCAATGTAGAGATGGAGGTAGTTTGGATTTGCCAACTTCTAGGAGAGCTTGGGTTTCTTATTGATGCCTTAACCACTATTTATTATGACAATAAGATTCCATGTTAAGTTGCTAAAAATTATTTTCCCAAAGGAAGATGAGTCATGATGGACTTCATGCTAACTATTTGAGATAGTTGGTATAAGAGAATTCTTTTACCATTTTATGTTGTATAAAAAAATATTAGATTATTTTTATCTTTACAAAGCCTTTGTTTCAAGCTAAGTTTGTAGAAATGGAAAAAAATTGCTACTACGGATGAAATAAAAGTGAAATCAAGAGATAGAAGAAAAAATAAGGAACACAATGACTTTATAGGGGAACCTGGCTGGGAAAAATCCCTCTGCTTCTTTTCATTAATCAAATGAGAATGAGAATCTATTACAATTTCAACTTCAAGCTCTGAAGCCCACCCTGCACTGTAAAACTATTCTCCTGCTGAATGTCCTACTCTGGCCAACACTTAGCCAGTTCAAGCCTCCATCTTCCTCCTATTTGCTTGCACAATTAATGAGAAATTGAGCTCCTAAATAATAGGGGAATTCCCTATTTAATTGTGCAAATCCTAAGGAATTGACAACTTGCTTAATTTCCAAGCCTGTACACTCAACTAGTATACAATTGATGATTACAATGTGGATTTTCCTCCACTCTAGCTAGGAAATTCCAATTTCATGCATGTATGGGATATTTTTAGTTGATTGACTAGTTTAATTGAGACATCAATGAGTTAACAACAATTCTATTGCTAAATTGACCTTCATATGACTCAACTAATGACTAGAGCTCATTTAACTGAGTTCAACTAAAAATAACTAAACTAGATTACTAAATTTTAGCAATCACTACATGCACAACTTTACTCCCAGCCTACAAACTCACATTTGTTGATATATCTAAGTGACAATGTCATGTTACTCAAGCTAACTATAATCCAAGTCATCTTGATGATGTGGAAAATCGAATTACTCAATTTGCCTAAGGCATAAGTCAAATTGAGCCTTTCTTGCTACAATTTGTAACACTCCCTCTTAGCATGAAAGGGATTTTGCACCACCCCTATCATGCACCTATGGAACTCAAATTTTCTTCTTCACAATGCCTTTGTCAAAATATATGCATCCTGCTCCTTGATTGGAATGTATTGCAACATCATGATTCTACTCTCCACATAATCTCTCAAGTGATAATACCTGATATTGATGTTCTTGGACCTATCAAGAAATACCAGATTCTCAAAGAGTTTGATACAACTATGATTATCACAATAAATCACTATCGGATCCATCTCCTAACTGAAAAGATCCACAATAATTTTCCTCATCCCTATGGCCTCACATGTCACTTGACTTGCAACCATATACTCAACCTTTACTGAGCTGAGTGCCATAGACCTTTGTTTCCTGATATACCAAGAAATAGTTGTGGACATAACAATGAAGATAGCTCCTGAAGTATTCTTCCTGTCTGATGGACTCCCTACCCAATCTGCATCAGTGAAGGCTTGGAGATTCGCACCATATGTCATCCTATACTTAAACTAATAATATATAGTGCCTTTGAGGTATCTAAGGACATGCTTTGGTACCTTCTAGTGAAGCTTGGTGGGCTTCACCATAAGTTGACTCAGCTGGTTAACTGCATAGCATATGTTGGGCCTTTTGTTTACTAGATACATCAAGGATCCCACAAGATCTATATAGAAGGTAGCATCTACTACCTATCCTAAAGAACCATGCTCCTTTATCTAGTTTGTAGCTAGAGGTGTATCCATAGGCTTTTCGTCCTACATATGAATATCTACAATATTTTATAGGAATACTTCCCCTGACTCACAAATAACTCTCCATCTCCCCACCCATACTTCCAACCCAAGGAAGTAAGCCATCAAGCCGATGTCCTTCATATCGAATTATCTTGTAAGGTCCTCCTTGCAAGAGTGGTTCAACTACTCATCCTTTGTAAGTGTCAAGTCATCAACATAAAATATAAAGATAAGCAACTTTACATCTATCAAAATGTGACATAGATTGTTATCTTCTTCATTTTTTTTGAAGCCCAATCCAATGAGATACGTGTCAATCCAAGTGTATAATGCTCGAGGCACCTATAAGAGACCATAAAGGGCTCTCTTGAGTCTGAACACATGTGTATCCCTGTCATATGTCTCAAACCCCTCATGATACTCTGTGTAAATCTCTTCCTAAACCACTCCATTGAGGAAGGTAGTCTTCACATCCATCTGGTGGATCTTCCACCCCATCTGCATAGCTAATGTTAGAATGGTCCTCATTGAGGAATATCTTGCCATAGGGGAAAATGTTTTTTCTTAGTCAACTCCCTCTGCTTGTGAGAAGCCTTTGGCCACCAATATGGCCTTGTACTTCTCAATTTATCCCATTAGCTACATGCTTCACTTTGAAAATCCATCTGGAACCAACCATTGATTATTATCTAGTCTCAAAACCACCTCTCATACACTGTTCTTCATGATGGAGTCATATTCCTCCACAATGGAATCAACCCTCACTGGTAGATAAACTATTTCCTCAAATGAATAAGGCTTATAATCAATGAGTTCTATCATGAGTTCCATGTAACTAGTATACATGTATGGTAACCTCCTCTGCCCGCGCAAGGATGTAGGAGCTCCCACATGCTCCCTAGCATCTTGCACCAACTTTCCAACTTCTCTAGTTCTCTTCCTCCCCTCTCTGGAATATTCTAGTTGAGTGGATGTCTCCACTTTCCCTCATGTCTTCTCCTCCACATGTGGCTACTCCAAAACATCCTAAAGCTCTGCACAAGGCTCCTCCTTAGGAGTTAGAAGCTCCTCCTCTGGTGGGATATTCAACTCTCAAGAGCATATCATATCCTATCCTCTTCAAATTTGACATCTCTCCTTACCACTATCATCCCAAGTGAGGGAAAATATACCCAATAATTATGTGGTGTATTCGTGTATCCTACAAAGACTCCCATCTCAGCTATAGGCTCCAATTTATTCCTGTTATCCTTGGAGTCATGACAATACACAATAGCTCAAAACTTACATCTAGATTCCTCTGAGAGAAAGCTTCTTCAGGTGTGATCATGCCAAGTATTCTGTGAGGGATCTTGTTCTACAAATGAACTACAATGTTGCGTTATTCATCCCATACATGTAATGTCAACCCTTGATCATGCAACATGCCTCTTTCTTCTCCCACAATGCTTCTATTTTTCCTTTCAACCACCCTATTTTGTTGTTGGTTATGAGGTGATATCAGTTCTCTTCTAATAACCTCTTTGGCACAAAATTCCTTGAAGGTGTTAGATACAAATTCTCCTCCATTATCACTTCTCAAGGATTTTAATTTCTGACTAGTCTCCTTTTCAACCAATGCTTTGAATTCAACAAATTTGGAAAAAAATCATCCTTTTCCACATGAAGAAGAATCAAAATTTTTGAGAAAAGAAATCAACGAAAATCACATAGTGGCTGTGTTTTTCTATAGAGGTAGTAGAAAATGGTTCACATACATCAAAGTGGACTCACTCCAAGATTGTTCTAGCTCTACTATCTTGGCCCTGGAAGGTGGATTTAACATATTTCCCCAATGTGCATCCATTTTAGACATCATGCTAGTCAAGGGTGCATTTTAGGACACTGATGGTAATTTGTTGCATGATTTTTAAGGCCCCAAGTTTTTTGTATGATAGTTTCTCTTTTTTGGAAACATCATCTTGTGACAGTGCAATTATTGTAATTTTTTAAATCCGTTATTCATAAAAAAAATTGACATATATCATATAATAATATTCATATAAATTAAAATTTGTTTAGTGCATTTGTATATGATGTTTGGATTAATTTGTTATATTATCAGATTTCACATCTTTTCATTATAATATTTAATCATCCATATATTTAATCAGTGGTGTAACATTTCACAGTGACATTGGATAACACAATATAATAAATTAAAATGTATTTTATTATATATCAATAAGGGGATCTTTGTCATACAAAATGGGATTTTTATTGGTAAACCCTTGTCTTTCAATTGGGACTTTATGTCCATTACATTAAACAAAATGTCTATTTTTCACAGACAATTATTTCAAAAAATACAACAAGTTGCATTAATATCCAAATAGATCATCATTCTTCATTGGAATTGTTGTCAATGCTCAAGCTACTTCCATGACTTGGGTTATTTGGAGGAATGTTTTGTTGATTGCATTGATTGTTTTCATCTTATTGATCTTGTTCCATCCGCAAACATAAAAATAAAGTGTAATGAGTGTATCTACATTGGTGAGAATAATGAAAATTGAAATAAATAATATATATCAATGTAAATCAAATAACAATGTATCATAGCAAGAAGTGACTCATAAATTGTGCACATGATTTCAAAATCAAGTCTCATACCTTGTTGTAATAAGTCTTTTGCTAGCACAATTTTGTACTTTTGTTTCCTACATGTTTTAAACCCCATTAAAAGTCATAGATTTGATATAAAAGATATTTTTGTTCTATTACTTATAAACTCAAAGAAGTAAAACAAAATAGATACTTACAAATTACACAATGATTTCTTTTTATGCCAACATATACTCACAACCCATATTTAGTTAAATATCAATCAATTATTTTGATGTCTCTTCTTTGTATGCTAGCACCCATTTGAATACATTCATGTATGGTTGCTATAAAACAACTTAAAATATACAAAAATGAAGCATTGAGTTGTTATAAGGAAATATTAAGAATTACTCACAAACTTTGAAATCAACCCTTTTCTTCCTTGTCATCCTATTTTATGTGCTGATTGAGTTCCATTTTGTTTTCATTTTTGCAAGAAAATAATTGA
Source organism: Pinus tabuliformis (assembly GCA_031772625.1). Classification (NCBI taxonomy): domain Eukaryota; kingdom Viridiplantae; phylum Streptophyta; class Pinopsida; order Pinales; family Pinaceae; genus Pinus; species Pinus tabuliformis. The sequence continues at coordinate 869,877,483 of CM062805.1, forward strand.
AAATTAATATTTAATGTTATTTTTTTTATATGTACAAAGTCAATAATGATGACATACATTTGAAGCATGTTTGTAACAACCATCGTTAAAAATCCATGTAAATATAAAAATATAAAACCATGGTCATGAGACACGTATTCCAAGATGAATGGTGGTCAAAACATCCTAGTGGGTATCAATTTCAGTTATTATGGCTAAGGAAATTGACAAAGTCAATGAAAAAGGCTTTGGAAAGGAAAAGTGGCATTTTGGAACATTTATTTATGAAAATAATGGAAACTAGGAGAAAAGGAAGGTGAAAGGTGACAAGTTGCATGTGAGGAGGAAATTGAAGGAAAATAATGGAAAATGAAGAAAATAGAGGCCTCATTAACAATAAGGCTTCTGAGGATTAGTTGACAAGCTTTTGCTCATGCTTTGATAGTGTAACCTTTTGTTAGTTCTGTTTTTGAGCTCCCTCATTATTGTCTCTCTCTCACTCTTAGACACTTGGATTTTTCTTGGAGCACTTTGGATCAAGAAAAAAAATGAATGCAAAAGGAAGGAATGAGAAATCAAGGAAGAGAAGGATCAAGCAACTACAACATGATTATTTGCAGGTATCGATTTGCATGTGTGTTTTCATTGCTAGATTTGGCATGCATGGTATTGCATGTGGTTCTTTGATGTCATGGCACACGTTTTTCTAGATTTGATAGTGTTTTCAACCTAGCCTTGCCATTTCCGGATAGCCATGGTGTGGTGGGGTTCTCATGTTTTGGTTGAGATGGATTTCCAGATGGATTCAAAGCTGGGTGAGGTGGATCTCTGAATGAAAGAACACATGGTCTAGTAATCCCTGAACCAGACTATGGATGGCAGTAAATCCGCTGACCTAGTAACCCTTGAACCATACTGTGGGTTGCGATAAAGCCATGTATTGTGTGCCTAGGAATCCTCGACTAGTGAAGGGCGAGATATATGGTAAAGACTAGAGGTGGTTTCCCTTGATTAGGCCTAGTAATACTGGGATGGGATATACAGTAAAGCCTAGAGGGTGGAGACTCGGTTAGGGCCTAGTGATCTGGTGTGGATTGCGGTAACGCCTAGAGACTAGAGTCTCAGATGAGGCCTAGTGATCTGGTGTCGATTGGAGTAAAGCTTAAAGACCAAGAGACAGAAAAACTCCTCACGATGTAGGTGGTGAAATCTCATGGCATCCATGCTTGTTTTGGCTTAGTGATCTAGTGGAGATAATGGTAAAGCCTGTTATTACATGTTTATTGTTTTTTTCCTAATGATTCAGTGTGGATTGCGGTAAATTTTGGTTTCTATTGATGAGGGTGAGGTGGTTTAACCTTAGGATTCCCTAGTTGGTTCTTTTGGTTTGAGTTCCACATTCATGCTTGGAATATGGAACAGGGGTGATTGGCTGAAGAGAGATTTGGCTTAGCCAATCTATGGTTGGATGGAATGTGGTAGTCCCATACCGGGTTGGCTTTTGCATTCATTAATAAGAGTTTATTTCCTTGGTATCTTATGTGTAAATTTACTGGTTTATATGTGGATTCTATGGCTGATGTATCCTTGATATTTCTATTGTTATTATGCTGGTTATAAGCATGTATCATGACAATGATGATGTATGGATCTCCTCATGTTTTGATTTGTAAATGAATGAATAATGTATCTATGAATTAATAGATGATCATGAAACTAATGATATAAGGGAACAATGATTCGCAAGGATTCTCATATAAGTATGAGGCCCCTATGCTAAGATCTATTGTTTAAACATGTATATTACATATTTGTGACATGTTTGACGAAATGCTTGTCATGGATAGTCGGGGTATATGTAGAAATTTTGAATAATAAACACATATTCAATGAAGATTATCCTGATCATGTACTATTACGGAATACATACACAATACATAAGCTCCTCTACGTTGATCATCAATTTAGCAGCATCAATAACAATAAAACATCAATAGCATGCACACATTAACACAGTATGTAACTCGGGGAAATATTACAGCTGAAAACCCCACACTATCTGTATATTAATGATTGAGAACATGTAACATCACAATAGTCAATACTCCTCACAAGTATCCAGCACTATCTCCACCTGTTACACACAAACCAGCTCAGACTCAAACAAGTCACAAGTTCAAATATGCTCCACTGCTTTGCCTGCCTCTATTGCATAAACCTATTGAGAATCACTCACACTGGAAATCACGTGAGAATAGGCTATTCTACTAGGAAAATCAACACAATACTCATTAGCATACTCAATACATTGCTTGTGCAAATCCTCATGCACAACTATAGTCACAACTGATAGCAATCTCATCGTCTAACACCTGTCCCTGTTGAAATGAACATGCACTGACATGAAACTGAGTTAACTGATGTATTCTTTAGTTGGATTATGAGTTAATAATTAGTTTAACAACTCATCATTAGTCTATTTTCAGTTAGACTAATTAAAACTAGTTTAACCAAGTCAAACTGAACACAACTCCATCAACTCCACAATCAACTCCACCAAACTCAACTGCTTGAGTTCTAACTGAAGTCATGCATGCAACAACTCAACTAACCCACAAAGAAAGAGTATTTCCTTCTGACAGCTACATGTGCCACATCTGTAGCTCAAACTGAAGTGCTCCAAGAGAATAAGATAAAGTTTATAGTCTAAATATTATTATGAGACAATAATATTTGACTTTTCTATTTTTGACAGCCAGTCTAAAAATAGACTTTGATCACTCCTGCTGTGATCATTCCTGTTGTGATCACTCCTACTGTGATCACTCCTGCTGTGGTCACTCCTGCTGTGATCATCCTTGTTGTGATCCAAAAATAGACCTTGCGCCATAATTTTCCTGCGGGCCCACTTAGTGAAGGTGACTCCTTTCCACTAAGCTCCATCATCTTGTTGCAATCTCAACACTCCCTCTCAACAAGATATGGAATTATCAGCAACCCCTACCCTGCCTCGGTGGTATTCGAATTTTCTCCTGGTGAGCGCCTTCGTCAAGATATCAACATCCTGATCCTCCGTTGGAATGTATGAAAGTAACATGATTCTCCGCTGCACACAATCTCTGATATGATGGTACCTGATGTCAATATGCTTAGATATATCATGAAATACAGGATTAGCCGAGAGTTTAATGCAACTCTGGTTATCACAGTAAATCACAGTAGGATACAAATGAGAACCGAACAAACCAACCAAGATCTTCCTCATCCATATAGCCTTGCATGCAGCCAAACCTGCTGCCATATACTCAGCCTTTGCTGAACTGAGTGCCACGGATCTCTGCTTCCTGCTATACCAAGAAACTGTTGTCGACCCAATACTAAAGACCCCTCTTGATGTGCTCTTTCTGTCCATTGGGCTCCCTGTCCAATCTGCATCCGTGAAGCCACATAGCTTCACCTCATCCTACTGTCTGTACCACAATCCATATCCCAATGTGCCTCTCAAATAACGCAATACATGCTTGCCCGCCTTCCAGAAGATCTTGGTAGGCTTAACCATAGCTTGTGAAAGCTAGTTAACTGCATAGCATATATCGGGTCATGTATTAACTAGATACATAAGCGACCCCACCAACTGTCGATAAACAATGGCATCCACTTCTTCTGCCGAAGTGGCATCCTCCTTCCTCCAACCTCCAGGAAGAGGAGTATCAATAGGCTTGCAGCCATGTATGTTGAACTTCTCCAGTATCTCCCAAGCATACTTACCCTGAGAAATAAACAGTCCACCACTGCACTGCCAAATTTCCAATCCCAGGAAATAATGAAGGAGGCCCAAGTCCTTCATCTCAAACTCCTTAGCAAGATCATCCTTGCATGAAAGTATCAACAACTCATCACCTATTAGAATCAAATCATCTACATACAGTACAATGATAAGCAACTTACGCTCCACAACAATCTGGTATAGGTTAGGATCCGCCTCGCTCTTGGAGAATCCAAGTCCAGTGAAATAGTTGTCTATCCGTGTGTACCAAGCATGTGGTGCTTGTTTCAACCCATACAACGCTCTCTTGAGCCTGCACACATGTGACTCGCTGCTGAAGACCTCAAAGCCTTCGGGCTGCTCAATGTACACCTCCTCCTCAATGACTCCGTTGAGGAACGTAGTCTTCACATCCGTCTGATGAATGTGCCATCCCATCTGCACTGAGAGAGCAAGAATCGTTCGTATGGAAGAATAACTTGCGACATGTGCAAAGGTCTCCTCATAATCGATCCCCTCTATCTGTGAAAAGCCTTGGGCAACAAATCTTGCCTTGTACTTCTCCACACTCCCATCAGCTGCCTGCTTAACTTTGTAGATCCATCTCGAATCCACCACTAATTTCCCTTCCGGTCTAGGAACAATCTCCCATGCACTGTTTCTGACAATAGAATCATACTCTTCCACCATGGCGTCTACCCATGAGGGATCCTCCATAGCTTCCTCGAAAGAGGATGGCTCAGTCACAACACACTTGCTCATAAGAGCCATGTATCCAGTGTACCGATCAGGTGACTGTCTCTACCTGCGTTGGGCTGTACGTGGTCCTACAAATTTCTCTGCATCTTGAGCCAGTCGCTAAGCTTCTGTCAAGCGATTTCGCCCTCTGATGGTTGGCGATGCATGAGTGGTCTCTTCCACTCCATGAACCTCGTCCTATGGCTGATCCACATCCTGAAGCTCATCCTTAGGAACTAATAGCTCCTCATCTGCATGCAAGTGTAGCTCCCTCTCAAGCGAACACTTCATGGCTTTCTCCTCCTGAAATTTTATATCCCGTCGCACAACAGTTTTACCACTTTCTAGAAAATACACACGATAGTTGTGGGGCATATCAGTGTACCCCACAAATATCCCAACCTCAGCGGTCGACTCCAACTTCTTCTTGGCATCCTTCGTCACATGCATGTAAACATTAGCACCAAAAATCCTCAAATGAGAAAGATCAGGCTTCTTACCAGAATAAGCCTCCTTGGGTGTACTCATGCCAAGTATCTTGTGAGGACAATTTTTCTGCACATAAACTACTGTGTTGCATGCTTCCACCCAAAAGTGAAGGGGTAGGCCTTGATCATGCAACATCAATCATGCATCACCCACGATCGTTCTGTTCTTCCGCTTAGCAACCCCATTCTACTGTGGGTTATGGGGAGCTATGAGCTCTCTTCGAATCCCTTCTGCCTTGAAGAAATCCTTGAACTCGTCCGAGATGTATTCACCACCATTAACACTCCTAAGAGCCTTCACATTCTTCCCCGACTCCTTCTCGACCAGTGCTTTGAATTCACAGAACTTTGAATATGTCTTGCTCTTCTTCTGCATGAAGCAAATCTAGCACTTACGAGAGAAATCATCAACAAAAATCACATAATACCTGTGTTTTGCTGTCGAAGCAACTGAGAAAGGTCCACACACGTCTGTGTGAATTCTCTCAAGGATCGTCATGGCACGACTATCCTTCTTGTGAAAGGTGGCTTTCACAAACTTTCCCAAAGTACACCCCTTGCATTGATCTGACTACGCAAGAGTGCCTTTAGGAAGCCCTATAGTGATCTGCTGCAGTATCTTCAAGGCTCCATGGTGAAGGTGACCTAATCTCCTATGCCACAACTCGCCATCATCCTGGCTCACCAATCCTTCTGCCTTGTATACCATTGTTGCGCATCCATCTACATGCAACTGATAAAGGTTCCTCACTCGAATCCCTATCTTCCGGGTTTCACCAGTTGTTTTGCTGCGCATGAAAGCCTTTCCCTCGTTGAAAACAACATTATACCCCTTGTCTTCTAACATTGCCACAGAGATAAGGTTCTTCTTCAACCCTGGAACATGCATGACTTCCTTCAATACGAAGGGTTTACCAGACTCGCTCTCAAATGAAATGGTACCGATATCGGTGGCACTGTATCTACCATCATCGCCCATCTCGATGTGCACTCCAAGATCTTTGTCCTCCAGATCAGAAAACAAATCTCGATCTCCTGTCATGTGAAAAGACGCACCACTATCCAAGAACCACACTGATCCCATCACACTTGAAACCAAGCATGCAATCAATGAAAAATCAAGCTCAAACTGCGAGGCTAGAGCCTCTTCTGCTGTAGATCCAGTAGCTTGCTTGTTCTTCTTCTTCTACGGACAATTAGTGGCTTAGTGTCCGTGCTGGTGACAGTGAAAACACTTCACCTTCGACATATCCTACTTCTTTCCTTTCGCACCAGACTGAGAAGCTTTCTTGCTCTTCCCCTTATTTGCTTTGGCAGCCAAAGTGCAATTTTCTTCATCAGCTCCCTTTGATGAAGATCCGTCCCTGGTACTCTGCCTGATCTCCTCCTGCACAAGATCTGACCACATTCTTTCCCATCCTAGAAATTTCTACTGACCATTGATAGAGTTCTGATAGGAATTCCAACTCTTCGGAAGACCAAGGAGAGCCAAGCTCACCAAGTCCTCATCATCGACAGTAACCCCCACACTTCCCAGCTCATCTCGACACTGAGTGAACTTTGCAAGATACTTGGGCCTACTGTCACCCTTCTCGCATTTGATGTTTCTAAGTTTATCTTTAAGTGCCAGCTTCCTCTGATCGCTCTTGCTTTGGAATAGATATGTTAAAGCCTTCCACATCAGATTTGGAGAAGTATTTCCATGCAGGTTGGACACAATGTGATCCTTCACGCCCTCTAATAGAATCCTTTGACATTTTGCAGTCTTATTTTGCCAAGCATCATCTTGAGTAGCATCAGTGGGCTTTGGGAAATCCGTCTCTATGAACTCCTTCAGCCCATTATCATCCAATACTGCCTCCATATTGTCCTTCCATGCAATATAGTTTGAGCTGCCCTCAAGAGCATACTCCAATTGCAATCCGTTGAAAGACATTGCCTCCTTGACACCAAGAAAACCCTGCTGCAAATTTGAATTCCACCAACTCCAAAATCAACCGCCTCAGATCTAAGATTCATGAGAACAAAATATTTCTCGTATAGAGATTGACTGTATGGGCATTCACCGGATATCTCACCTTCCAAAGGAAGGATGAATCTAGAGGCTACCTAGCCCGATTACAGACTCTACCTGAAGAAATAGAATGTAAACACTTCCTAAATAGTAGATCTGATGATCAACAGCTCTGATACCATGTAGAAATTTTGAATAATAAACACAGATTCAATGGAGATTATCCTGATCATGTACTATTGTGGAATACATACACAATACATAAGCTCCTCTACGTTGATCATCAATTTAGTAGCATCAATAACAATAAAACATCAATAGCATGCACACATTAACATAGTATGTAACCTGTTAACACCCAGGTTGTTCCCTTAGACTCCCAAGGGAATACGGCCGGGGTAACCACTAACCAATCTTTGGATTACAGCTTCTAGCCAAACTGTAATCAGAGAGGGCTCTCTCTTTCAGGTTTGTCTCTTTTTTGTGAAGATTTTAGGCTAGTTGTGAATTCAGGGTTTGGTTGTATGTTTTGGTTGAGGGATGTCTTTTGTACCTAAGGTGGAACTCTTCAAGTAGTATTAGTTCATTGGGCAATGGAGTCTATGGCTACAGGTTTACCTGAGATATTAAGTTGAGTTGCTAAAACTGCAGGGCCATTCAAATACATCATGAAACAAATTTTAAAGTGTGAGGATGAACTGTGATTAACCAGTGAAAAGCAATTAAGAGTTTTTCACTAAGATGGGATGTTAGAAAGAAATATATTGTACAGGAGCAAACTTGAATTCCTCAAACAACAATCATTGTGAAAGATATAGCTTGGAGGTGCAGCAGTTAAGAATTACACCTTATGACTATAACTGAAGAAAAACATTTATAACAGCTTAGATTGAGTTTAGGGTATTCTGTGGATAAATCCTGAAACTATTCTTTTTCTTTGCCATTAACTTATGAAACATAGAAACATGAATGAATTGTGAAAAGATAACAAAACATATAACAAAGAGTTTTTAAGGAGAACTTATTGTGCCATGAAGTATGTAGGAATCCTGTAACTTTCAGCAAAACACCAAAATGCCTCAGATAACACAGAGCTTCGGAAATTCCATCACTTTTGTATTAATACTCTGGAAATTTACAACTTAAGAAAAGCTAGAAGAGAAATCAACAACAACCCCTGCAAACTTATGCGAGGGGGGAATATATACAAATGGTGATACAAAATATCTGAAGCGTTGAGTCATCTGAGAAATAAATATGTTCACCAACTCGCACAGGACAACAGATAGGAAGTTATTACAACTTCGAATACAACATAAATGCTCTTCAATTTTGTCAGAAGACTTTTTGACCTTTGGAGGCCACTGAGTCGGTTGAATGTTCTGTTATAAATGATGAATGCCGTGTCTTTGTAGCTCTGTCATCCTGTAGCTTTTCGGCCCTGTCATCTGTGACTGTCAGTGCTGCTTTAGTGGCCGAATAGTTTTGTTGAGTTGGCTCAGCCCATTCTTCTCCATGCATGCTGATTTTATCAAAATTTTCCTGTGCATGATAATTTATATAAAAAAGAAAAACTTGAATACAGGCTCTGGTTTACAGTATTGTTTGTACCATTTTGGTCCAGAATTCCTGTGTGGGCAATTGATGTCTCAGGATTGCCTCTAGAGTCTCATCTGCCTCTGTGTATTTATAGAAATTTGGAGGCACTTCAAACAAATGTGTGATCTCATTCATGATGAAAAATAGGTTCTCAACCCTGTTGTAGACACTCTGCCCTGATGCTGGCCCTGATTCTTCTGAAGTGCTGGGTCTTTCAGTAATCTGATTTGTGGCAAATGTGTTGACCCTTTTGGCATAATGTTCATGAGAAAGTAGTCTTCCTGCGCTGTTCAGTAAGCTAGGAAGACCTCTGTTTTGCAATGCCACAAATTTGTCCGTGAACTTATTAACCTCTGTCTGCATATCCTGGCTTCTTCTTTCCAGTGTTTGTACCAGGTTTCTCAGTGTGAGGACCCTCTTTATCAGCTCGATGGTTTCAGTTCTACTGGAGATTCCCATTGCTGCCAGCTGAGCACTTGTTCTGTTATTAAGCACATTAATCATTCTATTGGCAACCTCAGGCATATTGCCTAGAGATGCCCTTGATCTCTGGATTTCTCTATGTGCTTTTACTATGAGCTCTATTTGCTCATGAATTGTCTCAATGTATTGCCATTGATCAGTGATTGATTGGCCAATGTTGGCCCATAAAACTGTCCTAAGCTCAGTTGTCACTTTGTCAAGTGTGAGCTCCTTCTCCAGCTCCTTTATCTTATCTTTAAGGGCCTTTATTTCCCTTCCTTTTTCTGCTACAGTCTGCTTGGATTTATCATATCTTTCATTGAGCTTGGCTAGACTCTCCCTGGCCTCATTTAGCTCTGCCATTTGGGCTTCCAGGGCTTGGATTTCATTCTTGAGCTTCTGCATATCCAGGCTTGGAGCCTGCTCTGTTGTTGGTGCAGTTGCTGACGTAGATGGTGCTGTCTGTTCAGTAGGAGGAGCAGTAGTCTGAGGAGGTTCCTCCACGTTAATTATTTCTGGAGGAGGCTGAGATGTTTGTCCTCCTTCTTTTTGTTGTAATGCTGCCTGCAGTGCAGTCTGTACAGCCTCTGATTCTCCCAATTTTTCTTGTGTTTGGATCAGCTGTTTATATAGGGACACCAGCATAGCTGATGCATCTTGGTCATGTCTCAGCTGGGTAACTTCTCCAGTTTGTGGGTGAATGGTTGCTGGGACTTTTACCATTTTCCTTAGTGCTGCCATATCTACATCCCTTAACTTCAGTAATGCTTGCACAGCCTTGATGTCCTTGGGATCATGCCCAAGTTCTATGATTATCTCCTCTAAGGCTTTGATTCTGTTGTCCTTTGCTTGAGAGGATGCTCTCTCCAACTCAAGTTGGGCAGCTATATTATTCAGGCTATTTTCTAGCCGGTAGTTCTCCAATGTCTTATCTGCCAATGAGGCATACACCATCTCACCCGTTTGCTTATGTAATTCAATTTTATCCATTGGGTGGATGTCCTTGGCAAGGACCTCAAGGTTGGTCCTTATGTAATCTGCAGCTGACTGCGGCTGCAACACTGCTGGCATAAAGTGGCTCATGATCATCTTGCCCTCCTGGACATCAAATGCAGACATTAGTCTTTGCTGGTTAGTGGGAGCCATTTTCAACAAATGATTATATAGTTGTACTCTTATGGGCTCATTCCTCTTCTTTATGTCAATGAACTGCTGCTTGATGCCCACCTCAGCTCCTCTTTGTTGGCTTGAGGAGCTGACTTCTCCTCCCACTGTCCTCTCTTGTTCCTGCTGGAAGGAACTTGCAGATGCCTCCATACTAGGTGGGCCCATGCCCAAAGATTGTCCTACTGGCATTTCTTCCTCAGAAAGGGGATTCATCCTGTGTCTTTTCTCCCCATGAGTTGTTGATGTTGTGAGGGGAGTCTCTCTGTCCCTCTTTCTACTTATGTCTTCTTTTTGTGGGGTTTGGAGGATTGAAGCCTCCACTGTTGTCTCCTGCCTAGGAGGCAGTGTGTCCTGAGCTTGCTGCCCGGTGGATTCTGGGGCCTGTGATGTTTGCTCTTGCTGCACTGGCTGTTCTTTTCTTGTTGCCCCCCTTGTTGCTGTTGTACCTGTGGCTGTTGCTGCACTTCCTGCTGCTGTACCTGTTCATGAGGTGGCTGCTCTGGCTCCATCTCTTTCTCTTTGCCTTTGCTAGAGGTTTGCTCAGTAGCTTTGGCTGCTTGCTGATGTGCTGTGGAGGATGAGGCAGCTGCTCCTACTTGAGTGCTTGGAAGAGCAAATACCTGTGCACAAAGCTCTAAGTCAGCCATCTTTTGAAGATTTTTAACTGCTCTTTGATTTAATTCTTCTTGTGTGACAACTTCCTCTAAGGTGACTCTCCTCCACTTTATTTGATTTGCATATTTTTCAATGTGAGGCAACCTCACGTGGTCATAACTGGCCAGCCTATACTTGACCCTTCTTAAAGTTATGAAGTGATTGGGGTCATAAGGTTTCCAAAGGAAACTGGTCTGTAGGCCAAGGGATTCTAGCATTCTGTCTGCTTCTTGCCAACCTTCCTCCCTTTTGTTGTAAATGAAGTGGCCTAATTGGTTTCTTACTTTGAGCTGTGCCTTCTTGCCTTTGCCTGAAAAATGTAGTATATCAGCATTCCCAAACTGCCTGAAGTATTCAAGGGCAAACAATCTCATGGGCACATATCTGGGCAATCTGTATGGGGGCAACTCACACCCATATATTCTGATGACTGTGTGGTGTTGGTAATAGTACCAATCCCCAATGCTGTATGCCTTGGACAGCTGAAGAATCCTCTGCATCTCATTAGTTAGTCTAGGAGGAGGTGAGCTCATTAGCAGAGACATGGCTGGGTGGATGAAGAGGTCTATAAACTCACAATAAGTATATGGAGAACAAGATCTGCAGTGGAAGGCAGAGGACCAATAAACCACTGACCTTGGATTTCCTTGTGCATCCACTCTCTTCATAGGAAAGTGAAACTTCTCATGTTGATAATACAAAATTAAGTGGTAGATGTAAGAGGTGTATCTGAACACCCTTTCTCTCGCCAAGTTCATTAATTTCTCACGTATTTTGTCAGATATGTAGGTGGCATAGTCATAGCAGATTGGAGACTTGCCAGGGGAAAACATGAGCATCATCACTAGCACAGTTTCATCAACAAATTCAATTGAATTGTAGCCCAGAATGGGACTGATCATGTCTACAAGGTCCCTGCCCAATTGGTTGAGGTAAACATGAGAAATGGGAGGGTACTTCACGGTGTCAGAGTCAATGTACAATTGATTTAGTGTGGTGACCTGAGCATCTGTCAATTTAGCTCCTTGCTTTATCAGATCAGCCAATGATAAAGGGACTAATTTCTTCTCAGTTTTGAAGTACAGCATCTCTCTGATGGCTTCAGGGGTGACATAGAAAACAACTGAGCCTGAAGGGTCAATCACAGCCCTCTGAGTGGCGTCGTAGCATTCAGAACATAGGTGGATTAGGTCAGGGAACTGGTTGACCTGAGGGAGCTTCAAGAGAGGGAGGAAAGAATCCCAAATACCCAATACATCTGTCCCAGCCTCATGTTTAATCTTCAATTCGTTTAACAAGTGGATGTGGTACTTGCTGTGCATTAGCATTTCTTCTGATATCTGATAATCCAGGTCTGCTAATGGTTTCCATTCCAATTCTCTCTGAGGGGCATTTAATGGAGCAATGTTCAAGGCTACAGGAGCCACTGGTGCATCCATGATTACTTTAGGATTGTGTTGGTGTGAACTGGCGTTACTATGCAGAACAACACAAAGGAGTGTTTCTTGGAGAGAGAGGTGATTTACTGAGGAACAGAGGATAGAATGGCAATGGCAGCAATTGAAATACTGCACAGAGCACTGATAGGGCAAATGCTTGTCTTTAGAAACTCTCTATACGGTGAATTGGTGCAGCTTGGGTTCTCAGTTCACGAATGCGCGAACCAACTGTATGTTTTGTGCAAACTCGGGTAGACAAGGCTCTGAAGGTGAATTTCGACTTAATAGTTGAAAATGGAGGCTTGCCACAGGGGATTTGCCGGTAAATTATAAGCTTGCCCCCTCTTTTAATTCGGTTTTAGACAATTACGGACACAACCGAGCGCAAGGGAGGTAAATTTGATAAATACCTGGTGAATTGCTTGGCAAAGTTTGCAAATGCAGGTGGGAAGGAAGCGCCGGCGGTCTCCTGGTTGATTTCAGCTGGTCGGCGAAGGAATTGGACATAAACTGCATGCAAGGGGAGTAACAGTCTTTTTTGCAAAAGTAACGAAAAACATGAATTTTGGCCAAAATATAGACTTTTGGGTTATTTGGCGCTTTTTTTGGATGACATCAACATGACGTCATCGAGACACGTGGCGGCTTAAGAGTGGTCCACGCAGATGGTGAGGTGGCAGGCAGGTCAGAGCAGTGGCGGACGGGGGCGTTGAAGCGGCGGTGATGCAGCAATGACGTGGTAATGATGTTGGCATAGCGGGTTAACGGAAACCGGAAACAGTAAGCGGTTTGATATCGCACCGCCTTATATACGGAAGTGGGATTGTCAGAGGGTGCTCCGATACGATTTGGGGGTGACGCGTGGCAAAGGCCTGACGTCACCCTCTGACAAATTTCGGAAGCTATCCTTCGGACGTCGGAGCCGCTCCGATATGCATGTGGGCCGTCGGATGAAAAAGGCCAGATCCGACGGTTGACGGATCGTTGAGATGCCAGGTTAATACGGATGTGGGCGGGGTTTACAATAATATATTTTTTGGAAGATGCGCCCGGCTGGAACCTTTGGAGTTTGACGATTTGTATGGTTTTCAATGTATTTTTAAAAAAACGCGCATAGCGCCCAAACTTTGGGTAAAATGAAAAAGTGGGTTTTCATGTGTTTTTGCAAATGAGCGGGTTAGGGGTGAAAATGGGTTTATTTACAAGGTTCTTTAGCAAATGAAGGGGGAAAAGGGGTAGGGTTTGGGTTCTTAAACTGACAAGATGTCAATTTAATCCCTGACTGTGAACATATGGCTATAATGCCAGGGGGAAGGGATATTTATAGAATGCTTGGGGTTTATACACCATAGTGTTTATAATAATAGGGAAAGGGTAATATAGGGGATTTAGATAGTAAGAAGTTAGAGGTTAATATGAATGGAAGAGGTGAATGAGGAGTGATGTCACTAAGTTTATATACAAACAACTTAGCTTAAGGAGTAGATCAAAATGAAAATATTTTTAGACAAGAAATGTGGCTTTTAAAGGAATAAGAACCAACATAAAACTTGGATTCTCTTTCATGAACACAACTGATGAAGGGATGTTAGTAATGAATGTGAAAGGGGGAAAAGGGAGTTAGTCATGCTCCTTTGCTTTGCTGCAACATGATGGAGAAGAGGAGCTTCTCTATCCACTGATGTTCCTTTATGCCAGACCAGCAGATTCATTTGAAATGATTGACATTTCTGCAACCCCATCTACCTACCCATCTACTTGCCTAGCATTTTTTGTTTCTTCATGGAGGGTGCACTTAGACTTGCAGACCCTTATGTGCCTTTTTCTTTTCTTTTGGCTTTTTCTTTTGACTTTCTATCTAAGGCTACCCTTATTGCTTCCAAGGTCCCAGATTAAGCAGTTGGGAACCTTACTTTCTCTACCTAGCTACTGGTCTGCCAAGATTAAACAGTTTGGACAGACTTCTTTCTCTATTCTACAACAGAAAATTGAAACATGGCATGATCCAGATTAGGCTGTTGGACCATCCATCAAAATTAAGTCAACATCAAGCTTTTGTACACACCTTGTCTTCTCATGGAAATATGGGATCTTTGAATCACCAAAGCAGAGCATATTTGGAACTTTTATTTGCCAATCATGAAATATGAAACCTATTGGTATAGGTAGCTAACAGTGGCTCCACATGGGGATGGTTTTTCCATTTGAAAGACCAAGAACAACAGGTCAGGATGCCTTGGTTCATGAGTTCTCTTACCAAACTTGGAGTACTTCTCTTTGAAATCTCAAAATTGTGCTCTTCCCCTCTTGGTGCATCTCTGAACTTGTTTGCCTTTTGCTGATAAATAATAAAACTTGAGAAACTGCATTTTTACATGTTAACAGAAAGTAATATATACACCTGAATATGTACAAGGGAAACTTAGGCTGCAGTTATGGACAGTAGTCAAAATAGTGCTTCAACATCCTGCCATTCACAGGACCTTCATCCAAATCAGCTTCATCAAGACTTTTAAGGAAGTAAGTATTATTTCCTTGCACTGCTTGAACAGCAAATGGTCCTCTCCAAAGGGAATCAAATTTTCCATGTTTTCCTTTATCTTCCCTTCTTGAATCCCACTTGAGGACTTTATCACCTATGTTGAAATCTTCTGCCTTAGTCCTTCGGTCAAAGGCTTTCTTTAACTTTTCTTGTAAAACTTGAACTCTGTGATAGACTTGGTCTCTAGTTTGCTGCAAACATATAATTTGATTTACCCTTCTTTGCACATCATTTGGTTCTGCCTGGCTTTCTTGAAGAAGTTTCATGACAGGAACCCCTAGTGATGAAGGGAATTTGGCTTCCAATTCATAAACTAACTCATATGGGCTGATCCCAATTGATCTCTTGGTTGTTAGTCTATCTGCCCATAGGGCATTGACAAGCTTCTTATGCCAATTCTTCTTATTTTCTTCCAACACTTTCTTTATGATGTTCACAAGGCTTTTATTTGATGATTCAGCTAGGCCATTTCCTTGGGGATAGTATGCAGTAGAATGGCCCAAGGTAATGTGAAATTTGTGGCAGAAATTCACCATCTTCTTAGATCTGAAGGCAGCAGCATTGTCTGTTATTATCTTATCAGGACAACCAAATCTAGAAAGAATATTGGTCTCAAGGAACTGAATGATAGTGGAATCATTTGCTTGTCTGCATGGAACGGCTTCAATCCATTTAGTAAAGTAGTCTGTAGCTGTTAGAATCCATCTGTGTTGGCCTGAAGATGAGGGGCGAATTTCCCCAATGAAATCCAAGCCCCATTGTTGAAAAGGTCTCTCTGTAGCAATAGGCCTCAAAGGAAGTGGCAGTAACTTTCTCTTTCCCTCAAACACTTGACATTTATGACATGAGGTGGTAAATTTCTTGACATCAGAGAAAACAGTGGGCCAATAGTAACCAGCCCTCAGTATCTTATCCACAGTGGACTTCCAATACAAGTGTCCACCACAGTCACCTGCATGAAATTCTTTGGTGACATTGTTAGTCTCATTCTCAATCAGGCAGTTCAACAGTATACCCTCATGGTTTTTCCAAAGCAAATTGCCATCCATAACACAAAATCTTGAAGCTTTCATTTTTAGGAACCTACATTTAGTTCTGGACAATCCTGGGGGACCACACAGGTTTTGTAACACATAACAGATATCAGAATACCAAGGGGATTGTTCAAAGGATACATTGATATTTGGAGTCGCCAGCTCCGGTTCATTGTCCAGCTGGTTTATGTCTAAGGCTTGGAAGTTTGCTTCTGTCATTAGTTTGGCCAAACCTTGCCCTTTTATTAGTTTTGTAGGTTTTATTTCAATATCAAATTCCAAAATGTTGGAAATCCATTTTCCTCTTCTGCCCTCTAAGTTTTCTTGAGTGAGTATGTCTTTCACAATGGGATTTGGCACATAAGCTATAACATGGGAATAAAGGATGTAAATCCTGAAGTCTTTAATGGCCTTGACCAAAGCATAAGCTTGTTTTTCCATGATCTGATATCTCAGAGGTGCATCTCTAAGAGCTCTACTAAAGAAAGCAATGGGTTTCTCATTTCCTTGGTCATCTTTCTATAATAAAACAGCAGCAATAGTATGCTGGGAGGAAAAAGAGAAAATGATAAATTCTCTATCAAATTGAGGATTTGTTAAGACTGGGGTTTGGGTAAGGGCCAATTTTATACCTTCAAAGGCTTGATTTGCTTCTACTGTCCATTTCACTTTTGAATCTTTCTTTAGCATGTTGTTCAATAATCTGATCAGTTCTGCTAAGTTTGGGATGAACCTTCTTAAGAAATTGATCTTCCCTAAGAAAGCTTGCAATTCTTTGATGTTTCTTGGGTGGGGCATTTGTAAGATAGCTTGTATCCTGTCTGGGTCAATTCTTATGCCATCCTTTGAAATGATATGCCCTAACAGCTTACCTTCTTCCAAACCAAATAGAGACTTCTTGGGATTCAAGGAAATTCCATATTTCCTACATGTTAAGAAGATCTGCCTTAAATGCTTCAAGTGTTCTTGGTCAGATTTTGAGAAACGTGTAAGGTCATCCAAATAAATGACAAGAAAGTCATGAATCTCTTTGGCAAAAGCAATATCCATTGCCCTTTGAAATGTTGCCCCTGCATTTTTCAATCCAAAAGGCATTTTTACATATTTGAAAGTTCCCCATGGGGTTGTGAATGCAGTTTTGTCTTGATCATCAGGGTGCACTAGGATTTGATTAAAGCCTGAGAATCCATCAAGTAATGAGATCCTTGAGGCTCCTACCACTCGTTGAGAATGTGATCCATCTTAGGTAAGGGATAGTTGTCTTTGAGGGACACTTGGTTTAGATTTCTAAGATCAACACAAAGTCTTATCTCACCAGTTTTCTTTCTTGTAGGTACCAAATTAGAAATCCAATCAAAAAACCTGATGGGTGCTATGATGCCAACTTTAAACATTTTTTGCAGTTCTTTTTCAATTGAAGGGAGCAGCATGGGATTGATCCTTCTCAATTTCTGCTTGAATGGCTTTTGATTAGGCTTGAGAGGGATGGTATGCTGGATAACAGAGGTGTCATAGGATTTTAAATCCTCATAACCCCATGCAAAGACATCCTGAAACTCTTTTAAGAGGTCAATATATTTGGGTTTTTGATCAGGAGGTAAGGATGCTGATAATTTTATTATTTTTTGCTTCTCAATAGTTCCAATGTTGCATTCCTCAATGGAAGCATTAAGGGGCTGCATTTTTGGTTTTCTAGGGATATCATTCGAGTCAAAAATGTCCTTCAATGGAGTTAGGCCTGTTGGAAGAAAATTGTCTTTCAGCTCTATGATGTCAGCCTCTGTAGCAGCTATTTCTTCATAACTGGTTTGTTGAATTTCTTGTATGTTGTTTTTGTTAAAAATTGTTGGATGTAGGATTTGGTGGGCTGTCTTGGGTGATATTGGCTTGTTATTTTGTTCACTCTGTATTTGTGATTGACTTGATCCATCAGTGTCAATGTTTAATCCTACAAATTCTTGTTGCAAGGTCAAGAAATTATTTATTTGTGTATCATCTTCAAATACTTGCCAATCTTTAACATTGTTTGGGACAGAAGGTCTGTGTTTTACCTCAGCTGTAACGCAATGGCTAGGTTCAAAGGGTAGTTTACAGGTGCTTGCAAATGTGGCCAAACTATGGGCATGCAGGTTATGGGTCCTAGCAATTTTGGTGATTTGAAATTCAGTGAAGGAGTTTAGTATTTCAGCCGCAGCAGATCTATAAGATCTCAGTCTTTTGTCATTGGTGACAAAATTTCCCTTTACTTGTTGGACAACTAGGTCTGAATCTCCTAGTATTGAAACTTTTATGGCTTGTAAGGATTTTACTAGTCTGAGGCCTAGTAAGAGAGCTTCGTATTCTGCCATATTGTTGGTGCACCTGAAGTTTAACCTATAGGCTCGGCCTTCTGCATGATTGTTTTGTTTATTATGTATCCAAATTCCAGCTCCTGCCCCTAATTTGTTGACTGACCCATCAAATTCAAGAAACCATAGGATCTCTTGTTCTAGGGGAGACTTAATGGCTTCTCTGTGATCTGGGATAGTGAGTTGAAGTTCTGGTTCTTCATT
Organism: Pinus tabuliformis; assembly: GCA_031772625.1. NCBI lineage: Eukaryota > Viridiplantae > Streptophyta > Pinopsida > Pinales > Pinaceae > Pinus > Pinus tabuliformis. The sequence continues at coordinate 869,895,917 of CM062805.1, forward strand.
TAGTTTGTCTTTTAGGACAGTCTCATTACTTGATTGGATCAGCTTTATTTCTAGAGCAGCAGCTTGTTCATTAATGTTCTGATCTTGTTTGAGTGTCTTGGTTTCATCATCATTTGTAAGACTTGAATTATCATTGAAGAGAATATATGAATCTATATCAGAATGGACAGCATATATGGGAAAGTTTTGAGGTTTTTCTTCACTGCTGACCATGTATTTCATAAGTGACTCTCTATATAACCTCTTGGGTTGACCAAAGACTAAGATGGTTGCATACGACATGTCTAATTGTAGGGAACCTTGGAGTTTAGCCCCCCATGATCTTGATAACAGCATCCCATATTTGGGTGGGATATCAGCAACTACAACGTCCATTAGAATTGTTTTAATTGGGTACTGAACTAGGGACACACATAAGTCTTTTATTAAGCCTAAACACTTAACTTGGCTGGAGTCAAATGAGAATAAGTCCTTATATGGTCTTGTAATATCTAGATTCAATCTTTCCATGACTGATTTAGGCATCAATTTGTGAGAGGCACCTGAGTCAAACATTGCATTGTGTAGTATTTTATCATGAACATGCAGGCTGACATAGAAAGGTAAGATCCCGGTAACCGCTGTCTTTCCATCAACCTCTGGACCGAAAAGCAATTCTGGGGTGTCATCCAACACATTTACATTATCTTTATTACGAGTAAGTTGAAGGGACTTCTTGATTTGTTGTCTATAAATGTCATTCTTGGCTAGTTCTGAAAGAGGAATTGCTACCTTCAATTTGCCAATTTCAGCTTCTAAGTCACAGGGTCTTTCAGATGGGATCTTGGTGTTGTGGGTGACAGCCTTTTCCTTGTTTACTAAGTCTTATTCTTGTTTCTTTTCTTGATCTTGAGGCTTGTCCTTCTTACTCATCTCTTGAGAAATGTTGCTTGGGTTGTGCTGGGAGGGTGTTGTATTTACTGGTTGCTATTCTGAGGGGGATGTTTCAGTTATTTCCTCAACGGTTACCTCATCTGTAATTGGACCAGTTTTGTCACTTGGTTCTGTGGCAATAGCTTTCTTAGGCTGCAGAGTGTCCTTTGTCTTGTCAGGTTGTGTCACATTTATAGTTTTGCTTCTTAGCTTGTATTGCTTATGAACTTCATAAACAGCTGTGTCATATCCTTGTTTAAAGTCAAATGACTCACCTGACCTGGTCTGGAATTGCTGAATGTCATCATCCTTATGATCTTCTTGACTCAAAAAAACTTGCTGCTCATCATTCAGGCCCATCAAGTTGATGTGGGTGTCATCCGTTTTCTCATTCGGAGTGGATGCCTCAGTATAGTTTTCCTGGAAAGGAGGTCTTATGTCTGGATCAGCAGCGGCCTTGCCAACGTTTGAGTTTTGATTTCTCCTAAAATTGGGATTCCTGATAGGGTTATTTTGTGGTGCTTCCCATGATGACTTTCTCTCAACTGATTCTACCCTATCACCCAATCTCTTCATACCAGTGAGTATTGCATCCAGTTTTTTATCAAAGGCTGAGGGTTCTTCTTTGAAGGTGGTTCTCTTTTCCAATCTTGCCCTGTTTCTTTTGGCAATAGGTTAGCCTCTACTGTGACAGCAACCTTTTGGGCATCTTCAAGGGTTTCAGGAGTTCTTTCCTTCAACTGATATGCCATATCAAGGTCAAAACCATCCGGAAATTTGTATAAGGCTAAATCAGGAGGAAGTCTTAAATTCTGTGGTATTGCGTTATATACGTTGTTGAATCTTGCACAATACTCCAAAACGGTCTCTTGAGGACCTCGTTTGATTGTATCATATTCACCAAGTATGTGCAGGGGATCTTTCTTTTTCTCCCATCTATTAGTAAAGGCTTGATAAAGGTCATCAGGAGTTGTAATGGTATTTACAGCCAATGATCTAAACCAAGTTCTTACATCCCCTGTGAGGATCTGAACAAAGATTCTAATTCTCACACTGTCATCATCTATTTCATAGTTCTCAAAATGATCCTGCATCCTTCTGGCATGCTGAATTGCTGTGAAAGGGCCAGTGGAGTCAAAATATGAAATCTTGGATTGGTAGTCTTGAGGTAGAGCTGCAGCATTAGCAGGAAACTGCAGGGGTGCATATCTATTAGCCATATTTGCAGGATTTATAGGATTGACAGGGATAACTGGGATAGCATGAACGACCGGTACAACAGGGGTAGTGGGGATGGTAGAAACTAGAGTGTTGGTCAAGGGAATATGTGCAGTGGATGGAGGTGTGAAAGGAGGGCTTTGAGATGTGGATGGTGAACTGGGGGAATCAAGGGTAGACCGAAATAGAACCTTGATTGGAGTTGGAACAGGGTTTGGATGAGCAATCTCAGGACTTAAATCAGCAAGAGTTTCCTGTCCTTGCTGCTTCCTAATGATTTTAGGGATTGTATTAGGATTTTCAAAAACAGTTGGTGGATTGGGGTCAGGATTTGACCTTGTATATCGCGGATTCTTCTTGGGAGCCAGCTTCTAAACTATTTTTGAGTATGTTTTTTGGAATATTTTTGTGTCTACAAGGGCCAGACAAGATCTTGGAGTGACTGTGTATATCTTGAAGCTAGCATGAAAATTGACTGAAGCAGTTTAAAGAAATATACAGAAATTAGAAAATCCTGAGGAACTCCCCAGTGGAGTCGCCAATTATGTTAACACCCAGGTTGTTCCCTTTGACTCCCAATGGAATACGACCGGGGTAACCACTAACCAATCTTTGGATTACAGCTTCTAGCCAAACTGTAATCAGAGAGGGCTCTCTCTTTAAGGTTTGTCTCTGTTTTGTGAAGATTTTAGGCTAGTTGTGAATTCAGGGTTTGGTTGTATGTTTTGGTTGAGGGATGTCTTCTATACCTAAGGTGGAACTCTTCAGGCAGTATTAGTCCCTTGGGAAATGGAGTCTGTGGCTACAGGTTTACCTGAGATATTAAGTTGAGTTGCTGAAACTGCAGGGCCATTCAAATACATCATGAAACAAATTTTAAAGTGTGATGATGAACTATGATTAACCAGTGAAAAGCAATTAAGAGTTTTTCACTAAGCTGGGATGTTAGAAAGAAATATATTGTACAGGAGCAAACTTGAATTCCTGAAACAACAATCACTGTGAAAGATATAGCTTGGAGGTGCAGCAGTTAAGAATTACACCTTATGACTATAACTGAAGAAAAACATTTATAACAGCTTAGATTGAGTTCATGGTATTCTGTGGATAAATCCTGAAACTATCCTTTTTCTTTGCCATTAACTTATGAAACACAGAAACATGAATGAACTGTGAAAAGATAACAAAACATATAACGAAGAGTTTTTAAGGAGAACTTATTGTGCCATGAAGTACGTAGGAATCCTGTAACTTTCAGCAAAACACCAGAATGCCTCAGATAACACAGAGCTTCAGAAATTCCATCACTTTTGTATTAATACTCTGGAATTTAGAGCTTAAGAAAAGCTAGAAGAGAAATCAACAACAACCCCTGCAAACTTATGCGAGGGGGGAATATATACAAACGGTGATACAAAATATCTGAAGCGTTGAGTCATCTGAGAAATAAATATGTTCACCAACTCGCACAGGACAACAGATAGGACGTTATTACAGCTTCGAATACAACATAAATGCTCTTCAATTTTGTCAGAAGACTTTTTGACCTTTGGAGGCCACTGCGTCAGTTGAATGTTCTGTTATAAATGATGCATGACGTGTCTTTGTAGCTCTGTCATCCTGTAGCTTTTCGGCCCTGTCACCTGTGACTGTCAGTGCTGCTTTAGTGGCCGAATAGTTTTGCTGAGTTGGCTCAGCCCATTCTTCTCCATGCATGCTGATTTTATCAAAATTTTCCTGTGCATGATAATTTATATAAAAAAGAAAAACTTGAATACAGGCTCTGGTTTACAGTATTGTTTGTATCATTTTGGTCCAGAATTCCTGTGTGGGAAATTGATGTCTCAGGATTGCCTCTAGAGTCTCATCTGCCTCTGTGTATTTATAGAAATTTGGAGGCACTTCAAACAAATGTGTGATCTCATTCATGATGAAAAATAGGTTCTCAACCCTGTTGTAGACACTCTGCCCTGATGCTGGCCTTGATTCTTCTGAAGTGCTGGGTCTTTCTGTAATCTGATTTGTGGCAAATGTGTTGACCCTTTTGGCATAATGTTCATGAGAAAGTAGTCTTCCTGCGCTTTTCAGTAAGCTAGGAAGACCTCTGTTTTGCAATGCCACAAATTTGTCCGTGAACTTATTAACCTCTGTCTGCATATCATGGCTTCTTCTTTCCAGTGTTTGTACCAGGTTTCTCAGTGTGAGGACCCTCTTTATCAGCTGGATGGTTTCAGTTCTACTGGAGATTCCCATTGCTGCCAGCTGAGCACTTGTTCTGTTATTAAGCACATTAATCATTCTATTGGCAACCTCAGGCATATTGCCTAGAGATGCCCTTGATCTCTGGATTTCTCTGTGTGCTTTTCCTATGAGCTCTATTTGCTCATGAATTGTCTCAATGTATTGCCATTGATCAGTGATTGATTGGCCAATGTTGACCCATAAAACTGTCCTAAGCTCAGCTGTCACTTTGTCAAGTGTGAGCTCCTTCTCTAGCTCCTTTATCTTATCTTTAAGAGCCTTTATTTCCCTTCCTTTTTCTGCTACAGTCTGCTTGGATTTATCATATCTTTCATTGAGCTTGGCTAGACTCTCCCTGGCCTCATTTAGCTCTGCCATTTGGGCTTCCAGGGTTTGGATTTCATTCTTGAGCTTCTGCATATCCAGGCTTGGAGCCTGCTCTGTTGTTGGTGCAGTTGCTGACGTAGATGGTGCTGTCTGTTCAGTAGGAGGAGCAGTAGTCTGAGGAGGTTCCTCCAGGTTAATTATTTATGGAGGAGGCTGAGATGTTTGTCCTCCTTCTTTTTGTTGTAATGCTGCTTGCAGTGCAGTCTGTGCAGCCTCTAATTCTCCCAATTTTTCTTGTGTTTGGATCAACTATTTATATAGGGACACCAGCATAGCTGATGCATCTTGGTCATGTCTCAGCTGGGAAACTTCTCCAGTTTGTGGGTGAATGGTTGCTGGGACTTTTACCATTTTCCTTAGTGCTGCCATATCTGCATCCCTTAACTTCAATAATGCTTGCACAGCCTTGATTTCCTTGGGATCATTCCCAAGTTCTATGATTATCTCCTCTAAGGCTTTGATTCTGTTGTCCTTTGCTTGAGAGGATGCTCTCTCCAACTCAAGTTGGGCAGTTGTATTATTCAGGCTATTTTCTAGCCTGTAGTTCTCCAATGTCTTATCTGCCAATGAGGCATACACCATCTCACCCGTTTGCTTATGTAATTCAATTTTATCCATTGGGTGGATGTCCTTGGCAAGGACCTCAAGGTTGGTCCTTATGTAATCTGCAGCTGACTGCGGCTGCAACACTGCTGGCATAAAGTGGCTCATGATCATCTTGCCCTCCTGGACATCAAATGCAGACATTAGTCTTTGCTGGTTAGTGGGAGCCATTTTCAACAAATGATTATATAGTTGTACTCTTATGGGCTCATTCCTCTTCTTTATGTCACTGAACTGCTGCTTGATGCCCACCTCAGCTCCTTTTTGCTGGCTTGAGGAGCTGACTTCTCCTCCCACTGTCCTCTCTTGTTCCTGCTGGAAGGAACTTGCAGATGCCTCCATACTAGGTGGGCCCATGCCCAAAGATTGTCCTACTGGCATTTCTTCCTCAGAAAGGGGATTCATCCTGTGTCTTTTCTCCCCATGAGTTGTTGATGTTGTGAGGGGAGTCTCTCTGTCCCTCTTTCTACTTATGTCTTCTTTTTGTGGGGTTTGGAGGACTGAAGCCTCCACTGTTGTCTCCTGCCTAGGAGGCAGGGTGTCCTGAGCTTGCTGCCCGGTGGATTCTGGGGCCTGTGATGTTTGCTCTTGCTGCACTGGCTGTTCTTTTTCTTGCTGCCCCCCTTGTTGCTGTTGTACCTGTGGCTGTTGCTGCACTTCCTGCTACTGTACCTGTTCATGAGGTGGTTGCTCTGGCTCCACCTCTTTCTCTTTGCCTTTGCTAGAGGTTTGATCAGTAGCTTTGGCTGCTTGCTGATGTGCTGTGGAGGATGAGGCAGCTGCTCCTACTTGAGTGCCTGGAAGAGCAAATACCTGTGCACAAAGCTCTAAGTCAGCCATCTTTTGAAGATTTTTAACTGCTCTTTGATTTAATTCTTCTTGTGTGACAGCTTCCTCTAAGGTGCCTCTCCTCCACTTTATTTGATTTGCATATTTTTCAATGTGAGGCAACCTCACGTGGTCATAACTGGCCAGCCTATACTTGACCCTTCTTAAAGTTATGAAGTGATTGGGGTCATAAGGTTTCCAAAGGAAACTGGTCTGTAGGCCAAGGGATTCTAGCATTCTGTCTGCTTCTTGCCAACCTTCCTCCCTTTTGTTGTAAATGAAGTGGCCTAATTGGTTTCTTACTTTGAGCTGTGCCTTCTTGCCTTTGCCTGAAAAATGTAGTATATCAGCATTCCCAAACTGCCTGAAGTATTCAAGGCCAAACAATCTCATGGGCACATATTTGGGCAATCTGTATGGGGGAAACTCACACACATATATTCTGATGACTGTGTGGTGTTGGTAATAGTACCAATCCCCAATGTTGTATGCCTTGGACAGCTGAAGAATCCTCTGCATCTCATCAGTTAGTCTAGGAGGAGGTGAGCTCATTAGCAGAGACATGGTTGGGTGGATAAAGAGGTCTATAAACTCACAATAAGTATATGGAGAACAAGATCTGCAGTGGAAGGTAGAGGACCAATAAACCACTGACCTTTGATTTCCTTGTGCATCCACTCTCTTCATAGCAAAGTGAAACTTCTCATGTTGATAATACAAAATTAAGTGGTAGATGTAAGAGGTGTATCTGAACACCCTTTCTCTCGCCAAGTTCATTAATTGCTCATGTATTTTGTCAGATATGTAGGTGGCATAGTCATAGCAGATTGGAGACTTGCCAGGGGAAAACATGAGCATCATCACTAGCACAGTTTCATCAACAAATTCAATTGAATTGTAGCCCAGAATGGGACTGATCATGTCTACAAGTTCCCTGCCCAATTGGTTGAGGTAAACATGAGAAATGGGAGGGTACTTCACGGTGTCAGAGTCAATGTACAATTGATTTAGTGTGGTGACCTGAGCATCTGTCAATTTAGCTCCTTGCTTTATCAGATTAGCCAGTGATAAAGGGACTAATTTCTTCTCAGTTTCGAAGTGTAGCATCTCTCTGATGGCTTCAGGGGTGACATAGAAAACAACTGAGCCCGAAGGGTCAATCACAGCCCTCTGAGTGGCGTCGTAGCATTCAGCACATAGGTGGATTAGGTCAGGGAACTGGTTGACCTGAGGGAGCTTGAAGAGAGGGAGGAAAGAATCCCAAATACCCAATACATCTGTCCCAGCCTCATGTTTAATCTTCAATTCGTTTAACAAGTGGATGTGGTACTTGCTGTGCATTAGCATTTCCTCTGATATCTGATAATCCAGGTTTGCTAATGGTTGCCATTCCAATTCTCTCTGAGGGGCATTTAATGGAGCAATGTTCAAGGCTACAGGAGCCACTGGTGCATCCATGATTACTTTAGGATTGTGTTGGTGTGTACTGGCGTTACTGTGCAGAGCAACACAAAGGAGTGTTTCTTGGAGAGAGAGGTGATTTACTGAGGAACAGAGGATAGAATGGCAATGGCAGCAATTGAAATACTGCACAGAGCACTGATAGGGCAAATGCTTGTCTTTAGAAACTCTCTATACGGTGAATTGGTGCACCTTGGGTTCTCAGTTCACGAATGCGCGAACCAACTGTATGTTTTGTGCAAATTCGGGTAGACAAGGCTCTGCAGGCGAATTTCGACTTAACAATTGAAAATGGAGGCTTGCCACAGGGGATTTGCCGGTAAATTATAAGCTTGCCCCCTCTTTTAATTTTGTTTTAGACAATTACGGACACAACCGAGCGCAAGGGAGGTAAATTTGATAAATACCTGGTGAATTGCTTGGCAAAGTTTGCAAATGCAGGTGGGAAGGAAGCGCCGGCGGTCTCTTGGTTGATTTAAGCTGGTCGGCGAAGGAATTGGACGTAAACTGCATGCAAGGGGAGTAACAGTCTTTTTTGCAAAAGTAACGAAAAACATGAATTTTGGCCAAAATATAGACTTTTGGGTTATTTGGCGCTTTTTTTGGATGACGTCATCAGGTGGGGTCAATGTCGGATGACGCCAGCATGACGTCATCGAGACACGTGGCGGCTTAAGAGTGGTCCACGCAGATGGTGAGGTGGCAGGCAGGTCAGAGCAGTGGCGGACGGGGGCGTTGACGCGGCGGTGATGCAGCAATGACGTGGTAATGACGTTGGCATAGCGGGTTAACGAAAACCGGAAACAGTAAGCGGTTTGACATCGCACCGCCTTATATACGGAAGCAGGATTGTCAGAGGGTGCTCCGATACGATTTGGGGGTGACGCGTGGCAGAGGCCTGACGTCACCCTCTGACAAATTTTTGAAGCTATCCTTCGGACGTCGGAGCCGCTCCGATATGCATGTGGGCCGTCGGATGAAAAAGGCCAGATCCGACGGTTGACGGATCGTTGAGATGCCAGGTTAATACGGATGTGGGCGGGGTTTACAATAATATATTTTTTGGAAGATGCGCCCGACGGGAACCTTTGGAGTTTGGCGATTTGTATGGTTTTCAATGTATTTTTAAAAAAACGCGCATAGCGCCCAAACTTTGGGTAAAATGAAAAAGTGGGTTTTCATGTGTTTTTGCAAATGAGCGGGTTAGGGGTGAAAATGGGTTTATTTACAAGGTTCTTTAGCAAATGAAGGGGTTAAGGGTTTAGATAACTTCTAAAGGGGGAAAAGGGGTAGGGTTTGGGTTCTTAAACTGACAAGATGTCAATTTAATCCCTGACTGTGCACATATGGCTATAATGCCAGGGGGAAGGGATATTTATAGAATGCTTGGGGTTTATACACCATAGTGTTTATAATAATAGGGAAAGGGTAATATAGGGGATTTAGATAGTAAGAAGTTAGAGGTTAATATGAATGGAAGAGGTGAATGAGGAGTGATGTCACTAAGTTTATATACAAACAACTTAGCTTAGGGAGTAGATCAAAATGAAAAGATTTTTAGACAAGAAATGTGGCTTTTAAAGGAATAAGAACCAACATAAAACTTGGGTTCTCTTTCATGAACACAACTGATGAAGGGATGTTAGTAATGAATGTGAAAGGGGGAAAAGGGAGTTAGTCATGCTCCTTTGCTTTGCTGCAACATGATGGAGAAGAGGAGCTTCTCTATCCATTGATGTTCCTTTATGCCAGACCAGCAGATTCATTTGAAATGATTGACATTTCTGCAACCCCATCTACCTACCCATCTACTTGCCTAGCATTTTTTTTGTTTCTTCATGGAGGGTGCACTTAGACTTGCAGACCCTTATGTGCCTTTTCCTTTTCTTTTGGCTTTTTCTTTTGAATTTCTATCTAAGTCTACCCTTATTTCTTCCAAGGTCCCAGATTAAGCAGTTGGGAACCTTACTTTCTCTACCTAGCTACTAGCCTGCCAAGATTAAACAGCCTGGACAGACTTCTTTCTCTATTCTACAACAGAAAATTGAAACATGGCATGATCCAGATTAGGTTGTTGGACCATCCATCAAAATTAAGTCAACATCAAGCTTTTGTACACACCTTGTCTTCTCATGGAAATATGGGATCTTTGAATCACCAAAGTAGAGCATATTTGGAACTTTTATTTTCCAATCATGAAATATGAAACCTATTGGTATAGGTAGCTAACATAACCCGGGGAAATATTACAGCTGAAAACCCCACACTATCTGTATATTAATGATTGAGAACATGTAACATTACAATAGTCAATACTCCTCTCAAGTATCCAACACTATCTCCACCTGTTACACACAAACCAGCTCAGACTCAAACAAGTCACAAGTTCAAATCTGCTCCACTGCTTTGCCTGCCTCTATTGCATAAACATGTTGAGAATCACTCACACTCGAAATCACGTGAGCATAGGCTATTCTACTGGGAAAATTAATGCAATACTCATTGGCATACTCAATACGTTGCTTGTGCAAATCCTCATGCACAACTATAGTCACAACTGATAGCAATCTCATCCTCTAACACTTGTCCCTGTTGAACTGAACATGCACTAACATGAAACTGAGTTAACTGATGTATTATTTAGTTGCATTATGAGTTAATAATTAGTTTAACAACTCATCATTAGTCTATTTGTAGTTAGACTAATCGCAACTAGTTTAACCAAGTCAAATTGAACACAACTCCATCAACTCCACAATCAACTCCACCAAACTCAATTGCTTGAGCTCTAACTAAAGTCATGCATGCAACAACTCAACTGACCCACAAAGAAAGCGTATTTCCTTCTGACAGCTGCATGTGCCACATCTGTAGCTCAAACTAAAGTGCTCCAAGAGAATAAGATAAAGTTTATAGTCTAAGTATTATTATGAGACAATAATATTTGACTTTTCTATTTTTCACAGCCAGTCTAAAAATAGACTTTGATCACTCCTACTGTGATCACTCCTACTGTGATCACTCCTGCTGTGGTCACTCCTATTGTGATCATCCCTGCTGTGATCCAAAAATATACCTTGCACCATAATTTTCCTGCAGGCCCACTTAGTGAAGACGACTCCTTTCCACTAAGCTCCATCATCTTGTTGCAATCTCAACAGTATAGTCTAGACCTTGTCAATGTTTTCGCAAATGTATCATTGTTATGTTGTGTAAATTCATTTCTCAAAATGTCATTGAGTTTTGGGAAGTGATATGGGCTCTAGGCCTGAACAAGTGGGACAAATATCAGAGTCATAGGCACATGTATGAGGAGAAAATTCCCCAAACACATACCTGCCTTGTTTTGCAAGCGTGCGAAGCCTCCCAGAAGCACCCTTGTCCATATCAAGGGAGAATCCAGGGGCTTGCTGCACTAAAACTTTAATTGGTCTTAGGGACTAGTTACCTGAGTGGTTGGGATGGCTCCTAGGACCTTTTTTGATGATATGGAAGGTCTGTGTGGTGTGTTTATGTCAATTCCACTTCCTTAAGGTCACCTAGGAGGTTGAATCTCATTATAGTGGCCACTCGTCGCATATTTACCTCAGTTGGTCGGTTACTTGGGTAGATGTGGGATGAGGGTGTTACAAAGTGCTATCAGAGTGGGTTCCATTCCCTTTTGGGAATGCCTAGGTTATGTTATTTTTGGGTGATATTGGATACCATAGAGTGGTATCAGAGCGGATTTTGTTCTCTTTAGGTGGTGTTTGGTTTCTGTTCTTTTTGGGTGATATCTGATACCATAGAGTGGTATCAGAGCATGGTTCAACCTTTGGACTAGATGGGCAGAATGCGTTTTTCATGCATGCATGTCAGTTGCATATGTGTTCTTTATGTTTGTGGACTATGTGCTTGTTGTGTATGCATGATGGTGGTCATTGTTGCAGTTGTGTTGCCATATAGAAGTTGATGATGTTGTTGTCAAGATGTGTTAGTCATGAACGCATGTCAGTTGTCTACACATTTGTTATTCATGTCAGTGTCTATATGTTGTTATGCATGCATTATTATGGGCAAGGTTGCCATGCATGAGGTCGTTGTAGGCATTTCAGGTCATCATGATGTTGTTGGTATGTTATGATGCTAATGTGTTGAATGAGGTAAAGCAAGAAATGCAGATCATCAAAATGGGGTTGAAGCACTAGACTTTGGGGTAAGAGTAGATCGTCATACAAGTTTGTATGTTTGGCATGTAGGTATGTGATTCATGGTTGTTGTAAGCATTAGGGTTACTTATATGTTTGTCATTCTATTATTTTTATGGTTACATATACGATAAATGCTAGTTGATTAGTGTAGTCATATACACATGTGTCAGATAGTTGCGAGTGATAGTAACCAGTGGTTGTATGCTTTGTTGTTGTTGTTTTATGTTAGTTAAATTGATGATTATGTTATAAATCATTCATGAATATGTTATATGTTAACTTGTAGTTATCTTGATGATTATGTTATATGTTGTTGATGAGCATGTTATATGTTTACTTTTTGTTGTTATATGTTAGTTAACTTGATGATTAAGGTTATAGCATTAATATCTTTATGTTATATGTATCATGCTAAATTGGATTGGCCTATATAGATGGTTAGGCTTATGACATTAAGGTATGAGTTTGACTATGCCATCTATTTGATGTTTGATTTTGTCATCTATTTGACTTATTTAAGGTGGTATGTTTGCAAGTTGGTTGAATGTTTGATGAATTGCATAATATGACTATGTGTATGTAAGATTTTTTGAAGGAATGATATTGTTTTAAAATGGTCATACTAACACATATGTGTTGAGATAGATGATATGTATGTGAGTGTAATAGATGACGTTGTAGCATTATGTCCAATGACTATGAGTTGACTATGAATAATGACATGATTTTTAGTCTTGGTAAAGGTTGATTTCAAATTGATAGATATGACTGTATTGATATTTGGAACATGTGGTTGACATGTGTGAGCAGTTGTAGGGTAACATTCTTGGCATTAGTATGACAAGGTAATGTAACTAGTATGTTGTTATGTTTACTTATGCACTGACAGTTATGTGTTTATGGTAGTATGATGTAGGGGATTTCATGGTAAAAGAGATTGCCATGAAATCTTAAAGAAGGCTCGAGTTGATATTTCACTTGGAAGCATTGGAAACCCGTAGGGATGGAGTCATGGTGTCTGTTTCAAGTCTTTTTCTTTTGGTCTTTTGTGATTCGTTGATCTTGATTTTCCGTTTTGTTTATGTTTGGTGCAAGGCCTTTCCACTTGGTTGTGGTGTTATTGGTTTTTATGGTCTTCTTCTTGTTTGTTTCTTGTGATTTCATTTTATCTTTTGAGTATTGGGAATTGGTTTGGGAAAGGGGAAGTTAATGGAGTTCGGGGAGAGTTGTGTGGTACCCAATAGGTAATGTAAGACTCAAATGAAGTGGTGCATGAGTAAAGGGTAGTTGAAGGAAAGAATATGACAACCAATTGGATTGGTTTGGTCCATTGGGATAATGGACGATGATAGGACAATCATGACAAAGGTAACAAGAAAGCTAAAGTAAATGGGCTTAAGGTAACAAATGTTGTGGCTATGTTGGGAATTGTTGTTCTCAATGTTGTGAATGTTGTGAATAGATAAAGGGAGTTCTCTTAACCTTGACCTTATGATATCTGGTAATTATGTTGTGATCATGATTATGCTGATGTCTATATATGTGTACATGTATGTATGTATGATGTCATGTATGATAGGGTCATCATGGATCATGATTGTTTAATGCTAATATTTGTATGTATATATGTATGTATGTATGTATGTATGTTTCTATATGACAGGGTCATTAGGAATAATTCTTATGGAGGCATGATTGCTTACGCAGGTGAATGACACAAAGAGGTTCCTTTTTTATGAGGAATCAAGTGGGAAGAGTAGTCCTGACAAATCTACGAGGTTAGTATCATGTGGTTATGGGTTTATATTATGTCTATGTTATGGACATGATATACTGAGGGATACATTAGCACAATGAAAACAATGTGATTCCCAACATGCTAGGATAAGCATGGATGGTGGAGAGACACTGGAAGCAAGGTTGCTTGGTAGAGACAGTTTGGTTTTGGATGTGTAGTGCTACTGTTGTGTATATGTTGTGCATATTGTATATTGAATAATTGTACCTATGACATTGAGTGCCTATTGTTTATATTATGTTGTGTGCATATTGCATATGCAGTGCTGGATATAAATGGTTCTATGTACATGTTGGATATGTGGTGTTGTGTACATATTATACAGTGCGCATGATGGACATGTAGTGTTGTGTGCATATGGTGCTACGTATGTGTTGTATATGAAGTGCTATGTATATATGGTGTTGTGTGCATGTTGTACTTGTGGTGCTATGTACATATGGCATTGTGTGCATGATTTTACATGTGGTGTTGTGTTCATGTGGTGCTGTGTACATGTGGTATTGCGTACATGTTGTACAGGTGGTGCGACGTACATTTGGCATTGTGTACATGTTGTGAAAGTGGTTCCATGTACATGTGACTATGTGTACACATTGTGCATGTGGTGTTGTGTATAGGTAGTATTGTATAAATGTTGTACATGTGGTATTATGTGGATGTCATACATGTTGTGTACATACGGTACTATGTATGTGCATTGTGTAGTCGTGGTATCATGACATGTGTATTCATTGTGTTGTACTCTGTGTATGTATATGTATTGTGCTTTACATTGGGTGTAGGTGTATGTATTATGTAGTGGTGTACACCGGATGTAGGCGTATGTATTATGTTGTGTTGTACATTGGGTGTAGGTGTATGTGTTGTATGTCAGGTGTAGGTGCATGTATTACATAGTGTTATATATCATGTTTGGTTGCTTGTGTGTGACGCACACTATGTGTATGTGCACATGGTTGAGGAGAAGGAACTGGGTGTTTTTCGGGTATGGCAACTGATCCAGAGTGCATATGAAATAAGGAAAAATGTAGAAGCTAAGGATTTATTAAAGGATAAGTATCAATATTTTATTTCAATTTTATTATGCATGTGATTTATGATTATGATCTATGATGATTATATGTGATATATGATTCTAGTTTATGATGGCTACATGTGATTTATGATTTTGATCTATAATGGTTGTGTTTTGAGCTAACATGATGTGATATGTTTATACATGATGATTTGGTCAAAGATGCTAGTTTGACCTGTTGTGACATGAAGCGAACAAAATTGCAAGTATACCTTATTGACGGGCCACCAATGAGGTATGATTTGAAGTTATTACGATTTATTTTGAATCTAATGGAAATTATGTTCTTTGTATAGGAAAGCATGAAAAATCCTGGTTGGATGGTTGAAATTGGCTGCAAGAATTAGTAGTAGTGAAAGAAATTGGAACAGGTAGCAGTATGTTGGTACAATACTTCAGGAGCAGGGCGATTGTGGGACACTGGTACCAATAGTGCCATTGATTTCCATGAGCATGATATGACTGGTATGATGGTTTTAAAGGAGGTATATGACTTGGTTGTTTGACCTTCTGATGCGAGGAAGCCTTGCCAAGGGATGGATCGCCCATGATAAGGAATGCCAAGGAACTTGGAAGGTGAGTGACTACACAGAAGGGGTGATCGGATTTCCCGAGGGACCATGTAGCAGAGAAGGGAAGTCTAGCGATGGATTTTTTTTGGTCATTAGCATTTCTAGATGGAATCAGATGCACATTGGGAGTGCGCACTGAAACAATGAGCTAATAACTGTTCACTAAGAGGACAAGTGGCGTAGGATTGTAGCACTAGACATTTGATGCAACTTTGAATTTGATAGTGGATTCTGGACTTCCTGGGAAGGAGGTGAATCCTAGTACTACTTTTCACGGTGGAGGTGTGAGCCTCTGGATTCCCTTGTTGATCGATACAGGGATCGTATCCTTTTATTTGCTAGTTCAACAAAATGTTTATATTTGTATATGTGTATATTATTGTAAATACTGCATCGAGCTAGTTTATAAAGCTCCATAGACAATATGGTTATTTGTTGGTTGAAGCAAATGTGTATAAATATATGTGGTTGTTATTGTAATTACCGTAATGATTTGTAAAGCTCCAATAAATAGTATGATTCTCATATCTTCAATAGTGATCATTGTAAATAATGCAACAAGCCATGTTATATAGCTCCATGGGCAATATATTTTATTTTCAACAGTTTCTTGGTTTATAGGTGTCATTGAACACCGAGGACGGTGTTCCCCCCAAGGGGGAGGGTTTTGTAACAACCATGGTTAAAAATACATATAAATATAAAAATATAAGACCACAGCCATGGGAAACATATTACAAGTTGAATGGTGGGCAAAACATCTTAGTGGGTGTTCATTTTAGTTATTATGTCTAAGGAAATTGGCAAAGGAAATGGCAAATGCTTTGGAAAGGAAAAGTGGCATTTTGGCACATTTATTTATGAAAATAATGGAAATTAGGAGAAAAGGAATGTGAAAGGTCACAGGTTGCATGTGAGGAGGAAATTAAAGGAAAATAATAGAAAATGAAGAAAATAGAGGCCTCATTAATAAAAAGGTTTCTGAGGATCAGTTGGCAAGATTTTTCTCAGGTTTGGCAAGTGCAACCTTTTGTTAGTTCAGTTTTGGAGCTCTCTTTTTATTCTATCTCTCTCACTCTTAGACACTTAGAGTTTTATTGGAGCACTTTGACATTGGATCAATAAATGCAAAGAAGGCAAGAGAAAGGAAACAGAAAGAAAGGAAGAGTAGGATCAAGTAGCTACAACAAGATTCTTTGCAGGTATCAATTTGCATGTGTGATTTCCTTGCTAGATTTGGCATGTATGGTATTGCATGTGGTTCTTTGCTGCCATGGTATGGGTTTCTCCTGGTGTGGCAGTGTTTTTGGCAAAACCTTTCCATTTCTGAATAGCCATGGTGTGATGGGGTTCTCATGTTTTGGTTGAGCTGGATTACTAGATGGATTCGGAGCTAAGTGAGGTGAATCTATGAATGAAAGAACGCATGGCCTAGTAATCCATGAATTGGATTGTGGTAAATCCACTTGCGTATTAACCCCTAAATTACACTGTGGGTTACAGTAAAGACATGTATTGTGTGCCTCGATGGGCTTAGGAATCCTTGACCGGTGAATGGAGGGATATGCAGTAAATCATACAGGTGGTTGCCCTTGATTAGGCCTAGTAATATTAGGATGGGATATAGGGTAAAGCTTGGAGGGTAGAGTCTCAATTAGGGCCTAGTGATCTGGTGTGGATTGCGGTAAAGCCTAGAGACTGGAGTCTCGGTTAGGGCCTAGTGATCCAGTGTGGATTTCGGTAAATCCTAGAGACTAGGAGATATGAAAATTCCTCATGGTGTGGGTGGAGAAATCTGGTGGCATCCATGCTTGTTTTGGCCTAGTGATCTGATGGAGATCATGGTAAAGCTTGTTATTACATGTTTATTATTTTGTCATAGTGATCCAATGTGGATTGTAGTAAAGCTTGGTTTCTATTGATGAGGGTGAGGTGGTTTAGCCTTTAGGACACCTTGGTTGGTTCTTTTGGTTTGATTCCCACATTCATGCTTGGAATATGGCATAGGGGTGATTGGATGAAGAGAAATTTGGCTCAGCCAATCTATGTTCGGGTGGAATGTGGTAGTCCCATACCGGGTTGGATTTTTCTTTCATTAATAAGAGGTTATTTCCTTAGTATCTTCTGTGTAAATGTACTAGTTTATATGTGGATCTTATGGCTGATGTATCCTTGATATTTCTATTTTTATTATGCTAGTTATAAGCATGTATCATGATAGTGATGATGTATGGCTCTCCTTATGTTTTTATTTGTAAATGAATGAATAATGTATCTGTGACCTAATATATGATAATGCAACTAATGATATAAGGGAACAATGCTTCTTAGAGATTCTAAGATAAGTATGAGACCCCTATTCTCAGATATGTTGTTTAAAGCTTTAGATTACATATTTGTGACATGTTTTTCAAAATGCCTGTCATGGCTAGTAGGGGTCCACTCTAGACCCTATCAATGTTTTTGGAAATGTATCACTGTTTTGTTGTGTAAATTCATTTCTAAACTTGTCATTGAGTTCTAGACAGTGACCTGGGCTCTCGGTCTAAAAAAGTGGCACAAATCCTGAAGTTGCAGGCATAGGCTTGAGGATAAAATTCCCCAGACGAACGCATGACTTATTGTGTGAGCATTTAAATCCTCCCAGACACACCCTTTTCAATATCAAGGGAGCATCCATGGGTTTGATGCACTAAAACTTCATTTTTCTGAGGGGCTAGTTACTTGAGTGGTTGGGATGGTTCCTGGGAGTTATGTTACTGATGTGGAAGGTCTGTGTGGTGTGCTTTCATTGATTCCACTTCCTTAAGGTCACCTAGGAGGTTGAATCCCATTATAGTGGCCTCTCATCGCATATTTACCTTGGTTGTCCTGTTGCTTAGGTAGATGTGGGATGAGGGTGTTACAACGTTGTTGTTGAGATGGCTCCTCTTGTGATGAAATTATGTCCATTTCTTTGACCATCTCCTTGTACAATGTTTTGGACATTTCTATTTGCATGTTTCACATATCAACTCATTGATCATTTGGGATTTTCATATTCTTCCTGAAAAAATAATATTTTATATTGATATATGAAAACTGAATATAACAAAATTGATATTAATAAATAAATGGTTTGTACTAATATATACATATAATTCTAGAAAATCATTTTAATTAGGAAATTTACCTTTTGCATGATTCTTTTTTGTTGTTGTGTGTTTTTGCTATTGCAAGTTTGACATGTCTCATTGACCATTGCTATGGAAACACTTCCTGTAGTTTATATATAATTTGGTTCTTAGAATGATTTGATTGATTTTTGTATTGTATGTGGAAAGTACATCTATACATTCATTCCACTAGATCCCTCATAGTTTTGTAAAAATTCCCCTCTCTTTCATTAGCTTCCAACACCACTCTAGATGAGCAAAGGACCAATTCATCGTCATTTACATGTTCTATAATTTTTCTTTTCTTAAAATGACATTGATATTTTCCTTTTTTGTTGCTCCATGTAGAACATTATACATATATGAATTAATAGATTGTTTGAAACATGTTATATAATATTCTTAAGTATATTATTAATGAAATTCAAAAAAAAGAACCCATATTGAATAGTATTTTTTTATTCACCTGATTCATCCTTCTGCAATAATAAGGTTTGCATGTGATATATTATCAAACTGTATCTTTCCCATAATGATAATTAAAGGTCACAAGCCCAAGCCATATACATCATCGTTGGTTTGAAGGACATCAAATGTATGATACGACAATGGTGTGAAAGACACGCCTGCAAGTTTTCACAGTGTTTGGTGTGTGATTGATAAGACCCATGAAACCCTAATATGATATTGTTTCTCCATACCACTGCCTTCTCATTTCTCTCTTATTTTACCATTTCAACTGGTAGCATTTACCAAAGTATAAACTTTTCACAATTCCATTTCTGAAATCCATGACACCATGGCGGTTTGTAGTAGGGACCTCTGGGATATAGGTAAGACACCTGGAGTGTGTATTGTATGAAAAATATCAGGTGTTCTCCCTCTCTCTTTCCTCCCATGGTCGGACCTTATTGTATGGTTCCACCATTTGCTCCTTCTCCTACTACTTCTCCCTCTATTGACGTCTCTACTGCATGATTGACATATAAAATACATCAGCCTCATACATAAAATACCAATTTTTTTATTAAATGAAAAATGTATTTATAAATATGGAAACATAACTTTCAATTAAAAAAAATCATCGGTGTGCCCAAAACATAGTCATGCACTGACAACAGTGCACACATACAAATGACGCATCACTGTTGGTTCATAAATTTAAACTTTCATCACGGTGCATCACACTTATGCACCGGTGCACACATATAACCTTTTCGCACCGGTATGGAACGTTCAGGCGATCAAACACATTGTGCTATAGCCTTATTTTTAAATATTATTTTTGCGGTGCATTTGGTAAATATAAACGCATTGGGCGTAAGGCACCAACATACAATTTATAGCTTTCCCAGTGCATTTTCATTTATGAAATGCACCGAAATAATAGTGGTGCATTATGTTCATGCACTGAACCGTTATGCACCTTGTATATTTATAGGGTGCACCACTATCGGTGTGACCTGAACATATCGAGCGCACCGTGTAGGGAATTTTTTATCGTTTTCAAAAATAATGAAAATTTTAAGCTAGTTTACAATTCTAATACGCTAAAAAATTAAATTAGAGAGAAACATAGACAATCCTAGACATTTGTTCATTGGGGAGGCATTGTTGACATGTAATGGAGAAAACCGACGCCAGGGTGCTTGTGTGAGGCAAGAGTGGCACTGGTGCTTCAGAGCTCTCCAACACTGTAGATGGTAAAAATGAAATTTATCGCCGATTTTATTTATTTATTTATTTGACCCTCGTCCGGTGCATTATGATAATCTCACCAGTGCAGAAGATATATAAGATAACCACATTTTTTTTCAATTAAAAAATATGTAGCAGTGCTTTTGGTAAAACACCTCGTGGTGTTCTAATACATGTATTGCACCAGTGATTTCTTTGACCATATCACCACTCTTTTAAAAAAAATTAAAAACCGCCTAGCGGTGCTCTTTAGAAGATGCCCCATGTAATTTTAGTATATTTATCACACCATTGCTTCATCGGAAAATAACATCGTATTTTTTTGAAATTTAAAAACTGTAGTGATGCTCCTTCTTGGTATGCACCATGTCGTTTTACTACATGAAGTGCATTAGTGCTGCGGGTGTATATAACACTGACAATTTTTAAAATTTAACCTTTTTCCAATGCTATTGATTATTAAGCATCAATGCATTGTGTTATTTAGCCACCGCGTTTCTTTATTTTATAAAAATAAAATTTCCATGGTGCACCATGTTCTATGCGACATCAGTGCTTGTATGGATAGTAAAGGTCTCATGCATTTTTATATTGTAGATGCAGCATCTAAAAAACATCCACTTAAACGTCAGCCCACCCATGTCCACTAGTGACCTCTGCTACAAACATATTTTTGGGTTATTTTTATAGGGGCTTCTGTAAAAACCTCCACTAGAAGGTATTTTCCTTGTAGTGAGATGAAGATGGGAGCCTGAATCCCTCTTAAAGGTGACAATATCAAGTCCTTTGGTACTATACCTTCCATCATCTCTAAGTTCTATGTGCATCTAGAGATCCTTGTTATCGGGAAATCTAGTGTCTATGCAGAGCTGCTAGTCCCACTAAGACTGGTAGCTATCTTAGAAACAAACAACCAAAACTACTTTCATTTTCCTTTATGAGAAGAAGATAAGAGGGGAACAAAGGAGACCAACCTCTGTCTTGTGCTTGGTTCCTTGCTTGATTCCTCTCCCTTCTGATAGATCTTTGCCACTCGCTTCCTCGTCTACCTAGCTTCAAAGAGCACCTGTGGAATCAAAGCAGCATAACACTATCCAAGAACAGAGATCTACTATCACAAACAATATAGGACTAGATATATATTGACCACACAAATGCATATATCATCAATCATACAAGAATGTGGAGGAAAACTTGAATAGCTTTATTAATATCAAGAATAGCAAAGAGGATTACAACCAATTGTTCTGACCTAGCGTCGTCCTCTCAGCAAGAAAGCCCTTCTTCACCTCATGAAAAGCTTAGATCACCCAACACTATGATGTTACACCAAGAAACCAGCAGCACTTCCTTACAAGATACAAAATTCCAGCCTCTGGATCTCTGGGATGAGGGATCCATATATAGATGATTGCAGGGAGGTGAGTCAGCTTCTGAGATTTGATCAGTGTCCTCTCTCTGATAGTTCTTGATTCCACTTGGAGATTGATGATCTCTTACTCATCCCTGGGCGAATTCAGAGAGGCAAGTGTCATAGGAGAAGTTTTTGGAAGATTCCATTTCGAACCACCTTGCAAACTGTCTCTGCCATTTGTCCACTCTCGCTCATCACACCCTATAGAAGAGCTATCCAGTATGCATCGTGCCTTTTACTCTGGGCAGGTGGGATGCATCGCACCTTCTGCACTGGGCAGTCTGTATGGTCCAAATTTTACCAGTTCTGAGCAGTTTTCTGTGGGGAACTTCTGGGAGATGATGTAATCAGCTGACCTTGTTCCTTTAGGGTGTGAAACAACACTTTTAGGGACTTAGGAGCCCTTGGTTTATGGACATATATGATTGGGGTTGTAGTGCCCAAAAATTTCTATAACAGTTGCCCCCTAAAGCATGAGGTCGTTAATCTTTTGATGTCGGGTGAAATGCTTTATCATGAGGATCCGAAGTTTTTTTCGAGCTGGAAGGTGACCTGTAATAAGATACAATACAATAAATTATCTTCATAATATTTTCATGATCTAGCTGAGGCGGGAATTCCCATGCTTAGCTTTATAAATTCATTTTCATGTACATAAGACAGACAATCGTCTGTGTGCAGACTGATGATTCTGGTAGAGCCATCATCCTTTAGATTGGATGATTATCTGTGCAGCAATGATGTACATTTGATGTCTTTATTTTCCTGAATATATGTCGCAGCCCGGATGGATGAAACTAGATCTGGGGTCTTCAATCTCGTTCGATCTTCACTCAAAGTACAAGTCGATCCATGTGAGAGATGTTCTGGAGTCGAACATGGAAAGACATCACCTGATTACCAGCCAGTGATGTAAGCTGTTAACAGGCATGAGAGGAATCACCGATAATGATGATGACCCTCAAGGTATGACAGTATAATTCACGTAGTGTGAAAAAGGGACTTGGTGTCGAACACCACGCAAAATCTTTCGGTCGAAGGCCATTGATGTAAACCTGTCGCCGGAAGTGAGAAACTTCCCATTGATGCATGCAAGCTTCAAAGTACTGAAAGGGTTGTTCCTAGATCGACTTCCTGGATAATGAGCTGATGTCGACAAGAAGCGACCCATCGTAGGAGGACCTTAATGAATCCCACATCTACGACACGGAACAGAGCAAATGATTTTAATGGAGGTGAAAACGATCTGATGATATAAGGTTGAGGGTGGTGGTCATGAAAGAATGGAGCGTGAATGTATTGTAGTGGATGAGACACAGGTGAATTCTCTGAGCGACTTCTCTTGAACATACCGGAGACACTGACATGATGGATTGGTAGCGTTAACCCCAAATGTGGATGGTGTGATGGACCAATGGTGATATGACCAGTGAACGGAACAACCCAACCCGACTCGGATGCGGAGTGAAAGTGTCATGTTCAAGAGCAACTTGCTACCAATAAAGTTTCTTCAAGTTTTCTTCCCAATTTTTCCCCAGTCATTGCTGACCAATACCTCTTTATTTTTGTCAAGCTTGAGGAGGATAACATATGCTTTTTCTATAAATTTCCCTTCGGGCAAACCCATCGCTATGTTTTAACGAGCCTAGCGATAGTGAAACTTGTTCTTGTTTGTATGGAAAAGTTTGTCACTATTCGGTTTTAACGAGTTTAACGACAAAGATAACTCGGTCCTTTTCAATTTTAGAGAGTCTGAAAGGGACGTAAAGAAAACTCCAATAATCCGTTTTCGTCTTATAATCCCTTAAGTCCGAAAAAGTATAAAATAATACAAAAGGGATGAATTTTCAGTAATTTTAACGAGCCAAACAAAACAAGCGCTTGATATTTTTGTGTAATAATCCCTTAGGTCCAAAAAGATTAAAATCTAAAGGATGGATAGCACTTCCGGTCACTTTAACGAGCTGGAGAGGCCAATTTCTTGGCAATCTTTTCATATTTTACGAGTCAGATGAAAAGAGCTTAAAGGAGACTCATTTTTTAAGGAACGAGTGATAAATTCGGGTAGCAGCTGATTCCAGGTACGGTTTGGAATTTTCCAATCACGATAGTGTCACAAGGATGGCTAATAGGATCACTCTTCGTAGCTGTTCCTCAAAAAGGGTAAACAATCAAATGGAGGTGAATGATCGGCCAAAACAGAGTGGAGGTGATGATGAGAACACGACCAAGGCTCAAAGTTTGATGATAATGCATTCACGATGGTTATTTACCAGAAATTAGTTCATTTTTTAATGAATGAGCTTAAACTCTGGGGGAAACATTTGCTCATTGCTTATGTTTAATTTTTAACGAGCTTGAACTCCACATAAAAACTGCTCGAGCCAGTCTTATAATAAGGATATCTCATCTAAGATGCCATTTTTTATGGAGCTTGCACCTTTCAAAGCTTTGCCCCGGCGCCTCTTGCATGCAAGCTAGGAATGACCAACTACGCCCCTCTACTTAACTACCAAGATCACTACCAAGGTTAGGTAGGAAACCTTTTCCTTTACTTTGTTGGTGCCATGGTGGCCCCTGCGAAGATGAATGGTCGATTTGACCACTCACCCGACCTAGGCGGTTGAAGTCAGCGGAATCATAGAGTTAACATTAGTTGGTCATTTCTTGCTTGCTCACAAGAGGTTTGCATGCCCCCAGGTATAGTGAAAAATTTCTAGGTTACCAAAGATTGTTCCATCCGCACTACAGACAAAACACTTCCTCGACGATGTCTACCGAAATAGACAAAGGTGAGTGGCGCAACTTGCCTCCACTCACATAACTTTGACAGAGGAATCTTATTCCAGTCTAATCTCATAAACCAGTCATATATCCTTCGCGGAAACCTACCCTATGCCCAAGGTTTTCCTGCCGAAACAGACTAGGGTGCATGCCCCCTGGGTTTCAGTCATGTCCTCCCGAATCACTCGCGCTCATCAGGTGGATGGACTGGGGATTGATGAGACATTCCTTGCATGAAAATATCATTCGGGGATGGTATCTGACAATTTTCTATGTGTGAGCCGGGGAATGAAAGCTGGTCTACGAGCTTGACCACTCTTCCTTCATGCGGAAAACACATTACTCTAAAGAGAGAGGAGACAATGGCTCCCATGCAATAAATATAGTCGCGTCCAAGGATTAGATTATAATCTAGGGGTCCTTGGACTACCATTACGTTCATGTGAACAATTTTCCTTCTCAATGTTATCGACACATTGGGAAGGATCCCTAACGGTCGATTGGTTCCTTTGTCAAAGCCTGTTAGATTTCTCATCTCAGGAAAAAGCGATGGCGAACCAAGCGCTTTCCAAGCAGTTGAGGAAAGGATACTCACAGAAGCCCCTTCGTCTATGATGGTACCGGCCATGACCATTCTGTATATTTGTGCAATGATTTGAAATGGTACACTAGTCGGTAAACGGGGTCTGCCTAGTAGATTGCAATCTAAGGAAACAACTAGGTTTCTTGGAGGTGGGACCGAATAGACGGCCAGATATGACTCTGACGAACTTCCTTCCTGCGGTAAAGGAATGGGTAGATTACCCCCATGTTCATCAGAGTCTATGTTTACGAAGAGAATTTGAACGGTGTCATTCTTGTTCTCTCCGATGACTGTTTCATCTAAAGATGGACCTTCTGAAGGCAAGACTGGGTCAACTGCTGCCTCGACCTTTTGACTTTCGTCTGGTGTGAATTCACACGGTTTATCTTCAATGATAGACGCTTCGACTGACCACAATGGCGTGTCAGTCGGATTTTCAACTAGTGATGGACTTGGCAAAAGTTTCTTATATCCAGGAGGAAGCGTAACGGTGAAATCGGACGGTCGTCCAAAACTCTTTTAGCCTCGTTTAGGAAGGGACAACGGTGGACGGCGTGATCGCCTTCACACAGTTTAGAAGGGAATTTACTTTTCTTTTTCTATCCTGACACCTCGCTTTCACTAGTTGACGATGTACTTTCAACATGATCATCAGAGGTTGTTGACACCGGATTGTGCAAACGAGGAGACCAGTCCCTTAAGATCCGAGGGATGCAAGGACAATCTCGATGATAGTGATCTCCTTTGCAAATGACACATGGAGATTTAGGCTTTGACAGTGCAGTGTGTGGATTTTCACTAGATGATGCCTGGTTGCCCCTTTTTTCCTTTGGCTCCTTCTTCTTCTTCTCTTTCTTCTCCTTCCCCTTCTTCTCTTTCTTAGTTACTTGATTTTTGGCTTTACCAGCTTCATCAAGCGAAGAGGAAGGAGGAGAGGGAGAATCGGACAAAGTAGAAGGTTTGGGGGTAACTCTGGTATCATCTAGTTGCTGACTTGATTGCTTAGGAATCACGGTGTTCTGAACGACAGAGGTCGAGAAGAGCCATACGGGTAGGCCAATTGTCAATCCTGGAAGCTACAATGTGGCCATATGGGGTGCACCAACATCTCCCCAAGAGGAGAAAGGACTAGTATTTCCACCGAGGGGAAATCCTTGGTTGGTGGACTCCATTTTTCTCAACCTAAGACCAACGTAGGAAAGGTGACGTTTATTCTGATTAAAATAAAATTTAGACGCTTTGACACAACTTGTTTTTTTAATTTTTAAGAGTCAAGAAAAAACAAAAGATGACTCTAGTCACCTTCGATTTTTAATGAGCTTGAAGTAACAAGTGCTTAGATGGACCTTTTCCTTTAAGGAGTCTGAAAAGGAATGAAAGAGACTACTCTGGAAGTCTAGACAGAGGGATTACCAAACCAATCACAAAACTGCATAATACTTTTTACGGTACGACAGTCAATCTTCCTGAATGTTGTGTTCAGTGCATTGTGATTGATAGGGCGGTAGACACGGCTTCCTATGGATAAAGGATATAGCCTATTGTGGTCTCCCAATATATACTCGACGGTATGTGGGAGCACAAATCCGTACTAGCACTTGTCATCTCAAAGTGGAGGAATCACCCAACTAGCAATGAAAACATGTTATGAAACCAACTCAAGAAAAGATAGAAAAGATATATCAACGCCTTAGAATTCAGCCACTTCGAGGGGGCAACCTCCTTTACATTACATAAATGAAAAATTCTTGGATGATTCAAATGACAAAACCTCCTTTCTCTATATAGGAGTCTAAGGAGTCACAATATAACCCAGCCGACCTAACAATAATAATATAAAGCCACAAAAATAACAATAGAGGGATTCTATGGGGCACAGTAATAACAATATGGGGATAATAGGGGCACAACAATATTAATAAGGGGTACAACTACAATAGTAATGGGGTAATCACTAGTATTATAGGGACCCAACATGCCCCTCTCCTTCAAAAAAGTGTTGTCCTCAATGCTTGAGAAGTTCTGGATGCTTTTGTATAAAATTCTCATCCTCCCATGTGGAATCTTCAACGGATAAGTTCTTCCACTTGATAAGATACTCCGAAATTGATTGATTTCATAGCTGTCGAGTTCTTGTTTCTGTGACTTCTTCTGATTCCAATATAATTTTTCCTTCCTGGTCAAGTTTTGGCAATATTGTTTGAACTGGGAGCTTGTCGCCTATAACCTTCTTTAAACATGAAACATGGAAAACTGGGTGCAATCGAGAAGCTGCAGGAAGCTCCAATTTGTATGCCATAGTACCAATCTTTTGCAACACCTTGTATGGACCATAATGCTTTGGTGATAATTTATTATCCTTCTTAGCTTGCTTGAGGGACATTTTCTTATATGGTTGTAGCCGTAGGAATATCCAATCACCTACATCAAAACTTCTTTCGCTACGATGTTGATCTGCTTGTTGTTTCATTCTATTCTGTGCCAACATGAGGTTATCCTTTAAGAGTTGGAGGACTTGTTGTTGATGTTCAATGTGATGTTCCACTGCTTGAACCTTAGAATTT
Organism: Pinus tabuliformis; assembly: GCA_031772625.1. Lineage (NCBI taxonomy): Eukaryota > Viridiplantae > Streptophyta > Pinopsida > Pinales > Pinaceae > Pinus > Pinus tabuliformis. The sequence goes on from CM062805.1 coordinate 869,923,403, forward strand.
TCTCTTAAATATGATGTGATGGATGGTGGGTCATACCCATAAAGTGCCATAAATGGGGTCATTTTTGTTGCTGTATGGAAGGAAGTGTTATACCACCATTCAGCCAGAGGCAACCATTTGACCCATTGTGTCTGTTTATCAGATACAAAGCAACGAAGATATCCTTCCAAACATTTGTTTACTATCTCAATTTGCCCATCAGATTGAGGATGATAAGATGAGCTATGAGCTAACTGAGTACCAAGACAAGAAAATAATTATGTCCAAAAATTTCTAGTGAAAATGGGATCTCTATCACTTACAATAATCTTTGGGTTTCCATGTAGCTTTTGAATTGTTTCCATAAATGCAGTAGAAACTATACTGGCTTTAAATGGATGTGATAATGCACAAAAGTGTGCATACTTTGTAAGTCTGTCAACTACCACCATGACGACACTCTTTCCCTCAGACTTGGGTAAACCTGTGATAAAATCCATTGAAACCTCCTCCCAACATTGGCTTGGAATGGATAAAGGTTGTAATAGACCCGATGTCTTAATTGTTTCAACTTTATTTTGTTGGCAAACCAAACATTCCGCCACAAACTTTTGAATATCCGATTTAAGGCCATCCCAAAAAAATTCCTTCTTAACCCTATGGTAAGTTTTTAAAAATCCTGAGTGCCCTCCTAAGGGAGAAGTGTGCAATTCCATAAGAATATTTTGTTTTAGCTGGGAATTCTTACAGAGGTATAAGCGATCTTTGTACCATAACGAATCATTTTTCCAGCTAAATGTATCAGACATACTAGAATCTTGTTGTAACTTTCGAATAAGTGCCCACACTTCTTCGTCATTCTTACATTCCTCCCTTGCTTCGTTTATCCAATGTGGTTGGATAATAGAAATGGCGCACAACAATGCTGCCACATCCTCATCCTTTCTTGAGAGTGCATCTGTCACCACATTTTGCTTCCCTTTTTTGTAGATGATTTCAAAGTCATAACCCAACATCTATGTGACCCACTTTTGTTGCTCTTCATAGGATAATCTTTGTTCTGAAAAGTATTTAAGGCTATCATGATCCGTTTTTACCATGAAGTGTATTCCCATTAGGTAGGGTCACCATTTCTTAAGTGCATGGAGTATTGCCAACATTTCCTTCTCATAAATAGCTTTGTGTAAAAACTTTCCCTTGATTGGATGACTTTCAAAATAAATGGGTCTTTCATCTTGCATTAAAATAGCATCAATTCCATTTCCTGAAGCATCACATTACATAATAAAGGTTTTTGTGAAGTCCGGTGTAGCTAAGACCGGTGCTTGGCACATTGCCTCTTTAAGATGTTTGAATACCTTTGTTGCTTCTGGAGTCCATGAAAATGCATCTTTCTTCAATAATGTTGTTAGAGGTGCTGCTATTCTCCCATAATTCTTAACAAACTTGCGATAATACCCTATCAACCTGAGAAATCCTCGCATATGCTTTATGGATGTGGGAATTTTCCATTCCTTAATGGCTTTAATTTTGCTAGGGTCTACCTTAACTCCTTCATGAGATGCAATATGACCCAGATATTCCATCTCTTGTACTCCAAAGAAACATTTGGATCTTTTTGCATATAATTGTTTCTCCTCCAATAGTTGTAGCACCTTGTCAACATGTTCAACATGATCCTTCCAAAACTTGTTGTAGATTAGTATATCATCAAAAAATACTAACACAAATTTTCTAAGGAATGGTTTGAAAATTGAATTCATCAAACCTTGAAATGTTGAAGGTGCATTGGTAAGGCCAAAAGGCATGACCAAAAATTCATAATGACCCTCATGAGTTCTAAATGTTGTTTTTGGAATGTCTTCAATCTTCATTCTGATTTGATGATATCCTGAACGAAGATCCAACTTGGTGAAGTAAATTGATCCATGAAATTCATCCAGTAACTCATCAATGAAAGGAATGGGAAACTCATCTTTAATAGTGAGCTTGTTGAGCTCCCTATAATCTGGACACATGCGCCATGATCCATCCTTCTTGTGCACCAATACGACTGGAGCAGAGAAAGAACTTTGACTTGGTTGAATTATACTAGCCTCTAGCATTTCTGCAACCATACATTCAATTTCACTCTTTTGGGCATAGGGATATCTGTATGGCATGATGTTTGGAGGAACACTTCCTGGAATCAGATGAATAGCACGATCATGATCACGAATAGGTGGGAGACCTTTGGGAGTCTCAAATACCTTGGAATGATTTTCCAAGACTTTTTGGAGATCTGGAGAAATAGATGATTCCACTGTGGACACATCTAGCGAACACAATTGTGCAATTACACTTCTTTGTTCCTTTTTTAGAAGCTTTGTCATACCGTTATAGCTGATTATCTTTCTCGGTTTCCCTGCAATACCCCTTAATTCAACTTCCTTTCCTTCCACAGAAAATTTCATGAAAAGTTCTTGAAAATTAAAAGCTATTGTACCCAAGGATTTTAGCCATTGGACTCCTAGTACAACATCAACACCTCCCATAAAAAAGGAAAGCATTGTGCTAGTGAATACATATTCTCCCATGGATAGCTTGATATTATGGCACTTTCCCAAGAAATTTATTGTTCCTCCATTTGCAACCATCACTTGACACTCTGGTGCTGGATATAAGAAGCAATTCAATTCTCTTGCTACCTTACAATGAATAAAATTGTGGGTACTTCCTGAATCAATCAACACTATTACCTTTTTCTTTTTGATTTGTCCTTCTATCTTGATGGTTTGAGGAGTCGTAATTCCCGCCAATGCATTACAAGATATGGTTGGATTCATTTCTTCTTTATCTAGGCTTTGTTCCTGGAGTATATCCTCTTCTTTTGACCTTTCTTGCTCCTTTTCTTCTTCCTCTTCACAATCTATGTAGAATAATTTCTTTTCAGCACACTTATGACCTTTAGTGCATTTGCTATCACAACTATAACAAAACCCTTTTTCTCTTTTTTCTTCCAATTTTTGTGGTGTCAACCTTATAGGTTGTGGAAGACTAGCGGCAACAAGACTTCCGTCTTTATAGTTGTGAGTGGTATGCTTCCTGGTTGCCATAATATTGCTTTCCATTTTTCTTGCTAACTTGAATGCCTTCTCTAATGGATCAGGTTCCCAAAAGCGATCTGCATGTTGGATATTATCCTTTAAAGACCCTATGAACACATCAATCCTATGCTCCTCTGGAATATCTTTTACCCTTATGTTCAACTTTTGGAACTCCTCAATGTGCTCCATTATTGAACCCTTTTGTTTGAGAGTTATTGCTAAAAAAATTGTTTCTTTTGGTATCCTCATAATGTGCTATCAATTCTTCCGTAAAAATTGCCCAAGTGATAAATTGTTTACAAGAGAAAAGCCATTGATACCATACAAACTGATTTGGTTCCAAATATAAAGTTGCAATACGTACCTTTTGTGTGTTTTGCACATTATTGAGATCAAAAAATTCCTCCATCTGTAATATCCATGTTGCGGGATCCTTGCCATCAAACTTACTCATATCGATTTTTGGAATATGGTGGGTCTTTGATCCAACATTAGAGTCTATGGAATCATGATTAACATTTCTTTTGTTCTCATCATGAGTTTCCTTTACTACCCTTTCACCATTAGTGACCCTTTCTTGTAGCAACTTATTCATATTTATCTTCAATTCTTCCATGTCTGTCTTCAAATCTATCTTCAAATCATCCATCTTAGCTTCCACGTCATTCATCTTAGCTTCTACAACATTCTTTAAACAATCCATCTTAGCTTCTACACCTTTCTTTAAACCATCCATCTTAGATTATGTTCCTTTTTGTGCAAGGGACAGTTGTTGTACTTGGTCTTGTAATTTTGATATATCATGTTGCATTTCTTCCTCTTCTTCATGAGTCATGCTAGAGCTTTCAGGTTCCTTACTAGGTGTTTGCATTTTCTTTCCTCGGAGCATCAGTTACCGATAATAATGCTCTACTATGTCCTTTGAATTCCTTCAAAATAAATTTTCAAACCAAGCTTAAGCAAAACTTTAAGAAAATCTACACACCTTTTTTCACTTTCTAGGAGCTCAATATTGCCTCTGATGTATCTCTATACTTTCCAATCATCTAGATCTGAATTTGTGACCTGCAATAGCCCTCTATGTCCTATTTCCAATGCCACAAGTCTGACCCAAATTGGATTCTCCAAGGAAGAGTTATGTGAAATCTCCCACAGTGACTCGATTATATACTAGTTCAGTAGAGCGAACTTGTATGATGTGCCACGAGTCACTGTTTCGACCTTTGGATCTGAAAAATGCATACAAGAAACTACAGTTTGTCCTCTTTCTGTAATTTCTTATGAAATTTCAATCTGAACCCCAAAGAGAAAGTTATGATGCTTTTCCCCAGGTCACCTGTTTGGAATGTAATTCAGGAGTCTGCAAAAAGACCAACTTCCTCAGATCATATCTCCGCAAATATAATGCGAAAAGCTTTGAAATTTGGATCCGAGGTTCAGAGCAATTTCTTCTCAAATGGGTTTTTTTGCAACTTCTGAAACGTCGTATAAAAAAATTTATAGCGAAAATTCCACGATGACCTGTTTGGAGCAGCGAAACCCTAGAATCCAAAGCTCTGATACCAAATGTTATGAAACCAGCTCAAGAAAAGATAGAAAAGATAGATTAACGCCTTAGAATTCAGCCTCTTCGAGGGGGAAACCTCCTTTACATTACATAAATGAACAATTCTTGGATGATTCAAATGACAAATCCTCCTTTCTATATATAGGAGTCTAAGGAGTCACAATATAACCTAGGCGACCTAACAATAATAATATAAAGCCACAAAAATAACAATAGAGGGATTCTATGGGGCACAGTAATAACAATATGGGGATAATAGGGGCACAACAATATTAATAAGGGGTAAAACTACAATAGTAATGGGGTAATCACTAGTATTATAGGGACCCAACAAAACAACAGTTACCAGGCTTTACAACACCGGAATACGTCTCTAGCCTAGACTTCTAAATGTTGTGCGTTAGGTTCCAAAGTGTTTTTAGATTCATTAAATTTATTTTATAGTTGATATTGTTTAAGAAATTTTCCTTTTAGGTTCACCGCGTGATGTAGATATACAATTCCTAAAATGCAATCTAAGATGATAAACAATCGTTTAATCTTCTTTTTGCAATGAAAATCCTAGCTACTAAAGAAAGAGAGATGATATTCTTTCAACATAGAGCAGAGAGCACACACTATATGCACTGTCCTAAATCAAACCAACAAACAGTCTAAATGCAAATGCACATGCATGTATTTGTTTTCAGCCTTCTTAATGTGTGAATGATAAAAGAAAGCTAAGCGCAAATCTGAATTATTTTTCAAAGCGACATTACTAACAAGTTTCTTTTCAAGACAAAATGAAGACAATGATAACACTTCACGATTTGAAATTGAAAGCTTGCTTTTGACACTTGAAAAACTATTAATTCAAATCAAATACAAGAGTAACAGTGTAATCGACTATCAAGAACAATCGGATTCTCTTCTATGACTGAAAACGACACTTGTGACACTTCCAAATCAAGAAACAATAGTTCAATTACGCTGCTTCTTTGTAAAAGAGAACTGAAAATGGCTCACAATACATAAAAACATTTACAGCTCTTTGCACAATGGAGGTGGAATAATGGCAAGGAAGGGGGTTTCCATAGAGGTATACTAACTACAGACAGCAAAACTCCTGAATAGAGCTGAAAAGAGTGAATAAAAACCAAAGTCTAGAGGCAAAATTAGCCTTCTCTAATCATTGCACCTGTTACACAGGGATTCCAGTATGCATCCCACCTACTACACACGGGAAGTGCGATGCATACTGATATCCTTGAAGAAAGGGTGCGATGGTACAGTGCGAGACTTTTGATCCAGTTCTTGATCACAGTTTGCAGCACAGTTTAGGGATTTAGGCCGAGCAAGTGATAATCAGTAAATAAATCACAGGGGTAGATCTAAGGAGGTTACTAGAGCCACCACAAGGGCAATTAGGATGTTTGCAAATTGATTGTTCAGTTTATAAACAAAACCCGGAGATAGACTGAAGTAGCATTGATCTACTTTGCACTTGCATAGCAAATGCAGTTCAAAGGCTAGCTGGCTTGACTTCAGGCTCCGTCCGTAAGTTTATAAAACAAAAAAGTATAGAAAGCAAACAAGCTATTCGATCCCCAGTGGAGTCACCATTTTGTTATCGAGAAATCTAGTGTCTATGCAGAGTTGCTAGTCCCACTAAGACTGGTAGCTATCTTAGAAACAAACAAACCAAAATTACTTTCGTTTTCCTTTATGAGAAGTAGATAAGAAGGGAACAAAGGAGACCAACCCCTATCTTGTGCTTGGTTCCTTGCTTGATTCCTCTCCCTTATGATAGATCTTTGCCACTCGCTTCCTCGTGTACCTAGCTTCAAAGAGCACCTGTGGAATCAAAGCAGCATAACACTATCCAAGAACAGAGATCTACTATCACAAACAATATAGGACCAGATATATATTGACCACACAAATGCATATATCATCAATCATACAAGGATGTGGAGGAAAACTTGAATAGCTTTATTAATATCAAGAATAGTAAAGAGGATTACAACCAATTGTTCTGACCCAGTGTCATCCTCTCAGCAAGAAATCCCTTCTTCACCTCATGAAAAGCTTAGATCACCCAACACTATGATGTTACACCAAGAAACCAACAACACTTCCTTACAAGATACAAAATTCCAGCCTCTGGATCTCTGGGATGAGGGATTCATATATAGATGATTGCAGGGAGGTGAGTCAGCTTTTGAGATTTGATTAGTGTCCTCTCTCTGATAGTTCTTGATTCCACTTGGAGATTGATGATCTCTTACTCATCCCTGGGCGAATTCAGAGAGGCAAGTGTCATAGGAGAAGTTTCTGGAAGATTCCATGTCGAACCACCTTGCAAACTATCTCTGCCATTTGTCCACTCTCACTCATCGCACCCTGCAGAAGAGCTATCCAGTATGCATCACACCTTTTACTCTAGGCAGGTGGGATGCATCACACCTTCTGCACTGGGCAGTCTGTATGGTCTAGATTTGACCAGTTCTGAGCAGTTTTCTGTGGAGAACTTCTGGGAGATGATGTAATCAGTTGACCTTGTTCCTTTAGGGTGTGAAACAACACTTTTAGGGACTTAGGAGCCCTTGGTTTATGGACATATCTGATTGGGGTTGCAGTGCCCAAAAATGTCTATAACAATCCTTCTCCTCTAGGCTACTAAATAATTCTTTGCATCTTGTCATATTGAACGAGGCTCCAAAATATAGGTACCACACAGTCCCCATTATAGTGCTTTCCATGCATGAAATCAAGGTGAACTCCATTGAATTTGGAGGTGATAACATCACCTCTTGCTCCTCTTGAAGCCTTATTTTTGGATTTCTTTTCCGGACACTTGGTTACATAGTGTCCATATTCGTGGCAATGATTTTTTAATCTTGTTGAGGTCCTTCTTCTTGACATTGTTCTAGGTGGACTCATGCTTACCTTGGGACTTGTTTCCCTTGCTTGCTAAGGAAAAAATTTCCTCCTCCTCAGCTTTGGATGTTACTCCATCTCTAGAGTTCCTTCAAATTTATTACTACACCAAATCAGACTAAAGTCTCTCCCAATTTGGCACTTTGTCCCTTCCATGTAAAAAGCCTTAGTAGCTATGCTAGGATTTTAGAATGCCTAGGAGAGCTAGGCTCACTAGCTCATAAGATGGTACATTTTCTCCCACTCCTCCAAGTTCATCTCAAACTTGAGTGAATCTAGAGCGTTAATGTGGAATGGTTTCATTTTCTACATTCAGATGTTTCTTAGCTTGTCCCTCAATGCCAATTTCATGGCATCACTTCCGTTTTCAAATAATTTAGTGAGGCTCTTCCACATAGGAAATGGAGTTTACTTGCCATGTAAATTCAAGACTATGTGGTCTCTCATGCCCTCTAGGATGATCCTCTTGGATTTTGTAGTATCCTTCCTCCACTGGGCTAACTGTTGTGCATCTGATACTACTAGTTTTGGAATGTTAGTTTTGGTGTATTCTAGCACTCCATTCTCATTGAGTACAACTTCCATCCTATCCTTCCAAGATATGAAATTTGAGGTTCCCTCCAAGGCATACTCCAATTTCAATTCACTGAAAGCCATTTTCCCACACGAAAGAAAACTGCATCACTAAATATACAAATCAAAATTTCTGAGGGAGAAGATCTTTTGACTGGTTTCTATTGTATTTTCAAGCTTTAATACCATGCAGAAATGCCAATAAATTTTCTACTACAGATGACATCGAGCTGAAATTAAGAGATATAAATTTCTTCTACAATTTATGAAATGGAAAATCAGAAGAGAGAAACACATGTAATGACATGCAACCATCAAAACACAAAGAACATAGTGATTTTATAGGGGAATCCAACTAGGAAAAACCCCTCTGATTCTTTTCATTAATAAGATGAGAATGAGAAACTATTACAATGTCAGCTTCAAGCTCTGAAGCACACCCTACACTGTAAAAATGTTCCCCTATTGAATGTCCTGCTTTGTTCAACACTTAGCCAATTCAAACCTCCAACTTCCTCCTATTTCCTTGTGAAATTCAAGAGAAATTGAGCTCCTAAATAATAGGGGAATTCCCTATTTCCTTGTGAAAATCCTAAGGAATTGACCATCGTCTTAATTTCTAAGCATGTACACTCAACTAGTATATAATTGATGATTACAATGTGCCTTTTCCTCTACCCCATCTAGACAATTCAAATTCCATGCATGTCTAGGCTATTGTTAGCTGATTGACTAGTTTAAATGAGAGATCAATGAGTTAACAATAGCTCTACTGCTCAACTGACCTTCAACTAACTCAACTATTGACTAGATCTCAGTTAACTGAGTTCAATTGAAAATAATTGAACTAGATTACTAAATTTTAGCAATCATTACATGCACAAATCTACTCCAAGCCTACAAACTCGAATTTGTTGATCTAACTAAGTGACAAGGCCATGTCACTCAAGATAACTACAATCCAAGTCATATTACTGATGTGGAAAATTGAATTACTCAATTTGACTAAGGCACAAGTCAAATTGAGCCTTTCTTGCTACAATTTCTAATAGAGTCCAGTGAGCTATGAAGAATTCTTTGGCTTCAGGGAGCTGCAATAATGGGGTGGGAGTGTTATACATACACAATTTCACCTCCTAAACATGTAGAAAATTGAGTTGGTGGGGGGTTATTGGAACCTTTGGTCCTATTGGCTCATCCCACCTCTAGAGCTTCTAGAGGCAGTCAATCAGAGGATCAACTAACTGGAGATAGTCAATTGAGGGATCAACCATAATCAAATGGTATAACAATGGAGAAATCAACCATATGACCATTTGATTGGTTGGGATCGATTGAATGGTTAGGTTGACTCATGAAGTTGGCTAGTTTATGTAAGATGAGTTGAATGGATAAATCAACTAGTTGATGCAACACAATAGATCTTATGAAAGAAATTGGAACTATTGATGCTCATTTATGGATTAAATCTTCCATAATTCAAGGGAGTTGGTCATATTTGGACATAATAAGTAAATTAACATATGGGTTGAATATGTATTGATTGTGTGATGAATTATTATCTCATTAACATGCAATATGATGTTCTAATCACAATGTGTTATGCTTAAGTGTTGAACAATCTCATTAGACACCATCCATCATCTTGGAGTGTGATTAATCTTCTATTTGTTTCTTCTAGATTTTGTTATTTGTTATCTATTTATGTTCATCCTCAACATAGAATGGTAGAAAGAAATTTCAAATTTAGAGTATAGGGCTTGATGGGTACAACAAACACTTTAGGAAATTCGTTGTCTAGTGGGTGATCCTAAAGATCTATAGACAACCAGGTCACAATTTTTGAAGTGTCTACAATATCTAATTATCATGGAGCTTTCATGTCCTATCCATTTTTATTTGATTCTTATATCAGAAACTCATACCTATGAAGAGGATAAATGGAACCTCTCTTGGGAGCCATTTATTAGCAGGGGTGACGCCTACATTGACATATGGTGATGACTAGGCACTGATTGAGTGGAGGAATCATTAATTGCACCCCATTAATTTGTACTGAATAATTTATAGGAATTCATAGAGTGAGTATGCGCTTCCTCTCATAAATTTAGCAGCTGCAACATTACCCGCTACCTTTTCCACTTGCCTACTAGATTTTCAGTTACTTTTAATTCCATTTATGGAGTTTGAATGGGTACCAGTTGCATATGTGAGTTATTACATCAATTATAATTGTTTTCTAAATCCACTTGCTTTCATTTAACTTTATCAGATATTTTTCTAATTTAAGGATATTCCACTCCAATTTTGGCTTTCTAGCTATTCTAGGAAACTACTCTAGTTAATTGAGTGCATGCGTAAAGGAATCCCAACAACATTTGAATTGGTTCTTCCTCCTAGAAAGTATATATATTGTATTTATGTTTAGAAATAATATGTCGTCACAATTTTATATGATTTCTCTTGTGTAATTTGAATTATATCTTTGGTTACTTAGTCAATTTTATAAGCGATTCTTTTGTCTCTTTTCTCTTATTTGACAGTAGGTAGTCTAGTATTTTTTCACATATAAGTATTGATATTGTATTTAAAATCCTATAATATTACTAAAATAAATACCAATTCCAAAATGGAAGTGGGAATTCATCTCTATGGGCTTCATCACTAGACAACCAGGATAGCCATGTGAAATGATGCAGTCATGGTAGTGGTGGATAAATTGAGCAAAGTAGTTCGAATTTGACCCTATAAGACGTTAAGGAGACTTTGAGGTATTCTTGTAGTTGTGCATGATAGGGCCATGGAGTAAGTCCTAGTGATGGTACTTATAATAAGGAAATACCTAAGGTGAAATGGGAAATCTCAATAACTCCCTTGAGCTATGAAGTTTTTAGGAGCAATGAATGGGATTTGTAATAAATTGAAGAAGACCCAAGAGGGTGGTGATATTTAAGAAGACAACCTTAAAATTGGCCTCTATAATGGATTATTGGAATTGTCTTAGAAGCCTTGAGTTATCATAATTGAATTAGGAGAGAAATTTCGCCCATTTTTTTTAATTTTGGAGATTTAGCATTAAGATCTCATTTTGGTTCCTTGGGAAGAAGCCTAATTATGGCTTCGATGAAGGAATTATGGAAGCCTTTGTAGGTTGGTCAGGACCTTAGTGTCCTTAGAAGGATCTAGGAAAAGTATATGCCTGATTGGAATTTGATTCAGATATTGGAAGGAAACTTGAATTTAATTTCCTAAAACTCTTGTTTTAATGTCCCAAAGGTTTAGCCCCATACCTTGGTCATATAGGCAAGTCAAGACTAGAGGTAGGCCTATAAATCAGAGAGGTAATTGTGTTAGATGTTGGATATATGTATATTTAAATATTTGGGCATCCATACTTTTGTTATGTGCTCCTTGAGTTTGGATTTTTTCAAATGTTATATAAATGAATACCTAGATATGTGGGTGTTAAGGGTTTACTTAAAATGGATCCAAACCAAATATTTGAATACTATATGGCCCATATGTGTTGAAACTTGATGTAGAGTAACCTTACATGTAGGAAACCCTAATGATATAGATAGAAGATATTTATAATTTGACATTTTCTAAAAAGTGAGAGTTGAACTAGAAAACATAAACCTAGGTATGGATGACAAGTAGATGTATCACATGGTGGACATATGGAGTCCACACAAACAAACCGCGGTCCATATAGGTGAGCAAGGGTATGATGGAATTCCAATGTGGTGTATTGACATGACATGATGGAAAAACGAAGACTAGAGACATGCTAGTGATGATGTGGAGGGCTAGGTGCCAATTTCTATGAAAGGAGATGTGGATTCAAAAATTGAGCTTCTAAATAAAAGGATTTTCTAAAACATCTTTATAGTAGCTATTCATAAATGGATGTTTGAAATCATAGAGATGGAAAATGTTCTATATTTTTGGGAATCCAACTTTCTAATAAATGGATTATTGAAATCATTTGGATTGTGGATGTTCTAGATATCTAAGAATCCAACCTTTTGAACAAATTGATTTTTTAAGATAACAAATGTTCTACATATCCAAGGAATTTAGATATCTAGGAATCTCACTCTCTAAATAATGAAAATTTTGGAAACATTTGGATAATATATGTTTTAGATATCTAAGAATGTGGATATAGAAAATGGACTTGTGACTGAAGCACTTTTCTAGGTTCCAGATGATAGGTGATTTGGACATCTAGGAATCCAAGATATCAGAAAATAGTTGTAGGGAAAACATATATGAAAGACCCAAATTTAAATATGACCTGGTGGCTAAAAAACCTGGCTTAGGGATGTGGCACAATGTTATGGTGACATATAACCACCAAAACACCAAATGTTAGCCACATGTTAGCTATATGGTTGTTGACATGACATACATTAGCGAACCTTTTTAGGGCCATAAATTTTTGCTCAAATCTTAGAATGAGATGAAATTTATAATTTTGGAAAGCTATCGATGTGTAGAATTAGATGGTGGACTTGGAAATGAGGTTTCAAGGTTAACATGATAATAACTTGGATACCTTGCATCCTTAAGGTGACCTAGGTGGTTGGGCATGTGTACCCTTTACTCTCAAAGAGGACTAGGGAGGATTGGGTATGTTACACAATGGCCAACAATTCATATCGATACTATTTATGAGAATAACAACAAAATATTATAGCACTAGAGATTTCCATTGACTTAATAATAGAAATTAAGGACCATGTTTTATCTTGCACAATTTATCACCTTTAATATGATGAATATAGAATTTGATATATCCTTGAATAATGTTCTCAAAAAAATGAAATTATACACAACCACAGACACATCAATTAGTCATATTTGACATGAAGTACCTTTGAAACCCAAATGGGAAAAAAAACTCTGAACTTTTGTTAAGTTCTCATTTCATAGATCTATGGTTACAATGGAACTAATGGCTTTTTATGCATCCTTTCCTACATTGGCTAGCAAAAATATCTTTGACCATGAAAGTATAGGTAGAAATAGAGAGAGTTGGGGAAATGGGAAGGCCAAAGGGAACAACCTTTCATTTTCTATTCATTATAATTTTCTTTCATTTATTTCATTTTTTATTTATTTATTTATTTTTCAGATTTTTCCTTTATTCACTTTTACTTTTACATTGTCCTTCATAGTATATCTAACATTATTTGATAACCAAATCAAATTGTAGGTATCGAGTATTACAACCACTCACTTTTTTCTATCCATTTTGGATTACAATGTGAGGAAAGTTTATAGATATTAAAGAAAATTCTTAATACTACACCAATTCAGAAATTCGATGATCAAGATGAAGCTATTTTTTGTTTGTATATATGTCTGTAATTAGGGAATTGGTGAGATTACACTCAAAATGGGCGTGTAATTTAACTTAAAGAGCATGAGAGGAATTATGTCACACATGATTTAGAACTTTCTGTTATAGCAAATCCATTAAAGATATAAAGGCATTATTTGATGGGGATAAATCTTGAGCTAAGAAGATACCATAATGGACTAAAATAATTAGTTGATAATAAAATTTTGAACGCCAAGCACACAAGATGGTTGGAACTTATTTATGAATATGATTTTGATATCAAATACATTAGAGGGAAGAGAACAAGGTTCCTAATTTTCTTAGTAGAAGTATACATGTAATGCATGCGACGACCATTAACATGTGCAAATCAATTTTAAAGAATAGAATTTTGGAAGCTTTTATTTAAAATGGGCATTATCTATAGGTAAAACATGTATTATAACAAGAAATGTACATGAAAAATATGAATAGTTAAGTTGGAATATTATGGAATCCTTATGCATAAAAGCATGTTTATGCTCCTAATGCCAATTGGGTTAGCTTGGGTGGTTGAAGAAATGTTGCAATCCTACCCATCCAAGTTCAGTTCCTGCATATGACATGTTGAATTCATAATGAGTATTTTTTGTAATGTCTTTGAGCCTTGTTATCTGAGTAGTCTTGAGGACTAAAACATGTATATTCCTCATATGAAATATAAAGATATTTCTCGTGGAAACAAAAAGTTTATGCTTCTAAATATTATAAATTAAGAAAACCTCTGACAAATGAGATGCATAATATCTAGCATCACAGACACCAAAAGATAGTTGTAGTAGTAAGGAATTAATAATTTTGGCCAAGAATGAAGAAACTAATTGCTAAGTATAAAGGTATATATGGAATGTTAGAGAGTAAAGGCTAAGCACAAAAACCCAATAGGTTTAGAAAAACCATTTCCAATTCTAGAATGGAAATGGAAAGTAGTGGCCATTGACATTATCACTAAGTTTTGCAAGAAAACAAGGAAACAAGAGTCCATCACGGGGTGCCATAAAAGTTGACAAAAGTTTCTCACTTTATTCCAATTAGTTTAATCAATAAATTGACAGATGTGAAAAATTTATGTGAAAGAAGCTTCCAAATTGCATGCAATACCCAGGGCAATTGTCTCATATGGATATATTTAGTTTATACATGAAATAAAATGTCATATTGCATTGATTACCCAAGGTAATTGTCTCATATGGATATATTGAGTTTATACATGAAATAAAATGTCATATTGCATGGATTACCCAAAGTAATTGTCTCATGTATATATACTAAGCTCCATTCAAAATTTTGGAAGAGATTATTCAAAGCACACATCTAAATTTCAATAAATCATATTATCCATAGACTAGCGAGCAAATGGAAAGGGTTAATTGTTAAGAAACTAGCTCACAAAAAGATAGGAAAGATAGATCAACGCCTTAGAAATAAGCCTCTTCGAGGGGCAACCTCCTTTACATTACACAAATGAACAATTCTTCGATGATACAAATGAAAACATCTCCTTTATATATATAGGAGTCTAAGGGGTCATAATATAATCAAAGCTGACATAACAATAATAATGTAAGGGCACAATAATAACAATAGTGGGCTTCTATGGGGCACAATAGTAACCATATGGGCACTACATTGGTACATCAATATAATAAAGGGGTTGTACTAATAACAATAAGGGGTTACACTAGTAGTATAGCAGCCTAACATGCCCCTCTCCTTCAAAAAGTGTTGTCCTCAATGCTTGAGTAGTTATTGATGCTTCTGTATAAAATTCTTGTCCTCCAATGTGGAATCTTCAGTAGGTAAGTTCTTCCACTTGATGAGATACTCTGAAATTGATCAATTTCATAGCTGTCGGGTTCTTGTTTCCGTGACTCCTCTAGGTTCCAATATGATTTTTCCTTCCTCTTCAATTTCTGGAAATATTGTTTGAATTCATATCTTTCCATACTTCTTTGTACTTCTTCCATTCATCACTTGCTTCGTTTATCCAATTTGGTTGGATAATATAAAGAGCACAAAACAATGCTTCCACATCCTCATCCTTTCTTGAGAGTGCATCTGCAACAAAATTTTTCTTCCATTTTCTATAGATGATGTCAAATTCATAACCCAACATATTTGTGACACAGTTTTTCTGTTCTTCTAAAGATAATAGTTGTTCTAAAAAGTATTTAAGACTATCATGATCCATTTTTACCTTGAAGTGTCTTTCCATTCAGTAAGGTTTCCATTTCTTATGTGCATGTAGTATTTCCAACATTTCCTTCTCATAAATAGCTTGCTTGAGATGTAGTAGTAAAAATACCAATCACCTACATCAAAACATTTTTCACTACGATGTTGATCTTCCTGTTGTTTCATTCGATTTTGCACCAAAGTGGCGTTATACTTTAAAAGTTAGAGAACTTGTTGTTGATGCTCGATGTGATATTTCACTACTTGAACCTTTTTCTTCTTGATATGTCCTTCTATATTTAGAGTTTGAGGACTGGTAATTTCTTCCAATCCTTTAAAAGATATGGTCAGATTCATTTCTTGATGCTCGATGTGATCTTTCACTTCTTGAACATTTTTCTTCTTGATATGTCCTTCTATCTTGATAGTTTTAGGAGTGGTAATTCCAACTAATGAATTACAAGATATGGATGGATTCATTTCTTCTTTCTCGATGTGATCTTTCACTCCTTGCACCTTTTTCTTCTTGATATGTCCTTCTATCTTGAGAGTTTGAGGAGTGGTAATTCTTGCCAATGCTTTACAAGATATGGTCTGATTCATTTCTTCTTTCTCTGGGGTTGGGTCTTGGTGTATATCCTCTTCTTTTGATGTTTCTTGATCCTTTTCTTCCTCCTCTTCATACTCTATGTAAAATAATTTCTTCTAAGCACACTTATGACCTTTAGTGCATTTGCTATCACAATTGTAACAAAGCCCTTTTTCTCTTTTTTCTTCCAATTATTGTGGTGTAACCTTTGTAGGTTGTAGAAGGCTAGGAGAAACAACACTTCCATCTTTATAGTTGTGACTGGTAGACTTCCTTATTGCCTTAATTTTACTTTCCACTATGTAACAAAGCCCTTTTACTCTTTCCAATTGTTGTGGTGTTGCTCTAAAGAAGGTGTTTCTCTTTGTATCCTCATAATGTGCTATCATTTCCTCCGTGAAAATTGACCATGTAACAAGTTGTTTACGAGAAAAAAGCCCTTTATACCATAAAAATTGATCCGGTTCTAAATATGAAGATGTAATACATACCTTTTGTAACAATGGTACACCATGTAGATCAAAATATTGCTCCATCTGAAGTATCCAATTTACTAGATCCTTGCCATCAAACTTCCTCATATCTCCTTTTCTTGATTTTAGGAGCTCGAACTTGAAATGACTATAACTTTGTAATTTCGGTTCTTCCAATTCTGAACTTGCGACCTACAGTAGCCCTCTGCGTCCTCTTTCCAATGCCACTAGTCTGATTAAATTTAGATTCTCCAAGAAAGAGTTATGAAAAATCTCCCAAGATGACCTGATTATATACCTTTTTAGAAGATCGAACTTGTATGAAGTGCCACGTGTCACTGTGTTAACCTTAGGATCTGAAAAATATACACAGGAATCTACAGTCCGTTCTCTTTCTGCAAATTCTTATGAAATTACAATCTAATGCTCAAAACAAAAGTTATGTTGATTTTCCCATGGTCACTTGTTTGGAATGTAATTTAGGAGTCTGTAAAAAGACTAAATTCCTCAGATCAAATCTCCGCAAATATAGCATGAAAAGCTCTGAAATTTGGACTAGAGGTTCAATGAGATTTTGTCTCAAATGGGTTTTTTTGTTCGCTTCTGAAACATCGCCGAAAAAGAGTTATAGCGAAAATTCCATGATGACCTATTTGGAGCAGTGAAACCCTAGAATCCAAAGCTCTGATACCAAATGTTAAGAAACCAGCTCACAAAAAGATAGGAAAGATAGATCAACGCCTTAGAAATAAGCCTCTTCGAGGGGGCAACCTTCTTTACATGATACAAATGAAGACATATCCTTTCTGTATATAGGAGTCTAAGGGGTCATAATATAATCAGAGCCGACATAACAATAATAATGTAAGGGCACAATAATAACAATAGTGGGCTTCTATGGGGCACAATAGTAACAATATGGGAACTACATGGGTACATCAATATAATAAGGGGTTGTACTAATAACAATAAGGGGTTACGCTAGTAGTATAGGGGCCTAACATTAATCAAGTTTGAAGATATGTTGTAGATATACGTGATGGATAGAGCACATAAATGGGAGGATTATTTGTATGTAGTAGAGTTTTCATACAATAATAAATATCACGCCTATCTAAGATGAGTCCATTTGAAATTTTATAGGTTAGAAAATGTAATACCTTAGTAAGTTGGGACAATCTAGCTAATAAAGTGATGTCTGGACTAAACTTACTAAATGAAATGAAACAACTAATGATCAATATTAAGAAAAATTTAAAGGTAGCATGGGACAAGAAAAGCAATTGTGTATATAAAGGTAGAATACAAAGAAAATTGAAAGTTGGGGAGCATGCATTTTTGAAGTGAAATCAATGAAAAGTTCGTTAAAGTTGGGGATATGTACTAGGTTGGTATCCATATATTGTGATCCTTTTGATATCTTAGATAGGATAGGATCCATCAAATATATACTTGAATTTCCTACTACCATAAAGGTTCATAATGTATTTTATATATATTTGTTAAAATGTACGTTATAAGGAGAATATTATGTAGTGGATGTTTTTACAAAATCTCCCCCAAAAAATTGTCCATGTGCTCACGAAAACCATGAGGAGGTTGTTATGAGCACATTTATTAATGTTACTCCTCCTCCCAAGAATGACTAGTACATTAGCACTAAAGACTTTCATAAAATTAATAAAGAGGAGATTATCAACAAGGGCTACCTTGAAGTTAGCCGCAACAATGAGGATAATGATAATTTCATGGGAATTGACCTTGAATATGATAACAACATGAAGAATGTTGGTAACACATGTATCACAATCAACGAAAGAAACAACTCCAAAATTTTTAATCTCAATGGAATCTGGAATATTGATAACTCCACCAATAGCACCATCGTAGGGAAGACCAAGGTCTTGGAAAACGTGGGTAGTTTTTTCAAAAACAGTGAGGTCGTTGACCAAGAGAGTGGTGATAAAAACTCAATTAAAATCACTATTATTGTAAATAAGTAGTGTGGTGTTGTGAGGAACCAAGTATCAATAATTGAACCCAGGGAAAAGGTAGTCAATCTATCATCTCAAGAATTGAGCTATGAGACAATAAATGTCCCTAATAAAGGTTTAGGTTTTTCTATTTCTCTTAGGAACATTCCTACAGAAAACATCATTTTTAATATAGAGGATGGGATTCAAATCTTGTCCTTGGAGGATAAAGAAATATTAAGACAAGAATGTGCTCTCATTATGAGAAAAGATAAACCCATGAAATGTAATTTAAATAAATATGAGCAATTTTCTCTCAAGACCCTTTGCAATAATGACAAAATTGTGGTTCTTAAGGTAGATAAAGGAGGAACAATTGTTATTATGGAAAAAGAGGATTGCATTCAAAAAATGAATGAACATCTAAGGTGAGGTAGTTATAAGAAAATTAACAAGAACCCCATTCCTAAGGTCATAAGAGAGGTTAAGAAGGCTATTATGGAGTTCAACCTTGATGAAAAATTAAAGGCTATGGTGCATGGAACCAAAGGGAGGACTTAACACAGGCAGACCCGAAGGAGTTATGAAATAAAACAACTAAGGATTTTAGTTTCGTGGTAAGCGGTATTTCGGGTGGGCTTCAGGCGGTAAGCAGTATTGGAGAGGCTCCACCCGATTCCATACACTAGCCAACACATAGCATGTCGTGGGAGAGAGAAAAATGCTTTTTCAGGTAGGTAATCTCCGTGCAAGTGGGCCATCCGAAATGACTGTCATCCGTCGGATTGGAGATTGGAGGTCAACGACGGAGATTGCATTGCAATACCATCGAAGGGAGGACTTATTGAGGTCTCGAGGACTTGTGATATGCGATTGATGATAGCGATATCACATCGCAATATCGCATCGCAGCAGCACATCGTAGAAATACAAAGGAGCGGTACTATGCAACATGTGACATGTGATAAAGTGGACCCGAAAGGATTATATACAAAGTTTCATAAGTTTTGAGTTCCAATAATTAGTTTTATTGTCAGGATTTCTGTGTATTTCTTTGTATTCCGATAATATTGTATATAGACCAAATATGCATTATATCGGGGATTTGTGCGGAGGAAGACTGAACGGTCAGTTTCACCGTGCCCGCTGATCCTTCTGTTTCTAAAAGGAGTTCTTTGTGCCTTAAGAATTTTGTTTTAACATAACGTGTCCAACGCCGAAAAGGGAGATGAAGGGACAAAGGCCGGGAGGCAGAGAGCCCAAAAAGGAAGGTGAATGGACAGGGCTGAGAGGCTTAAAAACCACTCAATGGAAGAATAGAGGGGAGATAGAAAGAGAGAAGAAAAGAAAGCAGAAGACAGAGAGCAAGAGGAAGCGGTTGTGTACTCTTGTAGACTTGAGGATTTCAAGTAAATCCCTATTGTTTTTGTCACTGTTGTGTTGAGACTCAGTTTGAGCTCACACTTGTAATAATATGCTCTTGAAGACATAATATAGAGGCCAACATAGCCCCGAGGGATAGCTCAAATGGTCGAGTTCCCGTTGATAGTACTCTCCCGGTTTGGGAGGTCACGGGGTCAAATCTCCTCGACGCCCTCGGGGTTAGGCCCGATCTGGCCGACCGGCAGTTCCCTTCGGGTGGAGCTGCCCCGATTATCTATGTGGACGTAGCGGCGCACCTCTGGTGCCCTGTGAACCACACAGAAAAAATAAATATAGAGGCCAACACTAAAAACTGGACCAGGATACGTAGCCAGGAAGTCTGGTGAACTCCTTGATTATTTACTGTGTTGATGTGTTGAATTGTTATGTTTTCCAATTGTTACATATCTGTATTATTCACAATATTTTTGATCCGTTACACTAAATAATATAGGAATTCTTGCACATGGGTCTGTAATACCTTTTCCTCTTGATTTAGTATCCATTTTCAGATCAAGTGGTATCAGAGCATTTGGTTTTGGTTTTGTTAAGGTTAGACAAGCTTGTGTTGGATTTTGAATGCTAACTAGATTAAAGCTCAGATTAGGATAAGGAGAACTTGTTGAGGCTAATCTAGAGATTGGAAGAGTCTATTCTCAGAGGCAAATGGTAGAAGAAGCTCCGTTGGGATCAGAATCTCAGTTTATAGAAAGTTCCATGACAATCCGAGCTATGGTGGAAGTGATGTATCTGGAGTTTAAGAAGGGTCGAGGTGAAAGCACTGCAACACCTAAACCAAATAAAGGAGCAGAGGAACTTTTCTAGTTGCCCCTCCAGAAGGAAAAGGGAAAGGGGAAATGCATCCCCCACCATCTCCTCCATCATCATCTTCATCATCCTCATCATCTTCTTTGCATAATACTAGCTCTTCTAAGAAGAAGAAGAAAACTTCCTTAATCAAATTAGATGTGAAGTTTTATTTGCCAATTTATGATGGAAAACTCAATGCAGAAAAGCTACTTAATTGGATAAGAAAAATTGATGTATAGTGCAGGGTACAGAACGTTGATTTAGAAAGGAATAAGATTCAGCTGGCTAGCCTTTGACTTGGAGGAACTGCACTAGTATGGTGGGAAGGCAAGACACAAGCTGATTTGCAAAAACATGGTAAAATCATTCTACTTGGAATGAATTTGTTTCTGCTATCAAAAGGCAATTCTATCCTTTAGCTTACATGTAGCAAGCAATTATGAGTTGGAAAACTCTTCGCCAATTGAAGGGTCAAAGTGTGCAGAGTTATACTCAGGAATTCAGAAAGAGAGCTTTAACTCTAGGTGTATCATTAGATTCACTTGAGAATTTTGAAGTATATAGGTGGTCTTCATAGTTATCTAAAGCATACTATTCTCATGTTTAATCCCACTAGCTTAGATGATGTATCAGTTCAAGCCACACATCTAGAAGCTAGAGGTAAGAATGTAAACCCAAAGGTTGGGGGAACATCTAAATATTCTGTAAGCAAGAGCAAGGAAAAGAAGAAACTGAAATGGAAGGAGAGGAAAGCAAACAATGTAAAGAAGGATAAACCTTCATGCACTCATTGCAAGAAAGAAGGACACGATGAGGCACACTGTTGGTTTTTGCATCTAGAACTGAAACCTAAGAAGTTTGGTGGGAAGGAGAAGAAGAATGTTGCTGCTATTCAGAAGGACTTGGGATCAGATTCAGGTGATGAAACAACAATTATAGCCACAGGTATTAAAGGTAAAGATTTTGAAGCATACACAAGTAATTCTGCACAATCTGTTGATAATGAAAATAATGAGAGGGAAGGAAATGAGCTTTTTCATATTAGAGTGTTTTCTAAGCATAATAATATTGATACTTTATTTGATAGTGGATCCAAAGTAAATTTGATTTCTAAAACAATTGTAAAGAAGTTGGGATTATAAACAAAACCTCATGAGAATCCATATCCATTAGGTTGGGTGTGTGATAAAACAAAGCTGCAAGTAGCGAGACAATGTAAACTTAGGTTTGCTATTGGATCAACATTTGTAGATGAGGTTGAGTTAGATATAGTTTCATTGGATATATGTGGTATTGTTTTGGGAAGTCCATACTTGTATGATAGGAAAGCTATTTTCTATAGAGCTGAGAATAAGTATCAACTCACTAAAGATGGAATAAAATATATTGTAAGAGCTCATAAACTCAAAGGTAACTGTTCTCTCATAAATTCAGGACAGATGAAAAGAATTGTGAATTCAAGTAAGCAATTTTTACTAATGATTGTAAAGGCAAAGGATCCTGAAAAATCCAATGCATTTGAAGGTTGTGATTATAAAAAGAAAGATATTTTAGTTAAATTTGTTTCAGAGTATGATGTTCTATTTCAAGAACCAAAAGGTCTACCACCCAAGCGAGAAATAGTACATGATATTTATTTACAGCAAGATGCTCCATTACCTAACATTGGAATGTACAGGTTGTCATCTTTAGAGAATGCAAAGATAAAGAAGTAGGTACAGGAATTGAAAGGATAAAGGATTTATACGACCAAGCACATCACCATGTGGATCTCCAATCATGCTAGTGAGAAAAAAAGATGGTTTGTGGAGAATGTGCATTGATTATAGAGCACTAAATAAAATAACGATCAAGAATCGTTATCCTCTACCTTGTATTAATGATTTATTAGATCAATTGAAAGAAGCAGTTTAATTTTCTAAGTTAGACTTGCGAAGTGGTTATCATCAGGTCAGAGTTGCATAACAAGATGCATGGAAGACTGCTTTCAAGACAAAGAAAGGATTGTATGAATGGTTGGTTATGCCTTTTGGCTTAACTAATGGTCCTGCTACATTTATGAGAGTTATGAATGATGTACTCGGACCATTTATTGATGATTTTGTAATTGTTTATTTAGATGACATTCTTGTTTTTAGTAAGACATGGGAAGACCATGTAAAGCATGTAAAGCATGTAAAGTAGACTTTAGATGTTTTAAAAAGAGAAAATCTCTATGTAAAGCTGTCAAAATGTGAATTTGGCAGAACATCTTTAAATTATTTGGGTTATATTGTAGGGGGTGGTGAATTGAAGATAGATCCCTCTAAGGTTGAAGTCATTGTGAACTGGCCTAAGCCCAAATTTGCTACAGAGGTTAGGAGTTTCCTAGGGGCATCACAATACTGGAGAAAGTTTATTGCTAACTTTTCTTTGATTGCAGCTCCATTACATGCTTTAACAGGATTGAAACATGTGTTTAAGTGGGGAGGCAAACAATAGAAAGCCTTCGACACCTTAAAAGAGAAAATCAGTACAGCACTAGTACTAGCACTGCTAGATCTTCAACATCCATTTGAGATTGAGACAGATGCCAGTGACTATGCCATGGGAGCAGTGTTGATGCAACATGGAAAACCCATATGCTATCATTCTGAGACATTTACTTCTGCAGTAGTTAATTATCCCACATATGATAAAGAATTGTATGCATTAGTATAAAGTGTGAAAAAGTGGAAACATTACCTAATGGGTAAAGAAACAATCATACATACAGATCATCAACCACTTCAATATTTGCACTCACAAACTAAATTGCAGCAATCAAGACATTATAGGTGGATGGGTTTTCTACAACAATTTCATCTTGTCATCAGATATAAGAAGGGCATACACAATAAGGTTGCAGACATGTTATCAAGACCAACCATAAATGCATCTACTATACTTAAGAATAACTCAGTAATGCATGAAAGTTACATCGAACAATATGCTTAAGATGTATATTTTAAAGATGTATATGCAACTTTAAGTCGTGGCAAGCAAGTAGAAGAATTGGATTATTATGTAAATGACCAACTCTCATATCATTTGGGAAAGTTATGCATTCCACAAACTAAAAGAGTTAACATAATTTGAGAAGTGCATACTTCTCTCATATCAGGTCATTTTGGTGTAAGTAAAATAGTTGCACAATTGCAAAGGTTCCATTATTGGCCAAGAATGCATGAGACAATTTCTAGATATATCAAAGGGTGTACTATGTGTGCTACAAGCAAGCCCAATAATCGGAGATTAGGCTAGTACATTCCACTTCCAATTCCTTCTCGTCCTTGGGAAAGTGTTTCCATGGATTTTTTTGGGGGATTGCCAAAATATAGGAAAGGTCATGATTATTTGTATGTTGTTGTGGATAGGTTCAGTAAAATGTGTATTTTGATACCATGTAACAAGCAGGTTATAGATGAACAAACAACAAATTTGTTCTTTTAGAATGTATGGGTTCATTTTGGGTTAACCACTTCTATTATATCTGATTGAGATTCTCGGTTTTTTGGGAAGTTTTGGTCAAATCTATGGGAGTTGATGAACACCACGTTGACGAAGAGCACAACATTTCATCCACAAACAGATGGTCAGACAGAAGTGGTCAATAGGACAGTGATCCAGTTTCTCAGAGGCTATTGCAGCAAGCATCCCAAGCTTTGGGATGAGCATTTGTGTTATGTGCAGCATGCTTACAACCGTGCCAAGCACTCTTCTACTCATAGATCTCCTTTTGAGACTTGTTTTGGTTTTATACCAAAGTCTCCCTTGTTTTTTGTCTTTGGTAAAGACATAACAGTTGATGGACACAATGATGTGGACAAAGCAACTGAGTTCATTGAACAAATCTAGGAAATTCACTAGGTAGTATAGGAATAGCTGGAAAGAAGTCAAGTCAAGTACAAGGCAAGACATGATAAGCATCGAGACGAACATAGTTTTCAAGTAGGTGATCAAGTTTGGCTATACATCAACAAATACAGAATGCAAGGTGAAGGTAAGAAACTAAAACCAATAAAGTATGGACCTTTCAAGATACTTGATAAAATTGGTGAAAATGGTTTTTGCCTTGATTTGCTAGCTTATATGCAGATCTATTCAATCGTTAATGCAAAAAACTTGACATTGTATGAACCTTCATTGATTGAAGATCCTGAAGAGAAAAGTCAGTTTCCTTCTATTGGGGATTTGTTGCCTGAGTATCTCAATGAGTTATAGGAAGACACAGTTCTGGACAAGAAGTTAAGAACTACGTGTCAAGGGGATGATGAGTACCTGAGAGTAGGACTCAAAGGTTCAAATCCAAGCAAGGCATGATGGATAGAAATTGGACAAGTGAGGGAACAATATCCTCACTTGATTGATGCCTAAAACCAACTTTTGGTGGTCCAAAAGATTTTCAGTGGGAAGGCATGATCCAAAATGGATCTTAAACAACCCTTTTAAAAGTCTTCAAATATGTTAAAACCACAGAAAACAACATCGGGGTTAAATCGCAGTATTGAAGCATTGATATCGCATTGGGAGAAAGCAAGCAGTGTTAACAGGCCTTAGCCTTAAGAGAAATGCAATAGTGAAACAACGTGAACCACTGATTGAGCATGAAGATCAATGGTCCATATCAACTACCAATATTGCATTGCATGGAACCAAAGGGAGGACTTAACATAGGCAGACCCGAAGGAGTTATGAAATAAAATAGTGAAGGATTTGAGTTTCGTGGTAAGCGTTTTTTCAGGCGGGCTTCACGCGGTAAGCAGTATTGGAGAGGCTCCACCCGATTCCATACACTGGCCAACACATAGCACGTTGTAGGAGAGAGAAAACCACTTTTTTAGGTGGGCAATCTCCGTGCAAGTGGGCCATCCGAAATGACTGTCATTCATTGGATTGGAGATCGCAGATCAATGGCAGAGATTGCATCGCAATATTGCATCGCAACATCACCGAAGGGAGGAGTTACCAAGGGCTCGAGGACTTGCGATATGCGATCGTCAATAACAATATCGCATCGCAGTAGCGCATCGTGGAAATACAAAGGAGTGGCACTATGCGACATGCGACATGCGATAAAGAAGACCTAAAAGGATTATATACATAGTTTCATAAATTTTGAGTTCCGATAATCAATTTTGTTGTTGGGATTTCAATGTATTTCTTTGTATTCCGATGATATTGTATATAGACCAAATATGCATTATATCAGGGATTTTTGCGGAGGAAGACCGAATTTTTGGTTTCACCGTGCCCGCCGATCCTTTCATTTCTAAAAGGATTTCTTTGTGCCTTAAGCGTTTTTTTTAACATAACATGTCCAACGTCGAAAAGGGAGATGAAGGGACAAAGGCCGTGAGGTAGAGAGCCCAAAAAGAAAGGTGAACAGACAGGGCGAAGAGGCTTAAAAACCACTCAATGGCAGAATAGAGGGGGACAAAAAGAGAGCGGAAAAGAAAGCAAAAGAAGAGAGCAAGATGATGCGGTTGTGTACTCTTTTAGACTTGAGGATTTCGTGTAAATCCCTGTTGTTTTTTTCACTATTGTGTTGAGACTCAGTTTGAGCTCACACTTGTAATAATCTACTCTTAAAGACATAATATAGAGTTCGACATTAAAAGTTGGACCAGGAGACGTAGCCAGGAAGTCTGGTGAACTCCTTGATTATTTACTGTGTTGATGTGTTGAATTGTTATTCTTTTCAATTGTTAAATGTTTATATTATTCACAGTCTTTTTGATCCATTGCACTAAATAATATAGGCATTCCTGCACATGAGTCTGTAATACCTTTTCTTCTTGATTTAGTGTCCATTTTTGGATCAAAGGATTACATTTAAAGTAATCAATAACTCAACTACTAGTAAAGAAAGGCCAAAATATCATTGTTGCATTTTGAAGTGATAGGAAACACACTGTTAGGTTCCTATACCAATAGGAGTCATTATTTTGAATGACTAAGGTTAAGCCTTGTAATATTGTACATACCTTTTCTTTCTAAAAATGTTTTCCATATTAAAAATTAAAAAACGTAAAGAGGGTATGTCCTAAAAGTAATCTTAAAGGAAAAAAGGAATAAGAGAAGGTCAAGAAATGAAAATATATGAACCCCAAAAACAAAAGGAGACCATGAAAATGTGCAAGTCTAAATGCCACTCCTATTTACTTGTATGCATAATAATGATTGTGTGCGACTTGTTATTTATGCCACAATCCATGGTAATTAGATTGTTTAATCGTGGTTATTTCATGATTTGAATTTTATGTTTATAGTTAAAGAATAAAATCTGACCAAACAATTTAATCTTGGTAGATCATTAGATAGGTAGATAAAATAAAAGGAGCTCATCAATTTAATCTGATTGGATGAAACAAGGTTAGAATTAGATAGATTACTTTTCAAAATAAAAATGGATGAAATGGGTTTGCTAGTCTAAATTTACTCAAATAAAATGAAGAAGAAATGTTAGGGTAAGTAAATGGGTAAGTAGAAGAAAAGCTACTGAAGTATAAATTTGATTGGATCAAAACACATGCATCATGCTTAGACACATATTTCAATATGTATGATCAGTTATGAAGGCAAAAGCAAAGGTTTACAAGTTAATGTGATTAACTCCCGCTCATTCATTTTTCCCTTTACTTACTAATATCCTATCAACAAATATGTTCTAAGTACTTTAAATCCTTCAAGTCAAAAAGGCTCAGAGCATTTCTCTGACTTTTGGTGGGATATAAACCTCATCTTAATGACTTATGGACATCAAGTGTTAGAATCCCCTTCATAAAAGTCATCCCCCTTTATTTCCCTAGTAATACTCTTTTTCCCAAGGTTAAATTCCACTAGCCTATGAAAAGTGAGAAATACCATGTTAAATCCCATCTCATTCGAAAACCCACAAATTATTTAATCCTAAGTTAAGTGTATGTTAAGGAAATGTACAAATATTACATTACACTTAGTATTATTTTCATCTTCGCTCATTTCATTTCATATTAATTTTTAACTTAATTATATAAATCCCCCGATATACTTTTTCCCGTATATTAAATAAATCCCCTAAATAAATATCCCAACCCTTAGTTTTAATATAAACTATACCATTTATGCCATATCCCGACAAAACAAATAAATCCCATCATTAAACCCCTCTTGATCGATTAAATTCATGACTAAGTCTTAACTAATCCCAAACCGTCAAAGTTTAAAGCCCTGGGCCCCCCGAAGCCCATTTTCTTATCACCCGCGCACCTCCCTTGCCCGACTGCTGTCCGATCACCATCCCCCTCAACCGACGGTCCACAATCATATCGACAGCTCTCGACGGCTGAGCTTTATCTACCCGAGAAGGTGGTTTTCTCGTCCCCCCAACTACTACGTGTCGAGTGTTGAAGTAGATCGGGTGACCCCTCCTCAATACTACTTGCTCCACAAAAGCAGTGCGATGGCCTTCGATACCGCCTCCCCACTAAACCTGAAACCACTCACTGCTCATAATAAAAATTCTATGCCAATTTTTCCATTACCTGTTAAAACCCCAAAAAACCCTCATTTTCATGCCTTTTACTCAGTTACACAGCGAAACCTATCAAACCCTTCTGACGCCACCATGAGCCTCTGAGACATGATTTCACCATGGATTCCCTCCCGAACACCTTCTGGACTCTATCCACAGTGATTCCCAGTTTCAGTATGGCCTCTGGTCACCTCCTCACAGATCTGTGTTTTACTAAAAAATTGTTGTATTTTGCAGGTAATTAGCAGAAGACCAGAGCTTGGATAAACAGTTTTGATACTAGTCAAAAAACTTAATTACTCCAAGACTCGAAAAGAAATCTATTTAAAACCTTCATTCAGAAGAAGAAAACATTTATACACAGAACAGAGAAAGAAATCATTCACACAGAGACATTGGCTGTTAAAACAAAGGAACCAGACAAAGCATACAGTCAAAAGACAAACAAATCAAACATATAGAAAGTTGATCAATATCCATTACCTTATGTTGATACATATAAAAAAACTAAATGATTTATTGTTGAAATACACAGTAAAAAGTTAAAATGTACAGTAAAAGTAAAAGCAAAGTAAAGGATATTGACAGGTCATCAAAGTAAAAGTGTATCAGGTTGAAAAATCAAAGTGAATATAGATGAAAAGACAAAGCAGTCAAGATAAACAGTAAAAGGAATCATGGAGGCAGTAAGGGTTAAACAAAGATGAAGACATTTTCACCAACAACAATGGAGTTTATCCAAATTAAAGGTAAAAATAGTTAAAAGAAAATCGAGGTTTAAAGATGAAACCAGAGTAGGAATGGTACATTTTCTGGAAATTTTCTATTTAAGTCATAATGTTGAAGAAACTATTATGGCCAATACAAGATGAATTTTGAGAAACTGGAGGATTTTTGTGTTCCTAAAATGACAATATACAAAACCTATCTCACTTTTTACATAGGTATTACCCAATTGGAGATAAATGCATATCTTCACAGCCTAGTTTTTGGGATGTGCAAAGTATTGTTTTTGACATATTTTTGCAGAGCATATGTTGAATATCTGGAGCTGAATTTTGGAAAATTGAAAGAGGTTTATTGTAATAGAGTAATTATCTACAATAACCTCTTTAACTTTTTATATATCTATTTTGGATTGAGAGATACAAAGGTATCCCTGGACCCTAATTTTGCATAATTTCTGGGGCAAAAGGCACAAAGGAAGGACTTAGTTAGTGACTTGGAAGCCTCATCATCAATTAAGAGTTGCTATCAAATTATAATTTCTCTTCTTTGTCACCATAAGTCCATAAATATAGTTCCAAATAGATTCATTAGTTTTGAGTGTCCTTTATTGAAGTTCTATTAATGTAAAACAGTTTGAGATATTTGTAAAACCAATCTTAATATTTTTTCAAGATATTTTAGTTTAGAATTTGTATAAATACTTCTTCATTTGAAGTATTGAGGGTGGATTCTTAGACATTTCTATAGACTTCTTGATCAAAATACTGTAAAGCTATTGTATCATTGACTGAGCCTGCAAATTGGATTGATGAATAAAGACAAGATATTTCACAGGATTCATGTGTTGAACGAAGTGTAGACAAGTATTTTCTCATGTTGTTGTTATCTTTCTTAAATTTTTTCCACAATCTTAAATGTATTTCTAAATCTGAATGCTATAACTGGAACAATATCTCAGAATTTGTTTAATTACACTTTGTTTTAACATTTATACTTATAAATGTTTTCTACTGATATCTAAGTTAAGGAATTCTTAATTGCTCCTTAGTTTAGGTTATTTCTTGCTAGTCCAGATCAAAGGATTCTTAATTGCCCTTTGTTTTTGATTACCTTCTGTTCCTCATTTATATCTCAGTCTTAGAATTCTTAATTTCTCTATCAGCCTGATTAAAACCATTTCACCCTCCGGTTCCAAAGACCTGCACTTTACTCTACTAGCTTGCCCTTTGAATATTCCTTTTAGTGAGTTGATCCAGTTTTGCTGCCCTTCTGTTGACTCCATAGCCTAATGGTCTAAGGACATCATTCTATCCACCTGTTTAAAGAATCCCATAACCCAATCCCAAATACAAATCAAAAACCTCTAGAACAATCATAACTAGCATAAGACCCAAAAAAACAAAGCTAAATCATATATAGAGAGCCCTCTTTGAGCTATAGGTTGGCTAGAGCCTATAATCCAAACTTGGTTTGTGGTTACCTTGGTGATTTCTTTCTTTAACCTTGAGAAAATACTGAGTGATAACATAGTGGCGACTCCACTGGGGAAGACTAACATTTTCCTCAGAAATATTTTACAGGTTCAGATCTGATCTATGATGGTGGATAGTGATCAGACACACAAAGGTTAAAATCATCCACCTGGAAACTCCAAATCAATTTCACAATCAAGACTCCACTGTAAGAATGAACCTGAAAGAAAAATATGAAAAGATTGGGAATTTAACTTGGATTTTTATCTAAGACATTATGTTCTTTCTCATCAAGAAATTTTTTCAGTGTATATTGTATTTTAGAGAAGATCTTAGATTAATTTTTGATTATTTTCCTTTGAAAATTGTAAATATATATCCTCCTTATCCATTTGAGCAGCTTTCTTCTAAGTCTTATGATGATCATTTTTTGATTGAGGAGCATCAAACAATCGAAACTAATTATACAATCCCTGTACATATTCCTATACCTTGTACAGTTCCTGATAGATATAAGCCCCTCATCTTACCTCCTACACTCCATGTTTTCCCTAAAAATTATTACAAGTATCTCCTTAGGTTTGATGGAGAAGATGGTAAAATCACTACCCAAAAACATATTCAAGGTTTTGAGAATTATCTGGACTTATTTGAGATTGATGAAGATGATGTTAGAATCAAACTTTTTTCTCTCTCTTTACAAAGTAGAGTAAAGAGTTGGTTCAAGAATCTACCTATTTCAAGCATCTCAAATTTCCAACAGTTTGCCAAATTTTTCCTTGATAGATGGATAATCAAAGTCAATATTTTTGTGATCATAGAAGAATATAATTAGTTAAAAAGACAGCCAAATGAAACAATACAACAATTTTATGACAGATTTAATCAAATCTATTATTCAATGCCATCAAATATAAGACCTACTCCTGATTCAGCTCTCCTGCATTATCCAAAAGCATTTGATCCAGAGATAGAATTTCATCTAAGAGAAAGAAACCCCTCAACACTAGAACAGATGCAGAACATTGCAGTAGATGTAGAAGTTAAACTGCAAATTAGAAGAGAAAAGTTGAAAGCAGAAGTGGAGAAGAACAACATTTCATAAGTAAAACTTGAAATTTTGGTAAGGAAAATAGAGGAAAGGATACAAAAGATCACCATGAAAGATAAATTTTTTGTTCAAAATCACCATAACACATTTATTTCACAAAAAGAAGAGGTTGATAGCCATGAAAAAATTCCTGCTAATTCCAACTACCATAGATCAGAAGATAGATTTATAGAGCAATATGTGGAGAGGCAATCTGCGGATCTAATGTGTATGTTTGATGACATTACTTCTTTTAACGATTTACCTAAATATGATCAGTATGATGATCATTATGTTCTTCAAATCCAAACTAACTTTACAGAGCAATCAAAAACTAGTTTGGGAAATAAAGAAATTCATTTTCAGCAGCTTGAAAACAATGATCATATCATTCATATTAGCTATGAAAGTGAGGAAGAAAGTGAAATTTTTTTTTGAAATAAGTGAAGCTTCTTTGTCTCTTTGTTCTTCTTCATTTCAGTTCATCAGAGAAAACTTTAAAGTAATAAAAATCTAGCAGTCTTTAGGTATTGACATTATCAACAAAGAAGACAATAAAATTCCTGATCAAGATCCTTCAGTTTCACAATTATAGTTGTCAAATTCCATTGAAACACCTGATCAAATAATAAGGGAAAGTTCTATACCACTATGTTTTGAATCATTTCAATTTTTAAAGGAAATGTGGTATGAAAACTCTAAAGAAAAGGATAAGCAACTTGTAGAAATTTGTGAAGTCCCATTCGAACCTATGAGTAATAAGTTGCAAAAATCCTTCCAAGTTTTTCATGATTCCATAACTGATGGGTTGGATAGTGAATGCAATCAGAATTGTTCTTCATTAAATAACAATCAGATTCAGGATCAAGATGATAATTGTTTCATCAGTCAAACATTTCAATCAGAAGAAATATCATCACAAAGCTTGTTTGAAAATATGGAGGGTGATAAAGGTGAAAGTGATATTTTAGTTTCATGGCTTGGAGGCCATCCACAACAAATGTACAGTTGCATAAATCAGTTCAAAAATAGTGTGTATATTTTGGAAGATCCTTTTTTATAGTTTCTAGAGTCAACAAAGGAAATCAAATATTTCCTTATCTTCTCGTTTGTTGACAAGTTTATAATTGGCTTTAGAATCTCAGTTTTAATCACAAATAAGCACAAGTAGCAAAATTCACCAATGTATATGATGCTTGGATGGTTGCATTGGTTGTTTCATTTTACCTAGCCAGCAATTAGACAGCTGATTAGAGTAAGTAGGTAGGATTTCAGTTTGAATAAATTCAGTTTTTCAGCAGCAAGTTTATTTCAGTTCAAATTCAGTATAGCATGTGTCAGATTTCAGTTTGCAGAAAAGCTATGATTTCAGTTCAAGATTTTCAGTCACAGAGATTATGCAATAAGGTAGAAATCACAAAAGCGTAGTTACAAGGTAACCATAGTCTTAAGTCAAAGGCCATTTATCTTCATTAGTTCTTGACATCTTTTTAGAAGATGCCATCCCCAAGTGGAGCCACTATTAGGTTCTTATACCAATAGGAGTCATAATTTTGAATGACTAAGGTTAAGCCTTGTAATATTATACATACATTTGCTTTTTGCAAATGTTTTCCATATTACAAATTAAAAATGTAAAGAGGGTATGTCCTAAAAGAGATATCAAAAGACAAAAAGAATAAGAGAAGGTCAAAAAATGAAAATATATGAACCCCAAAAACAAAAAGAGACCATGAAAGTGTGCAAATATAAATGCCACTGCTATTTACTTTTATGCATAATAATGATTGTGTGTAGCTTGTTATTTATGCCATAATCCATGGTAATCAAACTGTTTAATATTGGTTATTTCATGATTTGAATTTTATGTTTATAGTTAGGGAATAAAATCTGATCAAACAGTTTAATCTTGGCAGATCATTAGATAGGTTGAGAAAATAAAAGGAGCTCATCAGTTTAATCTGAGACCTTGGATGATATAAGGTTAGAATTAGATAGATTAATTTTCAAAAGAAAAATGGATGATAAGGGTTTGCTAGTCTAAATGCACCCAAATAAAATGAAGAAAAAAGGTTAGGGTAAGTAAATGGGTAAGTAGAAGAAAGGTTACTGAAGTATAAAGTTGATTGGATCAAAACACATGCATCATGCTTAGACACATATTTCAATATGCGTGATCAATTATGAAGGAAAAAGCAAAGGTTTACAAGTTAATGTCATTAACTCCCCCTCATAAATTTTTCCCTTTACTTACTAATTTCCTATCCACAAGTATGTTCTATGTACTTTAAATCCTTCAAGTCAAAAAGGCTTAGAGAATTTCTCTAACTTTTGGTGAGACAGGGCCCTCGGCTTAATGACTTATGGACATCAAGTGTTAGAATCCTCTTCATAAAATTCATCCCCCTTCATTTCCGTAACAAAAATCTTTTCCCCAAGGTTAAACTCCACTAGCCTATGAAAAGTGAGAAATACCATGTTAAATCCCATCTTATTCGAAAACCTACAAAAGATTTTATCCTAAGTTATGTGTATGTTAAGGAAATGTACAAATATTGCATTACACTTAATACTATTTTAATCTCTACTCATTTCATTTCATATTAATTTTTAGCTTAATTATATAAATCCCCTGATATACCTTTTCCCGTATATTAAATAAATCCCCTAAATAAATATCCCAACCCTTAGTTTTAATATACACTATACCATTTACCGCATATCCTGACAAAACAAATAAATCCCATCATTAAACCCCGTCCGATCAATTAAATCCGTGATTAAGTCTTAATTAATCCCAAACCACTGAAGTTTAAATCCTTGGGCCCCCCAAAGCCCATGCTCTTATCACCCGCGCACCTCCCTCACTCCACTGCCATCTGATCACCATCCCCCTCATCCGACGGTCCATAGTCATATCGGTTGCTCCCGACGGTCGACCTTTACCCACCCGATAAGGTGGTTTTCTTCGGCCCCCCAACTGCTACGTGTCAAGCGCTGGAGTAGATCGGGTGACCCTTCCTCAATACCGCCTCCTCCACAAAAATGGTGCGATGGCCTCCGATATCGCCTCCCTACTAAACCTGAAACCACTCACTGTTCATAATATGAAATTCCACGCCAATTTACCCATTACCTGTTAAAAACCCGAAAACCCTCATCTTCATGCCTTTTACTTAGTTACACAGTGAAACCTATCAAACCCTTCTGATGACACCCTGAGCCTCTGAGACATGATTTCACCATGGATTCCCTCTCGAACACCTTCCGGACTCTGTCCACAGTTCTTCCCAGTTTCAGTATGGCCTTTGGTCACCTCCTCGCAGACCTGTGTTTTATTAACAAATTGTTGTATTTTGCAGGTAATTAGCAGAAGACCAAAGCTTGGATAAACAATTTTGATACTAGTCACAAAACTTGTTTACTCCAAGACTCGGAAGGAAATCTATTTAAAAGCTTCATTCAGAAGAAGAAAACAGTTATGCAAAGAACAGAGAAATAAATCATTCACACAGAGACATTGACTGTTAAAACAAAGGAACTAGACAAAGCATATAGTCAAAAGATAAACATATCAAACATACAGAAAGTTGATCAATATCCATTACCTTATGCTGATACATATAAAAAACTAAATGATTTATTGTTGAAATACACAGTAAAAAGTTAAAATGTAAAGTAAAGTTAAAAACAAAGTAAAGGATATTGATAGGTCATCAAAGTAATAGTGTATTAGATGAAAGAGTATCAGTAAAAGTTTATCAAATTGAAAAATCAAAGTGAAGATAGATGAAAAACAGAGCAGTCAAGGTAAACATTAAAAGTAAGCATGGAGGCAGTAAGGGTTAAACAGAGATGAAGACACTTTCACCAACAACAATGGAGTTTATCAAAAGTAAAGGTAAAAATAGTTAAAATAAAATTGAGTTTAAAATATGAAATCAGAGCAGGAATAGTACATTTTCTAGAAATTTCCTGTTTAAGTCATAATTTTGCTATTGTGGCTAATCCAAGATGCATTTTGAGAAACTGGAGGAGGTTTGTGTTCCTAAAAGGTCAATCTACGTAAAACTATCTCAGTTTTTACACGGGTATTACAAAAATGGAGATAAATGCATATTGTCACAACCTATTGTTTGGACTGTGCAAAGTCTTGTTTTTGACATCTTTTTGCAGATCATACTGTGAACATCTGGAGCTGAATTTTGAAAACTGAAAGAGGTTTATTTCAATAACATACTTATCTACAATAACCTCTTTCACGTTTTACATATCTATCTCGGATTGAGATATACAAAGGTATCACTGGACCCTAATTTTGCAGAATTTCTGGGGCAGAATGCACAAAGGAAGAACTTAGTTAGTGACTTGGAAGCCTCATCATCAATTAAGAGTTTCTATCAAATTCGAATTTCTCTTCTTTGTCACCATAAATCCATAAATATAGTGCCAAATATATTCATTAGTTTTGAGTGTCCTTTATTTAAGTTCTATTAATGTAAAACAGTTTGAGATATTTGTAAAACCAATCTTGATATTTTTTTGATATTTTAGTTTAGAATTTGTATAAATACTTCTTCATTTGAAGTATTTAGGGTGGATTCTTGGACATTT
Organism: Pinus tabuliformis; assembly: GCA_031772625.1. Lineage (NCBI taxonomy): Eukaryota > Viridiplantae > Streptophyta > Pinopsida > Pinales > Pinaceae > Pinus > Pinus tabuliformis. The sequence goes on from CM062805.1 coordinate 869,959,797, forward strand.
CTATAGACTTCTTGATCAAAAGACTGTAAAGCTATTGTATCACTAACTGAGCCAACAAGATGGATTGATGAATAAAGACAAGATATTTCACAGGATTCATGTGTTGAGCGAAGTGTAGACAAGCATTTTCTCATGTTGTTGTTATCTTTCTTAAAGTTTTTCTACAATATTAAATGTATTTCTAAATATGAATGCTATAATTGGAACAATATCTCAGAATTTGTTTAATTACACTATGTTTTAACAGATATACTTATAAATGTTTTCAACTGATATCTAAGTTAAGGAATTCTTAATTGCTCTTTAGTTTAGGTTGTTTCTTGCTAGTTCAGATCAAAGGATTCTTAATTTCTATTTGTTTTCAATTACCTTCTGTTCCTCTTTTATATCTCAGTCTTAGAATTATTAATTGCTCTAACAGATTTATTAAAACCATTTCACCCTCTGGTTCCAAAGACCTGCACTTTGCTCTGCTAGCTTGCCCTTTGAACATTCCCTTTAGTAAGTCGATATAGTTCTGCTACCCTTTTGTTGACTCCATAGCCCAATGGCCTAAGGACATCATTCTATCCACATGTTTAAAGAATCCCACCACCCAATCCCAAATACAAATCAAAAACCTCTAGAACAATCATAACTAGCCTAAGATCCAAAAAGTCAAAGATAAATCATATAGAGAGAGCCCTCTCTGAGCTATAGGTTGGCTAGAGCCTATGCTCAAAAGTTGGTTTGTGGTTACCTCGGTGATTTCTTTATTTAACCTTGAGAATACTGAGTGATAACACACACCATCACTTTTACATTTACTTGAAACATATGATTTACAATGGTGTCCATAACAAGATACTACCTTAGAAAAACCAACTTAACAAAGTAGACCACCGTGAATGGGGTGGTTTCATTTACTGAATATGTTCACCTTTCGGCTCCTCGAGTGATGTTTCCAGAGCATGGAGCATCATACATGCTGTTTGTGGGTGTCCCTCTTTGTTGCAATGGCCACAATGATTATTTCTCCTCCAAACATTCAAGGTTTCCTTGGAGTGCTTTCCCCTGGTGTTCCTCTAATAGGTGTTTATGGGGCCCCCACTATCGTTGTATTCTGAGGAGGGAATTTCATCATCTGTCATTCGTTGATTACTAGTTGTATTGGAGCTTTCTCTTGTTTCCTTTCTAGTGTATCTGAGTCCTGCACGACGTGGAAATTCCTTGACTTTGATGGGCTTTACGATGCCTTGGCCTTTGATGCCAAGGCCCTTTCTCTGATACCCCATCTTCTTCAATAGTTTGGACCCAATCCTTGTAGTATGTTTTTCAAAAGTAGCAAATTCATCATCATGAAAATCATATGAAATCAAGGAATCACTTTTTACCTCTGGATAGTGATGCTGCAACTTTTCCAAGGCCTCATCCTTGGCTTGCAACTGGCGTAGTAATATTTTTTTTTCTTCCCTTGCCTCCTATAGAAGCCTCCTTAGCTCAGCATTCCCTGCTTGGATGCGGTGGTTGATCTCCTCAAATTATTGGAGTCCTGCTACGGGGAGTTCCCTTTTCATTATGTCTCTTGAAATCCTTAATTCATGGCTAGAATCAGACCCCAAATCTATGGGTCCTCATGCCGTGATCTCAAGGGCTACAAACTTTGTTTCATCACCGGAATTGGACCCCAAGTAAATGGGCCTACCTCATGCATATGTTGTAGATGCGACCTTTTCATCTTCCGCTAACTGGGAATCTTGGTTTTGTTGCATAGTGGTGATGACCTTCTACTTCCCCTTTTTGTTATTCCTTTCAGGTCTCAGCTCAGGGTGCAACTTCCAGCGATTTTCTTCATCATGCTCCTCTTTCTCACAATGCGTACAAGAGGGCTCTGCTCCCCTTCTTGTAGGTTTTAACCCTTTACATAAATTACCTATATACAAATTCTAAAAAAAATAAAATAAACAATGCGAGAACATAACACATAGAACACATATACACAGAGATTTTTCCCTGGATCCCAAAACTATGACTACCAGCTTGATTTTTCATTATGTTCCTTTCAATGTTATAATACATATTTATACATGCCGAAGCATCCAATATCATAGACCGAAAATCCTCGCGTCCAAAACCATGGACCAAAAACCATCTTGTCCAAAACCATGTGCGAAAAACATGCACAAAACCATAGGTAGGTCCACACAACCTAATATAGGGTCCAAAACCAATTTTTTTCGGGGTTGCAACGAGGGGGTTACCTACACCCCTCAAACCCCCTATGACTCCCCTTGCTATGCAACGAAAGGGGGCTCCACCCCCCGGTTAACTACGTGGGCTAGTCGTGGAAAGAATATAACACAACCCAACATTCTCCCACTTGTTGTTTTCTTTCCATAGGGGCCACAAGAAAGCTTAGTAATTTATCCAGCCCTGCAACGCCCATTGTTTCTCTACACCAAGAGAACTTCTCAGAGCTTATAGATTTTTTCAATGCATCTGCAGTATTATTCAAAGTGTCCACCTTTACCAACAACGCCATTTTGTCTTCTATCATATCCCTCACAAAGTGATACTGAACATCAATGTGCTTTGTCTTGGAATGATATGCAGGGTTCTTTGCCAAGAAAATTGCACTTTGGCTGTCATAGTATATCCTTATAGCTCCCTGTACTAACCCCATACTTGAACACAATCTCTGTAGCCAAACTACTTCCTTGCTTGCATGAGTGGCTGCCATGTATTCTACCTCTGTAGTTGATAATGCCACTACATATTGTTTCTTACTCATCCAACTGACTGCACCTTCAAATAGGTTAAACACATACCCACTTGTAGATCTTCTCTGATCCAAATCTCCAGCCCAGTCCGCATCAACAAAGCCATGGATATCCAAAACTCTGTCCAATCTTGGTCTTCCTTGGTAGCACAAATAATAGTCACTAGTGCCATGCAAATACCTAAAAACCTGCTTCACTGCTGTCCAATGCTCCTTCCTTGGTTTTGACATAAACCTGCTCAATACTCCCACTGCATGTGCAATGTCTGGTCTAGTACAGACCATTGCATACATCAGGCTACCGACTGCACTTGCATATGGAACACGGGACATATCCTCTTCCTCTTCTTGTGTCTTGGGACACTGTTCAACAGATAACTTTACACCTATAGGAATAGTAACCTTCATCGGTTTACTATCCTGCATATTAAACCTTTGCAATATTGTCTCAACATACTTCCTCTGGTTTAACCAGAGCTTCCTATTTGCCCGATCTCTTTTAATTTCCATGCCCAAAATATAGTTTGTAGCACCAAGATCTTTCATGTCAAATTTGGAGGACAATTGGGTCTTCAAATCCTGGATAATTTTTTTGTCATTTCCAACCAACAACATATCATCCACATACAAGACCAGATAAATAACAGGGTCACCAATTAATTTAAAATACATAAAGTGATCTACTTTGCTTCTGTTGAAGCCAAGTCCCCGTATAAATGTATCAAATTTTTGATACCACATCCTTGGTGATTGTTTTAACCCATACAGAGACTTCTTTAACTTGCATACCAGTTCTTTCTTACCCTTCACCACAAAGCCTTCACGTTGCTTCATGTAGATTTCCTCTTGCAGATACCTGTGAAGAAATGTTGTCTTCACATCCATCTGTTCTACCTAAAAATCAAAAGCAGCAGCAACAGATAAAGTAATCTAATAGAAGTTACCTTGGCAACACGAGAAAAAATATCACCAAAATCAATTCCCGACACCTGGGAATAACCTTTTGCTACCAACCGAGCTTTGTACTTCTCCACCTTTCCTTCTGCATTTGTCTTCTTCTTGAACACTCATTTGCCGCCAATGGGTTTCCTTCCAGTCGACAACTCCACCAGATCCCAAGCCTCATTTTTGTGCAAAGATGCCATTTCATCAACCATGGCCTCTTTCCTGAGTTTTCCATCCTCTGAATCTATTGCTTCCTTCACAGTTCTGGGATCATCATCAGTAATAGATAGAGAAAATTTGAATAGAAAGCAAATGGACTATATCTTTCTACCTGCCTTCTTTTTCGAACTAATCTTCTCACACCAGGAGTTTGTGGCTCTTCATCTTCTGATTCCTCCTCTCTGTAGAGTCTGATTCTTCCTCCTTTATCTCAAACTCTATCTTCTCAGGTTCCTTTGGTTTGACTTCATGTTTAATAACATATTTCACCTCTCTGAACACCACATCTCAGCTGTACACAACCTTCCTTGTTACTAGGTTCTTAAGCTTATAACCCTTTAAACCATCCCTATACCCAATAAAGATGCACTTTTCAAATTTACTATCCAACTTGGTTCATTTCTCCTTTGGAACATATACATATGCATCACATCCAAATACCCTCAGATGTGAAAGAGAGGGTTTCTTACCGGTCCATACCTCTTGTGGAGTCTTATCCTCCAACACTGATGAAGGTGATCTATTGAGTAGGTAACATGCTGTCTTGACCACCTTTGCCTAGAATTATTGTCCTAACCCGGCACCACTGAGCATGCTTCTTGCCCTTTCCATCAACGTCTTGTTCATTCTTTCTGCAACTCCACTTTGTTGAGGTGTATATGGAGTAGTCTTCTGCCGTGCTATACCACACTCCTTACAGAATTCTTCAAATTCCTTACTACAAAACTCTCCATTTTTATCTGTCCTTAGCACCTTTATCTTATTCTCTGTATGGTTTTCCACCAGAGCCTTAAATTCTTTAAACCTTTTTTATGAGAGATTTTTCGGTGTAAATCACATGATATTTCATTTGTCAACGTGTTTCGAACCAACCAGTGTGGTTCATCGTCAGAACAAGTTGAAGAATCAGTTCTAGATTTGCATGTTAAACAGTGAGAGCAGAACATCTAATGGCTAAAATTCTTGACCAGGTAACAACTATATTGACTAATAGATAAATTTGACTGGGAAACGGTTAGTTGGACTCGACTAGGGGCATAAGTTAATTTAATTTGATTATTAAATTAATAGCTAGTTATATTCTTATTAAATTAAAAGTTAAAGGCACATATGAATATAGAAGTTTTAACTATCTTATAAACTTTTAATTATAAATCTATATTAAAATAAATTATAAATTAAAAGTTAGTTATAAAAGTTGTTAACTAAATATATAAATATTAGAGTGACTTAAAGGTTAGAAAGAATATTTTAAATAATTTAAATTTTATTTAGCATATTATCATAGATTGATTTCAAGATTTTTTTTCTTTTCTTAATTAAATAAATTAAAATAAATAAGTTAATTTAACTTGATTATTAAATTGATAGTTAGTAATATTCTTATTAAATTAAAAGTTAAAGGGCCATAGCAATATAAAAGTTTTAACTATTTTATAAACTTTTAATTATAAATATATATTAAAATAAATTAATATTAAATTAATAGTTAGTTATAAAATTTATTAACTATATATATATATATATATATATATATATATATATATATATATATAGATATTAAGGGTTAGAAAGAATATTTTAAATAATTGTTTATTTAAGTGTTAAATAAGCATATTGCCATAGATTGATTTCAAGATTATTTTTCTTTTATTAATTAAGTTAAAATTATTAGTATATAACTAATCGCATAAATAAAATGCTATTAAAATATCTCAAACTAAATCAACCACTACTCAAAGAAAAAAGGTCACTGGATACCGGAAACAAGGGGAAATTTACTTAAAAGAAAACAAGAACAAGCTATAACCTTGGGGGGCGGGGGCGAGGGGGGAAGAAGGGAAGAAAACGACTAGGAAGGGAGGGCTAGGAAATAGCAAATACTGATCTTCCAGCCATCCTCTCTATTGAGATTTCTCGACTTTTTTTCAATCTCAAGGGCTTCCCTAAATTTCCAGTGATGGAAATGCGAAACTCTAGCAATAACACTAGCCTCCTCAATGCAGACATGATGATTGGTTTTCTCTACATGCTCTGCTAAAGAGGAATACTTGGTTCTCTTATGCTTAAGGTCAGCTGCATGTTCACTAATCCTTTGATTAATGGAGTGACCAGTCTCACCAATATAGGGGGTCCCACAGGAACAAGGAATAATAGATACTCCTTTCATGTCCTTAGGGTTGATAGGATCTTTTACAGATCTGAGGGACTTAAGAATGGTGTTAAGGGGTCTAAAAGTCTAGGGGACATTATGCTTATTAAGAATCCTCACGATCCTATCAGTGGTTCCCTGAACAAATGGAAGATGGACACCTGGAATCCATTCTTTAGGTTCTTAAACCTGTCAAAGACTTCAGATTTCTTCTTAAGGAAATATATCCATGTATTCATCGAGAAGTCATCTATAAATGATACATAGTACACAGACTTACCCAGTGATGGAACCTTCACAGGTCAAAACACATCACTGTGCACAAGCTCTAATATCTGTTTCACCCTCTTACCATCTACTTCCCATATACATAATTTTCACAGAAATCAAAATCCAAAGAGGAATTACTCATACCTTCTACCATACCTTTACCATGAAGTATTTGAAGGCCCTTCTCTCCAATATGTCCAAGCCTTTGATGCCACAACATGGTCTTCTCTCCAGAGACCACTAGATTTTTTGCTCCACTTACAAGAACCACAGAACTGTTGCACTCATAAATAACAGTGCTACCTTGCAGCTTGTACAGAGTTCCAATCCAAACTCCCCACATCAATACTAGTGCTCCCCTAACCATCTTGCAGGTATCCTTATCAAACACTGTTTGTACACATGCATCATCTAGCTTGCTTACAGAAATTAGATTTCTGGCTAATGCAGGAATATGTAGAACACCCGGATGTGTTCTAACCCTTCCACCTTGCAACTTCAACTTTACTTTTCTGTGACCAAAGATTCTAGCCTTCCTATCATCCCCTAAGAAGACATCACCACCATCGTATTTCTCATACTTGTAGAACCACTCTCTATGGGGAGTGAAGTGAAAGGATGTACCTGAGTCAATCAACCATGCCTCATGATCTACATGTGTACTTGAAGAAGCCAAGTACACATCCCCACCTTCATCTGAGGTGGTTTTCGCCGCTGCAGAAGGAGCGTCATCAGATCCCTTTCCTTTGTTAGGAGCTTTAGATTTACAGTCCCTTTTGTAGTGCCCTTCCTTTCCGCATTTCCAGCACACCACCTTTACATGTTTTCCTAGAGATTTAGATTTCCCTCTAGATTTAGATCTCCCACTCGATGACTTATTTTTGTTTGTGTTTTGGGACCGTCCTCATATATACAAGGCATCACCATTTTGGCTCTCCATATTTTTTCGTCTCATCTCCTTCGTCAGCAACGAGAAGACTATTTCATCAAACTGCAAGGCAGTTGCATTGCTAGCTATTGCAATAACCAGACTATCCCACAAATCTGGTAGAGAACACAACAAACTAATGCAATTATCTTCATCTGAAATTTTGATATCAACAGACGATAACTGACTTACCACAATATTAAACGTACGCAGATGCTCTATCACCAAGTCTCCATCTTTCATTTTCAAGTTATATAGTTTTTTCCATAGGAATAGTTTATTCACCAAAGACTTAGATTGGTGCAAAGTCCCTAACTTGTCCCATAAAGCCTTCGTCGTAGCTTCCCCTGATACATTCAACAATATTGAATCTGAGACACACAATCATATTGTGCTCTTTGCCTTCCGATCTAACTTCTTCCATTCTTCATCATACACTCTTGTTGGTTTAGTACCCAGATCTACCACGATCCAATGATCTTTCTCCACCAACAAATCCTCCATCTTGAGTTTCCACAACTCAAAAATCTGACCATTAAATTTCTCGATCTCTATCTTTCCACTGCCCACCATCTTCTTTCACCACCAGAATTGATCCCACAGATCTCCCACTGAACAGGGTCTACCACAGGCCCAAGCGAAACCCCTCAGCACAAAGGCATCCCCTTGAAGCCAAAACTTCTCTGATACGAAATGTAGGTTTTAACCTCGTACATAAATTACCTGCATACAAATTCTAAAACACAGAAAATAAACAATGTGAAAGCATAACACATAAAACACATATATACAAATATTTTCCCCTGGATCCCAAAACCGGGACTACCAGCTTGATTTTTCATTATGTTCCTTTCAATGTTACAATACATATTTATGCATGTTGAAGCCCAATACCATGGACCGAAAACCCTCGTGTTCAAAACCATGGACCAAAAACCCTCGTGTCCAAAACCATGTGTGAAAAACATGCACAAAACTATAGGTAGGTCTGCCCAATCTAATATAGGGTCCAAAACTAGAATTTTCTGGGGCGCTGCCCCGGACCCCATAGAGTGGGGTTACCTGCACCCCTTAAATCCCCTGTGACTCCCCCTGTTACATAACAAAGGGGGGGATCCTCTCCCCTTATAACCCCTCGGTTAACTACGTGGGCTAGTTGTGGAAAGGATACAACACAACCCAACACTTCTCTTGGCTGTTGCGGTTCTCTTTGGGTGGTCATCCCGTTTAGCTGTTCCCCTATTTTCCAGATGAATGGTATTTACACTAGTTGAGTCAATCGTAGTAGGTTCAAACAATAATAATGAATTTCTAATGTAACTATGTACTTTAGGTGAATCAAGTGCAATGCCCAAATTAAGTGCTTGTTTTATAAACTCCTTGGTACCATCATTCAATTTCTAGATGTCTTCACACAGTACCAAGCTTGGCATCGGTATGTGGCCGAGAAGCATCAAGTGGGATTTGTTGAGATAGAGTGTTCCCAAACTCAAGCATCGCAGTGTTTTGTCTTGTTAGGTCGTCAAGTTGCCTCTACCCTATTTTGTCCTATATGGGTATGAGTGTAAATTGTAATATTATTTTTAATTATGTTGTAAGTGAAATTCTAAGTTCCAATATTTGAATATGAAGAGTCATCATGTAATATAATGTGTCATTTTGTAAATAAGTTGAAGAGTCATGAGGGTAGTCCAAAGGTCACAAAGGGGAGTTGAAGATTCACCCCCTCTTGTTATAAATAGAACCTCATAACTCATGTAAAGGGATTTTGGGAGCTAAGCTTTTCGCTATGCTTAGGCTTAGGGAGAGCTTGGGAGTATTGTGAAGAGCCTTGGCTTCTCTGTAGTGTAGAGTGAGTATAATTCTTTGGAGGAGAAGGTGTTCTTGACTGTAATGTTCCACTATTGGGGCTAGTGGTTGTCAATGGTGTATGTATGAATGGAACTTTCACTTATAATAGTAAAATCAGAGCGACCATGCTTTAATGCATATGTTGTGAATATATTAGGACAATTCTTGTTGTATTTGCAATGTATGTTATTTAACTTATGCTTATTCTTATGAACTATTTCATTTGAATTTGTATGAATCTTGTTGAATGCATGTTGTTGTATTAACTCATCAGTTTAACAACTGGACTATTATGCATATTAGCTTGTGATTTCATTTTTCTCATGTGTTCCTTTCAAGCTATGTACTATTATAGGCTTCCAAGGGGCATGCCTCCTTTTCCCTTTGTGTGTTGGAACCTTCATCCATCACACTTGGCTCTCCACAGGGTCACACACTTTCTCTTACCCAAAGTTATCATACTTACCTCTATGCATTTTGTTTGTGCATTGGAACCTTCATCCATCACACTTGGATCTCCACAGGTTCACACACTTTCTCTTACCCAAAGTTATCATACTTCCCTCTACGCGTTTTTGCAGTCAAGGCATAACATTACCACCCACTACTGGGAATCCTACTCCAAAAGGTGTGAGGTCTAGTTAGGACTTCATATCGGCGAGATCCCATGAATGTTGGTGGGTCTAGCACCATCAAAATTTATGGTGCTAAAAGGAGGCCTAGATGACAAGTTGGTCCCTTGAAGTATGTTTTGATTTTCTGTACACATTTAATGACTTCTCACCAAATCATAACCCTGATATGTTTTTCTAGACACACAAATCTAAAAGTTTCGATGGGAATTATTAGTCACTTGTCTAATTTGAAATTCAATGGTGAGGGTGAAACAACAATATTTGAACATACCACACAATTTCTTTATTTATACACAAAGCATAACATCCACTGTGAGGATGTTGGCTGTAGGTTGTTCATTCTCACATTCGAAGGGCTCATGTGAGAATGGTGTAGCACATTTCGTAATGACTCCATTCACTCTTTTGAACAAATTTTCATAGATTCATGCCGTGCTTTTGATTTCTATGATCGTAAATCTCTTAATAAGGAAATTTTAAATTTACAAAAAGCACCTGATGAATTCGTTCACGATTTTTACGATTGTTTCATCCATTACTGCTTTGAATTTCCTAAATATGAAATTGATTAGGATTTCTTGGTAGATAGATTTCTATATCTTGTTCACATTTTAGAAAATCCACACGAGTTAGAATCTTTTGAACCTCTCCCAACATACCTTGGTGCTAGAGCTTCGAAATCTATGACAGACAAGGTTGTTGTTCGAAGTGACCCTCCATCCCCTCTCATCAAACAACTCTAGTTTCATAGGTTAAGGGAGGAGAAGTTGAGAATTCATCTGATGATCTACCACCATCTTCTCCTACCCGACTTACTCAAAATTTTAGCGCAGATTTGGACTATGATTCTAATGGTTTTGATGATGTGTTATCTCCTCATCCTCCATCATTTAGTCCTTCTGATCCTCTGTATTTTTGTTTTTTTTGTTCAATTGTTTCAAATTTCTCTTGTAATGTTCACAAGGATCAAGTTATGGATGGATTTGGTGTTGAACAACCAACCTGCGATATCATTTTTGATGGGTATGTGTGGGAGTATGAACAAGAATCTGCGATGAAGGATGACCTCCTTTCATCCGCACCTCTCCTGTATTACCTTGCCATTTTTTATGATTCTATCATTCCTGTTCAATATTGTGAAAATTCAGTTCCTACTAATGTTACTACTTTCGATAATTCACAAAACACATGGAATGCTAGTTTTTCATTTGAATGCAGAGAGGAAAAAAAGTTTCTACCTTATCCTCCCAATATCTCATCTTATCTTTCCGGGAACATAGAGGGTGAAATTTATCGTTCCTTGTCATCCCCTCTTTATGATTCGTCAGATCATGAGGATCCCTTTGTTTGTGATCTTGGACTTTCTAATCATGACTGTCGTGATATTTTCATTGATTCATTTGATCATGATTATGATTCTTTCACTGTTGATCTTTCTAAGCCACTAATATTTGATTATCCATCTTCTGGTGAATTAGAACCTCCCTAAGATGTCGAGGCACTTCAGCCCGAGCTGATGGTTATGTTAGTTTCTCATATCCTTGAGGTCAGTTCCACTTCTGATAAAAATGTATTGAATCTTTCCAGGCTCTACTGTACACATTGAAAATCAGTCTATTTTACAATTTTCACACCCTCCATCTGTATCACAAGATCCTATTGCTTAGTCATTGGAGGATTTGTATATAGCAAGCACTGTTGGAAAACATAAATATTCTTCTTTCTTCATGTTTGCTCATTTTTCAAGTTCAAAAGTTTGTGCCTACTTGTCTTCGACTCACAATGTGTTTGAACACCATGGTACATCCACAAAGTGCCTCATGCACTTTTCATTTTTACACTCTGCGGGTTCATTCAAAGTTTGAATGTTTTAGTTTGTATTGGCTTATCTTTATTATTTTTTGGTATGCTTGTATATCTTTCTTGACATGATATCCCTTGCCTACATAGGCTAGCCAATGCGTCGGTAACTGCATTGGAAGTATCAATTTACGTAAGTTTGGCCTATGCTCTGTTTAGGTTAGGAGTAGGAGTAGTGTTTCGTTTCTTATTTCTTTTATTTGATTCAATTTGATTTATTTGGTTTGCTTCATTTTTTTCCTTTTTTTGTTTTTGTTTTAGTTATAGGTTAGTTTCAGCCTGAGACTATGTTTCGCTTCTCAGACAAGCTCTGTGAAATCCAAGAGGAAGTTGTACTGCTATCAACACTTGGTTATCTATCTATTCCCTCTATTTATGTGAATCTTTAATTTCTTCAAGTTGATGATACCCTAATGGAAAATGCATTCCTTTTGGAGAGAGTCATGGTGAAATCACGATGCTTTCACTTTTAACTAGTACCACCTACTCTAGTCATTCTTCTACTTTCAATTAATTCTTGTCAACTAAGTCGAGTAGAGTAAGGAGGGGTGGCAAAACTTAACAAGTATGTTAGAGGTGTATATAAATATTCTTATCTAAATGGAGAGCCTCTTTTTCTCTCAATAATTTGAGATCCCTCTTCTACCCCATGAAATAAATAAGTGCCTATGCACAGTTCTTTGAACAAATAAAAATGAAATAAAGGGCGAATGAAGAGAAATTCTTCCTAAGCAGAGAAGTGAAGCAAGTGACTCTACCGGGGTATTATCCAGGCTCCCTAGTAGTGGAGCAATGTTTTTGTTCCTGAAGTGACTCTGTCAGGGAACTGTCCAGGCCTACTGGCAGCGGAGCAACACCAGAGATGAAAACTAATACTCTGACAATATCTTTTACTTGTGCATCTATACACTCCTCATCCCTAATTGAAACAGCTTAGTTTGACTTGGTTTGGTATGTGTGCTGCAGATGAAGAGAATGGTAAGGATTATATCTTTAACTCAAGCTAAGTGAAGAAGATGTGATAATCAAAGAACCGAATAATACTTTCAGAAGAGTTAGATGTGATTTTCATGAGACAAGATAAATATACAAAACTAGAGTTCTACCAATGTGTCGTCAATGTTGTAGTGGCTGCAACCACACTCCAAAATTTTGTCCATGCTTCAATTTTGAAGCCTTTCTTCTTATCCATTGGAGCTCATCTTGCACTGATATAGGTATTCATGCTTCAACTAAGACTTATATTTTACATTTGTTCTTGTTCTTGCTTGTTTTCACATTTAGCTTATCTTTTTATGTCACTGGATGATCTCCCAACTTGGTCTCACAACAGTTTTGGGCTTGCCTCTAGAAACTACACAAGCCTTGAGGAAAAGAAAACTTGATGATAGGAATTGCTCAGTCCTGACTGGAAGTCATCCTTGAGCTTAGAAACTACGCAGTCATGGAAGGTAGAACAACATTGGGCCCATAAACTTTTCAATCCCTCACTAAGCTTAGAAAAAGCGTAGTGCAGTGAGCCCAAAAGTTACCCAATTCCCCAGAACTACGTTGTCTTTCCTGGTAGTGTGCATGGCAAGTTTCCCTGGAAAAGCAGGAAACATAAAGGGAGAAAAAGCATCCCTAGGAAATAGGAATCTATTTTTAGTATCCCAAAGGAGACAAATTGCAATTTTTAGAATTTTTTGCTAAGTGTTGTGTTTTCCTTGATTTTAAGCATGCGTCTTATAAAACCTCATTTGCTCAAATCTAGTTAACTGATGCCTCTAGAGCTCATTTTCACATTCGATCCTGAAGCTCTAGCATTCTTGAAGAGATCAAGGAAGCTTCGGTGGGGTCATTGTTGCTTATCCAGGTGAGTTTTTCTTTTATCTTCTTTTACCACCTTTTCGGTCGTTTTTTGTTGTTCCGCTTGTGTGAGTGATTTTTTTCTTGTTTCTCTTCATGGTTGCAATTGTTTCAACAAATTTTAGCTTGTAGAAGTTTTGTTTCAAGTTATCATTTTCTTTCATAAGTGTCGGATCGATTTTTTTTGTCACTGATGGTCATCGTTGCGGCGACTCTACTCACTAATTTTATTCTCTCCCCATTCATTCAGTTTCCGCACTTGATCTATCATGATTCATTCATAGTTAGTTAGATCTGCACTTAAGATCACACCATCACTTAGATCTTCCCATTTTTCACACTTTGCTTGGCTGGTTTTTCCTTGCCCAGTTGGGCACTGTGTAATCCTAATATTCAAGCCACAAGCTTGGCCTCTGGAACTGTGCAGTGCACAGTATAGGCTGGCTCCAGCTGCGCACTATGTAACTTCAGGGGTCAGCCTATCACCTTGGTCACTGATATTTCACAATGTGCAGTCTATCCTAGTCTCTGCCCAAGCTGGGACTATGCATTTCATGGTCCCAAGGCTCAAGCTCCATCATTGGCTGTTCGAACTGCACAATGTGTAGTTCCCATAGGCATCTAGTCCCTCTTGCCAATGAAAATTGCACAATCCTTCCCATCAGATGCCCAGTTTGCTGCTTGATCATGCTTTGAAGGTAGATTTGTCGAAGCTAATGTTTTTTTTCCATGAGTTTCCCTTTTGTTCCATAGGTACCACACTTATTAAGCACTTTCTCCCAACAGTCACTATTACCATGACACCAAAGAGAGCTTCTTCAACTAAGACCACTAAAAGAAGTACTAGGGAAGCATTTTACCAAACACCAGTAGACTCATTAGTATATGAAGACACTCATCTTTTTATAGAAAAGGAGTCAACACTAACACGGTAACAAGTTAATGAATATCTTTCAGCAAAGACCCTTGAGGCAGATCTAGAGGATGACTCTAGAAGTAGCATCAGTAGAAAGCAGATATCCCATGTAGGATAGGGGAAAGAGAAATATTTTTGATATTTTGGAGGGATAAAAAGCTACGGAGTGAAAGCGGATTCAATTCTTATGCAGGTAGCTTTGGCAGTAGAAGCAAAGGAAGCATAGGATACAAAGAATAAAGCGGTAGAAGAGAGAAAATAGAGCTTGCAAGAAACATAGTTAAGGGTGCTGAAAATAGAAAAAGAACTGGGGAAAGAATAGGAACAAAGAAGGAGAGAACAGGAGGAGAAGTAGAAAAAGGGAGAAGGAAGACAAGGCGTAATGGCAGAAGAAGTAGTTTCAATGAAAGTTGAAGAGAAAGAACATAACCAACCAACGACAGAGGAGAGAGCGAACGTATGCAGGATTGAGAGCTTTCTCAGCAGATTGAAGACTTGATTAAAGTTTCAAATATGGAGTTGGAACCAGAGCTGCAAGATGAAGATGTTGACTTGATTCCCAGTGAACCACATGTCACTATTCAGTCTCCACCATCTCCAGCTGCAAAGTTAGCCCTGAGTGAGGAAGGGGGCATAGTTCCTCTTGATGACGGTTTGATAATGGATGTGTACAATCTGTCATATAATGAACTTTATAATGGGATTTTACAAGCATAGAGAAAGAATTTTCTAGATGATCATACATCACCTGCATTCATTAGAGAGAGGGTGATAGTAGAAGACATGAACAGGAAGCCAAATTTCATTACTGAAGCCAACTTGGCCTCCACAGGTATGATGAGATCAAACACTTAGAATTTGATGGCTGAGAGTAAGAAATTGCTACAAAATCTATAGGCTGCCTAACAAGATATAGAACAACTATGCGCAACAACACAAAATGTAGCCTGTGCATAATTCTACTTGGTGCAAATGAGAGCAGTCATACTTGGTGAAGTATCAACACTCAGAGAGACCATGGTTGATATCTATGAGGATCTCATGATTGTACATGTAGCATTTTTTTTCTTTCATATCTCATAGCAACAGAGCAAGGAATTTGTGAAGACACTTAGGAATGTGCAAATCGCACCACAGCCGTGCAAAAATGGACAATGTGAATAAAAGGGGCATCGCTTACTTTTGTAAAGAAAATGAAGCCACACGCAGAGCTAGAGAAATCAAGAGTTTGAACGTTGATTTAGAAAAACAAAGGGCTCACCTCATTAATTTTAAACATTCAGGCCGTATGTGTACAGTTGTACAACATTTTTGATTTCATTGTGAGAACCCACAAGATCCCATCAGTTAGTTCACTCGCTGAAGCTAAATACAAACACCAAGTTAGGAAGGAGATTCAAGATTACATGGAGAAGTTGAGATAGGTTGCCACCAAGGTGGATTTAGATCTTAATAGACAGAACATGTAGAACTACATTGATGGTCCCATCCATATCAGAACCTTGTTGTTCCGGTTCGAGAGAGAAGTTAAGACTAGTTCCAAATCAATGTACCCAGATGCTATGGAGGCTAGATTTTGCTTCCATCCTGACACCATCATGCATTTTTGGGATTTCATTGCACAGTATCAAGCTTGGCATCAATATGTGACCAAGAAGCATCAAGTGGGAGTTGTCAAGCCAGAGTGTTCCCAAAATCAAGCATCATAGTGTTTTGTCTTGTTAGGATGTCAAGTTGTCTCTACCCTATTTTTTCCTATATGGGTATGAGTGTAAATTGTAATAGTATTTGTCATTATGTTTTAAGTGAAATTACATGTGCCAATATTGGAATATGAAGAGTCATCATTTAATATAATGTATCATTTTGTAAAGAAGTTGAAGAGTCATGAGGGTAGTACAAAGGTCACAAAGGGGAGTTAAAGAGTCACCCCCTCTTGTTATAAATAGAACCTCATAACTCATGTAAAGGGATTTTGGGATCCAAGCATTTGGTTATGCTTAGGCTTAGGAAGAGCTTGGGAGTATTGTGAAGAGCCTTGGCTTCTTCTTAGTGTAAAGTGAGTATACTTCTTTGGAGGAGAAAATTTTCTTGACAGTAACGTTCCACTATTGGGGCTAGTTGTCATCAATGGTGTATGTATAAATGGAAATAAAATCAGAGCCATCATTCTTTCATACAAATGTTGTGAATATAGTATGATTATTCTTGTTGTATTTTCAATGTACGTTATTTAACTTACGCTTATGCTTATGAACTATTTCATTTGCATTTGTATGAATCTTCTTGAATGCGTGTTTTTGTATTAACTCATCCCTTTAACTTGTGGATTGTTCTGCATCTTAGCTTGTGTTGTCATTTTGCTCGTGTGTTCCTTTCAAGCTACATACTATTACAGGATTCCAAGGGATGCACTTCCTTTTCCCTTTGTGCGTTGGAACCTTCATGCATCGCACTTGGCTCTCTATAGGGTCACACACTTTATATTACCCAAAGTTATCAAACTTCCCTCTGTGCGTCTTCGCAGTCAAGGCATAACATTACCACCCACTGTTGGGACTCTTACTCCAAATGATGTGAGGTCTAGTTGGGACTTCATATTGGGGATATCCCCTGAATGTTGGTGGGTCCAACATCGTCAATAGGACCAAAAGTCCTTTAGTGGGGAGGATTGATCCAAGAGGATCTAAAAAGGCCCAAAATTTAGATTCCTACAATCTTAGAAAAACCAACATTAAATCATAGAGCTCAGTGGGACGATTCTAACAATGTGAACAACAACATAATCTGAGTTCGTATGACAATGTTATGCTCATTTGAAGTTTGGAAAAAACAACAACAAAAATTTATGAAAGTGGGATCCATATGGTGTCACGTGGAACTCCGATAAGATGCCACATGGAACTCCACAACCTGCCACGTGGTAGCCCAATTAGTAAGCCCAAGTGGGACCCAAACATTTGACATGGAAGTGAGAAATCCAATGTGGCTAACACATATGTGATTATGTGGCATGTGTTGAGAATTCAATAGGGCAATGAATATGTTAATTCTCTTCAACTTGATAACTGTTTGTGTTACCTTTTCATTTATTAGATTTTTTCCTTATTATTATAATGTGAGAAACATCAAATAACTACCAAAAACAATAAGAACAATGACACAGTATATAGGCTACAATCCAAGGCCAAAACACCTCTTGAGGGGAAAACCCTTAAATCTCTTCTCTTCCTGTAGATATTTAAATTGCTGAATATGAAGACCTTATGACTCATACCAATACCCTCCAAGATCAAGATCAACCACTTGAGATAATGCTCAAACCTTGTACTATCCAAACCCAGTTAAATCTCTTCCAATTTAACCAACTCGGCCTCTTGCTGCAAGAACTTCGACCTCCTACTGCAGATATGAAATTTTGACTTCCCTGCAACTATTGCTGCCACACGTGGGAACTTCTATCTTCTTCCTAGAACCTTCTTTTGTCCTTCACTTTCCTTTCCTTGTGACTTAGGGCTTGAGAGATACCCTTAGTAGCCTTCTCTTGCCTTCTTTCCTTCCTTCCTTCCAAGATCGAACTAGATGAAACCCTTGTGCAGAAACCCTAACTTTCTCTAGCACGTGAGTGAGAGAGAACTACCCCAAAACCCTTCGTCATTCTTCGACCTTCTCTTCTTCCTTCCTTTCTTCCTCTTCTTCACATAGAATGAGAGATGAGTGAGTGTTCTTTTTGAGGATGAGTTCCTCTCCATATATAGGCTTCTTCAATGGGTAGATGTGGCTCTTCAATTAGGCCAACTTAACAACTTCTAGCCTGACTTGATCTTGGAGGGTATTCCGAATCTTTAAAGACAAAGATAATTTTCCTTTACAAGTTATAGTGCATCCATTAGGGTCTTCAATATATGATAGTGACTCTTTTGAATTCTATACCTAGGACAAACCCTAGAAGCACTCAATGGTTACTTGACCTATAAAATAAAAGAACTTGAGCATGAAACCCATGCTCCAATAATAATAATAAGAAATTATTTTCATTTTATAATTTACAAAAATACATTTCATAGTTATGAATACCAAACCTAGTTACACATTTTTCAACACTCCCTCTTAACTAGGGAAGTATTCATAAGAGGTACATGGTCATTCTCACTCTAAAGAGATCTCATAAAAAGAGTCAAATTGGTAACCCATATGTCTAGCATCATGTTAACCAACATTTTCACATACAAATCCCTTGACTAACAACTCTATCTCCCCATAAGATCAGAGCACAATGTTGGTGATACCAATGAAATATAGACACCAACATCATTGTCTCTTAAGGTACATAGTCCACCCGGGTGGTCATCGAGTATGAACTTATTTCGACTATTCTTATATTGGATAGTTAGTCCTCAAAGAATACCAGTCCATGACTACTCTTGTCTTGAATTCCCTACCACATCCTCAAAGAGTATCAAATGCCAGATGGTTACCCAATCCTCCATTCTTTATTCCGAAGTGAAGACAAGAATGTAATGCATATCTCTCCCTCTCAATTAGGGAGGATACATCAACCAATCCAATATTGTCTCTCAAGTATACAAGCTTCTTGTTCGGAAGATATTTTTTCATTATGTCAGCTACCTTCTCATCAGTGGAGATATATTGTAGCTGCAACACACCATTTTGTAATAGCTCTCGAATATAGTGATACTTGTTGTTGATATTATTTTTCTTTCCATGAAATACTACGTCTTTAGACAAACATATACAACTGGTGTTATCAAAAAGTATCACTGTAGGGTTTATTGGTCCTTCAAACAAGTTGGATAGCAGCTTGCTCAACTAGACCGCTTCTCTGCTTACTTCATAGGCTACAACATATTCAGCCTCAACACTATTCAATGCAACTGTGTCTTGCTTCTTGTTCATCCATGAGATCATGGAGTATCCTAAACTAAAACATCCTCCAGTAGTGCTCCTTCCATCTTATTCACTTCCTCCCTAGTTGGAATCTGTATATCCTATCAAGTGGACATTATTTCTTCTGTCATACTTCAGGCAGTATTGAATAGTTCCTCGTAGATATCTCAGAATATACTTTGCTACTATCCAATGACCATGCCTTGAATCCACTTATAATTGACTGAGAATATTTACTGAAAAACATATGTCTGGTCAAGTATTCACCACGTACATTAGTGAGCCAATTAGTTACCTATACTTGGAAGGATCCATAGGGCTTGACTCAGAATTCCTTAGTCTTTTCAAGTTGGTGATCATCGATTTATCATTGGTTTGCAATCTAACATTTCAAACCTTCTCAACATCTTGATCACATACTTCCCTTGTCCTAGATAAATCTCATCAGGTCCTTTCCAAAATTCTAGACCCAATGATAATGCATCAACCCAAGATCCTTCATGTCAAATTATTCTGCTAGTTGTTTCTTAAATTCTTCAATTCGACCTTCCATACCTGTTAAGAGAAGATCATCCACATACAGAATAATGATCATTCATTCTCCCATTACAACCTTGATATAAAGGTTTCGATCAGAAGAACTTTTATAGAAGCCTAGTCTTTGAAGGTATGCATCCATCCTAGCATACCATGCCCTTGGGACTTTCTTAAGTCGATATAGTTATTTCCTTAATCTACAAACATATGCCTTCCTGTTTTTAACTTCAAATCCTGAGGGTTTCTCAATATACACTTCTTCGTCAATTGTGAAATTCAATAATGCAGTCTTGACATCCATTTGATGGATGTTCCATCCCATCGATGTTTCCAAAGAGACTAATGAATGAATCATCATATATCTTGTAGTCGGAGAAAATGTCTCTTCGTATTCGATGCCTTCTAGTTGCGAGAAACCCCTAGCCACAAATCTTGCTTTTTATTTTTCTATACTTCCATCCTCTGCATTTTTGATCTTGTAGATCAAATTCGAAACTACCACAGATATATTCTCAAGCCTAGGCATGATATCCTATACTCCATTCTTTATTATGGATTGATATTATTCATTCATGGCAACCTTCCATTCTTGATGGCTGACAACTAATTCAAAAGTGGATGATTCTGCTTCTATTAATTTATTCATGTACGATGCATACCCAGAATATTGTTTGTGTTTTTTGCTTTCTCTGAAAGCCTTGAGTTGCTACATGACCTTATGCATCTAGTAGTGTGCACTTCAAATAATTAGGTATTTTCCTTGTTTTTGGGATGACCACAGGTTTAATAAGTTCACTAGGACCTTCTTCTTCATGGTGAGATTCTTCTTCTTCCCTATCAAATTCTTCCTCAAATCCCATAAGTTATTCATCATTAGAGTCCATGGGAAGTTCCTTTGATTTCTTGAATGCTAACTTTCATAAAATATGACATCTCGACCGACTTCTATGTGATTTCCTTCTTTTATGTAGATCCTATAGGACTTCTATGAGTTTTTGTACCCAACAAAAATTCCCCTCATGCACGATGGATCCAACTTCTTTCTTTTATCCTTTGGTATATGGATATATATAGTACAACCAAAGATTCAGAGATGATCTACAGATGGATTCTTTCTAGTGAACAATTCCTCCAAAGTTTTGTTGTCTAGGGACCTATGGGACTTCAATTTTGAATGTAAACAATTTTTTTCATGGTTTCTCCCCATATAGACTTTAGTAGGTCCTAATCATGTAACATTACTTTTAAAATTTCTTCAATGGATCTGGTGGGCTCCAGTATTGTAGCAATAATGCGACAACTCCTGGAGCTTCCTTCTTTAGTTTTATCAACCTGGTAGTTCGTAACAAACTTGGAAGCGACGGTGCTGTATGCACAAGTACTAGCTCTTGCCGCAGCTGTCACTTGGTCAGCTGGCACAAGTCCGCTAGGGGCTCAAGCCAACTTCTATGAGCTCTTAGAAGAAGCTTTTTAACTGATGGACGAAAGCTAATCTCAAAAGAAGCTAATCTATTTGCAAAAAGGAACTGAAAGCCAACAAGAAACGCAAACCCTAGCAAACCCTAATTCTACCAGCTAGTCTTACTGATGCAGAGATGGGGATGCAAACTACTGAAAGAGATGCCATTACTTCTATGAAGGTGAAATGCATGTGTCTAAACTACCTCTATCTGAAGAAAACATATTTTGTATTTTTGTTTCAATTATTAGAATTATCATGCATGTGCTTTTAACTAGATTTTTACTGTGCAGAGGTGGATCAAGGAGGAGGAAGGCCTGAAGAAGGTTGGGAAAGTTCAGAGAGGGTCTAAGGGGTCCCTAACACCCTTCCAGAGAGTTTCACAAGGTTTGGCTACCAAGAGACCGCGTTTATGAGCTTCTACAAGAAGTCTGCAGGGGTTCTACAGGATGTTTCAGAACTTCTACAGGATGTTCAGTAATTCCTACAGGATGTTCTACAATCGGATATTTGGGTGATGGGTGAGTGGAAGAGGTTGCATGGGTGGTTAGGGAGGTAGGAGAGGGGTTTGTAATGACTTAGTGCCAGAGAGATGAGATGATGAGGGGGTGTGCTAAGCTAGTTTGTCTAAAGGAGGGTAGAGGGAATGGAAGGCCGAAAAGGTAGGATAACGTGGGTAGTAGAGTAGATGAGAGACAAGGGGTCTAATTGGGAGATGAGTAGTTGGCCTAGGCAAGGCTTAGAAGGATGAGAAGGTGAGGGAGTAGCACTGCACATTGTAAACTGAACCAAATCATCCACGTCCTGCACATAATCAAAACATTCTTAAATGTTTAATGGAACCAATGAACAGCAACGTTATTCTTAAGGAAAACCATGTATGGTACTGAAGCAAGGAAACATTCCAATAGGTCTGAACACATGGACAACTTCTACAAACAAAAATATTGCACCACAGATTGCATGTATTCTTAAACCAATGTTTTTTGGTGGGTAGCACTGTCTACAATTCCAGCCCCTAGAAAGAGGTGAAAATGAGTGTGCAGGCAACCCTTTTCTAGAACTTTTATCAACTCCAATCTCTTCACTCTATTCTAAAGCTGAAGCAACTCTATCTTATAACAATGACCTACTTAACCACACCAAGAAATCTAACTCAGCAAACTGTGTTTAAAATGCATGTAAAGAAAAACCATAATGCTGAAAGAAAAGATAACAATTCAGAAGAAGGAGGCCTTAGGCTCTTAGGTTGGGCCCAACCCCGAGACCTATGGCTCCTTTAAAAGCTCAGAACTGAGACCAAATCCACCTGCTTTCCATTAAAAAATAATAATCATAAGTCAAATAGCATGCCAATGATGGCTACAAAAGAGAAAAACTAAGCTAGCAGCTCGTAGTGCAGGATGTGCAACAATGTTTCAAAAGTCCCTTTTGAAGGCTAAAGCCTTATCATTTATACATCACGAGGCCCCAAGCTGGCCTCCTAAATCAGTGGGACTTGCCTGACCAAACTAGGAGTGAACTGCTGCTTCCTCAAAATCTGTTTGGCTGTCTTCTAATCCGGTTTTGGTGGCTGCTGGAGCTCGGAGTTGGGGGTGAAGATCTTGAGGAAGGCCATTTAATGTTGTGGACAACCCTCCTACAAATCCTCAACCCCATCTTGGCTGTCTCCTGGTCCTTATCTGCTCAGTTTTGTTCCAATCATGTGTCAAAAAACCTGAAATGAGCGTGTGTTAGCCACCTAGGAATAGTGACTGCCCTTATTCGTACAAATGACATAAACATACTAAAAAATGATGCATAAGTTATGAAAAATGAAGGATTGAGCAAAGGTAGTTAGGCCAAATGAGCCCAAAATGTTACCAAATTTGGGGCTCATCATCACCCCCCAGCTAAAATGATTGCTCATCCCTGAGCAACTAATCCAGCTCCTCGTCCTTCATTGCTTTCACTGCCACCCTCACATCCCAGGTTTCTGAAGTGGTCTCCTCCTCACTGGCATGGAACCCAGCCTTCCTTTCCACCTCTTCCCACTGCTTATGCTCTTCTTTTTCTGTGATGCCTTCCATCAATCCTAACAGCAGAGGTGGGCTTAGCTTGAGGCCAATCTAGTTGGCTTGGAGGTTTTGTATCTCCTTCTTGTAGAGGGGCACCCGTGCTAGAGCTTCCCTCATTCGAGTTGGAGTATGATATTCTCTGATTTTAAGGCTGTGGGACAATATGTTCCATCGGCGGGTGCAAGCATGAACACAGTTGTCCCCTAATAGTCGCTCCATATCCTCGAAATGTTCTATGGCCTGTGCCTGCTGATCCATGTATTTCAATAAAGTTTGAGGGTTGGTGGCTAAGTGTTGGTGGGCCGATATCAATGCAGTGGGATCCCCTGGCTCTGCTCTAATCAACAGTGGCTCATGTAATTCTCGGTCCATGACCTCTTTGACCTCTGCTGCCCTCTTTTCTTCATGGTTCAACCGTGAGGCAAATGCCATCAACTGCATATCCCTACAACTGTGTTGGGATCCCTTGTAGTCACATTAGGAAGGGCCAAATTATGGAGATAGAACTTTGAGAGTTTGGCCTTATCCTCTGATGAACTGCTATTGCATAACACTGTGAACTGTTGGGGGTCTTGGAGTTGGGAGATACCCCTCTGTGCCAATGCATTAATCTGAAATTGCAGCCACTGGTCTCGTAGGTACAGGCCATAGGATTTGGCCGGCTGCCTGCATTGTAGAGCATCCATGGCCCAACTGGCCATGCAAGCCAGTTGTGCCTCTTTTTGCTGCAACTGCTATTTGAGAGCTTGTATCTCGATTTGTGCTTGCAGTTCCCTTTCCTGTATATGCGAGGTTGGCTCCTCAAGACCAACTTGCAGTCCTTCTCTGCCTTGATGTTCTGCTGTAGTGTCCCCTAAGGATGTGCCCGTTTCCTTCTTCAGTTCCTGTAGCTGTAGTTTAAGTTTTTCGTTCTCTTCCTGTAGGAATACCCGCTGGCAGTTTGCCACGTGTTTAGCCATAGCTAATTCTTTTCTTGCCTCCTTGAGTTGTTCCTCCAAGGGGCCTATATCTGCCACTCCTTTTGATTTAGCTATTTTCATCCACGTGTGGGTTCTCACCCTTTCTTCCTCCAACGCAAAGAAAAGCGGCACTGTGAATTTTTGTGGAATAATTTTCCCAACTTCCAAAAAGTTATAGTACGAGCTCAAGCTTGGCTGGGGACTAGGTTCCAGAATATGCTCTTTCTCTTCTTCCCTCGGTGGCTCTACTTCGTCTTCCCTAAGTGGTGATGAGGGTGCCTCTCCCTCCATCCTCTCTGTCTCCTTAAGCCGGGCCAAGGTTTCCTGTAGAGTGGCCTCAGCATCCTGTAGCCGGGCTTTTGAAGCCAACCTGTCCATTCTGTCCTTCCAAGTAGTTGTCTTCGGGCTCCCCCGCTCATAAGTGACTGATATTTTTGAGGGGGACCTCTCCCTTGGCGAGGTAGGGGTATCTTCTATAGTAATTGGGCTGCTGGATGGAGGTTGTGGCCTACCTGTTTTGATTCTCACACTTCTCCTGGCTTTGAAATACAGAGGGAACTACCTCTTTCATTTTTCCTTCGGCTTAGGAGGTGTACTAAGGGCGGCCAGCATGGCTGCTGCCTCCCTTGCAAGAATTTCGGCTCTCTTCTCCTTTGGTTTTCCTTTCTCAGGGCTTCCTGTAGAAGGCCCTGTATCAGCTGATTTCTGGCTTCCTGTAGAAGCCGTTTTTGGTTTTCCTGTAGAAATAGGTGGCATCGTTTTAGCCTGTTTGACTGAGGGTCCTTTGACTTTTGACTTGGTTGAGGCTGATTTCGAGGTGCCTTTACTGACGTGGACTGGTTCAGTTCTCTCCATCCTACTCTGTAGCCTTTTCTCCCTGGGTGTCAATGTGGATTTGTCACCCTCCTTTTCGGCAACCTGGGGTTTCTCTTGCCTCCCCTTTTGTTCTTTCTTCGATGCTTTGGCCGTGGGTTCTTGGCCTTTCCCTTTCTTCTCTGTGTGTACTGGCTCCTTCTCCTCGCTACTGGAGGAGGTGAGCTCCTCGGTCAACATCTTGATATCGCCATCCTTAGTCAGATTTCGGAAGGCTTCCCATGAGAGAGGGACTGTGAAGGTGTGGAGTGCATCCTCCACGAGGAGCTTAATGAGCCCATGATGGGCTACCTGGTCTGGCGTGCCCTCTTTTAATTTGGTGGCACATTCAGTCATAGATTGCAGGAGGAAGTAAGGAATACTGAGCTTGTTTTCTAAAGGTAGGTCCATTTGGTGCCTCAATTCTGTGAGTAGCCGGAAATGGTACCCATATACAATGCTGAATCGTCCTTCGCACGTGATGTATTTCATAATTTGGAGGCTGACCTCACTCCAAAGTGGCTGTAGGCTAGCTCTACGAACCCCGTTCTTATCCTCTGAGAATTGCTCCTCTAGTGGAAAGAACTCCTTTTTAGCCTTTTGGCCTAATTTCCTCTCCTCCTTGTCCCACGGTACCCCCATTGGGAGGTCAGTGACTCTGCTGATGAACTGTGGGGTGAGTCTGAGATTCAAACCCCTAAAATTGACAACGGCCAGCATTTTTGATTTTGGCTTCAGAGCTCGCAGGAACTCCTCTGCCACCTCATCATCATAGCCTTGAAGTTTTTCGCAGAACGACATCCATCGCGCACGAGTGAACAATTCTACCACCTCCGTGTTCTCCCGTAGTTTCTTTGAGTCTGTCGGTTCTTTTCTGATGAATCCACCCGGCATGGTGAAAGCCTGCTATGTTAGCCGGAGGTGGCGGGTGCGTATCAAAAGATGGCCTTTCGGATTTCTTTGGGACAGAGCGTAGAACTACGCCTCTGTCACGCACACAATTCGTGAATTCTGGGCTATCTATAGATGAGCCTTGACAGGGGCTCGATTACAAACCACATCCTGTAGAAAACCCCGCATATACTTCGACGACAACTTTCATGCAAAAGGAAGACTGTAGTTTTACATTTTTGAGGACGTCGACTTCGCCACCCTTCAAACCAATTGCATGGGAGGAACAGGTTCAGGCTTACCTTTTTCAATTCGCCACCTTTGACGTGAATAGACCAATTTCCCTCCGTAGCGGCGAGCTTCTTGTAGCACAGCTTCCTGTAGAAGTCGCACACAGGTTCCGGAGAGCACGTCAGTGGTTCTGCTCCTTCTGTGCCACCACCAGTTGTCTGAACGAGCCGAGGACTTGGAGTAATGAGCTTCAGAGAAACTCAGACGCTACTCGAATGCAAAACGGCTGGTGATAAATGAGTGGAGTGGCGATCTAGAAGGTGGATTTGAATCCCGGCTGAACTCGTGGCGCGGGGGTGAGCTGTCCCTGTCGGACCGTTGGACGACGTCACCTACTCATTTCACTGCAAGTCTCCCTGACTGCCGCATCATTCCCTGCAGATCTGCCACCGCCATTTCCGTTAAATCGCCGCTTCTCCCCGACTGGATGCTTCTCACGTGTCCATTACCCGTTTTGCTTTCCACAACCACCACTTTCCAAATCTAACTAGACCATCTGACTGGTCGTGGTGGCCAGTTGAATGGCTACCCGACTGCTCAACCCGTTCATTTCCACACTTGCAAACATTTTAGATTATTATTCATGTAATTTAACGAAAAAAGGGTGAGGCACTTACCTGCGCGGCCGCGACATTATTTTCAGGTTTTGGGACGAGGGTGATTAGATTTGCTTGTTGTTGCTTCATACACAGGCACGGGGGTCCCTCCTTGCAGACTGCTGCTGATTACGAAGCTTGTTACTTTGTTGCGGGTGGTGCATGTGCCCGCTCTATGTGTTGCAGGCGCCTTGATGGTGTATACTCTAGCTGGATGAACTGCTACAGGATTCCTGTAGGATGTCCTGTAGCAGTTCTTCCTCCTCGGGTGCATGCCGAAACGGTGGAGACGGTGGCATCACAGTCATGATCCAAGGGCCCTCGGATGGCTTTGATAAGTAGTGCATGGTGTCTCTGCATCTTTTTTCCATTTTAGAATTGCTTCCTCTGATAATTTCAATGTTTTGTTTTGATTGTGCAGGTATTTCCATTGCATGGCAACTGGGGTGGTAGGAGGAGGCAACAGCAGTGCGTGATGGAGAAAACATTAGCTTGCATGCCTCCGTGTCAGACCTCGAGCGTTAGATCTCCCCACACAGTCAGTTCTGGGCTTTCCCAAGCTTCTACAGGAAGTTTCCTGTAGAAATACAAAACTTCCTGTAGAAAGTCCTGTAGCTTCCTGTAGAAGGCTAAACTGTGATCAAATCATGCCCAGACCTTGGAAGAGATGAGTGTTTCTGGAGGGAGTGCTGGTGAGGTCACCTGGTAGCATAGTAGGGACCCTTGTCTTTGAGTTGAGGGCCTTTTTTCTGCATGGAATACCTGCAACCTGCATGCATTGCCACATTGTGAACTTGCTTTCCCTGTTTTTTGTTTGTTTTCTTTTTTCCTCTTTTTTTTTTTTTTTTTGAAAAGACAGCAGGGGCGCCTCCATGAGGTTTTCACCCTTACCATCTGCCTTGAGCGCCTCAGAGAGGTTTTCACTCAAGGGTCTTTTTCAATCATTTTCAGAAAGACAGCAGGGATGCCTCAATGAGGTTTTCACCCCTACCATCTGCCTTGGGAGCCTCAGAAAGGTTTTCACCCAAGGATCTTTATTTTTTTTTTATTTTTTATTCTTTTTATTTTTAAGATCTTCAGGGTATGCCCAAAACAGAGGCAGAACCCTGCTCTATGACCAGCACTGATTTTTCCACAGTTTTGATGAATTCTTGTCTTGAGAGAGGCTTTCTGTAGATCTTTAGTCGATGCCCATTGACAAGCATAGGGATAGCCTCCTCATCAATGGTCTGTATAAGAACAGATCCATTGTCATTACATTTTTCCACAGCATATGGTCCCAACCATCTGGTTCTCAGCTTCCCCTTGAAATTCTTATGCCTGGAATCATACAACAGCGCCCAATCTCCCATCCGAAATTGCTTGTCATTGAGGTGTTGGTCATGCCACACCTTCCTCTGAAGTTGAACCACTTCTGAGTGGAGAAGGGCTTGCATTTGGTGCTCATCCAATCCATTCAGTGCAATAACCTTTCTTGTTGGGCATGGCTGAGATCCAGGTCCAGCTGAGCTGCCATCCTCAAGGTGTTGTATTCGAACTCAATTGACAGCAAAGCTTTCTTCCCATAGACCAGCTCATAAGGTGTGAAGCCGGTTGTGGTCTTCCAAGTGGTGTTGTAAGCCCATGTGGCCTCAACCAGGCGATCTTCCCAATTTTTCCTGCTGTTACTCACCACCTTAGTCAAGATCCCTTCCAATGCTCTATTGGTGACTTCCACTTGCCCAGTTTCTTGAGGATGATAGGGGGTGGAAGTCCTATGCTTGATTTTGTGATGAGCGAGTAGGCCTTCAATTAAGTTGGAGGTGAACTGGCTTCCTTGATCGGTGACTAGCTCTCTTGGGTAGCCAAATTTGTAGAAGATGTTTTCCCTTAAGAACTCGGCCACCTTTTCTTCTGTCGCTGCTTTGATTGCCTTGGTTTCTGCCCACTTTGTCAGGTAGTCTGTGCACACAATGATGTAAGACCTTTGCCTCGAAGGAGGATTGATCGGACCCACAAAATCCATACCCCACTTCTCAAATGGCTCAAGAGTCACTTGAGGTTGGAGAGGCATTTCGTCCCTTGGAGTCGGTTTCCCCATCCTTTGGCATCGGTCACATTGGCTGATATACCTTCTGACATCTTGATGAAGCGTAGGCCAATAGTAGCCTGCCTGCAGGATTTTGAAGGCAGTCCTTTTGGCTGCAAAATGTCCTCCACAAGGCCCGTCATGACAGGTTAGGAGGATATCAAAGACTTCCTCCTCCCTTACACAACGCCTTAAGATCTGATCAGGGCCAAGCTTGAATAGGTTGCCCCCGATCCAAGTGAATGAGGCACTCTCCCGTATGATCCTGCTCTTCTCTTTTGAGGATAGGTGCGGAGGAAACTGTGCTGAGACAAGGTAGTTTGCTATATCAGCAAACCATGGAGAGAGTATTGAGATAGCAAACAGATGTTCATCTGGCATCTGTTCATCCACTGTTCCCTCCTCTCCTGCAGGTAAATCCAATCTAGACAAAAAGTCAGCAACAACATTTTCTTTACCTGGTTTGTCAACGATAGTCAAATCAAACTGCTGCAACAAAAGTAACCATCTAATAATACGAGCATTCACATCTGGTTTATTCATTAAATATCTAATTGCAGCATGATCAGTATGTACAAATGTTTGATATCCAGTGATATAATGTCGAAATTTTTTCAATGCATGGACCACGGCCAAGAATTCTTTCTCAGTTACAGTGTAATTCAGTTCTGCCTTGGATAAGTTTTTGCTGACAAAGTATATGGCGTATGGAAGTTTTTGTTCAACTTGTCCTAAGGCTGCCCCTATGGCTTTGTTCGAGGCATCAGTGTGGATGTGGAAAGGTAGGGCCCAGTTTGGACCTCTCAAGATTGGGGCAGACACGAACTTGTCCTTTAATTCATTCAGAGCCTTCTGACAATCGTCAGTCCATTTAAACTCAACATCTTTTGCCAAGAGGCCAAACAATGGCGAGGCTAGCTTGCTGAAGTCTTTAATGAACCTCCTATAATACCCTGCTAATCCTAAGAAACTTCGAACATCTCTTACCTTTTGAGGAGGTGGAACCTTCTTGATGAGAGAAATTTTGTTAGGATCCACCTATAACCCTTGGCAAGAAATGGTATGGCCTAGCACAGTCCCTTCAGTCATCAAGAATTCACACTTTTCAGGACTAAGGGACAGGTTCATCTCAATGCACTTGGTTAGGACTTTTCCCAGATTGGACAATGCTTCCTGGAAGTTGGACCCATAAGGAGTGAAGTCATCCATATAGATTTCCACCGAATCATGGACTAGCTCAGAAAAGATGCTCAAGACGACTCTCTGGAAGGTGGCAGGAGCATTGCATAGTCCAAAGGGAAGAACTCGGTAAGCAAAGGTACCCCAAGGACAAGTGAAGGTGGTCTTATCTTGGTATTCCGGGCTGATTTGGATCTGGTTATACCCGCTAAACCCATCCAGGAAAGAGAAAAACTTCTTTCCTGCCAGTCCATCCAACACTTGATCTATGAAAGGTAGAGGAAAATGGTCTTTCTTAGTGGCCTTGTTCAGTTCTCAGTAGTCTACACAGATTCTCCACTTCCCATTTTCTTGGGAACCAACACCAAAGGGGACACCCATTCGCTATCCGACATGGGGTAAATGAATCCGGCATCCAACAGTTTTGTAATTCCTCCTTGATGATGTCCTTAAGGGCTAGATTCATTCTCCTTTGGGGTTGCCTAATCGGTTTACAGTCTTCTTTGATGTAGATGTGATGGGTACAGACCGAAGGATGGACTCCTTTCATCTCCTTATAGCTCCAAGCAAAAGCATCTAGATGACTGGCCAACAGACTACACGCTCCTTTTCCTGGGAAGGAGATAGGGAGGAGCTAATCTTTAACGTTCTCTCAGGGCCGAACTCCACATTTTTTACTCTAGGAGTGACAGGGTTGGTCACACAAAGGGCCACTAAGGTGCTGGCTTGGGCATCCTCCACCAATTCCTCTAAGGACAATGCACTGGGAGGTGGAGTCTGGATCAAGGTCTCAATCAAATCATCCTCGGTTAGGAGGCCTCCCCTAGTGGTGTCTAGGGTGCAAAAAGGTGCTGAGTACACCTCATCCTCTTCTCCTTCCTCCAACCAATGTGGTAAGTCATGCTCTAATAAGGGTTGGGAAGGAGGGTACAGGACTAGCTACTTGGACGTAGGACCATTTTTTATGGTCATGTTTCCTGCACGGCAGCTTATGTAAGCATCTGCAGTGGCTAACCAAGGCCTTCCCAAAATAAGAGGGTATCCAGTAAGCTTTGCCTTTGGTTGCAGAACCAAGAAGTCTGCAGGGTACTCCCAAGAGTCAACAGAGACCAAGACATCCTCTACAATCCCTTCGGGAGTCACAGTGGAGCGATCTACTAGTTGTAGGACTGTCGAGGTCTTTCTCAGGGAACCCTGAAGGTTGAGTTTGAGCATGGTATCTCTGGTCATCACATTAATGGCAGCCCCCAGATCAATCAATGTGTGAGGTATGATGGTGCCATTGATGTGGACATCCACTACAGGACTCCTAGGATCCAGATACTTTGGGCAGATGACCTGCCCCAACATAAGATCAGACAGTTGTCCTATGACATTGATGGTTGAAGCATCTCTTTTTCGCCTGCCTGGGTGTTTGAAACACTTTTCCTTAACCAGTTTGTTGTATATCGGTACATATTTGATGGCTTGGAGAAGTGGTATTCTCACACACAACTGTTTGAGTTCTCCCAGAACCTCATCCTCCTTTGGGCTGGGTTATGTGGTGGTCGTTAGTCTCTCAGGAAAGGGTGGAATGGCCTTTGGTTCACTTTCTTGTTTATCCTCCTCGTCCTCTGGGGGAGGAGGTTGGCGATCCGGAAGAGTCTTTCTAGATTGCAGATTGATCTCCTGGATCTCCACAGCATAGGTAGGGCATGATGTTTCCCCAGTATATACCTGTTGGGCCTGTCGGTTGTTGGGGTTCGGGTTCGGTTAAGCAGGCATTTGGGGTTGCCTTGGAGGAGCAGGAGGTAATGGTTGTGGTTGAGCCGGTGGTGGAGGCAAAATAGTAGGAGGAGTATTGTACTAGGTCCTCCACCCGGATTGAGGTGCATTCCACTGAGGTTGTGGCTGGGCATGTGAGTGAAACGAAGGAGTAGTGGGCTGAGTATGGTACTGAGGCGGGTAAGACCATGGAGGAGGTATAGACCAGGAAGGATGAACAGGGGGTCCCCAGGAAGGCATAGGAGCGGATTGGTTGGGGCTGTAATAAGCTTGGGGTGTCCCTTGCATCCCCTATTGGTAAGGTCTAGGTCCATGTGGCCTCCTTTGGTTGAGGAAATAGAGAGGTTCAGTGGGCGCTTCTGTCCCTTGATACATGGCTTTAAGCCCAGGTAAGTTTGGACATTGGTTTGTGGGGTGGTCCTCCTCACAGACAAAACATACCTCAACCAAATGTAATGGTCATTCGTTCTTAGGGTGTTTCCTTGTACACCTAGGGCAGAAGATAGCCAAAGCCCTCTCAGCTTCCTCTTTCTTCTGCTAGATTCGGAATGTATCAAGTTGCATGGCGATGGTCTGTCTCACCTCACTCTTGAGGTCCTCTAATTGATTTGCAAACTCATGTTTGGAGAAAGGAATACCAGCTGAGAGGAGGTTTCCTCTACCTCTTTTCCGGGCTGCCCTAGAGTGGTTTCTAAACACATTCTTTATGTCCTCATAAGGCAGTTGGTAAATATCTCCTCCAACTAGCATGTGAAGGGTATCTAAGAGGTTTTCAGGGACTCCTCGGAGCAGGACCAACTTAAGAGATTCAGGGTCAAGTGTGCACCTGGCCCATTTATAGCTAAGTTGGAACCTTTCCTCGTAATCTTCTAAAGACTCATCATTCCCCATGGTCATCCGAAAGATTTCTCCCTTGGTTTCCTTGGACCTACAGTAGTCCCGGTATTTGGTATTGAAGGCTTGCTGCATCTGGTCCCAAGTGGTGATACTGTTTCCAGGTAAGCCCATGAACCAGCGTAATACTGCATCCTTAAGGGTAGAGGGGAAGAGTTTCAGTTTTTGCTCATCTTCGGTATAGTCATAAGTTCGACAAAGGACGGAAAACTCAAATAGGAAGGTATCAGGGTCTTCAGCAGTCAGTCCATGGAAGTGAGGTAAAGCGGAGGGGCTGATGTTCTTAATTTTCATGTCTCCATTGGTCTCTCGGATGGGGAAGGCACCTTCAATTCTCTCATTTTCTCCCCTATTGTCAGCCATAGCTTCAGATGGAGTGTTCTCTAACTCTTCTTCTGCTATAGGATCTTCGTATATCTCAGGAGGTTCGCCTATAGGTTCTTCTGGATCACTGTCACCAAAGAAGAGAGAAGGGTGACTCAGTGATGTGGTGGGGGTGTTGGGTAAGAATTTTCCTGTTTTATCTCGATTTCTACGAGGCATGAAATGAAAAGACTTTTGATTGCTTTTGTTTTTTCTGGTACCTGCAAAACTAAAACAGATTGAACTGCAACTAACTATCTTGCTGAAATGGAAATGCGGAATTGAAATGAAAGCATGAAAGAACTAATCTATTTTGCTCAAATGAAATTGTAGGAATGAAATGCTAAGCTACGCTTGCGGAATTGAAATGCTAATCTACGCTTGCAGAAATGAAATTTCGGAATTGAAATGTTAATCTATGAAAGCAGGAAATGTCTATGCTATTTTTGCAAAAAGGAAATTGCAGAATGGAAATGAAATACTACTTAGCAGAAGGCGAGAGTAGGAAAGTAGAAGAAAAGCAACAATCACCAATACTCTGACGCTCCCCAGCAACGGCGCCAAAAAGACGGTGGGCTCCAGTATTGTAGCAATAATGCGACAACTCCTGGAGCTTCCTTCTTTAGTTTTATCAACCCGGTAGTTTGTAACAAACTTGGAAGCGACGGTGCTGTATGCACAAGTACTAGCTCTTGCCGCAGCTGTCACTTGGTCAGCTGGCACAAGTCCGCTAGGGGCTCAAGCCAACTTCTATGAGATCTTAGAAGAATCTTTTTAACTGATGGATGAAAGCTAATCTCAAAAGAAGTTAATCTATTTGCAGAAAGGAACTAAAAGCCAACAAGAAACGCAAACCCTAGCAAACCCTAATTCTACCAGCTAGTCTTACTGATGCAGAGATGGGGATGCAAACTACTGAAAGAGATGCCATTACTTCTATGAAGGTGAAATGCATGTGTCTAGACTACCTCTATCTAAAGAAAACATCTTTTGTATTTTTGTTTCAATTATTAGAATTATCATGCATGTGCTTTTAACTAGCTTTTTACTGTGCAGAGGTGGATCAAGGAGGAGGAAGGCTTGAAGAAGGTTGGGAAAGTTCAGAGAGGGTCTAAGGGGTCACTAACACCCTTCCAAAGAGTTTCACAAGGTTTTGCTACCAAGAGACCGCGTTTATGATCTTCTACAGGAAGTTTGCAGGGGTTCTACAGGATGTTTCAGAACTTCTACAAGATGTTCAGTAATTCCTACAGGATGTTCTACAATCGGATTTTTGGGTGATGGGTGAGTGGAAGAGGCTGCATGGGTGGATAGGGAGGTAGGAGAGGGGTTTGTAATGACTTAGTGCCAGAGAGATGAGGTGATGAGGGGGTGTGCTAAGCTAGTTTGTCTAAAGGAGGGTAGAGGGAATGGAAGGCTGAAAAGGTAGGATAACGTGGGTAGTAGAGTAGCTGAGAGACAAGGGGTCTAATTGGGAGATGAGTAGTTGGCCTGGGCAAGGCTTAGAAGGATGAGAAGGTGAGGGAGTAGCACTGCACAGTGTAAACTGAACCAAATCATCCACGTCCTGCACATAATCAAAACATTCTTAACTGTTTAATGGAACCAATGAACAACAACGTTATTCTTAAGGAAAACCATGTATGGTACTGAAGCAAGGAAACATTCCAAGAGGTCTGAACGCATGGACAACTTCTACAAACAAAAATATTGCACCACAGATTGCATGTATTCGTAAACCAATGTTTTTTGGTGGGTAGCACTGTCTGCAATTCCAGCCCCTAGAAAGAGGTGAAAATGAGTGTGCAGGCAACCCTTTTCTAGAATTTTTATCAACTCCAATCTCTTCACTCTATTCTAAACAGCTGAAGCAACTCTGTCTTATAACAATGACCTACTTAACCACACCAAGAAATCTAACTCAGCAAACTATGTTTCAAATGCATGTAAAGAAAAACCATAATGCTGAAAGAAAAGATAACAATACAGAAGAAGGAGGCCTTAGGCTCTCAGGTTGGGCCCAACCCCGAGAGCTATGGCTCCTTTAAAAGCTCAGAACTGAGATCAAATCCGACTGCTTTCCATTAAAAAATAATAATCATAAGTCAAATAGCATGCCAATGATGGCTACAAAAGAGAAAAACTAAGCTAGCAGCTCGTAATGCAGGATGTGCAACAATGTTTCAAAAGTCCCTTTCGAAGGCTAAAGCCTTATCATTTATACATCACGAGGCCCCAAGCTGGCCTCCTAAATCAGTGGGACTTGGCTGACCAAACTAGGAGTGAACTGCTGCTTCCTCAAAATCTGTTTGGTTGTCTTCTAATCCGGTTGTGGTGGCTGCTGGAGCTCGGAGTTGGGGGTGAAGATCCCGAGGAAGGCCATTTAATGCTGTGGACAACCCTCCTACGAATCCTCAACCCCATCTTGGCTGTCTCCTAGTCCTTATCTGCTCAGTTTTGTTCCAATCATGTGTCAAAAAAACCTGAAATGAGCACGTGTTAGCCACCTAGGAATAGTGACTGCCCTTATTCGTACAAATGACATAAACATACTAAAAAATGATGCATAAGTTATGAAAAATGAAGGATTGAGCAAAGGTAGTTAGGCCAAATGAGCCCAAAATGTTACCAAATTTGGGGCTCATCAGGATCTATTCTTCTATTCTGCAACTCTATTTTGTTCTAGTTTATATGGGACTATCATATCCCTCTTAATCCATGATCCTTATAGAATACTATATTTTCCTTAGATGTATACCCTCCTCCATTATCGGACCTGTGTATCTTGATTCGTCTTTCTATAAGGTTCTCTACTTCAACTTTGAATTCTTGAAATTTTGTAAATACTTCATCCTTGGTTTTCATTAAGTAAACCTAGGTCTTTCTTGAATGATCATCTATAAATGTGACATAATATAGATGTCCTCCAAGAGATTTAGGAGTCATATGGTTGCATACATTCGAGTGAATAATATCCAATATTTCTTTTGACCGCGAAGTGTTGCTTCCAAATGGTCTTTTGGTATTATTTCCTAATGCACATCCCTTGCATACTCCTTTGTGATATTATTTTAATTCAGGTATTCCATCTACTATTGAGCTTAGATATGGAATAATTTTGAAATGAAAATGACCAAATCTTCTATGCCAAAGTTTAGATGGGGTAATTTCAATGAGGACTAAGGCTTGGGCTAAAGAAGACATCAGTTTGTAAAGTATTCCTTCTCGAATGCCAATGACCTTAGTTTTCTATATACTTGAGTCTTTACTCCATACAACAACCTTTCCATCAATGAAAGCTACTCTATCACCCTTATCTTCTAAAATTTAAATGGAAAGTAAGTTCTTATGCAAACTTGGAACAAATTCCATTCACCAACTC
The DNA here is from genome assembly GCA_031772625.1 of Pinus tabuliformis. Lineage (NCBI taxonomy): Eukaryota > Viridiplantae > Streptophyta > Pinopsida > Pinales > Pinaceae > Pinus > Pinus tabuliformis. The sequence goes on from CM062805.1 coordinate 869,996,379, forward strand.
TATAGAGGTCGATCCAATACCTCTTATGGGATAACTCTTGTTATCTCCAAGTTACATTGAATAAGTGGATTTTCATTTTGATAAGGTCTTCAATTGTTTGGGATGGCCATTCATGTGTCTTGATGCACCACTATCAATTACCCACATATTTTCATCTTGGAATGTGCCAGAAAGAGTCGAGAAGAGACTTTCATCCTTTTCCTTGATTGATGCCTTCTTTGAAGAAAATAAGAGACTCCATGTTTTCTTAATATCTTTCTTGAAATGGATTTCTATCTTGGAACACTTCTTGATGAAATTCTTCAATTTATAGGAGATCTTCAAGATTCCCCTAGCTAACCTTAGCTCTAAAACCATGTTGAGAATTCAATAGGGTAATGAATATGTTAATTCTCTTCAACTTGATAACTGATTGTGTTGCCTTTTTACTTATTACATTTGTTCCTTATTATTATAATGTGAGAAAAATCAAACAACTACAAAAAAATAAGAACAGTGACACAGTATATAGGCTACAAGCCAGGGCCAAAATCCCTCCTCTTAAGGGGAAAACCCTTAAATCTCTTCTTATAGATCTTTCAATTGATGAATGCCAAGACCTTATGACTTAGACCAATACCCTCCAATATAAATATCAACCAATTTAGATAATGTGCAAACCTTGTACTAGCCAAACCTAGTTAAATCTCTTCGGTTTGCACCAACTCGGCCTCCTGCTATAAGAACTTCGACCTCCTACTACAGATTTGAAATTTTGACTTCCTTGCAACTGTTGAAACTGTTGCTTCCACGCGTGGGAACTTTGATCTTCTTCCTAGAGCATTATTTTGTCGTTCACTTGCCTTACCTTGTGACTTAGGGCATGAGAGACACCCTTAGTAGCCTTCACTTTCCTTCTTTCCTTCCTTCCTTCCAAAATCGATATAGATGAAATCCTTGTGTAGAAACCCTAGCTTTCTCTAACACGTGAGAGAGAGAGAGAGAACTAGACAAAAACACTTCATCCTTCTTCGACCTCTTCTTTTTCCTTCTTTTCGTCCTCTTCTTAGTCCTATTTTTTGCATAGAATGAGATATGAGTGAGTGTGTGTTTGGAGGAAAAGTTCCTCTTTATATGGGCTTCTTCAAGGAGTAGACATGGCTCTTCAATTAGGCTGACTTGACTGCTTCTAGGCCGATTTGACCTTGGAGGGTATTCCGACTCTTTAAAGACAAAAATAATTTTCCTTTACAAGTTACAATGTGCCCATTGGGGTCTTCAATATATGACAATGACTATTTTGACTTCTATACCTAGGACAAACCCTAGAAGCACTCAATGGGTGCTTGACCTATAAAATAAAAGAACCTGAGAATGAAAACCATGCTCCAATTATGATAATAATAATAATTTCCTTTCATTTTATAATTTACAAAAATATATTTTATACTTATGAAGACTGAACCTAGTTACACATTTTTCAACAACATGTTCACTGTACAAGCAATGGAACAATAAGAAGTGGCTACGTGACACCTCAAATTAGGCCATATAACCTTCAAATATGCAGAAAATCAACTCCCTTTTTATCTTATAAGCTTGGTTTTTATGAGGAACATATTGTTACATGAGGCATACATTTTATTTATGGTTTGTTTTTATATATGGTTAATACCATATATATTTAAATATATGCAACAAATGAACTGTTTGTTTATAAACCAAAAAGGAGCATAGAAAAATTTAGGGACGAAATTTCGCCCATGGGCGAAATTAGGAGCTTATTTATTTTGGTTCGACAAATTTTGTACAAATAGGGGTTTGAATATGCATCACCCAATATTATTTAAAAAATAATAGTTGTAAACCATTAGCCCATGGGACTTTGATGGGGAGAGTTCAAAAAATTATTTATCCTTGCAAAATTCAAACTATATTCTCCCATTCGCCCTATTTTTATGGTAATGGAAACTATCAAGATATATTTCACCCAATTTTTATGGGAATACCAATTATTTGGATTTTTTTCTCCTCGTGGAATTTATTTTCACTCTATTATATTTTTCTATTAAAGCCAAAATTGTTGGAATTTTTTTTTTCACTAAAATGTATCCCGCACTTCATGGAATGTGGAATCATGGCTTTATAGGAATTGGGGGTTTATATGAAATCCATTCCATCACTATTTAAACAAACATTGCAATGTAGATATTGTAGGAATTTACAGGGTAAGTTCCTCAGACAGAACACCAAAGGACACCGCTCACAACAGATCACAGATCAATACACCAGTACTTTTGACGTGGTTAAAACCCTCAAAGAGGGAAACAGTCCACGGCCTGAGCCAACGCAGCCACTTCAGGCAATTTATTAATAAAAGAATGAAAATTTACATAAGCTTCTCTCATGCACAGTTAACCTACAAATGACCCTCCATGCTCTTTAAATAGAGATCATGGACCAATTGGGTGTTAAGCCACGGATCAAGTGTCGGTAATACCGAGGAGAGAATGAACCGTCGGATCACTACATATCGTGACCGTCAGACTGTAAGTTACAAAATGTACATAGTAAAGAAACACACTTTACCTAACTCTATACTAGACCAAGTTATACTTAACTATTTCCTATGTGTCGGAATATCCTAACATCCCCCCTTAAGAACAACTTGGGATAGGATTGAAGGATTTACAAATGTGACACAATAGGAGAAGGAAAGAGGCACTAGATCCTATCCCCCCTTAGTGACAACTTCCTGAACTCCAACCATAAATCGAAGTTTAGTGAACTTCGCCTCTGTGAGAGCCTTTGTAAAGATGTCTGCAACTTGATCATCTATTGAACAATATTGCACTTCAAGAATATGGTCATGAATGAGCTTTCTGATGAAGTACATGTGCATTTCAATGTGTTTACTGCGCTGATGTTGGACTGGATCTTTGCATAGTTGAATGGCACTTTGATTATCACACCAAAGTGTAGTCGGATGCTGCTGCTGAAAGCCAAACTCTAACAGGATCTGACGAAGCCACAAGGCTTCCTTACTAGCTTCTACAGCACCATGATACTCTGCTTCTACTGAAGAAAGAGAAATGGCACCTTGTTTCTTGCAAGCCCATGTAATAGGTCCTGAACCAAGAGTGAACACATAACCTGCAGTAGACTTCCGATCATCAGGGTCACCAACCCAATCGGAATCAATGAAACCAACCAATAGAGGAGCTGCTTCGGCACTGTAATGAATCCCAAATTGAATTGTACCTTGAACATAATGAAGTATTCTTTTAGTTGCTTTCCAATTACTTTCACGTGGGTTTTGTATAAACCGAGCAATAAGGCCAATAGCAAAGGAAAGGTCGGGACGAGTATGGGTTAGATACAAGATTTTTCCTACAAGTTGACGGTATAAGGTAGCATCAACTTCAGGAGAAGTACAAGTGACTGAAAGTTTGACTCCAGACTGAAAGGGAGAAGGGGTTGGCTTACAGTCTTCCATGTGAAAATGGCGTAGAATATCACATGCATACTTGGACTGGGAAAGGGAAATACCTTCCTTGGATTGCAAGACTTGAAGACCAAGAAAATAATGTAAGTGTCCTAAGTCTGTCATTTCAAACTTCCTTTTAAGGCTAGACTTCACATGGTTTATAAGGTTGGGATCACTACCATTCAGGATAAGATCATCAACATAAAGAACAAGGATGATAAGAGACTTGCCCACTTTCTTGGTGTAGATAGTATTGTCAGAATGACACCTAGAAAAGCCATTTTCTAAAAGAAAGTTATCCATTTTGGCATACCAAGCTCGAGGAGCTTGCTTGAGACCATAAAGGGATTTCTTAAGCTGACCTACAAGGATGGAGTCTATTTGTATAAAGCCAATAGGTTGTTCCATATAGATTTCTTCATGCAAGTCCCCATGCAAGAAGGCAGATTTAACAACCATCTGATGGACTTCCCATTTGAGAGAGGCAGCAAGGGAAAGAACAAGGCGGATAGAGTTCATTTTGGAAACAAGGGAGAAGGTTTCAGTGTAGCCAATGCCTTCAACTTGTGAAAAACACTTAGCAACAAGACGGGCTATATGTTTATCAACTTTCCCATCTGGTCCATACTTGGTTCTGTAAACCCATTTGCATATAACAAGTTTTCATCCCTTTGGTAGAGGAACAAGATCCCATGTATCATTTGCCAATAATGAATGATATTCTTCATTCATAGCTACTTCCCAATCTGGATGGCCTGAAGCTTCTGCAAAGGTGTCAAGATCATAATCCACTGAAGCTTGAGCCAATAAAGAAGAGGCTCTATCAAACTGAGAACGTGTATGTCGCTGATCAGTAGGATCACCGATAAGATCACCTGCTGCATCCCGAGTAGCACGGACCCATTTTGGAAGATGAGGAGCTGAAGGAGGATCCTGAGAAGGTGGGGGAGGATTTTCATCCTCGCTTTCATCATCTGAAGAAGAAATATTTCAAAAGTAGAAGAGATAGGGAGAGGTGGCACATCCGCCGAACTAGGCTTGCAGGCCGATATATTTTCAGCAAACTTTACATCTCTTCTAATGATAACATTTTTGGAATTAAGTGGAATAAGTCTATATCCTCTGACATCTTCAGAATATCCAACAAAAATACATTTTTCACTCTTAGATTCTAAAGCTTTATGTTTCTCATCTAGAATATGGGCCCATGCTTCACTTCTAAAAACACGAAAGTGACTTACATATGGGTTGATTGAGCTCCATGCTTCTTCTGGAGTGATATTCTTTAAAACCTTAGTAGGAGTGCGATTTATTATGTAATTTGCACAGTTAATTGCTTCTGCCCAATAATTAAGACTAAGTTCTTTAGATTGAAGCATACAATTAGCCATTTCCTTTAAGGTGCGATTCTTCCTTTCAGCTACACCATTTTGTTGTGGAGTATATGGAACAGTATGTTGCATTTGAATTCCATTCTCAGTGCAAAAGTTGATGAATTTTTTTTTAACATATTCTCCGCCATTCTCAGATCTTAGCTTAAGAATTTGATGTCCCGATTTTTTTTCAACAAAGGCCTTAAAGGCCAAGAACATGTTAAATACTTCACTATTGAGTTTTAAGAAGTATACCCAAGTGCATCTGGAGAAATCATCAATGAAAGTTAAGAAATACTTGTAGCCAGAGAAGGAAACAACTAGAAGTGGACCACATAAATCACTATGCACAAGTTGTAAAGGGGCTGAGGCGTGCCAAGAGGCACGTTTTTCAAAACTGTCCCAATGATTTTTTCCGAGTACACATCTGGAACAAAAACCATCTCTGTAAGATACCATTGGAAGACCTGTCACCATATTTTCTTTACATAGATTCTGAAGAGAGCGATAGTTTAAGTGACCAAATCACTCATGCCAAAGTTTGCTCACTTCATCATTATGAGCAACAAATACTGAGGGAAGATTTGATGACCCAAAACTGTGAAACTTATACAACCTTTTAGAATCATCAGCAATGCCAGTAGCTAAAAATCTGTCTAGGATCTCTTAGGCCCTTAATTACAACATCGTGAGGTGAAAATTAAACGATTTTACCTTCACCTGAATGAGTTATCTGATATACAAATAGAAGGTTGCAGGTAAGGTTGGAACACATAATACATCATTAAACTGACCATTGTCTATATGCACAGTTCCAGTCCCTACAACACTAAGAGATCTATCATCACCAACATATATATTTTTGGTGTTACAATCATTTAAAGAAGAAAACATGGCTTTGTTTTTGGCCATGTGATAAGAAGCTCCAGAATCAATGAGCCACTCATGAGAATGAGAAGAAGAAGATACATTTAGTGCATAGCCAGACCGAGATGCTTGACAACCACATGCAGAAAGTGCCATTCCTGAAGATGAAGTTGAAGTTGAAGAGTGCTCAAAATGGATGTTATGCTTCTTCATTGCTGCTTCCAAGGCTTCCATCTTCTTAAAGCATTTGGATTCTAAGTGGCCATCTCGATTACAAAAGTTGAAATGTCTATCAGTCTTCTTCCCTTTGTTTTTATTTGTCTTATCATTTTGTTGAAATGATTTTTCATTTTGAGGCTGAAATTGCTTAGGACCCTTGTTTGGTTTAGGACCATTCCTTTTAGGATACAACTTCTTAGGATTCTTTGGATTTGGGTGCGACGAAAGGCCGAGTCAAGTGCGACAAAAGGCAAGACTTGGCGAAATAAGGAGAGATGGTTTATACCATGACTTGGAACGTTATGCGATGGGTTGGCCGACCTATGGAAGAGGCCAAGGCCGACTTAAACATGGCATGCGAGAGGGGTGTGTGGGCGGTCGGCTGGACAGCTCACCCACGCACAAGGCAACATATATATTGGAGCGTTGGAGCTCATTTGCATCAACTCATTCGACTTGGACATCTTCGCAAGAGCTCAAGGAGGAAGGACAAGTGTGCATTTTTGGAGGGATATGCGCATAGCTCATGCGCACTTCATGAAGGCGCTCACTTGGTGACACTTGGAGTTGGTCGAAGGTTGGGCAAGGTGTGTCCGGGGTCGTTTTGAAGTGCCGGTTGTGCCAGGACTTGCCGTGGGTGTCTTGGTGGCTCGAGTGAGCACCCGCCCATCGTGTAAGGTGTGCACAAGGTTGTAAAAGGCAGGGTTGCCTCTGATTGTAAAATTGGCTAAGTATGAGACTTGATCTTGCCAAGACATACTTGTATATTGTAAATTGATGTTCTTAATATATTATCGGGCAGACTCATATTACAGGGAGTTGCCCCTCCCTTTATACTGTGAAATTATTGTTCTCTTTTATAATTGCTGATGATAATGAATGAGTATGGGTGTTCATTAGTATAAAGAATAAACATAATATTTCTTGGTTGCGAAACACAAACTAAGTAAGGAAAAAGTGTAATAGGTGTAGTCCACGAACATTAGTATTGGTGAAAAGAAAGTGTTCGGTGGTGCCGCACCTCGCTATAAGCGGTTGGAAGACTACTGCAGGTGTAGGGGCGTGACACTCCCCCTCTCTCCCCATCCCTTTCCCCTTCCTCACCCACCCGACCCTCACCCCATCCCCCTCCTCCCCCGCCCCCACACTCACCCACTCAACTGGGGAGGGGAGGGAGAGAGGTGGAGGGGAGTTGAGTGAGGGAGTGCAAGTGCGGGAGGGTGAGCGGGGTGGGGTGGAGGTCGGGTGGGTGAGGAAGTGCAGGGGAAGGAAGGATAGCGGGATGGGGTGCGGATCTAGTGCATCAATTAAAATATGTTTTTCTTAATTGCATTTTAGATATGTTTTTTAATTGTTTTTTAATATGTGTTTTTTTTAATTAATTGACTTTTTTAAATTTTTCTTTAATTGTTTTATTTTTTATTTTTTTTAATTGTTTATTTTTTATTTTCTTTTTCATTTTTTAATCTTTTTAATTTTTAAATTTAAATTTAAGTGTTTTTTTTATTTTTTTTTGAATATATATATATATATATATATATATATATATATATATATATATATATATATATATATTATTTTTATTTTTATAATTTCACTTTTTATTTTTAAATTTAAATATTTTTTAATTTTTTTTTTTATAATTTGTATTTTTATAATTTCACTTTTTATTTTTAAATTTAAATATTTTTTAATTTTTTTTTTTATAATTTGTATTTTATAATATAATTTTTTTTTTTAATTATATATATATATATATATATATATATATATATATATATATATATATATATATATATCGGTGTTAAACAAGGTTTCCCCCTCTCCCCTACCCTATTTGGCATTTACATCGACAAGCTCGAAGGTTATTTAGAGGAAGTAGGATGTGCTGGCACGATCTTAGCTAGGATAGTCATCATCCTTCTTCTCTATGCTGACTATATTGTTCTTCTCGCAAGGTGCCCATCTGACTTTGATAAGAAACTTAGGCTTATTAAGGATTTCTACTCTACCATGGGTATGACTTTTAACACTGACAAAACAAAAGTTATGATTATCAAATCCAAGAAGGACACTTACACTAATTTTAAGTATGACAATAATAACTTGGAGGAAGTGTATTCTTACAAGTACCTAGGAATTGATATTCATCACAAGCTCAATTGGAACCATAGCATCGAGAAAATGATTAATGGGGGGTGGAAAGCTTATTTTGGTCTTGAAAATAATTGTAAAATGGCAAACCTCGTAATGTGGGATAAAAAGAAGTTCCTCTTTGAAACTTTAGTCACTCTTGTTATCCTATATGGATGTGAGGTTTGGGGTTGCAGCATCTCTAGAGAATCCTGGAGAAAGATTGAGCAAATCCAGAAGTGTTTTATAACGTATAACCTGAAAATTAAAAGCAATACACCCTATCCTATTCTCCTTATAGAAGTAGGTCTTGCCCCTATCGAGAGCCTAGCTATGATTAGGCTTTTGTTGTACAAGCACAAACTCAATAACATAGGAGATCATAGACTTCCTAAGCTAGCTTTAAATTCTAGCCAAAACCACCTAAGGCTCAAACAGGGGTGGTATAAAGACACGAGGGCCTGGTTAAACTATTAGGAGATCAACGAGAATGATGCATTGTAAAACATTAATAACATTAAAAATATTGTTACTTCTAAGTTCAAAGAAAAAATGTGGTGTGAGAAAGATTTAGCGGCTAAAAGAAAATTAAGCTATTATAAGAAGGTCATCAACCCTACCCTAGAAGATCAAAAGTATCTCTCTATTTTAACTAGCTCAAAGAAGAAAATTGATATAGCAAAGATTAGAACGAACTCTCATGAGCTCCATAGTGAAACAAGTCGTTGGGCAGTGCCTAAAACACCATAGATGGAAAGGATGTGCCATCTCTGTGAGAATAGGAACATCGAGGATGAAAACCACTTCCTCTTAGAGTGCCCCGTGTACAACCACATTAGATCTCAGTTTCATAATTTTTGTTGCAATAATGACCTTCCTAGCCTTTTATGATGTCAAAATTATAGTGAGCTCGAGAGGCTTCTCTCCAAACTTTTTGAGCATAGGAATAAAATCTTCAATCAAACTAAATAATTTGTTTCTTTAAGTCCGATAGACCAAAGTTTGGTCTCAGTGGACGTTAACCACCATCATCATCATATATATATATATATATATATATATATATATATATATATATATATATAATTTTAATTCTAAATTTATTTTTTTAATTGTTTTGATTCTTTTTGCTATTATTTTTATTTTTATTTTTTATTTTTTGATAATTATTTAACATTTTTTAAATGATGTTTTATATTTTAATTTTATTTTTTTTAACTTAAAAAATGTCATTTTTTTTAAATTTTATTTATTTTTTCTTATATTATATATATTTTTTAATCTTTTGTTTGTTTATTTTTTATATTTTTTTATTTATTTTTTGTTTTATTTATTTATTTTTTATTTAAATTTTACATTTTTACAAGTTAATTTTGATTTTATTTTTTTACCTTTTTATGGTTTTTTTGTCTTTTTTTGTCTATTTTTTTTATGAAATTTAACTTATTTTCTGCCATGAATTTTTTTTTTGAAGTTTTTAATTTTATTTAATGTTGTATTTATTTATTTATTTATTTTTAAATTCTACATGGTATGCTTAATTTTTTTTACATTTTATAGGTTTTTTTTATGTTATTACTATATATTTTTTATATTTGATTTTTTTGTCATGTTTTTTTTCAATATTCGAATTTTTTATTTTCTTTTGATTTTTTGTGTGTTTTTTTTTTTTAATATTTGAATTTTTTCATTTCTATATATTTTTTATATTTGATTTTTTTTGTCATTTTTTTATGTTTTATTACCTTTTTCTTTTTTTCTTTTTTTCCAATATTTGAATTTTTGTTTACTTATTTATCTTTCTTTATATATATATATATATATATATATATATATATATATATATATATATGTTTACTTATTTATCTTTCTTATATATATAGGGTATGTGATGCTTTTCTAGCAACCCGATCCCACTATGTGCAATTTGATAGTTGATTCTAAATTTTTCGTTATAATGAGTCGAGTCTGCCCCACAATGTGTTAATTTCATGGTTGGTCTTTAAGTTTTCATAACAATGGGTTGAGCTCACCTACACTGTGTGTCAATTTGATAATTGATTTTTAAATTTTTTTCGCAATGTATCAAATTGTCTTAGGCTAAGATTTCAAAATCGCTATACATTTAGCATTTAAAAAAATTACTCTTGGTATAATAACTCTTTATTCAGGTGTTCATTTTTAAAGTTTTTTAGTCATTAAATTTTTCCATAATGTCATGCTTGAAATATTTTGAAAATTTACGATTGTTTTGTAGTCATAATCTTTGGTTTTAATTCCATAGATGAAAATTTGTCAAGATTTTTAATGTTTTTCGAAGTCGGGATATTTTATCTTTAATGTAATGATTGAAAACAATTATAAATATTTTTTCTTAGCACCATGCTTGAAAATTGTTGGAATTTTAAGGTTTTTCAAAGAAGTGATATTTCAAATTTAATGTCATGCTTAAAAATAGTTGGAATTTTAAGGGTTTCAAAGACGTGATATTTTATAGTAAATGTCATGCTTGAAAATCATTGGAAATTTAAAGTTTTTCAGAGTCACGATATTTTGTTTTTAACGTCATTACTAAAAAATGTTGAAAATGTACCCTGACAAAAAAAAAAAAATGTTATTCTGGCATCAACACATTTTGATTTCAAGGTGTTTTTTTGCACCAAAAAAAATGGATTTTATTTTTTTTTACTATTATTTTTTTAAAAATATTGAAAATTTACTCTAAAAAAACAAACAAACAAACAACAAAAACAAAAAAACAACGTTATTCCGACATCAACATTTTTCGATTTCAAGGTGTTTTTTTATGTTTTTTTTTGGATTTTTGGGCTCGAGTGCCCATTTTGAGGTAATAGTTTCCGTTTGATCAGTAACTATGTTATAATTGACGTATGACGCATTTAGACTAGCAGCATGTGCATTTATAAAAACATGAAATGAAGTCTTTCTTTTCTTTTGCTTCCCTAGCATTTTATTTTCCTCTTGCCTTCTTTATTTAGGCCAGCTAACACCTAACATTTTATTGATGTGGATGCCTATAAAACATTAAATTGGCCTAACATTTTAACTTTTCTTTCTTTTGCATCCATATCCTAACTTAACATTTTAAAATTATTTTGACTAACATAATAACTTATCAAAACTAGATAATGTTAAAACACTTGCAACCTATATCATGTGTGTTTGTGTACTATTGTTCTTCTTGTTCTTGGTAGTTGTTTGATGATAAACAAACATATTAATAAGAGCAAGTTAATAAGTAATAAAAAGTAAAAAGATATCATAAGAAATTATCATAGAAAGATAAATAATCCCAACCACTGCCCTATAGATTTCTCAACACTTATTACTCTCGGATTGAGGCAAGGAATGTGCTCCCTATCCACCTTTCACTAGTCCTATTCTTTGAACTAAAGGCAGAAAGGGGTAGAACCCTTAGGTGGATTTATATTTCAAAATCTAAAGGGGTTGTTGATGTTGGTATCATGGAGGAGAAGATGAAAAGTATGGGAGAAGAAATGGCCAACCTCGGATTTCATGACGCTAACATAAGAGATTGTTTGGAGGAGGAAAACAAGAATTCGAGAACCCAACTGCAATAAACACAAATTGTTGCAGGAAAAAAAAATAGTTTGCCACTATGGTTAATCTCACCTTAGAAGATATAATTTGCAGACACCCCTCAAAGACTTATTCTTTAATTTTAAAATATCAATGGTGTCAATTTTAGATTAAAATATTGGCACGAAAAGATTCCCTTCCCCTTTACAACATGGGATGCCAGACAAACCATTAGTAGGATGAATGAAGAACAACAACAAAAATGAAAATGAATAAGTTTCTCAATGGATGACCAGTTGTTTCAGTAGGGGGATATGATGGGCCTCCCAAATAGGTACAAGTTATGGCCCATCTAGCCTTTCCTAAGCACATTCAACATTTCCTTTTGCACTTAATAATTTATTTTTCAGCTTTAATATGTTCTTAAGAAGTTTAAAAGATTATTGTGATATCTTGTGTGACTAATGCATTTGTTATAAAGGATATTGAAAATATTTTATGATGATCATGCGAGACTCCAACAAAGAGAAAATTATGGGGCTTATCCGTCGTTAAAGGATGGTCAAAACTCGATTGGCTCAAGGCCATTGACACTTCCCTGTAGTTTCGAAGTCATCGGGGAACTAGATCCTATTTTCTAGAGTTTTTCAAGGGAAGCACCCCTCTTTTCAAGAACGATGTTCCTCAACGGTTTTTATATAAATAAGGGGCATGAGTAGCCCATTAAGGATTCAAACTTTTGGAGGTTATAATCAGCAGTAGTAAAGGTTTTTTGCCTAATATTTTCAAGTTTGTAATATCTCATGTATGAGCACGTTTCTTGATTAATGAGAAGCACTCTTTGGTTTTTAGAATAATTTTCTTTAGGGACTTGAGTTTTCATGGGTTAAGGCCCAACTCAGGTGTTTAAGCCCCCATTCTTGTATTCTTAATTTCCATGCATTAATCCAATTATACATTTCTACAAACCTATCTTTGAAAATATTGTCTTTGCAAAGTTAGTGAATGAGCTTGCCTATAAGTTTATTTATGCATCTTGCTTTGATGAATTTAACAATAAATTATCTTATGTAGTGATATTATTTTCATTCATAAGTTCAACTCTTTGCTTTTGTTATTAATATTGTTTTTTGCAGTTAGTTAGTTTATCAATTCACTTATGCATTCTGCTTTAAGTTTATATAATAATGCTTCATTTAGACAACAATTTTTTGATATAGTTGGTACTCTTTTATTGCACTTATCTTACTAAGATCATTATCTCTTTTCTTACTGTCATACATTTATGCACTCTGTTAGTGCATGAATTTCTGTCTTCACAGGCCTACAAGATGCTCTAGATTTGCCTATTTGTTGCATGAATTGATCCAACAAAGGTCCTACACTTGGGAAATACTTCTTGACCCTTCTCTAACCCTCATTTGTAGGAATTTACAGGGTAAGTTCCTCAGAAAGAACACCAAAAGGACACCGCTCACAACCAGATCACAGATCAATACACCAGTATTTTTGACGTGGTTAAAACCCTCAAAGAGGGAAACAGTCCACGGCCTGAGCCAACGCAGCCACTTCAGGCAATTTATTAATCAAAGAATGAAAATTTACATAAGCTTCTCTCATGCACGGATTACCCTACAAATGACCCTCCATGCGCTTTAAATAGAATTCATGGACCAATCGGATGTCAAGCCACGGATCAAGTGTCGGTAATACCGAGGAGAGAATGATCCGTCGGATCACTACATATCGTGACCGTCGGATTGTAAGTTACAAAATGTACAACGGTAAAGAAACACACTTTACCTAACTCTATACCTAACTCTACACTAGACCAAGTTGTACTTAACTATTTCCTATGTGTCGGAATATCCTAACATCCCCCCTTAAGAACAACTTGGGATAGGATTGAAGGATTTACAAATATGACACAATAGGAGAAGGAAGGAGGCACTAGAGCCTATCCCCCCTTAGTGACAACTTGCTGAACTCCAACCATAAATCGAAGTTTAGTGAACTTCGCCTCTGTGAGAGCCTTTGTGAAGATGTCTGCAACTTGATCATCTGTTGAACAATATTGCACTTCAAGAACATGGTCATGAATGAGCTTTCTGATGAAGTGCATGTGCAGTTCAATGTGTTTTCTGCACTGATGTTGGACTGGATCTTTGCATAGCTGAATGGCACTTTGATTATCACACCAAAGTGTAGTCGGATGCTGCTGCTCAAAGCCAAACTCTGACAGGATCTGACGAAGCCACAAGGCTTCCTTACTAGCTTCTACGACACCACGATACTCTGCTTCTGCTGATGAAAGAGAAATGGCACCCTGTTTCTTGCAAGCCCATGTAATAGGTCCTGAACCAAGAGTGAAGACATAACCGGCAGTAGACTTCCGATCATCAGGGTCACCAGCCCAATCGAAATCAGTGAAACCAACCAATAGAGGAGATGCTTTGGCACTGTAATGAATCCCAAACTGAACTGTACCTTGAACATAACGAAGTATTCTTTTAGCTGCTTTCCAATGACTTTCATGGGGGTTTTGCATGAACCGAGCAACAAGGCCAACAGCAAAGGAAAGGTCAGGACGAGTATGGGTTAGATACAAAAGTTTTCCTACAAGTTGACGGTATAGGGTAGCATCAACTTCAGGAGAAGTGCAAGTGACTGAGAGTTTGACTCCAGACTGAAAGGGAGAAGGGGCTGGATTACAGTCTTCCATGTGAAAATGACGTAGAATATCACAAGCATACTTGGACTGGGAAAGGGAAATACCCTCCTTGGATTGCAAGACTTGAAGACCGAGAAAATAGTGTAAGTGTCCTAAGTCTGTCATTTCAAATTTCCTTTTGAGGCTAGACTTCACATGGTTTATAAGGTTAGGATCACTACCAGTAAGGATAAGATCATCAACATAAAGAACAAGGATGATAAGAGAGTTTCCCACTTTCTTAGTGTAGACAGTATTGTCAGAATGACACCTAGAAAAGCCAGATTCTAAAAGAAAGCTATCCATTTTGGCATACCAAGCCCGAGGAGCTTGCTTGAGACCATAAAGGGATTTCTTAAGTCGACAAACAAGGCTGGAGTCTGTTTGTATGAAGCCAATGGGTTGTTCCATATAGATTTCTTCATGCAAGTCCCCATGCAAGAAGGCAGATTTAACATCCATCTGATGGACTTCCCATTTGAAAGAGGCAGCAAGGGAAAGAACAAGGTGGATAGAGTTCATTTTGGCAACAGGGGAGAAGGTTTCAGTGTAGTCAATGCCTTCAACCTGTGAAAAGCCCTTAGCAACAAGACGAGCTTTATGTTTATCAACTTTCCCATCTGGTCCATACTTGGTTCTGTAAACCCATTTGCATCGAACAAGTTTTCGTCCCTTTGGTAAAGGAACAAGATCCCATGTATCATTTGCCAATAATGAATGATATTCTTCATTCATAGCTGCTTCCCAATCTGGATGGCCTGAAGCTTCTGCAAAGGTGTCAGGATCATAGTTTACTGGAGCTTGAGCCAGTAAAGAAGAGGCTCTCTCGAGCTGAGAACGTGTGCGTCGCTGATCTGTAGGATCACCGGCAAGATCACCTACTGCATCTCGAGTAGCACGAACCCATTTTGGAAGCTCAGGAGCTGAAGGAGGATCCTGAGATGGTGGGGGAGGATTGTCATCCTCACTTTCATCATCTGAAGAAGAAATGTTTTCAAAGGTAGAAGAGATAGGGAGAGGTGGCACATCCGCCGGACTAGGCTCGCAGGCCGATATATTTTCATCAAATTTTACATCTCTTCCAATGATAACATTTTTGGACTTAAATGGAATAAGTCTATAGCCTTTGACATCTTCAGAATATCCAACAAAAGTACATTTTTCACTCTTAGGTTCTAAAGCTTTATGCTTTTCATCTGGAATATGGGCCCACGCTTCACTTCCAAAAACACGAAAGTGACTTACATCTGGTTTGATTGAGCTCCATGCTTCTTCTGGAGTGATATTCTTTAAAGCCTTAGTAGGAGTGCGATTTATTATGTAATTTTCACAGTTAATTGCTTCTGCCCAAAAACTAAGACCAAGTCCTTTAGATTGTAGCATACAATTAGCCATTTCCTTTAAGGTGCGATTCTTCCTTTCAGCTACACCATTTTGTTGTGGAGTATATGGAACAGTATGTTGCATTTGAATTCCATTCTCAGTGCAATAGTTGATGAATGTGTTTTTAACATATTCTCCGCCATTATCAGATCTTAACTTAAGAATTTGATGTCCATATTGTTTTTCAACAAAGGCCTTGAAGGCCAAAAAAGTGTTAAATACTTCACTCTTGAGTTTTAAGAAGTATACCCAAGTGCGTCTGGAGAAATCATCAATGAAAGTTAAGAAATACTTGCAACCAGAGAATGACACAACTAGAAGTGGACCACATAAATCACTATGCACAAGCTGTAAAGGGGCTAAGGCGTGCCAAGAGGCACGTTTTTCAAAACTGTCCCGATGATGTTTTCCGAGTACACATACGGAACAAACACCATCTCTGCAAGATACCATAGGAAGACCTGTCACCATATTTTCTTTACATAGATGCTGAAGGGAGCGATAGTTTAAGTGACCAAATCGCTCATGCCAAAGTTTGCTCACTTCATCGTTATGAGCAACAAATACTGAGGGAAGATTTGATGACCCAAAGTTGTGAAACTTATACAACCTTGTAGAATCATCAGCAATGCCAGTAGCCAAAATCTGTTTAGGATCTTTTAAGTCCTTGATTACAACATCATGAGGTGAAAATTCAACGATTTTACCTTCACCTGAATGAGTTATCTGATAGACAGATAGAAGGTTGCAGGATAAGGTTGGAACACATAATACATCATTAAACTGACCATTGTCTAGATGAACAGTTCCAGTCCCTACAACATTAAGAGATCTATCATCACCAACATAGATATTTTTGGTGTTACAGTCATTTAAAGAAGAAAACATGGCTTTGTTTTTGGCCATGTGATAAGAAGCTCCAGAATCAATGAGCCACTCATGAGAATGAGAAGAAGAAGATACATTTAATGCATAACCAGACCGAGATGATTGACAACCACATGCAGAAAGTGTCATTCCTGAAGATGAAGTTGAAGTTGAAGATTGCCCCAAATGGATGTTATGCTTCTTCATTGCTGCTTCCAAGGCTTCCATCTTCTTAAAGCATTTTGATTCTAAGTGCCCATCTCGATTACAAACATTGCAATGTCTGTCAGTCTTCTTCCATTTGTTTTTATTGGTCTTATCATTTTGCTGAAATGATCTTTCATTTTGAGGCTAAGTTTGCTTAGGACCCTTGTTTGGTTTAGGACCATTCTTTTTAGGATATGACTTCTTAGGATTCTTTGAATTTGGTTGCTGCTGGGCGGCTAACGCTTTATTAGAAGAGTTTCCAAGATTAAAAAGACCAAGGTGTAAGAGTTTTTCTTGTTCTCTTATTAAAGAATCACAAAAAGAATCAAAGGAAGGGGACTTGTAGTCTTGTCCTTGAGAAATGAAGGCTTCTCTTGTAGAATGGAAGGTGGAAACAAACACAGAGTAAGCTGGTCCCAACTTAGTAAGAATGGAATAGATAAGGTTACTATCTTCTTTCTTAACCTTAACACCTTCCAAGAGAAGTCTAAGGGTCTTGAACTTGGACAAAAAATATTCAATGCAAGAAAAATTATTTGGGTCCAATGTAAGCAATTCATTTTCAAGTTGATGGGCTCTAAGTTCATTTTTAATTCCAAAGACTTTAGTAATCTATTTCATTGCTTCATCAGGAGCATCAAGTTCTGCAATATGGAATCTAAGATCTGGAGAAATAGACATCCCTATCAACCCATGTGCTTGATCTTGCCTATTTTCCCATTTAGCTGCCTTATCTTCATCTTTCGGTTTGGTTTCTTGGCCTGTGGCTATTCTGTAGAGACCTTTACTTCTAAGTAAATCCACAATGTAGGACCACCATTGGAAGTAGTTGGTGCTGTCAAGAACAACTTGTCATGGACTTTCCATTTTAACAGAAACTGAAGCTATAGATGTTGAAACTAAGTGTTGCAATGGAAAGATCTCGAAAAATTAGGCTGTTTAAAAAAAAGGGTTCTGAAAACGGCTTCCGGATGAAGAAGTTATGGCTTTTTGAAGAAAATTTGATGAAGTTGCCGACAAAGTTCGGGAATGTGCGGAAATGAAAAATCCACCCCCACAAAAAGGAGATTTGAACTCAAGACCTCTACTCTCATAAATTAGCTTTGGACCAAGTGAGCTATACAAAAAGTTTGAGAGGGAGAGAGAGAGGGGGGGTTGAAGCTTTGGGTTGCGTGCTTGCTTTGAGAAAGCTCTTTTTCCCTACAAAACAAAAAACACAAAACCCAACATGGACATACAAAAAAAAGGAACCTTGCGGCTTGAAGTTAGCTTTAGCCAGAAACTAAATATTTTCCTCAATGTTTCTGATTTTCCGAGATCACATTAAGGCGCAGCAGAAAAGAGCATACGCATGAGAAAAATCCTTCCTTTCTGTTTCTGATTTGCCCAGATCGCACAGAGTCGCGGGGCAAAGAGCATACGCAGAAATGAAAGGTATAGATCCGGTAATAAAAAAGGCTAACTAAACCGAAACCAAAATAAACAGAGAGAAAATAACTGTAAACTGCAAATAAACATTGTATACCTCCAGATCTTAAAAATGACGCAGCTAGGGCTACTAGAAACCTTTTCGCGTGAAATGAAAGGGGTTCCTCACTGCAACATATGCTCCCAACACAACAGAGCAGTCCTCTCAGCCCGAAAGCAGTCAGAAACAGTAGATCTAGGAAACGGTAGTCGGATGCAGTTCTACCGGCTTCAGATTTGGATCACCAACGGACGCGGCACTAAAATAGCTCTGATACCATGTAGGAATTTACAGGGTAAGTTCCTCAGACAGAACACCAAAGGACACCGCTCACAATAGATCACAGATCAATACACCAGTACTTTTGACGTGGTTAAAACCCTCAAAGAGGGAAACAGTCCACGGCCTGAGCCAACGCGGCCACTTCAAGCAATTTATTAATAAAAGAATGAAAATTTACATAAGCTTCTCTCATGCACGGTTAACCTACATATGACCCTCCATGCTCTTTAAATAGAGATCATGGACCAATCGGGTGCTAAGCCACGGATCAAGTGTCGGTAATACTGAGGAGAGAATGAATCGTCGGATCACTACATATCGTGACCGTCAGATTGTAAGTTACAAAATGTACATAGTAAAGAAACACACTTTACCTAACTCTATACTAGACCAAGTTATACTTAACTATTTCCTATGTGTTGAAATATCCTAACAGATATTGGTTTGTCAATTCTTCCCTAGTGATTTGACATCTAGCAAACACAGTTATTCAACTATCTAAGTTTTAATTTGGTAAGCATTCACCCACATCCGTGTTCTTTAAATTTTCAAGTGGAGAAAATATCCGACATAAAAAAAGAATATGATTGTTAAAATTTTAATTTTTTTTTTTATTTTTTACCCAGATAGGCTATTATAATTTTTTCTTCTTGTGATATGTTGTAGCGGCTACAACCACCCTCCAAAATTTTGCATATGCTTCTATTTTGGAGCCTTATTTCTTATCCACAGAAACTCATCTTGCATTGATCTAGGTATTCATGCTTCAACTGAGAATTTTCTTTTTCATTTTTTCTTGTGCTTGCTTGTTTTCACACTTAGCTTATCTTTCTAAGTCACAAGTTGATCTCCCAACTTGGTCTCATAGCAAATCTGGGCTTGCCTCCAGAAACTGTGCAATCCTTGAGGGTAAGAAGCCTTGATTATAGTAATTAAGTAGCATGACTGGAAGTCGGCCTTGAGCTCAGAAATTGCATAGTTATGGAAGGCAACCCAAAACTGAACCCAAAAATTGTTTAAACCCTCACTAAGCTTAGAAACTACGTAGTGCACATTGAGTCGAAAATTTTGTCAATTCCCTAGAACTACAAAGTGTTTCCCAGTAGTGTGCATGGAAATTTACTCCCCAAAAGAGAAAGAAAACTAAAGGGAAAAAATGATCCCTAGGAAGTAGGGATCTATTATTATTTTCCTAGAGATGGCACATTGCTATTTTTAGAAGTTTCCACCAAGTGTCGCTTTTGTCCTTGATCTCAAGCATGCGCGTCATAAAACATCATTTGCTCAAATCTAGTTAATTGACACCTCTAGATGTCATTTGAGAATTATATAATAGAGCTCTATCATTCCCATAGATATCGAGGAACCTTCGGTGGAGTCATTGTCGCTTTTCCGGGTGAGTTTTGCATTTATCACCTTTTGTCACTTTTTCTCACTTCACCGATGTGAGTAATTTTTTGCTTGTTTCTATTCATGGTTACTGGCATTTCAACTTGTTTTAGCTTGTAGAGGTGTTGTTTCTATTCTCCTCTGAGATAACCTAAAGTCAATTGGCTATGCCAAAGAATCTAAAATGTTTTGTTGAATTTAATGGTTTGGAGGACCAGTGAACTGTTTAAAAACAGGTGCTTTAAACTTAGAAAGATTCTTGATAAAACAAAAGGTTATTCTTTAAATACATATGGTTATTTTGATTTAAATGAGATGGATAAGTAGAATATAGAGAAGTATAAGTGATTAAGTATTCAAACTGAGTATTTAACCACTCATAAGCATAAATCAAGAAAACAATGTTTCCTAGATCAACAGAATAAAATAAAACTATTACATAAATCTAGTGAAATTTAAGTTCAAAGAGGAATTTACAATAACAGATAGTCTTGCAAAATAATCTCTTATTTAAATGCAACTTCACAACAGATTTAAAATGAAACTGATATTTAACTAAATTTTCAATCGGATGACTGTAAAAGGATCGAATTATATGAAGAATACATAATGAAAAACATGATGAAAACAACTCACTTAGAGACAAGCCATATCAAGTAAATCCATAATCATTTATTAAATAAAAAAGGCTCCATCTTAGTACAAATCTATGTGATAACTGGTTCAAGGGTGCAACCATCAATACTTCGACAAATTAAAGTATTTAAACAAAAAAAAAATATTACAATAAATTCCCGAGTGACATGGCATTCTATTATTACTTAAAACTAACGAAAACAGAAGTAATTTGATCAAAAAGAATGAATCTAAACATCTGACCCTATTTTGAAAGAAAGTTGTTGCTGAGTGGCCACTATTCGGGTGTTGTGCTAGTGAAGATGATCTATCCTTTAATCCTGAAATTCACACAGTGTTTCCCACCATTCTTCATCTAGAATTGCTATCTTAGTTACCCTACAGTAGATTTCATCTACCTCAGTATACTGGGAAAAATTGGGTTTTAGAGTTAAAATATGTTTTATCTCATGTTGAATAAAACATATGTTGTTGATGGCTACGTAAAGCGCCCTGCAATATCATGGAACCTTTGATGTTGGAGGACTTGTTGTGTCCCTAGAAATGTCCTGAAGCTTCTTGAAGTAGTCTTCCTTGGTCTTTAATTTATCATCGATCACAAACAATGAAGGTAGACCCTTCTTGTTCAATGCATCAATCCTTGTGAAAGAAATTTTGACTGCTACTTCAAGAGTGTGGCACTTCTCTATGAACTGTACCACTAAGTTCTTTTTGGTCAGAACTTTCTTCCCCTCTAGAATGGTTTCAATCCTATCATCCACTCCTAGATCATCTAGTTCATACATGTTTTTAGAATTAAGAAACTTTATAATGTTGCTGGTTGTAGCAGTCATCTCTCCCAATTGAGCATTTATATTGGCAATTGTCTGGTTTGCCTTTTCCATCAACTCCTTCTGCTAAAAAATGATCTAGATACATGGAAATATTTCATCTATCTCCTCAATGAATTTGTTCCATATGATTTCCTTGACGTTACCCAGAGTGTGACCAATAGAAGATTCAAATGCTGACTTCTTCCACACTTCTATTTGATTTTCAGCTCTCTGAAGCTCTGTTGCATGAAAAATCTCGGATTTCTTTTGATGATCCTCTAGAAGTTTCACTTGATCATGAAATTTCTCGATTTCCTGAGTCTGAAGAGACAAATTTTGGACTGCATTGGCCAACTGGTCTGCAATATCTCCTGTACTTGTTGTAGCTAGAATGGTTGTAGGAATGAATGTGATAAGGAGTGCTTCCAAGGGGGCAGTCTTTTTGGCAGCTTTTTCCTTTTCCTTAATTAGCTTCTCCATCTCTGTCTCCATTTGTTTAAGTTGTTTTGATCCAGGTGGATGTTGGTGGCCACCCACCTATCCCACTTGGACACCCAAAACTATCTCTTTCAGTTTTTCAGTTTCCTTAATTGTAGCACAATTTACTATTTTTGGTAGTTTTTTGGGTCCTGAACTTCTGGAGCCGCTTTGAAGCCCTAAATGACATTTTTTGGGAAACTGGGACCAACATGGGTCTTTGATTGACATTGGTCACTCAAAAGTTGTAGTCCTTGAATAGATATTTCTAACGAAGTATTGTTCACGTCAAATGGAGATCGTATGCCACAAGTTACGACCCTAGGAAGTTGATGTACCAATTTACCCAAACGAGGTCCATAGTTTGGCGCTTCATCTCCTAGGGTTAGATTTTTGGATTTTTTGGGTTTTCCATTGTTTATCAACAATAAATAGGCCTTCGAGCCTCATTTTAACACAGTTCATAGGCATGTAGCTGCCACATCTCTTCTCAGAGATAAGCTACCTTCGCCCGAGCTAGTCTTATTTCCATTATGTTTATAAGCATATTTCATTATTTCACATTAATGAAATGAAGTATTATTTCTGCTACATCTCTGTGTTTATGGTTATTTCTATACTTTATTGTGTTCCTGTTTAAATCCGGATCATGTGCAGTCTGCTCCAGGATGAGCGTCATCATATCTGCTTTTTGCGTCTCTATCTCTACAATATCCTTAGCTATAGGATCTTCAGTAGCTGGCAGTTTTAACTGCTTCCTCAACGCTACTATGTCCAAATTATTCTTTTTGACCAGATCCTCTGCAGCATTGATGTTTGCAAGATCATAACCCAGTTTGATTACCAAATCCTCCAATGTTTTAATCTTGGTGTCTTTGGCAAGAGCATAAACTTTCTCCATCTTCAGTTGTGACTGAACATTTGCTAGTGTAACCTGTAATTTGGACAAAGCCATGGTTGTGTTAGTGATAGTAGAGAAAATCATTTCCCCAGTCTGCTTATGCATCTCTATTTGGTCAATAGGATGTATATCCTTGACATCAAACTCAAAAGATGTCTTTTTGTAGTCTGATGCTCCCTTAGGCTGAGGAACTTCTACCTGAAGGAATGTCATCTGCATTTCCCCTTCTTTGAGTCAAAGGATGACAACAACCTACTTTGGGCACCAGAAGTCTTCTTCCAGAACTGGTTGTAAGTGTTAATCTTCAAGGATTCATTTATGACTTTTATTTCATTGAAGATATCCATTATTCTCTTCTCTTCCTCGCCTAAAGTAGATGTACCTTTCTACATTATTTCTTGCTGCTCTTGTGAAGTTGAAGAGGTAGTAGGAGACTATGTAGACTAAACACCCACTAATGAAGAAAGAAGTGGCTCATTAGTGGTGACAATGGTCTATTGCTCTAAATCTTTGGTAAGGCTTAGTCTAGAACTAAGCTTATCCTTATTTATGTACATAATTTGAAACCCCTCACTAAAAATATTAGTCCCTAAAGGGGACTCTTCCTCTCTGCTCCTCTTGGTTGCCTTCTCCTGCATGGCAGGAGTCTGCATTATTGATGATGAGACTTGTTGTTCTTCTACCTCCTGTAAATTGTTCTCAACCCACTCAAGCTGATTTTTGTATTTTTCTATTTCTGGCCCGAGTGTGTGAAAGTAAGGAGTAGACTTGGTTTCTATCCTTAGTTTAGAAATGATCCCTAATGGATCATAAGAACAGGTAAAACTGAGTTTGAACTACATTTCCTTCAAAATATTATCTCTCTCTTCCCTCGCTGCCCTGTTGTTGCAAATGAAAGGGCCAACCTGCGTTTTTATCTTAAACTGGGACTTTTTCTTGGCAGAAACGAAGTCGATTTCATCCATATTGATCATTTGCCTAATATATTCTAAGGCAAAAATCCTCATTGTGAGGAATTTCGGCAGCTTGCAAGGTGGGAGCTCACATCCAAATATCCTTATTTCTGAATAATTTTCATACAGGTACCAGTCCTCTGTCTAAACTTTATCTGACAGCTGCAACACCCTTTTGATCTCTTCACTAATCCTCAGTTCTATTCTGCTATTCATGAGACCTATTCTGGGTCAACAAGAATCTATATAAATTGTTTATAAATGTACTCTTTTTTCTTTTACATTACCAGAGTAGTCCAAAATATTACTGACTACTGGTTTCCCTTCTCATCCAGTTTTTGAAAAGATAGGTTAATATTGTCCCCTTGGAAGTATAGGAACATGTAGACTAATACAGAGGCATATTTGAATACCTCCTCTGTTAGAAATTTAACCAATTGCTGATGAATGGATTCTACAAGAAAATGGTTGAAATTAAACACAGTTGAGGGCTTAGCATCAATAGAGAAGATGGACAAAAATCCTATAATGGCCTCATCTACCCATTTGTCAGAGTAATAGCTAAGAAGGTAGGAAACAACAGTGATAATTTTCTTATCTCTCTCAGGGAATATGGAGGAGGGAAAAGGAGGATTTTTCTTTGCTAATGCAGCATCTTGTGTCAAAAATAGTTCATGAGTTTGGGCTCTTTTGGCAAAGTCTAGTTTCTGGTATATTTCAACTAGTGCTTCATAAGAAAATGGGGTAGCATGGTCTACTGTGGGGGCTTGCATCATCTGATCAATGGCGTGAGGGGTTATGGTAAACAGAATTTGTCCATTGGGAGTGGATACGACCCTTTGGCTTGGAAAATAGGATGCATGCCATTTTCTAATAAAATCTGGGGTGTTGTGGGTCAGAGGAAAGATGTAGTGAGGTAAATTTGACTCCCAGAGTTGGATGTCATCTGACTTATCTATATACTTGTCTTTGAGCCAGAAATACATCTCGAAAA
Organism: Pinus tabuliformis; assembly: GCA_031772625.1. NCBI lineage: Eukaryota > Viridiplantae > Streptophyta > Pinopsida > Pinales > Pinaceae > Pinus > Pinus tabuliformis. Next base: position 870,021,077 of record CM062805.1, read on the forward strand.
GGTCGAGTTCACAGAGTGTCTCATGAATTTTGTAATCTTGGTCATCCATAGGAATGTGATGAAGGCCTATACGAGGATGGATCAAAGGATTGACAATTTCCTCTGGCCCCTTGTCCTTTGGAGGCATTTTGGCTATTGCTAATAGCAAGAGTGAAAAATCGATTTGGAGGATACAATTCACTAACAGAAGTCAGGCTCTGGAGACAAGAACAGAAGGAATACACTGGAAATGATTAGACAGATAGTGTCGCTGGCGATCGACAATGTCAGGATTGAGTCCAACAACCTGTAATAAAATAAATTAGCAATGATAAAACATGAATTCAGTAACATGTTGACAGATGGGGAGGAGGTTTATATAGAAATTTTGTTTTTTATTGGTGGTGCGGGTCTGTTGAATTAATGACTAAGCCAATTGAATGATTATGGGTTAATTCTGGAGGGAATGAATGTGATTTGATGGAGTTTAACATATGGATGAGGTGGCAGAAGGTAAATGGCAGGATCACAATGTTCAGGTAAGCGGTATCGGCAACAATGGAATCAGTTTTTCAAAGGTGGGGTGAGTGGTTTGTGGTTTCACTCATGGGGGGTCTGAAATGTCGAGGATTTGACACGTAGGGGTGGGCGCGGTTTGGTATACTGCCCATTTCGAACCCCCCCAGCAGTAAAGATTGGATGGTGAGGTGGGGCCAAAATCGCATGCAGGTCGTCGAATGTGGGAAGATGGGCAAAAAAGGATTGTGACATGGCGGGGAATTAACCATGATGTGAAAGGATTGCTCGATGGGGCCAAGAATTGATGTAATGTAATGTAAGGGAATATGTGATATAAGAGGGGTATTGAAACTTAGGGATATGAAAGTGAAGGGAAAAATGAGCGGAGGGGTAATATGGGATTTAAATTTTAGGATAGTATTAATACCCAAAATTAATATATAAACCTTTAGAGTAAACCTTTACTCTTCTGTATTTTTCTTCTGCACATGAAAACACATTTGATGTTTGATTGTGGGGCATTTAAACTAGTAGCCTATGCATTTACAAAAACATAAAATGAAGCCTTTCTCTTCTTTTTTCTTCCTTAGCATTTTATTTTCCTTTGCCTTCTTTATTTAGAGCAGCTACCACATAAAATTTTATTCTTATGGATGCCTATAAAACATCAAATTTTTCCTAACATTTTAACTTTTCTTTCTTTTTGCATCCATATCCTAACTCAACATTTTAAAATTATTTTGACTAATATACTAACTTGTCAAAAATAAATAATGTTACCACGTCGGCTCTAGCTGGGCAATGCTTCCCCCTGTGGGATGCAGAGAACAAGCAGATCCAAGTTCCTTCTCCTCGAGCTATGGAGTCTTTGCTGAAATAGATAATCACTTGAAATTTTCAAAAATAAAATAAACTCTCTAGATATTTACAAATGATAAATGAATGGAAAATCAATACTAAATGTAATGTTTCAAGTATCTCCCATTGGCTGGTAATGAGGAATACTCTCCTTCCAGATTATCCAAAATAAATGTATTGTTCACTTTGACTTCTGCAATGCTAAATGGACCAAATCAGAGGTTTTCAAATTTTGCATGCTTTCCTTTGTCTTCTCTCCTTGTATCCCATCTGAGAACTAGGTCACCTTTCTTGAAATTTCCTTCTCTAGCCTTCCTATCAAATAGTTCTTTCATCTTATTCTGGTATTTCTTTAGCTTGTACTAAATTTCATCCTTGTCTTCATTAAACTCAATAATTTGATTAATCCTTCTTGAGAAATCATCTTTTTCTTCATAAGGTTCCTAGAGGAATCTCCTAACAAGAAAAGCTAAATGAGTAGGAAAAATTGTTTCCTTGCCATAAACTAACTAGAAAGGAAAATTGCTCGTAGATCTCTTAGGAGAAACTCTTTTTGCCCCAATAGCATGAATAAGATGGTTTTCCCAACTCTTTTTATGGTCCTCAAGAGTCTTCTTACTAACCTTAACTAAGCTCTTGTTGGAAGACTCTACTAGTCCATTACCCTGTGGATAGTATGGTGTAGAATGGTGTAAAAGGATTGAATACTTTTGACAGAATTCAATAATTTTAACACTGCTGAAAGTTGCTGCATTATCTGTAACAATCTATTGAGGACATCCAAATCTTGACAAGATGTTTTATTCAAGAAATTTTATCACAACAGTATCAGTTGCATTTTTAACCGATATGGCTTCTACCCACTTGGAAAAATAATCTATAGCAGTTAAAATCCATCTGTGTTGATTACTGGAATGTGGATGAATTTCCCCTATAAAGTCCAACCCCCATTATAGAAAAGGAGCATGGACAGATACTGGGACCAAAGGAAGTGCTGACAGTTTCTGTTTTCCTGAAAATAATTGGCATCGTTTACAACTTCTTACTCTTGCTCGAACTTCTTTAAAAAGTGTGGGCCAATAGAAACCTGCTTTTAAAATTTTGTAGGTTGTTTCTCTCCAGGCATAGTGTCCACCACAAAACCCTGAATGGAACTAATCTTTAATTCCCTCTATTTCATTTTCAGTTAAGCACAGAAGAACAATATTAAGAGGGCCTTTCCATTATATATTAGCATTGATAATGTAGTATTTAACTACTTTAAGCTTCAGAGCTTTGCAATGTTTCAAATTAAGATCAATCAGACATTGAAAATATCTAATAAACTACACAATATCATAGTACCAATCAGAAAGTAGATATTTCTAATCTATGTGAACAAGAATGGCTTGATCTGAAGAAAGAGGTTCTTGTGGATTCTCCCCTTCTCTAAGAGGAGGAGGTTCTTGTGGATTCTCCTCTGATATCAAGGAAGGTTTTTTTGGATTCTCTCCTGATATTAAGGAAGGTTATTATGGACATGACCAATGGGTGCGAGACCACAGGTAATGCTAAGAGAAAGTGTGGAACCAGAGTTTTAGAGACTTTTATGGGCTTTCTCTTATTTTTCAAGGCTGATATGAAGAACTTAGGTTTAAGACTTGCAAAGGAGGAAAGTATGAGTGGTGATAGACTCACACTGATTGCCGAATGTCATGGTGACAATAATTTGTGCAACAGATTGCCCCCTAAAGTGCGAAATTTGTAATAGATGAGAATAGTATTTGTCATCTAAGAAGAGTGAAGTACTTTATCATTTCGAGGATCATCCTATGGACACCCTGGTTGGAACTAGTAAAAACATTCAATACAAAATATATATATGTGATCATATCATCGCTGAGGTAGGAATTCCCATACTCAGATCAAAACTAACTAGAGAACTAACTAAACTGCTCCGATATAAGAATGATCTTGTAATACATCACAAGTATAGACATATGTAGACACATTATGGGTGCAGCCATCTATTTATGAATAGTCCACTGTATAATGAATAATAAAATTCCTCGCAGCCTGGATGGTGGAAACTAGATCCAGGGTCTTGATTTCTGCTTCCGGAACTAGTACAATTCTATCCATGTGAATGAATGTGTTGAAGTCGAACATGGTAGAAACCACTTGATTACCAGTCAATGATGTAAACTGTTAATAAGTGTGAGAGAAACCACCTGTAATGTCAATGGCTCTCAAAGTACTCAGTACAATCCATGAAATGTGAATAGATGAGTTGATGTCGAACATGTCATAGAATCCTTTGATCGAAGGTCAATGATGTAACCTGTCATCAAAGGCGAGAAACCTGCCATTGAGGCATGCATATTCCAAGGTACTGACGATTGCTAGATCATCTTTCTAGATAATGAGCTGAAGTCGATAGAAAGCGATCCGCCGAAGGCAAGCCCACAACACGAAATCATAGATGAAGTTTGAAGAAATATATTTGGAAAGGACTAACTCAGGGATGGTCAAGATGGATGACAGATATTTTGCAGATGAATGGTTTATTTGCACTGACCTCTTGAACACATAAAGACACTGCAGATGGTTTGGTGACAATTGACCCAAAGCTAATACCCAGAAACTGGCTAAAGACTTTCAATATGGTTTGATTAACTGTTAGGCGAAGGATTTCCCAACCCAGGTGAACAAAAAGTGTTGTGTTCAAGAGTGGTTGAATGCTTTTCTAGCACACAAATTATAACAAACAGGTTCATTTTTCTCTCTTTCCCCCACCATTTCTGGCAAGTACCTCTTTATTTTTGACAAGCTTGAGGAGGATAACATTTGCTTGGTTATAAGCTCATCCTTCGGATGAGTCCAACTTAGTTTAAAATTCAAACCCTAAGAAGGAGTGGTCCGCTCCTATTTGAAATTGAATAGGTCCTTTACTGTTAAATTTTAACAAGTCCAATATAGGAGAAACTCGGTGTTTTTCAATTTTAAGGAGTCAGAAGAAAAACTTAAGAAAACTCCATGGTTGTCCTTTTTCATAAATTTGTGTCTCTCAAGCCTGAAAAAGTATAAAATAATGCTTGAGAGAACCGCTTGACCATTACGATCAAGGAGTAATTTTCATAATTAGTGCCTCTGATCCAAAAAAGTAAAAAAACGATCAATGACACGTCGTTTATAACCAATATTGAACTTGAAACGACAAAAGCCCGACAATCTTTTCATGTTTATACAGTCAGAAAAGAGCTATAAGTGGACCATCCTTTTGATTCCGTTTTAACGAGCTTAAAAAGAAAAAACTTGGCAACATTTTCATATTTTACGAGTCAGAAAAGAGCTTAAAGAGGACTCCAATGTTTTTGTTGAAAATGACCAATTTTCCCTGAAAATTTTGATATTCTGCACAAAAACTCAAACATTACTCATACCTATTTAAAGATAAATAAAAATGCATCAAAAAGTTACCTCTTTAAAGTGAAAAATAAACAAATTAAAAATTCATTTATTCAAAAAATATTATAAAAAGGGCTTTTGTAAATTCACTTTCACCGTTTGACTTCAGAGTGAGAAAAGAGAGCTTTTGGGTAAGAAACTTCCTGTGAAGATTCCGGAAAATCCGTCCATTGGAATTGAAAACCGTCACCTCCAGGTAATCCACATCACTTTAATATTGCATTTCAACAATTTGAATTTTGTTTTTAGGCTTTCATTTTGATTTTTAGAGAAAAATTAGTTTAAAAGACCGCTCGCGGGGGTCCGCAGGCGCCACATGCAAAACCTGCGGACCCCGACTTTTTCCTACAAGGAAAGAGCAAGGGGCCCGCACCTGCTGCTTGGGCAGAGTGCGGGCCTAGGCACTGTCCCTAACTAGCGGGTGCAGACCCCACGAAATAGGTTTTAAATCTGCAAATTTTTCATTTCCGCCCAAAAATTCTTGAATTAAGATGTTCTAATCCGCCTTTTTTACAATGTATGATATACACAATGCTCATTTGGTGGGAATGGGAGCACGAAGATGTGGACCTTGCCATAATTAATCATCAACCCTCAATAGATGCATTGAGGGCATGCGGGCTATTTAAATTCTGGGCCATGCCTGGTATGAGGGCCCAAGTAGACTTTTTGCAATGGCTGGTGGACAGATGGAATATACAGGACCAGTGTTTCATTATTGGTGGCCACCACCTCGAAATGGAGCTAGAGGACATTTACTTCTTGACTGGTTTTCCCAAGGGAGGTGAACGATTATCTCTATTCGGGACTAGGCCAGGTGGCCAATCTATCGATAGTCTCCGACTAGAGTTTTGTAATGAACAAACAAAGGACAAAGGGATTGATATCAAAACCATCTCCCATCCTCAGCTCAAAGTGATTGCATTTATTGTCACCAGAATCTGCAGAAGCGTAGCACTGCATGTAGCTACCGGATCCTAAATGTGAATGGCAATAGACTGTTATCAAGGCACCATATTCAACTGGTGCGAAGCTGTGTTGGCGAATGTAAAAGGCCAACTAACTAGAGCAAAGAACGGACAACTAAAAAACTTTGGATATGGTTTCTTAGTTGAGAGCTTTGGTTTAGAGAGGGTCCTGATGTTGGTCCCACAACATCTTTCTGTTGGAGTTGGACTTCCTCGAGAGCCCAAGCTGATGCATTGGGTTACAGTTACGGCCCGTCATCTTGAGGAGGGTTCAAAGGTTGTTCAATTTCCTCCTGAGTATTTTCGTTGGTTGGAGAACCAACTTTGCGCGATTCAAGATTTTCCTTATGTTGGGATGGATTATTTTGGTGATACAGACATGACTCTTCCACCAGGAGAGCAGTGGGATGACTCAGGTAAAATCATTCTCAACATTTTCTAAGTGTTTTTTTTTTTTTTAATCGTCCAAAACTGATAGTAAAAAGTTTCAAATGCAGATATGGGTCCATGGCGACCAGCCACTCTCCGACCCTATGAGAGGAGACACCCAGCTGCAGCAGTACCGGCCCCACGGGACGAATCTACAGAGACCCTGACCGAATTGGAAAATCATCTAGAGCGTTTGACAGCAGATATTCCAGAGACTAGCATAGATGATATTCCTCTTAGGTTATAGCGCTATGTGATTGGGGTCCCAAGACCTTTCAGGAGGTTCCTTTGTAGGGTGGCCCGAGCAGTGGTTTCTTATTGTGATCATCACCAATGATAGGATGATCGCTTTTGTAGACTTGATACGACATTTTTGCTTTTTGTACTATCATTTTTGTCGATCATAAGGTGTTTTTCAACCTATGATCAAAGACGATGTATATTTGACACACTTCTATGCTATGCTATATCACTATTACTGGCTATCTTGTAAAACATGTTATGGAATGTTTTTAAATTTACTGTTTGATTATTGCAAATGTCTATTTAACATTCGAGAAGAAATTGCATCTGCTAATGTATTTAAATATCTTGGAATATGCTGATATTCAATATAGTCAAATTCACGTTCCAAGAGACGAACTCTCAAAAATAATCTTAATAACATTGGATTTCTAATGGCATAAACTCTATTAAGTTGCAATACAACGAGTTCAAAATCTAACCTAACAATCAAACTCTGAATCCCAAATGAGATGGATTCAGATAATAACTCAATCACTGCACTATACTCTGCAATGTTGTTTGTTGTTTGACCGAGGCTTACTCCATGCATAGATACCAACTCATCAGAGGGTGAATAGATAACCCAAGCTGCGGAAGAAATGTTCCGTGTATTACGACAAGCACCATCAACAAAACAAATGTATGTTTGAAGAGATGTTGGCATCTACAATATCAAGAGTAAAATCAAGATAAGCAGGAATAATGATAAAAAACACTCTCTAAACTAAGCACACTTTTCTAATCTAAAACACACCAGCTAATAAGAAACTAATCTAACTAAAGTCTCCACACCTAGATTTAAGCATAATATCTCTTTAGATAAAGACCATTTCTGGGTTTACCCAAAGAGACACAATCAAAATCTACCAATTCATAGGCCCCTTTTGCTAGCTTTCGCTTAACAACAAAACGAGCATACCACATAGGTACAAAATTTCCAGCACCTAGCTTATCGTTTGCTTGATCGTATAGTAATACTATGTCTCCTTCCGAAAAATTACGAGGTGTAACATTTCGATCGTACTGAGCTTCAATTCGTTTGGCATGAGTTTTGATTGCTAATGCAGCATCACGTCGATTCTCATCTAGCTGAGCTAAGTACAACAAACATTTCTCCTCTTCAGAAGTGGCTGGGAGTAACTCTATGGCTATCTACAACGACGGGATTTCGCATTCAATGGGTAACACAGCTTCCAAACCGTAAACCAATTGAAAAGGAGTGAAACTAGATGATGTTTTAACTGAGGTTCGATACGCCCAAAGCGCTGAAAATAACATGTTATGCCAATTCGACCTATGAATACCAATGATTCGTCGGATCATAATGACTATAACTTTGTTGATGGCTTCAACCAGACCATTAGCCCGTGGGTAATATGGAGTAGAACTATCGTGATGCAGGCCAAGTTGATCTATTAGTTCAGTCATCATGATGTTTCGAAAATGACTCCCATGATCGGTAATAATCGCTTGAGGTACACCGAACCTAGTAATTATATGATTGAAAACGAAAATTGTAGCAGTTTTTCTATCTGTCGAAATGTAGGCATTGCCTCGTACCACTTAGTAAAATAATATACTGCAAGGATGATATACGCATGCCCCCCGGCCGAGTGAGGGTTACATGTAATAAAGTCGATACCCCACTTTGCAAAAGGGCCGACGACAATTATAGGGTGGAGAGGAGTAGGTGGAGCATGCATCTTTCGATCAAAAATTTGACAATTATGGCATTTTTGGACCGCATAAATACAATCTTTAAATAAAGACGGCCAAAAATAACCAGCGCGCAATATCTTTTGGGCTGTGGCATACCCAAACATATGACCGCCACATGCTCCAGAGTGACAGTCATTTAAAACCTTTTCAGCTTCTTCATGTGTTAAACAACATCGGAAAACAGAGTCTACCCCACGACGATAGAGTGTATCTCCAATAATTTTGTATTTTTGGGATTGGAATCGTATTTTCCGTCGCTGAGATCACGAAATTTCAGGCTGAAAAGATTGGGTTTGGAGATAAACAATGATATCTCCATACCATGGATCAAGAGTGTTGATAAGAAACAAGGATTCGTCCGCAATGGGCTCTTCCACCACATTTTCAGTATCAGCATGCGGTAAGTCACACATGAGTTCCGCAAATACCAAAGTTTTCTTTGAATTGGATTTTTCAAATTCCAAGTTAAATTCCTGCAGGATAACAATCCATTTGGAATAATTGCCCCCTAGCAATTGTTTGGTCAAAATATAGATCATAGGGTTACAGTCAGAAATTACGGTAGTTTTGCGTAGTAAGATGTAATGACAAAATCTTTGGACAGCTTGAATAGCTGCCAAGGCCAATTTCTCCACATGCGAATATTTAAGCTTAGTCAGATTCAGAGTTCGACTAAGATAGTAAATCACATGTTCACTATTGAATTCATCTTCCTGAACTAAAACCATCCCAATGGTGGAATGAGAAGCGGCGAGGTACAAGAAGTAATCCTGGTTGTAGTTGGGAGGATGCAATAACGGTGCATGGGTCAACGCGTGTTTAAGTGCATCAAAAGATTTGTCAGCGATCTCATCCCAAAATAATGGAGTATTCTGTTTCAAAAACCCGGTAAAACCCTTTGTTATCTTGGCGTAGTTAGGAATGAATCGACGTAAAAAGTTTGCTTTCCCTTGCAAACTTTGGAGTTGGTGAAGAGTCGAAGGAGAAGGAAATTTGACAATAGCTTCAACCTTCGAGGGATCGACACGAATGCCGGCTTTTGAAACAACAAACCCCAGTAAATGACTCGTTTCTATATAGAAAACACATTTGTGTGGATTCAACCTAGTTCGATAATGCCTATATCTCATAAAGATTGCTCGTAAATGAGTGAGATGATCGGCTCTACGTAATGAATGGGCAGGTAAATCATCGAGATAAGGTTGCACAATGTGCTTGATGTCATCAAACGCGTAAGCAATAGCTCTTTGAAAAGTTGCTCCGGCATTCTTTAATCCAAAAGGTAATTTGCAATAAGCAAACGTCCCCCATGGACAAATGAAAGCCGTTTTTGGTTGATCAGCAGGGAGTATGTTAATTTGATTGTAATCGGAAAAACAATCCATAAAGGAGAAAATTTCACTATCGGCACAATCATCAATGGTTTGATCGATATAGGGAGTTGGGTAATTGTCTTTGGGACAAGCTCGATTAATATCCCTATAATTGATACATATTCTTATCGTTCCTTGCTTTTTGTTAACAGGAACAATATTCGATACCCAATCCATTAAGGGAATTGGATAAATGAAACCCGCTTTAAGTAATTTCTCAACTTCTACTTTAATAGCAACAGCTTTTCGTGGATGTATCTAACGCAAACGTTGCCAGACAGGTTTAGCATCCGGGTAAGTTTTGATTTCATGAACAACAATTGTTGGATCGATTCTTGGCATTTCTTCATATGACCAGGCAAACACGTCACAGAATTCTTGAAATAGGGCTTTATAAGTTTAGATTTCATTTTCCATACAGGAAGAACCTATATGAATGTTTTCAACAATTCCAGGTTTAACTGAAATGTCAATAGGAACCGTTCGAGAACTATTTCCCAAATTCAATTCAGAATCAGGATGTTGCAATGGATTCTGTGGTTATTTGACATAATCAGTAGCAAAAATAGATGAAAAATCATTTTCAAAATGATCAAGTCAGGTAAAAACGAAGATCGATGATGAAGATCTTCCCATGGTAAATCATCAACAGACAAAATTTCACGAATTTGCTCATCCGTATGAACAAGCTCGGAAAAAGTTGTTGAATCTGAGGTTGACATTGAAAGTGATTCTCCATGGACCACATTCATTAGATCAATTTCGGTTGAACAAGGGTCGGAAAACGACTGTACAGCCTAATACGCAATTTCATAGGCACTCAAAGGCATCGCATCACTAAATGAATCTACCTCAGATTCGGAAGGTACGATCCAAGGATCATCGAAAACAATAGTGTTTGATGAAATCATATGAATGGTTGCAGTAGAAGGCGATACGTTAGGAGGAGGAAAGGAAAAAGTTCCTAGTAAACCAGAATCTTTAACCAATCCTACCCCAACATCCTTATAAGGGATAGTTGTTTTACCGACATGCTGGATACTTTCAAAAGAGGCTAGGTTGGACGAAAAGTAAGTCAACTGGTCTATGGTTATGATCTTTCCATTATGAGGAAACTTTATAAGCCGAAAGACCAATGAAACAACAGCAGTCACAGCGTAAGACCAGCTGCAACCCAAGAGAAGGTTGTAATCTAGAGGGGCATCAACCACTTCCACATCTAGATTAACAGTTTTTCCTTCAACCCCTATAGGTAAATCCTATAGAATGCCAAAAGGATGGAACCCACGGCCGTCAAAAGCCTTTAGAATTGTCGGGGATTGATTGAGTGTAGGAGAACCAAGCGATCTCCAACACTAGATCGACATAATACACGTAGAAGCTCCCTCATCAATTACAGTCCTAAAGCAAGGTCTATTTTTTACTAACACTGGAATCTGGAAAGCCATTTGATGAGGTAGGCGAGGTGTACTATTTTCTAAATCGAATATTATAAGGTCCGAGTCCTGAATATCAATAGCTCCTATAGCTGACAATAGCAATTTATGTTGTGCTGGGCATGATTGCAACACCTCCAAAGCCGACATCGTTGAAGGGGAAATGGCTAAATCTTCAACAATGTTATAATTTTGAGCAGCTCTCGCATGTGGATTGAAAGCTAACTTCCGAAGTATACCTCTAGCAGGCGGTTTGATTACTAATTCTGGATTAGGTTTCTCGATCTATAACGGGTCCGAACCAGAAGGAGTTGAAGTTGATGGGTTTGAATTAGAAGATTCTGCTTCCTTACCACCAACAGGACTTTTACTGCCATAATCTTGCGATCGCGTCGCAATCCTAACATGAGACATCATCATTATGGGTTCTTCTGAGGCATTTGAGGAAGAACCAATCATCTTACTATCTTGACTAGGAAAAGGATACTTCAAGACAACAGGCGTTTGAGAACCTTTGACAATTTTTGCAACCTCAGCGCGATGAGGGCAGTCTCTTGTAAAATTCTCTTCGTCACAAATGAAACAAGGATAGCGAGATTTACATTTCTTGTCAGTAGATTCAGTTTTATCTGATTTCTCTTTCGAATTTTGTTTATTTTTCTTCTTCCCTTTCTTTTTACCACCGGATTTTGATTTGGCTGTAGATGATTCTATGACATGAATATCGGCAGGAATTTTAGCGGAAGAGTCTCCTGTCGGGGAATCTGGTAAAGTTATAATAGGAGAAGATTTATTTGAAGATTTCTTCTTACTTTTGGTGTTAACTGAACCAATCATATTGTCAGCGGCATGAGACTCTGAAGGAGATGCAGTTATTTGATTTTGTTTCGGAAGATCGGGGATTTTCTCGTGTAAAGTACCCAACTGCATATAAACGAGGTCAAGGTACTGAGCTTGAGAAATTACTTGCTCTTCAGTAACAACTCCTGCCTTAGCTACATCCTCAATGATTTTAGGTAATAATGATTTAACAATCCATTCTGCTAAGATTTGATCCGGAATAAAAACTTTCACTAAACGTCGTCGACGCCGCCATTCATGAATATGATCTGAAATATATGTGGACGTTCACTATTTTAATGAAGTTAATAATTCCGTTCCATTTTCATATCTGACAGGAAACTTAAAATGAGTCAAGAACGAAGTGGCTAACTGACTAAAATTATAAAAAGAGACTCGCGGTAACTCAATGTACCACTTGGCCGCAAGACCAATCAGAGTGCATTGAAAAAGACGTAAGCGAATTGAATCATCTATAATGGAATTAGATGCACACTAGAGGTGATAAGTCATCACATGGTTTGATGGATCCTCTCTTGATTTACCTTCAAACTTTGGGATATCACTGGACAACTTATTCAGCATTGGCGGCCAAAACGGAAGATAATTAATCGGATCGTTTGTAAGGCGTGACAAACTAGGCAAGTCCAAAGTTGCAATAAATGGTAACTGATGATTAGGGTCACGAAAACCCTAGGTCATAAGACCAGCCCCAGGAGGAGGATATCCAAGATAACTTAGAATTGGAATCGCATTTGGGATATTATATCCTCCCAAAAAACTAGGATTAGCCGGACCGTACTGGGGTTGTTAAGGTTGCTGATAAGTATATCCAAGGTATGGTTGATACTGGTAAACTGGGCTTTGAACAGCAGGACCCAATTGGTACTGTCCCTGGTACGGTTGATAAGTGAACTGTGGTTGACTTGTGACAACCGTACTTGGACCAGGTTGTCCTACAGGCATCTGAACCGAAGTCTGAATTGTGGGTCCGAACTTAGGTAAATATGCTTGAGGATTTGACACAGGAACAGTAGAAATTGGAGTTGTCGATACTCCAGAAGTAGGTGGGGTAGATTGCACAGAAGCTACAGTATTTGCAGCAGTCATTTGAGGCGGAGTTCGAGGCGAACTAGGCCCAGACTTATGAGCTACACCAGGTGTAGAAGTTTGAATAGTAGGCTGTACAGGTTGTTGGGTTGAACCAAAACCAAAGGTTGTCCAGATTGAGATGGCAACTGCACATTAGGTTGCAAAATCTGTTGAGATTGAGATGGATCTCACACCATGTTCATTATGCGGTATGGACCCATAGAAGGTTGAGCATATTAAGGACCATAACCGGGTTGAGCATAGGGTTGATAATTCAAAGGTACATTTCCAACTCCTTGAACAAATTATTGACCTGAAGGTGGTTGGAAACCTTGAGTTGGGTACTGACCTTGAGGTTGATAACCTTGAGGCACGTACTGAAACTGGGGTTGACCTTGAGGCATATATTAATACTGGGGTTGACCTTGAGGTATATATTGAGTCTGGGGTTGACCTTGAGGAATGTATTATCCCGAAGGTATGTATTGTCCTTCAGGTTGCCCCCCAGGCGGAAACGAACTACCTTGAGGTTGCCCCCCAAGCAATAACTGAGCACCTTGAGGTTGCCCCCCAGGTGGTAACTGACTACCTTGAGGTTACGGATTTGGAATAGTACCAGACATCATAAGAATTTCTTCTACACTCAATGGTTTAGTTCTGTTATTACCAGTTGATAGCCCATGTTCAATGGGTTGAGGAGATGCTCCTGAAAAGGTACCAATGAGTGACTAATACCCAGAAGGAATAGAAGGACCGCCATATAAAAATGTTTCCGGTGACTGGGAAAACATGGATGACTGTCTCAACATATTCAAAGGAGGATAATAACCTCTAAGTGTTGGATGAAAAGGAACTCGAGGTGGTGAAAAACTAAGATCGGGATTTTCTAAAAGTTGGTCAATGAGAGGTACCAAGCGTCCCTCCTAGGAGGACTGTAGAAAATTGATTCACGCTCCCTAAGTTCTAAAGTTGGTTGATTTTTAGGGAGACTTATATCTTCTTCTGGACTAACAAGTTCTTCAATAGCAATAAGTCCTGAAGGAAGATTTTGGGTAATGATCCTTCCCACCCTGGGTGAACCAGGACCACTGGAAGTTGAAGCAAATCCTGAGGATGGAGTAGCAGCAGGTTTAGTTTCAGGCTTAAAAATTTCAGGTTCTTCAGCTAATTCACTAGTAGAAGAAACACTACCAGTAACTTCGGAAACTGAAATTGGTTCAGAAATATACTCTATTGCTTGAACTTGATAATCAGGATGAACAACTAAAGAAGATTCTCTTTCTTCCAGTAACCCAACTCTACTGTCACTAGGAGTTACAAGAGCTCATATCCCTTCAAGCTGGTTTGGTGAATACTCGGGAGGTTGCCCCTGAAGTCTACGGGATTGTCTCGGTAATTCAGCCACAATTAAATATTTTAATTACTTCACACGCAAACAAATAAAATCTCAATAAAACCACCTAAAGTCTCTAAAGAACCAAACAATTTGAATCACACGCCTAAAAAATCTAGGAGTTCAAACCACACACAAACAGTAACTTTCCGTACCAAAAACACTAGTTGGTGATGAAATCCAATGTCGCAGAATTCAATACAGAAAGGGCTGTTGGAACAGTTACCCCGACAACCTGCTTAATGAAGCAGACTGGCACAAGTTTCTTCACTAAACTGTCTTGAGTGAAGAGACCCCCCAGATAATCCAAGTGAGTCTAGTGGACGTCTACTCTAGGTATAGTGGGATCTTCCCTCCATCGTCACCTTAGGAAAGAATCCTATAGATTATGGTCACTATGGTTACCAACAAAAACAAATATACCTGGGGGAACAGTCTACGATCCGATACACACGCAAGGGCAGAGTAACAAAGCTCAATCCCCTTGAAGGCTCCTTGACATAATCCAAGTTTTACCAACAAGTGACCCCAGGCTCCTCGACAATGGTCAATCTGAGGTTTACCGTTTTTAATATGTGTATATCTTCTATCGTTCCCAATGAGGAAGGATTGATTACCCCACTGGTTCAGATATGATCTTGTGCTTGACTCCTTTAAGAGAAGCTTCCCAGAGCATAGACGTATCAATTGGAATTTACTTCCTACCGCAAGATATAGCTACTTGTTTGTTTTAACTATCTTAGAGAGTTAATTACTCCCTACTCCAAGATACTAGCCTAAGCTATGTTGGTGATAAGAGCCCTAGAAATAAAAAAATTGCTAGATCAATTTTACTTTAAGCATTATTTTTATGTTGTTTCTTAAGTCAAAAGTTATGGAGATGAAAATTTATGGTGTGAAGACTCGACTCCAAAACACTAAAAATGCACCTAAGATGATAAACAATTCTTTTTCTTCGATGAATTTCTAGCTAAAGAAAGAGTTGAGAATGCAATTCTTTGAAAAACAACTCTTTCTTCAACATATAAATGAAAAGAAAAACTTTTTGTCTTTTTTAATAAACTCAAAAACAAGACTACTAATTATGCTCACGAGAAAAAATCATTTTCTTTTCCAACACTCAAAAACTACATAAAACAATTTCTTTCAAAAGAGATTCTAAAATTTCTAGAAAACACTCAAAATTATGAAAAACTATGCTTCAGATCTAATAATTTCTAAAAACCTAATTGAAGTAAAAGCTTTAAAATTTTCTTTTCGAGGACTTTTTACCTAGTTATTCAGCAAACTAAGGACTAATTCGTTCAGAATAACAAATTAATCAAAAAACAGCCAGCTATGTTTTCTTTTTTAAAAATGAAATTCAAAACTTTCAAACAAGTTCTTTCAAAGCTTTGCAAGGAGAAAAGGAGATCTATTCTCACCAAAGGCAGATTTCACATATCAGTCAAACTCACCAAGAATACCAAAAAGACCAGGGTAATCTGATGTTTCTTAGGCTTCTAATCTTTGAGTTACTACAAAGACCAAGTGAAAATCAAACCAGGCACGCAAAACTTCTAGAAAATCACCTAAAACCAAAATGCCAATGGAATTCACTTACAATAATTTTCTGACAAGACACATGCAGATCTGGGCAGAGGCTAAAAAACGTAAACAAATCCTAAGCTTAACTGGATGAAAATATTTTAGGTTTTTTCAAAAATTGGACAGGGTCTGCAGGCTTCCAATATAAACAGATGCGGTACCACTCTGTGTAGTAAAGCAACAATGCGGGGATGTTCGCACTGTGTTACAAACAGAACGTGTGGTCCTCTTTCAAAAACGTGAAAAAACAAAAAACAATTCAAAATCTAAAAAACTACCCAATCCCACACACAACAAGCAAAAACCAGAAACAAGAAAAAGTTTCTCAAGTCAAAGTAAAAGTAAAGGAAAAAAACCAAAATTCAAGTCCCCAGTATGGTCGCCATTTTGTCGGCCAGATAAATCATTCTTGCTGAAAAGACCGATCTCTCTAGTATCAACTGATATCTAGTGACAAGCAGAACAAGAAAATCTACCTTTCTCTAAATATTACAATTTATAAATAAAAAACCAAGAGGTGTTTTAGACCCTACCTTAAGTCCAACACTAGTTTGTGGCAGCCACGCTTCGACCGTCCGAATGAGTTTTCTTTTAAGAACCTACAAACACAAACAAGCACACATCAAATAACACCTGCATAGCCAATATAATAAATCATATTCCTCATGGTGATCAAGGAATCCATGAAATAAACCATAAAACACGGCTTATTGAGAAAAATAAACTTGATTGTATTAACTTTGAACAAAGAAGAACTTTACAACCTTGGTGCCTTGATGTTGTACAAGCTCCTCCCAGGGTCCAAGCAAGAATCTCCTCTACTTTGAAAAGCCTCACACTCTTCCCAATGAGATCAAAAAAGGTATGTAATCTCTCCTCTCAAGCTCAATTAGGAAGTCTAAATTCCAACAGCATTTACCCTCAAAAATATTCAGCTTTTCAACCTCCCTAGTAACCAGCCCAATGCCTCATTTTATAGTGCAAAGGAAGGAGGTTACAAGTCCACCTATGAAGGGATAGAGTCCTCCTTCAAAGGGATAAGCTCCTCACATCAAGGGGTTAGCTCCTTTAGGTATGGGATGCATGCACCTTAAAGGAGCGAACTTTCCACCTCAAGATTCCCTCTAGAAGCTTCCAGAAATAACCCAAAGTGAGTTTTTAAGAATGAACTTGCACCTTTTTTAATTTTACAGGGGTCCACACCCATTACACAGAAACAGAGCGGTCAGGTACGCAGGGGACATGACCAGTGGGTGTGGGACCGCAGGTAATGCTATGAGAAAGTGCGGAACTAGAGTTTTAGAGACTTTTAAGGGCTTTCTCTTATTTTCAAGGCTTGATATGAAGAACTGAGGTTTAAGACTTGCAAAGGAGGAAAGTATGAGTGGTGATAGACTCACACTGAATGCATAATGTCATGGTGACAATATTTTGTGCAACACCAGGCCTTGGCCTTTTACTAGCTTTGTGGTTTTAATTTCAAGGTCAAATTCAAGGATTTTAGCAATCCATCTCCCTCTTCTTCCTTTAGTATCGGGCTGAGTCAAAACAGCTTTGATAACATGGTTAGGGACATAAGTTGTAATGTGTTAATGCAGGATATAGGTTCTAAAGGCTTTGACGGCTTGAATTAAGGAATAAGCTTGTTTTTAAATGATATCATACCTAAGTTCAGCATCCCTCATAACTTTGGAAAAGAAGGCTATAGGCTGGTCATCACCACTTGTATTTTTCTGTAAAAGTACAAAAGTTAAGGTTGTATCAGATGCAAAAGAAAATATGCTAAAAGGTGAAGAATAGTTAGGGCTAGCTAATGAAGGGGCCTCAGATATGGCCTTTTTATCTGATCAAAATCATATCTAGCATGGACTGTCCATTTCACTTCATTATTTGTCTTAAGCATATATGTTATATCTTTAACTATCTCAACATAATTTGGGATGAACCTTTTGAGAAAATTGATCTTTCCAAGGAAGGTTTGTATCTCTTTCTTATTCCTTGGGAGAGATAGGGCATGAATAGCTGAAACTCTATTTGGGTAAATTATAACTCCCTCCTTGGAGATTATATGCCCTAGTAATTTCCCTTCCTTCACAGAAAATAAATATTTCTTCGAATTTATGGATATTCCAAATTTCCTGCACCTGTCAAAAACCTTGCAAGTGTTTTAAATGAATTTCATCAAAATCAGATAAAACAATTAAATCATCTAGATAAATGATAGTAAAATCAGATTTTTTACCTACAAATGCGAGGTCCATGGCTCTCTGGAAAGTGTCTTTGGCATTGGTAAACCCAAATGGAATTCTAGCATACATGAATGTACCCCAAGGAGTGGTGAAGGCAGTGTTATCTTGGTTAGCTTCACTTACCATGATTTGGTTATAACCAAAAAATCCATCTAGAATAGATCCTATTAGCCCTTGAAACTTTCTAGAGTAGATGGTCCATTTTAGGCAATGGATAGTTATCCTTTAAAGATGATTTGTTTAGATTTCATAAATCTACACATAGCCTAATCTCACCATTTTTCTTTCTGACAGGAACTAGGTTGGCTACCCAATTAGAATACCTTAAGGGCACAATGATATGAGCATCAAGTAGCTTTTTAAGTTCTTTCTCAATGGTTAGCAGTAGTATGGGATTAATTCTCCTTAGTTGTTGCTGAAAGGGTTTTGCTTCTAGTTTCAAAGGAATCTTATGCTCAATTAAATATGTGTCATAAGTTTTTAACTCATTATAAGACTAGGCAAAAACGTCTTTGAATTTTTTAAGAAGATTCAAGTATTTGGTTTTTACATCCGAAGGTAAGGTTGATGACAATTTGATATTTCTCACATCATCCACATTCCCAATATTGCATTCTTCGATTTCTTCTTCGGGTGAGTGGAACAAGGGATTTTTAGAGGCATCATTATTATCAAATAATTTTTCCAATGGGACTAATCCTTTAGGAACAAAATTATTAGATAATTGGATAATATCATGATCAATAATTTTAGGACTGAATGAAGTTTCTAGATTTTGTTGATTTAATTCTGGAATATCATTTTGATCTCCTTAAATTTGCATATTTGAGGATTCATCAATAACTTGAAGGAAAGATTTCAACTATTCATCATCTTCAAAAATATGCCAATGTTTAAGGTTATCAGGAAATGATGCCCAATACTTGACTTGGATTTGGTATTCTAATGATATGGCTCAATACTTTTGAAAGAGCTTGCTGAGACAACTAGTGAATAAGCATGCATGTTTTCATTCTGCGAATAGCAGTTATGTTAAAACATTGCAAGAAATTTTCAGTTGTTTCCTGAGCTTCATTTCTGTATGACCTAAGCCTTGGGTGTTTAGTCTAACACATATTTCTAACCTGGTTCACTATAAGCTTAGAATCATAAAATACACTCAAGTTTTGAACCTTTAAACTTCTAGCTAACTCAAGACCAAGAAGAAAAGCCTCATACTCAGCCACATTATTGGTAACTTCAAATTCAATTTTACATGACTGAGTAATGTTTAATTTATTTGGTCATATAAGAAGAAAACCTGCTCCTGCTCCTTCTTTTGAGCAAGATCCGTCAAAATAAAGTTTTCATTATCTGATTCTACAACTTTAGGTTGGGAAACAATATTCTCAATGGTAAGTTGAGTGTTTGATGCATTTTTTGAAGAAAAGTGAAAGCAACCAAAATCCTGATCTATTGCATAGATAGGGTGGTTTTTTGCTTGATCGGACCTGCAAACAGTATGAAGGAATCTAACTTCCCTATATAACCTTAAATGCTCACCTCCATAGATCGTGATAGTAGAAAAAGACATGTCCATCTAAAGTGATCGTCCAAGTTTA
This sequence comes from Pinus tabuliformis, assembly GCA_031772625.1. Lineage (NCBI taxonomy): Eukaryota > Viridiplantae > Streptophyta > Pinopsida > Pinales > Pinaceae > Pinus > Pinus tabuliformis. The sequence goes on from CM062805.1 coordinate 870,040,852, forward strand.
GCACAACATGATCTAGAAAGAAGCATGCCAAACTTGGCAGGAATATCAATGACAATTATGTCTTAAACTATACTTTTGATAGGTATTTGAGCTAAGGTCATAACTAGGTCTTTGATCAATCCTAGGCATGGTACTTTCTTTGAGTCAAAGGTGTAAGGGTCATGATAAGACAGGGTGACTTGTAACTAAAGCTGGTACATAATTACCTTTGGCATAAGGTTATCAGAGGCTCCAGAATCCAGCATGCAATTGTACAAAAGAAAATCACGATCTTTTAATGTTACATAAAATGGTGGAACAATTTCATCGATCATATCAGAACTAGGGCCAAATACAACCAAGGGTTTTTCATCCTGCAAACTAATAACATCTCCCTCAGCATCTACACTAGAAGATTGTATCCATTTTGACACTTGATTTTTGTAACCAGGATTTTTGGAAAGTTCAGCTAAAGGTATAGGAATCTTGACCCTTTCCAATTCCTTTTCAATATTAAAAGTTGTCAAAATAGTCTTGTCAGATGGAAGGGTTTCAATGGATGACTCTGTAGTCTGAGGCGTTGGAGTTTGTATTTGAATGGTTTTCATTACAGGTTCGATTACAGTGGTGGATTTTGGAGGTCTACCAGGACCTGATCTAGGCCTTAGATCATATCTTTTATTCAATTCTGCAATTAAAAATTCAGAGAATGCTAAGTATTTTGAAAGTTGAGCATCTCCTGGTTCTTGTTCAAAAGACTGAGGTGAGGATGAAGGAACTATGGCCATTTGTACTACTGATGAATCAATATTATTGATATCTTTAGTGATTAAAGGGCATGTATCCTATGAATTATGATCATCAATCATCAAAGGTTGTTGAATGTTTTGGTCAAAAGCTGGTCTCTGAAGAATTTGCATTTGAGGAGCTCTTCTGAATTGAGTTTGAGCTTGAAGTATGACAGTAGTTTGCTGAATAGTTCTAGGCTGTGTTTCAGTTTTAGAAATCTTGTTAGAAAGGTTTCTTAGCAAAGATGTAATTTCATCAATTTTATGATCTTCAAGTTTAGATTTGGAGGAAGATGAATCATCAATATTAGCTTTTAGGTTTCTTTCTTATTTTTCTGCTTTAGCTTTGAGTTTGCCATAATCTTACCTATTGGCTTCTACCTCTATAGCATTTGTCTGCATGTCTTATAATGTATTAGAAACTCTTTCCCTTAACATGACTACAAATTCATCATCAAATGCTTTGGAAAATCTGACCTTTGCAACATCTACAGCTAGTTTACAATGAGCAGGAATTTTATGATAGATTTTGTTAAATCTTTTGATGAATTTAGCAACGGGTTCACCAAGGTTTCTCTTTAATTCTTCAAATTCAATAAGGAAGTAAATAGGATCTTTCTTTACCCCCTATTGATTTTTTAAGATTTTTTAGAGTCAGCTCTGAGCTGCCTAAACCAGATCCTAACATTTCCTTCTAAATATTACATAAATAATCTCAAATAAACATTTTCCTCTTCTATGTTCATATTCTTAGCAAAATCTAGGAAGGCCGATAAGTGATCCTCTGCTAAGGGGCCTGTTTCTCCATTGAATCTTAGAAAATGTTTTAGATAACCATCAGGAAAATCTCCCAAGTTTGCAGGGAGAACTAGAGCAGCATACCTAGCTTGCACAATGGGTCGAAAATCCATAACAGCGGGAGGAGTATGGGGTGTCTGAGTGGATGTTGATGAGGAAGAGGAAGATGATGAAGATGGATATTAAGGAGATGAAGATGAGTCGGTAGGTGTATTAATATGTGGAGGAGAGGGAGGAGACCTCTTTAAGGATTTGAAAGGGGTTTTGATAACCAATTTCTGAACTCCTGGTGGGAAGTCTTCCTTATTTTCAAATAAATGATTCGAATAGACAGAAAATGTCTCTTCAAAATTAGATGAGGATGATGGAATAGAATAAGGAGTTGGAGTAATAAAATCTTTAGGTTTGAATTCAGGTAAATGTAAACCCAATTCTTCCTCAGATGAAGGTGATTTAATAGGAATGGATGGAACTTGATATGTTTCAAGTGACTATATTAAAAAGGATGATGGAAGGTCTACTCCTCTGGAAATAAGATCAGAAACCATAGGAGGTAGCTCAGTCCAATCAGGATGGGTGGGTATAAATGAAAAGGGATCTACAGTTGGAATGTCTTCAAGGTGTAAAGCTAAAGAAGAAGAAGGTGTTCTACGTCTTCTCCTTCAAGAGGCTCATCTAATGAGTCTTTTTGGGTCTAGTAGAGGGTTAACTATCTCAGAATCAGAACGCGATCTTGTATGCTTATAGGGAGACAGCTTGGACCAGTGGAATTGTCAGGTGAAATATTTTGACCCATAACCTTATCCTTTATTCACCTTAAAGGAAAAGGAAAATCATTGCCCCAGGGAAAATTTAACTTACAGTTCTTCGCTCCCCGAAAACGACGCTAGTCTGATGTTTTCCTTTGAGATAACCTAAGGTCAATTGGCTATGCCAAAGCATCTAAAATGTTTTGTTGAATTTAATTATTTGGAGGACCAGTGAATTGTTTAAAAATAGGTGCTTTAAACTTAGAAAGATTCTTAATAAAACAAAAGGTTGTTCTTTAAATACATATGGTTATTTTGATTTAAATGAAATGTATAAGTAGAATATAGAGAAGTATAAGTGATTAAATATTCAAACTGAGTATTTAACCATTCATAAGCAGAAATCAAGAAAACAATGTTTCCTAGATCAACAGAATATAATAAAACTATTACATAAATCTAGTGAAATTTAAGTTCAAAGAGGAATTTACAATAACAAATAGTCTTGCAAAATAATCTCTTATTTAAATGCAACTTCACAATGGATTTAAAATGAAACTGAGATTCAATTAAATTTTCAATCGGATGAATATAAAAGGATTGAATTATATGAAGCATACATAATCAAAAACATGATGAAAACAACTCACTGAGAGACAAGCCATATGAAGTAAATCCTGAATCTTTTATTAAATAAAAAATGCTCCAGCTTAGTACAAATCTGTGTGATAATTGGTTCAAGGGTGCAACCATCAATACTTTGACAGAATGAAGTATTTAAACAAAATAGAAAATATTACAATAAATGCCCGAGTGACACATAATTCTATTATTACTTAAAACTAACGAAAACAGAACTAATTCGATAAAAAAGAATGAATCTAAACATTTGGCTCTGTTTTGAAGGAAAATTGTTGCTGAGTGGCCACTATTCGGGTGCTACGCTGGTGAAGCTGATCTGTCCTTTAATCCTGAAATTCACACAACTTTTCCCACTATTCTTCATCTAGAATTGTTATCTTAGTTACCCTATGGTAGATTTCATCTACCTCAGTATACTGGGAAAAATTGGGTTTCACATTGAAAATATGTTTTATCTCATGTTTAATAAAACATATGTTGTTGATGGCTTTGTAAAACGCATTTCCTGTCATGGAACCTTTGATGTTGGAGGACTTGGTTGTGTCCTTGGCAAGATCCTGAAGCTTCTTGAAGTAGTCTTCCTTGGTCATTAATTTACCATTGATCACAAACAATCAAGGCAGACCCTTCTTGTTTAAAGCATCAATCCTTGTGAAAAATCTGTTGACTGCTACTTCAGGAGTGTGACACTTCTCTGTGAACTGCACTACTAAGTTCTTTTTGTTGGAAATAATATTGAGAGGGGAGGTGAATCAGTATTATCAAGTTAATAACTTTTCATTTCCATATTCCAATTTATATACGCTACTTCAGTTAAGGGAACCCACGTGCACACGCAATTGTGTTTAATGCAACTAGTGTATATTCAGCAAACTTATGATTCAGTTAATTCATCATATCAGAACTTCATTAACCATATAAACAGTAACCAGGTGTAGTAAAAATAGAATAGATCATCACACATAAGACACACACATGAACACCATGATATAAGGTGGAAACCCAATGCGAGAAAAAAACCACCTGTTGTTGTTTTCTTTAAGATAAGAAAACCTGTTTACAATCTTGTACTGGCGCAGACTCATACCAGTACGCAGGCACTCACCTGCAGAAGGCTACAACCTTCTCTCGTTCTCCAACTTCTACTGGAAGAGAGCTACAACCCCCTAGCTCTTGTACTAGCTGATATATTTACTAGTACATAGGCGCCGACCTACAGAAGGCTATGACCTTCTCTTTTCTTCTAGGGACCACGTTTCATAAATTTTTAGACTGGATCCATCAATACAAAACAATCACCACTACAATACAACCACCAACTATATCATCAATATTTGAATCACTGAAACCCTGTCATCAAAACACAGTGAGCAGAACCAAGAACTCTGTAACAACCACTAGAACCAACAGCTACCTCAAATATCAAATCTCATAGTGTATACGTTACTTGGATGTGTCAAATGAGCGTGTATACGCTCTTTCACCAAAGGGAACCCACGTACAGATATAAAAATAATTACTTATATCTTCGTGCAATTTTCAACTTTAGATATACCTAAAACATAAGATATAAAGGATAAGACATGCATTAGTATTCATATCTGAACTATTCATGATCATACCAAATAATGATAATGCATTTTAGTCTTCATGACCCCGGTTCATCAACCTTCATTTGCCACATAGGCGCATCCTTAACAAATCAACACATGCCCATAACCTGCATACTAGATCTCACCCTTCATCAAGTATTCATCACTTGCACACTTGCACTTTGGCCTAATGATCTTCTTCTCCTTATATAGGTTTAGGCCTCTCTCAATACCATGGTCCAAAACCATGTAAGACCGATACCTTGGACCCAATAACTGGGGTCAATACCTCAGCCCAAACAGCATGGTCCAAATACCACGAACCAAAACATAGTTTTCCATCATGTACGCGCCTTTCCTTCTGTGAAAGTGCATGTGTACGTTAGACGTGTCTTTGTAAATAGTGAACCTATGTGTATACGTGACTTGGTATATAGTGAACCTGTGTATACCTTTTTTTCTTCATTCTTGCTGTTTACCTGCTATACTGTGATATTTCATTTGAGAGAGTTGCCATTAAGGACAACACTTGTGTTATACCTGTATCATAATGCCAACACTTTTTGGTCAGAACTTTCTTCACCTCCAAAATGGTTTCAGTCCTACAATCCACTCCTAGATCATCCAATTCATAGCAGGCATCTCTCCCAGTTGAGCATTTATATTGGCAATTGTCTGGTTTGCCTTTTCCATCAACTCCTTCTGCTAAAAAATGATCTAGATACATGGACAAGTTTCATCTATCTCCTCAATGATATTGTTCCATATGATTTCCTTGAAATTACATAGAGTTTGATCAACAGAAGATTCAGTTGCTAACTTCTTTCACACTTCTATTTGATTTTGAGCTCTATGAAGCTTTGTTGCATGAAAAATATCTTATTTATTTTGATGATCCTCCAGAATTTTCACTTGATCATGCAATTTCTTGATTTCCTCAGTCTGAAGAGACATATTTTGGACTGAATTGGCCAACTGATCTGTAGCATCTTCTGTACTTGTTGTAGTTGGTGTGGTTGTAGGAATGACTATGATAAGGAGTGTTGCCAAGGGGGTAGTCTTTTTAGAAGATTTTTCCTTTTCATTAATTAGCTTCTCCATCTCTGTCTCCATTTTGTTAAGATGTGCAGTCTACTCAATGACGAGCTTCATCTTATCTTCTTTTTGAGTCTCTATCTCTACAATGTCCTTAGCTAGAGGATCTTCAATAGTTGGCAGTTTTAACAGCTTCCTCAATGCTGCTATGTCCAAATCCTTCTTTTTGACCATCTCCTCTGCAGAATTTATGTTTGCAAGATCATAACCCAGTTTGATTACCAAATCCTCCAAGGTTTTAATCCTAGTGTCTTTGGCAAGAGTAGAAAATTTCTCCATATTTAGCTATGACTAGACATTTGCTAGTGTAACCTGTAATTTGGACAAACCCATCGCTGTGTTAGTGACAGTAGAGAAAATAATTTCCCCAGTCTACTTATGCATCTCCATTTGGTAAATGGGATCTGTATACTTGACATCAAATTCAAAATATGTCTTTTTGTAGTTTGATGCTCCATTGGGCTAAGAAACTTGTGCCTAAAGGAATGCCATCTGCATTTTCCCCTTCTTTGAGTCAAAGGCTGACAACATCCTACTTTGGGCACCAGAAGTCTTCTTCCAGAACTAGTTGTAAGTGTTAATCTTCAAGGCTTCATTTTTTACTTGTATTTCCTTGAAGATATCCATTATGCTCTTCTCTTTCTCGCCTGAAGTAGATGTACCTATTTTCATTATTTGTTGCTTCTCTTGTGAAGTTGAAGAGGTAGTAGGAGACTATGTAGACCGATCACCCACTCATGCAGAAAGAAGTGGCTCATTAGTGGTGATAATGGTCTGCTGCTCTGAATCTTTGGTAAGGCTTAGTCTGGAACTAAGCTTAGCCTTCTTTCTATACATAATTTGAAACCCCTCACTGAAAATATCAGTCCCTAAAGGGGACTCTTCCTCTCTTCTCTTCTTGCTTGCCTTCTCTTGCATGGTAGGATTCTGCACTATTGACGATGACACATGTTGTCCTTCTGCTTCCTGAAAGTGTTATCAACCCACTCTAGCTGATTTTTGTATTTTTCTATTTTTGGCCTGGGTGTGTGAAAGTAAGGAGTAGACTTGGTTTCTATCCCTAGTTTAGAAATGATACCTAAAGGATCATAAGACCAAGTAAAACTGAGATTGAACTACATTTCCTTCAAAAGCTTATCTGTCTCTTCCCTTGCTACCCTTCTGTTGCAAATGAATGGGCCAACCTGTGTTTTTATCTTAAACTAGGACTTTTTCTTGGCAACAACGAAGTGGATTTCATCCATATTGATAATCTGCCTAATGTATTCTAAGGAAAAAATGCTCATTGAGAGGAATTTTGGTAGCTTGTAAGGTGGGAGCTCACATCCAAATATCCTTATTTCTTAATAATTTCCATACAGGTACCATTCCCCTATCCAAACTTGATCTGACAGCTGCAACACCCTGTTGATCCCTTCACTAATCCTTGGTTCTATTCTATTTTTCATGAGACCTATTTTTGGGTGAAAAAACAACTCTGTAAATTGTTTATAAGTGTATTTTTTTTTCTCTTTCATGACTAGAGTAGTCCAAAATATGACTAACTGTTGGTTTCCCTTCTGATCTAGCTTTTGCAAAGATAAGTTAATATTGTCCCCCTGAAAGTATAGGAATATGTAGACTAACACAGAGGAATATTTGAATACCTCCTCTTTTGGAAATTTAACCAGTTGTTGATGAATGGATTCTGCAAGAAAATGGCTGAAATTAAACACAATTGAGGGCTTAGCATCAATAGAGAAGATGGAAAAAAATCCTATAATGGACTCATCTATCCATTGGTCAGAGTAATATCCAATAAGGTAGGAGACAACGGTGATAATTTTCTTGGCTCTCTCAGGGAATATGGAGGAGGGATAAGGATGATTTTTGTTTGGTAATGCAACATCTTGTGTCAAAAATAGTTCAAGAGTTTGGCCTCTTTTAGCAAAGTCTAGTTTCTGGTATATTTCAATCAGTTCTTCATAAGAAAATGGGGTAGCATGGTCTATTGTGGGGGCTTGCATCATCTGATCAATGAACTGAGGGGTTATGGTAAATAGAATTTGTCCAGTGGGAGTGACTATGGCCCTTTGGCTTGGAAAATAGGATGCATGACATTTTCTAATAAAATCTGGGGTTTTTTGGGTACGAGGAAAGATGTAGTGAGGTAAATTTGACTCCCACAGTTGGATGTAATCTGACTTATCTATATACTTGTCTTCGAGCCAACAACACATCTTGAAGAGGTCGAGTTCACAGAGTGTCTAATGAATTTTTTAATCTCGGTCAGCCATAGGAATGTGATGAAGGTATATAGGAGGATGGATGAGAGGATTGAAAATTTCCTCTGGCCCTTTGTCCTTTGGAGGCATTTTGGCTATGGATAAGAGTAGGAGTGAAAAATGGATTGGGAGGAGACAATTTAGAGACAGAAGTCATGTTCTTGAGACATGAACAGAAGGAATAATCTTTAAATGATCAGACAGATAGTGTCGCTAGCGATCGACAATGTTGGGATTGAGTGAAACAACTTATAATCAAATCAATTAGCAGTGATAAAACATGAATTCAGTAACATGTTGAAAGATGGGGGGGGGAGGTTTATATAGAAATTTGGTTTTCCATTGGTGGCGCGAGTCTGTTGAATTAACAGCTAATCCAATTGAATGCTTAATGGGTTAATTCTAGAGGGAATGAATGTGATTTGATGTAGTTTAACGAACGAATGAGGTGGCAGAAGGTGAATGGCGGGAGCGGAATGGTCAGGTAAGCGGTATCAGGAGCAATGGAATCAACTTTTCGAGGGGGTGAGTGGTTTGTGGTTTCACTCATGGGAGGTCCGAAATGCCAAGGAGCTAACACATAGGGGTGGGCGTGTGTTATAGACATTTTTGTGCCTTACAACTCCAAGCATGAAATGTCCATAAACCAAGGGCTCCTAAGTCCCTAAAAGTGTTGTTCTAACCCCTAAAGGAACAAGGTCAATAGATTACAGCTTCTCCCAGAAGTTCTCCACCAGAAACTGCTCAGAATAAGTCAAAACAGGATCATTTCAGCTGCTCCACTGGCTAGGTGCGTTGCATTACACCTAAATACACTGTGAGGGTGCGTTGCATTTCAAAAGTCCCTTCTGTGGGGTGCGATGGGTGAGAAATGACAAATGGCAGTGTCATTCCGCGAGGTGGAGAGACAATGGAAGCTTCCAGAATCTTCTCCTGTGACACTTGCCTCACTGAATTCGACCAAGGATGAGTAAGAGGCCTTCAGTCTCCAAGTGGAAGCAAGAACTGACAGAGAGAAGACACTAATCAAATCACAAGCTGACTCATCTTCCTTGCACATATCTATATATGGATCCCTCATCTCAGAGATCCAGAGGCTGGAATTTTGCATATTGTAAGGAATTGTTGTTGGTTCTTTGAGACAAACAATCAGAGTGTTGGGTGATCTATGCTTTGTTTGAGGCGAAGAGGGGCTTCTTTGCTAGGAGGTTGCTGCTGGTTCAGGAACCACCGGTTGTAACTCCTCCTGGATCTTTTCTTGTTTATCAATAAAAACTATTTGAGTTTTTCCTCCATGCTTTTGTATCATTGATGCTTGTTACATTTGTATGGTTAACTTAAATCTGATCCTAAGTTGTTTATGAATATAGATCCATGTCTTTGTATAGTGTTCTTCTTCTGTGATCTTACAGGTACTTTGTGAAGCTGGGCAAGTAAGGGAGCAGGTAGCTGAAGACTATCAAAGAGGAGAGGGATTGGATCAAAGGATTAGCGCAAGACACAGGTTGGTTCTTTCTATTCCTCTCTATCTATAGTTCATAAAGGAAATACAAAAGTAGTTTTTCTTTGTTTGTTTCTAAGGCAGCTGTCACACCTTAGTGGGATAGAGCAGTTCTAAATAGACACTTTTCCCTGTAACAAAATGGCGACTCCGCTGGGGAGTGTCTAATTAGTTTGTTTGTGTATCATTCTTTGTTGTTTGTTTCATAAACTTATAAGTGGCATTCGAACTGCATTTGCCATAACAAAAGCAAAGTAGATAACTGCTTCTTCAATCCATTCACTGGATCTGTTTATGATTTAAACAACTGATTCACAAACTATCTGATTGCCCTTGTGATAGCTCTTAGATCCTCCTTAGATCTACCCCTGATTGTTGAATTACTGATTGCTTTTACTCGGCCAAAAACCAAAGACTGAACTGCAAACTGTGACCCGGAACCCGGACAGATTCTCGTTTCTGGCCCAGCGCAGGTACTGTTAAGAGATCCTGAATTTCAGCACACTTCTAGAAAGGGAAACCTGCGCTGCATTTAAGATTCTCTGTGTTACAGGTGCGCTGATCAGACTAGCCCTGTGCAGTTGTGGTTCTTGTGCTTCATTCTTTCCAGTTCTATCTCTGAATTTTGCTGCCTGTGATTAGTATATGTCTATTTGAAACCCATTTTCCTTGCTGTTATTCCACCTCCTTTGTACAAAAGAACTGTAGATATTTTTGTGTGTTTTTTGAGTCATTTACAGTTTTCCATTGCAAAAGTAGAATAGTCGTACTATCGTCCTTTGATTTGAATCTGTCGCAAGTGTCGATTTCGATCATAGGAGAAAGTTTGATTGTTGTAGATGGTCGATTATATTAGTACTATTGCCTTTGGTCTGAATTTGTGATTTTCTAGTGTCAAGAACAAGTGTTCATTTCAAAATCGTAAGGTGTCGTAATCATCTCTATTTTTGATTTCGAAAAAGAGCTTGTTTATATTTGTCGCTTGAAAAGAAATTCAGATTTGTACATCAACTTTCTTTTTAGCATCAATACTAAGAAAGTCGAAAACAAATACATGCATGTGCATTTGCATATAGACAGTCTGTTTGGCTTGATTTAGGAAAGTGCATTTACAGTGGGCTCTTTGCTCTTTGTGAAAAGATTGTGTCTTTCTTTTCCTCTAGTAGCTAGGATTTTCATTGCACAAAAGAGATAAAAGTTTGTTTATCATCTTTAGATTGCATTTGAGTAATTACATCTACATCTCGTGGTGAACCCAAAAGGAAAACTTCATAAGCAAGATCAACTTAAAATAAATTCAATGAATCTAACAACGCTTTGGAACTTAACGCACAACATTTAGAGGTCTAGGCTAAAGACGTATTCCGGCGTCGTAAAGCCTAGTAACTATTGTCCTCACTGATGGTTGGGTGATTCCTCCACTTTGAGATGATAAGTTCCAGTACGGACTTGTGCTCCCACGTACCGTCGAGTATATTTTGGGAGACCCCTATAGGCTTAAATCCTTTATCCTTAGGAAGCCGTGTCTGCCGCCCTATCGATCGCAATGCACTGAACACAGCATTCGGGAAGATTGATTGTCATACCGTATTCTGCAGTTTTGCAATTGGTTTGGTACTCCCTCTACCTAGATCTCCAGAGTAGCCCCTTTCGTTCCTTTTCAGACTCCTTAATGGAAAAGGTCCATCTGAGCACTTGTCACTTCAGGCTCATTAAAAATCGAAGGAGACTAGAGTCATCTTTTGTTTTTTCTCAACTCTTAAAAACTGAAAAAACAAGTTGTGTCAAAGCGTCTAAAATTCATTTAATTCAGAAACATACTTCCCCTTTATTTTAGTTGATCAAGTAATCCGCAATCGTGGAAGAAAGTCAATTGAAACCCCGTCGTTCGCGGAGGCTTACGAGTCAACCGTATTTGTCTCCGAAATCGAAACCAGTACGGACAAAGCGAACTCGTTTAACCGGTTCCAAATCTCCTATTAAAGTTAGAACAAGTGTTCCAACGACATCAGAGACTCCGGTTACTCCAAACATTTCTGGAATCCCCGCCTCTACAGAAGAAGTTCAACAGCCACAGAAGGACAGTGATACTAATCCTAGTTTGAGAATAAACACTTGTGTTACCGAACCAGTTCCATCTACAATAGGTTCGGAGAGTCTTACTCTTCAAACATCTGTCGCTGTCGATTTCACACCTTCTTCGGCACCTGAAATATTTTACGGACCTGACAGTCTTCCCCTTCCACCTGGTCTGATTGCAATAGAAGAAATTGTAGAAGATCCTCAAACAAGTACTCCAACACACTTTGGAGTCGGGATCACTCTATATCCTTCTTCATCAGAAGTTAGTCTACCACCAGCGGAAGCTCCTGTAGAATCGCTAGGTAATCTTTTGGATAGACTACAAATTTCTGAACAACCGTCAACATCTAGGACTGTGTCGTCTGACACAGCGACGGCAGAACTCCCTACTATCACTCCGACAATGTTCGTCGGTATACCATCTGTCCTGACTAGCTCTCAGCCGCTAGAAGGAGCCCACTCAGGGGCTCTTTCGACAGTATGGTCCGTTCATGTTTGTTCATCCGGAATAATATCTGGAAACTCTTATGTTGAGTCTCGACAAATTGATCCATTTGGAGGTCAATTTGGGCAGTCTGGTTCCCAAGGGCAAACAATTCCCTTGAGTTCTGGATTACCACCGTATGGGGGGCAGTATACCCTTTCATTATCCCCTCCGGGAGGATATCCATACGGGAGTTCACAACAACATTCAGGTTATACTGGAATTACCTCAAGTGGTTGGGTACCTATACTACCTCAACAACCAAGAGTTGTGTACTCAATGCAACAATGCGTACCTATGTCGAATATCCCGACTACGCCAGCTATTGTGACGGTGTCGCAAGTTCAAGCGCTCCCTGTTGTATGCCAACCTCAGGTTTCTCAGGTTGTAATGCAACAGCCACTTGACCCTGCGATTCAACCACAATCGTCGACTAATGGAGTGACACAGGTTCAGAAGGGTACAATTACCCCTCATCTTGGTCAAACTGTTAGTATCGGGCAATAGCACATGGCTTCACAACCATGTCTGGTGCAATACCAACAACCACAATTCCAACAAGTATACCAAGGTTCTGAGCAACAAATCTTTGCTAACAGTGGACAGCCGTACATTCAAAATGGTCAAAATCAACCATTTTACAATGGTCATGTCCACCAACCTTATCAAACATACCAGCAGTATATGCATTATGCCGGTATGCAAAGACCAACTACTCAGGAAATCCCATCTTACCCTGGGTATGCTTCACCTAACCTGAACCAACAGTTACCCTTTGTGGCAACTTTAGAGTTACCTGATTTAAATCGATTAACGAACGATCCAATTGCTTACGCCCCTTGGTGGCCAGCGATTCCGCATAAACTTCCATCAGATATTCCTAAATTTAATGGAAATCCGGGTGAATATCCATCGAATCACGTGATGACCTTTCATCTATGGTGTTCATCAAACACCTTAAATGATGATTCGATAAGACTTCACCTCTTTCAGAGGACGTTAATGGGTCTGGCGGAAAAATGGTACATCGAATTGCCTAGAGCTTCGTTCGACAACTTCAGTACCTTAGCCACAACCTTTTTAACCCATTTTCAGTTACCAATAAGGTATGAAATGGGAACAAAACTTCTTACCAACTTCAAACAGACAACGGCCACTCACATATCTGATCATATACATGAGTGGCAACGTCGTCGTAGGATGGTGAAAACGTATGTCCCCGATCAGCTCTTAGCTGAATGGTTTATCAAGTCATTACTGCCTTCCATCACGGAAGATGTGGCAAAGGGGGGGGTCGTAACAGAAGAGCAAGTTATCGCTCGTGCGCAATATCTGGACTTGATTTACACCCAGTTCGGCACACTCTACGACAAAATACCTAACGCCCCTAGACCGGAATTCTCAATTCCTCCTCCTCCTAAACCAAACAATGACTCTCATGCCGGCGACGGCGTGATTGGCACGACGGACACGAAATCGACAAAGGCTACATCCGAAAAGGCCCGTAAGATTTTAGGTCAAAATGAAAAAGACGAACTTCTTGCTTTGGAAGTAAATGTCGTATCGACAGATAAAGGCAAAGAAACCAAACAACCAGGAAGCAAGAAGAAAGGCAAAGGGAAGAAGAAGAAACAGGATGAATCATCACCTGAAAAATCTTCTTCAAACCCTCCTGGAAATAGGAAACCAAAAAATCCATGCTTTATATGCGATGAGGATCATTGGACCGCAGATTGTCCACACAGAGCTGAGCTTAAGAAATTCTTCAAGAATTCAAAAACCTTCGCAGTGTTAACTGATCCGTTTCCAAATCCAGGGACAAATCTGGTTGAGAGTGGAAATGCTTCCCCGTCTCAAGTGCTAATGTTGTCGGTTTCAAAACAGCAAAATGATGCTTTGATATTGACAAGGAACAAGGATTATGGGAATCCACAGCTGTCGAACAACAAGGATAAAGATCAACCAAGTAGTTCGACAACGACTTCGACAGAAGTTGTGCCGCCCACCATTCCTGAATTGACGATAAAACCGCCAAAGGGAGTAGTACACAAGTTGACATTTAATCCCCGTGCTAGAGCGACACAGCATTATAACATAGTGGAAGATTTGGCCCAATCGCCATCCGCTATGTCGACTCTTGAAGTACTAAAAAATTGCCCATCCCAAAGGCAGGCTTTATTATCGGCCATTGGTGGGATTGACCCAAAGGATTCCAATCTTGTATCCTTCGATCATAAAGGATACGATCCTCAATTACCAGCTCAACTAGCTTTCCTTGTTCAAGTGAAAGCCCTCAACAAAACTGTTCATCGAACGATTATTGATGAGGGGGCATCTACATGCATTATGTCGATGAGTTGTTGGAAAACTTTAGGATCTCCAACCTTGTCACGATCTTCGACGACATTAAAAGCATTCGACGGAAGGACATATACCCCATATGGTATCCTAAGTAACTTGAAAGTTGAACTAGGAGGGAAAACGGTAGAAATAGATGTTGAAGTCATCGATGGGAATCTTGATTACAACATCCTACTAGGCAGACCATGGATATATGCCATGGCAGTTGTTGTGTCGACCTATTTTAGAAAGATTGCATTTCCCTTTCAAGGAGGGATTACAATCGTTGATCAACAAAACTTCCTCCCCAATGGTTCTCAAGTTACTGGAAGCATTCCCATGATCCATGGAAGCCCCCATTCGCTTCAGAATATCGGACTAGGCCTACTAAAAGATCCTATACTAATGGGAACTTTCGCTCTTCCACCTACAATCAATCTGGCAGAAGTAGCGAAGATAGGAACCTGCAACATGATATCTTCTAAAAAGATCTCAGAAAACGATATCGACATGGATCATGCAGTGGTTTTGCCCCCAAGCCCAATGGAAATATTATAGCAATCAATGTTCCTAGCATGGGAGGCAAACCCAAATCAACGCTCATCAAGCGTTTGGATAGATAGGTCTAGAGAATATGGTACTCCTTCAGATCCTTGGTCGCGAGTGCATGTCACCGACGAAGGAATTGTCGAATCTATGGTAATTGAAGGAGCACCATGGAATGATTCCCACCATCGTTCTCTTCTTCCGGATTGTGGAGAAGATACTCAAAATGACCTTTATCATCCTTCAGTATTTGATTTTCTGTCAAATACTGTAAATACGGTGGATTCCGAGTGAAACTTGTCCAACATTGAAGAGACTATAGCCATAAATATCTCGACCAAAACAGGTGTTGTAGAGAATATTTATGTTGGCAAATGTTGTTCTCCTTCAGAACTGGAAATATATAACGCTCTTTTTCGCGAATTCAGAGATGTCTTTGCTTGTTCATACAGTGAAATGCCAGGCATTGACTCGAGTATCGTTGAACACGAAATTAAGATGTATCCAGATGTCAAACCAGTATGACAACGGCTAAGACAGGTGCACCCCAAGAAAGCCACTGCCATTAAGGCAGAAGTTGAAAAACTTCTCCATGCTGGTTTCATCTACCCAGTTCCTCTAACCGATTGGGTATCGAATATTGTCCCTGTTATGAAAAAACAGGGGACAATTAGAGTGTGCGTCGATTATAGGGATGTAAATCAAGCTTGTCCAAAAGACAACTACCCTACACCCTTCATTGACCAAATAATTGATGAATGCGCCGGATGCGAAATCTTTTCATTCATGGATGGATTCTCCGGGTATAATCAAATAAATATCCGCCCACAGGACCAGTCAAAGACTGCATTTATCTGTCCGTGGGGCACATTTGCATATCAAAAATTACCCTTTGGTTTAAAGAACGCAGGGGCGATGTTTCAGAGGGCAATGAATTATGCCTTCCATGACATCAAAAACATCATTCAACCGTACCTCGACGACCTTCCGGCTCATTCGCGAAAGCGGACTGATCATCCGTAGCATTTGAGAGCGATATTTCTGCGTTGTTGACACTACAAGATACGACTCAATCCGCACAAATGTGTATTTTGCGTCAATTCTGGTCGTTTACTTGGCTTTGTAGTCTCCAAGGCCGGGATTCGTCTCGACCCATGTAAGGTCCAAGCAATCATAAATTTGCCTCCACCTTCGAATTTGCTTCAGATTCAGAAACTCCAAGGGAAAGCGAACTTTCTGAGGAGGTTCATTCCAAATTACGCCGAACTTGCTAAAGGTTATACACGTCTTTTGAAAAAGGAGGTACCCTTTGTCTGGGATCAGGTTGCGCAAGCTTCCTTTGATGCTTTAAAAGATTCCCTAATGAAAGCATCATTGATGTACGCCCCTGATTATCAAAGGGATTTTAACCTGTATCTGGCTGCAGCAGATACGACCATCGCAATGGTTTTAGTTCAAGAAGTCGATGGAATTGAGCATCCTATATATTATTTAAGTAAAAACTTAAATGATACAGAAAGCAAATATTCTTACGTTGAAAAGCTAGCACTTGCAGCTGTTCAAGCGATACAGAGATTTCAACACTATGTCCTCTTTCAGAAAACTACCATTCTGTAAGATTGCAACACCATGACTTATATATTGTCGCGACAGTTTCTGGGGGGCAAATACTCAAAATGGATAGCAATCCTACAAGAGTTTGATCTGGAATTTGTAAAATCCAAATCAAAGAAAGCTCTAGTTTTCGCAGAATTATTGTGCGATCTCCCATCGTCGTCCAACGATGACACATCCGAAGAAACAATCGTGGACGAAAATTTGTTTCTGATATCTACAAGCAATGAGTGGTATGGGGATATAATCATTTATCTCCAAACCCAAAAATATAGGCAAAACACCTCCAACTCTGAACAAAAACGTATTCGATACCAAGCAAAAGACTACATGATTGTCGGTGATACACTTTACCGTCGGGGTATCGATACAGTTCTGAGAAGGTGCCTCACCCATGAGGAGGCCGAAAAAATCCTAAATGATTGTCATTCAGGCGCGTGTGGGGGGAATCAATCTGGATATGCTACAGCACAAAAAAATTTATGAGCAGGATACTTTTGGCCAACAATGTTCAAAGATTGCATAACCGCAGTCAGAAGTTGCCATGCTTGTCAAATTTTTGATAGCAAAACCAGAAGACCACCCGCACCTCTGCAGCCAATAGTTGCTGTTGGGCCATTCGCCAAATGGGGCATCGATTTCATGACATGTAACCCCACCTCGATCGGGGGGCATGGGTATATCATAGTCACAGTTGACTATTTTACCAAATGGGCCGAGGCGATGCCTACATTAGATAATACTGGTGAAACAGCTGCCCTCTTCTTTTTCAATCATGTAGTCGCCAGATTCGGCGTACCACAGGCTATAGTCACAGATCATGGATCGCATTTTCGCAATCACATGATGGTCGAATTAGCTCCCAAACTAGGGTTGTCTCACCACAGCTCTACTCCATATTATCCGCAAGCCAACGGACAAGTTGAAGCAATCAACAAGGTCCTGAAACGCATGCTGCAAAGGATGATCGGAGTTCACAAAAGAAGATGGCACCTAATCCTGTACTCATCTTTGTGGGCTTACCAAACATCGGTAAGGAATGCGACCGTGTTCACACCCTTCCAACTGGTATATGGACTGGAAGCAGTCTTACCAATCCAGTGTGAAATCTCGTCTCTCAAACTCGCAATTGATCTCCTCCCCGGAACTTCAGAAGAAAAGGCTCGTTTCTTGGAATTAATCCAATTGGATGAAACCCGTCGTGACGCCGCTTTGGCTAACGAAGCCCATAAGAAACGAGTCAAGGCGCAGTTCGACAAAAATGTCAAACCTCGTGTCTTCTCAGAAGGTGACTTGGTCTTACTTTACGACCAAGAATCCGATAAATTGGGAGCAGGTAAATTTAAGTCTTTTTGGATGGGCCCCTATATTGTTAAATGAGTGTTAGCAAAAGGAGCCTACGAGTTAATGGATTATGACGGAATTCCACTGGCACAACCTCGTAATGGGTTGTACCTCAAGCGTTACTATGCGTAATGGTAACCAGCATGCTTTTGTTATGTTTTTGTTTTCACTAAAGTGTTTGTTTTGGTCAAGTAATCCACTTTTTACATTTATTGCAGATGTCAAACCTATTGGAGTCATGTGTTGGATATGCCGACGGAGCGAGTCGTAGTTCGCAGAACCTGTCCTCCACAGCCTGGGCCATTTTTGATTCAAGCGGCGAGTTAGTAAGTTTCAGAGGTGTATGTATTGGTCGATCAATGAATAACATCACTAAGTATAGCTCGTTGATAGAACTTCTCTCTGATGCCATCAGTCATGGTATACGCCGAATAATTGTCAGGCTAGACTCACAACTCGTAATACTACAAATCAATGGTATATATTCCGTCCGAAACCCAGCTATTTATCGCATGTTCTTAAGGGTTAAGATTTTGGAAAGACAATTTGATCTTATTCAATATCAACATATTTCCATAAACTTAAACACATTAACTGACTCATTAGCAAACTATGTGTTAGATAGACATTTGCAACATTTATAAAAAGAAACACATCATCAATGTTTTGCATGTGGATCATGTAGCTCAACCAAAATAAAACTCCAAAAATCAAAAATATATATAACTGTTTATGGTTTACACATAATATTCTGTAACCAAGACAAAATCGGTCAAACGACCCAAAAACTCAAAATGCTAGGGGGCACCCTAGTCTAATGATGCTCGTGATAGCAAGTCACAGCCTGTGCGATCATGCGTAAGAGACGAGTCCATCGTCTGGGCACACCAGTAGTATGCCGCTGTAACCGCAAAGGTAGCTCGTCGGTCCTCACATCTGGAATACCGAGAGTGAGGCCCTCAACCTGCTCTTGCAATGCTGTGAGAGTCTCGGCCACATCGAGGTCACGAAGAATAGCCCTTCCGACGGCCTCTCCTCCTGGGGCAGCAGCCAGTACTCTCAGGCGAACTACTGCACAAACGGGACCAACATCTGCATGTACACATGAGTTTGATTAAAGTCTTGATAGAATAAAGCACAAGGACATTATAAACAAAAAACGATAAACAGGAATATGGTCGAAGATTTTACCAATGGCGCCCCACTGCTCGCCATCCGGCAATACTAAATCTGGATCACCCCGGAAGTCCATGCCAGCGTATGGATACTCAGAATAAACCATCTCCTTACGATCAAACCACCTGAAGAAGGTATCAGAAAATGAAATCTGACACTGGCCAGCATGCCTAGACATATGGTCAACCCATCTCCACATACGTGGTTCAGTAGGAGAAGGTAAATCAAGTGCAATGTACTGCGGCTGCATCAGTGGTATCTTCTCCAAGGCAAAGGTGGTCAAAATACAACCATACCCAAAGTTCTTCAACCTTCCGCTCTTTATCTTGGTCAATTGTTCTTTCATCACGAGAAGTACTGCGTCGTACCAGTTGAACACCTTCGGTTGGAGGCATTCCAAGGCATGCTGCATGTAAGATCGATTGGCTACATGAAGAGCCGCACCACCGGCCATCCTACCAAAAGTAAACAGAATAGTCTTGAGGGACCTGTCAGTGACATCACGGATGATGATCTTGCCATCTTTACTCGGCTAAGATCCTTCTCTGCAGTTCCAGCGGACATAATCTCTCACAGAATCGCCTCCTCGAACCGAACCTGACAAAGAGATGGGGGCACCCCGCCTCGACAAGCCAGTCAAGAAATAGATGTCTACTACAGTCAAGGGGATAGATTTGCACCTGATCTGGAAAACCTGATTGGTAGGATCCCAAGCATCGAGCAAATACTGCAGTAAGTTGATCTGTTGTCTCATGCTAGAAATGCGGAAGAACTTCAGCAAGCCACAGTTCCGCAGTGCATTTACTGTAACTGGATCGTGTAGGGCAAGCATGTCCTCTTCTTCATGCTCACGTTCTCGCCATGTAATGGTCATCTTACTCCAAAGATCTCTGAAAAAAAAACAAGAGAGGAGTTAGGTCCTAATTTTGGTGAGAAAGAGGAAAAAATTCCATAAAAATTGTGCATCAAATTCCCTTTTTGCGCCCAACGCACCTGCAACAGTGTTCTAGGTGCGTTGAATGTCAGATTGCCTTTAGACAGGCCAACATTCAACGCAGTTTTCGATACACTGAGGGTGCGCTGATGGCAAAACGAGTTTTTCAAACCCCAAGAACTCAAAAAAGCTAGGAATCAACCTCAAAATGCAAAATGGAAACCATGAAATGAAAGAGCTCAGGTTTAGCTCCTACTTGGTCCAGACGGCGCCGAGAATCGTCCACAGAATCTCCCGAAATCAGCTGATGAAAATCGAGGGGGAAAAGCACCTCCAAAGCTCCGACAAACCAAGTTCAAATGAAATGGTAAAATAAGAGGTAAAAAACACTTTTTCATTACTTTTACATAGTTCAAAGTAAAATATTAGTGTTCTAACTCGTTTTCAAGCAAATATTGTTCATTTCTGACTAGTTTGATGAAGCAGTTGAAAATACAGTACGATCTTTGAAAGGACAAAGATATTTATGGTAAAATCAAAGCAATACCATATAATCGAGCAGTGTTACCGCAAGGTTCAAGCTCGTTAAAAAATAAACCCGCATTGAGCAGTTTTAGCACATAGTTCAAGCTCGTTAAAAAATAAACATAAGACATGAGCAAATGTTTCCACCCGCATTTAAGCTCGTTAAAAAATGAACTATTCCCCGGTAAATAACCACCGTGAATGTAGTACTTCAGCCATTAAAGCCTTGGTCGTGTTTGCACCGTCACCTCCACTTTTTCATTAGCCGATCATTCACCTCCATTTGATTGTTTACCCATTTTGAGGAACAGCTGCGAAGAGTGATTTCATTAGCCATCCTTGTGACACTGCCGTGATTGGAAAATTTCAAACCTTACCTGGAATCAGTTGCTACCCGTTTTATCACTCGTTCCTCAAAAGACGAGTCTCCTTTAAGCTCTTTTCAACTGACTCGTAAAATATGAAAATATTGTCGAGTCCTTGGCCTTCCAGCTCGTTAAAGGGACAGGAAGTGTTATCCCTCATCTAGATTTTAATCTTTTTTGGACCTGAGGGATTATTACACAAAAAGATCGAGCGCTTGTCTTGTTCGGCTCGTTAAAACTATCGAAAATTCATCCCTTCTGTATTGTTTTATACTTTTTCGGACTTAAGGGATTAGATGATGAAAAAGGAATTTTGGAGTTACCTTTATGTTCCTTTTCAGACTTTCTAAAATTGAAAAGGACCGAGTTATCTTTGTCGTTAAACTCGTTAAAAAGATTAATAGCGACAAACTTGTCTTTAGACGAGAACAAGTTTCACTATCGCTAGGCTCGTTAAAACATAGCGATGGGTTTGCCCGAAGGGCAAATTATAGAACAAGAATATGTTATCCTTCTCAAGCTTGACAAAAATAAAAAGGTACTGGTCAGCAATGACTGGGGAAAATTGGGAAGAAAACTCAAAGAATCTTTATTGGTAGCAAGTCGCTCTTGAACATGACACTTCCACTCCGTGTCTGAGTCGGATTGGGTTGTTTCATTCACCGGCCACATCACCATGGTCACGCCATACCATCCATATTTGGGGTTAATGCTACCAATCCATCACATCAGTTTCGCCGATATGTTCAAGAGAAGTCACCTGTGTCTCACCCACTACCATACATTATACTCCATTCTTTCATGACCGCCACCCTGAACCGTATATCATCAGATCGTTTTCACCTCCATCAAAATCATTTTCTCCGTTCCATGTCATTGATGTGGGATTCATTAAGGCCCTCCTGTGACGGATCACTTCTTGTCGACATCAGCTCATTATCCAAGAAGTTGATCTAGGAACACCCCATTCAGTACTTTGAAGCTTGCATGCCTTAATGGCAAGTTTCTCACTTCCGGCGACAGGTTTACATCAATGGCCTTCGACCGAAAGAATTTGCGTGGTGTTCGACGCCAAGTCCTTTATTCACACCACGGGGATTGTACTGCAGTACCTTGAGGATCATTATCATTATCGGTGATTCCTCTCGCGCTTGTTAACAGTTTACATCATTGACTGGTAATCAAGCGATGTCTTTCCATGTTCGACTTCAAAACATTTATCACATGGATCGACTTGTACTTCGAGTAAAGATCGGACGAGATTGAAGACCCCGGATCTAGTTTCATCCATCCGGGCTGCGATATATATTCAGGGAAATAAAGACATTAAAAGTACAGCATTGCAGCACAGATAATCATCCTACCAAAAGGATGATGGCTCTATCAAAATCATCAGTCTACACTCAGACGATTGTCTGTCCTATGTACATGAAAATGAATTTATAAAGTTGAGCATGGGAATGCCCGCCTCAGCTAGATCATGAAAACAGTATGAAGATAATGTATTGTATTGTATCTTATTACAGGTCTCCTCCCATCATTGAAAGAACTTCGGATCCTCATAATAAATCATTTCACCCGACACCAAAAGGTTAACGGCCTCATACTTTAGGGGGCAACTGTTATAGACATTTTTGTGCCTTACAACTCCAAGCATGAAATGTCCATAAGACAAGGGCTCCTAAGTCCCTAAAAGTGTTGTTCTAACCCCTAAAGGAACAAGGTCAAAAGATTACAGCTTCTCCCAGAAGTTCTCCACCAGAAATTGCTCAGAATAAGTCAAAACAGGATCATTTCAGCTGCTCCACTAGCTAGGTGCGTTGCATTGCACCTAAATACACTGTGAGGGTGCGTTGCATTTCAAAAGTCCCTTCTGTGGGGTGTGATGAGCGAGAAATGACAAATGGCAGTGTCATTCCGCGAGGTGGAGAGACAATGGAAGCTTCCAGAATATTCTCCTGTGACACTTGCCTCACTGAATTCGACCAAGGATGAGTAAGAGGCCTTCAGTCTCCAAGTGGAAGCAAGAACTGACAGAGAGAAGACACTAATCAAATCACAAGTTGACTCATCCTCCTTACACATATCTATATATGGATCCCTCATCTCAGAGATCCAGAGGCTGAAATTTTGCATATTGTAAGGAATTGTTGTTGGTTCTTTGAGACAAACAATCAGAGTATTGGGTGATCTATGCTTTGTTTGAGGTGAAGAGGGGCTTCTTTGCTGGGAGGTTGATGCTGGGTCAGGAACCACCGGTTGTAACTCCTCCTGGATCTTTTCTTGTTTATCAATAAAAACTATTTGAGTTTTTCCTCCATGCTTTTGTATCATTGATGCTTGTTACATTTGTATGGTTAACTTAAATCTGATCCTAAGTTGTTTATGAATATAGATCCATGTATTTGTATAGTGTTCTTCTTCTGTGATCTTACAGGTACTTTGTGAAGCTGGGCAAGTAAGGGAGCAGGTAGCTGAAGACTATCAAAGAGGATAGGGATTGGATCAAAGGATTAGCGCAAGACACAGGTTGGTTCTTTCTATTCCTCTCTATCTATAGTTCATAAAGGAAATACAAAAGTAGTTTTTCTCTGTTTGTTTCTAAGGCAGTTGTCACACCTTAGTGGGATAGAGCAATTCTAAATAGACACTTTTCCCTGTAACAGCGCGGTTTGGTATACATCCCATTTCAGACCCCCCTCCCCCACAGCGGTAAAGCTTGGATGGTGAGGGGTGGCTGAAATCACATGGAGGCCATCGGATGTGGGAATATGAGCAAAGATGGATTGTGACATGGCGGGGAATTAACCGTGATGTGACAGGATTGCTCGATGGGTTTGGGAATTGATGTAATGTAATATCGGGGGATATGCAATATAAGAGGGGTACTGAAACTTAGGAATATGAAAGTGAAGGGAAAAATGAGTGGAGGGGTAATATGGGATTTAAAATTTAGGATAGTATTAACACCCAAAATTAATATATAAACCTTTAGAGAAAACCTTTAATCTTCTGTATTTTTCTTCTGCACATGCAAAAACATTTCATATTTGATTGTGGTGCATTTAGACTAGTAGCCTATGCATTTACAAAAACATAAAATGAAGACTTTCTCTTCTTTTTTCTTCCCTAACATTTTATTTTCCTTTTCATTCTTTATTTAGGGCAACTACCACCTAATAGTTTATTCATATGGATGCCTTTAAAACATCAAATTTTTCCTAACATTTTAACTTTTCTTTCTTTTTCATCCATATCCTAACTTAACATTTTAAAATTATTTTGACTAATATACTAAGTTATCAAAAATAAATAATGTTACAACAGTCTCAATTTATCGATTGCCTTTCACAAATGTTGCATCAGTTTTCCTATTTTTTCACTAATGATCATCGTTTGTGTTAACATCCTAAAATTTCCCTAGGTTTGTCATGAAGGAAATAATAGAGGTAACCACAAACCTACTTTTGAGATTAGGATCTAACCTTCCTAATGATGAGAGAGGGCTCTCTCTTAATGATTTAACTTTGTTGAGTTAATTGATTTTAGGCTAGTTATTTAAGCTTAATTAGGTTTTGATTTGTTTTGGTGGTGGAATTACTTATACAGATGGATAGATAAGTGCCTTTTTACCATTGGGCCATGGAGTCCAAATGCTAAGAAAACATCACTTATCAAGTTCTAAAGGTAGTGTTCACAGGGCAAGGTAGACGTATTCAATGAAGATCAAAGATCAAAGTAAAAAAGTTAAAAATAAAAAGAAAGTAAAGTAAAAATAAAGTAAAAAAGTAAAAAATAAAAAGAAAGTAAAGTAAAAAAATAAAGTTAAAAAGTTAAAAATAAAAAGAAAGTAAAAAGTAAAAAGAAAGTAAAAAGTAATAGTAAATTTAGATCTTTTAGGCTGGATGGAGGGTCAAGGAGTAGTCAAGGATTCCTCAAACCGGATAATGAAGGAAATGAAAGAGGTCAATCGAAACTAGGGAGCAATGAAGAATTCCCTACTCTGGATATCAGAAGAAAACATAAAAATGAATAATTGTTCAAGACAGAGTAAAAATGAATAATTGTTCAAGACAGAGTGTAATTAAACAAATTCTGAAGTAAAATTCCTGTTATTTCATTTAAATTGGAAACACATGTATGTTTGTGAAATAATTAAGAAAATAACAACTTTGCAAATGAAAGATACTTCACTGAAGTGGCCCAACACATGAATCCTGTAATGCAATTTTGTTATTACTCAATCTATTATGCTGACTTGAAAATGTTTACAATAAACCCTCACGTTTTCAGATCATTGTAACTATAGAAGTGTTCATCAATCCACCTATTAATGCATCAAAAGCAGAAGTATTTATAAAAAATTAACAATCTGTTTACAATAAATGTTCTCTTTAACAAACAAGACATTTTTAGACTATAGATGTGGAATGTGTTGTGCAAATGTTGTTGCTGTGGAAGTGGGAGTAGGTAGGATGTGGACCCAAATTTGTGGTTGTGCTCGAGATGAACTAGCAGATGTAGATGTATCTCTCTTTTTCTTAGTAATTCACTCAACTGCTTGCTGATCCTTTGACTTGATAATCTGAGACTTCCCTCACTAATGGCTGATCCTGTGACTCACTGCTGTTTTATCATCGATTAGTGTCACAAAATATTTTGGAAAATATATAAATAATATATATATATATATATATATATATATATATATATGAATAATATTTCCAAAATATTTTAAATGATATTTATAATTAAATTTCTACAAAACCATGTGTTGTTTCCAATCTGGTTTTGTTTTCTCTTTCCATGAATTCACAAAACCATGTGTAGTTTTATTCCTATTACTCTTTGCTCTGTAAATTCATTTTATCTCTATGTAAATTCCTTTTACCCTTGTAGAATACCTGGATGGTTTTGCAAAACCATGTGTTGATTTGTATGGTTGGAAGAGTGTTCTCACTTTACATTTCCCTGCAACATGTTTTTACACCTGTAAATTAATTTCACCATGCCTGATTTCACCATGCGTGTAAATTTATTTCACCTTAATCTTCTATCATGAAATTCATTTACATGAATGCTATCTTTGCTCATATGTACATTAATTTCATGTGAAATTAGTCTCATATTGTCTGTAGCTTTATAATTTTACCTCAAGTATGGTTTCACCACCTTTGAATCTCATTCCACAACCTTAGTCTCATATTGTCTGTAGCTTTATAATTTTACCTCAAGTATGGTTTCACCTGTAGCACTGGAATATTACTGCATTCTCATATCTCTATATTTCACTTGAAATTAATCCACCCTATCTTCCCGTAACATTTATAAGATTCAAAACCAAAATAGTTAATGGTTTATCGCACCACTTTAAAGTGGTAGGGGTATTATTTTGGAGGAAAAGATATAACGTGGGGCTGTCACGTAGCAAAATGGTGGGCTAGGAAAACCACTAATCTCACGTGTTTTTTGAGTGTTAAGTGTTGGATGAGCTGAGCTCGCTATATGGAATTTTAACTATTCATTTATTTTTACGAATCTTGAGGCAAATAAAAATGAAAGGGGTTTAATTCTTAGTGCCGAGGTGGGCCATTGGTTGACTTTGTAGGGGAAGAGGTAGTATTTATAGCACCACTTTAAAGTGGTAGGGGTATTATTTTGGAGGAAAAGATATAACGTGGGGCTGTCACGTAGCAAAATGGTGGGCTAGGAAAACCACTAATCTCACGTGTTTTTTGAGTGTTAAGTGTTGGATGAGCTGAGCTCACTATATGGAATTTTAACTGTTCATTTATTTTTACGAATCTTGAGGCAAATAAAAATGAAAGGGGTTTAATTCTTAGTTCCGAGGTGGGCCATTGGTTGACTTTGTAGGGGGAAGAGGTAGTATAGGCTTGTGGGGAGAAATTAATATAAAGTCCAAAACTTTATATTAATAGGATATTGTGAAATAAGGGGTACAAAGAGGGATTATATATATATATATATATATATATATATATATATATGATCACCTGCAAAAATAAACTAGTAGTTAATGAAAACATAGTTTCCACAAGGATGTAAAAATGGACTTTAGGGAACTGGGAAATCTGTGGATTGAGTCCGAACTCTGGAGGTTTTGGCAATGGTATTCCAGGTTTATGTATTTCAAACAGAGGTAGGGGAATGGCAGAATCTCTTTTTGTGGAAACTCTGTAATTTTTTACATTGTGCAGGGGTAGATTAGCAGTTTACCGCACAACAATGGATGATAAGGCTTTCGGGGATACACAGTGTAGCAGTCGGAGGAGGCTTTCGGGAAGGAGGTGACAGCTAGAGGTCAGTCTTCTAAGGGGGGTTTCATGGAATGGGAGGTTGTTTCGAACAGGAAGAGAAGTTGAAGGAAGAGTGGTATGGTGGACTATTGTGTGGATCAAAAGTGGTAAACAGTTTTTTGCCGAGGGACGCAATATGATTTGGGGCTACCACGTAGCAAAAAAGCGGGCGAGGAAAACCGCCCATATCGCATGCTTTTTAAGTGTTAAAAATCAGGAAGTGGAGAACGCGATATAGATTGTAGATCGTTGGACCTGAGTCGGGAGATCGGATGGTGAATGGATTTCGGGGGTTCTGATAGGTGGGACCAGAGGATTTTTAATGCGGAGGGGTTAGATGTATGTGCGACGTCAGGTGATTGAATTTAATTTAAAACTATTAATATGAAAGGGGTTAGGGATTTAAAACAGTGGGGGGTTAGTTAAATGTTAGTGTGGAATAATATAAAGGGTATGGGGTAAATGGGATAGCGGGATGATAAAATACACTAAAAACTAGTGTTCAAAATAATATCGGTGAAGATTTTTCAATGGGGCCCGATAATATTTCAACCATTTAAAACCATGGAAACAGTGGGTTTTTGCATGTTTCTAATGAAAAGGTTTTCAATGGGGCCCGATAATATTTCAACCATTTAAAACCATGCAAAAAGTGGGTTTTTGCATGTTTCTAATGAAAAGGTAATTAGTAAAGGGGAATACACTTTTCTAAAGGAAAATGTGTTTTCTAACTAGGGAAAGGGGTTTTAGTAAGGGAAAATGAGTGAAGTAATGGGAAAAGGTTTAAAATGAATGGGAAGGGATATTTTTACAAGGGAAAATGAGTTTGGAAGGAAGTTAGTAATATGAAATGAACCAACTAATGCTCTCCATGCCTTGTGAAAACTGCTTCTACCTACCCTTTATTTACCCTAACATTTTCTCTTCATTTATTAGGTGCATTTGAGCTTGTTGACCCTTTTATTTTCTTTTGATAAGAAAACTATCTAATTCTAATCTTATAACATCCAATGGCTCAAAGTAAAATGATTGGAAAATTATTATTCTCTACCTAACTACTGATCTGCCAAGATTAAACAGTTTGGCTAGATATTTATTCCCTATCTATCAGCATGAAATTTAAATCATGAATGAATCAAGATTAAATTATTTGATCATCATGGATTGTGGAATTTTGACAAGTTGCACACAATCTTATTTGCAAAAAGTAAATTGAGAGGAGTGGCATTTGAATGTGCACACTTTCATGATCTTTTTTTTATCTCTTTTTGGTGAGGTTCATATTTAATATTCTTTTTTGATCTTTGTTTCTTTTTGTCCTTTGATTATTCTTTTAGAACATACCCTCTTTACATTTTTTAATATGGAAAACATTTGCATAAAAGCGAAGGTATGTACAATATTACAAGACTTAACATATTCATTTCAAAATTATGATCCCTATTATAGGAACCTAACAGTGGCTCCACTTGGGGATGGCATCTCCTTGTGAGATGTCAAGAACACTGTCAACTAATGGCCTGATCCATAGGGTTGAACCCAAGTCTGCACATGCTTTGTTGTATAATCTTTGTGATTGAAAATCTTGAACTAAAATCTTAACCTTTTCTGTTGCACTGAAATCATACGCATGCTGCACTGAAATCTAATCTGAAATAAACTTGCTGTTGAAAAACTGAATTTAATCAAACTGACATCCTACCTACTTACTCTAATCAGCTGTCCAACTACTGGTTAGGTAAAATGAAATAGCCAATGTAACCATTCAAGCATGATATACATTGGTGGATTTTTCTTCATTAGCTTTTTTGTGATAAAAACTGAGATTCTAAAACCCAATAGAAATTTGTCAACAAATGAAAAGATAAGGAAATACTTGATTTTCGTTGTTGACTCTAGGAACTTTTCAAAAGGATCTTCCAAAATATATACACTATTTTTCAACTGAGTTAAGCAATTGAACATTTTTTCTTGATGGCCTCTATGCCATGAAATGGAAATGTCATTTTCATCTTTATCACCCTGCATATTTTCATAAAAGATTTGTGATGATATTTCTATTGATTGAAATGTTTGACTGATGAAACCTTTATCATCTTGATCCTGAATCTCATAGTTAGTTAATGGAGAAAAAATTTGATTGCATCCATCATCTAATATATCATCTATTGGATCATAAAAGACTTGGAAGGATTGCTACAACTTATTGCATATAGGTTTGAATGGAACTTCATAGATTTCTACAAGCTCCTCATCCTTTTCTTTAGAGATTTTATACCACATTTCCTTTAAAAACTGAAATGATTCAAAACATAGTGGTATAGAAATTTCATGTGTCATTTGATCAGGTGTTTCAATGAAATTTGATAACTGTAGTTGTGAAACTAAAGAATCTTGATCCACAGTTTTATTGTCTTCTTTTTTATCAATAACAATACCAAAAGACTATTGATTTTTAATTGCTATAAAGTTTTCTCTGATGAACTGAAATGAAGCAAAACAAAGAGGCAAAGAACCTTCACTTATTTCCAAATTTTTTGCACTTTCTTCCTCACTTTCATAGCTGATATGAATAAGCTAATCACTATTTTCAAGCTTTTGAAACTGAATTTCCTTATTTCCCAAACTAGCTTCTGATTGGTCTATTAAGTTAGCTTGAAATCGGAGAACAAAATTATCATCATATTGATCATACTTAGGCAAATCATTAAAATAAAGAATGTCATCAAACATACACATTAGATCAGTAGATTCCTCTTCCACATATTGATTTGTAAATCCATTTTCTAATCTATGGTAGTTGGAATTAGCAGGAATTTGTTCATGGATATCAACCTGTTCTTTTTCTGAAATAAATAGGTCATGGTGATCTTGCACAAAAAAATTATCTTGCATGGTGATATTTTGTATCATTTCCTCTATTTTTCTTACCAAAATGTCGAGTTTTACCTCTGCAATGTTGTTCTTCTCTGCTTTTGCTTTCAACTTTTGCTTTTTAATCAGTAGATGAACTTCTACATCTACTGCAATGTTCTGCATCTTTTCAAGAGTTGCTGGGTTTCTTTCTCTTAGCTAAAATTCTATTTCTGGATCAAATGCTTTTGGATAATGCAAGAGAGTTGAATCAGGAGGAGGTCTTATATTTGCTGGCATTGAATAATAAATGTGATTAAATCTATCAGAAAATTGTTGTATTGTTTCATTTGGTTGTCTTTTCAACTGATTATATTCTTCTATGATCAGTAAAAGATTGATTTTGATTATCCATTTATCAAGGAAAATTTTGACAAATTGTTGGAAATTTGAGATGCTTGCAATAGGCAAGTTCTTGAACCAACTCTTTACTTTACTTTGCAAAGAAAGAGAAAAAATCCTGATAATAACATCATCTTCATTAATCTCAAATAGGTCCAGATAATTCTCAAAACCTTGAATATGTTTTTGGGCAGTGATACCATTCTCTCCATCAAAATTGGGGAGATATTTGTAATAGTTATCATGAAAATCATGGAATATAGGAGGTAACATGAGGGGCTTATATCTATCAGGAACTTTACAAGGTACAGGAATATGTATAGGAATTGTAATATTAGTCTTTATTGTTTGAGGCTTCTCAATCGGAAAATGATCATCATAAGATCTAGAAGAAAGTAGCTAAAATGGATAAGGAGAATTTGTATTTACAATCTTCCAAGGAAAATAATCAAAAATTAATCTAAGATATTCTCTAAAATACAATATACATTGAAAAACCTTATTGATGAGAAAAATTAGGATCTCTTGGATAACAATTCAAGTTAGAAACCTGATCTTCCCATATTGTTCTTTCAAGTTCATTCCTCCAGTGGAGTCTTGATTTTGAAATTGATTTGGAGCTGGAGTTGCCAAGGGGATGATTTTAACCTTTATGTGTCTGATCACTATCCACCATCATAGATCACATCTGATATTTGTATAATCTTTCATGAAGAAAATGTTCTCTTCCCCAATATGATCGCCACTATGTTATCACTCTAAAATTTCTCTAAGGTTGTGATGAAATAAATAATAGAGGTAACCACAAACCTACTTTTGATATTAGGATCTAGCCTTCATAATGCTCAGAGAGGCCCTCTCATAATTATTTAACTTTGTTGAGTTAATTGATTTTAGGCTAGTTATTCAAGCTTGATTGGGTTTTGATTTGTTTTGGTGGTGGAATTACTGATTTAGATGGATAGATAAGTGCTTTTTACCATTGGGCCATGCAATCCAAATGTCAAGAAAACAGGATTGAATCAAGTTCTAAAGGTAGTGTTCACAGGGCAAGGTAGCTAAGTAAATTAAGATCTTTTAGGATGGATGGTGAAGTGGTTTTTCAATCGAGATCAAGGAGCAGTCAAGGATTCTTCAAACTGGATAATGAAGGAAATGAAAGAGGTGAATCGAAACTAGGGAGCATTGAAGAATTCCATCCTCTGGATATCAGAAGAAAACATAAAAATGAATAACTATTCAAGACAGGGTGTAATTAAACAAATTATGAAGTAAAATTCTAGTTATTTCATTCAAATGGGAAACACATGTATGTTTGTGAAATACTTAAGAAAATAACAATTTGAAAAATGAAATATACTTCACTGAAGTGGCCCAACACATGAATCCTGTAATGCAATGTCGTTATTTGTCAGTCTAGCTTGCTGACTTGAAAATGTTTACAATAAACCCTCAGGTTTTATACATAATTTGCAAATTGTTTACAATAAATGTTGTCTCTAACAAATTATGAAGTAAAATTCTAGTTATTTCATTCAAATGGGAAACACATGTATTTTTGTGAAATACTTAAGAAAATAACAATTTGAAAAATGAAATATACTTCACTGAAGTGGCCCAACACATGAATCCTGTAATGCAATGTCGTTATTTGTCAGTCTAGCTTGTTGACTTGAAAATGTTTACAATAAACCCTCAGGTTTTATACATAATTTGCAAATTGTTTACAATAAATGTTGTCTCTAACAGAGAGGACATTTTTAGACTATATATGAAATAAAAATCTCTAACTGCTGCATATTAATAGTTTTGGTGGAATGTGTTGTGCAAATGTTGTTGTTGTGGAAGTGGGAGCAACTAGGATGTGGATCCAAATGTGTGGTTGACAGTTGTGTTGGCAGATGAACTAGAAGATGCATATGTATCTCTCTTTTTCTTAGTAATTCACTCAACTACTTGTTGATCCTCTGACTTATAATCTGAGACTTCCCTCAGGGATGATCTTGTGACTGCCCTATTGCTTTAGCATCCATTAGTGTCATAAAATATTTTGGAAAATATATAATTATATATATTTTAATAATATTTCCAAAATATTTTAAATGAAATTTATAATTAAATTTCTACAAAACCATGTGTTGTTTCCAATCTATGCTTTTGTTTTCTCTTTCCATGAATTCACAAAACCATGTGTAGCTTTGTTCCTATTACTCCTTCCTCTATAAATTCATTTTATCTGTATGTAAATTCCTTTTACCCTTGTAGAATACCTGGATGGTTTTACAAAACCATGTGCTCACTTTACTCTTTTACTTTTACCTGTAACATGTTTTTACACCTGTAAATTGATTTCACCATGCTTGTAAATTTATTTCACCTTAATCTTCTATCGTGAAATGCATTCAATAGAATGCTATCTTTGCTCACCTGTACATTAATTTCATGTGAAATTTTCTCTTTTATTGTCTCTACTAAATTCATGGCATCTGTAGCTGTAAAACCATTTTACCTTTGAATCTCATTCCACAACCTTAGTTTCATATTGCCTGTAGCTTTATAATTTTACCTCAAGTATGGTTTCACTGGTAGCTCTGAAATATTACCACATTTTCATATCTCTATATTTCACTTGAAATTAATCCACCCTATATTCTTGTAACATTTATAAGATTCAAAACCAAAACCGTTAATAGTTTATCGCAGTGCTTGAAATTGGTAGGTGGTATTATTTTGGAGGACGTGATATAACTGGGGCTGCGTAGCAAAAAGGTGGGCTGGGAAAACAACTAATCTCGCGTGCTTTTTGAGTGTTAAGCGTTGGATGCGCTGAGCATGTGATATGGAATTTTAACCGTTCATTTATTTTTAGGAATCTCGAGGCAAATAAAAATGAAGGGGGTTTAATTCTTAGTGCGAGGTGGGTCATTGGTTGACTTTGCAGCGGGAAGAGGTAGTATAGGCTTGCATATATATATATATATATATATATATATATATATATATATATGGGATTTATCCCACATTCACAAGGGAACATTCTTCATGATGTAGTTACATTGTGTTTCGACAAAAGCTGATTTATCTTTGTTTTAACAATTACTGCCTCTGTGTAAATGACTTCTTCTGCTCTATTGTTGTATGGAATCTTCTGTTGAGGAAAACCATTCGAATACATTTCCTGAGAATCTAGAACAAACAGGTTTTTAACTAGTATAAAAACTGTTTGTCCAGGTCTTAAATGATCACCTGCAAAAATAAACCAATAGTTAATGAAAACTTAGTTTCCACAAGGATGTAAAAATGGATTGAGAAATCTGTG
Source organism: Pinus tabuliformis (assembly GCA_031772625.1). Taxonomy (NCBI): domain Eukaryota; kingdom Viridiplantae; phylum Streptophyta; class Pinopsida; order Pinales; family Pinaceae; genus Pinus; species Pinus tabuliformis. The sequence goes on from CM062805.1 coordinate 870,074,561, forward strand.
GATTGAGTTCGAACTCTGGAGGTTTTGATTCTGCGTTGGCAATGGTATTCCAGGTTTATGTATTTCAAACAGAGGTAGGGGAATGGTGGAATCTCTTTTTGTGGAAACTCTGTAATTTTTTACATTGTGCAGGGGTAGATTAACAGTTTACCACACAGCAATGGATGATAAGTCTTTTGGGGATACACAATGTAGCAGTTAGAGGAGGCTTTCGGGTAGGAGGTGACAGTTGGAGGTCGGTCTTCTGAGGGGGATGTTGTGGAATGGGAGGTGGTTTCGGATGGGAAGAGAAGTTGAAGGAAGAGCGGTATGGTGGATTATGGTGTGGCTCAAAAGTGGTAAAATATTTTTTGTTGAGGGACATGATATGATGTGGGGCTGCCACGTAGCAAAAAGGCGGGCAGGGAAAACCACCCATATCACGTGCTTTTTAAGTGTTAAACATCAGGCAGTGGAGAATGCAATATGTATTGTTGATCGTCAGATCTGAGCGGGGAGATCGAACAATGAATGGAGTTCGAGGGTTCTGATAGGTGGGACTAGAGGATTTTTAATGCGGAGGGGTTAGATGTATGTGCAACGTCGGGTGATTGAATTTAATTTAAAACTATTAATATGAAAGGGGTCGGGGATTTAAAATAGTGGGGGGTTAGTTAAATGTTAGCATGGAATAATATAAAGGGTATGGGGTAAATAGGATAGTGGGATGATAAAATACACTAAGAACTAGTGTTCAAACTAATATCGAGGAAGATCTTTTAGTGGGGCCCGATAATATTTCAACCATTTAAAACCATGCAAAAAGTAGGTTTTTTCATGTTTCTAATGAAAAGGTAATTAGTAAAGGGGAATGCATTTTTCTAAAGAAAAATGTGTTTTCTAACTAGGGAAAGAGTTTTTAGTAAGGGAAAATGAGTGAATTAATGGGAAAAGGTTTAAAATGTATGGGAAGGGATATTTTTACAAGGGAAAATGAGTTTGGAAGGAAGTTAGTAATATGAAATGAACCAACTGATGCTCTTCATGCCTTGAGAAAACTTCTTCTACCTACCCTTTATTTACCCTAACCTTTTCTCTTCATTTATTAGGTGCATTTGAGCTTGCTCTTCATGCCTTGAGAAAAATTCTTCTACCTACCCTTTATTTACCCTAACCTTTTCTCTTCATTTATTAGGTGCATTTGAGCTTGCTGACCCTTTTATTTTCTTTTGATAAGTAAACTATCTAATTCTAGTCTTATAACATCCAATGGCTCAGATAAAATTGATGAGCTCATTAGTATTCTCTACCTAACTACTGTTCTACAAATATTAAACAATTTAGCTAGATCCTTATTCTCTATCTATCAGCATGGAATTTAAATCATGAATGAATCAAGATTAAATTGTTTGATCATCATGGATTGTGGCATTTTGACAAGCTACGCACAATCTTATTTGCAAAAAGGAAACTGAGAGGAGAAACATTTGAATGTGCACACTTTCATGATCTATTTTTATCTCTTTTTGGTGGGGTTCATATTTAATATTCTTTTTTGATCTTTGTTTCTTTTTTCCTTCGATTATTCTTTTAGGAGATACCCTCTTTACATTTTTTAATATGGGAAAACATTTGCAGAAAAGCAAAGGTATGTACAATATTACAAGACTTAACATAGTCAATTCAAAATTATGACCCCTATTATTATAGGAACCTAAAAGTTTGGTGACTCTCCTCACATACCTGATTTTCCCTCTGTTTGATCAGTTTCTTCACTTGATCTATCATGATTCATTCACACTTAGTCAGTTTTTCACTCAAGCTCACATCATCACTCACTCCTGCTCATTTTTAACACTTCAACTAGGTCGATCAAGACTTTCCTTGGCCAGATCTTGCCTTGCCTAGCTGGGCACTATGTAATCCTAAGGCTCAAGCCACAAGCTTGGCCTTTGGAACTACGCAATGCACATTACAGGTTGGTCCCAACTGTTCACAACAGAGTTCCATGGGTCAGCATGTCACCTTGGTGACTAAGAATGCGCAATGCATAGTCTCTCCCAGTCTTTTCCCAAGTTGGGACTGCACATTGCACAATCCCAAGCCTCAAGATTCATCCTTGACTATTGGTACTATGTAGTGCACAGTTCCCATAGGCAACATGTCCCTCTTGCCAATGAAAATTGTGCAATCCTTCTCTCTACTTTCCCAGCTAACCGCTTTATCATGTTTTGAAGGTAGATTTGCTAAAGCTAATGTTTGCTTGCCATGAGTGTCATTTTTTGTGCCACAGGTACGACACTTGTGAAGCACTTCTCTCCAATATTCATTGTTACCATGGCACCAAAGGGAGATGCTTCAAAAAATTCCACTGAAAATAGTACTAGGAAAGTAGTTAAGAAAGCACTGGTTAACTTGCCAATATATGCAGATACTCAATTGTTTATAGAAAATGAGTCAACACTAACATGGAATCAAGTCCAATAGTAGTAGCAGAAGGCAACAATCCAATACAAGATCGAGGAAAGTGAAAGGTTCCTAATAGAATAGAGGGAGAACAAACCTGCAGAGTGAAAGCAAATTCAATCCTTATGCAAAAAGCTTTGGTGGCGGAAGCAAAGAGGAAACAGAGGAGACAGAGAGAATATTAGAGAAAGAGAGAAAAGCAGAGCTTGCCAGAAGCAGAACTGAGATTAAAGAAAGCATAACAAGAACTGAAGGAATAACATGAGCTGAGGAAGAAAGAAAAGGAAGAGAAGCAAAAGCAGGAAGAAGAATAAAGGCAAGGTTCAATGGTAGAAGAAACAACATTTATTCAAGAATAAAACCAGCTAGAAGTAGAGGGAAAGAGAAAACAAAAGCAATATCAGGAGCTTTCTCATCCTATCAAATATTTGATTGAAGTTGTTGACATGGATTTGGGACCAGAACCATGGGATGAAGATATTGATATGAAGTTGAATGCCTTGTAGGTCATCGTTTGTCTCCACCACCTCCAGTCACAGAGTAGGCCCCGAGCAAGGAAGGGGACATACTTTCCCTTGATGATGATCCGGTAATGTGTGTGTACAATATCTCATATAATTAAGTTCAGGTGAGAATTGTACAAATGCAAAGAAAGACTTTTTCATATGATCACACATCCCCAACATTCATTATATAAAGGGTGATAGTGGTAGACGTCAACAAGAATCCAAATTCCATTTCTAGAGCCAGATTGGTCTTTGCAGGTGTAGAAAGATCAAACATTCAATATTTGATGACCAAGAATCAGAAAATGGCACAAAAATTACAGGTTGCCTAACAAGAGATAGAACAACTTCATGCAGCAGCACAAAACACAGTATCTACACAGGTCTACTTGGGGGAAATGAGAGAAATGATACTTAGTGAAGTATCAACACTTGGAGACACCATGAGGGACCTCTATGAGGAGCTCATGAACATACATAAGGTAGTTCTACGCTTTCATAGCTTGCAACAACAGAGAAAGGAATTTGTCAAGAATATTAGGAATGTTCAAATTGCTTTACCGTACATCCCGCCATACAACAGTCGAGGATCCCTAGGACTAATTGAGACTCCACCTCTAGGCTTTACCATATATTCTGCCATTCACTAGTGAAGTATTCCTAGGTCTGAAAATAATTGCATCGCATTGAGCTCAACCACACAACGCGATGCGATGCAATATTATTTTTTGGACCCGATAGTGTATGGGTTCCTACCTAAATCAAGTCCAGATTTTGGATCTGGTTCGGTGTTATGCAATTATTTTCAGTGTAAATCAGATTTTCACTTGCGAGACTTAATCAATGCATGGGTTAAAAACCAAGGGGTGATTCTTTCACGCTTGTTCCTTTTGATGTTATAAATGCTTCATGAAGCCAAGATTTGTGTTTCTTTAAGCATTTTATCATACTTGCATAAGTATGAATGATGTTGGTTATCTCTGCAGGCGAGGACCGAGAGAAGGCAAGAGAGGTCGAAGAATGGATGCATAAGCTTCAAGTATGGCTCCAGATAAAAGATGCATGAGCGGATCCGATGAGTTTATGTATACAGATATGTTTTATTTAAAGATTTGGCTTTAGATGTTGGAGGCCATGTTTCCATGTGTTACCTTTGTGTTTTGAAGGTTATGCGGCCTCGGATTGTATCATGAAGAAATGACACACATACCTCCCCCTTTCAATCGGCATCTATTCATTTCCCCGGGAAATGAAACGCTCCAGCAGATGTGGCCTTTACATGTCATTGTTTACACCGACTGTTCTACGATTGTAGATTCTAATTTGTGAATTTAAAAGAGAGGGGAGGTGAAAAGTCAGAGAGACCGAGAGTCATTTCCAGCTGCATAAGTATTCCCTCCGGATAAGAGAGCATGGATTTTTGTTTGAAGAGAACAACGTTGATTTATTGTGAATAAAGAAGATTATTTGGTTCAATAAGGAGCCTATTGTTTCGGATTTATTTCCCTTTTCTCTCATATGTTTAGAATCAGTGTGTTGTTGCTGATATAAAGACAAATGTGATTTGCTTTGTGCATATTGATAACTAGCAGTTCATGGTTATTTCTGGTTATTTGTATGTAATTCAATAGCATTGATAATTCATGAAAGGTTGTTGATTCTAGTATTTGATAAACATCAGTTGCAAGTGTTATTTGTATGGAAAGGAATGTATATTCTTGTATAAGTAATTGGATTGTGATTAGGATTTAATACAATCTTGTTCTTATGTGGACTAGTAATTGATTCATTTGGCCTTGGGATTTATATATGGTGTTTAACCTCATTTTTTTCCCCCTACAGGATAGATTAGGATAGTTAGGACTAGATTAGAGTAGTTAGAAGTAGTGTAGATAAGACTTGATATACATAGGTTAGTTGTTTTGTTTGTTGATTTAATTGAAGTCTTCCTCCAAGAAGCAATCTTTCAACACGTATAGCAGTTTATGGGATCCTTTAAAACCGTTGGAGTTAGCCATCCCAAACGAAAGCAGATCTAATTGGGGTTTGTGATAAAGTTAGTTCCCCTTGTTGGTATAGTGAAAATTCGCAATGTCAACAGACTGAAAAACACTATCACACCTAGAAAAACCTGTTGGAAATAATACTGAGAGGGGGGGTGAATCAATATTATCACATTAACAAAACTTTTTCATTTCCATAATCAGATTCAAATATGCTACTTCCACAACTTCTTATGATTAAGTTAATTGATCTTCAATGAGTGCATTAGAACATTATCAACCATATTATCAGATAACAGATGCAGTAATAGAGAATAGATCATCACACATAAGGCACACACATGAACACCATGATATAAGGTGGAAACCCAATGCGGGAGAAAACCACCTGCTGCAAGTCATCTCAATCTTCTTTAATAAGAAAATCCTTTTACAATATTTTGTACTGGTGCAGTCTTATACCAGCACGGGAGCTACAACACCCTTTGCTCTTGTACTAGCCGATCCATTTACTAGTACGCAGGCTGCTACCTGCTACAATGCTCCAAAGATTTCTTTTAGCTCTTGTACTAGCTTAGATACTAGTACGTAGGTGCTGACTTACAATCTTCTCTCCTCCAGGTACCACGTTTCATCAATTTTCAGACTGGATACACTGAAGCACAACACATAATCTGAAAGGCCACTTTTCATCCAAACAACATTGAAGCTCATAATCAAACAACCTTCTTAATCACCCAATCACCAGATCCATCCATATACAATGATATTATGAGAATTATCAACCAGATCTAGTACATCAGATCACATGGAGATAAGTCATTTTAAAACCGATCCATTCACTTAATCACTGCTGTTATCAGAACATAATACCAGAACCAAACATCACTTCAAAAACCCAGATCATAAAATGATAAACAGAGATTTCAAGAGAAGTAAGCAGCTTCACCCATGTACTACCTGCTTACAGTACGCACCCTACTCAATTTCTCACCTGCTTACGTACGCACTGTACTCAACTGCTCACCTGCTTACCCACGCTCTGTGTCCATTGAACTGTCTGCGGACCTCCGCACCCGCAACCCTTCTGTTCCTGCGTACTTTTCTTTCACTGTACCTGCGTACCTTCCGGCATAGATAATTTCAGGACTTCAAGAATAACCCAGACAGTCAGATCTACAGATCTGATCATGCGCCGAAGAGATCTCAATCCATCAGTAGATTCGCCTTATTTAGATCTAGACATTACTCCCAAGAGATCATAATATTTCAGATCTAGCTCTCATAAGATGTTCAACCCAAAAACATACTCAAGCCAAATGATCTCTTTTGCTTTATATAGGCAAGATCTTCCTCAAATCATGGATCAATACCATGAGCCAAAACCATAATAACACAATACCGTCGGCTAAATACCAAGGGTTAAACATAAGAAACCCTACGTGTGTTTTTCTCTGCCTTGAAGTAAGTGCACTGGGGGTACGCACCTCCTGAACGGGATAACTGCGGGTATGTACGCACTTTATGTAACATTGGCCTGCGTGTACGCACCTTCTGTAAAGGTGTACCTGCGTACCCCTTATTTTCTTCAATATTTGATAGCTGATCATCAATCTCTGCTGCTGTGATCTATCACCTGAATGGGTTGCCATCAAGGACAACACTTTAGCCATAATGCCAACAATCTCCCCCTTTGGACTTGATGGCAACAACACCAAATCACTCTCCCCCTTTGACATCAAGGGCAAAGGGGTATGCTCCCCCTAAGAACATGCTACCCTTGACTATAAACCAAATCTGCTGAAGTCTCTGAATGAGCTCCCCCTTTGTATATGCCATGGTGCTCCAATCTGATAATGGTATTTCTGAGAACAAGCTGAGATGTCTGCTCTGCTATATAGTGCTATTCATGCTCAAGCTCCCCCTGACTGCAAAAATATGTTCTACAAGAAGAACATGACTCTATATATCATAAATGACCTTCCTATCACCAAAAGACTCAATACATACATTTATCACAATGGTGATACATCAAAAGTTTACATATGATATCATTCATCCCAGGTATAGTGGGGAAACAAAGGCCATTACATGACCTAAAGAGATAACTACAAAAGAGACACACTATTACATAAAGACCAATCACCTAAGATAAATATCAGCAATCAACACTGTATGATCTGCTTCATAGTATATGTCAACATCAACTTGCATTAGTGCATGAATCTCCAAGGTATGAGAAACACCATAGCCATCCAGATCTGCATGAACTAAGAGTCATCAAATGGGAGTATCTGCATCAATCAACATATGAATGAAACCTATCATCATATAGGTAAGAGCTTATTATCATCATGTCTCCAACAATGCAACTTTGAATAATCATCCCTGTATCCAGCCAACAATCCTCATCCATTTGTGCCAAGAATGAAAGGAATCATAACTGTAATATATGATCTTTATGCATATGACGACAACAGCATATGAGTGACTCAACATCAATAAGATGTGAATTCAAGCTAAGTGCTTCCCATGCAAGCATCATTAGAGAATCAACCATAAATCTGATCCAAGAACCATGTGAACAACTCATAACCATAGCAAGATGAATCATAAGCATCATCACCAAGGACCATAATGCCAACAATGCATTAAGAACATATGCTCCCCCTAAACCTGTGCCATCTGTCAGATCTGATCATGCATAATAAGAAGAGTCAGCCAATAAATGCTTTAAGACAGGTACGCAGTTGTTCTTTATCTGTCCTGCGTAGCCACGCACTTCATCTTCTGCTCCCCTGCGTACAGTCGCAGAGATCCTTCTACTTCACTGCGTACATACGCAGACAGTCTTCCACTACAGAGCGTACACACGCACCTGTTCTTCTATCGCATTGCGTACTTCTATGTACCTACGCAGGTTATCCTTCTATCGCGCTGCGTACCTTCGATCTTGCTACGCACCTCTTATTCTGTCTCCCCGCGTCCGTCCGCAGGTGCTCTTCTGATAAGCCGCGTACCTCCGCACAGGGACTGTTTCTTCACTTGCTTACATCCGCGCCCGGTCTTACGCTCTGCTGCGTATGCCCACACTTTCATAGTGAATGATCTGTGTACCTTAGATTAGGACCCAATTCAGATTTCCAGATCTGATCTTGTGCTCAAGAGATCATACTTCATAGATCAACTTCACTTTCCTACTGCCTTCAAACAAGCATATACGCGATTGTGCAGTATCCAACTCGCGTATATATGCGACTTCCCTTTATGAAGTTTGCATATGAGATTCAGGAACCTGCAGTTTTGTACTTTCAGCTCCCTCTGATTCTGGTATGTCTGTACATTGTGTTGTGCCACCTTTTTCTGACTGTACTTCCTTTTTCCTCCATATCTTCAAGCGTGATGATGACATTTTCTCCTTTTGATATGGTGCCCACACTTTGTTCCTGCATTCCTTAGCTATATGTCCAAGCTTGTTACATGCATAACATCTTACATGTTTCATATTCCTCTTGTAACAATCAGCAGCTTTGTGACCAAACATATTGCAAGCAAAGCAATATCCATAAAAATACCTTGATTGAGATGACTTGTCTGCATAATGGTCTTGAACTCTTCTTCTTCTACATCTAGCTGCAACATGTCCAAGATTATGACATACATAACATTCAACATTATTCATAGGAGGAGTAAAGGATTTTCTTTGAGGAATCTCTTTCCTTGGTTGATGATGAGATTGATCTTTCATTTCTTCATTGATCACTTTAGATTTCTCTTTAGAATTCCTTGCCTCACCTTGTGAACTAGATTCACCTTCAACAGATTCATGGAAACCAAGACCAGTCTTTATAGCAGGAGACCTTTGACTACTAAGAATATCATCCAAGACTTTAGAGCTATCTTGAAATCATAAAAGCTTATCCTTTTCTTCTAGTTTACCTTTCAAGATATTTACCTCAACCTGAAGCTGTTCTTCCTTTTCAAGAGATTGCTTTTTCAAATCTTCTTCAACTTTTCCTCCTTCTTCCATTTGCTCCCTTAGTTTGAGAATCTCCTTTTCTTGTTCTTCATGCAGATCCTTCTGCATTTGACGAACTCGGAAGGCACATTCCAGCTGGGATTTTAAGCTGAAGACTTCATTGTCTTGTTTTTCAATTGCTTGATGTAGATCTTTATTCTGCTTCCTTGATTCTTCAAGATCTCCCTTTAGTGAGAGGATTGTAGCTTCAAGATTTTCATAGTAGCTGGGTCTATCTTTGATTTTCTTGATGGTTGTGCTTATTTCGTTGACTTCTTTTCTTAATGATGTCACTTCATGCTGCAATTTTTGACATTGGTCTTCCTTGTCCTTGAGTAGCCTTCTTAACTTGTTTCCTTCTTCTAGTTGGGCCTTTAGTTTGGTTGCTTCTTCTTTGAAATCACATTCCCTTTTGTTCAATAGATCTTGTTGATCTCTAATTTTGTCTGTCAGCCTTTTAAATTCTGCCTCTATGTGATATCTTTCTTGTTCACCCATAAGAGCAAGTTCAGTAGTTTCACTATCACTTTCATCTCTTTCACAAGGAAATATAGCTGGAACATCAGAGGATAACACATTCATACCTAATAATGATTCTGAATCTGATTCTGAATCTGAAGAGTTTCTTATGCCTAATCCCCAATCGATTCTCCCACTGTCATAGTTCTTCTGAGATGACTTCTTTTTCTTAGATGCTTTCTTCTTAAGCTTCTTTCCCATTGTTCCACGGATCTCCTTCAAGCGATCAAGCTTCTATCAAAGGACCTGCTCTGATACCAATTGTTGGAAATAATACTGAGAGGGGGGGGTGAATCAGTATTATCACATTAATAAAACTTTTTCATTTCCATAATCAGATTCATATATGCTACTTCCACAACTTCTTATGATTAAGTTAACTGATCTTCAATGAGTGCATTAGAACATTATCAACCATATTATCAGATAACAGATGCAGTAATAGAGAATAGATCATCACACATAAGGCACACACATGAACACCATGATATAAGGTGGAAACCCAATGCAGGAGAAAACCACCTGCTGCAAGTCATCTCAATCTTCTTTAATAAGAAAATCCTTTTACAATATTTTGTACTGGTGCAGTCTTATACCAGCACGGGAGCTACAACCCCCTTTGCTCTTGTACTAGCCGATCCATTTACTAGTACGCAGGCTGCTACCTGCTACAATGCTCCAAAGATTTCTTTTAGCTCTTGTACTAGCTTAGGTACTAGTACGTAGGTGCTGACCTACAATCTTCTCTCCTCCAGGTACCACGTTTCATCAATTTTCAGACTGGATACACTGAAGCACAACACATAATCTGAAAGGCCACTTTTCATCCAAACAACATTGAAGCTCATAATCAAACAACCTTCTTAATCACCCAATCACCAGATCCATCCATATACAATGATATTATGAGAATTATCAACCAGATCTAGTACATCAGATCACATGGAGATAAGTCATTTTAAAACCGATCCATTCACTTAATCACTGTTGTTATCAGAACATAATACCAGAACCAAACATCACTTCAAAAACCCAGATCATAAAATGATAAACAGAGATTTCAAGAGAAGTAAGCAGCTTCACCCATGTACTGCCTGCTTACAGTATGCACCCTACTCAACTGCTCACCTGCTTACGTACGCACTATACTCAACTGCTCACCTGCTTACATACGCACTGTACTCAACTGCTCACCTGCTTACCCACGCTCTGTGTCCATTGAACTGTCTGCGGACCTCCGCACCCGTAACCCTTCTATTCTTGCGTATATACGCACTTTTCTTTCACTGTACCTGCGTACCTTCGGGCATAGATAATTTCAGGACTTCAAGAATAACCCAGACAGTCAGATCTACAGATCTGATCATGCGCCGAAGAGATCTCAATCCATCAGTAGATTCGCCTTATTTAGATCTAGACATTACTCCCAAGAGATCATAATATTTCAGATCTAGCTCTCATAAGATGTTCAACCCAAAAACATACTCAAGCCAAATGATCTCCTTTGCTTTATATAGGCAAGCTCTTCCTCAAATCATGGATCAATACCACGAGCCAAAACCATAATAACACAATACCGTCGGCTAAATACCAAGGGTTAAACATAAGAAACCCTACGTGTGTTTTTCTCTGCCTTGAAGTAAGTGCACTGGGGGTACGCACCTCCTGAACGGGATAACTGCAGGTATGTACGCACTTTATGTAACATTGGCCTGCGTGTATGCACCTTCTGTAAAGGTGTACCTGCGTACCCCTTATTTTCTTCAATATTTGATAGCTGATCATCAATCTCTGCTGCTGTGATCTATCACCTGAATGGGTTGCCATCAAGGACAACACTTTAGCCATAATGCCAACAAAACCCATGTCAATGACAACAAGAGAAACAAGAACACACATTCATAACCATGCATGCCAAAACTAACAAGGAAATAATACATGCAACTTGGTACCTGCAAATAATCCCAATGTAGTCACTTGATCTTTATTTCTTCTTGTCTTATTTGCTTTTCTTGATCTAATGTTGAAGTACTCCAAGAAAACTGTGTGTCTCCAAGAGTGAGAGAGCGAGAGAGAGAACTCCAAAAATGAACTGACAAAAAGGTACCTTTGATCCTCATAAGCCTTTTTATTAATGAGGCCCATATTTTCTTTAATTTCCATTATTTTTCCTTCATTTTCCTCCTCGCATGAAACTTGTGACCTTTCACCTTCCTTTTCTCCTAATCTCCATTATTTTCATAAATAAAATGCCAATTAATGCCTCATGCCTTTCCAAAGCCTTTTTCATTGCCTTTGCCAATTTCCTTAGCCATAATAAACCAAATGAACACCCACACTAGGATGTTTTGCCCAACATTTAGCTTGGAATACGTGTCTAATGACCTTGGTTATTATTTTTCCTTTATTAACTTTATTTACATGGAATTTTGACCAGGATTGTTACAAAACCCTCTCCCTTGGGGGAACACCATACTCAGTGTTCAATGACACCTACAACCAACAAAACTATTGTAAGAAAAACATACTACCCATTGAGCTTTATAACTTAGCTCGATGCAGTATTTATAATGATCAACCTACTGAGAAGCAAACCAATGTGACACATAACAATATAATAACCATAACAACATGAAACCCATAACACTTATTGGAGCTTTATAACACAACTCATGGTGGTATTTACATCCATATACATATCTAAATATACCAAAACATATACCAAAAACATTTTCTCAACCAACGAATAGAGAAGGATACATAACCCACATATGATTCATCATCTCCCATGTAGCTTCATCGGGCCCAAAGTGCTTCCACTGCACTTTAACCTACTCAATGGCTCGGTTCCAGAGCATGAGCCTCTTTCTCTGCAATATACATTGAGGTTCTGGCTATAATTCTCTATCTGAATCCACCTATAATACAAACCAGTCAATCGCATGATCAACATCTTTAACATACTTATTAAGTAATGACACATGGAAGAAATCATGGAATTTCACTGTCAAAGGAAATGTAAGTCGATAGGTGACTGGTCCAATTCTCTCAAGAATCCTGAAAGGTCCACAAAACTGAGATGCCACCTTGGCACATGATCCAATCCTCAATGATATCTTCAGCTTGATGCGCAAATACACCTATTTCCCAACCTGAAACTCCTAAAACAATTTGCTCAGTTATACATAAATTTTCTGTCTATCTTGTGCTTCTTTCAGATTCTTCTTGATTACCTACATTTCCTATTCCATCTCTTCGAACATGTCTGGTTCAATCAACACCCTGTTCACTAGATCGCTTCAACTGATGGGAGTATTACAACTCCACCCATAGAGTGCTTCAAACAAACTCAGCCTAAAATATTCTTGGTACCCATTGTTATAAGAAAACTCAACCAACGAAAGTTACTCCTCCCATCTCCTATGTTGATACATCACATACATCCTCAACATTTCCTCCAATATCTTATTGAAATTCTCTATTTTCCATCAATATGTGGATAATAAGTTGTGCTAAAAGTCCAATCTATACCCAAACCTGCAAATAACTCTTTCCAGATTCTAGAAGTGAACTTGACATCCCTATTTGACACTATCTTCCTTGGAACACCATGCAGCCTCACTACATCTCTGGTGAATACTTGTGTTATCTTTGTCAATCATGATTGAATCATGTTATCTAGATGTCCTCTGAAAACCTGTGATGAAATCTATGGAAATGACCTCCCACTTAAACTCTGAATCGAAATCAGATGTAGTATTCTACCTGGATTCTTAATTTTTTCTTTCACCTATTGATAATCTAAACACCTAGTCATAAAATCTGCTATTTACTTCTTTAGATTTGGCCAATGATAAAACGTCTTCACTATTGTCAATGTATTTTGATATCCTGGGTGAACTGAATATGGTTTCGCATGAAACTCTCTCAATATATTCTTCTTGAGATCAATACTATCTGGCACATATATGCTGTCCCTAAATATGATCAAGCCATCTATTGTAAGATGATAGTCCATATCTTGATCACATGTACCCTGGTGTAATCTATGCATAAGCTCCATGTACCTGTCATCCTGTTGACCTGCCTGTAAGATTTGATCCTGTAATTCTATCCCATAAGAACTCATAGTTGTTATGTTATTCACTTGTACTCTCCTGCTAAGAGCATATGCAACCCTGTTCTCCTTACCCTTGATGTACCTGATCTCAAAGTCAAACTCACTAATCGTGGCCAACCATCTAGCTTACCTGACATTCAGATTCAGTTGTTCAAATAGATACCTCAATCCACTATGATCGCTCATCAATATTAACCTCCTGCCAAGAAGATGGTGCCTCCATATATTTGGTACATGGATGATTGCTTCCAACTCAAGATCATGTGTCAGATAATTTTGCTCATGCTCATTCAGTTTCTATGACTCATAGCATACTACATGTCCTTCCTTCATAAGGACTCCACAAATTCCTCTCTTGCAAGCATCTGTATACACCACAGATTCTTTGTCTAGATCTGCAATCTTTAACACTGGAGCATTTGTCAACAACTGCTTCAACTACTCAAAACTTGTTGGATATTCTTCTGTCCATTCAAATTTCTTACCTTGCCTCTGCAATGACGTAATAAGATATGCAAAGTGAGAGAAATTCCTAGTGAACCTCCTATAATAACCTGCTAAGCCCATGAATGATCTTACCTCGTCCACATTTCTAGGAGTTTCCCATTCCATGATATCCCTTATCTTCTTCGGATCCACTGCTATGCAAAACAACATGTCTCAAGTAATGTACCTTTGTCTAAAATAAACTACATTTGCTAATATTGGCATACAACTGATTCTCTCTCAAGAATCTCAATACTATTGTTAAGTTCTCAACATGTTCTTCCTCATTTTTAGAATATATCAAGATGTCATCAATGACATAAATGTAGCTAGAGCATTAGTCAAACCAAATGGAACTAAAACAAACACCTAATTCCCATACCTGGTCCAGAAAGTTGTCTTGTAGATGTCCTCTTCTTTAATGCATACCTAAGGGTATCCTAATCTCATATCAATCTTCGATAACATTGTTTCTCCCTTCAACTGATCAAACAAGTCATCAATCCTTGGCAACGGATACCTGTTTTTGATGGTCACTTTGTTCAACTACCTATAATCAATGCATATCCTGAGAGTGCCATCCTTCTTCTTCACAAACAATATCGGTAAACCCCAAGGTGATACACTTGGCCTAATGTATCCATTGTCAATAATTTCCTTCAACTACAACTTCAACTCTACTAACTCTGGAGTGTTCATCCTATAAGGTGCCTTCAATGCTGGTGTCTCCCTTCATACCAACTCAATGGAAAAGTCCACTTCCTTGTGAGTAGAAACTCTAAAATCTCTACTGGAAACACATCCTGAAACTACTGCAATATTGGGTACCTTATCAATACTTCTGCATCCTAAATATCCTTATCTTTATCACTAGAAATATGCACTATAAATATGCACACCATTTTCTGCGACTAAGTTTTTCCTACATAGCTATCACCATTCTAAGTGATGTTGCCTTCTTCTTACCCTGCAAGATTCTCTGTTCTCCATTGTTATCCAAGCACTCAATGGCCTTGTCATAACAATCCACTTTGGTCCTATGAAGATACAACCAGTCCATACCCAAATCATATTATATGATCCCAACGACGATAGATTCAAATGCACTGAGGTAGGCATACCATTCAACTAAAATGCACAAGCTCTTACCCATTGATACACTCTCTTCTTTGTACTTGTAGCCAATTGCACTAACCAAGATTCTGCATGCACTTCTTTATTCAAACCACACTCATCCACCAAGTCCAGGTCTATCATAACTATAATTAGATCCAGGGTCAATCAAAATGGAAACAAATTGATCACAAAGTTTACCATCCATCTCGATAACAACTTCCTGGTGCTCTGCTTTCTTGTTATCCAATGGTACATAAATTCATGGAATTCTCTTCCTAACATCCCCAACTGTCTACGCTTCCTGTGCACTGTAAATTTGAGGCCTACCACCCTAATTCTATGAAAAATCTCTCTTGATATGTTCCTTACCACATTTCCAACACTCCAACCATCCTATACCATCACTTCTATTATGTTGTTGTGCCCTGCGTCCCTATCTAGCTACATTGAACTTCTTGTATGGTGCAACATTCTCTTTCTCTTATACATTCTAAGGCCTTGTTCTTTTCGGCTGCCATTTACCTTTACCTTTATATTTCCCTTTCCATCCTTGTTGAGATTTTTTCTTTCACTTTGACTGCTCATAATAATGCTTCAATTTCCCAATAACTTCCTCAAGTGGCCGCAAATCATCATACTCAATCAGATCTATAAATGTTAATGGAAATCCACTGAAAAATCTCTGAAATTTGGCATTCTCATCCTTAAGATACGATACATACCTCAATAACTCCAAGAAATTGGTTATATACTCCTCATATGTCATAAATCCCATCTTTAGCTCATAAAACTCCTTAGATTTGTTGTCATAATACCTCTCTGACAAGTACTTCTTCTTGAAAATTCTCTTGAATTCATGCCAAATCAACTCTTCGGTTCTGATGTCTCTGACCCACTTCACATCTTCCCACCAAATGTATGCTTTCCCTTTGAGGCTGAAGATAGTTATTCTAGACTTCATAGTCTCTATATATTCATGCAACTTAAATAAATTCTTAATCCCAAGTAGTCATTCTTCTACATCCTCTGGTTTCTTCAAATCTCCATCAAAGTTAGGTGGCTTTTCTTTCTTAAATTCATCTGAGAAATATCCCCTGTCACTCCACCTATAAGCATGATAACGATGATGATCATAGTGCCTCGCAAAACCAGAACTAGAATAGTAATTGTGTCCATCACCTCGCCTATCTGGAGTATCCAAGATCCTTCCATCTCTAATCATGTCATCCTTATCCAATCGGTGACCACCATGAGATCTACTGCCATATGCCCCCTTAGTTCTATCCTCCTGGCAATGGTTGATCTGAAGTGGTCCCTATCTTTGCAACTCTAACAAAATCTGAAGGTTAACTGAATTAACTTCTGCTTGTTTCTCCTATGCCTGATTAATTTTTTCATTATCTGCCTTTCAACTTCTTATTTTTGTCTTCAAACTTCTCAATGTATCTGCTAAGTCAGAAGAGTGCCCAATACCATGTTGTTCATCTGATCCATAAGGATAATCTCGTGAACTGTTGTCTACCATATTTCTAGTTATCTTTGATCTCTTTCCTGCCAAGCATACCATGTCCTCTAAACCAAAATATAAACATAATCAACATACCTCAATATAGTTCGAGTAGGATATCTCATTTGCAAGATCAATCAGATTAGTGAAATACATGTGTAAACATAATAATAATATCATATACATATCATCCTAACGATAGTCCATTCATCATTTGCATGACCATATCAACCACACATCATGACCTCATGCATCAAAACTAAAACCATATCAATGTATGCTTAACAACATGTAAACATTGATGTGCGTAAGCAATGCCTAAGTGACATACGCTCATGACGAAACATTCAACAACAACACCATAAAATTTCACATGGTGACACAACTACGACCATGAACAACACCATGCATATGAAACAAGCACATAGAACAAAAGTATAAGGAACACATATGTAACCGACATGAATGCATGACCAATACACCATCCATCTAGTCCAAGGGGTGAACCATGCTCTGATACCACTCTCTAATGCCCTCCTCGCACATTTACCCAAGTTAACCAGTCTGCTAGTGTAAACACATGACGAGAGGCTACTATGATCTGATTGAACTTCCCCTGTACAGTTTAGGAAGTGGAACTGACAAAACACAACCAATATGACCTTCTACACATGTTACAAAACCTTCAGGAGCCAATCAACCCTTCCAGGTGACCAACCCCTAAGGTAAATTCAGATTTTACTGACCTAGAGCCTCAATTGCTCCCATCCCATGGGCATTCATGCTACTGGGACCCTCCAATCACTCCCATAGCAAGGTCATGCCATCAACTAGGGACTTTTTAAGCCAGTTTGAGCCAACAACCTCGGATTTTGTGCCACTTTTCAGGGCTAGGTCTTAGACCACGACCCCAAACTTCATGAAACTTCTAGCAATTAAAAATAACATCGAAACAATGATATTAATGTAAACATTTGAATAAATACTTGATCAGAACCCTACTAGCCATGAAAGACATTTCGTCAAACATGTCACAAATATGCAATCTACAAGTCATATCAACATATCTAAGCATAGGGGTCCCATACTTATCTGAGAATCTCTAAGAAGCATTGATGCCTTATAAAAATAGCTGAATTATCATTTATTAGGTCATATATTCATTTTTCATTCATTTGTAAATAAAAACATGATGAGAGCCATACATCATCACTGTCGTAAAAAATACTCATAACCAACAAATAAACAACAGAAATAAGAAAGGATACGACAGCCATAAATCCACATATAAACCAATACATTTACACATGAAATACCAAGCAGAAGGAACTCTTATTAATGAATGCATAAGCCAACCAGGTTTTGGAATTCCACATACCACCCAACCATAGATTGGCATAACCAAATATTTATTTCAGCTAATCACCCCCGTTCCATATTCCAAGCATGAATGTGTGATGCATAACCAAAATCAACCAGGGATTCCCGAGGCTAAACCACCTCACCCTCATCAATATAACCAGGCTTTACCATAATCCACACCAGATTACTAGGCCCTAAACAAGCATGGATGCCACCATATTTCTACTCCTACATCTGAGGAAGTTTCTTGTCTCCTAGTCTCTATGTTTTACTGTACATCCCGCTATACAACAATCAAGGATCCCTAGGCCTAAGTGAGACTCCACCCTCTAGGATTTACCATATATCCTTCCATTCACCAACTAAGAATTCCTACGTCTAATCAAGGGAACCCACCTCTAGTCTTTACCGTATATCCCGTCACTCACTGATCGAGGAATCCTAGGCCCATTGAGGTAACACAAAATATGGCTTTACTGCAACCCACAGTATGGTTCAGGGGTTACTAGGCCAAGGCTTTACCATAATCCACAATATGATTCAGGGATCACTAGGCCATGTGTTCTTTCTTTCAGAGACCATCTCACTCAATTTCGAATCCATCCAACAAACCAGCTCAACCAAAACATGATAATCCCATCACACCATGGCTATCCATAAATGGTAAGGCAAGGATGAAAAACACTATCACAACTAGAAAAACCCATGGCAAAGACAACAAGAGAACCAAGAACACACATGCATAACCATGCATGCCAAAACTAGCAAGGAAATCATATATGCAACTTGATACGTGCAAATAATCCTGATGTAGCCACTTGATCCTACTCTTCTTGTCTTTATATTTCCTTCCTCTTGCCTTATTTTCCTTTCTTGATCCAATGCTGAAGTGCTCCAAGAAAACTCTAAGTGTCCAAGAGTGTGAGAGAGAGCTTCAAAACTAAACTGACGAAAAGGTACCAACTGATCCTCATAAGTCTTTTTATTAATGAGGCCTCTATTTTCTTCAATTTCCATTATTTTTCCTTCATTTTCCTCCTCACATGCAATGTGTGACCTTTCACCTTCCTTCTCTACTAATTTCCATTATTTTCATAAACAAAATTCCAATTAATGCCTCATGCCTTTCCAAAGCCTTTGTCATTGCCTTTGGCAATTTCCTTACCCATAATAAACCAAATGAACACCCACACTGGGATGTTTTTCCCAATATTTAGCTTGGAATACATGTCCCATGAACTTGGTTATTACTTTTCTTTTATTAACTTTATTTACATGGAATTTTGACCAGGATTATTACATAAGATGATTGTATTGTATGTGTAATGGAAGAGAATGTTAGATTTAGTAATTTTTGCTTTGATGTATAGGTGTATGAGTAGTTATTAGTCCTACAAAAGGTTGTAATATTTTGAGAGGGTGGTAATTCTCCTTAAACAAAAGGGGGGGGGGGTTAGCATTAGGCTAGAAGTTCCCTTGTGAAAGTCTAAATGTTATTTAAATTCAACAAGATTCTTCATATTTTGAGAAATGCATGGTTTTCATAGCTTGTTTTTGCATATGTATTAATAGTAAGGAATAATACCTCAAACCAAATGAATTGATTAATTACTGAATAGAAATAAGGAGTGATTTTATAGTTGGAAAACAAATTTGTTTACAGTTATCAAGGTAGATCAAATAATATAGATATCATATTTTCATAATTATGAGAGTTGTTCTTGATTAAAATCCGCTTCCGAAAATATATCATTAACTTTTTTTCGAAATGAAGATCTTCTAAAAGATCCATTCATAATTGATTCTTAGGTAAATGAAGTGAAATACAATGAAGATTATGGGAACTAAAAAAAATTGTCTATAATACAAAAGTGGGTCAATGAGGACTATATGGAACCTTAGCTTATTAGTTAAAAAACAATATGTCTTGAATGTCAAATTGTGATTTTTCTTGAAGAGTAAACATTTAGTAAAAAAATTTAGGTAGATCCTAAAGATTTTGATTGCAAGGGTGTCTTATGGAATGAAAGCGTGAAAACTTGGATTGAGAAGACATAAATCAAGTGGAATGTAAGAGTGGGTTATATATATGATGTGTTTTGTTGTGTAGTTGCAATGACAAATATATGTGGATGATTTGATGCTTCTTGTATGCAAACTTGATTGTGAGATGGGATGGACCATCATTGTTGTTTATAAAACTAACATGGGAGTTCTTTGTGAGTTGGAAAGCTTAATTTTTCTATAGAAACCTAATAGAATGACAGTTGAAAGACTATTGAATTATTAATGCATTCGATAGGGAAAAGACAATAATTTGTAATGTGAGATCATTGTCATATCATTTACAAACAAAATAGCATCTAGATATAAAATGCTTGATTAGATGATTATTTTGATATAGTATGTATTGTGGTGTATGTCAAAACCCATCTAGTATGGTGTGACTATACATGGTACTTGATTAAAAATGGTATGTTTTGGTTTTCATGGAGTTTCTTCCAATTTAGAAAACATTAAACTATTAATTGGCATGAAGAAAAATATATCAAATACATATACATAAGGTTAACACCTTATTGATAGGAGAATCGAAAAGAACTAAGTATCTTATGACTGTAGGAAAACTTCGGGCCAAGTTTAGCCCAAGAGGGGGAGTATGTAGTGTCCCTTCTTGGTGAGATAGCTTTGATGACACTTGGAGAGGGTCATTTTGATGAAATGATATAAGATTATGCATGTTAGACTTATGTATATCCTTGTATTCTATAGACCTAGTTTGGGTCACCTTGTTGTTGTGTGCTTATGATAATATTTATGGTTGTGTGTATAAGAGTGATTTTGGTTAAGTACATATTATCAATGTTCTCTTTTGATGTCCCACTTTTGAAATAGGTGTATGACATGGATGGTGAAACAGGATTGAGACACATATATCCATGGATGATCATGGTTATGTGGAACATATGGTTAATTATGATTTATGGATGATACATGATTTGTATAATTATATATGCTTAATATTGTACTAAGTAGGATATGGAAAGGGACTTGGTCATTGCTAACAAGGATGTCCGAGTTATAAATTACTATAGAAGTCATTTCTCCAAACCCAAAATGACAGTGGAAGTCAGCATTATCCTTGGTAAAATGTGAATAAGTTAATTATAAAATTCATTTGATTCTTTTGATCTATAAGATTGTGATGTGTGTAGGTCTTGGAGCAAGACCTTACCAACAAACCAGCAGATGGGTATGAGCTCACAATTAGTACCTTAAGGTGAAGCGTGAAGTTTAAAAGCAGAGTAGATGAGAAGCCATGGAAATTAGGGTGTGGAGTCCTAAATCCATGAAAGATAAAGATGTAGAGTCTTGGATCTACAATAAAAGGATTAGGGTTCGAAGTCCTAAATCCATGAAAGATAAAGACATGGAGCCTTGGATCTATAATAAAAGTTTTGGGACACATAGTCATAAATATTTAAAAGATCAAGGTATGGAATCTTAGATATTTGGAGTAGATAAGGGCATAGAGTCCTCAATCTACTAAGGCACAGGGATGCATGCAATAGAGATGCAAAATCCCTATTCGCTGGAAGAAAAATACCACTCATGGGAATCTCAAGGATGAATTTCCTTAATAAAGTATCATTTCTGATAATTTTGGAGTGACTTTCTAAAAATAGAAAGTCATGGCTAGCATCTCAAGTATGACTTTCCAAAAATAGTAAATCACCTTGCATAAATTGGTAATCAAGCATAGTTGAAGGAAAATCATTTAACTTATCATTAATCAATCCTATTAGTCCAATAAAGACTTAATCCTCAATATAATTAATATTATTAATATTATTATTATATTTTATGAGACTATAATATTATTATTAAAAGGGTATTACAAGTCACCTTCATCTCCTCAATCACTTCACACCTCTCTTCTTAATGACTCTCATGGGTCTACGTAACTATTTCTCTCTTTTAATAATACATTACACTCTCTTTTATGGACTCATCAAAGAATGACATATTCCTCTTACACTCATTAAATACATGTCATAAAAGATTCCTCTTATGCTCTCTTTAATGCATGTGTTACACTCTCAACTAAGTCATGCACACCTCTCCTTAATGGCATGAGTTACACTCCTCTAAATGGAATATAAGGCATGCATATTCCTCCTCCTTTATGATAATAATTTATTTCTCCTCTTATATATGTGTCCCATGTATTCTCACTTGAGGGGAGCTACATGGTGATACCAAGAGTTTGAGAGATTTGAAGAAGATTGTAAGAGGGAGAGATTTGGAGAGTAGACAATGCTAATCTAAATTACTAAGTATCTCTACCAAATGGAGTTGAACATGAGTGTTATTGAGAGGAAGTAAAACTTATCTTCCTCAGCTTGCCTTGTATATCTCTCTACTGCTATATTTTAGTATTGCATGTGATCTCTTACAACTTGGGGGTTCTAGGGTGAGAAGTTCTCCCTGGATATGGTTGGGTGGAAAACCGGATGGTTCAATTAAGTTGGTTAAGGAATTAGGGATGGGGCATGATTTCATTTGTCGGAATTGAATTTCGCATCAAGGATATATTTAATTTCCTTGAAATTTTAGCATAATATTAGCATAAGGAATTGTAGAAATTTTAATTTTTGTGAGCATGTAACTTTGGTTTAAGCTTATGTTATCTAGAAGCTTATTTTCTAAGTTGAGAATGAAGACTAAGAGTAGTCTATATGTATGGATGCTTATACTTCAAGTTGGAAATATTATTGGTGTAGTTTATTGTACTAACCTTGGTATTGTAGCAAACTAAGGAATAAAATCCAAATATTGCTAACTGTAATTATAATGAAGAATTGTGAAAGAGGTTGGGTAAGAGTTTCATGACTTATGGTTTTGTGTTGTTTTAATTGAAATAGGTAATTAGATGCATTTTAGAAAGGATTTCAGGGTATGTTTGCAAAGTGTTTGACAAAATCCATTAAGGAGTAATGCTATCAATTTATTTAAGCATGAATAAGTGCCAACTTACAACTTACAATAGAAGTAAGAAAATTGATATGTACCCAAAATATGCGTGGAGGAATTACAGAATCAACCCTTAAAGAAAAATGCGAAAATAATGGAAGCTAAAATATGGTTTGGAAGATCAAAGGCTTCAGGTAAGTTTGAGGTAAATTTCAGTTATAGCTTATGCTTCATATACTTATAAAAAATTCAATGTTTTGTGATTCAAGTTTTTGTTATAGTACTATTAGAATTTTGATAAAAAGCCTTAATGGTTGTAACATTCAAGAATGTCATGTGTTTGTCAAATTGTAGCAATGGTTGCAATAAGTTTGTAAAATTTAGTCAAAGGAATTAGCTTGCGGGTTGTAAAATGTTTCAAGAACTCATATGGTGCATTTAGAAGTGTGTGAATTCAATGAACATATCTTAGTAGCATAACTCTGGGTTGTCTTTTCTCATGTAGATTTGTAGATAAATTTTACATTCCATGTGTTTGACAAAAGTCGTAAATCAGATATTAAGGATCTATTTTTTTGTTGTTTTAAAGAATCGCGTCCCTGGGAATTTTAGATGTGATTCAGCCCAAAATTAGGGGGTATTTGTGTCTTATGGATCTATAACCCCCTATTTGATTCGAAAATAACACTTTTCATAACCCATATCATAAAGTTGGGTGATTTTGTTGATTACTATTGCCAACTATGTGTGCATGTTATTGAGTTTTTGGTGAAGGATTAAGATGATTTAGTTTATATTTTAATTTGTCAATATTTGAAGTTTTAATTGATGAATTTTATGAATTAAATAGGTTGAATAAGAATCTTATATTCATGTTGCTATTGGTTGTCAAAAATTTCTTAAGAGATGATGGCCACCAAGTGTTTGAAAATATGCCTCAATGGTTGTACATTGTATGCTTGCACACTATTTTTCAAAATCCCTCAATGGTTGTAGATTTTATGCACATAAATTCTTGGAGTAAATGTCTCACTGAATATAACTTCTATGTATCATATATTTATTAATATATTATTCAATGGATGTATCTTTCTATGTCTGCAAGTTTTTTTATAACTGTGAAAATGAATTTTAGTAAAGTTGTTGAAGTGTAAATATATTAGCAGGATAGTGTTACATTTTCTTAGGTCCTTATAATACTAGTGTATTCCCCTTATTGTTATTATTTTGCCCATGTATCCCCCATATTTTTATTGTTGTGCCCCATAGAATCCCACTATTGTTATTGTTGTGCCCTTACATTGTTATTGTTATGTATGCCCTAATTATATTGTGACCCCTTAGAATATTAAATATAAAAGGAGGTCTTCTCATTTGAATCATGCAATAGTTGTTCATATATGTAATGTAAATGAGGTTTCCTCCTTGAAGAGGATAATTTTTATGTCGTTGATCTGTCTTTTCTGTGAGCTAGTTGCATAACATTTGGTATCAGAGCTTTGGATTCTAGGGTTTTTCTTCTTCAAATAGGTCATCTTGGAATTTTTGCTATACAAATTTTTCTACGAGGCTTAAAAAGGTGAAACTTTCACCACATGGAGCTGAAATCTTGGTGAAAATTTTGTAATAATTTAAGATCTTGGTTCGCTATATTTTCGGAGATATGATCTGTGGAATTTAAGGTTTTTGAAGTATCCATAATTCAATCTCAAACAAGTGACCTAGGGAAAATCATCATAACTTTCGTTTCAGGCATTGAATTTTAATTATGTAATGCATGGTAGAAATTTCATGAACTTTAGTTTTTTTTGTATCAATTTCAGGGCCGAAGGTTGAAACAGTGACGTGTGGCATCCCGTACAACTTTGATCGACTAAACTAGTCCATAATTAGGTCATCATGGGAGATTTGGAATAATTGTTCCATTAAGAATCCAATCATGATCATACTTGTGGGTTTGGAAAGAAGACTCAGAGAGCTACTACAAGAATAAATTTCAGTACTTGGAGATCCAAAATTACAGAGTTGCAACTGTTTCAAGCTCTAGCTCCTAAAAGCAAGAAAAATGTGTGTATTGTTTTTTTTTAATTTCATAACTTTTGTTTGAAAAATAAGTTTGAAGTTATTCCAAGGGAATATTGAAATGTAGATATCAGTATTGGGTTCTAAAATTCCTCCTATAAAAATGTCTACACCTATTAAGACCTTAGAAAGCTCTACTATGACGCGTGAAGAGGAAGAATTGCAACATGATATATCAAAATTACGGGACTAAGTGCAACAAATTTCCAAAGATGAAATAAAAGGTGACATGGATGGTTTAAAATGTGACATGGATGGTTTAAAAGGTGACATGAATGGTTTAAAAGTAGGTTTGAAGGAAGGTTTGACAAATTTGTTGCAAGAAAGGTTTCCCAGTGGTGACAAGGTAATCCATGAAAATCATGATGAGGACAAAAGGAATATGAATTACAATTTTGGAGACTCCAATGTGGGGTTTAAGAACCACCACATTCCAAACATAGATATGAGGAATTTTTGTGGCAAGGATCCTGTAACATGGATACTACAGATGGAGCAATATTTTGATCTATAGGATGTGCAACCCTAACAAGAGGTATGTATTGCATCTTTATATTTAGAACCCAATCAGTTTGTATGGTATATATGGCTTTGTTCTCATAAACAACTTGTCACCTGGTCAATTTTTACAGAGGAAATGACAACACATTATGAAGATACAAAGAACAACACCTTCTTTAGCCAATTGATAAATATCAAACAAAAGGGTTCAATGGCAGAGCACATTGAAGACTTCCAAAAATTGAATATTAGGGTAATTGATATTCCAAAGGAGCATAGAATTGATGTCTTCATAGGGACTTTAAAAGATAACTTCCAACATGAGGTTCACATTTTAGAACATGATTCATTGGAGAATGCATTCAGGGTGGCAAGAAAAGTTGAAAGAAAAATTATGGCAACAAGGAAGTCTACCATTCACAACTATAAAGATGGAAGTGTTGCTACTCCTAGTATTCCACAACCTAGAAGGCTGAAACCAAAATAATTGAAGGAAAAAAGAGCAAAAGGGCTTTGTTACGTTAGTGATAGAAAATACACTAAAGTTCATAAGTGTTCTTATAAGAAATTAATCTACATAGATTGTGAAGAGGAGGAAGAAAAGGAACAAGAAACATCAAAAGACGAGGATATACACCAGGAACCAAGCTCAAAGAAAGAAGAAATGAATCTGACCATATCTTGTAATGCATTGGTAGGAATTACCACTCCTTAAACTCTCAAGATAGAAGGATATATCAAGAAGATAAAGGTAATAGTGCTGATTAATTCGGGTAGTACCCATAATTTTATTCATTGTAAGATAGTCAATGAATTGAATTGTTTCCTATATCAAACACCAGAGTGTCAAGTGATGGTTGCAAATGGAGGAACTATAAATTACTCTAGAAAGTGCCATAATATCAAGCTAACCATGGGGGAATATGTATTGAATATTCCAATGCTTTCCATTCCAATGGGTGGTGTTGATGTTGTAATAGGAGTCCAATGGTTACAATCTTTGGGGACGATAGATTTCAATTTTCAAGAACTTTTCTTGAATTTTTTTTGGGAAGGAAAGGATGTTGAATTAAGGGGTATCACAGGGAAACCAGGAAATATAATCAGCTCTAATGGCATGACAAATCTTATGAAGAAATAATAACAGGTGTAATTGCACAATTATGCTCACTAGGGGTTCAAACATTGAAATCATCTATTTCACCATATCTCCAAAAATTATTGGACAATCATTCCAAGGGGTTTGAGACTCCCAAAGGCCTCCCACCTATTCATGATAGTGATCATGTGATTCACTTGATTCCAGGAAGTGTTCCTACAAACATCAGGCCCTCGAGATATCACTATGCCAAAAAGAGTGAAATTGAATTTATGGTTGTGGAAATGCTATAGGTTGGTATAATTCAACATAGTCAAAGTTCTTTCTATGTTCGAGTAGTATTGTGCACAAGAAAGATGGATCATGGCGTATGTGTCCAGATTATAGGGAGCTCAACAAGCTCACTATTAAAGATAAAGTTTGTATTCCTATCATTGATGACTTGTTGGATGAACTACATGGAGCAATTTGTTGAAAATAACAACAAGAAATGTTAAAAATAGCATCAATAAAGAAAATCCTGATTTAATTTGTCCTTGAATCAAATTGAGAATTAAATTGTAATTCCACATCTCATGACAACTTGTAGTAGTTAACTATGTTAATTTGACTTAGTTAGCTCAGTTAATTCACCTTGAGGGTCTAACTAGAGTCATGTAGAGTGTCTCCTACAATTAGGAGAACTAGTTGAGTTTATTTTGAGTTGTAATTATTTAATTTAGTCCAAATGAGTTAAAGTCAGTTAAACTAGTTCCAACTATTGGAGGAATTAGTGGGAGATGTAGTAGTGAGGTGTAACCAACAGCAGTGGGGTGTAACCAGCAACATTGGGGTGTAACTTGTTGTAGTGGGGTGTAACTTACTGTAGTGGGGTGTAACCTACGATAGTGGGGTGTAACTTGCGGTAGTGGGGTGTAACTTACAATAGTGGGGTGTAACCATCACTGATCAGTAAACCGAAGATTCACTCGTAATTAACTCATGCATGTCAAATCAAAGAAAGACCCAATTGAGACTAGAATTTAGGGGCAATGTATGATCAGTTGTAAAATCATCTAAAATAAACTGATGGTGCATGCAATCAGAGGAAGACCTATGAGGATTGCGTAATTTATAATTGAGGAATTTCCTAATTAAATAGAGGCTAATTCCTTGAGGAACAACACAAGGAAGTAGGAGCTTGGAAGGCTAGGAATTTAGCTAAGTATTGGCCAGAGGTAGTCAGTAAGGTAGAGGATATAAAATACTTGTGCAGGTTGGGCTCAAGGTTGAGTAGAGAATATTGTATTCATCCAAGGCTTTCCTAGGAAGAAGTGAGACAGATATAGATAGTGAAGAGGTTTCTCGAGCTTGAGCAAAGCATTGCAATCTTCTTATATTTTATTATTAATGCAATATACAGATGCAGGGGTTTTTAGCTGTGGCTTTCCCCATAAAATCATTATGTAATGTGTTGATTGAATTATTTCTCTCATATGTTTCGTGATTTCATGATCGTTTAATTATTTCCGCTGATGAGTAGAGCAGATCCAAGTCAATTTTTTTAGCATATTACAATCTGCAGTTTGAATCTAAAAGGAATTTCTACATGATATCAAAACTATATTTGTAGAAATTTATACATGGTATCAGAGCTAGATTTGTATAAATCTGTACACAATTTACTTCACCAAGCTGGATCTTCATTCACGATAACATCAAATTAGAATGAAAACTGAAGACATTTTGAAAACAATATTCATAACTCATGAGGTTCATTATGAATTTTTGGTCATGCCTTTTGGCCTTACTAATGCACCTTCCACATTCCAGGGTTTGATGAATTCCATTTTCAAACCCTTCCTTAGAAAATTTGTGTTAGTATTTTTTGATGATATACTAATCTACAACAAGCCTTGGAAGGATCATGTTCAACACATTGATAGGGTGCTCAAACTATTAGAGGAGAAACAATTATATGAAAAAAACCTCCAAATGTTTCCTTGGAGTGCAGGAGGTGGAGTATTTGGGTCATATTGTATCTCATGAGGGTGTTAAGGTAAACCCTAACAAAATTAAAGCCATTAAGGAATGGAAAATTCCCACAACCATAAATAATCTTCGAGGATTTCTCAGGTTGACAAGGTATTATCGCAAGTTTGTTAAAAATTATGGGGGAATAGCGACACCTCTAACATCAAAACTAAATAAAGATGCATTTTCTTGGACTCTGGAAGCAACAAAGGCCTTTTCACATCTTAAAGAGTTAATGTGCCAAGCACCACTTTTAGCTACGCTAGACTTCACAAAAAAATTTATTGTGGAATGTGATGCTTTAGGAAATGGAATTGGTGTTGTTTTAATGCAAGAAGGAAGACCCATTGCTTTTGAAAGTCATCCAATCAAAGGAAAGTATTTACACAAACCTATTTATGAGAAGGAAATGTTGGTAATATTACATGCACTAAAGAAATGGTGAACTTACCTAATGGGAAGACACTTCAAGGTAGAAACAAATCATGATAGTCTTAAATACTTTTTGAAAAAAAGATTATCTTCAGAAGAGAAGAAAAAATGGGTGACAAAGACGTTGGGTCATAACTTTGAAATCATATACAAAAAAGGGAAGAAAAATGTTGTTGCAGATGCACTCTTAAGAAAGGATGAGGATGTGGAAGCATTTCTTTGTGCCATTTCTATTATCCAGCTTGATTGTATAACCGAAGCAAGGGATGAATGGAAAAATGATGAAGAGGTGTGGCCACTCATTCAAAAGTTGCAGCAAGATCCTAGTACATCTAATACATTTAGCTGGAAAAATGATTCATTATGATACAAAGATCACTTATATCTTTGTAAGAATTCCAAGCTCAAACAAAAGATTCTTTTGGAATTGCACACCTCTCCCTTATGAGGGCACTTGTGATTTTTAAAAACTTACCATGGGGTGAAGGAATTTTTTTGGGATGGCCTTAAATCTGATATTTAGAAGTTTGTAGCAGAACATTTGGTTTTCCAACAAAATAAAGTTGAGACAATTAAGATCCCAAGTCTGTTACAACCTTTAGCCATTCCAAGTTAGCATTGGGAGAAGGTATCAATGGATTTTATCTCAAGTTTACCCAAGTCTGAAGGAAAGAGTTTCATCATGGTGGTAGTTGATATACTTACCAAGTATGCACATTTTTGTGCATTATCTCATCCTTTTAAAGCTAGTACAATTGCTACTAAATTTATGGAAACAATTCAAAAGCTTCATGGAAATCCAAATATTATAGTAAGTGACAAAGATCCCATTTTTACTGGAAATTTTTGGACGGAATTATTTTCTTGTCTTGGTACTCAACTAGCTCATAACTCATCTTATCATCCTCAATCTAGTGGGAAAACTGAGATAGTGAGCACATGTTTGGAAGGATATCTTCATTGCTTTTTATCTGATAATAAAACACAATGGGTCAAGTGGTTACCTCTAGCTGAATGGTGGAATAACACTTCCTTCTATACTGTAGAAAAAATGACTCCATTTATGGTACTTTATGGATATCATCCACCATCCATCACATCATCTTTAAGAGAAAATTCTAAGGTTCAAATAGTGGAAGGTCACATCGAGCATCAACAACAAGTTCTCCAGCTCTTAAAGGATAACCTCACTCTGGCGCAGAATCGAATGAAACAACAGGAAAATTAGCATCACAGTGAAAGAATTTTTGATGTAGGTGACTGGGTATTTTTACGGCTACAACCATACAAACAAAATGTCTCTCAAGAAAGCTAAGAAGGATAATAAATTATCACCCAAGTACTACAGTCCTTATAAGGTGTTGCAAAAGATTGGTATTGTGGCATACAAACTGGAGTTGCATGCATCTTCTTGAGTACACCCATTTTTCCATGTTTCGTGCTTAAATAAGGTTATCAACGACAAGCTTCTAGTTCAAACAGTGTTTCCAGAACTTGACGAAGAAGGAAAATTCATATTTGAGCCTGAAGCAGTCACAGAAACAAGAACCCAAAAGCTACAAAATCGATCAATTTCAGAGTATCTCATTAAGTGGAAGAACTTACCCGCTGAAGATTCCACATGGGAGGATGAGAATTTTATACAGAAGCATCCATAACTACTCAAGCATTGAGGACAACACTTTTTTGAAGGAGAGGGTCATGTTAGGTCCCTATAATACTAGTGTATCCCCCTTATTGTTATTGTTGTGCCCATGTATCCCCATATTATTATTTTTGTGCCCCATAGAAGCCCACTATTCTTATTGTTGTGCCCTTACATTATTATTGTTATGTATGCTCTAATTATAATGTGATCCCTTAGACTCTTATATATACAAAGGAGGCCTTGTCATTTGAATCATGCAATAATTGTTCATATATGTAATATAAAGGAGGTTTCCCCCTCAAAGAGGATACTTTTTAAGTCGTTGATCTATATTTTTTGTGATTTGATTGCATAACACTTTTATCATATAAAGCTATCATAAAAAAAAGAGTTGTTGTTAGAAATAGTTTTACAATGACAAATTCTATAGGATTTAATTACTTGTGCAAATGATAATAATAAGTTCACCTGAGGTGCGTGTATTCAAGGCTACAACCTTATGTTGTAATGACTGTAGCAAACAATTATTTATGCCCAATTTTGGCAAGTCCATTGTTTAATTGGAACTTTTTTAAAGAATAATATCCTTCTAAATTTATAACAGTAGTTTCTCTTGCTACAACATTCATTATACAAGTCTCACGATTGAAGCAATGCCATTTTGCAAATAATTGTTTTTCCTTAATAATTGGGATTGGGAATTTTTAATTAATGAATTTGGAAATGTTGTTGGTCAATATCTTCTATGATTCCATTTTCCATTTCATAAACATATCATATTTATTAGATTTTCTAATGAAGATAGGCATATTCCTCCTTCAGTTACCTTGTTGCATGTAGGTTAATACTCATACCCTGATATGTGAATTTTGTAATAGAAGCATAACATTCTAGGTTATTGTGGCATGCTTTTGTAGTTATGATGTCAACAGTCAATAAGTGGAACTTATTTAGCATAATATATGAGATAAAATAGGTTGATATAACTTAATGCTCTCACATGGCATTATTGTCAAATTTGTTCGCCTTACTTAGAGCTCTCATATAAGTATGAAAAGAGCACATGTTATCATCTTTTAAAATTGAGATGAAATGTGCTTTGGAATTGGTTTTAAGGGAAATCTATCCCTAACTTATTATGTTATATTCTTAAATTGAAATATATGAAGGAACATTATTACATGATAACTAAGTTAGTAATGTTACAAAATAAAAAATAAAAAATTAAGTAATAATGTTCAATGTGACCTCTACTTCTCTATATTGTTAATGGTTGGTAAGGTGAGACCTTACAAAGACTCCATATTGATTCACAACCCTTTGGAGGGTGGATATTGATCCAGGTGGATATTGGTGGCCATCCACCTATTCCACCTAGACCTCCATTCATTTTCATCTGTTTCCTTGATCATAGCAACATTTACTATTTTTAGCAGTTTTTCAGGTCCTGAACTTCTGGAGTTGTTTTGACCCCCTAAAATATGCTTTTTTGAGGTATGCAGCTACACATCCTGTAGTACTCAGAGAGATATTTCCAATGCGGTATTGTAAGCACAAAACGGAGATCATATGACCAAGTTATGACCTCGGGAAGTTGGCTGCCCAACTAACCCCAATGTGGCCCACAAACTCTTGTCGTTCCATCACTTGGGGTTAGGGTTTTTGTTGTTTAGGGATTTCCCTTGTTTTTCAATAATAAAAAAGGCCCTTTAGACTTGTTATAACACAATTCAAAGACATGTAGTCACCACATCTCTCCTCAGGGATAAGTTTCGATCGCCCGAGCTAGTCTATTTCCATTTTGTATGTAAGAATATTTCAATTCTTTGATATTAATGAAATGAAGTTTTATTTCTATTGCATCTATGTGTTTACGTTTGTATCTATATTCTATTGCATTCATGTATAAGTCCGAATCATATATGAAGAAAAATACATATCTCTCATGAAGATGAAGTATTAGATACATCTCTTATTGAACAAAGCAACTAGAGGAACAACTTGGCACTATCATCTTATAATGTAGTCCATATTATCATTGTCAAGTTTTGACATATGCAAGTGACACCACAATGTCATGTGTCTCAATGTGTATTTCCACATCTCGTATGGACGTAATGATGTAAAGTTTAAGTCCAAGAGTCATCCTTAGAATGTGAAAATTCATGAAGGAGTCAAAGAGTCTTAGATAAGTCAAACAGTCACAAAGGTAGTCCAAAAATCACAAGGGATGTGAATGGTCACCCAATTTGTTATATATACACCCTCATAGCTCATGCAAAGGACTTCTCACCTTGGCTACTCCTCCCAAGCACTGGATAGGAAGATAATTTTTTTGGAGGAGTGATTGATTGCTCTAATGCTCCATTATTGGGGCTAGTGGTGTTCACTGTCTTGATGTATCTTGGAAATTTTACTTAATTTAGAAGCTCATTGAGCTAGAACACTTTCATGCATATGTCATGAATATTGTAAGACTATTATTTGAATGTTTTTGATGTGTGTTGTTTTCATTTGTACTAAGGAAATTGAATTATTTTGGTGGCTTTGGTACTTATCTTGTTGAAGGTGTGTCGTATTTTCTTTAACAATCGTTGCTTCCTTGTGAACTATTTCGTTGGTTGATAAATGATTCATTCATATGCATATGCTCATGTGCCTTTTCTAGATTAATATTATTACTTGTCTTTAAAGGCCCACTATTCTTTTCCTTTTCGGTAGAAGGACCTTGATACTTTCCACAACCAAACATTTCACAAGGCATATTCATTTTTTGATCTGAAAATAATTGTGTATTACTCTCTTGTGTTGAACTTTGTATGCAAGGAAAATCTACAAGGATACATGGAAGCCAGGCTGATACTCCGGATGGGGCTCCAACTCCAAATGGTATGAGGTCTAATTGGGACTTCACATCAGGGAGACCTCCTTGGTTGATGGATTTCGAACACGTCAACACCTTTGTCACTCCTCTCACTAGCGTCGTGCAACTCAAAACCTTCAAGTCTATGTCATTGGGTCAAACATCATCCTGATAGTTGGACATCGAGAAGTTTCAATGGATCCACAAGTGAACCATATAACATTTTACGAATAATAATAAAGTCAACTTCTAAATTATATCAAGGATTTAGGGGTTTTATATACCTTTACGAATAGTTGTGAGGTTCCAAAGATCCATCCCATACACATTTAGATATTTTTAATTTCATTAACATATATTTAGATATAATTCCAAAGGGACCATATGCATGACAACAAATCAAGAACAAACCCAAGAGTAGTATTCCAGTACTGCATGGAACCATAGATTTAAAATAATTATTGACCTTGATACATGTACTAAATTATAAGAACTATGGTAATGTGTACATGCATACAGAGATAGAAATTGATTATAAATCTCAATGAGGTTGGAATGATAGTGTTATGTTAGATTTGGAGTAAAAAGAAAATGTCTTAAGGGGGGTGTTACAGGGGGGCCTACGACATTCCTAGAAAATTGTTCTACATAACTTCCTCTTCCACTAGCTTCATCTCTATCTACTTTTGAGTCTAGTCTAAAAAAAACTTCATGAATTATCTTTTAATTAAAGAGTTTACTCTTTGACCATGTGTTTGAGCTTACTAAAGTGTGAATATCATCTAGGAGGGAAGGTCCCTTCATTATATCGTAACTATGAATAAGATTGGGTGTAATATCTATTCCTTTAGTTTCCATATCAAGATCTGAACATTATCTCTAACTCCTTATACTTGCTCCTCCTACTTAAGAAAAAAAGGTATTATAATGCATTGCAATTACATGGTTCTTAAAAAATTCCTCAAGACTAAGACCCCTAACTTCTTTTATTTCCTTTAAATTAAATGAACTAAAATATCAAGCTATTTCTAACGAATGTGAAATTATTTTACTAGTAAACCTTGTGCACTTGAAAGGAGTGGAGATGAATTTCTTCTTCTTCTTTCAATAAAAGGGAATCAACAAATTTTTCACATTGTGTGTGGAATTCAATAAAGAAGTATTGATTATATACAAATTTGGAAGATAAATGGGATTAAACATAAAGTTGTATGTAAGTGTGATGTTCCTCATAAAAGTATTACCCCTTCCCTATGAGAAAACTTTTGTATTGCAGTTTTAAATTATTAGGTTCATCCCCTATTATAATACATCTAAAACTCTCCACAAAGGTCACATTGAATTTTACAAAAATGATAGAAGGATTTTTGAGTCAACAAAGATGGGTACCAACATTGAATTGGGTCTATATGAATGTTGAAATAACCTTTTGTAAATAACCTCTAAAATCAATTACATAAGACTATTGTGAAAATTAAATACAAAGACAATGAATTACTTGGTATCTAGAAATTGACTTACTAGTAGGCAATCTCAATGGAGATAAGTTCCCCTTAAAAGATCTCATCCTTGTGTAGCATGTAATACATGATGTATTATCATGGATTGGATCATCATATTGTTTTTTATCTATATCAATGCTTTCAAGGTGGTAAAATCACATAAATTAGCTTACAAGAGTGGTTTTAGCAATGTGACCTAGTTTGGAAAATTGGGGTGAGAAACCTTCCAAGGCTAGTTTGAGGACTCAAAATCAATTTTTGTTTTTTTGGTAGGGGAGAGGAAGGGTGGGTGTAAAAAAATTCCACTAAACTATAGAACCCCCTAATATTGTTCTACACACGAATACCTTTCCAATGGTCTAAGAAATATGCCAATGAGAGTTTGGATGCAAAAGCTATGCTTCTTGGAAGTTGACATATCATATTTGACCACCATATTCAAGAGAATGCCATATCAACCCTCATTACTCATGGAAAATGGTATAGACACGTGGGAGTAATGAAGAATACCATATAAGGGTCAAAATATAACTCATTTTAAGGGTTGAATGGGTAAAATTTAACCCCTAGTTGGCTATTGGTTATGATTGGGCGACCAGGAGGAATAGGGGTTTCATTATATTTTCTTGCATTTTGTTCCATAGTAGAGAAAAGTAGTTGAGAGTGGATGAAGAGAGAAAATAAAAAATGGGGTTTGTGTTTTATAGTAACCCATGGGTTCTATTTCTTAGGAAAATCTATAGTGAGTGCCTTCTCCTTTGTATCTACAGTATTTTCTTTCCAAACAAAAGAAATTAAAGTAGCCTCACCTTCCATCTGGGTTTTGTCCCAAAAGGGTTTCCTAGAGCATATATTGTTATTCATAGTGTTTGGTGTGTGCTTTTATTTCATTTTTCTCTATTTTCACCTTTTATCTATTGCATGCATAAGCAGAAACCAATCACTAATAAGTCCAAAATCTAAAGAAAATTAACCCTCATAGTATATATTTCATATTTTATTCTATATTTATTAGATATATTATGAAAAATTGTCTAGTGAAATACCTAGGGTAGTTTATGAATCATTTACATGATGTAAATTGGCACATGCACTATGTTTTCTTGACAAAAAACATAAGAAAATGAATAGGCCAATTATTGGTAGGGCTTAACCAACTCTATGACCTTTATTTGGTATGCCTCAAATCCATTTGTAGCTTTTTTTGTTTGAAGTTCAACATTCCATTAATTAGATGAAGCATTACAAAATATAGTGTTTTGTGCTATGGGCCTTCCCATTGAGAAACTGACACAATAGCATAGTGTTATAGTCTTAAGGTTGCAGAGGCCCCACTTAACCATATCATCAGACAAAAATAAACCATTGCAAAAATACATATACAGTGCCAAGAGTTGATGGACATAGTTGTTTTTGTCTACACAACCAAACAAACTAAATCATAGAGAATCCATATATCAAAATGAGATAAGAAATTTTCACTAAACAAAACTTAACTGAGAGATTCAACACCTTGCAGCTTGGTGGGACATGCTAGATCACCCTCGACCGGTTGCAAGTTTTCTAGAACCATGAAACTGGATTGCATGAACTCGTTAGCCATAATATGAGCTTTGAAACTCTAAAGTTGTAAACCATGAAACCTTGAGCCATGGACTCTGGAGCCATGAACACTCAAGTCGCAAACTCTGGAGCCACGAACACTCGGGTCATAAACACTTAGGTTAAAAACTTTTGAGCCACAAGCATTCAGGTCATGAACTTTGAAATGATTTCCCGAACCTGATGGTGTGCAATAGGGTGCAAACCACGACAAGCTCACAGTTAGAATTTTCAAATTACCCCATTTGCATTTTTCCTTCCAGAGGCGAGGAAATGAAACTATGACTTTGAATGATATAATTGGGCCAAATTCAACGATGAGGGCTAAGGAATTCTGCGAAATGAGAGAAGGAAAATAATTCTCAAAGAAAAGTGAACCATTAAGGTGAGCCTGGTAAACCAACTTGAACCTTAGATCGACCAAGCAGACACTAAATGATGATGAGGAAAAAATGAGAGATACCATGACACTCAAATTTTCCACCTCGAGGAGAATTGGTAAGAACTGAGAGATGGACCCATTGAGGAGTGCATGGTAGCTAAAGGGAAGCATATCCAATGATTCATAGAGATAGATTGTACTTCTTAACCGAAACACAAACATTTCTGAAAAATGGTGCCTCCTTTCTATAACCCGGCCCTCTGCCATCATCACAAGGAACCCTTCCAAATAGTAATTATCTGTTATCATTAACCTACAATCCAAAATCAAGATAGCGTACCACCACACCAGACTCATAAATGCCTCCACGTGAGAATTTAATTGAATGGACCAGTGCTTTGGAGAGATAATATAAGATAAGATAATTATATTTATGTCCAACTAATGACCACAAAGTAGGTCAAAGGGACTATTGAGTACACTGATGTATATACAAAGTAGGAGAACCAAATGGTCTCCTATAAAAGATACAATGCATGAATTAAATCAAAGATACAATGCATGAAGTATATCAACATCTGGCCCTAGTGGAGAAGATCCAGGACCTAATAGGTCTGAGGATCAGACCCATCTCTCCTAACATATGAGGCTGAATGAATAATGCTGAAGAAACTCAACAATGTCTGTTGGCCCATTGAAGAGCTGATGACAAGTGCAGACTGTCCACTAAATCATGTCCTGGGGGGTTCACACACTATTGAATGTTGGAGGACCTAGTTTGTCTCCCAGGAACGGATCTGAGATGGAACTGCTGCTAAGATCTTGTGTGGTAGGGTGAGGTCCCACAAATCCTCACTGATCTGGAGTCTGGATACGTATTGGTATCAATCGATCTCTTCATGCCCCCGTCTGAAGGTAGTACCCTGAAAAATGTCATGATCCTCTATGTGAGATCTGGTTTGATGGGAGGTTGAAGAATATGTGCTCGAAACCTAAGAGCCTCCTGCATATATAGGGCCAAACATCTCTGATCGGGGTACCTGAAAAAGTCGGCGAGGGTCTGAGAATTTCTGAACAAGCAATGAAACCTTCCTCTAATCTCGTAATAGACAGGGCATCCAAAGATGAAGTGCACCTCGGTCTCCACTTCCTGTAAATGACATACCTGGTAGAGTCTATCTAGTCTATCCACCTGGTGGTCTGTCTCTACCCAAAGTCTATGAGAAACTCTGAACTGGCCTAGAGGAATGCAAAGAGCATGCATCCAGTGGTGAAATGTATACTGGGGTTGAAAAATGAGCCTGTCTCTCAACTCCAAGAAGTGCTCAGCATATAAGGCCATCTTTGGGCGCAATCCTCCTGGAGGATTGACCCAGGTGACCTGGACGAATTGCCTGTAGATGTCCTCCTTGATGATCTTGTTTAGCTCCTGTCTAGTAGGTAAAAGTTGACCATGAGCATCTAAGGAATATCAGAAAGGAGGGAGACGATCCAGCTGAATTCCTACTGACTCTAAGAGGTTTGAAACTCTTGTAAACCAACGTCTGGCTCGGCCTGTGGGAGTAGAACGTGCAATAGTCCTAGAAGAGCAATGTGCCAAGTAAGGATAATGATCCCTACTCTTTATCGAGTCTGCCAAGCCCTGGACACGATGCAAGAATGAAACCAATTTGAAGACTGTCTCAAGCCGAAAGGACTGAGCTCCAAACTCTACAAGGATGATGTGTTGCAGCACTGTCAGTTTGCACCTAATGATGCGGCAGAGAAGAAGAGTTTGGACTCTCTCAGCTGAAGCCCAGTCTAACTCAAGTAAAGATGGTCCCCAAATCTCTGAGCCATATAGAACAGTGGGACGAATCAAGGTGTCCATGAGGCTCATCTTAGACAATATGTCCTGGAAGTGATGTCTAAAGCACTGTCTCTCGAGAAGGGCTAAGGATCCATATCCTTTTTTGATCTAAGGCTGAAGAATTGGTCGCAAACTAAAGCGGGGACCTGAAAATTGCACCCCAAAGTAAGTATACGTGTTGGTGATCTCAATATCCTCCCCTCTAAATAGAAATTGAAGGTCTAAGGTTTTCTTCACCCCATTGAAGATCATAACCTTGGTTTTACCTAAGTTGACTATCAACTGTCGATGGTCACAGAACGGAGCTAAGGCATCCAACTGCCTCTATAATCCTTCTAGGGATGAGGAGAGGAGGACCACATCATCAACACAGAGTAGAATAGATATCAGAATCTGGTGAAGAAGGCAGCCATCAGTGTCCTGGATATGCTCATGTAGAAATACTTCCAACTCAACAATATAGATCCCAAACAAGGTAGGGGATAGTGGACAACCTTGTTTAACCCCAATAGTGCTTCGAATGAAATTAGACATCCCATGGGCTGCGTGAAGATGACCAAGAATAGACTCATATAGGTGCATAATAGCAGTCAATAGGGTTGCAGAAATGCCAATATCTTTGAGTCTCTGGAGAAAGGCCTCCCTCAGAACAGAGTCAAAAACTTTCTGAAAATCTACGAAACAACAGTAGACTTTCGAAGAGTGGTGTCATGCCTCCTCAATCATAGCACGAAGGGTGAATATGTGGTCAATGGTCTGATGATCCGATCGAAAACCTGCATGTCCCCTAGCTCTGAGTTGTCTATGCTCAAGGTCACTGGAGAGCTTCCTATGTAGAACAGTAGCATACAACTTCGAGAACGTGTGACCCACCATGATCATTCTATAGTTATTGGGATTTGAGTTGGAACCTGTTTTGTGGATCGGATGGATGATGTGGTGTGCCCATGTCGGTGGAAAACCTTTACGGACTACATGGTTGAAGAGATTAGCCAAGTAGCCAACCAAAGCACGGAAATCGTGCTTAAAGAACTCTACTTGGTAGCCTTCCTCATCGGCTGCTTTGCTGCTATTCATCACCCAAATGGCCTCTCTAATATCTTTGTCTGAGAATAGATAACAGGAAGAAGGTGGGGAGGTAACATGAATTTGGGCCTGCCCAGGAATATCATAAAGGTTGGAAGTATGAGAGAACATGGATTTAGGGTCGAGGTCATGTGGAATAGGGAATCATCGGGGAAGGATGGTACACCAGAATTGTTTAGGGGAGTGGGCAAGGAGACCAGAAAGTTCTCATCTTCTATGGGAGACAAAGAGTCATTTCTTGTGACGAAGGAGACGACGATAAGAAGCTTTGAGTTCGGAGTAGGAGGGTTGAGAGTGGGTGAAAGCATATCGAAGTTCTCGATGCAGAGTCTTGCATTCATCATCGTACCATTTGTTCATGGGTAAAGATCCAACATTAGGGGAGATGGAAGTGGAACGAGTGGAGTGGGGGAAGGATTTGAGTGCTGCTTCCCAAATGGCAGCTGAAAGACAGGTGTATTTAGTGGAAGTAGAGTCAAGCAAGGAGAACTGGGTTTTTGATGGGAGTATCTTGCGTAGGGTAGAGGAGAAAATGTCAGGGTCTCCTTCGTCAAATCGGAAGGTAGTTCGGGTGGGCCCCGAGGGGAGGGATGGGGTGGAAGGGGAAGGTCAAACCGGAGAGAGAAGGAAATAAGTGCATGATCAGCAAGGGGGATGGGGGATACTGAGAGATGGCGAATAAAAGGGAGCAAGTTATGGCTAGCGAGTACATAATCAACTACACTCGCACCCCCGCCATATGGTCGGCAAGTGAAAAAGCGAGAGTCTGGGAAACAGGGGAGACCATTTAGAATCAACAACTTGAAAACAGGAGAGAGAACTTGAAAGGCCAAGTGGTCGTTGTGACCATACAATCTCATCATGATGATGACGTTTGGCTAGATCCTGCACCCACCGTGGGGGGCAAATCCATTTGTAGTTAATCATATACTCCATTCCTTTAAAATAGTGCTACCACCCACATGAGTGTCTAAGAAAGCATCAACTTCAAATATCTTGAAAAGCTTCATTGGCTTTAGCAGACACAACATTCTTCTAAAAGTGACAAGAGTGAGGGGAATATAAGTTTTTCCTTCCTCATTTAAATTCACAAATATATTCATAAAAGGCATAAGAAAACCAAAGGCTTGTATTAGGCATGTGAAGATGTAATTTTGTAAATGATCAATGAAATTAGCTTAAAAAAAGAGTAGTTATTGTCATATATGAAAGTATCATAAGTGATCTCTTTAGATTTAATTATCATGACTTTTTTTTTTGCTTTGATATTAACAATCATCTTCATCTTGAAACACAAATATCAGAGGATTCTTGTTTGCCAAGACCATAATGACTACTCATCAAAAGAACAATATTGTTAGCATAAAGGATAAGTGTTATGACTACACTAGTGTGTGGGGCCAACAGAACTTGCATCTTCTAAACACTCTTTTGGCTTATCATTGTAAATGCTAGAAAGGATGGGGGACAAGGGATACCCTTGCTTGACTCCAATATTTTAGTTGATTTCTTCCAACCAACCCTCAATCATCCTAAGATTGGTAATAACATTCTCATACAACCTTGTCACAACAGCCTTCAACTCAAAAAGAATGATTATCCCTTCTATCCTCTTCCACAAGTTTGTCTTGGGAACAATGCCAAAAGCTTTTATAAAGTCAACGAAAAAATAGAAGAGGTCAATTTTTATTATTTCAATAGTCCTCCACAATGATTGTGAGAGTAACAAGGTGGTCTACATTTGAATGATATCTCCTAAACCTAGATTGTCCTTTAGCTCTTTCATTATGGCTTTGTAGCCATAGGCTAATCTCGTTTTCCAAAATAATCTGTATAGCTTAGCTAAAATGTGGCTAATCATAATGGTCCTATAATTAATAGAAGTACTTTTATCCCCAATTTTAAAGATAGGTGCAATGAGGCTCTATGTCCAGGCTTAGGGAAGTCTTGCTTTGGTGACAAATTGAAGAGCTTGTGCATGTGAGAGATGAGTCATAACTTTTATTTATTTCTTTTAGTTTATAATTTTATTTTATTTTAATTTTATTAATAAATTGCATTGATGGTTAAATATTATTTTGAATATGAATATATTCTAGTTAACAATATAATTAAAATATAAACTATAGTGTTATTGTTTAGAGCTCAATATGGGGAAGATGTTAATATGTAACATTAAATAATATTGTATTTAAAAATAATAAAAAACACATACATTAAAAACTAACATAAATCCATATTAAACCAATTTACAAAGTATCAAGAAGAATCAAACTTCTTAAGTTGTAAATTTTTTATCATTTAATTATGATAAAAAATGTATACCTTAAAAAATTCAATTTCTCCTATATTCGATGAACCAAGTTTAATACAAATCCATGTTAATTAAAAAATAAACATTATAAAAGCATTTTTTAATGAAATATTTAATTGGAGTCCTTAGCAAATGTATGGGCCCTAAGAGCTACTACCACCTTTGCCCCTCCTACAGTGCATGCATTTCCTAGGAGGCATGGCACGTAGGAAGGGCTCAGACCTCAATTTTCCACCAGAAGACCCACATTTTGCAACTATCTGGCAATTGAGCCAACCTATAACATGCACACTTGCAAAACACTGATTGATATTACAACAAATAACGACTCTATGCAACTAACACCAATTCAAAGTAGGGGAATGGCCACACGTATCGATCAAACAAAGACTATATTCACCTCTGCCCTTGAAACCCACCGTGCTATGAGTGTAGATACCGAGCCATAGACAAACCCAAATAAGGGACATTCCACAATTGCACCCTTTTTTTGTCCAAGTAAACTTAGCTACAAGCGTTGACATGAAAAGGCCATGCAATACTATCCAAACCTATGAATTAGACACTAACATTAAATTCTCAAGCCAGGCATGACTAGAACCAAGACCAATTTGCACTAAAGCTACCTGTGAACCCATCAAACCAAAAACCCCTAACAGGCTAACAAGACTAGGATGACATTACCAAATATGAACAAACCAAGCAATACTTTCTAAGCTTGTTGACTAGACACTAACAATAAATTCTTAAGCCACACATAACTAGAATTTGGTCCAATTTCCATCGAAACTATCCCATAAGCCAACAAAATAGAAATCATTAACAGGTTGACTAGACCAGGACTAATATTACTAAGTAAAGCGATAGACAAGATAAGAAAATCCAGAGATAAGAGGACTTGAACAACCGAACCAAAATTGGTAGGGGGGACTATGCCCACCTTCCTTCAGCAATTGCCAGTGACCAAAGCAGATTTTATCCTCCACGACTCGCCTTTGCCAATTTTCATCACTTAACAAATCCCAAGCAAAACGCAACTTTACTAGCCCCAGAGCTGAACTCGAACACCACTCGCAAGGGGGGCAAGTTACTCGACCTCGCACCATGCCCCGCCTTCCTCTTTCGTCTCTGAGTTTAAGTCTCTGCCCCTACCCTCCACGAGCCTTTATATGCCATTTGTTCCATTGCATGCAAATGCATACTAGAGATGAATAACACCCCTTACTCTTTAATGTCCATCACGTCAACATGATGGCAAGGTCGCCCCATGAAACCCATAACATAGTGTAGCCACCCGATCAAAAATACAAAGTATTTAATTTAAAAAATATAATAAAATAAATTAATTATATATATTTTAATTAGAATCTTGGGTGATAATATCATCACCGTCACCATTACCTTACCTTGGATTCCTAATCTTATCATTTAACTCGTGATAATAAACTATAATAAAAAAACGTGACAAATAATTAGGTGAGTAGTCATCATAGTCATTTTCAAAATATTTATAAAATAAAAAATATTAATTCTTACGAATCCAAAGAACTAATTATTTTATAGGCATATTATTTAGTCTTCTCACTTCACTAAGAGTTTTCTGGAAATAAGCAATGGAAAAATAAAGAAGATTTTCCAGGCTCAATAGGTGGGACCGTGGGACGATGACAATCGACAAGTCACGTTAATTGTGGGGACCACTTATGGTATAATAGGACACAGGACTTATCAGCTTTTGGGACTAACCCTACCCCACTCTTTACCTCCCGCGATTCCTCACATTTCACGTGCGTCTCAAAGATGATGCTCATATACTATACATCTGTAGATGCATCCATCTGTACCTCTAAGTTGCAGGGTGTACACTATTTTAGTAGTAATACATATATTTATATATTCCTTACATTTCTGTTCAGTTCACTTTCTTTCTAACTCATTCATCCGCAAAGTATTTACATCCAGGTAATACATCATTTTTATATTCCTGTTAAGTCACTTTCTCTATCAATCCGCAAAGTATTTAATCCAGGTTACCGTAATTATGTGTCACTCATGTATTTATTGCATGCACTTTGCTGTAATCCATCTTAACAGATACTTGTGGACAGAAAATCAATTGTGCTGACACTGCTATCCTTCCTTCCTTATCCATTCTTTATAACACCGCATGTGAGATGTGAACTTTGGGCGTCCACGAGTACGACTCATCTCCACCAAGTGACACTGTACTTATTGCACCTCAACGCATGTGACATGTGAACTTTGGGCGTCCACGAGTACGACTCAACTCCACCGAGTGACACTGTACTTATTGCAGCTCGATGCACTGGATTTTTCGGGGTAAACATCCAATAACGCATCTACGGTGCTTCTCTGGTAGATTTTCTCTTTATTTGTTTTTTCCTCTGTAATGGATTTTGAATATTAAATATTATTTTGGAATTCAACTCGGTTAAGTAAGTTATTAATCTATGATTATTTCTCATGAAATCATCATTTACTCAACCAG
The DNA here is from genome assembly GCA_031772625.1 of Pinus tabuliformis. Lineage (NCBI taxonomy): Eukaryota > Viridiplantae > Streptophyta > Pinopsida > Pinales > Pinaceae > Pinus > Pinus tabuliformis. The sequence goes on from CM062805.1 coordinate 870,119,499, forward strand.
GACTTCTCGGGAGGTCTTCATCCCAGATTGCTTCTGGCTCAAAGCTAACCTATTTGCAAAATTTTAGCAAGTATTGTGTTTCATGAACCATTCAACTAGAGTTCCCTTCACTCTTTTGAATTAAGTATTGGGGATTTTGGCAGTGCATTATATTACATATCATTTTGGGATTCAACTGGGTTAAGTAAGTGTTCATCTATCACCATTTTCATGAGAGGTAGTAGTAACTCACTAATTTCTCATGATTTTTGAATAGTTCACTTAGCACTCATTACATCGGGTGATGTTCACACGGGTGAAGAAGTGGGATTGAAACTAGTGAAATGAATCACATAGTGTTAATCATCACTTCGAGCACCCGATAACCCGGGGCTTGGGGGCTTGCACATAGCGTCAATCATCACTTCACTGGGTTGAATATGTTGTGAAGATTGTGTGTTGGATTTTGTTGCGTTAAATTATATTGGGTTTTGTATATGGGGCACACAATAGATAGTGATATAGTGTTTTGTTAAAGTATTTAGTGGTGAAATTTATTGGAAAAAAAATCTAGCTATATTAAGGACTAATGTGACCCAAGCTCACCGCAATCCTTGAGTGATTTTAATGACTTAGATACTATGAGGTATGACTACTCAAATAAAAAATTAGATGTACTACTCTAATTATCTCTAAAAAATATAACAAACAAACAAAAAATTATATTACATTTTCTTATAAAAAAATCATATTACATTTTGTTATAAATAATTTGAAAGATTATATTACATTTTGTTATAAATAATTTGGGAGATTAAATTGATTTTAGAATTTTTTAAAACCATTTATTTTACAATTACCTTTTATTTTTAATATATATCTTTTTTTTTATAAAATGCGAAATTAAAATTTTAGAGGATTATTAACCATTCTATCTAAGAAAAATCGAAAGGCTTTAAATAATAATTTACTCATTTACACTTAATTTTCCTGAGTAATTAAATTTCTTTTTAGATAACGCCTCAAAACCATTATAAAACATATATTTATTATAAACTTTATAATATATTATAAATTGAAATTGAATAAGAACATTTCTCCCACCTTTAAAGCTACATCCACTCACCATTAAAAAATGGAACGAACTTTGATTCCCTTGTTAATATATGAATAAGAGACTATTTAATGTGATCTCGCTTAAGACCATCACAAATGAATCCATAATCTCAAAACATCTCTATACTTCAAGTTTATTCTACTCTTTTAATAATTATATAAATAATTTTAAAATGAACCAAATTTCCATTTCAGAGGAGACCCTTGAATATAAATATTTTGTATATTCACTTACTATAAAAATTCAACAATATATATAATACTACACATTACTATAAATACAATAGAAAATAAACTTCATTGGTCAACATTACCCAAAATTTAATAACAATTTATTGCAGAGATAAGTGAGAGCACCTAAAGAAAAACTGTGGTGTCATAGGCATCCCACTGCCCCACATTAGAGTTTGGTGGGACTGTGTCGTTATAGTTAGAGTGGTATCTACAAATTGCGTGAACCACATAAATGGTGTCCCTATTGACACCTAATAGGCCATGTGATGTACGAACAAAGGCTGCATCATGTGATGTACGAACAAAGGCTGCATCATGATGTCCGTAGTCTTTAACCGGAAATTCCACCAAGCGCACAATGAAACTGTAGGGTGCTGAATCAATATGCCCAACTCCGTATTTGATTCGGAACCGGAGCGTTCCACGCGTAATTGGACAGCCCAATTAGTGGTTGCGTAATTCCCATCGGATTCCCAATTATTTAGCGGAGTTTTCATCTTAAAAGGGAAGCCTCCCTCCGCTTTCTACAGAAGAAGCCAAGCCAAGCCAAGACTGTGAGGAAGCAGGTAGAGGTAGAGGTAGAGTTGATCCATGGGAATGCTGGAGAAGTAGAGAAAAAGGAATCGCAGGATACGATGGGGAAAGAAGAAGTCCAGATTTCACGTCCCTCCCCATTACCTTTGTTATCTCTGAATCACGTTTCATTCGTTTGTAAATCTGTGGCGGCTTCCACCAAATTCTACGAGACTATTCTTGGATTCCAGGTTGTGAAGAGGCCATCTTCATTCGATTTTGAAGGAGTTTGGTAAGATTTTTGAATCCTTAACATCTACATATTCTCTGAATCTGAATCTGTCCTCAATCAACCTCCTACATATTCTCTGAATCTGAATCCATCAATGTGCAGGTTATTCAATTACGGTGTAGGGATTCATCTGTTGCAGTGCAAGCCTTGGGATGATATTCCTAAAAAATCAGAGATCAATCCCAGAGATAACCATATCTCTTTTCAGGTATTCTTCAGATTTGAAGTTCCTGCAATCATTTTTTTTGCAGGATGTGCTTATTATTCCTTTCTTTTGTAGTGCCCAGATATTGTTTCAGTGGAAAAGAATCTTCAAGAATTGAAAATAAAATATGAAAAGCGTGTAGTGGAGGATGAAGGCCTGTTCGTGAACCAACTTTTCTTTCATGATCCTGACGGTTACATGGTCGAGATCTGCAACTGTGAGAATCTCCCTGTTATTCCCCTCTCTCTCCCGCCATATTCTGTAAACTCAAGCTCTTCGGGTTTTGATCAAAAGAGAGAGAGCCGCTCAGAAATCGATATTGTTCCAACCATTGCTGCTGCTGCACAAAAGGACTTTCTGAATCGAAGTAATGTTATATATATATATACTTCTAATCACTTTATACTTTGTATTTGAACTTCCTTGTCAATATCTGCGAACTAAACCAAACCCTCATTGTTGACTTTGATATACAGAAAAGGTGATGGAAGCCACTGGACGAGAGAATCGGTTCCCATCAAAGGCACATGATAAAATGCCATTTTTCTTGGACATCATAGATTTCTATCTCTAAAGGCAGCCATAGATTAATAGAGATACTAGGGGACTGCACAGTTTGGTTCTGTGATCTGTTATGCTACTGCTATTTAGTAATTACTAGGCGATTTCCTCCCTCTGGATGTGCAAGGAATCTGGCTAAAACTTTTATAAGTTTGTAGTCTTTGAAATAATCACTAGGCTGTTTTAAGTTAGTAGTCAGTGAATTAATCAGTATTGTTTGTGTGGTATTTCATAATTCCCATGTTTTGGGGGGTCTGAATGCTGAGTCAGGGGTGGGTTACTATTTAAGGTTTTGTGTAATTTGTTGTGCATCAGTTGGAACTTTCTGATATGCTGCTTTCCAACTGTAATGCAATGGGCATTTTAATGCTGCTGTTGTTTCATAAAATTTCCAGAAATTTCAAAACGTTCCAGTGCAATGAGGTAAAAATCCGCGTACCCAATTTCGAATTATTATTATTATTTATTTATTTACAAGTGTGCACTCCGTGTGCTGGAGTGCAGTGAAACAAAGTGAATTTATGAAATTGAAGCGCTGTTACAGTACGCATGCACCACCAAAGTAAAATGAATTGCCAATTGTGAAATTAATTGGTTAACTGAACTTGTACTGTCGGTCAAACTCAGGGCCGTTTTCCAAACTATGGGTAAATAATGTTTTCGAAAAATGTGATTTAAATAATGTTCTTACCTCATTGTCATTTTGACACTTCTTAAATTATATTTATGATGAAATAGCATTAAAGAAAATGTATAATATGTAATTTTGATATTTCAGGTAATTAAAGTTTCCGAAAACCTTGTAATTATATTTTAGTTGAAATAAAATATACTTTAAAAATTTGGCTATAATTTTATATAAATATTATTATTTTTTTATGAATTAAATGGTTGATTAATATGGATATAAAACAAAATACATATATTGTGTTATTAAGTTTAACCTTATGTGGAAAGTCAAAAATTAGAAAATAGTGAAAGAAAATTGATAATGCTTAGTATTAGAGCAAGAATGTTGCAACTTTTAAGGGGCCTCAATTTTAATTTTCAACCTAGGCTTAGTACAACACATTTTTTGTGCAACATGCAATGAGTTTTTTTTATTAATCTAATGCAACTAAAAGAAAACTAGGTTGTACATAGACCATTGACTACAAGAAATACTAGAAAAGTGCTCAAAAGCAAAGGACAAAGTAAACCTACTCTACTTGCAAAGAGGAAAAACAAATCATTTTAAGAAAGCTGGAACAAAATCAAATATATTATTTTATGCATGGTAAAAAGACACGAAAACTAGGTTGTACGCAACTAAAGGAAAGCTAGGTTGTACATAGACCATTCTTGCTATCTATGCTACAAGAAATACTAGGAAAGTCTTATTCTAATTGCAAAGAGGAAAAACAAACCATTTCAAGAAAGCTGGAACAAAATAAAATATATTCTATTATGCATGGTAAAAAGACGAGCAACTCAAAGATAACATTCAAACAGTGAACCCTAATTTGCAAAAAAGAAAGCAATTTTGCTACAACCATTAGATTAAGGATTTTAGGGGCTCTATAAACTTCTAATTCCATCTTTAGGGTCTGGTGTGCTTTGTAATGTGCTAAGTAAAGATGAATATGCTTTAGGTGCAACTTTGAAGTTGTTTTAATGCGATTTGTGAGTTGTTATAGGGGTCCTTGTTTTTCTACAAGAGATAGACCCATGAGCAAGAAAATGAGCTCTATATTAGGTTTGAAGGGCTGATAAGGTAAATGAGGGTTAGAGAAGGGTCAAGAAGTATTTCCCAAGTGCAGGTACCTTTGATGTATCAATTCATGCAACAAATAGGCAAATCTAGAGCATCTTGTAGGCTTGTGAAGGCAGAAATTCATGCACTAACAGAGTGCATAAATGTATGACATTAAGCAAAGAGATAATGATCTCAGTAAGATAAGTGCACTAAAAGAGAACCAACTATATCCAAGAATTGTTGTCTAAATCATGCATTATTATATAAACTTAAAGTAGAATGCATAAGTGACTGATAAACTAACTAACTGCAAAAAACAATATTAATAACAAAAAGGAAGAGTTGAACTTATGACTGAAAAGAATATCATACCATAAGATAACTTATTGTAAAACTCATCAAACCAAGATGCATAAATAAACTTAGAGGAAAGCTCATTCACTTAACTTTGCAAAGACAATATTTTCAAAGACAGGTTTGCAGAAATGTATAATTGGATTAATGCATGGAAATTAAGAATACAAGAAGGGGGGCTTCAACATCTCAGTTGGGCCTTAAGCCATGGAAACTCAAGTCCCTAAAGGAAAATTATTCTAAAAACCAAAGAGTGCTTCTCATTAATCAAGAAATGTGCTCATACATGAGATATTACAAAATTGAAAATATTAGGCCAAAAAACTTTACTGCTGCTGATTATAACCTCCAAAAGTTTGAATCCTTAATTGGCTACTCATGCCCCTTATTTATATAAAAACTGTTGAGGAGCATTGTTCTTGAAAAGAGGGTTGCTTACCTTGAAAAGCCCTAGAAAATATGATATGGTTCCTTGATGACTTCAAAACTACAAGGAAGTGACAATGGCCTTGAGCCAGTGGAGTTTTAACCATCCTTTAATGGGGGACAAGCCCCATAATTTTCTCTTTGTTGGACTCTTGCATGATCAACATAAAATATTCTCAATATCCTTTATAATAAATGCATTGGTCACACAAGATATCACAATAATATTTTAACCTTCTTAAGAACATATTAACGCTAGATGGGCCATAACTTGTACCTATTTGAGAGCCCCATCATATCCCCCTACTGAAACAATTGGTCATCCTCTGAGCGACTTATTCATATTCATTTTTTTTTGTGCTTCATTCATCCCTACTAATGCTCTGTCTAACATACCATGTTATAGAGGGGAAGGGAATCTTTTCGTGCCAATATTTTAATCTAAAATTCACACCATTGATATTTTAAAAATAAAGAATAAGTCTTTGAGGGGTGTTTGCAAATTATAGCTTCCATGGTGAGATTAGCAATAGTGGCAATCTGTTTTTTTCCTGCAACAATTTGTGTTTATTGCAGTTGGGTTCTCGAATTCTTGTTTCCTTCTCCAAACAATCTCTTATGTTAGCTTCATGAAATCTGAGGGTGGCCATTTCTTCTCCCATCTTTTCCATCTTCTCCTCCATGATGCCAACATCAACAACCCCTTTAGATTTTGCAATATAAATCCACCTAAGGGTTCTACCCCTTTCTGCCTCTAGTTCAAAGAATAGGACTGGTGAAAGGTGGATAGGGAGCACATTCCTTGCCTCATTCCAAGAGTAATAAATGTTAAAAAATGTATAGGGAAGTAGTTAAGATTATTTCTCTTTCTATGATAATTGCTCAATGTGATATACTTTTACTTTTTATTACTTATTAACTTCCTCTTATTATTATGTTTGTTTATCGTCAAACAACTACCAAGCACAAGAAGAATAATAGTACACAAGTACACAGGATATAGGCTGCAAGGTAGGGCCAAAACCTCTCCACTTTAGAGGAAAACTTGTAAATATATTCTCTTCTTATAGATTCTCCACTTGACGAATTCCAAGACCTTTATACCAAGGCCAATACGCTTCCAAGGCAAAGTTCGACATCTCATGATGATGTGCTTCTTTTGTCCAAGTCAAACACAGTCAAATCTCTTTTAGTAGCACAACTTCAACCCCCAACCTTAAAATTTTGGCCTCTACTACAGGTCTGGAATTTTCGGCCCATAACAACTACCACTGAATCCGCACGTGTGAGCGCAATTTAGCCTTCCAAGGCATACCAACAACTTCACTTGCTTTTCTTCCATGTCTATGGCTAGAAGGTGACGTAGTAGGCCCTTATTCCAACTGCGTTGATCCTCTTTCAACAAATAGAGAATTTCAACCTTGAAGCAACGAACCCTAGCATTCCTTTTTCACATGTGTGAGACAAAATTAGCCTAGAAACTTCTTCCTTCATCCTCTTCCTTCTTCGCTAGCCCTTTTCTATGCTTCCTTCACTTGAATGAGATGTAAAGTGAATGTGTCTAAAGAAGGTTGAGTTCCCTCTTTTATATAAGCTACTTAAGTTGGACATGGCTCCTCAAAATAAGCTAACTTCTCAGATGCCAGGTCGACTTGGTATTGAAGGGTATTTTGATACTTTTAATTACAAAAATAATTTTCTTTACAAGTTACAATGTCCCTGATGGGGTCTTGAACTTATGAAAATGACTCTTTTGACTTCTTGACCTAGGAAAAACCTTAGAAGCACTCAATGGGTGATTGACCTCTAAAATAAAAGACCTTGAGCATGAAACTCATGTTCCAAAAATAACAATAATATTTTTTTTTTTCATTTTACAAAATACAAGAATCAAAAGTACATTTCATATTTATGAAGACCGAACTTAGTTACACATTTTTCAACACTTCCTCTTAATTAGGGAGGTATTCATAAATAGTACATGGACATTCTCAATCTAAAGATTTTTCATAATAAAAGTCAAATTGGTAACCCATCTATTTAGCATCATAACAACCAACATTGTCATATAGCAAGGCTTTGACTAACCTCTCTATCTCTCCACAAGATCATAGCACAATGTTGGTGAGACCAATGATTTATAGACACCATCTTCATTGTTTCTCAAGGCACATAGCGTGCCCGAGTGTTCACAAAGTATGTCTTTCTTAGATTATTCTTATTTTGGATAGCTAGTCTTCAAAGAATATTGGTCCTCAACTATTCTTATCTTAGGTTTCCTACCCCATCCTCAAAGAGCATTGGATGCCAGATGTTTACCCAATCATCTATTTTTTTTCTCAAGTGAAGACAATAATGATGTTCTATCTCTCCCTCTCAACTAGGGAGGATATATCACCCAGACCAAGCTTGTCACTTGCTCATCGGTGGAGATATACTGTAGTTGCAACACATTATCTTGCACTAACTTCTGAATGTAGTGATACTTGTTTGTATTTCCATGAAACATTGGGTCTTCTTATACAATTAGTGTTATCAGAATGTATCATTGTAGGGTTCGTTGGTCCTTCAAACAAGTCAAAGAACAACTTCCTCAACCAGATCACTTCTCTACTTACTTCACATGTTGCAATATATTCAGCCTCAACACTACTTAAGGTAATTGATTCTTGCTTTCTGCTCATCCATGAGATCATGGAGGATCCCAAACTAAAACATCTTCATGTAGTGCTCATTCCATCCTACTCACTACATCCCTAGTCATAATCTGTATATCCAATCAACTGCGCATCATTCCTCCTTTCATATTTCAGGTAGTACTGGATTGTACGTTGTAGATATCTCAAAATGTGTTTGGTCGTTATCCAATGATCATGCTTTGGCTCAACTTGGAACTTATTGAGAGCATTTACTGCAAGACATATGTCTGGTCCAGTATTCACCAAGTACAACAGTGACGCAACCAATTGTCTATACCTAGTCGGATCCACTAGGCTTGATACATAACTCAATGTTTTCAAGTTTGTGATCATCGGGGTTGTCATTGGTTTGCAATCCATCATGTTAAACCTCTTCAACATCTCGATCACATACTTCCCTTGATCTAGATAGATGTAATCAGGGCCCTGCCATACTTCTAGCACTAAATGGTAGTGCATCAACCCAAGATACTTCATATTGAATTCTACTGCTAGCTGCTTCTTGTATTCTTGGATTCGACCTTCCACACTTGTCAAGAGAAGATCATCCACATACAAAAAAATAATCATAAGCTCATATTTTACAACCTTGATGTAGAGATTCATGTCATCAAAACTCTTTGTGAAGCCCAATATTTGTAGGTATGCCTCCGTCTTAGCATACCATGCCCTTGGTGCTCACTTGAGACCATATAATGCCTTTTTCAACTTGCAAACGTAAGCCTCTCTATCTTTGACTTCAAATCTTAAGGGTTGTTCTATATAGACTTATTTATCAATTGTGTCATTCAGGAATGCAGTCTTGACATACATTTGATGTATATTCCATCCCATCAATGCCGCCAAAGAGACCAATGAACGTATAGTTGTATACCTTGATGTTGGAGCAAATGTCTCTTCACAAATTATGCCTTCTTGTTGAGATAAATCCCTAGCCACAAATTTTGTCTTATACTTGTCAATACTTCCATTTTCCATATGTTTAATCTTGTAAATTGATAAAAAACTAAATAGGAATGCAACAAATTACACATAACCATAAATATAGAAATGCAACAGAAATGACACTTCATTTCATTAATATCAAAATATTGAAATATACTTACAAGCAGAATGGAAATAAACTAGCTTGGACGATAGTAGCTTATCTCTGAGAAGAGATGTGGCCGCTATATGCTTCTGAATTGTGTTACAATGAGACTTAATTATTATTGAAAAACAATGGAAAACCATAAACATCCAAAAACCTAACCCTAGGAGATGAAGCACCAAAATTGTGGGCCTCGTTTGGGTAAATTAGTACATCAACTTCCTGGGGTCGTAACTTTGGCATACGATTTTAGTTTGGCTATCATAATACTTTGTTTCGAAGATCTCAAAGAAGACGCTGAAAAAATGCTAGTAGGCTGGTTTGAGATAATTTTGGTCTCTCCATTTTCCCTAAAAGTGTCGGTTAGGGCCTAAAAATGGCTCTATAATTTCAAGACCCAAAAAAATGCCAAAAATAATAAATTGTGCTACAATTAAGGAAACCAAAAAACTAAAAGAGACGGTGTTGGGGGTCCAAGTGGAATATGCAGGTGGCCACCAATATCTACCTGGATCATCCCCCCCAGGAAGTAATGGTCCCTATTGCATTAAGTGCCTCCATGAGATAAGGAAAGTTTTACTGAACTTGGTCCCTAGTGAGCCACTTGCCTTGGTGAAGGAGTTGGCTAGCTTTGGCAACTCAATATAGTTGGATTTTCGGCTAGCGAGTGTTCTTGCTCTGTTTGTCCATGATCTGATCGGTTGTGCCCTATTCCATGCAGTATGGGTTTAACTCATTTAGTGTGAGATGTTCTGCAATGTCGGATGTGTCTAGAAATGGTGGAAAGTATGGCCAAAGGCGGTCTACATTGAACATTAATTGTAGAACAAGGAACAATGGAATGCTAATCTTGAAGGCATTGTCCCTTATAGCCTTGGTGATCGTGTATGACCCATATCGGAGCAGGTGAAGCTTGCAGTGGGGTACAACGAGGCGCTCCTTCTGCAAATGTAGCCAAACTTTGTCACCCACCTAGAACTTGTACGACACCTGATGTTGATCATGGCGCTGCTTGTACTTAGCATTGACTCTATCCAATATATCATGGACTTGCTGGCAGATGTGCTAAATGCACTTAATGAAGTTGTTAGCCCTGTTGGCTTTGGAATGGACATGAGTCGAATTTTCCTGAAAGGGGTTGTGCCTTGTTGAACATAATGGTTGAAATCCCAACCCTGCCTGAAAGGGGTTGTGCCCCGTTGAGTTGTGGAGAGCTCTGTTGTAGTTGCGCTGGACATAAGGGAGTTTTTCATCCCATGTGCGTGGACGCTTCGAGTTGTACATGCACAGATTGTGTACGATCATCTTGTTGACGACTTCTGTTTGGCCATCAGTTTGGCGATGGAAAGCCATGGACTTAGTGATTTTGTTATCCAAAATTGATCAGAGACTTGACCAAAATGCACTTCGGAATCTGCTGTCCTAATCAGAGATAATGCACTGTGGGATCCCAAAGTGTACCCACACTTGCTCAAAGAAGATCTTAACAGTGGCCTCTGTTGCGATATTCTTCTTATAGACTGCCATAATGGCCATATTAGATAATCTGTCCACGAACACGAAAACGCAGTCATTGTCATGCTTAGTAGAAGGAAGGTTCGACATGTAATCCATGGAGATCGATTCGCAAGGTTGAATAGGGGTAGGTAGAGGAGTATATAGGCCTTGCTTCTTGATGGTTGGTTTGGCAATGGTGCAGGCAGTGAGGGATTTAATGTACCTCCCAACATCCTTACGAAGGTTTGGCCAATAAAAATACTTCTACAGTACTGCCACTGTTTTTTCTACTCCAAAATGTCCAGCAAATCGACTGCAGTGCGCCTCCCAAATCATCTTGGCACGCTCACTTGAATGAACATAGATGTGTCCAAGGTGGCATAATAGTGCATCCTAGAGGTGAAAATTTTCAACTTGCTTACCTTCAAGGTGTGTTTGGTATGTGGTGCAGAGTTTTGGATCGCTCTCGTAAAGATGCAGGTACACCAAAGTCTTGTGCCTATAGGAGTCGAGCATAGTGATCAACGCCATTACTAGTGGTCGGATGAGGCAGTCTGCAACATTATTGGTGTTTCCCTTCTTGTACTTAATGTTCAAATGGAATTGTTGTAAGTATGTGGACCATTTCTGATGGCGATCATTCTTCAACTTCTCTTGTCTCTGTATGAACTATAGGGGTTGGTGGTTTGTGGATGAACGTTTCCTTCCATAGAATGTAATGATTCCATTAACTACATGCCTGCACAATGAAATACATTTATTTTTCATAAGTGGGATACTTTCAGACTATGTCTGAAAGTGTCTCACTATGGTAAGCCATTGGATGCCCTCGCCGAGTAAGAACTGCACCAGGGGTTGGTGGTTTGTGGATGAACATTTCCTTCCCTAGAATGTAATGCTTCCATTAACTACATGCCTGCACAATGAAATACATTTATTTTTCATAAGTGGGATACTTTCAGACTATGTCTGAAAGTGTCTCACTATGGTAAGCCATTGGATTCCCTCGCTGAGTAAGAACTGCACTAGGGGTTGGTGGTTTGTGGATGAACGTTTCCTTCCCTAGAATGTAATGCTTCCATTAACTACATGCCTGCACAATGAAATACATTTATTTTTCATAAGTGGGATACTTTCAGACTATGTCTGAAAGTGTCTCACTAGGTAAGCCATTGGATGCCCTCGCTAAGTAAGAACTGCACCAATCACAGAGTTGGAGGCATCTGTTTCAATCTCAAATGGTTGCTGCAGGTCTGGTATTGTGAGCCCTGGTGTAGGGAAGAGTCGATGCTTCAACTCGGAAAATGCCTTCTGTTGGGTTTCAGACCAAATTTTTTTTGCTTTCGCTTCGCCTTTGGTGTGGTGAAGTAAAATTATAAGTGCGGACACAAACAAATTCCTCTAGCCCAATAATGGGTCTAGCCACAACTGATACATTCTATGGAATAATTGCTTAGGTTATAACCAATTAAGAGGGCCTACCTCTTAATACGCTTATCCCGTTTGATGAAGTCCTTTCTTTATTAATCCAGCTATCTCTTGCTTCCTTCTTCGAGCACCTGAAACAAGTAAACAACAACAAACAACAACCATGATAATAGACAAATTGTAATTCAACTTATTTAACAAGTGAAGAAACATTAATCTATGAACATGTAAGATGAAAAATCATGTAGGAAATCAATCAATATATTGAATCAAGAAGAAATTATAACCATTGTTTTGACGTTGCCATTCTCCTCTGACAAGACCAGGTTTCCACACACTTTTGTTAGCATTCCATGATAGCCTCAAGAATAATAGTTTTAAGGCTCTTCCCTTTAGGCTTCACACTAACCAAATTCACACTTCTCCCTCACATAACTAGAGAGCTACAACTATGAATAGCTTGTTATTACTCCAAACTTAATTAGCATTAGCACACCAACATTAACACTAGCTTGTGCTTGGGAAAAATGGAGGTTTATATAGGATGAATGGATAGGAGATGGATCCATTTCTGATGGGAGAAGGTCTTATCCCTTGAGGCATTTCAATCATTATAGGGGAAAAGAGCTCAAACTGACATCCTCAACCCTATTTGGCCAAACCATTTACTAGACTTCTGTTACAAAACTTCTAGAGCTGGAAGCTTCGACTCTATATTTAAAATTTTTTCCATAAGAGAACCGGTGCGACTGGAACAAAGCTCAGTCCCTCCGGTCGGTGCTAGGGATAGTGTTAATCCCTGCATATCAGCGCGACGGGGGACAAGGGCCATTAACGACATTCTTGTAAACTGGGCAAAACATAATATTTTGGGGAAATGGTGCAAAAGAGAGTTGTTCTGCTCATGAAGAGGGACACAATGGGAGTTTCTTCATGAGGGGTAAGCATATAAGGTTCACTATAGAGGTCCTCCAGAATCAAAGAATGGGGAGTACAGGGACAGTGAAAAAATGTTGTGTAACAGATGCCCCCTAAAACATGAAGGCCAAATTAGAGTGAGGGATGAAAGGCTTTATGAATCAGTGCGGGAAACCGTAGTTTGTCGTCGGAAAACCTGCAAGTCAATATACATATACATAACTGAGAACTTTGTCAAATGACACATGAATCGTGGCATGGATGTAGCCATTAAGAGAATGGTCATGTGAATAGATCCAAGTATGGGCACAACCATCCGTCAAAGAGGATTATAATGAAACCAAGGTATGGTCACAACCATCCAATATTGAGAAGGATCACATATGATAACTCATGGTATGGTCGCAACCATCCTTCTGAAAGAGACATGTATATCAACATAACCATGTCACATCACTTCGCAACTTGGACTTTTGTGATCTGAGCCCAGGGTCTTGCGCTCCAACACAACCCGATCAAAGTATAAATTCTAATATGTGAATAGATGTGTTGATGTCGAACATGTTAGAAAGTCACTTGATTACCAGTCAATGATGTAATCTATTAACAAGCGTGAGAGAAACCACCAATAATGACAATGGTCCTCAAGGTACTATCAACACAATCCATGAAATGTGAATAGAGGAACTGAAGTCGAACAACCGTGAAATCACTTGATCGAAAGTCAATGATGTGAATTTGTCGTCGAGTGTGAAGAACTTGCCATTAGGGCATGCAAGCTCTAAGGTGTTGGAAGGGAGCCTCTCGGTCAACTTCCTAGATAATGAGTTGAAGTCGACGTAAAGCGACCGTGTCGAAGGAGGGCCATAATGTATCCCACATCATTGATGCAAGACAAAAAGATGCAAAATGATTTTGGATGATGCAGAGAATCAGGGGTAAGTGTAACTATAGAAGGACAACTCTTGAACATATTGGCAACATGAATGTAAGTTTGGCAGCTTTTGGATCCATGGGATTGGTGATCATGATGATGTGGCAGAGATCAAATGGAAGGAAAAATGAACGACCCAACCCAGGAAGGTCAACGATACAAAGGAGGATGTCCCGACCCGAAACGACGTAGAAAGTGTCATGTTCAAGAGTGAGCTGCGGACACAACTGATTAGATTCCCAAATTTTCACCCACCATTTCTGGCAGGTACCCCAATTAATTTTTAATCGCAAGCTTGAAGGAGATAACATACGCTTGCACTGTAAGTTCATCCTTCAGACGAATCCGACCTAGTAAGTTTAATGAGCTCTAGGGAGAAGAAACTCATGTTCATCATGACGACGAATCTGAGGTCATTTAATATTTTAACGAGTCCGACAAAGGTGTAACTCGGTATATTTTTCATGTTTAGAGAGTTTGAAAAAGACGTAAAAGAAAACTCCACATGGTTCCTTTTCGTATGTTTGTGTCTCTCGAACCTAAAAAGGTAGAAAACTATACTTGAGAGAATCACTTGACCATTTCAGTGAAGGAGTACCTTTTTCGTAAATAGTGTATCCTAGCTTGAAAAAGGGGTAAACTTATACTGGGCGCACGACGTTTCGCATCCATTAACGAGTTCGAAATTATAAGGGCTCGACTATCTTTTCGATTTTAAAGGGTCGGAAAAGAGCTTGAAAGTGGACCCCCCCATTTTATTCTCTTTCACGAGTCAAAAGGGAAAAATACTTGGCAATCTTTTCGTATGAGTTTAACAAGTTGAGAAAAGAGCTGAAACGTGACTTGTCATCATCTTCGAACATCCATCACCTATCGCTGTGCAAAAAGGTAAAGTGCATTATCCAATTCTTGAGGTAAAATAGGTTAAAATATTTACAAAACCTAATATTTTCATGAAAAACTGATTAAAAAGGAGAAAAGTAAATATATTTTTACCATTTACCATTTTACCTTGCTGTGAAGACTTTTTACTCACTTTTGCCTTAATTGTTCCGGAGCAGATTGTGGGAGATCCGAGAGGTCATTCGTCGAGCCGCCAGTTGCAGGTAAGAGCCAAGCCCCTGAGCTTCATTTTCGTGTCTTTCATTCATGTTTTTAACCATTTTTAGGTTTTTTGAGGGAGGTTTTATCAAAAGTTTTTCGCCCTCAGTTGGCGCGACTTCCGAGCACGGAATCACGCCTTCGGCACAACTATTTTTAAAACAAGTGCGTCGGCACTGTGAATAGGGAAAAACCCTATTTCCTCACAAAACCACTGTTAAAACTTGAATTTTATGGGCCAAGCATGATTGTTGACTCAAATCTATGGCTTTTGCAGGAAAGAATCATTGAAAATGGTAGACTGGAAAGAACGGGAACATGAAGATGTGGACACCTAGGCACTGAATGATCCAAATTGCCTAGAAGCTTTGAGGGCTTGTGGGCTCCTCAAATTATTTCTCATGCTAGGGATGCGGGCCCAACTTGAGTTGCTTTGGCACCTGATTAGTCTTTGGGACATAAATCGGGAAATATTTGTCATTAGTGAACAAGAGTTCGAGTTGGAAACTTCAAATATATATTTCATTACCGCACTGTCTCGAAGAGGGGAACTAGTCAACTTGTATGGGCCACGACCGATTGGGGCAAGCATATCCTCGTTACTCACCGAACATTGCCTTGAGGTCCTCAAATCCAAGAGTGGGAAGATTGAGATTTCCACTGTTCATGATTTGACACTAAGAGTGCTTCTGTTGACCATCAACAAAGTGGTGGGGTCCCAAGCAGTGCATGAGACCAACAAGTTGAAGTTCCTGTACGCTATCGAATGCACAGTGCCTACGATATTCAACTGGGCCGATTCCATGAAGATCAACATAAAGCGCTAGTTGACCAAAGCTAAGACATGGAATCTGAAGCAATTTTACTTCGGATCTATACTCGTGGCCTTTTTCTTGGAATAGGTGCCACTATTCTAGTATCAGTTGACTGAGATAGACCCTCCCATGCCACGCGACCCGCGGATGGCCTGCTGGAGTCGTTTGATGCCCAAGATCACTTAGGGCCAGCACATGTCATACAGACCTACATTCTTTTCATGGCTACGACAAAAGAAGATCGTTGTGGAGGACTGGACATACAGTGACACTGACTTCCATGGAGATTCGGACATGTCGCTGCCAGATGGAGAGGATTTTGATGATGAAGGTAAAAATTCAAATTTTTAATTTTTAATTTTGAGATTTTTTAATTGTTTTTGGTATATATGTGCTTATAACATTTCTCTTGTTAATGTAGACGTTGGACTAGAGCGACCGCCTGGGATGCCCCCAATAGCCAGGTGCATCGCTCGCCCGATTAATGCAATCACTTTTTATTAGGAGGGGAGTGACAATGAGGAGGAGATCACGAGGAACCTTGAGGGGTTGACTCATGGTATCCTAGAGTATGCTTGGGTGGGAGACATTCCTCGCCAGTACCAGAGACACACGATGGGAGTGTCAGACCAGTTCCATCGATTGCTAACTCGTGTTGCGCGAGCCATATCATGCTACCATGATCACCATGCTTATTAGTTCCTAAGTCCAACACTTACATTTTTTGAGGCCTGCGTGCCACGGATATATGAGGCCTACGAGCCACTGATGTAATTTTGGGGACACATATTATTTTTTGGGGTTTTGATGTATCAAACATTATCACCATATATATATATATATACTGTATCGTCTTGCTTACTATGGTACAAATGGTTTGTTTTATCTTTTCACATGTTTCACAAATGTCTATTTAACACATAATTTGCTAATGCATCTGTCAATGTATTCATGCATCTAGGAATATGATGATATGTAATATAATCAAAATGTCTCTCTAGTAGACGAATACAGAGATACATTCTTAATATTCGAGGGTTTTTGACGGAATATTTCTCGTTGAGTTGAAGGACGACAAGCTGTGAATCCAGGTTGACAACCAACTCTCGAATGTTAAGAGCAATGGCTTCTAACAACAGTTCGATGACTGCATTGTATTCAGGAATGTTGTTAGTTGTACGACCTAAACAGATACCTTGAAGGTCAATCAACTCACCGTTAGCGTTATAAATAGCCCATGCCACGGATGATAGGTTCTAGGTACTACGGCAAGCACCATCAGCGAAACCGACATGAGGAGTCACAAACATATGCAAAGTAAGAAAATCAAACAGGGAAGTTGTTTGAAAACCAACACACCAAACCACACTGCACAAAAAGGAAGGACACACTAATGTACACAAGCAACCATGTAAGATGACCTAAGCATAGTACTTCTTGAGAGAGTCCAGGCTCAGACTCGGGGAATCAATCAACATAGATGAACACTAAAGTTTTACCGCTGTCATGATGAGTAAGCATCGACTCGGCCAAATAATATAGTAAATTCATATGAGGCATTTCCCCCATGCCCCCTGGGCGAGGGAGGGTTATGAGTCGGATGGCAACCCTGTTGCAAGGATGGGCAAGCGGTAAAAACTCAGGGAGGGTGAAAAATCCTGAATCCAAGAAGGGATAAAGGTACCCTCAGTTGAAAGATCTTGCCCATGTCAGGATACACTGACATGTAAATAAGCAGTTGAGAAGAAAACTTCTCAAGACATATAGACATGATCGCCAGGTGAGGCAGGAACGAGGAACGATGATGAGTATCGGCCCAAGGTGGTTCCTCGAGAGACATGACTTCCATGATACCTTCATCAGCAAGGAAGGTCTTGGCTAAGGGATCAAGCGATTCCAAAGTGCCAAGCCACGGGGATTGAGAATACGTATCGAGAGAGGTATTTGAAAAAAAAGAATCAGAGGATGCGGAACTTGAAGCTGGAACAATTTCCAAGTAATTGATTTTGGCAATACTAAGTGGCATAACCTCGCCCCAGGTATCAACAAGATCTGGTGAAGGTATGACCCAAGGATCAGATTTGAACGAGATCATGTTGACAGAGGCAACATGAGGAGGTGGGAGCGGAAAAATTCCTATTAAGACAGAATCTTTGAAAAGACCTGCCCCCACACTCTCATAAGGAGCACCAGTGTGCTTGACGTATGAAACATTGCCATCCAAAGAGGAAGAGGCAAAGAAAGACAGCTGGTCGACAGTGAAAATATTCCCTTGATGGGGAAAAAGAATCACGTGGAATAGGGAGGAGGCTACAACGTGCATATCATGGGTCCAGCTCTGGCCGAGTAGAAGATTGTAATTGAGATTGGCATCAACAATATCTATCTCGACTTGCAATGTCTTGGCTTCCAGAGTAATGGCAAGGTTAGGTAAGACACCGAAGGGTCGCGAATTGCGCCTATCGAAAGCTTCCAAAGTGTTCGGAGATTGGTTTAAAGTAGGGGAACCAATAACCTTCCAGCATGCGGTTGACATGATGCAGGTGGAAGCATCTTCATCGATGACAGTCCTGTAGATGGTCTATTAGCCTCAATCTCTTAAAAACAATTATAAATCCAAATTAATTAATTAATTAAATTAAATCATGAGAGTTAGTTTCTCAAACTAAGGAGTTTAGTTAGGAGGAGAGATTTTCCCCAACTAGTTCTCCTAAATTAGTGTGTAAGTTGAGAAATTGTCTCAACCAAGTGAGTCTAAGATAGACATACTATCTTAAGACCACTTGCTCATGTATTTAAATGTATTATTAAATTATTTGAATAAGAGAGAAATACATGAGCATGAGAAACCACATGATGGCTCTCTGCCTATTCCGCCATGTCTGGTTTTCTATATGTCTGCTATTTATTTTATGTGTGTGAGTATTTGATTTTAGTGTGTTAAGTTTCATTTATGTGGTATCAGAGCTAGAGGACCCAAAAAGCCAAAGCATTAGTGAGTTGTAGTTGTAGTTTGCAGAAGCACTCAAAGAGAAAATTCACTATTCATTATTTTTGGTTGAAGGAGTCATGAGAAACCTCCGTTGATAGTCGTCACAACCATCACTGTCAGAGCCAGTGTTGTCTAATAACAGTGAACAACCTGGCTTAGTCACTACTACAGTGCAAATTATCCTTTTTGATTTGCAAAGCCACCAACGTTTCTACTGTAAGTTGCAGCCACAGCCTGCAAAGACACCACTGTTAAAATACCCTCATGGTGTAGTTTGCATAGGGAGCCATGGGAAGTAGTTTGAGGAGAGTCGCCATCTCTACAACCTTTAGCCGAATTATTCGCTGTGTTCCTGCCCTACCCACTACAAGCCACCGTGGTTTGAATGTTTCTGTCAAAGTAAAATCCATTATATTTGCAGAGCCACCCTGTAGCAAACGGAAACCGCGTCATTTGTCGTGAGCCACCATCGCAAGTCTACGAAGAATTCAACATTGTCGTTGGAAAAGACTTTAAACAATTTATTTGGAAGTATTTCTTTTGGGAAGGCCAAAGTCCTTCACACTGCTTTTCTTAGCTTTGGAAGCTACAAGAGAATTCGACGAGATACTACCCTTAGTGGATCATGCCTTCTGAATCTCACCTCTCCAAACTTTGGTATTAAACAATCTGTAGCGTAGAACACCTCGATGAGGAGAAGTGTCACCAGAGGCCTCCACTTTAAACTGCGTCCTGTAGCTATTGTGAGCAAGCCCACAAGCCTGGCATCTACAGGTCAATCGATTCACTTCCATCTGGTCGTCGCTACTGTTAAGGGAGTTTGTTTTGCGAGGAATCTGCAAAACAAAATAAAAATTAAGAGCAGTTGCCATGAACAACCACACAACAAGTTTTATTTGGTTGAGTATTCCTTGGAAGCCACAAGGATCGGGTAATGTGGAGAAAGATTTTTTTTTTGGAAGTTCGCAGTTTTTTCGAGCAATCTAAATTTTAACATTGATGGGATTCTCCACATCTTTAACCCTTGCATGATGTTTATGCCTAAAGTTCTCTGGAAAAATCTGTCTACATGAATTTTTGTGAAAAACCCGGCCACTTTTCACATTGTTGATGCATTGTGCTTGAAAGTCTGATAAAAAATAAATTACGTGGAAGGGTTGTACACCCAAAATGGCCACACTTTCCTCCCTTTCCAAACGCTGACATTAAGAGAAGAAGTATTGACCTAGAATCAATGATTGTAGCTACCTCCATCCATTTGCAAATCATGGGCGAACGTTGAAATTCAAAGCCGTGTTTGGAAAAGGATAAGTTAATACTTTATTTCTTTTAAGTGATTAAAGCGTGATTTTTATTTATAAAAGGGCTTGAAAAATTTGAAATTACTTTTGTAAAAAGGAGTAGCCATCATTTACTTTTTGAGAGATAATATGTGAATGAGATTTTATTGAGAGATAAGGTGTATTAAATGTTTTGGAGAAATAAGGTGCATTAAAGTTCTTTTTATGGGAGAGATAAGGTGTGTTTTTATTAGTTTTAAATAAGTGATAAGTTTTGGAGAGATAAGGAGTATTTGTAATTTTTTGTGTAAGGGAGTCATAAGTAATTTTGTGAAGTGATAAGGTGATTTTTTTGTTTATAATTTTGGAGCAATAAGTGAATTTGTTGTGAGTGAAAGACATTATTGTAATCCAAAGTAATCGTTTACTTTGAGTGTTAAAGTCACTAAAGGCAGTTTTTTGAAGACAATTTGACGCCAAGGAGTTCTCAGTCTGTGCTTGAGATGCCTCACTGAAGACATTGTCATGATGATGTATCTTGAAGATTAATAAAAACATATCTTTTTGTGGTGATCGTGTCCTAGATATGCTCGAAATTGAATAAGGGATCATAGGTACACACTGTGTCGTGAATGTGTGTGCATGACTTGTGTTGATTTTGTAATAATGCTTTTTTTCTTATGATTCAACAAAACAACTACACGCACATAAGAAAAATTTACATATACAAGTCATCGATCAAGCTCCTGAAATTGAAGCTCCCATAATCAATTAAGTTCATAAGCACAAAGCGTCACATTATCAACTTGATAGAAACAATATTTTGCAATAACATTTCACAACAATGAATTCACGCCATCAAGTTAAGGACACTACAAAAATCAAGCATTTTCAGCCAAGACGACATCAACATTTTTCACACTTTCTGTATCACTTGCAATTTTTTAACTGAATTGTCTGGGTGCATTTTCGGTTGTAACCGACACCCTCATTTGATTTGTTAAATTGCATCATTAAGTCAAGTCAGTTGTTACTTGAAAATTGAACTTATCATTTATTATTTGGGTGCATTTTCGACAGTGTTCGACACCCATCATTTTTTAGCACATCACTAAGTGCAGTAATCAACCACGAGTACAAAACAATAGGTGTTTAAAGCAAGTACAACAATCATCAACAAGCGAGCATGTCATTAAAAACAATCAAACAAACAAGTATTTAAAGTAAAAACAATAAAGCAAGTGAGTGTGTTCATAAAATAATCAAGCAAGCAATCATCATCAAACGAGCATGACTTCTAATCTTCAAGTGAGCCTCAAAACAAGCATGTGTCTACAGCAAGCACACTAAGATCAAGCGAGTGTGTCAAGTAACCAAATCAAGTACGACAGTTTAACGCACAACAAGCGAGGCTGTGTAAAGTTCATTACAACATTCATAAAGTTTCTTTCAAAAAAAGTGATCGTCATCAAACGAGCGTCAAGTCAACAATTCAAGCAAGTGTTTAAAGCATCAGAAATCAGCAAACAATGCAAGCGAGCCTGCCATTTCAGTGATCGACTCAAGTGAGCAATTTTTTCAAGCACGACTTCTACGACAAGCGAGCCTGACTTCAAAGTAAGCAAGGCAACATGGCGACACACATTCAGTTGTCCCAAATTATTCACAATTTAATGTTATCATTAGCGGGTGATATGGTGCAGATCAACAAAACCACTCTCGCTGACATTCAAGTGCATATTCAACATGCACATGAAATGATTGAGTTCCTTCAACTCAAGTCACAACTGCAGAGAACAGAGTTGCAAGAGAAGCATGTTGCTTCTAAGTCTTTGACCAATCTAGATACAACTGTTCATTCGAACTCATCCATCCAACCCGCTTCAAGTGTTGAAGTTGTTCCAAGGCAACTTTCTTCCAAACCCATCATCAAGCCATGGGAAGAAATTCAAAGTAATCGAAATTGACGCGGCTTAGGATATGTCGAAGATGACGACAGCTTACATATCCCTAATTATTCAAAGCCCATTCAGTTCGTTAGTGCAGGATTACTTGAACATATCACCTCAGCAAGTTCTCCGCAAGTTGCAGACAGACATCAATGCACACAAACTAAAAGTGCAGACAAACAGAAATTCATGCAAACTCAGGTTGTAGACAAACCGACACGTTCTCATTGTCAAAGAACCGGTCATTTGGAAGATCAGTGTTTTGATCTCCATCCTTGTCACCATTGTGGTGAGAAGAATCATACATCAGAGAAATGCTGCAACCAACGACAGTCAGCCAGATTGAAGATAAGTTATTCATGGATTGATCTCTGGGAATGGTCATCCACAGCCAGAAGATTGTACAAGATTTACAATCGGATTCACTCACACATATTGCAGCCAATAGTCAAATGAAGATGGTACTCTTGTGCAGTTGAATGGGGGAGTACCACAATGAAACTTTCCTACACCTGAAGGGGGGAAGTTTAGAATTCAGAGATAATTTGAAAAATATTGCCTCTCCTTTCAGCTGACAAAGGGGGGAAAATGTCAATGAAATTGACAAGTGGTTGTCAGACTGAAAGTCTTGACAACATCAACGAAGCAGCTAGTGGGAATCTTCATCATCCAGTGGGCATTTTTCATCAGCAGTGAACATCAGTAAATTTGCCAGTGGGTGATTGACAACAAAAGTAGAAGTGAGCAGCTTTCATCATAGCAAAAGCAACATTGAGTTGTTTTTCAACATCTTTAGCTAGTGGGTGATCATCATCAGCAAATACGTCATTGGGCGTTCATCAAATTGTGTCAGTGGACACCGGATGCTGTTTTCAAGCAAAGGATAGTTGGATCCTTTTGTGGTTTGGCACATGATGGAGTTGTCAAGAGACATTTAGAGATGAATCAAACATGCAACTGATTCATGTTCTTTTCAGATTTGAGTTTTTTTCAGCATCTAGATTTGGCGGTTTTTTTAGGCAAATGATTTTTGAGGAGCAACTTGAGAACTTGGAAGATGGTTCCTTGTTATTTTTGGACTTATCATTGAGGGGGGGAATGTTAGCCTCACTCTCTCAAAAAAATTATAAATCAAAACAAAATAATTAATTAAATTAAATCATGAGAGTTAGTTTCTCAAACTAAGGAGTTTAGTTAGGAGGAGAGATTCTCTCCAACTAGTTCTCCTAAATTAGTGTGTAAGTTGAGAAATTGTCTCAACCAAGTGAGTCTAAGATAGATGCAATATCTTAAGACCACTTTCTCATGTATTTAAATGTATTATTAAATTATTTGAATAAGAGAGAAATACATGAGCATGAGATACCACATGATGGCTCTTTGCCTTTCCCTCCATGTCTAGTTTTCTATATGTCTGCTATTTATTTTATGTGTGTGAGTATTTGATTTTAGTGCATTAAGTTTCCTTTATGGTCTTCACATTGATGATTACCTAAATGAGAAAGGCAATCTGATGAGGGAGGCACAGAACATGGTTCTCTAGATCAAAACATATCAAATTGGAATTGGTGGGATTGATACCTCCGATGGCTAACAGCAAAGATTTCCACTGTGATGGGCAGCGTTGAAGCACCTTGAGAGCCGACATAGTTGACGACGCCTAAGCCAAATCCTCAACAATATTATAGTGCTGAGCGGCTCAGGCATTAGGATTGTACAAGGATTTCCATAGCACACCTCGAGAGGGTGGCTGTATAGTGGAATTAGGGTTAGGGCGCTCGATATGAAGAGGGCCAGAACTCAGAACTGGGCAAAATGTTGAAGAAGGGGCCACATTAATAGGATACTCTCATGAACACTTAAGATCTTGAAAATGTTGAGGCACCATTTGGGTCTTTGGTAACATTTTCCCTCAAACGACCACATTAATCCTTAGGAATACTCATCTGAAATGATGCACTTAAGATCAGGAAGAATGTTTTGATTGAGGTTGGTCTACCACCTTGAGTCTTCTGAGACGGAAATGGCTCTTTGAGGACAACATTCAAGACCGACCTTTGAGCTAGGATACGACTAACTCCATCAACAGGAGGTACAAATCTTGATGGTCGCGGAGCATCGGGTAATAACTCTATAAAGTGCCTGAGAGTAAACTAGATCCAAGATTGGGCACAAGAATGGCTTGCTCTTAGTAACCGTTCCACCCATGCTAAGATTCGCCAACAGACGAGGAGAGGACCAAATTTTGATCACTTTATCCTTGAGATTTTCTTCTTACCTTTCGATGAGCAATTTGTACAGTAGATGGACCGGACGTGTAAATGCATGAGGAAAGCCATACTAAGGCTAGGACATGGTAAGAATTATTAGGATGTAACTTCAAGACCGACTTCTGTTTGGAAGAAGGAAGCAGGGGTCTAGGATACTGAACCAATGACTCATCAACTTGAGGATCTTCTTACAACTTGTGATCATTTGATGCTTGGTATCTTGGATGATGGTCGCGGAGCATGGGTAATAACTCATATAAAGTGCAAGGAGAGTGCCAAGAATGGAAATTGGGTATTAAGTTGGTAAGCAGCCAAATGGAGGAACCCATCCCTGGGTAAGGATTGGCCATATGGCATTGATGCTATTGCAGGTTACCTTGACCATAGGGAGGATTCCTTGCCTTGGAACTGGGGTCATAGGTTGCTGAAACATATGGTTTGGAGCCATTGACCTTGGACATTGGATAACATGTCTCCTTGAGCATATGGGTGGTACGTCTTGTCAAACAAGAGGACTTTGGATGGCATCCTTGGGCATAAGGTATACTTGTTGCCCTTGCATAGATTATGTACTTGCTACCCTTGACAAAATGATTTTGAACCTGTTGACCTAGGGCATGGATTTTGTTGTTGCAGGACTTGACCTTGGCCTTGCCCTTGAGGGTTGTCCTGCTGATATGTATACAAGGGTTGTACAGGGTTGATTTTGTTGTTGCAAGGGTTGGCCTTGGGCTGCAAAGTCCCTGGGGTAGGAGGTGGCCCTGCAACATGGGTTGGGAGGTTTGCAGAATAATACAGACTGCACGTGGCTGCAACTGTTGCAAGGGACACCCTGTAGGTTGCAGCTGACCTTGCTTCATTCCCTCTGTTGTGTAGATAGTCCTTTGCAACAAAGGTTTCCCTTGTGGTAACATCATTTCCCTTGTTGTTGTAGAGGTTGTCCTTACTGTTGCAGTATGGTGCCTAAAGATTGGATCATTCATAAGCTACCCTGGAGTGGATGAGCCAGGTTGAATGTACTGCCCATGGAAATTGGTTAAACATTCCTTGAGAACATAGGAGGTGGTAATTCCAAATGGAGGAGCCCTATACACTTGCTGGTGGATTTGAATGATTGGTGCTAGACATTTCTTGACCATAACATGTTGACCAAATCTGGAAAGCTGTTGGTCATAGTCAAAAGGGAAGTAAAGGGTTGCCCCTCTTGCACAACTTGGCCACTGACCAGAGGGATGGAGGATATGATAGAACATTATCGAAAAACCGACGGGTGACTTTGGACGATCAAGGAGGTTGGAACGGTGATAGATACTTAACAACCTGTTGGGAGGTTGTGTTCGCAATATGGATTGTACATGACCCTGGTGCCCAAGCATTTTGAAAGTTGAGGCACCCTGAAACCAACATGCCAAAGGATTTTTGGGCGGAAAACTGCAAAACATAAGATTTTGGGCCAAAAGGGACCTTGCTCATGAAGAAACGATGGGAGTTTCTTCATGAGTAAGCATGTAGGGTTCACTGTAAAGGTTCTCCAGGATCAAGGAACGGGGAGTATAGGGACAATGACAAAATGTTGTGTAACACTTGGTGACTTGACTTAAATACGGATATGAGAAACCCCAACTGAACCTGCGTAGAAATTGGAGAGACCAGGACTCTGTGGTGGGGCTGGCCAATCCCAAATGACTTGTATCTTGGCTAGGTCCACATGCACACCCTACTCATTAATGATGTAGCCCAGATATTGAACTTGGGTCATGCCAAAAGTGTATTTCTCCAAATTAGCACACAACTTGTGTTGCCTCAGGGTTTGAAGGACTTGTCGAATATGCCAGAAGTTCTCTTCCCAACTCTGGCTGAAGATCAACATGTCATCTAAATACACCACCACAAATGTATTGGTGAAAAGTTGCAAGATGTCTTCCATCATGAAGGTTGAGTGGGCTTTCATCAAACAAAGAGAATTCAACTTGTCAAATTTATGAAATCGAAGTGCTGTATATTACACGCATGCACCACCAAAGTAAAATGAAGTCCCAATTGTGAAATTAATTGGTTAACTGAACCTGTACTGTCGGTCAAACTCAGGGCCGTTTTCCAAACTATGGTTAAACGTTTAGACCTTCATGGAAGTCGCTCTCGAAAAATGTAATTTAAATAATGTTTTTACCTCATTGTAATTTTGACACTTTCTATAATTCAAAGGTTTTTAAATTATCTTTATGCTAAAATAGCATTAAAGAAAATGTATAAAATGTAATTTTGATATTTCACTAATTAAAGTTTCCGAAAACCTTGTAATTATATTTTAGTTGAAATAAAATATAGTTTAAAAAGTTGGCTATAATTTTTATATAAATATTATTATTTTTATATAAATTAAATTACTGATTAATATGGATAATTATTAATTTATAATAAATCTTAAAATACCTGTTTTATAATATATTTTATATTGTTAAAATTAAAAAAATACAGACTAATTTATTGATTTACTGTGATAAAGAAAATTAAAAATAAATTTAAAACACATTAAAAAACAACTAAATTATAACTTTATTTTAAATTGTTATTATTATTAATGACAAACAAAATAATTATAAGTTAATTATTTAAAAAACATATAACCAGATTTTTAATCATGAAAATTAATTTCATTTTATCATTGAGAATGTTAATATATAAATATGTTTTGTTATAATATTATGGGCTAATACATTGACATTGACATGTTAATACCAAATATATGAACCATCGTAACTTTTTTCATATGACATCTATTTCTTTAATATTTTTTTTTTCAATTAAGTAATTTAATTCAAAAGAACATAGCTATTTTAAAAATAAAATTCAATCCTTGAATCTTAAATATTATTAAAAATATTTGGTGGAAATTAAATTTCCTACCCTTTACTTAATAATTATTATTTAATTAAATTAAAATTCAAAAATCCTTATTTCAAACGAAATATACACATCAACATAATTAATAATATTAATAAAAACTACATTTTAAAAACTTTACGTTTATTTTTAAAGTTTTGAGGTTATCTCTGGCATTCATCACATCAATGGCGTTCTCTTAAATAAAACATAAAATTGGTATGAAGCATTTCATAAATGGCCATCACTTCAATAATATATTTTAAATAAAATATAAAATTAATATAATCTATTTTATAAATAGAAGTTAAAAATAATAAATAATATTAAATTAAAATTCTAAAATTTAAGACATTTTTCATTAAATTAGAAAAAATGAATTATTTAAAATAAAATAAAAAATTAATATTAAAATAGAAGTAAATTTTTTAAAATAAAATAATATTAAAATAGAAATTATGATGATTATTTTAAAGAATTTTTTACTTTAAAAATAAAAAATAAAAAATTATTCCATATTTTCATAATGATAATAAAAATGTTAAAAGATAAACAATAATTAGGGATCAAGTTACCTTATTAGCTTAATATTTTTAGAGTTTTTAGAGTTAAAGATTCACAAGTGGAGATAAAAAAAAAACAAAGTTTAACATTATGTGGAAAGCCGAGATTGGAAATTAGTGAAAGAAAATTGATAATGCTCAGTATTAGAGCAAGAATGTTGCAACTCTTAAGGGACCTCAATTTTAATTTTCAACCTAGGGTTAGTACAACACATTGTGCAACATGCAGTGTGTTCTTTTTTTATTAATCTGATACAACTAAAGGAAAACTAGGTTGTACGCAACTAAAATAAAACTAGGTTGTACATAGACCATTCCTATTATCTATGCTACAAGAAATACTAGGAAAGCGCAGAAAAGGAAAGGACAAGTAAACCTACTCTAATTGCAAAGAGGAAAAACAAATCATTTCAAGAAAGATGGAACAAAATCAAATATATTCTATTATGCATGGTAAAAAGACAAGAAACCTAGGTTTTATGCAACTAGAGGAAAACTAGGTTATACATAGATCATTCCTGCTATCTTTGCTAAAATAAATACTAGGAAAGTGCAGAAATGCAAAGGACAAGTAAATCTACTCTAATTTCAAAGAGGAAAAACAAATCATTTCAAGAAAGCTGGAATAAAATCAAATATATTCTATTATTCATGGTAAAAAAACTAGCAACTGAAAGAGAACATTCAAACAATGAACCCTAATTTGAATAAAAGAAAGCAGTGTTGCTACAACCATTAGATTAAGGATTTTAAGGGCTCTATAAAATTCTAATTCCATCCTTAGGGTTCGGTGTGCATTGTAATGTGCTAAGTAAAGATGAATATGATTTCGCTGCAAGTTTGAAGTTGTTTTGATGCAATTTGTGAGTTGTTATATAGGTCCCTGTTTTGATACAAGAGACAGGCCCATGAGAAAATGAGCTCTAGATTAGGTCTGAAGGGTTGATAAGGTAAATGATGTTAGGATATTCCGACACATAGGAAATAGTTAAGTACAACTTGGTCTAGTGTAGAGTTAGGTAAAGTGTGTTTCTTTACCGTTGTACATTTTGTAACTTACAATCCGACGGTCACGATATGTAGTGATCCGACGGTTCATTTTCTCCTCGGTATTACCGACACTTGATCCGTGGCTTGACACCCGATTGGTCGATGAATTCTATTTAAAGTGCATGGAGGGTCATTTGTAGGGTAATCCGTGCATGAGAGAAGCTTATGTAAATTTTCATTCTTTGATTAATAAATTGCCTGAAGTGGCCGCGTTGGCTCAAGCCGTGGACTGTTTCCCTCTTTGAGGGTTTTAACCACGTCAAAAATACTGGTGTATTGATCTGTGATCTGGTTGTGAGCGGTGTCCTTTTGGTGTTCTTTCTGAGGAACTTTCCCTGTAAATTCCTACATGGTATCGGAGCTATTTGAGGGCCGCGTCTGTTGGTGATCCAAATCTGAAGCCGGTAGAACTGCATCCGACTGTCGTTTCCTAGATCTACTGTTTCTGACTGCTTTCGGGCCGAGAGGACTGCTCTGTTGTGTTCGGAGCATCTGTTCCAGTGAGGAACCCCTTTTGTTTCACGCGAAAGGGTTTCCGGTAGCCCTAGCTGCGTCATTTTTAAGATCTGGAGGTATACAATGTTTATTTGCAGTTTACTGTTATTTTCTCTCTGCTTATTTCGGTTTCGGTTTATTTAGCTTTTTTTTAACCGGATCTATACCTTTCATTTCTGCGTATGCTCTTTGCCCTGCGACTCTGTGCAATCTGGGCAAATCAGAAACAGAAAGGAAGGATTTTTCTCATGCGTATGCTCTTTTCCCCGCACCTTAGTGTGATCTCGGAAAATCAGAAACATTGAGAAAAATATTTAGTTTTTCGGCTAAAGCTAACTTTGAGCCGCAAGGTTCAATTTTTGAAAATATTTAGTTTTTTGGGTAAAGCTAACTTCGAGCCGTAAGGTTCGTTTTCTTTGCATGTCCGTGTTGGGTTTTGTGTTTTTTGTTTTGTAGGGAAAAAGAGCTTTCTCAAAGCAAGCACGCAACCCAAAGCAAGCACGCAAGCACGCAACCCGAAGCCCCCCCCCTCTCTCTCTCTCTCTCTCAAATTTTTTGTATAGATCAATTGGTTCAAAGCTATTTTAAGAGAGTAGAGGTCTTGGGTTCAAGTCTCCATTTTGTGGGGGCGGACTTTTTCATTTCCGCACATTCCCGCACTTCGTCGGCAACTTCAACAACTTTTTTTCAAAAAGCCATAACTTCTTCATCCGGAAGCCTTTTTCAGAGCCGTTTTTTTTAAACCAACCTAATTTTTCGAGATCTATCCATTGGAACACTTACTTTCAGCATCTTCAGCTTCAGTTTCTGTTGAAATGGAGAGTCAATACCAAGTTACCCTTGACAGCACCAACTACTTCCAATGGTTGTCCTACATGGAGGATTTACTTAGAAGTAAAGGTCTCTACCGAATAGCCACAGGCCAAGAAAAGAAACCGAAAGATGAAGACAAGGCTGCTAAATGGGAAAATAGACAAGATCAAGCACGTGGTTTGATAGGGATGTCTATTTCTCCAGATCTTAGATTCCATATTGCAGAACTTGAAACTCCTCATGAAGCAATGGAACAAATCAATAAAGTTTTTGGGATTAAAAATGAAATTAGAGCCCATCAACTTGAAAATGAGTTGCTTACATTGGACCCTAATAATTTTTCTTGCATTGAAGATTTCTTGTCTAAGTTCAAGACCCTTAGATATCTTTTGGAAGGTGTTAAGGTTAAGAAAGAAGATAGTAACCTTATTTATTCCATCCTTACTAAGTTGGGACCAGCCTACTCTGTATTTGTTTCCACCTTCCATTCTACAAGGGAAGCCTTCATTTCTCAAGGAAAAGACTATAAGCCTCCTTCCTTTGACTCTTTTTGTGATTCTTTAATAAGAGAACAAGAAAAACTCTTACACCTTGGTCTTCTTAATCTTGGAAACTCTTCCAAGAAAGCGTTAGCCGCCCAGCAGCAACCAAATTCAAAGAATCCTAAGAAGTCATATCCTAAAAAGAATGGTCCTAAACCAAACAAGGGTCCTAAGCAAACTCAGCCTCAAAATGAAAGATCATTTCAGCAAAATGATAAGACCAATAAAAACAAATGGAAGAAGACTGACAGACATTGCAATTTTTGTAATCGAGATGGGCACTTAGAATCAAAATGCTTTAAGAAGATGGAAGCCTTGGAAGCAGCAATGAAGAAGCATAACATCCATTCGGGGCAATCTTCAACTTCAACTTCATCTTCAGGAATGACACTTTCTGCATGTGGTTGTCAATCATCTCGGTCTGGTTATGCATTAAATGTATCTTCTTCTTCTCATTCTCATGAGTGGCTCATTGATTCTGGAGCTTCTTATCACATGGCCAAAAACAAAGCCATGTTTTCTTCTTTAAATGATTGTAACACCAAAAATATCTATGTTGGTGATGATAGATCTCTTAATGTTGTAGGGATTGGAACTGTTCATCTAGACAATGGTCAGTTTAATGATGTATTATGTGTTCCAACCTTATCCTGCAACCTTCTATCTGTCTATCAGATAACTCATTCAGGTGAAGGTAAAATCGTTGAATTTTCACCTCATGATGTTGTAATCAAGGACTTAAAAGATCCTAAACAGATTTTGGCTACTGGCATTGCTGATGATTCTACAAGGTTGTATAAGTTTCACAACTTTGGGTCATCAAATCTTCCCTCAGTATTTGTTGCTCATAACGATGAAGTGAGCAAACTTTGGCATGAGCGATTTGGTCACTTAAACTATCGCTCCCTTCAGCATCTATGTAAAGAAAATATGGTGACAGGTCTTCCTATGGTATCTTGCAGAGATGGTGTTTGTTCCGGATGTGTACTCGGAAAACATCATCGGGACAGTTTTGAAAAACGTGCCTCTTGGCACGCCTTAGCCCCTTTACAGCTTGTGCATAGTGATTTATGTGGTCCACTTCTAGTTGTGTCATTCTCTGGTTGCAAGTATTTCTTAACTTTGATTGATGATTTCTCCAGACGCACTTGGGTATACTTCTTAAAACTCAAGAGTGAAGTATTTAACACTTTTTTGGCCTTCAAGGCCTTTGTTGAAAAACAATATGGACATCAAATTCTTAAGTTAAGATCTGATAATGGCGGAGAATATGTTAAAAACACATTCATCAACTATTGCACTGAGAATGGAATTCAAATGCAACATACTGTTCCATATACTCCACAACAAAATGGTGTAGCTGAAAGGAAGAATCGCACCTTAAAGGAAATGGCTAATTGTATGCTACAATCTAAAGGACTTGGTCTTAGTTTTTGGGCAGAAGCAATTAACTGTGAAAATTACATAATAAATCGCACTCCTACTAAGGCTTTAAAGAATATCACTCCAGAAGAAGCATGGAGCTCAATCAAACCAGATGTAAGTCACTTTCGTGTTTTTGGAAGTGAAGCGTGGGCCCATATTCCAGATGAAAAGCATAAAGCTTTAGAACCTAAGAGTGAAAAATGTACTTTTGTTGGATATTCTGAAGATGTCAAAGGCTATAGACTTATTCCATTTAAGTCCAAAAATGTTATCATTAGAAGAGATGTAAAATTTGATGAAAATATATCGGCCTGCGAGCCTAGTCCGGCGGATGTGCCACCTCTCCCTATCTCTTCTACCTTTGAAAACATTTCTTCTTCAGATGATGAAAGTGAGGATGACAATCCTCCCCCACCATCTCAGGATCCTCCTTCAGCTCCTGAGCTTCCAAAATGGGTTCGTGCTACTCGAGATGCAGCAGGTGATCTTGCCGGTGATCCTACAGATCAACGACGCACACATTCTCAGCTCGAGAGAGCCTCTTCTTTACTGGCTCAAGCTCCAGTAAACTATGATCCTGACACCTTTGCAAAAGCTTCAGGCCATCCAGATTGGGAAGCAGCTATGAATGAAGAATATCATTCATTATTGGCAAATGATACATGGGATCTTGTTCCTTTACCAAAGGGACGAAAACTTGTTCGATGCAAATGGGTTTACAGAACCAAGTATGGACCAGATGGGAAAGTTGATAAACATAAAGCTCGTCTTGTTGCTAAGGGCTTTTCACAGGTTAAAGGCATTGACTACACTGAAACCTTCTCCCCTGTTGCCAAAATGAACTCTATTTGCCTTGTTCTTTCCCTTGCTGCCTCTTTCAAATGGGAAGTCCATCAGATGGATGTTAAATCTGCCTTCTTGCATGGGGACTTGCATGAAGAAATCTATATGGAACAACCCATTGGCTTCATACAAACAGACTCCAGCCTTGTTTGTCGACTTAATAAATCCCTTTATGGTCTCAAGCAAGCTCCTCGGGCTTGGTATGCCAAAATGGATAGCTTTCTTTTAGAATCTGGCTTTCCTAGGTGTCATTCTGACAATACTGTCTACACTAAGAAAGTGGGCAACTCTCTTATCATCCTTGTTCTTTATGTTGATGATCTTATCCTTACTGGTAGTGATCCCAACCTTATAAACCATGTGAAGTCTAGCCTCAAAAGGAAATTTGAAATGACAGACTTAGGACACTTACACTATTTTCTCGGTCTTCAAGTCTTGCAATCCAAGGAGGGTATTTCCCTTTCCCAGTCCAAGTATGCTTGTGATATTCTACGTCATTTTCACATGGAAGACTGTAATCCAGCCCTTTCTCCCTTTCAGTCTGGAGTCAAACTCTCAGTCACTTGTACTTCTCCTGAAGTTGATGCTACCCTATACCGTCAACTTGTAGGAAAACTTTTGTATCTAACCCATACTCGTCCTGACCTTTCCTTTGCTGTTGGCCTTGTTGCTCGGTTCATGCAAAACCCCCGTGAAAGTAATTGGAAAGCAGCTAAAAGAATACTTCGTTATGTTCAAGGTACAATTTAGTTTGGGATTCATTACAGTGCCAAAGCATCTCCTCTATTGGTTGGTTTCACTGATTTCGATTGGGCTGGTGACCCTGATGATCGGAAGTCTACTGCCGGTTATGTCTTCACTCTTGGTTCAGGACCTATTACATGGGCTTGCAAGAAACAGGGTGCCATTTCTCTTTCATCAGCAGAAGCAGAGTATCGTGGTGCCGTAGAAGCTAGTAAGGAAGCCTTGTGGCTTCGTCAGATCCTGTCAGAGTTTGGCTTTGAGCAGCAGCATCCGACTACACTTTGGTGTGATAATCAAAGTGCCATTCAGCTATGCAAAGATCCAGTCCAACATCAGTGCAGCAAACACATTGAACTGCACATGCACTTCATCAGAAAGCTCATTCACGACCATGTTCTTGAAGTGCAATATTGTTCAACAGATGATCAAGTTGCAGACATCTTCACAAAGGCTCTCACAGAGGCGAAGTTCACTAAACTTCGATTTATGGTTGGAGTTCAGCAAGTTGTCACTAAGGGGGGATAGGCTCTAGTGCCTCCTTCCTTCTCCTATTGTGTCATATTTGTAAATCCTTCAATCCTATCCCAAGTTGTTCTTAAGGGGGGATGTTAGGATATTCCGACACATAGGAAATAGTTAAGTACAACTTGGTCTAGTGTAGAGTTAGGTATAGAGTTAGGTAAAGTGTGTTTCTTTACCGTTGTACATTTTGTAACTTACAATCCGACGGTCACGATATGTAGTGATCCGACGGATCATTCTCTCCTCGGTATTACCGACACTTGATCCGTGGCTTGACATCCGATTGGTCCATGAATTCTATTTAAAGCGCATGGAGGGTCATTTGTAGGGTAATCCGTGCATGAGAGAAGCTTATGTAAATTTTCATTCTTTGATTAATAAATTGCCTGAAGTGGCCGCGTTGGCTCAGGCCGTGGACTGTTTCCCTCTTTGAGGGTTTTAACCACGTCAAAAATACTGGTGTATTGATCTGTGATCTGGTTGTGAGCGGTGTCCTTTTGGTGTTCTTTCTGAGGAACTTACCCTGTAAATTCCTACAAATGAGGGTTAGAGAAGGGTCAAGAAGTATTTCCCAAGTGTAGGACCTTTGTTGGATCAATTCATGCAACAAATAGGCAAATCTAGAGCATCTTGTAGGCCTGTGAAGACAGAAATTCATGCACTAACAGAGTGCATAAATGTATGATAGTAAGAAAAGAGATAATGATCTTAGTAAGATAAGTGCAATAAAAGAGTACCAACTATATCAAAAAATTGTTGTCTAAATGAAGCATTATTATATAAACTTAAAGCAGAATGCATAAGTGAATTGATAAACTAACTAACTGCAAAAAACAATATTAATAACAAAAGCAAAGAGTTGAACTTATGAATGAAAATAATATCACTACATAAGATAATTTATTGTTAAATTCATCAAAGCAAGATGCATAAATAAACTTACAGGCAAGCTCATTCACTAAATTTGCAAAGACAATATTTTCAAAGATAGGTTTGTAGAAATGTATAATTGGATTAATGCATGGAAATTAAGAATACAAGAATGGGGGCTTAAACACCTGAGTTGGGCCTTAACCCATGAAAACTCAAGTCCCTAAAGAAAATTATTCTAAAAACCAAAGAGTGCTTCTCATTAATCAAGAAACGTGCTCATACATGAGATATTACAAACTTGAAAATATTAGGAAAAAAACCTTTACTACTGCTGATTATAACCTCCAAAAGTTTGAATCCTTAATGGGCTACTCATGCCCCTTATTTATATAAAAACCGTTGAGGAGCATCGTTCTTGAAAAGAGGGGTGCTTCCCTTGAAAAACTCTAGAAAATAGGATCTAGTTCCCCGATGACTTAGAAACTACAGGGAAGTGTCAATGGCCTTGAGCCAATCGAGTTTTGACCATCCTTTAACGGCAGACAAGCCCCATAATTTTCTCTTTGTTGGAGTCTCGCATGATCATCATAAAATATTTTCAATATCCTTTATAACAAATGCATTAGTCACACAAGATATCACAATAATCTTTTAACCTTCTTAAGAACATATTAAAGCTGAAAAATAAATTATTAAGTGCAAAAGGAAATGTTGAATGTGCTTAGGAAAGGCTAGATGGGTTCTCGAATTCTTGTTTTCCTCCTCCAAACAATCTCTTATGTTAGCGTCATGAAATCCGAGGTTGGCCATTTCTTCTCCCATACTTTTCATCTTCTCCTCCATGATGCCAACATCAACAACCCCTTTAGGTTTTGAAATATAAATCCACCTAAGGGTTCTACCCCTTTCTGCCTTTAGTTCAAAGAATAGGACTAGTGAAAGGTGGATAGGGAGCACATTCCTTGCCTCAATCCGAGAGTAATAAGTGTTGAGAAATCTATAGGGCAGTGGTTGGGATTATTTATCATTCTATGATAATTTCTTATGATATCTTTTTACTTTTTATTACTTATTAACTTTCTCTTATTAATATGTTTTTTTATCATCAAACAACTACCAAGAACAAGAAGAACAATAGTACACAAACACACATGATATAGGTTGCAAGTGTTTTAACATTATCTAGTTTTGATAAGTTATTATGTTAGCCAAAATAATTTTAAAATGTTAAGTTAGGATATGGATGCAAAAGAAATAAAAGTTAAAATGTTAGGCCAATTTAATGTTTTATAGGCATCCACATCAATAAAATGTTAGGTGTTAGCTGGCCTAAATAAAGAAGGCAAGAGGAAAATAAAATGCTAGGGAAGCAAAAGAAAAGAAACACTTCATTTCATGTTTTTATAAATGCACATGCTGCTAGTCTAAATGCGCCATACGTCAATTATAACATAGTTACCGATCAAACGGAAACTATTACCTCAAAATGGGCACTTGAGCCCAAAAATCCAAAAAAAAACATAAAAAAACACCTTGAAATCGAAAAATGTTGATGTCAGAATAACGTTGTTTTTTTGTTTTTGTTGTTTGTTTGTTTGTTTTTTTTTTAGAGTAAATTTTCAATATTTTTAAAAAAATAATAGTAAAAAAAAATAAAATCCATTTTTTTGGTGCAAAAAAACACCTTGAAATCAAAATGTGTTGATGCCGGAATAAGGTTTTTTTTTTTTTTTGTCAGGGTACATTTTCAACATTTTTTAGTAATGACGTTAAAAACAAAATATCGTGACTCTGAAAAACTTTAAATTTCCAATGATTTTCAAGCATGACATTTACTATAAAATATCACGTCTTTGAAACCCTTAAAATTCCAACTATTTTTAAGCATGACATTAAATTTAAAATATCATTTCTTTGAAAAACCTTAAAATTCCAACAATTTTCAAGCACGGTGCTAAGAAAAAATATTTATAATTGTTTTCAATCATTACATTAAAGATAAAATATCACGACTTCGAAAAACATTAAAAATCTTGACAAATTTTCATCTATGGAATTAAAACCAAAGATTATGACTACAAAACAATCTTAAATTTTCAAAATATTTCAAGCATGACATTATGGAAAAATTTAATGACTAAAAAAACTTTAAAAATGAACACTTGAATAAAGAGTTATTATACCAAGAGTAATTTTTTTAAATGCTAAATGTATAACGATTTTGAAATCTTAGCCTAAGACAATTTGATACATTGCGAAAAAAATTTAAAAATCAATTATCAAATTGACACACAGTGTAGGTGAGCTCAACCCATTGTTATGAAAACTTAAAGACCAACCATGAAATTAACACGTTGTGGGGCAGACTCGATTCATTATAACGAAAAATTTAGAATCAACTATCAAATTGCACATAGTGGGATCGGGTTGCTAGAAAAGCATCACATACCATATATATATATATATATAAAGATAAATAAGTAAACAATATATAAGATATATTGTTTACTTATTTATCTTTCTTATATATATATATATATATAAGAAAGATAAATAAGTAAACAAAAATTCAAATATTGGAAAAAAAGAAAAAAGAAAAAAAGAAAAAGGTAATAAAACATAAAAAAAATGACAAAAAAAATCAAATATAAAAAAATATAGAAATGAAAAAATTCAAATATTAAAAAAAAAAAACACAAAAAATCAAAAGAAAATAAAAAATTCCAATATTGAAAAAAAACATGACAAAAAAATCAAATATAAAAAATATATAGTAATAACATAAAAAAAAACCTTTAAAATGTAAAAAAAATTAAGCATACCATGTAGAATTTAAAAATAAATAAATAAATAAATACAACATTAAATAAAATTAAAAACTTCAAAAAAAAAAATCATGGCAGAAAATAAGTTAAATTTCATAAAAAAAAAGACAAAAAAAGACAAAAAAAACCATAAAAAGGTAAAAAAATAAAATCAAAATTAACTTGTAAAAATGTAAAATTTAAATAAAAAATAAATAAATAAAACAAAAAATAAATAAAAAAAATATAAAAAATAAACAAACAAAAGATTAAAAAATATATATAATATAAGAAAAAATAAATAAAATTTAAAAAATGACATTTTTTAAGTTAAAAAAAATAAAATTAAAAGATAAAACATCATTTAAAAAAATGTTAAATAATTATCCAAAAAATAAAAATAAAAATAAAAATAATAGCAAAAAAAATCAAAACAATTAAAAAAATAAATTTAGAATTAAAATTATATATATATATATATATATATATATATATGATGATGGTGGTGGTTAACGTCCACTGAGACCAAACTTTGGTCTATCGGACTTAAAGAAACAAATTATTTAATTTGATTGAAGATTTTATTCCTATGCTCAAAAAGCTTGGAGAGAAGCCTCTCGAGCTCACTATAATTTTGACATCATAAAAGGCTAGGAAGGTCATTATTGCGACAAAAATTATGAAACTGAGATCTAATGTGGTTGTACACGGGGCACTCTAAGAGGAAGTGGTTTTCATCCTCGATGTTCCTATTCTCATAGAGATGGCACATCCTTTCCATCTATGGTGTTTTAGGCACTGCCCAACGACTTGTTTCACTATGGAGCTCATGAGAGTTCGTTCTAATCTTTGCTATATTAATTTTCTTCTTTGAGCTAGTTAAAATAGAGAGATACTTTTGATCTTCTAGGGTAGGGTTGATGACCTTCTTATAATAACTTAATTTTCTTTTAGCCGCTAAATCTTTCTCACACCACATTTTTTCTTTGAACTTAGAAGTAACAATATTTTTAATGTTATTAATGTTTTGCAATGCATCATTCTCGTTGATCTCCCAATAGTTTAACCAGCCCTCGTGTCTTTATACCACCCCTGTTTGAGCCTTAGGTGGTTTTGGCTAGAATTTAAAGCTAGCTTAGGAAGTCTATGATCTCCTATGTTATTGAGTTTGTGCTTGTACAACAAAAGCCTAATCATAGCTAGGCTCTCGATAGGGGCAAGACCTACTTCTATAAGGAGAATATGATAGGGTGTATTGCTTTTAATTTTCAGGTTATATGTTATAAAACACTTCTGGATTTGCTCAATATTTCTCCAGGATTCTCTAGAGATGCTGCAACCCCAAACCTCACATCCATATAGGATAACAGGAGTGACTAAAGTTTCAAAGAGGAACTTCTTTTTATCCCATATTACGAGGTTTGCCATTTTACAATTATTTTCAAGACCAAAATAAGCTTTCCACCCCCCATTAATCATTTTCTTGATGCTATGGTTCCAATTGAGCTTGTGATGAATATCAATTCCTAGGTACTTGTAAGAATACACTTCCTTCAAGTTATTATTGTCATACTTAAAATTAGTGTAAGTGTCCTTCTTGGATTTGATAATCATAACTTTTGTTTTGTCAGTGTTAAAAGTCATACCCATGGTAGAGTAGAAATCCTTAATAAGCCTAAGTTGCTTATCAAAGTCAGATGGGCACTTTGTGAGAAGAACAATATTGTCAACATAGAGAAGAAGGATGATGACTATCCTAGCTAAGATCGTGCCAGCACATCCTACTTCCTCTAAATAACCTTCGAGCTTGTCGATGTAAATGCCAAATAGGGTAGGGGAGAGGGGGAAACCTTGTTTAACACCGATATATATATATATATATATATATATATATTTTTTTTTTTTTTTTATTTTTTTTATTTTTTTTATTTTTTTTTTTAATTATATATAAAATACAAATTATAAAAAAAAAAATAAAAAATATTTAAATTTAAAAATAAAAAGTGATATTATAAAAATAAAAATAATATATATATATATATATATATATATATATTCAAAAAAAAATAAAAAAAACACTTAAATTTAAATTTAAAAATTAAAAAGATTAAAAAATGAAAAAGAAAATAAAAAATAAACAATTAAAAAAAATAAAAAATAAAACAATTAAAGAAAAATTTAAAAAAGTCAATTAATAAAAAAAAACACATATTAAAAAACAATTAAAAAACATATCTAAAATGCAATTAAGAAAAACATATTTTAATTGATGCACTAGATCCGCACCCCATCCCGCTATCCTTCCTGCCCCTGCACTTCCTCACCCACCCGACCTCCACCCCACCCCGCTCACCCTCCCGCACTTGCACTCCCTCACTCAACTCCCCTCCACCTCTCTCCCTCCCCTCCCCAATTGAGTGGGTGAGTGTGGGGGCGGGGGAGGAGGGGGATGGGGTGAGGGTCGGGTGGGTGAGGAAGGGGAAAGGGATGGGAAGAGAGGGGGAGTGTCACGCCCCTACACCTGCAGTAGTCTTCCAACCGCTTATAGCGAGGTGCAGCACCACCGAACACTTTCTTTTCACCAATACTAATGTTCGTGGACTACACCTATTACACTTTTTCCTTACTTAGTTTGTGTTTCGCAACCAAGCAATATTATGTTTATTCTTTATACTAATGAACACCCATATTCATTCATTATCATCAGCAATTATAAAAGAGAACAATAATTGCACAGTATAAAGGGAGGGGCAACTCCCTGTAATATGAGTCTGCCCGATAATATATTAAGAACATCAATTTACAATATACAAGTATGTCTTGGCAAGATCAAGTCTCATACTTAGCCAATTTTACAATCAGAGGCAACCCTTCCTTTTACAACCTTGTGCACACCTTACACGATGGGCGGGTGCTCACCCGAGCCACCAAGACACCCACGGCAAGTCCTGGCACAACCGGCA
Organism: Pinus tabuliformis; assembly: GCA_031772625.1. Lineage (NCBI taxonomy): Eukaryota > Viridiplantae > Streptophyta > Pinopsida > Pinales > Pinaceae > Pinus > Pinus tabuliformis. The sequence goes on from CM062805.1 coordinate 870,160,407, forward strand.
TTTCAAAACGACCCCGGGCACACCTTGCCCAACCTTTGACCAACTCCAAGTGTCACCAAGTGAGCGCCTTCATGAAGTGCGCATGAGCTATGCGCATATCCCTCCAAAACTGCACACTTGTCCTTCCTCCTTGAGCTCTTGCGAAGATGTCCAAGTCGAATGAGTTGATGCAAATGAGCTCCAACGCTCCAATATATATGTTGCCTTGTGCGTGGGTGAGCTGTCCAGCCGACTGCCCACACACCCCTCTCGCATGCCATGTTTAAGTCGGCCTTGGCCTCTTCCATAGGTCGGCCAACCCATCGCATAACGTTCCAAGTCATGGTATAAACCATCTCTCTTTATTTCGCCAAGTCTTGCCTTTTGTCACACTTGACTCGGCCTTTCGTCGCATCCACGTGCAGCTTTGCCCACCCGTGCGCCTGCACACCCGCCCGCGCGCTCGTCATGTGCGCTCACCCGCGCGCCCACCCACGCACCCGCCATGTGCGTCCGTCCGCATGTCTGCCTGCGCGCCTGCCGTGTGCGTTCACCCGCTCGCGCGCCCGTGCGCCCGCCGTGTGCGCTCACCCACGCGCCCGCCATGTGCGTTCACCTGCGCCCGGTCGAGTCAACAAACTCGAGGACCTTACATCCTCTTCCACCTGAAATCGTTGTCGTCCTCGACAACATACCATCCTGGTAGCCATCCACCAAGATCATCACTATCCATGATGTCAAATCCTCCACATAAGGCAAACATCCCTGCAACATATGTAGAGCTCCATCTCCATCATGTTTCCAACTTAGTGACCAACTGCCACTGAGTACTCCATACCAAGGTATACACCTCAACGGTATGTCCTCCATTAGATATCATCTCGATCCATGATCATCGACCCCTCTGCCACAATCTCCACTGCAACATCTCGTGTCGACCTCATCATGTGTCCCTAATGTGAGCCTCTGTCATGATACTCCAACACAATGCTAACATATCTTTGCACACTTCGCGACCCCATGTCTGAACTGGTTGGGTAGCTAATCCAATTGTCACGCTCAAACCATGAGAGTGAACATCCTCATGCCATCATTAGTTGTTCCTCAAAACATCCTGCCACATTCTTGACTCATCAAGAATCTATCTCCATAATCCATGCTCAGGTCCATGGAAACTCCATCCATCTCATCTGCAACATGTCATGATGCTTGATGCCAAACCATCCCTGCATCATCAGTCATACCTGCTCAACATGTTTAAGGACTCACTGCCATGAGCAGCTAACAATGAGCCCCATCTTCTTGTCCATCTAAGAAGATGTGGAGGGAGTAGAGCCTGAAGGCTCTCCCTCACTAATCAATTCGATCCATCTATCAGGATCCTCAATCTCCATCCTTTATAGATAAGCAACCCGGTCTTCCTTCTGGACATCCGGCCTCACATATACCTCCTCATCATCATCATCATCCTCAACTAACTCTAGCCTTCTTGACAAGTTTAAGATGCTATTTGAAAGTGACTTGATGACCAAGGACTGCTCGGTAAGCTTTGCCTCAACAATAGACAACCGCTTACTCATGTCTCCCATTCTCTTCTCATCCTCCATTTGCATCACTCCCAACTTACAATCAGGTCTTGTCATACTAATGGTTGGCACACCAATGGGTACATCTTCCCTTCCATCGTAAATGTAGAGCTTCTTCAAATGTGGAACAATCATAGCATCAAATTGTTTCATGAATTCCATCCCCAATACAGCTTCATAGTCATCAATCCGCACTATAGTGAAGTCAACCTTCCCTGTCCATTCACCAAGTGTAGTGTCCACCTTCTTAGCTATACCAAGAATTTCAATAGGAGGAGAATTCACTGTCTTCATTTGTGCCTTTGCCGGTACAAATTTCAGCCCAATTCTTCTCGCAGTATCTTCGCCCATGAAGTTGTGAGAAGCCCCACTATCCACCATAGTGAGTACATCAGCACCTCCAACCTTCATTCGAACATACTCCAATCTATTCCTCTCAGGATCCCTCCTAGAGGCCACCTCCGTAGTAGCAGAAGCACCAAGTATCTGCATCATCCCCACAGAAGCATCTTCATTCTTCGCATCAGACTGTGCAATAGCAGCCACCTTTGGTCTAGAAGGACAATTCTTCACCATGTGTGGTCCTGCACATATCCAACACTTCAAGGCTTTCTTCGTCTTCGAACCATCATCCGATTTCGAAGCATCATCCTTCTTCTTTTCCTTTGGTTTATCGGACTTCTTCTTCTCATCAGAAGTCTCATCATAGTGCTCCACCAACCTGTCAACAGCAGCAAAAGCTTCCTCAAGTGTCCTAATCTTCTGCCTCTTCACTTCATTGCGTGCTTAAGGCTTCAACCCAATAATGAAGTTGAACACCTTGTCCCTCTCCGCCATGTCAGGAAGGTTTAGAACTGCACTTGCAAACTCTCGCTGGTATGCTTATAGGCTCTCGGCCTGCTTTATGTACTTAATCTTCGTCCTTGCTTCCCATGTTTCATCCTGAGGACTGAAATGGGTCTGCAAAGCCTTCTTCATGTCATCCCACGAGGTAATGTCATCAGCACTGCCATTGGCAATCTGGTCCATCCTCCTTCGCCACCACATCTTAGCATCCTTGTTCAAGAACTGAGCAACTACCTTGACCTTTGTCTCCTCATCAGATAGACCCAGCCGTTCCAAGTACTGCTCCATGTCCCATAGAAAGTTGCCAAGAGTTTTTGCATTCCTTGTGCCATCATAAGATTCTGGTTCCTTGACCTTCACATGAGGCACTCCTCCACCTGAGTTATGCCTCACGGCCTTCTTCAACACCGCGATCTCATCCTTGGCTTCGTCAAGAGATTTCTTCAAGTTCACGATCTCTGCAAGACCCTGATCCCTTGCTTCTTCAACCTCCTTGACCCTTATTTCAAGTTGTGTACACATAAGATTAGTGTACTCATGCTGTGTCCAGAGTTCATCAAAATCTTCCTTCATCTTCGAGTTGGCCTCTTGCTCCTTAGCGAACAAGTCCATCTTCTTATCCCAAGAAGTTTCCATAACCTCCATCCTCAACAACATCTTTTCCATAAGTGCTATAGTAGCATCTTGTCCATGACTAGACCCAGCCTGAGATTCAGCCGCCATCTCTAACAGCTTCTTCTTCTTCTGCAATCTAGTTTCGACCATTCAACAGCTTCACCAAGTCACTTGGAACTTGAACCAACCCTTGTTCCACTTGTGTGAAACGGCTTCCTTCACCTACAAGTACCCTTTCCACTGTCACGAGCAACCCTGCTCACCGGCTTCAAACCGAAGCTCTGATACCACCTGTCACGCCCCTACACCTGCGGTAGTCTTCCAACCGCTTATAGCGAGGTGCGACACCATCGAACACTTTCTTTTCACCAATACTAATGTTCGTGGACTATGCCTATTACACTTTTTCCTTACTTAGTTTGTGTTTTGCAACCAAGCAATATTATGTTTATCCTTTATACTAATGAACACCCATACTCATTCATTATCATCAGCAATTGTAAAAGAGAACAACAATTGCACAGTATAAAGGGAGGGGCAACTCCCTGTAATATGAGTCTGCCCGATAATATATTAAGAACATCAATTTACGATATACAAGTATGTCTTGGCAAGACCAAGTCTCATACTTAGCCAATTTTACAATCAGAGGTAACCCTGCCTTTTACAACCCTGTGCACACCTTGCACGATGGGCGGGTGGTCACCCGAGCCACCAAGACACCCATGCCAAGTCCTGGCACAACCGGCACTTCAAAACGACCTCGAGCACACCTTTCCCAACCTTTGACCAACTCCAAGTGTCACCAAGTGAGCGCCTTCATGAAGTGCACATGAGCTATGCGCATATCCCTCCAAAATTGCGCACTTGTCCTTCCTCCTTGAGCTCTTGCGAAGATGTCCAAGTCGAATGAGTTGATGCAAATGAGCTCCAACGCTCCAATATATATGCTGCCTTGTGTGTGGGTGGGCTGTCTAGCTGACCGCCCACACACCCCTCTCGCACTCCATGTTTAAGTCGGCCTTGGCCTCTTCCATAGGTCGGCCAACCCATCGCATAACGTTCCAAGTCATGGTATAAACCATCGCTCTTTATTTCGCCAAGTCTTGCCTTTCGTCGCATCTGCGTGTAGCTCTGCCCGCCCGCACGTCCGCACGCTCGCCCGCGTGCCCGCCCTATGCGTTCACCCGTGCCCGGTCGAGTCAAAAAAGTCGAGGACCTTACAGGGAGGGTCGGTGGTAGGGAGGCAGCGGAGGGGAGTGAGGGAAGAGAGAGGGGAGCGGGGCGGGAGTTGAGGGGGAGGGTGATGGGGTGCGGTTAGGAGGGAGATGTGGTAGGGGTTGGGTGAGTGAGGGAGGGGAGAGGGAAGGAGGGTAGGGTGGACAGAAGGTGGGAGAGGGGAGAGAGGGGGAGGGCCGAGGGTCGAGACGGAGCGGAGGGAGTGAGGGGAGCGAGGAGCAGAGTGAATTGTGTTTTTTATTTTTTATGTTGTTTAAAAAAAAAATTAATTGTGTTTTTCTATTTTTTTTTTTAATGTATATTTTTTTAAATTGTTTTTTTTTTAATTGTTTTTTTTTTAATTGTTTTATTTATTTTTATTTTTTATTTTTTTTTTTTTTTAAATTGTTTTGAAAATATTTTTAATGTGTATATATATATATATATATATATATATATATTTTGTTTTTAAATTTTTATAATTAAAATTTTTTACTTTTATTTTTATTTTTATTTTTTTGTTATTTATTTTTATAATTTTAATTTTAAAAAATAATTCTTAAAAAATTTTTATTTTATTTAATTTTTAATTTTGTTTTTTTAATTTTTTTTTTTTATTTTTTTTTTTTTTTTTTATTTTTAATAACATGAAAATCACTAACATTTAAAAAAAGTTATCCACATTTAATTCATTAGAAAAATTAAAGTGTAAAAGCTAACCTCTCTAAACAAAAAGGGTTGATGCTCATCAACACTTTTCAAAATTAAGATGAAAATCACTAACGAAAAAAAAAAACTGTTAACACTTGATACATAAAAAAAATTTAAAGTATCAAAAATAAGCCCTCTAAAAAAAGTGTTGATGCTGCATCAACACTTTTCAAAATCAGCGTTAAAATCACTAACATTTAAAAAATGTGTTGATGTTGCATAAGCACTTTTCAAAATCAGCGTGAAAATCACTAGCATTGAAAAAAAATGTTCATACTTCATACATAAGAAAATTTAAAGTGCCAAAAATATGTTTAAAAAAAGGTGTATTCTGGCATCACCACTTTTCAAAATTGGGGGATTTTTTGCTACCTCAAAAAAATGGGTACTAGTTCACTTTCCCATTTGATCGGTAACTATGTTTTATCAAATATCGTTCTCATATGTAGAAGAAAAAGATAGGGCATTAAAGGTTTACTCTAAGGTTTTATATATCAAGCAATTTCAGTATTAATCCCTATTCCTAAGTTTTAAATCCCAATACTAGCCCTCCGCTCACAATTCCCTCCATCCACTTATCCCTAAGTTTTGACACCCCACATACATTGTGCATATACCCAACCAAATAACCCGTCACGTCATGAGTTAACCCTCTGCTACCTCTTGCTTCATCTCCGCTCATCTCCCAAGATCCGACGGCTCGCATATGATTTCGGCGCCCCCTCACCATCCGAGCTTTACCGTCGGGAGGGGGGGGGGTTGGAAACGGGCAGTATACGAAACCGCGCCCACCCCTATGTGTCAGCTTCATGGTGTTTCAGACCCCCCTCGAGTGAAACCACTAACCACTCTCCCCCCTCGAAAAGTTGATCCCCTCACTCCCGATATTGCTTTCCTATCCGTTGCACTCCCGCTATTCACCTTTTGCCACCTTATCTACCCATTAATTCCACCAATCACCTCCGCTCCCTCCAGAATTAAGTCGTTTTTTCATTCAATTGGATTAGCCATTAACCCAATGGACCCGCGCTCCTTCAACGGAAAAACTGAATTCATTATATAAACCTCCTTTCCACTTGTGAACAGGTTACTGAATCCATCTACTGTTACTGTTATTGATTTGTTACAGGTTGCTGGACTTAATCTCGACATTTTCAACCACCAGTGACACTCTCTGCTCGATCGTTTCCAGTCTGTTACCTTTGCTTTTGCCTCCAAAACCTGACTCCTGTCTGCATATTCAAACCTCCAATCAATTTTCACTCTTGTCCTTAGCTTAGCCAAAATGCCTCCAAAAGATAAAGGACTAGAGGAAATTGTCAATCCTCTGATTTATCCTCTCATAGATATTCATTGCGTTCCTATGGCTGATAGAGAGTATAAAATCCATGAGACACTCTGTAAACTTTACCTCTTCAAGATGTAGTGTTGGCTCGAGGACAAATACATTGACAAGTCTGATGACATCCAACTGTGGGAATCCAACTTACCTCATTACATTTTTCCTCGTACCCACAATACCCCAGATTTTGTTAGAAAGTGTCATGCATTATATTTGCCAAGCCAGAGGGCCATCGTTACCCGTACTAGAGAAATTATGTTTACCATCACTCCTCAAGCTATAGACCAGATGATGTAAGCCCCCACAGTGGAGAATGCTACCCCATTTTCCTATGAAGCATTGGTTGAACTATACCAGAAACTAGACTTTGTGAAGAGGGCCCAAACTCTTGAGCTATTCTTGACACAAGATGCTTCATTACTAAAGAAAAATCCTCCTTATCCCTCCATTTTCCGTGAGGGAGACAAGCAGATTATCACAGTTGTTTCCTACCTCGGCTACTACTCTAATCAATGGGTGGATGAGGCCATCATAGGATTTTTGTCCATTTTCTCTGCGGATTCTAAGCCCTCCATTGTATTTAACTTCAACCAATTTCTTGCAGAGTTAATTCATCAGTAGCTTATCAAATTTCCAACTGGTATTGAAGTATGCCTCTGTTTTAGTCTACATGTTCTTATACTTTTAGGGGGACAACATCAACCTTTCTTTGAAAAAGTTGGATGAAAAGGGAAACCATCAATCAGGTCATCTTTTGGATTACTTTGGTCATGAAGGAAAAAAAGGAGTACACTTGTAAATAGTTTACAAAGATGTTTGTTCATCCAGCAATAGGTCTTCTAAGCAGCATAATAGAACCAAGGATTAGTGAGGAAATAAGAAAGGTGTTGCAGCTGTTAGATCAAGTTCAGATAGGGGACTGGTACCTCTATGAGAACTATACAAAAATAAGACTATTTGGATGTGAGCTTGCATCTTAAAAGCTGCCAAAATTCCTCCCAATGAGGATTTTTGCTATGGAGTACATAAGGCAGATGATCAACATGGATGAAATCCACTTTGTTGCTACCAAGAAAAAGTCCCAGTTTAAAATCGAAACATAGATTGGCCCTTTCATTTGCAACAGTAGGGCAGCAGGGGAAGAAGCAGATAAGCTATTGAAGGAAATAAAGTTTAGCCTAAGCTTCACCTAGTCATATGATCCATTAGGGGTCATTTCTAAATTAAGGGTAGAAACCAAGTCTACTCCTTACTTTCACACATCTAGGCCAGAGATAGAGAAATACAAGAATCAATTAGGATGGGTTGAGAACACCCTACAGGATGTAGAAGAATAGTAGGAATCATCATCTACAGTGTAGACTCCTACCATGCAAGAGAAAACAACCAAGAGAAGCAGAGAGGAAGAGTCCCCTTTAGGGACTAACATTTTCAGTGAAGTATTTAAGATAATGTATAGAAATAATGCCAAGCTTAGTTCCAGACTAAGCCTTAACAAAGATTCATAGCAAAAAACCATTATCACCACTAATGAGCCACTTGTTTCCTCATTAATGGGTGATCAGACAACACAGTCTCCCACCACCTCCACAACTTCACAAGAACAACAACAAATTATGTAGATAGGCACATCTACTTCAAGGGAAAGAGAGAAGAATATAATGGACTTCTTCAAGGAGATAAAAGTCAGGAATGAAGCCTTGAAGATTAACACCTACAACCAGTTCTGGAATCAGACTTTTGGTGCTCAAAGTAGGCTGCTATCAGCCTTTGATTCAGAAAAAGGAAAGACGCAAATGGAATTCCTCCAATCACAAGTGCCCCAGCCCAAGGAAACATCAGAATACAAGAAGACAACCTTTGGTTTTGATGTAAACGATATACATCCCATTGACCAAATGGAGATGCATAAGCAGACCGGGGAAATTATATTTTCAATTGTCACTAACACTGCAATGAATTTATCAAAATTGCAGGTTACCTTAGCAAATGTCCAATCATAGCTGAAGATGGAGAAGGCCACTGCGCTTGCCAAAGACACCAGGATTAAAACCCTGGAGGACTTGGTAATCAAACTGGGTTATGACCCTTCAAACATTAATGCCGCAGAGGAACTTGTGAAGAAAAAGAATTTATACATAGAAACATTAAGGAAATAGTTAAAATTGCGAGCTACAGAAGATCCTCTAGCCAAGGATATTGAAGAGACAAAAACTCGAAAGGTAGATATGATGAAGCTCATCATAGAGAAGAGTGCAGAACTCAAGCAAATGGAGACAAAGATGGAGAAACTGATTAAAGAAAAGGAGAAAGCTGCTAAAAGGACTATTGTCCATTTAGAAGCACTTCCTATCACAGCCATTCCTACAAACGTATTTGCCACAACAAGTACAGGAGATGTTGCAGATCAGTTGGCTAATGTAGTACAAAACATGTCTCTCCAGACTGAAGAGATAAAAAATCTGCAAGGTCAAGTGAAACTTCTAGAGGATCATCACTAGAAATCTGGTAGTTTTCATGCAGCAGAGCTTGAGAGAGTTCAAAATCATATAGAGGCATGGAAGAAGTCAGCAACTAAGTCTTCTATTGGCTCTACATTGGGTCATGTTAAGGAAACCATCTAGAATAACATTATTGAACAGATAGATGAAATCTGGCCATGTACCCAAATTAGTTTTGAGAAGAAGGAACTCATGGAGAAAGCAAAACAGGCCATTGCCAATATCAATGCTCAACTAGGAGAAATGCCTACTACAACCAACAACATCATAAAGTTCCTCAGTTCTAAAAATAGATATGAGTTGGATGATCTAGGAGTGGATGAAAGAACAGAACCCATCTGGGAGGTGAAGAAAGTTCTGACAAAGAAGAACTTAGCTGTACATCTAACAGAGAAGTGTCACACTCTAGAGATAGCAGTCAACAGGTTTTTCACAAGGATTGATGCATTGAACCAGAAAGGGCTTCATTCACTATTTGTAATCAATGATAAATTAATTACTAGGGAAGACTACATGAAGAAGATTTAGGACATTGCAAGGGATACAACTAAGTCCTCCAATATTGAAGGTTCTATGAGAGGAAGAGCGTTTTATGAAGCCATCAACAACATAAGTTTTATTCAACATGAGATAAAACATATTTTCAAAGTTAAACCCACTTTTGTTCGATATACTGAGGTAGATGAAATCTACCACAAGGTAACCAAGATAATTGTTCTAGAAGAAGAACGATGGGAAAAGTTATGTGAATTTTAGGATTAAAGGACACGTCAGCTTCAGTAGCGCAGCACCCGAATAGTGGCCACTCAACAACTTCTCTCCTTCATAACAGGTCCAGATGTTTACATTCATTCCTTTTGATCGAATTACTTCTGTTTCTGTTAGTCCTAAGTAATAATAGAATGTCATGTCACTGAGGCATTTATTATAATAATTTTGTAATTTTGTCTAAATACTTCATTCTGTCAAAGTATTCAGGGTTGAACCCTTGAACCAGTTATCACAAAGATTTGTACTAAGCTGGAACATTTTCTAAATAATAAAATATTTTGGATTTGCTCATATGGTCTATGTCTCAGTGAGTTGTTTTCATGTAGTTTTTCATTATATTTTCTTCATATAAATTAATTCTTTTATAGTCATCCAATTTAAAATTTAATTCAATAGCAGTTTCATTTTGAATCTGCTCTGAAGTTGTTATTTAAATAAGAGATTAATTTGCAGAACTATCTGTTATTGCAAATTCCTCTTTGAACTTAAATTGCACAGATTTCTATAATAGTTTAATTATATTTTGTTGATCAAGGAAACACTGTTTTCTTGATTTCTTCTTATAAATGACTGAATACTCAGTTTGAATATTAAATCAATTATACTTCTATAAATTCTTCTCATCCATCCACCTAAAATGAAAATAACCATGTGTATGTAAAGAACAACCTTTTATTTTATTAAGAATCTTTCTAAGTTTAAAGCACCTGTTTATAAATAGTTCACTAGTCATCCAAATCATTAAAATCAACAAAACATTATAAATGCTTTGGCATAACCAATTTACCTTAGGTTATCTCAAAGGACAACATTAGATTGGCGCTATTGCCGGGGAGTGAAGAATTGAAAGCTAAATTTTCCCCGGGGCAACGATTCTCCCTTTCCTTTAAGGTGAATAAAGGATAAGGTTATAAGTCAAAAGATTTGACCTGGCGATTCCACTAGTCAAATCTGGCTCCTTTCAAGCACACTGGATCATATTTTTCTTTTGAGATTGTTAGCCCTCCACCAGACCCAGAAAGACTTATTAGGGGAGCCTATTCAAGGAGAAGACATAGAACACCTTCTTCTTCTTCAACTTTACACCCTGAAGACATCTCATCTGTAGATCCTTTTTCAGTTGTACCATCCCATCTTGATTGGAATGAACTACCTCCTAGGGTTTCTGAACTCCATTCTAGAGGAGTATATCTTCAATCAGCCTTTTTAATACAGTCACTTGAGTCATATCAAGTCCCAACCATTCCTATCAAATCACCTTCATCTGAGGAAGAATTAGGTTTACGTTTACCTGAATTAAAGCCTCAAGATTTCATTACCCCAACTCCTCAACAAATTCTTATAAATAATGCAGCAGCTTTCAGCAATGTTAAAACGATTGAGTTTTGTCAAAAGTATTCAATCCTTTTACACCATTCTACACCATACTATTCACAAGGTAATGGGCTAGCAAAGTCTTCCAACAAGAGCTTAGGGTCATTAAGAAGACTCTTGAAGACCATAAAAAGAGTTGGGACAACCATCTAATCTATGCAATTTGGGAAAACAGACTTTCTCCTAAGAGATCAACATGCAAGTCTCCTTTCCAGTTATTTTATGGCAAAGAAGCAATTTTTCCTACTCATTTAGCTTTACCTATTATGAGATTCCTTCAGGAATCCTATGAAGAAAAAGATGATTTCTAAAGAAGGATTAATAAAATATTGAGTTGAATGAATACAAGGATGAAATTCAGTACAAGCTAAGGAAATAACAAAACAAGATGAAATAATTGTTTAACATAAAGGTTAGAGAGAAATTTTAAGAAAGGTGACCTAGTTCCTAGATGGGATACAAGGAGAGAAGATAAAGGTAATCATGCAAAATTTGACAACCTTTGTTTTGGTCCATTCAACATTGCAAAAGTCAAAGGGAACAATACATTCATCCTACAAAATTTGGAAGGAGAGTATTCCTCATTGCCAGTCAATGGGAAATACTTGAAACATTACATTCAATATTGATTTTTCATTCATTCATCATCTGTAAATATCCGAAGAGTTTACTTTATTTCTCAAAAATTGCAACTGAGTATCTGTTTCAACAAGCACTCTAGAGCCCGAGGAGAAGGCACATGGATCTGCTTGTTCTCTGCATCGCATAGGGTGAAACAGTCCCCAACTAGAACTGATATTGTAACATTATATATTTTTGATAAGTTAGTATATTAGTCAAAATAATTTTAAAATGTTAAGTTAGGATATGGATGCAAAACAAAGAAAAGTTAAAATGTTAGGAAAATTTAATGTTTTATAGGAATCCATATCAATAAAATGTTAGGTGTTAGCTACCCTAAATAAAGAAGGCAAGAGGAAAATAAAATTTTGGGGAGGAAAAAGAAAAGAAAGGCTTCATTTCATGTTTTTATAAATGCACAGGTTGCTAGTCTAAATGCACCACAAGTCAATTATCAAATATTGTTCTCATGTGCAGAAGAAAAAGACAGAGGAGTAAAGGTTTACTCTAAGGTTTTATATATCAAGCAATTTTGGTATTAATCCCTATTCCTAAGTTTTAAATCCCAAAATTACCCCTCTGCTCACATTACCCTCCACCCACTTATCCCTAAGTTTTGACACCCCACATACATTGCGCATATTCCATATCATTCATTAAATTAATACACGACCCCACCAAATAACCCGTCATGTCATGAGTTAACCCTCCGCTACCTCTCACTTCATCTCTGCTCATCTCCCAAGATCCGACAGCCCGCATACGATTTTTGCCCCCCCCCACCATCCGAGCTTTACTATTGAGGGGGGAGGGTCCGAAATGGGCGGTATACGAAACCACACCTGCCCCTATGTGTCAGCTTCACAATGTTTCGAACCCCCTTCGAGTGAAACCACTAACCATTCTCCCCCCTCCAAAACACCGATCCCCTCGCTCTTGATATCACTTTCCTATTTGTTGCACTCCCGCCATTCACCTTCTACCACCTCATCTACCCGTTAATTCCACAAATAACCTCTGCTCCCTCCAGAATTAAGTCATTAAGCATTCAATTGGCTTAGACGTTAACCTAACGGACCTATGCTGCTTCAACAAAAAAACCAAATTCATTATATAAACCTCCTTTCCACTTGTGAGCAGGTTATTGAATCCATCTACTGTTACTGTTATTGATTTCTTATAGGTTGCTGGACTCAATCCAAACATTTTCAACCGCTTGTGACACTCTCTACTCGATCGTTTCCAGCCTGTTACCTCTTCTTTTTCCTCCAAAACCTGACTCCTGTCTGCATATTCAAACCTCCAATCAATTTTCACTCCTGTCCTTAGCTTAGCCAAAATTCCTACAAAAGATAAAGGACTAGAGGAAATGATCAATCCTATGATCTATCCTCCCATAGATCTTCATCACATTCCTATGGTTGATAGAGACTATAAAATCCATGAGACACTCTGTGAACTTGACCTCTTCGTGATGTATTACTGGCTCGAGGACAAATACATTGACAATTCTGATGATATCTAGCTGTGGGAATCCAACTTAGCTCATTACATTTTTCCTCGTACCCATAGTACCCCAGATTTTGTTAGAAAGTGTCATGCATCATATTTTCCAAGCCAAAGGGCCATCATTACCCCTACTGGAGAAATTATGTTTACCATCACTCCTCAGGCCATAGACCAGATGATGTAAGCCCCCACAGTAGAGAATTCTACCCCATTTTCCTATGAAGCACTGGTTGAACTATACCAGAAACTAGACTTTGCCAAGAGGGCCCAAACTCTTGAGCTGTTCTTGACACAAGATGCTTCATTACCAAAGAAAAATCCTCCTTATCCCTCCTCCATTTTCCCTGAGAGAGCCAAGAAGATTATCATAGTTGTTTCCTACCTCCTTGGCTACTACTTTGATCAGTGGGTAGATGAGGCCATCATAGGATTTTTGTCCATTTTCTCTACTGATTCTAAGCCCTCCATTGTATTTAACTTCAACCAATTTCTTGCAGAGTCAATTCATCAACAACTTATCAAATTTCCAACTGAGGAGGTATTCAAGTATGCCTATGTGTTAGTCTACATGTTCTTATACTTTCAGGGGGACAACGTCAACCTTTCTTTGCAAAAGCTGGATGAAAAGGGCAACCAGTAGTCAGTCATCTTTTGGACTACTCAGGTCATGAAGGAACAGAAGGAGTACACTTATAAAAAATTTACATAGATGTTTGTTCATCCAGAAATAGGTCTTCTAAGGAGAAAAATAGAACCAAGGATTAGTGAGGACATAAGAAAGGTGTTGCAGCTGTCATATCAAGTTCATACAGGGGTCTCATACCTCTACAAGAACTATACAGAAACAAGAACATTTGGATGTGAGCTTGCACCTTACAAGCTACCAAAATTCCTCCCAATGAGGATTTTTTTCTTTGGAGTACATAAGGGATATGATCAACATGAATTAAATCCACTTTGTTTCTGCCAAGAAAAAGTCCCAGTTTAAAATCCAAACATAGATTGGCCCTTTCATTTGCAACAATAGGGAAGCAAGGGAAGAAGTAGATAAGCACTTGAAGGAAATGAAGTTCAGCCTAAGCTTCACCTAGTCATATGATCCATTGGGAATCATTTATAAATTAAGGGTAGAAACCAAGTCTACTCCTTACTTTCACACATCCAGGTGAGAGATAGAAAGATACAAGAATTAATTAGAATGGGTTGAGAACATCCTATAAGAGGCAAAAGAACAACATGTCTGATCATCTATAGTGCAAAATCCTACCATGCAAGAGAAAACAACCAAGAGAAGCAGAGAGGAAGAGTCCCCTTTAGGGATTGAAATTTTCAATGAAGGATTTAAGATAATGTACAGAAAGAAGGCCAAGCTTAGTTCCAGACTAAGCCTTAGCAAAGTTTCAGAGAAGCAGACCATTATCACCACTAATGAGCCACTTGTTTCCTCATTAGTGGGTGATCAAACAACACAGTCTCCCACCACCTCCACAACTTCAGAAGAACAACAACAAATTATGCAGACATGAACATATACTTCAAGGGAAATATAGAAGAGTATAATATACATCTTCAAGGAGATAAAAGTCATGAATGAAGCCTTGAAGATTAACACCTACAACCAGTTCTGGAAGCAGACTACTGGTTCTCAAAGTAGGCTACTATCAACCTTTGATTTAGAAAAAGGAAAGATGAAAATGGCATTCCTCCAAGCACAAGTGCCCCAGCCCAAGGTAGCATCAAACTACAAGAAGACAACCTTTGAGTTTGATGTAAAAAATATACACCCCATTGACCAAATGGAGATGCATAAGAAGATTGGGGAAATGATATTTTCAACTGTCAATAACAATGCCATGAATTTATCAAAACTGCAGGTTACCTTAGAAAATGTCCAATTACAGTTGAATATGGAAAAGGTCTCTGCGCTTGCCAAAGACACCATGATTAAAACCCTGGAGGACTTGGTAATCAAATTGGGTTATGACCCTTCAAACATAAATGCTACAGAGGAACTTGTGAAGAAAAAGAATTTAGACATAGCAACATTAAGGAAAAAATTAAAAATGCCAGCTACAAAAGATACTATAGCCAAGGATATTGAAGAGGCAGAATTCAAAAGGGAGATATGATGAAGCTCATCATAGAACAGAGTGCGCAGCTCCAACAAATGGAGACAGAGATGGAGAAGCTGATTAAATAAAAGGACAAAGATGCTAAAAATACTGTTGTCCATTTAGAATCACTTCCTATCATAGCCATTTCTACAACCATATCTTCCACAACAAGTACAGGAGATGCTGCAGATCAGTTGGCTAATGAAGTACAAAACATGTCTCTTCAGATTGAAGAGATAAAAAAACTGCAAGATCAAGTGAAACTTCTAGAGGATCATCACCAGAAATATGAGATTTTTCATGCAGCAGAGCTTTAGAGAGCTCAAAATCAGATAGATACATGGAATAAGTCAGTAGCTAAGTCTTCTATTGTCTCTACCCTAGGTCAAGTTAAAGAAATCATCTGGAATAATATCATTTAAGAGATAGATGAAATCTGGCCATGTATCCAGATTATTTTTGAGAAGAAGGAACTCATGGAGAAAGTAAATCAGGCCATTGCCAATATCAATGCTCAACTGGGAGAAATGCCTGCTACAGCCAAGAACATCATAAAGTTCCTCAATTCTAAAAATAGATATGAGCTCGATGATCTAGGAGTGGATGATAGAATAGAAACCATCCTGGAGGTGAATAAAGTTCTCACAAAGAAGAACTTAGTTGTACAGCTAACAGAGAAGTGTCATGCTCTAGAGGTAGCAGTCAACAGTTTTTTCACAAGGATTGATGCATTGAACCAGAAAGGTCCGCCTTCACTATTTGTAATCAATGATAAATTAATGACCAGGGAAGACTACATGAAGAAGCTTTAGGACATTTCCAGGGATACAAATAAGTCCTCCAAAATCAAAGGTTTTATGATAGGCAGAGCATTTTACGAAGCCATTAACAAGATAAGTTTTATTCAACATGAGATAAAACATATTTTCATAGGTAAACACACATTTGCTCGGTATACTGAGGTAGATTAAATCTACCACAAGGTAACCAAGTTAATTGTTCCAGATGAAGAACGATGGGAAACGTCATGTGAATTTCAGGATTAAAGGACACATCAACTTCACCAGTGCAACACCTGAATAGTGGCCACTCAGCAACTGCTCTCCTTCATAACAGGGCCAGATGTTTACATTAATTCCTTTTGATCGAATTACTTCCGTTTCTGTTAGTTCTAAGTAATAATAGAATGCCGTGTCACTCAGGCATTTATTGTAATATTTTTGTAATTTTGTTTAAATAATTCATTTTGGCGAAGTATTCAGGGTTGAACCCTTGAACTAGTTATCACACAGATTTTTACTAAGCTGGAACATTTTTTAAATAATAAAAGATTATAGATTTTCCTCATATGGCATGTTTCTCAGTGAGTTGTTTTCATCTAGTTTTTCATTATGTTTTCTTGATATAAATTAATTCTTTTATAGTCATCTGATTTAAAATTTAATTGAATATCAGTTTCATTTTGAATCCGCTCTGAAGTTGTTATTTAAATAAGAGATTAATTTACTGAACTATCTATTATTGCAAATTGCTCTTTGAAGTTAAATTTCACTATATTTTTGTAAAAGTTTAATTATATTATGTTGATAAAGGAAACACTGTTTTCTTGATTTATGCTTATAAATGATTAAATAATCAGTTTGAATATTAAATAAGTTATACTTCTATAAATTCTTCTCATCCATCCACCTAAAATCAAAATAACCATGTGTATGTAAAGAACAACCTTTTATTTTTTTAAGAATCTTTCTAAGTTTAAAGCACTTGTTTATAAACAGTTCACTGGTCATCCAAATCATTAAAATCAACAAAACATTATAGATTCTTTGGCATAACCAATTGACCTTAGGTTATCTCAAAGGACAGTAGAGAGGAAAACTTGTAAATATTTTCTCTTCTTATAGATTCTTCACTTGACGAATTCCAAGACCTTTAGACCAATACTAATACCCTTCCAAGACAAATTCTGACATATCCTGATGATGTGCTTCTTTTTCCAAGTCAAACTCAGTCAAATCTCTTCCAGTAGAACAACTTCAACCCCCAACCTCAAAATTTTGGCCACTACTGTAGGTCTGAAATTTTTGGCCCCCAGCAACTACTACTACATCCACACGTGTGAGTGCAATTTAGCCTTCCAAGGCCTACCAAAAACTTCGCTTGCTTTTCTTCCTCATCTAGGGCTAGAAGGTGATGTAGTAGGCCCTTATTCCAATAACTTTGATCCTCTTTCAGCAAATAGAGAATTTCAACCTTGAAGCAACAAACACTAGCATTCCTTCTTTGCATGTGTGAGATAGAATTAGCTTAGAAACTTCTTCCCTTGTCCTCTTCATTCTTTGCTAGCCCTTTTCTTCTCTTCCTTCACTTGAATGAGATGTGAATTGAATGTGTCTCAAGGAGGTCAAGTTCCCTCCTTTATATATGCTTCTTAAGGTGGACATGGCTCCTCAAAATAGGTTGACTTCTCAGCTGTGAGGTCGACTTGGTATTGAAGGGTATTTTGACACTTTTAATTACAAAAATAATTTTATTTACAAGTTACAATGTGCTTGATGGGGTCTTCAACTTATGAAAATGACTCTTCTGACTTCTTGACCTAGTAAAAACCCTAGAAGCACTCAATGGGTGCTTGACCTCTAAAATAAAAGACCTTGAGCATGAAACCCATGCTCCAAAAATAACAATAATATTTTTTTCTTTCATTTTACAAATACAAGAATCAAAAGTACATTTCATATTTATGAAGATCGAACTTAGTTACACATTTTTCAACACTTCCTCTTAACTAGGGAGGTATTCATAAATGGTACATGGACATTCTCAATCTAAAGAGTTCTCATAATAAAAGTTAGATTGGTAACCCCTCTGTTTAGAATCATAACAACTAACATTGTCATATAGCAAGGCCTTGATTAACCTCTCTATCTCTCCACAAGATCAGAGCACAATGCTAGTGAGACCAATTATTTATAGAGACCATCATCATTATCTCTCAAGGCACATACCACAACCGAGTGTTCACAAAGTATGTCCTTATTAGAGTATTCTTATATTGGATAGCTAGTCCTCAAAGAATATTGGTCCTCAACTACTCTTATCTTAGATTCCCTACCTAATCCTCAAAGAGTATAGGATGCCAGATGTTTACCCAATCATCCAGTTTGTTTTCCCTAGTGAAGACAAGAATGATGTTTCTATCTCTCCCTCTCAACTAGGGAGGATATATCAACCAAACCATGCTTATCTCTCAAATATACAAACTTCTTATTAGGAATATATTTTTTCAATATGTCAGTGACTTGCTCATCGGTAGAGATATACTGTGGCTACAACACATTATCTTGCACTAGCTTCTAAATGTAGTGATAATTGTTTATATGCTTTGTCTTTCCATGAAACACTGGGTCTTCTTATACAATTAGTGTTATCACAATCTATCATTGTAGGGTCTGTTGGTCCTTCAAACAAGTCAGAGAAAAACTTCCTCAACCAGATCACTTCTATACTTACTTCACATGTTGCAATATATTCAGCCTCAACACTACTTAAGGCAACCGATTCTTGCTTTCTGTTCATCCATGAGATCATGGAGGATCCCAAACTAAAACATCTTCGTGTAGTGCTCATTCCATCGTACTCACTACATCCCTAATAATAATCTGTATATCCAATCAAGTGGGCATCATTCATCCTTTCTTATTTAAGGTAGTATTGGATTGTACCTTGTAGATATCTCAAAATGTGCTTGGTCGTTATCTAATGATCATGCTTCGGCTCAACTTGGAACTTACTCAGAACATTTACTGTGAAACATACATCTAGTCCAATATTCACCAAGTAAATCAGTGACACAATCAATTGTCTATACCTAGTCGGATCCACTGGGCTTGATACATAACTCAGTCTTTTCAAGTTTGTGATCATCGGGGTTGTCATTGGTTGTCATGTCAAACGTCTTCAACATCTCGATCACATACTTCCACTAACCTAGATAGATCTAATCAGGTCCATGCCATACTTCTAGCACCAAATAGTAGTGCATCAGCCCAAGATCCTTCATATTGAATTCTACTGCTATCTGCTTCTTGTATTCTTGGATTCAACCTTCCACACCTGTCAAGAGAAGATCATCCACATACAAAAAAATAATCATAGGCGCATCTTATACAACCTTGATGTAGAGATTTAGATCATCAAAACTCTTTTTGAAGCCGAATATTTGTAGGTATGCATCCATCCTAGCATACCATGCCCTTGGTGCTTACTTAAGACCATATAATTCCTTTTTCAACTTGCAAACATCAGCCTCTCTATCTTTCACTTCAAATCCTAAGGGTTGTTCTATATAGACTTATTTATCAATTGTATCATTCAGGAATGCAGTATTGACATACATTTGATGTATATTACATCCCATCAATGCTGCTGATCCAGGGTGGATATTGGTGGCCACCTGCCAAGTCCACCTGGACCCCCACCATTGTCTTTCTCAGCATTTTCAGTTTCCTTAATTGTAGCACAACTTACTATTTTTAGCAGTTTTTCGGGTCCTGAACTTCCGGAGCCGTTTTGAGGCCCTAAACGACGTTTTTTGGGGAATCCGGGGGCAACATGGGTCCATGGAATGGACCGATGTTGTCCGTTCCAACAATGGTAGTACTCGGATAGATATTTCTAACGAGCTATTGTATGCGTCAAACGAAGATCATATGCCAAAGTTACGACCCCGGGAAGTTGATGTACCAATTTACCCCAAACGGGGCCCACAGTTTGGCGTTTCATCTCCTAGGGTTAGGTTTTGGAATGTTAAGGGTTTTCCATTGTTTCTCAGCAATAAATAGGCCTTCGAGCCTCATTGTAACACAGTTCAGAGGCATGTAGCCATCACATCTCTTCTCAGAGATAAGCTACCATCGCCCTAGCTGGTTTATTTCCATTTCTGGTTGTAAGCATATTTCAGTATTTTCCATTAATGAAATGAAGTATTATTTCCGCTGCATCTTTGTGTATATGGTTATCTCTGTAATTTGTTGCATTCCTGTTTAAATCCGGATCAGTGGTATCAGAGCGGTCTTCTTTTTCTCTGTTTTTCTTTGCATGTCCCCAGCAAGGTCGGGATATAAGGAGTTAGGGCTTGAACTGGTTGAACCTTTGCAAGACCAGCCTCGCAAATCCCGACGGCCTCCCATGGCGGACGAGAAGAAAGACAAGGGGGCAGGAGATCCCATCAAAATCTTGCTCGAAGAAGCCCTCGAGCGACAACGAAACGCGATGATGGACAGCTTTGCCCAGATCCTTCAGCGGCTACCCAGAAGCGACGCATCGGCTTCCAGCAGCTACTCTGGAAACGCCACACCCTTTAAGGTACAAGTTAATTTTGAAATCCCCATATTCGAGGGTCAGATAGACGCAGATGCCGTAGATAAATGGTTAAATCTGCTAGAGGATTATTTTTCTGTTCATGAATTTTCGAGTCTGGAAAAGATTGTTTTTGCTCTTCTCAAAGCAGCCCCCCACGTCAAGGACTGGTGGGAAACCTACTGCGAGCAGAAGGATGAAAGTACTGGCTCACTATTTTCAGCCGCACCCACCTGGTATTCGTTCCGGGATGCCGTCAAGGAGCAGTACTACCCTGTTGGAAGCTATGAGGATGAATACATAAAGTGGACCACGCTGCGGCAGGGAAGGGACCAAGACGTGCTGGAGTTCATCAATCTTTTCCATACCCTTCACACAAAGTTGGGTATCAAGGATTCGGAGCAACATTTGATACTCAAATACCGTGGCTGCCTGCACAAGTACATCTAGGAAGAAATACAATTCCTAAACATCCCCTCGCTCGGCGCAGCATACTGATATGCCGTCAAGGTCGAGCATAAGTTTAAACAAAAGAAGCGAGACTTTGGATCTGCGAATCCAAAGCAGGGGAAAGGTGCCCCGAAACCACAGAACAAAGGACAAAGCCAAGGCGGGACAGCCCAAGACAACCAGCCGAAGCTGCAAGCAAAGAACAACGCCGCGAAGCCGAGAAAGGACACTGGAAAATGGTGCGAGTTCCATAAGAGCTCCACTCACAACACAAGTGAGTGTCGGGCCAAGCAGTCACTGGTGGCTGAGCTAAAGGTTGCAGAATCAGATGCATGTTCCGACTCTGAGTCAGAACCTGATAAGGGGTATGAAAAAGGGAAGCAGATCATTGATGCGGATCCCAGCGCCACTGTTGCTACCGCAAAGATCCAGAAAAATGAACCCGAAGATCCAGAGGAGGAGGAGCGTCTCTTCCACTCTCAGATGTGGGTAAAGGGCTCCCCGATACAGTTCATTGTTGATAGCGGGAGTCAAAAGAACCTCATTTCGGCAGAGGTCGTGAAGCGGTTGGGTTTACCGACCACAGCACATCCACAACCATACACCATTGGGTGGCGTCACCAAGGACGAGATCTTCGCGTGAGCTAGCAGTTTCTCCTTCCATACAACATCAAGCCCTTCACGGATGAGGTATTGTGTGACATTGCTCCCCTTGAAGTTTGTGATGTATTACTAGGACAACCATACTTGTGGAAGCGACATGCTGTGTATGAATCAAGGCCCCGTGCTGTTATTATTACATTGGGAAATAAGTTGTTCAGGATACCAGAGGTAGCACCACCTGCCGCCATCTCTTTGATTACTGCAAAACAATGCAGTAAGATCATTTCCAAAACCAGGAAATTTGTTTTCCTGATGATACGCCCTCAAGGAAAGAAGAAGACAGTGGCCGCGGCCTCCAGACGGGGTCCCTCTGCACGACAACTATAGATGGACAAGATTGTGGAGGAGTACGAGGACATCTTCACCTCCTCGGCAGGGGTTCCTATGCACTGTCAAGTCAAGCACTCCATCGATCTGACCCCAGGTGCGCCGCTACCCAATGGACCAATTTATCGGCGCTCCGTTCTGGAGAACAATGAAATCAAGAGGTAGATTCAGGAGCTCCTGCAGAAAGGTCACATCCGTCCGAGTTCATCGCCCCGTGGGAGCCCGATCGTGTTGGTACAGAAGAAGGATGGGACGTGGAGACTCTGTATTGACTATCAGGCGCTGAACAAGATCACTGTCCGTAATAGGTACCCGATCCCGCGGATTGATGACCTCCTAGACCAACTAAAGGGGGCGAAATATTTCAGCAAGATCGATCTGAAGTCAGGATATCACCAGGTACCAATCGAACCCTCTGATGTGTGGAAGACTGCCTTCAAATCCAAGGAGGGCCTCTTCGAATGGTTGGTCATGCCTTTCGGATTGACGAATGCTCCTGCAACCTTTATGAGGCTAATGGATGACATCTTGCGGCCATTCACCAACTCCTTTGTAGTAGTATACTTGGATGACATTCTGATCTTCAGCCAGAGTTGGGAAGAGCACCTCCACCACATCCGATAGGTTCTCCAAACACTGCGGCAACACAAGCTATGTGCCAATTTGGAGAAATGCACTTTTGGCATGACCCAGGTTCAGTATCTGGGATACATCATTGATGAACAGGGGGTGCAGGTCGATCCAGCCAAGATCCAAGTCATTCGGGATTGGCCCTCTCCAACCACTCTAACAGAGCTCCGCAGCTTTCTAGGTCTTGCCAACTTCTACCGCAGGTTTGTGTTGGGGTTTTCTCATATTTCTTGGCCCTTGAGTCAGGTCACCAAGGGAGGGGCGAAAGCAAAATTCTTTTGGTCTGAATCTCAACAGAAGGCATTCATGGAGTTGAAGGATCGCCTCTGCACGGCACCAGTGCTCGCGTTACCAGATTTACAACAACCATTTGAGGTCGAGACAGATGCCTCTGACTATGCTATTGGGGAAGTCCTTACTCAACATGGACATCCAGTGGCATATCACAGTGAAACACTTTCAGACACAGTCCCGAAGTACCCCACTTATGATAAAGAGATGTATTCCATTGTACAGGCCTGCCGACAATGGAAGCATTACATTTTGGGGAAGGAAACAGTCATCCACACAGACCACCGACCCCTGCAGTTCATACAGACCCAAGGGAAATTGCAGAATGATCGCCATCAGAAGTGGTCTACATACCTGCAACAGTTCCACTTGAATATCAAGTATAAGAAGGGCAGCACCAATAATGTTGCAGATTGTCTCAGTCGACCACCGATCATGGCGCTAACCACCGTGCTCAACTCTTGTGGGCACGAGACTTCTGATTGGCCACTTCTCTACAAAAGCGACCCAGAATTCGGCCACACATACCAGACACTCTTGGAGGGTCGGCGTGTTGCAGATTTTCACCTCCAGGATGCCCTATTATGCCACCTCGGTCACCTTTGTGTTCCTTCAAGTGAGCGTGCCAAGATGATTTGGGAAGCACACTACAGTCGGGCTGCTGGGCATTTCGGGGTCGAGAAAACAGTGGCAGCACTGCAAAATTATTTCTATTGGCCGAATCTTCGAAAGGATGTTGGGAAGTACATCAGATCATGTACTGCCTGTGCCATTGCCAAACCGACCATTAAGAAGCACGACCTCTATACCCCGTTGCCTACCCCTAGTCGACCTTGGGAATCCATCTCCATGGATTACATGTCAGGCCTTCCTTCCACTAAGCATGGAAATGACTGTGTTTTTGTGGTCGTCGACAGGTTCTCGAATATGGCCATTATGGTGGCCTGCAAGAAGAATATCACAGCAGAAGCCACTGCTAAACTCTTCTTTGAACGAGTGTGGGTGCACTTTGGGATCCCACAGTCTATCATCTCAGATCGGGACAGTCGGTTTCTCAGCACATTTTGGTCCAGTCTCTGGTCAATGCTGGACACCAAACTCACGAAGTCCACAACCTTCCATCCTCAAACTGATGGCCAGACAGAGGTTGTCAATAGGATGATTGTGCACATTCTGCGCATGTATAACTCAAAGCATCCACGCACATGGGACGAGAGCCTCCCCTATGTTCAGCACAGCTACAACCGAGCTCTTCACAGCTCCACTGACCCATAGCCTTGACACATATTCGCCAACAGGTCCATGACATTCTGGAGAAATCAAATGCCAAGTACAAGCAGCGACATGATCAACATCGGGTGCCACACAAGTTTCAGGTGGGCGACAAAGTCTGGTTGCATTTGCAAAAGGAACGCCTTACTGGAGCCTATCGGAAATTGAGACCACTCCGATATGGTCCTTACACCATTACTAAGGCTATGGGAGACAATGCATTTGAGCTCAGCATTCCCCCATTCCTTGGCCTGCACCCAGTGTTCAATGTGGACCGCCTTCGGCCATATTTTCCACCATTGCTAGACACATCCGACATTGCAGAACAGCTCAAACCCACAGAATTAAATCCAGATTGCATGGAACAAGCTGCAACTGATCGGATCATGGACACACAGATCAAGAACACTTGCCAACAGAATATCCAACTGTATCGAGTTGTCAAAGCAGGCCAACTCCTTCAGCAGGGCAAGTGGCTCATCAGGGAACAAGTTCAGCAAAAGTTTCCTCATCTCATGGAGGAGCTCAACGCAATGGGGACCATTGCTTCCTAAGGGGGGAGGAATGATCCAGGTGGATATTGGTGGCCACCTGCCAAGTCCACCTGGACCCCCACCATTGTCTTTCTCAGCATTTTCAGTTTCCTTAATTGTAGCACAACTTACTATTTTTAGCAGTTTTTCGGGTCCTGAACTTCCGGAGCCGTTTTGAGGCCCTAAACGATGCCTGTTCCAACAATGGTAGTACTCGGATAGATCTTTCTAACGAGCTATTGTATGCGTCAAACGGAGATCATATTCCAAAGTTACGACCCCGGGAAGTTGATGTACCAATTTACCCCAAACGGGGCCCACAGTTTGGCGTTTCGTCTCCTAGGGTTAGGTTTTGGAATGTTAAGGGTTTTCCATTGTTTCTCAACAATAAATAGGCCTTCGAGCCTCATTGTAACACAGTTCAGAGGCATGTAGCCATCACATCTCTTCTCAGAGATAAGCTACCATCGCCCTAGCTGGTTTATTTCCATTTCTGGTTGTAAGCATATTTCAGTATTTTCCATTAATGAAATGAAGTATTATTTCCGCTGCATCTTTGTGTATATGGTTATCTCTGTAATTTGTTGCGTTCCTGTTTAAATCCAAATCAGCTGCCAAAGAGAACAATGAATGTATAGCTGTATACATTGATGTTGGAGCAAATGTCTCTTCACAAATTATGCCTTCTTGTTGAGAGAAGCCCCTAGCCACAAATTTTGTCTTATACTTGTTAATACTTCCATTTTCCATATGTTTAATCTTGTAAATTGCTCTGAACTTAAACAAGAATGCAACAAATTACACATAACCATAAATATAGAAATGCAACAGAAATAACACTTCATTTCGTTAATATAAGAATATTGAAATATGCTTACAAGAAGAATGGAAATAAACTAGCTCGGATGATGGTAGCTTATCTCTGAGAATAGATGTGGTGGCTACATGCCTTTGAATTGTGTTACAATGAGGCTTAATTATTATTGAAAAACAATGGAAAACCCTAAACATCCAAAAACCTAACCCTAGGAGATGAAGCACCAAAATCATGGGCCCCGTTTGGGTAAATTGATACATCAACTTCTCGGGGTTGTAACTTTGGCATACGATCTCTATTTGGCTATCATAATACCTCTTTTCGAAGATCTCGAAGAGGAGGCTGAAAAGATGCTAGTAAGCTAGATTGAAAAAATTTTGGTCTCTCCATTTCACCAAAAATGTTGTTTAGGGCCTCAAAATGGCTCTAGAAGTTCAAGACCCAAAAAACTACCAAAAATAATAAATTGTGCTACAATTAAGGAAATCGAAAAACTAAAAGAGATGGTGTTGGGGGTCCAAGTGGAATATGCGGGTGGCCACCAATATCCACTTGGATCATTGCCCCCCCCCCCCTAGGAAGCAATGGTCCCCATTGCGTTAAGTGCCTCCATGAGATGAGGAAACTTCTGTTGAGCTTGGTCCCTATTGAGCCACTTGCCTTGGTGAAGGAGTTGGCTAGCTTTGGCAACCCAATATAGTTGGATTTTCTACTGGTGAGTGTTCTTGATCTGTGTGTCCATGATCTGATCGATTGTGGCTTGTTCCATGTAGAACAATGTAAACTTTGAAACGGGAACTGTAAACTGAAAACGAGAACTCTAGCCAAAAAACCCCTTAAAAACATAAAAAACAGTGCTAAAAACAAAAAGTGTTGATGCTGGAATAACACTTCTTTTTTCTAGGGTAAATTTTGAGCGTGTTTTAAAAATGGCGGTGAAAACCAATTTTTTATGCAAAAATTGTCCCAAAAATGCCCTCAAAACAAAAAGTGTTAACGTTGGAATAACACTTTTCTTTTTCCCTTTTTTTTTCAAGGTAATATTTCAACATTTCGAAATAATAGCATAAAATATTTTATCATGACCCTGAAAAAGATTAAAATTTCAAACAAATAATGAAGACATAAAATAAAATTAAAAATAAAAAGATTAAAACAATGAAAAAACACAAAACAATTTTTTTTTTAAAGGTAACAAAACATAAATTCAAGCATATACTAAAAAAAGAACATAAAAAAAAAAAAAACAAAAAAAAAAAAATCAATCATAAAAATGTCAAAAAAAACTAAATTAAAAAAACTAAAAAACAGTTAAAAATTATAAACAAATAAATAATAAAAAAAACATATTTAAAAAAATGGGAAAAAAAATAATAATAAAAAATATCAAAAATCTGTAAACAATAAAAAACATTGTCAAAGGAAAAGAAAAGAAACTATATATATATATATATGGAAAAAAAAAAAAAATTATATAAACTATAAAATTTAGGTAAAAATAAAAAAAATAAAATTAAAAAACATTATCAAAAAACTAAAAAAAAAATGAAAATTAAAAACAAACTAAATTTAATAAAAACATAGAAAATTAACAAAAATAAAAATAAAAACTATTAAAACAAACTAGATTTAAAAAAAAAAAAAAACATAGAAAATCCACAAAATTAAAAATAAAAAACTAGCAAAATTAACATTATAAACATTTAAAAAAAACTAAAAAAATAACAATACACTGAAATTAAAACAAAAAAAACCAAAAAATTTAAAAAAATTTAAAAATATGTCTTTTCAAATTTAAAAAAAAAAACCAAAAAATTTAAAATTTTTAAAGAAACATTTATTTCTCTATTTAAAAAAAAGAAAATTAATTTTTTTAATACATATCGTTTTTTTAATTAAAAATAGTATATATTAATTTTTTTTTTTTTAAAATTAATTCATAAACCAATTTGAGCTTTTTATTATTATTTTAAAAAAACAACGATTGAAAAATTTATTTAGAAAAAAAAAAAACAAAAAAAAAATTAAAAAGAAAAATTGATTTTCGAAAACAAAAATTTATTTTTAAAAACAAAAATTTATTATTATTTTTTTAAATTATTAAATTTTTTTTTTTTTTTTTGCCCCTCGGGCGGCCCGCGGCGGCGCGGCCTAGGGCGGAGGGCCTGCACCCTGGGCCGCGCCGCCGCGGGCCGCCCGAGGGGCAAAAGTTTTTTTTTTTTCAATAATTAAAAAAAAATAATAATAAATTGTTGTTTTTAAAAATAAATTTTTGTTTTCGAAAATAAATTTTTGTTTTTAATTTAATTTAATTTTTTTTTTTTTTAAATAAGTTTTTTAATTTCTGTTTTTTAATAAATATTAAAATAAACAACAAAAATCGTGTTAAAAAAAATAATTTAATAATTGTTTTTTTTTTTAAATAATAAAAAAAACAAATTTGTTTATAAATATGAAATTTGTATAAAATTTTTTATATTTTTTTTGGCATGTTTTAAATAAAAGAAAGGTAAGTTCAAAAAATTTTAAATTTTCTTCAATTTTTTTTTTGTGTGTGTTTAATCAATTTTGTTTTTTATTTTTTAAATAGAAAATACATAATTCTTGGAAATTTTAATTTTTAATTTTAAATACATGCTTTTTTAATTTTTTTTGTTTTTTTTAAACATATATTTCTAAAATTTCTAAATTTTTATGGTTTTTTTTTGTAAATTTCAGTGTATTTTTATTTTTTTAGTTTTTTTTTTTAAATATTTTTAATGTTAATTTTACTAGTTTTTTATTTTTATTTTTGTTAATTTTCTATTTTTTTTTTTTAAATCTAGTTTGTTTTCATTTATTTTTTATTTTTTTCTTCTTGTTTTTATTAATGTTTTTTTATTTTTTCTATTTTGACTTACTTAATTTTATATATATATATATATATATATATATATATATATATATATATTTTAAGTTATGTTTTTTTTTTTTTTTGCCAAATTCTTTTATAGTTTATGAAATAATTTTTTTTTTATTAACATTTTTTTTTTGGCTTATTATATATATATATATATATATTTATATGACTTTCTTGAAGTAATCAACATTTAAAAAAATAAAAATAAAACAACTTAAAAATTCTTTAAGTAATCATAATTAAAAAAAAAAAAATGGACATAATAAATTTTAAAGTGTGAAAAATAAGTCCTCTAAGAAAAAAAGTATGATGTATAACGACGTTTCAAAATCAACATAAAAATCACTAACATTTAAAAACGAATATTTATATTTGATACATGAGAATATTTAAATTGTCAAAAATATGCTCCAAAAAATAATTATTGTATTCTGCATCACCACTTTTTAAAATCGGGTCATGTTTTTACCACCTCTATGAAACGGGTAATCATATCGGTTATTTAAGGTTATTTAAAGTGCCAAAAACTATGTTCTAAAAAAAATATGTGTATTCTGCATCGCCCCTTTTTAAAATCGAGTCATGTTTTTACTACCTCTATGAAACAGGTAATCGTATCGGTTATTTAAGGTTATTTAAAGTGCCAAAAACTATGTTCTAAAAAAAATATGTGTATTCTGCACCGCCCCTTTTTAAAATCGAGTCATGTTTTTACTACCTCTATGAAACGGGTAATCGTATCGGTTAGTTAAAGTGCCAAAAACTATGTTCTAAAAAAAATATGTGTATTCTGCATCGCCCCTTTTCAAAATCGGGTCAATTTTTTGCTATCTCTATGAAATGGGTAACAGTATCAGTTCCCGTTTCAAAGTTTACATTGTTGTAGTCTGGGTTTAGGCCATTTGGTGTGAAATGTTCTGCAATGTTAGATGTGTCTAGAAATGGTGGAAAGTATGGCCAAAGGTGGTTTACATTGAACATTGAGTGCATAACAAGGAACAATGGAATGCTAATCATGAAGGCATTGTCCCCTACAACCTTGGTGATGGTGTATGACCCATATTGGTGTGGGTGAATCTTGCTGTGGGGTACAATGAGGCGCTCATTCTACAAATGTAGCCAAACTTTGTCGCCCACCTGGAACTTGTGCGACACCTGATGCTGATCATGGCACTACTTGTACTTAGGATTGGATCTATCCAGTATATCATGGACCTGCTAGCGTATGTGCTAAATGCACCAATGAAGTTGTTAGCCCTGTCGGCTTCGAACTAGACATGAGCCGAATCTGCCTGAGTGGCTGCAAATGGTATGGCCACATCAATGGGACATAATGGTTGAAATCCTAGCCCTGCTTGAAAGGGGATGTGGCCTGTCGAGCTGTGGAGAGCTCTATTGTAGATATGCTGGACATAAAGGAGTCTTTCATCCCATGTGCGTGGATGCTTCGAGTTGTACATGCACATAATGTGTACGATCATCTTGTTGATGACTTTTGTTTGGCCATCAGTTTGGGGATGGAAAGCCATGGACTTAGTGATTTTGGTATCCAACATTGACCAGAGACTTGACCAAAATGAACTTAGGAATTTGCTATCCTCATAAGAGACAATGGACTGTGGGATCCCAAAGTGTACCCACACTCGCTCAAATAAGAGCTTAGTAGTGGCCTCCGTTGTGATAATCTTCTTGCAGACTGCCATAATGGCCATCGTAGATAATCTGTCCACAACCACAAAAACACAGTCATTGTTGTGCTTAGTCGAAGGAAGGCCCGACATGTAATCCATGGAGATTGATTCCCAAGGTCGACTAGGAGTAGGTAGAGGAGTATATAGGCCTTGCTTCTTGATGGTTGGTTTGGAAATGGTGCAGGTAGTGACGGATTTAATGTACCTCCCAACATCCTTACGAAGGTTGGCCAAAAAAAGTACTTCTACAATAATGCCATTGTTTATTCTACTACGAAATGTCCAGCAACCCGATTGTAGTGCACCTCCCAAGTCATCTTGGCACACTCGCTTGAACAAACACAGATGTGTCCAAGGTGGCATAACAGTGCATCCTATAGGTAAAAATGTTCAATTTGCTTACCTTCCTGGTGTGTCTGGTATGTGCTGCAGAATTCTGGATCGCTCATGTAAAGATGCGGGTACCCCGAAGTCTTGTGCCTATAGGAGTCGAGCACAGTGATCAGCGCCATGAATGGGGGTCGGATGAGGTAGTCTGCAACATTATTGGTGTTTCCCTTCTTGTACTTAATGTTCAAATGGATTTTTTGTAGGTATGTGGAACATTTCTAATGGCGATCATTCTGCAACTTCTCTTGTGTCTATATGAATTGCAGGGGTCGGTGGTTTGTGGTTGACCGTTTCCTTCCCCAGAATGTAATGCTTCCATTGACGATAGGCCTACACAATGGAATACATTTATTTGTCATAATTGGGATACTTTCAGACTATGTGTGAAAGTGTCTTACTATGGTAAGCCACTGGATGCCCCTGCTGAGTAAGAACTACACCAATATCATAGTCGGAGGCATCTATCTCAGTATCAAATGGTTGCTACAGGTCTAGTAGTGTGAGCACTAGTGTAGAGAAGAGTCGATGATTCAACTTGGAAAATGCCTTTTGTTGGGTTTCAAACCAAAAAAACTTTTCTTTTGCTCCGACCTTGGTGACTTGACTTAAAGGCCAAGTGATATGAGAGAACCCCAACACGAACCTGCGATAGAAATTGGCAAGACCCAGAAATATACGGAGCTCTGTTACAGTGGTTGGGGCTAGCCAATCCCAAATGACTTGTATCTTGGCTAGGTCCACATGCACACCCTACTCATTAATGATGTACCCCAGATATTGTACCTGGGTCATGCCAAAAGTGCATTTCTCCAAATTGGCACATAACTTGTGTTGCTGTGGGGCTTGAAGGACTTGTCAAATATGGCAGAAGTTCTCTTCCCAACTCTAGCTGAAGATCAAGATGTCATCTAAATACACCACCACGAATGTATTATTGAAGAGTCGCAAGATGTCTTCCATCAATATCATGAAGATTGCATGGGCTTTCATCAAATCGAAAGGCATGACCAACCATTCAAAAAGGTCCTCAATGGATTTAAAGGAAGTCTTTCAGACATCAAAGGGTTTGATGGGCACCTGGTGATAACTGGACTTCAAGTCAATCTTGCTGAAATATATGCCCCCCCTTGAGTTGGTCCAGAAGGTCATCAATCCATGGGATTGGGTACCTATTCTAGACAGTGATCTTGTTCAGTGCCGGTAGTCAATAAAAAGTCTCCAGGTCATGTCGTTCTTCTATACCAATACAATCGGGCTCCCACAGGGTGATGAGCTTGGCTTGATGTGCCCTTTCTACAATAGCTCCTGAATCTGCATCTTGATCTCATCGTTCTCAAGAATAGAGCGTCGATAGGTCAGTCCATTAGGTAGCGGCATGCCCGGGGTCATATCGATAGAGTGCTTGACCTAACAGTGCAAAGTTACCCTTGTAGGTGAGGCGAAAATGTCCTTGTACTCCCCCACGACTTTGTCCATTTGCTGCTGCTATGCAGAAGAGCCCTATTTGGAAGTTATGGCCACAACATTCTTCTTACCCTAAGGGCGAATCACAGGGAAAACAAATTTCCTAGTCTGGGAAATGATCTTACTGCATTTCTTTGCATTGATCAAAGAGATTGCAGTAGGTGGGGCTACCTCCAGTATCCTATACAGCTTATTGCCCAAGATAATAATCATAGAGCAGGGTATAGACTCATATAAAACATGCTGCTTCTACAAGTATGGTTGTCCTAATAATACATCACAAACTTCAAGAGAGAAACATCACACAGTACTTCATCCATGAAGGGTTTGATGCTGTAGGGAAGATAACACTATTGTACAACGCGGAGATCTCATCCTTGGTGAAACCACCTGATGGTTCACGGTTGAGGATGTGATGTCTTCGGTAAGCCCAACCGCTTCACGACCTCTACTGAAATGAGGTTATTTTGGCTCCCACTATTGACAATGAACTGCAGTGGAGAACTTTTCACCCACATCTATGACTAGAAGAGGCATTCCCCCTCCTTTGTATCTTCAGTCTCATTCTTCTAGATTTTGGTGGTTGCCACGGTGGCACTAGGCTCTGCATCAATGATATGCTTCCCTTTTTATTCCCCTTGTTAGGTTTTGATTTAGAGTCAGAACATGTGTCTGATTCAGAATTCTTCAGCTTGGACACCAGTGATTGCTTGGACCGACACTCACTTGTGTTGTGAGTGGAGCTCTTATGGAACTCACACCATTTTCTTGTGTCCTTCTCCGTGTTCGTGTTGTTGTTCTTTGCTTGTGGCTTTAGCGGGTTGTCCCAGGTGGCCCCACCTTGGATTTGGTCTTTGCTCTATGGTTTGGGGGCGCCTTTTCCTTGGTTCAGATTCGTAGATCCAAAGTATCGCTTCTTTTGTTTAAACTTCTGCTTAATCTTCACAGTGTATCGATATGTTGTGTCAAGCGAGGATATGTCTAGGAATTCCATCTCATCTTGGATGTACTTGTGTGGATAGTCGCGGTACTTGAGTACAAATATCGCTCAAAATCCTTGATACCCAACTTTGTTCATATGGTATGGAAAACATTTGTGAACTCCGACGCATCTTGGTCTCTTCCCTGTCGTAGCGTGTTCCACTTTATGTATTTATCTTCATAGCTCCCAATAGGGTAATATTGTTCCTTGATGGCATCTCAGAAAGAATCCCAAGTGGGTGTGGTTGAAAACAGCGAGGATTCCCTCTCATCCTTTTGTTCGCAGTAGGTTTCCCACTAGTCCTTGATGCATGGGGTGACTTTGAGAAGTGCAAAAGTAATATTTTCCCGATTGGAAAAGTCATGAACTAAAAAATATCCTTCCAATAGATTTAACCATTTATCTATGGTGTCTGCATCTATCTAGCCCTCAAATATGGGAATATCGAAGTCAAATTGTACCTTAAAAGGAGTGGTGCTTCCAAAGTGGCTGTTGGATGAAGATGTGTCGCATGTGGGTATCTGTTGAAGGATCTAGGCAAAGTTATCCATCATCGTGTTCCTCTGTCGCTCGAGGGCTTCCTCAAGCAATATTTTGAAAGGATCTCCTGGCCCCTCATAGTTATTTTCTTCTATCATAGGAGGCCGTCAGGGTTTGCGAGGCTAGTCTTGCAAAGGTTCAACCAGATCGAGCCCTAAATCCTTATACCTTGACCTCGTTGGGGACATGCAAAGAAAAACAGAGAAAGAGCAGATCGCTGTGATACCTATTGTAACATTAATTTTTTTGATAAGGTAGATGTTTTCATAAAAACATATGTTGAGAAAAAGGGATATAAAAAAGAAAAGAAAAATATAAAATATAAAAAAATGATGATGAGGAAAGAGAAAAAAATAGAAAGAAAAAAAATAAAAACAAAGAAAATAGAAAAATATATCAAAAAGTCCCAAATATAGCACGCTAGCCAAAATGTCGCGTTCAAATAAATTAATTGTGCTTAATTAACGATTAAACATGGTTATATGTAAATAGAGTTTTATACTATAAAAAGTGTAACAACGAGACTCTTTGTTTTTTATGAAATATGTAATCAAGTTTAAATAGTGTGATTTGTAAGTGCTCACAGATCAACGACGCTTATTCCACTCTGCACCCACCGATCCCATCGAAAGTTTAACTGATGGGGGGCGGGTGTGGAAAAGTGGTCTCCTCTCATACCACCTTCGCCACGTGCCGCTCTCACATACACTCCGCACCCCCCCACTCCAAAACCATAAACCACTGCCTTCTCCCTCTAGAAACCAATTTTCCCATCCAAAAGGTCGTTGCGCCCTTTCCCTCCATTTTCTAATAAAACTCTTATTTTTCCAAGATTCAACTCACCATTTGACAATCATTTTCCTATTAAAATTGTTATGTTATACATTAATAATCCCCCTTCATGCGATTTAACGATAAGTCACAATTGTCACATAAATCACTGCCTTATAACATTACTTGTGTTTTATTCCAGGTTATTGGATCTTGTATTTCCTCGCTACTCGGTCAGGTCACAAACAAAGTACTGCTGCCAGTTACAAAGCTAAACCATCGCTGGAGCAACCAGTGAAACCCAAAGATTATTCCAGCCATCAGTTAACGAGGAAATCATTCATCTCCAGGTAATTTCAGTCATTTCCCAATTATTTTATTTCATTCATGACTTTCAAAAAGAAATAAAAAACCTCAGAGAACCATATGATTCCTTCCACTATTGATCTAGACCATCAACCATTAGTTGAACAACTATATAGGGTTTCTGAAACCATTTGTGAATTAGATCTTTATGAAATTCATAATTGGTTAAAACAGAAGTTTTTAGACATGAGTGATGAATTAAACCTCTAGCACTCCTCTTTACCTCAGTTCATCATGCCACAAACCCATTATTTCCCAGATTTTGTCTCATGGTGTCATATTAGGTATGTTTCTAGTCAAAGAGCAGTAGTTTCCAAGAATAATGAAGTTCTATTTACCATCACTACTGAATCAAATAATAAGATGTTATAGATTCAAAACCCTGAGCCTTTGCATCCATTTTCTCCAGAATCCCTCATGGATATTTATAAAAATCTTGACTTTCCTCAAAGAGCCAAGATTTTTGAAACTTTTCTGCCATAAAATATTCAATTTCCTAAGACCAATCCACCATATGAAGCATCTATTTTTCCATAAATGACCCAACAAATTATATCCATTCTTTCATGCATGTTAGGTTATTATTCTAATCAGTGGGTCGATGAGGTCCTCATAGGTTTCCTGTCGATTTTCTCAGTCGATGAAAAGCCATCTCTAATTTTCAATTTTAGTGAATTCTTAGCAGAATCAATTCATGATCACTTCATGAAGTCTTCTATAGAAGGAGTGTTCAAATATGCCTCCTTTTTAGTATATTTGTTCATTTTTTATCAGTTAGAGAGGTTTTCCTTTCCCCTACAAAAGATGGACAACCAAGGAGATCCAAAATCAGTGATCTATTAGTATCCCTTGGTGAGGAAGAACACCATTGAATTCACATTCAGTGACTTTTAAAATCAAATTTATATGCTGTTTATTGTTTACTAAACAGTGATGCAAAACCAAGGATTGGGCTACAGATAAGAAAATTCCTACATCGCAGTGAACAAAATAGATCAGGAGATTGGTATTTATACCAAAATTATAAGGATATTAGGATCTATGGATGTGAATTACCTCCATACAGATTACCCAAGTTTGTTCCTATCCAAATTTTTTCAATGGAATACATAAGACAGATGAGCAACATGGATCGACTTCATTTTCCAGTAGCAAAGAAGAAGGCTTAATTTAAGATTAAGACTGAAGTAGGACCTTTTATTTGTAATGCTAGATCAACAGGGAAGGAAGCATAAAATCTTTTAGAGCATAAGAATTTAAAAATAAGATTCACTTGGTCATATGATCCCCTAGGAGTTATTTCATAGTTAAGGGTAGAGAAAAAAGCTACCCCATATGCTCACACCCCTAGGCCGGAGATAGAGAAATATATGAACCAGGATGAATGTCAAGAGAATACACCTCAAGAGGCAGAAGAGAAGGTTATATCATCTACAACATCACATACTCCTATACCAGAAGAAAAGCAGGACAAATACCAAGGGAGAGTGCTTCCCTTTTGGTAACAAAAATTTCAGCTAAAGAGTTCAAAATATATAGTAAAAGGAAGAAGACAACCAATATAGGTAAGACACAACAAGAAAATATTTCACAACAACACCCAATTGTCATGATAGACTCCTTTGTGCCATTATCTCCTAGGATAGAAGAGATGACTATAGGATCTCCTATGTCTTTAGCCAGTGCAAATGTTTCTTCATCTCAGATAGGAGAAATGTAGCAAACTAAGAAAGCACAGAGTATTTTTGCAGTCTACAGGGAAATCAAGAAGAAAAATGAGGCTTTGAAGTCTTCCACTTATTTATAGTTTTTGAATCAAACCTCAACTTTACAACACAGGTTACTTTCTGCCTTCGACACTTAGAAGGGAAAGATGCAAATAGCTTTCCTGGAACCTGTTGATGGTGCTAGACCCACCAACATTCAAGGGATGACCCCAATATGAAGTCCCAACTAGACCGCACACCATTTGGTGTGGGAGTCCCATTCGGTATGATGACCCCGTTTCCATTATCTTAAAGATTTGCCTCAAATCTTACTTGTCAGCAAATGAGAGTGGTCTGCTTTGTCTTTCGAGAAGTGAGGTTTGCATGCCTGGTGATTGTAAGTGTCACTTGTGTCAATGTTTCTTTCACTGTAGAGGGAGAGGGTGGGAGTGAGTCCCAAGTCGGTTGAGAGTAGTCCCAACTCTGTTAGAAACACACAACACAACAGGACATGCACAACTTCCAGTGGAACAGTCCACACGGATGTAGAAGTCACAACACACAAGGTAAGATAACACGTATAACACTCAACGGATTAGTCTGCGTGAGTACAATGATTGTTATAGAAAGTTTTATGTGAAAGGTCTGTCTGATATCCAAGAGAGTAGTCTACAAGTGCGAGACAATGCTAACAACATATACAACACATTTTCATTAACATATATGTATTCCAACAAGTGAATTAGTTCAAGTGTTAAACACAGGTTAAAGCAACATGCATTACAAGTGTTAAAGATTAGTCTTACAATAGTTACAATACATGTGGGAAAATGTGCTGGCCTGTTAGCAAGCTTCTGAATTATGTGAAATTTCCAAGACACATCGTTACACCATACATCACTAACCCCGCTTGTGGGCCGTTGGAGCCACTACTTATTCCTCAAAGAAAAGATTACAGAATCTCAAGGCTATGCGAGAGGAGCTGAGGTGAAAAGTATTTTCCATGTACAAATGAGGGGGTATTTATAGCTAAGGGTGAAACTTCCTCTTGTGGTTGTTCAACTACCCTCATGATTGTTTTACTTCCATGACTTTTATACTTTACATGACTCTTCGTACAACAAGTGGGCCTCTTGGACTTCCAGGTTACATTACATTGATTGACAGTATGGTCCACAGTAGAGATGTGGACAACATGACTCATGACATGACTCAACATGACAGTTTTGGTACATTCATGTTGCTGCTGGTGTGCATGTCGAGTTGCAATGTTGCTGGGTGATGGATGTCCTCATGGTGTTGTTAACGGGAAAAGTGTCTACTCAGAACGACCCTATCCCACTAAGGTGTGATAGTGACCTTAGAAACAAACAGAGAAAACTACTTTCGTATTCTTCTTTATGAACTATAAACGAAGAGGAATAGGATGAACCAACCTGTGTCTTGCGCTAGTCCTTTGATCCAATCTCTGTCCTCTTTGACAGCTTCCGGCTACCTGCTCCCTTACTTGCTCAGCTTCACCAAGTTCCTGTAAGATCACAGAAGAAGAAAACTACACAAAGACATGGATTTATATTCATAAATAGCTTAGGATCAGATTTAAGCTAAACATACAAATGTAACAAACATCAATGATACACAAGCATGTAGGAGAAACTCAAATAGTTTTATTGATATAACAAGAAGATCCAAGAGGAGTTACAACCGATGATTCCTGATCCAGCATCAACCTCCTAGCATAGAACCCCCTCTTCACCTCCAACAAAGCATAAACCACCCAATACTATGATATTTATCTCAAAACCAACAACAATTCTCAGCAATGTACAAAATTCCAGCCTCCGGATCTCTGGGATGAGGGATCCATATATAGATGTATGCAAGGAGGATGAGTCAGCTTATGATTTGACTAGTGGCTTCTCTCTGTCAGTTCTTGCTTCCACTTGGAGACTGAGAGCCTCTTACTCATCCTTGGTCGAACTCAGTGTTGTGGGGAAAAGTATCCGATGCGGATGACCCTATCCCTACTCTAAAGGTGACAGTCTTTAGCAACAACTGAAAGTAAAGCTTTGATGTTTTCCTTTATGAAAGTACAGAGAGGGGGAAGAAATGATCAACCAACCTGGTATCCTTCGCTTAGTCGATCTTGATCCTCTCTCTTTGTCTCTTGTTCCCAGCTCCTTGCTCTCTTTGCCGGTCCAGCTACACACAAGCCCTGCACAAAACGAGAGAGGAAACTACAAGATACAAGTACTCATAACTGATGCATGGATTAGAGTGAATCAAATATACATGTAAATACAATACATCAATGCAATACAAGTATATAGGAGAACATGCAAAACTTTATTGATAGAAGTAACAGGGTTCTGAGAAGGTTACAACCAATGATGGCTCCAATCCAGCAGCACCTCCCCAGCAGCAAGAACTCTCCTCTTCACCTCTAGTAAAACAATCACCCAATAGCTCTAACTGTAATCCAACAGCACCTCCTTGCTTTACACAAAATTCCAGCCTCCCTAGACCTCATAGAAGAGCTCTATATATAGGAGAGAAGAAGAGAGGATGAGTCAGCTTGAGGCTGGCATAGAGCTGACTAGTGTCCTCTCCCTCTTCAGTTAATCTTCAGTTCTTGAGTCCACTTGGAGATCCTTGCTTACACATGGTGATCAAGTACCTCTTACTCATCACAGGGCGAATCTCATGAACCAAGTGTCAGTTTGGAAGCTTCCTGGGCAGTTGACACCTTGCAGAATGACTGTGCCACTTGGCCAATCTCGCCCAGCGCAGGTAGCCTTCATTAGATTTGACTTCCAGCGCAGGTACAAGGAGGAGCAGCTGCATTCCAGCGCAGATGCTCAGTGGAGCAGCTGACATGATCCAAAATAAGCCTGTTTTGAAGTGTTTTCAGGTGGAGAACTGATTGGAAGTGCTGTTGTTTGATGACCTTGTTCTTTTAGGGGTAAGAACAACATGTTTAGGGACTGAGGATCCCTGTAATTATTGACATTTCATGCTCCATGTCGCGAGGCACAAAAATGTCTATAACAGTTGCCCCCTAAAGTATGAGGCCGTTTATCGGGTGAAATGCTTTATCTAGAGGGTCCGAAGTTCATTCCAGTGCTGAGGAGGCGCCCTGTAATACAATACAATACAATACATTATTTTTCATTCTATTTTCATGATCTAGCTGAGGCGGGCATTCCCATGCTCAGCTTTTATAAATACATTTTGGTACATGTGACAGACGATCGTCTGAAGGTAGACTGATAATTTTCTGTTGAAATTATCATCCTTTGAATAGGATGATCATCTGCTGCAATGATGTACATGGCAAATGCTTTTATATTTCCTGAATATATATCGCAGCCCGGATGGATGAAACTAGATCCGGGGTCTTCAAACTCGTTCGATCTTCACTCTAAGTACAAGTCGATCCATGTGAGAATTTCGCTGAAGTCGAACATGGAAAGACATCGCTTGATTACCGGTCAATAATGAAAACCGTTAACAAGCGCGAGAGGAATCACCAATAATGACGATGATCCTCAAGGTACTGCAGTACAATTCACGTGGCGTGAATAAAGGACTTGGCGTCGAACGCCACGCAAAATCTTCTGGTCGAAGGTCATTGATGTATACCTGTCGCCGGAAGTGAGAAACTTGCCATTGAGGCATGCAAGCTTCAAAGTACTGATGGGGGTGTTCCTAGATCAACTTCTTGGATAATGAGCTGAAGTCGACAAGAAGCGATCCGTCAAAGGAGGGCCTTAATGAATCCCACATCAATGACACGGAATGGAGCTAATGATTTTAGTGGAGGTGAAAACAAACTGTGACATATGATTCAGGGTGGCGATCATGAATGGATGAAGGATAATGTATGGCAGTGGATGGGACACGGTTGACACTTTCAGAATGACCCCTCTTGAACATATAACGACACTGATGCGATGGATCGGTAGCATTACCCCAAATGTGGATGGTTTGGCGAGGACCATGGCGATGAGACCGGTGAATGAAACAACCCAACCCGATGTGGTACGGAGGAAAAGTGTCATGTTCAAGAGTGACTTGCTACCATTAAACTTTGATGTTCTCCCAATTTTTCCCCAGTCATTTCTGACCAGTACCTCTTTATTTTTGTCAAGCTTGAGGAGGATAACATATGCTTGTTCTATAACCTGCCCTTCGGGCAAGCCCATCGCTATGATTTAACGAGCCTAGCGATAGGGAAACTCGTTCTCGTCTAAAGACAAGTTTGTCGCTATTTAATGAATTTAACGAGTCTAACGACAAGGATAACTCGGTCCTTTTCATTTTTAGAGAGTCTGAAAAGGTACATAAAGTTAACTCCATAATTCCTTTTTCGTCAGCTAATCCCTTAAGTCCGAAAAAGTATAAAACAATACAGAAGGGACGAATTTTCGATTGCTTTAACGAGCCGAACAAAACAAGCGCTCGATCTTTTTGTGCAATAATCCCTCAGGTCCAAAAAAGATTAAAATCTAGAGGAGGGATAGCGTTCCGGTTGCTTTAACGAGCTGGAAGGCCAAAACTCGGCAAACTTTTCATATTTTACGAGTCAGTGAAAAGAGCTCAAAGAAGACTCGTCTTTTGAGGAACGAGTGATAAACAGGGATAGCAGCAGATTCCAGGTACAGGTTGGAATTTTCCAATCACGGCAGTGTCACAAGGATGGCTAAGTGAAATCACTCTTCGCAGCTGTTCCTCAAAATGGGTAAACAAACATATGGAGATGAACGATTGGCCAAATGAACGGATGGAGGTGAGACTGCAAGAACACGACCAAGGGCTTTAATATGGCTGTCAAAGCTTACATTTACCACGGTTATTTACCGGTTCATTTTTTCTGGGTGAGCTTGAACTCTAGGGGAAGATTGCTCACAACTTATGT
Organism: Pinus tabuliformis; assembly: GCA_031772625.1. Taxonomy (NCBI): domain Eukaryota; kingdom Viridiplantae; phylum Streptophyta; class Pinopsida; order Pinales; family Pinaceae; genus Pinus; species Pinus tabuliformis. The sequence goes on from CM062805.1 coordinate 870,201,665, forward strand.
TTATTTTTTTAAACGAGCATGAACTATGTGCTAAAACTGCTCGGTGAAAAGTTTGCATGCCCCCAGCATAATAATGCAAATCGAGGTGCATGCCCCCCAAGCTTCATTGCATCCAACTTTGTTGGTTGGAATGAAGGTTTACCTCGGGGATTTGTTTCATTTTTTAATGAGGTTGACACAAGATAGGAACTATCCTCAGGGTTTTTCATTTTTTAACGAGGTTGACCTGAGATAGGAACTATCCTCGAAGCCGACAAAATATCTAGGAATCTTCCGAATCCAACTAGAAGATTGGATTAGATTTCATTTTGTAGGTTTCCATCGTGGCCACTCCCGCCAGATTACTTGGAGGTGGTAGGGCGAAAGTACCCATTAAGGCAGGGTCTTTTAGGAGACCTACTCCGATATTTTGAAGCAAATGATTCCTTCCATGGATCATTGGAATGCTTCCTGTAACTTGTGAACTGTTGGGGAGAAAAGTTTGTTGGTCGACGATTGTAATTCCTTCTTGGAAGGGAAATGCAATCTTCCTGAAGTAGGTCGACACAACCGCGGCCATGGCATAGATCCAGGGCCTTCCTAGTAGGATGTTGTAATCGAGGTTTCCATCAATTACTTCAACATCAATTCCTACTGTTTTTCCCCCCAGTTCAACTTGCAAGTTACTTAAAATCTCGTATGGAGTGTATGATCGTCCATCAAATGCTTTTAACGTCGTTGACGATTTCGACAAGGGTGGTGAGCCTAAATCTTTCCAGCAACTCATCGACATAAGACATGTAGATGCCCCCTCATCAATAATTGTTCGATGAACAGTTTTGTTGAGGGCTTTCACTTGAATAAGGAAAGCTAGTTGAGCTGGTAATTGCGGGTTATATCCTTTATGATCAAAGGCCACAAGATCGGAATCCATTGGGCCAATCCCACCTATAGCTGATAATAAAGCTTGCTCTTGGGAGGTGCAATTTTGCACTACCTCAGGTGTCGACATAGCGGACGATGATTGAGCCATGTCCTCTATTATATTATAATCCTGTGTTACTTTCGCACGAGGATTAAATGTCGATTTGTGTACTACTCCCTTTGGTGAGTTTATTATTGGCTTAGGAACGATGGGTGGCACAACTTCGTTCAAAGTTGTTGTCGAACTACTAGGATGTTGATCAGCCTTGTTATTCGACCGCTGTGGATTCCGGTAACCTTTATTCCTTGTCAAAGCATTATTCTGCTGCTTTAAGGTGGACAACATAAGCACTTGGGATCGGGAAGCATTTTGATTAGCAACCAGATTTTGACCAGGATTAGGAAACGGATCAGTCAACACAGCTGAGGTTTTCGGACTCTTAAAGAATCTTTTAAGCTCAGCTTTGCATGGACAATCTGCTGTCCAATGATCCTCATCGCATATATGACACCCCGAAGGGGGTTTCCCTTTTCTCCCTTTCTTTATCTTCTTGTCCCCTGGTTGCTTTAGTTGTTTGCCCTTGTCGTCCGACATAGCACTTACTTCCGAGGCAAGAAGTTCTTCATTTGCATTTTGATTCGAAGTCTTACGGGTTTTCTTAGACGAATCCCGTGTTGACTTTGCGTTTGCAGTGCCAATCACACCATCGCCAGCATGAGAGTCACTATTTGATCCAGGAGGGGGAGGAATTGAAAATTCCGGTCTAGGGGCGTTAGGTATCTTGTCATAGAGCGTGCCAGACTGAGTATATACTAAGTCTAAATACTGGGCACGAGCAATAACTTGCTCCTCTGTTACGACGCCTCCCTTGGCCACATCTTCTGTTATAGCAGGAAGAAGCGACTTTATAAACCACTCAGCTAATAGCTGATCTGGAACGTAGGTCTTTACCATTCTGCGATGACGACGCCACTCATGTATATGATCTGATATATGTGTGGCCGTTGTCTGCTTGAAATTGGTCAAGATCTCTGTTCCAGTTTCGTACCTTATAGGAAACTGAAAGTGTGTTAAGAAAGTCGTGGCTAGGGAACTAAAATTGTCGAAGGAGGCTCTAGGTAATTCAATATACCATTTAGCCGCCGGACCAGTCAATGTCCTCTGGAAAAGGCGAAGCCTTATCGAATCATCATTCAAGGTATTCGACGAACACCATAGATGGAATGTCATCACATGATTCGACGGGTCTTCGCCAGGATTTCCATTGAATTTAGGAATGTCCGAAGGAAGTTTGTGAGGAATCGCTGGCCACCAATGGGCATAGGCGATTGGATCGTTCGTTAATCGATGTAAATCTGGTAATTCTAGGGTCGCCACGAATGGCAACTGCTGATTCAGGTTTGGCGAGGCGTACCCAGGATACGATGGAATCGCCTGAGCAGTAGGCCTTTGCATACCAGCATAATGCAACTGATGTTGATATGACTGATACGGCTGGTGGGTTTGGCCACTGTAAAGTGGTTGATTTAACCCGTTCTGAATATAGGGTTGCCCACTATTCGCAAAGATCTGTTGCTCAGATCCCTGGTACACCTGTTGAAACTGAGGTTGTTGGTATTGCACCATCCATGGTTGTGAAGCCATGTTTTGCTGTGTGACACTAACCGACGGACCAAGTTGCGGGGTTATGGTTCCCGTTTGTATCTGTGTCGTCCCGGCAGTTGGCGATTGTGGTTGTGTTGCGGGATCAATGGGCTGCTGCATTACAACTTGGGGTTGACATACAACAGGCATCGATTGAACTTGCGACACGGTTACAATTGCTGGCGTCGTCGGGATACTAGACATAGGTACACACTGTTGCATGGAATATACAACTCTTGGTTCTTGGGGTAACATAGGTACCCAACCACTCGTCGTTACTTCAGTCAAACCTGAATGTTGTTGAAAACTGCCGTATGGGTATCCCCCCGGAAGGGGAAGTGAAAGGGCATATTGCCCCCCATACGGTAACAATCCGGAGCTTAAGGGTATAGATTGCCTTTGAGGACTGGATGGCCCAAACTGATTTCCAAAGGGATCAATTTGTCTAGTTTCAACATAAGAATTACCGGGTATTATACCGGAAGAACAAACTGGAACATACCAAGTTGTCATAATAGTCCCTGGGTGGACTCCTTCTAGCTGATGAGAGCTAGTCGGGACGGCTGGTATGCCGGCAAACATTGTTGGGTTGGCAGCAGGAGCTTCTGCTGTCGCTGTGTCGTTTGGCACAGTTCTAGATGTCGACGGTTGTTCAGACATTTTAAGTCTATCCAATAAACTGCCTAACGATTCTACAGGAACTTCCTGTGGCGATGGACAAACTTCTGATGCAGAAGGAAAAAGAGTGGCACCTACTCCAAAATGAGTTGGAGTATTTGCTTGCTGGTCCTCTACGATTTCCTCTATTGCAATCAGACCAGGAGGAAGAGGAAGACCGTCAGGTCCGTAAAAGATTTCTGGTGCCGAAGAAGGGGTTGCTTCGACAGCGACAGTTGTTTGAACAACAAGACTCTGTGGACCGGTTTCAAATGGAACTGGTTCAGTTATGCAAGTACTTGTCTTCAGACTAGGATTAGTACAACTGTCCCTCTGTTGCCGTTGAACTTCTTCAATAGAGGCAGGGATTCCAGAAATATTGGGAGTGACCAGAATCTCAGATGTTGTTGGAACTTCCGTTCTAACTTTAAAAGGAGATTTCGACCTGGTCAAGCGAGTTCGCTTCGTCCGTACTACTCTCGGTTCCGGAGACAAAGGCGGTTGACTCGCAAGCCTCCCTGAACGACGGGGTTTTAATTGACTTTCCTCCACGGTTGCGGATTACTTGATCAACTAAAATACAAAAAGGGGAATTATGTTTCCGTATTGAATGAATTTTATTAGACGCTTTTAGACACAACTTTGCTTTTTCATGTTTTAAGAGTCGAGAAAAAGCTAAAGATGACTCTAGTCGCCTTCGATGTATTAACGAGCCCGAAGTGACAAATGCTCGGCTGGACCTTTTCAGTTATAGAGTTTGAAAAGGGCCAAAAGAAACTTCTCTGGAGATCTAGGCAGAGGGTGTGCCAAACCTTTCGCGAAACCACAGAATACGTTTTACGGTACGGGTGGTCGATCTTCGTGAATGCTGTGTTCACTGCATCGCGATTAGTAGGGCGGCCGACACGGTTTCCTAAGGATAAAGGATAAAAGCCTATAGGGGTCTCCCAATATACGTGACGGTACGCGGGAGCACAAGTCCGTATTAGTGCTATCGTCCCTCAGGAGGAATCACCCACCTTCGTAGAGATCGACAGTCACTACGTTTAACGACGCCGGAACACGTCTCTACCTAGACCTCTATTGTGAGCGTTATGTTACAATGCGTTTTTAGATTCATTCAATATATTTTAAGTTGATCTTGTTTATCAGTTTGTCTTTCAGGATCACCACGAGATGTATTGGTACAAATTCCTAAATGCAGCTAAAATGATAAGCAAGCTTTCACAATCTTTTTAGCTTTGAAAATCCCAACTACTGAGGGGAGAGAAAAACAATATCTTTCCACACAGAGCACAAAGCACAAACTAATGCACTTTCTCCTAGATCAGACACACAAACTTATCAAAAATGCAAATGCAAGATGCATGTATTTCTTTTCTTTTCCTTTAATGTTGATGTAGACAAAAGGAAAACTGTTGTATGACTTTCGAATTCAATTTGAAGCGTAAACAAACAAGCTTTGTCTAAATGAAAAGACGCTTTACAAGTACTTGTTTCAACACTCAAAATATATGAATTCAAACCATGAAGTGAAAAACAAACAAACTCAAACAGCCATGAACAGTAATAAAACTAGCTCATAAGATCACAAAGACACTTTTACAGTTCAGGATCTAAGAGGTCACAGCTATACTGGTTCGCTTTTCACAATGGGAAACTGTAACTGAAACAAGAAATACTGAAAGAACATTCACAGTTTCATCACACAACTGAGGCGGAATAATGTCAAGGAGAAGTGGTTTACAGCAAGTACAATGACCAGCAAGCAATCAGCAAAAAATCAGTGAAAACAGGGCCAAGACACAATGGGAAAACTGAGCAAGACAAAGGCTAACTGGACCAGCGCAGGCTCTGGTCTGTCAGTTTGACTCTCAGCGCAGTTCCCGAAGGGAGTACCTGCGCTGTAATGCAGACTGCCTGTGGACAGCCTGCTCTGGGACACGAGAGTTACGTCTACAAAGTTTTCTGGGTCATAAAAAGCTCAAAAATGCACTGTTTTTGCTGAAATAAAAAGCTATAGGTCAAGTACAGGCTAAGGGATGATCAAGAGGATGAAGATCTATCACAAAGAGTAAAGAGTCTTTTGTAGATAAGCTCTTTAAATCTTGAATTTGCTCAGCAAATGAGCAAGAGTAGCAGACCCTCTACTTCGCTTTTGATATAGTCAAAAGCTTTTCGATTTGGTACTCTTTTCTTCAAGAAATGAATAGCAAAATACTACAAACACCAACAAGATACTAGGCTCCCCAGCGGAGTCGCCAGTTTGTTGTGGGGAAAAGTATCCGATGCGGATGACCCTATCCCTACTCTAAAGGTGACAGTCTTTAGCAACAACTGAAAGTAAAGCTTTGATGTTTTCCTTTATGAAAGTACAGAGAGGGGGAAGAAATGATCAACCAACCTGGTATCCTTCGCTTAGTTGATCTTGATCCTCTCTCTTTGTCTCTTGTTCCCAGCTCCTTGCTCTCTTTGCCGGTCCAGCTACACACAAGCCCTGCACAAAATGAGAGGAAACTACAAGATACAAGTACTCATAACTGATGCATGGATTAGAGTGAATCAAATATACATGTAAATACAATACATCAATGCAATACAAGTATATAGGAGAACATGCAAAACTTTATTGATAGAAGTAACAGGGTTCTGAGAAGGTTACAACCAATGATGGCTCCAATCCAGCAGCACCTCCCCAGCAGCAAGAACTCTCCTCTTCACCTCTAGTAAAACAATCACCCAATAGCTCTAACTGTAATCCAACAGCACCTCCTTGCTTTACACAAAATTCCAGCCTCCCTAGACCTCATAGAAGAGCTCTATATATAGGAGAGAAGAAGAGAGGATGAGTCAGCTTGAGGCTGGCATAGAGCTGACTAGTGTCCTCTCCCTCTTCAGTTAATCTTCAGTTCTTGAGTCCACTTGGAGATCCTTGCTTACACATGGTGATCAAGTACCTCTTACTCATCACAGGGCGAATCTCATGAACCAAGTGTCAGTTTGGAAGCTTCCTGGGCAGTTGACACCTTGCAGAATGACTGTGCCACTTGGCCAATCTCGCCCAGCGCAGGTAGCCTTCATTAGATTTGACTTCCAGCGCAGGTACAAGGAGGAGCAGCTGCATTCCAGCGCAGATGCTCAGTGGAGCAGCTGACATGATCCAAAATAAGCCTGTTTTGAAGTGTTTTCAGGTGGAGAACTGATTGGAAGTGCTGTTGTTTGATGACCTTGTTCTTTTAGGGGTAAGAACAACATGTTTAGGGACTGAGGATCCCTGTAATTATTGACATTTCATGCTCCATGTCGCGAGGCACAAAAATGTCTATAACACTCAGTGAGGCAAGTGTCATTGGAGAAGATTCTGGAAGCTTCCATTGTCTTTCCACCTCGCGGAATGACACTGCCATTTGTCATTTCCCGCTCAACGCACCCTGATAGTGCATTTAGGTGTGTTGCAACGCACCTAGCTAGTGTATTTGGGTGCTATGCAACGCAACTAGCCAGTGGAGCAGCTGAAATGATCTTGATTTGACTGATTCTGAGCAGTTTCTGGTGGAGAACTTCTGGGAGAAACTGTAATTTGTTGACCTTGTTCCTTTAGGGGTCGGAACAACACTTTTAGGGACTTAGGATCCCTTGGTTTATGGACATTTCATGCTTAGAGCTGTAAGGCACAAAAACGTCTATGACAGTTGTCCCCTAAAGTATGAGGCCGTTTATCGGGTGAAATGCTTTATTAGGAGGATCCGAAGTTCTTTCAATGCTGGGAGGAGACCTGTAATAAGATACAATACAATACATTATCTTCATACTGTTTTCATGATCTAGCTGAGGCAGGCATTCCCATGCTCAGCTTTATAAATTCATTTTCATGTACATAGGACAGACAATCGTCTGATGGTAGACTGATGATTCTGATAGAGCCATCATCCTTTTGGTAGGATGATTATCTGTGCTGCAATGCTGTACATTTCAATGTCTTTATTTTCCTGAATAGATATCGCAGCCCGGATGGATGAAACTAGATCCGGGGTCTTCAATCTCGTCTGATCTTCACTCGAAGTACAAGTCGATCCATGCGAGAAATGTTCTGAAGTCGAACATGGAAAGACATCGCTTGATTACCAGTCAATGATGTAAACTATTAACAAGCGCGAGAGGAATCACCGATAATGATAATGACCCTCAAGGTACTACAGTACAATTCACGTGGTGTGAATAAAGGGCTTGGCGTCGAACACCATGCAAAATATTTCGGTCGAAGGTCATTAATGTATACCTGTCGCCGGAAGTGAGAAACTTGCCATTGAGGCATGCAAGCTTCAAAGTACTGAATGGGGTGCTCCTAGACCAACTTCTTGGATAATGAGCTGATGTCGACAAGAAGTGATCCGTCAAAGGAGGGCCTTAATGAATCCCACATCAATGACACGAAACGGAGCAAATGATTTTGATGGAGGTGAAAACAATCTGATGATATACGGTTCAGGATGGCGGTCATGAAAGAATGAAGTATAATGTATGGTAGTGGATGGGACACAGGTGACTTCTCTGGATGACTTCTCTTGAACATGTCGGCGACACTTATGTGATGGATTGGTAGCATTTACCCCAAATGTGGATGGTATGGCGTGACCATGGTGATGTGACCGATGAATGAAACAACCCAACCCAACTCGGACACGGAGTGGAAGTGTCATGTTCAAGAGCGACTTGCTACCAATAAAGATTCTTTGAGTTTTCTTCCCAATTTTTCCCCAGTCATTGCTGACCAGTACCTCTTTATTTTTGGCAAGCTTGAGGAGGATAACATGTGCTTGTTCTATAATTTTCCCTTCAGGCAAACCCATCGCTATGTTTTAACGAGCCTAGCGATAGTGAAACTCGTTCTCGTCTAAAGACAAGTTTGTTGCTATTAATATTTTTAACGAGTTTAACGACAAAGATAACTCGGTCCTTTTCATTTTTAGAGAGTCTGAAAAGGTACGTAAAAGTAACTCCAAAATTCCTTTTTCATCATCTAATCCCTTAAGTCCAAAAAAGTATAAAACAATACATAAGGGATGAATTTTCGATAGTTTTAACGAGCCGAACAAAACAAGCGCTCGATCTTTTTGTGCAATAATCCCTCAGGTCCAAAAAGATTAAAATCTAGAGGAGGGATAGTACTTCCGGTCGCTTTAACGAGCTGGAAGGCCAAAACTCGGCAATCTTTTCATATTTTATGAGTCAGTTGAAAAGAGCTTAAAGAAGACTCGTCTTTTGAGGAATGAGTGATAAAATGGGTAGCAGCTGATTCCAGGTAAGGGTTGGAATTTTCCAATCACGGCAGTGTCACAAGGATGGCTAGTGAAATCACTCTTCGCAGCTGTTCCTCAAAATGGGTAAACAATCAAATGGAGGTGAATGATCGGTCAATGGAAAAGTGGAGGTGACGGTGCAAACACGACCAAGGCTTTAATGGCTGAAATGCTACATTCACGGTGGTTGTTTACCGGGGAATAGTTCATTTTTTAACGAGCTTAAATGCGAGTGGAAACATTTGCTCATGCCTTATGTTTATTTTTTAACGAGCTTGAACTATGTGCTAAAACTGCTCGAGGTGGGTTTATTTTTTAATGAGCTTGAACCCTGCAGTAACACTGCTCTTAATAAGTTTGCATGCCCCCAGCATAATAACGCAAATCGAGGTGCATGCCCCCCAAGCTTCATTGCATTCAACTCGGTTGTTGGAATGAAGGTTTACCTTTGAGATTTGGAAAGGGGATTTGTTTCATTTTTTAATGAGGTTGACACAGTAAAAGAACTATCCTCGACTCCTTGTTTCATTTTTTAACGAGGTCGACACGAGATAAGAACCATCCTCGACATCCACCGTATTTACAGTATTTGATAGAAAATCAAAAACTGAAGGATGATAAAGGTCATTTTGAGTATCTTCTCCACAATCCGGAAGAAGAGAATGATGGTGGGAATAATTCCATGGTGCTCCTTCAATTACCATAGATTGGACAATTCCTTCGTCGGTGACATGCACTCGCGACCAAGGATCTGAAGGAGTACCATCTTCTCTAGACCTATCTATCCAAACACTCGATTAGTGTTGATTTGGGTTTGCCCCCCAAGCCAAGAAAATTGATTGCTACAATATTTCTATTAGGGCGATGATCCATGATGACAAAATGTTTAGGAATCTTCCGAATCCATTAGATATAGAAGATTTCATATTGCAGGTTTCCACTGTGGCCACTTCCGCCAGCTTACTCGGAGGCGGCAGGGCAAAAGTACCCATTAAGGCAGGGTCTTTTAGGAGGCCTACTCCAATATTTTGAAGTGAATGATTGCTTCCATGGATCATTGGAATGTTTCCCGTAACTTGTGAACTGTTGGGGAGAAATGTTTGTTGGTCGACGATTGTAATTCCTCCTTGGAAGGGAAATGCAATCTTCCTAAAATAGGTCGACACAACAGCAGCCATAGCATATATCCATGGTCTTCCCAGTAGGATGTTGTAATCAAGGTTTTCGTCGATTACTTCAACATCAATTTCTACTGTCTTTCCCCCCAGTTCAACTTGCAAGTTACTTAAAATCCCGTATGGAGTGTATGATCGTCCATCAAATGCTTTTAACGTCGTTGACGATCTCGACAAGGGTGGTGAGCCTAAATTTTTCCAGCAACTCATCGACATAATACATGTAGATGCCCCCTCATCAATAATTGTTCGATGAACAGTTTTGTTGAGGGCTTTCACTTGGATAAGGAAAGCTAGTTGAGCTGGTAACTGAGGGTCATATCCTTTATGATCAAAGGCCACAAGATTGGAATCCATTGGGCCAATCCCACCTATTGCTGATAATAAAGCTTGCTTTTGGGAGGGGAAATTTTGTGGTACCTCAAGTGTCGACATAGCGGACGGCTATTGGGCCAGCTCCTCTATTATATTATAATTCTGTGCTACTTTTGCACGAGGATTAAATGTCGATTTGTGTACTACTCCCTTTGGCGACTTTATCATTTGTTCAGGAATGATGGGTGGCACAACTTTGGTCAAAGTTGTTGTCGAACTTCTAGGTTGTTCATTAGCCTTGTTATTCGACAACTGCGGATTCCCGTAATATTTATTCCTTGTCAAAGCATCATTTTGCTGCTTTGAGATAGACAACATAAGCACTTGGGATCGGGAAGCATTTTGATTAGCAACCAGTTTGGTTCCCGGGTTTGGAAATGGATCAGTCAATACTGCTGAGGTTTTTGAACTCTTAAAGAGTTTCTTAACTTCAACTTTATGTGGACAATCTCTCGTCCGATGATTCTCATCACATATATGACACCCCGCAGGGGGTTTCCTTTGCCCATAAGGGTTTGTAGAAGTTTTTCTAGGAGATGACTCATCCTGCTTCTTTTTTCTCCCTTTCTTTTTCTTCTTGCCCCCTGGTTGCTTCAGTTGTTTGCCTTTGTCGGTCGACACGGCATTTACTTCCGAGGCAATAAGTTCCTCATTTGCATTTTGACTGGAAATCTTACGGGCCTTTTTAGATGTAGCCTTTGTCGATTTCGTGTCTGTTGTGCCAATCACGCCATCGCCGGCATGAGAGTCATTGCTTGATTTAGGAGGAGGAGGAGCTGAGAATTCCGACCTAGGAGCGTCAGGTATTTTATCGTAGAGCGTGCCAGACTGAGTGTAAATCAAGTCCAAATATTGCGCACGAGCGATAACTTGCTCTTCTGTTACGACCCCCCCCTTTGCCACATCTTCCGTGATGGGAGGTAGTAATGACTTGATAAACCATTCAGCTAAGAGCTGATCGGGAATATAAGTTTTTACCATTCTACGATGACGTCGCCACTCATGTATATGATCAGATATGTGAGTGGCCGTCGTCTGTTTGAAGTTGGTAAGGAGTTTCGTTCCCGTTTCGTACCTTATCGGTAATTGAAAATGGGTTAAAAAGGTTGTGGCTAGGGTATTGAAGTTGTCGAATGAAGCTCTATGCAATTCGATGTACCATTTTGCCGCCGGACCAGTTAACGTCCTCTGAAAAAGGCGAAGCCTAATCGAATCATCGTTTAGGGTGTTTGATGAACACCACAGATGAAAGGTCATCACATGATTCGACGGATCTTCACCCGGATTTCCATTAAATTTAGGAATATCTGACGGAAGTTTATGCAGAATCACTGGCCACCAAGGGGCATAAGCAATTGGATCATTCATCAGCTGGTTTAGATCTGGTAATTCTAGAGTTGCTACAAAGGGCAACTGTTGATTCAGGTTAGGCGAAGCATACCCAGGATAAGATGGAATCGCCTGAGCAGTGGGTCTTTGCATACCAGCATAATGTATTTGATGCTGGCAACTTTGACAGGGTTGATGGGCATAACCATTATAGTATGGTTCAAGGATAATTTTAGGGGCGAATGTTCGCCCTTTGGCGAAATTAAGGGGTTTTAAATTTTTAGCGGGCGAATATTTTGTATCATAGTACATTTTTACAAATCACCTTAAATAGCCCACCTTATTTTAAGGGAGAGGGTAAAAAAGGTAAATTTAGCCCTTTAAATTAGGACTTACAAACTTCCATTCGCCCATTTTCAAGAATAAGTTTTATTTAAGTGAATCCATTTGCCCATTTTCAAGAATAGGTTTTATTTAAGTGAATCCTATGGGCCAAATACCATATTTATAAAAGAGGTATTGTAAATTAATAAAAATATAAATAAATGAGAGGTATGGTAAATAAATAAAACATTTTTTATATTTACTCCATAAGTCACCTTATATATATGTAAGGGTGTAAACAAATAAAAATATAAGTAAAGTGGAGGTATGGTAAATAAATAAAACGTCTTTTTATACTTACTCAAAAGGTATGGTAAATAAATAAAAATATAAATAAACTAGACGTATCGTAAATAAATAAAACCTCTTTTTATATTTAGTCCATAACCCTTGTTCTATTTATGAAGGCTCAAGAAAGAGGTTTTCTTTAAGTGAATCCTATGGGCCAAATACCATATTTGTAAAAGAGGTATGGTAAATTAATAAAAATATAAATAAACGAGAGGTATGGTAAACAAATAAAACATTTTTTTATATTTACTCCATAAGTCACCTTATATTTACGAACACTCAAAAAATGGGTTATATTTAGGTGAAACCTATGGCCAAAATACTATGGGACAAATACCATGGACTAGATTGTTATTAATACCATGCAAAAAACCATTATTAACCCTAATATTAGAATTAATAAAAATAAAAATGGCACATGGTATTGACCCATGGTATTCACCAAAATGGCACATGGTATTGACCCATGGTATTCACCTGGAATGTAGCCTATTTAAATGGGGGAATTAAACCAGCATGTAGCCTATGCTAAGATTCACTAGGACTTTACAAAGTTTTATTATTTAGTGAAAGACTCGCCAAGATCTTACAAGATTTTATAATTGAGTAAATATTCGCCATGCCTGGTGAGGGATTCGCCAAAAATTTTTATATACATATTATATTATTGATAAAATCACCTTCCATTTTTCCTATATACCATGGAGATTCGCCCATTTATTATATTTATAAATTTAGGGGGGTTCTTAAAATTTTCCCTAGTATGGTTGTTGATAAACGCTTTGGAAATGCAGTTGCCCATTACTTACAAAGACTTGTTGCTCAGGTCCTTGATATGATTGCTGGAATTGCAGTTGTTGAGATTGAACCAGCCCTGGTTGTTGGACCATTTGCTGTTGTCCAATACTGGATGATTGAACAAGATGAGGAGTCATAGTACTTGTTTGAGACTGAGTCGCTCCAGATAAGGAGGCACTAACCTGAGGTTGTGATTGAGTTGTCGAGACAAGAGGCTGTTGTATTGCAACTTGAGAAACTTAGGGTTGACATACAACAGGTAGCACTTGTACTTGCGACGCAATCACCATACCAGGTATAGTGGGAATATTCGACACAGGGTGGACTGGTTGCATTGAATACGCAACCCTTGGTTGCCGAGGCAGTATTGGTACCCAACCACTGGATGTAATTCCAGTTTCACCTGAACTTTGTTGTAAACTCCCATATGGTTGTTCTCCAGGAGGGAACAATGAAAAGGCATACTGCCCTCCATATGGTGGAAATCCAGTACTTAAAGGGTATATTGGCCTTTGAAGACACATTGGATCGATTTGTTGAGTTTCAACATAAGAAATACCAGATGATAATTCGGATGAAGAAATAGGAACTGACCATGTCGTCGAAACAGTCCCTGATTGGACTCCGGCTTGTTGTTGATAACTTGCCGGGACAAATGATATACCATCGAACATCATTGGAGTATCAGCAGGAGGCTCTGCCGCTGCTACGCCGGATGACACAGTCCTGGATGTCGACGGTTGTTCAGACATATCTAGTCTATCCAAAAGATTTTCTAGCGATTCTACAAGAACTTGTGATGAAAAAAAACTAACTTCGAAGACCAACGAGGGAATGGTGATGATTATTCCGTTTAAAATAAATTTTAGACACTTTGACACAACTTGTTTTTTCAGTTTTTAAGAGTCGAGAAAAAACAAAAGATGACTCTAGTCTCCTTCGATTTTTAATGAGCCTGAAGTGACAAGTGCTCAGATGGACCTTTTCCATTAAGGAGTCTGAAAAGGAACGAAAGGGACTGCTCTGGAGATCTAGGTAGAGGGAGTACCAAACCAATCGCAAAACTTCAGAATACTTTTTACGGTACGGCAGTCAATCTTCCCGAATGCTGTGTTCGGTGCATTGCGATCAGTAGGGCAGCCGACACGGCTTCCTATGGATAAACGGTTTTAAGCCTATAGGGGTCTCCCAATATATACTCAACGGTACGTGGGAGCACAAGTCCGTACTAGCACTTATTGTCTCAAAGTGGAGGAATCGCCCAACCATCAGTGAGGACAACAGTTACCAGGCTTTATGATGCCGTAATACGTCTCTAGCCTAGACCTCTAAATGTTGTGCGTTAAGTTCCAAAGCGTTGTTAGATTCATTCAATTTATTTTAAGTTGATCTTTCTTATGAAGTTTTCCTTTTGGGTTCACCACGAGATGTAGATGTAATTCCTAAAATGCAATCTAAAGATGATAAGCAAATTTTTATCTCTTTTCAGCAATGAAAATCCTAGCTACAAGGGGAAAAGAAAGACACAATCTTTTCACAAAGAGCAAAGAGCACACTGTAAATGCACTTTCCTAAATCAAGCCAAACAGACTATCAATATGCAAATGCACATGTGCATGTATTTGTTTTTCACTTTCTTAATATTGATGCCTAAAAAGAAAGTTGATGTACAAATATGAATTTGCTTTCAAGTGACAAACACAAACAAGCTTCTTTTCGAAATCAAAAGGTAGAGATGATTAGGACACTTTATGACTTTGAAATAAATACTCGTTTCGACACTAGAAAGTCACAAATTCAAACCAAAGGAAAAAGTAAAAGCATAATCGACTGTCAACAGCAAATAAACTTTCTCCTAAGATCAAAATCGACACTTACGATAGATCTAAATCAAAGGATGACAGTATGACTATTCTACTTTTTCAATGGAAAACTGTAAATGATGTAACAAACACAAAAAAACATCTACAGTCTTTTTGTACAAAGGAGGCGGAATTAAGGCAAAGAAAAGGGGTTTTTAAACAGACACATACACTGATCACAGGCTACAAAAATCAGAGACAACACTGAAAAAATGAAGCAAAGAACCTCAGCTGCACAAGGCTAGGCTGATCGGCGCACCTGTTACATAGAGAAACTGGATTGCAGCGTAGGTAGCCCTCTCGGGAACTACGTTGAAGTGCAGAATCTCTTCACAGAGCCTGCGCTGGGGCAGAAACGAGAATTCTATCCGGGTTCTGGGTCACAGTTTGCAGTTTAATCTATGGTTTTTGGCTGAGTAAAAGCAATCAGTAATGCACAATCAGAGGGTAGATTTAAAGAAGGTGTAAGAGCTATCACAAAGGGCAATCAGATCATTTGTGAATCAGCTGTTCAAATCATAAACAGATCCAGTGATTGAAGTAGCAGATGTCTACTTTGCATTTGTTAATGGCAAATGCAGTTCGATTGCTACTTCTAAGTTTATGAAATAAACAACAAGAGAAACACAAACAAACTAATTAGACAATCGTCCCCTGTGGAGTCGCCATTTTGTTAACGGGAAAAGTGTCTACTTAGAACGACCCTATCCCACTAAGGTGTGACAGTGACCTTAGAAACAAACAGAGAAAACTACTTTCGTATTCTTCTTTATGAACTATAAACGAAGAGGAATAGGATGAACCAACCTGTGTCTTGCGCTAGTCCTTTGATCCAATCTCTCTCCTCTTTGACAGCTTCCGGCTACCTGCTCCCTTACTTGCCCAGCTTCACCAAGTTCCTGTAAGATCACAGAAGAAGAAAACTACACAAAGACATGGATTTATATTCATAAATAGCTTAGGATCAGATTTAAGCTAAACATACAAATGTAACAAACATCAATGATACACAAGCATGTAGGAGAAACTCAAATAGTTTTATTGATATAACAAGAAGATCCAGGAGGAGTTACAACCGATGATTCCTGATCCAGCATCAACCTCCTAGCATAGAATCCCCTCTTCACCTCCAACAAAGAATAAACCACCCAATACTCTGATATCTATCTCAAAACCAACAACAATTCTCAGCAATGTACAAAATTCCAGCCTCCGGATCTCTGGGATGAGGGATCCATATATAGATGTATGCAAGGAGGATGAGTCAACTTATGATTTGACTAGTGGCTTCTCTCTGTCAGTTCTTGCTTGGAGACTGAGAGCCTCTTACTCATCCTTGGTCGAACTCAGTGAGGCAAGTGTCATTGGAGAAGATTCTGGAAGCTTCCATTGTCTTTCCACCTCGCGGAATGACACTGCCATTTGTCATTTCCCGCTCAACGCATCCTGATAGTGCATTTAGGTGTGTTGCAACACACCTAGCTAGTGTATTTGGGTGCTATGCAACGCAGCTAGCCAGTGGAGCAGCTGAAATGATCCTGATTTGACTGATTCTGAGCAGTTTCTGGTGGAGAACTTATGGGAGAAACTGTAATTTGTTGACCTTGTTCCTTTAGGGGTCGGAACAACACTTTTAGGGACTTAGGATCCCTTGGTTTATGGAAATTTCATGCTTAGAGCTGTAAGGCACAAAAATGTCTATAACAGGTGTGTCATAGCTTCACCTTCACATGGAAAAGTGTGGAGAGTCTTTGATGGTCATTGGTTTGCTTGATGCTTCATTCACACATTGCTCCTTGCTTGTATGTTGGTAAGCTTCACAGGTTCGTCTGTTCATGAAAGGTGCATGTTTGTCCATCTGTCTATTTGTGAACACATCTTGCATGTTTGCTCATCTGTCCGCCCATGAACACATCTTTGCACGATCATCCGTTCACGAGAATATCTCTTTGCATGCATCATCTGTTCATCTGTTGGTGAACTTGTCTTTTTGCATGTGCTCCCTTTGTTCATCCCATCCGTTGTCACGCCATATTTGTTTGTGTACCTGTGTGTGTAGTCACTCATGATGAGATGACATCAAATCCATAAACCTCCTAGTCTACCATGATGCATGATCATTTTAGATGCAGGTGAGTAGGAGAGGTGACAAGGTTGCAAGGCGGGATGGAGGCTCCAAGAACTACTAATGAAAACTACGTAGGGGTCACTGGGTGATGAAGATGGGAAATCTAGATCGATAGTGACTGTCCATGGGGTCTGGCTCAGCTGGAGGAAAAAACTACGCAGTTTTTGAGAGGAACAGTTCGGGTTGCGGAAAGGCTGGGTAGGAAAAATCTACGTAATTTCCAGAACGAGAGGGCAGTAGGAGCTTGGCAGCAAAAACTGTGTAATTCCTAAGCAGAACTGGCAGTCAGCTGCTAGGTCACTGGCAGCAAAAACTGCACAATTCCTGAGGGGAACTAGCAGTCAGCTACCAAGAGATTGGCAACAAAAACTGCGCAATTACTAGAGGGAACTGGTAGTTGGCTGCTAGAGCTTGGCAGCAAAAACTATGCAATTCCTGGATGGAACTGTCAGTCGATTGCCGGGAGCTGCTGTTGGGAAAAACTGTACTAATGTTGGGAGGTTGGCCTGCTGGTCACCTCTGCGTAGTTTTTAAGCTGAGCAGACTGTTGGGCAGCAGATAACTTTCTCATGAAAACTGTGCAATGTTCTGGGTGAGCAGTCAGTTGACTGTCAGGGGGGCTAGCTGGAAGAACTGCACAATTTTATGAGGGAGACAGGGATGGGCACTGGGTGTCATTCTGGCCTATTTGCGCAATTTTCTCAATCAGTGGAGTGGGAAAGTTCTACAACCTCTACACAATTTTTGAGGGGAGTCAGTCCCGGGGTGTCTGCTAAGTCAAACTCTCTAGTTGACTAGCATGAAGGTTGATTGATTTTCTTGTGGACATTACAAATTGAAATGGCTTGCTTGGTGCTTCTGCGCTGTTTTGGGTGACAGTTTATCGAGTCGATGGTGGGGTGATCGTCTGGCTATCAGATGGGAATCTGGTCGTCAGAACTTCAACAAAGTGACTAAGTGTGTGAACGAGTGAAAGATGCATACGTGATCTTGCAAACACACACTTACATGACTTGAAGATGAGACAACTCAAACCATCAAGACACACATGCTCAACATGACTGACCAATGGTATAAGCGACAAGTGCGACACTTGTGATTGGTCATTGGTCGACCGTGATGACGCTTGCACAACAATGAATGTGACTCCGTGTGTGAGTGTAATAGATGTTTTCATAACAAACAAAATAAGTACACATGTAGTGAAGACTTTGATTATAACCAGAACATGGTCACAAGGATGACTTTGACATCAACATGCGAAACATTGGGTGAAATGATCAAGCAAGGTGGGTGCAAAGACTCACATGAGATCAAAGAGTGATCTTGAGTGTGTGCACTCATCAAGTGAAACCCTTAAGGGAGGCTCCGAAACTGGGTGAAAGCCAAAATTTTGGAGGGTGGTTGTAGCCGCTACAACACTTGGTGACACACTAGTAGAACTCCAGCTTCTCTATTTTGGTTCATTGATAGCATAGGGCCTTGGTATTTCAGGGATTATTGAATCGTTGTATAGGTTACTCTGGCTTCCCCACTTAACTCATTGACATACATGGTTCACATTTTGTTAACTGAGTCAAACAAAATCAAAAGTTCATCTTGATCACAATGTTTGAATTCAGGAAGGGTAGTTTAGCTCGCGAGTTGAAGATTTTCAGAGTATAAGTTTTCATCTCTGGTGTTGCTCCATTGCCAGGAGGCCTGGACAGTACCCCGACGCAGTCACGTAGGAACACTCATTTCTCCACTTCCAGTGAGCCTGGTCAGTACCCCGGTGGAGTTGCATGCTTCACCTCTCTACGCAAGAAGCCTTTCCTTCTTTTTCCTTTGTATTTTTCAAGAGGACTGTGCATAGGAACTTATTTGTTTTTGGGGAGGAAGAGGGATCCTGACTTATTGAGAGCAGAAGAGGTTGTTCCTTCAGAGAAGCATGTAAGACCTCTGACATAGGTTTCCTCATTTAGATCTTCCCCTTCTTTGTTTCTACTAGTTGGATGAGCTTGAACACACAGAGCAGAAGGCTGAGTGTAGGCATGGGGTTTCCCAGTGTGGAAACAGGTTCATGGTTGGACCAAAAATTCCCTCGCAGATGGCTCGTATTTTCCATCAAGACTTCATCGGATGAAGGTTATAACCAAGAACAGAGAAGACAGACACAAGGTCGGCCAAGTGTTGCAGTGTCACAAGTTTATTCAAATATCAACCACATACTCTATTCAAAAGCTAGAACATAGTAGTTGACAGCACTTATTTTTGGAAACAAAAATAGTAAGGTATCAAGGAAACAAAACAAACATAAACAAAAATAGTAATCAAAACAAACCAAATAAGAACAAAGATAGTAAGAAAGGTAAACAAAATCAAAACATAACCAGCAAGCAGACTATGTACATGGCACGGGGCGTGGCCCGACCTACTGTAAATAATGCTTGAGATCTTGGTCATTGATAGGAAGTTTATCAACCCTCCCATCAAGTGATTGCAGCTGGTACGTGTGTGGGCCAAGCTTCTCCTGGACTGTGTACATATTTTCCCTCTATGTATCATGGACTGAAGGAAACAAGTTCTTACATAAGAGTTAGGACAACAGATAACCAAGAATTGATAGTTGTACAAGTCCTCATGTACTTCACCTAGCTTGTTCTAAGAGTCTCACACGGTCCATGAGAAACTAACCTATGGAAATAAACAAGAAAACAAATAAAAAAGGAAAGCAAGAAGCATAAGCAAATGTGTATGCAAAGCAAGTAGGCAAACAAGCAAGCAAACACACAAAGAAAGAAGCAATAATGCATGCACAAAAACAACTCAAAGAAAATACTATTCCTACTCCTAAGCTAACAGTGCATGGATCGTCTCACGTGAAGTGATACTTCCAATGCAACCATTGGCGCATTGGTTGACCCATGTGGGTGAAGGATTGGTTTGCGATCATCATAGTTGTGCAAACCAACAAGCATGAAATATACGACGATGAAGACATACACACTCCGATCTTACAAGCATCCACAAAACAAAAATGAGTGAAAGCGCATGTCATGCACTATGTGGACTTGCCATGGTGCTGTGCTACACTACCAACAGATGTTGAGTGTATGCATTCTCTTAACTGTGACATGCAAGAAAATGTGAGAAAGGTAGACCACTTATGTTGTGCAAGTGTGGTTGTTGTGTAAGATTCCTCCAATGCATGAGCGATGGGATCATGTATTTCGAGTGGAGGAAGTGAAATCTCAACGTTATATTGATCTTGAATGCAAAGCAGAGAGTGATGAGGAGCCTTTGGTGTTCCAACAATTTCCCGATCAGAAACGAAACCACCCTGAGGACAGCGAGGACCTGACATAACCATAAGCTCGGGCTAAAGTGCCTCAACAGTCTACGGGGTTTTGTCTTCATCGACAGATAGATCATCATAGACTAGTGTCTTAGACATATTAACAATGATTGAATCAACATCGTGATCATATGAAGAAGTAGAGAGATCACGAAAACCAAGATCAAAAAATTCAGGATTTTTGTCAGCATCCTCATGATTTGATGAATTAGTTAGAGGGGTAGATGAGAAGCAAGGATGTTCACCCTCTTTGTTTTCAGGAATGACAAATGACAGATTGGACAAATTTCTGGAGGAAGATGTCTCCTCTCCACAATGTAATGACAAATTGACATCTGACAGGTCCTGTGAATGGTCAGAAGTAGAAACATCCAGAAATGAATTTTCATAGGGGAAATCAACAATGGAAAAATCACAAGGGATGTCAGGATAGAGAAGGTGAGGTGTGGATGGAAGGGAGTCTTCCTTCACCGCGGGTTATTCTTTAGATTCCCACACACACTCATCATGAATGATGGTGTAGGTTGGTTGCATAACACCAACTCCATCGACAACTTGATCCTCATTCACAGCAGGTGAGGAGTTCGGAATGGAAGAACATAAGATAGTACAATATAGAGGATCAATGAAACACGGGGATGGAGGTTGAGGGAACGAATCCACGTGAAAACGAACAGGCTTGCAAGTGAAATCTCCACAAATATCAAGAGCACGTGGGGTGGGAGGATGTGATAGTTCAACAGATGTGTGTGCATAATCTCCCACATCACTCTGCAATGGTTGAGTTGTTTGATGAGGTGAAGGCGAACAGTCACTTGTGACAACAACTGTGCCTGCTTGTGATTTCGTAGCTCCATCACCAAAGTGTGCTAAGCGGGATTTGAATGATTTCAAGAATTGCAGTTTTTTGGATATTTGAAGAAGATACTCAAATCTCCCATCAAGAAATTCCGAATCAATTTCATCTTCGGGGAATCAGTATGCAATATTACAAAAGTGTGCGTAAAACTGATCAACGGATTCATTGGGTGCTTTTCGTAATTTCAAAATTTCTTTATCGAGTGCTTTACGATTAAAGTGATTAAAAGCACGGTCTATCTCTGTGACCAGATGAGCAAGAGAATGAATAGTTTTTTCAAGCAACGTGGCACACCAGTGCAATGGGTTCCCTCGAAGCGTGTAGACGAACAATGCGCAGGTCATGTATTCTTCAAATATTCCATGTCTTTCGCATGAACCTACAACATTGACTGCGTGCCTAACCAAGGCTACATGGCCTCCAGGATCATATGTTCTATGTGACAAGTTATCTGAGAGTTCTTCTGAGATTTTTAAGTTGTTTCCATAAGAGATACACTCCGGAAGAGAAACTCTGTAGTTATTCATGATGGATATGTAGAGATTCAAAATAGCTGTGAGGACTCAGCTTGTCATTTGGCCCTCCTTCTAGCGCCAAAATGTTGATGGTGCTAGACCTGCCAACATTTAGGGGATCACCCAAGTATGAAGTCCCAACTAGACCTCACACTGTTTGGTGTGGGAGTCCCATCCGGTATGATGGCCCAGTTTCCATTATCTTAAATATTTTCCTCAACTCTTACTTGTTAGCATAGGAGAGTGGTCTACTTTGTCT
Organism: Pinus tabuliformis; assembly: GCA_031772625.1. Lineage (NCBI taxonomy): Eukaryota > Viridiplantae > Streptophyta > Pinopsida > Pinales > Pinaceae > Pinus > Pinus tabuliformis. The sequence continues at coordinate 870,223,482 of CM062805.1, forward strand.
TTCGAGAAGTGAGGTTCGCGTGCCTAGTGATTGTAATTGTCACTTATGTCAATGGTTCTTTCACCGTAGAGGGAGAGGGTGGGAGTGAGTCCCAAGTTGGTTGGGAGTAGTCCCAACTCTGATAGGAACACACAACACAATAGGACATGCATAGCTTCCGGTGGAACAGTTCAGACGGGTGCAGCAGTCACAACACACAAGGTAAGATAACACGTATAACACTCAGTGGATTAGTTCGCGCAAGTACAACGGTTGTTATAGAAAGTTTTATGTGAAAGGCATGTCTAATGTTTGGGAGAGTAGTCTACACAGGTGACATAGCTTAACAACATATATAACACATTCTCATTAACATATATGTATTACAACAAGTGAATTAGTTCAAACACAGTTTAAAGCAACATGCATTACAAGTGTTAAAGATTATTCTTACAATAGTTACAATACATGTGTGAAAATGTGCTGGCTTGTTAGCAGGCTTTTGAATTAAGAGAAAGTTCCAAGACACATCGTTACACCATACATCACTAACCCTGCATGTGGGGCATTGGAGCCACTACTTACTCCACAAAGAAAATATTACAGACTCTTAGGGCTATGCGGGAGGAGTTGATGTGAAAATTCCTTTCCATGTACAAATGAGGGGGTATTTATAGCCAAGGGTGAAACTAACCCTTGTGGATGTTCAGCTACCCTCATGATTGTTTGACTTCCATGAATTTTCGACTTTACATGACTCTTCATACAACAAGTGGGTCTCTTGGACTTCCATGTTACATTACATTAATTGACAGTATGGCCCACAGTAGAGATATGGACGACATGACTCATGAAATGAATCGACATGATAGTTCCGATACATTCGTGCTGCTGCTAGTGTGCATGTTGAGTTGGAGTGTTGCTGGGTGATGGATGTCCTCATGGTGTGTCACAACTTCACCTCCGCATGGCAAAGTGCATAGAGTCTTCGATGGTCATTGGTTCGCTTGATGTTGCATTCACACATTTCTCCTTGCTTGTATGTTGGTAAGCTTGGCAGGTTTGTCCGTTCGCGAAAGGTGCATGTTCATCTGTCCATCTGCTTGTGAACACATCTTGCAAGTTTGCTTGTCCGTACATGCACTAACACATCTTTGCACGATCATCTGTTCATGAGCACATCTCTTTGCATGCATCATCTATTCATTCGTTGCTGAACTTGTCCTTCTGCATTTGCTCCCTTTGCTGATCCCATCCGTCATCGCGCCATGTTTTTTTGTGTACCTATGTCTGTAGTTACTCATGATGAGATGACATCAAATCCATGAAACTCCTAGTCTAACATGATGCATGATCATTTCAGATACAGGTGAGTGGGAGAGGCGACAAGGTTGCAAGGCAGGATGGAGGCTTCGGGCACTGCTAATGAAAACTGTGCAATTTTTGAGAGGAACAATACGAGCCGCGGAAAGGCTAGGCAGGAAAAATATACGCAATTTCTAGAATGAGCAGGTAGTGGGAGCTTGGCAGCAAAAACTATGCCTTTCTCGAGGGGAATTGGCAGTTAGCTGCCCAGAGCTTGGCAACACAAATTGCATAATTCCTGGAGGGAACTGTCAGTCGGCTGCCGGGAGCTGTTGGCAGGAAAAACTGTGCTGATGCTAGGAGGCTGGCTTACTGGTCACCTCTATGCAGTTTCTGAGCTGAGCGGACTACTAGGAAACAAAGGACTTGCTCATGAAAACTGCGCAATTTTCTGGGTGAGCAGTCGGTCGACTGTTACGAGGGCTAGCTGGAAAAACTGCACAATTTTCCAAGGGAAATAGGGATGGGCACTGGGTGTCTATCAGGCATGTCTGTGCAATTTTCTTAGTCGGCGGAGTGGGCAAGGTCTACAACCTCTGCACAATTTTCAAGGGGAGTTAGTCCTGGGGTGGTTGCCAAGTCAAACTCTCAAGTTGACCAGCATGAAGGTTGATTGATTTGTTTGCGGACAATGCAACTTGAAATGGCTTGCTTAGTGCTTCTGCACTATTTTGGGGGACAATCGATCGAGTCAATGGTGGGGTGATGGTCTGGCCATCAGAGGGGAATCTGGTGGTCAGAAATTCAACAAATTGACTAAGTGTGTGAACACGCAAAATATGCATACATGATCTTGCAAGCGCACACTTATATGAGTTAATGACGAGATGACTCAAAACATCCAGACACATGCTCAACATGACTGAATGATGGCATAAGCGACAAGCGTGACACTCGTGATTGATCGTTGGTCGACCATGATGATGCTTGCGCGACAGTGAATGTGACTTCGTGTGTGAGTGCGACATATGTTTTCATAGTGAGCACCACAAGTACACACGTAGTGAGACTTTGAGTATAACCAGAACATGGTCACAAGCATGACTTTGACATCAACATGCAAAAGATTAGGTGAAATGATCAAGCAAGGTGGGTGCGAAGACTCACACGAGCTCACAGAGTGATCTTGAGTGTATGCAGTCATCAAGTGAAACTCTCAAGGGAGGCTCCAAAATTGGGTGCAGGCCAAAATTTTGGAGGGTGGTTGTAGCCGCTACAACAAAACCCAAGATTAATCATCCTAAAAGTGCAGATGATTATACCAAATCAATATTTTCTTTTGATACAAAATTGATTCATCCTAATGACCATATTGATTTACATGAACAATCTGGTAAACTAATATATTCTTCTCTTACCAGTTCAACTATGGCAATATCAAAGCTACAACAATCACTAGAAAACATTCAGTCTCAGTTGAAGATAGATAAAATATATTCCCTAGCTAAAGATACAAGGATTAAACATTTAGAAGATTTAGTAGTAAAGTTGGGATATGATCCTACCATGTCAATGCAACAGGAGAAGTAATCAGAAACACAAATGCATACATAACAACTTTAAGAAAACAACTAAAGCTCCCTTCTACAGAAGATCCACAGACCAAAGAGATAGGCTAGCTAGAACAAGAGAAAGAAAATATGTTTAAAATCATAATGGAATAAATGTACAAATAAAAAATATGGAGACTGAGATTGAAAAGCTTTTGAAAGAAAAATAACAGCAGGGGATCCAAGAAAAAATTGTTTCTCTTTTAGCAGGTCCAGTGACAGCTATACCAATTTAGTGTCTACAATAACAACAACATCTACATCAACAACCATTTCAATAGTGGACACTCAATCAACTGATCCAACAACGTACATTGCAAAATAAATGGAATATTTATCAATTAAGGGGAAAGAAATTGAGAAACTAAAAACTCAACTTAGTAGTTTACAAGAGAAAAAACTAAAGATTGATAATGTATAACTTTCCAAGTTATAGAAGACACATAGGCTCACACAAAGGATTGATTTCTTAGAAATCCATTCTGCCATGGCTGACACAATCTCATAGGCTAAATAGAGCCTTTGGATAGAAATAAATGAAGCCATTACTAATATATGGCCTTCAATTTAGATCATATTTGAACAAGATGAATTACTGTAGAAAGCCAAAGGAGTAATAGCATATGTAAAGAAGGAATTGGGTTTAAAACTAGGAAAAACAAATACATTGATAAAGGTTTTGAATTCCAAAACCAGAGATGAGCTAGAAGAATTTAACATAGAGGACAAGACAAAGACTATATTGAAAGTGAGAAAGATTCTCACTAAGAAAAACTTGATGCTGCAATTGGAAAATAAGTGCCATAACCTTGAATCCAGTATCCATAGGTTTCACAAAAAATTCTTTGTACTACATCAGAAAGGACTACCTAGATTATAGGGATTGGGAGACATGCTCATTGATCTAGAACAATATCAAAGAAAATTATATTCAATTACCACAAATAAATCCAAATTTTCTAAGATTAAAGGTACAATCACAGGTAAAGCTTTTATGGAAGGGCTCAAGTATGATTTACTATCAAGCATGAAATAAATCATCTATTTTTGGTTAAACCTACTTTCCAAAAATATACTGATGTAGATGAAACATTCAGAAAATTGGTTAAATGCACAATTCTAGATGAAGAAAGGTGGGAAGAGTTGTGTAAGTTATTGAAGTAAATGAGTCATGGGTCATCAACAGTTATCAACAACAAAGTAGCAGGTTAATCAGTTCACATAAGCACCAGAATCCTCAAAAATAGTGACAGCAGCAAGAAACAATTTTATTTCTCTATCTTTTTGCATTGTTATTGTAAAATAAGTTTTTAGATATTTTGGAAACAATTTTTAGATATTTTGGAACAAATTTGTATAAATACTTCCAAAATCGAATTATGAAGGGTTGAACCCTTGGGATAAGTTTTTCTTGAGCATAATTTCATGTATCTGAATTTTTTTGATATCAATAAAAGGATTCTGGATTTGCTTCAAACATCTTGTCATCTTTGTGAGTTCTTCTTAAGTTATTCATTACATCTTGTTGTTTATGCATGTATTTATTTTTATGAAGAAATCTGGGTAAGATAGAACTGAGTTTCAACCTATCTTAAATCCCCGTGAAGTTATAATATATTATAGAGATTAGTTTATTTGACTGTTTGTCCAAATTAAACTCCTCTACATTAATTAATTGTCACTTCTTCATAAACTTAAATACATTTTGTTGGGCAGTGAACATGGTTTACTAACATCTTTCTTTATGATAACTTTGAAATATTCTATTTGAATGTTCAAGTTCATAACTTCTTAGAATTCTTCCTTCCAAATCTCTTGAAATCTAAATTATTGTTTAGAGGTAAAGAATCAACCCTTTCATTGTATTCAAATAATTTAGGATGCAATACATGTTTACATAAGCTTAAAACATTGATCATCCATAAATTCAAAACAACAAAATATTTTAGATGCTCTCGCATAATTACCTAACCTAGAATTATCTCAGAGGACAACATCATATTGGCGCCGTTGTCGGGGAATGAAATTTGAATCATTTTCCTTGGGACAATGATTTATCTTTTCCTTTAAGGTGAATATAGGATTAGCAGGTTAAAATATTTCACATGGTGACTCCACAAGCCAAACTGGCTTCTTCTAGACATACCAGATCTCATTCGGACCCTGAGATTTATTCTCCATTATTAGATCCAGAGGGACTGGTAAGAGAATATTCTTATAGAAGAAGATCTGAAGCTTCTACCTCTTCTTCTGCACCAATACAACCTGAAACTATTTCAACTACTGCTCCTTTTGGGTCTGTTCCAATTCCTTTCAAATTATCTGACTTACCACCAAAATTGTTAGAACTTTATCAAGGAGTTGATTTGCAATCAACCCTCCTAGTCCATTCATTGGAATCATATCAAATCCCTGAAACCCTTTTAGAATCACTTAAGTCAGAAAAATAGTTAGATATACATTTACTTGAGTTAAAACCTAATGATTTTATATCACCTACTGTACATACTTTTTCATCTACTTCTGCGGAAGTTGAGGAAACTTTTTTGTCTATACAAAACCTTTATTTAAAATTGAAAGAAAATTTCAACCAGAAGAGCAGAAGTTAGTTATTCAATCACCATTAATAAAAAGTTTAATAGGTGTGAGGATCCAACCTAGGGTCCTCTAACTAAAACTAAATTTATTTAATTTAAACACAATAAGAAGAAAAAATCCTATTTATAGATCAACATTTATCTGATGATAATATACAAGTAAAATTTATTTACAACATATTAAACAAGTAAGAATTTCTATTTCAACAATTTACATAAGTAATCAACAAATGGAAGAATACATGTTCCAGTAGCTTGGTTGGGGTGCTTCTGACTCTGTTGGGATGCTCCTCTTGGCTACTCGACTAAATTTACCTCCCAGCCAACTAGGAATGATTTCCTAGCCCAGGGAACCTCCACAGGTTCCCTATCCCTCTGAGCCCAAGTCCAACCAACTGTAGTGTGTCCAAGTTAAACCAACACTCTCCAATATATCCAAGTTTGAATTATTTCATTTATCTCTCCATTCTCTCCCTTCTCTTTCTGCACATTCCTCCCCCAAAAACAAATCTTTCAAAACCAAAACCAAGACCAAGGATCCCTACCTTTTATGTCTCTTCCTCCCATCCACCTTAACCACCTATCATTAATGTCATGACTACCCCCTCATCCTTTCATTTTAGTATCCTTGACTTTTCTTACCATATCTTATTCAAAGTAGATTTGAGAAGACACTTTGGGAATAAAATATGGATATTTAATTTAGAAATAAATTGGAGAAGACCATATCTTCTCAAAAGTAGATTTGAGAAGACACCTTGGGATATGGATATTTAATTTGGAAATAAATTGGAGAAGACCATATCTTCTCAAAAATAGATTTGAGAAGACACCTTGGGATATGGATATTTAATTTGGAAATAATTTTGAGGAGACCATATCCTATCTAAAATTAAATTTGAGAAGACAAATTTGGAATTGAATAATAACAATAAAATTCATATCATTAAAATAAAATTACAGTTTCACAAATGTGGGTATATACCAATATTTCTTAATAATTATAAGTAAATATTTTCAGGTTAATTAAAAAATAATAAAAATTAGCATGATAGGATTAATTAGGGCATTACATACACCCCTCCTTTAGAAAACTTCGTCCCGAAGTTAGAGTGAAAAAGTTACAAGGAGTTCGAAAGAAGTTTGACAATAAGGAATAACAAAATAGAGAGAGAGTTATAGTAGTCAAATTAAGTAAGTCAGTCAATGATACCACTTCCCATCAGGAGTCTCCAACTAATCTATATCCTCCTATCATTCCTAGCCTACTTCCGCTCCCACCCTATCCATCCTCTGCTGCTATATACTATGGCATCGAATATACCGATCTAACCACTCATAAAACCAATATGGCGAAAGCGTCAACTATATCGACCTAACTTCCAAGCAGGAAACTGGTAATCGTCATCACACATCTAGGGGAGCGTTTCCATCACTGTCTTCCCATGATTCTAGGTTTGGAGGTTACATGGTGGGAAATGCCTCCACCCCTCCTCACAACTAGGGCCAACACCCTAATATGGACCACACTATAGTGCTAGTTGGATACTTGTCATTGAATAATCTAGTCAGGTGGTCTTGTCACCTTCCATTTACATTTTACTCATGTCATAAGAGTGCATATCAAGTAGATACAAAATGTTATAAAACAATGTACATCATACCATTCCTCATTAGATGTCTTGACATTCCCCATCGGAAGAGTAGATCTTTGTTATCATAAAGTGCTTTCCAATTTGTAGGTTAGTTATCATTCATGCATATACATAACAACAAAACATATATAGATAAGTTATCTTAAAGATCATATCATTAAGTCTAGTATCCACGTGTCAGTTTTGTACTTTATACTGGAAATAAACCTTACATTTAATAAATCATAATTTTGCTAGGTCATTCAATAGATAAATCATATCCACTTAAGCCATACATGGAACAACGATAACTCTGATAAGTCATACACTAGATGAATCGTAACCAAGTAAGTCATACATTATGTCATACATCAAATATTTCAATCAACAATACTTAATCCATCTAATGATTTATATAAGTAGTTTCACCTGTCCAACTAAATGCATCAATATTACATAGCGTTCATAAATAAATAACATGGAACTAAAAATAGAGCCTTAGCATAGGTAGCTATCTAAGTCAAAATGTGCATCGCAAATGCTCAAAAAGTGAGGGGTAGTCATGACATATAGAGTCAACATCCTCTTGAGTAGCAGATCTTGGACTATACATGTCCTACTATATCTTAAGAGTACTCTGTATGGTATTATGGATAATTTATGTTATGTGATGGAGAATTTTATTTATGACTAGGTTTTTCAGTTACCATATTAAAATACATCATGTCGTTTGGGCCCAAATATTTTTTGCATGCAGAATCCATTCACTAAGTCACACAATGATTTTTTGATGAATATTATATATGTAAAAGATTCTATTAAAGCTTGGATATATAAATCTTGAAAAGTGGAGCTAGTTTGAATGAGAGTACCACAAGGGTATCTATTTCCACATTCATAGATTAGATTATCACTTTCTAAATTGCTACTAGGTTAAGAACTTGAGTGTTTTCTTAAGCTCTAAGAAGTAAACACTCTATGAAAAACACAACTGGAGACAAACTAGTGAAGCACAATTGAACATTGAAATGTGATAAATCATGTCCATGGACTTGTAATATTATACAAAGCACATTTAGAGACTTAGTGAATCATAATTAAACACTATGTAAAGAAATTTATAATATTGTTAAAGCATACACTTTGTAATGTTTGTGAAGAAAATCATAATTAGAGACTAGGATGTGAACAACTATGAAAATAATATTCATGAACTTACATGATTGTAATAGTTTGTGAATTCTCTTTCTTAATATTTTAATTTTGGGCTTTATAGAGTTTTCATTGTCATTTAATTTCCATAAATCATTTGTATCTACCATCAATCATGTGCATTGATGTCGGTAATAATGGCATTTTTTGGATCTTGTCAGAATAATAAATACCAATACTTTGTATGGATTGTCATAACTTCTCACTCCATCCAACTTGAACAACAATTTCATTTTTTTTTTCATTTTTTATTTTTACTTAACATTGTCTTCTCTAGGTATTTTAACATTGTATTTGTAGCCTTTTTGTTAAAATGTGATGCATGACTTAAGTTAATTTCAATCATGTGTCTATTACCTTTAAAACACGATTTATCAAGGATTCCACTAGAAGATCTGTACATACAATGGACATGGATACATTGTGGCCTTATTTAGTTTTTTTTTGTGTAGATGAGGTGGATATTACTATTTCTAGCATCTAATAAATGAACTACACTTCCATAGAAATTTCTTCCGCTTGTCATTAATAATCATGCAAACATTTTTTTTATTATTATCTTCATCTTGCTCTAAACAATGATTGTTAACTCAACAAACAAAACCACTTGGGTGCAATATGGAAACTTTTTCTTAACTTTCTTTATGAGGCTTATTAGTTTCATAAATATCTTTCTCACAACCATATCACATGGACAACCCAATATGCAAATATGCATGTAACACACTTAGTTTCCTTTTGAAATGATTCCTTATGTAATGTATATAGGATTATCTTGAACAAACAATAATGTCCATAGGAATGGAAATTAAGTAGCCATTATACGCATATTAATTAGAAATAATGTAATGAAATAACATAACATGGTTGAACATAACAAGGTAAATAGTAAGAACACTTATCTTATTCAAGATTATCTATAGTAATTGTTTGAATTTGAGTTATTCACCACTCAACCATTGTTTTCCAGCATAAGCACCACCTCCAAGTCAGGCTATGAAGTGAGAAGGGTGAAGGGTGAAGTGCGTAATTCATTGGATAACTTATGTCTACCATCCCTTGTTATGACTTGCTTCTTTTCCGTTTGCTAACCATTTATTGTTGTTGTCAAGTCAAATCCACACATTGTGGATTGATTGTGGCATCACATATTATCAATAAGTTTATTTATCTTCTAGGATTTTTATTCAATTCAATTAGCTTGTTTTATTTCATTTCATTTGTAGTATTTCCCTTCATTAATGTTACCTTGAAAAGGTCATGATTCTCTTACTCTGTGTCATGTTGTCTTTCAGAGACTTTCTAATTTACTAATTAACGTATGATCAAATATTCATTTTTTTTTCATAAATGATCCATCTCTAATCCATTTTATTACTATTTCTTTTAGATTCTTCTTTTATATGAATGATACCCACCTTCTTATAATTTAATAACATAATATTTATTACGATCACATGTTAATTTTTCAATCTTATTTAATCAATGGTATATAACTTAACTTTTCTTTCCATTTAACTAAGTACCAACTTTTTATTCATGATCCTCATACTTATTCATATAAATTGTCATCTCTTTTCTTTTCTCTAACTTAGTACACTTTATTACACCTTCCTTCTCATCTAAAGTGATTATCATTATCCTAGAATGTTCCACATAATTGTGACACTGATGCTTATTATTATAAGATGTTAATAGTTATTTTGAAAAGTTTGTATACTTTGTTGGTATCATCTATCCCAGATTGAACCTTTTGGTCAAAGAAATGTTATTCATCTTGTATGAATACTTATGTAAACTAACATTCCAACCTAAATCTATGCTTTCATGTCCACAACTTCACATTCATTGATGATACTAATACATCATTTTTCCAATATCTCTAATTTAATCAATCACAAAATTCATTACCTTTGAATTTCTCAAGTAACCATGTTTTAAATCATGGGGAGATTTTCATCTATCAATGATTGAAAATTTTCATTCCTTAATCAACCATAAGATGTTCCTTCCCTAACTCTTTTGTTCTAACACAAATTCTCCTTGGAAATTTATTTTCCTCGTTGCAAATATAATACAAGTTGTCGTTACCTAAAGGATGCATAAATTAATATCTCGTATTAGTTTTCCATAACTTGTTACACACCTATCAATGTGCTATTCTTTACTACTACAACATTTGTGTTGAATGAATGTACATGTTTCCAAGTTAATCTTGACAATGTAACACCCATAATACCACTAAAATTTTGGCAAATTATTATTATTATTTTATTTTTTTTGTCCAGGTATATGTATAATTATCAAAGAGCATTATCAACTTGCAATTTTTTTTAATCCTTTAGTATCTTATAATGGAATGCTTTTCTTTCTTATCAGTGTTCATCCACACCATAATATCCATTTTAATTAAGTAATGAGAGCTCTTCTATCTAAACTTCTCATTTATTAATAACATAATGTTGTTTCCAATATAATATGTTTAAATTATTGATAGAAAGTATATTTAAATATCACATTCTTCATTTTCAATTTACCTTGCATTACATAAATTTATCTAGGTAGGTATGATTAACCCATTTTTATACAATATATACATACATATACTAATATATATACCCACCCTTTAGTAGATTTTGTTGTACCCATGACATACTGAAATCTACTTGAACATGTAATAACTAAAGTTTGCTAATGATGAAGTGATAAAATCAAAATCTAGAAAATCACAAAGGTTAGTGCAAATGTCTTAAGTATTCATAAATCTTGTTTCAAGTTTTGGTTTTTTTTTTAGTTTTTTTCTTTAAAAGGCACTTAACCCTATAGGAGATTACAACTTGATTACAACTTCTTTGGACAAATAGTTTGGTTTTTTTACTTCTTTTTTATGACAACGTAATAATTCTTCTATCTGAAATTTCTGCCACAACTTGCATAAATTTTGGTGGGTACTAACCTTTGTAAATTTGCATACTTCCATATTTACTCCTATCTAAATTTATGAAAAGTTTTGCATAAATTATGGTGGACAGGAACTCTTGGTAAACATATTTATTTATCCGAGTGTAAAGAATATCCCAAGGAACTTTGTCATTGATGCATATGGCATTCCAACTATTTAATTCTCATAGGTACACTAGTTTAACATTATGAGCATGATTCATTTATTTGTTTATTTTTAAATATTTTCATTATTTTTATGGTTAATTTATTATTTTATATATGTAGTGATTTGTAGACACTTCTCCTTTTATAATACATATTATCCCAAAGAACTTTGTCATTAATGCATATGGCATTCCAACTATTTAATTCTCATAGGTGCACTAATTTAATATTGCTTATTTTTAAATATTTTCATTATTTTTATAGTTAATTTATTAGTTTATATATGCAATGAGTTGTAAACTCTTCCCCTTTTATAATACATATTATCCCAAGGAACTTTGTCATTCATGCATATGCCATTCCCACTATTTAATTCTCATAGGTGCACTAATTTAACATTGTTTATTTTTAAATATTTTCATTATTTTTATGGTTAATTTATTATTTTATATATGTAGTGAGTTGTAAACTCTTCTCCTTTTTATAAACATATTATCCCAAGGAACTTTGTCATTGATTGAGCCACTTGTGAAGATATTAATAAATTATTACAAAAACATTTCTTTTTTTTGACTATGTTTTTTTTGTTTTTACTTTTATCATATTTAGTGGTAGAAAATTTAATGTTCTAGTCATACATGAAATCAGATTTTTTATTGAATTCTATTAACAAAAGTATTTATTAAATATTTAATAATAAATATTTTTAAATGCTAAATTTTAGCATAATTAGATGAATCTTCTCTAAATTAAATTGATATCCCTAAACATCAAAGCATAATTTAATATAATTAAATGAGACGGTTCTAAATTAAATTGATATCCCTAAACATCAAAGCATAATTTTTTTTAATAAAAACAAACGGTGTAAGACTCAACCAAATGGGCACGCCTATTCTAAATAAGATTCCTTAGGCCTCAAGACCTGCACCAGACATGCAAGTTTCATTTTATACTACTGCTCTACCCGTCACCATCGCAATGTTTGTGAAACGAGTTGGGAAACAGACTCTCGCTGAGACCTTCGAAGGAAATGCTAAGTCTCGAGGGTAAATTGGGTAACGAAAAAATAAACCCGCAATACCAATCAAAAAGCCAATGGCTCCTGCAAGGAATGCCTCTGAATCTAAAGATAATAATTAATAAAATTTATATTCGACAAAAGCAAAATCATAATTTTATTAACAAACAAAAAGCATTAGTGATGCAATTTTGCCATCACACATTAAAAAAATGTTATGCAGTGTGTACTCTTATCCAATATATTAAAGCATCGCCCCAAAGTCAAAATCACAACTAGAAGAAACATTTTCATTTAGGTTGACTTCTTCTCATGGTTCTCAATATCCTTTCGCCTTTTTAATTCTTCATCAATTACCAAAGCATCATCATACTCATCAACACAAGACTAATAAAAAAAATCGAAAAGAAAGAAAAAAAAATATGCAACATCACCATGAATTTGTTAGAAAAAAGAAAAATTGGAAATCCAAGGTTGATAGGGAGAGCATTTTTGGAGTGCCCTCAATCGTTGAGAAGAAATTTAGAACTATTTAAAGCAAATCTACATAGTTGTGTTGATATGTTATTTTTTTTTAAAATAAGTATCTATCATTTATGAAACGCAAAAATTGGTAAACAGCATCGTTATAGGTTTAATGACTAGATTCTTTAGAGCATTGATGGTTATAGTTATGACGAGTTTTTTTTTTTTCTTTGGCTACCAGAGCATCTTTTTAATGGTCTTCAATTTTTAAAAGGACGAGCTGTAGAGAATGAATGTTTCAAGACCGCGAAGGCTCGGGTTCGAAACGCAAGTGGGGCTGATGGGTTCGAAATGTAGGTGGGGCGGATGTGCCTTATTCTAGTAACATCCAGTATATATCATTCTTTCAGAATGAGAATTTGGTAAGAAAGGATTTTGCAGCCAAGGATGTCGAACAAGCACTCTCCGTCCGCCATTACTGAGCATTTTCGAGGGAACAATAGCAACTGTGGTATAGTAAGCAGTGAGGACTCTGTAGCCATAATCATTGCAAAATCACGTGAAATAATACTGATTTGGCCTTCTCAATGCTCGAGGCTATGCATTGTGATCTAATTCAGAGCAAGGTTGAAGGAGAATTACAAGGATTTTCTATGTTTGAAATTTCAATTTCTCTTTTAATAAAAGCTTCAATTTATATATTTATATTCTACATTATTGTTCAGATTTAGAATTAATACTGTGATATGCTAAAATAAGTGCAACAACAACTTCTTATGTGTAGGAATTTACAAGGTAAGTTTCTCAAATAGAACACCAAACGACACCACTCACAAACAGGTCACACAGATCAATCAATACACCAGTATTCTTGACGTGGTTAAAACCCTCAAAGAGGAAAACAGTCCACGGCCTGAGCCAATGCGGCCACTTCAAGCAATTTATTAACGTAAAAGAAATAAAATTTGCATAAGCTTCTTTCATGAATGGTCACCTTACAAAATGACCCTCCATGCTCTTTAAATAGAGATCATGGACCAATCGGGTGCTAAGCCACATATCAACTGTCGATAATAATGAGGAGAGAATGAACCGTTGGATCACTTCATGTCTAGAACATATTGTGACTGTAAGATTGTAAGTTACAAAAGTACATAGTAAAGAAACACACTTTACCTAACTCTACACTAGACCAAGTTATGCTTAACTATTTCCTATGTATCACAATATCCTAACATCCCCCATTAAGAACAACTTGGAATAGGGTTGAAGGATGTAAAAATATGACACAATAGGAGAAGGAAGGAGGCATTAGAGCCTATCCCCCCTTAGTGACAACTTCTTGAACTCCAACCATAAATCAAAGTTTAGTAAACTTCACCTCTGTGAGAGCCTTTGTAAAGATTTCTGCAACTTGATCATTGGTTGAACAATATTGCACTTCAAGAACATGGTCATGAATGAGCTTTCTCATGAAGTGCATGTGTAGTTCAATGTGTTTGATGCGTTGATGTTGGACTGAATCTTTTCATAGTTGAATGACACTTTGATTATAACACCAAAGTGTAGTCAGATGCTGCTGTTGAAATCCAAACTCTGACAGGATCTGATGAAGCCACAGGGCTTGCTTAGTAGCTTCTACGACGCCACGATACTCTACTTCTCTTGAAGAAAGAGAAATGACATTTTTTTTCTTAGAAGCCCATGTAATAGGTCTAGAACCAAGAGCGAAGACATAACCTGCAGTAGACTTCCGATCATCAGGGTCACCAGCCCAATCAGAATCAATGAAACTAATCAATAGAGGAGTTCCGTTTGCACTGTAATGAATCCCAAAATGAATTGTACCTCGAACATAATGAAGTATTCTTTTAGCTACTTTCCAATGACTTTCATGTGGGTTTTGCATAAACAAGAAATAAGTCCAACAACAAAGGAAAGGTTAGGACGGGTATGAGTCAGATACAAACGTTTTCCTACACGCTGATGGTATAAGGTAGCATCAACTTTAGGGGAAGTACAAGTGATTGAAAGTTTTGCTCCAGACTGAAAGGGAGAAGGAGTTGGCTTATAGTCTTCCATGTGAAAGTGGCGTAGAAGATCACAAGCATACTTGGATTGAGAAAGGGAAATACTTTCCTTGGATTGCAAGACTTAAAGACCAAGAAAATAATGCAAGTGTGCTAAGTCTATCATTTCAAACTACCTTTTAAGGTTGGATTTCACATGGTTTGTAAGGTTGGGATCACTATCAGTAAGGATAAGATCATCAACATAAAGAACAAGAATTATAAGAGACTTACCCACTTTCTTGTTGTAGAGAGTGCTGGTGCACTAAGATGTCTTTTTACAGGCAATCTTAATTTCTACATTAATTGTCAACCCAAGGCAAGTCTTTTTATTTCAAGAGTGTCAACACTATATATGCAGTAAATTCAGAGGTTAACTAATAATAAATCGTTGCAATTTCTAATGACTATATCTTCAAATTCAATCCAAACAATTCTGAAAGAAGTAACTATGAAAGAAATTCACAACACACTTTGCAATTCTACTTAACTAATTCTAAAAGAAGATGAATCTGAATACAACTGTAAAGAATCACACTTGGAAATCTTAAATGGAATTGAAACTAACTCACTCAAACATTTAAAGAGAACTGTGACAATTGAACAACAAATGATAATTGAATAGCAAATCCTAATTGAACAACAAATGATAATTGAACAACAAATAATTATATGAGCATATTACAGAAAGTGATCAATTCTATCTCTGAAATCTATGATAACATTACTTGGAAGGAACAACGATCTAATGCTGAAACTAACAAAACCAATTCAATCAAAAGAATTATGCTTATATAACACAAAGCTAAATTTGAATCTTGAATGAACAACAAAAGCAAATCGGAATCGACAATCCTCACGATACTTGAAATGATATTAACTTAACACTAACAAACAATAAAGAATAAATAGAAAATATTATAACACAGGTAAAGAAATAGATCTTCTATTGATTGGGCCCAGAGTCACCAGAAGTCTCCACTATGAGATACTCAAAAAATAATTATGGTTTAAATGCAATCTTCTTCACTAAAACAAGTAACAAAGTTACAACATCACCAAAGTAATAGTATTATATGTCCAAAAGAATAATTACAAATTGTCTATTTCTCAACTCCTGTGCAGTTTGCCTTTTGGCCTTATATATAATGTTTAGAAAATTAAATAGATAAAAGTGAATCCTTAAGATCAGGGGATCCTGAGGATTTTGAAATACTTGATCTACTTCCGTCATAAAATAGCATCAGCCTACCCGGTCTTCCGCTGTCCTTCTTTGCCTCTGACGCTGTGTTTTTCCTTTATCAGATGTTGTTGTTCTGTCAATTGAACAATTATCATCCAATTCACGTCTTCTGCACATAAAGATAGTAAAAATCAATTCTTCCTGCTTAGATTCCTCTAATTTGTTACTGATTACTTTTACCCAAGTTTAGCTATTATTTCCTCTACTTTTATCCATAAACAAATATAATCATGTGAGGATGAGTGCTAAATAAAGATATTTACAAGGAGAAAACATACCTTTTTCTTGACCCAACATACTCCCCAACTTACCTTTTTCATGTCCTCATGCAATTAAATAGTTTAGGTGCAGCTGAGTTAGGGAATAGGCAGAATATACCTCCTTATAAACTCTGAAGCCATTTTTCTTCTTAAGTACAGTGAAATCCTGGTTTACTTCTTGATCCTTCAAGTTGTAGTCACTGCGGTACTTATCTGGAGGATACCATATGATTGAGGTTCTATACCGACATCCTATCCATTCAGGCCCCATGGTTAAGACCATGTCACTGTATTTATGGAAGTAAGAGGAGGCAGCTTTAAAATTATAGTATCCAAATGGTTCTCTGTTTCTAACAGTATTATTGGAGACTTCCCACCTTTATCTGGATGTAGACAAGGCTTCTTCCTTGATCTCCTTGAAGTACTCCTTCCCAGCTTGTATAATATCTATGTGGAATGGCCCTAATTGGCCCACAACACCAGCTCACTTCATAAATTGATTGTGCCTGACAGAGAGATGTAGGGGTTTTATAGGTTCCCCCCTAACCCATAGGTCAATGCCATATTCTCACTTTCTAAAGGTATTATGAGCCTTGGCCCACTTGAGTTGGTTAGTAGCAAAGGAAAGAAATGCCTGGAATTGGACATCCCTATATAGGGGCTAGGGTTGTTGTCTCTGTCATCTTCTAAAAAGAAATTGTGCATGTAAAGTTCACACAGGAGGCGCTGTACCTACTCATTCTGCTCTCTGAAGCACTTGACAAAGTCTGGGGTAGTTTTGATTTCCACAGACTTGCTAGCCTTAACAGCTTTGATTTTCAGCAGGAGGTACCTTTCCAAGAGGAATAATGCATAGTTTGTAGCAGGAGCTCGGAATGACAGAGTGTCTGAATAAAGAGAGCAGACAATCTCCAATTGCTCTTTAGCCTTTTGTAATTTATCCTGTGCTTTCTCAACCTTTTTCTGCTCAGCCATCTACTGAGTGAAGGTCTCATCCTCAGTCACTGTGAGTGCCTCAAACTTTTTCTTTAATTCTTGATTCACACGTAGGGGCACTACTTCCTCTTTGTGCTGAGTTAATTCTTGCTGAACCTTTAGTATTTCATTCCACAATCTCCTAATGACTGTCTCCCTTACTAAGGGAATGTAATCAGGTGTCTCCTTTGTTTGGGCTTCATTATCTTGTGTTTCCATAGGCTTAGTCTAGGCAGTAGCCTCGGCTGCTTCTTGAATCATGCAATAATAAATTGGGATGCTTTCTTTAGCATGAGTTTGAACGGCCACGTTCACAGTAGGGAAGTCCATTTGGGTCTCCTATGGGAAAACACAGGGGTCTTCAGTCTACATTTCACTGTCTTCTACAAGACATGGCTTTGTCTGAGTTTCTTTTGAACATACCAAAAGAATCTCAGTCTAGGTTTCAACACTTTTCCAGAACAATGTTCTGTCTGTGTCCTTGTGGTCTCCAATTCCATTTTCAATTTTCTGGCTTTGAGTGGTTCTTTTAACCACTGTCTTAGCTACCCAATTATTCTCTTCCATTTACTATATTTTTTAAGCATTTTTTTGAGCCTATCCTTGTAGGTCTTCTTTATTGTGAGATTTCCATCCAGTGGTGGTACAACTGCATTTCTCTCAAGTTCTTGCTCAGGTGGTATTGTGTCAGCATCAGGGAGGGTTTCAATTGGAACTGTCTCTTCCAATGGAGCTTCACCTTCTAGCTCTTTTTTGTAATGAATTTATCTCTTAGGAGACCCCAATAGAATGGTGTCTCCTGAGCAATTATCGTTCTCCAGGCTTTCTTCTAGGTAGGCCTTGTCCTCATGGGACTTCAAAAAACTGGCATTTCCTGGTTGATTTTTATCTCCTAGGGTTTCATCTATAGGATTTTCTTCAGCTAGGGGGTGCATTGGACCGGTATCTACTATTTGATTTTCTTCTCTAATGGCTTCCTCTTCATGCACCTTGTCTTCAAGGGGTTTTTCCACAGAAGGGACTTGTTCCCTTTGTTCTTCCAAAAAATCAATAAACGACAAGGTTTGATCATAACGAGGGCTGTCAGTAGAGGCACTCTGGTTAGGGGTAAAATTATGTACTTCAACATTCTCAGATTGTTCTCTTCCCTCACCAAATATCCCCATGTTTTCTAATACCCTAGCCATCTCTTCCTCATAGTCATGCAAAGGGGCATTTTGTGGACTTGGGGGTGGTCTGTGAGATGGCCCAGCCTCATTTGTTTGAATTGGGTATGTCGCTGGGACTTAACCTGCACATAGTGCCTGCATTTTGCTAGGTTCAAGGGCAGAGAAGAATTCTTCCTTTTTAGTGTCCTTCTCGGACCTGGGGTTCTTAGCCCTTGCTGTTCTGTTGCTGGGTTTTCTGTAAGTGGGGCTAGAGTAGGATTTACAATATTTTCCCAGGTTTGTTGCTGCTGGTCCAGTCCATGCATGATAATTAATTTGATTAGTCCATGATGACTGATGACTATGTGTGGGTCCTTAGATTTCCTAACTCGACGAGCGACATCATGCAATAGGGAATTCAAAAAAAGCGGCAAATTAACTGAAACTTTCATTTTTTTTCACTTCTGGTTCACGGATACCTGGGTCAATGGGTAGCCGCTACATCCAGGGTTGTTCAACACTGAGTGGATGCACCCGAAGGCATCAACACCCCTCGGCCTATTTACTGACCTAACCCCAAGAGCTTTTGGGATTCGACCCTGTGACCTCCCATTGGCGAGGCACTTGATTTGACCGATTGAGCTAACTCTTGGGGCTAACTGAAACTTTCTATTTTAGGATGGCTAATAGTTTGAGTTGGTGGGGATTTACCACATCCTGTCAACCATCGCATGTTATGTACCTTTGCACAATGACTACCAATTCCTGCCAACATGTCTTAATGCTGAAGGGTGAATCCCTTTCCATTTCCGCACCAATTGCTCGTCTGAGTCCTGGAATACTGCGACCATATTGTATAGAAGGATGTGTTTGTCTATCCATTTTGTTCCCTCGGCTGAAAGTCCAGTGACTTCAGCTATGATTGCTTCCGAGATCGTTATATCCCTGCTTCTTAATGTGGTGCTGCCATTCTGCAAATTCTGTAGGAATTCGAGCGTCATCTCTTCGTGAAATCCCTGCAATTTATTCAGATAGTTCAGCGAGCCAGTGCACTCGAGAATTGTACGAGCCTAGTCTGATACCATGATCATTATGGGTTCATTTCAGATAGCTCTACCTCCCATGGCTACTATTTTCCCGTGACTGGTTCACTCACATGCACTTCTCTTACACTTTCGTAGTTTAGAACAATAGCAAAGAACGTTAAAGAAATTAACAGGAAAATGATGTTGTTTTGGGAATTAACATCATATATAGTCAAGTCATTTGTCTTGTCAGAAATATTTGATGTAGCCTCACAATCAATCTGCATGCCATCCATAATGGTCATCGTCCTTTTTCCAAATACTTTGATAATTATTATGCATACACAATCATCATGTAGTCCTTTACCCAGAAATCAATTTAATAATTATCACACAATTATCCATAACTGTCACACATGTTGTTCATATGTAGACCATCCCCCCTCCAATGAGAAAAGGGCATCCACGTCTGCCAAGCATGTGAAAATCAAGAGAAAGAATTGGTAATTCATAAATGCAGGCAACCAATCCATAAAAGCGACGTGATATATGACAAAGAAATTAAAGAAATACACATATCAGAGGTGAAATGGACGAAAAATAAAAACAAAGATTTAAATCATTATGTCAAAAGATTTTCACCTTAAGTGGTATTAGTAACAAACACATAATCGACAATAAGTATTAATGATTGTCATAAAGTGATTGGACAAATATAATATAATGAATATATAACATAAGTTACCATGCATGTTGGCTTGTAAGAGTGCTATTCAAATGAGAAATTTCCTTTAGAAACGAATCCATAGGTGGTAATATAATAGAGATCATTTGGCAGTGTAAGATAGTACTCTCATACCACAAGTAGAGCCACTGCCGCTAGCAAGCGTTCATAGCCTCGACATGGTTTCTTTCTAACCCCACAAATGAGCCATAGTCTTCCTTTTAGTATGTAGATGATTTTTTATTTATTTTTTGTCATAAAGAGAACACTATGCCAGCATGGTGACCAGATAATTATAGTGCCATTCACCAAGATATAACAAAGTGATCAGGCTGGCTCGTGATGAGACCCCCTATCCTTTTGATAGTTTTAATTATCAAGAAGGTCATTACCTTGGTTTGGTGGCCAAAATGGATTGTCACCTGTTACATGCTTATGATCATGGTAGGCTTGCTCGTGATGAGACCCCTTATCCACTTTTGTTGCATTTTCATATTTCGTTATTTTCATATTTTGATGCTTTTATTGTAAAAATAGGGAGGCTCATTTACTCCTTAAGAGTCAAGGATGGTGTAAGAAGTAAGAAAAATGCCAATGAAATTTATACTTTTACCCCCATATCATCATATCAAAGGGAT
Organism: Pinus tabuliformis; assembly: GCA_031772625.1. Classification (NCBI taxonomy): domain Eukaryota; kingdom Viridiplantae; phylum Streptophyta; class Pinopsida; order Pinales; family Pinaceae; genus Pinus; species Pinus tabuliformis. Next base: position 870,244,495 of record CM062805.1, read on the forward strand.
TTATCCATTTGCAAGTGTGAAAAATAAGCCAACATGGTTTTAAAATAATGAATCATTTTATGATGTGTCCAAAGAAAAGATGTTTATTCAGTGATTTTAGAGATACATCATGTCAGCTTTTGAATAAAGATAACCATCAAAAGGATTCATAGGTCATAATAGTATTAGCATTACTGTTTTTCTTTATGTTATGCACAAATCCAATCAGATGATGTTTATTCAAAACATAAAAGAAAAGAAATATGGCAAGATGACCGACGATGAAACAATAAAAGAAATCACAGTTCTTCCTACAAAAGCACAAAAGTGTTGTTCAATTGATTGAACAATAATCTTTCAATCGATTGAATAGCAAAATTGAAAAGAAAACAGAATTGTTGTTCAATTGATTGAACAACAATCGTTCAGTCATTTGAACAAAAAATTGAAAAGAAAAACAAAACTGTTGTTCAATTAATTGAACAAAAATCGTTCAATCGCTTGAACAACAAAATTGAAAAGAAAAAAACGCAAAAGTGTTGTTCAATTGATTGAACAACAATCATTCAATTCTTTGAATAACAAAATAAAAAACGCAAAAGTGTTGTTCAATTGATTGAACAACAATCGTTCAATCGTTTGAAAAACAAAATAAAAAAATGTAAAAGTGTTGTTCAATTGATTGAACATCAATCGTTCAATCATTTAAACAGCAAAATAAAAAATGGAAAAGTGTTGTTCAATTGATTGAACAACAATCGTTCAATCATTTGAACAACAAAAATGGAAAAGAAAAAACACAAAAAGTGTTGTTCAATTGATTGAACAACAATCATTTAATCGATTGAACAGGAAAAATGGAAAATGTGCAAAAAAGTGTTGTTCAATCGATTGAACAACAATCATTCGATCGTTTGAACAAAAAAATCGTAAAATGAAAAAAAACGTTTTCAATCGATTGAACAACAATCGTTCAATGATTTGAATAGCAAAATCGAAAAATGAAAAATGTGTTGTTCAGTTGATTGAATAGCAATTGTTTAATTGTTTGAACAACAAAAATCAAAAAATGCAAAAATTGTTGTTCAATCGATTGAACAACAATCGTTCAATTGTTTGAACAACAAAAATAAAAAAAGGCAACAAGTGTTGTTCAATTGATTGAACAACAATAATAAAAAAATGCAAAAAGTTGTTGCTCAATTGATTGAACAGTAATCGTTCAATCATTTGAAGAATAATATAAACATAAAAATAAGTGTTATTCAATTGATTGAATAAAAATCCTTCAATCGATTGAACAACAACACACACACAAACATAAGTGCAGTTCAATTGATTGAACATCAATCATTCAATCGATTGAATAACACTTACCAAACACCTAAAACAAAAAAATATCATATTTACATGGTGATTCCTAACTGAATTGCAATCAATAAAAAAGAACATATACATTATTTACAATTTAAATAAAATCACAATTTTACGAAAGAAAAGCTGTCGGTTATCACTCCCTACAGCTAAGATTTGCATGGAGGGGTTCTCACATACCTGCTGGTAGAAAGACTCCTTGGTGAGTCATTTGTGATAGAGACGCACCCGATGCCCATTCACCTTGAAAGAATGGCTAGACCCGTCAATGGTAGTCAAAGTGCGAGTACCATTGTTATGTACTTCTTAAATTTCATAAGGACAGAGCCATCTTTTTGCAACTTGCCTAGAAAATCCTTGAATCTGGAGTCATAGAGGAGTGCCTAATCCCCTTTTTGAAATGTCTTCTTTTTGATATGGCTGTTGTGCCACTTTTCCCTTTGCTAGTGAATAATTGCAATCTGTTGCAGAGCAAGAAGCTGAGCCTCGTCTAGTTTGTTGATTTGTTGAAGTCGCTTGGTTTGGGCTTCTGTTAAATCTAGTCCCACTTCCTGAGCCATTATTAGAGTCTTTATTTTGAATTCAATTGAAAAAATAGGTTCTGTTCCAAACACGAGTTGGTACGGAGAGTATCCAGTAGTATTCCTCCAAGTCATGCGATATGCCCACAAGGCCTTTGGCAGTCTAGCAGTCCAGTCTTGCCGATGTGTTGAGACTGTCTTAGTTAGAATTGCTTCAATGACCTTATTGGTGCTTTCGACCTGGTTGTTCGCCTATAGGTGATACAGGGAAGTGATCCTGTGTGTAATGTGATGATTTCTGGTAGTGGCTATAATCTTGTGTCCTACAAATTCCCCCCCCATTTGTTATCACTTCCTGTGGTAAACCATACTGCATGAATAGCCCAAAGAGGAAGTTAATCACGACTTCCTTTGTAGCTCTTGGTAAATCTACTGTTTCCACTCATTTTGTCACATAATCTATGGCAACCAGTATGTAGGCTTTCTGATTTGATGGCAGATGGAATGGGCCAACAAAGTCCAATGCCCATCGTTCGAAGGGTTCTATGACTAGTTGGGGCTGCAACGACATTTCATCAGATTTCCCAGGCCAGCCCATCCTTTGGAAGCTATCACAAGCCTGGGCATATTTCTTAGAATTTTTAAAAATAGTGGGCCAACAATAGCCCATCTATAGTACCTTATGTCTTGTCCTTCAATTTGCGAAGTGTCCCCCGCAGGGCTTGTCATGTAAAACCTTCAGGATGTCATAAATCTCATCTTCATGAATTCATCTGCGTATACACATATCGAATCCTATGTGAAAAAGGTATCCGCCAATCTAAGAGAATCGGGCGCTTCGCTGGATGATATTTTTCCTTTCCATTGCTGTCAAATGCCTGGGCAACTTCCCCACTGCCAAATAATTTGACACATCTGCGTACCATGGCGTCTTGACTACTACAGCAAACAAATGTTCATATGGAAATTGGTCGTCTACTGCCAGTGGATCATTTACCTTCGAAACTCGAGATAGAGAATCAGCGACTCGGTTTTCGTTCCTCAAATGATCTTTAATAGTGATGTCAAAATCCTACAAGAGCAGTAGCCAATGAGTCACTTGACCATTTGTGATAGGTTTTTTAGCTAAATATCGAATGGAAGAGTGATTAATATACAGAAAAATTTGGTAGGCAGTTATATAATGTCTAAATTTGTTTATGGCATAAATGACAACTAAGAATTCTTTTTCTGTTATTGTATAATTAAGCTCTGCAATAGTAATATTTTTGCTAATATAATAGCATAAGGTTTTCTATCCTCCTCCTGGCCTAGGACAATGCTTATCGCTACATCTGATGCATTCGTGGACATATGAAAAGGCAGCTCCCAGTTTGGTCCATGTAATACTGGTGCCGTCGAGACTAGTTTCTTTAAACCTGTAAAAGTTATGTCACATTTGTCAGACCACTTGAAATCAACATTTCCAGTTAAAGCATATAAAGGCACAGCAATTTGTGAATTTTTTTTAATAAACCTGTGATAATAGCCCACATATCCTAGGAGACTACGTACCTCCGTCTGAGTACAGGGTGTAGGTAGTAAAAGAATTACCTGTATTTTTGCTGGATCTACCTGTATCCTTGTTGCAGAAATATAATGTCCCAAGATTACGCCTTCGGTCATCATCATGTGACACTTGATATTTCTTAAACATAACCTAGTAGCAATGAAACATTCTAAAACCTTTTCTAATGTTTGCAGTGCTTGAACAAAGTCATCCCCATATGGAGTAAAGTCATCTATATAAACTTCAAGTCCTTCATTTATCAGGTTGGAAAAATTGCTAAGTATAGCTCTTTGGAATGTAGTTGGGCCATTTCACAAGCCAAATGGTAACACTCTATAAGCGAATGTACCCCAAGAAGAGGTGAAGGTTGTTTTGTCTTGGTCTTCAGGGGAAATTTGAATATGATTTTAGCCACTGAAGCCGTCTAGAAAAGAAAAGAACTTCTTCCCTGCAAAAGTATCCAGGACTTGATCAATAAATGGAAGAGGGAAGTGACCTTTCTATGTTTCCTTATTCAATTCCTGGTAATCCACAGAGATACGCCACTTCCCCTTTTTATTGGGGATGACCACCAATGGAGAGACCCATTTTTTATCTGAAATAAGATAAATGAAATTCACATGCAGCAGCTTCTGTAACTCATCTTTCATAATGTCCTTGAGATGCGGATTCAATCTTCGCTGAGGTTGCCAGATAGGAAAAGCATCATTTTCGGTATAGATGTGATGTGTACACAACTGTGGGTCTATACCCTTCATGTCAGGATAATCCCAGGCAAAAGCCCCTTTATATTTTTGTTGGGCTTGAGGAGGCCTAACCCAGGTTTAGTGTTAGTTAGCCAAACAAATCCCTACACTACTGGCCCTTTCGGCATCAGCCCGTGGAGCACGGACCGAAGTCTCACCCGAAGCAGTATGGGGGGATGTTGGAACCAATTTTCCGCACCCTTAAGATGGTTGTGATGTCGGTTTATTCCGGCTATACCTGCCTTCGTGTAGGTTGCTTAGCCCTCTGTTCCACCCTTTAGTACCTTTGCGAAAGGGTACAATTGGTTTTCACGCAGCCCTAACCTACGACGCAGCGACTTTCGCGCTACCAGGGCAGTGAACTGCGATACCTCCCAAACTAGGCTAACTATCTTACTTATCTTATTAACTAATCTTAGTTAGCTACATGTAAACAGATGTTCTTACTTGCGTTCACTTAACCAATACATTTACATACATTCGCACATCATATAAGCATTATAAGTGAAATTCATACCCAACATAATAAGATGCATAAACATGAAATAAAGACGCATAAATCGTAGAATACTTCTCTTTATTGATAATTTTGGACAATTATAGACTCGACCCGCCCTGTGCACTCAGCTGCAGGTGTCTGCGCACTCCACTACGGACTTCTACCCTAGGTCTATGTGCACTCAGCTGCAGAGCCTCTAGCTATGCTACAACCCAAGACTCAGACTTTTTTCTCTAAAGCTATAACTCTCTTACATGTTCAATCCTTCCCTTTTATAACTACTTAGAGCTTAGCTCTTTTTATACAATCCCATGGTCCACGGACCATGGGTAGATCTTTTACAGCCAACATTAAATTTCCAAAATAAGGGCGGACAACCCTATGACTCTTTAACCCCCACGCGCTCTGCGAACACAAAATGCAGAGTCTTTACACTTGGATTACAAAATTTGACCAAAATATGGGCTTTTAGCCCCAAAACTACCCTTGGGGGATTCTGTGCCCAACAATTTTTGCAAGACCTGAATGAGCTTTTACTGCTGATCACTGTTCAGGCTATCATTAATGTTTAAAACTTTGCCTGGTTCAATTTCCATAGGGTTACTGTTATGAACAACAATCGTTTGGATGTACTAATCATCGGTATCCTTCAAGGGATCTTCCAAGGCTTCATTATCCAAAATTGCTTTTAACATTTGACACTTTACATTGCTCACATTAGCTGGCTGATTGATAAAGTTGTTGATAACGTCATCTTCAGTTTGATCTTTGAATTCAAGTGCCTCTTCTACTATGAGTGGTGAATGGATGCTTTCTTCTAGGTATGCTTGTGGTTGTTTACATATTTTTATAATGGACAGACTTGGTTTGGCAGGGGGATATAAAACAAGATTTTTTATAGCATCCCCCTTTGCAATAGTCATGCTTCCCTCTCAGCAGCCTATATAAGCATCAACTGTCACCAGCCAAGGTCGGCCCAGAATCAGAGGGTGCCCATCCAATCGACTCTTTGGGTTTATAACAAGAAAATCTATTGGATACTCCCATGAATAAAAAGAAATTGTAATATCCTGTAAATTTCCTTTTGACATTACCACCGAAAGATCAACAAGTTCTAGTAAGGTGGTGGTTGGTTCCAAGGCTGTAATACCAAGTGCTTGACAGGTTTCTGGTGTTACAATGTTAATGGCTGCACCCAGATCAACTAGCGTATTGGGAAAATAGCGACCATATATTTGGGATTCCCATGATCTTCATACTTCACTGGAGTTTCCCCTCCCAAGAGTAAATCAGGTAAGGTTCCTACTACATGAATGGTGGGTAAATATTTTCCTTTCCTCACATGCTTCTTTACACATAGCTCTTTAATTATTTTAGCATAGATGGGAATGTCTTGGATGGCCTGGAGGAGAGGAATTTTAATACAAATATTTTTTAGTTCCCCTAAAACATAAAAATTTGGGTAAACAATCAGCTTAGGTATCGCTAACCTTTTGTAGAATGGGGGAGAAGTGACTATAAGTTCCTTAGGATTTTTATGCTGATTTATCTCTTCTCCTTGTTTTATTCTAGTATCAATTACAGTTGATAGTATATGTACAGGTGGTGTTTCGATCTCAATTGATGGTTGGTCCTATTTTCCTCAAGGGTGATGATACATCCTGACCTCAATCTCAGTTCATTACATTCTTTTTGTTCAATCTCATAGTTTGAGCTTTCGACAATCTGCACCAGCTGAACCGGTCTATTATTTGGATTTGGATTTGGTTGAGCTGGAAACTAAGGGTGCAAAAGAGGATGAGGATTTTTTTGTAATGGATAAGGAGCTGATAATGCAGGTTGAGGTTGAGGACCTGTCCCCACAAGAGTATTGGATATTCCCAAAGGTCGTTGCCAATTTGTAGACTAGTTGGGATTGTGAGATGTGGAGGCAGGCCACTAGGATGGATAGGGATTACCTTGCCAAATAGGAGCAAAAGGAGAATTTGGCCAGCCATTACCCGGAAAGGATTGAGTTTTCCATGGTGTCATAGGGAATGGCTGGGATTTCCAATTCCAGTAAGTTGATTGGCCTTGCCATCCTGCCCCAGGGTTTCTGTTGTTGATTAAATTGTGAAGAGGGAAAGAACTAGGATGTGTCTTGTGACATACCTATTGGTTTGGCCTGCCACTGTCAATGCTGGTTCATTAGATATACTAGCTATGTCTCTTCTTCTACTTCCTTGAAAAATGCTTTCAGCCTTGATAGTGATGGACATGGTTCAGTGGTGTGATCCTTGGTGCAGATAACGCATGTCTGAACCATGTCCAATGGACACTCCCATTGGCTGTGCTTCTTCTGACAGTGTGAGTAGAAAATGACCAAGTTTTGTTCTGCTAAAGCTTGTTTCTGTTTAGCTTGTAGGACGTCCAGCTGCGTTGTGAGGGTGCCCAGGATGTTTGTCTTGAAATCTTCCAGGAGGCTACCGATTTCCATCTGTGTTATGCCTCCACTGTGTGGTTTAATTCTCCTTCTCATGGGATCTCAGCTTCCTACTGCTATGCATGTGCTTCATCACAAACACCTGATACAAAAGCGAATGATTTCATCATAATGTTCTTGAGAAATATCCCCTTTTCCCAATTAATTTTAGAGTTTATATCCACTCTTCTTTCATTCCTTTAATTAAGATAGCTCTTAGGACTTCTTTGGTAAAGTGGTGTGTGGAGATTTCTGAAAATTATAATGAAACCATTCGATGTATTCTTCTAAAGTTTCATTATCCTTTGCAGCCATCTTAAAGATTTCATCTTTTAGATCCCTATTCTTGCAAAAGTCCTGGTATCTTGTGAGGAAGGAAGTCTTCAAATCATCCCAAGAATTAATAGTACGTCCACCCAAACGCATGAACCATCTTAAAGCTGCTCCTTTCAGGGCAGAAGGGAACAATTTTAGCTTTTGAGGGTCAGTGGTGTAGTCATACCCTCTGCAAAGGACATCAAATTCAAACAGGAAGGCATTCAGATCCTCTGTGATGATCCCATGAAAAGTTGGAATGCTCTGTAGAGGAATAACCTTCATGGGGGCATTGGCCACTTGGTCGACTATGGGGTATTCCAATGTCGAGGTTTGATCTTGAGGGGGATGATTTTCCATTTGGTAAAAGATGTGCCAATATTCTTCAAGGATTTCAGGGGGTGATTTTTGAGTAAGCAAAGGATTAGCAATCTAGGTTGGCTTTGCAACACTACCTAAATCTAGGATCACAGGAGATCCTTGTTCCGACAACTGAGGTCTTGCCTTAGCAGTTCCACTGGTTTCTCCCTCTCCTTCTCTTAAGTTACACGATCTTCCCTCTTGTAGAGGATCAAAATGTAAATTTGTTGTAACTTGAAGACTTTGTTCGGATCCTCCAATTTGGCTTTGAATCTCAGCATAAGCTGCAGATGGTGAGCTTGCTTCCTTAGGGATTACTGTAGGAATTTTTCCAGATAAACCTTGGAATCCTACTTATAATTGAGACTTTTCTTTTCTTACAATTTCATCTACAAAGTTCATTCTCCCAAGGTTCACCGATCCATTGGGTTTTGTGGATTTAGGTGGGGGGTTCTAATCTTTTTCCATATTTCTATTCCTAGTCATTCATAAAAACCTATTCCTATTTAACCTCTAAGCCTTTGCTGAGCGAGATGGTAAGAAAGCACTTTGCTTGCTAGGTATGTAGGTCCTTACCTCCCATTTTTAAAACCCAATTCTTTTACAACAAGATAAAAAGGAAATCACTTTAAAACACTCTTCCCGACAACGACGCCAAAATGTTGGTGCACTAGGATGTCTTTTTACAGGCAATCTTAATTCCTACATTAATTATCAACCCAAGGCAAGTATTTTTATTTCAAGAGTGTCAACACTATATATGCAATGAATTCAGAGGTTGACTAATAATAAATCGTTGCAATTGCTAATGACTATCTCTTCAAACTCAATCCAAACAATTATGAAAGAAGTAATTATGAAAGAAATTCACAAGACACTTTGCAATTCTACTTAACCAATTCTGAAAGCAGATGAATATGAATACAATTGTAAAGAATCACACTTGGGAATCTTAAATGGAATTGAAACTAACTCACTCAATAATTTAAAGAGAACTGCGACACTTGAACAAGAAATGATAATTGAACAACAAATGATAATTGAACAACAAATAACTATGGACTTCAGAGATCTGTGGCTTGAATCTTTTGGATCAATGACCGGAGAATCCACAGTTTTAACATTTTTGAACCAACGTTTCAAATCCCAAATGGGATCCATCATCAGGATATGAGAATGATGATGACATAAGAGCAACAAAGAAGTAATAAATAGTGATGAGGATAAAACATGACAAACTGTCGGCTGAAATAATTTTTAATTAATTTTAATATTTTTTTTTTTATTTAATTTTAATTAATTTTATAATTTTTTCTATTAATTTGTATTAAATATTTAATTAATTTTAATTAATTTTATATAATCTAAAATTAATTTGCTCTTTTTTTTTTTAATATTTTTATATATTAGTTTGATTTATTAATATATATTATATATATAATATAATTTTAATTTGTTTTTAATATTAATTTGATTTAATTTATAGTATTAATTTGTTCTAATATTATTAATTTTCTTTATTAATTTGTTTTATTAATGTGTTATAATATAAAATTAATTTTGTTTTATTAATTATTTATAATATAAAATTAATTTGCTTTATTAATTTGTTATAATATAAAATTAATTTGTTATAATTTGATTTATTAATTTGCGTTATTAATTTGTTTTATTAATTTGTTATAATATAAAATTAATTTGCTTTATTAATTAGTTTTATTAATTTGTTATAATATAAAATTAATTTGTTTTATTAACTTGATTTATGAATATTGTATGAATAATATTAATTTGTATTAATAATAAATTGATTTATTAATTTGCTATATTATTATAAATTTGCTTTATTAATAATAACCTAGATCTAAAGGAAATTAATAATAATTCTAAAATGAAATTAATATTAACCTAGGGAAATAATAAATCTAATTTGAAATTGATTTTTACCTAGGGAATATTAGTACTAAAATGAAATTAATTTTAATTAATATTAATTCCTAAATAATTTAATTAAACTATTAATATTAATTATATTATATTAACTATTATAAATAATTAATATTTATAATAAATTAATATAATGATTAATAAATTAATAAATCCTAGACTTTAATGTAAATTCTAAGCCTAGACCTAAATGAAAAACAAAGACTGAAGACACAAGAAAGGAGAGGGATAACTTACCTGCTGAGGCCTTAACCAGGGGATGCGCTTGCGTTTGCGTTTTTTATTTCCTTGATCAAGGGAAGCCAACTCCCGCTAATCTCCACGCCATTATCTCTGTTCAGATTATGAGGATGTTTGATAATTTCAAGCGCTTCTATGATCTTTCGTCTCTGATGTTGCTCTTCCTTAGCGATAATTGATGCGCTTTCCAGACAGATATGGTGTTTAGTTTTTAAGGAGTGCTCTGCCAGGGCTGAAGTACGAGATCTTCTGTTCTTAATATCCGCGCCATGTTCCTTGAGTCTTGTCTGGAGGGAGCGACCTGTTTCACCAATGTAGTTTTTTCCACAGGAACACTCTATTTTATAAACTCCTTTAAGCTGATGGTTGTCGATGTCATCTTTAACAGACTTCAAACTTTGTCTGATAGTACCAGGAGCCGAGAAATGAGTGATAATGTTTTTCTTTTTTAGGATTTTAGCGATTTTGTCCGTAATCCCATGGATATATGGTAGGAAAACAATACCACAATTAGGCTGGTCTTGAGCCCTAGGTTCATGAGAAAACAAATTTCTTTCAACCTTCTCTATGGCCTTTTTGATTTCATGCTCCTTGTAGCCTATACTTTTAAAAGTTAATATTAGATGCTTCTTCTCTTCCTCCAGGTGCTCTGAGTCGGAAATTCGAAGGGCTCTGATGGCCAGCGTGTTTAGAACACCAACCTTCTGTGCAGGGTGATGGTGGGAATCAGCATGGAGGTAACTCTCTGTGTGGGTTGATTTCCTGAAAACTTTATGGCCCAAAGAGCCATCCTCTTTTCTGATGATCAGGACGTCTAAAAACGGAATGCTCTTGTTTTCTTCAAGTTCCATTGTAAACTTTATATCTGGAGAGATCGAATTTAAGTGAGTGAAAAACTTTTCGAGTTCTGTCTTACCATGAGTCCATTTTATATTGGTGTCATCGACAAATCGCTTCCACCAGGCTGGTTTCAAAGGATATGAATTCAGGGCCTTCTTTTCAAAGTATTCCATGTATAGGTTGGCCACTATTGGCGAAAGGGCGGACCTCATTGCCACACCGGATGTCTGTTCATAAAATACTCCTTGGAAGGTGAACACAGTTGATCTTAGGCAGATCTCAACCAGCTTTGCAGTCCCTGGATCAGCAACTTCTTTTATAACCTGAATGGCTTCATCAAGAGGGATCTTAGTGAATAAGGATACCACGTCAAAGCTTACAAGGATAACATTACTTCTATCAAATCAATCAATTCTATCTCTAAAATCTATGATAACATTACTTGGAATGAACAACGATCTAATGCTGAAACTAACGTAACCAATTCAATCAAAAGCATTAAACCTATATAACACACGACTAAATATGAATCTCGAATGAACAAACAAAAGCAAATTGGAATTGACAATCCTCATGATAATCGAAATTATATTAACTTAACACTAACAAACAATAAAGAATGAATAAAAAATATTATAGCACAGGTGAAGCAGTAGATCTTCTCTTGGCTGGGTGCAGAGTCACCATAAGTCTCCGCTATGAGATACTCATAATATAATTATGGTTTAAATGCAGTCTTCTTCATTAAAACAAGTAACAGAGTTACAACATCACCAAAGTAACAATATTATATGTCCAAAAGAATAATTACAAATTGTGTTTTCTCAACTCCTGTGTAGTTTTCCTTTTAGCCTTATATATAACGTTTAGAAAAGTAAATAGATAAAAGCGAATCCTCAAGATCTGGGGATCTTGAAGATTTCACAATACTCGATCTGATTCCATAATAAAATAGCATCGGTTTGTCCGATGTTCCATCGTCATGCTTTGCCTTTGACGTTTTCTTTTTCCTTTACGAGATGCTGTTGTTCTGTCGATTGAACAACTATCATCCAATTCGTGTCTTCTGCACATAAAGATAGTAAAAATTAGTTCTTCCTGCTTAGATTCGTCTAATTTGTTACTGATTACTTTTACCCAACTTCAGCTATTATTTCCTCTACTTTTATCCATAAACAAAGATAATCATGTTAGGATGAGTGCTAAATAAAGCTATTTACAAGGAGAAAACATACCTTTTTCTTGACGCACCAGATAGTATTGTCAGAATGACATCCAGTAAAGCCAATATTTAAAAGAAAGCTATCCATTTTGGCATACCAAGCCCAACGGGCTTACTTGAGACCATAAAGGGATTTCTTAAGCTGACATACAAGGCTGGAGTCTGTTTGTATAAATCCAGGACTTTGTTCCATATAGATTTCTTCATGAATTCCCCATGCAAGAAGGCAGATTTAACATCCATCTGATGGACTTCCCATTTGAAAGAGGCAGCAAGGGAAAGAAAAAAGCAAATAGAGTTCATTTTGGCAACAAGGGAGAAGGTTTTAGTATAGTCAATTCCTTCAACTTGTGAAAAACCCTTAGCAACAAGACGAGCTTTATGTTTATCAACTTTTCCATCTGGTCCAAACTTGGTTCTGTAAACCCATTTGCATATAACAAGTTTTCCTCCGTTTGGAAGAGGAACAAGATCCCATATATCATTTGCAAATAATGAATGATATTCTTCATTCATAGATACGTCCCAATATGGATGGCTTGAAGCTTCTGCAAAGGCGTCAGGATCATAATTCGCTGAAGCTTGAGCCAGTAAAGAAGAGGCTCTATAAAACTGAGAACGTGTGCAATGGTGATCTATAGGATCACCTGCAAGAGCGCCTGCTGCATCTCGAGTAGCGCAGACCCATTTTGGAAGCTGAGGAGCTGAAGGAGGATCCCCAGAAGGTGGGGAAGGATTGTCATCATCGCTTACATCATCTGAAGAAAAAATATTTTCAGAAGTAGAAGGGATAGAGAGAGGTGGCACATCCACCGAACTAGGTTCGTAGGCCAATATATTTTCAGCAAACTTTACATCTCTTCTAATGATAACATTTTTGGATTTAGATGGAAGAAGTCTATGTCCTTTGACATCTTCAGAATATCCAACAAAAATACATTTTTCACTCTTAGGTTCTAAGGCTTTATGTTTCTCGTTTGGAATATGGGCCCATGCTTCACTTCAAAAAACACGAAAGTGACTTACATATGGTTTAATTGAGCTACATGCTTCTTCTGGAGTGATATTCTTTAAAACCTTAGTAGGAGTGTGATTTACTATGTAATTTGGAGAGTTAATTGTTTCTGCCCAAAAATTAAGATTAAGTCCTTTAGATTGAATCATACAATTATCCATTTCCTTTAAGGTGTGATTCTTCCTTTCAGCTAGATTATTTTGTTGTGGAGTATATGGAACAGTATGTTGCATTTGTATTCCATGCTCAGTGCAAAAGTTGATGAATTTTTTTTTAACATATTCTCTGCCATTATCAGATCTTAGCTTAAGAATTTGATGTTCAGATTGTTTCTCAACAAAGGCCTTAAATGCCAAGAACATGTTAAATACTTCACTCTTTAGTTTTAAGAAGTATACCCAAGTGTGTCTGGAGAAATCATCAATGAAAGTTAAGAAATAATTGTAGCCAGAGAATGAAACAATTGGATGTAGACCACATAAATCACTATGCACAAGCTGTAAAGGGGTTGAGGCATGCCAAGAGGCACATTTTTTAAAACTATCCCGATGATGTTTTCTGAGTACACATTCGGAACAAACACCATCTTTGCAAGATACCATAGGAATACCTATGACCATATTTTCTTTACATAGATTTTAAAGGGAGTGATAGTTTAAGTGACCAAATTTCTCATGCCAAAGTTTGCTCACTTCATCATTATGAGCAAAAAATACCGAGGGAAGAGTTGATGACCCAAAGTTGTTAAAATTATACAACCTTGTAGAATCATCAACAATTCCAGTAGCTAAAATCTGTCTAGGATCTCTGAGGTCCTTAATTACAACATTGTGAGGTGAAAATTCAACGGTTTTACCTTCACCTGAATGAGTTATATGATATATAGATAGAAGGTTGTAGGATAAGGTTGGAACACATAAATCATTAAATTGACCATTATCTAGATGAATAGTTCTAGTCCCTACAACACTAAGAGATCTATCATCACCAACATATATATTTTTGGTGCTACAATCATTTAAAGAAGAAAACATGGCTTTGCTTTTGACCATGTGATAAGAAGCTCCAGAATCAATGAGCCAATCATGAGAATGAGAAGAAGAAGATACAATTAGTGCATAACCAGACCAAGATGCTTGAGAACCACATGCAAAAAGTGTTATTCCTGAAGATGAAGTTGAAGTGAAGAGTGCTCCAAATGGATGTTATTCTTCTTCATTGCTACTTCCAAGGGTTCCATCTTATTAAAGCATTTGGATTCTAAGTGGCCATCTCAATTACAAAAGTTTCAATGTCTATCAGTCTCCTTCCCTTTGTTTTTATTTGCCTTATCATTTTGTTGAATTTATTTTTCATTTTGAGACTGAAAGTGCTTAGGACCCTTGGTTGGTTTAGGACCATTCTTTTTAGGACGCTGCTTCTTAGGATTCTTTCAACTTGGTTGCTGCTAGGCAGCTAAGGATTTCTTAGAAGAGCTTCCAAGATTAAGAAGAACAAGATGTAATATTTTTTCTTCTTCTCTTATTAAAGAATCACAAAAGGCATCAAAAGAGGGGGAGTTGTAGTCTTTTCGTTGAGAAATAAAGGCTTCTATATTAGAATGGAAGGTGGAAACAAACACAGAGTAGACTGGTCCCAACTTAGTAAGAATGGAATAGATAAGGCTACCACTTTCTTTCTTAATCTTAACACCTTCCAAGAGAAGTCTAAGGGTATTGAACTTGGACAAACAATCTTCAATGGAAGAAAAGTTATTGGAGTCCAACGTAATAAACTCATTTTTGAGTTGATGGGCTCTAATTTAATTTTTAATTACAAAAACTTTACTGAGTTGTTTCATCAGGGGTATCAAGTTCTGTGATATGGAATCTAAGGTCTGGAGAAATAGACATCCCTATCAACCCACGTGCTTGATATTTTTCTATTTTCCCATTTGGCTTGCTTATCTTCATCTTTAGGTTTAGACTCTTGGCCTGAGGCTATTCTATAAAGACCTTTACTTCTAAGTAAATCTTCCATGTAGGACACCCATTGGAAGTAGTTGGTGATGTCAAGAATAACTTGGCATGGACTTTCCATTTTAATAGAAACTGAAGCTGTAGATCTGAAACTAAGTGTTCCAATGGAAATATCTCAAAAAATTAAGCCGATTAAAAAAAACGGCTCTAAAAACGGCGCTAAAAACGTCTTCTGAATGAAGAAGTTATGGCTTTTTGAAGATGCCAACAAAGTACGTGAATGTGCAGAAGTGAATGACAATGTTGTATTTTAAAAAAAACCCCCCCTCTTTCCAAACTTAATCTAATTAGCTCACTTTTTAAAAAAATTTATGTGACCCACTTTTATAAATAAGTGAAAGTCACTTTTACAATGGTGCTTTATGAGCTACCCACTAAATTGTAACTTAAATAAAAGATAAAGACTTTATAGTTATAAGTGACTGACTTTTTATAATGGGTGAGAACACTTTTACATAAAGTAACTTTAAAACATAAGTTACATGTACTTTTTGAAAAAGTAACTCAATGAAAAGAAAGACTTGAACCCAAGACCTCTATTCTCATAAAGTAACTTTGGACCAAGTGAGCTAGTTTAAAAGGTTAGTAATTTTTGGAAAAGAGGAAGGGTTTTTTTTAGTCAGTGAAGCTTTGGAGTGCGTGTTTACTTGAGAAAACCCTTTTTTCCTACAAAACAAAAAACCACACAACCCAAAATGGACATGCAAAAGAAACCAAACCTTAAAATATCATACACATGAGAAAAATCCTTCCTTTTTGTTTTCGATTTGCCCAGATCGCACAGAGTCGTGGGGGAAGTGCATACGCATAAACAAAAGGTATGGATCTGGTAATAAAAAATAAAGAGATAAATAAACTGAAATAAACGGAGAGATGAATAATTAAAACTGCAAATAAAGATTGTATACCTCCACATCTTAAAAATGATGTAGCTAGGGCTACCGAAAATCTTTTCGCATGAAACGAAAGGGGTCCTTCACTAGAACAAATGCTTCTAACACAATAGAGTAGTCATCTCAGCCTGAAAGTGGTTGGAAATAGTAGATATAGGAAACGATAGTCAAATGCAGTTGTACTGACTTCGGATTCGGATCACCAACAGAGGCGACCCTTAAATATCTCTGATACCATGTAGGAATTTACAGGGTACGTTCTTTAGATAGAACACCAAATGACACCACTCACAAATAGATCATATATCAATACACCAGTGTTCTTGACATGGTTAAAACCATCAAAGAGGGAAATAGTCCATGTCCTGAGCCAACACGACCACTTCAGGAAATTTATTAATGTAAAAGAAAGAAAATTTACATAAGCTTCTCTCATGAAAGGTCACCTTACAAATGACCCTCCATGCTCTTTAAATAGAGATCATGGACCAATTAGATGTTAAGCCATGGATCAAGAATGAACCGTCAGATAACTTCATGTCTAGAAGATATTGTGACCGTCGGATTGTAGGTTACGAATGTACATAGTAAAGAAAGACACTTTACCTAACTCTACACTAGACCAAGTTATACTTAACTATTTTTTATGTGTCGGAATATCCTAACATCCCCCCTTAAGAACAATTTGGGATAGGATTGAAGGATGTACAAATATGACACAATAGGAGAAGGAAGGAGGCATTAGAGCCTAGGGTCACCCCTTTTCTTTTTCCTTTTCTTCTTAGAGGAAGAAAAGTATCTAAGAGTATGAAGCTAATGGCACTCAAAAGATTAATTAATTATTTTCTCTCATTCTCTAATCTCTAAAAAAATAAATTCAATTTTTTTTTAAATATAATTTCGCAATGGGTTGGTGGGTTTTATGCGCCAGATTTTGAATCTGGGCTTTGATACCATGTGTGAGGATCCAACCTAGAGTCCTCTAACTAAAACTAAATTTATTTAATGTAAACACAATAAGAAGATAAAATCCTATTTATAACTCAACATTTATCTGATGATAATATACAAGTAAAATTTATTTACAACATATTAAACAAGTAAGAAATTCCATTTCAACAATTTACATAAGTAATCAACAAATGGAAGAATACCTATTCTAGTAGCTTGGTTAGGGTGCTCCTGACTCTGTTGGGATGCTCCTCTTGGCTACCCGACTGAATTTACCTTCCAACTATCTAGGAATGATTTCCTAGCCTAGGGAACCTCCACAGGTTCCCTAGCCTTTCGAGCCCAAGTCCAATCAGCTGTAGTGTGTCCAAGTTAAACCAACACTCTCCATTCTCTCCCTTCTCTTTCTACACATTCCTCCCCCAAAATAAAATATTCCAAAACCAAAACCAAGGATACCTCCCTTTTATGTCTCTTCTTCCCATCCACCTCAGCCACCTATCATTAATGTCATGACTACCCCCTCATCCTTTCATTTTAGCATCTTTGACTTTTCTTACCATATCTTATTCAAAGTAGATTTGAGAAGACACCTTGGGATATGGATATTTAATTTGGAAATAAATTGGAGAAGACCATATCTTCTCAAAAGTAGATTTGAGAAGACAACTTTTGATATGGATATTTAATTTGGAAATAAATTGGAGGAGACCATATCCTATCCAAAATTAAATTTGAGAAGACAATTTGTGAATTGAATAATAACAATAAAAGTCATATCAGTAAAATAAAATTACAGTTTCACAAATGTGGGTATATACCAATATTTCTTAATAATTATAAGTCAATATTTTAAGGTTAATTAAAAACTAATAAAAATTAGCATCATAGGATCAATTAGGGCATTACAATAGGTCCTCCTCCTACAACCACACATCCATTTTCCCCACAAACTCAACTTCATCTACAACATCTTCTTTAGAATCTTCCTCATCTTCTACAGACTCATCCTCATCTTCAGATATGGTTGGTTTTCAGCCTACCATTCAAGCTAGGTATGCTTCTTTACGACTCCCTCGTCAACTTAATAATTTTCCTGATGGGTATTTAAAACATCTAGCTAGATTTAATGGAGAAATTGGGTTGTGTGCTGAAGATCACTTAGCTATCTATTTAGATTTTACTGATAATGTGAATATTGAACATGAAGATGTGTATATGAGGTTGTTTGTTCAATTACTTGAAGGAAATTTTAGAATTTTGTTTAGACAACTAAGAGAAAATTCTATTCCGTCTTGGAATCAGTTAATAAACATCTTTAAAAATCAAGGGGGTGTTAAAAAAGATCCTGTATATTTTGTTACAGAGTTTGAAGAACTAAAGAGAAATCCTGGTGAACTAGCTGCTAACTTTATAAAAATGTTTAACAAACTCTATCATAAGATGCCACATGACTGCAAACCACCAATGAAAACAAATAAAGTTATATTTTCTGAAGCTTCTGATGATGATTTCACAATCATGCTTAGAGAAAGGAAATCCATCAACCTAGAAGACATGAAAACAAATTCCATAGAATTTGAAGCCAATAGATCAACATCAACTAAACTTAGGCCTAAAGCAGAAAAGGTTGAAAGAGAATAAAAGCTGGGGAAGAAAGTTCTTAAACAAAAAATATAAAGGAAGATCAAAAGATAGACGAAATCACTTCACTACTTAGAAATATTTCAAACATGATTTTGAAAATGGAGTCTCAACCTAGGACAGTTCAACAAACAACAAATAGACCGCAAGCCCCATATAGAAGAACTACCAAACCTCAAATTTTGCAAAGACCTAATACTGATTAGAAAATTCAATCTCCACTAATGATTGATGATTAAGAACTTGAAGACAATGGCCCTCTGATTATGGATGACATCAATAGTTTTGGTAAATCATCAGTTCAAAATGCCATTGTCCCCCTTCCTCAAAATCAATTCCCACAACAAAATAAAGAAAATTCATAAGTGTCAAAATATCAGGCCTTCTTTGAATTATTGATTGCATAATTAAATAGAAGATATGATTTAAGACCAGGACCAGGGCCTGGTATACCTTCTAAGAATCCCACTTTAAATGAACCACCAATTAAAACCACTGAAAATCAAACAACAACAATTCAACCATTGAATCAATCAAATGAACCAAATTCAATTCTTAAAGCAATTTAACTACTTTCAATATGGAAAGGGAGTTAGAAAGGGTCAAATTACCTATTCCTTTATCTGAACTTTCCAAAAATCCAGGTATAAAAATCAAGTCTCTAAATGGATTCAATATTCAAATGTTGATGTTGAAGGAGATGTTATAAGCTTGAAAAATGAAAAACCTTTACTAATCTTTGGTCCTAACTATGATATGATTGATGAAAATGTACCCCCTTTTATGTCACTTTCAAAATTCATGATTTTCTGTTATATAACTGTATTTTAGATTCTGAAGCTTCCCATAACCTGATGCCCAAAGTGATCATGGATCAACTTCAATTACAGGTTAGTAGACCTTATCATGATTTATATAATTTTGACTCAAAGAAGGGACCCTGTCTTGGACTTATAAAAGACTTAGTTGTCACTCTAGTAGAAATCCTTGTTAAGAGTGTAGTATTAGATATTGTAGTTATAGATATTCCTCCTAAATTTGGCATGTTATTATCTAGATCATGTTGTGCAAAATTAGGAGGAAGTATGAAAATGGACATGTCTTATGCTACTATTCCTGTAGATGGAGGTGAACAATTGAGATTATACAGGGAGGTTAGATTCATTAATACTATTTGTAGAGTTGATCAAGCAAGAAATCATCCCATTTATGTAGTTGACCAATATTTTGGATGTTTCACACTATCATCAGATAACTTACAAAACACTTAGTTTACCATTGAAAAGATTGTGGATAAACTTGAGATTGTCAAAACTGATATTTGGAAACTATACTTTGATGGAGCTTTTTCGAAAGAAAGAGATGGAGCTGGTATTTTACTTATTTCACCAGATAAATAGAACATAAATCAATCCTATAAGTTAGAATTTGGTTTTACAAACAATGTAGCATAATATGAAGCATTACTTCTAGGATTGGAATTAGCTAAAAGTCTTAAAATACAAAATTTAAGTGTATTTAGTGACTTAGAACTCATTGTTAAACAAGTCAAGAATCTTTGTCAAACAAAAAAATCCCAGACTTAGATCATACATAAGTGAGGTATGGGACTGTTGAAGCCTCGAAAACCTCTGCACCATCATGGGGGAAAACCACCGGTCGGGGACTTGAATACAGTCCCTTATCCGTTTGGGACATATAAATGATAGATGAGGTGATTTTCAATTGAAATACATATATGTCTAACCTATCTATATATTACCCGGGATTTTACTTATACTTGTGCGATCTATAATGATTATCTTTAGTGCATGATAATGAAGATTAATCAAACACTAACATAGATGAAAATCCTTTGAAATAATTATTTTGATTAAATAGTTAATCAAAATAATTGGTAAACATATATCGCATCAAATATATTTTAAACACTTTCTCATTAATGTATTAAAGATAACAATCAAAGCATGTTCAGAAGTGAATAAACATAGAACTGCATGAAAACAAATACATATGACAATCAATATAAATGAAAATGGCTATGAATTCATAAAACAAATCAATACACAATGATAGAAGTACCTGATGCATATAAATCTGCTCATGAAGTAAATAGCTCCAGTCCAGTCTTTTTCATTAAGATGGTTTCCAAAAGTACAAAAGTGCAAGCTTCCAAAAGCCTTCTTCACAAAACTTCAGGACTCTGATCTAGTGATTTTACTAAGATAAGATTTAAAAGTACAGAAGTGCAAGATTTTAAAGTATTTCTTTATAAAATTGGGGACCCTTTCTTCAAAGACATGAAAGGTTTTATATAATAAAAATAAAGTACTAAAATAGAAATTACATGAAAGTTTCGAGGAGGTTTAAACAACTCTCCTTAAAATAAGTGACATAATTAGATAAAACAAAAATTATTGAAATGATGAGCTCCAACATTTAATGATGTCTATTCCTTTATTTGTTGTTTGAGCTCGTAGATGTCCATCATTGACTTGACTTTAGGAGGCTAAATTGTTCTCATGCGCAACTGTCCTGTATACACTGCATCTAAGAGAGTAGGAAGCATATGCATGGGTGAGTCAGCGAGGCAGCATAGCATTAGCCACTAACTATGTGGCTTCACCAAATATCTCCAATATACTTACTAGTCAATTTTTGTTAGCTGTTTAATCACCTCTTTTGTTGATCTGAAAGTTTCTTGCCAATGTGTTTCTATGGCTCTGATATCTGGGAGACTCCCAGGTGGGCATTCTTGTATCAAACTAGCGTTGTACAAATTATCATTGATGGTCTCAATGATATTATTTTCAGCATCAGTTTCTCTTGAAACTTCTCTCTCTGCCTGATTTAGCTAAATATCTGAATCAGTAAAGAGGATGCCCTTATAGATTCCTCTATCCTGAGAAGGTCTGCTACTTTTCCCTCTAGAGTATCCTGCCATGTAATGTACCCTGAAATATTTTCATCAATCTCATTAAATGTGATCCTCAGATTGGATGCTTGATTTATCAGTAAATCACTTTTCTTGCACATTATATTGATGACTGATATCTTTTGACAGAATGTCGCATGTTGCTTATATAATAAATAATTGAGTTCTAATGCTTATTTTATAAAATCCTCAATCTTAGGATTATCTTTCAACTAATCTATAGAAAACTGCAGTAGTTGTATTTGACTATATTTGGCACTTGTTTCTTCTTGATACTGGAGCTTCAATTGGTCAAATATCTGCTGTAATTATTCCATCTATGCCTTCATTTGATGGTCTACATTCTGTCTCTCTTCGGCCAACTGTTGCTCTAGTTGTTGTATCCTTTCATCTATCTCGTGTACTATTTGTTTGACTTCCATTGCCTTGTCAATAGTGGTAGATGCATAAGCACCTGCAAATTGTGATAGTTTGGTCAGATTATCCGAAGGATCCATGGGCGTCTCCTTCCATACTACATCCATTGGTTCATTATCAGGAATTATCTCTGAAGAATGTTATGTTCTCCTCCTTTTTCCTCTGTCTTTTTACTACAACCCAATGCTTTGGACTGTAAAAGACATTACGAGGAGGAATTTCCTCCACTTTGAGAACAATTTCTGTTGAAGGGAAGGCCGGGATGATTTCAATCTCTCCAGTGGTGACAACTTTGTCAATAGCCCTATTAGTGAGCGAGCTCTGTCTAGTGTTTTGGGGTGTGTTGAATGTTTTTTCCGTTTCAAGACCTTTTTCCCCTTGATATCCTCTTAGTTGTTGATCAAATTGTTGCCATGCCTCATCCAGTTGATTCTTTAAGGGGGTTTCATTTGTATGCACTTTAGTGGAAACATCTTCCACTTATTTCTCCATTCAGGCCTTTTCAGATTTCATCTCAATGTCCTTTTCAAGACTCTTCTCTGGGCTCTTCTGTGAGTTATGCTTTGAGTCATGTTGTGAGTCTTGCTCTAAAATTTGGGTCGATTTTTGTTTTGAGGTTTGTTCAGAACCTTGTTCTAAGTTATTCTCTGAATCATGCTTAGAACTATGTTATGATTCCTTTTTTGAGCTTTGGCTTGAGCTATGTTCCTTTTGAGCATCTAGCTGAGGGATTTCTAACAGATCCAAAGGGACATTTTGTAACATTTTCCTCCTGTACTAGAGGAATCAAGCTAACTCTTGTGGGTTGAATCTCAGAGTAGCCAAATGTTGCACTTGTGAAAAAAACTCAACTAACTCAAACAAGTCATCAAAATCATCCTCCTCATGGCTTAATTTTATTATTTTCACTGAAGCAATGAAGTTTTGGGTGACCTTATTGGGGTCAAAACGTCTACCAGGAATGGTGGCAAGATTTAAACAAGTAATGTGATCAATTTCAAGCGCAACATGCTTGAAATCATGTAATTCATAGACACCACATTGGAGGGGAAAGGAAGGCCAAATATACTTTTTGGATTCTTTTAGGGTCTTGGTTATCCCATCAACTACATAAGCATTTTCTCTAGCAAGCTATTTTTTTGGCACATACCATGGGAGAACATGGGGAGGTGATATGCTTCTAAAGAGTCAGACATAAGTTCCGTTATTCCCCAAACCACCTACCTATTGGTAAAATATCAATCTTGGCCTCATCAGATAACCTTGGGGCCTTCTTGTCAAAAACAACTTGGTGGATGGGTAACATAATTCCTTGGCAGATTTTGTAGAAATGGGTTTGGAAATTGGATTCCCATAGGATTTTGTGATATATGTGAATGGGGGTAGGATCTTGAATAGTCCATTTCCACCCCATAGATGGGAAACTGGAAGTGAAACAAATTGCATCCATAATGTAGGCACTCATATGTTACAGGGAAAAGTGTCTGTTTAGAACTGCTCTATCCCACTAAGGTGTGACAGTTGCCTTAGAAACAAACAGAGAAAAACTACTTTTGTTTTTCCTTTATGAGTTATAGATAGAGAGGAACAGAAAGACCAACCTCTGTCTTGCGCCAATCTCTTGATTTGATCCCTCTCTTCTTTGATAGTCCTCAGCTACCTGCTTCCTTGCACGCCCAGCTTCAAAAAGTACCTGTAAGATCACAAAAGCATAGCACTATACAAAGACATGGATCTATAATCATAAACAATCTAGGGTCAGATGTAAATTGACCATACAAATGTAACAAGCATCAATGACACAAAAGCATGGAGGAAAACTCAAATAGATTTTATTGATAAACAAGAAAAGAGACAAGAGGAGTTACAACCAGTTGTTCTGACCCAGCATCAACCTCCCAGCAAAGAAGCCCCTCTTCACCCTCACAGTGTATTTGGGTGAGATGCAATGCACCTAGCCAGTGGAGCAGTTGCAATGATCATGTTTTGACAAATTCTGAGCAGTTTCTCATGGAGAACTTCTGGGAGAAGCTGTAATCTTTTGACCTTGTTCCTTTAGGGGTTAGAACAACACTTTTAGGGACTTAGGAGCCCTTGGTTTATGGACATTTCATGCTTGGGGTTGTAGGGTCCAAAAATGTCTATAATAGTTGCCCCCTAAAGTATGAGGCCGTTAATCTTTTAGTGTCGGGTGAAATGCTTTATTATGAGGATCCGAAGTTCTTTCAATGCTGGGAGGAGACCTATAATAAGATACAATACAATACATTATCTTCATAATATTTTCATGATCTAGCTGA
This sequence comes from Pinus tabuliformis, assembly GCA_031772625.1. Classification (NCBI taxonomy): domain Eukaryota; kingdom Viridiplantae; phylum Streptophyta; class Pinopsida; order Pinales; family Pinaceae; genus Pinus; species Pinus tabuliformis. The sequence goes on from CM062805.1 coordinate 870,268,721, forward strand.
GACGGGCATTCCCATGCTCAGCTTTATAAATTCATTTTCATGTACATAGGACAGACAATCATCTGAGTGTAGACTGATGATTCTGATAGAGCCATCATCCTTTTGAGTGGATGATTATCTGTGCAGCAATGATGTACATTTAATGTCTTTATTTCCCTGAATATATATCGCAGCCCGGATGGATGAAACTAGATCCGGGGTCTTCAATCTCGTCCGATCTTCACTCAAAGTAAAAGTCGATCCATGTGAGAAATGTTCTGAAGTCGAACATGGAAAGACATCACTTGATTACCAGTCAATGATGTAAACTGTTAACAAGCGCGAGAGGAATCACCGATAATGATAATGACCCTCAAGGTACTGCAGTACAATTCACGTGGTGTGAATAAAGGACTTGGTGTCGAAAACCACGCAAAATCTTTCGGTCGAAGGCCATTGATGTAAACCTGTCGTCGGAAGTGAGAAACTTGCCATTGAGGCATGCAAGCTTCAAAGTACTAAATGGGGTGTTCCTAGATCAACTTCTTGGATAATGAGCTGATGTCGACAAGAAGTGATCTGTCACAGGAGGGCCTTAATGAATCCCACATCAATGACACAGAATGGAGCAAATGATTTTAATGGAGGTGAAAACGATATGGTGATATAAGGTTCAGGGTGGCGGTCATGAAAGAATGGAGTATAATGTATGGTAGTGGGTGAGACACAGGTGAACTCTCTGAATGATTTCTCTTGAACATATCGGCGACACTGATGTGATGGATTGGTAGCATTAACCCCAAATGTGGATGGTATGGCATGACCATGGTGATGTGACTGGTGAATGAAACAACCCAACCCGACTCGGACACGGAGTGGAAGTGTCATGATCAAGAGCGACTTGCTACCAACAAACTTTCTTTAAGTTTTCTTCCCAATTTTCCTCAGTCATTGTTGACTAGTACCTCTTTATTTTTGTCAAGCTTGAGGAGGATAACATATGCTTGTTCTATAATTTTCCCTTCGGGAAAACCTATCGCTATGTTTTAATGAGCCTAGCGATAGTGAAACTCGTTCTCGTCTATAGACAAGTTTGTCGCTATTAATCTTTTTAACGAGTTTAACGACAAAGATAACTCGGTCCTTTTCAATTTTAGAGAGTCTGAAAAGGGACGTAAAGGTAACTCCAAAATTCCTTTTTCTGTTGGAAATAATACTGAGAGGGGGGGTGAATCAGTATTATCTAGCAATTTAACAAATCTTCCTTATTTGATCTTTTGAATTATTCTTGCATATCAGTACCATAAAATAATGAGCATGAACAAAGAAAATAGACAGTCACACCAAAGAACACAAGATGTAAGGTGGAAACCCAATGTGGGAGAAAACCACCTGCTGCAATATGTCTCTATCTTCTTTCAATTTAGAAATTCTTTTACAATGATTTTGTACTGGTGCAGTCCTTTACCAGTACGCAGGCTGCAACCTGCAGAGAGCTACAACTCTCTCTCGTTCTCCAGTCTCTCCTGGAAGGGAGCTACAACCCCCTACTTCTTTTCATGAAGAATCAAATGATCAACAAGTATACAACAGTTACAGTCCACTACAGTTATCAGATCAGTAATCACAGAACTAACCCAGAACACCTTATGAACAGAAAAATACAGTCAACAGATCATCTTAAGACAGGGACGCAATTTTTCTTTCTGTGGCCTGCGACTGGACGCAGTTTTACCTTCTGCTGCTCTGCGTACCGACGCACTGTTCCTTTAAACTGCTCTGCGTACCGGCGCACCCAACAATACTATCGCGCTGCGTCTTTTGCTTCAGAGACGCACCCAATAATACTATCGCGCCGCGTCTTTCGCTTCAGAGACGCACCTGAGCCCTTACTGTACTGCGTCTCGGCGCACTTGCACTTCACTGAACCTGCGTCCCTTCAGATATAAAAGATATGAAGACTTCAGAACTAGCCCAAACAGTCAGATCTGCAGATCTGATCATGCACCATAGAGATCACAGTCCATTAGAAGATTCGCCCTCATAGATCTGGACTAGATCACACCAAAAGATATTCAACCAAAGATGATGATGAATCCAAATGAACTCCTTTGCTTTATATAGGCAAGCTCCTCCCCAAAACATGGAACAATACCACGAGCCGACACCATAGAAACACAAAACCGTCGGCTAGATACCACACAAGAAACCCCCTCGTGCTTTTCTCTGTCTTGAAATGTGTGCACTGGGTGGACGCACCCCCTGAACGGCTGGCCTGCGTCCCTGGACGCGGGTTCTGCATGGTATACCTGCGGGGACGCACTTTCTGAACAGATTTCCTGTGTCCTTCTTAAAAATAGAGAGCTGATCATCAAGAATAGTGATCTACCACCTGAATGGGTTGCCATCAAGGACAACACCTGAATCATAATGCCAACATTTTCGTCATCTAATCCCTTAAGTCCGAAAAAGTATAAAACAATACAGAAGGGATCAATTTTCGATACTTTTAACGAGCCGAAGAAAACAAACGCTCGATCTTTTTGTGTAATAATCCCTCAGGTCCAAAAAGATTAAAATCTAGAGGAGGGATAACACTTCCTGTCCCTTTAACGAGCTGCAAAGGCCAATGGCTCGTCAATCTTTTCATATTTTACGAGTTAGTTGAAAAGAGCTTAAAGGAGACTCGTCTTTTGAGGAAAGAGTGATAAAACGGGTAGCAGCTGATTCCAGGTAAGGTTTGGAATTTTCCAATCACGGCAGTGTCACAAGGATGGCTAGTGAAATCACTCTTCGCAGTTGTTCCTCAAAATGGGTAAACAATCAAATGGAGGTGAATGATCGGCCAATGAAAAAGTGGAGGTGATGGTGCAAACACGACCAAGGCTTTAACGGCTGAAGTACTACATTCACGATGGTTATTTACCGGGGAATAGTTCATTTTTTAACAAGCTTAAACGCGGGGGGGAACATTTGCTCATGTCTTATGTTTATTTTTTAACAAGCTTGAACTATGTGCTAAAATTGCTTGATTAATCCAGTCGTGTGATAAGAATGTCTCATATAAAAACAGTAACTTTTAGAGTTTTGCCCCACATCCTTTCTTTATGTAAGTTAGGAAACGACCAATCCAAAAAACAGATAAATGATCGCCCTTTGCTTGCACTCCAAAAGGTTTGCATGCCCCCAGGTATAAAACAGAGTTTCAAGGTTACCCCTTCTTTAGTCCGTTAAAACATTTGTTTTACCGAGAGATGCCTACCTCTTACAGGTTACCCAAAGATTGTTCTATTCACAGCGCAAACAAAACACTTCTTCGACGATGTCTATTGAAATAGCCAAAGGTGAGTGGAGGAAGCTACTCCACTCACATAACTTTGACAAGGGAATCTTGTTCTAGAATAACCCCCTCTTCCAATCACGGACGGGGGTACAGACTAGTCATATTCTCTCGCGGAAACCTACCCTATACCCGAAGTTTTCCTGCCGAAGCAGACGAGGGTGCATGCCCCCTGGGTTTCAATCATGTCCCCCCGAATCACTCGTGCTCATCGGGTGGACGGACTGGGGATTGAGACATTTCTTGCGTGAAAAGACCATTTAGGGATGGTATATGACTATTTGCTATGCGTGATCCGGGAAATGAAAGCTGGTCTACGAGCTTGACCACTCTTCCTTCGTGCGGAAAACACATTACTCTAAAGAGTGAGGAGACAATTGCTCCCATGCAATAAATATAGTCTCGTCCAAGGAGTAGATTGTAATCCAGGGGTCCTTGGACTACCATTACGTTCATGTGAACGGTTTTCCCTCTCAATGTTATGGGCACATCGGGAAGGATCCCTAACGGTCGACTGGTTCCTTTATCAAAACCTGTTAGATTTCTCATCTCAGGCAAAAGCGATGGCGAACCAAGCGCTTTCCAAGCAGTTGAGGAAAGGATACTCACAGAAGCCCCCTCATCTATGATGGTACCAGCCATAACCATTCTATATATTTGAACAATGATTCGGAATGGTACACTAGCTGGTAAACGGGGTCTGCCTAGTTGATTCTAGTCGAAGGAGACAACTAGATTGCTTGGAGGTGGGACCGAATAGACGGCGGGGTACGACTCTGACGAACTTCCTTCCTGCGGTAAAGGAACAGGTAAATTGCCCCCATGTTCGTTGGAGTCTGTGTTTATGAAAAGAATTTGGATGGTGTCATCCTTGTTCTCTTCAGTGATTGTATCATCTGAAGATGGAACCTCTGAAGGCAAGACTGGGTCAACTGCCACCTCGACCTTTTGACTCTCGTTTGGTATGGATTCAGATGATTTATCTTCAATGGTAGATGCTTCAGCCGACCACCTAAGCGGGTCAGCCAGGTTTTCAACTAGTGACGGACTCGGCAAGAGTTTTTTATATCCAGGAGGAAGTCGTAATGGTGAAACTGGATGATCATCCAAAACTCTTTTAGCTTCGTCTAAGAAGGGACAACGGTGGACGGCATGATTGTCTTCGCACAGTTTACAAGGAAATATATATTTTCCTTTCTGTCCTGGGGCTTCACTTTCACTAGTTGACGGTGTGTTTTCAACATGATCATCAGAGGTTGACGACACCGGGTTGTGCAAACGAGGAGACCAGTCCCTTAAGATCCGAGGGATGCAAGGAAAATCTTTGTGATAGTGGTCTCCTTTGCAAATGACACATGGCGATTTAGGCCTGGTCGGTGCAGTGTGTGGATTTTCGCTAGACGACACCCGTTTGCCCCCATTTGCTTTTGGTTCCTTCTTCTTCTTCTTCTTTTCCTTCTTCTCCTTAGGTACTTGATTTTTGGCTTTACCGGCCCCATCAAGCGAAGAGGAAGGAGGAGAGGACGAATTAGAGGAAGTAGAAGGTTGGTGGGTAACTCTGGACTCGTCTAATTGCTGTTTCGATTGTTCAGGAATTGTGGTGTTCTGAACGACAGAGGTTGAGAAGAGCCATACAGGCAAACCAATTATCAGTCCTGGAAGCGACAATGTGGCCATATGGGGTTCACCAACATCTCCCCAAGAGGAGAAGGGACTAGGATTTCCTCCAAGGGGAATTCCTTGGTTGGTGGATTCCATTTTCTCAACCCAAGATCAACGTAGGAAAGGGTAATGAATATTCCGTTTAAAATAAATTTTAGACGCTTTGACACAACTTGTTTTTTCAATTTTTAAGATTCGAGAAAAAACAAAAGATGACTCTAGTGTCCTTCGATTTTTAATGAGCCTAAAGTGACAAGTGCTCAGATGGACCTTTTCCGTTAAGGAGTCTGAAAAGGAATGAAAGGGACTGCTATGGAAATCTAGGTAGAGGGATTACCAAACCAATTGCAAAACTGCAGAATACTTTTTACGGTACGCAGTCAATCTTCCCGAATGCTGTGTTTAGTGCATTGCGATCGATAGGGCAGCAGACACGGCTTCCTATGGATAAAGGATTAAGCCTATTGGGGTCTCCCAAAATATACTCGACGGTACGTGGGAGCACAAGTCCGTACTAGCACTTATCGTCTCAAAGTGGAGGAATCACCCAACCATCAGTGAGAACAACAGTTACCAGGCTTTACGACGCCAGAATACGTCTCTAGCCTAGACTTCTAAATTTTGTGCGTTAAGTTCCAAAGTGTTGTTAGATTCGTTGAATTTATTTTAAGTTGATCTTGTTTATGAAGTTTTCCTTTTGGGTTCACCACGAGATGTAGATGTAATTCCTAAAATGCAATCTAAGATGATAAACAAACTTTTGTCTTCTTTATGCAATGAAAATCCTAGCTACTAGGGAAAAGAAAGACAGAATCTTTTCACAAAGAGCAAAGAGCACACTCTAAATGCACTTTCCTAAATCAAGCCAATCAGACTGTCTATATGCAAATGCACATGCATGTATTTGTTTTCGACTTTCTTAATATATGAATGCTAAAAAGAAAGTTAATGCACAAATCTAAATTTCTTTTCAAGTGACAAATATCAACAAGCTTCTTTCGAAATAAAAAAATGGAGACGATTACAACACCTTACGATTTTGAAACGAATACTTGTTTTCGACACTAGAAAATTACAAATTTAGACCAAAAGCAATAGTAACAGGATAATCGACCATCAACAACAATCAAACTCTTTCCTACGATCGAAATCAACACTTGCGACAGATTCAAATAAAAGGACGATAGTACAATTACGCTACTTTTGCAAAGGAGAACTATAAACGACTCAACAAACATGCAAAAACATATACAGTTCTTTTGTACAAAGGAGGCGGAATAACAACAAGGAAAAGGGGGTTCAAATAGACATATACTGATCACAGGCAGCAAAGTTCAGGAATAGAACTAGAAAGAATGAATCACAGAAGCCACAACTGCACATAGCTAGTCTGATCAGCGCACCTGTAACACAGAGAATTTGAAATGCAGCGCAGGTTGTCCATTCGGGAAGTGCGCTGAAATTCAGAATCTCTGAACAATACCTGCGTTGGGCCAGAAACGAGACTCTGTTGGGTTCCGAGTCACAGTTTGCAGTTCAACTTTTGGGTTTTGGCCGAGTAAAAAGCAATCAGTAATGCAACAATCAGGGGTAGATCTAAGGAGGATTTAAGAGCTATCACAAGGGAAACCAGATAGTTTTTGAATCAGTTTTTTAAATCATAAACAGATCCAGTAGATGGATTGAAGTAGCAGTTGTCTACTTTGCATTTGTTATGGCAAATGCAGTTCGAATGCTACTCGTAAGTTTATGAAACAAACAACAAAGAATGATAAACAAAAAAACTAATTATCTCCCCAGCGGAGTCACCATTTTGTTACAGGGAAAAGTGTCTATTTAGAACTGCTCTATCCCACTAAGGTGTGACAACTGCCTTAGAAACAAATAGAGAAAAACTACTTTTTTTCCTTTATGAGTTATAAATAGAGAGGAACAGAAAGACCAACCTCTGTCTTGCGCCAATCTCTTGATTTGATCCCTCTCTTCTTTGATAGTCCTCAGCTACCTGCTTCCTTGCATGCCTAGCTTCACAAAGTACCTGTAAGATCATAGAAGCATAGCACTATACAAAGACATGGATCTATAATCATAAACAATCTAGGGTTAGATGTAAATTTACCATACAAATGTAACAAGCATCAATGACACAAAAACATGGAGGAAAACTCAAATAACTTTTAATGATAAACAAGAAAAGAGCCAAGAGGAGTTACAATCGGTTGTTCTGACCCAGCATCAACCTCCCAGCAAAGAAGCCCCTCTTCACCTCAAACAAAGCTTAGATCACCCAACAATCTGATGTTTGTCTCAGAAAACCAACAACAATTCCTTACAATATGCAAAATTCCAGCCTCTGGATCTCTGGGATGAGGGATCCATATATAGATATCTGCAAGGGGGATGAGTCAGCTTGTGATTTGATTAGTTTCTTCTCTCTGATATTTCTTTCTTCCACTTGGAGACTGAGGGCCTCTTACTCATCCTTGGTCGAATTCAGTGAGGCAAGTGTCACAGGAGAAGATTCTGGAAGCTTCCATTGCCTCTCCACCTCGCGGAATTACACTGCCATTTGTCATTTCTTGCCCATCGCACCCCACAGAAGGGACTTTTGAAATGCAACACACCCTCACAGTGTATTTGGGTGAGATGCAACGCACCTAGCCAGTGGAGCAGCTGCAATGATCCTGTTTTGACCAATTCTGAGAAGTTTCTCATGGAGAACTTCTGGGAGAAGCTGTAATCTATTGACCTTGTTCCTTTAGGGGTTAGAACAACACTTTTAGGGACTTAGGAGCCCTTGGTTTATGGACATTTCATGCTTGGGGTTGTAGGCCCAAAAATGTCTATAACATCATAAAAAATGGTGGGACTGTTCTAGAGGTGACATGTCATTTTTGTCTATATTCCTAAATTTGTAAGGCAAGGTTGTTAGACAAGATAGTACCCCAATCAATTATAAAAGAGTTTACTGCTGCATCAATTAGGGGAACCCACTCAACATAGAATTTGTGGTATCGGCATACCCAAACGATCTACACATCATAGCTACGATATAAGAGTAGGGAGTAGCGAGAGGTGCTATAGGATACATACTCCATTTATCATGTTTGTGCTTGATTGAATTCGACCTCCATTGCTTAATTGGGTCTGATGGTTCCTCATTCTCTGCTGCAAAATGCTTGAGGAAGTCTTTATCATATTCCTTCTGTGGGTTTGGTATATGATACATTCTCTTCAGGTCTTCTGTTGTGAAGGAACCAATAATTGTTTGCCTCGAAGTTTGGAATGCCTTGTTGGCAATGTTAACACTATCTATTATCCATTTTACCATATCGGTGTATGGTAAAATCTTAGGTCTAGCAACAATTCTTTGCAGGAAAGAACTTGCAGCTTCAAAGTGAGAGGCTTTCGAAGAGGTAGTGGCATCTGCTATTGCTTTACTCTATAATATCCTTGGATCCTCGCTCTCCAGCAACTGGTACATGGTTTCCCATGAGGAAGTACCGCTATCGATAGTGCATGTTGTATCTGAGAATAATGGAGGCATTTTTGTTACATGAGAAGTAGAAGATTGTGTGGCTTCATTGGGTTTCTTTCCTTTCTTAGACTTAGTTATCTTGTTACGCAATTTTCTATTGGGAATTACCTGCAAATTGAGAATATAGAGAAATGAAGAGCAATAGGAGTTAAAATAAGAAAAATTCAATCACATAAGGCTTTGAAATGACTGAAAGGGAAGTTTAAATGTGAATCAATCCAAACAAGACATCAAATCTCCTTGTGATTTGAAATCATAAATACTGTTAGAATCCTTTAATAACTGAAATCATTACTTCGTGTGGTTATTTATTATTCAATAATATATGGCATCACAAAACCTCTTCAAATGCTAAATAAACTTATCTTCAAATACCCCGCCAATATATGATAGAAATATCACGTATCGATTCATTAAGTGTGAGAGATGTGTGATTGCAATAATCACATTATCACAATATCACAATCGGTGTTTTGGGAGTAGCAGAGAATGGATATGGCCGAAATATTTTAAGAGATTGCGATTTTTCAAGAAGTGACATGGAATTGTAGCAAGCCCATGGGTTTATTATGAAGCGCGACTTTCATATTTTAGCTTTAGCTTTATGATTTTCCTTAGGCTCGTTCTTTAAGAAATAGCTTTATCGCAATCGGGGGAATTGGGAATGATACAAGCGGGGAGCATGTTGATACCCTTGCGATTTATCTGAACGCGATATTTTTAAAGAGTGTGTTTTATTGTTTTGTCAGGTTCGGTGGCTTATCGCATTTTTCAATCAGGATGTTCCTCGGTGTTATGATATATCACTTTTGTTATAAGATTGTGATGTGGGGAATTTCCGTCGAAAAATAATATTGTCAATACTTAAGCTTTTTTAAAGGAATATATATGTTTTGGTTCTCGGGGGCTATCTTTTATCGCAATCGCAAATTTCAAATGGGTGAATGAAACTTTTTTTTCTTTGAAACTTTCCAATATACGATATTGTTGGGTTTTCTTTAAGGTAAGCGTTATTCAAGTCATTCAAGATTTTATGAGGATTTTATTTAAAAAATCAAATTTCTTCTTAACAAAAAGACTAAACTAAACTATATTCCTATATTTTTTAATTTTTAAGGGTCCCTATTTATTTATACAATAATATCCTAAGTTATTTAAGAAAAATAAATGGGAGGTTGTTGCACAACACAACAATTGGCGATTCACTGGAAGAACTAGTTATCTCTGATAATAGTGAAATTTCTAAAACTTTTTTGACTAAAAATAATTGAGGAAAGGAAAAATATTTTTGAAATATTTAGATAAGTAACATTACTCTGAACATAAAAAAAATCACTTTATTATAATTCTTTTTATATCCTCTTATAGATGAAAATCCTTTTTGTCTATATCTGTCATTAATTAGTTGTAAAGATAAAGTAAGGGGCTTCTACAACTTAGCATTTTTTAATATACTCATTTGTCACAGGTAGAGCCACTATTGCTAGCAAGAATTCATAGCTTCGATAGGGTTACCCTTTTTACCATCAATGATTCATAATCCCATCCATATAAGAGTGCAATCTTTCGAGATAATTTCAAAAGTGTGTATATATATATATATTTCATTTTTTTTCTTTTAACAATTTTTTATTACCTAAAAGCCATTGTCCTAGTTTGGTGACTAGAAAGTGACAATGTCATTCCATGGTTGTAATTGAATTGAGCAAGCTGGCTCATGATGAGACCCCTCGTCTTAAGATTAAAATAATCATAAGCCATTACCCTGGTTTGGTATTCAGTGTTGGCAATGCCAGTATATTATTTCCCTATGAACATGGTAAGAAGGCTTGTGATGATATCCCTTATCCTTTAAGGTTAATATATTTTTAAATCACACTTTAAAATTAGTAAAGTTAATGGATGTGGACAATCATTGACTCCTTAATGGTTTTGGATGACAATTTTAGAGTTGGAGATGCTTAGCTGTAAATAGTCTTTACTTTGTTAAAGATAACCTTTCTTTACTGATAATAGAATAAAAGGGTTTTATAAAGTTGAGGTTTTCGAAGAATTTATAACTTCAATGGAAAAGAAAATTTCAGAGTTTTATGATACTTAGCTAATTTTCAAATGTTGTGATCATTTCATTAATAATTTCTACGTAGAAAGAGAAAGATAAAAATGTTTCGAGTGATTTTATTGTAAAATCAAAAGTGATGCTATTTAACATTATTTTTCTATGAAAACACAAAAATTAAATGCAATAATGTTAGAGTAGAAGATGTAATCTTATAAGAAAAGAATTTTTCAAAATAAGCCCATTGACAGGAAGATAATCTCTCTTTCCTGATAAATCTTACAATATGAATGTTGATGGGCCTACTTGTTCAACAATTTGAAATGGTCCAAGCCACATTTTCTGGAATTTAGTATGATTTCCTTTTTCCTCATTTGCCTTGTCCCATTTGTTGGCATTATGAGACAAGTGTTGTCCTTGATGGCAAATCACACAGATGACAAATCATAGTGCAAAAGGTTAGCAGCAAGGAATTGATGATTAGACTACAAGTATGAAGAGAAAATACATATACGCAGGTTCATTGTGACCAAACCACGTATACACGCGGGTTAGACGTTACGAAGGCGCGTATGCGTATACACGCACTTTCATGCAAGGAAAAGCGCGTATATGTTGGAGATCTTACTTTTGGTCTGTGGTAGTTAGTCCTCGGTATTTGAACCTATGGTTTTGGACCATAGTATCTCGTCAGACATGTTGATCCCAAGTATTGGGTCCTTGGTATTGTTTATTATGGTTTTGGACCGTGGTATTGTGAAAGGACTAAGACTATAAAAGGAGAAGAAGATCATTAGGCAAGTTGTATCCGAAAAGTCTTGAATATCTGAGGAAGGATGAGATCCAGTATGCAGGTTATGGATTGATGATGCATTGCTTGATCTGAGCTAAGGAGGGATCTCACCAGTTGATGGAGAACAAGATCTAAGGAGAGATCAGGATCAAATGGTTTGAAATGAACTATCTTTATATGGTTGATTATGCTTATTCTAGATCTGCATACTAACGCAAGTAATGTTCTATAAATGTTATGAGTATGACTGATGTTTGGTACAGCTGCAAAGTTATAAGAAAATATTTTTAGATCTGTACGCGGGTTGGCCTTTGAAAAAGCGCGTATGTACGCGGGTTTGATTCATCGTAGTAGCGTATACATTGTAAAGTATGATATTTGAAGTTGCAGTTGGGTCTGATTGTTATTGCAGAGTTCTGTGTCTGCTCTGTGTTCTGGTGACTGTGTTGTTAACAGGGTTTCAGTGGTTCAGAGATTGATGATGCTAGTAGCGATTGTTTTGAGCTTCAATGATAATTATGGGTCCAATATGAAAATGTATGAAACGTGGTACCTGGAGGAGAGAAGACTGTAGGGCGGCGCCTACGTATTATAAGGACTGTCTGGTAAGGACGAGATCTCCAACTTGAAAAGATTTTGTGGAAACAGAACTTGCATGAAAAGAAGATTTGATTAACTATTGATGTAAAGTATGTGTAAGTTTGGCTTTCTCCCTTTCTTCTTCTAATTTAAGAATTTGAGTCTGTCTTAGTTGTAAAGAAGAAGAAGGTGTTTCTTCAATAAATTGGATTGGGGATAATGAGGGAAGGGCTAAATTTGAAGGGATGATAACTTCTTTACCATATGCTAGATTGAATGGAGAAGTGCCTATTGAGGCCTTCTAGGTTATTCGATCTGCCCATAGAGAAAATGTCAAAGATTTATGCGAATTCTTTTAGCTTTGATCAACAGTTCTTTTGATAATCCTTATGAGGTTCTTGTTGGTTGATTATGCTAAACCATTTCCTTAAGGGTAGTAGTTAGCAAAGTACTTAAGTTTAAAACCCCTCTTAAGAGAAAATCCAGTCATATTATTTCCTGAAAAGTAAGATGCATTATCAAACATAAGTGCAGTTGGTAAGCCAAATCTAGTAGTAATGAATTGATTAATGAATTCAATGACAACTTCAGAATTGGCTACCTTTAGTGTAATTGCTTTCACCAACTTAATAAAATAATATGTAGTTGTAAGGATATACTTATGTTGCTTTGAGGAATGATGAACAACCTCACCTATGATATCCAATCCCCATTGCTCAAAAGGTTTTTCAATGTTGACTGGTTGTAGAGGTAAGGTTGGTTTCTGTTGTATCCCAACAACAGTTTGACATAATTTTCATTTCCTCACGTATTCATGGGTATCCTTGAAGAAAGTTGTCCAATATTACCCAACATGCAGGATGTTATGTGCAATAGTATCTCCTCCAAAATGTCCACCAGCTGGTCCATCATGGAGTTCCTGCAAAATATTATGTGCTTCAGACTTTTCAGGGCATCTTAATAATGCAGAATTGTAATTTCTCATGAATAACACATCATCAATGATTTCATATTGATTTTATTTCAATATTAAAGACCTTTTTCTTTTATGATTGAGTTTAGGGGGAGCATATCCATTTTTCAAATAGAAAATAATATCAACATATTGGGACTCTAAATCGTTAAGGCTTACCTCTGATATATGTACAGTGTTACCTGAGTCCTCATATGCCAGTAGATTGGAAGCTCCTCTAAGAAATCTGCAAAAACCTTGTCCTTTGACAATTTTGTCTGGTCTAATGTCAATATCATATTCTTGCAGAGCTGTTACCCAATTTTCCCTTTTTTATCCTAATTCCTTTGCATAAGTAATTGTCTCACTACTGAGAATGGGACTATTATTTTAGTATGGGTTTTGAGGAGAAGAGGCCTGAAGTGCTTTACAAATTTGAAAACTGTTAAGAAACCAACTCACAAAAAGATAGAAAATATAGATCAACGACTTCTGAATTAGCCTCTTCGAGGCGGCAACCTCCTTTACATTACACAAATGAACAATTCTTGGATGATGCAAATGACAAACCTCCTTTCTATATATAGGAGTCTAAGGGCTCACAATATAACCAAAGATGACATAACAATAATAATATGAGGGTAGAACAATAACAATAGTGGCCTTCTATGGGGCACAATAATAACAATATGGGGAAAATAGGGGCACAACAATAAAAATAAGGGCTACAATGACAATAGTAATGGGGGAATCACTAATATTATAGGGACCTGACATGCATCTCTCCTTCAAAAAAGTGTTGTCCTCAATGCTTGAGTAGTTCTGGATGCTTCTTTATAAAATTCTCATCCTCCCATGTGGAATCTTCAGCGGCTAAGTTCTTCCACTTGATGAGATTCTCCGAAATTGATTGATTTTGTAGTTGTTGAGTTCCTATTTCTGTGACTAGTTCAGGTTCCAAAATGATTTTTCCTTCCTTTTCAAGTTCTAGAAATATTGTTTGAACTGGGAGCTTGTCACCAATAACCTTCTTTAAGCATGAGACATGGAAAACTAGGTGCCCTCTGGAAGCTGTAGGAAGCTCCAGTTTGTATGCCATAGTACCAATCTTTTGCAACACCTTGTACGGACCATAATACTTTGGTGATAATTTATTATCCTTCTTAGCTTGCTTGAGGGACATTTGTTTATATGGTTGTAGCCATAGAAATACCCAGTCACCTACATCAAAACTTCTTTGGCAACGATATTGATCTGCTTGTTATTTCATTCTATTATGTGCCAAAATTAGGTTATCCTTTAAGAGTTGGAGAACTTGCTGTTCATGCTCGATGTGATCTTCCACTGCTTGAACCTTAGAATTTTCTCTTAAATATGATGTGATGGATGGTGGGTGATATCCATAAAGTGCCATAAATGGGGTCAATTTTTGTTGTAGTATGGAAGGAAGTGTTATACCACCATTCAGCCAGAGGCAATAATTTGACCCATTGTGTCTGTTTATCAGATTCAAAGCAACGAAGATATCCTTCCAAACATTTGTTTACTATCTCAGTTTGCCCATAAGATTGAGGATGATAAGATGAGCTATGAGCTAACTAAGTACCAAGACAAGAAAATAATTACGTCAAAAAATTTCCAGTGAAAATGGGATCTCTGTCACTTACAATAATCTTTGGGTTTCCAAGTAGCTTTTGAATTGTTTCCATAAATGTAGTAGAAACTGTACTGGCTTTAAATGGATGAGATAATGGACAAAAGTGTGCATACTTAGTAATTCTATCAACTACCACCATGATGACACTCTTTCCTTCGGACTTGGGTAAACATGTGATGAAATCCATTGAAACCTCCTCCCAACGTTGTTTTGGAAAGGACAAAGTTTGTAATAGACCCGAGGTCTTAATTGTTTCAACTTTATTTTATTGGTAAACCAAACATTCTGCCACAAACTTTTGAATATCAGATTTAAGGCCATCCCAAAAAAAAATGCTTCTTAACCCTGTGGTAAGTTTTTAAAAATCCTGAGTGCCCTCCTAAGGGAGAGGCATGCAGTTCCATAAAAATCTTTTGTTTGAGTTGGGAAATATGACATAGTATAAGAAATCTTTGTACCATAACGAATCATTTTTCCAGCTAAATGTATCATATGTATTGGGATCTTGTTGTAAATTTTGAATGAGTGCTCACACTTCTTCGTCATTCTTCTATTCATCCCTTGCTTAATTTATCCAATCTAGTTGAATAATAGAAATGGCATAAAAAAATGCTTCCGCATCCTCATCCTTTCTTGAGAGTGCTTCTACCACAACATTTTTCTTCCCTTTTTTGTAGATGATTTAAAAGTCATAACCCAACATCTTTGTGACCCATTTTTTCTGCTCTTCTGAATATAATATTTTTTCTAAAAAGTATTTAAGATTATCATGATCCGTTTTTACCTTGAAGTGTCTTCCCATTAGGTAGGCTCGCCATTTCTTAAGTGCATGTAGTATTGCGAACATTTCCTTCTCATAAATAGCTTTGTGTAAATAATTTCCTTTGATTGGATGACTTTTGAAAGTAATGGGTCTTTATTCTTACATTAAAACAACACCAATTCCATTTCCCGAGGCACACATTCCACAATAAAGGTTTTTGTGAAGTCCGGCGTAGCTAAGACCGATGCTTGGCACATTACCTCTTTAAGATGTTCAAAGGCCTTCATTGCTTTTGGAGTCCATAAAAATGCATCTTTCTTCAATAATGTTGTTAGAGGTGCTGCTATTCTACCATAATTCTTAACAAACTTGCGATAATACTCTGTCAACTGAGACATCTCTGCAGATGCTTTATAGATGTGGGGATTTTCCATTCCTTAATGGATTTAATTTTGCTAGGGTCTACCTTAACACCTTCATGAGATACAATATGACCCAGATATTCCACCTCTTGTACTCCAAAGAAACATTTGGAGATTTTTGCATATAATTGTTTCTCCTCCAATACTTTGAGCCCCTTGTCAACATGTTGAACATGATCCTTCCAAGACTTGCTATAGGTTAGTATATCATCAAAAAATACTAACACAAATTTTCTAAGGAGGGGTTTGAAAATGGAATTCTTCAAACCTTGAAATGTAGAAGGTGCATTCGTAAGGCCAAAAGGCATGACCAAAAATTCATAATGACCTCATGAGTTCTAAATGCTATTTTCGGAATGTCTTCAGTCTTCATTCTGATTTGATGATATCTTGAACAAAGATCCAACTTGGTGAAGTAAATTGATCCGTGCAGTTCATCCAATAGTTCATCAATGACCGAAATGGGAAATTTATCTTTAATAGTGAGCTTGTTGAGCTCCCTAGAATCCACACACATGCACCATGATCCACCCTTCTTGTGCACCAACACTACTAGAGCAGAGAAACAACTTTGACTAGGTTGAATTATACCAGCCTCTAGCATTTCTGCAACCATATGTTCAATTTCACTCTTTTGGGCATAGGGATATTTGTAAGGCCTGATGTTTGGAGGAACACTTCTTGGAATCAAATGAATAGCATGATCATGATCACGAATAGGTGGGAGACCTTTGGGAGTCTCAAATACCTTGGAATGATTACCCAAGGCTTTTTGGAGATCTAGAGAAATAGATGATTTCGATGTGGGAACCTCTAGTGAACATAATTGTGCAATTACGCCTCATTGTTCTTTCTTTAGAAGCTTTGTCATTCCATTAGAGCTGATTATCTTTCCTGGTTTCCCCACGGTACCTCTTAATTCAACTTCCTTTCCTTTCGAAGAAAATTTCATGAAAATTTCTTGAAAATTAAAAGCTATTGGATTCCTAGTACAACATCAACACCACCCATTGGAATGGAAAGCATTAGGCTATTCAATACATATTCTCTCATGGATAACTTGATATTATGGCACTTTCCAGAGAAATTTATGGTTCCTCCACTTTCAACCATCACTTGACACTCTTATGTTGGATATAGGAAGCAATTCAACTCCTTGGATATCTTACAATGAATAAAATTATGGGTACTGTCAGAATCAACCAACACTATTAATTTTCTCTTCTTAACATGTCCTTTTATCTTGATAGTTTGAGGAGTGGTAATTCTGGCCAATGCATTAAAATATATGGTCAGATTAATTTCTTCTTTATCTAGTGTTTGTTCCTGGTGTATATCCTCTTCTTTTGACGTTTTTTGTTCCTTTTCTTCCTCCTCTTCACAATCTAAGTAAAATAATTTCTTCTCAGCACACTTATGACCTTTAGTGTATTTTCTATCACAACTGTAACAAAGTCCTATAGCTATTTTTTCTTCCAATTGTTGGGGTGTAAACCTTGTAGGTTGTGGAAGGTTAGGGGAAACAACGCTTCCCTCCTTATAGTTGTGAGTTGTAGGCTTCTTTTCTTCCATAATTTTGCTTTCCATTTTTCTTTCCAACCTGAATGCCTTCTCCAATGAGTCAGGTTCCCAAAGGCGAACCTCATGTTGGATGTTATCCTTTAAAGTCCCTATGAACACATCAATCCTAGGCTCCTCTAGAATATGTTTTACCCTTATATTCAATTTTTGGAAGTCCTCAATGCGCTCCATCATTGAACCCTTTTGTTTGAGGTTTATCAATTGGCTAAAAAAGTGTTTCTTTTTTTATCCTCATAATTTTCTATCATTTCTTCTGTAAAAATTTCCAAAGCAACAATTTGTATATGAAAGCAAAGCCGTTGATACCATAAAAACTAATTTGGTTCCAAATATAAAGTTGCAGTGCGTACCTTTTGTGTGTTTTTCACATTATGGAGATCGAAATATTGCTCCCTCTGTAGTATCCATGTTACAGTATCCTTGCCATCAAACTTCCTCATATCAATCTTTGGAACATGGTGGGTCTTCAATCCAACGTTAGAGTCTATGAAATGATGATTAACATTTCTTTGTTCAGATCATGAGTTTCCTTTACTACCCTTTCACCATTAGTAATCATTTCTTGTAGCAACTTAGTCAAATCTATCTTCAAATATTCCATTTCGCCTTTAAATTTTTCTTCTATACCATCCATATTAGTGTCCATTCCATCCATATTAGCTTCCATACCATCCATCTTAACTTCCATGCCATTCATATTAGCTTTCACGCCATTCATCTTAGCTTCCATGCCTTTCTTTAAACCATAAATTTTAGCTTATGTTACCTTTTGTGAGAGTGAAATTTTTTGCACTTAGTCTCATAATTTTGATAAATCATGTTTCATTTATTCCTCTTATTCATGATTCATGCTAGAGATTTCTAGTGGCTTACTAGGTGTTTCCATTTTCTTTCTTCCGGGCATCAATTAATGATAATTATGCTTCACTATGCCCTTTGAGCTTCAAACTAATTTTTCAACCCAAACTTATGCAAAATTTTAAAAAGACTACATACCTTTTTTTGCTTTGTAGAAGCTCGATATTGAATCTATTGTATCTCTGTAGTTATGGATCTCGAAGGTCTAAATTTCTTCTTGTGGTAGCCCTCTGAATTCTCTTTCGAATGCTACTAGTCTGATCAAAATTGGATTCTCCAAGAAAGAGTTATGCCTAATCTCCCAAGATGACCTGATTATATAAGTTTTTAGTAGAGTGAAATTGTACGACGTGCCATGTGTCACGGTTTTGACCTTTGGATCTGAAAAATATACAAATAAAACTATAGTCCATCCTCTTTCTGTAACTTCTTACGAAATTTCAATCTGATGCTTAGAGAGAAAGTTATGATGATTTTCCCAAGGTCACCTGTTTGGAATGTAATTCAGGAGTCTACAAAAACGCTAACTTCCTTAGATCATATCTCCGAAAATATAGCGAGACAAAATCCAAAATTTGGACCCAAGGTTCAGACTGATTTCGTCTCAAATGGGTTTTTTTTTGCTTCTGAAACTTCATAGAGAAAAAGTTATAATGAATATTCCACGATGACCTATTTGGAGCAACGAAACCCTAGAAGCCAAACATCTGATACCAAATGTTAAGAAACTAGCTCACAAAAAGATAGAAAAGATAGATCAATGACTTCAGAATCAGCCTCTTTGAGGGGGAAAATTCCTTTACATTACACAAATGAATAATTATTGGATTATACAAATGAAAAAACCTCCTTTATATATATAGGAGTCTAAGGGGTCACAATATAATCAAAGTCGACATAACAATAATAATATAAGGGAAAAACAATAACAATAGTGGGCTTGTATGGGGCACAATAATAACAATATGGGGACAATAGGGACACAACAGTAACAATAAGGGATACAATGACAATAGTAATGGGGGAATCACTAGTATTATAGGGACCTAAAAAAACAACAAAATCGTGTTTCTCCACCTCTGAATAATTTAGTTCAACACTTTGAAAATTAGAACTAAAGAAAGAGATGGGTGCTTCAATTTGTTTAGCATTAAGTTGCGTTAAAACAACAACATAAGATGTTTCAGAAGCAAATGTATACAAGATGAAATTATTAGAAAAAAATGGAGTGGTTAAAGAGGGAGCATTTATAATAGCTTGTTTGATTAAATCAAAATCTTCTCTTTCCTTATGCCCACACTTAAAGATTGATTTTCTCTTAATAATGTTTTGTAATTGTAAAACAATTTGGGAAAATTCAGGGACAAATCTTTTAACAAAATTTATCTGACCTACAAAATACTGCATAGATTTTTTATTATGGGGTAAAGAAATTTCAGAAATTTATTTTTCTCTTTCTCGACCAATACAAATGCCTTTTTTGGATACAATAAACCTTAGAAGTTTACCTTCATTTAGAGAAAAATAAGACTTCTTTGGATTTAGTGAAATTCCGTAATTTTTGAAACGTTCAAAGATCTGCTTTAATTCATGTAAATGGTTATTTATCTTCTTGGAATAAACAGTTATATCGTCCAAATAAATGAAAACAATTTTGTTTCTCAGACCTTTTAAGCCTATATCTATAGCTCTTTGGAAATTTGCCCCTGTGTTAATTAATCCAAAAGGCATTTTCTGGTAGGCATAGGTTCCTCATTTAGTCCTAAATTTAGTCTTTAAGCTATCATCTGGATGACCTAGGATTTGGTTATATCCTGAAAATCCATCAAGAAAAGACATTAGTTCTAAACCAGCTACTAGTTGTAGTATTTGCTCCATAGTCAGTAATCGGAAATTGTCCTTTTGACAAGCTATGTTGAGATTTCTGAAGTCTATATAGATGCGAATGTCACCATTCGTCTTCCTGATAGGTACTAAGTTTGAAACCCATTTCAAATGCCTAACAGGAAAGATATTCTTGGCTTTAAGGATTTTATTTAGCTCATACTTGATTTGACTTTCTAATTTGGGATGAATTTTCCTTAATTTCTTTTGTACAGGTTTGTCATTGGATATCATGGGAATGGTGTGTTGTATGATGGAGGTATCATATGTTTCGAAATCATCATAGTTCCAAGCAAAGATAATTTTATACTTTTTTAACAAATGAATAAAGGTTGAACTCTCATCAGAATAGAGACCAAGTCCTAGATTGATGTTTTGAGGTTTGATATCAGTTCGAAGGTTTACTAGTTCAAACCTTAAGGTTGAACTTTGGAGTTTAGAAATAGTAAGCTTAAGATCCTAAATATCTTCAAGTGTTACCACAGATTTAGGTATGGGATTCTCATTGGACTTCTTCTTTAACTGATTATCATGCTCACTCTCATCAATTATTTGATTGTCATATGACCCTTTAGATGTCAAAAAGCTTATGATATCCTTGTCATTGTTAAAGACTCACCAATTGGTGACATTACCAGGAATGGATAGTCAAAAAGTTAATTCTATGGAAAACATATCTGGACTGTAATCCTCTAATGGTATAAGCTTGGATGTTATATTAGCCAGAAGGTCAACACTTGCATTTTGAAGTCTAGGGATAGGAGAGATATTGAATGCTAAAAAATGTGAAGTAATATCCTGGACTAATGATTGGTAATGTTTTAAATGTCCAGAGAGACAATGAATGATGTTTCTTACTTGCTTGATAACAATTTCTGAATCTCCAAAAACTTGAAGATATTTGATATCAAGGCTTATTGCTTTATACAAACCTTGAATCAGTGCCTCATATTTAGCGGTATTATTTGTGCATTCAAATTCTAACCTACATGCTAGCATGTTTTTTTCTCCTTCTGGACTAATTAATATACAACCAACTCCTGCACCATCATTGGATTTAGATCCATCAAAATATAATGTCCAAAACAAAGTTTTAACTAATGGTTTATCTATAATATCTATATATATGGAAGAATTTGTTTGAGAAAAGTTCTCAATCTGGGAAGTAATAGAGTTATTTAAAAAGGGCGACTTTTGTGCTTTGCAATTTCCTAAAAATGATTCAACAAAGTTGTTTCCAATGATATTGTTGTTAACATCTATGGCTCATTTTCATCTTCAAAATTAGTTACTGTGTACTTCAAATGCTTTTATCGGTCAATTCTGTTTTGATTTGTCTTTCCATTGTAAGGGAGCCACATGTGGGACCAGTCTATTGCAAAATAGTCGTGGATATTTTCATACCACTCTCTACTAAGAATTAAACCATAGAACTCAGGAATATCAACAACTAATATATCAATTATTTGACAAACTTTCGGATTAGAAGAGATTCTAATGGCGATTGAATTCATTTCTCCTAAGACCTCAAATTTTGTTCTATCACGTTTCACAATGTGAACAAAAAACTTTTGGGGTGAAACATTTAATTTAGTGTAGACTGTTCTTGGCATAATGTTTGAAGAGGCCCCTGAGTCTATTAAGCAGTTGTGCAGTTTTTTTATTGAAGATTCCATACGTCAAGAGGAAAGGGGGAGTATGTGTATTGGATTGGTCACCAATTAAGATAGCATCTGTAGGATCAACCTTATTTGATGAATCATTGGGAGGTTTACCCATTCCTCTGGAAACTTGGGATATCACAACAGCAGGAAGAGGAGAAGTAGGAACAATGTTCAATTCTTTCAACAATAACTTATGATGATGTTTAAGCTTACTGATCTCATGAACAGATATATTCACTGTAGTTTTCTTCATGTCCTCCACTATGTTATACTCCATGGTATCAGTAACTACCAAATTTTTAGATGAATATGGAGGATTATATGAGGATGGAGTTTGTTGAGGAGATTTAGGAGAATAATTTTTAGTGACCACTTTATCCTTGGTAGCAGAGGTTGACGGCTTTTTATTTTAATTTGATTGTGTTGAGTGAGCAGGGCCCTTACTCCTAGTGCTAACAGGTAGAGCTTATTATTCTTCTTGGAGGATGAAATCCCACATTCCATGTACTTCAACCAATTCTTCATCTTCAGTCTCTTCATCAGTCAATGCAGTTTCTTCTTCATCTTCATCTAAATCAGATTCATCATTGGATATTGTGTTTGGTGGTTGAGGATTAGATGCCTCATTCCTCTTGAAGGATATAGAAGGTTTCTTAGAAGAGGATTCAACTACTTGTTTCTTAATCTCTACCAGTTCATTTTACATGGTTTTAAGGACTTTTTGTAGGCATTCAAGATCAAAGGGCTCCTTAGGGGATTTATTCTTTGATGCATCCTTAAAATCAACCTTTTTCATTTTCCTATCTTCCTGGGCTGTCTTATTTTCTAATGCAACTATTCGCTTTTCCATAGATAGGGCTTCTTTCATGTTTTCTACCAGAGTTGCCTTATTGGATCTATCTGCAAAAATTGCTATATTGGAAGGAAGAGAAGAAATATACTACTCGATTTGGACATCAACACAAGGCTTTATGTTGCTGGCAGTTTGTTTAGTAATTTATTGAATATGGAGTTGGAATATTTGATCTTCTCACCCGATTTTGTTCTTAAATTAGAAAGATCATGGATAAGGGATGTGATTGGGCGGTCATCACCAAATTTGGCTAAAAATTGCTCTTCAAACATGTCCCAATTAGTAATAGATCCTGGTGGTAATGAAAACTACCATGAGCCTGTTGATCCTTGGAGGGTGTAGGGAAATAATCTTACTACACAATCTTCTTCATCCACTCCATTAAGATCAATGGCTAACATATAATTATGGAGATGTTCCTTAGTAGGAAATCCATCATCAGGAATAAATTTTGGCATCCATCTTTTAGGATTCTTAGCTAGATCACAGAGGGGTGGTGCCATTCGCACAACTCCAGGATTGACCCATGGTTTGACTAGTGGTGGATGTTGTGGTGGTTGACCTGACATTATTGGAGTTTGAGGGGAAGTGGATACCATGGGAGTTTGTGTGGAAGAAGAGGTAGGTTGTGTACTTGGGTTAGATGAACTAGCACTAGTACCTTGAGAAGAATGGATATTAAGAGGAATGAATGGAGGGAATGAAGGTGTTTGTTGAGGGGAATTTGATAAAACCTCACTAGTTGATGGTGAATCATATTTCTTAGTCTTCTTTCTGAAAGAGGGAAGAGGAAATTAAAATTGAGGAACTCCAAGCTTTTCGCTTTGAGAATGAGTTAGAATCCAAGTGGGCTGCAAAGTTGAAATGATACTTCCTTCAGATGCTTCAGATGGCACAAGATTTTCTGCTGAAATAGAGATTTCCTCTAATTTCTTTATTAAATTTTGGACATCAGGTGATTCAAGATTGTAATCTGAAGAAGGTGCTTTAGGAATTGTACTAGGAGATTTCATAGGTGACTACTCAACTTCTAATCTAGAATTAGGAGTTTTAGATGAGGACCTAGAAGTTGGAGGTGATCTTGAGGGGGAGTGACTCTTGGAATGGCTTGTTAATTTAGAATGAGTTCTCTTTTCCATTCATAGTCTTGGCTCTCCTTCTGGCGCCAAAATTTTGAATCCTCAAAAATCGCTGCAACATCATGGGGGAAAACCATCCGGTCGGGGACTTGAATACTGTCCCTTATCCGTTTGGATTAGTGGCCTCAAATGGATATAATGGGACCAATTTCCAAAGAAAATGTGATAGGATGGATAGGGTGTTGATTACCAAAAGCTAAGTGATAGATGGGGTGATTTTCAACTAAAATACATATATGTTTAACCTATCTATATATTACCTAGGATTTTACTTATACTTGTGCGATCTACAATGATTATTTTTAGTGCATGAGAATGAAGATTAATCAAACACTAATAGCAATGAAAAGCCTTTGAAGTAATTATTTTGATTAAATAGTTAATCAAAATAATTAATAAACATACATCGCATCCAATATCGTTTAAACACTTGCTCATCAATGTATTAAAGATAATAGTCCAAGCATGTTCAGAAGTGAATAAATACAGAACTGCATGAAAAGCGATACACATGCCAAAAAATATAATGGAAAATGGCTATCAATTCATAAAACAAATCAATACACAATGGTAGAAGTACCTGATGCATATAAATATATTGATGCTATAAATAGCTCCAGTCCAGTCTTTTTCATTAAGATGTTTTCCAAAATTACAAAAGTGCAAGCTTCCAAAATCCTTCTTCACAAAACATCAGGACTCTAATCCAGTGATTTTACTAAGATAAGCTTTAAAAGTACAAAAATTCAAGCTTTTAAAGTCTTTATTTATAAAATTGGGGACCCTTTCTTCAAAGACATGAAAGGGTTTATATAATAAAAATAAAGTACTAAAATAGAAATTACAAGAAAGTTATGAGGAGGTTTAAACAAATCTCCTTAAAATAAGTGACATAATTACATACAATAGAAATTATTGAAATGAGGAGCTCCAAGATGTAACGATGTATATTCCTTCATTTGTTGTCTAAGCTCATATATATCCATGATTGGATCGAATTCAGGAGGCTGATATGTCCTCATGCATAGCTGTCCTATATACGCTGCATCTAAAAGAGTAGGAAGAATATGCATGGATGAGTCAGCGAGGTAGCGTAGCATTAGCCATTCACTATGTGGCTCCACTAGATATCTCCAATATAATTCCCCAGAAATTTTTGTTAGTTGTTTAATTGCTTCTTCTCTTGCTCTAAAAATTTATTGTCAGTGTGTTTCTAGGGCTCTGATATTGGGGATAATCCCAGGTGGGAATCCCTGTATCAAACTAGCGTTGTGAAAATTATCATTTATGGTATCAATGATATTATTTGTAACATCAGTTGCTCTTGAAACTTCTCTCTCTTCCTGCTTTAACTAAATATCCAAATCGGTAAAGAGGATCTCTTTATGAGATTCCTCTATCCTAGGAAGGTCTACTTCTTTGCCCTCTTGAGTATCCTGCCATGTAATGTACCCTGAAATCTTTTCATCAATCGCATTAAATGTGATCCTCAGATTGAATTCTTGATTTATTAGTAAATCAATTGGCTTGCACATTGGATTGATGATTGATAGCTTCTGATAGAATGACACCTGTTTCTTAGATAATAAAGAATTGAGTTCTAATGCTTATTTTACAAAATCCTCAATATTAGGATTATCTTTCAACTCATTTATACAAAAATGTAGTTGTTATATTTGACTATATTTGGCACTTGTTTATGCTTGATACTAGAGCTTCAATTGGTCAAAGATATACTATAATTGTGCCATCTGTGCCTTCACTTGATGGTCTACATTCTATCTCTCTTCGGCCAACTACTGCTCTAGTTGTTGTATCCTTTCATCTTTTTCCCTTACTAGTTGTTTGACTTTGTTAGGTCCTTATACTACTAGTGTAACCCCTTAGTGTTATTAGTACAACCCGCTTATTATATTTTTGTGCCCATGTAGTCCCCATATTGATATTATTGTGCCCCATAGAAGCCCACTATTGTTATTATTGTGCCCTTACATTATTATTGTTATGTCGGTTCTAATTATATTATGACCCCTTAGACTCCTATATATATAAAGGAGGTTTTGTCATTTCTATCATCCAAAAATTGTTCATTTGTGTAATGTAAAGGAGGTTTCCCCCTCGAAGAGGCTTCTTTT
This sequence comes from Pinus tabuliformis, assembly GCA_031772625.1. NCBI lineage: Eukaryota > Viridiplantae > Streptophyta > Pinopsida > Pinales > Pinaceae > Pinus > Pinus tabuliformis. The sequence continues at coordinate 870,294,579 of CM062805.1, forward strand.
GAAGGCGTTGATCTCTCTTTTCTATCTTTTTGTGAGCTAGTTTCATAACATTTGGTATCAGAGCTTTGGATTCTAGGGTTTCGCTGTTCCAAATAGGCCATCATGGAATTTTCATTATAACGTTTATTCTGCGACATTTCAGAATCTAAAAAAAACACCCATTTGTGATGACATCGCGTGGAACCTCAGGTCCAAATTTCAGATCTTGTCTCGCTATATTTTTTGATATATGATTTGAGGAAGCTAGGGTTTGTGCAAGCTCCAAAATTCCATTTCAAACAAGTCATCGTGGTAGTTTCGCTTTAATTATCTGTCTACAAAATTTCAAACTCTGAAATTAAAACCCATTTGGGGTAAAAACATAATGAAGCGCAGGCCCGAATTTGAGATCTTTTTTGTTCTATTTTCGGAGATACAATTCCAGACAGTTAGGGTTTCTGAAGGCTCCAAAATTACATCCAAAATAGGTGACCTTGGGAAAATCGTAATAACTTTCTCTTTGAGCATCAAATTCAAATTTCGAAAGAAGTTATAGAAAACAGACAGACTGTAGCTTTCTATCTATTGGTTTCAGGTCCTAAGGCTGAAACATTGACACATGGCACTTCGTACAAGTTGGCTCTACTAAACTAGTCTATAATCAGGCCATCGTGGGAGATTTGACATAACTCTTCCCTGCAGAATCCAATTGATCTGAAAATGATGAAAGGTATTGCAGACTATGTGTGGAGTTTCTTATGTTACTTATTGCAATGGTTTGATAATATTGTGAATAACGCAGACACTTAACAATTTTAAAAACATAATCAGACACATCAACACAAGAAAAATTGATAAAGGAGTTCACCAGACTTCCTGGCTACATCTCCTGGTCCTAGCTTCCAGTGCTGACGTCTTTATTATGTCTTCAAATGGTTGTTACATGTGTGAGCTCAAAAACAGAGTCTCAACATAGAAATGGAACTCACCACTATGTTCCGCTTGAAAATCTGAGTCAAAATGAGCATACACATGACTGTACCGGCCACCCTAACCTCCAGACCCCCTGGAACGGTTCACAATACACTCCTCTGAACACCCTATGTCAACTTTTCTGTGTTATGGTGTTTATATAACACATACGGTTACAAATTATGCAATAAATGTGGAACAACATGTTTATAATAGAAACAAGATATAAATGAAGGGACTGGCAGGTGCAGGTGGACCCCGACCATCTGGCCTTTCCCTGGCACTAATCTCAAGAACAAACCATTTGACGACTGTTTCATCCCACTCTTCAACTGATGCAGATAACCTGCACCGTTGATCTGTCCTCTGACATTCGACAGTTATCACACAGTTTCATGCTTGAACTAGCACGTTCGCTATTTCTCTGAAGGCATGTAATAAAGTGGTTTTCGGGAGGCTACGTGTTGAGTGCTGAGTGGAATCGCATTCTCCCAGTTTCAAACCATTTCCTGCCTTGAGGGCATGCGATAAACCATTTACCTCCCTCTTGTCAAAACTCAAAGAGTTTAGCTCCTTTTTCATAGTTTTATCGCGTCTGTTTTCCTAGATAACTTGCCTGCATGTTTCAACATGATATGCATCGATCTCCTTTGATCGGATGATCTCCGCTCTTGACCACTGTTCCTCACCGCTTGAGGTTTGAACCAATCTCTGATTTCCACATCGTCTTCTATGCTGACATCATCAGGTACCTATGACTCTTTCTCGGGTTGCCACATGTCCTGCTAATGTAGGCTTTGAATCTTTGACCTGAATATTTGATTAGCGCTAATTTTCCTTGTCCAAACTCAGATTTGTATGCGGTTTTCACCATTGGCTTCGTATTCATGAGCCCTTCAACTTTTTTCGATTTCACCTATATTTGAAGACTTTTGATTTAGAGGCTATGATGAATCCATTTTGGATCACTCCTCCCCACTGAAACCTTTTGGTCCACCAAAAGTTGGTTTTAGCTATCGAGTAAGTGAGGATAAAGTTACTTCACTTGTCCAATTTCTATTCATCGTGCTTTACTTGGATTTGTACCTTTGAGTCCAACTCTCAGGTACTCAACATCCCCTTGTCGCGAAGTTCTTATCCTCCTATCAAGAACTATGTCCTCCTGTAACTCATTGAGATACTCAGGCAATAGATCCTCAATGGAAGGAAACTAACCTTGCTCTTCGAGGTCTTCAATCATTGAAGGTTCATACAACCTCAAGTTTTCAACATTAACAACTGAATAGATTTGCATATAAGCTGGTAGATCAAGGCAGAAAGCATTTTCACCAATTTTATCAAGTATTTTGAAAGGACCATATCTAATTGGTTTTAACTTTTTACCTTCCCCTTGCAGTCTTTCTTTGCTGGTGTACAACCAGACTTGATCACCAACTTGAAAACTATGCTCAACTCGATTCTTGTCATGTCGCACCTTATACATTGCTTGGCTTCTTTCCAGCTATTCCTGTACTGCTTGGTGAATTTCCTGGATTTGTTCAATGAACTTGGTTTCTTTGTCCACATCACTGTGTCCATCAACTACTATGTCTTTACCAAAGACAAAATCCAAGGGAGACTTTGGTATAAAACCAAAACAAGTCTCAAAAGGAGACCTCTAAGTAGAAGAATTCTTGACACGGTTGTAAGCATGCTACACATAACACAAATGTTCATCCCAAAGTTTGGGATGCTTGCTGCAATATCCTCGGAGCAACTATATCACTGTCCTATTGACCACTTCTGTTTGACCATCTGTTTGTGGATGAAATGCTGTGATAAGCTTTAATCTTTTGTCCATTAACTCCCATAGACTTGACCAAAATTTCCCAACAAATCGAGAATCTCGATCAGATACAATAGAAGTGGGTAACCCAAAATGAACCCATACATTTAGAAAGAAAAAATTTGCATCTTGTTCAGGTGTGACCTGTTTATTACAAGGTATCAAAATACACATCTTACGGAACCTATCCACAACTACATACAAGTAATCATGACCTTTTCTAGACTTTGGAAATCCCCCAACAAAATCCATGGAAACACTTTCCCAAGGATGAGAAAAAATTGGAAGTGGAGTATAGAAGCCTAATTTTCTATTATTTGGCTTTCTTGTAGCACACATAGTACATCCTTTGATATATCTAGAAACTATTTCATGCATTCATGGCCAATAACAAAACCTTTGTGATTGTGCAACTCTTTTACTTACACTAAAATGACCTGATATGAGAGAAGTATGTGCTTCTCGAATTATGTTAACTCTTTCAGTTTGTGGAATGCATAACTTTCCCAAACGATATAAGAGTTTATCCTTAATGTAGTAATCCAATTCTTCTACCTACTTGCCATGACTTAAAGTTTCATATACATCCTTAAAATTTGTATCTTGAGCATATTGTTTAATGTAACTTTCATGAATTACTGAATTATGCTTAAGTATAGTGGATGCATTTATGATTGGTCTTGATAACATGTCTGCAACCTTATTATGTATGCCCTTCTTATATATGATAACAAGATGAAATTGTTGTAAGAAACCCATCCATCTGTAATGTCTTGATTGTTGCAATTTAATTTATGAGTGTAAATATTGAAGTGGTTGATGATCTGTGTGTATGATTGTTTCTTTACCCATTATGTAATGTTTCCACTTTTTAACACTCTGAACTAATGCATACAATTCTTTATCATATGTAGGATAGTTAACTACTGGAGATGTAAATGTCTCAGAATGAAAGAATATAGGTTTCCTGTGCTACATCAACACTACCCCCATGGCATAGTCACTTGCATCTATCTTGATCTCAAATGGATGCTGAAGATGTGGTAGTGCTAGTACTGGCATTGTATTGATCCTTTCTTTCAAGGTTTAGAAGGTTTTCTACTGTTTACCTCCCCATTGAAACACCTGTTTCACACTTGTCAAAGCATGTAAAGGAGTTGCAATCAACAAAAAGTTAGCAATAAACTTTCTCCAATATTGCGCTGCCCCTAAGAAACTTCTAACTTCTGTAGCAGATTTGGGTTTAGGCCAGTTCACAATGACTTCAACCTTAGAGGGATCTATCTTCAATTCACCACCCCCTATACTATAACCCAAATAATTCAAAGATTTCCTGCCAAATTCACATTTTGACAACTTAACATAGATATTTTCTCTTTTAAAACATCTAAAACTTGCTTTACATGTTCATCCCAAGTCTTAATGAAAACAAGAATATCATCTAAATAGACTGTTAGAAAATCATCAATAAATGGTCTAAATACATCATTCATGACTCGCATAAATGTAGCAGGAGCATTATTTAAGCCAAAAGGCATAAGCAACCACTCATAAAGTCCTTGCTTCGTCTTGAAAGTAGTTTTCCATACATCCTGTTCTGCAACTCTGATCTGATGGTAGCCACTTTGCAAGTCTAATTTAGAAAAGTAAACTGCATCTTTTAATTGATCTAATAAATCATCAATACGAGGAAGAGGATAATGATTCTTGATCGTAATTTTATTTAGTGCTAAAAAATCAATGCACATTCTCCACGAACCCGTCTTTCTTTTGAACCAACACAATTGGTGATACACATGGTGATGTGCTTCGTCGTATAAACCCTTTATTGAGAAAATCTTGTACCTGCTTCTTTATCTCTGCATTCTTTAAAGCTAATAACCTGTACATTCCAATGTTAGGTAGTGGAGCGTCTTGTTTCAAATAAATATCATGTGCTATCTCTCGCTTGGGTGGAAGCCCCTTAGGTTATTTAAATAGAAGATCATAATTAGAAACAACTTTAACTAAATCTGCTTTCTGTTTAGGATTACAGCCTTGGAATGCATCGGATTTATCAGGATCCTTTGCTTTTAAAATCATTAGTAAAAATTGTTTACTTGAATTTACAATTCTTTTCATCTGTCCTAAATTTATGAGAGAGAAGTTTTCTTTAATTTTATGAGCTCTTACAATATACTCAATTCCATCCTTAATGAGTTGATACTTATTTTCAGCTCGATAGAAGATAGCCTTTCTATCGTACAAGTATGGACTCCCTAAAACAATTCCACATATGTCCAATGCGACTATATCTAACTCAACCTCATCTACAAATGTTGACCCAATAGAAAACTGAAGTTTACATTGTCTCGTAACTTGTAGCTTTGTTTTATCACACACCCAACCTAATGGATATGGATTTTTATGAGGTTTCATTTCTAGACCAAACTTCTTTACAATTGTTTTAGAAATTAAATTAACTTGTGGCCCACTATCAAATAAAGTATCAATTTTAGTGTGCTTGGAAATGACTCTAATATGAAATAGCTCATTTCATTTCCTCTCATTACTTTCATTATCAACAGAAAGTGAAGAATTACTTGTAGATGCTTCAGAATCTTTACCTTTTATACCTTTGGCTGTAACTGTTGTTTTTTCACCTGAATCTGACCCCAAGTCCTTTTGAATAACAACAACGTTCTTTTGCTCTTTACCCCCGAACTTCTTAGGCTTTAGTTCTGGATGCAAAGACCAGTAGTGTGCCTCATCGTGTCCTTCCTTCTCACAATGAGTGCATGAAGGTTTATCCTTCTTTACAGTGTCTATTTTCCTCTCCTTCCATTTTAGTTTATTCTTTCCTTTATTCTTGTTCTCAAAATATTTGGACGACTTACCAACATCTGGGTTTACATTTTTACCTCTAGCCTCCAGATGAGTCGCTTGGACTGACACATCATCTAAGTTAGTGGGATTAATAAGTATAGTATGCTTCAAATAACTATGAAGGCCACCTATATATTTTAACAATGTCTTTGGTGAGTCCAATGATATTCCTAATGTTAAAGCTATTTTACGAAATTCTTGAGTATAACTCTGTATACTTTGACCCTTCAATTAAAATAATGTCTGCCAACTCATCATTGCTTGCTGCATATAAGCCAAAGGATAAAATTACTTTTTAATGGCAGAAACAAATTCATTCCAAGTTGAAATGATTTTACCATGTTTTTGAAGATCTGCTTGTGTCTTGCCTTCCCACCACAACAGTACGGTTCCTCCAAGACGAAGGCTAGCCAGCTGAATCTTCTTCCTTTCTGAATTGACTTTCTACACCCTGCAATATACATCAATTTTCCTTATCCAATTATCTAGCTTTTCTGCATTAAGTTCTCCATCATAAATCGGCAAATCAAATTTTACATCTAATTTGATCAGAGAGGTTTTCTTTTTCTTCTTCTTAGAAGAACTAGTTTTATGGGAAGACGATGATGATGACAATGATGGTGATGATGGAGGAGATGGTGGAGGTTGTATTCCTCCTGTTCCTTTATCTTCCTTATCTTCTTTCTCTAGAGGGACAAAGAGAAAAGGTTCCTCTGCTCCTTTGTCTGGTCTAGATGATGAAGTGTCTTCACCTCTACCCTTTTTAAACTCATGCTACATTTCTTCCACCATGGCATGTATCATCATGAAGCTATCCATGAACTAGGATTCTAACCCAAGTGGAGCTGCATTTGCCATACTTCTTCGTGAAAAGACCCTTTCAATATCTAGATTTGCCTCAACAAGTTCTCCTTCACCTCATCCGAGCCTTAACCTAATTAACATTCAAATCTCCACACAACTTGTCAAACCTTTAAAACATTAAGCTCTGATACCACTTGATCTGAAATTGATGAAAGGTATTACAGGATATGTGTGGAGTTGCCTATGTTACTTAGTGCAATGGATCGATAAGATTGTGAATAACAAAAACACTTAACAACTATAAAAACACAATCAGACACATCAACACAAGAATAATGGATAAAGGAGTTCACTAGACTTCCTGACTATGTCTCCTAGTCCTAGCTTCCAGTGATGAAATCTTTATTGTCTTCAAATGGTTGTTACAGTTGTGAGCTCAAAAACAGAGTCTCAACACAGAAATGGAACTCACCACTATGTTCCACTTGAAACTTCGAGTCGAAATGAGCATACACACGGCTGTACTGGCCACCCTAACCTCCAGACCCCTTGGAACGGTTCACAATACACTCCTATGATCACCCTCTTTCAACTTTTCTGTGTTATGGTGTTTATATAACACATACAGTTACAAATTATGCAATAAATGTGGAACTATATGTTTATCATAGAACCAAGCTATAAATGAAGGGATCGGCGGGCATGTGTGGACCTCGACCATTTGACCTTTCACCGGCACTGATCTCGAGAACAAACCATATAACGGCTGTCACGTCCCACTCTTCAATTGATCTGGACAACCTGCACCGTCGATCTGTCTTTTGACATCCAATCGCTGTCGCGTGGTTTCGTGCTCCAACTAGCACGTTTGCTATTTCTCCGAAGGCATCTAATAAAGTGGTTTTCAGGAGGCTATGTGTCGAGTTCTGAGTGGAATCGCGTGCTCCCATCTAAAATTGTTTCCTACCTTGAGGGCACGTGATAAACCATTCACCGCCCTCCTATCGTAACTCAAAGAGTTTAGCTCCTTTTTCATAGTTTTATCGCGTCTGTTTTCCCAAATAACTTGCCTACATGTTTCGACGTGATATGCATTGATCTCCTTGGATTGGACAATCTCCACTCTTGATCACTGTTACTCATCGCTTGAGTTCTAAACCAATATCCAATTTCCACATCATCCTCTGCGCTGACATCATCAGGTACTTGCAACTCTTTCACGGGTTGCCACATCTCCTGCTGACATAGGCTTTGACTCTTTGACCTGAATCTTTGATTAGCTGTAATTTCCTTGTCTGAACTTGGATTTGCATGTGGTTTGCACCATTGGATTCATATTCACGAGCCCTTCAACATTTTTCCATTTCACTTGTATCTGAATACTTTTGATCTAGAGGCTATCCTAAATCCATTTTGGATCACCAATAATGATCATACTTGTGGGGTTAGAAAGAGGACTTAGAGTGCTACAACCAAACACAATTTCAGAACTTGTAGATATGAAATTAGAGAGTTACAGTCATTTCAAGATCGAGCTCCTAAAATCAAGAAAAGGTGACATGAGGAAGTTTGATGGCAAGGATCCCTTAAATTGGATACTACAGATGAAGCAATATTTTGATCTACATGAGGTGAAATGTTAAAATTTTTATGTATTGCATCTTTATATTTAGAACCAAATCAATTTTTATGGTATGAAGGGCTTTGTTCTCATAAAAAACTTGTCACGTGGTCAATTTTCATGGAGGAAACAATAGCACATTATGAGGATAAAAAGAGAAACACCTTCTTTAGCCAATTGATAAATCTCAAACAAAAGGGTTAAATGGCAGAGCACATTGAGGACTTTAAAAAATTGAATATAAGGGTAAATGATATTCCAGAGAAGCAAAGGATTAATGTCTTCATAGGGACTTTAAAGGATAACATTCAAAATGAGGTTAGTCTTTGGGAACCTGATTCATTGGAGAAGGCATTTAGGTTGGCAAGGAAAATTGAAAGCGAAATTATGGAAACAAGGAACCCAACCACTAATGACTATGATTATGGAAGTTTTTTTTCTCCTAGCCTTCCACAACCTACAAGGTTTACACCACAACAATTGGAAGAAAAAAGATAAAAAGGGATTTGTTACAATTGTGAAAGAAAATACACTAAAGGTCATAAGTGTGCTGAGAAGAAATTATTTTACATAGATTATGAAGAGGAGGAAGAAAAGGATCAAGAAACATCAAAAGAAGAGGATATACACCAAGAACCAACCCCACAGAAAGAAGAAATGAGTCCGACCATATCTTGTAAAGAATTGGAAAGAATTACCACTCCTAAAAGTCTCAAGATAGAAGGACATATCAATAAGAAAAAGGTTCAAGAAGTGGAAGATCACATCAAGAAAGAAGAAATGAATCCGACCATATCTTGTAATGCATTCATCGGAATTACCACTCCTCAAACTATCAAGATAGAAGGACATATCAAAAAGAAAAATGTTCAAGAAGTGAAAGGTCACATCGAGCATCAAGAAATGAATCCGACCATCTCTTGTAATGCATTGGAAGAAATTATCACTCCTCAAACTCTTAAGTTAGAAGGACATATCAAGAAGAAAAATATTCAAAAAGTGAAAGATCACATCGAGCATCAAAAACATGTTCTCCAACTTTTAAAGGATAACGCCACTTTGGTGCAGAATCGAATGAAACAACAAGCAGATCAACATTGCAGTGAAAGAAGTTTTGATGTAGGTGATTGGGTATTTTTATGGCTACATCTCAATCAAGCTATTTATGAGAAGGAAACGTTGGCAATACTACATGCACTTAAGAAATGGCGACCCTACTTAATGGGAAGACACTTCAAGGTACAAAAGGATCATGATAGTCTTAAATACTTTTTAGAACAAATATTATCTTTAGAAGAATAGAAAAAATGGGTCACAAATATGTTGAGTTATGTCTTTGAAATCATCTACAAAAAAGGGAAGAAAAATGTTGTTGTAGATGCACTCTCAAGAAAGGATGAGGATGTGGAAGCATTGTTTTGTGCTATTTCTATTATCCAACCAGATTGGATAAATGAAGCAAGGGATGAATGGAAGAAGGACGAAGAAGTGTGGCCACTAATTCAAAAGTTGCAGAAGATCCCAGTTCAAACAATATTGTTAGAACTTGATGAGGGAGGAAAAATCATATTGGAACCTAGAGCAGTCACAGAAACAAGAACCTGACAGCTACGAAATCGAACAATTTCATAGTATCTCATCAATTGGAAGAACTTACTCGCTAAATATTCCACATGGGAGGATGATAATTTAATATAGAACCGTCAAGAACTATTCAAGCATTGAGGACAACACTTTTTGAAGGAGTAATCCAAAATCTTTTGCTTATAGATGTTTTAAATAATTACATGCATAAATTGTAGCTTAACAGAGAAAACTTAATGTGCACATGAGGCAAGAGGAGAAACACATAAACAATGAAAGAAGACAATAAGACTTGATAACAGAATTCATCCGTCTTGGACTACATCTCCGGGCCCTGCTCGATCAATGGGGAGGCCTTCATTCATTAAATGGAATGAGAAAGAAGAGTACAAGCATCAGTTACAAAAAGGGGTTTTATACCTCCATACTGAAAAATGGCTGAAAATGGAGAACTCTGATGGAGAAACGGACAGCGCCATTGAATTCATGGCGTTGAGAAGTGCTACAACCATATAAAATTTGTCAAATTCTGACAAAGTGAAAATTCGGCCCTCCTGCAAAATTCTCCCTCAAACTATGTGCACTGCCTTCTCTGCCCGAGTGCATTGAAAACTGGTTTTAAATAAGACTTGGTCGATAGATTTTCCCAAGTGGCGGTTGGCTGAGTTGGTTAAGGATCCTCGTTAATAGGGAGGAGCTCGGGTGGTCAAGCCCCGCCCCCTCCTTTTTGCATAACAAAATTTATTTATAAAAAAATTGGTTGGGTCGAGCCCGCCTTGGGTGGCTCACCCACCGTACCCCGCTGTCATGCTGTTGCATTTCTATTTTGGGAGTGGTTGGGTCCATGCCCCAAGGGCCGGCCCACCACCCACATTGAATTAGTTGTCGTTGGATGTGTTATTTTATGGGCCCCGTTTAATGGTGGTTTTTGTGGGAGTTCTGTGGTGTGGGGTGGCGGGGTCATGGCCGCCCACCCTGGTTGGTTTACACAGTTTCGTGGGAGGGGCCGGGGGTCATGGCCCGCCCCTCCACCACATGTTTTTTTTATGCGGTTACGAGTTGGGGTGGTGGGTTTGGTGGCCCGCCACCCTCTTTTTTTATATATTTTTTGGTTGTATAAAACAAATTGCACTTTTTTGGAAATTCGATTTTGGATCGAAGGAGTCTTTTTAATGAGGCCACAATTTTTCTAGGAATTTGGCCAGAGTTTGCTAGATTCCGTCTGTTGGAAAAAGTCCAAATTGTGCCTGCAGTAATCGTGCCCATTCATCAAAAAGTCAACCCATCTTTGACTACCTCTATCTCCTTCATCCAGACTCTGATTTGAGTGTTGTTTGCATCATCGGAATCAGGGTGACGAGCACTTCAATCTGATGTCAAGTTAGTCACCTTTCCACCACTTTGAATTTTTAGCTTTTCCCATGCCACTGTGTTTGAAGATCCATCTGGATCAATCCTCCCCATTGAGGAGCTTTTGGACTACCAAAAGCTTTATCAATCAATTGGAAAGTGGGGGAATTTTCCCCTAACTCTTTCTTTTTCCAGCCATTTTGCCTTGCTAGGGTGCATCCCCTTGAAACCAACTCGAAGGTATTCCACATCTCCCCGTCATGAAGTCTTGGTTCTTCTATCAAGGATGATGTCTTCGGGTAACTCATCGAGATACTCTGGTGCAAAGTCATCAACTGTAGGAACTATGGCCACCTTCTTGGTGTCCATAATCAATGGTGGCTCATACAGCTTTAAGTTTTTCACATTCACTATGGATTACATCTGCATATATATTGGAAAATCAAGACGAAAGGCATTGTTTCCAATCTTCTCCAAAATGGTGAATGGACCATACCGGATTGGTCGCAACTTCTTCTTCTCCCTTCATCCTGTCCTTGCTCATGTGGAACCACACTTTTTCACCCACTTGAAATTGATGGTCGACTTTGTGTTTGTGATGTCGAGCCTTGTACTAGACTTGAGTTTTCTCCAATTGCTCCTATACTGCTTGGTGAATCAACTGGATCTGCTGAATGGACCGCTGCACTTTGTCCCTGTCATCATGTCCACTGGATTCATCTTCCCTTCCAAAGACCATATCAAAAGGGTCTTTTGGCAGGTAGCCAAAGCATGTCTCAAATGGTGAATGATGTGTACATGAGTGCACTGCTCGGTTATAGGAATACTGCACATATGGAAGATGCTCATCCCACAACTTAGGACGTTTTCCACAATAGCCTCGCAACAAGTGTACCATGATGCGGTTGAAAACCTCGATCTGTCCGTCAGTCTGCGGATGGAATGTTGTGCTTCCTTTCAACTTGGTGTCCATCATCTTCCACAAGCTGGTACAAAAATATTCGAGAAAGTGAGAGTCCCGATCTGACACAATCGATGTGGGTAGCCCAAAATGGACCCAGACATGCTAAAAGAAAAGATAAGCAGTCTGCTCTGTAGTGATCTGCTTTTTACAAGGCATTAAAATACACATCTTACTAAAACTGTCAACGACGACATACAAATAGTCGTGACTTTTTCTAGACAAAGGCAAACCTCCTATGAAATCCATCGACACACTTTCCCATGGATGAATCAGAATAGGGAGTGGTGTGTAGAGCCCAATTTTTCTATTAGAGGGCTTTGAAATAGAACACATCACACACCCCTTTACATAGAGAGTCACAAGGTTTTTCATATGAGGCTAAAAACAAAATCTTTGTACATGACACAATTTTTTCAACACCAAAATGAGCAGTCACAAGGGAGATGTGGGCCTTCCAGATTACATGTACCCTTTCTCTTGTGGGTATGCACAATTTTCCAAGGTGATACAATAGTTTCCCTGCAAGTGATAGTTGTCCACCTGTGAACCATGGGTTAGTTTTGCATAGATCTCCTTAAAGTAATCATCGTTAGCATATTGTTCAGCATAACTTTCAAAAGATAACAAAGCATTATGCAAAATAACAGAAGCAGAAATAGGAGGGTGAGATAGCATATCGGTCACTTTGTTGCTAGTGCCCTTATTATACTTTATTACCAGATGAAATTGTTGAAGAAAACCCATCCACTTGAAATGAAGAGATTGCTGCAACTTGGTTTGTGACTGAAGATACTGCAAGGGCTGATGATCCGTATGGATGATGGTCTCCTTGCTGATCAGGTAGTGTTTCCACTTTTTCACACTCTGGACCAAGGAATATAATTCCTTGTCATAAGTGGGATACTTTATCACAACCTGAGAGAACTTCTCTGAATGGTAACATATCGGCTTCTTTTGCTACATTAGTACAGCTCCCATGGCATATCTGCTGGCATCTGTCTCGATATCGAATGGCTGTTGGAGATCTGGTAAGGCCAAGATCGGTGCGGTGTTGATCTTTTCTTTCAATGTTTCGAAGGACTTCTGCTGCTTTCCTCCCCATTGAAAGAATTTCTTTACACTTGTCAATGCGTGTAAATGTGCTGCAATAATAGAGAAATTGGCAATAAATATCCTCCAATACTGTACTGCACCCAAAAAGTTGTGAACCTCGGTTACACTAGTAGGTTTAGGCCAATTTACAATTGCTTCAACTTTAGAAGGATCAATTTTTAACTAACCATGACCAACAATATGACCTAGGTAAACCAAAGAGGCTTTCCCAAACTCACACTTTGACAATTTTACATAGAGCTTTTCATTTTTCAATAGATCAAACACTTTCTTCACATGACATACATGTTCATTCCAACTTTGACTAAAGACAAGAATATCATCTAGATATACAAGAAAAAATTCACCAATGAAAGGCCTAAAGAGATCATTCATGACCGTCATGAAAGTGGCTGGAGCGTTGCAAAGTCTGAATGGCATCATCATCAATTCGAGCAACCCCTGTTTGGTCTTGAAGGCGATTTTCCACACATCCTGCTCTGTAATTCGGACCTAGTGATAAACACTATGCAAATCCAATTTGGTGAAATAGATAGCATTCTTTGACTGATCTAATAAGTTATCAATGCAGGGAAGAGGGTAATGATTTTTCATCGTGATTTTGTTTAGTGCTCGATAATCTACGCACATCCTCCATGTGCCATCTTTCTTTGGCACTAAGACAATCAGTGAGCCACATGGAGAAGTACTCGGTTTGATGACCCCTTGGTTCAATAGTTCCTGCATCTTCTTTTTGATCTCCTCCATCTCAATGGTCGACATCCTGTACATGCCAATATTCGGTAAAAGAGCGTCATGTTGCAAATGGATCTCATGTTGGATTTCCCTCTTCGGAGGTAATCCCTTTGGTTCTTGAAACATCTCATCATAGTTAGAAATTAATTCACATAATTCCTTTTTATGCGCATGATCACAACCCTGGAAAGCATTAGATAATTCTCCATCTTTTCCCCTTATAATCATAAGCATGCAACCCTTATTGGAATTCATCAGTGTCTTCATTTGTCCTGCACTAGTTTTAGTTTGATGAGCCCTTACAATATATTCTACCCCATCTTTTGTGATTTGGTATTTGTTTTCATGACGGAAGAATATTTCCTTTCTATAATATGGATATGGACTCCATAACACCATCCCATAGATATCCAATGGTATCACATCAAGTTTTACCTCATCCACTAACTTGGAAGCGATAAAAAATTTAACCTTACACCACTTAGTTACATTCAGTTTTGCTTTATCATGTATCCATCCAAGTGAGTAAGGTTTTGGATGTGGTTTGGTTTCCGAGCCTAGCTTCTTTACCAAGGACTATGAAATTAAGTCTGCTTGGGATTCGGTATCAAATAGAGTTTCCACTTTTGTATGGTTTATGATAACTCTAATATGAAAAAGCTCAATTCTCTTTCGTTCATTAGGAAGAGACTTATCTATTGAACTAGTGCCTTCATGTGATTCAGAATTAACATGAGGTGTAAGTGTACCTTTTTTGCTTGTTACTGTGATCAATGCTTCATCTCCAGAATCGGATCCAAGGTCTTGCTACACAGTTTCCACTGTCTTCTGCTTGCCTTTTCCTCCATACTTCTTTGGTCTCTTTTCTGGGTACTATTTCCAACAATGATCATCGTCATGACCTTGCCTTTTGCAGCGATTGCAATAAGGCATTTCTCCTTCATCTTTCTTAGTTGATGCCGTCCTCTTCTCCTTTCCTTTTCCTTTCACTTTGGGTTTGTCATTTGGAGTTTTGAAAGGTGGTTTCTTGAAATTATTATCTCTTTCATTTTTTCCCTTGTTCTCAAGATGAATTTCCTTCACATTGGCGGAGTCAATAATAGTTGGTTCAAAAAATAATAATGAATGTCTAAGGTAACTATGTAATGATCCAATATACTTAGCTACTACTTCAGGTGAGTCAAGTGCAATTCCTAAATTAAGTGCCTATTTTCTAAATTCCTCTGTAAAGCTTTGAACATCCTGACCTCTGCCTTGCCTTAAGTATTGCCAATCCATTAAGGCTTTTTGCTTATAACCCAAGGGATAGAATTGTTCCTTTAATGCCTAAATGAAATTAGGCCATGAGGAAAGAATATTATCCACACTCTTACTGCTTCACAATTTTCTCTCCCACAAAACAAGAGCAGTGCTACTCAGCTGAAGAGAGGCCAACTGAATCTTTGCCTCGTCCTCATGGATATACTGAATCGTGCAGTAGATTTCAATCTACCTAATCTAGTTATTAAGCTTTTCTACATTACTTTCACTGTTAAACATGGGAAGATCAAATTTGACATCTAATTTAAACAAAGGTTTCTTATATGCATCCCTTGAATTTCTACGATTATGGTGATGAGAGGAAGAAGAAATTTCACTCGTGGAAGGAGAAGGAGGGGGTTCTTCTCCACCATTTCCATGCGCTAACTCTTGTTCTTCTGGTTTTCTCTCTTCTACTTTCTCCAGCCTTGAAAGCAGCCTGACCGAAATTCTCTGCCATTGAATAGAAGGTTTTGCGGAAATTGCGCTCCTCTTCAAGACAAGCCTCTTCTTCTGCATGTTTCTCCTTCGATGTGCACGCCCCGCTTCGGGATTGAAAGACTTTAGTTTCCCTTTGCCTCTTCAGTTCCTGTTTCTTGTTAGTATACAAACATACAATTCAAATCTACAAAAGACCTGCTCTGATACCACTTAATCCAAAATCTTTTGCTTATAGATGTGTTAAAGAATTACATGCATAAATTGTAGCTTAACAGAGAAAACTTAATGTGCACATGGGACAAGAAGAGAAACACATAAAGCATGAAAGAAGACAACAAGACTTGATAACGGAGTTCATCCATCTTGGATTACATCTTTGGGTCCTGCTCGATCAATGGGGAGGCCTTCATTCATTAAATGGCATGAGAAAGAAGAGTATAAGCATCAATTACAAAAAGGGGTTTTATACCTCCATACTAAAAAAATGTTTTAAAAATGCAGAACTCGAATGGAGAAATGGATAGTGCCATTCAATTCGTGGCATCGAGAAGTGTTGAAACCATATAAAATTTATCAAATTCTGACAATGTGAAAATTCGGCCCTCCTGCAAAATTTTGCCTCGAACTATGTGCATTGCCTTCTCTACTTGTGATCCAAAATGGATTCAGTTTTGCCTCCAGATCAAAGTCTTAAAACTCATTTGAAAGTGGGATCAAGTCGAATTTCTTGACGAGATGATTCCAACGGTGCAAACGGCGCGAAAATCTGAGTTCGGATGAAGAAGTTAAGGCCAGTCAAAGTTTCACGCAAGCTAGGGCAAAAAGGTCAAAAAGTCAAAGTCAAAATGGTCAATGGTCAACAAGTCAACGATGACATTAGCAGGACACGTGTCATCCCGAGAATGCACCACTTGTTTATGATGATGTCAGAAAGGAGGGTGACGTCGCTGGTTTTGATTGGTGCATATGGACCAATCTGGAGTTAACATGTGGCAACCTAGATTTGTCCAATATTGGCATGCGAATCCAAAAAATTGGGCGTCAAGGAGGATCGAACCCCTAACCTCTTGGGATAGCAACGACCTTTTTGGATTCTGCTCACTAGATGAGCCAATGTCAGACTTTTTAAACAGAGTGATAAGGTTCTATTTAAGGGCTATGGTTGGTTATGCCGGAGCAAATCACATATGATATATATATCATATGCACATTAATACATAACAAGGAGCAAGGCGGAAGGGTCCGGCGGTGGTTTGAACCACCGACCTTCCAAAACACTATATAAACAACGCTTTAACACAAAGTCCGCTAGCCAACTGGCCATATGGTGGAGCTTGTAAAACAAGCCACCCATATTTTTGTATATGTTGATGCAGGTGTCGGATTAGGCCAAAACCACCAGTGCGGATTCCAAGGTGGATTCCAGTTGCAAAGGTGGTATTTCACAAGCAGAGGTGGTTTTTTGCAGCAGTAAAGTGATTTTGTCACAGGAAGAGGTGGTTTTTGACTTTCTAGGGGGTTTGGAGCTCACAGTGGCCAAATATGGTCAAGTTTATACTCGTTTGACTTGAAATTTTGAGTTGAATGCAGTGGTGAGGTTCATTTTCTTATCTGAGACTCTGTTTTTGAGCTCATGCCTGTAACAACATTCTTGAAGACATAATAAAGAGGTCAACACTGGAAGCGAAAGGACCAAGAGACGTAGCCAGGAAGTTTGGTGAACTCCTTTATTAAATTTTGTTGTGTTGATGTGTTTGAACATGTTTTCAAATGGTTTAATTATTTATGTTATTCGCAATCTTTTTGATCCATTGCATTAAGTAACATAAGCGAATTCACACATAGTCTATAATACCTTTTTCATTTATGGATCAAGTGGTATCAAAGCATCAAGGTTTCTAAGGTTTGACAAGTTTGTGTGAAGATTTGGATGCTTACTAGGTTGGGGCTCAAATGAGGCGAAGGAGAGCTTGTTGATGCGAATCTAGAAATTGGAAGGGTCTTTTCACATAGAAGGATGGCGGACGAAACTCCACTTGGGTCAGAATCCTAATTCTTGGATAGTTTCATGACGATACGTGCCATGGTGGAAGATATATATAATGAGTTTAAAAAGGGTAAAGGTGAAGGCACTTCATCACCTAAACCAGACAAAGGAATAGAGGGACCTTTTCTTTTTACTCCTCCAGATAAAGAAGACAAAGGAAAAGGAGAAAAGCATCCATTTCCTCCATCACCACCATCATCGTTATCATCATCTTCTTCTCATAAATCTAGTTCTAAGAAGAAGAAAAAGAAGTCCTCTTTGATTAAATTAGATGTAAATTTGATTTGCCAATTTATGAAGGAGAACTTAATGCTGAAAAGCTTGATAATTGGGCAAGACAAATTGATATATATTGTAGGGTGCAGAAAGTTGATTCAGGAAGAAAGAAGATCCAGCTTGCTAGCCTTTAGCTTGGAGGAACCACATTTGTATGGTGGAAAGGCAAGACTCAAGTAGATCTCCAAAGGCAAGGTAAAATCATTTCAATTTGGAATGAATTTGTTTCTGCTATTAAAAAGCAATTTTATCCATTAGCTTATATGCAACAAGCAATGATGAGTTGGCAAATGCTACGCTAATTAAAAGGTCAAAGTGTTCAAAGTTATACTCAAGAATTCTGTAAGAGAGCTTTAACATTAGGCATTTCATTGGACTCACCAGAAACATTGTTGAAATACATAGGTGGCCTTCACAGTTATCTGAGGCATACTATACTTATGTTCAATCCAACTAGTTTAGATGATGTATCTGTTCAAGAAACTCATCTAGAAGCTAGAGGTAAAAATGTAACCAAGATGTTGGGAAATCATCCAAACCTATTTAAGGAAAGAATAAAGGCAAGAAGAAACTCAAGTGGAAAGAGAAGAAGACAAACACTATAAAGAAGGATAAACCTTCATGCACTCATTGTAAGAAGGAAGGACACGATGAGGCACACTGCTACTCACTGCATCCAAAATTGAAGCTTAAGAAGTTTGGGGGTAAAGAGCAAAAGAATGTTGATGCTATTCAAAAGGACTTGGGATCAGATTTAGGTGACGAGACAACGGTTACAGCTACAGGTATAAAAGGTAAAGATTCTAAAGCATCTGCAAGTACTTCTTCAAATTCTATTGATAATGATAATGATGAGAAGAAAAGAAATGAGCTATTTCAGATAAGATTCATTTCCAATCATACTAAAATTGATACTTTATTTGATAGTGGATCGCAAGTTAATTTGATTTCCAAAGCAATTGTAAAGATGTTGGGTCTAGAAACAAAACCACATAAAAAACCATATCCATTAGGTTGGGTGTGTGATAACACTAAACTACAAGTTACGAAACAATGTAAACTTTGTTTTTCTATTGGGTCAAAGTTTGTAGATGAGGTTGAGTTAGACATAGTCCCATTAGATATATGCGGAATTGTATTAGAAAGTCCATACTTGTATGATAGAAATGCTATATTCTATCGAACTGAAAATAAGTATCAACTCACTAAGGATGGAATTGAATATATTGTAAGAGATCATAAACTCAAAGATAACTTCTCTCGCATAAATTCTGGATAGATGAAAAGAATTGTAAATGCAAGTAAACAATTTTTACTTATGATTGTAAAAGAAAAGGATGTTGATAAATTCGATGCATTCAAAGGTTGTAATCCTAAATAGAAAGCAGATCTAGTTAAAGTTGTTTCTGATTATGATATTTTGTTTCAAGAGCCTAAAGGGCTTCCACCTAAGCAGGACATAGAGCATGAGATTTATTTGCAGCAGGATGCCCCACTACCTAACATTGGAATGTACAGGTTATTAGCTCTAGAGAATGCAAAAATAAGGAAGCAGGTACAAGAGTTTCTCGATCAAGGGTTTATTCGACCAAGCACATCACCGTGTGGATCACCTATTGTGTTATTTCGAAAGAAAGATGGTTTGTGGTGAATGTGAATTGATTTTAGAGCATTGAATAAAATCACAATAAAGAATCGTTATCCTCTTCCTTGTATTGATGATTTGTTAGATAATTTAAAAGATGCAGTTTACTCCTCTAAATTAGACTTGTGAAGCGGCTACCATCAGATTAGAGTTGCAGAATAGGATGTATGGAAGACTGCTTTCAAAACGAAGCAAGGACTCTATGAATGGATGGTTATGCTTTTTGGCTTAACTAACGCTCTAGCCACATTCATGCGAGTCATGAATGATGTATTTAGGCCATTCATTGATGATTTTGTAATAGTCTATTTAGATGACATTCTTTTTTTTAGTAGAACATGGGATGAACATGTTAAGAATGTAAAACAGGTTTTAGATGTTTTGAAAAGAGAAAATCTCTATGTAAAACTGTCAAAATGTGAATTTGGCAGAACATCTTTAAATTATTTGGGTTATATTGTAGGGGGTGGTGAATTGAAGATAGATCCCTCTAAGGTCGAAGTCATTGTAAATTGGATTAAGCCCAATACTGCTAGAGAGGTTAGAAGTTTCTTAGGGGTAGCGCAATATTGGAGGAAGTTCATTACTAACTTTTCATTGATTGCATCTCCTTTACATGCTTTGACAAGTGTGAAACAGGTGCTTCAGTAGGGAGGCAAACAGCAGAAAGCCTTCGACACATTGAAAGAAAGGATCAGTACAATCCTAGTACTAGCACTGCCAGATCTTCAACATCCATTTGAGATCGAGATAGATGCAAGTGAATATGCCATGGGGACAATGTTGATGCAGCACGAACAACCTATGTGCTTTCATTCTGAGACATTTACTTCAACAGTAGCTAACTATCCCACATATGATAAAGAATTATATGCATTAGTTCAGAGTGTTAAAAAGTGGAAACGTTACATAATGTGTAAAGAAACAATCATACACACAGATCATCAACCACTTCAATATTTACACTCACAAACTAAATTGCAACAATCAAGACATTATAGGTGGATGGGTTTCCTACAGAAATTTCATCTTGTTATCAAATATAAGAAGGGCATACATAATAAGGTTGCAGATATGTTATCAAGACCAATTATAAATGCGTCCACAATACGCAAGCATAATTCGGTAAATCATGAAAGTTACATAGAACAATATGCTCAAGACACAGATTTTTAGGATGTATATGGAACTTTAAGTCATGGCAAGCAGGTAGAAGAATTAGATTACTACGTAAAGGAAAAACTCTTATACCATTTGAGAAAGTTATGCATTCCACAAACTAAAAGAGTTAACATAATTTGAGAAGCACATACTTCTCTCATATCAGGTCATTTTGGTGTAAGTAAAATAGTTGCACAATTTCAAAGATTCTATTATTGGCCACGGATGAATGAGACAGTTTCTAGATATATTAAAGGATGTACTATGTGTGCTACAAGCAAGCCAAGTAATAGAAAATTAGGCTTGTATACTCCATTTCCAATTTCTTCTCATCCTCGGGAAAGTGTTTCCATGGATTTTGTTGGGGGATTGCCAAAGTATAGAAAGGGTCATGATTATTTGTATGTAGTTGTGGATAGGTTCAGTAAAATGTGTATTTTTACCCATGTAATAAACAGGTCACAGCTAAACAAACTACAAAGTTTTTCTTTCAAAATGTATGGGTCCATTTTGGGTTACCCGCTTCTATTGTATCCAATCGAGATTCTCGATTTGTTGGGAAATTTTGGTCAAGTCTATAGGAGTTAATGGACACAAGATTGAAGAACAACATGGCATTTCATCCGCAAACAGATGGTCAGACAAAAGTGGTCAACAGGACAGTGATACAGTTGCTTCGAGGATACTGTAGCAAGCATCCCAAACTTTGGGATGAGCATTTGTGTTATGTGCAATATGCTTACAACCATACAAAACATTCCTCTATTTAGAGATCTCCTTTTGAGATTTGTTTTGGTTTTACACCAAAGTATCCCTTGGATTTTATCTTTGGTAAAGACATAGCAGTTGATGGACATAGTGATATGGACAAAGCAACCAAGTTCATTGAACAAATCCAGGAAATTCACCAGGAAGTACAAGAAAAGCTGGAAAGAAGCCAAGCAAAGTATAAAGCACAGCATGACAAGCATTGAGTTGAGCATAGTTTTCAAGTTGGTGTTCAAGTCTGGTTGTACATCAGCAAAGAAAGACTGCAAGGGGAAGGTAAAAAGTTGAAACCAATTACATATGGTCTTTTCAAAATAGTTGATAAAATTGGTGAAAATGCTTTCTGTCTAGATCTACCAGCTTATATGCAGATCTATTCCATCGTAAATGTTGAAAAATTGTGATTGTATGAACCTTCATTGATTGAAGATCCCGAAGAGAAAGGTCATCTACCTTCCATCGAAGATCTTTTACCTGAGTATCTCAATGAGCTACAGGAGGACACAGTTCTTGATAGGAGGATAAGGAATTCGCGATGGGGAAATGTTGAGTATCTTCGAGTTGGGCTCAAAGGTACAAATCCAAGTAAGGCACGATGGATAGAAATTATAAAAGTGAGGGAACTTTATCCTCACTTACTCGATAACTAAAACAAACTTAGTTAAAGGTGGGATCAAGTCGAAGTGCTCAATGATTCGATTCCAACTGTGTGAACGAGGTGAAAATCCAAGTTCGGATGAAGAAGTTAAGGCCAGTCAAAATTTCAGGCAAACTAGGGCAAAAAGTCAAAAAGTCAAAGCCAAACTGGTCAATGGTCAATAAGTCAACAGTCAATGGTCAACAAGTCAACCATGACATCAATAGGACACGTGTCATCCCGAGAATGTGCCACCTGTTTATGATGATGTCAGCAAGGAGGGTGACGTGGCTGGTTTTGATTGGTGCATATGGACCAATCCAGAGCTGACATGTGGTAGCCCAGATTTGTCCAATATTGGCATGCGAATCCCAAAAATTGGGGGTCAAGGAGGATCGAACCCCTGACCTCCCGGGATAGCAATGACCTCGCCGGATTCCACTCACTGGATGAGCCAATGTCAGACTTGTTAAATGGAGTGATAAGGTTCTATTTAAGGGCTATGGTTGGTTATGCCAAAAAAAGGACCGGACGGTCAGGTCAACCCCAGACTGCCAGTCCCTTTAACATTTATTATCACCGCCGAACTATTAATGTTATCCCACATGCATCGCGCCAAACAAATCACATATGATATATATATCATATGCACATTAATACATAACAAGTAGCAAGGTGGAAGAGTCGGGTGGTGGTTTGAACCACCGACCTTCCAAAACATTATATTAACAGTTCTTTAACACAAGTCTGCTAGCCAACTGGCCATACGGTGGAGCTTGTAAAACAAGCCACCCATATTTTTGTATATGTTGATGCAGGTGCCCGATTAGGCCAAAGCCACCAATGCAGATTCCAAGGTGGATTCCAGTTGCAGAGGTGGTTTTGCACAGCAACGAAGTGGTTTTGTCATAGGCACATGTGGTTTTTGACTTTTTAGGGGGTCTGGAGGTCACAGTGGCCAAATATGGTCAAGTTTATACTCGTTTGACTCGAAATTTTGAGCTGAATGCAATGGTGAGGTTCATTTTCTTATATGAGAATTTTGTTTTGAGCTCATGCCTATAACAACATTCTTGAAGACATAATAAAGAGGCCAACACTAGAAGCGAAAGGACTAGGAGACGTAGCCAGGAAGTCTCGTGAACTCCTTTATTAAATTTTGTTGTGTTGATGTGTTTGAACATGTTTTCAAATGGTTTAATTGTTTATGTTATTCACAATATTTTTGATCCATTACATTAAGTAACATAAGATAATTCACACATAGTCTATAATAGCTTTTTCATTTATGGATCATCCTGAGTGCACCGAAAACTACATTTTAAATAAAACTTGGCTGGCATATTTTCCCAAGTGGTGGTTGGCTGAGTTGGTTAAGGATCCTTGTTAATAGGGAGTAGGTCAGGTGGTCAAACCCCACCCCTCCACCACATGTGTTTTTTTTATGTGGTTATGAGCTGGGGTGGCCGGGTTGGTGGCCCGCCACCCTCTTTTTTTATATTTTTTTGGTTGTATAAAACAAATTGCATTTTTTTGGGAGATTCGGTTTTGGACCGAAAGAGTCTTTTTAATGAGGCCACAATTTTTCCCGGAATCTGGCCGAAGTTGGCCGGATTCCATCTGCCGGAAAAAGTCCAAATTGAACTTTCATTAATTGTGCCTAGTCATCAAAAAGTCAACCCAAATCTAACTACTCTCTCCTTCATCCGGACTCAGATTGGAGCATAGAAAATTTTAGGGGCGAATGTTCGCCCTTTGGCGAAATTAAGGGGTTTTAAATTTTTAGTGGGCAAATATTTTGTATCATAGTACATTTTTACAAATCACCTCAAATAGCCCACCTTATTTTAAGGGAGAGGGTAAAAAAGGTCAATTTATCCCTTGAAATTAGGAGTTACAACCTTCCATTCGCCCATTTTCAAGAATAGGTTTTATTTAAGTGAATCCATTCACCCGTTTTCAAGAATAGGTTTTATTTAAGTGAATGCTATGGGCCAAAGGCCCAAATACCATATTTATAAAAGAGGTATGGTAAATTAATAAAAATATAAATAAATGAGAGGTATGGTAAATAAATAAAACATTTTTTATATTTGCTCCATAAGTCACCTTATATACATGCAAGGGTGTAAACAAATAAAAATATAAGTAACGTGGAGGTATGGTAAATAAATAAAACATCTTTTTATACTTACTCAAAAGGTATGGTAAATAAATAAAAATATAAATAAACTAGACGCATGGTAAATAAATAAAACCTCTTTTTATATTTAGTCCATAACCCTCGTTCTATTTATGAAGGCTCAAGAAAGAGGTTTTATTTAAGTGAATCCTATGGGCCAAATACCATATTTTTAAAAGAGGTATGGTAAATTAATAAAAATATAAGTAAACGAGAGATATGGTAAACAAATAAAACATTTTTTTATATTTACTCCATAAGTCACCTTATATTTACGAACACTCAAAAAATGTGTTATATTTAGGTGAAACCTATGGGCAAAATACTATGGGACAAATACCATGGACTAGATTGTTATTAATACCATGCAAAAAAACATTATTAACCCTAATATTAGTATTAATAAAAATAAAAATGGCACATGGTATTGACCCATGGTATTGACCTGGAATGTAGCCTATTTAAATGGGGGAATTAAACCAGCATAGATCCATCTTTACTCTAGATCTACTAACCCCCGAGAGGTATCAAATATCGTGATATGCAAACTAGCATAGAGTGAAAAAATATTTGATCAGAGTAAAAATGGATGTTGTAATTTAATGTATGTTAAACATTTTAGCTTGGTTAAAATAAAAAATAAAATAAAAATCAACTATTAATTTTATTAATTTTTATAAATTACTAATAGTAATTTTTAAGCTCCAGGTTTATGATAACCCATGGTATTGACCCATGGTAATACCATGGTATTCATGTGAGCATAGACTATTTAAAGGGGACATTCTATTATCTTAGATCCATCTTAATTCTGGGTCTACCAAGTGCTTAGAGGGATAAATAGATTTCATCCCCCTAAGAGCGGTAGATGTGGAGTTAAGATGGATTTAGGTTGGTTTTTATGATAATGAAGATATTAAATAGACTTAGGAAATTATATTGTAAAAACATCTTAAGGTGAATGGTTAAAGAATAGACATTGGACAAGTATATTTGTATACTTCTGTTTTAAACTGAAACAAATCCAGGGCTAAAAGGAATGGATTGATTGCACTAGTCATCCTTCTATAACTTTCCAACATATGCTCGAGTGAACAGATTGTAATTTGGTTAATTTTTCTAATTGCAAACAGGAACATACTTGTGTATTGGGAGGGTGGTTATGAGTTCCCTAGAAGCGATGAATTTGAATTTTTCTTGGTTTTATATATAGTATTAGGTTTTTTCTCATGCTTTCTGTGAATGGCACGGGTGAATTTTATCCTACACCCACTAGGTTATCGATATGTAATTTCAGTAATTTTGATATCAAAAGATATTCTAAAGAAATGCAATGATTTCTTTTATGTATTCAATAAACACAAGATTTTATAAGTGAGTAAAATATTTGCCATGCCTGGTGAGAGATTCACCAAAAAATTATATATACATATCATATTATTGATAAAATTTCCTTCCATTTTTCCTATATACCATGGAGATTCGCCCATTTATTATACATGTAAATTTATGGGGGGTTCTTAAAATTTTCCCTGGATTGGAGTACCGTTTGCACCGTTGGAATCACGCTGATGAGCACTTTGATCTGATGTTAAGTTAGTCACCTTTCCACCACTTTCAATTTTTAGCTTTTCCCATGCCACTATGTCTAAAGATCCACCTGGATCAAGGAGAAGGGCATGTTAGGTCCCTATACTACTAGTGTAACCCATTATTGTTATTATTACAACCCCCTTATTATATTTTTGTGCCCATGTAGTCTCCATATTGTATTATTGTGCCCCATAGAAGCCCAGTATTGTTATTATTGTGCCCTTACATTATTATTGTTATGTCGACTCTGATTATATTATGACCCCTTAGACTCCTATATATAGAAAGGAGGTCTTGTCATTTGTATCATCCAAGAATTGTTCATTTGTGTAATTTAAATGAGGTTGCCCCCTTGAAGACGCTAATTTCTAAGGTGTTTATCTCTCTTTTCTCCCTTATTATGAGCTGGTTCCATAACAGACTTCCACTGCCTTGTCAATAGTGGAAGATGCATAAGCACCTACAAACTGTGATAGTTTGGTCATATTGTCCAAAGGATCCATGGGGGTATCCTTCCATACTACATCCAATGGTTCAATATCAGGAATTATTGCTGAGGACTGTTCTATCTCCTCCTTTTCCTATGTCGTTTTACTACAACCCGATGCTTTGGACTGTAAAAGACATCAAGAGGAGGATTTTCCTCCACTTTGAAAACAATTTTCATTGAAGGGTAGGCTAGGATGATTTCAATATCTTCTGTGGTGACAAATTTTTATGTAGCCCTATGAGTGAGCGAGCTTTTTTCAATGTTTTATGGTGTGTTGAATTTTTTTTCCATTTCAACACCTTTTTCCCCTTGATGTCCTCTTAGTTGTTGATCAAACTGTTGCCATTCCTCATCCAGTTGATTCTTTAAGGGGGTTTCATCTGTATGCACTTTAGTGGAAACATCTTCCATTTCTTTCTACATTGAGGCCTTTTTAGATTCCTTCGCAATGTCCTTTTCATGACTCTTCTTAGGGCTCTTCTCTGCGCTCTTCTATGAGTTATGCTTTGAGTCATGTTGTGAGTCTTGCTCTGAACTTTGGGCCGCTTTTTTCTATAAGGTTTCTTTAGAACCTTGTTATGATTTCTTCTCTAAATCGTGCTTAAAACTATGTTCTGAGCCCTTTTTTGAGCTTTGTCTTGCACTCTATTCCTTTTGAGCATTTGGTTCAGGGATTTCTAACAGATCCATAGGGACCTTTTGTAACCTTTTCCTCCTATACTGGTGGAATCAGTCTAACTCTTGTGGGTCGAATCTCAAAGTGGAAAAGCATTTCACTTGTGAAAACAAATCAAATAACTCAAACAAGTCAACAAAATCATCCTCCTCATGGTTGAAATGTCTTATTTTCACTGAAGAAGTGAAGTTCTGGGCGACCTTATTGGGGTCAAACTATCTGCCAAGAATGGTGGCAAGATTTAAACAAGTAATGTGATTGATTTCAAGTGAAACATGCTTGAAATCATGTAATTCATAGACAATGCATTGGAGGGGAAAGGAAGGCCAAAGATACTTTTTGAATTCTTTTAGGGTCTTGGTTATCCCATCCCCTACAGTTTGGTAATGAATCTCTAGCAATCAGTGTCTCTGGAACGTACCATGGGAGAACATGGAGAGGTTCTATGCTTCCAAAGACTCAGACATAAGTAAACAGTTCTTCCCCAAACCACCTACCTATTGGTAAAATATCAATCTTGGCCTCATCAGATAACCTTGGGGCCTTCTTGTCAAAAACAACTTGGTGGATGGGTAACATAATTCCTTGACAAATTTTGTAGAAATGGGTTTGGAAATTGGATTCTCACAGGATTTTGTGATATATGTGAATGGGGGTAAGGATATTGAGTAGTCCATTTCCACCCCATAGTTGGGAAACTGGGAGTGAAACAAATTGCATCCATAATGTAGGCACTCATAAAAAATGGTGGGACTGTTCTAGAGGTGACATCATTTTTGTCTATATTACCAAATTTGTAAGGAAAGTTTGTTAGACAAGATAGTACCCCAATCCAATATAAAAGAGTTTACTACTACATCAATTAGGGGAACCCACTCAATGAAGAATTTGGTGGTATCAACATACCCAAACAATCTACACATCATAGTTGCGATATAAGAGTAGGGAGTGCGAGAGGTGCTATAGGATACATACCCAATTTCTCATGTTTATTATTGTTTGAATTGGAACTCCATTGCCTAATTGAGTTTGATGGTTCCTCATTCTCTATTGTGAAATGCTCGAGGAAGGATTTACCATATACCTTCTATGGGTCTGGTAAATGATACATTTTCTTCAGGTCTTCTACTATGAAGGACCAATAACTGTTTGCCTTGAAGTCTGTAATGCCTTGTCGGCAACGTTAACATTGTCTATTACCCATTTTACCATATCAATGTATGGAAAAATCTTAGGTCTAGCAAAAATTCTGTGTAGGAGAGAACTTGCAGCTTCGAAGTGAGAGGCTTCCGAAGAGGTAGTGGCATCTGCTGTTGCTTTACTCTGAATTATCCTTGCACCCGCGATCTCCAGCAACTGGTACATGGTTTCCCATGAGGAAGTATCAATGTCGATAGTGCATGTTGTATCTGAGAATAGTGGAGGCATTTCTGTTACATCAAATGTAGAAAATTGTGTGGCTTTGCTGGGTTTCTTTTCTTTCTTAGACTTAGTCATCTTGTTACACAATTTTCTCTTGGGCAAAACTTGCAAATTGAGAATACAGAGAAATGAAGAGCAATAGGAGTTAAACGCAGAAGCTTTCAATCACATATATTTGAAATGACGGAAAGGGAAGTTTAAATGTGAATCAATCCAAATAGGCCATCAAATCTCCTTGGGATTTGAAATCATAAATACCGTTAAAATCCCTTAATAACCGAAGTCATTGCTTTATGTGGTTATTTATTATTCATTAATATATCGCATGGAAAAACCTCTTCAAAAATTAAATA
Source organism: Pinus tabuliformis (assembly GCA_031772625.1). Classification (NCBI taxonomy): domain Eukaryota; kingdom Viridiplantae; phylum Streptophyta; class Pinopsida; order Pinales; family Pinaceae; genus Pinus; species Pinus tabuliformis. The sequence goes on from CM062805.1 coordinate 870,323,381, forward strand.
AAATTATCTTCAAATACCTCGTCGATATGCAATAACGATATCAATATATCGACTTATTAAGTGTGAGAGATGTGCGGTTGCGATAATCGCATTATTGCAATATCGCAACTAGCGGTTTAAGGAGTAACGGAGAATGGATACGGCCGAAACCTTTTAAGCGATTGCGATTTTGTGAGAAGTGACATGGAATTATAGCAGGCCCATGGATTTATTATTAAGTTTGACTTTCATTTTTCAGCTTTAGCTTTATGATTTTCCTTAGGCGCATTCTATAATAAATAATTTTATTGCAATTGGGGGAATGGGAATGATACAAGTGGGGAGCCTATTGATACCCTTGCGATTTATCCGGACGCGATATTTTTAAAGAGTGCATTTTGTTGTTTTTCGAGTTTGGTGGATTATCACATTTTTCAATTGGTATGTTCCTCGGTCTTATGATATATCACTTTTGTTATAAGATTGTGATGCGGGGAATTTTCGCTGAAAAAGAATATTGTCAATACTTAACTTTTTTAAAGGAATATATATGTTTTGATTCCCGAGGGCTATGTTTTATTGCAATCGCAATTTTCGAATGGGTGAATGAAACTTTGTTTGATTTGAAACTTTGCGATATGTGATATTTTTGGGTTTTCTTTAAGGTAAGCCTTATTCAAGTCATTCAAGTTTTTTGAGGATTTTATTTAAAAAATCAAATTTATTCTTAAGAAAAAGCCTAAACTAAACTATACTCTGTTTTTTAATTTTTAAGAGTCCCCATTTATTTATACAATAATCACCTAAGTTATTTATGAAAAATAAATGGGGGGTTGTTGCACAGCACAATAGGGACTTAGAGGATAATTTCTTTTAGGCATTTAACATCACTACTATTCTAAGAAATGAAAATATTCATGCATATTCTTTAGGTATTTCAACTATTTATTTTAAAATTCTCGATCAAATGCAACTACAATATCAGATTCAAGTAAAATAAAAACCATCAATTCCTGATAATCTTAAATATTGGAAAATATTTGAATATGATGAACAATTGAAATCATTTTTGCAAGTAATTGATGAATTTTCAACCTTACAAGTTGAGGAAGAACAACTTGATGATAAAGAGTTAAGTAAACAAAATGAAACTTCACAATTAGACTAAAACATTGTTGATCATAACATCCTCTAGCTACCCAACAATTTCATCTTTAAGGGCTTAGTTCCTCTCGAGAAACTATTTGATCACAACGATGTTCCAAAAAAACCATTATCAAATTCACTTGAAGAAGATATAGAAGAATTTAATATTGGAACTCAAGCAGAAAACATAAATATTGAAATATGTGCATCATTACCGAAGGATACAAAAGATAAATATCTAAATCTCCTTAAAATTTAAATAGATGTTTTTGTTTGGTCTTATGATGAGCTTAAAACATATGATACTACACTCATTGAACATAAGATTCCCCTAAAACCTGAAGCTAAACCTTTTAAGAAAAAGTTAAGGAGGATAAATCCAATCTTGCTCCCCACAATTGAAAAATAACTTAAGAAACTATTGGATGCCAAAATCATAGTTCCCTTAAGATATTCTGATTGGATAGAAAATTTGGTTCCAATCAGAAAGAAAATTGGTGAAACCAGATTATGTGTGGACTTCAGAAAGTTAAACAAATCATATTTAAAAGATAATTATCCATTACCCAAGATATTAGATGGTTTTTTGGTTGCAATCAGATCATGGTGAGCCCAAAAGATAGAGAGAAGACAACATTCACCACTCCTTGGGGTACATTCATGTATGCAAGGATGCCTTTTGGACTAAAAAATGTTGGAGCTACATTCGAAAGAGCTACGGATTTAGCAATTCTTGGTAAGATTAATAAGTTTGTTGTCATTTATCTAGATGATCTAATTGTATTTTCAAATTCTAATAAAGAATATTTAAAGAACTTGAGAAGGTTTTTGATATGCGCAGGAAGTTTGGGATATCACTGAATCCAAACAAATCCTTGTTTGCAATAAAAGAAGGAAAATTACTCGACCTTATTATTTTAAAGGAAGGAGTAGTCATTGTTATACAACAAAATGACCTCCTCATCAACTCAGAAGTGAAAGACAGGATGACTGAAGCAAAGACCACAATTGCAGACCTTGATTCCACACTAACGCTGGTTGCACACTGAAAACCTACTTTATAAAGCTTGTTAGCAAGCCTAAAGGAGCGTTAGTGACCCCACTAACTCATGTTACTAGTGAAGGGGCAGCGTTAGTGAAAATAAGGGAAGTTCAACGGGTCAAGCCAACGAATTGACTCACAAATATCTAGATATTTATCCCTAAATTTTCTCAAGAAAAGCAAGGAAACATCCAAAATCAAGATATTTGGAGTATTTCTAATCTAAGAAAAGGAGGAAAATGGGAAAGCGCTGAAAAGTGGAGCAAGTTCATTGCTTTTTCCCTAGTGAACTCTAGGAGGAGCTTGGAAACCCTAACTCGATCGCTATATAAGCAAAGTGAGGGTTATTGTGAAAAGGGTCAAAGCATTTGAAAGGGTAGCCCACTAAGACGTTGTGAACTGTCATACACTTGAAGAAGTGAGCTGAAAGAGAGAGAGAGAGAGAGAAGAAGAAGGGGCAAGGGAAGACTGATACAATAGATGGTTGTAATCACTCTTCCATTATTAATATAGAGCTGTAGTTGTGTTCCCTACTCCATAGTGTTGGTAACATTGTTCACTGAGTTGTTCATTTCGATACTTGTTTAGATGAGTGGTTTAGTTGTATGCTAATAGATGTTTATTGTGCATTCTTATATTAGTTTTCAAGATTGTATGCTGTGATTGTGTTTGCCTTTCCTTTGTGCAGGAATTGATTTGGAGCCAGATTTGAGGGAGTTCTTCTTGGCTGCATAGCGATCTTCAAACAAATCTAGAGGGAGACTTGAGGTAATCCTCTTTCCATACTTTGTTAACTTATATTTGATAGATGAACATGTGTATAACTTGGTAGCTTTTGCAGATAATCTTAAAGTCTGTCGAAGGTCCCGGGAAGGCCTTTGAGGGTAGTTTTCATTCTCCATACACCGTGAATTTTACCCCATAGTAGAATTGGCGACTCCACTGGGGACTATACATCTAGTTCCCGGTTTACCCAGACTCTTCTCTGTTCTCTCTTCCTTCTAAGAGCTCCCTATTCTTCAACAATCCTTTTTCTGATCCACCAAATATCTTGCTGCATCCTACTAGTATACATTCATCTTAGAAACTGATCTTGGAAACCCTTTTTGTGCAAGATTTCCCACAGTAACGCAGGTTACGAGGCTACACATAGCTTTATAAAGCACTGTGCCTGTGTGCAAGGAGCATTAGTGACCCTACTAACTCTTTGTAACCATTGTTACAAAGCGTTAGTCTCCCTTTGCCTTCATTTCCAGTAGTATTTGTGGACCAAAAGGGATGGAAAATATTCTCATGGGCTGAAATAAGATCTGTAACTGTATTATGTCAGCAAAATTGGTGTCCTAGAAATTTATTTTTAGGAAGAAGTTTTGGTTTTTCTCTCTTAAAAAACATTTTTTTATGAAAGAAAGACTGATATTTTGTATTCATCCTTCTGTTTAAATAGTTGTGAGTTGTTTCATTTTGGTTTTCAGTAGTTGTTAGGAAATATTGGAAGAGAATCTTTTGGTTATGCATGTGTTGAAAGACTATAGATGCACAGCCAAAACTATGAATATGTGAAAAATATGAATATGTAGAATAAAGCTTGTTTGCATCAAATTGAATTTTCTTTTCAAAGCATTGTTTCTACATGATTTATTGAGTCAAGAGTCTCACCATATTTCATATGTCAACACCCCTACCAAAGACAAATAATCAAGTACACATAAAATTTACATTAAAATCAATCAGTTACTCTTTTGAGCAAACCAACATTAGCTAGGCTAGGATCTTGGGGTAAGCATGTGAGTGAACTGCCCAAGGTTGAAAACCAAAACTAGTGTCGTTAATGAGCGAAAAATTCCTTCTGCACTCATATTACCGGGTCCACTCCACTAAAAATGGACCAAAATACGAGACAACATCAGACTATAATTGAAGGTAGCCTGCCTTCTCTTACAAATCCTTTGGGTATTCTGTGTACTGGGGGTCCCTTTGGGGATTTCGGAGCTGAGTCAGGGACTCAGGTATCCTGCCCACAAAGCATGTTGTCTATGACTATGTCCCCCTCGGTGATGTCTGTGATTTGAGGTATCTCTAGTGGCCAAACTTAGAGGGAGTTACATAAGGTGACTGGGATAGGTTGTCCTAGTACCTAACACAGACAGACCTACTTTTTCTTTAGTTTTTGGGAGGGTGCTCGTCTTCACAAGAGTACTTGGCCCCTCAATCTGAGGTTCGGGTGAAGCTCTAAAGTAACCATAACTATACATCTGGCCATCCTTCTCTGTTATTCATTGAGATACCAGGTTTCATCTCCGGTGATCGGTGCTTATCAGACGAGGTATTTTCCCTCTGTTTGTTGATTGATAGACTTAGTGTATTTTTTATATTAGGTACCTGAGTGTTATCATTTTTAGACTTTAACGAACATCACGATAAAAATTTATTGATAAAATTAATGGTCACTGTGGTTACATCCGGCCCTTCTCGTCACTCTAGATGATTGTTAGGACTTCGTTCACTCATTATGGAGGATCCGCCGAGCTCCAGTGAACCAGATTCCCCATCTTTGGGGAATCAGTCTCCCAGATCTCACATGGGATCTATTTGGACCACTGACGATTCAAGTTTTCCAGAGGATTTCTTCACAGAAGGATTTCTTCCTCATTTTAACCCTTCGATCACAAGTCAATTGCACACACTCTTGATTCGGGTGGTACCAATACTTGCTGCTTCGGTAGTTGGAACATTTCCATCTATCCAGTCGACAACTAATGGGTTGTGGAACTTTATGGACACTTTTGTTCCTTCACCACTCCCCCAGTTGACAGCCTCCACAACACTGGTAATGGCAAATCCCACTATCCCGTTTGTCCCAGGTACAACCACTCACACAACACCCTCTATGAGTGGAACCCAACAGATGTCAGGTTCCACCCCTATGGTGCCACACTGCATACCTTTGAGAAGTGCCACATATAGTGCTCCTTATAACACTCAATGTGACGCAATGGGCGTGGTTCCCATTTACTAACAATATGGTCGAAACCAATGTATAGTTCAAACCCTTAGACTCAAATACCTGGGGGAATCCCAATATACACATGCCGGGATGGAACGTAACAGTTCCCCCTCCATTCTCAAGCATGCATGGTCAGTCGCTAATTGACATGAGTGTCCCCTCTATCAATCAAGGCCAAATGGTCAGTTCTGTGTCGGGCGGGAATCCACAAGGGGTTCCCAACTAGTCCATGGGGGCACCCTACTCACATACTCAAACGAGTCAAGGGGGCACAACTTATAATGGGGGAAATTTCATACCCTAGTATCAAAACCCTCATGGAAATCCAATCTACAACAACATACCACAAAGCAACCGCTACACCACGCAATCCATGTACACTATGGGCAACCAACCGATGGGAGGAGCATAAAGCTCCTCAAGTCATCTGTCATCACCATGGTATGAGTCGGGGGCACCTAACTCTCTGCCTTTCTTGGCAACGTTGGATATACCCGACTTATACAAGTTGAAAAATACCCCCATCTATCACATCTTACAATGGCAGTTGATCCCGCATAAAATACCAACGGACATCCCAAAGTTTGATGGAAAACAAGGGGAGGATCCGGGTACCCACATCACCAGCTACCATCTCTGGTGTGTTTCAAACTCTATGGTGGATGATAGTGACCGGTTATTTCTTTTTCCCTGCACCCTCACTGGCAACGCAACGAAATGGTATATTGAGTTACCATGCACATCAGTAAACATCTTTGACACTTTAGCGATGGAATTCCTAAATCTCTTCCAGTTGCCAATCCGCTATGAGACTGGGACAGAGCTCCTCACTTCATTTCATCAGGATACCACCACCCACATCTCTGATCATATTCATGAATGGAGACGTAGGTGGAGGTTAGTAAAAGCTCCCATCCTAGACTTTCTCTTAACGGACTGGTTCTGTAAGTCCTTACTCCCACAAATCGCTAGAGATGTCGCGTTAGGTGGTGCAGTCATAGAAGACCAATCCATACGTCGTGCCCAACACTTAGATTTGATATATTCACAGTCTGGCAATCTTTATGACATAATCCCCAATGCTCCTGGTAACCCCAGTGCTTCCACCACTCAGCACCACGAAGTGCACGCCGACGGGATTGTCTGCGCAACCTCTGGGGCCACTGTAAAACAACTCAGTGCTTCCATTGCCAAGCTGGAAGTGTACCCCTCTACCAATACAACTGCTCTTCCTGCCACTGCGATAAACTCTGTGCAATCTACACAAAAATCCAGTGGAAATAACAAGAAGAACAAGAAAAAGACCTCTCCTTCTGAAGAGCAGTCACCAAAGCAGCCTAACCCAAAACAGAAGGCCGTTGCGCCTATTGACGATGGAAAGGGTAAACCCGCCACATTTCCTTGAAAACTTTGTGCTTAAGACCAGATGACCTGGCGTTGTTTGCATCTTCAGGAATGCACAGAATACCTTGCTAGAAAGGATACTGGTAGGACCACCGTTGTCCTAAAAAATCCTTTCCCGGCTCAGCATCAGCAAAATCTTATTGCAAACCAACCGCAACCCCCGTAAGGGGGTAATGATGGTTCACAACATCCTTCAGCTGGTGAAGGATCTTCTACCATTTTCACGTTTGAAATGGTAGAACTTGCCACAAGAGCCAAATCTTATGGAGCTCCTATCGCTCCTGCAGCAGAACCATCCTCAAGTCAAAACCCACTGCGCCTAACGATTTGCATATCGAAAGGCCCGCTGAGGACTTTGTAATTCGACCCCCAAAAGGGGCACTTCGACGCACAACGCACAATACATTTCCACGTGCCGCCCAACACTACAACATTGTAGAGGATTTGGCGCAAGCGTCGTCAGCTATGTCGGCTCTCAAAGTATTACAAACATGCCCAATGCAACGGAAAGCTTTGCATTCGGCTATTGTAGGTATTGACCCAATGGATTCCATGCTTGCTATTTTCGACATGGACAAGTGTAAACCTCCCCTTTCTCACCATCTTGGATTCCAGGTGCATATAACTTCGAAAGGTAAAGGTATACACAGAACTGTGATCAACTAAGGTGCTTCTACATGTGTCATGTCGGCTTCATGTTGGCTCACCCTGGGTTCTCCAACCCTATCCCCGCCGTCGAACTCCCTAAAATCTTTCAACGGCGACATATTTATCCCAAAAGGATACCTAGCTAGTTTTCCCATCACTTTGTGTGGGAAAAACGTAACAGTGGACGTAGAAGTCATAGACAAAAAACTTGACTATAATCTCTTACTGGGTTGCAGTTGGACAAATGCCATGATGGCCATCGTATCTACTGTCTTTCACATCATCCAATTCCCATTGGATGGAAAGGTAGTTATAGTAGATCAGTTGTCTTTCTGCACCCCTGATTATTCACCATTACCAAGTGGCTCTGTACCCCTAGTAGGAGGTGGAACTGACTCTTATGTCAGTTTAGGTACCGGTCTACTGAAGGCTTCTTCCCTCATGGGTTGTTTTCCTCTTCAGCCACCCAAGGTTTCACAGATGGTCAATATGATTTCATCTATTCCTCATGAACAGATAGATCCATGGATACTACTAGCTCCTTCCAACATTGACACACGGAGAAAAATGCCATTGTCACTAGCTGTATTGGCCTACCAAGCCATTCAATTTGCATCCAAATCTCCAGTCACTTTGGTTTTCGCCAATGGTACCACTTCCCCTCCCATAACTACTCTTTCTTTCGATCCACTCAATCAAGTCCTACATATGGATGAAGCTATTAGAGAGATCACGAGTTTAGAAGAGTGACCTTGGGAGGATTCGCACCATCATGTTTCGATATCTAATTCAAACATGATGCCTCTTCAAATCCTGTCCCCTGACATACAAGAAATTGTTTCCTCACCCTATACGATCCTCCACACTTTGGAGGCAGAAGGAAACAGGGGTAATATTGCAAAAACATTGCTCGCCGATATTTCTGTCATGATAGGCATCGTGGAAAACATACAGATTGGAACCAATCACAATCCTAAGAAAATTGTGAGCTTCACCTACCCATTTCGGGACATCCGCGATGTTTTTCCTTGGTATTATGAGGAAATGCATGGCATAGACCCTTCTATTGTCAAGCATGAGATTAAGGAAGATCGAGCATTCTTTTTATGGAATTTTTCTTGCTCGTTAATCTGAAAAATCCTTGAGTCTCCTTCTTTGGGCTCATTAAACTACCATGAAGAAGATCGAGTGTTCTTTTTATGGTATTTTTCTTGATCGTTAATCTTAAAAATATCGAGTCTCCTTATTTGGGCTCGTTAAACTAATACAACAAAGAATAGAGCACTTTTTGAGATATTTTATTGCTCTTTAAAAAATATAAACATCTATGAGTTTTTATCGTTGAGCTCATTAAATCTATGCGACGATAGATAGATCACTTTTTGTGATATTTTATTGCTCTTTAAAAAATAGAAACATCTCTGAGTTTTCATCGTTGCACTCATTAAATTCATACAACGATGCTCTGAGCAACTCTTTTTTGATCTTTTTCCAGCTCATAAATTGAAAAAGACCAAAGGAGCATTCTTTTTAGGTGCTTTTTTTCCACTCTTTAAACTGAAAAAATCTCGAGCTTAGTCTTTCTGCTCGTTAAACTTGATGAAGATGACTTGAGCATTCTTTTAGGTTCTTTTCTCATGTGTTAAACTGAAAAATCCTGAGTTTTTGTTACCAGGCTTGTTAAAAATATACGGCAACAGTAAGAGCACTTTCTTTTTTGGGGTTATTTCTTGCTCTTAAATCGAAAAATCCCCGAGTTTTTCCCCTCCTTCAAGCTCGTAAAACTATGAAGAAGGGATGATCCGTTCTTTTCCCTCTTTTTCTCTCTCACTAAACTAAAAAAGATACCCTGAGTTTTATTCATTTGACTCATTAAAAATCTTGATGAAGGTATTGAGTTTTTCGTTGCGTGACTCATTAAAAATTCACGACGAAAAACGAGTTTAGTCCGTCGCCTTGTACTCGTAAAAAAATGAGGTCGACATCTATTGAAAATAGGTTTCTCTTTATCCAAGTTCAATAGATTAACTTATGAAAAAGTAACCGATCCGGGTATACTATTAACCTTTTGTAGAACCCAGTTAACAACTATGACAAAGGGACCACCGTGGAGTCTCTCTTTACGATCTTTTCAGACTCTCTAAATATGAAAAGACCACTGAGTTGTCTAGTCTAGACTCTTTAAATTACATAGACAAGATATAGAGTCGTTCTTTTTACGATAATTTTCAGACTCTTAAAACATGAAAAAATCGATGAGTTTTCCTTTTTGGACTCATTAAACTAATCAGATAGGGCAAAGAGTCGTTCTTTTTGCGATCCTTTTCAGACTCTTTAAACATGAAAAGATCGATGAGTTTACCTGTTTGGACTCATTAAATTAATTAGATGGGGAAAGTGGACAATACAATCGTATTCTGTATTAGAAAGCGTGGTTTGGCAGCAATCGTTCCCTTGAACATGGCACTTCCTCTGATAAACCTTCCTTTTGATGGCCTCTCAATATGAAACCTACCATTCTATGTGTTTTAGCCTATATACCCTGATGTAATTGCATCTCTGTATCCTAACACTCTGTTGTGTTCATGAGTCTAGTGCTGTCTGGTTAAAACCGTTGTCGTGCCTTCTATTGCTCAAGTGTTACCCATTTGTTTCCTCCATCAACCGATCAAACATATCCTTTCATCATGCCCTCTGTCATTTAGACCTAAATGCTCAAAAGATTCCTCAAAAAACAAAATCATTCTTGTTCCGTTTCGTGTCGATTGATGTAGGACACATCATTGCCTACCTTTCGACAGGTTTCTTCCTATCGACTTCAACACTCTATCTAGGAAGATAACCCAGAAACACATTCAGTGCCTTGGTACTTGCAGACATTAGTGGTAGGTTACCTTGTGTTTGATCAGGGGTTCTCATTATTGGCTCTTGGTTAAGCGATTCTACGGGTGTTCGACGACAAAGAAATATTTCACACTTGCTAGTTTGTACTGTGCATCTTGGAGACCATCACCATTATCGGTGGCCTTCCTCACATTTATTAACGGTCTCCATTATTGACTGGTAATCAGATGATTTCGTGCATGTTCGACATCAACACATATTTTTCACATGTATCGATCTATGCTGTTCAGTGAAGTGGAAATCAAGACCTTGGGTAGAGGCTTGCATCATTCAGCCTTGTTTCCTCTCCCAAGCTGCGGATATTGTTTTTTGGAGACAGTTGTTTCAGGATGATTCTATTATGACATTGGATCCACATTGTGCTTATCGGCGGCCAGCCTTGTTATATCTCTTCGAAGAAGATTACTCTGACATAGCTACTGAGCATGGGAATGCCCGACTCAGGACATGATTTTAGCAGTTTTATATATATGTGTTGTATCAGGTTTCCCTTGCTGCCCGAAGCTTCTCTCTCTCTAAAACTTTTGACAGAAAATTACAGTTTCAGTAAAGTATTTCGGCCATCATCTCTGCCTCTGATCTCATACTTTAGGGGGCATCTGTTATACAACAGAATGACCTCCTCATCAACTCAAAGGTGAAAGACAGGATGGCTAAAGAAAAGACCACAATTGCAGACCTTGATTCTACAGTAATGATGGTTGCACACTGAAAACCTACTTTATAAAGCTTGTTACCAAGCCTAAAGGAGCGTTAGTGACCCCACTAACTCATGTTACTAGTGAAGCGGTAGCGTTAGTGAAACTAAGGGAAGTTCAATGGGTCAAGCCAATGAATTGACTCACAAATATCTAGATATTTATCCCTAAATTTGCACGAGAAAAGCAAGGAAACATCCAAAATCAAGATATTTGGAGTATTTCTAATCTAAGAAAAGAAGGAAAATTGGAAAGAGCTGAAAAGTGGAGCAGGTTCATTTCTTTTGCCCTAGTGAACTCTAGGAGGATCTTGGCAACCCTAACTCGATTGCTATATAAGAAAAGTGAGGGTTATTGTGAAAAGGGTCAGAGCATTTGAAAGGATAGCCCACTAAGCTATTGTGAACTATCATACACTTGAAGAAGTGAGCTGAAAGAGAGAGAGAGAGAAGAAGAAGGGGCAAGGGAAGACTAATACAATGGATGATTGTAATCACTCTTCCATTATTGATATAGAACTGCAGTTGTGTTCCCTACTCCATAGTGTCGGTAACATTGTTCATTGAGTTGTTCATTTCGATACTTGTTTAGATGAGTGGTTTAGTTGTATGCTAATAGATGTTCATTATGCATTCTTATATTAGTTTTCAAGATTGTATGTTGTGATTGTGTTTTCCTTTCCTTTGTGCAGGAATTGATTTGGAGCCGGCTTTGAGGGAGTTCTTCTTGGCTGCATAGCAATCTTCAAACAAATCTAGAAGGAGACTAGAGGTAATCCTCTTTCCATACTTTATTAACTTATATTTGATAGATGAACATGTGTATAACTTGGTAGCTTCTGCAGACAATCTTACAGTCTATCAAAAGTCCCGAGAAGGCCTTTGAGGGTAGTTTTCATTCTCCATACACCGTGCATTTTACCCCATAGTAGTCATTGATCAAAAGAGAGTTTCAACCATTTAAGTACTTTCACTATCAAGGAATAAGAAGGAAATTAAAGTTTTTCTTGGTAAAATTAACTTCTTGAGGATATTTATACCCAATTATGCTGAAATAGTTAAAGATATAACTTCCATGCTGAGAAATGACCATGAATTCAAGTGGAAAGTTCAAGAACGATTTTCTTTTACCCAAATAAAAAAATCCATTTTTGAAGCCCCAGTATTAGCTAGTCCAGATTATTCTAAACCTTTTAGCATTTTCTCTTTTTCTTCTGAAACTAGCCTAGTTGTTGTCCTTTTGCAAAAGAATGAAAATGGAGATGATCAACCTATTGCCTTTTTCAGTAAGGTCATGAGAGATGCTAAGTTGAAATATTCATTATTGAAAAGCAAGCCTATGGCTTAGTTCAAGCCTTAAAATGTTTTAAAGTCTATGTCCTTCATTCTTCCGTTATTGCCTATGTTCCAAATAATTTTGTTAAAACTGTATTATCACAACCTAGTACAGATGGCCTAAGAGGAAGATGGATCACCAAGATATTAGAATATGATCTTATTATCAAGTCTACCAAGTTAATAAAGGGTCAAGGTTTAGCCAAACTTTTAGCTGAATCCAATTGTAAAGTCTTGGGGGTAAATTCTATGATGCAAATATCAACAGAGAAGAATCGATAAGAACCTTCTCCTAGGTCATTAGAGAATAGTCCACAAGAAACTTCTCTCATATCATTAGAGAAGAGTCCACAAAAGCCTTCTCTCATATCAATAGAGGAGAATGCACAAGAACCTTCTCAGACATCAGCAAATAAGAATCCACAAAAGCCTTCATCTTCAGCTAAACCAACTCCTCTTCCACTCCACATTGATGGGAAATTTTTTCTTTTAGAATGGTACTCTCATATTGTGCATTTTCTTCATGATTTTGAGTATCCACCCCAATTCACAAAGAATAAATTAAAAAAAATCAAGTTAAAGGCCATCAAATATTGTATCATTAATCCAAATCTGTATTGCAAGAATCCACTAAACATCCCTTTCTTATGCCTAATAGAAAGTGAGACAGAAGGAGTTATAGATCAGTTTCATGTGGGTATATGTGGTGGTCATTATACTTGGAGAGAAACAACATATAATATTTTAAGAGTTGGGTTTTATTGGCCAACATTGTTTGCACAAGTAGGAGAAAAGGTTAGAAGCTACATACCATGTCAAACTTTTGCTGGAAAGCAAAGATTAGTAGCACTCCCTTTGGTTCCAGTCCTAGTTGAAGCACCTTTCCTGCAACGGGGATTAGAATTTATTGGATAAATCCATCAAGAATCTAGCAACCAACATAAATGGATTTTAACTGCCATAGATTATTTTACAAAGTGGGTAGAAGATACACCAGTCAGGAATGCTATTGATATTGTTGTCACTAAATTCATTGAAGAAAACATATTGTCTAGATTTGGATGTCCGCAACAGATAGGAACAGATAATGCACAAGAATTTAGCAGTATTAAAATGATTAATTTTTTCAAAAGTATTAAATTCTACTACATCATTCTACCCCTTATTACCCTCAAGGGAATGGATTGGTAGAGTCTTCAAACAAAAGTCTAGTCAAAGTCATTAAAAAGGTACTTGCAGATCATAAGAGAAATTGGGACAGTCACCTTAAGTATTTAGTTTGGGAAAATAGAATTTCACCAAAGATGTCAATAGGTAAATCACCTTTCCACCTTGTTTATGGCATTGAGGCCATATTTCCTATGCAATTAGCTTTTCCCATCATGAGATATTACAAGAAGAAAATGAAGAACGTAATAATTTTTCTAGGAGAATCAATCAAATTATAGAACTTAATGAAAATAAAGATGAAGTTCAATATAAGCTTCGGAAATATCAGAAAAAAATGAAAATTTTGTTTGACAGGAAGGATAAATAAAGAGATTTCAAAGAAGGATATTTTGTATTAAGATGTGATGCTAGAAGGGAAGACAAAAGAAAACATGGAAAGTTTGATAATCTCTGGTTTGGACCTTTTAGCATTGTAAAGGTGAAAGGAAACAATACTTGTGTTTTTGCTAAACTTGGAAGGAGAATATTCCTCATTTCGTGTCAATAGGAAATATGTGAAACATTGTATCCAATATTGAAATTGCTTCAGTTATTCATCATTTGTACATAACCGGTTTTCTCTATTTTTCTGAAAGTATGATTGTGTTGTAGAGGCTACAACCACCCTCCAAAATTTTGGCTTGCATGCAAATTTCAGAGCCTACCTTGGATCCTGCGATCCATTGTCCTTGGTCACTTTATTGGTAAGCTGATGATTTCAAGCTTTCCTCCTTGATCTTAAGAGTTGTCCACGTTCTCATCTTCATGTAGCATGTGTCATATTTGGTGACAGGGGTTGTTTTTTGTCATGCAAAGGGGATGTTGTCTTGCTTCAAGGGAATTATGTGCGTATGAGTGGTTGTCATCACATAGACATGTTTCAAACTCACCTCATGCAATCACATCACAAAGGTTGTTTCATCAAGAAAAGTATATATTATGTATTCTAGATGGTCGACATTGTGCCACTAAGTTTTTGTGTGCGATCACAGTCGAGTCCTATCAATGTTTGCATATGTTTCACTGATCTCACACTTACCCATTTTCCCAAGAAACCTAGCCTCATCCAGCTTCTCAGAACTATGCGCTTTTTTTATGCAACCATCAAGCTTCCTCCCTTACCTACTGAAACCCCACAATGCGCAGAGGGACCAACCACCTTTTCCTGCTGAAACCCCGCAACCCATAGAGACCCCATCCAACACTACTCTCTAGAAATGCACAAAGCAGTTCATCTGCACTATACTCAGAAATTTCGCAGAGGTGTCCTCCTATGACCCCTGTCCCACAGCAGTCCCTTGAGCATCGAAACTGCATAATGTTTTCCAAGTTGTCATGTTAGTCTTGCATGCAGAAATTGTGCACATGGGCCTCCTAGGGCCTCATTTCGACAACAGTCACTGTCCGCTGAAATTGTGCATATCTACCTCTCTGTGATTACACGAAAAGGTGATATTTTGAAATTGCTTCCAAGGAGTTGAGGAGAAGGACCAAGGAACCAAGTAATGGAAAATACCAGGACGACATGAAAATTCCATCGGATGCATGATCATCTTGAGGGTAAGTATGGTAAGTATGGAACATCTTTTGAAGTACACTTCTTACTTGAGTTTGCAGGACTTCTTGTCAATGTCATATCACCCTTTCCTCAATAACATGCATGTGCACAAACACGAAAAAGTCATCTTATGTGTTTATTCTACATGTCTTGCTTCTTTTCACTTATTCAACCAACTGTTGTCTTTCGCATGTTGATTGCTATGTCATGCTTGTGACCTCAATCTGTTGATGTTGAAGGTTGTGTTTGAGTTGTGTTCACTATGTAAACATCTAATGCACTCACACACAATGTTGTATGCACTGTCACACAAGTGTTGTCGTTGTCATTCAATGATCTATCATAAGTTTCACAGTTGTCGCTCGCATTGTCGGTCAGTCACACTGAGTATATCTTGTCTTGATGGTTTGAGGTTTCTTGTTGTCGAGTCATGTTGAGTGTGTGTTTTCAAGGTCATGTATGCACAAGTTTAGTCACTCACACACTTAGTCATTTTGCTGAATTTCTGAAGAACGGATCACCCTCTAACAACCAGACCTTCGTTGAGCTCCATTGCGCAATTTCAGCCCTCAGTGAACATGTACTACTGCCTAGAATTACATAGAGCTTGAGGCTATCTCCTAGACAGCCTGCACTACGCAATCCTGAAATCGACCGGACTGACTATCATCCCGAACAATGCATAAGTTCCTCAGCAAGACATCTCAATCTGTGATTCCCACAAGCAAATCAACCAACCCTCCTGCTGGTCAACCGAAGAGTTTGATTGGGTAGTCACCTTGAGACTCACTCCCCTAAAAAATTGTGTAGAATTTGTAGACCTTGCCCTCTCTGTTGACTAAGAAAATTGCATAGACAGGCTGGATAGATACCCGGTGCCCGTCCCTCTCTCCCTCCATATATTACATAGTTTTTCCAGCTAGCCACCTAGACAGCTGGTTGGTTTCTCTCTAATAAAACTGCGCAGATTTCATGAGAAAGTCCCTTAGTTTCCCAGCATCCCGCTCAGCGCATAAATTGCATAGAGGTATTAAGTAGGTCAGCCTCCCAACAATTGTGTAGTTTTTGTCTCCAGCAATATCACAGCCTACTGTCAGCTCCCTTAAGGAATTGCACATTTTTTGCTACCAAGCCTCCTGCATCCCACAACCATCTCCCTCCGTAAATTGCGTAGATTTTTTGCCAAGGCCCTCTATTTCCTGCACTACTTCCCGCCATAAATTGCGTAGATCTGTCCTCCCACTAAGCCAGATCCTGTAGATAGACACTACTGATCCAGATTGTCCTTCTCAATTTCCTAGTGATCCTTGAGCAATTTTCACCAGCAGTTCCCAGAGCTCGCATCCCATCTTGAAACTTGCCTCACATAGTTTCATAGCCTTGTCCTCTCTCCCTATCACCTGTATTCGAAAGTGAATGACAATGCGTCATAGTAGACTAGGAGGTTTATGGATTTGATGTCCTCTCATCATGAGTGATTGAAGACACAGGTACATGAATAGACATGATGCGATGAAAAACATGATGAACAAGGAGAGTAGATCTAATTGGATGCGTTCGCAAACGAATGAATGAATGATGCATGAAAGGAGATGTGTTCATGGACGAGAGAGCAGACAAACACGTAAGAAGAAATTTTCACAAATGGATGAACATGCTACGATGTGCTCACAAATGGATGAACATGCGAGGATGTGTTCATAGATGGATGAACGAATGAACATGCGAGGAGATATTTTTGCGAATGGATGAACATGTCAAGTATGCCAAAGCTCAAGCAAGGAGAAATGTGCACATGTAACATCAAGCAAACCCAATGATCATCAAGGACTCCGCTCTCCTTGCCATGCGGAGGTGAAGTTTTGATACACCAAGAGGATATCCATCCCTCAGCAACACTGCAGCTTGACATGCACACCACCAGCTGCATGAATGTACAAGCACTGTCATGTCGAGTCATGTCATGAGTCATGTTGGCCACATCACTACTATGGGCCATACTGTTGTAAATGAATGTAATGAAACATGGAAGTCTAAGAGACCCACTTGTAATCTGAAGAGTCATGTAAAGTTAAAATGTCATGAAAGTCAAATAGTCATGAGGGAAGTTGAAGAGTCACAAGGGCGAATTCTACCCTTGGCTATAAATAGCCCTCGTTTGTATATGCAAAGGACTTTTCACCTTGGCTCCTCCCACATAGCCTTGAGAGTCTGTAATCATTTCTTTGAGGAGAGAGCAGTGGCTCCAATGCCCCACCATCAGGGTTATTGATGTAATGGTCTACCGATGTGTCTTAGAACTTTCGCTTAATTCATAAGCCTTCTAACAGGCCAACACGATTTCACACGTGTTGTAGCTATTTTTAAGATTAATCTTGAACACTTGTAATACATGTTGCTATAACCTGTGTTGAACAATTGAACTCATTCAACTGTTCTAATACATATATTTATGAAAATGTGTTCTATAAGTTGTTAAATTTGTCCTACCCATGTTGGTTAACTCCCTGGCCATCAGACATAACCTTTCACGTAAACTTGTTATAACGACCGTCGCACTCACGCGGATTGTCCCACTGCGTGCCGTACGTGCTATCTTCCCTTGTGTGTTGTGACTACTGCATCTGTGTGGATTTCTTCTCCAGAAGTTATGCATATCATGTTGTGTTGTGTGTCTCTGACATAGTTGGGACTTGATCCCTTCCGACATGAGACTCACTTCCACCCTCTCTCTCCGTGATGAAAGAAACTTGACACAAGTAACACTATCACTCACCAGGCACGTTAAACTCATTGTTCAAAGACAAAACAAACCACTCTCATGTGCTGACAAGCAAGAGCTAAGGCATATATTTAAGATAATGGCAACCGATCCATCATACCTGATGGGACTTCTACACCAAATGGTGTGAGGTCTAGTTGGGACTTTATACCGGGGAGATCCCTTGATGTTGTTGGGTCCAACGCCGTCAACATTTTTTCCTAGAAAGAGGGACAAATGACAAGATAAGTCCTCACAATCTATGTTGAATCTTCGCACATCTATCATGGAGTTTGTTATAGTTCACCCTCCAAAATTTCTATCCAATGGACATCCCTTTCAAGTCAAGATGGAGTTCTGGGATGACTTGTCACAAATCACGTATGATGGTGAAGGCGAGGTGGCTTGACTTGATCACTTACATGACTTCCATGTGCTCATGGAGAATGTAGAATGTTTTAATGAAATAGAAGTCTATTCGTTGCTCACAAACACAGTTCGCGACCACCCATTGCGATGGTGTGGCATACTGTTGCATAACTCTGTGCACTCATTCAAGAAGTTCAATGAACTAATTGAATCTATTTTTCACCATTTTGATCCTGAAGCACTTGATAAAAGATTGTTAAAACAACGGAAAGCCCCGCATGAATCACCTATGGATTTTTCGCAGCGCTTCCGTTTATTCATGTTTGAAGCTCCGAAAAATAAGATGAAATTCTAGTATCTCATGGATAGATTTGAATATTGCCTTACCAAATCACTATATCCCAAGATGAAGTTGAAGCTCAAACCCTGCTCCGCATACTTTGGTGAGGGAGTATGCAATCACAAGTAGACATAGTCGTTGTCACAAGTGATTGTCTGCCTTCCCCTCATCAAACAACTCCACCACAGGAGAGTGATGTGGGAGAACATGTGCATATATCTGTTCAACTATCACACCCTGCCACCCTCACTACTCCGTTATGAAACTAGCTCACAAAAATATAGAAAGGATAGATCAACGACTTAAGAATTAGCCTCTTCGAGGGGGAAACCTCCTTTACATTACACAAATGAACAATTGTTGTATGATACGAATGACAAGACCTCCTTTCTATATATAGGAGTCTAAGGGGTCATAATATAATCAGAGCCGACATAGCAATAATAATGTAAGGGCACAAAAATAACAATAGTGGGATCCTATGGGGCACAATAATAACAATATGGGGACTACATGGGTAGAACAATATAATAATGGGGTTGCATAATAACAATAAGGGGTTACACTAGTAGTATAGGGACCTAACATGCCCCTCTCCTTCAAAAATTGTTATCCTCAATTCTTTAGTAGTTCTGGATGCTTCTGTATAAAATTCTCATCCTCCCACGTGGAATCTTCAGTGGGTACCTTCTTCCACTTGATGAGATACTCTGAAAATAATCGATTTTGTAGCTGTCTGGTTCTTGTTTCTATGACTGCTTCACGTTCCAATATGATTTTTCCTTCCTCATGAAGTTCTGCCAATGTTGTTTGAACTAGGATCTTCATTTTAGGTAAGGTCACCATTTCTTAAGTGCATATAGTCTTCCCAACATTTCCTTCTCATAAATAGATTTTTTTAAATACTTTCCTTTGATTAGATGACTTTCAAAAGAAATGGGTCTTTCTTCCTGCATTTAAACATCACCAATTC
The DNA here is from genome assembly GCA_031772625.1 of Pinus tabuliformis. Taxonomy (NCBI): domain Eukaryota; kingdom Viridiplantae; phylum Streptophyta; class Pinopsida; order Pinales; family Pinaceae; genus Pinus; species Pinus tabuliformis. The sequence goes on from CM062805.1 coordinate 870,342,753, forward strand.
CATTTCCTAAGGCATCACATTCCACAATAATGGTTTGTGTGAAGTCTACCGTAGCTAAGACCGTTGCTTGGCACAAAGCCTATTTAAGGTGTTTAAAGGCCTTTGTTGCTTCTAGAGTCCATGAAAATGCATCTTTCTTCAATAATGTTGTTTTTGGAATGTCTTTAGTCTTCATTCTAATTTGATGATATCCCGAATGGAGATCCAACTTGGTGAAGTAAATTAATCCATGCAATTCATCCAATAATTCATCAATGACATGAATGGGAAATTTATCTTTAATAGTGAGTTTGTTGATCTCCCTATAATCCGGAAACATGCACCATGACCCATCCTTCTTGTCCGTCAATACTATTGGAGCAGAGAAAGAACTTTGACTAGGTTGAATTATACAAGCCAATAGCATTTCTGAACCCATATGTTCAATTTCGCTCTTTTGGGCATAGGGATATCTATAAGGCCTGATGTTTGGAGGAACACTTCCTGGAATCAAATGAATAACATGATCATGATAACGAATAGGTGGGAGGCATTTGGGAGTCTTAATTACCTTAGAATGATTGTCAAAAATGTTTTGGAGATCTGGAGAAATAGATGATTTCGATGTGGGAACCTCTAGTGAACATAATTGTGCAATTACGCCCTATTGTTATTTCTTTAGAAGATTTTTCATGTTGTTAGAGCTGATTATCTTTCCCGATTTCCCTTTGATACCCCTTAATTCAACTTCCTTTCCTTCTAAAAAAAAATTCAAGAAATGTTCTTGAAAATTAAAAGCTATTGTAACCAAACATTGTAGCCATTGGACTCCTAGTAAAACATCTACACCACCCATTGGAATGGAAAGCATTGGACTATTAAAGACATATTATCCCATGGAGAGCTTGATATTATGGGACTTTCCAGAGAAATTTACGATTCCTCCATTTTCAACCATTACTTGACAGTTTGATGCTAGATATAGGAAGCAATTCAATTCCTTGGCTATCTTACAATGAATAAAATTATGGGTACTACCCGAATCAATCAACACTATTACCTTTTTCTTCTTGACATGCCCTTCTATATTGAGAATTTGAGGAGTGGTAATTCCTGTCAATGCATTACAAGATATGTTCGAATTCATTTCTTCTTCCTATGGGGTTTGTTCCTGGTGTATATCCTCTTCTTTTGATGTTTCTTGATCATTTTCTTCCTCCTATTCACAATCAATGTAAAATGATTTCTTCTCAGCACACTTATGACCTTTAGTGTATTTTCTATCACAATTGTAACAAATGTCATTTTATCCTTTTTCTTCCAATTGTTGTGGTGTCAACCTTGTAGGTTGTGGAAGGCTAGGAGCAACAACCCTTCCATCTTTATAATTGTGAGTGGTAGGATTTATTGTTGCCATAATTTTGCTTTCAATTTTTCTTGCTAAGATGAATGCCTTCTCTAATGAATTAGGTTCCCAGAGATGAACCTCATGTTGAATGTTATCCTTTAAAGTACCTATGAAGACATCAATCCTCTACTTCTCTGGAATATCATTTACACTTATATTTAATTTGGAAGTCCTCAATGTGTTATGTCATTGAACACTTTTGTTTGAGATTTATCAATTTGCTAAAGAAGGTGTTGCTCTTTGTATCCTCATCATTTTCTATCATTTCCTTTGTGAAAATTGACCATGTGACAAGTGGTTTATGAGAAAAAATCCCTTTATACTATATAAATTTATTCGGTTCTAAATATAAAGATGAAATACGTACCTTTTGTAACAGTTGCACATCATCTAGATAAAAATTTTCTCCATCTGTAGTATCCATGTTATGGGATCCTCGCCATCAAACATCCTCATATCGATCTTTGGAATATGGTAGGTCTTCAATCCAATGTTAGATTCTATGAAATCATGATTAAAATTTATTTTTTCTCATCATGAGTTTCCTCTACTACCTTTTAGTCATTAGGGGGCCTTTCTTGTAGCAGCTTTGTCCTACCTTCCTTCAAACCATCCATGTCTTTTTTCAAATATTCCATGCCTTTCTTAAAATATGCTTCCCTACCATCAGTATTAGCTTCCATGGAATATATAAAGCTATTTATCTTAGTTTTGATCACATTCTTCAAATCATCCATCCAATTTTGCTTACTAGGTGTTTCAATTTTCTTGATTCGAGTCATTGTTTTTCTTTCTTTTAGAAGCTTGATCTTGATTCTGTTGTACCTTTGAAATTTCGGATCTCCAAGGTATGAAATTTTTACATGTAGTGTTCCTCTGTGTCCTCTTTCCAATTCCACCAGTCTGATTGAAATTGGATTCTTCAAGAAATCGTTATGCCCAGTCTCCCTAGATGATCTGATTATATACTTTTTCAGTAGAGAGAACTGGTAGGAAGTGCCACGTGTCACTGTTTCAACCTTCGAACCTGAAAACAATAAATAGAAAAGAACAATCCATCCTCTTTCTGTAATTTCTTATGAAATTTCAATATGATGCTTAGAGAATGTTATAATGATTTCCCCTAGGTCACCTATTTGGGATGTAATTCGGGACGCTGCAGAAACCCTAAATGTTTTGGACTGCATCATTGAAAATATTGTTAACCAAGATCTAAAATTTGGGCCCGAGCTTCAAAACGATTTCAACTCAAATGGGTTTTAAGTTCAGAGTTTGAACCGTTGTAGAAAACAAATTATAGCGAAAATTCCATACTAACCTGTTTGCGATGGAATTCTGGAGCTTGCAAAAATCCTAACTTCCTCAAATCATATCTCCGAAAATATAGCGGGACAAAGTCTACAATTTGTATCTGAGGTTCATAAATATTTCGGCTCAAATGAGTTTTTTTTTAGCTTTGAAAATTTGGAGAGAAAAAAATATAGCAAAAATTCCACGATGTCCTGTTTGGAGCAGCGAAACCCTAGAATCTAAAGCTCTAATACCAAATGTTATGAAACCAGCTCACAAAAAGATAGAAAAGATAGATCAATGACTTAAGAATTAGCCTCTTCGAGGGGGAAACCTCATTTACATTACATAAATGAACAATTCTTGTATGATACAAGTGACAAGACCTCATTTCTATATATAGGAGTCTAAGGGGTCATAATATAGTAGAGACGACATAACAATAATAATGTAAGTTCACAATAATAACAACAGTGGGCTTACATGGGCACAACAATATAATAAGGGGGTTGCACTAATAACAATAAGGGGTTACACTAGTAGTATAGGGACCTAACATACTCTCAATATCTACACAGATTTGGTTGGGAAGCCCATGAGTTGTCATACACACTTGTTACCTCAACCTCCGTCTCTGCGTTCTACTGATCCTTCAGATTGCGTTGTGTTGTGTTCTTTTGTTCGAGACTCTACACCTATTGTGAACGAGGATCAAGCCATCAATGGAGTTGATGTTGCACAACCAACCTATGTTGTGATCCATGAAGAGTATCACCGAGCATCTGAAAATGAACCCACAGTGAAGGATGACCTCATTCTATCCGCACCTCCTTCGCTTTTTCCTGACACCGTTGGTGATTCTGTTATCTCTGATTTTCCTTGTGTAAATCCATCCATGGATGCATATACTTCCTATCATTCGTAGAATGCACCAAATGTCAGTAAATCATTTGATAGTTGAGGGTACAAATTCTTCATTTAACATCCACTTGATTTTTCATCTTCTTTTTCCGGAAACACAGACGGTGAACATTCTTGCTTCTCATCTACCCCTCTGTGTGATTCATCAAATCATGAGGATGCCGAGAAACATCCTAAATTTTATGATCTTAGTTATCATGATCTCTGTAATTCTTCATCTAATAAAGATGTTGATTCAATCATTGTTAATCTGTATAAGGCGCTGGTATATGATGATCTATCTATCGACGAAGTGGAAACCTCGCAGGCTGTTGAGGCACTTCAGCTTGAGTTGTTGGTTATGTCAGGCCCTCGCTATCCCGAGGTTAGTTCCACTTATGATCAGAATTTTTTTTAAACACCCGAGGCTCCTCATCACTCTCTGCTTAGTATTAAATATCAACCAAACACCCATATTTCGATTCCTCCACTAAAATCTCATGATCCCATTGCTCAAGTTTTGGAGAAATCTTACATAGTGAGCGCTGCAAAGCATAGGTTGGTGGTCTTTCTCAGGTTTTCTTGTATATCATAGTACAAAGAGTGTGCATGTTTATCGTCTACACGCAGTGTGTCACACCACCATGTTAAGTTCGTAGAACGTTTTGTTGGCATTATGATGCATGTGTTGTACTTGATGGCAACCCTCTCATAGAAGAATATCTCACTTATGTATAACTGGGTGAATCTTCAGAAGAGATATCAGATGTGACTGATGGAGGACAGCTCAAAGGAATCAGATGATGAATCTTCAGAAGAGATATCAGATGTGACTGATGGAGGACAGCTCAAAGGAATCAGATGATAGTTCTAAGTGTGACAAGTTAGCTTTGCCATCAAGTCCAAAGGGGGAGATTGTTGGCATTATGAGATAAGTGTTGTCCTTGATGGCAAACCTCACTGATGACAAATCATAGTACAGAAGGTCAGCAGCAAGGAATTGATGATCAGACTATAAGAAGAAGAGAAAGTTCATACACGCAGGTTCGTTAAGCCCAAGTCGCGTGTACACGCAGGTTGGCTTCAACAAAAGCGCGTGTATGTGGAAAAGTACCTTTGGTCCATGGCGGTTATTCCTTGGAAGTTGTGCCTATGGTTTTGGACCTTGGCGTCTCGGCGGACGTGTTGATCCCTAGTTTTGAAGTTGATGGTATTGGATTTCTATGGTTTTGGCTCTTGGTATTGAACAAGGTCTAAGGCTATATAAAGGGAAGGAAATCATTAGGCAAGCGTATCTGAAATGTCTTGAATATCTGAAGAAGTATGAGATCCAGTATGCAGGTTATGGGTTGATGATGCATTGCTTGATCTGAGCTAAGGAGGGATCTCACCGGCTGATGGAGAACAAGATCTAAGGAGAGATCGGGATCAAATGGTTTGAAATGAACTATCTTTATGATGCTTATTCTAGATCTACATACTGACGCATGTATTGTTCTATGAATATTATGAGTATGACTGATGTCTAGTACAGCTGCAAGTTATGAGAAATTATTTTTAGATCTGTACGCGGGTTGTCTTTGGCGAAAGCGCGTATACACGCGGGTTTGATTCATCGAAGTAGCGTATACATTGTAAAGCTTGATACTTGAAGTTGCAGATGGGTCTGATGGTTATTACAGAGTTCTGTGTCTGCTCTGTGTTCTGGTGACGGTGTTGTTAACAGGGTTTCAGTGATTCAGAGTTTGATGATTGTTTTGAGCTTCAATGATAGTTATGGGTCCAGTATGAAAATTGGATGAAATGTGGCCTTTCAGATTATGTGTTGTGCTTCAGTGTATCCAGTCTGAAAATTGATGAAACGTGGTACCTGGAGGAGAGAAGATTGTAGGCAAGCACCTACGTACTAGTATCTAAGCTAGTACAAAAGCTAAGGGAGATCTTTGGAGCATTGTAGCAAGTAGCAGCCTGTGTACTAGTAAATGGATCGGCTAGTACAAAAGCAAAGGGAGTTGTAGCTCCCGTACTGGTATAAGACTGCACCAGTACAAATATTGTAAAAGTATTTTCTTATTAAGAAGAAGATTGAGATGACTTGCAGCAGGTGGTTTTCACCCACATTGGGTTTCCACCTTATATCTTTGTGTTCATGTGTGTGGCTTTTGTGTGATGATCTGTTCTGTTATACTGCACCTGTTTACTGTTAATATGGTTAATAATGTTTGATGCATTTACTGAAGATAAGCTAACTGAATCATAAGATTTCTGGATATACGCTAGTTGCTTTAGACACAGCAGCGTGTACACGCGGGTTCACTTAACTGAAGTAGCGTATATGTTTTTGAGCATTGAAAAAGTTTTATTGATCTGATAATACTGATTCACCCCCCCTCTCAGTATTATTTCCAACAATTGGTATCAGAGCAGGTCCTTTGATAGGAGCTTGATCGCTTGAAGGAGATCCGTGGAACAATGGGAAAGAAGCTTAAGAAGAAAGCTCATAAGAAGAAGAAGACATCTCAGAAGGACTATGACAGTGGGAGAATCGATTGGGGATTAGGTATAAGAGGCTCTTCAGATTCAGAATCATTATCAGGTATGAATGTGTTATCCTCTGATGTTCCTGCTATATTTCCTTGTGAAAGTGATGGAAGTGATAGTGAAACTACTGAACATGCTTTTATGGGTGAGCAAGAAAAGTATCAAATAGAGGCAGTATTTAGAAGGCTTACAGACAAAGTTAAAGATCAACAAGATCTATTGAACAAAAGGGAATGTGCTTTCAAAGAAGAAGTTACCAAACTAAAGGCCCAACTAGAAGAAGGAAACAAGGTAAGAAAGCTACTCAAGGACAAGGAAGACCAATGTCAAAAATTGCAGCATGAAGTGACATCATTAAGAAAAGAAGTCAACGAAAGAAGCACAACCATCAAGAAACTCAAAGATAGATCCAGCTACTATGAAAATCTTGAAGCTACGATCCTCTCACTAAAGGAAGATCTTGAAGAATCCAAGAAGCAGAATGAAGATCTACACCAAGCAATTGAAAAACAAGACAACGAAGTCATCAGCTTAAAATCACAGTTGGAATGTGCCTTCAGAGTTCGTCAAATTCAGCAGGATCTGTATGAAAAGCAAGAAAAGGAGATACTCAATCTAAGGCAACAAATGGAAGAAGGAAGAAAAGATGGAGAAGACATGAAGAAGCAATGTCTAGAAAAGGAGGAACAACTTCAAGTTGAGGTAAATATCTTGAAAGGTAAATTAGAAGAAAAGGATAAAGTTTTGAGATTTCAAGATAGTACTAAAGCCTTGGATGATATTCTTAGTAGTCAAAGGTCTCCTGCAATCAAGACTGGTCTTGGTTTTCATGAATCTGTTGAAGGTGAATCTAGCTCACAAGGTGAGGCAAGGAACTCTAAAGAGAAAACTAAAATGATCAAAAGGGAGATGAAAGGTCAACCCCATCAACAATCAAGGAAAGAGACTCCTCAAAGAAAATCGTTTACTCCTCCTATGAATAATGTTGAATGTTATGTATGTCATAATCTTGGACATGTTGCAGCTAGATGTGGAAGAAGAAGGGTTCAAGACCATCATGTAGAAAGATCATCACATTCAAGGTACTTTAATGGATATTGCTTTGCTTGCAATATGTTTGGTCACAAAGCTGCTGATTGCTACAGGAGGAATATGAAATATGTAAGATGTTATGCATGTAACACGCTTGGACATATAGCAAAGGAATGCAGGAACAAAGGATGGACATCACACCAAAAGGAGAAAACCTCATCACACTTGAAGATATGGAGGAAGAAGGAAGTACAGTCAGCACAATGTACTGAGACACAGCACAGCACAGACATATCAGACTCAGAGGGAGCTGAAAGTGTAAAACTTCAGTGTCCTGAATCTCATACGCAAGTTCCTTAAAGGGAAGTCGCGTATATACGCGAGTTAAACACTGCAAAGTCGCGTATATGTCAGTTTGAGGAAAAGCAGTGGGGACAGGATCAGAAAAAGGATCTGATATGATTCAGTCTATTATTTGCTCTATTGGTTACAGTCTGCTGAGGATGTGTGGAAATGTTTTGTTACTTGTATGATGTCTAGAAGTGTTTTGATCCTAACTTGAGGATGATGATGTTTTGATGCTTATTGCTGATATATGCATGATCAGATCTAACAGATGGCACTGGTTGAGGGGGAGCATATGCCTTTAGTAATTCATTGTTGGCATTATGGTTAATAATCCTTGGTGATGATTCTTATATGGCTAAATGATATATCTTGCTATGATGTGGTTGTGAGTTGTCTATGATAAACTCTCATATGATTCTTGAAGTTACATAGAAGATGTTCAGATCAGATTTATGGTTGATTCTTTGATGATGCATATATGGTGCTTACATGGTGATCTTCATAAGAACAAGGAGAAGTACAAAGCTTGAATACACATCTTCCTCACTTGATGATGAGTCACTTATATACTGTTGTTGTCATATGCATAAAGATCATACAGTTATGATGCAGGAACTCATGTGGATAAGGATTGTTGCTGATGATGATATCAAGAAGCTTTGTCAAAAGAATTTGAGCTCAAGATACATAGTGTTGATACATGGATGACTACTCAAAGTTGCTTTATTGGAGACATGGTGATGAGTTCTTATCTATATGATGATAGGTTGATACTTACATATGTTGATTGATGCAGATGTTCCCAAGTAATGATACTTGGATCATGTAGATCTTGACTTTGATGTAATGGCTATGGTGGTTTCACATGTAATGTGAATGATTTCATGATGATGTTTAAAAGGAGGAGTTGACATCTATGTTCAGACATACCTTGCTGCAGGACATTTACAGGTTGCTGATATGAAAATGGTTGTACGCGAGTTTCATAAGGACTATCCACGTATATACGCTTGTTTATGTGGATGAATACGCGTATATGGAGTTTTGAAGGAAATCAGCAGGGACAGATGTTGGTTGCAGAAAGTCTGATATGGGTCCGACAGAGATCATCTGGCACAGATTCAGGGGGAGCAGATAATCTTCCAATGATGCATTATTGGCATTATCTTAAAGCTTTTGGTTCTAGTTCACATTTGTTGTTGGTTTCAAGTGGAACAAAGGCGAAATTGGTTGCTGATCTGAATGGTGATTATCAGATGCTGATAGTAACTTTCATAAATCTTGGTCTTTCGTCTCTATATCATATATCTCTTTTGTGGTATCTCTTTCATGGTGTCGAGGTCATGTAACGACCTATTTTGGTTTCCCCACTATGCCTGGGATGATTGATGCAATATGATTGGTTGTCATATGGAAACTTTTGATGTATCCCCACTTGGTTGGGTGGATGAGTCAATTTTTGTATATCCTCACTTAGTTGAGAGATGGATGTATGTATGAGTCTTTGGTGATAGGAAGGTCTTTTATGATGTATAGAGTCATGTTCTTCTTGAAGAACATCTTTTGCAGATCTTGCCTACAGTCAGGAAGAGCATGTACAACACACTTCAGCGGTACAAAGATTCAGCATGTACTCAGGGGGAGCATGGACAGATTGGTACCCCTTGGCATATACAAAGGGGGAGACTATTCAGAGATTTCAGCAGGTACTCAGGGGGAGTATGGACAGTGGAATGATTCAGCAAAGGAAGAGAATATCTTGGTCCACCCTTTGCCCTTGATGTCAAAGGGGGAGAGTGATTTGGTGTTGTTGCCATCAAGTCCAAAGGGGGAGATTGTTGGCATTATGATGCATGTGTTGTACTTGATGGAAACCCTCTCATAGAAGAATATCTCACTTATGTATAACTGGGTGAATCTTCAGAAGAGATATCAGATGTGACTGATGGAGGACAGCTCAAAGGAATCAGATGATAGTTCTAAGTGTGACAAGTTAGCTTTGCCATCAAGTCCAAAGGGGGAGATTGTTGGCATTATGAGATAAGTGTTGTCCTTGATGGCAAACCTCACTGATGACAAATCATAGTACAGAAGGTCAGCAGCAAGGAATTGATGATCAGACTATAAGAAGAAGAGAAAGTTCATACACGCAGGTTCGTTAAGCCCAAGTCGCGTGTACACGCAGGTTGGCTTCAGCAAAAGCGCGTGTATGTGGAAAAGTACCTTTGGTCCATGGCGGTTATTCCTTGGAAGTTGTGCCTATGGTTTTGGACCTTGGCGTCTCGGCGGACGTGTTGATCCCTAGTTTTGAAGTTGATGGTATTGGATTTCTATGGTTTTGGCTCTTGGTATTGAACAAGGCCTAAGGCTATATAAAGGGAAGGAAATCATTAGGCAAGCGTATCTGAAATGTCTTGAATATCTGAAGAAGTATGAGATCCAGTATGCAGGTTATGGGTTGATGATGCATTGCTTGATCTGAGCTAAGGAGGGATCTCACCGGCTGATGGAGAACAAGATCTAAGGAGAGATCGGGATCAAATGGTTTGAAATGAACTATCTTTATGATGCTTATTCTAGATCTACATACTGACGCATGTATTGTTCTATGAATATTATGAGTATGACTGATGTCTAGTACAGCTGCAAGTTATGAGAAATTATTTTTAGATCTGTACGCGGGTTGTCTTTGGCGAAAGCGCGTATACACGCGGGTTTGATTCATCGAAGTAGCGTATACATTGTAAAGCTTGATACTTGAAGTTGCAGATGGGTCTGATGGTTATTACAGAGTTCTGTGTCTGCTCTGTGTTCTGGTGACGGTGTTGTTAACAGGGTTTCAGTGATTCAGAGTTTGATGATTGTTTTGAGCTTCAATGATAGTTATGGGTCCAGTATGAAAATTGGATGAAATGTGGCCTTTCAGATTATGTGTTGTGCTTCAGTGTATCCAGTCTGAAAATTGATGAAACGTGGTACCTGGAGGAGAGAAGATTGTAGGCAAGCACCTACGTACTAGTATCTAAGCTAGTACAAAAGCTAAGGGAGATCTTTGGAGCATTGTAGCAGGTAGCAGCCTGTGTACTAGTAAATGGATCGGCTAGTACAAAAGCAAAGGGAGTTGTAGCTCCCGTACTGGTATAAGACTGCACCAGTACAAATATTGTAAAAGTATTTTCTTATTAAGAAGAAGATTGAGATGACTTGCAGCAGGTGGTTTTCACCCACATTGGGTTTCCACCTTATATCTTTGTGTTCATGTGTGTGGCTTTTGTGTGATGATCTGTTCTGTTATACTGCACCTGTTTACTGTTAATATGGTTAATAATGTTCTGATGCATTTACTGAAGATAAGCTAACTGAATCATAAGATTTCTGGATATACGCTAGTTGCTTTAGACACAGCAGCGTGTACACGCGGGTTCACTTAACTGAAGTAGCGTATATGTTTTTGAGCATTGAAAAAGTTTTATTGATCTGATAATACTGATTCACCCCCCCTCTCAGTATTATTTCCAACAATTGGTATCAGAGCAGGTCCTTTGATAGGAGCTTGATCGCTTGAAGGAGATCCGTGGAACAATGGGAAAGAAGCTTAAGAAGAAAGCTCATAAGAAGAAGAAGACATCTCAGAAGGACTATGACAGTGGGAGAATCGATTGGGGATTAGGTATAAGAGGCTCTTCAGATTCAGAATCATTATCAGGTATGAATGTGTTATCCTCTGATGTTCCTGCTATATTTCCTTGTGAAAGTGATGGAAGTGATAGTGAAACTACTGAACATGCTTTTATGGGTGAGCAAGAAAAGTATCAAATAGAGGCAGTATTTAGAAGGCTTACAGACAAAGTTAAAGATCAACAAGATCTATTGAACAAAAGGGAATGTGCTTTCAAAGAAGAAGTTACCAAACTAAAGGCCCAACTAGAAGAAGGAAACAAGGTAAGAAAGCTACTCAAGGACAAGGAAGACCAATGTCAAAAATTGCAGCATGAAGTGACATCATTAAGAAAAGAAGTCAACGAAAGAAGCACAACCATCAAGAAACTCAAAGATAGATCCAGCTACTATGAAAATCTTGAAGCTACGATCCTCTCACTAAAGGAAGATCTTGAAGAATCCAAGAAGCAGAATGAAGATCTACACCAAGCAATTGAAAAACAAGACAACGAAGTCATCAGCTTAAAATCACAGTTGGAATGTGCCTTCAGAGTTCGTCAAATTCAGCAGGATCTGTATGAAAAGCAAGAAAAGGAGATACTCAATCTAAGGCAACAAATGGAAGAAGGAAGAAAAGATGGAGAAGACATGAAGAAGCAATGTCTAGAAAAGGAGGAACAACTTCAAGTTGAGGTAAATATCTTGAAAGGTAAATTAGAAGAAAAGGATAAAGTTTTGAGATTTCAAGATAGTACTAAAGCCTTGGATGATATTCTTAGTAGTCAAAGGTCTCCTGCAATCAAGACTGGTCTTGGTTTTCATGAATCTGTTGAAGGTGAATCTAGCTCACAAGGTGAGGCAAGGAACTCTAAAGAGAAAACTAAAATGATCAAAAGGGAGATGAAAGGTCAACCCCATCAACAATCAAGGAAAGAGACTCCTCAAAGAAAATCGTTTACTCCTCCTATGAATAATGTTGAATGTTATGTATGTCATAATCTTGGACATGTTGCAGCTAGATGTGGAAGAAGAAGGGTTCAAGACCATCATGTAGAAAGATCATCACATTCAAGGTACTTTAATGGATATTGCTTTGCTTGCAATATGTTTGGTCACAAAGCTGCTGATTGCTACAGGAGGAATATGAAATATGTAAGATGTTATGCATGTAACACGCTTGGACATATAGCAAAGGAATGCAGGAACAAAGGATGGAAATCACACCAAAAGGAGAAAACCTCATCACACTTGAAGATATGGAGGAAGAAGGAAGTACAGTCAGCACAATGAACTGAGACACAGCACAGCACAGACATATCAGACTCAGAGGGAGCTGAAAGTGTAAAACTTCAGTGTCCTGAATCTCATACGCAAGTTCCTTAAAGGGAAGTCGCGTATATACGCGAGTTAAACACTGCAAAGTCGCGTATATGTCAGTTTGAGGAAAAGCAGTGGGGACAGGATCAGAAAAAGGATCTGATATGATTCAGTCTATTATTTGCTCTATTGGTTACAGTCTGCTGAGGATGTGTGGAAATGTTTTGTTACTTGTATGATGTCTAGAAGTGTTTTGATCCTAACTTGAGGATGATGATGTTTTGATGCTTATTGCTGATATATGCATGATCAGATCTAACAGATGGCACTGGTTGAGGGGGAGCATATGCCTTTAGTAATTCATTGTTGGCATTATGGTTAATAATCCTTGGTGATGATTCTTATATGGCTAAATGATATATCTTGCTATGATGTGGTTGTGAGTTGTCTATGATAAACTCTCATATGATTCTTGAAGTTACATAGAAGATGTTCAGATCAGATTTATGGTTGATTCTTTGATGATGCATATATGGTGCTTACATGGTGATCTTCATAAGAACAAGGAGAAGTACAAAGCTTGAATACACATCTTCCTCACTTGATGATGAGTCACTTATATACTGCTGTTGTCATATGCATAAAGATCATACAGTTATGATGCAGGCACTCATGTGGATAAGGATTGTTGCTGATGATGATATCAAGAAGCTTTGTCAAAAGAATTTGAGCTCAAGATACATAGTGTTGATACATGGATGACTACTCAAAGTTGCTTTATTGGAGACATGGTGATGAGTTCTTATCTATATGATGATAGGTTGATACTTACATATGTTGATTGATGCAGATGTTCCCAAGTAATGATACTTGGATCATGTAGATCTTGACGTTGATGTAATGGCTATGGTGGTTTCACATGTAATGTGAATGATTTCATGATGATGTTTAAAAGGAGGAGTTGACATCTATGTTCAGACATACCTTGCTGCAGGACATTTACAGGTTGCTGATATGAAAATGGTTGTACGCGAGTTTCATAAGGCCTATCCGCGTATATACGCTTGTTTATGTGGATGAATACGCGTATATGGAGTTTTGAAGGAAATCAGCAGGGACAGATGTTGGTTGCAGAAAGTCTGATATGGGTCCGACAGAGATCATCTGGCATAGATTCAGGGGGAGCAGATAATCTTCCAATGATGCATTATTGGCATTATCTTAAATCTTTTGGTTATAGTTCACATTTTTTGTTGGTTTCAAGTGGAACAAAGGCGAAATTGGTTGCTGATCTGAATGGTGATTATCAGATGCTGATAGTAACTTTCATAAATCTTGGTCTTTCGTCTCTATATCATATATCTCTTTTGTGGTATCTCTTTCATGGTGTCGAGGTCATGTAACGACCTATTTTGGTTTCCCCACTATGCCTGGGATGATTGATGCAATATGATTGGTTGTCATATGGAAACTTTTGATGTATCCCCACTTGGTTGGGTGGATGAGTCAATTTTTGTATATCCTCACTTAGTTGAGAGATGGATGTATGTATGAGTCTTGTTGATAGGAAGGTCTTTTATGATGTATAGAGTCATGTTCTTCTTGAAGAACATCTTTTGCAGATCTTGCCTACAGTCAGGAAGAGCATGTACAACACACTTCAGCGGTACAAAGATTCAGCATGTACTCAGGGGGAGCATGGACAGATTGGTACCCCTTGGCATATACAAAGGGGGAGACTATTCAGAGATTTCAGCAGGTACTCAGGGGGAGTATGGACAGTGGAATGATTCAGCAAAGGAAGAGAATATCTTGGTCCACCCTTTGCCCTTGATGTCAAAGGGGGAGAGTGATTTGGTGTTGTTGCCATCAAGTCCAAAGGGGGAGATTGTTGGCATTATGATGCATGTGTTGTACTTGATGGCAACCCTCTCATAGAAGAATATCTCACTTATGTATAACTGGGTGAATCTTCAGAAGAGATATCAGATGTGACTGATGGAGGACAGCTCAAAGGAATCAGATGATGAATCTTCAGAAGAGATATCAGATGTGACTGATGGAGGACAGCTCAAAGGAATCAGATGATAGTTCTAAGTGTGACAAGTTAGCTTTGCCATCAAGTCCAAAGGGGGAGATTGTTGGAATTATGAGATAAGTGTTGTCCTTGATGGAAAACCTCACTGATGACAAATCATAGTACAGAAGGTCAGCAGCAAGGAATTGATGATCAGACTATAAGAAGAAGAGAAAGTTCATACACGCAGGTTCGTTAAGCCCAAGTCGCATGTACATGCAGGTTGGCTTCAGCAAAAGCGCGTGTATGTGGAAAAGTACCTTTGGTCCATGGCGGTTATTCCTTGGAAGTTGTGCCTATGGTTTTGGACCTTGGCGTCTCGGCGGACGTGTTGATCCCTAGTTTTGAAGTTGATGGTATTGGATTTCTATGGTTTTGGCTCTTGGTATTGAACAAGGCCTAAGGCTATATAAAGGGAAGGAAATCATTAGGAAAGCGTATCTGAAATGTCTTGAATATCTGAAGAAGTATGAGATCCAGTATGCAGGTTATGGGTTGATGATGCATTGCTTGATCTAAGCTAAGGAGGGATCTCACCGGCTGATGGAGAACAAGATCTAAGGAGAGATCGGGATCAAATGGTTTGAAATGAACTATCTTTATGATGCTTATTCTAGATCTACATACTGACGCATGTATTGTTCTATGAATATTATGAGTATGACTGATGTCTAGTACAGCTGCAAGTTATGAGAAATTATTTTTAGATCTGTACGCGGGTTGTCTTTGGCGAAAGCGCGTATACACGCGGGTTTGATTCATCGAAGTAGCGTATACATTGTAAAGCTTGATACTTGAAGTTGCAGATGGGTCTGATGGTTATTACAGAGTTCTGTGTCTGCTCTGTGTTCTGGTGACGGTGTTGTTAACAGGGTTTCAGTGATTCAGAGTTTGATGATTGTTTTGAGCTTCAATGATAGTTATGGGTCCAGTATGAAAATTGGATGAAATGTGGCCTTTCAGATTATGTGTTGTGCTTCAGTGTATCCAGTCTGAAAATTGATGAAACGTGGTACCTGGAGGAGAGAAGATTGTAGGCAAGCACCTACGTACTAGTATCTAAGCTAGTACAAAAGCTAAGGGAGATCTTTGGAGCATTGTAGCAGGTAGCAGCCTGTGTACTAGTAAATGGATCGGCTAGTACAAAAGCAAAGGGAGTTGTAGCTCCCGTACTGGTATAAGACTGCACCAGTACAAATATTGTAAAAGTATTTTCTTATTAAGAAGAAGATTGAGATGACTTGCAGCAGGTGGTTTTCACCCACATTGGGTTTCCACCTTATATCTTTGTGTTCATGTGTGTGGCTTTTGTGTGATGATCTGTTCTGTTATACTGCACCTGTTTACTGTTAATATGGTTAATAATGTTCTGATGCATTTACTGAAGATAAGCTAACTGAATCATAAGATTTCTAGATATACGCTAGTTGCTTTAGACACAGCAGCGTGTACACGCGGGTTCACTTAACTGAAGTAGCGTATATGTTTTTGAGCATTGAAAAAGTTTTATTGATCTGATAATACTGATTCACCCCCCCTCTCAGTATTATTTCCAACACGTTTGTCTTGTGCATTCACTCTTTTATTTTATGTGGATGTTTTAGAGCTCGGAGCGTGTTGGTTTTCATTGTTGTATCTTTTATGTTTGTTTGTTCACTTGACTGTGCTTCTCGCGAACCATTCCTTCACCAACATGGTCCAACCAGTGCACCATTAGCTGCATTAGAAATATCACTTCACCTAAGTAGGCCCATGCACTGTTTAGCATAGCAGTAGGAGTAGTGTTTGCTTCTTTGTGTTGCTTTGATTTGCATTCTGGTTTGCATGTTTGCTTTCTTGCTTACTTGCTTTGGTTTTCTTGATTGCTTTCCTTTATTACTTATTTTTCTTTCACTTTACTTCTGCTTTTTCTTTTTTCTTTGTTTTCTTGATTGTAACCGTAGGTTAACCTCTCATGAAACCGTGTTTGGATCTCGAGACAGGTCAGCGAATCTAAGAGGATTTGTATAGCTATCAAAATCTAGTTATCTATTGTCCTCTCACTTTATTAAGAACCTGTTGTCTTTAGTCAATGATTCCTTGATGGAAAATACATTCTATTCAGAGTGAGTCTTGGTGAAAACACAATGCTTACGCTCTAACTAACAGCACCTACTATAGTCGGTTGTTTTGGGTTAACCCTTGTCAGCTTAGTCAAGTAGAGTAAGGTTATGGAGAAAAAATTAACAAGTATGTTAGAGGTATAAATAACATAATTCTCTGAAGGAACAACCTCTTCTGCTCTCAATAAGTTAGGATCCCTCTTCCACCCATGAAATAAATAAGTGTGTATGCATATTTCTATGAAAATATGAAAATTTTGAAAAAATGAATAAGGTGAAAGAAGAGAAAGGCTTCTTGTGGAGAGAGGTGATGCAGGTAACTCCATCGGGCTATTGACTAGGCTCGTTGGTAGAGGAGCAATGCTTATGTTCCTGCATGAATCCACTGGGGTATTGTCTAGGCCTGCTGGTAGTAGAGAAACACTAGAGATGAAACTTAAACTTTGACTGTCGTATTACTTGTACACCAATATACCCCTCATCTCGAATCGAAACAACTGGGTTGACTTGGCTTGGAATGTGTGCTGACTGATCAAGAGAATGGTAGGGACTACATCTTTCAACCAAGCTCATGTGGGAACTACGATGATCAAAGAATCGAAAAATACTTCCGAAAGGGTTAGACTCGCTTTTCACGAAACAAAGTCCATACAGAGAGCTGGAATTCTACTAGTGTGTCGCCAATTGTTGTAGCGGATACAACCACCCTCCAAAATTTTGGCTTGCATTAAAATTTTGGAGCCTACATCGGATCCTACAATTTATTATCCTTGGTCACTTGATTGGTAAGTTGATGATTTCAGTCTCCCCTCCTTGATCTTAAGAGTTGTCTGCGTTCTCATCTTCATGCAGCATGTGTCATATTTGGGAACAGGGGTCATTGTTTGTCATGCAAAGGGGATGTTGTCTTGCTTCAAGGGAATTGTGTGTGTAGGTGTGGTTGTCATCACATAGACATGTTTCACACTCACCTCATGCACTCATGTCACAAAGGTTGTCGCATCAAGAAAAGTATGTCTTGTGTATTATGGATGGTCTAGATTGTGTCACTAAGTTTCCATGTGTGATCACAGTCGAGTCCTATCAAAATTTGTATATGTTTCACTAATCTCACACTTAGCCATTTTCCCAAGCAACCTAGCCTCATCCAACTTCCCGAAATGATGCGCTTTGTTTTGCAACCATCAAGCTTCCTCCCCTTCCCGTTGAAACTCCATAGTGTGCAGAGACACCAACCTCCCTTGCCTACTGAAACCCTACAGCCAATAGAGGCCCAGCCAACATTTCTCTCAAAAAATGTGCAGAGCAGTCCATCTGTACTGCTCTCAGAAATTGCATAGAGGTGTCCACCCAGGACCCTTCTCCTGCAGCATGGCTTTGAGCCTCAAAGCTCCGCAATGTTGTCCAAGTTGTCTTGTCAGTCTTGCATGCAAAATTGCACTGACGGGCCTCCCAGGGCCTCATTCTAGTAGTAGTCACTGTCTGCTGAAATTGCACAGATCTACCTCTCAGTGACTACAGGAAAAGGTGAAATGTTGAAATCACCTCCAAGGAGTTGAGGAGAAGGGCCAAGGAATTGAGTAATGGGAAAGATCAGGACTGTATGAAAAATCCATCAGATGCATGATCATCTTGAGGGCAAGTATGGTAAGTACTGAACATCATTCGAAGTACACTTCTTAGTTGAGTTTGCAATACTACTTGTCATTGTCATATCACCCTATCCTCAGTAACATGCATGTGCGCAAACAAGAAAAGTCATCTTATGTGTTTCTTCAACATGTCTTGCTTCTTTTTCACTTGTTCGACCAATTTTCATCTTCCACATGTTGATTTCTATGACGTGCTTGCAACCTCGTTCTGCTGATGTTGAAGGTTTTGTTTGGGTTGTAATCACTATCTAAACATCTATCATACTCACACACGATGTTGTATGCATTGTCGCACAAGCGTCATCGTAGTCGTTCAATGATCTATCATAAGTCTCATGTTTGTCGCTTGCACGGTCATTCACTCACACAGAGTATATGTTGTCATGATGGCTTGAGGTTTCATGTCATCGAGTCATGTTGAGTGTGTGTTTGTAAGGTCATGTATGCACAAGTTCATTTGCTCACACACTTAGTCATTTTGCTGAAATTTTGATGCCTGGATCAACCTCCAACAGTAAAACCTTCGTTGAGATGCATTACACAGTTTTAGCCCTAAGTGAATATGTACTGTTTCCCAAAATTGTACGGAGCTTGAGGCTATCTCCTAGGCAGCCTGCACTGTGTAATCTTGAAATCGACCGGACCGACTGTCATCCAAAACAGAGCAAAATTTCCTCAGCAAGCCATCTTAATCTGCACTATCCACAAGAAAATCAACCAACCCTCCTGTTAGTCAACCAGAGAGTTTGACCGGACAGTCACCTCGGGAGTCACTCCCCTAAAATTTTTTGCAGAAGCTGCAGACCTTGCCTACTCTGCTGACTAAGAAAATTGCACAGACAGGTTGGATAGACATCCAGTGCCCATCCCTGTCTCCCTCTAGAAATTGCATAGTTTTTCCAGCCAGACAGCCGACTGGCTACTCATCCAAAAAACTGTGTCGATTTCATGAGCAAGCCCCTCAGCTGTGAGCATCTCGCTCAGCTTAGGAATTGCACAGAGTTGTTCAACATGTCAGCCTCCTAGCAATTGCGTAGTTTTTGTCTCCAACAATCTCATAGCCTGATGTCATCTCCCTTGAGGAATTTCACAAGTTTTTATGCGAAGCCTCATCTAGCCCATAGCTAGCTCCCTCCACAAATTGCGCAATTTTTGCTGCCAAGGCCCTTTGCTGCCCGCATTGCTTCCCTCTATAAATTGTGCAGATTTTTCCTCCAGTCGAGCCATATCCTGCAGACAATCATTTCCGATCTGGATTGTCCTTCTCAGTCTCCAAGTGACCTCTACGCAATTTTCACCAGTAGTGCTTGGAGCTCGCATCCCAGCTTGAAACTTGCCTGGCGCAGTTTCACAACCTTGTCCTCTCTCCCAGTCACCTACATCCAAAAGTAAATGACCATGCATCATGGTATACTAGGAGGTTTATGGATTTGATGTTGTCTCATCATGAGTGATTGAAGACACAGGTACATGAATATATATGACGTGACGATAGACAAGATGAAAAAGGTGAGTACATGCAAAAGGATGTGTTCACGAAGGGACGATCGAATGATGGATGCAAGGAGATGTGTTCATGGACAAGAGAACGGATGAACATGCAAGAAGAAATTTTCTCGAATGAATAAACATGTGAAGATGTGTTCGCGAATGGATGAAAGGATGAACATGCGAGGATGTGTTCATGGACGGACGAACGAACGAACATGCGAGGAGATATTTTCTCGTACAAACGAACATGTCAAGCATGCCAAGGTACAAGCAAGGAGAAACATGGACATGAAACATCAAGGAAACCCAATGACCATCGAGGACTCTGCACACCTTTCCATGCAGAGGTGAAGTTGTGATACACCAAGAGGACATCCATCACTCAACAACACTACAGCTCGACATACACACCACCAACATCATGAACGTACAAGCATTGTCATGTCGAGTCATGTCGGCGACATCACTACTGTGGGCCATACCTTTGTAAATCAATGTAATGAAACATGGAAGTCCAAGAGACCCACATGTAATATCAAGAGTTATGTAAAGTTGAAAATTCACGAAAGTCAAACAGTCATGAGGGAAGTCGAATAGTCACAAGGGCCATTTTTACCCTTGGCTATAAATAGCCCCCATTTGTACATGAAAAGGACTTTTCACCTTGGATCCTCCCACATAGCCTTGAGAGTCTGTAATATTTTCTTTGAGGAGCAAGCACTGGCTCCAACACCCCACCATCGGGGTTAGTGATGTAATGGTGTACCGATGTGTCTTGGAACTTTCACTTAATTCAGAAACCTGCTAACAGGTGAACACGTTTTCACAAATGTGTTGTAACTGTTTGTAAGATCAATCT
This sequence comes from Pinus tabuliformis, assembly GCA_031772625.1. NCBI lineage: Eukaryota > Viridiplantae > Streptophyta > Pinopsida > Pinales > Pinaceae > Pinus > Pinus tabuliformis. Next base: position 870,363,409 of record CM062805.1, read on the forward strand.
TGAACACTTGTAATACATGTTGCTTTAACCCGTGTTTAACAATTGAACTCATTTAATTATTGTAATATATATATTTATGAAAATGTTTTGTATAAGTTGTTAACACTATCCTAGCCATGTTGGTTACCTCCCCGGACATCAGACATAACCTTTCACGTAAACTTGTTGTAATGACCATCGTATTGCGTGGACTGTCTCGTTGGGTGTCATACGTGTTATCTTCCCTTCTACGTTGTGACTGCTGAGTCCATGTGGATTTCTCCTCCTGAAGCTCTGCATGTCCTGTTGTGTTGTGTGTCTCTGAAAGAGTTGGGACTTCATCCCCTCTGACTTGAGACTCACTCCCACCCTCTCTCTCCGCAGTGAAAGAACCTTGATACAAGTAACACTAGAACTCATTAGGCATGCGAAATTCATTGTTAGAAGACAAAGAAGACCACTCTCATGTGTTGACAAGAGATAGCTAAGGCATATATTTAAGATAATGGCAACCAGGCCATCGTACCAGATGGGACTCCTACACCAAACAATGTGAGGTCTAGTGAAGCAGCCCCCAGTTGGAGCCGATGTTATAACGTTAAATTTTTTGATAAGGTATATGTTTTCATAAAAAATATATGTTGAGAAAAAGGGATATAAAAAAAAAATTGTAAAATGTAAAAAAATGATGATGAGAAAAGAGAAAAAAATAGAAAGATAAGAAACAAAAACAAAAGAAATAGAAAAATATATCAAAAAGTCCCAAATATCGTGCGCTAGCCAAAATTCTTCTTTCAAATAAATTAATTGTGTTTAATTAACAATTAAACATCGTTATATGTAAATAGAGTTTTATTTTATAAAAAGTGTAATGAAGTGACTTGTTTTCATTTATGCGATATGTAATCAAGTTTAAATGGCGGGATTTGTAAGCCCTCGAAGATCAATGACGATTATTCCACTCCGCACCCCCAATCCCATAGGAAGTTTAGTCGATGAGGGGGGTGCGGAAAGGTGGTATCCTCTCATACCACCTCCGCCACGTGCCCCTCTCACATCCACTCCGCACCCCCCCACTCCAAAACCATAAACCACTGCCTACCCCCTCCAGAAACCACTTTTTCAATCCAAAAGGTTGTTACGCCCTTTCAATCCATTTTCTAATAAAGCTCTCATTTCTCCAAGTGTAAAATCCCCATTTGTAAATCATTTTCCTATTAAAATTGTTCTGTTATATAGTAATAACCCCCCTCCGCGCCATTTAATGGGTAAGTCATAATTTCCACATAAATCACCACCTTATAAAATTACTTGTGTTTTATTGCAAGTTATCGGATCTTGTATTTCATCGCTACTCTGTCAGGTCATAAATAATTTACTGCTACAAGTTACAAAGATAAATGATTGCTAAAGAAACTAGTGAAACCCAGAGATTATTCCAGCCATCAGTCAACCAGGAAATCATTCATCTTCGGGTAATTTCAGTCATTTCCCAATTATTTCCTTTCATTCATGACTTCCAAAAAGAAATCAAAAACCTTAGAGAACCCTATTCTTCCTCCCACTATCGATCTACACCATCAACCATTAGTTGACCAACTATATAAGGTTTCTGAAACCATTTGTGAATTAGATCTTTTGTTAGATTTTAGACTTCTGTGGGAGTTTTTTGATTCATGATCCGGATTAACCACAGTTCTCAGTTCATTCTGCCAACGTTTCAAACCCCAAAGGGGGTCCATCATCAGGACAAATTTGAAAGAATAAGAATGAGAGATTATTGAGAGAGAAGAGAATGCGACCTGGAAATAAATACAAGAAATTGCAGGTCCGCAGTTCTCCTCTCAACTTTTGTCCTCAGGATTTCGAGAAGACAGATCTCCTTCCATATTTCCCCTTCGTACAGGGAAGTAATGTTAGATTTTAGACTTCTGTGGGAGTTTTTTGATTCATGATCCGGATTAACCACAGTTCTCAGTTCATTCTGCCAACGTTTCAAACCCCAAAGGGGGTCCATCATCAGGACAAATTTGAAAGAATAAGAATGAGAGATTATTGAGAGAGAAGAGAATGCGACCTGGAAATAAATACAAGAAATTGCAGGTCCGCAGTTCTCCTCTCAATTTTTGTCCTCAGGATTTCAAGAAGACAGATCTCCTTCCATGTTTCCCCTCCATACAGGGAAGTAATGTTAGATTTTAGACTTCTGTGGGAGTTTTTTGATTCATGATCCGGATTAACCACAGTTCTCAGTTCATTCTGCCAACGTTTCAAACCCCAAAGGGGGTCCATCATCAAGACAAATTTGAAAGAATAAGAATGAGAGATTATTGAGAGAGAAGAGAATGCGACCTGGAAATAAATACAAGAAATTGCAGGTCCGCAGTTCTCCTCTCAATTTTTGTCCTCAGGATTTCGAGAAGATAGATCTCCTTCCATGTTTCCCCTCTGTACAGGGAAGTAATGTTAGATTTTAGACTCTTGTGGGAGTTTTTTGATTCATGATCCGGATTAACCACAGTTCTCAGTTCATTTTGCCAAAGGGGTTCCATCATCAGGACAAATTTGAAAGAAGGACTAATGGTTACAGATGGACCCCCTTTGGGGTTTGAAACGTTGGCAGAATGAACTAAGAACTGTGGTCAATCCGGATACATTACTTCCCTGTACGGAGGGGAAACATGGAAGGAGATCTGTCTTCTCGAAATCCTGAGGACAAAAATTGAGAGGAGAACTGCGGACCTGCAATATTTATGAGTTTAGGGTTCTTGTATTTATTTCCAGGTCGCATTCTCTTCTCTCTCAATTATCTCTCATTCTTTTTCTTTCAAATTTGTCCTGATGATGGACCCCCTTTGGGGTTTGAAACGTTGGCAGAATGAACTGAGAACTGTGGTTAATCCGGATCATGAATCAAAAAACTCCCACAGAAGTCTAAAATCTAACATTACTTCCCTGTACAGAGGGGAAACATGGAAGGAGATCTGTCTTCTCGAAATCCCGAGGACAAAAATTGAGAGGAGAACTGCGGACCTGCAATTTCTTGTATTTATTTCCAGGTCGCATTCTCTTCTCTCTCAATAATCTCTCATTCTTATTCTTTCAAATTTGTCCTGATGATGGACCCCCTTTGGGGTTTGAAACGTTGGCAGAATGAACTGAGAACTGTGGTTAATCCGGATCATGAATCAAAAAACTCCCACAGAAGTCTAAAATCTAACATTACTTCCCTGTACGGAGGGGAAACATGGAAGGAGATCTGTCTTCTTGAAATCCTGAGGACAAAAATTGAGAGGAGAACTGCGGACCTGCAATTTCTTGTATTTATTTCCAGGTCGCATTCTCTTCTCTCTCAATAATCTCTCATTCTTATTCTTTCAAATTTGTCCTGATGATGGACCCCCTTTGGGGTTTGAAACGTTGGCAGAATGAACTGAGAACTGTGGTTAATTAGATCTTTATGAAAATCGTAATTGGTTAAAACAAAAGTTTTTAGACATAAGTGATGAATTAAACATTTGGGACTCCTCTTTACCTCAGTTCATCATGCCACAATTCCATTATTTCCCAGATTTTGTCTCATGGTGTCATATTAGGTATGTTCCCAGTGAAATATTAGTATTTTCCAAGAATAATGAAGTTCTATTTACCATTACTACTAAATCAATTAATAATATGTTACAGATTAAAAACCCTGAGCCTTTGCATCCGTTTTCTCTAGAATCCCTCATGGATATTTATAAAAATCTTGACTTTCCTCAAAGAGCCAAGATTTTTGAAACTTTTCTACCAGAAACGTATTCAATTACCTAAGACCAATCCACCATATGAAGCATCTATTTTTCCAAAAATGAGCCAGCATATGATATCCATTGTTTCGTGCCTATTAGGTTATTATTCTGATCAGTGGGTCGATGAGGTTCTCATAGGTTTCCTGTCAATTTTCTCAATCGATGAAAATCCATCTCTAATTTTCAATTTCAGTGAATTCTTTGTAGAATCAATTCATGATCAGTTCATGAAGGTTTCTACATAAGGAGTGTTCAAATATGCCCTAGTTTTAGTAATTTGTTCATGTTTTATCAGTTGGAGAGGTTTTCCTTTCCCCTACAAAAAATGGACATTCAGGGAAATCCACAATCAGTAATCCATTCGTCTCCCTTGGTTAGGGAGAACACCACTGAATTCACATTCAATGAATTTGTAGATCAATTTCTGTATGTTGTTTCTTGTTTACTAAATAGTGATGCAAAACCAATGATTGGGCTAGAGATCAGAAAAATTGTACATCTCAGTGAACAAACTATAACAGGAGATTGGTATTTATACCAAAATTAAACAAAGATTAGGATTTATGGATGTGAATTACCTCCATATAGATTACCTAAGTTTTTTCCTATACTAATTTTTGCACTGGAACACATCAGGTAGGTGATCAACATGGATCAACTTCATTTTCTAACAGCAAAGAAGAAGGCTCAATTTAAGATCAAGATTCAAGTAGGACCTTTTGTTTGTAGTGCTATATCAATAGGGAAGGAAGTAGAAACACTTTTAAAGCATATGAATTTCAAATTAAGCTTCACTTGGCCATATGATCCCCTATGAGTGATTTCAAAGTTAAGAGTAGAGAAAAAAGCTACCCCATATGCTCACACTCCTAAGTTCGAGATAGAGAGTATATGAACTAGCATGAATGGAAAGATAATACACTTCATGAGGCAAAAGAGAAGGTTATATCATCTACAACATCATAGAGTCTTATACCAGAAGAAAATTAGGAAAAAATGCCAAGGGATAGTGCTTCCCCTATGGTAACAGGAATTTCAACTAAAGAGTTCAAAATATACAATAAAATGTAGAAGACAACCAATACAAGTGAGACACAATAAGAAAATATTTCACGGCAGCACCCAATTGTCATAATTGACTCATTTGCTCCATTATATCCTATGATAGAAGGGATGATGGTAGGATCTCTTATGTCTTCAGCTAGTGCAGATGTTTTTTCAGTCTACAGGGAAATCAAGCAGCAAAACGAGGCTTTGAAAGCTTCCACTTATTTGCAGTTTTGAAAGAAAACCTCAACTTCACACACAGGTTACTTTCTGCCTTCGAAACTGAGAAGGGAAAGATGCAAATAGATTTCTTGGAACCTGTTGTGGCCAGCAAAAACCTCCCTTCTTATTTAGTGTTATTAATAATACTAAATAAGTGGGGACCCTTAGTCAAAAAATTAAAAAAAATCAATTAGTGCTTGAATTTTCTTTTTCAATAAAACTTACTTTCATAAACTTAGGAGAATATCCTTGAAAAATCTAAAAAGCTTAATTTTTATGATAAGGTAGGATAAAATCACTCCTTAAGAAATATCGCATTGCAAAAAGGATAATGATACCTCCTTACAAACACAATTCTAAAGTTGCGAGATCATGATGCGAAACTTCATCGCATTTCATGCATCAAATATCACTTACGCTGAAAAACCTCAAACTACCGATATGCGATGGTGCATATCACAAATCGCATTTTGCGGAAAACACCTTAATGGATGATTTTCATATGCTACGCTCCAACGATATTGCGATATTGCAATGTTGCGATGTTGTGATAAAGCGATAAAGTGATAAAGCAATGTTGCAATGTTGCGATATTGTGATATTGCAATAAAGCGATAAAGCGATAGAGCGATATTGTGATGTTGCGATCTGTGATATTGCCAAGAAAATTGCAAAATCGCTTCATCGCAAATATTTCGAGCTCGTTGTTCAAAAAATTATTTCCATAAACCGAGACCCGATTATGCACTTTAATGCTAATTAATGAGTTAGTTGCCAATCATTAATGAAATAGGGTTTCGTGCTTATCGAAGAGCCATTTCACGTAAGGTGGTATATTTTATATGTCTTCATCATTTAAAGCATTCCCACCACCTTTTCCTTATCATGATTCTCACCTTATTTGTAAACCGTAGGAACAAAGAATAGAGAATTATACAAAGCAATATTTTAGAAACTATGGGAAAGAAAGGCAAAGCTCCGAGTTCCGAAGATCAAGAAATGACGCCCTTGTATACAGACACTGCCTATAACAAAGATGCTAGTATTACTACTTGGGAAGGCATGTATAGTTTACTTGAGGAAGAGAATCCCAAAATAATGGAGGTTACAGCTACTGCAGGCTCACATGGGTCTTCTGAGGCGTCTATTACAGAGCTAGCTTGCTCATTCTTACACTGACTAGCGGCAAGGCCCAAAATTCTTCCATACACAGACATGGTTAAATGGGTACTGGACAGCGCCGACATAAAAAATAGACAATTTAAGACTCAGGGTCAAGGACTCATTGGCTCATTCACTCCACAAGATTTGAAGCTCATGTATCATTTACCAGAGCCACAGGCGAGTTATAACAGACAATTCATAGAGAAGTTTGCTAAAGAAAATGAAAGCCTGGCAGAATGTACCAAAGACTGTTCAAGGAGGGATGAACCACTGAAAAGGGATAAACATGGTATGAATAGTACTAGTTCTCTCACCTCCTCGTATTGCTTTGCTGCTGCTATGCTTTGTAGACTTTTTGGGAAGCCAGACATTAACAAATTTTCATTTGAATGGCTACCATTATTGGATTCCACCATTAATGCTACTATTATGGATTGGGCTAAAATATTGTTTGAAAACTTAGCCACAGCCATTGTAAGTTACCGGTCTAAAAGAATTGTTTCTCAAAGAATTTACCCCCCTTTCTACTTATCTGCATATGTGATGGATGCAATCTGTTATGTTTCCAAGTTTCCTTTAATGGGTTGGAAATGGATGACTCAAGACCCCTTACACATTCATATTTATCACAAAGAATTGTGGGATTCTAAGTTCACTCCGTATTTCTACAAGATTTGTCATGGAATCATGCTGCCCCTATACAAAATATTGTATGATAAAGATGCTCCAAGATTTTCTCCTGAAGCAGAGGTAGATATACTCCCTGTCACGAGTTGGTTCAGAGAAGAACTGTTTACATATGTCAGGGTATTCGGAAGTCTCGCTTCCCCTCATGTCTTACCTTTGTATGCTCCTGATAAACTCATGGCATGAGAAATTGCTTATGAAACCTGTGGAGAAGGAGGCTTGACTAAAGAGTTGAAAGACAAAAAGAAGGCTATTTGGCCACAATTTCCTGTGGCCTGTGGGGCCTTTTCACTATTTGATGTAGGCCATGCATTCAAAGAAGTAAACAACATAACATGTCTACGATTATTCAAATTTCCAGGAAGACCGTTCGACCCTTATGATATTGCTAAGAATTTCACTACCGCAGTCAAAATAAAGGTGTTTTCTAAAGAAGATAATCTTTTTGATGACATGTTCCAACTGAAAAGTACGCTTGAAGAAGTTCTGCATTCAGCCCAAGTGCGATTCCCTCTAGCATAATTTCAAGAGTTCAAGATATACAGGGAAAGGAGGTTAACTAATATCCCTTTCGAAGAACTGCGCTTGGAACCCGTAAGGGAACCAACTCTGAATATCAGTCTCAGTGGAAGTTCAGGCACAAATAGATCTAAATCTAAATCTGGGAAAGAAACATCAAAACATTCTAAGAGATCCAAAAGTGGCCATGATAAAAGTGAAGGGTCAATAAGGGATACTACCCAGTCAAAAGAGCTCCCACAACAATAGGCTTTGATCTCTCCACAACTAGATCCTTCCCCTCTCAGCGTCCAACCACCATCAATCAGAACCGAGCTAGATAAAGAATGGGAGTCATTCAATGATTTAATCAATATTGAAGGACAAAGCACAAAGAAACCTGTGAGTAATATACAGGCAACAAAAGATATAGTCATAGGAACAATTAGCAGTGTCTCAGAAATGGAACATATTCCCATTACCTCATCCTCTGAACTTATGCTCAAAATAGAGGAGATTCCTCCTCTTCATGTATTTTATAGTCCAAAACACAAGGCAGTAGTGAGAAGACAAAGAAAGAAAAGAAAATTGGAAAACATGCTCTCTTATGATGCAGAGCAATTAGACATCCTATGGCAAGATCCTAGCACCGATCCCACTGAAAATCTCACCAAATTATCTTAGATCGCAGGAGCATATGCCTCTGCGACCATTGATAAAGCATCTGAGGTACAACAACTACTGAAAGAGAAGGAATATCAAATACAGGTTTTGCAGCAACAGCTGCAACAAGGCAATGCCAACAACGAAGCACAGAAACAGCTTGAAATATTACAGTAGGAATTCCAACAAATACAGATAGGCTACCAGAACAGTTTGGCTGAAAGAGAAAAACAGTTACAGGATATGCAATAAATGCACAAGGATGATCCTAAGCTTACAGAATTCATTACAGAATCCATTTCCTTAAATGATCAAATACTGCAGCAACAGGAAGGAAAGTGCCAAAGAATATCATAGTGGAACTCTTATTGCGAAATAAGCGATAGAATCACTAATCAAGTCATGGACTTATGACATGATTATGATTTAATTGATAAAAGAGTTATTAAATATTTGGCTTGGCAAGAAACAAAGGAGGGGAAAAGAGCAGGTGCACCAATAATCAATGACAATCACAAAGAAATTCTCTTTAACAAATGGGATGCACAAATCAGGAAAGTAGAGCAAGCGGCAGAAGAAGCAGCGACAGCAGCAAACAATGTTATTGACTACATAAATGTAAATTTGTAGAGGAAAAATCTGATCTCAGAAACCACTCCAGGGTATCTACCAAAAGCACAGCAACTGCAGACAGGCTGGAGACAGAAAGCTCAAGAAAAGGCAAAATCGATCAAAAGATTAACTAAGTTGAATTGGGATTCTTACTGGGCACATTTGGTAAAACCACACAGCCAGTGCATGACTCTCAAATGTATCATCAATTCTACCGAGAAGATGGCGCTAGCTCTTGCCGATGTCGTTTTTGCAAGACAGTTAAAGTCAGAAGTTGGTTAGCCGACTCTTCTCAAACAAATGCTGAACGCTTGCGATTTCAAGGAACAGATACAGAAATAGTTAGTTCTTAGTTTTAGTTTTGGATTCAATGTTAGTATTAATTTTGCTTTATTTTTGGCTGAAATGAGGACGGTCATTTAAACCATATCCTATATTTTTGTAATAAGTTATTTTTAGATTTAGTTAGTAGTATTTAAACCCTTCTCGTGCATTTAAAGAAGGGTCCTGAAATTTTTCAAAAACTTGTCCTCAGAATATGCTTTTTTGCACCCTCTGAAGAGGTTTTGATGAATGAATGGAACATGATTGATTGATAGCTGCATTTAGTATCTACTACTGATGTTGCACTTCTGTACTCTTAGTGGATGTTGGATTAAGAAGAGATAAATCATTATCGCTTGAATCTCATGAGTAGAACTAGTTATAAATGGTACTTCTATCTCTTAACTCTTTTTGCCTTTGTGTTAAAGTGATATTTATGTTCAGTTGTTTATATATTGATGTGTGAATGCTTGAGTTATCATTTGGCACTTCTGTACGGTGATAGCTATTTATTTATGCTTAATATATGAGTAGCTTATTATGCGATATGTTTTTCAAAACTGTTTCGTCTAACTTTTTATACGAAGTGGTTTATCTCTATTGAATTCTCTTCTTATAACAATTGAATGATCTTTATTACCAATTGTTATTTGAAATCATTTTAGATTGCACAATGGAAATATTACACCCCAGGTTAGTGTAGAATTAGATATTTCTGTTTATTAGAATACAATTGCATGTTATTAAATTAGAGTTAAAGTAAAAGCATTTCACTTAGGAACTTTTAGAAAGGAAATATCAAATCTCAACACACACACACATAAATTGGGAAACTGGTCCCATATCCCCAGTCGGACCCACTATACCAAATAGAAAAGGAGTTGTTAACCAAGGTCCGGACCGGGTGGGTATCCCCCTTGTTGTAGACCTGATTTTCGGGGCTTCAACAGAACCCAAGATTACTCATCCTAAAAGTGCAGATGATTACACCGAATCAATATTTTATTTTGATACAAAATTGATTCATCCTATTGACCAGATTGATATGCATTAACTATATGGTAAAATGATATATTATTCTCTTACTAGTTCAACTGTGGCAGTATCAAAGCTACAAGCATCACTAGAAAACATTTAGTCTCAGTTGAAGATAGAGAAAATATCTTCCCTATGTTGTAGTTTTTTCTTCTCAAATATGTACGAAAAGAACCCACTTAAGATTATGGATGACAAACAAAATCGTTGCTAAACATTGTAGATTTACAGCAACTGATAGAAACAAAACTTACCAAAATTTTGATCTATGCCACAATCATAGTTAAACAACAAAAGGAAATAGCAATAACTCCAATGGAAACCAGATATACAAAGAATAGATTTATTATAACACATGTGAAGGGAACAAATAGATGTTACCAGTCCCCCTATATGGGATGGGTTTTTGGCTATCCTCAAACATCTTTAGCTTGTGTAGAGTCTCTCTCCTCTATAATGTGTATACCAAGCAAAATATGGTGTGTGACAATGAAAATAATCAGAGTTACAACAGTGAGTGCAACAATGAAAGTAATCAAAAGTGAATAATGAATGGAAAACCCTTCTATTTATAACAAAATATTGAGTTATCCTCGAATACTGAGCAATAATAAAATATTATTAACCCCATTCTTGGAATCATCACTTGGAATATTTTATTATATTTGGTTAGGAGGGAAAAATTATTTAAACTTTTATTTAGAAATAATAAATAAATAAATGATTTATTTATCATCTCAAGGAACTAGTTAAGGATTAATAAATAAATAAGGATTTATTTAATTATTCCTAAGGGATTTAGTAAAATTTGACAAAGAATAACAATTAATTAGTAACTAATTAATTATTCTTAGAGAAAAATAAGATAATTAATGATCTATCTATTTATTTTTCATGATTGGGTCAAATATGACAAGAGATAATAATTGAACAATGGTTTAATTAATTATTCCTAGAAGAAAATCAAATAAATAGTGATTTATTTAATTATTCTTCATGGGGTTTAACTATAAATTACTTAATAAATGTGGTTTATTAAGTAATTTCTCATGGTGGAAGCAATTTTATTATGGTAAAATTGGCTTTACATGGTGTACTTCAATCCATCTAGTAAATTAGGCTAGAAGATGAATTTTTTGGTGATAACACCCTAGCTAAATATACAAGGATTAAATCTTTAGAAGATTTAGTAGTAAAGTTGGGATATGATCCTACCAATATCAATGCAGCAGAAGAAGTAATCAGAAACAAGAATGCAGACATAGCAGCTTTAAGAAAACAACTAGAGATCCCTTTTATAGAAGATCCACAGACCAAAAAGATAGGCTAGCTAGAACGAGAGAAAGAAAATATGTTTAAAATCATAATTCAACAAAATTTACATATAGAAAAGATGGAGACTGAGATTGAAAATATTTTGAAGGAAAAAGAAAAGTAGGGGACCCAAGAACAAATCGTTTCTCTTTCAGCAGTTCCAGTGACAACTATACCAATTTCAGCATCTACATCAACAACCATTTCAACAATGGATACTCAATCAACTAATCTAGCAGTAGATATTGCAAAAGCAATGGAAGATTTATCAATTGAGGGGCGAGAAATTGAGAACTAAAAACTCAACGTAGTAGTTTACAAGAGAAAAAATTGAAGATTGATAATGTATATCTTGTTGAGTTACAAAAGACACATAGGCTCACACAAAGGATTGATTTCTTAGAAAACCAATCTGTCATGGATGACACCATCTCATAGGCTAAAGAGAGCATCTGGATAGAAATAAATGAAGCCATTACTGAGATATGGCCTTTGATTGAGATCATATTTGAACAAGATGAATTAGTGTAGAAAGACAAAGGAGTAGTAGTGAATGTAAAGAAGGAATTGAGTTTAAAACCTGGAAAAGAAAATACATTGATAATAGTTTTGAATTCCAAAACCAGAGATGAGTTGGAAGAATTTAACATAGAGGACAAGACAAAGACTATATTGGAAGTGATAAAGAGTACCACTAAGAAAAAATTGATGCATCAATTGGAAAACAAGTGCCATAACCTCGAATCTAGTATCCAAAGGTTTCACAAAAAATTCTCTGTATGACATCAGAACGAGCTGCCTGGATTATAGGGAATGAGAAACACATTGATTGATCTAGAACAATATCAAAGAAAATTATATTCAATTACCACAGATAAATCTAGATTTTCTAAGATTAAAGGTACCATAATAGGTAAAGCTTTTATGGAAGGACTCAAGTATGATTTACTCATCAAGCATGAAATAAATCATCTATTTTTGGTTAAACCAACTTTCCAAAAACATACTCATGCAGATGAAACATTCAGAAAATTAGTTAAATGGACAATTCTAGATGAAGAAATGCGGGAAGAGTTATGTAAGTTATTGAAGTAAATGATTCATGGGTCATCAGAAATTATCAACAACAAAGTAGCAGGTTAATAAGTTCACATCAGCACCAAAATCCTTGAAAATAACGACATATACAAGAAACAATTTTATTTCTCTATCTTTTTGTGCTATTACTGTAAAAACAATTTTTAGATATTTTGGAAACAATTTTTACATATTTTTGAACAAATTTGTATAAATACTTTCAAAATCGAATTATGAAGGGTTGAACCCTTGGGATAAGTTTTTCTTGAGCATAATTGCATGTATCTGAATTTTTTTGATATCAATAAAAGGATTCTAGATTTGCTTCAAACAACTTGTCATCTTTGTGAGTTCTTCTTAAGTTATTCATTACATATTGTTGTTTTTGCATGAATTTATTTTTATGAAGAAATCTCGGTAAGAGAGAATTGAGTTTCAGCCCATCTTAAATCCCTGTGAAGTTATAATATATTATAGAGATTAGTTTATTTGATTGTTTGCCCAAATTAAACTCCTATACATTAATTAATTGTCACTTCTTCCTAAACTTAAATACATTTGGTTGGGAAGTGAACATGGTTTACTAGCATCTTTATTTATGATAACTTTGAAATATTTTGTTTGAATGTTCAAGTTCATAACTTCTTATAATTATTCATTCCAAATCTCTTGAAATCTAAATTATTGTCTATGTAAGTTTTAACCTCGTACAGAAATTACCTGTGTACGAATTCTACAAACAGAAAATCAAAATGGATAGAGCATAAAACATAAAACATATATACACAGATATTTTCCCATGGATCCCAAAACCGAGACTATTAGATTACTTTTTCATTATATTCCTTTCAATGTTACAATACATATATATACATGTAGAACCATCCATAAACCCCAATCCATTAACCCTGGATTAGAACATAACAATAGTTCCCTTGACCGGATCTACAAAATACCATGGACAGAAAACCATCATGCCTAGAACCATGTGCGAAATCCATGCACAAAACCATAGGTAGGTCTGGCCACCTAATATAGGGCCCAAAAGAATCTTCCCAGGGCGTTTCCCCCGGCCCCGTGTAGGTGGGCTACCACTCCCCATATACCACCCAACAGGGAGGGAAGCCTCCCCCCTTGTTACGCCACACAATGTACATGGCATGCCATGTAGGGTAGTCATGGAAAGAATATAACACACACCCAAAATTCTCCCACTTGTTGTTTTATTTCCTCAGGGGGCCATAAGAGAGCTTAGTCATTGATCCAACCCTGCAACACTCTTTTCTTCTCTACAACAAGAGAACTTCTCAGTGCTAATAGAATTTGTCAATGCATCTGTTGTATTCTTCAAAGTGTCATCCTTTACCAACAACACGTTTTTGTTTGCAACCATATCCCTCACAAAGTGATATTGAACATCAACGTGCTTTGTCATTGAATGATAAGCAGGGTTCTTTGTCGAGAAAATTGCACTTTGGCTATCACAGTCTATCTTTATAGCTTGTTCTACTAACCCCATTGTTGAACACAATATCTACAACCAAACTACTTCCTTGCTTGCATGAGTGGCTGCCATGTATTTTGCCTCTGTAGTTGAAAGGGCCACTACAGTCTGTCTCTCACTCATCCAACTGACTACACCTCCAAATAGGTTAAACACATACCCACTTATAGATCTTCTCTGATCAAGATATCGAGCCCAGTCTGCATCAAAAAAACCATGGATGTCCAAAACTCAGTCCAATCTTGGTCTTCCTTGGTAGCACAAACCATAATCATTATTGCCATGTAAAAACCTGAAAACCCGCTTCATTGTTGTCCAATGCTCCTTCCCTAGTTTTGAAATAAACCTGCTCAATACTCCCACTGCATGTGTAATGTATGGTCTAGTATAGACCATTGCATACATCAGGCTACCGACTGCACTTTCTTATGGAACACGAGACAAGTTCTCTTCTTCTTCTTTTGTCTTAGGACAATGTTCAAGAGATAAATTTACACCTACAGGAATAGGAACCTTCACCGGTTTACTATCCTACATATTTGTTTTAGACATTTTTGTGCCTTACAACTATAAGCATGAAATGTCCATAATTCAAGGGATCCAAAGTCCCTAAAGATGTTGTTACTGCTCCTAAAGGAACAAGGTCAACCAATGACAGCTTCTCCCAGAAGTTCTCCACCAAAAACCACTCAGAAACAATCAATTCAGGATCAATTCAGAGGCTCCACTAGCTGCCTGTGTTGAAATGCAGAGTCTACACTGTCTAGGTGCACTGCAACGGAGGTGGAAGCACTACCAGGGTGCGCTGAGCGGGAAATGACAAATGGCAAGCTCATTCAACGAGGTGGAAAGACCCTGGAAGCTTCCAGAATCTTCTCTAATGACACTTGCCTCAATGAATTCGACTAGGGATGAGTAAGAGGTTCTCAACCTCCAAGTGGAAGCAAGAACTGATAGAGAGAAGCCACAAGTCAAAACGTAAGCTGACTCATCCTCTCTGCTTACATCTATATATGGATCTCTCACCCAGAGGTTCAGGAGGCTGGAATTTTGTATTTTGCAGAGAATTGCTATTGGTTTGAGATTGAGATTAGCATATTGGGTGATTTATGCTTTGTTGGAGGAGAGGAAGGGATTCCTTTGCTGGGAGGTAGATGCTGGATCAGAACTCACTTGGTTGTATCTCCTCTTGGACTTTATTATCATATCAATAAACTATTTGAGTTTCTCCTACATGTTGTATACCAATGATGTTTTGTTATGCTTACATGTTTAGCTTAATCTGATCTTGAGCTTTTTATGAATGTATACCTGTATCTTTGTGTAGTTTCTCTCTCTCTTTTGATCTTGCAGGAATTCGGTGAAGCTGGGCCAGTGAAGGAGCAAGAAGCTGGGAGCTACTGAAGAGAGGAGTGATTTGGATCGACAAACTAGCGGAAGACACAGGTTAGTTAGATCCTTCTTCCTCATTTACATTTCATAAAGAAGAATACTCAATTAGTTTACTTCGTTTGTTGCTAAGGCACTATCACCTCTTAGAGTGGGATAGGGGCATTCCGAATTGGATACTTTTCCCAACAACAATATTAAACCTCTTCAATATTGTCTCGACATACTTCCTCTCGTTTAACCAGAGATTCCTATTTTGCCGATCTCATTTAATTTCCATGCCCAAAATATAGTTTGCAGCACCAAGATATTTCATGTCGAATTTGGAGGACAATTGGGTCTTCAATTCCTAGACAATTTCTTTGTTATTTCTAATCAACAACATATCATCCACATACAAGACCAAATAAATACCATGGTCATGAATTGATTTAAAATACACACAGTGATCTTCTTTTCTTTTGGTGAAGCCAAGTCCTCGTATATATGTATCAAATTTCTGATACGACATCCTTGGTGACTTTTTTAACCCATACTAAGACTTTTTTAACACCCATACTAGTTCTTTCTTACATTTCACTGTAAAGTCTTCAAGTTGCTTCATGTAGATCTCTTCTTCTAGATCCCCGTAAAGAAATTTTGTCTTCACATCCATATTTTCTACCTCAAAATCAAAATCATCAACAACATATAAAAGTAACCTAATAGAAGCTACCTTGGCAACAAGAGAAAAAATATCACCAAAATCAATTCCCGACACCTGGGAATAACCTTTTTCTACCAACCAAGATTTGTATCTCTCTACCTTACCTTATGTATTCATATTCTTCTTAAACACCCATTTGCTACCAATGGGTTTCCTTCCAGCCATAAACTCCACAAGATCTCAAGCCTCATTTTTGTGCAAAGATGCCATTTCATCAACCATGACCTCTTTCCAGAGTTTTCCTTCCTATGAATCTACTGTTTCTCTGACAGTTCTAGGATCATCATCAATAATAGATAAAGACAAATTCCTCTTCTGCTATAGAGTATGATTCCTCCTCCTTTACCTCAAACTCTATCTTCTTAGGGTCCTTTGGTAGGACTTCATGTTTAATAAAATCTTTCACCTCTTTAAACACCACATCGCAGTTGTACACAACCTTCCTTGTTTCTGGGTTCCAAATCTTATAACCTTTTAAACCATCCTTATACCCAATAAAGATGCACCTTTTAGATTTACTATCCAACTTGGTTATTTTCTCCTTTGGCACATGTACATATGCATCACATCCAAATAACCTTAGATGTGAAAGAGAAGGTTTCTTACCAATCCATACTTCTTATGGAGTCTTATCCTGCAATGCCGATGAAGGTGATATGTTGACCAGGTAACATGCATTCTCCACCACCTCTGCCTAAAATTCCATCCTAACCCGACACCACTGAGCATGCTTCTTGCCTTTTCCATCAACGTCCTATTCATTCTTTTTGTAACTCCATTTTACTGAGGCATGTATGGAGTAGTCTTATGCCGTGCTATACCACACTTCTTACAAAACTCTTTAAATTCCTTCTTGCAAAATTACCGACCATTATCTTTCTTTGTGGAGTAGGTAACTCTCCTCTGCGGAAAGAGGTGATCCCTCTAGCCCAAGAGTGGGTCTAGCCGCAAATAGAACAACCTAATGAAAAATTCCTTAGACTAGAATTGGATAAGAGGGCCTACCTCTTAGAATGCTAATCGACTTGATGGTGATCTCGCTCCTTTGCTCCAACTTCCTTTGAGTTCTTTCCATTCAAACACCTGAAACAAACACACAAGAGACAACAACAAATGTGATAAAATACAATCACATTCAATCTACTTAAAAAGTCAAGGAATATTAAGCCATCAAATGTAATATGGCACTCATTTTAGGAAATAAACCATCAGTTGTATTCATATAAAGCTCAGAAGGAAAAACAACCAAAGCCTTGACATTGCAGGTCTCCTCCGATGTATCTGGGCTCAAACACCATTGCTAGCATCTCATGGTTAGCATCAACAACGAAAGTTTAAGGCTTCTTCCCTTTAGTTCCAAACCAAACCAAACACACTATTCTCCCTTCACAAACATAAAGTAGAAGGCTAAAATTATAAATATCTAGCTGGTTATTCAAGCTCCAAAAAAAACTAGTTCAACTTGGAAAAGGAGGAGTTTATATATCTTTGATGGAGGGGAGATGGTTCCTCTTATGATGGGAGAGGGTGTATCTCTTTGGTTTGTTCCATCTTAATATGGGAAAGGAGCCCAAACAGACTCCCTTGGCTCTATCCAACCCAACCATTTACTAGACTTCCATTCGTGAAGACTCTAAACCTGGAAGCTTCGACTCCATTTTTTAAAAATTTCCAAAAGAGGGTCGACACGAGTGGTGAAGGGCTCACTTGTGCCACTTGGAACCAGACCTAGTTTCAAACTTTGCAATCAGCACAGGGAAGGAACCGAGCACTAGCACCAATCTTGAAAACTGGGATTGAAGGAAGATTCTTGGGAAATGATGCAAGAGAGGAATGTTCTGCACATAAATAGGGATGTAAAGGCATGCTCTTCATGATGGGAAAGCATATAGAGTTCACTGTAGAGGTCCCCCAGGATCGAGGAACAGGGAGTGTCGGGACAGTGACAAAATGTTATGTAAGAGATGCCTCCTAAAGCATGAAGGCCAAACTAGAGTGAGGGGTGAAATGATTTACAAGTAGATGCGTGGAACTGGAGACAGTTGTTAGAAAACCTACAAGAAAGCATAGATACATATACATCACTGAAAAATCTTATAAATGATACGTGAATCGTGGTATGGATGCAACCATATAGAGAAAGATCATGTAAATGGATCCAAGGTATGGGCGAAACCATGCAGTAAGGAGGATCATATCAAACCCAAGGTATGGTCATAGCCATCCAATAATGAGAAGGATCACATATAACAACTCATGGAATGGTCACAACCATCCATCTGAAAGAGACATTATATCTGCATGATCATGTCACATTGCCTTGCAACTTGGAATTTAGTAATATTAGCCCAGGGTCTTGCACTCCAATATGACCCGATCAAAGTACAAATTCTAACATGTGAATAGATGTGTCAAAGTTGAACATGATAGAAATTTGCTTGATTACCGGTCAACGATGTGAACCATTAAAAAGTGCGAGAGAAACCACCAATAATGACAATGGCTCTCAAGGTACTAGCAGCACAATCCACAGAATATGAATAAGGAACTGAAGTCGAACACCCGTGAAATCACTTGATCGAAAGCCAAGGATGTGAACTTGTCGTCGAGTGCGAAGAACTTTCCATTAGGGCATGCAAGCTCTAAGGTACTGGAAAGGAGTATCTCATCCAACTTCTTGGATAATGTACTAAAGTCGATAGGAAGTGACATTGTCAAAGGAGGGCCATGATGTATCTGACATCATCGATGCGAGACAAAGGGATGTAATGATTATGGATGATATAGAGAATCATGAATGAGTGTAATTGCAGAAGGATAACTCTTGAACAAATCGGCGACACGACTCTGGAGTTTGGAAGCTTTTGGATCCATAGGATTGGAGGTCATGTTGACGTGGCAAAGATCAAATGGAAATGAAAAAATGAATGGCCCAACTCAGGAAAGTCAACGATGAAGTGTGGATATCCCAACCCAACAGGAAGCAAAAAGTGTTATGTTCAAGAGTGAGCTGCCGACACAACTGAAAGAATTTCCCACTTCCCCCCACCATTTCTGGCAAGTACCCCAATTATTTTTGATCACAAGCTTGAAGGGGATAGAATGTGCTTGCACTGTAAGTCCATCCTTCGGATGAATCTAACCTAGTAAGATTAATGAGCCCTAGGAAGGAGAAGCTCATGTCTTTCATGGCGACGAATCAGATGTCATTTAATTTTTTTAATGAGTCCAACAAAGGTGTAACTCGGTATCTTTTTCATATTTAGGGAGTTTGAAAAAGACATGGAAAAGAAAAACTCCAAAAGGTCTCTTTTCATACATTTGTGTCTCTCGAGCCCGAAAAAGTAGAAAACAATACTTGAGAGAACTTCTTGACCATGTCAGTCAAGGAGTATCTTTTTTATAAATAGTTTATCCCAACTCAAAAAAAGGGGTAAATGTATACTGGGTAAACGACGTTTTGAAGCCTTTAATGAGTTCAAAACGACAAGATCTCGACAATCTTTTTGTGTTTTAAGTGTCGAAAAAGAGCTAAAAGTAGACCCTCCATTTTTATTCTCTTTAACAAGTAAAAAAGGGAAAATACTCAATGATCTTTTCATTTGAGTTTTTATGAGTCGAGAAAAGAGATTAAACATGACTCTAGTACCATCATTAGCAATCCATCACCTGTCGTTGCACAAGAAGAAAACACATTATCCATTTTCTAGGGTAAAAATAGGTGAAAAAACTACTTTTAAAACCATAAAATGTCATGAAAAGTGAATAAAAAGGGGAAAAGTAAATCATTTTTTACCATTTACCTTTTTTACCTTGTTTGGAGCAATTTTTACCCATTTGTGCCCTACAACATCAGGAGAGGATTTCGGCAGATCCAGGAGGCTGATCGACGAACCGTCAGTTGCACGTAAGAGTTGAGACCCTTAGCTTCATCTCCATACCTGTTTTTCCTATTTTTAACCATTTTCTAGATTGTTTGAAGAGATTTTGGAAAAAGAAAAGTTCCCTCGGTTGGAGCGAGATCCATGCTCAAGATTGCACCGATCGAGGGTTTATAACACAGGGACCTGTGTCGTCGATGCTACTATTTTGAAAACAATCGCGTCGGTGCAGAGAGAATAAATAATTTCATTTGTTCCCAAATTCTTTGCTGCAAATCCGAAATTTCTTGGTCTAAGACTAATGTTGACTTGAATATTTGGTGTTTGCTGGAAAAATACAATGAAAAAATGGTTGATTAGAAAGAATGTGAGCATGAGGAAATTGACGCAGAGGCATTGGTAGATCCAAACTGTCTAGAAGCTCTGAGGAACTGTGGGCTCCTCAAATTTTTCCTTACATCGGGCCTTCATGCTCAACCTAAGCTGATACAATATTTGATTAGTCTTTGGGATGTTGGACAGAAGTCTTTGTGATCCGGGACTATCCTGAAGAGGGGAACTAGTCAATCTGTATGGGTCTAGGCCCATTGGGGCAAGTGTGAACATGTTGCTTGCAGAACATTTCCCATAAGCGCTGAAATAAAAAAGCGGCAAGGTTGATGTCATGAGTGTTAACGACCTTGTTTTGAAAGTGTTGCTCTTGACCATAAATAGAGTTGCTGGGGTTTAGGCATTGCATGAGTCCAACAAGTCTAAATTCCAGTATGCCATAGATTGCACGACACCCACTATCTTCAATTGGGCAGAATCCATGAAGGTGAACATGAAGCGCCAGTTATCCAAAGCCGAGGTAGGGAACATGAAATAGTTTGGATATGGTTCTGTTCTGGTGACTTTATTTTTAGAGCGAATCCCACTATTTCACTATCAGCTGGCAGAGGCAAATCCCCCATTGCCACGAGACCCACAGATGATCCGATGGAGTGAACTGATGCCTAGAATTAATGGGGGCCAACATATGTCATACAAGCTCGCCTTATTTTCATGGCTGAGGCGTCATTTGATTGTGGTAGAGGATTGAAAATATAGTGGTACAGACTTTCGTGGTGATCCTGACATGCCACTCCCAGAGGGAGAAGATTTTGATGGAGGTAAGCAAAGAAATTTTAATTTTCTAATTTTTTTTATTGTTTTTTGAAATATATGTATTCGTGACATTTCGATTTTGTAATTGCAAATGTAGGACCAAATAAACCAGCCGGGATGTCCCCAATCGCAAGACGCGTTTATCAACAATTTAAGATCACTTCTTATCAAGAAGGAGTTGATAATGAGGAGGCGATTGCGCGGAACCTTGACAACTTGACCAGAGGCATCCCAGAGTATGCCCGAGTGGGTGACATCCCACACCAGTATCAGCAACACACACTGGGAGTGTCAGATCGGGTCTGCCATTTACTGACTCGAGTAGTACGAGCAATGATGTGCTATCGTGAGCACCATTCTTAGTAGTCCATAGTTTTAACATTTACAGTTTTGAGGCCTACGACCCACGAATGTACTAAACACATATATATTTTTTTGGTTTTTGATGTATGACACTCGGACAATATCGACATCTATATATATATATATATATATATATATATATATTATATATATATATATATATATATATATATATATATATATATATATATATATATATATATATATATATATATATATATATATATATATATATATATATATATATATATATATATATATATATATATATATATATATATGCATGCTATATTTCTTGTTTACTATGATACAATGTTTTATTTTTCACATGTTGCGTAAATGTTTGTCTAACAAATAATTAGCTAATGCATATGTTAATGTATTCATATGCCTAGGAATATGATGATATGTGATGTAATCAAAATTTCTTTCCAATAGACGAATATGAAAATACATTCTCAATATGTGAGTGTTTCTGACAGCATATTTCCCATTGAGCTGAACAACAACAAGCTGTGAATCAAGGATAACAACCATTTCCCGAATGTAAAGAGAAATGGATTATGACAAGAGCTCGATAACCGTGCTATATTCAACAATGTTATTAGTTTCTTGACCTAAAAAAATACCTTGAATATCAATCAATTCACCATTAGGAGCGTAGATAGCCCATGCCGCGGAACATAGATTCCAGGTGCTACGGAAAGCACCATCAGCGAAACTGATGTAAGGAGTCATAGACATATGCAAAGCAGGTGAAGACATAATAAGCAGGAAAACTGCTTGAAAAAACACACCAAACCAGACTTGCAGAAAAATGAATAACACACTTATGTACAAAATTAGCCAGGCGAAATGATTCAGGGATACTACTTTTTGACGGAGTCCATTGCGAAATAATATAATCAATCAACATCAAGGAAAACTGGAGTTTTACCATTGAAATGACGTGTACGCATCGACTCGGCCAAATAATAGAGTAAAGCTCATAAAAGGTTGTGCCCCCGTGCCCCCCAGGCGAGTGAGGGTTACAATTTGTAAGATGAAAAACCCATTGCGATAAAGGGTCAATGGTAGAAGCTCGAGGAGATGAGGCAAACCTAAACTCATGATGAGAAAAAGGTGCCCAAGTTGAAAGATATTGATAATGTCAGGATAAAATGAAAGGTCAATAGGCAGCGTTGGGGTAATATTACCCATGTTCCCTTCTAACCAAACTTCATGGGAAATGATAGGCATCTGAAGTGGTTGGGTTGGGAAACGAGAAGAGAACTTCTTAAGAAATGTAGACATGACTGCCAATCCAGGCAAGAACGAGGAACAATTAGGAGTATCATTCCATGGTGCTTCCTCCAAAGACATAATTTCCATGATACTTTCGTCAGAAGGAAAAGTGTTGGTTAAGTGATCAGGAGAATTTGAAGAACCAAGCCATGGGGATTGAGAATACGTGTCAAGCGACATAATCGAAACAGTATGATTGGTGGGTACCAAAGCAGAAGCCGAAACCATCACCACATAATTGATCTCGGTAGGGATTAATGGCATGACATCACCCCATGTATCAACAAGATTAGGAGAGGGAATGACTCAAGGATCAGACTTAACCGAGATCATGTTGACTGAGGAAACATGCAGAGGTGGGAGAGAAAAAACTACCCATTAAGTGCAGGATATTTAAAAATTCCAGCCCCCTCACTCTCATAGGGAGCACCGATATGCTTCACATAAGGAAAATTTCCATCCGAGGAAGAAGAAGAAAAGAAAGGCAATTGGTAGACTGTGACAATTTTTCCTTAATGTGGAAAATGGAGCATGTGGAATAGAGAAGAGGCCACAACATGCATAGCATGGGTCCAACTCTGTCCGAGTAGAAGATTATAATTAAGATTGCATCCACAATTTCTACTTCGACATGTATTGTCTTTCCTTCTAAGGTGTTATCACAAAACCAGTACTGAGGGCTGCAACTAAGCATGGTCTCATGTAACTATTTCAACCTATCTTTAGACCAAAGATTAGCCTCTTTGATCAGAGAGGGCTCTCTCAAAACTCTTGATAAAATCCTTCACACACTAGATGGCTAACTCTTTATTTACTTATGAAAACATAACTGGTTGGAAACACACCAAAAGATATCTCATTGGGCTATGGAGTCTATAATATCAAGTAGACAAGAAAAACACAGTGATCTCATAGAAATCAAGGCTCTTAGCATTACAAGTCAAACATATTCCACCACACATAGCTTGCTGTATACACAGGAAGTCAGAGCATATAATTATGAATTCTGAGTGATTGCATACAACAAAACCATAAAATAACATAAGGTATAACACATCATCACTTCATTTGACCATGACAATCCTTCGAGAATCTTGAGAAGAGAATAACTCTGTTTTACTATTACTGTCAAAAAAGGTCTTACAGTGGCCCAAAACAACACACTTTTTCTATTAAGTATCCAACCTTTTTTACATCTAAGTTATTCCTATATATAGCCTATCAAAACACTGCTGTACGAGACTCCTCATCAAGCATGAAGGGAGCTCGGGCTTTTGACATAAATGACCTTAACAATAACATAAACAAACTAATTGATTACAAGAGATATGATGCTACGAAAACAGAGGATTCCATCATATTGGCACTTTAAGTCTTCTTCCTTGTATACCCTGCTGTGTCCTTGGAGCTTGCCACCTGTAGTACTGCAATAATAACCATATCCAAACTTAAAACAGATTCAATGTATATACAGCTCCGGATACTTGATGCATAGATGATTCAACAACCGAAAAGAAAATGAAGCCTATATTCTTGGTTGCTGCCTCCCCTCGGTGTTCATATATTAATGATCCATCTTTAAGCCATTTAAACCTTGGATAGTCCCGTGTGACTGAAGAGAACTCATAACCCAACCATCCCACAACTGGACAAGTGTATCATTTAACACCTCAGCGGCTCTATCCAAACCCTAAAATTTCGGAGATAAAGTGACTTTTAGGCAAAAGACAAAACTTCGGCTTTTTCTTTGAATATTTACACCTGGCCTCCTTTTCAAAATATCTGACTGATCTTCTATAATCTCCATGCTGATATTAAACCATCTCTTTAAATATATGCTGACCTCAGCATTCCAACTCAAGCTTTAAACCTAACCAGTCATCTACAGCAGTTTCGTAGCGCGCTACGAAACTGCTGTAGGTCATCAAAATTAAATATATGAACCTCAAAACAGCAATATTTCAAATCTATGATTCCTTTAGTCTTTCCATACAGGTGTGAAGACACAAAAAAGTCTCAAAAACTTTTAAAAAGACAATGGCCCAAAATATATCAAAATTTGAGAAAACACATTCCTCCTTGAATCATTTAGCTAGCTTGTCTAGCTTTTCTTTCAGGCTGATGACTTCCTCCTTCAACTTCTTGTTCTTTGCTCTTAGACTTGCATTCATTTGTTTCATAGTTTTTGCCTGTTTTAGAGCTGGTACTGTCCATACATAGGCGTCAGATACCGAACTAGCTTGACTGATCAAACTTGTTTTACCTTTCATCACAGCTTTCTTATAACTAGTATATCTCACTGCCTTCTCTTTAAAAATATTATGAACCTGAGGTATCTCCTTACTTGCTCCAGCTTGTTTTTTAATGGCAATCACATTTCCACTTTGACTAATAACCACCTTATTGTCCTTATTCTTGTTTTTAGCTGCTTGGACTATTTCAGAGAAGATTTCAAGTGCCTCTGTCCTAGGCATGTCTGAAGGGACTTTCTCTTTTTGAGCCTTTTCTGCTTCCTTCATTTGCCTCCTAGTCATTGGTCTGCGAGGTTTAAAGGCATACTCTTCACCTGGTTCTTCAAACTTTAACCTTTTGGAAGCCTTTGACTTCTTAGAACTCTCAGGTGAAGATTGTGTTAGATCAATATGCATAGGTGATACCAATTGATCTTGTTCTATTTCAAGTGGTTCAACTTGAATTGGATGTTCTTGTTCTAATTCAATGGCTTCCAACAAATCATTTAGACTACCCTTAGAAACAAGACTCTCTTCCACATGAGCTGATTTTCCTTTTTCTTTGTTCAGCTGGCCTCTAGTTCTTACTCTTGAAACTCTTTCAACTTCACTAGACTTAATTTCATCTTTTCTTTTGTGAGTCTTCTGTTTAGATGATTCTGGTGTTTCTTTAAGAGGCAACTTAGAAGCTTCTTTTTCAGATACTTTAGATGATTTTGAAGTTTTGACTACTGATGCTTCAGGAGTTTCTTTAACTGCTAACTTAGGAGTCTTCTTTGTTGATGCTTCAGGTGTTTCTTTGACTGTTACAGACCTCTCTGGCTTCTTTGTTTTAGCTTTGGGCTTCTTATGGTCTGTTATTTCTTTCCTAATCTCAGCCAAAGTAGTATCCTCACTCCTATCTTCTCTTTCTCTTACAGGTAATGGAGTGAGGCCCGTTTTACTAGGGAAACCGGCCATGAATACAAACGAATCCCAGTCCTTACCAATTTTATGTAGGCTATCCAACACCAATAGTTTAACCAGACCATGATGAAAAAGAGATGTTTCATAAGCTTCCTTCTTCAACTGAATCTTGTCACACATCTTAGTAATACTCCTGAATAAGTAAAAAGGGATGTCTATTGAGCTCTTACCAGTGAAGTGTAGTAGCAGCTTGAAATGATATGAGTAGACTTTGTTGTACCGACCTTCACATGTCAAGTACTTCTGGATGCATGTCAATAATGTAGCATAATTCTCCTTAAGATAGCTCCTTGGGACAGCTTTAGTAAGATCTTCATCTACATATGGTGCCTTTAAGAACTCCTTACACGGACCCATATCAAACTTGAAATTCTTGAACCATTCTTGGCCACCTCTTGGGATTTCTGTGACTGTAGAAATGACTTTAGGGGAAACCGGAAACTCCAGCATGGCCACTTTTGAATTTAATCCCGTGAAGTTCACTGCAAATGCCTTGGTCACTTCTGCATGTCCACCTTTGAGTTTTTCACAAAACCGCCAACAACCAGCACCTCTGAACGCCTTTGCTACTTCCTCATCCCTGAGGGTTACATCTAATCCCTCCGGCTCTGTTCTCACACATCTACCCGAACGGTGCTCCTTTCTTTCCATGTTTCTTTGCACAATTCTACACAAGGAAATGACGGTGGTTTGCAGCACGAAAACACTCTTTGGCTGTAGAAATCAGGCTCGCTTGCAGTAGTCTGTTTAGAATAAAGCTCACGCTTTTCATAGAGCAGAAGACATTCATATGTTATGAAAAACACATTATGGAATGACCACTTCCTATAACGTCCTCCAAACTGACACCTAACTCAATGAAATCAGACCTGATGGCAAAGTAATGGCTAATCATGACACATAAATGGTGTGAGGAAACAATCATAACCGGACTCGTGACTCACTACTTCTCGGATTAGACATTCAAGGAAAAATGCTGCAAAACAGCCCGAAACCCCGATTTCGTAGCGCGGGCAGTTCAAATTTAAAGGAATGCGCTACGAAATCGCTGACAAACGGGCCGCTACGAAAACACGCAAACATTATTTAGCAGCAGAACTGACCAATCATACCCGCGCTGCGAAACTGCGCAAGTACCAATGACATGACATGACATAACTAACCATGATGGAAGATGACTAATGCCCTTGCCTTTACACGAATTTCATTCATAACTCTTGAATTTCAAAATTTGAAATTGACACAAGTTAACAAACCTATTTACAAGACTTCAAGACTCTTCAAAAACTTATAGACAATTATCATATACATGGACTATAATTTCTAGTGATAACATAAGGTAATGTCAAGATTAGGAAGGACACCAAATGGTCGAGAATCATGCCCATCAAAGGCTTCCATAGTGTTAGGTGATTGGTTCAAGGTAGGAGAACCAATTTCCTTCCAACAAGAGACAAGCATGATGCAGGTGGAGGAACCTTCATCAATGATGGTCTTGTGAATTGTCTTCTCATTAATGATGACTTGAATGAGGAAATAAATCTGATGAGGTAAGTGTGGAACATGGTTTTCTAGATCAAAATAAATGAGATTTGAATAAGATGGATCAATAACTCCAATAGCCGGCAACAATGCTTTCAAATGAGAAGGACAACTTTGAAGGACCTCAAGAGTAGACATAGCTGATGGCACTTGAGCCAAATCCTCAATAATGTTATAATGCTGAGCGACTCTAGCATTTGGATTATATGAGGACTTTTGTAACACACCCGAAGAGGGTGGTCGAATAGCGGAATCATGATTAGGTTGCTCCATATGGAGAGGACCAGAGGTAGACGAGATAGAAAAGGAAGGGGCACCGTATTTCTCTTTCCCTACTGTCAGAGTAGGTGTTTGATAATCTTTCGATATGGTAGCCACATTTATAGGCATACTCATCATAAACACTTGGGAACCAAAGGAAGTGGAAGACTGAGGTTAGTCTACCATTTGGGTCTACTGGGATGGAAAGGGTTCTTTCAGGATAGCTGGGGTCCCTTTGAGTAGGTGACCAACTTCAGATCGTCAGGGATAATCTTTAGTATAGTGATCCTCCTTGCAAATGAGGCATGGATACTTGGGCTTCCTTTGAGAAGCATCACGAGCAGACGACTTAGGAGGGCCTTGTTTTTGGGCATCGGCTTTGGCCTTTCCTTTGCCCTTGTTTTTACCTTTAGAGGATATTTCCAATGCGGTAGACTGGACAATGTGATCCTCAAAGGTTTTACCAGGACTAGGTGAATTTTGAGAGGGATCACTGGAGCCAGTGTTTGAGACTGCCTTCTTCTTGGAAGAAGATTTCACGGGGGCCTGAGACATAGAACCAATCACTCCATCAATGGGTGGGGTAGTTGGAGACTTTGATGCTGTTAGATTAGATGATGGTCTTGGAGCATCGGGTAACATATCATATAGCGTGCTAGATTGTGAGTAGACGAGGTCTAAATACTGGGCACGAGCGATGACTTGCTCCTCAATGACACAACCACCCATAGCTACGTCCTCAGCAATTTTGCTGACGAATGACTTGGCAAACCATTATGTCAACAACTGATCAATAATTTCAAGCTTGATTAGGTGATGTCGACGCCTCTGATCAGAGATATGGGTCACAATGTATTTCTTAATGGACGTAAGCAGATGGATGCCAATTTCATATCAAATCGATAGCTGAAAATGTGTGAGGAAGGCCACAAAAATAGTGTTAAATTCATTGTAGGTACCTTGAGGCAATTCGCTATACCACTTGGTTGCAACACTTGTGAGAGTCCATTGAAAAAGTCGGAGACGAATTGAATCATCAACATATGATTTGGAGGAGCACTAGAGGTTATATGTCATCACGTGGGCTTGTGGATCATCCTTCACTTTTCCATAAAACTTTGGACAATCACTCGGAATCTTGGATGGAACTGGAGGCCATTATGGCAAATGAAGAATGGAATCATTCATGAGTCTAGAAACATCTGGCAACTTTAATGTCGCCAAGAATGGCAATTGCGTATTAAAAGGAATTTGGAGCCTCTAAGTAGGCCTGAACTGTAGAACCTAGCCTTGTTGGTAAGGATTTTATCCATATGGCATCTGATTTTTCCCCCACTGTAGGTTACTTTTCCCGTAGGGAGGATTCTGACCTGGGTATCCTTGATACTGTCTAGCCATAGGCTGCTGATAAGCAACATACGGGTTAAAAGGCTATTGATCCTGTTGACCTTGGACATATGAATTTTTTACCTGCTACCCCTAGACATAAGGGTTTTGAATGTGCTTCCCTTTGGCATAAGGATTTTGCACTTGCTTCCCTTGGACATAAGGATTTTGAGCCTACTACTTCAGGACTTGACATTGAACTTGTAAAGGTTTACCCTGTTAATATGAGTACAAGGGTTGCGGCTTCCCGGGCTGACCTTATTCCTGCAAGGGTTGGCCTTGCTTCTGTAAAGGTTGTCCTTATGGCAGTAGAGGTTGACCTTGCGAGGACATAGGTTGGGAAGCTTGGTGAACAAACTGTGTTTGTAGCTGCAAAGTTTCCTGTGACTGTTGCAAGGGTTTCCCCTGTGGTTGTTGTAGTTGTCCTTGCTACTGCACTGTCTACCCTTGCTACTACAAGGGCGGCCCTTGTTGCTGTGAAGGTTGCCCTTGTTGCAGCAAGGGTACTTGGACTGTTCCTGGAGTGATACCTTGAGGGTACTGAAAGTTCCTGAATTGGATCTGGCCATATCCACCAGGTACAATAAACGGACTAGGTTTAACATAAGGTCCAACTTGAGGGATGTAAGGTATATTTACCATTGCTTGTGAAGCATATGGTATATAAGGAGGTTGGAACGAACCCTAAGCCACACATGGCTGCTAGTACTGGATGTTACTTGAACCAGATGGACCAGCGGGGTTTGGCTGCTGGTATTGGACATTACCTGATCTAGAAAGACCAACAGGGTTCGAAATAACACCGTAAGAGGGTTGATTCATTCCAACCATGTGAGTTTGTGAGCCACTCACATTGGTTGTGCAAGACATCTTGGAGATATTTGTATCTTTCCCCCTAGGCGGTGGTAAAACCTGTCCACTTACTAGAGGGGTCGAAGAACTTACAGAGGCTTGAATCCAAACAGTTGGTTGAACCAGAAGAGTCAGTTGAAATAAAGAAATGAGTGGATTCAAAATGGTGGGTTGCACCAGAACTGAAGTGACTGCAGTATGCATAATTGGTTGAGAGGTCAGGTTCTGAACGAACGGACCTGAAGTAGGCATAACGTCAGATGATCATATAGGGTTGTGATTTAATGACGAAGCACTAGGAGTTCCTGACACCAACTGAGTTAGAGAGGTATAACCTTGCGGAAATGAAGGCCCGCTATGCTCAGGGTAAATGCTGGTCAGAATGCTTCTCGTGTAAGGGAAACCTTTAGGAGGGAATTGATATCCCCGTTCAACAACAACATGAGAAGTGTGTGTAGAAGAAACCTCTGAGTGACCGGGATAGGAGACTGGGATCTCGTCTTCTGATTCCATGGGTGGAACAAATGACGACGGACAACTAAAGATGTTTGAGGGGATAATTCCAAAGGAATAATCGGTTGATCGAATAGACTATACAGATGTTGCGGTGATATCACAACAGGATTGAAAAAAGGATTCATAGGTGTTGAGGGCCCAGAAATCGGGTCAACAACAAGGGGGATACCCACCCAGTCCGGAACTTGGTTGGCAGCTCCTTGTCTGTTTGGTATAGCGGGTCCGACTGGGGATAATGGGACCAGTTTCCCAATGTAAGGGGGTGTGTGTGTGTGTGTAGAGTTTGATGATGCTGATCTAGAAGTAATTTAAGCTAATTTAATTCTAACTTCTAAACTGACTCTATGATACTATAATCTAACAAAAAACAACACATCTAATCTACGCTAACCCGGGGTAGATTTCCTCTATTATGCGATCTAAAAAGATTTCGAACAATAACTGGTAATAAAGATCATTCAACTATCATAAGAAGATAAATCATTTAAGATAAACCATTCTGCATAAAAAGTTAGGCAAAACAGTTGTGAACAACATATCGCATAATAAGTTATTCATATGTCAAGCACAAATAAATGACTCCACCGTACAGAAGTGCCAAATGGTAACCCACACATTCATACATTAACATATAAACAACTCAGCTGCATATCACTCTAAGAATATAAGCAGAAATTGGTCAAGAGATAAAAGTACCATTTATGACTGATTTCACTCACAAACTTCAAGCAATAACGATTTATCTCTACTTGTTCTAATATCTACTAAGAGTACAGAGGTGCAACATCAGTAGCAGACATTAAAATGCAAACATAAATAAATCTCGATCCATCCATTCATCAAAAACCCCCTCCGAGGGTGCAAAAGTGCATGTTCTGAGGACAAGTTTTTTGACAAATTTCCGGACCCTTCTCCAAATGCCATGAGAAGGGTTAAATACTACTAACTAATTAATCTTAATTACACAAATTTAGGAAACGACTTCAAATGACCGCCCTTTTACTAAAACAAATTTATTTCTAAAAATTGAATCTAATTTCTAACCGTTTCTGTATCTGCTCCTTAGTGCTGTAAGCGATGCAATGTTCACCTGGAAAGAGTCGGCTGGTTGTCTTTTCCTTTCGTTTGATCGATAGAAGTAGAAATAACAAAAGCTGGCACCTCTTTCTGACAAACTAGAAGATATTTTCGAAAATCTTCCTCTGGCTCGGTGTATTCGCTGTGTGTATACTTAGTATAACCCAGATTTCTTTCAAACTGATTGTGATGTTGCGATTTCGGTTTCCGGTCGTGCGAATGACTCAATGAGTTAGGGATTTCGTTGCCTTAACAATCTTCTGTATTGAAAATTTCTTCCGTTCTTTGTTCCAGGCTTTTCTGGAGCGTCCTCCCTCTTTAGCGTTTTTCTTTTTGCTTTACCCAGTCTGAGCTTCAGGATCTTTTGTAAACATGCTGCTTTTGTGCGCCTTTGACTCTGAGTCTTGGATAGTCTATTTTCATCAGTGTCTGTTGAGTGATACTCTGGAATCCTCGGTCCTGCTGCATGCGGCATCCATTTACGAAGGCATCTCCTCTCTGTTCTCCTAGTGTTGGCGTTTTCCCCTTTTCCTTAGATGTTTCCTGCATATTGATTTATATTAGTTGCTGCCTTACAATTTACGCAAGGGAAAAGAGAAATGACGAAAAGATTGACATGAAAGCTTTAAGTTCTAATGAATGCATAATCATGACACTCATAATAAGTTGACTCTTCGAAAAACGCAACACAATCATTCTTGGATATTTTGGCGTATAATCATTAATTTCCCTTAAGGTGCGTGCTCAATTTTTGGTTTACAGACTATGTCGAGTAAATCTTGCGATGAGTGGTTCCAGCGATTCGCATCGCAGTATCGAGGATTGCGATGTCAAGAAGTGTCATCGCAGGAATTGATAGTCTCATTCATCGCAGATCGTAGATCGCAGATTGTAAGATCGCAGATCGCGTTTTTCATTTACTGCGTGCTGTTTATGCGATGTTGTGATATGCGACGTCGCATATCGGCCATCGGCGATTCCTTAAGTTTTTCATTTAAGGGCGCTTTCAATATATGCGATGCGATGAATTTCGCGTCGCTTCTTCTCAGCTTATTTATGTGCATAGGAAACACTTCACTCTCTCTTCGCAATGCGATCTAGCTTTAGGGAGTTGAAATACAAAAATTTTGATAAAAATATTTTTGGATTTTTTGTTAAGGGTTCCCCTTTGCTTGGTTTTATTGCTAATATCAAACAAAGAGGGGGGTTGTTGGTGACCACAACAATGGTGATTCACTGTGAAGAACCAGTTATCTCTGCTTTTCTATTGAATTTTCACTTCCGAAACAGAAAAATTTTCATATGCCTAAATTTTGTTATGGACAGATAGAGTACATTACTCCTTATCCTGTCAATGATACTTTGTCACAACCTTTTCATATTCCAATTGTCTGCTTCCTCAGGCTTAGTTCTTGCATTCATACCAGACATTACTCAGTCTTTTTAAAGATAAAATAAGGTCTTCTCTGCGTACTGGCTTTTAAAATATGCTCATTTGTCATAGGTAGAGCCTCTGCTGTCTGCAAGCGTCCATAGCCTCAATAGGGTTACCTGTTATCCAACAATGATCCTTTATCCTGCTTGAGGTTATTTACAACATTTCAGAGAAAAATCCTTTTTTATTCTCTAAAGAACAATGTCTTGGTTTGGTGGCCAAATTATGACACAGTCATTCACTTGATTTACACTTTTGCTGAACAAGCTGGCTCGTGATGAGACCCCTTGTATTTTGATTGCAATAATCTTGAGTCGTTGCCCGGTTTTGATAGACAGTATTGGCAAAGTCAGCAAGTTATAATATCTGTGATCATGATAAGCCGGCTCGTGATGAGACCTCTTATTCTTTGCGATATAGTGTTTTCTCGGATTGTTTCTTTGAATGCTGCGGTTTCCTTTAGCAGGGAGGAAGTCATTGTTTTTCCTTAAGAAAGCTCTGGACGACAATAATAGAGTTTGAAAACAGCAGCTTTACAGAGAATATTTATTTTATTATTGATGATACCTTTCATTTTGCTGACATAAAACAATTTTTTACCAAAGGTTTCTTTCATCAAAGTTTTTTGAGGTTGAAACTAACATCATATTTAGGCTAAAGTTAACTCTATTTGTCAATAATAAAAATCAGATTTTTCGAAAAGTTTTGCTACTTGTACAAGAGAAATCAAAATCTGATAGAGAATTGGTGTGCTCTTTCATGAATCCTTTTTGATGGTCATTTACAACCGGTTTTATTTATAAGAAAGAGAAAAACAAATAAAAAAACTAAAACTATCCTTCAAAAATAGAAGAATGATCTTCTATGGAAAATACATTTTAAGAATCTGTCCGTTCACAGGCAAAGAATCTCTTCTACCTGCCAAATCCTGCAACACAAACGTCGATGGGCCTATGACTTCTACAATCTGAAAAGGACCAAGCCACAGCTTCTGAAATTTCGTATGTTTGCCCTTTTCTTCATGAGCCTTATCCCATTTTAAAACTAAATCTCCCATCTGAAAGATTTTTCTGGTCATTATGCTTGATTCAAAAGAGGATTTTATTAGCGCTTGGTGGTGAGCATGGGTTTTATTAGCTTGTTCTCATCGTTCTTCTAGTTTGATTATTTCCATTTGTCTCAATTGTAAGGAGGAAGTAGATACTTCATCGATGTATTGTACTAAAGACAAAGAGGGAATGACTAAGTGAGTTGGAAGAACCACTTCTTTCCCATAAACTAAATTAAAGGGAGAAGTGCTGATTGAAGCTTTCTTCGTAATTCTATCTGCCCATAAAGCATTTACGAACGCTTTGTGCCAATTCTTTTGGTTTTGGTCGACTGTTCTTTTAATAATCCTGATTAGGTTTTTGTTTGTTGATTCAGCCAACCGATTACCTTGCAGATAGTAGTTGGCAGAATACTTCAGTTTGAACCCTCTTTTAAGTGCAAACTCAGTCATTGTATTTCCAGAAAAGTATGATGCATTATCAAACATTAAGGCCATTGGCAATCCAAACCTAGTGATGATAAATTGATCTATGAATTCAATAATGTTTTCAGAATTAGCTGTCTTGAGAGGAACTGCTTCTACCCATTTAGTAAAATAATCTGTTGCCGTGAGGATATACCTATGCTGCTTAGAAGAGTGAGGAACGATCTCACCTATTATGTCCAAGCCCCATTGGCTGAATGGTTGCTCGATGTTAACCGGCTATAGTGGCATGGACGATTTCTTTTGTTTCCTTGCAGCAGTCTGGCAGATTTGGCATTTCCTTACATAATTGTATGAGTCTTTCAACAACGTGGGAAAATAATATCCTGCACGTAAGATTTTATGTGCAGTAGCTTCTCCAGCATAGTGTCCACCTGCTGGTCCATCGTGGAGTTCCTGCAAAACCTTTTCAGCTTCAGTTTTCTCAAGACACCTAAGAAGTACATAATCGTAATTCCTTTTAAACAGAACATCATTTATGAGCTGGTATTGTTTAGCTTTCAATCTCAGAGCTCTTTTCTTGGTGTGGTCTAGGTGTGATGGAGCATACCCATTCTTAAGATAATAAATGGTGTCCGCATATAATGATTCTACGTCGTTTAGGCTTACCTCATATATATGTACCTCTTCAGATGAGTTCTCGGGAATTTGCGATGCTCCAGCTAACATCTTGTAGAAGCCTTGACCTCTTACGATGTTGCTGGCTTGATCTCAAGATCGTATTCTTGTAAGGCGGTAATCCAATTTGCTCTCTTTTCTCCCACATCCTTCTGTATCAGAAGGTTTCTTACTGCTGGAAACGGTACTACGACTTTTGTATGGGCTTTAAGTAAGAAAGGTCTGAAATATTTGATTGCTTTGAAAACGGCATATGCCTGTTTCTCCACGTCTGAATAATTGAGTTCAACACCTTGTAAGTTCGAGCTAAAAAATGCGATTGGAGCTTCCGCCTTCTCTTGATTTGCTTGAGTTAAAATCGCGGCATAAGATTTCTCTAAGGCAAATGTGTATAAGATAAAAGATTCTGAAAAATTTGGGGTTGCTAAAGATGGAGCGTTGATGATAGCTTGTTTGATCAAGTTAAATGCTTCATGCTCATCTTGACCCCATTTAAAATTTGAATTCTTTTTTATCATATTTTGTAAAGGAGAAATAATACGTGAAAAATCCGGGACAAACCTCTTTACAAAATTGATTTGACCAAGGAAAGATTGCATGGCCTTTTTGTTATTGGGCATGGATATTTCGGAAATTTCTTTGATTCTGTCAGGTTCAATGTGAATACCAGACTTTGACACTATGAATCCTAGCAATTTCCCTTCACTTAATGCAAAAAAAGATTTCTTTGGGTTAAGTGAAATCCCATACCTTAAACATCTTTGAAAGATTTGTTTCAAGTCTTTCAGATGGTCGCTTCGCTTCTTGGAGTACATTGTTATATCATCTAGGTAAATCACTACCGATTTATTGACTAAACCTTTAAACGCGATGTCCATGGCTCTCTGAAAGGTAGCGCCAGCATTGATCATACCAAATGGCATCTTCCGATATGTGTATGTGCCCCATTTAGTTCAGAATGTGGTTTTTAACTGATCATCGGGATGTACCAACACTTGATTGTATCCTGAAAATCCATCCAGAAAAGACATTAATTCTAAGCCTACTATTGCCTGTAATATTTGCTCCATAGGTGGGAGGGGAAAATTGTCTTTTTGATAGGCTTTGTTGAGATTCCAGAAGTCGATACAGATCCTGATATCTCCTTTCTTCTTTCTAACGGGCACCATATTAGATACCCATTTGGAATGTCTGACGGGGAAAATTATTCTGGCTCTCAACAACTTATTTAGCTCAGTCTTTATCTGATTTTCTAAGTTGGGGTGGATTTTTCTGAGCTTCTGCTGGACAGGTTTTTCATTTTCAATCATAGGGATAGTGTGTTGAATGATAGAAGTGTTGTATGTCTTCAGCTCATCGTAATTCCAGGAAAAAACGTTTTTGTATTGTCTCAGAAGACGGATATATACTGATTTTTCTTCAGGGGCTAGGCCGTGGCCTAGATTAACGTTTTGTGGCTTCTCATCGGTTCCTAGGTTCGCTAATTCATAGTTCAGAGTTGAACTGTAGAGTTTAGAATTGGAAGACCTTTTAAACCGACTTTTTAAATCATATAAATCTTCTAACTTAACCACCGATTTAGGTATAGAATTATCAGTGCTATTTTGCTGTATTTGGTGATCATGATGGTCATCGTCAATTATTTGATTTGAGTAGGATCCTTCAGAAGTGAGGAGATTTACAATGTCAGGATCGTCGTTGAATACTCTCCAGTTGGTGATATTGTCAGGGATGGATGATCTAAAGATTAATTCTATTGAGAATCTATCTGGACTAAAATCTTCGGAGGGAATAAGTCTAGAGGCCACGTTAGCTAACAGGTCTGCACTCGCATTTTGGAGTCTTGGGATTGAAGAAATATTGAATGCTATGAAATGTGCAGTCAGATATTGTACTAAAGATTTATAGTGCTTCAAATGTCTTGACAGGCAATGTATGGTGTTACATACCTGTCTGACGACAATCTCAGAATCTCCAAAAACTTGAAGATACTTAACGTTCAGTCCGATTGCTTTGTATAGGCCTTGCACCAAGGCCTCGTATTCCGCTGTATTGTTTGTGCAATCGAACTCAAGTCTGCACGTAAGCATGGTCTTATTTCCGTCTGGGCTAATTAGAACGCATCCTGCTCCTGCTCCCTCGTTAGATTTAGAGCCATCAAAATATAATTTCCAAAACAAAGATGTATTTACAGGGTTATCTAAAAAATTAACACATTTTGAATTATCAGTTTGAGAAAAATTTTCAACTTGGGACAAAACTGAATTTTCTAAGTAAGGTGAAATATGAGCATTGAAATTGCCGAGGAAAGAATCTACCGAGTAATTGCCTATGATACTGCTGTTGTATGCTATTGCTTCATTTTCTCCTTCCAATTCTGTCACTATGTACTTTTGGTGCAACTCTCGTTCAACCTTTATTTGATTCGGTTTACCGTTGTAGGGTAACCACATGTGCGACCAGTCGGTTGAGAAATATCCGTGGAGTTTTTCGGACCAATCCCTGCTAAGAATTAAACCATAGAATTCAGGGATATTAGCTACTAGAATGTCGATAACCTCGCATACTTTCAGGTTAGACGACAATCTTATGGTCACCTGATTAAGTTCACTAATCACTTCGACTTGAGATCGATCAAGTTGAACTATGTGCACTGCGGATTTTTGTGGTTGAACATTCAATTTGGCACATATTGATCTGGGTAAAATATTCGTTGAAGCACCAGAATCAACCAAGCAATTGTGCACGTTTTTATTGAAAATTTCATAAGTGAGAAGAAAAGGAGCAGTATGAGATCTTGATCTTCCTCCAATCAAGGCAATGTCATTTGGATCAATCTTATTGATCATGTTGGTTGGAGGTCTTCCCATGTTGTGGGAAGCTACAGCTGTAGGTAAAGATGTAGTAGGCACGTCATGTAATTCTTTCATCATTATTTTCTGTTGATGTTTCAATTTGCTCAACTCGTAAAGAGTGATATTAGCCCTAGTCTTTTTCATGTCATCGATAATGTTATACTCCATTTCATCCGACACTATCAGTGTTCTTGATGGTGGTGCTTGATCTGATTCGACTAGGCTAAATTGGGTCGCTCTAGCGGTTGTTTTCTTTGTTGCGACCTTATCTTTTGTTGCAGGGCTTGCACCCTTCTGTTTAGGGGTAGTTTGGGGAGGATCAAGTTGATTTTTTCTTCGTGTGCTAACCGGAAATGCTTCTTGATCTTCTTCTTGTGGGAGGATGAAACCCCACATTCCTTGTAGTTCCACAACTTCTTCATCATTGGTCTACCCTTCAGTGGTATTCTCTTCTTCTTCTTCTTCTTCTTCTTCTTCTTCAGATTCGACGTTTGAGACAGCATTGGGTGGTTTCACCTCCATGGGAGGATTTCTTTTAAAAGCTCTGTAGGGCTTTTTTGAAGAAGTTTCTGCTACTTGTTTTCTTATGTCAATCATCTCATTGGACATGGCCTTTAACACTTTTTGTAATCCTTCCATATCGAAAGGATCTTTCGTTTGTTTCTTCTTGGTGTCTTCTTTGAAAGAGATTTTCTTAGATTTGCGTTCCTCTATTGCAGATCTCTTTTCTAGGGATACTACGCGCTTTTCTACTGCTAACTCCTCTGTCAAGTTTTCAACTAAGGTCGTCTTGTTTGCCCTATCTACGAAGATAGCCAAGTTTGATGGTAAGGCCGTGATATACCATTCACATCTTACTTCCTCGTTGGGTTGAGAAGCAGCGGGAATTTTGTTGAGGATCTTATTGAACCGTAAATTGAAATATTTAATGGGTTCTCTAGCCTCAGCTTTAAGATTGGATAGGTCATTGATCAATGTCGCTGTTGATCTGTCATCACCGAACTTGGTAAGGAATTGAATTTGAAAAATGTCCCAACTTGTGATAGACCCGGAAGGTAACGAAAAGTACCATGACCCAGCTGTTCCTTGCATTGTATAGGGAAAAAGCCGGACAACAGCATCCTCGTTGGTAACTCCATTAAGATTAACAGAAAGCATGAAATTATTGATATGCTCTGCAGCTAGCATGCCTGTTTCTGGATTAAATTTAGGTAGCCATTTCTCAGGATGGGCCGGTATTGGGCTCAGGGGTGGAGGCATTAAAACCGCCCCAGGATTGTTCCATGGAGACTGGGCCATCGTTGAGCTGCTAGTTAATGAAAGTGCAGAGGATGGTCCATGATGCTGAGAAGATGAAGATATTATGATCTTTGATGATTGAAGAGGAAGGGTTGTGGAAGATGGATGAGTGATTTGGGATGAAGATGTGGGTGGTTGACTTCACGATGAGGGGGTTGAAATGGACGAAGTAGATGAAAGAGTCTCACTATCAGACTCTGGTGGTGTTTTCCTTGCTCTTTTCCTAGTAGGGAGAGGGAGTTCACTTGGTTGGATGCCAAATTTTTCACTCTTCAATCTGGTCAGGGGATGAGCAGGATTGTACTGCGAAGTCACGCTGTTGTGAGATTTATCAGACCTCTGAGTAAAAATAGAGAATCCCTGGAGTTTACGAATCAAAGTTTGAATTTCAGGGGGTTCAATGATAAGTTGGTCTGATATATTAGGGTAGGTAGTAGTGGTGGATACTCGAGCAACTTCTAACTTTGGGTTTAACCTTACTGGAGAAGTCGGGGGAGTTGATGAGGGTGATTTACTCTCAGAATGGTATTTAGATTTTGATTTAAGTGCCATTCATAGTTCGTGCCCTCCTTCTAGCGCCAAATATGTTGAGGGCCCGGAAATCGGGTCAACAACAGGGGGGATACCCACCCGGTCCGGAACTTGGTTGGCAGCTCCTTGTCCGTTTGGTATAGTGGGTCCGACTGGGGATAATGGGACCAGTTTCCCAATGTAAGGGTGTGTGTGTGTGTGTGTAGAGTTTGATGATGCTGATCTAGAAGTAATTTAAGCTAATTTAATTCTAACTTCTAAACTGACTCTATGCTACTGTAATCTAACAAAAAACAACACATCTAATCTTCGCTAACCCGAGGTAGATTTCCTCTATTATGTGATCTAAAAAGATTTCGAACAATAACTGGTAATAAAGATCATTAAGCTATCATAAGAATAGAAATCATTTAAGATAAACCATTCTGCATAAAAAGTTAGGAAAAACAGTTGTGAACAACATATCGCATAATAAGCTATTCATATGTCAATCACAAATAAATGACTCCACCGTACAGAAGTGCCAAATGGTAACCCACACATTCATACATTAACATATAAACAACTCAGCTGCATATCACTCTAAGAATATAAGCAGGAATTGGTCAAGAGATAAAAGTACCATTTATGACTGATTTCACTCACAAACTTCAAGCAATAATGATTTATCTCTACTTGTTCTAATATCTACTAAGAGTACAGAAGTGCAACATCAGTAGCAGACATTAAAATGCAAACATAAATAAATCTCGATCCATCCATTCATCAAAAACCCCCTCCGAGGGTGCAAAAGTGCATGTTCTGAGGACAAGTTTCTTTGACAAATTTCCGGACCCTTCTCCAAATGCCATGAGAAGGGTTAAATACTACTAACTAATTAATCTTAATTACACAAATTTAGGAAACGACTTCAAATGACTGCCCTTTTACTAAAACAAATTTATTTCTAAAAATTGAATCTAATTTCTAACCGTTTCTGTATCTGCTCCTTAGTGCTGTAAGCGATGCAACGTTCGCCTGGAAAGAATCAGCTGGTTGTCTTTTCCTTTCGTTCGAGCGATAAAAGTAGAAATAACAAAAGCTGGCACCTCTTTCTGACAAACTAGAAGATATTTTCGAAAATCTTCCTTTGGCTGGGTGTATTCGCTGCGTGTATACTTAGTATAACCCAGCTTTCTTTCAAACTGATTGTGTTGTTGCTATTTCGGTTTCCAGCCATGCGAATGACTCAATGAGTTAGGGATTTCATTGCTTGAACAATCGTCTGTATTGAAAATTGCTTCCATTCTTTGTTCCAGGCTTTTCTGGAGCGTCCTCCCTCTTTAGCGTTTTTCTTTTTGCTTTACCCAGTCTGAGCTTCAGGATCTTTTGTAAACATGTTGCTTTTGTGCGCCTTTGACTCTGAGTCTTGGATAGTCTATTTTCATCAGTGTCTGTTGAGTGATGCTCTGGAATCCACGGTCCTACTGCATGCGGCATCCATTTGCGAAGGCATCTCCTCTCTGTTCTCCTAGTATTGGCGCTTTCCCATTTTCCTTAGATGTTTCCTGCATATTGATTTATATTAGTTGCTGCCTTACAGTTTACGCAAGGGAAAAGAGAAATGAAGAAAATATTGACATGAAAGCTTTAAGTTCTAATGAATGCATAATCGTGACACTCATAATGACTTGACTCTTCGAAAAACGCAACACAATCATTCTTGGATATTTTGGCGTACAATCATTAATTTCCCTTAAGGTGCGCGCTCAATTTTGGGTTTATAGAATATGTCGAGGAAATCTTGCGATGAGTGGTTCCTGCGATTCGCATCGCAGTATCGAGGATTGCGATGTCAAGAAGTGTCATCGCAGGAATTGATAGTCTCATTCATCGCAGATCGCAGATCGCAGATTGTAAGAT
Source organism: Pinus tabuliformis (assembly GCA_031772625.1). Classification (NCBI taxonomy): domain Eukaryota; kingdom Viridiplantae; phylum Streptophyta; class Pinopsida; order Pinales; family Pinaceae; genus Pinus; species Pinus tabuliformis. The sequence goes on from CM062805.1 coordinate 870,405,100, forward strand.
CGCAGATCACGTTTTTCATTTACTGTGTGTTGTTTATGCGATGTTGCGATATGTGACATCGCATATCGGCCGTCGGTGATTCCTTAAGTTTTTCATTTAAGGGCGCTTTCAATATATGCAATGTGATGAATTTCGCGTCGCTTCTTCTCAGCTTATTTATGCGCATAGGAAACGCTTCACTCTCTCTTTGCAATGCGATCTAGCTTTAGGGAGTTATAATACAAAAATTTTGATAAAAATATTTTTGGATTTTTTGTTAAGGGTCCCCCTTTGCTTGGTGTTATTGCTAATATAAAACAAAGAGGGGGGTTGTTGGTGACCACAACAATAGGGTAAAAAACCAGTCCTTGCTGAACTTCAGGAGTCAACAGACTCTCTAGAGTTTAGATAGGATTATCTAGAGATTCTGGGCTAGATTCATAAGGTGACCCAGTATCTGATGGAGGAGGACGAGATGACAAAGGTTGAATACTCAGAACAATTCCAAGTTCAACACCTTGATCCTCGAGTGACTACGGGAGTTTGAGAAGAGGCTCCTCGGATTATCTTTCAGATGGAGGAGTGGAAGAGTAACTAGGCAAACTTGATGGTTCTACCACATTGAATTTGTCTCAAATAATAAGAGAAAGGAGATTAATTTCAAGGCTTCTTCAAAATATATTAAAGGTATACTCATGATGTGTTCTAGAATAAGTCTATCAGAAATGTGATGTGATCGTGGTCAAGAATTTTTTAAGATGCCGAAACAGGTTGGTGCCTTTTCATGTTTTAAGAGTCGAGAAACAGGCAAAGATGATTCTATCACTTTCTATTTGAATGAGCTCGAAAGGACCATTGCTCGATGATATTTTAATTTAAAGAGTCAAAAAAACCAAAATTATTGCTCAGGATAATCTAGGAAAAAGGATTACCAAGTACCCATGAACTGCAGAAAAACTCCCGGTGAACTGAGAGGTACCGACAGGCAATCTCCCCGAATGCTGTGTTCATTGTATCACATTTACAAGGTGACAGACTTGGATTCATACAGATAAAGGATTGCAAACATAGTGGGGTCTCCCTTTATATACATGATAGTATGGAGAGAACAAGTTCGTACTAGTGTTGTCCGATGCCGAAGCGAACGATAGCTGCTAGGTTTAAAGACGCCGGAACACGTCTCTAGCCTAAACCTCTAAAATGTGATAGTTAAGTTTCAAATGTGCCTTAGGTTAATTGAATACATCTTAAAGTTTATCTTGAAATTATGTTTCAGTTTTTCTGACCTATTGATGTGACTCGAAAAAACTCCTATATGCAGCGAAATGAGACAAAACCCTTTCAATTCGATGAATGCTTACACTAATGAGAGTAGAGAAAACAATCAATGCAACGAACAAGCAACTGAAATCAAGATGATTCTTCACTACTTTTCTTTTTGAAAACAAAATAATGATAATTATTTCCACTTCCTATCTTCCTATCAAATGCACTTCAACTAGTCTTTAAATGGTAAAAGAAGTTCATTTCATTTCGAATGCAAATGATTATGCAATTCTAGCTTTCAATGATGCTACTTAATGCAACATATTGATTCAAAAAACTAGAATGATGTACTTTTCAATGGAATGATAAAATGAATCTTTCACATAAACACTTCAATGAAAAATTTTCAAACAATCAACATCAATCATATGCAAAGCACGAAAAACATAACTCTTTCCAAACCAATCATGCAAAGACTCAATAGAAACAAGACGAGCAATTGTAATCTATGCTCGAAAAGAGACGTTCAACCAAGTGAAGATCAAATGAAACTTTTCAAACTTGTGCAATTGAAACCAAAGCAATAAAAGGACTAAAACACAAAATGCATGGAGCAATTAACCAATCACTTGACTTGCTAAGCACACAAATAGCTGAATGGACAATGACCTAGATGCCCTAAGGTCACAAACCATCCAAACACTCAAAAAGTAAGGAAATATTAAACCAAACAAGCACACAAAACAAGCTAATGAAGCTTTCTAGCCAGGGTGAACAAAAGGAAAACAAGCTAAGAGGCAGAAATTATGAGGGCAAGACACACTGGTTATGATTTAGAAGAAACCCTCATCTTCACCTACAGGAACCGACACTATTTCCTAACTGAAAACAAGCACCACAAGGGGGTATGATGCAACTGTTTTAGAGAAATTCGCGTTGGTCGATGCTACTATCAGAAAATAAAACACGTTGATCAAGGATTTCAAGGAAAAAATAAAAATTTTCAAATATCAAAACCAGACTTGTCACTCTAAATTTCAGAACCAAAGTAGTAAACCAGGAAAAGCACAAAAAAACAAAGGGAAAGAGTGATAGAACAAAAGCTCACACAAAACACGAAATGAAAAACAATCAAACGAAAGGAATGGCTCCCCAGTATGGTCACCAATTTGTGGAGTAGGTAAATCTCGTCTACGGACAGAGGTGATCCCTCTAGCCTAAGAGTGGGTCTAGCCGCAAAAAGAACAACCTAATGAAAACTTCCTTAGACTAGAATCAAATAAGAGGGCCTACCTCTTAGAATGCTAATCGCCTGATGGTGATCTCTCTCCTTTGCTCCAGCTTCCTTTGAGTTCTTTCCGTTCAAACACCTGAAACAGACACACAAGAGACAACAAAAAACATGATAGCATACAATCACATTCAATCTACTTAAAAATTCAAGGAATCTTAAGCCATCAAATGTAATATGACACTCAATGTAGATAATAAACGATTGGTTGTATTCATATAAAACTCAGAAGGAAATACAACCAAAGCCTTGACATTGCAAGTCTCCTCCGACATATCTGAGTTCCAACACCGCTACTAGCATCTCATGATTAGCCTCAACAATGGAAGATTAAGGCTTCTTCCCTTTAGTTCCAAACCAAACCAAACACATTATTCTCCCTTCACAAACATAAACTAGAAGGCTAAAGCTATATATATCTTGTTGGTTATTCAAGCTCCAAAAAAGACTAGTTCAACTTGGAAAAGGATGAGTTTATATAGCTTTGATGGAGGGGAGAGGGTTCCTCTTATGATAGGAGAGGGATTATCTCTTTGGTTTGTTTCATCTTAATAGGGGAAAGGAGCTCAAATAGATTCCCTCGGCTCTGTCCAGCCCAACCATTTACCAGACTTCCATTCACAAAGTTTCTAAACCTGGAAGCTTCGACTCCATTTTTAAAAACTTGCCAAATTGGTGCGAGTGGTGAAGGGCTCACTTGTGCCATTCAATGCTAGGCCTGGTTTCAAACTCTGCAAATTGGCGCAGGGAAGGAACTGAGCAAGAGCGCCGATCTTGAAAACTAGGATTGAAGGAAGATTATTGGGAAATGATGGAAGAGGGGAATGTTCTGCACATAAATAGGTATGTAAAGGAATTCTCTTCATGATGAGAAAGCATATAGATTTCGCTATACAGGTCCTCCAAGATCGAGGAACGAGGAGTGCAGGGATAGTGATAAAATGTTGTGTAACAATCCTCAACAACTTTATCTTCTTCTATGTCTTGTTTTCCACCAGAGCCTTAAATTATTTAAAATTTTCAAAGACTTCAGATTTCTTCCTGAGGAATTATATCCATGTATTCCTTGAGGAGTCATTTATAAATGATACATAGTACAGAGACTTACCCAATGATGAAACCGACATAGGTCCAAACACATCACTGTGCACAAGCTCTAATATCTGTTTCGCCCTCTGTTGACTGTGTTGGGCCCGCCAACATGTCAGGGGATCTCCCTGGTAAGAGGTCCCAATTAGACCTCTAACCATTTGGTGTATGAGTCCCAACAGTGGGTCGTACGATAACGCCTTGACCGGGATTTCGCATAGAGGAAAGTAAGATGTCCCTATTGGTAGCAAGGGTGTGGCAGCTGAAGTAAGTCAAGGAAGGTGCATGAGAGGTTCCAACACACTGAGGGTGAGATTAGTGCGCCCCTTGGAAACCTGTAATAGTACGCAGCTTCGAAGGGAACACACGAGTGAAAATGCATCACAAGCTGGAAAGAAAGTCAGGGAGCAATCCAAAGTGATGGTTAAACCAATAACACATTTTTAAAAGATTCATACATACTTATATAGAATAGTCCATACATGCACGCGTAAGCAAACAAATACCTATGTCATTTAGAGTAAACAAGATAGTTGGAATACAATACAACATATGCATGAAACATGTTGGCTCTGTTATATTAAGAAGTGTAAGTTCTAGTCATGCAATACATCCATGTCTAACCACTAGTTCCGATAGCAGAACGTTACATCCACAACGACCTACTCCTCCAAAGAGATATACTAGCTCTGTGTAGTGGAGAAGCAAAGGCACGTTACAATATTGTCCAAGCTTTCCCTTAGATACTCCTATCGAAGCTTGACTGACAAAAAGCCTTCACAATGAGTTATGAGGGACTATTTATAGCAAAGGGTGGGGTGGCCCTTGAAATTCTCCTTTGCGATAGTTCATCTACCCTCATGACTCTTCATCTACTCTATGACTGTTACATCCAAAAACCGACACTTGAACTTACACTTGACAAGACGTTACATTACAGTGCACATGTACTCATGTGAGACAAAATGGCTTAAGGCAGCCATAAAGACATCAGTATGACTCAGACAACTGTTGGAAGACCAACTCTTTGACATCGTCATGGTGGTTGATAGTAGCGAACTAATGCCAAGATCGGTAGTCCGCGATGGTGTCTATGTACTCTAAGGTGACATCTTTCTAGAACTTGACTCTTTCCTCCATAGCATCTGGGTACACTGCTCAGGCTCCTCTGTCCAACTCGTCTGATAGCATACGCATCATTGTCTTCAACGTGGTCAGATCAGAAACATACTTGTGCATGGTGTCTTCACTAATGGACAAGTTTGGGCTAGTGGCTATGTGCATCAACTTGTTAAAGTATGAGTCGAGCTCTAGTCGGACCTGTGCTTTTGTATTCACCTAGATGAGAGTCATAATAGGTGGGATCGCATGTGCATGAACCACAACAATCATACTCTTGAATACACATGCATGGGAAGCATGTAGATGAGTGATGAGCTGTGAGAGCTCTTCAGACTTCCTGATCTGACTCCGTATGTGTGTCTTCAGCTTGACCGCTTCGGGCTTCATCATCTTATGCAAGTGAAGCGGGGCTCCCTTGTATCTCATTGTCCATGTTTGCATGTAATCAACATCAGCATGCACGTTCGACAAGATACGTTCTCTTCTAGCACTTCGTTGCTACCATCCATTGAGATGGACGAATGCCTTATGCACAGTACCAAACTTGGAATACAACACCCACATGGCTGTGTCATGGGACAATACTTCATCCAATATTGCCTTCTTCAATTATGCTTGGGTAGATGTTGTAACCAATTCTCCTCCCTGCTTGGCCATCTGCAGCTCCTTTGTCATTTGCTCATTCTCAGCTATCAGAAAGTGAACACTCAAGCTAGTGTCTTTGACATATGCTCTGGTAGCATTTTTGAATGCTACAAGATGTTTGCACACATCAAACATGATCACTCATTCCTCAAACTACACATGGGATGTCTAATCATCCGAAGTCGACACTCTACAAGATTGCAAAACTCTATGTTGAGACTTGTCGAATGAGATGTTGTGCATATCTCCTTCTGGCTAGTCTCTAAGGATCTCAGTGTCTCCTTGGTCACGTGGGAATTTCTCATCTTCTAGATGCAGTGAAGTTGGTGGGTCGACCTCTTGGTGGTGAGGCATTAGGTCAATGTCTTTCTCTGACTCCTGCTACTCCATATTCATATCCATCTATTCAAGTGCTTGTTGTATCTCCTGAGTGAAGTCCTGCTCCTGTGATGGTTCACCCTGTGTGCCTGATGCTAGCTGTTCATCCGTTTGCACAATTTTCACCCCCTGTTGTACCTGTTCTTGATGTGCTTCCTTCTACTGTCTACGTAGCTCTTGTTCCTTCTAGAGTTGCTCCTTCAACTCATGCAACTCCTTCTCTATTTCCTCCATTATTCATTTCTCTCTCTACCTTTACGCGTTTCGCTTGTCGCGATGTCTCCTCTTTGTCTTTATTGCCATAGCTGGTTTCTCCAGAAGTGGATCTGCTCGAAACTTGTATCTTTTCTCTTCCTCCATGCGGTCGACAATCTTCCTCTTGCCCTTGTTGTGCACTGGAAAGTTCACCTACACTGCTATTGTGCTTCTGGTGCTCTCTGGGATGCTTCTTCACATTTCTTCACTAACCATTCCACATCGAAGCTAACCGATTCATTGAGTTTGGAGGAGCTGTAACAATATCTCCATGGGTCCTCGTTCACCCAATGACATGCCCCGTGGATCCAATTGAATTGTACTCTTGCGCAGTGATATTTCACAAGACAATGTGGGTCATACGAATTGCAAATTTAGAGGTCGAAACGATAGTTCTTCATCTGTTCTGCTTCAACATCCACTTGCTTGAAACTCTGAATATCGTATAACACAATGCGCAGTGGAAGAGCGGGCCAAGCTGTCAATCCTGTCGAGATGTGATATGCTAGTTCCTGCATGACGAGTATGTCCAAGGAAAACTTCAGTAGAACATGCGGAGGCTTCTCTGCGTTGTACATCCGTATGAAGGTGTCAGATGGTGAGGCATACCAATCAGCTATGTCTATCAATGCCTCCATTGCTACCTTCGACATGCAGGGTGGATCCTGTTCAAATATCATCTTGTAAACTGAGGTGACTAAATGGTCAGACAACCATGTGATAACTCCTCTGAAGCTGCATTCGGACAACATCTTACAATAAGTGTTCATAGTAGTCTCCACTGGTGTCCATGCCCACTTCAAGCCTGGGAATTCCTGTCGAGCACAGATTACATCCAAGATGTAGGTGGACATTTAGATCTCTACTTTCATATCTTTGGGCGGTGGTTGAGCCCTTGGTACTTATTCCTTCAACTAATGAGCTAACATGCTGAACCAGTTGCATACTTTTCCTTCTCTGGCCAGTTGGTGTAGTGCAATCATGCAACTATGTGGGAAGGTTTTCATGCTTTATTGTCCATACAGTCGACATGAAAAGATGACCAAGTATTGATACACCTTCCGTAGTATCTTCATCTTGTATATATGGTTGGGTGTCATCCTGAATTTAGTTGACTCCTTTACCAAGTTCTTCAAAATGTCTTTGGAGTTGGCATTGCTGTTGGGTAAGCTGAAGGGTGTCTCCATGATGATCATGGGCTCCGACATATGATACACCTCATCATAATCCAGTTCCTTGAAGGTATCAATCTCCGTCCCGCTGACACTGCTCAATGTCATCGTCTCGGGATCAATGTATGAGATGATCTAATGTATCATGTCCATGCATAGGAATGCGGGGTATCTGTATGCAATCCGGTACAAGTTGGACTTGTGAATGTTCACATATACTTGGCAGTCTTCGAGGTGTTCCCCAAACGTGCCTGCAAATGCATCATTTACCTCTTGTCATTTCAGCTTGATGTCCTTGTCTACAATTAGCTTGGTGTCTTCATAGTTCGGCAGACTTATAGACACTTGCTCAACTACTTCTTCAGTTGCACTTCCATCAGTGTCTTTTGATCTTGCTCTCTTGGAGGCCATTGATCCTGAACTGCTAAGAGGCGGACAAACTCCTGCAATATCTGAAGATAAAGAAACATGCATGGTAAGAAATATGTCAGTGAAAACCAAAGCAAACTTGAGGAATGACATGAAACATACCTGAGGATTTGACAGGAAAGGGTTGAACAATTTCTTCTGGGAGGTTGGCTGACTAGATGCCAAAATTGTTCAAAAGGCAGTCTGGGCTATCTCGGAGGCTAATTGATTGCTAGAAATGTGCAATATAGGCTGGCTAACTAGATGCTGGAATTACACAATGCGTAATTTCAGCTGGTAATGGTTGCAGGCTCAGTGACTGCATTGTGCAATTTTCTGGGCCAACTGTCACTATACCTTAGAATTGCGAAAAGCAAGCCCGGAGGACAAACACTGGGTAGAAATGTAGATTTCCTGATGGGAAGACAAAGCCTTCCCTCTTTGGATTACACAATGTTGTCTTGGTGAGGCAGAGTTTGGGTCAAGGCTGTCCAGACCTGCCGATGGGCAACTGAAAGCAAATGTGATTGTGAATGCATGGAGATATTGAGTGTAAGTATGAGTGAATGATCTCCCATGCAAACAGTGAATGAAAGATTCAAAAAATGGAACATCATATATGTGGGTGAAGTGAGTCACCGAATTGACGACCATTCGTGCAAGACAATTTCATGCATGCGAAAATAGTGAGATGCTAACGAAAACTGAAATAGTGCTAGTACAAGCTAGTATGCATGTAAACGATAGCAAGCATTCATAGAAATCACGCAAACAACACTCACACAAGGAAGAACAAAAAACGCAACAGAAATGCTCCAAAAGACAAGTTAAGACCACTTACCCATGAATAGTTGAGTTGGATGTGTCGAAGAGTCTTGGATGTGCCGTGGGATGTTAGAGCTCCAAGATTGATGTGAAGAAATGAGCTCTGAAGCATCAAATAAATAATTTTGAAGCTCATGACGCGCATGCCACAAATCTAGGAAAAAGCGACACTTGGAGGAAAGATTCTAAAATGATATTTGCATGTAACCTCCATTTTCTAAAAGTATCTCCCTAAAATCTAGGGATGCTTTTTGCATGTTGCTTCTTCTATTCCAGGAAAAAGCAACCCATGCATGCAAGTCAAGTTTTCTTGGTCCTGGGTGGAACTGGTCAACTGAACCGCACATGCAACAGTCTCCTCAGCTAGGAGGAAAAAAATGTGCATTTCTGGGAGGGAGTGCAATTGACTTCTACCCAAGATTGCACAATTCCTGGGCTGAGAAGCCCTACTGGGAGGAATAGTGCAATTTTCTCAATGAAGCTTGACTGACAGATTTGTGCAATTCTAGAGCCCAGTAGGATCCCAGACAGAATTATGTAATTTCTGGAGGAAAGGTTGGTTGCCCTATAGCATTGTGCGGTTTCTTAAGGGAGCTGCTTACCCTATAGTTGGACCGAGTCTGGAGAATCATCTTATGAGGGGGATGCAACAAGCTTTGATGGATAGGTTGTCATTCTGCAGGAAAATCAATGAATCTTGTGTACTTGACGAAGCAAGACATGCTGTTGTGAAAGGTTGGTAGGGAGGCTCCAAAATGAAGCTAAGGAAAAAATTTGGAGGGTGGTTGTAGCTGCTACAACACTTGGCGACACACTGGTAGATCTCCAGCTCTCCGAATGGACCTTATTCATGAAAAGCAAGTCCAACACCTCCGGAAGTATTGTTCAGTTCTTAGTTCATCTTGGTTTCACACTAGCTTGATTGTAAGATGTAGCATCTACCAAGCTCTTGGTCGATTGGCACACATTACAAGCCAAGGAAACATAGTTGTTTCGATTGGGGTTGAGGGGTATATTGGTGCACAAGAAGTATAGTCATCAGAGTCTTAGTTTCATCTCTGGTGTTGCTCCACTACCAGCAGGCCTGGACAATACCCCGGTGGAGTCATGTAGGAACACAAGTATCGCTCCGTTGCCAGCGAGCCTAGTCAGTACCCCAGTGGAGTTACTTGCACCTCCTCTCTGCACAGGAAGCCTTTCTCTTCTTTCGCCTGATTCTTTTTTCATTTTTTTCATTTTTTTTCATAACTATGCATAACACTTATTCATTTCAGAGGCGAAAGAGGGATCCCATCTTATTGAGAGCATAAGAGGTTTTTCCTTTAGAGAAGTAGTTCATTGTATACCTCTGACATTCTTGTTAAGGTTTTCCCCCTCACCTTACTCTACTTGACTGAGCTGACAAGGTTTAACCCAAAAACAACTGACTAGAGTAGGTGACACTAGTTAGCGCGCAAGCATTGTGTTTTCACCAAGGTTCACTTCAAATAGTACGTATTTTCCATCAATGTATCATGGACTAAAAGTAACAAGTTCTTCATATAGAGGAAGAATGATAGATAACCAAGTAGTGATAGTTGCACAAGGCCTCTTGTACTTTACCCAGCTTGTTTCAAGAGTCATACATGGTTGCACGTGAAACTAACCTACGAAAAAAAATCAAGCAAATGACAAAACAAAGTAGAAGCAGAAGCAGAAGTAGATGCAAACCGAGTAATAAAATAGGCGGGAAAACAAACAAGCAAAGCAAGTAAGCAAAAAAACATTCAAGCGAAAAAACTAAAAGCAAGCACTACTCCTACTCCTAAGATAATGGTGCATGGGCCTAATCACGTGAAGTGATATTTCCAATGCAGCCATTGGCACATTGGTTGACCCATGTTGGTGAAGGCTAGGTCCATGAGCAACTCGGTTGTGTGAACTAGCAAACAAGAAAGATATAACAATCAAGACAAACACACTTCATGTTCCAAAGTTTCCACAGAACATAAGTGGGTGCAAGTACCTGACATGTGGTCCGTGGACTTGTCATGGTGCTGTGTGACACTGCATATAACTTTGAAGCATACACATAGTCTTGATTGTGACATGCAAGCAAACAAAAGAAACAAAGACAACTTGTGCCATGCACGTGTGCTTACAATGTAAGATTCCTCCAATGCATGAGCGATGGGATCGTGAAGTTCGGGTGGAGGAGGCATGATCTGTGTGTGAGATTGATCTTCAACGCATATAGATGAGTGATGAAGAGCCTTGGGTGATTGAAAAATTTCCTGATCGGAAGTGAAACCAACCTCAAGATAGCGAGGGCCTGACATAACCATCAAATCAGGCTGAAGTGCCTCGATAATCTGGGGGGTTTCGACTTCATCATCAGATAGATCATCATAAACTGATGGCTTCAAAAAATCAACTATGATAGAATCATGATCGTGATCAAATATGGGAGTAAATGGATCACGACAACTAAAATTAGAAAAATCAATGATTTCATTGGCATCCTCATGATCTGATGAATCAAACAGAGGGGTAGATGAGAAGCAAACAAATTCATCTGTTGTGTTTCCGGAAAAGGAAGATGAAAGATCAATTGGATTTTCAATGAATAACTCATCCTCTCTGTTGTCAGATGATGGACTGACATCGAGTGTGTCCTATGAGTGATCAACAATGGGTGCATCCGTAGATGAAGACACACATGTGAAATCTTGGATGGTAGGCTCACCAAAGATGTGAGGAAAGAATGGAGGGGCATCAGACAGAAGGGAGTCATCCTTCACCAAGTGTTGATTCTCAAGCTTCCAGTCATACTCTTCATGAATGATAGCGCATGTTGGTTGTACAACACCAACTCCATCGATGGCTTGATCCTCATTCACAATAAGTGTAGAGTCCGAAATGGAGGAACACTAGATAGTATCATCCAGAGGAACAACCAAGTACAAAGACGGAGGTTGTGGTATGAAATTCATATGACAACTCGATGGACTTGTTAGGGTCCTATAATAATAGGATTCATAATTTTGAATTGGCTATGTTTAGTCTTGTAATATTGTATATACTTTTGCTTTCTGCAAAATGTTTTCCATATTAAAAATTAAAAAATGTAGAGAGGGTATGTCCTAAAAGAAATATCAAAGGACAAAAAGAATAAGAAAAGATTGAAAAAGTAAAAAATTATGAACCCCAAACAAAAACAGATCATGAAATTGCACAAATTCAAGTGCCACTACATTTACTTTACTGTGAAAAATAATGGTTGTGTGCAGCTTGTCATAAATTCCACAACCCATGATAGTCAAACTGTTTAATCTTGACTAGTTCATGTTTTAAATTTCATGTTTATAGATAGAGAATAAATATCTAGCCAAACTGTTTAATCTTGGCAGATCAGTAGTTAGATAGAGAAATAAAATGTGCTCATAAGCTTAATCTGAGCCATTTGAAGTTATAAGTTTAGAATTAGATAGTTTGCTTGTCAAAAGAAAAGGAAAGAAATGGTTTGCTAGCCTAAATGAACCCAATAAAATGAAGAAAAAATCTTAGGATAAGTAAAGGGTAGGTAGAAGAAAGGTTTCAGAAGTACAATGTTGTTAAAGCATAAGAACATTTGTCATGCTTAATCCTATGTTTCAGTGTGCAGGATCAGTTATGAAAGTGAAATGATGTTCACAAGATAATTTAATTAACTTCCCCTCATTTCATTTCATCCCACACTACATACTTACTAATTTCCCCATTATCCCATCATTTATTATGAATGTACCCTTTGCCCTTCATTTTGACCCTTACCCCTTGGTTTCACACATTTCCCTAATTGTTAAAACATAAATAAATCAACAACAACATATTCACATTTTCACATGAAGCCAAGTAGGTCTTTAGTAAAATTCACTTTTACTAAAGACATAAAAGGAGGATAAGAATAAAAGATACCAAATGATGTGACTTACTATAATGGGTAAAAGTAAAAGTAGGTGATAGAGCATTCATGGTAAAAGACTAAACAAAGGAGGCAGATAAAGAAATACAAATGAAAGTGTAGCATATGAAAGGTCAAAGTACAATGAATAAGCAATGTGAAGACCAAACAACAAAGCAGATTAAACGGAAAAACACCAAAGATTAAAAGACAGCAGAACCTAAATAACGGGGACAACAAACAATAGTTCAATAGCTGTATCTATCTTCTTGCATGAAGATATTTCTTTCTCTGGGATTAAATCCCAAGACAACTTGGGATATTTTGTAAATTATTTTTGTATAAATACTTCATAGTTCAAAGTATTGAGGTTGGCTTTCTATACATTTGTAGAGTTATTTTGATATTAAACCTAAGGGTTATTGCACCAATTTTCAAGTCAACAGATTGGAGCAAGTAATAAAAATATTGCACTACAGGATTCATGAGATAAGCTATTGCAGTGAAGTATCTTCTTTGTTTGATTTTGTTACTTTCTTATGTGTTTCATAAACTTAAATGTTATCTAAATTTGAATGAATTAACTGGAAATTTAACTCAGAATTTGTTTAAGTACACTTTGTTTTGCATAGTTAATCATTTATATGTTTTCCTCTAATATCTGGATTTGAGAACCCTTAATTTCTCTCCCATCCCATTTGACCTCTTGCATTTCTCTTCATAATCCAGCCTAGGGAACCCTTAATTTCTCCCTGGATCCGATTGGAAACCATTTCACCATCAAGTCTTTGAGATCTGTAGTAACTCCTCTATCCTGCCATGTAGACACTATTTTTAGAACTTAGTCCACTCCTGTTTGTCTGACATTTGACCCCATAGCCCAATGGTAAAAGACAATCCTTTTTCATCTAAGTAAGTGATCCCACCACCCAAATTCAAATCAAAAACCCTAGCACAATCATAACTAGCCTAAAATAAATTAACTAAAACGAAGTTAAATCATAAAGAGAGAGCCCTACTATTTCTTTCTTTAACAAGTTCTAAAGAAATTTTGGAGTATTAACATTATTGGAAACCATACTGAGGACTTCGATCCTTACTTTGATAAAACTTTAAGGAAACCTTAAATTTCATCTTCAGCCCCTTAAGGTCATTTTTATAAGTTGTTTTTGAAAAATTTCATAAAAATAGTTAAAAAGGTTAAAAATTTGGCTTCCAAGAAGACTCACTATACCAGGGCAAACCCAGATCCAAACCCTGCTACTATAGTTGATGACCCAGAAAGAATTTTAAGAAAACCAAAAAACGTAGAAACTCAGGCAAGTAGTAGCCAGTTAGTCAAAGCAAATTCACTCCCTGAGGAGTTGTCAACTTTAAAGGAAATTCCTTTTGATTTGTCATTTGACCTCTCATTATTTAGAACTAAATCTTAGAATTCCATTCATGAAGTGGTGTTAGACCCTAATTTTATTCAATTCATTGAGTCTAAAAAGCTGCCTATCCATCCTGATTTAGATAAATTTGTCTTGGACACTTTTGACAAGTTAGAAGCTTTAACCTCCATATTGATAAGCCATATAGATGATTCTTACCTTCAAAAATCTGTTGAACTAACTTCCCTTACTGATGCTACCTTTGAAATTTCTACACAATCTTCAATCATTGTAAATACACCTTCATTTACCACTACCTCACCAATAGTATCCACCACAGTTCATTCCCATAAACCAGTTATTCATCAGCCAAACACCTCATCCTCATCTAGTTCATCCCCATCCACTTCAAGCCCTTCCTCAAGCACCAAAACTTTACCCCCTAGTCAAACCAGAATCTTAGCCATGGCAGACTGATATGCACCTCTGGTTTTACCTACACAACTCCATGCCATACCACAATATTATCAAAGTAAAAATTTTTTGTTTGATGCTATTGGTCAGTACACTACCCAACAACATGTGAACAAAATGACTGACTATTTTGCATTGCATGAGATAGATGAATCAGATGTCCAAATGAGGTTGTTTGCCCAAACATTAACTATGAATGTTAAGAAATGGTTCAAAACTTTACCTGCCCACCATATTACAGACTTAGGCGCCTTTCATAGATTATTCATTGATAGATGGGAGAGAAAGAAAAACCCTCTGCAAGTACTTTCTGAATATGATAAAATTAGAAGAGCTCCTAATGAGTCAGTTCAAGATTATTGTACTAGGTTCAATAGCATCTACAATGCAATCCCTGCTAATATTAATCCTCCACCTGACCTAGTATTAATCAAATTCCCTGATGGTTTTGACACTGACATGTCATACCAGTTAAGGGAAAGAAACCCTGAAACATTGGAACAAATGCAAAGTAATGTTGTTAGTGTAGAGGCCAACCTATTAGCCAAGAAAGCCAGAATAAGAAATGAAAAGAGTTGCAATTAAAGAGAAAACTTCCACTTCTCATGGAAAAATAGATAGTTTAGCAAAACGTGTAGAGAGAATAATGGATAGATTAGAAAACATGGAAAGAAAAACTCAGTGGGAGAATCAACAACCACCCCCAATAAGAAACCCCAACTTTAGGAAGAATCCTAACACTGGAAAGAATGTTATACCAGATCAACAGATTAGGCCTCCCTTCCAGGAAAACTATGTTGAGGGTTCATAGAGCCATGAAGGAGAGGATGACACCCAAATAAACTTGTTAGGAATAAAAAATGAAGATGTTGTTTTTCTTACTCAAGAAGAACATGAGTTGTACATGCTGCAACAATTGCAATTAGAATCTGGTGAGTCCTTTGACTTTAAACAGGGTTATGATTCAGCTATATATGAGGTTCACAAATAGTATAGCTTAAGAAGTAAAAAGAACAATGAAGCTCCCACTAAAATATCAATCCAGACCCAAACTAAAAAGATAATAGAAACTCATGTTACTAAGATTTTACAAATCCTTCCTAGGGGAACACCGGAGGCTTCTACCCCAAAAATTGTAGATATAACCTCCAATGAAACTGAAACTGAAACAGTCACTCAAAACATTCCAAATAGGATTAATCAGAACAAAACTTCTGAAACACATACTGAAATGGAAAGTATTGAAAGACAAGATAAAAACACACAAACTGCATTTGTTAAGGAAGATTTCATTCAAGAAAACAAAGCTCAAATGCCTTTCAACCTCAAGAATGAAATAGCAAAATTGAAGATATCAGTTCCTTTGACCGAGTTAGTAAAGAATGAATCCTATAGATCACAGATAAATGAAACTTTAAATATAGGATAGGGAGAAGATGCTATCAATTTGAATGATGATCAACCTGAATTATTGTTTAGCGCTGAGGTGAATGGTACTCATTAGCAAGGGGGAATCCCTCCTTTCTACATTAGCCTGAACATTCATGACAAAATATTACATAATGCTATGTTAGACTCAGGGGCATCCCATAACTTGATGCCAAAAGAAATCATGGAGAGACTAAACTTAGACATTACTAGACCATATAAGGACTTGTTTTCCTTTGACTCTAGCCAAGTTAAATGCCTTGGTTTGATCAAGGATTTATGTGTAACTCTAGTCCAATGCCCAGCAAAGAGTATTGTGATGGACATAGTAGTTGCAGAAATCCCACCCAAATATGGAATGCTATTATCTCGCTCATGGGGAGAAAAATTGTAGGGATCCTTGCAATTAGATATGTCATATGCCACCATATCTATTTTTGGCCAACAAAGGAAACTGTATAGAGAGACCTTGATGAAATACATGGTGAGTAGTGCAGAAAAAACACAAAACTTCCCTATATACTTCGTGCATTCTGATATGGACTCTTTCATCTTGTACAATTCAGACCATGACAAAAAGGAAATCACAACTGAAGAACTGAAATACAAAACAACTGACAATGAGAACATTTTTCATGAGTCCTTGTGGCATTTGGATTTTGATGGATCTGTGAATAGGTTAGGGGCTGGTACAGGAGTGTGGATACACAATATGGAGAATAATCATGCCGAAGTTCATGCATTTATGTTAAATTTTAAATGCACAAATAACATGGCATAGTATGAAGCTTTGATCTTAGGATTACAAATGGTTAGAAAACTTGGAGCCAAGAGAGTTTCTATACTTGGAGACTCAAAATTGATTATTAAACAAATTAATGGTGAGTACTCTATAAACAATCCCATACTGAGTCAATATAGAGAGATTGTCCTAGATTTGATCAAAGACCTTCTGGAAACAAATTTTGCTGCCATTCCTAGAAAACAAAAAATGCAGGCCCCTAGTCTGGCTATTTTTTCTAGTACCTATAAATTTCCCTTTCAGCCCAACCATTAGTACAATGCAGAAGTGAGACATAGGCATGTCATACCAGACAATTTGAAGGATTGGCAAAGTTTCTCACAGGATTCCCAAATTTATGACTTCATGAATGTTGAAGGTGAGTTTCAAAATTGTAATATAGATACATACTGTACAATAGACAATGACATAGATAGTGACATAGATGTAAATATTTTAGAAATAGGTAAACCCACTAATTTCACTAAATTAGAAGTAGATAACTTAGAAAATGTAGAAATTGAGGAAATAATGAATGATGATCTTGAAATTCTTAAGCTTAAAAATAATTTTTTTCCTAAGGGATTAGTCCCTTTAGAAGATTTGTTTGATTCCAACGATGTAGCTAGGAAGCCGAAAATGGAGCCTTTGGGAGCAGATATAGAAGAATGTAACATAGGAACTGAAGAAAAACCTAAACTCATTAAATTATCAAAAGCCTTACCTCCAGATGAAAACGGTAATTACATAAATTTATTTAAAGAGTTTCAAGATGTATTTGCATGGAGTTACGAAGATCTAAAATCTTATGACACCAACATAATTCAACACAAGATACATATCAAAGGGGATCATAAACCTTTTAAATAGAAACTTAGGAGAATTAATCCAATTCTTATGCCATCTATTGAGAAAGAAGTTAAAAGAATGTATGATTCCCGAATTATAGCTCCCATTAGATACTTAGATAGGGTTTCAAACTTAGTCACTACTAGAAAGAAAATAGAGAAATTAGACTTTGTGTTGATTTCAGAAATTTAAACAAGGTCTCATTAAAAGACAACTATCCTCTACCAAAAATGGACCATAACCTTCAGAGGGTAGTAGGCTCATCTAGAATTCCACTGCTTGATAGATTTTATGGATATAACCAGATCTTAATTCAACCAGAGGACCAAGCAAAAACTGCATTTACTACTCCTTGGGGTACCTTCATGTATTTGAAGATGCCTTTTGGATTAATGAACATAGGAGAAACATTTCAAAGAGATATGGATATAGCTTTTACCAAGGAGATCCGTGATTTCTTAGTGGATTACCAAGATGACATCACAGTCTTTTCCAAATCTGATAATGAACACCTAGATCACCTTAAAAGAGTTTTCATTCAATACAGAAAATTTGGGATTTCTTTAAATCCCAAAAAGGCACTCTTTGGTCTAGAAGAAGGAAATTTGTTGGGACATATCATATCTAAAGATGGGATTAGAATAGATCCTGCTAGAATAGAGGCAATCGTGACCATCACCCATCCTATAAACATCAAAGAATTGCAGTCAGTTTTAGGAAAAATTAATTTTCTTAGGAGATTCATTTAAAATTTAGCAAAATTAGTTAGAGAACTAAATAACATGTTAAGAAACGATTCAACACTTGAATGGAAAGTGGAGGCAAAAAAGTCCTTTGAAGCCATCAAGGAAGCCCTAACCAAAACTCTAGTCCTTATAAGTCCTGATTTTCAGAGAGATTTTATAATTTTTTCTTTTGCTTCAGAACACACTGTTGCAACAGTCTTGTTGTAAAAGAATGACAAGGGATATGAACAACCAATTGCATTTTTCAGTAAATCCTTAAGAGATACCACACTCAAATACAACATAATGGAAAAACAAGCACTAGCTTTAGTAAAGGTTATCAAATATTTTAGAGTATATATTTTGTATTCTCACATCATTGCTTATGTTCCAAATTTAGTAGTAAAGGACATTTTGACACAAAATGGGCCTGAAGGAAAGAGAGGCAAATGGATTGCCACTATATTGGAATATGACATAGAAATAAAGCCTACTAAACTTATCAAAGGCCAAGGTTTAGCCAAACTCATGGCTGAATCGAACTGTCAGGCCCTAGATATAAATTTCATTAGTGCCCTTGATGATCAGGAAGAGATGACGACTCCACATATCAATGAACCTTTTACTGATTCACCTTGGTATGCAGATCCCATATTTGTATTACTGAACTTACCAGCTCCTCTCTATTTAACAAGAACTAAATCTAGATTTTTGAAAATGAAGTCGTTAAAATATTGTATCATAGATAATGCTTTGTTTTGGAAATACAATGGTGGTATTATTTTGAATTGTTTACTTAGAGATGAAGCTGATAAAATTATGCAAGAATTTCATGCAGGAGATTGTGGAGGACACTTGTATTGGAAGACTAATACTGACAAAATTATAAGGGTTGTTTTTTACTGGCCAACCCTATTTCTAGATGTTAAGAAACATGTGACCTCCTGTCATAAGTGCTATATATTTGAGGGAAAAAGAAAGCTTTTACCTTTACCTCTCAAACCCATCTCCACAGAAATGTGATTTCAACAATGGGGGCTAGACTTCATTGGAGAAATACACCCAGCCTCCTCAACCCAACATAAGTGGATTTTGACACCCACTGATTATTTTACCAAATGGATAGAAGCCATCCCTTCTAGACAAGCTACAAACACTGACATTATCTCATTCCTAGAAAATAATATACTGTCAAGATTTGGATGCCCCTAAAAGCTCATCACTGATAACGCAACTTCTTTTAAATCGAAGAAAATGGTAGACTTTTGTAACAAATATCACATCACTCTTGGTCATTCCACTACCTATTACTCTCAAGGTAATGGACATGTAGAATCCTCTAACAAAAGCCTGGTCAATATAATTAAGAAATTACTGGAAGACAACAAAAAGTTGGTCAATGCCCTATGGGCAGATAGACGAACTACTAAGAAGTCAATTGGTACATATCCTTATCAGTTGGTATATGGAATGGATGTTGTTTTTCCATCATCTTTAGGAGTACCAGTGATGAAGATCATCTAGGAGTTACAGGTGGAACCAAATGATATCCAGAGAAGGATAAATCAGACCATACACTTGCAGTAGACCAGAGAAGAAGTAGATGTAAAATCACAAGTAATCTTTGACAAAATCAAAAATATATTTTATAAAAAGACCAAATTTGATGATTTTACATAGGCGATAAAGTTCTTAAGTGGGATTTAAGAAGAGAAGACAAGGGCAAAAATGGAAAATTTGACTTCTTATGGCAAGACCCTTATGTCATTTATGGTTACAGAGGTAACAATGCATTTTTCTTGAAAGAGATAGATGGATTAGATCTACCAGGAGGATCTATCAATAGTAGAATGCTGAAGCATTATCTATCCACAGATTAACAATAGTCCACTTTACTTTCATCATTGTACATAACATTGCAGAGTTTAGATTGGATTAGATGGTGATCTTTTGAAGTTGAAGCTCAGAGAGAAGGCCTTGAGCTTTGAAGGTTTCACCATCATAAGTATGAATAAGGCAGAAATCACAGAAGAATAGTTTATAGGGTAACTACAGTCACAATTCAAAGGCTACTGATCTTAAATTTCTTGACATTTCACCAGAAAATGCCATCCCCATGTGGATCCACTTTTAGGGTCCTGTAATATTGTACATACTTTTTCTTTCTACAAAATGTTTTCGATATTAAAAATTAAAAATTGTAAAGAGGGTATGTCCTAAAATAAATATCAAACGGAAAAAAGAATAAGAAAATATCAAAAAAGTAAAAAATTATGAACCCCAAACAAAAATAGATCATAAAATTGTGTAAATTCAAGTGTCACTACTTTTACTTTACTATGCAAAATAATGGTTGTGTGAAGATTGTCATAAATGCCACAACCCATGATAGTCAAACTTTTTAATCTTGACTAGTTCATGTTTTAAATTTCATGTTTAAAGATAGAGAATAAAGATCTATCCAAATTGTTTAGTCTTGGCATATCAGTAGTTAGATAGAGAAATAAAATGTGCTCATAAGCTTAATTTGAGCCATTTGAAGTTATAAGGTTAGAATTAGACAGTTTACTTGTCAAAAGAAAAGGAAAGAAAGGGTCTGCTAGCTAAATGCACCCAATAAATTGAAGAAAAAATGTTAGGATAAGTAAAGGGTAGGTAGAAGAAAGGTTGCAGAAGTACAAGGTTGTTAAAGGATAAGCACATTTATCACGCTTAATCCTATGTTTCAGTGTGCAGGAGCAGTTATGAAAGTGAAAGGATGTTCACAAGCTGATTTAATTAACTTCCCCTCATTTCATTTCATCCCACACTACATACTTACTAATTGCCCCATTATCCCATCATTTCTTATGAATGTACCATTTTCCCTTCATTTTGACCCTCACCCCTTGGTTTCAAACATTTCCCTAGCAAATTACCCTCCAAAGGTCATCCCCCTACCCTAAACCCCTTTTCCCTAGTGTGAAACCCACTTCCCATTGAAAAAAAATTCACATTCCCCTTTATTAATTTCCATAAAAACCTATAAAAACCCATAAAAACCCTTATCCTAAGTTTAATCCCCCCCCCCCCCCCCCCCCCCCCCGACATTATTTAATTAACTCCCTGACATAAATCCTTTTAACCCACCACCCTTGGTGCAGTTAAGAAACCCTGCCACATTCAACCTTGGTCCCACTTTATTAATCCTGCTCATTGTATTTTAATCCCCACTTTATTCATTAAATAATTATAGTTAGTTGTAATTAATCCCATGTGCCAGACAAATCTCCACCCTTATTCCCTCCGTGCAGTTTTACCACACGATAGCCATTAGATATTTCACCCTTATATCTGATGGCGTGCATCCATATCATGCTCATTCCCTCTCCGACCTTTACCAGCCCGAGAGCACGCGAGATTTACGATTTTGCTGGGCCCCATTTTTCTATGTGGTAGCACCAGGAAAAATCGCGTGCTCTCGGGGAAATACCGCCCAATTGTTCATTTATAATTTCCATGCAAAAATGTGACTGTTACCTGTTTAAAGGCCAAAAAAGCCCCAAATTTCTCTTTTCGCTAGTTTTTCACTACAAACTGCTGCTTAGCCATTTGCGACACCCTAAACCTTTGCGACCAAATTTGACTACCTTTTGCCACCTGAAGACGCTACGAATACCCAATTGAAGCAACCAGTTGATTGTTGAAGCCTCAATACCTTCTGCAATTACCTTAGAACCCAGTTTACACACCAAATCGCGAATTTCCAAGTAATTATCAAGGCCAGAAGATTAGAAAAACAAAGTTTTTATACTAGTCACAAAACCTGTTTGCTCCAGATTCTCAGGAAATGTATTCAAAGGCTTCATTTAGTAGGAATTTTGTGTATAAAGAGAAAATTAAGTTTAAACCAGATACAAAGCAGGAAGAAATCATTTACACAGAGGTAGTAATTGTTAAAATAGAGATAAATCAACAACATCATATTCACATTTTTACATGAAGTCAAGTAGGTCTTTAGTAAAATTCACTTTTACTAAAGACATAAAACCAGGATAAGAATAAAGGATACCAGATGATGTGATTTACTATGATGGGTAAAAGTAAAAGTAGGTGACAGAGCATTCATGGTAAAAGACTAAATAGAGGAGGTAGATAAAGAAATACAAATGAAAGTGTATCAGATGAAAGGTCAAAGTACAACGAACAGCCAGCGTGAAGACTAAACAACAAAGCAGACTAAAGGGAAAAAGATCAAATATTAAAAGACAACAGAACCTAAATAAAAGGGACAACAAATAGCAGTTCAATAGCTCTCTCTATATTCTTGCATGAAGATATTTATTTCTCCTAGATTAAATCCCAAGACAATTTGGGATATTTTGTAAATTCTTTTTGTATAAATACTTAATAGCTTGAAGTATTGAGGGTGGCTTGCTATACATTTGTAGAATTATTTTGATCTTAAACCTAAGGGTTATTGTACCAATTTTCAAGTCAACAGACTTGAGCAAGTAATAAAAAGATTGCACTACAGGATTCATGAGATGAGCTATTGCTGTGAAGTATCTTCTTTGTCTGATTTTGTTACTTTCTTATGTGTTTCATAAAATTAAATGTTATCTAAATTTGAATGAACTAGCCGAAAATTTAACTCAGAATTTATTTAAGTACACTTTGTTTTGCATAGTTAATCATTTATATGTTTTCCTCTGATATCCGGATTTGAGAACCCTTGATTTCTCTTCCATCCCATTTGACCTCTTGCATTTCTCTTCATAATACGACCTAGGGAACCCTTTATTGCTCCCTAGATCTTATTGGGAACCATTTCACCATCAAGCCTTTGAGATCTATAGTAACTCCTCTATCTTGCTCTGTAGACACTGTTTTTAAAACTTAATCCAGTCCTGTTTGTCTAAAATTTGACCCCATAGCCCAATGGTAAAAGACAACCCCTTTTCATCTAAGTAAGTTCCCACCACCCAAATTCAAATAATAAACCCTAGCAAAATCATAACTAGCCTAAAATCAATTAACTAAAACAAAGTTAAATCATAAAGAGAGAGCCATCTCTAAGATTAGGAAGGCTAGATCCTAATCTCCAAAGTTGGTTTGTGGTTACCTATATCATTTCTTTCCTTAAAAGCTTCTAAAGAAATTTTGGAGTGATAAAAGGACTCACAACAAAATCTGCGCGAAAATTAAGCGGAATGATGTTGGGAGGATGTCACAGTTGAAAAGATGTGTGAGCATGATCCCCCGCATCGCTTTGCTGTGGTGGAGCTATTTGATGAGGGGATGGCAGACAGTCACTTGTGACAGTGACCGCATCCATCTATGATTATATAGCTCCATCATTGAATAATGTTGAGCAAGGATTTAGTTCAAATTTCTTCTTGGGATGAGTAGATTTCTTAAGAAAGTACTTGAATCGGTCCCAAAGATAGAAAAATTTCATCTGGCTCTTCAGAGCTTGAAACTGCAAATCACAGAAGTGCTGCCAAAAATCCATAGGCAATTCATTCAGAGCCTTCTATTGTTGTAACACTTTTTTGTCAGGATGTTCTAGATCAAAATGATAGAAAGTGTCCTTAATGAGATCACATAAGTGCTCGAGTGAGTGCATGCTGTTAGCTGGTAGGATGCACAACCACCGAAGCGGAGATTCACAAAGTGTGTATGCAAGCAGCAGACTGGCCTGTTCGTCAGAACATCCATCTTCCTCATGAAGCATGGAAAGGAATTCATGTAAGAACTTAGGCCAGGCCACTTCGCCTTCACCATCATACGTGTATTTAGACAAGAGATATAAAAACTCCCTCGTGATGGTAATATATTTGGCATGTGAAAAACATCGTGGAGGGAGGAGAGTGCAATATTCCATGATAGATATGAAAAGGTTCATAACAGGATGAGAGGACATAGATTTTCATCTGGCCCTCCTTCTAGCGCCACAAATGTTGACTGTGCTCGACCTACAATCATATCAGGGGATCTCCCTAGTAAGAAGTCCCAATTAGACCTCTGACCATTTGGTGTAGGAGTCCCAGCAGTGGGTCATACAGTAATGCCTTGATTGTGATTTCGCACAGAGCAAGTAAGATGTCCCTGTTGGTAGCAAGGGTGTGACAGTTGCAGTAAGTCAAGGAAGGTGAATGAGAGGTTCTAACACACTGTGGGTGAGATGAGCACACCCCTTGGAAACCTGTAATAGTATGCGGCTTAGAAGGGAACACACGAGCAAAAATGCATCACAATTTGTAAAGCAAGTTAGCAAGAAATCCAAAGTGATGGTTAAATCAACAACACATTTTAGAAATATTCATACATACTTATACAAAATACATATGCGTAAGAAAACAAATACATATGTCATTTAGAGTATACAAGATAGCTGGAGTATAATACAACATATGCATGAAACATGTTGGCTCTGTTATATTAAGAAGTGTAAGGTCCAGTCATACAATACATCCATTTCCAACCACTACTTCTGATAGCGAAACATTACAACCACAACCACCTACTCCTCCAAAGAGATATACTAGCTCTATGCAGTTGAGAAGCCAAGGCAGGTTACAATACTGTCTAGGCTTTCTCTAAGATACTCATATCAAATCTTGGTTGACCAAAAGCATTTACAATGAGTTATGAGGGACTATTTATAGCAAAGGGTGGGATGGCCCTTGACATTTCCCTTTGTGACATTTCATCTACCCTCATGACTCTTCATCTACTTTATGACTGCTACATCCAACTATCGACACTTGAACTTACACTTG
Source organism: Pinus tabuliformis (assembly GCA_031772625.1). NCBI lineage: Eukaryota > Viridiplantae > Streptophyta > Pinopsida > Pinales > Pinaceae > Pinus > Pinus tabuliformis. The sequence continues at coordinate 870,429,846 of CM062805.1, forward strand.
ACAAGACATTACATTACAATGTACATGTACCCATATGAGACAAAATGGCTTGAGCAAGCCATGCAAGACATCACTATGACTCAGACAACTGTTGGAAGACAAACTCTTCGACATCCTCATGGTGGTTGACAGTAGCGAACTGATGCCAAGATTGGTAATCCATGATGGCGTCTGTGTACTCTAAGGTTACATCTTTTTGGAACCTGATTCTTGCCTCGATAGCATCCAGGTACACTGCTCGGGCTCCTCTATCCAACTCATCTGATAGCATGCACATCATTGTCTTCAGCGCGGCTGGACCAACAGCATACTTATGCATGGTGTCTACGCTGATGGACAAGTTTGGGCTGGTGGCTATGTGCATCAACTTGTCAAAGTATGAGTCAAGCTCTAGTTGGACATGTGCCTTTGTCTTTGCCTGGGTGAGAGTCCCAATAGATGGGATCGCATGTGCGCACACCACAACATTAATACTCTTGTATAAAAATGCATGGGAAGCATGTAGACTAGTGATGAGCTATGGGAGCTCTTCATAGTTCCGGATTTGACTCCAGATGTGTGCCTTCAACTCAACTGCTTTGGGCTTCATCATCTTAGGAAAGTGAAGCAGGGCTCCCTTATATCTCATCATCCATGTTTGCATGTAATCAACAAAAACATGCATGTTTGACAAGATATGTGCTCTTCTAGCACATCTTTGTTGCCATATGTTGATATGAACGACTGCTTTATGCATAGTACCAAACATGGAATACAATGCTTGCATCATTGTGTTAAGGGACAATCTTTCATCCAACATTTCCTTCTTAAATTCTGCTCGGGAAAATGGTGTAACTAATACTCCTCCCTGCTTGTCCATCTGTAGCTCCTTCGCTATTTTCTTATTCTCAGCTATCAGAAAATGAACACTTGAGCATATGCTCTGGTAGCATCAGCTAATGCTACTGGATGTTTGTGCACGTCAAATACAATCACTCGTTCCTCAAACTGTGCAGGCGATGTATGATCATCTGAAGTTGAGACTTTGCGAGATTGCACAACTCTATGTTGAGACTCGTTGAATGAGATGTTGTGAATCTCTCCTTCCGGCTACTCTCCAAGGATCTGAGTGTCCCCTTGGTCGCTTGGGACTTGCTCATCTTCTGGATGCGGTGAAGCTAGTGGGTCGACCTCTTAGTGATGAGGCACGAGGTCGATGTCTTGCTTTGACTCCTACTGCTCCATATCTGTATCCATCTATTCAAGTTCTTTCTCTATCTCATGAGCGAAGTCCTCCTCCTGCAATGGTTCACCCTATCTGCCTGATGCCAACTGTTCTGATGAGTACACTACATGTACATGCATTGTTTCATCCGTTTGCACAATTTGTGACCCCTATTGTACCTGTTCTTCCTTGTGCTTCCTTCTATTGTTTTCACATCTCTTGTTCCTTCTAGAGTTTCTCCTTCAACTCATGCAACTTCTTCTCTATTTCCTCCATTCTCCATTTCTCTCTTTGCCTTTGCACATTTCTCTTGTCACGTTGTTTCCTCTATGCCTCTATTTCCATAGCTACTTTCTCCACAACTGGATCTGCTTGGAACCTGCAACTTTGCTCCTCCACCATGTGATTGACAATCTTCCTCTTTCCCTTGTCATGCACTCGTATGTTCACCTCTATTGCTATTGTTTCTTCTAGTGCTCTTCGGGATGCTGCTTCACATTGCTTCGCTAACCATTCCACAGCGAAGCCAATTGGTTCATTGAGTCTGGAGGAGTTGTAACGATATCTCCATGGGTTATCCTCCTTATAATGACATGCCCCTTAGATCCAGTTGAACTGTACTCTCGCATAGTGATCTTTAAAAAGACAATGGCAGTCATATGGATTGTAAATTTGGAGATCGAAAGGATACTTCCTCATCTGTTCTGCTTCGACATCTGCGTGCTTGAAACTCTGATTCTCGTATAACAGAATTCGCAGCGGAAGAGCAAGCCAAGGTGTCTTCTTCTTCCAGTGCAGCCTAGTTGTCAATCCTGCTGAGATCTGATATGATATTTCATGCATGATAAGCATTTCCAAGGAAAACTTTAGTAGAACATGCAGAGGCTTCTCCAAATTGTACATTCGTATGAAAGTGCGAGACAATGAAGCATACCAATCTGCTGTGTCTATCAATGCCTCCATTGCTACCTTCGACATGCAGGGTGGATCCTATTCAAATATAATCTTGTAAACCGGGGTGAAAAAATGGTCGGACAACCATGTGACAACTCCTCTAAAGCTGCATTCAGACAACATCTTACAATAAGTGTTCACAACAGTCTCTGTCGGTGTCCATGCTCACGTCAAGCTCGAGAACTCCTGTTGGGCGCAGATTGCATCCAAGATGTAGGCAGACATGTAGATCTCTATTTACATACCTTTGGGCAGTTTTCGAGCCCTTGCTACTTGTTCCTTCAACTGATGAGCCAACATACCAAACCAGTTGCATATTTTTCCTTCTTTGGCCAGTTGGTCCAGTGCGTGTTACGGGAAAATTTAGTGTCTTTTCGAACGACTAACTCCTAGACCTAGTAGAAAGTCTAGAAGAACAGTTGAAGTAATCTAATTACTTTTCATATAGATAATAGATAAAATAAAGACGAGAAAAAGTACCAACCTGTATCTTTCACTCAATCCCTCTTCCCTTTGACCACTTTCGTCACTCCCTTTTGTACTTAACTCACTTGAAAAGTACCTGCACACAAGCCGAGACAGAAAACCATCAAAGCATACATATCGATTTGTTAACTAAACATATTATAGAATCAAAAGTACAATATACATCACATAACACATGAATGGGAAAAAGCATAGAACTCTTTATTCATAGAAAGGAAGATTACAACCCATGTAGATGCATGTTCAATTCAGCGTCATCCTCCCAGCTTCAAACCCTTCAGTCCTCATGGAAACAACAATTTGACATGATAACATTACTCTCTACTAATCTCATCCAAGTAGCATTTCCTTAGCTTAAGAAGTTTCAACCTTTACTAGCCAATGAGAGCTTGGTCCTTTTATAGCTAAAAAGAGGAGGTTTAGCCATCAATGGCCCTCATGAATGCTTTACCATATTTGGGAAGTGGTTCCATGGAGGAAGGGATAATGGATTAAGGTTCATTCATCTCCTTCCTCATCCAAAAGCGAGCCCAATCCTTCTAGAAACCTTTAGAAGCATCCATTGGATGAGGAATCCAATGGATTCATTTGAAAAATTCAATGGGTCTCACTCATCGCAAGTGGAACAAAGGCTAGGTGTGATGCATAGCACCCAAACAGTGTAGTGCCTGCCATTGATTGCAGCCAGATAGAAGGCCGCCTGCGATGATCTCCTTAGGGACATTTTTTGGATGAATGGTGTCATGAAACTCTTGGGAAGCAAGCATGATGTAGGTTAACTTCATTAGGGAATGAAAACAACTGAACTAGGGGTTGATAGACCCTAATAATACAGATCTGGAAGTTGGGGTTGATGTTCCCAAATTTTCCTATAACAGATGCCCCCTAAAGCATGAAGTCGAAAATAACCATGTTGAGTGAGGTGCTTTACCACTTGGAGAGAAGGTTTCGAAGCGAAAGGTGACCTGCATCAGTTACAATACAAATATCATGATACTTTGATTTTTTCTCATAATCTAGCTAAGGGAAGGCATACCCATGCTCAGCTTATAAACTTTCATTACCTGTACAAATATAATCGTCTACATATATAGACCCATGAGTGGATGACCATGAATGTAAGGCCATTGTACATTTGATATAGTACTCCTGAAAAATATATCGCAGCCCGGATGGATGAAACTAGATCCATGGTCTTTAATCTCGTTCAATATTTCACTCAAGTACAATTCTAACCATGTGAATAGATGACCTGAAGTTGAACATGGAGAGACATTGTCTGATTACCAGCCAATGATATAAGCCGTTAACAGACTGAGAGGAATCACTGATAATAATAATGACCCTCAAGGTACTGCAATACATTTCCCAAGGTGTGAATAAATGATTTGATGTCGAACACCAAACAAAGTCTTTTAGTTGAAGGCCATTGATTTCAACCTATCGCCGAAAGTGAGAAACCTCCCATTGATGTATGCAAGCCCCAAGGTACTATAGAGGTGTTTCTAAGTCAACTTCTTGGATGATGTGCTGACATCGACAAGAAGCGACTCATCGCAAGAGGGCCTTGATGTATCCCACATCAACAACAGGAAATGAGGTAAATGATTTTGGAGATGAAACAACAGCTAATGACACAAGGTTCAGGAATGGCGGGCATGAAAATGAAGGTTTACTGTATTGTAAAGGATGAAGTTTTGAACTCAATGACTTCTCTTGAACATATCGGCGACAATGAAGTGAATTGGTAGCACTGACCCAAAACAAAGTGATGGATGGTATGATAGACCAACGGTGTGATAACCATCAAGCTGAATGACCCAACCCACATAGTCACGGTGATGAGGTGAAAGTGTCATGTTCAAGAGCGACTTGCTACCATAAAGTGTTCTTGGCTTTTTCCCATTTTCCCCAGTCATTTTTTACCAGTACCTCTTTATTTTTTAATCAAACTTGAGGAGGATAACATATGCTTGTTGTATAATTTCACCCTTCTGTTGAATCCATCGTTATTTGATGTTTTAACGAGTCTAGCGAAGGTGAAACTCGGTCTTGTCTAGATGGACAAGTTTGTCGCTATTTAATGTTTTTAATGATTTTATCGACAAATATAACTCAGCCCTTTTCACATTTAGAGAGTCTAAAAAGGCACTAAAAGGAAACTCCACAAGTTCTTTTTCGTAAATTTGTCTCTCAAGCCTGAAAAAGCATAAAACAATACAAGAGAGAACCTATTGATCATGTTTGACCAACGAGTACCTTTTTCGTTGTTAATCTATCTTAGCCCAAAGAAGGGGTAAAAATATACTGAGTAGATATCGATTCTAATCCATTAACGAGCTAGAAATGACAAGTGCTCGACAATATTTTCATGTTTAAAGAGTCTGAAAAGAGCTTAAAGAGGACTCGATTTTGAGGAACGAGTAGTGTCTAAGGTAGAAACTGGTTCCAGTGATGTTGGAACTTCTCAAAACATGTTGATGGATGTGAAAAGGCTAGCTAATAAGACCACTCATTGCAACTTTTCCTCAAAATGGGTAAAACAACCAAGTGAAAGCGTATTATCGGCCAAAGGGATGGTGGCAATGGGATGAAAACAACCAAGGCTCATCTGACGAAAAAGCTAATAGAATGGAAATCACGAGGGTTACACTGGAAATGGGTTCAATTTTAGACAAGATTGAACCATAGGGAACTGTGCTTGGATTTAGTCTCATGTTTACACAAGCTTGAAATGAAAAACTATGCTTGGCTTCAGTTTACATGCCCCCAGCATGATGAAAGGGAAAGTCTCCTGTAACCAGATGGAAATTGCTGTGGTGAAGCAAGATGGTTATCCAACACCTTTTTGGCTTCGTCCACATAGACAAAGGTGAATGGGATGATTCACTTCACATAACCTATAGGGAAACTTAGCTTTACCACTAGGTGCATGCCCCCCAAGCTTCATTACATTCACCTAAGTAGACTACTCGTGGCTATCAACTAAATGGAATGAAGGTTCATTTACGAGTTCAAGTGAACATAATCGATTGGGACTTTACAAGATCTACTCAAAGACTCGAATTAGAACTTTTCTCCAGGGGACCTTGTTTCATTTTTTAATGAGCTTATACAAGACAAGGAACTATGCTCATGGGAATTGTTTCATTTTTTAATGAGGTTGACACAAGATGAGGAACTATCCTCACGGGTATGTTTCATTTTTTAACGAGGTTGACACAATAAAATAATTATCTCACGGACCCTTGTTTCATTATTTAACGAAGTTAACACAAGACAACGAACTATCCTCGGAGACCTGTTTCATTTTTTAACGAGGTTGACATAGTAAAAGAACTATCCTCATGTTCCTTGTTTCATTTTTTAACGAGGTTGATGTTGGAAATAATACTGAGAGGGGGGGTGAATCAGTATTATCAAGTTCTTCTAATAAATCTTCCTTATTTATACTTTGAATTATTTTTGCATGTCAGTACCATAAAATAATGAGCATGAACAAAGAAAACAGATAGTCACACCAAAGAACACCAGATGTAAGGTGGAAACCCAATGTGGGTGAAAACCACCTGCTGCAATATGTCTCTATCTTCTTTCAAATTAGAAACTCCTTTTACAATGGTTTTGTACTGGTGCAGTCCTTTACCAGTACACAGGCTGCAACCTGCAGAGAGCTACAACACTCTCTCGTTTTCCAGTCTCTCCTGGAAGGGAGCTACAACCCCCTACTTCTTTTCTTTCAGGGACCACTTTTCATAAATTTTCAAACTGGATCCATAAACATCAAGAGATCAACAAGTACAAGTAAATCACCTAGTCAACTGCAGTAACCAGATCCACAATAACAGTAAACTAAACCCAGAACACCTTATCAACAAAAAAATTCAGCCAACAAAAGGTCTTAAGATAGATACGCAGTTTTTCTTTCTCTGGCCTACGTGTGTATGCACTTCACCTTCTGCTCCCCTGCGTATACACGCAGAGATCCTTCTGCCGCACCGCGTACCCATGCACTGTTTCTTCAATCACGCTGCGTACTGTTACTGTAGGCACGCACCCATAGATACTATCGCGCCGCGTACTGCTACTATAGCCACGCACCCACAGATGGTATCACGCCGCGTACCCACGCACCTGTAGCTTCTGGAGCGCCGCGTACTTTCCTTGTGCCTACGCACCTGATCCTCTGTCGCTCTGCGTACCCACGCTGTGCGCCTTCTTCTGCTCTGCGTACCCACGCAGTGCGCCTTCTTCTGCTCTGCGTACCCATGCAGTGCGCCTTCTTCTGCTCTGCGTACCCACGCACTTGCACTGTTAATCACCTGCGTACCTCTGGTTAGGGCTGAATTGGCAGTCCATCAGTGTGCTACAGATCATTAGATGCCCAGATCTGATCATGCGCTCGAGAGATCACCCTTCATAGATTCACTTTCAACTTCACTTTTATATAGATCAAGCTTTTAAAACAATAACCCAATATTTCAAATCTTAAGATATTCAATTTGCAAAAGATGCTTAGCCAAGTGATCTCCATTGCTTTATATAAGCAAGCTCTTCCTAAAATCATGGATCAATACCATAGATACCCAATACAAGGGGCCCAAAACATGGGGCTCAATAATAATAATAGTATAAAACAATACCACAGGCCAAAAACATAGAATCAGGAACAACGGGCTAAATACCACGGGCCAAACATAAGAAACCCCACGTGAGTGCGCTTCTCTGCCTTGAAGTAAGTGCACTGGGGGTACGCACCTCATGAATGGGTGACCTGCATGTATGGCCGCAGTCCCTTCACGGCGTACCTGCGTGTACGCACCTTTTGAACTATACTCCTGCGTACTTCTTAATTTCCAACATTTTGAGAGCCCGATCAGAGCATTGCCACTTGAGAGTGTTGCCATCAAGTACAACATCTGTATCATAGAGCCATACCAGAATCATAATGCCAACAATCTCCCCCTTTGGACCTGATGGCAACCTCAAGATCCTCAACGTCATTCTCCCCCTTTGACATCAAGGGCAAAGGGTTATGCTCCCCCTAAGAACATGGTCCCCCTGACTATAAACCAGATCTGCAAATAAGAACCATAAGTCACCAAAAACACCATAAATGACCATGAAAGAGATAGAGACATATAGCAGCAATATTCAGACCAGCATCCATGATGTACTTCCTCCATAATGCCAACAATGCATTATATGCTCCCCCTGAACCTGTGCCATTCGATCTTCAACCAATTCCGCAACCCAGCAAATGTACGCATATACCCCAAATGAACCTTGTGTACAACCAACCATCAGAAGAGATTCAACAAGATGATGCATCAAAAACCCCCAGCTTTTTCTTGAGGTATTCAAAGGTCTCCCTGGGCAATGGTTTGGTGAGTATATCAACAACTTGTTCCTTAGAAGGAACATACTCCAACTTGACCTTTTGTTCAAGTACTTGTTCCCAGAGAAAAATTAATGATACTTGATCGGTATGTGCTTGGTCTTTGAATGCATGACTGGGTTCTTTGAAATGCTGATTGCACTTGTGTTATCACATAAGATGGAGATAGGTGGTGTACAAGTGATTTGAAAGTCCTGCAAGGTCTGCATTATCCAAAGGAGTTGAGTGTAGCAAGATGCAGCAGCAACATATTCTGCTTCAGCTGTAGACAAGGCAATCAAACTCTGTTTCTTGCTGAACCAAGATACTAATCTAGAACCCATAAAGAACGCACCACCACTTGTGCTCTTCCTGTCATCCACGCTTCCTGCCCAATCTGCATCTGTATAAGCATGAAGTGTGATTTCTGTATCTCTAGGATACCATAAGCCATAATTTTGAGTCCCTTGAAGATATTTAAAGATTCTCTTCACTGCCTGAAGATGAGTTTCCTTCAGATTTTCTTGAAATCTTCCAACTATTCCCACTGCATGCATGATGTATGGTCGGGTACCTGTCAAATAAAGTAGACTTCCAATCATAGATCTGTAGGTTGGTTGATGCACTGCTGCTGATTCATCATTTGCACTGAGGCTACATCCTGTGACCATGGGTGTACATACTGGTTTTGCATCTTCCATGCCATATTTCTTCAAAATCTGCTTGAGATACTTGGTTTGAGACAAAAAGATCCCTCCTTCTTTTTGTTGGATTTGCAAACCAAGAAAATATGTCAGTTCTCCCAGCAAGGACATTTCGAATTCTTTCTGCATCACCAAGGCAAAGCTTTGACTCATAGCTTCTTCATTGCTGCCAAAGATAATGTCATCTACATACACAACAAGTATTAGTAATTAGTCATTTTCAACTTTTATATAAAGATTGTTGTCTGCTGATCCTTTTGAAAAACCTTGTTGATGAAGATATTTGTCCAAACGATAGTACCAAGCCCTTGGAGCTTGTTTGAGACCATAGAGAGCCTTTTTCAATCTGCATACAAGATTTGGATCATTTCCAAGAATGAAACCATCTGGCTGCTCAATATATACTTCTTCTTCCAAGTCTCCATTCAGAAAGGCTGATTTCACGTCCATTTGAAATACTTTGAAGTTTTGAAAGCTTGAGAGAGCAAGGAACATTCGGATGGCCTCAAGTCTTGCAACAGGAGCAAAGGTTTCTTCAAAATCTATTCCTTCTTGCTGCACATACCCTTTACAAATAAGTCTGGCCTTGTTTCTAATTACTTCTCCATTTTCATTCAATTTATTTTTAAAGACCCATTTTGTCCCTATAACATTCTTATCCTTTGGTCTAGGAAACAGCTCCCAAGTGTTGTGCTTTTCGATCTACTCAAGTTCTTCATCCATTGCTTTCACCCAACATTCATCTTTGCATGCCTCTTTCACATTTTGTGGTTCAGTGGAAGAGATTAATGCCAAATAGCTTGAAGCTTCTGCAACTGTTCTTCTTGTTTGTACACCTGCTTCTTTCTGCCCCAAAATCTGAGATTCTGGATGATTCTTCTGAACATATCTGGATGGATTCTTTTCTTCTATCCTTATCTGCTCCTCTGGTTCTTCTTGAGGTTCTTCTTCTTCATCATTCTGTCTTTGAGGGTAGTTTTCATCTTCTTCGATATCTTCATGATTTACTTTCCTAGGAATGTATCCCTTCTCATCAACCACTACATCAATGTTGTCAACAATTCTTCCAAGTCTTTTATTGTAGCACTTGTATGCTTTGCTGTGTGGAGAATAACCAAGAAGAATGCCTTCATCTGCTCTAGGTTCAAGTTTGCCAAGTTGCTCATCAGTATTCTTAATATAGCATTTGCTCCCAAAGATTTTGAAGTGCTTTACTGAAGGAGTCTCACCATACCAGAGCTCATGAGGAGTTTAAGTGTTGTTCACCCGGACATTTGTTTTGTTGAGAATAACAACCGCAGCATATGCAACTTCACCCCAGAAAGTTGCGGGAGTTCCAGACTCATCAAGCATAACACGAGCCATTTGTTGGATTGTTCTGTTCATTCTTTCTACTACTCCATTTTGCTGAGGAGTTCTAGCTGTAGAGAATTCTCTTCTTATCCCATGTTCTTCACAGAAATCGAAAAATTCATTTGAGGTAAACTCCCCACATCTGTCGGATCTGAGGCACTTAATTTTGTATCCTGATTCATTTTCAACCAAGGCTTTAAAGGATTTGAATTTTTTGAATGCTTCATCTTTGTTCTTCATAAGTCCTAACCAGACAAACCTGGAGAAATCGTCAATAAATAATATCAAGTATTCTTCTCTTCGAGGTGTCCTTTTCCTGAATGGTCCACATATATCTGTATGTACAAGCTCAAGAGGCATGCTAGCTGATCCTTCCTTCTCTGGAAAGTTAGTTCTGGTTTGCTTTCCAAACTGACATGATTTGCATATGGTGTTGTCTGGAATTTTGATATCTGGAAGAACGCGAACTGCCTGATATTTGCATGCTTTCCTTATTTGTGAAAAGCTTAGATGCCCCAACCTCCGATGCCATAACCAGTGTTCATCATCCTTGCTTAGATAGAATTGTTGTTGTCCTTCTTCAAATATGTATAGATTATTTGGAGTTATTTTACCTTTGATCACTGTTTTACCTGTATCAAGATCACGAACAAAACATCCATTTGTTCTAAATATCACCTCGGTTCCTTGATCACACATCTGGTTGACACTTAGAAGATTATGTTTCAATCCATCAACATACAAAACATTTCTAGCTTTGACCTTTTCTTTTAACTGGGCAGTGCCTTTTCCTTTTATAGCTGCAGGAGTATCATTTCCAAAAGAAACTTTCTTTCCCTTTTCTAGAGCAGAATATGATTCAAGTTTTTCTTTATCACCTGTCATATGCTTCGAACATCCACTGTCAATGTACCATAGATTTTCCTGCCCCTCTGCATAAAATGCTATTCCACATCTTTCTGTTTGTGGTTCCTTTATTCTCCATGTTTTGGTGCTTGAGGCTTGTTCCTTTGTCTGCTGAAACCTGCTCCTGCATTCAGAATCTTCATGACCAAAGTTATTGCAAATAGAACATTCAACTTCATTTTCAAGAACCGAAAAGTTGTTATAGGTCCTTTTTGTAATCCCGGTCATACTTCTTTGTTTTTGAGCTTCTCTAGTCATGATCGTTTTATATGCAACACATTGAGCTGCTTTGTGACCAAAGTTATGGCAAGAAAAGCATTGTCCATTGAAGAAACTTCTGCGCTTATCCAATCTTCCGGCCAAATGATTGTAATTTCTATTGTCATTCATTCTTGAAGCAAATTGAGAGGATTTTACCTGTGGCTGGTTGTAGCTTTTGTTCATCCTTAAGACGGATTGCCCCTGATTTGCCTGATAGTCTTTGTTTGTAATTGGTCCCTGCTTTACTTGGTAATCTCCATTGTGCTTTTGGTCATTCCTTCTTGCTGCATCAAGATAACTCTTTGAGGTGGATGCTTGAGAAGTTTCTCCATTATAGCCCAGACCTGTCTTGTTTAGAGGAGAACGTTGTACATTGATGATCTCATCCAGAGTTTCAGATCCTTTGAAAAACTTAAGATTAATAGCCTTTGTTTTCTCAATCTCTTTTCTAAGACCAACAATTTCACCTTCTAACTTTTCAAGATATTTTTCTTTTTCATCAATTTGAAGTTGTAGAGTATCAATGATCCTATTCTTTTCTTCTATACATGTCTTGAGCCTAGAAATTTCTTCATAAAAGCTATCCACATCTATAGCATCCATGTAATCATCATCTTCAAATGCCATTAAAAGTTTATAGTCATTACCTCGTTCACCTTCATCACTATTTGATAGACCATCACTATCTTCATGAGTGTAGTAGCTTTTCTTATTTGCAATCTGTTTCTTGTTCCATCTAGCAGGTTCCTTTCCTTTATCCTTATAAGGACATTTCGCAGCATAATGACCTACTCTTCCACAAGTAAAGCATTTAAAAGGTAACTTACCTCTGAACCTTCCAGAACCCCTTTGAAGATTTCTGACAAAATTTGATTCTTCTTCTTCTTCTTCTGGCATGTGACTTGCTTCATAATAGTCTCCTTTGCCTGAAGCCTTGAAAGCAACTTCTTTTCTGTCTGATGGACCTCCCTTTCTCATTTCATAAGCAGTTAGAATTCCGTGTAGTTGAGACATAGTAAGAATTCGTAGATTTTCCTTTTCTTCTATTGCAGACACTTTAGATTCAAACTTGGGGGACAATGATCTTAGAACTTTTTCAACCACAATAGCCTCTTTTATTTCTTCACCTAAGTTTTTCACGCAATTAACAATCTCATCTACCCGAAGAAAATAGTTAGCCACACTCTCATCATTATACATTCTGAGATTCTCATACTGAATCCTGAGGGTTTGAAGTTTAGCACGCTTTACCTGTTCATCTCCTTCATAGCTCAAGACAATCTTGTCCCATATTTCCTTTGCGGATTTATATTGCATAACCTTTACGAATTCTGTTTGAGATAAGCATCCTAGCAGAGTATTGACTGCTTTAGCATTTGTTTCATATTTCTTCTTCTCGGCCGAATCTGTAGGAGTAGCTGAAGGAAAAGTGTAGCCTGTATCTATGATATCCCAAACTTCTGTACCAAGAGATTGAAGATAGGCAGTAACTCTTACCTTCCAATAATTGAAGTTTGTCCCATCAAAGATTGGTGGCCTGATTGATGCTTCCCTCTCGTAGTTGCTCATGATGAATGATCTTCCTCCAAACGATCAAGCTTCTCTAAAGGACCTGCTCTAATACCAATTGTTGGAAATAATACAGAGAGGGGGGGTGAATCAGTATTATCAAGTTCTTTTAATAAATCTTCCTTATTTGTACTTTGAATTATTTTTGCATGTCAGTACCATAAAATAATGAGCATGAACAAAGAAAACAGATAGTCACACCAAAGAACACCAGATGTAAGGTGGAAACCCAATGTGGGTGAAAACCACCTGCTGCAATATGTCTCTATCTTCTTTCAAATTAGAAACTCCTTTTACAATGGTTTTGTATTGGTGCAGTCCTTTACCAGTACACAGGTTGCAACCTGCAGAGAGCTACAACTCTCTCTCGTTTTCCAGTCTCTCCTGGAAGGGAGCTACAACCCCCTACTTCTTTTCTTTCAGGGACCACTTTTCATAAATTTTCAAACTGGATCCATAAACATCAAGAGATCAACAAGTACAAGTAAATCACCCAGTCAACTGCAGTAACCAGATCCACAATAACAGTAAACTAAACCCAGAACACCTTATCAACAGAAAAATTCAGCCAACAAAAGGTCTTAAGACAGATATGCAGTTTTCTTTCTTTGGCCTGCGTGCGTATGCACTTCACCTTCTGCTCCCCTGCATATACACGCAGAGATCCTTCTGCCGCACCACGTACCCACGCATTGTTTCTTCAATCACGATGCGTACTGTTACTGTAGGCACGCACCCACAAATATTATCGCGCCGCATACTGCTACTGTAGCCACGCACCCACAGATGCTATCGCGCCGCATACCCATGCATCTGCGGCTTCTGGAGCGCCACGTACCTTCCCTGTGCCTACACACCTGATCCTCTATCGCTCTGCGTACCCACGCTGTGCGCCTTCTTCTGCTCTGCGTACCCACACAGTGCGCCTTCTTCTGCTCTGCGTACCCACGCACTTGCACTGTTAATCACCTGCGTACCTCTAGTTAAGGCTGAATTGGCAGTCCATCAGTGTGCTACAGATCGTCAGATGCCCAGATCTGATCATGTGCTCGAGAGATCACCCTTCATAGATTTGCTTTCAACTTCACTTTTATATAGATCAAGCTTTTAAAACAATAACCCAATATTTCAGATCTTAAGATATTCAATTTGCAAAAGATGCTTAGCCAAGTGATCTCCTTTGCTTTATATAGGCAAGCTCTTCCTAAAATCATGGATCAATACCATAGATACCCAATACAAGGGGCCCAAAACATGGGGCTCAATAATAATAGTATAAAACAATACCACGGGCCAAAACCATAGAATCAGGAACGACAGGCTAAATACCACGGGCCAAACATAAGAAACCCCACGTGAGCGCGCTTCTCTGCCTTGAAGTAAGTGCACTGGGGGTACGCACCTCATGAACGGGTGACCTGCGTGTATGGCCGCATCCCCTTCATGGCGTACCTGCGTGTACGCACCTTTTGAACTATACTCCTGCGTACCTCTTAATTTCGAACATTTTGAGAGCCTGATCAGAGCATTGCCACTTGAGAGTGTTGCCATCAAGTACAATATCTGTATCATACAGCCATACCAGAATCATAATGCCAACTGTTGACACAAGAAAAAGAACTATCCTCGGAACCTGTTTCATTTTTTAACAAGGTTGACACAATGAAAGAACCATCCTCGTACTCCTTGTTTCATTTTTTAATGAGGTTGACATAATATAACGAACTATCCTTAGACCCCTTGTTTCATTTTTTAAGGAGGTTGACACAAGACAACGAACTATCCTCAGACCCTTGTTTCATTTTTTAACAAGGTTGACACAAGACAACGAACTATCCTCGAAGATCCTTGTTTCATTTTTTAACGAGGTTGACACAAGGCAAGGAACTATCCTCGGATTCCTTGTTTCATTTTTTAACGAGGTTGACACAAGACAAGGAACTGTCCTCGAACCCTTGTTTCATTTTTTAACGAGGTTGACACAAGACAAAGAACTATCCTCTGTCCCTTTTTTCATTTTTTAACAAGGTTGACACAATACAACGAACTATCCTCGGACCCTTCTTTCATTTTTTAATGAGGTTGACACAAGACGATGAACTATCCTCGGATTCAATCACAACTCATAAGAGGTCATGAAGGAGAGATCTGGTTCCAATGCCCCCAGTACATGATGTACAACATCACTGAATTGATCGTCAGTTGATGTAGGTATGGAATAGGTTGCCACATAATTAAAACGTGGTGAGGATGATACCATTGGTACAAAAGGACCATTTAGTGAAGATGGTTGACTAGGAGCTATATTTGGACCGGGAAATGAAAGCTAGTCAACGATGACAATCCTGCCTTCATGCGGGAAACAAATCACTCGAAAGAGTGTTGAAACAATAGCTCCCATTCCATAAACATAGTCGCGCCCAAGAAGTAAATTGTAATCTAATGGGCCTGGGACTACCATCACGCTTAGATAAACAGTTTTTCCTCCGAAAGTAATAGGCAATTGAGGGAGGATCCCTAATGGTTGACTGGTTCCTCTGTTAAAACCTAACAGATTCTGTGTAACAGGCACAAGCGGTGGTGAACCAAGTGCTTGCCAAGTAGTTGAGGAAAGGATACTCACAGATGTACCTTCATCTATAATAGTGTTAGATACAATCACATTACAAACTTGTACTATGATATGGAATGGCACATAAGAAGGAAGGCAGAATCCTGCTAGCTAATTCCAATCAAAGGAAGTGACTAGACTACTTGGACGGGGTCCCGTCAGAATGGGAGAATTAACCCCTTGAGTTATGAGAACTGGAGGATTTTCCTCCTGTCTTGATGGAACAGGAGGATTTCCCCCAAGCTCCTTTGAATCTAAAGAAACAAAAAGAACCTGAGTGGTATCATTTTCACTCTCTTCGGGAAAGGTACGATTTACTGAAGGTGAAATTGGGTCAATTGTTACCTCGACCTGTTGATTTGGGTTAGGTATAGACTTAGAGGATTCACATTCAGAGAGAGTGGGTTTGATCGATGGTTGATTTGAGCCAGTCAATTCATCATATAGTGGAGAATTATGGGATAGTTTCCTGTAACTAGATGGAAGTCGTTGCAGTGAAGCAGGATGGTTATCCAACACTCTTTTGGCTTCATCCAGATAGGGAAAAAGGTGAATGGGGTGATTCCCTTCACATAACCTGCATGGAAACTTGACTTTTCCCTTCTTTCCATGATCTTTAGTACCACTAGTTGATGGTGTGTCACCAACATGATCTCCAGAAGTTTATGAGATAGGATGATGTAAATGAGAAGACCATTCTTCTAAGATCTAAGGAATATCAGGACAGCTTCGAAGAAGATGGTCTCCTGCACAAAGTTTGCATGGATATCAAACTTTGTAAGGCTTGATGGACGGTTTCTCATCAGATGTTGCATTAAAAACAATGGTTGCTTGGTTGCCCTTCTGCTGAATTTTCTTCTTCTTCTTCTTCTTCCCTTTCTTCTTCTTCTTAGCCACCTGGTTACTAGTACCAATACTTTCACCAGGTGAAGAGGAAGAAGGGGAGGAAGAAAAAACCGAGGAAGAAGGCAAAGGGTCAACTTTAGGATCAACTGGAGGTTTATTTTGTCCAGTTGGAGGTGTGCTCGATTGCGAAGAAATCATGACATTTTGAACCAAGGAGGTTGAAAACAACCATACTGGAAAGCCAATGGTAAATCCCATAAGGGACAATGTAGCCATATATGGAGCACCAATATTTCCAAACGGAGGAAAAGGACTAGGATTCCCATCAAAAGGAATTCCTTATTTGGTGAACTCTGGATTTGTCGCCATATGTTTCAACCTAAGATCAACTAAAAAACAAGTGTGGAGGATGTTATCCATGGTCAATTAATTTTTACGACACTAGAACTTAACTTTGCTTTTTCATTTTTTAAGAGTCGAGAAAAAGCAAAATATGACTCTAGTCGCTTTCATTGTTTAATGAGCTTGAAAGGACAAGTATTTAGATGGACCTTTTCTTTTAAGGAGTTGAAAAGGAGAAAAAGTGACTGTTCTAGAGATACTAAGCAAGAGGACTTACCAAACTAATCAAAAAACTGCAATATACACCTTGGTGGTAAATTAAAGAGAAATTACCAAGGATTTACTGTACGGCAGTCAGTCTTCCCGAATGCTATGTTCGGTGCATTGTGATCGGTAAGGTGGTAGACTCGACTTCCTAGGGATAAAGGAATTAAACCTAATGGAATCTCCCACTATATACGCGATGGTACAGGGAGCACAAGTCTATACTAGTACTTACCGGTTCAGAGAGGAGGAATCACTTAACCTCAATGAAACAACAACCACTAGGTTTTAAGATGCTGGAACACATCTCTAGCCTAGACACCTCTAGATGTTTGCATTAAATTCCAATGCGTTATTAGATTAATTGAAGTTAATTTTAGGTTTATCTTGGTTAAAATTTGCCTTTGGGTTTCACCATGTGATGTTTTCCAATATTCCTAAGAATGCAGCTAAATGAGAAGCAATCTTTCCATTTTGACAATGAAATTCCTAGCTAATAAGGGATAGAGAAAACTAGTACTTTTTGGATCAAACAACAAAGAGCACTCACTAATCCATTTCCCTAACCATTCCTTTTAATCACACACATTCGATCTCCTAAAATGCAATTACATGTATTTATTTTTCTTTTCAGATCCCCTTAATGTGAATTATGCACTAAAAAGAACAAATGAACAAATGATTCAAAAGCTCTTTTCACACAAATGTCGATTTATGACAATTTCACTTAAAGGTAAAGGAAGACTAAATGATACTTTCAACTTTAAGGAAATGAATATTTTCGACACTTAAACGAAAATATGAATCAGATACACAAAATAGACCAATCGATTATTCAATGAAGGAAGAATTTACGACACTTCGTTTTTAACAAAACAATCGACTGAAACTACTTTTGACAATGGACTACAAATGATAAAACAAATACATAAACAAACATTTAACAATCCAGTCTAAAATGGGTCGAAACAAGGAAATGAAGACTGCTTTCAGAGACAAGAAATCATCTAAATCCAACAGATAATTCAAACAATTGAAAATTGACTTAAGGTTTCAGCGCCTAGATGGGAAAACTGATCCTAAAGGAATCATTGCAGGCCAGAGTGAGGGACAGTGCGATGCATAGTGTTGTCTCTGTGTAGAGGGTGCAATGCATAGCACCCTGTCAGTTACAAAGGTGCTATGATTATAGAAAAAGACAATTTTGTGCTCAAAATTGACTCATTTTTCAGTGAATTGAACTTGAATTCGATGAGAAATAGAAGGTAAAGTATGTCAAAGTGTTCAAAAAGATTGATTAGCTACTATAAGGGATAGGAATCTTCCCCATTGGAGCCGCCATTTTGTTACGGGCAAATTTAGTGTCTTTTCGAACGACTAACCCCTAGACCTAGTAGCAAGTCTAGAACAACAGTTAAAGTAATTCCATTGCTTTTCCTATAGCTAACAGATAAAAGAAAGAGGAGCAAAAGTACCAACCTGTATCTTTCACTCGATCCCTCTTCCCTTTGACCACTTTCGTCACTCCTTTCTGTACTTAACTCGCTTGAAAGGTACCTGCACACAAGCCGAGACAGAGAACTATCAAAGCATACATATCGATCTGTTAACTAAACATATAATAGAATCGAAAGTACAATATACATAACATAACACATGAATGGGAAAAAGCATAGAACTCTTTATTCATAGAAAGGAAGATTACAACCCATGTAGATGTATGTTCAATTCAGCGTCATCCTCCCAGCTTCAAACCCTTCTCTCCTCATGGAAACAACAATTTGACATGATAATATTACTCTCTCTACTAATCTCATCCAAGCAGCATTTCCTTAGCTTAAGAAGTTTCAACCTTGACCAACCAATGAGAGCTTGGTCCTTTTATAGCTAAAAAGAGGAGGTTTGGCCATTAATGGTCCTCATGAATTATTTGCCATATTTGGGAAGTGGTTCCATGGAGGAAGGGATAATGGATTAAGGTTCATTCATCTCCTTCCTCATGTAAAAGCGAGCCCAATCCTTCTAGAAACCTCTAGAAGCATCCATTGGATGAGGAATCCAATGGATTCATTTGAAAAATTTGATGCGTCTCGCTCATTGCAGGTGTAACAAAGGCTAGGTGCAATGCATAACACCCAGACAGTGTACTGCCTGCCATTCATTGCATCCAGATAGAAGGCCACCTGCGATGATCTCCTTAGGGACATTTTCTATATGAATGGCGTCATGAAACTGTTGGGAGGCAAGCATGATGTAGGTTAACTTCGTTAGGGAATGAAAACAACTGAATTAGGGGTTGATAGACCCTAATAATACAGATCTGGAATTTGGGGTTGATGTGCCCAAATTTTCCTATAACAGCACAATCACCCAACTCTGTGGGAAGGTTTCCATGCTTTCATGGCCATACATTCGACATGAAAATATGACCAAGTATTGATACGCCTTCCGCAGTATCTTCGTATTGTAGATCTAGTTGGGTGTCATCCTGAATTTAGCTGTCTATTTTACCCAATTCTTCAAAATGTCTTTGGAAATGGCATTGTTGTTGGGTAAGCTGAAGGGTGTCTCCATGATGATCACAGGCTCCAACATCTAATACATCTCATCATAATCCCGTGCCCTGAACGTAGAAATCTTTGTCCTGCTGACATTGCTCGATTTCATCTTCTCAGGATCAGTGTGTGAGACAATCCAATGTATCATGTTTACGCACAAGAACGTGGGAATCTACATGCAATCCGGTACAAGCCGGACTTGTGAATATTCACATATACTTGGTGATCTTTGATCTCTTCCCCAAATGTGCTTGCAAATGCATCATTGACCTCTTGCCATTTCAGCTTGATGTTCTTCTCTACAATCAACTTGCTGTCTTCATAGATCGACACAGTTACATACACTCGCTCAACTTCTGCTCCAGTTGCACTTCCGTCAGTGTCATTTGATATTGCTCTCTTGGAGGCCATTGATCCTAAATTGCTAAGAGGCAGACGAACTCCTACAAGATTTGGAGTCAAGGAGACATGCATGGCAAGAAATCTATTCGTGAAAACCAAAGCAAACTTGAGGAACAACATGCAACATACCTGGGGAGTTGACTGGAAAGGATTGCGCTATTTCTTCTAGGAGCCTAGTTGACTGGCTGCCAGAACTGTGCAAAAAGTAGTCTAGGTTGTCTCAAACGCTAGCTGACTATTGGAATTGCGCAATGTGTGATCTAAGCTAGCTGACTGGCTGCTGGAATTGCACAATGCGTAATTTTCAGTTGGCAATGGTTGCAGGACCAGTGACTGCATTGCGCAATTTTTTGGGACAGTTGTCACTGTCCCTCAAAATTACGAAAAGAAAGCCTGGAGGACAGTCACTGGGAAGAAATGCACATTTCTTGAGGGGAAGATAGAGCCTTACCTCTCAGGATTGCGCAATGTTGTCTTGGTGAGGCAGAGTTCGGGCCAAGGCTGCCTAGACTTGCCGATGGGAAACTGAAAGCGAATGTGATTGTGAATGCATGGTGGTACTGAGTGTAAGTAGGAGTGAATGATCATGGATGTAAACAGTGAATGAAAGATTTAGAAAACAGAACAACATGCATGTGGGTGAAGCGAGTCACCGAATCGACAACCATTCGTGCAATATAGTTTCATGCATGTGATAGTAGTGAGATGCTAATGAAAAATGAAACGGTGCTAGTACAAGCTAGTATGCATCCAAATGACAACAAGCATTCACAGAAATCAAGAAAACATAACTCACACAAGCGAAAACATAGAAAGCCACTTAACCATGAATAACTGAGTTGGATGTGTCGAAGAGTCTTGAATGTGTTGCAGGATGTCAGAGCTCCAAGATTGATGTGAAGAATGAGCTCTAAAGCGTCAAATAAATAAGTTTGAAGCTCATGATGCGCATGCCACAAATCTAGGAAAAAGTGACACTTCGAGGAAATATTCTAAAACGATCTTTGCATGTAACCTCCAGCTACTAAAAATAGTTCCCTAAAATCTAGGGATGTTTTTTGCACGTTTTTTTTCCTATTCTAGGAAAAAGAAGCCCATGCATGCAAGTCAAGCTTTCTTGGTCCTCGGTGGAACTGGTCAACTCAACTGCTCATGCAACAGTCTACTCAGCTAGGAGGAAAAAATGTGCATTTCTTGGATGGAGTTGGGTTGGATGCCCAGGAGATTTGTGCAATTTCTCGGTAGAGCAACTGACTGTTACCTAGGATTAAGCAATTCCTGGGCTAAGCAGCCTTGCTAGGAGGAATTCCACAATTTTCTCAGTGAAGCTGGACTCATAGATTTATGCAATTCTGGAGCCCAACAGGTTGCTAGATAGAGTTAAACAATTTCTGGAGGGAAGGATGGTAGCCCTCCAGAATTATGCAATTTCTTGAGGGAGCTGCTCATATTGTAGCTGGACCGAGTCTGAAGAATCAGCGTGTGAGGGGGATGCAACAAGATTTGATGGACTTGTTGTCATTCTGTAGGAAAATCACTGAATCTTGTGTACTTGACGAAGCAAGACATGTTGCTATGAAAGGTTGGTAGGGAGGCTTCAAAACGAAGCTAAGGAAAAATTTTGGACGGTGGTTGTAGCCGCTACAACATCCTCTTAGCACCAGATGGGAAACTTGCTTGATTTTGCTTCCCATATACATAGCTTTCACATAAATCAAAATCCAGAGAGAAATTAGACATACCTTCTACCATACCATTACCATGAAGTATTCGAAGACCCTTCTCTCCAATATGTCCAAGCCTTTGATGCCATAACATTGTCTTTTCTCCAGAAACCACTAGATTTTCTGCTCCATTTTCAGGAACCACAGAACTATTGCACCCATCAATAACAGTGCTACCCTGAAGCTTGTCCAGAGTTCCAATCCAAACTCCCCACATCAATACCAGTGGTCATCGAAGCATCTTGCAGGTATCTTTCTCGAACACTAAATTTATACCTACATCATCCAACTTTCTTACAAAAATCATATTTCTCGCCAATGAAAGAATATGCAGAACACCCAGAAGAGTTCTAATCCTTCCACCTTGCAACTTCAACTTGAATTTTCCGTGACCAACGATTCTATCCTTAATGTCATCCCCTAATAAGGAATCACCACAATCATATTTATCATACTCACAAAATCACTCCCTATGGGAAGTGAAGTGAAAGGATGCACCTGAGTCAATCAACCATGCCTCATGATATACATGTGTACTTGAAAAATAAGCCAAGTACACATACCCACCTTCATTTGAGGTGGTTTTTGCCTCTGCAGAAGGAGCATCATCATATCCCCTTCCTTTCTCAGGAGCTTTGGATCTACAATCCTTTTTGAAGTGCCCTTCCTTTCTCAGGAGCTTTAGATCTACAATCCTTTTTGAAGTGGCCTTCCTTTCTGCATTTCCAGCACACCTTTATGGGTTTTCCTTGAGAATTAGATCTCCCTATATATTTAGATCTCCCACTCGAAGACTTATTTTTGTTTCTGTTCCGGGACCATCCTTGTACAAACAAGGCATCACCATTTTAGCCCTCCATATTTTTCCATCTCATCTCCACTGACAACAAGGATGAGACTATTTCATCAAACTGCAAGGCAGTTGCATTGCTACCTATTGCAACAACCAGAATATCCAATGGATCTAGTAGAGAACACAACAAACTGATGCACTTATCTTCATATGAAATTTTAATATCAATAGATAACAGCTCACTTACTATAGCATTAAAGGTGTTCATATGCTCTGTCACCGAGTCTCCATCCTTCATGCTCAGGTTATATAACCTTTTCCGTAGAAACAATTTATTCACCAGTGACTTAGATTGGTACAAAGTCCCTAACTTATCCCACAAAGCCTTCACTAAAGCTTCCCCTAATACATTTAACAACACTGAATCTCAGACACACAACTGTATTGTGCTCATTGCCTTCTGATCTAACTTTTCCCAGTCTTCAGCTGACATTTTCGTTGGTCTAGTACCCATATCTACCGCGATCCACTGATCTTTATCCATGAGAAGATCCTCCATATTGAGTTTCCAAAACTCAAAACTCTAACAATTAAATTTCTTGATCTCTATCTTTCCACTGCTCGCCATCTTCTTTCACAACAATAATCGATCTTGCAGATCTCCGACTGAATAGGGTCTACCACATGCCCAAGAAAAACCCCTCAGTAGTAAAGGCATCCCCTTAAAGCCAAAACTTAGCTCTAATACCATTAGGGAAATTTTGAGGTCTAAAATGGACCTGCTAAGGAAATTATAAAATAATAGTGGAAATAATAAAATAATATTAGATTACATCATCAATTTTTAGAGGCAAAAAATAAAAAACTATTTTTTGAACTTGTATTTTCAACTTATCTCCCTATGGGATTAGTAAATCTTGAGAAATAGCACTCGTTGGATGCAAAATTTGATTTCTCATCTAAGAATTACCCATAATACATACTTTTGATGGATGTTGCTACATGAAAAATGAGAAATACATGAAAAATGAGAAATACATGAAAAATGTCATTGCAATTGATGAGCATCATAAATGGATAATTATATGGGCTCATTTTACCTCCTAAGTGGTGGGCTCTAGTATTGTAGCAATAATGCTACAACTCCTGGAACTCCCTTCTTTAATTTTATCAACCCGGTAGTTCGTAACAAACTTGGAAGCGACGGTGCTGTATGCACAAGTACTAGCTCTTGCCGCAGCTGTCACTTGGTCAGCTGGCACAAGTCCACTAGGAGCTTAAGCCAACTTCTATGAGCTCTTAGAAGAAGCTTTTTAATTGATGGATGAAAGCTAACTTGAAGGAAGCTAATCTAATTGCAAAAAGAAACTGAAAGCCAAAAAGAAACGCAAACCCTAGCAAACCCTAATTCTACCAGCTAGTCCTACTAACGCAAGGAGAGCATGCAAACTACTGAAAGAGATGCCATTACTTCTAGGAAGGTAAAATGCATGCGTCTAAGTTATCACTATCTGAATAAAACATCTTTTTGTATTTTTGATTAAGTTATTGGAATTATCATGCATGTGCTTTTAACTAGCTTTTCACTGTGCAGAGGTGGATCAAGGAGGAGAAGCGCTTGGGAAAGGTTGGGAAGGTTCAGAGAGGGTCTAAGGGGTCCCTAACACCCTTCCAAAGAGTCTCAAAAAGTTTGGCTGCCAAAGAACCGTGTTTATGAGCTTCTACATGAAGTCTGCAGGGGTTCTACAGGATGTTCAAAGATTTCTACAGGATGTTCTGAAAAGAGGATTTTGGAGAATGGATGGAGGGAAAAAGATGAAGGAATGAGTATGGAGGTGAAATAGGGGTGTGAAGAGGTCTAGGACTTGGGGAATGGAGTTGAGGAGAAGGTGTAGATGGTGAGATTTGTTCAAGGACGGATGAGATGATGTTGCCCAAGAAGATGAGAATCATGGCAAAGTAAGCAGATGAGGCAAATGTAAGGTAAGGGCGAAGCAGGTAGGTTGGAATGAGTATGGGCAGGTAAGGAAGGATGACAGGTACTCTGCAAGTGGTTTTTCAAACTGACCAAACAAAGACATGCAAGAAAACAAAGATCTAGTTATAAAACCTATGACCTAGTTACTTCACTCTAATCTGACCTGACAACAAAAGGAAATGAACAGAAGTTTATGTGCAATGAAACCATGTGAAACAACTATGAAACTAAGTGATCATAAACCTAAGCATGGATCCAAACTGATATCAAGTTCTACGAATGGGATTCAAACACTAATGATTGCATGGTGAAGCAAAGAAAGTGTTTTTGTTTGGGACAGCATGGTTACTTCAACTCCAGCCCCTGATCCAATAAGGAAGAGGTGAAACCAAAAGCGTTTGCTGACCCTTTTTTGGAGCTTTTTCCTATTATTATCCTACCAATATATTCTAAACATAAACAGCTACTTTAACCATCAAAAGAAATCTAAATAACGAAGCAAGATCTTAATCTAAATAGCAGATTTTATTTTAAGAACACAACAAACACATAAATATAAACGAAGGAGGTACTGGGTGCTTGAGATGGGCCCAACCCCAAGAGCTACAGCCTCCCAAGAGAGATTTTGAGCTGGTGCAAAGCTGGATTCATCTTTATTGATCAAGAAATGAAAAGTTACATCAAAACTGTCCACAAGAAGAACTTGCAAATGAGCTGAAAGAAAAGCTAATCTATTGCATCCAAATCGAACTATAAACTAGCTAACTATTGGCTACAAAATGACTAACCACTAGCTAACTATCTACTGGCTAACTAGCTAACATCCACTGGCTACACTGGCTAACCCAAATGAGGCCCTAAACCTTCTTATTTATACAATTTGAGGACCCAACAGTCCTCCTAAAATTTAGGGACTCGGCTGCCCAAAACTTGGAGTTAACAGCAGTCCTACTTGACTTGCTTGGCTGCCCTTGTGTTGATTGATTCAGTGGCCCTTGAACTCCGAGCTAATGGTGGAGAATTCGAGGCAAGGGCCCATAAATGAAGGGGACACCTTCCTACAAATCCTCTAGCTTGTCTTCCCACGAATTTGGCTGCCAAGTGCTCATTAAGACCTTCAATTTTGTCTCCAAATTGACCAAAAAGGATACACAAAGCACCCATTAGACTTGTTGGCATAATGACTAACCAAATTCACTCTATTAGCATAAAAATAATCAAAAACATGCAATAAACCAATGAGAATGGTGGATTAAGTCAAATTAGGAGGTTGAATGAGCCCAAATAATTGTACATTTTTGGGGCTCATCACTAAGCTAGTCAACACAACCATTCTCTTAGCTTATTGTATGATTTTCTGATTATATTTATGCTTATAGAGTGAGTTGAGTTAGTTATTGTGCCATGTGGTCTAACATGTACTTAATGCAGATTATTGATGCGTTTCGAGGTCAGAGTCAAGGATCCAATGGAAAAATGGCAGCAATAACTTGAAATGGACAAAGGAGAGGACTTATAGGAGGGAATCCCCCTCATTTATTACTCCTCACTTCGAATTCCCCTTCATTCAGATCGGAGTACAAGCAACCGAATCATGCACTAGAAGGTAGCTGAAAAAGTGGAGGATGACTGATGATTATCTCGAGTTTTGGAAGCCAAGTCTCCCTGATTTTAAGGAAGCTGTTGGCAACTTCATTTGTATAAGTAGAGGGGCCTAGGGCCTCACTAGGGTCAGATTTTTTCTTATGTAAACTCTGCTCCAACTTCGAGCTTATTATTTTGTGATAGTTTCATGTAATCTTGTTATTGTTTTGATAATAAAGATGGAATCCTTTTTGAGCTAGCACTGAGTTACCTCAGAGGGCTTAAGCTCTTGGGTTAGGGCCCAATCTAATTAGCCAAGCTCCTCTTTACTTGTATTTGTATGTTTTATTTCAGTTTGTAGATTAGGTTTCTGTTAGATGTATTTCTTTTATGATTAAGAATAGGTTGTTTTTGATGATTGAGTAATTTTATTCCATTTGTGTTTTCTATAGCAGGTTAAACAGTGATCAAAAAATACTCAAAAGGCTAGCAAAAATGGTTTGGCTTCTCTTCCTCCCTTTGGGACCATGATTTGAGTCAAAGACCCTCTTGCTACCCCAAAAACACAGATTTTCCTCCTTCATAGGACTTCTAGTGTTTGCAACTTTTTTAGTAGGTTAATAGTCCAGCTTTGCTTTGATTTAGGTCTTCTTCATCATGCTCACTTCTTGATTTGCAGTATTCTTCTTTCATGCTTTCCTTTCCTACAACATTTCTCATCATTTCATTTCATAGATCATAGTTTAGACCATTTTTATGCAAAACTCTGTTTTTCCTAAATGCATTCATTTCACTTGTTGCTTGATTTCCTTGGTTAACTATTTTTTTCTTTGCAGTAGATCTCTTCCAGAAATAGGCCAACTTATCAGCAATCACACCCTCCATCTGATCCATGCCATATAGGTCTCCCAAATCTCACCTCAATTCTGCCCTAGTTTCCTGCATTTTTGCATAGAACTTCGTCCTCTCTCCTTGAGCAAACCCAATCATTTTTTCTCTCTTGGTGATTCATGGTAGACCTTAGGCACCTTAACACCTCATTCCAACCTTCATCCACCTTTTTCACCCACTCTCACACCCTCAAAACTGTGGAAATTTCTCTCGGTCTCCTCTTGTAGGCCTCTTGTAGATTCCCTGTTTTCCTCTTGTAGATTTCCTGTGTCCTCCTGTAAATTTTCCTGTAGGCTTTCTTTTGAAGGCCGAGTGTGGGAAAATCCTCCAGAAGGCCACCTGAGACCTCCTAGGACCCATCCACACCATCCTACATCCTCTCAAGTTCCAAAACCACCATTCAACACCATCTATTCGCTGCCACATTCACACACAATAAATTACATGCATGTCAATTTCACATAAAAATACATAAAAATCCAAAAATATGTATTTTTTCTTATTTAATTCCAGAAATAGCATAGTTAGATGTTGTTTACTTCCTTGAATAGGTAATGGCATTCCTTTCATGGTTTTCATAGCGCTTTCTGCAAAAGTATAATTATTTGGTTAATTAGGGTTCACTAGGTTTGCTTTACATTTCAGTCTTTCTCCTTTCTGCAGTTAGAATAGCATCTATATTTCTTTCCTTTCATCACATATAGAGCTTCTTATGAAATCCATAGAATTTGGCTTGAGCTCCTAGTGATCTTGCGCCAGCTGACCAAGTGACAACCTGCAGTGAGAACTAGTACTTGTGCATACATCACCGACGCTTCCAAGTTTGTTACGAACTACCGGGTTGATAAGAGTAAAGTAGGTAGGCCAAGAGTTGCAGAATTATTGCTGCAATACTTGTGCTCACCAATTTTTGGCACCGTTGCCAGGGAAGTGTCAGAGTATTCTATGATTACTGCTTTCTTCTATTTTCTATTGCAACATTCTGCTAATGGTTCATTTCAGCAAAAGTGGACTAGTCATTTCTTTTCCTTTCAAGTTCTGCATTTCCTTGCTTTCCTTTTCAATTCTGCAAATTTCCATTTTAGAAAGTTCATTTCAGTTAGTTGCAATTTGTTTTATTCAATCAATTTTAGCTTTGCAGGTACTATCAGTGTGGGGAAAAAAGAAACAAAAACTAACCAAAAAGATTTCCTTTCATGCCTCGTAGGAATAGAGATAACTCAAGAAAATTTTTGCCCAACACCCCCACTGCTTCACACAACCAACCTTCTCTCTTCTTCGGTGGCTACGATCAAGAAGAACCCTTAGGTGAGCAGCCAGACATATTTGAAGAACCTATAGGGGAAGAAGAAGAAGAAAACATTCCTTTGGAGCCAATGGCTAAAAGTAGAAATGCTAGGGGGAATGGAGAGAGAATAGAGGGTACCTTTCCCATTCGAGAGACCAATGGAGACACCAAAATGAAGAATATAAGCCCTTCCATCCTACCTCATTTCCATGGTATGACTATAGAAGATCCTGACACCTTCTTGTTTGTGTTTGTTGTCATCTGTCGAACTTATGACTATGCAGAAGATGAGCAAAAACTGAAACTGTTCCCTTCTACTCTCAAGGATGCAGCACTGTGCTGGTTCATGGGATTACCTAGTAATAGCATGACAACTTGGGTTCAGATGCAGCAGGCCTTTAACAACAAGTATCAAGACTATTGTAGGTCAAAAGATACTAAAGAAGAAATTTTTCGAATGACCATAAGAAGTGATGAGTCCCTGTAAGACTATGAAGAGAGGTTCCAGCTCAGTTACAAAAGGGCTGGGTGTACACTTGACCCTGAGTCTCTGAAGTTGGTCCTGCTCAAGGGAATTCGGGAAGATCTTTTAGACACCCTCCATCTACTGGCCGGGGAAACATCTACCAACTATCCTATGAAGACATAAAGACTATTTTTAGAAACCATTCTAGAGCAGCCAGAAAGAAAGGTAGGGGGAGTCAACCCATAGCTAGTACCTCTTCCTCTAACTCATCCTTTAAAGGAGAAATTGGAAACATGTTGGAAGACTTCAAGAGTGAGATGCTACAGACTCTTGCCATGCAAATGGATACCTTACATATCAAAAGGAAACAAGAGGAAGAAGATAGGGCTTTGGCCATTTTTTTCCCTAGATGCACTAGGAGGCATTCGAGGAATGAATGCCCATTGAACTCTATAGAGGTTTGTTCAGTCTGTGAAGAGAATCATTCTACAGATAAGTTCCCTTCATTGCCCATACTTAAAGCTTTATATCAAAGGGTTGAGGGAGTCACTGAACAACTCTATTACATAAAGCAAAGAAGGCCACAGGGACCTAGACCATACCAATATGGGATGTAAGGGACATCTCAGGCATACTACAACCCTAACCAAGTCACTTCCATACCTTTTTGGGGCCCTCCTGCTCATCCTTCCTATTCCACGCCCCCTCCTTGGTCCTTCACATCTCAATATCATCCCCAACCAGCCACCCATTCATTTAAATCCTATGCTCATCTGCAGCCTTAATGGAATGCATCTCATCAGGGGTGGAGGCCCCAATACAACTCTCCTCTCACTCTTATGACTCCACCACTTTCCCAACCACAATGTTACCTTTTGCTCCACCAAGGAAACCCCAAATTCTTGCCCAGCCAAATCCAAACCCAAACAACAGACGGGCTCAACAAGTGTATAGTCGGGAATCATCGTGCCCAACTTATGTTGTGGAGATTAAGGAAATTAAATTGCGATCTGGGAAAGTTCTCCCAGATAGCCAGACTCCATCCAGGGAGGTTGAGGAAGATAAAGATGAAAGTGAACCTAAAGAAATTCCACCCTTTCCTAAGAGACTATCCATGACAGTCTAGCCTACCTCAGAAGAAACTAAACTCCTAGGAGAATTGAAACATTTATGTGTGAAGATACCACTTCTCCAAGCCATAAAAGATGTGCCTATCTACAATAGGTTGATCAAAGAGAAGTGTTTTAGGAATCTAGGAAGGTGCAAGAGAGATGCCCCAACCATCAATGTCATAGGACAACTACCCGACTTGATGTTAGGGCAGGTAATCTGTCCAAAATATCTGGACCCTGCGAGCCCAGTAGTCAATGTGCACATCAATGGCACCATGATCCCACATACCTTGATTGATCTAGGAGCTACCATTAATGTGATGACAAAGGACACAATGCTCAAACTTAACTTCCAGGGCTCCTTGAGGAAGACCGTGACTGTGCTACAGCTAGCAGACTGCTCCACTGTGCCCCCTGAGGGGATTGTGGAATATGTGATGGTCTCCATTGATTCTTGGGAGTACCCTTCTGATTTCTTAGTTCTCCAACCAAAGCCAAAGCTCATTGGGTATCCTCTCATTCTGGGAAGACCCTGGTTGGCTATAGATAATGCCTACATCAGCTGTCGAGTTGAGAACATGACCATAAAGAATGGACACATGTCCAAGCAATTAATCCTATATCCTCCTACCAAACCTTTGCTAGAACATGATCTACCTCTCTGGTTGGAGGAGGAAGATGAGGATGAAGTTTATTCTGCACCGCTTTGTGAATTAGAAATCGCCATGGGGGGAAACAACAAGATGAGGATGATATGATTAAAAATTTGATTTAGAATCCACCTCCTAGTGTATCACCATTAGAAGAAATAGTAAGAGAAACCAAAAACAACCCCTCAACTGATCCCTGTGTGGCTGGTCCTACTTCTCTCTATGTTAAGAATATAGAGTTCTACCCAGAAAGAACCTTGAAAATCAATCCATCCCTATCCACTTCCCAGGAGAAGGAAATGTGTAGCCTACTGAGAAAACATCTAGATGCCTTCGCCTTGAGTTATAAGGAGATGAAGGGAGTGCACCCTTCAGTATGTACTCATCATATATACATCAAGGAAGATTGCAAACCAGTAAGGTAGCCTCAAAGGAGGATGAATCAAGCACTTAAAGATATTGTTAAGGAAAAAGTACAGAAATTGCTTGATTCTAGATTCATCTATCCCATCTCTGACAGTGAATGGGTATCTCCTTTGGTGCTAGTGCCAAAGAAAAATGGTAAGTGGAGAATCTGTGTCGACTATCAAGAATTGAACAAAGCCACTAAAAAGGACCATTTTTCTTTACCTTTCATAGATCAAGTGTTAGATAGTCTGGCAGGGGAAAAGTTTTTCTCTTTCCTAGATGGGTTAGGGGTACAATCAGATTCAAATCAGCCCAAAAGACCAAGATAAGACCACTTTCAATTGTCCTTGGGGTACCTTTGCATATTGGGTCCTTCCTTTTGGTTTGTGCAATGCTCCAGCCACTTTCCAAAGAGCGGTATTGAGTATACTTTGTGAATTAGTTCATGATGCAATAGAGATATACATGGATGAATTTACTCCTTATGGCTCTGACTTTCAGGAAGCTTTATCTAACCTTGGAAAAGTTCCAGACAAGTGTATTGAGATTAACCTATCCCTTAGTTTGGAAAAATGTGAATTTTTGATGACTGAAGGGACAATGTTAGGTCATGCAATATCTCAGCAAGGACTGTAGGTGGACCCGAACAAAATTGTCATCATCCAGAGGGTCCCACCTCCTCAATAGTTGAGAGATGTCAGAAGTTTCCTAGGCTTAGCTGGGTATTACAGGAGATTCATTAAAGATTTCAGGAAGCTAGCCTCTCCTTTGTTTGGCCTCTTAGGCAAAGATGTTGAGTTCATATGGTCAGAAAACTGTCAAGAAGCCCTAGATACCTTATGTTACACAAAAATATCATCACCATTACTATTTGCAATCAGTATGGGTCTATCATCACGTGTACTGTCCTCCTAAGAAAGTCTCAGACCTTAGCTCTTCAAGTCATTCTTTGAAAATGAGAGAAAGACATTGAAAATCAACAAAGCTCTGGTTCCGCACTTTCTCTCACTGTTGGCTGCGGTCCTGCGCCCCCTGTTCACAATAACTATGGACCTGCCCGCTCTGTCCCTAAAGGAGTGGGTGCGGACCCCTGTGAAAGTCAAGAAGGCGCAAGTTTATTCTAAAAAACTCACTTTGGGTTAATTCTAGATGATTCTAGAAGGAATTTTGACGTGGATTGGTCGCTCTTAGGTGGTTCATGTATCCCAAAAAAGGAGCTAATCCCTTGATGAGAGGAGATATCCCTTTGAAGGAGGGATTTATCCCTTTGAAGGAGGACCTAGTAACTTCCCTCCATTGCACTATAAATTAAGGCATTGGGCTGGTTGCTAGAGAGGTTAGAAGATGAACATTTTTTAGGGTAAATGCTGGTGGAATTGAGACTTCCTAGTTAAGCTTGAGAGGAGAGATCACATACCTTTTTGGCTTCATTGGGAAGAGAGTGAAACTTGTCAAAGTAGAGGAGACTTCTTGTTGGACCCTGGGAGGAGCGTGTACAGCATCAAGGCACAGGTTGTAAAGTTCTTCTTTGATTTAAATTAATACAATCAGATTCATTTTTCTCAACAAATTGTCTTATGTCATTTGTTTCATGAATTCCTTGATCATCATGTTAAGTATGCTTTATGATATTGGCTTTTCAGGTGCTATTTAATTTGTTTGCTTGTTTGTATTTGCAGATTCGCTACAAGGGAGCTCATTTGGATCAAAGGAGCGAGGCTTCCACAAACTTGCATTGGACCCAAGGTAGGCCTAAACACTTGTTCGCCTTTGCTTATAATTTCATATTTAGAGAAAGATAGTTTTTGATTGGCTTGCTTGTCACTAGATATCGTTAGATTCTAGGAAGGTCTATCTTTCCCGCAAGATCGACTCATTCCATGTGAAAAAATGGCGACTCCACTGGGGAATTGATTTTTTCCTTATTTTTAGTTTGACCTGAGAAACTGTGTTTTTGTTTATGTTTTTGGCTTGTTGTGTGTGGAATTGGGTAGATTTAGTAAATCTAGGATTATTTTTTGTTTTTCATAACTTTGGGAGAGGACCGCACCCTCGGCTTGGGACACAGTGTAGACCTATCCGCGCTTTTGCTTTTAGCACAGAGCGGTACCGCACCTGTGTTAACTGTGGGCCTGCGGAACCTGTCAAAATTTTGGAAAACCTAAGATTTTCTCTGTTAGTCAGCTTAGTTTTTGCTTAGAGGTTATTATCCCCTGCCCAGACCTGCATATAACCTGTCAGAAGCTTTTCTTAGGTTAATTCCATTGGTGTTATGGTTTTAGGTGAAATTCCTAGAAGTTTTGATTATTGGGCTTGGTTTTCATTTTGGTCTTGTAGTAGCTCTAAGCTTAGAAGCTGTAGAAGCCTCAAATCACCTTGGTTTTTACTAGCCTTCTTATGAGTCTGACCATTTGCAAAATATACCTTTGTTGAGGAATCCACCTTGTGTTTTCTCTTTACGGAACTTCGAAAAGGCTTGTGTTAAAAGTTTGGATTTCATTTTTAGAAAAGAAAACAAAAATTGGTTATTTTTTGACTGATTTGTGATTCTGGACAAATTAGTCCTTAGTTTGCTTATAGCTAAGTAAAACATCCTTGAAAAAGACATCTTGTAAGCTTTGACTTAAAATAGTTTTTTATAGTTTATAAATCTCAAGATTAGTTAGTTCCATAGTTTTGAGTGTTTTATAAAAAATAAAAAATCTCTTTTGGAAAAAGTTTGTTTTTGTAGTATTTGAGTGTTTTGAAAGAAAAGGGAAATTTTTGTGAAAATAACTAGTTGTCTCATTTTGAGTGCATTGGAAAAGACGAAAAGCTCTTCTTTTAATTTGTTTGTTAAGAAATATTTGTGTTTACAAGCATTTGCATTCTCAAACTCTTTCCTAGCTAGAAGTTCATTGAAGGGAAAAGATTGCTTAATCATCTTAAGTGAATTTTTTAGTGATTTTGAGTCGAGTCTTCACACCACGAGTTTCATCTCCGCACCTCTTGACTTAAACAAAAACCAATAAAAATAACGCTTAAGGTAAAATCTATCAAGTAATATTTTTGTCTCTAGGGCTCTGATACACCAACATAGCTTAGGCTAGTGTCTTGGAGTAGGGAGTAATTAACTATCCAAGACAGTAAAACAAACAAGTATCTATATCTTGCAGTAGGAGAGAAATCCAATTGTTGCATTTATGCTCTGGGAAAGTTCCTCTTAAAGGAGAAGCATGAGATCATGTCCGAACCAGTGTGGGAATCAATCCTTCCTCATTGGGAACGACGCCAGATATTCACGTATTAAAAACGATAAACCTTGGATGGACGATTGTCGAGGAGCCTGGGGTCACTTGTTGGTAAACTTTGGATTATCTCAAGGAGCCTTCAAGGGGACTGAGCTTGTTACTCTGCCCTTGCGTGCGTATCGGATCGTAGACTGTTCCCCCAGGTATATTTGTTTCCGTTGGTAACCTTAGTGATCATATTCTATAGGATTCTTCTTAAGGTGACAGTGGTGGGAAGATCCCACTGTACCTGTAGCAGACGTCGGCTAGAGTCACTTGGATTTTCTGTGGGGTTCTCTTCACTCGAGATGGTTTAGTGGAGGAAATTGTGCCAGTCTATTCATTAAACAAGTTGTCAAGGTAACTCTTCCAACCGCCATTTCTGTATTGAACTCTGCGACGTTGGGCTTCATCACCAACCAGTGTTTTCAGTACGAAAAGTTACTGTTTATGTGTGGTTTGATCTCCTAGATTCTTTAGGCGTGTGATTCAAATTTGTTTGGTTCTTTAGAGGCTTTAGGTGGTTTTCGTTGAGATTTTACTTTGTTTTCGTGTGAAGTAGTTAAATTTTTTTAATCGTGGCTGAATTAGTGAGGAAGTCCCGTAGACTTTAGGGCCAACCTCTTGAGTTTTCACCAAGCCAACCTAAAGGGTTAAGAGCCCTCGTAACTCCTAGAGACAGTAGAGTTGGGTCACCTGAAGAAGGAGAGTCTTCTTTGGTGGTACATCGTGATTTTCAAGCTTTAGTAGCAGATTATAATCCACAATCGGTGTCTGTTTCCGAAATTACTGGTAGCTTTTCATCTACTAGTGATATAGATGAGGAACCTGAAATATCCGAACCTGAAAGTGAATTTGCTGCTACTCCAACATCGGGGTTTACCTCTTCAACTTCTAGTGGTCCTGGTTCACCCACGGTAGAAAGAATAATTACCCAAAATCTTCTTTTTGGACTTATAGCTATTGAAGAACTTGCTACTCCAGAAGAAGAAGTAGGCATCCCTATCCCTGAAAATCAACCTGTTATCGAACTTAGGGAGCGTGAATCAATTTTTTACAGTCCACCTAGGAGCAGTGCTTGGTATCTCTCATTGACTAACTTTTTCGAAAGCCCGGGACTAAGTTTTTCACCACCTCGTATTCCTTATCACCCAACACCTAGAGGTTACTATCCTCCGTTAAATATGTCAAGACAGT
The DNA here is from genome assembly GCA_031772625.1 of Pinus tabuliformis. Lineage (NCBI taxonomy): Eukaryota > Viridiplantae > Streptophyta > Pinopsida > Pinales > Pinaceae > Pinus > Pinus tabuliformis. The sequence continues at coordinate 870,465,043 of CM062805.1, forward strand.
CGTCCATGTTTTCTCAATCGCCAGAATCCTTTTTGTACGGCAGTCCTTCTGTTCCCTCTGGGTATCAGTCACTTTCTGGTACTTTTGCGGAAGCGTCTCCTCAACCCATTGAACAAGGGTTATTAACTGGAAACAATGGTACTAAGCCGTTGAGTGTAGAAGATATTTTCATGATGTCAAGTACTATTCCTAATCCTCAACCTCAAGGTGGCCAGTTACCGCCTGGGGGGAAACCTCAAGGTACCCAATTTGCGCCTTGGGGGCAACCTCAAGGACAGTACATACCTACGGGATAGTACGTTCCTCAAGGTCAACCCCAGACTCAATATGTACCTCAAGGTCAACCCCAGTATCAATATGTACCTCAAGGTCAAGCCCAGTATCAGTACGTGCCTCAAAGGTATCAACCCCAAGGTCAGTACTCGAACCAAGGTTTCCAACCACCCTCCGGTCAATCATATGTTCAAGGAACGGGAAATGTACCTTTGAATTATCAACCCTACCCTCAACCCGGTTATGGTCCTCAATATTCTCAACCTGTTATGGGTCCGTACCGCGGAATGAACTTAGTGTGGGATCCATCACAAATTCAACAGGTCTTGCAACTGAATGTACAGTTGTCATCTCAAACTAGACAACCCTTAGTTTCTGGTTCACCCCAGCAACCTATCCAGTCTACTATTCAAACTTCTGTACCTTCGGTAGTTTATCAGCCTAGGCCTAGTATGCCTCATACTCCACCTCAAACAGCTGCTGCAACTGCTGCAACATCTGTTCAATCAACCCCACCTACTTCTGGAGTATCGACAGCTCCGGTTTCTATTGTTCCTGTATCAACTCCTCAGACATATTTACCTCAGTCTGGATCCACAATTCAAACTTCGGTTCAGATGCCTGTAGGACAACCTGGTTCAAGTACGGTTGTCACAAGTCAACCACAATTTACTTATCAACCGTACCAGGGACAGTACCAATTCGGTCCTGTTGTGCAGCAGCCAGTCTATCAGTATCAACCGTACCCTAGGTATACATATCAACAACCCTAGTACGGTCTGGTTAATCCTGGTTTTCCGGGAGGATACAATATCCCAAATGCGATTCCAATTCCTAGTTATCCTGGATATCCTCCTCCTGGGGCTGGTCTCATGACCCAGAGTTTTAGGGACCCTAATCATCAGTTACCGTTTATCGCAACTTTGGACTTGCCTGACTTGTCGCGCCTGTTAGGACTCAGAATTGACCGATTTTGACCTTATATTTTTGCCATAATATTATCCTTTTTCAGTCATAGGTTGAAAGCTCTGATTATATAATGACTTAATCACCCCAAGGTACGAAGTAACTCTCCGCATATCTATATGTTTAATTGTTCATTGCATATTCATTAATATCTTTATATTTATCTTTGGAAAAGCTAATTATGTTGCCAAGTAATCGCTGGACTGTCTAAAGTCTACAGGAATTATGATTCATAGTTGCTGTAACACCAGAAACAGCAACTACGCAGTTGCTGCAACACCGGAAGCAGCAACTACGCAGTTGCTATAGCCAGCAACGGTAACCATCTAAAGCAGGGGAATGCTATTGTTGCAACAATTGGAAATAACAAACGGCAACTATCTGGAGATCGCCAGAATTCCACGCTGACGCGGCATGATCAGAAACTGTCCAAAAAGGGAAAAACACAGTTACAGTTGCTAAAGTATCAAGAACAGCACGGGTTTACTAAATCAGTAACCATGGGAAATGACGAAGGATAATACAAGGATCCCAAGAGGACGGTCGAAGTTCGGTTACCAGCTGTGTAACAGAAACAAACTCAAGAAAGAATACACTGTCGCACTGTTATAACAACATCCTGTAACTCTTATTTTTGGTTAACCGAATGAACTGTGATAATCGATTGTAATAGATATCTCCTCTATAAAGAGGAGACATCTACATTAGAGAAGGGGGGAGAAAAATAGTTTTGTAAGGGGAATTTTAAAAAGACAATAACAAAGTCTGAATTTTTATTGTAGCTGAATCTTTTGGCAGATGAATAGAAGATTGTTTTGAGTACTTAATCTAGCAATTGTGTTCTGGGGAATCTTGTGAGAGGGACCGGGCCCACCTTCCTCACAAGATTCACCCATTTGCTTTTCTGTCAAGTGTGTAAGTGTGTTTGGTGATTGCTTTATGCTAATACTCTGTTTTGGATTCTGTAGCATTACCTCTGATAATTTCCTTTTTGCTGGCACTCTGTTTTGTTAATCGTTTGAAGCTGTACTTCACCGGTGAATTATAATTGAAGTGTGTATTAGCAATCTGGTTATAGGGGCAGGTGCTGAACATCCTTGCTTGGAGGATAGGGTCCTGATCCTCTGATAACAGAGCATCCACCACTCTTCTTTTCAGATTTGTTATCTTAATTTAACTGCTTTCATTTTATCTTTACAGTACACTGTTATGACATAACGTGAGAATTACGTATACTACAACTTTTTAATGCTTTTAGAGTTAAGTACATACAGTACACGGTAGCCTTTGAAATAAAAGACTTTCCCAGGTTGACAATTTAATGTGGTACTTGATTGTTAATTAATAAACAATTCAACTAGCCAACATTTTGGCGCCGTTGCCGGGGAAGGCAACTAGAGATTTCTAAAAGCATTAATGATTTCTTTTTGAGAATAACAGGTGCATGAGAGGATGCAGGAAACCTAATTTCACAGGCGGCAAAGGCAGAGGGGGAAGAAAATTTTTTATTGACGAAATCATCTCAAAGGCTGAAACATCACAGAAGACATTCCTGAGAAAATACTCGTAGAAATCCCTCAGCAAACAGAGCACATTCCTGAGCAAATACCCATAGAAATCCCTCAGCAAGCAGACGAAATTCCAGAACAAATGTCCAAAGAAGTCCTCTAGCAAACACCCCCACAAGTTTCTGAAAATGAACAATCAGCGGTAGAGATACCCACAGAAACAATCCCATCCCCCAATAGAACCAATCATTCCATTCCCATACTTGGTATTTCTACCGATGACTCTGAGGATAACATCCCTATTACTCTCCTCAAATGGAAAATACAGCAGAAAAAGGGAACCCCACCAAAAAGAAGAAGAACTGGGGCTTCGGCTAAAGCAGCTGCTATTTCTGCCACCATCCCTATCTTAAAGAAAGCTAGCCGGAAAAGAAAAATGTCTGAATTCCCTGCTTCTCTACCAAAGCAAAGGACTCGGTCGTCTGTAATAGCTGAAATTCCTAGCCATACCCTCCCTAGCTCACCACCCATCACCTTAAAAACCCACATTCCCACCAGCCCTGGAAACTCCTCTCCCTCACCCTCGGAGGCTGAGATGCAGAGTGTTCACAGTTTCGTGACATCATATTTTAAGACAGCTGACACACAAGAACCAGCTGCTGACACCCAAGGAAATATTGGCCAAGAAGCTGCAACACAAGAAACAGCCACTACCCCAGGTGACACACAAGAACCACCTGTCGAGGGTATAAGGGATCAAATCAATGATGAAGCACAACCTCTGCCCCCACTGGAACCTGCTACTCCACAAGCTCAGCCTACCATAGCTGCTCTGCAGGAAGAAATCGAATTTCTGAAGTCCCAGATTCAGGACTACCGGGAGGAAATAATAAGGGTCAAGGAAGCCTATCAAAATGAATTTAACCTGCATATTTTAGCACGAGTAACATCTGCAGTGGAGAAGAGTAAGGACAATGAATATGTGTGTGCCAATTGTGGTGAGATATTTACTCAAGCAGGATAAAAGGTAGTGGCAGAACCAATGAGTGAAGTTCTTGCTGTTGTGGTGGAAACAGAAGAACCTGTTGTCACACAAGAACCAACAGGCTCTCCAGAAAAGGTGCAGGAGCAGACAGAAGAACCTGTTGTCACACAAGAACCAACAGGATCTCCAGAAAAGGTGCAGGAGCAGGCAGAAGAACCTACTGTCACACAAGAACCAACAGGCTCTCCAGAAAAGGTGCAGGAGCAGACAAAAGAACCTGTTGTCACACAAGAACCAGTAAGTTCTCCAGAAACTGCCCCAGATCAAATAGAAGAACTTGTTGACACACAAGAACCAGTAAGTTCTCCAGAAACTGCATGGGAGCAAATAGAAGAACTTTCTGAAACACAAGAACCAGCAAGTTCTCCAGAGACTATGCGGGAGGTAACAGGGAATAAAGAAGAGGACAAGTCACCACGGCCTACCCAAATTGCCATGGAACGAGAGGAAGAAATGGTTACAGAAGAAAATGAGGAAGAAAACATGGACTCACCCAGACCTATTCAAACTGCCATAGAAAAAGAAGAAAATGAAGAAGAAAATATAAACTCACCCAGGCCTATTCAAACTGCCATGGAACGAGAAGAAAAAGAAGCTACAGCAGGAAATGAAGAAGAAGGCATAGATTCACCCCGACCTACCCAAAAGGAAGAAATAGTTACAGTAGGAAATGAAGAAAAAGGCATAGACTCACCCCGGCCTACCCAAAAGGAAGAAATAGTTACAGGAGGAAATGAGGAAAAAGGCATAGACTCACCCCGGCCTACCCAAATCGCCATAGAACAAGAAGAGGAAGCAGATACACAGGAATCAGTACAGAATATAGAACATGAAGAAGAAACAGTAGCTGGAAATGGAAAGGAAGACATTGGATCATTCCGGCCTACTCCAATTATCACAGGGCAGATTACCCTTGTTGATGCCTTTACACAAACAGAACTTCCCTCTGTTAGTGATGCATGCACAGAAACAGATAGTTTTCAGGAACTAAAAGGAAAATGGTGGAGAGAATATGAGCTGTCACAAGGCAAAGCATTCCAACAACAAAAGGGGACCTGCTTCAATTATGCATATAAGAACTGGGAAGCACTTGAGTAGTGTAGAGCTCAGTACAAAGAAATTAAGGAGCTAAAAGCCAGATTGTCCCAGATGTTTGAGTTATTCCAAAGAATACTTGCCACAAGGAAACCCTCTTTCAATTATGCAACATTTTTTAGGGAAAGACTCACATTCTTACAGATAAAGGCTGTTAGAGAAGGTAGACCTCATGAGGTGGTTACATCAGAGCAATTTATGCAAACCTTTGCAGAGGCACCTAAAAATTATCAAAATTTGTTATGCGAGCTTTATCTCCATAATGAAGCCATGCCCGAAGAAAGAAACATGAATATGATACCTGTTGTTGGCGACATACAGCTGAGAGCTTTCATCTCCTTTTTAGCTAACCAGCTTACATGGCAGAACGCCTTTACCTCAGCTCAACATAATGAACAGAATTGCCTTCTGTGGAGTAGAGCTGAACCGCAGAAGTCAGCCACCTTCATTGCACAACATCTAAGAATGGTAAGTGATCCTAAAATGAAGGACCACGTCAGACAACTACAAGCAGTGGTCCTGAGAGACTGTCAACACTATGTGAGAACTAAGGCACCCTTGGCTGTCAAGGCAAATAACTTGTTTTGGGAAAACTGCCCCAAGGAGAGGCAGGAATATCACCCTTATAATCCACCTAATTTACAGGTAGCACTCTCAAGGGTACCTTACTATGTTAGATGCATGCAACACTGTGCTGAAAATTGGATGGGCTACAGATTTAAATTTCCACTTCTATGGCTATCTGGTGAACAATACAAGGGCCAGTTTGGATTATCCAACAAGGAAGAAGCAGCAGCATGGAGGCAAATACAAACTGTCTGTGGGTTCAGGAAGAAGTTTGATGCCACTTCCTATAACTATTGTCTCAGTAATCTACACTGTTCATCCCAGTGCTCCGACTCAGACTCAGAGTAAGCATTGCATAGGGACATGCAATCTCTTCAGTTGGGGGGGATGTTAGGACTCAGAATTGACCAATTTTGACCTTATATTTTTGCCATAATATTATCCTTTTTCAGTCATAGGTTGAAAGCTTTGATTATATAATGACTTAATCACCCCAAGGTATGAAGTAACTCTCCGCATATCTATATGTTTAATTGTTCATTGCATATTCATGAATATCTTTATATTTATCTTTGGAAAAGCTAATTAAGTTTCCAAGTAATCGCTGGACTGTCTAAAGTCTGCAGGAATTATGATTCATAGTTGTTGTAACACCAGAAACAGCAACTATGCAGTTGCTGCAACATTGGAAGCAGCAACTACGCAGTTGCTACAGCCAGCAACGGCAACCATCTAAAGCAGGGGAATGCTATTTTTGCAACAACTTGAAATAACAAACGACAACTATCTGGAGATCGCCAGAATTCCACGCTGACGCGGCATGACCACCAACTGTCCAAAAAGGGCAAAACACAGTTACAGTTGCTAAAGTATCAGGAACAGCACGGGTTTACTAAATCAGTAACCATGGGGAAACGGCGAAGGATAATACAAGGATCCCAAGAGGACGGTCGAAGTTCGGTTACCAGCTGTGTAACAGAAACAAACCCAAGAAAGAATACACTGTCGCACTGTTATAACAACATCCTGTAACTCTTATTTTTGGTTAACCGAATGAACTGTGATAATCTATTGTAATAGATGTCTCCTCTATAAAGAGGAGACATCTACATTAGAGAAGGGGGGGAGAAAAATAGTTTTGTAAGGGGAATTTTAAAAATACAACAGCAAAGTCTGAATTTTTATTGTAGCTGAATCTTTTGGCAGATGAATAGAAGATTGTTCTGAGTACTTAATCTAGCAATTGTGTTCTGGGGAATCTTGTGAGAGGGACCGGGCCCACCTTCCTCACAAGATTCACCCATTTTCTTTTCTGTCAAGTGTGTAAGTGTGTTTGGTGATTTCTTTATGCTGATACTCTGTTTTGGATTCTGTAGCATTACCTCTGATAATTTCCTTTTTGCTGGCACTCTGTTTTGTTAATCGTTTGAAGCTGTACTTCACCGGTGAATTAGAATTGCAGTGTGTATTAGCAATCTGGTTACAAGGGCAGGTGCTGAACATCCTTGCTTGGAGGATATTGTCCTGATCCTCTGATAACAGAGCATCCACCACTCTTCTTTTCAGATTTGTTATCTTAATTTAACTGCTTTCATTTTATCTTTACAGTACACTATTATGACATAACGTGAGAATTACGTATAGTACAACTTTTTAATTCTTTTAGAGTTAAGTACATACAGTACGCGGTAGCCTTTGAAATAAAAGACTTTCCCAGGTTGACAATTTAATGTGGTACTTGATTGTTAATTAATAAACAATTCAACTAGCCAACAGCGCCTAACGAACGATCCCATTAACTATCCTCCGTTTTGGCCGCAAATGCTGAATAAGTTGCCTAGTGATATTCCTAAGTTTGAAGGCAAATCAGGAGAGGATCCGTCAAACCATGTGATGACTTATCACCTCTGGTGTGCGTCTAATTCTATTTCAAATGATTCAATCCGTTTAAGGCTTTTCCAGTGCACTCTAATTGGTCTTGCGGCCAAGTGGTACATTGAGTTATCGCGAGCCACTTTTTATAACTTTAGTCAGTTAGCTACTTCGTTTTTAACTCATTTTCAATTGCCAGTCAGATATGACAATGGCACGAAATTACTAACTTCATTAAAGCAGTCGACGTCCACTTACATTTCGGATCACATTCATGAACGGAGACGTCGACGGTGTTTAGTGAAGGTTTTTATTCTGAATCAGATCTTAGCTAAATGGTTTGTAAAATATTTATTGCCAAAGATCACTGAGGATGTAGCTAAGGCCGGAGTCATTACTGAGGAGCAAGTAATTGCTCAAGCGCAGTACCTTGACTTAGTTTATACTCAGTCAGGTACGTTACACGAGAAAATCCTCAATCTTCCTAAGAAAAATAAAATCGCTGCAGCTCCTTCAGGGTCTCATGCCGCTGACGGTATGATTGGTACGGTTAATACCAAAAGTAAGAAGAAGTCTTCCAAGAATTCTTCTCCTATCATAACCTTGCCGGATTCCCCGACAGGAGATTCTTCTGCGGAGATTTCCACCGATATTCGTGTTGTAGAATCATCTATAGCTGAATCAAAATCCGGTGGTAAGAAGAAAGGGAAGAAGAAAAATAAAACAGATAAAAATTCGAAAGAGAAACCAGAAGAAGTGGAATCAAATGATGAGAAACGCAAACCTCGTTATCCTTGTCTCATTTGTGACGAAGAACATTTTACAAGAGACTGCCCTCATCGTGCAGAGGTTGCGAAGATTGTCAAAGGTTCCCAAACGCCTGCTGTTTTGAAGGATCCTTTTCCAAGTAAAGACAGTAAGATGATAGGTTCTTCCTCAAATGCCAATGAAGAACCCATACTGATGATGTCCCATGTTAGGATTGCGACTCGATCGCATGATTATGGTAGTAAAAGTCCCGTTGATGGTAAAGAGGCAGAATCTTCTCATTCTAACCCATCAACCTCAGCTCCAGGTTCCGATCCGCTACAGATCGAGAAACCTAATCCAGACTTGGTAATCAAACCGCCCACCAAGGGTTTACTTCGAAAGTCAGCTTTCAATCCACATGCGAGAGCGGCTCAAAACTATAACATTATTGAAGATTTAGCTGTTTCACCTTCAACAATGTCGGCTTTGGAAGTGTTGCAATCATGTCCAGCACAACGTAAATTACTTTTGTCGGCTATGGGAGCTGTTGACGTTCAGGACTCGAACCTAATAATTTTCGATCTAGAAAATAGTACACCGCGCTTACCTCATCAAATGGCTTTCTAGATCCCAGTGATAGTAAAAGCCAAACCTATTCATAGGACTGTGATTGATGAGGGAGCCTCAACGTGTATTATGTCGATACAGTGTTGGAGATCGCTTGGTTCTCCTTCGCTAAATCAATCCCCGATGATTCTAAAGGCCTTTGATGGCCGTGGGTTTCATCCTTTTGGAATTCTACAGGATTTATCTGTAGGGGTTGAAGGAAAAACTGTTAATCTAGATGTGGAGGTGGTTGATGCCCCTCTAGAATACAACCTTCTCTTAGGTCGTAGTTGGTCTTACGCCATGACAGCTGTCGTTTCATCGGTCTTTCGGGTTATAAAGTTTCCTCATAATGGAAAGATCGTAACAATAGACCAGCTGGCTTACTTTTCATCCGACCCAGCCTCTTCTGAAAGCATTCAGCATGTCGGTAAAATGACTATCCCGTATAAGGATGTTAGAGTAGGACTAGTTAAAGATGTCGGTTTATTGGGAACTTTTCCTTTTCCTCCGATCAACACATCATCTTCTTTTGCGACCATTCATATGATTTCGTCAGACACCATTGTTTATGATGATCCTTGGATTGTACCTTCTAAATCTGAGATAGCCTCATTTGGTGATGTTATGCCTTTGAGTCCATATGAAATTTCGTATCAGGCCGTGCAGTCGTTTTCCAACCCATCTTCAACCAAAATTGGCTTAATGAATGTGGTCCATGAGGAATCACTTTTCACAGCAAACTCGGATTCAACAACGTTTTCTGAACTTGTTCACTTTGATGAGCAAATTCACGAAATCCTATGTGTTGATGATTTACCATGGGAGGATCTTTATCAAAGATCTTCGTTTTTACCCGAAAATGATCGTTTTGAAAATGATTTCTCATCAATTTTTACGACTGAATATGTCAAGGAACCTCAGAATCCAATGAAAAATCTTGATTCAGAGTTAAATTTGGGAAACATTTCTCGAACTATTCCTATTGATATTTTGGTTAAGCCTGGAATTGTTGAAAACATTCATATAGGTGCCTTGTGTACGGAAGATGAAATTCAAATATATAAGGCCCTATTTCAAGAATTCCACGACGTGTTTGCCTGGTCATATGAGGAAATGCCAGGAATTTACCCCGCAATTGTTGTTCATGAAATCAAAACTTACCCGGATGCTAAACCCGTCTGGCAACGTTTGCGTCAGATTCACCCGAGAAAAGCTACTGCGATTAAAGCAGAAGTTGAAAAAATACTCAAAGCAGGTTTCATTTATCCGATTCCGTTAACGGATTGGGTATCGAATATTGTTCCGTTTAACAAAAAGCAAGGGACAATAAGAATATGTATCGATTATAGGGACATTAATCGAGCCTGTCCAAAGGACAATTACCCAACTCCCTATATCGATCAAATCATTGATGATTATGTCGGTAGCAAAATATTCTCCTTCATGGATGGTTTTTCCGGATACAATCAAATCAATATTCTACCTGCCGATCAACCAAAAACGGCTTTCATTTGTCCATGGGAGACATTTGCTTATTGCAAATTACCTTTTTGACTCAAGAATGCCGGGGAAAATTTTCAAAGGGCCATGTATTATGCGTTTCATGACATCAAACACATTTTGCAACCCTATCTCGATGATTTGCCTGCTCATTCATTACATCGAGTTGATCATCTCATCCATTTACGAGCAATCTTTATGAGGTGTAGGCATTATCGGATTAGGTTGAATCCACGCAAATGTGTTTTCTGTATTGAAATGGGTCGGTTACTAGGGTTTGTTGTTTTGAAAGCTGGCATTCACATCAATCCCTCGAAGGTTGAAGCTATTGTCAAATTTCCTCCTCCTTCGAGTCTTCGCCAACTCCAAAGTTTGCAAGGGAAAGCAAACTTTTTACGATGATTCATTCCTAACTATGCTGAGGTTACAAAGGGTTTTACCCGGTTGTTGAAACATAATACTTCATTCTATTGGGATGAGATAGCTCAAAATCTTTTGATGCAATAAAACACGCATTGACCCATGCACCGTTATTACATCCTCCCAACAACAACCAGGACTACTTCTTGTATCTCGCCGCCTCCCATTCCACCATTGGAATGGTGTTAGTTCAGGAAGATGAATTCGGTACTAAACATGTGATATATTACCTTAGTTGAACTTTAAATCCAACTGAGCTAAAATACTCACATGTGGAGAAATTGGCATTGGCAACTGTTCAAGCTGTCCAACATTTTCGTCATTACATTTTACTACGTAAAACTACAGTAATTTCTAATTGCAACCCTATGATATACATTTTGACCAAGCAATTGCTAGGGGGCAAGTACTCCAAATGGATTGTGATCCTGCAGGAGTTCGACTTGGAATTTGAAAAATCTAAGTCTAAGAAATCTTTAGTTTTTTCGGAGTTAATGTGTGACTTCCTGCGTGCTGACACGGAAACTATGGTGGAGGATCCCATTGCGGATGAATCCTTGTTTCTAATCAGCACTTTAGATCCATGGTATGGGGATATCATCGTTTATCTCCAGACCCAATCCTTTTGGCCAGAAATTTCAAAGTCAGAACGTCGAAAAATACGATTCCAGTCCCAACAATTCAGAATTATTGGAGATACTATTTATCGCCACGGGGCGGACTCTGTTTTTCGACGTTGTTTAACTCACGAGGAAGCTGAAAGGGTTCTAAATGAATGCCACTCTGGAGCATGTGGCGGTCATATGTCTGTGTATGCCACAACCCAAAAGGTATTGCGCGCTGGCTACTTCTGGCCGTCTTTGTTTAAAGATTGTATTAACGCAGTCCGAAAATGCCACAACTACCAAATTTTTGATCGAAAGATGCGCGCTCCACCTACTCCTCTCCACCCTATAATTTTCGTTGGTCCTTTTTCCAAATGGGGTATCGATTTTATTACATGTAACCCTCACTCGGCCGGGGGGCATACGTATATCGTCCTTGCGGTAGATTATTTTACCAAGTGGGCTGAGGTGATGCCTACATTTGAGGTAGACAGCAAAAGAGTTGCGATTTTCATGTTCAATCATATAATTCCTAGGTTTGGTGTTCCACAAGTGATTACCACTGATCATGGGCGTCATTTTCGAAACGTTATGATGACTGAACTTACAGGCCAGCTTGGCTTGCATCACGATAGTTCAACTCCTTATTATCCACAAGATAATTGTCTGGTTGAATACATCAACAAATTTTTAGTCATCATGATCCGACGAATCATTGGGATTCATCGGTTGAATTGGCATAACATGCTATTTTCAGCGCTTTGGGCGTATCGAACCTCAATAAAAACGTCAACAGGGTTCACTCCTTTCCAACTAGTTTATGGTCTGGAAGCTGTGTTACCCATTGAATGCGAAATCCCATCATTGCAAATGGACATCGAGTTACTTCCAGCTACTTCAGAAGAGGAAAAACGTTTTTTATACCTAGCTCAACTAGATGAGAATCGACGTGATGCTACATTAGCGATCGAAACTCATGCAAAACGTATTAAAGCTCAGTATGATTGAAATGTGACCCCTCGAAATTTTTCGGAAGGAGACCTAGTCGTATTGTAAGATCAAGTTAATAATAAATTAGGCGCTGGAAAATTCGTTCCTATGTGGCATGGTCCCTCTGTTGTCAAGCGAAAGCTAGCAAAAGGGGCCTATGAATTGGTAAACTTTGACGGGGACTCTTTAGGTAAACCCAAAAATGGTCTTTACCTGAAGAGGTATTATGCTTAAAGAATGGGTGTGGAGATTTTTAGTTAGGATAGTTTTCTTTCTAGCTGTTGTGTTTTAGTTTAAAAAGTGTGCTTAGCTTAGAGAGTGTTTTCGTCATTATTCCTACTTATCTTGGTTTTACTCTTGATATTGTAGATGTCGATGCCTCTCCAAACATACATTGGTTTTGCTGATGGTGCTTGTCGTAATACACGAAACATTTCTTCTGCACCTTGGGTTATCTATTCGCCCTCTGACGAGTTGGTATCTATGCATGGGGTAAGCCTCGGTCAAACAACGAACAACATTGCAGAGTATAGTGCAGTGATTGAGTTATTATCTGAATCTATTTCATTTGGGATTCGGAGTTTGATAGTGAGGTTAGATTCTGAACTCATTGTATTATAGCTTAATAGAGTATATTCAATTAGAAATCTAGTGTTATTGAGATTGGTTTTGAGAGTGCGTCTCTTCGAACGTGAATTTGATTATATTGAATATCAACATATTCTAAGATCTTTAAATACATTAGTAGATGCAATCGCTTCTCGAATGTTAAATAGACATTTGCAATAATCATACATGTAAATTTAAAAGCATTCCATAACATGCTTTACAAGATAAGCCGGTAATAGTGATACAGTATAATATAGGAGTGTGTCAAAATATACATCGTCCTCGATCATAGGTTGAAAAACACCTTATGATCGGCAAAAATGATAAGTACAAAAAGCAAAAATGTCATATGTGTCTACAATAGGCGATCATCCTATCACTGGTGATGATCTCGATAAGAAACCACTGTACAGGCCACCTTACAAAGGAACCTCCTAAAAGGTCCTGGGACCCCAATCACATAGCGCTGTAGTCGACGAGGAATGTCATCTATGCCGGTCTCTGGAATGTCCCCTGTCAAATGCTCTAGATGACTCTCCAACTCGGCAAAGGTCTCTGTTGATTCGTCCTGTGGGGCTGGTGCCACTGCAGCTGGTTGTTTCCTCTCGTAAGGCCGGAGAGCGGCTAGTCGCTGTGGACCCACATCTGCATTTGAAACTTTTACTATCAGCTTTGGGACGAGATAAAAAAAAAAAATTAAAATAGGAAAATGTTGCAAATGATTTTACCTGAGTCATCCCATTACTTTCCTGGTGGAAGAGCCATGTCTGGGTCACCGCGAAAATCTACCCCAGCGTAAGGGAAATCCTGAATAGAAAAAACTTGGTTTTCCAACCAATGGAAATACTCAGGTTTGAATTGAACGACCTCTGTCCCCTCGTCAGGATGACGGGCCATAATTGCAACCCATCGCATCAGTTTGGGCTCTCGAGGAAGCCCGGCTCCAACAGTGAGGTGCTGCGGGACCAACATCGGGACCCTCTCCAGACCAAAGCTCACAACTAAAGCACCATATCCAAAGGTGTTCAGTTGTCCGTTCTTGGCTCTGGTTAGTTGGCCTTTTACATTAGCCAACACAACATTGCAACAATTGAAGTGGTGCCTCGAAAGCAGTCAACTGCCATCCGCATCTGGGATCTAGTGGCAATATGTAGTGCGGCGCTCCCACAGAGCCTGGCAACAGTAAACGCAATCACCATGAGTTCAGGATGGGATATGGTTTTAATGTCTATCCCTTTGTCTCTAGCCTGGTTGTTGCATAACTCTAGCCAGAGGCTATCGACAGACTGGCCACCTGGCCTAGTCCCGAATAGAGTCAAGTCTTCGCCTCTCTTAGGCAAACTAGTCAAAAAGTATATGTCTGTCGGATCAATTTCGAGCTGGTGGCCACCAATGAAGAAGCACTGGTCCTGTATGCTCCACCTGTCTACCAGCCGCTGCAAGAAGTCCACCTGGGCCCTCATGCCAGGTATGGCCCAGAATTTGTACAAGCCGCATGCCTTCAATGCATCGATCGAAGGTTGGTGATTTAACGCGGCAAGATCTATGTCCTCATGCTCCCGTTCTCGCCAATCAAGCATGATGTATACTCTACATCCAACAAAAAGGCGAATTAGAATGCAAGAAATTAAATTGTTTGGGTCAATTTTGAGAATTTTAGGGTTAAAAACCCTTGCTGCGGGGACCGCACCCTCTCTATTAGAGACAGTGCGTGGGTCCGCACCTTGCCTTCACGGCAGGTGCGGACCCCTGACTTTTTCCCCATTGAGAAAAAGTCGGGGTCCGCGGGCTGCCAGTGTTATGCCTGCGGGCCCCTGTGCGCGGGTTTCTAGCCTAAAAACCCTCTAAAAAATGAAATAAAACCCTAAAAAATGATTTGAAACGGTTGAAATTGAAGAGTAGGATGATGTGGATTACCTGGAGGAGACGGCGCTCGATTCCGACGGATGGATTTTCCGCAATCTTCACGAGAAGTTTTTGACCAAAAGCACTATTTTCTCACCCAAATCTCAAACGGTAAAAATGAATTGACGAAAGCCCTTTTTATAAGCTTTTTGAATAAATGAATTGTAAATTTGTTTATGTTTCACTTTAGAAAGGTAACTTTTGCAGCATTTTTATCCATCTCAAACAGGTATGAGTAATGTTTGCATTTTTGTTCAGGATAACGGATTTTTTCAGGCGAAATCGGTCATTTTCGACGAAAAAACATTTGGAGTCACCTTTAAGCTCTTTTCTGACTCCTAAAATATGAAAGGATCGCCGAGTTTTTCTTTTTAAACTCATTAAAATAGAACTAAAAAGATGGTCCACTTACAGCTCTTTTTCTGACTGTAAAAACATGAAAAGATCGCCGGATTTTTGTCGTTTCAAATTCTATATTGGTCATAAAATGACGTGTCGTTGATCACTTTTTTACTTTTTCGGATTAGGGGCACTAATTAAAAAAAGTACTCCTTGGTCATAAAGACCAAGTGGTTCTCTCAAGTATTATTTTATACTTTTTCGGGCTTGGGAGACACAAATTTACGAAAAAGGTCAACCCTGGAGTCTTCTTAAGTTTTTTTAGACTCTCTAAAATTGAAAAACGCCGAGTTTCTCCTATACTGGACTCGTTAAAATTCAACACTAAAGGACCTGTTCAATTACAAACAGGAACGAACCAATCCTTCTTAGGGTTCTAATTTAAACTAAGTTGGACTCATCCGAAGGATGAGCTTATAATCAAGCAAATGTTATCCTCCTCAAGCTTGCCAAAAATAAAGAGGTACTTACCAGAAATGGTGGGGAAAAGAGAGAAAAATGAACCTATTTGTCATACTTTGTAACCACTCTTGAAAACGACATTTTTATTCACCTGGTTTGGGAAATCCTTTGCCTAATAGTTGATCAAACCACATTGAAAGTCTTCAGCCGGTTTCTGGGTATTAACTTTGGGTCAATTGTCACCAAACCATCTGCTGTGTTGTTATGTGTTCAAGAGGTCAGTGCCAATAAGCCATTCATCCGCAAAATATCTGTCATCCATCTTGACCATCCCTGAGTCAGTCCTTGCAACTAAATTTCTTCAACTTGATCTATGATTTCGTGTTGTGGGCTTGCCTACGACGGATCGCTTTCTATTGACTTCAGCTCATTATCTAGAAAGATGATCTAGAAATCGTCAGTACCTTGGGATCTGCATGCCTCAATGGCAGGTTTCTCGCCTTCGATGATAGGTTGCATCTGTTATCACAAAATCATGCACTGAAGGGCTGCTGATCAGTAGACTCTGTGTAACTGTTTCAGACCAATCTTTTGACTAAGGCTTAGCCTCCTTAGCCTGAGAGGGCTCTCTAAAAAGGTTATTGATTTTGATTATTGATAAGATGGCTAACTCTTGCAAGGTGAATTTAACAAACATGATGGCTGGACAGACATTACAAAGACTTCCATTGGGCTTATGGAGTTTAATCAAACTTCAGTAAACTATAACACTACTCATACATAGAAGTCAAGGCATGTGATGTTTAAATACTCAAAATATATCTCATAGAAAACCTCAGCTTACAAATACACACAGGAAATCAGAGCAGCAAAGTGAATTCTGAGTGATTGTGTATTTATACAACTGTAAAAAACATTAAAGATAAAGCAAAACCACATATCTTGAGCATTGAAACACTGTATGAATCCTGAGAAGACAAGCAGCCAATTGTATTACTGAAACTGTTCTTTACACAAGCCAAAACAGCACTCTGTTTTCATAAAATATCCAACCCTTTGTCTATTTCTGTTTCAGCTATTTATAAAGTTCTTCTGCCTAACTGAGGTTCCTCCTCCAGCGTGAGGGGAACTCCAATTCTGCCTGTGATGACACCTACTAACATTTGAAACTAACTAATTAATACAACAGACTGTTAATTGACAGCTCTAGAATCCTATAACAATTAGGATTCTAATTTGTCATCATGCTGAATAGCATTTATTACAATCAAGGTAGTACTCCTACGAGAAAAAAAAGAAAACAGGTTCATTCTCTGACATCTGGTTCCCTTCTGGCGGTGGCTGTGATGGACCTTTAATGCTTCATGTTTGTCTTCAATGTCACATGTTCTCCAATCCCCTGAACATAGGAAACTGCCCCTGTTTGTCGGTCCTTCTCAACATAAGGTTGGCGAATCCATAATAATAAATAGTTGTGATATAGCTTCCAATCACTGAATTGTAGACACCTGTCTGGTTAACATCTATAGGTGCCAAGCACTTGAGTCCACTGTAATAATCTCCAAGAAAGCAATGTACACGAAGTAGACCAATAATACTAAAGTATCCTAGAACCTTCAGAACATTGTTTCCTCCCTTGTAGTCATATCCATCAATTGCAGTAAATGTTAAATTACCTTCTTTCTCTTCCTCTAGGATCTGGATGATCACAGACTTCTCAACAAGAGCCTGTAGATAGTTGAGCACACCATAGACATTCCACACCTCATCACATTCCCGCAGAAAAGCTAGTTCTTGATCAGTCTTCTGTGTTAGTAGAAAACAAAGGGAAAATATCTGTCACAGGCATTTCTGCTTTTTTCACCAACTCTCCACAATTTGACAAGCTAAACTCTGTGCCTTTTCCACTTTTATCAAGAAGGTATTCAAAGATTTCAAATTATTTCACCATTGTATTGAACTTCACTTCTTGAGCAGAGACTTGAACAGAAAAACTCAAATCTTCAATATTAGCTTCTAAATAGATTTCCTCTTCATCCTGTTACACTAAAAAATGTCACCTTGACTACTTACAGTTAGTATGGCTCAAATCAACAGTCATGCTACCCTCTTAGGCAAGTCTCATGCCTCTGTTATCCATCTCAAACTCAAAGAAGAGAGAAAGTCTTGTAAAAACTATGTTTATCTCTGGGGTCGCAGGTTCTCTCTAGCCTTACCTGCGGGGACGCTGACCATGTTCACAAAATCTGCGTCCATGGACGCTCTGTATGTTAAGGGACAGGTGCGTCCCTCTGTAAAAGGCAAAATGCGCGAGTTTTATCTTGAAAAAGTTACTTGTGGTTACTTCTAGATTCTAGATTCGGTTTGATGTGGATGCGCCTCCAGTTGGTTCATGTATCTCTATTAAGGGGGAACTTATCCCATCAATAAGGGAGCTATCCCACCCAAAGAGGGGGATGATCCCATTGATAGTGGACCTGAATAACCTCTTTACAACACTATAAATAAAGGCATTGAGCCAGAAGGAGAAGAGGTTGGAGCTATACATTTTCTTTGGGTAAATGCTGCAGGATTTAGGTCTTCCATTAGAGCCTTTGTGAGGAGAGATTGTCTTCACTTGATTCTACTTGGGAGAGGGTGAGCTTTGTCAAAGTAGAGGAAAACCCTTGATGGACCCTGGGAGGAACTTGCACAACACCAAGGCCAGGTTGTAAGAGTTTCTTTGTTTCGTTATTAATACAAACTGGTTTATTTTTCTCAATAGCTTGTGTTAATGAGTTATTTCATGTGTTCCTTGGTCTGCATGTTGAATATATGTTTTATTATATGAAATGCAAGTGCTTGGTAATTGTTTGATTGTTTGTGGTTGCAGGAATTGACTTGAAGGAGGAGCTCATCCGGATCGTCAAGAACGGACTTCAACAACAGCGTTTTGGAATAAGGTAAGCCTAAACACTTGTAGTTTTCATGTTGTAAAAGGTGTATTTAGAGAAAGATCACTCCATTTTGTCTTGTTTGTCATTAGAATGTCTTAGACTTCTAGGAAGGTCAGTCGTGTCCGCACCCTTGACAGATTCCGTGTGACACATCCAAGGAGCCAGTCTCCCGTTGCAAGCATTCAGCCCTTGAACTTTCCAGGTGTGACACAAGATTGGATACAGAGTTGACCATTAAAACATCCAATTCTCTAGGAAGTGGACACTCCCCCGCGCAAACATCATGGCAATCATTTTTGAGACACTGAATGTGATCTTCCCCGCCAGCAAATTTGAAATATTCTGGCATGTCAGCTATAGTTACATAACTGAAAACAGGCCAACTTGATTTCAGAAAGAATGAAAGTATAAATTACTAGTAGAGAAAATTGTAAGTGTAGCCAGTTGCGATGAGTGAAATAACTCCAATGATCAATGTAGACAGCAGTGTTACATTCAGAAGTAAACCCTGCCCCAGGTAACCTGCTAATGTTATTGTACCATCTGCAAGCACTCGAGCCAATGTTCCAGCTTCTGTGGACAGCAAACCACCGTTGTAGGTCCCTCGTGCTAACCTTGAGGACATGACCTTTGATAATAAGAAAAGGTTCACACCTTCAAGAACTTCTGCAGATACAAATGTGATAAATGCTCCACTCACATACTGTGCAACTGAGTAGGGGAATATTATATTGAAGCTTAGCAGGATACCAACGCATGTAAACACTTCAGCAGCAAATAAAATTTGCCTGTCCTCAAACATGTTGCTGATATAGTTGCCAACAACAACATTGACTGGTAAAAGTGTTAATCCAAGCAATGCAAGGAATATTGCAACTGAGCTGGTAGTATGCTGTGACAACACTCGACTCAGAAAACAATATCTCCATTGCATACTTGAGCATAAAATATATCAAAACTTGCACCTTTACAGGTGGCGTGACTAATTTATATGCCTCAACAATTGAACTTGCAGGTTTTATAAAAAATTCCAACTTAATTAATTCGGTTCAGATGCTCAATTCTTGTCAATCTTCTCAGTCACAAGTGGAAGAATCTCAAGCCTTTTTCCAGACATCCGTGGGCTTTCACTGATGGACTTTCCTACATCTTGAGATAGCTTGTGTCTCACATATCCATAGAAAGTGCAACCTAAAAGGGTAATCGCACATCCTACTGCATTTAAGAGGGATATTGGATTGCGAAATATAAGCCATGATACCATAATTTGCAACTGCCACCTTCATATTCCCTGCAACATTGAAAGTAACGGCAGTTGTCGAGTGAATAACATAGAAGATCGAAAAGTTCAGACAGAAGGCAGCTATGCCAGAGCCAAATATTATAACTTGGGTTATTTGATGACTGAGTTTTGGACTCTGGTAGTTGATCTCTAACTTTCAGAAGGAAAGCCTGATACTCGTTCTCACACAGATCAAAAGCTACTTGAAAAGCCATCAAAGCCCCATCCTTATCCTTGGATTCCAACAAGTTTTCCAAAATACTTGCAACACTTCCGGGCTCATCAAGCCTTCTGCGTTCAAGTACAATGCCCACCGCCTGCTGAAATTTGCTTTATGATTGATGATCCAATTGTCATCAACTCCATCTTCTCTAAAGTCCAAGTAGAGAGCTCCTTCAACACGATTAGCTGCCGCCAATGTCCCATAACTAAAGGAATTCCGAAAACTAAATCTATCCTTATCTTCAGCCTCATTCTTATCCTTTTTTTCTTCTTAAATCGAGATCAGCTCTCTTGGCGGCGACCAAACAGGACCTCTGAGGAGAAAGCAATTGCGCCTCCGGAGGGGATTCGAACCGTCGACTTCTCTGAGCTCCATTTTCAGGTAAATGAAATGCTGGGGTCTATTATGATGACGGTGGAGGCGGTGGATGTATGTGTCAACAAATCCTCTCAACACAATACAGCTTACGAGTTCCAAGAGTCAACAGTTTTTTGCGGCCTTCGACAAACGTGCACCGTCTGTTGGAAGCTTGCCTCTAATGCACACAACCCAGTCTTGAGATGAATAAATCCCAAATACAATGAATCCTCTCCAGTGCATCAATTTGTCATCAAACAATTGGAAGCTGCAAAGGAAACTCCCGTGACATTAATTTAATGGTACATTTATAATAGAGCAGAGATCCCAGTCAGGTAATTTCCCATAGATAGAAGCCTTTCTGATCCTTCAACATTTTGCACGGGAATATGTCTCGAATAAATAGATATAGGAACAGAGGTTTGATGCTCTCTAGAAGGGAATTCATGTTGTTACCCAGTTCAGATAGCGACTCATCCGAATCCTGCTGTGCTGTATGGATTTCCCTGCAGGGCAGATTTACATTTGATTCACCACTACCTTCGAGCATACTGGTCTCTGAGTCTGATGGTGGAATATTGGATGTTACCCCCGGGGCATTCTCAGATTTAACTATTTTCATTTTAGCCTTCACACCAACATTATGCAACGATCCTTTCATCTTTTCCAACTTTGAATTCTCAGGAATTTGACCATCTAATGAGTGACTTTCATTCTTATGAGATGTAAACTCTTGGAAAGCTTCTTTAACATTAACATCTAGGCCTGACTCATTAGTTTGAACTGAAACCATCTGGCCAAATAGCTTGAGACTTGATGATTAAATGCTTGTTTCCTGCAAGTTGATGTTATCATGTGTTTGAAGTGGTCCTAATCTTGCCTTGTATGGAGCAAATGCTGTGTTCTTCCGAGTTTCATCACCTAGATTGGAACCTGCACACAATCTGTCAGGTGCAGATGAAACTGCTGATAGTGTCCTGTTCTCCTCTTCATTTGTTGATGGACCAATTTGACTAGCAGTGCCTGCCTCCCGAGGATAAGCGGTCGGATCTGATAGATGGAGTGTATAGGCTAACAACTTTTGATGGATTTTGATGGATATGACAGCTGTGGAAGAATGGCTATGGATTTGAACAAATCCCCCAATTTCGTAGCGCAGCCAATGCAAAATATGAATTATGCGCTACGAAATAACTTAAAGCATGTTTCGCTGCGAAACTGATAGAAAGGATTTATGTGCCTTTGACAAACAATCGAACTGTTGTGAAAAATTTAAAATTTTTTCCTTGAGTGATAACAGCATCATTGACCTTCGATCAAAGGATTCCGTGACATGTTCGACATCAACACATCTATTCACATCTCATGGATTGTACTGGGTACTTTGAGAGCCCTTGACATTATTGGTGGTTTCTCTCACACTTGTTAACAGTTTACATCATTGAATGGTAATCAAGTGGTTTCTACCATGTTCGACTTCAACACATTCATTCGCATGGATAGAATCGTACCATTTCGGGAAGTAGAAATGAATACCCTGGATCTAGTTTCCGTAATCCAAGCTGCGAGGAATTTTGTATTCATTATATTGTGGACTATTCATAAAAATATGGCTGCGTCCATACTGTGTCTACATGTGTCTATACTTGTGATGTATTACAAGATCATTCCTATATCAGAGTAGTAGTTAGTTTTCTAGTTAGTTTTTATCTGAGTATGGGAATTCCTACCTCAACGATGATATGATCTCATATATATATTTTGCATTGAATGCTTTTATAGGTTCCGACCGGGCTCTCCACAAGATGATCCTCGAAATGATAAAGTACTTCACTCTTCCTAAATGATAAATGAAATCCTCATCTACTATAGACTTCGCACTTTAGGGGGCAATCTGTTACACAAAAATATCGTCACCATGAATATTTGCAGTCAGTATGGGTCTATCATCACTTGTACTGTCCTCCTAAGCAAGTCTTAGACCTCATCTCTTCAAGTCAAGCTTTGAAAATGAGAGAAAGACATTGAAAATCAACAAAGCTCTGGTTTCGCACTTTCTCTCATAGTTTCCTGCGGTCCCGCACCCCCTGTTCACAATAACTGCGGACCTGCCCGCTCTGTCCCTAAAGGAGTGGGTACGGACCCCTGTGAAAGTCAAAAAGGTGCAAGTTTATTCTAAAAAACTCACTTTGGGTTAATTCTAGATGATTCTAGAAGGAATTTTGACGTGGATTGGTCGCTCTTAGGTGGTTCATGCATCCCAAAAGAGAAGGAGCTAATCCCTTGATGAGAGGAGCTATCCCTTTGAAGGAGGACCTAGTAACTTCCCTCCATTGCACTATAAATTAAGGCATTGGGCTGGTTGCTAGAGAGGTTAGAAGCAGAACATTTTTGAGGGTAAATGCTGGTGGAATTGAGACTTCCTAGTTAAGCTTGAGAGGAGAGATCACATACCTTTTTGGCTTCATTAGGAAGAGAGTGAAACTTTTCAAAGTAGAGGAGACTTCTTGTTGGACCCTGGGAGGAGCTTGTACAGCATCAAGGCACATGTTGTAAAGTTCTTCTTTGATTTGAATTAATACAATCAAATTCATTTTTCTCAAAAAATTGTCTTATGTCATTTGTTTCATGAATTACTTGATCATCATGTTAAGTATGCTCTATGATATTGTCTTTTCAGGTGCTATTTAATGTGTTTGCTTGTTTGTGTTTGCAGATTCGCTACAAGGGAGCTCATTTGGATGAAAGGAGCGAGGCTTCCACAAACATGTATTGGACCCAAGGTAGGCCTAAACACTTGTTTGCCTTTGTTTATAATTGCATATTTAGAGAAAGATAGCTTTTGATTGGCTTGCTTGTCACTAGATATCATTAGATTCTAGGAAGGTCTATCTTGCCCGCAAGATCGACTCATTCCGTGTGACACCTTAAAAAGCAAGCTAGTGACTACCCCAATTCTTAAAGGCCCAAACTAGGCCCTACCATTTCAGATTCATACAAATGCCTTGAACAAAGAAATAGGAGCAGCCTTAGGACAAATTGATGAAAAGTTACCTTATGCCATATTCTTTATAAGAAAGAACTTGTCAAAGGAAGAGTTAAACTATACAATGACCGAGAAGGAACTCCTAGCTGTTGTGCATTCCTTAAACAAATTTAGACATTATATCACAGGCTATCAAACCTTTGTGCACACTGATCATGTTGAAATTATATTTAATGAACAAACCAGATGTAAATTCTCGCATTATTAGATGGTTTCTTTTATTGCAGCAGTTTGATTTGACCATTATTGATAAGCCTGGTAAAGAAAATTTTGTTGCTGACTTTTTGTCTAGAGTAAATTTTCCTACAAGTGAAGAAGGAATGGTGGATGACCAAATGCCAGACGAACATTTGTTTTCTATCTCAATACTCTCTCGATGGTTTGCTGATATAAAAAACTACTTGGTTTCAGCACAGTTCCCACCACACCTGTCCTTAAAAGAGAAGAGCAAGATAGTAAGGAAAAGCACCCCTTTTATCTGGATTGGGGTCAATCTCTTCAAACTTGGCCCATATTAGATCTTTTGAAGATATTTCAGGGAGGAGGAAGTCTTTGACATCCTCCTGACCTGTCATGATGGGCCTTGTGGAGGTAATTTTGCAGCAAAAGGAACTGCCTTCAAGATATTGTAAGCAGGTTACTACTGGCCCACTCTTCATGAGGATGTGAGGAGATATACCAGCCAGTGTGATCGATGTCAAATGATGGGGAAACCTACTCCAAAGGATGAGATGCCCATGCAACCTCAAGTGACCTTTGAGCCATTTGAGAAGTGGAGCATGGACTTTGTGGGTCCTATCAGCCCTCCTTCAAAACAGAAACAATACATCATTGTGTGCACCGATTACCTGACAAAGTGGGCAAAGACAAAAGCAATCAAAGTAGCGATAGAGGAAAAAGTAGCTGAGTTTTTGAGAGAAAACATATTCTACAAGTTTGGGTATCCAAGAGAGTTGGTCACAGATCAAGGCAGTCAGTTCACCTCCAATTTGATTGAAGACCCACTCACACATCATAAAATTAGGCACAGGACTTCCATCCCTTACCATCCACAAGCCAATGGGCATGTGGAAGTCACTAATAGAGCATTGGAAGGGATCCTGACCAAGGTAGTGAGTAGCAGCAGAAAAGACTGGGCGGACAGATTAGTTGAGGCCACTTGGGCCTACAACACAACATGGAAAACCACCACAGGGTTCACACCCTATGAACTGGTCTATGGGAAGAAGGCTTTGCTGTCAATAGAATTTGAGTTCAATACACTAAGGATGGCAGCTCAGCTAGACCTAGACCTCAGCCATGCACAGAAGGAGAGATTACTTCAGCTCAATGGATTGGATGAATACAGATTGCAAGCCCTTCTCCATACAGAGGTAGTTCAACTTCAGAGAAAGATATGGCATGACAAAAATATCAAGGAGAAGCAATTCCAAGAGGGAGATTGGGCACTACTCTATGATTCAAGATACAAAGATTTCAAAGGCAAGCTGAGGAAAACATGGCTGGGACCCTACAATGTGGAGAAATGTAATGACAATGGTTCAGTTTTGATCAGAACCATTGATGATGAAGCCATCCCCATGCTTGTAAATGGACATCGGTTGAAAGTATACAAGAAACCCCTCTCCAAGCGAGAGTTTATTGAAGGTCTGAATAAAATAGTGAGTGTAGTGGATCCTGTCTTAGCTTCCACTTCCCATCATTGGGTTGAAAACCTCTTCTGAGGTGGCCCAGATATGTCAAAAAAAAAGAAGAGAAAACGAAATAAGATCCCTAGGTGAAAACCTCCCTTGGAGGCACCCAGGGCAGGCAATTACAGTGAAAACCCCTCTAAGGTGCCTTAGTTGTTTTTCAAAAAAAGAAAATAGAGAAAAGGAATGAATGTTTGTTGCATTGCAGGTTTGCAGGAGGACTAAAGGGAGTAGAAGAAGGTGCCAAGGGGACCCTGACATTCACACTAGCATCCATCTCACCTTCTCCACACCTTCCTCCATCATATTTGGCATTTCTTTCACCCCACTGTACCTCTTTTCCAAAAACTGTGTTTTCAACAGGAGACTCCTGTTGGAATTACAAAGAGATAGAAATGGCTACAGAAGGCAGTTTGAGGGACAAAGAAGCTTCACGAAGGACCTATAATCCATCCTACAATCTTCAAACCTCCTTGCCATAATTTCCAAGCCTGCATAACACCCCAAGCATCATTTTTCTTCCTGTCCAAGAAAAACATGGAAAAAAACAGTTTTCAGTAAAAGAAAAAAAAAAAAAAGTAATAGAGGAAGCAGCACCATCCACCTCACCTGAAGCCTAGCTACTACCTCTCCATCTTTATCTACACCTCTGGCATCATCCTCAAAGCTCCAAGCATAAAAAGAAGCTGAAGTTTCAATGGGAGAAGCAGCTACAGGAGGTCCTGTAGGAACTCCTATAGCAGCTGATCCCATCAAAACCCAACACCAGCAGTAGGAGAATGCACACATGAAGGTTGAGAAGGCACCTGAAGCTCAGACCTAGCAAGAGAAGAATCAACACAAGACACAACCACACATCAATAAGCAGACATCATGCATCAAAATAAATAAAGGAATGCAATAGAGAGAGCCACAACACCTCACAACAAATACATTCAGATCACAGGTAAGTAACTAAATCGCTCCTCTGTTTGCATTTGTGTAATTAGAAGTCATGTAAAAGCAACGAGATGGTTGAAGTTGAAGGAGGAAAAGGTGGCGAGTTAACTTGGCCACCTTCATCTAGTTGACTCCACTCATCCGAGATGTCACCCACACATGTGCACAGTCAACTCCAGCCCAAGATGCCAAGGACAGGTAGTGGAGGAAGTGTGAACTCCAATGCAATGCTAGAAGATGATTACGAGGAAAAGCCATGATGACAAGGCAGGTGGGGACCAACAATGTGAATATGGCAAACATATACCTTATAGCTCACCCCTCATCATCGGAAATATCCATAAAGGGTAATAAGTACTCCTCCACGAGCATTCTCAACACCTTTTCCTTCATTCTCTCCTCATAACTCAGCTACAAGAGTCTCCTTGTGCCCCCACAGCCTCATAACCATCGTCCTCCATTGATCTCTCCCATATTCCTGCTCTTGGTGTTTTCTATAGGAGCACCTACAGGAATTCTACAGGAGGGGAAGTGAGTTGTTTTGAAGGGAGAAAACACAAGTTTTAGCACACTTTTCAGTTTTAAGAGGTAGGGTTCATGCATGCCCCTATTGAATATCAATATATGCAAGAATTGGTTTAAATTTGAGGAGGAAATAAGTCTTTAGGAGAGGAGAAAATACATAAAAAGTTTCTACTTATTTAAAAAAACACAGTCTCGTCTATTTCTCAGTTTTTTTCAAAATTCATTGTCTCCACCTCCATATTTGGGTTTTCAAAAGAGTATAGATAATATGACAGGAGGGTTTATGAGAAAGAATCCCAGTAACTCCACGAGGCTCCATGCAAACCCCCAAGTAGTGGACATATTCACAAGAGCAACTTGGATGAACATTTTTGAGAAATTCTGAGGGTTTGATGAGGAGATTTCCCAAGAATTTTCTCTCTCTTTGGTCCCTAACAAAAGAACACATGCCACTGTCACCTTTAGAGGTCTTTCCATGGAGATAACCCTTGAATTTATCAATAGGGTCACTACCCTTCTTCTTGGGCTGCCTTGGAGTAAGGATGAGAAACCAATTGGCCAGGCTGCCAAGAAAAACTTTTTCCAAAATAATGAAACCCCTATAGAGGATAAAAATGGCATTAGAAGGGCTAGCATACCATATCCTTGGGATGAGGTTAGCTATCAAATAATCAAATACATTTCCTGTGAGGGGAGGTACAACATTGTCTATGGTTATCACTTTAGAATCCTCCATGAATTAAGGTATGGCATGGACACTCCAGCACCTCAGAAGCTCAGTATCCCCTACTTCCTCCTGAAGTCCCTCATTGACTCTAGTACTAAGGTTCAAGCAGGAAATTCAGAGTAGCTAGCTCACCGTGGTTTAATCAAAATCCTAGTGGAGGAAGCCCTCCATACATTTACACCCCCTATGACATGGGAATTTTTCAGAAACATGACAGCTGAGGATGACATAAAGGCCTTAACCTATGATGTCAGTCCTATTGGCAGTGTGGAGGAAGAGTAGCAAGGGGGAGAAGGTGAAGCCACTCGTGACTTACCAGAACAAGAAAGGAAGGAGGAAGAAACTAAAATAGAGGAGGAGAGAGTTGAAGAAACAGAGCAGGAAGAGACATAAAAACAGAGAGAAGGAGGAGAAAAAGAGGCAGAAAAGGTAGAACAAGGAGAAGAGTCCCATGAGACTCTAGAAAAGGAGGTAGCAGCTGCCCTCACTGCCCTCAGTACATCAATCAAGCCAAAGCAAAAGAGGAAAAGACAGGCCTCCATGTATTTCAGGGCTAGGAAGAGCACAAGAATCAAAACAGGCAAATCTCAACACTCTTCAAAAATTCCAATTACAGTTGAAGATTCACCGTCCGCCAAGGGGAAAGAATCCCCTTCCAAGACACCTATCACATATGAAAGGGGGACTCCTAGATCTTCCACATGGAAGGAGAAGGTAGTACTACACGACCCAAAAATAGTCCTATAGGAGGCTCATATAGTTCTACAGGAGACATTGTCAAAACTACAAGAGACCCAAACGCTTGAGAAAAGGATGGAAGGATAGCCACAGGCAAAGGAGGAAGCAACAGATCTACAAGAACCTGATCCCCAGCCTAGTCTTGCCTCTTATTACAATCTAATTGAGGGAGGAAGGATAATCCCACAAAAAATTGCAATTCCACTATTCTTTGAATTAGAGAAAGAAATAATAAGAACACATAGGTGGATGCAAATAGCCAAATCCAAAGGAGTTGGGGATGTTGGCCATATGGTAAACAAACTTAGAGAAATGGGCAGAGAGTTGAGTGCTCTCAAAGACTGGGAAGCAATTACAAGAAGCCACCTTGAAACTGAAAAAGAATTGTTAAGGAGACAACTGCAAGAGAAAGAGACTTAGCTGCCATGCATGTCCAGCTTATCCATGGAGGCATTGCAATGTAGAACACTAGCGAAATTGTATGGCCTCTATCTCAAGGACCAATGGTTATAATTCCATATAAAGACTCTGGCACAAAGAGGCACAATACCTTTCCAAGATTACAGGAAATTTATGGATTTGTGTGACCAAAGCACATCAGAGGATAAGGCAAAGATCGCAGAATTCTACTTACATAACATGGCCCTCAAAGAAATGAATGTGTGGGACACCAATGCCAAGCCAGGGGACCTACAATTAATGGCCATGGCCTCATGGATGAACCATGAAGAATTGAGGGCAGTAGAAATAAAAGGATTGATGGCAAAGGAGCAGAATGAGCCACTAATGATAAGAGTTGAGCCATAAGATCTTATGGCACTCATCAGCACACACAACCTGCTTGCTAATGATCCTCAGATTGCCCCTAGATATCTCACCAATCAGGCACAAGCCATTGCACACTTTGAGGATATGCAAAGGCTACTTGGGGATGACTGTGTGCATGCATGCATGAGGAGATGGAAAACCTTACCACACAGTTTGCAGATCAGGGAATACCATTCCCCCCTGAGGTTGAAGGAGGCATTGAAAAGAGTGCCAATGTACAAGCACTCCATGCAGAGGCTGAAGGTCAATTGGATTGGCCTCAAACTAAGTCCCCCACTGCTGTAAGGCATGCCAGAAGGTAGGAGAGAATAAGAAGAGGAGGAGAAGTGGAAAGAGATAGACAGGAAGGTAGGATTCTATGGAAAAGAAGAGCAGAGCACATCAGAAGCCTGGGATGCTAGGGAGGCCACCAGGGCCATAAAGGATGAGGAGATTTACTAAGTTGCTGAGAGGATGAGAAACACTTTCAGTAGGGGGGTGATGATAAGCCTCATAAATGGGTAATTATATGGGCTCATTTTACCTCCTACCCTAGTCAACACAACCATTCTCTTAGCTTATTGTATGATTTTCTAATTATATTCATGGTTATAGAGTGAGTTGAGTTAATTATTGTGCCATGTGGTCTAACATGTATTTAACGTAGATTATTGATGAGTTTCAAGGTAAAAGTCAAGGATCCAATGGAAAAATGGCAGCAATAACTCAAAGTGGGAAAAGGAGAGGACTTATATGAGGGAATCCCCCTCATTTATTACTCCTCACTTCGAATTCCCCTTCATTCAGCTTGGAGTACAAGCAGCCGAATCATGCACTAGAAGGCAGCCGAGCAAGTGGAGGATGACTAATGATTATCTTGAGTTTTGGGAGCTAAGCCTCCCTGATTTTAAGGAAGTTGTTGGTAGATTCATTTGTATAAGTAGAGGGGCCTAGGGCCTCATAGGGTCAGATTTTTGTTGGATTTTTGCTTATGTAAACTCTGCTCCAACTTCGATCTTATTATTCTGTGACAATTTCATGTAACCTTATTATTGTTTTGATAATAAAGATGGAACCTTTTTTGAGCTAGCACTCAGTTACCTCAAAGGGATGAAGCTCTTGGGTTAGGGCCCAATCCAAGCAACCAATATTCTCTTCACTTGCATTTGTATGTTTTTTTTTAGTTTGTATATTAGGTTTTTGTTAGATGTATTTCTTTTATGATTAAGAATAGGTTTTTTTTGATGATTTAGTAGTTTGCTTCCATTTGTGCTTTCTATAGCAGGTTAAACAGTGATCAACAAAGACTCAAAAGGCTAGCAATAGTGCCTTGGCCTCTCTTCCTCCATTTGGGACCATGATTTCAGGCAAAGACACTCTTGCTACCCCAAAAACACAGATTTTCCTCCTTCATAAGACTTCTAGTGTTTGCAACTTTTTTAGTAGGTTAATAGTCCATATTTGCTTTGATTTAGATCTTCTTCATCATGCTCACTTCTTGATTTGTAGTAGTCTTCTTTCATGCTTTCCTTTCCCATAGAATTTCTCAGCATTTCCTTTCACAGATCATAGTTTAGACCATTTTTATGCAAATCTCTGTTTTTCCTAAATGCATTCATTTCACTTGTTGCTTGATTTCCTTGGTTAACTATCTGTTTCTTTGTAGCAGATCTCTTCCAGCAATAGGCCAACTTATCAGCAATCACACCCTCCATTTGATCCATGCCCTATAGGTCTCCCAAATCTCACCTCAATTCTGCCCTAGTTTCTTGTATTTTTCCATAGAACTTCTTCCTATCTCCTTGAGAAAACCCAATAATCTTTTTCTCTCTTGGTGATTCATGGTAGACCTTAGGTGCCTTAACACCTCATTCCAACTTTCATCCATCTTTTTCACCCACTCTCACACCCTCAAAATAGTGGAAACTACTCTCAGCCTCCTCCTGTAGGCCTCTTGTAGATTCCCTATTTTCCTCTTGTAGATTTCTTGTGTCCTCCTATAGATTTTCTTGTAGGCTTTCTTTTGAAGGATGAGTGTGGGAAAAGCCTCCAGAAGGCCACCTAAGACCTCCTAGGACCCATCCACACCATCCAACATCCTCTCAAGTCCCAAAACTGCCCTTCAACACCACCTATTCACTACCACATTCACACACAGTAAATTACATGCATGTCAATTTCACATAAAAATACATAAAAATCCAAAAATATGTCTTTTTTCTTAGTTACTTCCAGAAATAGCATAGTTAGATTTTGTTTACTTCCTTGACTAGGTAGTGGCATTCCTTTCGTGGTTTTCGTAGTGCTTTATGCAACAGTAGAATTAGTTGGTTAATTAGGGTTCACTAGGTTTGCTTTACATTTCAGTATTTCTCCTTTCTGTAGTTAGAATAACATCTTTCTTTCTTTCCTTTCATCACATATAGAGCTTCTTCTGGAATCCATAGAAGTTGGCTTGAGCTCCTAGTGATCTTGCACCAGCTAACCAAGTGAAAATTTGCAGTGAGAACTAGTACTTGTGCATACAGCACTGATGCTTCCAAGTTTGTTACAAATTACTGGGTTGATAAGAGTAAAGTAGGTAGCCCAGGAGTTGCAGCATTATTGCTGCAATACTGGTGCTCACCAGCAATCACGCTTTTTCATGTGTTTCTCATTTTTCAAGTATCAGGGTCCATCAAAACTATGCAACATGGGTACTCCTTGGATGAGGAATTAAATTTTTCATCCAACGATTAATCTCAGTTGAAATTTTAGTAAAAATTCAGGGAGATAAGTTGAAAATACGAGTTGAAAAAGTGGTTTTACTATAATTATTATTATTATTATTTTAACTTTTTTACTCCAAAAATGGTGAATCATCTCCCATGGTTGAAATCATCATCTTGAATCTTATTGGTTCCTGTAAAGTTTATTTTGGTTGTACATTTTCCTTAGGAGGCCCATTTTAGACCTCGAAATTCCCATAATGAAAATGTGGGTTTTAACTCCGTACAAAAAATACCTGCATATGAATTCTACAAACAAAAAATAAACAACGACAAGAGCATAAAACATAAAACATATATACACAAAGATTTTCCCCTGGATACCAAAATCGGGACTACCAGATTGATTTTTCATTATATACCTTTCAATGTTACAATACATACATACATACATACATACATACATACATACATACATACATACATACATAGATATATATATATATATATATATATATATATATATATATATATGTATGTATGTATGTATGTATGTATGTATGTATGTATGTATGTATGTATGTATGTATGTATGTATGTATGTATATGTTGACATATCCATAAACCCCAATCCATTAACCGTAGATTAGAACATCATTGTAGTTCCTTTGACCAGATCTACAAATTACCACGAACATAAAACCATCATGCCCAAAACCATGTACAAAATCCATGCACAAAACCATAGGTAGGTCTTCCAACCTAATATAGGGTCTAAAAATATTTTCCAAGGGCATTGCCCTAGACCTCATGGAGGGGGGCCTTCCGTCTCCCTGCATACCCCCCGAAAAGGGGGGCAACCACCCCCCTTTTTGTGCCCGACGCAACGTACAATGGGTGCTACATGGGGTAGTTGTGGAAAGAATATAACACGCACCCAAAAATTTACAAGTAAAGAATTATCCCTTTCATTGTATTCAGATAATTTAGGATGGAGTACCTGTTTACATAAGCTTAAAATACTAGTCATTCATAAATTCAAAACAACAAAATATTTTAGATGCTCTGACATAATTACCTAACCATGAAATATCTCAGAGGACACCAATACAAATGATCCAAAATTAAACAGGAGTGCAATAAATTACAAATATAACCATAAATACAGAAATGTAGAAGAAATAACACTTCATTTCATTAATACGAGAATATTGAAATATGCTTACCAACAAAATGGAAATAAACTAGCTCAGGTGATGGTAGCCCATCTCTAAGAAGAGATGTGGTAGTTATATTCCTATGAAATGTGTTTCAAATAGGCTCAAAGGCCTATTTATTATTGAGAAACAATTGAAAACCATAAACATCCAAAAACCTAACCCTAGGAGATGAAGCACCAAAACTGTGGGACCTATTTGGGTAAATCGGTACATCAACTTCCCGGGGTTGTAACCTTCACATATGATCTCCATTTGGCTATTGTATTACCTCATTTTGAAGATCTCGAAGAGGAGTCTGAGAACAAGATAGTAGGCTAGTTTGGGGTATTTTTGGTCTCTCCGTTTTCCCTAAAAATGTCATTTATGTCCTCAAAACGGCTTTGGAATTTCAGGACTCGAAAAACTGCCAAAAATAGTAAATTGTGCTATAATTAAGGAAACCGAAAAATTGAAAAAGACAGCATTGGGGGATTAAGTGGAGTAGGTGGGTGGCCACCAATATCCACCTGGATCATTCCTCCCCCCTAGGATGCAATGGTTCCCATTGTGTTGAGTGCCTCCATGAGATGGGGAAACTTCTGCTGAACTTGGTCCCTAGTGAGCCACTTGCCTTGCTGAAGGATTTGGCCAGCTTTGATAACCCGATATAGTTGGATCTTATGTTGGTGACTGTTCTTTATTTGTGTGTCCATGATCCAATAGGTTATGGCATGTTCCATGCAATCTGGGTTTAGCTCTGTTGGTGTGAGTTGTTCAGCAACATCGGATGTATCCAACAATGGTGGAAAGTATGGCCTAAGGCGGTCTAAATTGAACACTGGGTGTAGACCAAGTAACGATGGAATGCTAAGCTCGAAGGCATTGTACCCTACAGCCTTGGTGATGGTGTATAACCCATACCAGAGCATGCGAAGCACATGGTGGGCTCAAACAAGGCGCTCCGTCTGCAAATGTAGCCAAACTTTTCCGCCCACCTAGAACTTGTGCGGCACCCAATGTTGGTCATGGCACTATTTTACTTAGCATTGGCTATGTCCAATATATCATAGACCTGCTAGCATATGTGTTGAAACTGCTCAATGAAGTTGTAATACCTACCAGCTTTAGACTGGACATGAACCAAATCAGCCTGAGGTGCTACAAATGGTATGGCCACATCCTTGGGACATATTGGCACAAATCCCAGACCTACCTGAAAGGGGCTGTGTCTCGTTGAGTTGTGGAGAGCTCTGTTGTAGTTGTGCTAGACATAGGGGAGGCTTTCATCCCATGTGTGTGGATGCTTCGAGTTGTACATGCACATAAATTGTACGTTTATCTTGTTGACGACTTCTGTTTGGCCATTAGTTTGGGGATGGAAAGTCATGGAATTAGTGATTTTGGTATCTAGCATCGACTAGAGACTTGTCCAAAATGCACTTTAGAATCTGCTGTCCTGATCAGAGACAATAGACTATGGGATCCCAAAGTGTACCCACACTAGCTCAAAGAAGAGCTTAACAGTGGCCTCTGTTGTGATATTCTTCTTACAGTATGCCATAATGACCATCTTAGAGAATCTCTCAATGACCATGAAAATGAAGTCATTTTCATGATTAGTAGAAGGAAGGCCCAACATGTAATCCATGGAGATGGATTCCCAAGGTCGACTAGGAGTAGGAAGAGGAGTATGTAGGCCTTGCTTGTTGTTGGTTGGTTTGGAAATGGTGCAGGTAGTGCAGGATTTAATGTACCTCCCAACATCTTGACGAAGGTTTGCCCAATAAAAGTACTTTTGTAGTATTGCCATTGTTTTGTCTACTCTGAAATGTCCAGTGACCCGACTGTAGTGCGCCTCCAAAATCATCTTGGGAAACTCACTTTAAGGAACATATATGTGTCCCAAGTGGCATAATAGTGTATATTGGAGGTGAAACATTTGAACTTGCTTACCTTCCAGAAGTGTCGAGTATGTCCTGCCGAATTCTGGATCGGTATCATAGAGATGCAGCCACCCCGAAGTCCCATGCCCACAGGAGTCAAGCATAGTGATAAGTGCCATGAGTGGTGGTTTGTTGAGGCAGTTTGTAAAATTATTGGTGTTTCCCTTCTTGTACTTAATGTTCAAATGGAATTGTTGCAGGTATGTGGACCATTTTTTATGGCGATCGTTTTGCAACTTCCCTTGTGTTCTATGAAATTTAGGGGTTGGTGGTCTATGTCGATGACCATTTCCTTCCCCATAATGTAATAATTCCATTGACGATAGGCCTGCACAATGGAATACATTTCTTTATTGTGAGTGGGATACTTTTGAACTGTGCCTGAAAGTGTCCCACTGTGGTAAGCCACTTGATGCCCTTACTGAGTAAGAACTGCATCAATAGCATAGTCGGAGGTGTTTGTCTCAACCTCAAATGGTTACTACAGGTCTGGTAATGTAAGCATTGGTGCAGAGCAAAGGCAATGCTTCAACTCAGAAAATGCCTGGTTTCGGAACAATTTTTTTTTTCTTTCACTCCACACTTGGTGACTTGACTTAAAGACCAAGTGATATGAGAGAACCCTAACACGAACTTGCTGCAGAAATTGGCAACACCCATAAATCTGCAGAGCTCTATTAGAGTGGTTACAGATGGCCAATCCCAAATGACTTGTATCTTGGCTGGGTCCACATGCACACCCTGCTCATCAATGATGTACCCCAGATACTGAACTTGAGTGATGCCAAAAGGGAATTTCTCCAAATTGGCACTTAGTTTGTGTTGTCTCAGGGTTTGAAGGACCTATCGAATATGGTGGAGGTGCTCTTTCCAACTCTAGCTGAAGATCAAGATGTCATCCAAATACACCACCATGAATGTATTGGTAAAGGGTCACAATATGTCATCCATCAATCACATGAAGGTTGTGGGGGAATTCCTCAAACCAAAATGCATGACCAACCATTCGAAAAGGCCCTCCTTGGATTTGATGTTAGTCTTCCACACATTAAAGGGTTCAACAGGAACCTAGTGATAACCAGACTTCAAGTCAATCTTGATAAAATATTCAGCCCCCTTGAGTTGGTCCAGAAGGTCATCAATCCATGGGATTTGGTTCCTATTCCAGAAAGTGATCTTGGTCAACACCCAATAGCCAATACAGAGTCTCCAGGTCCCATCCTTCTTATCTACCAATACAATCGGGCTCCCAAAGGGTGATGTTCTTGGCCTGATGTGACCTTTATCCAAAAAATCCTGAATCTGCCTCTTGATCTCATCATTCTACAGAATAGAGCATTGATAGACCGGTCCATTGGGTAGTGGTGCACCCGAGGTCAGATCGATGGAGTACTTGACCTCACAGTGCAAAGGTACCCCTGTAGGTGAGGTGAAAATGTCCAAGTACTCCTCCACAACCTTGTCCATATGCTATTGCTATGCGGAGGGGCCCTTTCTGGAAGTTGTGGCCACAACCTTATTCTTTCCCTAAGGGCGAATCAGAAGGAAAAGAAATTTACTGATCTCGGAAATGATCTTACTACATTTCTTTGCAGTGATAAAAGAGATGGTAGTAGGTTGGGTTACCTCCAAAATCTTGTAAATTTTTTTTTCCAAAGTAATAATCATAGAGCGAGGTCTAGACTCATTTACAACATGCTTCTTCCACATGTATGGTTGTCCTAATAATACATCACAAACTTCAAGAGGATAAACATCACATAATACCTCATCCGTGAAGGGCTTGATGCTGTAGGGAAGGTGACACTATTGGCTAATGCGGAGATATCGTTCTTGGTGAAGCCACCCGATGGTGTATGGCTGCAAATGTGCTATTGTTGATAGGCCCAACTGCTTCATGACCTCTGATGAAATGAGGTTCTTTGGCTCTGGCTATCGACAATGAACTATATCGGAGAACCTTTCACCCACATCTGTGAGTGGAAGAGGTGTTCCCCCTCCTATGGATCTTCATGCTCATTATTTTGGATCTTGGTGGTGGCCATAGTGGCATTGGGCTCTGCATCAATGATCTGCATCCCTATGTCATTCCCCTTATCGGGTTCTCACTCAGAGTCAGGACATATGTATGATTCAAAAGCCTTCAGCGCGACACTAGTGACTCCTTGTCCCAACACTCACTTGTGTTGTGAGTGGATCTCTTATGGAAACCACACCATTTTCTCATGTCCTTCTTTGTCTTCATGGCATTATTATTTTCTTTCGGATTACCTATGTTTTCTTAGGTCACCCCATGTTGGATTGGGATTTTTCTCTATGGTTCAGGGGTGCTTTTTCCTTGCTTCAAATTCTCAGATCCAAAGTCTCACTTCTTGTGTTTAAACTCTTGCTCAATCTTGAAAGCGTATCGGTATGCCATGCCGTGCGAGGAGATGTCTAGGAACTCCATCTCGTCTTGCATGTGCTTGTGTAGACAGCCTTAGTACTTGAGTACCGAATGCCTTTTAGAATTATTGATACCCAACTTTGTGCGGAGAGTATGGGAAAAATTTGTGAACTTTGACACATCGTGGTCCCTTCCCTGCTGTAGCATGGTCCACCTTATGTATTTATCTTCATAGCTCTCAATAGGGTAATATTTTTCCTTAATTGCGTCTTAGAAAGAATACAAAGTGGGTGCGGCTGAAAACAGTGAGGATTCCCTCTTGTCCTTTTGTTCACAGTAGGTTTCCCACCATTCCTTGACGTGTGGCGAGGCTTTGAGAAGTGAAAAAGTAATCTTTTCCCAATTGGAAAAGTCACAAACTAAAAATTATCCTTCCAACAGATTCAACCATTTATGTACATTGTCTGCATTTATCTAGCCCTCAAATATGGGAATATCGAGTTTAACCTGTACCTTAAAAGGAGTGGTGCCTCTAGAGTGGCTGCTAGATGAAGATGCGTCGCCTATGGGTAGTCATTGAAGGTTCTGGAAAAATTTATCCATCATCACATTTCTCTATCACTCGAGGGCTTTCTCAAGAAATATTTTGAAAGGATGTCCTGCCCCTTCATCTTTCTTTTCTTCATCCATGGGAGGTCATCAGGGTTTGTGAGGTTAGTCTTGCAAAGGTTCAACTGGATCGAGCCATAACTCCTTATACCTTGATCTTGTTGGGGAGATACAAAGAAAAACAGAGAAAGAGTAGACCACTCTGATACCACTGATATGAAATTAAATAGGAACACAACAAATTACACATATAACCATAAATACAGAAATGTAGTAGAAATAGCACTTCATTTCATTAATATGATAATATTGAAATATGCTTACAAACAAAATGGAAATAAATTAGCTCTCGTGATGGTAGCTCATCTCTGAGAAGAGATGTGGCGGTTACATTCCTATGAACTGTGTTTCAAATAGGCTAAAATGCCTATTTATTATTGAGAAATAATGGAAAACCCTAAACATCCAAAAACCTAACTCTAGGAGATGAAGCAGCAAAACTATGGGCCCGTTTGGGTAAATTGGTACATCAAATTCCCGGGGTCATAACTTTGGCATACAATCTTCGTTTGGCTATCATAATACCATGTTTTGAAGATCTAGAAGAGGAGGCTAAAAAAATATCAACGAGACAAATTGGGATGATTCTAGTCTCTCTAGTTTATCAAAAAACTTCGTTTAGGGCCTCAAAACGACTTCAAAAGTTAAAGACCTGAAAAAATGCCAAAAATAGTAAATTGTGCTACAATTAAGGAAACCGAAAAACTGAAAGAGAAAGTGTTGGGGGTCCAAGTGGAATAGGTGGGTGGCCACCAATATCCACCTGGATCATTCCTCCCTCCTTAGGAAGAAATGGTCCCCATGCGTTCAATGCCTCCATGCAATGGGGAACCTCTGCTGAACTTGGTCCCTGGTGAAACATTTGCCTTGGTGAAGGATTTGGCTAGCTTCAACAACCCGTTATGGTTGGATCTTCTGCTGGCGAGTGTTATTTATCCATGTGTCCATAATCTTATTGGTTTTGGTTTGTTTCATGCTGTCTGGGTTTAGCTCTGTTTGTGTGAGTTGTTCGGCAACATTGGATGTGTCCAACAATGGTGGAAAGTATGGTCGAAGGTGGTTTACATTCAACACTAGGTGTAGGCCAAGGAATGATGGAATTCTAGGCTTGAAGGCATTGTCCCTTACAACCTTGGTGATGGTGTATGGCCCATATCGAAGCAAGCGAAGCTTGTGGTGGGGTCTAGCGAGGTGCTCCTTCTGCAAATGTAGCCAAACTTTGTCACCCATCTAGAACTTGTGCGACACTCGATGCTGATCATTGCACTGCTTGTACTGACCATTGGCTCTATCCAATATATCATGGACTGCTAGAGGATGTGTTGAATGTGGTCGATGAAGTTGTTAGCCCTGTTAGTTTGCACTGGACATGAGACAAATCTGCCTGAGTGGCTGCAAATGGTATGGCCACATCAATGGGACATAGTGGAGGTTTTCATCCCATGTGCATGGATGCTTCAAGTTTTACATGTACAAAATGTGTACAACCATCCTGTTGACAAATTTTGTTTGGCTATCAGTTTGGGGATGGAAAGCCGTGGACTTAGTGGGTTTTGTATGTAGTACCAACCAGAGACTTGAACAAAATGCACTTAGGAATATGTTGTCCTAGTTAGAGATAATGGATTGTGGGATCCCAAATTGTACGCACACTCACTCAAATAATGGCTTAGCAATGGCCTCTATTGTGATACTCTTCTTGCAAGCCGTCATAATGGTCATATTAGAGAATCTATCGATGACCATGAAAACGCAGTCATTTCCATGCTTAGTCGAAGAAAGGCCGGACAAGTAATCCACGGAGATGGATTTCCAAGGTCAACTAGGAGTAGGAAGAGGAGTATATAGGCCTTTCTCCTTGATGGTTGGTTTGGCAATGGTGTAAGTAATGCATGATTTAGTGTGCCTCCCATAATCCTGACGAAGGTTCGGCAAATAAAAATACTTCTACAGTACTATCACTATTTTCTCTACTTCAAAATGTCCAGCGACCTGAGTCTCGACTGTAGTGCACCTCCCAAATAATTCTGGTACGCTTGGTTGAAGGAACATAGATGTGTCCTAGGTGGCATAATGTGCATCCTGGAGGGGAAAATTTTGATCTTGCTTAGCTTCCAAGAGTTTCTGGTATGTTCTTCCAAATTATGGATCGCTCTCATAAAGATGTGACCAACCTGAAGTCTCGTGCTCATAGGAGTCGAGCACAGTGATCAACGCCATCACTAGTGGTCATCTGAGGAAGTATGCAACATTATTGGTGCGACGCTTCTTATACTTAATGTTCAAATGGAATTGTTGTAGGTATGTGGACCATTTTTTATGGCGATCTTTTTGCAACTTCCCTTGTGTCTTTATGAACTGTAAGGTCAGTGGTATATGTGGATGATTGTTTCTTTCCCCAGAATGTAATGCTTCCATTGATGATAGGCCTGCACAATCAAATACATTTCTTTGTTGTAAGTGGGATACTTTCATACTGTGTCTGAAAGTGTCTCATTGTGGTAAGCGACTATATGCCCCTCCTGAATAAGAAATGCACCAATAGCATAGTCGGAGGCGTCTCTCTCAATCTCAAATGGTTGATGCAAGTCTAGTAATGTGAGCACTGGTGCATATTAGAGGTGATGCTTCAACTCACAAAACACCTTTTGTTGGGTTTCGGAGAAAAAAATCTTTTCTTTTGCTCCGCCCTTGGTGTTAAACAATATTTTGTCATACCTCCTATTCACTTCCTATTCCATATCCGAAGGTCCCAAAAAATTGACAATTGTGTAGCATATCTGTCATGATATACAAAAAAAAAACCTCCCTGAAGAATCAAAGGAAAACTGCCCTGAATCCATTCTGAAGAAGGTTAACTAAAAACCTAAATTTTAGCATCAATAGGTTTTGCTACATTGCTTAACTATGCTGATAACATGTTGCATAGTTCTACCCTAGTGCTTGCAATGTAGGTTTTGATATGAAAACCCGCGCTAAACCTCTTCTGGATGGTTTTCCCAAACTGGAGGAGAAGCTTCATACACTAGAACCTTCGAGAACAACGAGATGGATATTGGTTGTTGTTGATATGGTCGAGCTCTCCCATTTTGACCTCTTGATCTTATCATCATGGGCTTTCCCATTGAGATGTG
The DNA here is from genome assembly GCA_031772625.1 of Pinus tabuliformis. Classification (NCBI taxonomy): domain Eukaryota; kingdom Viridiplantae; phylum Streptophyta; class Pinopsida; order Pinales; family Pinaceae; genus Pinus; species Pinus tabuliformis. The sequence continues at coordinate 870,505,868 of CM062805.1, forward strand.
GACCTTCCTCCCTCTTTTGTGGATCCTTAACTTCCTCTCCCTTCCTATAAATTCACTCCCTTCCATCCCCAAATGGTTTTTCATTGACTGTTGCATCCCTATGCTGAGATTATGCTTACATGCTACCCATTCTAGCTTGGAGAAGGAGTGCTTGAAGAGTCTTTGCTTGGACTTGTATGTCCACCAAAAGGAGGTATCCAACATCAAAACATAGGTTGTATGCTTCCCTTTTTAGCTCATTAATATATACATTTGATTTTCACTTTCCATAATTGTGCAAATGTTTATTCTTTTACCTTAATACTCCTTGATCTATTAAGTAGTTTATGATTGATGTATGCCATATAGTCTATTGTATCTTGCATAGTTCTTTGATATTCCTTGCAGGTAATCAGACATGAAGAAAAAGCAAGGAGCGAGGCCTGAAATAAAAGAATAAAATTCACCTCCAAAAGGATTGAGAAATTATCATCAGAGCAAGTTATGCCACTCTCTCTCTAAATTTGTTAAACATAAGCTAGGAAAGTTTATATTAGTTTGTTTAATTTGTTGCTAGACCCACTGATTAGGTTAGAGGGATCGCCTTTGTCTGCAGAGGAGATTTACCTTCACAAAAAAATGGTGACTCCACTGGGGAAGCTATAGCCTCATCATCCTCTTTTCTCAATTGATCTCTTGATCAGTTTGACCGACCGTCGTGTTCTCAGCTAGTTTGAGTCTCTATAGGTTTGCAGAATCACTGATTTCTACCTTAGAGTGCTAAGTCTAGAAGAGTTTGTGGAAATATTTTAAATTTTTCCTTATTGCTTGCCTAGCATGCTTTTTCTCTGATAGTTGCGCTTATTCCCTGTTTAATGCCATTTTGGCCATAATAGTCGTGCTAATATCAAATATTGGAAAAGACCCTTGGGTTTTTTTGTCAAACTCTAGTGTGTTTAAGCCACTGAGGTCTTGTCTTGTCCTGTATGATTAGATTTAATAGTGATTTGTTTTATTACTTGCTTTCATTAGAAAATTATTGTCTTTTTTAGCTTTCAATTGTTTGAGTGAAATTGGATTGATTTTAGGGTTTATATGTTATTTGGTTGTCACTTGTCGCTTGTGTGTCATTGAGTCTATGGTTTGTTTATTGTTTAGTTATAATTATCTGGTAAAATCATTCAAAACATTGGTTTGCATTAATTTCAGTTTGTATTTTACGAAGTTTCTTTTCAATTGTATTAGGTCATCTTGCATTTGAAATTCATCTTTGTTATTAGTCAAGCATAGATTACATTGTTTGGTTTACAAACTGAAAAGAGTGCATTTGTTTATCGATTCAAAAGAGAAACCGAAAGACATTTTCATTGAGTGCTTTTAGATTTTATTTGGTGTTTATTTGATTGGTGCATCATTTTCATTAGGAGTATTTTCAATCAAAATATTCATTTTTTGCTTTAGTTGAAGCTTAATTTCATTAGAGTATCTAAAATCAAAGAGAACATCATTTAGCTAAGGTGCATCTTAGTAAAGTAAAAGTATTTTTTCTTTCGATAGATTGCATGTTGGATAATGAAAGTGAAGTTTAGTTTTTCTTTTTCATTTAGAAAAGAAAAGTTAGTGGAGACATATTGTTTGATGCATTCTCTTGTTTGCATTATTAATTGATTGAACTCTCTTCCCTTGCTAGTATAGAATTCATTGAAGTGAAAAGTTTCGTTTTCTCATATAGTTTCATTATAGGATTCAGGTGACATCGTTTGAGCCCAAAATTAAAACATAATTCAAGAAATACATTAAAATGTACTAAATTAACCTAAGGAGCATTTGGAAATTAACACAAACATTTAGAGGTCTAGGCTAGAGACGTGTTCTAGCATCTATAAACCTAGAATCTATTATTAATTTCCTGCATTGTATCCCAGGTGTGAAATCTTGTTCTAGTACAGAAGTATATTGAAGGTTCTCCAATTATCTTGGGTATATTAGAGGCACTCTAGTATGGAAAGTATGTCAGAATTCTCTCAATGAATGGTTATGCATTCGACAACGCTAACACAGACTTGTGCTCTCCGTAGCATCAAGTATATATTTGGAGACCCTAGTAGGTTTCTATCATTTAGCCACAGTTAACTGAGTCAGCCACCTTGTAGACTTGATACATCGAACACAACATTCGGGGAGATCAGTCGTTGTACGTTAAGTCCTTAGTTTCAGATAATGTGTATATAATGGTTCACAGATACTTGGTAAACCCTCTTTCTTAGTACACCCATTTTTATTTATTTCTTTTTTTTTAAGTTCTAAAATTTAACTTCCCACGATAACATGACTTACTTATGAAGTTGTCCTTGGCCTCATATTGCCTGGTTAATAGTAATTTTTGATAGTATGCTCAAATCAACCACCCATTTTTTTTTTGAGAAAAGGTCATCATGGCTGAACCATTGGGTTCACCCTACATTTCCCATTCATCATCTGACACTGAAGGGTATTCACAAGGATTCCATCCTAAGATTTCACAGTCACTTGAAGACCAAGGTCTTGCACTTGGAATTATCATGAGTATTTTGTTAGTCCTTACAATCTCCTAGGTTGAAAAGGAAATCGAGAAGGGTAACCTCAAACCACTTCAGCTTATTAGCTAGCCCTACTGAGCATGAGAGGGATCTCTCTCAGTCTCGTATTAGTGATATGACTTTAAATCAAATGAATTTTAGGCTAGATATGTGTATTTGTTTGTTTGTTGGTGAAAATTTGAATTTTAGGGTTTGCTGAACTTAGGGTTTGGAGCCACAAATAGGTCTAGGTTGTAGGAGTGCAGGAGCAAATATGAGGAGCTAGATATCAGAAGCCATGGTGTATTTTGAGTATTGTCAGTGTACTATAGAGGGTATAGTGTGGAAGAAACTAATGAGCATAAATAAACATGATTTCATTAGCTTAGGAAGACATACACATAACTGTGAAAACCAGATAAGAGAGCTTGAAAAACAAGAATTTTGTGTATTTTATTGTAAGGCATCCATAGAAAGAAGATATATAATGTAGATAAGTATGTTTAGACCATTATAAAATAAAAATAATTAAATACAAGCACCATGAACTCACTGGGCTAGAATTCCTTAAAAATAGCTGCAACCTATCTCTGTATTAGCTGAAAAGATGATTACATGCAAGCTTCCTTCACAAAAAATTCAACCCTCTTCTCCGGAGGAGAAATGATACATATAGACTCTCCTAGACCACTTTCCCACCTTCAGGAGTTGAATTCCTTGGTGGAGGCACTGACTCCAAGATTCTCTCAACCAACAGGTGATAGTGAGAAGGTGAAACTCAAACACTTCATGGAGAGTTTGTTTAGGAGTTTGCTTCTTTTATGAGGCCCAATAAACTTCCAAAACAACCTATGATGTACATTTATTCATGCCTACATCACTTGGCCTAAAAATAGCATCATTAAATAGAGAATCTTGAATTTATTAAGTCAAACTAGAAACTAGAAATTTACACAGTGTAATTTACAATTTGAAACACAAAAAAGTGCAGAAGTGCAATGCCAACTTTGAGCTGATTTTTAGGTGCCTTCTAGGGGTAGAAATGCAAAACTGAGAGAATCGTCAACTAGCTCGTCAAGTCTAGTTTCCAGAACAGTTTGAATTTCTGAATTTGGACCATGGGAAGGCCTTCAAAAATCTATTCTCCCAAGGTCACTCCAGAAGCGCAGTGCCTATCAAAAAATGGTCCAGAATGCTAGTTTTTGGCCACTTTTTTGCCTTTTTATTCAAAACAAATCCACCTCTGCAAAATATGAGAAAATGGGTTTTTAGAGGATGGTAAGAGCTTTCCAAAAATTTAGACTTTTCATCAAATGGAAGCTCGAGGAAAAAGCGCACCGCCTTGGAGCAACTTAATTTCTGAATTTGGACCAAAATTTCTCAAAAAACTCAAAATGATTAGAATTTGCTGAAAATTGGAGGGAAGGTGTAAAAACATGTTTTTTATAGCTTCATTGATGCTTCAGCAAGCATCTCTAAGTTCCCCTCATCCTTTGGGTCTTTTTTGGCCTCCTTGAGCTTATTTTCAATTTGCTTTACTTTGACATTGGCGATCATGTTTTGAGCTTGGTAGTGGTGCACCATGTGTCTGAGAAATTGATTATCCCTATTTTCCTTCTCAAGGAGCTTCTCCCAAGTGTTCATTTACCCTATTTAGCCAATATTCCTTATCTTGATGAACCTCTACGACTATCCTATCTTCGAGGTCAAGGTCCTCATTCAACATAATTTGTTCTTGCTCTTCTTGCAAAGCTTTCTTGAGGGCCCTTGTTCTTGGTATTTTCCTTTTTCCTCTCCCCTTTTATGTTTCAGGCTCATTTTATTCCATGATCTCCTTACCTTTGTCAACTTGCTGCAATAATTTGGCTTTTCCCTTTTCTAGGATCAACTCCTTTGCTTTGAGTTGATTGTTTTCTTGTTCAAGGAATGATATGACATATTTTTCTCTTTCCAAAATGATTTCTAGCTCCTTGATTTGATAGTCCTTATCCCTGATTGTCTGTCACATGTTTGAAGTATGATCCTTGGTCTCTGGATCAACTAGTTGAAACTCATGCTCAAGTGTGTCTTTCTCTTTTGATGTCGGTTCCTGCTTTGTTGATGAAGAAGGATTGGCCCCTTTCTCTCTGTGAGAAGAAAACACAAGCCTCTGCCATTTCTTATACACTTTAGTCACCTTAGGTTTGGGTAGCTAAGTCTGCTCCACTATTTTTCTAGATAACCCCATCTGTGTTTGTTGTTTTGGTGCACTAGGAGACTGAGATGCTGCATTTTTCTCATGCCATTTCAAGGCTGCTTCCAAAAAGGCTTCCCAAGCCATACCTTTCTCTGCCAGCTGGTGAGGGACAATGGCTTTGATGAGACTGTGATGAAACAAGCTTGGGGAGTGCTCTTTGTCCTTTAATTGTATTTTTTCATAGATTTTGGAAATGCTCTTGAACAGACAATTACACATTTTGAGTGGCTTTTGAGAGGTGAAATGCATCAGGAGGCGAATATGATAGGCATACAACTCGAGATTCTACCTTCACAAGCAAAGAATCTCATGATAGTTTTCATCAAAGGGGCATATTTCTCCAATAAATATTTGAAAGGCATGAGGTGAGTATGTGTTTCTATGTATGGCGTCTTTAAGAAAGGCTTGTAGTATTCAAGATCTAGGCTCATTGCTTTGAACCAATATTCGTCATTATCTGGTAACCCTGTTGCAATTGAGATGGAGGCCACTGAAAAACTGAACTCAACACCAGCAATGACAACAGTTTCTCCTTTCAGTTGAGTTGTCACCCAATCTGTTAATTGCTCATGAAATCCCACCTCTCTCACCCTTTTGAAAAATTCCAGGCAATGGACATCCTCAAAGAATTGTTTGATGAAAGGATAGGAGTTGAATGTATTGCAGTCTAATGGTTCATATCTGAGGATCTTCCCTCCTTTATGTTGTATTTTTATTTCCGGCGAAGATTCTACCTCCATGATGACACAAAGCCTTGTTCCTTAGCTTAGAAGTCAGTAAAATCAAGCTTGCAAGTGAAAAAATGAAATTTGGGAGAGTCTTGAAGGATTTCGAGGCACTCTGTTCTGTGCGTAGTGCATTGTTCCTAAGCGCAACGCCAAAGGACAACGCAGTTCTTCTGAGCACAGCATCGACCTCCTAAGCGTAGTGGTGAGCGCCAATATTGCAGCAAGAATTCTGCAACTCCTGGGCTGCCAACTTTACTTTTATCAACCCGGTAGTTTGTAACAAACTTGGAAGCATTGGTGTTGTATGCACAAATACTAGTTCTCACTGCAGGTTGTCACTTGGTCAGCTAGTGCAAGATCACTAGGAGCTCAAGCCAACTTCTATATATCTCAGAAGAAGATCTATGTATGATGAAAGAAAGAAAGATTACTCTTCAGAAGCTATTCTAATTGCAGAAAAGAAAAAGACTGTAATGTAAAGCAAGACCTAGTAAACCCTAATTAACAAGCTAATCCTACTTTTGCCAAAAAAACTATGAAAACCATGAAAGAAATTCCATTACCTTCTCATGAAAGTAAACAACATCTAACCATGCTATTTTTGGATTTTTATGTGTTTTTATGTGAATTTGACATGCATATAATTTATTGTGTGTGTGGCATCGAAGAGGTGTTGAAATGGAGGTTTTGGAGCTTGGGAGGATGTAAGATGGTGTGGATGGGTCCTAGGAGGTCTTAGGTGGCCTTATGGAGGCTCTTCCCAAAATCGACCTTCTAAAGAAAGCCTACAGGAAAAACTACAGGAGAACACAGGGAAACTATAGGAGGAAAACAGGGAAACTACAGGAGGCCTACAAGAGGAGGCCAAGAGCAATTTCCGCTATTTTGAGGGTGTGAGAGTGGGTGGAAAAGGTGGATGAAGGTTGGAATGAGGTGTTAGGGCTCCTAAGGTCTACCATAAATCACCAGGAGAGAGAAAGATGATTGGGTTTGCTCAAGAAGAGAGGAAGAAGTTCTATGAAAAAAATGAAGGAAACTAGGGTAGAATTGAGGTGAGGTTTAGGAGACCAGTAGGGCATGGATCAGATGGAGGATGTGATTGTTGATAAGCTGGCCTACTGCTGGAAGATATCTACTACAAAGGAACTGATAGTCAACCAAGAAAATCAAGCAACAAATGAAATGAGTGCATTTATGAAAAAGAAAGTTTTGCATTAAAATGGTCTAAACTATGATCTATGAAAGGAAGCGTTGAGAAATTTTGTAGGAAATGAAAGCATGAAAGAGGACTATTGCAAATCAAGACATGAACATGATAAAGGAGATCTGAAGAAAAGAAGAACTGGACTATTAACCTACTAAAGAGCTGCAAACACTTGAAGTCCTATGAAATTAGGAAAATCTGTGTTTTTGGGGCAGCAAGAGAGTCTTTTCCTCAAATAATGGTCCGAGAGGGAGGAAGAGATGCCAATGCACTACTTCTAGCCTTTTGAATCTTTTCTGATCACTACTTAACCTGCTATAGAAAGCACAAGTGGAAGCAAACTACTAAATCATCAAAAGAAACCTATTCTTAACCATAAAACAAATACATCTAACAGCAAATTAATCTACAAACTGAAGTAAAGCATAAAAATAAAAGTAAAGAGAATCTTGGATACTTGGACTTGGCCCTAACCCAAGAGCTTCAGCCCTTTGAGGTAACTCAGTGCTAGCTTAAAAAGGATTCCATCTTCATTATGAAAAAAGTAGCATGATTACATGAAACTGTCACAAAATAATAAGCTCGAAATTTGTGCAGAGTTTACATAAGAAATAATATGACTCTAGTGAGGCCCTAAGCCTCTCTACTTATAAGCTACTAATATCTTCCTTAAAATTAGGGAGGATTAAATCCCAAAACTCGAGATAACTATCAGTCATCCTCCACTTGCTTGGTTGCCTTCTAGTGCATGATTCGGTTGCTTGTACTCTGAGCTGAATGAAGGGGAATTCGAAGTGAGGAGTAATAAATGAGGGTGATTCCCTCCTATAAGTCCTCTCCTCTGTCTACTTCAAGTTATTGGTGCCATTTGACCACTGGATCCTTGACTTTGTCCTCGAAATCCATCAATAATCTGCATTAAATACATGTTAGACCACACGGCATCATAACTGACTCAACTCAATCTACAAGCATAAATATAATCAGAAAATCATACAATAAGCTAAGAGAATGGTTTATTTGACTAGGTTAGGTGGTAAAATGTGCCCATATAATTACCCATTTATGAGGTTCATCATCACCACCCTACTGAAGGTGTTTCTCATCCTCTAGCATCTTTTATGGCCCTGGTGGCCTCCCTAGCATCCCAGGCTTTTGATGTGGTCTTCTCATGTTGGTAATAAAATCCTATTGTTCTGTCTATGTCCTTCCACTGCTCGTTCTCTTCTTCTTCTCTTCTGCCTTCTAGCATGCCTAATAGGAGTGGAGGACACAGTTTGAGGCCAATCCAGTTGACCTTCAGCCTTTGCATGGAGTGTTTGTACATTGGCACTCTTTTCAACGCCTCCCTCAGCCTCATTGGGGAATGGTATTCTTTGATATGCAAGCTGTGGGGTAGGGTGTTCCATATTTTCATGTAGGCATGCACACATTCATCCCCAAGTAGCCTTTTCATATCTTCAAAGTGTGCAATTTCTTGTGCCTGATTGGCTAGATATCTAGGGGTAATCTGAGGGTCATTGGCAAGCAGGTTGTGTGTGCTGACGAGTGCCATAGGATCTGATGGCTCAGCTCTTATCATTAATGGCTCATTCTGCTCTTTTATCATAAATCTTTTCATTTCTACTGCCATCAATTCTTCATGGTTCATCCATGACGCCATGGCCATTAATTTCAGATCCCCTAGCTTGGCATTGCGGTCCCACACATTCATGTCTGTGAGGGCCATATTGTGTAGGTATAACTCTGCCATCTTTGTTTTATCCTCTAAGGTGCTTTGGTCACACAGATCCATGAACTGCCTGTAGTCTTGGAAAGGCATTGTGCCAATGTCTTTATTTGGAATTGAAGCCATTGGTCCTTTGGATAGAGGCCATAAGATTTGGCTCATGTTCCGCATTGTAATGCTTCCATGGATAAATAGGACATGTATGCCAGCTGGGTCTCTTTCTCTTGCAGCTACCTCCTTAGTAGTTCAATCTCATTTTCAAGGTTTCTTCCTGTAATGGCCTCTCTGTCTCAGAGAGCACTCAATTCTTTTCCCATTTCCTTGAGTTTTTTTTCCATATGGCCAACATCCTCAACTCCTTTGGATTTGGCTATCTGCATCCACCTATGTGATCTCACTCTTTCTTTCTCCAATTCGAAAAATAGTGGAAGTGCAAATTTCTATGGGATTATCCTACCTCCCTCAAGTAGATTGTAATAGGAGGCAAGACTAGGCTGGGGTTTAGGTTCTTGTAACTCCTGTGCTGAATCCTCTTTCATCTTTGGCTATCCTCCTAACTTTTTCTCAAGCTTTTGGGTCTCCTGTAGTTGGGACAGTGTCTCCTGTAGGACTGTTTTAGCCTCCTGTAGGTCTAGTTTTGGGTCTTGTAGTACTACCTTTCCCTTCCATGTAGAAGATCTTGGAGTCCCCCTTTCATATGTTATGGGTGTCTTGGAAGGAGATTCTTTCACCTTGGTAGATAGTGAATCTTCAATGGTAATGGGAACTTTTGAAGAGGGCTAAGGTTTGCCTGTTTTAATTCTTGTGCTCTTCCTTGCCCTGAAATACATGGAGGTCTTTCTTTTCCTCTTCTACTTTGGCTTGACTGGTGTACTGAGGGCAGTGAGGGCAGCAACTACTTCTCTTTCCAGAGTCTCAGGGGACTCTTCTCCTTTCTCTACCTTCTCTGCCTCCTTTTCTCCTTTTTCTGTCTCTTTTTATGTCTCTTCAACTTTCCCCCCTCTGTTTCTTTTCCTTCCTCCTTCCTTTCTTGTTCTGCTATGTCACCACTGGCTTCATCTTCTCCTCCTTGTTATTCTTCCTCCTCACTACCAGTAGGACTGACATCATAGGTTAACGCCTTTATGTCATCCTAGCTGTCATATTTCAGAAAACTTCCCATGCTATAGGGAGTGTAAAGGTATGGAGGGCTTACTCTACTAGGATTTTGATTAAGCCATGGTGATTTAACTACACTGAATTTACTTCTTGTACCTTGGTGCTGGAGTCAATGAGGGACTGAAGGAGAAAGTAAAGGATACTGAGCTTTTGAGGTGCTGGAGTATCCATGCCATACCTCAAGTCATGGAGGATTCTGAAATGATATCCATAGACAATGTCGCGCCTTCCCTCACAAGAGATGTATTTTATTATTTGGTAGCTAACCTCATCCCAGGGATATGGTATACTATCCCTTCTAATTCCATTTTTATCTTCAATAAGGGTTTCATTATTTTGGAAAAATTTCTTCTTGGCAGCCTAGCCAAATGGTTTCTCATCTTTACTCCAAGGCAGCCTAAGAGGAAGGGTAGTGACCCTACTAATGAATTTAGGGGTTATTTCCATGGAGAGGCCTCTAATGGTTACAATAGCATGAGTTCTTGTGTGAGGGACCAGAGAGAGAGAGCAAATTCTTGGGCAATTTCATCATCAAACCCTCAAAATTTCTCAAAGAAATTCATCCAGTTTGCCCTTGTGAATATGTCCACCACTTGAGGATGTGCATGGAGCCTAGTGGAGTTAGTGGGCTCCTTTCTCATAAACCCTCCTGTCATACTGCCTGTACTTTTTTTAAAAACCCAAATATGGAGGTGGAGACAAAGAGTTTTGAGAAAAATAAAAACAGAGGAGACTGTGTTTTTTTTTAAATAAACAGAAATTTTTTATGTATTTTTTTCCCTCCTAAAGACTTATTTCATCCTCAAATTAAGACCACTTCTTTCATATATTGATATTCAATAGGGGGCATGCATGAACCCTACCTCTCTAGACTGAAATTTAGGCTAAAAATCGAGTTTTCTCCCTTCAAAATGACTCACTGCCCCTCCTGTAGAAGCCCATTGTCCCTCCTGTAGATTTCCTATAGGTGCTCATGTAGATTTCATGTAGGTGCTCCTGTAGACAATGGCGAGAGCAAGGATATGGAGGAAATCGATGGAGGATGATGGTTACGAGGCTATGGGGGCATAAGAACACTATTGTGGCTGAGTTACGAGGAGAGAATGAAGAAAAGATGGTGAGAATGCACGGGGAGGAGTGCTCATTGCCCTTTATGCATATTTTTGGTTATGAGTGCAGAGCTGACAAGGTGTACGTTGGACATATTTAGACCATTGGTCCCCACCTGCTTTTTCATCATGGCCCCTCCTCGTAATCATCCCTCATTATTTCATCAGAGTTCACACTTCCTCTCACTACTTGTCCTTGACATCTTGTGTTTGAGTTAATTGTGTGCATGTGTGGGTGACATCTAGGATATGTGGAGTCACTAAATGAAGGTGGCAAAGTTAACTATCCATATTTCCCTCGTTTAATTTCAGCCATCTCATTGCCTTCGTATGATCTCTAATTACACAAATGCAAATAGAGGAGTGACTTAGTTAGTTACCTGTGATCTGAGTGTATTTGCTGTGATGTGTTGTGGCTTCTCTGTTGCATGCCTTCATTTCCCTTTATGAATGTTGTCTCTACTTTCTAATGTGTGGTTGTGTGCTTTTGTAGGTTCTTCTTTACTGGAGCTGAGCTGCATGTGCCTTTCCAACCTTCATGTGTGCACTCTCTTGCTGCTGGTGCTGGACTTCTATGGGATCAACTGCTACAGGAATTCCGATAGGAGCTCCTGTAGCTGCTTCTCCCCTGGAAACTTTAGCTTTTCCCTATGCTTGGAGCTTGAGAGTAATGCCAAAGGTGTCATGAATGATGGAGGGATAATAGGTAAGTTTCAGGTGAGGTTATTGGTGCCTTCTCCTCTTTTTATTTTTGTTTTTTTTCAAAACCTAGAAATTGTTTTCTTGTGTAACTCTTTATTGGCCAAAACAAAATAATGATCCTTCGGGTGTGATGTAGGCTTGGAAATGATGGCAAGGAGGTTTGAAGATGGTAGGAGGGATTATAGGTTCCTCATGAAGCTTTTTTTTCCCTCAAACTACCTTTTTTCGACACTTTTGGCTCTCTGTAATTCCTAAAGGAACCTCCTGTAGAAAACACAGAGCCTCATGTAGAAAACATAGTTTTGGAAGAAAAAGGTATAGTGAGGTGAAAGAGATGCCAAAAATTATGGAGGAAGATGTGGAGAAGATCAGATGGATGTTGATGTGAATGTCAAGGTTCCCTTGGCACCTTCTTTTTCTCCCTATAGTCCTCCCGCAAACTTGCAATGCAATAAAAATTCATTTTTTCTTTTCTCCTTTTCTTTTTTTTTTGAAAACAACTAGGGCACCTTAGAGAGGTTTTCACCTTAATTTCTTGTCCTAGGCACCTCCAAGGGAGGTTTTCACCCAGGGATCTTATTCTTTTTCCTCTTTTTTTTTTACATCACTGGGCCGCCTCAAAAGAGGTTTTCAACCCAATGATGGGATTCAAGCACCTCATGGAGGTTTTCACTTGAGTCCTTATTTTTTTTTTTTTTTCCTTTTCTTAAGTGAGTGGGTGAAGTGGAAGCTAAGACATGCTCCACTAGCATCACTGTTTTATTCAAATCTTCAATAAACTCTCACTTGGAGAGGGTTTTTTTGTAAACTTTCAACTGATGTCAATTGACAAGCATGGGGATGGCTTCATCATCAATGGTTCTGATCAGAACTGAACCATTGTCATTACATTTCTCCACAGTGTAGGGTCTGAGCCATCTTTTTCTCAGCTTGCCTTTGAAACCTTTGTATCTTGAATCATAGAGTAGTGCCCAATCTTCCTCTTGGAATTGCTTCTCCTTGATATTTGTGTCATGCCATATATTTCTCTGAAGTTGAACTACCTCTGTATGGAGAAGGGCTTGTAATCTGTATTCATCCAAACCATTGAGCTGAAGTAATCTCTCCTTCTGTGCATGGCTGAGGTCTAGGTCCCGATAAGTGGCCATCCTTAAGGTATTGAATTCAAACTCTATTGAGAGCAAAGCCTTCTTCCCATAGACCATTTCATAGGGTGTGAACTCAGTGGTGGTCTTCCATATTATGTTGTAGGCCCAAGTGGCCTCAACTAATCTGTCTGCCCAGTCGTTTTTGCTGCTGCTCACTACCTTGGTTAGGATCCCTTCTAATGATCTGTTAGTGACCTCCACTTGCCCATTGGCTTGTGGATGGTAAGGGGTGGAGTTCCTATGCTTGATCTTATGATATGTGAGCAGGTCTTCAATCAGGCTAGAAGTGAACTGACTGCCTTGGTCTGTGACCAACTCTCTCGGATACCTGAACTTGTAGAATATATTTTCTCTCAAAACCTTAGCTACTTTTTCCTCTGTCACTGCCTTGATTGCTTTTGTCTCTGCCCACTTTGTCAGGTAGTCGGTGCACACAATGATGTATTGCTTCTACTTTGAAGGGGGGTTGATAGGTCCCACAAAGTCCATGCCCCACTTCTCAAATGGCTCAAAGGTCACTTGAGGTTGTATGGGCATTTCATCCTTTGGAGTGGGTTTCTCCATCCTCTGACACCGATCACACTGGCTCATGTATCTCCTCACATCCTGATGAAGAGTGGGCCAGTAGTAGCCTGCTTGCAATATCTTGAAGGTGATTCTTTTTGCTGCAAAATGACCTCCACAAGGTCCATCATGACAGGTCAGGAGGATGTCAAAGACTTCCTCCTCCCTGACACATCTTCTCAAGATCTGATCTGGGCCAAGTTTGAAGAGATTGCCTCCAATCCAGGTGAAAGGGGCACTTTTCCTTACTATCTTGCTCTTCTCTTTTGAGGATAGGTGTGGTGGGAACTGTGCTGAAACCAAGTAGTTTTCTATATCAGCAAACCATGGAGAGAGTAATAATATGGAAAATAGGTGTTCATATGGCATTTGGTCATCCACCATTCCTTCTTCACCTGCAGGAAAATTTACTCTAGACAAAAAGTCAGCAACAACATTTTCTTTACCAGGCTTATCAATAATGGTCAGATCAAACTACTGCAATAAAAGAAACCATCTAATAATGCAAGCATTTACATCTAGTTTGTTCATTAAATTTATAATTGTAGCATGATCAGTGTGCACAAAGGTTTGATAGCCTGTGATATAATGTCTGAATTCTTTTAAGGAATGCACGATAGCTAGGAGTTCCTTCTTAGTCATTGTGTATTTTAACTCTGCCATTGACAAGTTTTTTCTTATAAAGTATATGGCATAAGGTAACTTTTCATCAATTTGTCCTGAGGCTACTCCTATTTCTTTGTTCGAGGCATTTTTGTGAATGTGCAAAGGAAGGGCCCAGTTTGGGCCTCTGAGAATTGGGGCAGTCACTAGCTTGCTCCTCAAGTTATCTAGGGCTTCTTGACAGTTTTCTGACCATATGAACTCAACATCTTTGCCTAAGAGGCGAAACAAAGGAGAGGCTATCTTGCTAAAGTCTTTAATGAATCTCCTATAATATCTAGCTAAGCCTAGGAAAATTCTGACATCTCTCACCTTTTGAGGAGGTGGGACCCTTTGGATGATGGCAATTTTGTTGGGGTCCACCTGCAGTCCTTGTTGAGATATTGCATGACCTAGTATGGTCCCTTCAGTCATCAAGAATTCACATTTTTCTGGACTGAGGGACAGGTTCATCTCAATACACTTATCCAGAACTTTTCCTAGGTTAGATAAAGATTCCTAAAAGTCAAAGCCATAAGGAGTAAAATCATCCATGTATATTTCTACTACATCGTGAACCAGTTCAGAAAATATACTCAATTTCGCTCTTTAGAAAGTGGCTGGAGCATTGCACAAACCAAAAGGAAGGACCCGGTATGCAAAGGTACCCCAAGGACAAGTGAAAGTGGTCTTATCTTGGTCTTCCGGGCTGATTTGAATCTAATTGTACCTGCTAAACCCATCTAGGAAGGAGAAAAGCTTTTTCCCAGCCAAACCGTCTAACACTTGATCTATGAAAGGTAAAGGAAAGTGGTCCTTTTTAGTGGCTTTTTTTCAATTCTTGATATTCGACATAGATTCTCCACTTACCATTTTTATTTGGCACTAGCACCAAAGGAGAGACCCATTCACTGTCAGAGATGAGATAGATGAATCCTACATCAAGAAATTTCTGCAGTTCTTCCTTAACAATATATTTAAGTGCTAGATTAATCCTCCTTTGAGGCTGCCTGACTAGTTTGCAATCTTCCTTGATGTATATATGATTAGTACATACTAAAGGGTGCACTCCCTTCATCTCTTTATAACTCTAGGTGAAGGCATCTAGATGATTTCTCAGTAGGTTGCGTAGCTCCTTCTCCTGGGAAGTAGATGGGGATGGATTGATTTTCAATGTTCTTTCTCGGCCAAACTCTATATTTCTGACACGGGGAGAAGTAGGGTCGGCCACATAGAGATCAGTTGAGGGGTCGTTTTGGGTTTCTCTTCCTATGTCTTCTAATGGTGATACACTGGGAGATGGATTCTGAATCAAATTTTCAATCATAGCATCCTCATCTCATGGTTTTTCCCCCCATTGTGATTTCTAATGCACGAAGTGGTGTAGAATAAACTTCATCCTCATCCTCCTCCTCTAACCAGAGAGGTAGATCATGTTCTAGCAGGGGTTGGGCAAGAGGATATAGGGTTAACTTCATGGACATGTGCCCATTCTTTATGTTCATGTTCCTAGCTCGGCAACTGATGTAGGCATCAACTGTAGCCAACTAGGGTCTTCCTAGTATGAGAGGGTACCGAGTGAGCTTTACCTTTGGCTGGAGAACTATGAAATCAGCAGGGTACTCCCAAGAATTAATGGAGACCATCAAATCTTCCACAATCCCCTCAGGGGGCACTGTGGAGTGGTCTACTAGCTGTAGCACTGTTGTGGTCTTCCTCAAGGAGCCCTGAAGGTTAAGTTTGAGCATTGTGTCCTTTGTCATCACATTAATGGCAGCTCCCAGATCAATAAAGGTATGTGGGACCATTGTGCCATTGATGTGGACATCAACTACTAGGCTTCCAAGGTCCAGATATTTTGGATAGATTATCTACCCCAACATTATGTCAGACAGTTGTCCTATGACATTGATGGTTGGGGCATCTCTCTTGCGCCTTCCTGGATTCCTAAAGCACTTCTCTTTGATCGACCTATTGTAGATAGGAACATCTTTTATGGCTTGGAGAAGTGATATCTTCATACATAAAAGTTTCAATTCTCCCAGGAGTTCAGTCTCTTCTGGGGTAGGCTGGATTGTCATGGATAGTCTCTCAGGAAAGGGTGGATGTGCTTTAGGTTCACTTTCCTCTTTATCTTCCTCAACCTCCCTGGGTGGAGGCTAGCTATCTGGGAGAACTTTCCCATATCACAAGGTAATTTCTTGAATCTCCATAGCATAAGTTGGGCATGATGGTTCCCCACTATACACTTGCTGAGCCTGTCTGTTGTTCGGGTTCAGATTGGGTTGGGTAGGCATTTGGGGCTGCCTTGGTGGAGCAGAAGGTAACAGTTGTGGTTTGGCAGGTGGTGGAGGCAGAAGAGTAGGAAGAGAGTTGTATTAGGGCCTCCACCCCTAATGAGGTGCATTCCACTAAGGTTGCGGTTGAGCATAGGATTGAAATGAATGGGTGGTTAGTTGGGCATGATATTGAGATGCGATGGACCAAGGAGGAGGTGTGGACCAGGAAGGATGAGCAGGGGGGCCCAAGAAGGTATGGAGGGGACTTGGTTGGGGTTGTAGTATTCTTGAGATGTCCCTTGCATCCCTTGCTGGTATGGTCTAGGTCCATGTGGCCTCCTTTCATTTATGGAATAGATCTGTTCAGTGACTCCTTCAGCCCCTTGGTATACAACTTTAAGTCTGGGCAAGGAAGGGCACTTGTCTGTAGAATGATTTTCTTCACAGACTAAACAACACTCCATAGAGTGCAATGGGAATTTGTTCCTAAGATACCTCCTGGTGCTTCTAGGGAAAAAAATGGCCAAAGCCCTCTCTGCTTCCTCTTGTTTTCTTTTGATATGTATAGTATCCATTTTCATGGCAAGAGTCTGCAGCATCTCACTCTTGAAGTCTTCCAGCATGCTTCCAATTTTCCCTTTAATGGATGAATTGGAAGAAGAGGCACTGGCTATGGGTTGACATCCCCTAGCTTTCTTTTTGGCTGCTCTAGAATGGTTTCTAAAAATAGTCTTTATGTCCTCATAGGATAATTGGTAGATGTCTCCCTCGGCCAGTAGATGGAGGATGTCTAGAAGGTCTTCCTGGATTCCCCTGAGGAGGACCAACTTTAGAGATTCAGGGTCAAGTGTACACCCGACCCTTCTGTAATTAAGCTGGAACCTCTCTTCATAGTCTTCCAGGGACTCATCACTTCCCATGGTCATTCGGAAGATTTCTTCTTTAGTATCTTTTGACCTACAATAGTCTCGATACTTGTTGTTAAAGGCTTGCTCCATCTGAGCCCAAGCTGTGATGCTGTTGCCAGGTAATCCCATGAACTAGTGTAGTGTTGCATCCTTGAGAGTAGAAGGTAAAAATTTCAACTTTTGCTCGTCTTGTGAATAGTCATAAGTTCTAAATATGACATCAAACTCAAACAAGAAGGTGTCAGGATATTATGTAGTTAGACCATGGAAATGAGGTAGGGCTGAAGGGCTTATAATCTTCATTTTGGTGTCCCCATTGGTCTCCCGAATGGGAAAGGTACCCTCTATTCTCTCTCTATTCCCCCTAGCATTTCTGTTTCTAGCCATTGGCTCCAGAGGAACGTTTTCTTCTTCTTCTTCCCCTATAGGTTATTCAAATATGTATGGCTGTTCACCTAAGGGTTCTTCTTGATCGCAGCCACCAAAGAAGAGAGAAGGTTGGCTGTGTGAAGAAATGGGGGTGTTGGGTATAAATTTTCCTGAGTTATCTCTATTCCTATGAGGCATGAAAGGAAATATTTTTGGTTGGTTTTTTTTGTTTCTTTTTCCCCACACTGATGGTACCTGCAGAAACTAAGATTGTGATTGAGCAAAACAAATTGCAACTAGTTGAAATAAACTTGCTAAATCGAAATTTGGAGAATTGAAAAGTAAAGAAAGGAAATGAAGAACTGAAAGAAAGGAAATGACTAGTCTACTTTTCTTGAAATGGAATTTGCAGAATTGGAAGGGAAAGAAAGGAAATGTAGAACTGAAAGAAAAGAAATGACTAGTATAATTTTTCTTAAATAAACTATTAGCAGAATGTTGCAAGAAGAAATAAAAGAAAGTAGTAATCATAGAATACTTTGACGCTTCCCTAAAAACGGCGCCAAAAAGTGGCGAGAACCAATATTGCAGCAAGAATGCTGCAACTCCTGGGCTGCCAACTTTACTTTTATCAACCCAGTAGTTCATAAAAAACTTGGAAGCATCGGTGTTGTATGCACAAGTACTAATTCTCACTCCAGGTTGTCACTTGGTCATCCGGCGCAAGATCACTAGGAGCTCAACCCAACTTCTATAGATCTTAGAAGAAGCTCTATGTGTGATGAAAGAAATAAAGATTACTCTACAAAAGCTATTCTAATTGTAGAAAGGAAAAATATCGTAATGTAAAGCAAGACCTAGTAAACCCCAATTAACAAGCTAATCCTACTTTTTCCAAAAACACTATGAAAACCATGAAAGAAATGCTATTACCTACTAAAGAAAGTAAACAACATTTAACCATGCTGTTTCTGGAATTAAATAAGCAAAAAACATATTTTTGGATTTTTATGTGTTTTTATGTGAATTTGACATGCATCTAATTTATTGTGTGTGAGTGTGGCATTGAACAGATGGTGTTAAAGGGTGGTTTTGGAGCTTGGGAGGATGTAATATGGTGTACATGGGTCCTAGGAGGTCTTAGCTAGCCTTCCAAAGAAAGCCTACAGGAAAAACTATAGGATGACACAGGGAAACTATAGGAGGAAAACAGGGAAACTATAGGAGACCTACAGGAGGAGGCCGAGAGAAATTTATGCTATTTTGAGGGTGTGAGAGTGGGTGGAAAAGGTGGATGAAGGTTGTAATGAGGTGTTAGGGTGCCTAAGGTCTACCATAAATCACCAGAAGAGAGAAAGATGATTGGGTTTGCTCAAGGACAGAGGAAGAAGTTCTATGAAAAAAATGAAGGAAACTAGAGCAGAATTGAGGTGAGGTTTAGGAGACATGTAGGGCATGGATCAGATGGAGGATGTGATTGCTGATAAGCTGACCTACTATTGGAAGAGATCTGCTTCAAAGGAATTGACAGTCAACCAGGAAAATCAAGCAACAAATGAAATGAGTGCATTTAGGAAAAACAAAGTTTTGCATTAAAATGGTCTAAACTATGATCTATGAAAGGAAGTGCTGAGAAACACTGTAGGAAAGGAAAGAATGAAAGAGGACTATTGCAAATCATGAAATGAACATGATAAAGGAGATCTGAAGCAAAGAAAAACTGGGCTATTAACTTACTAAAGAGTTGCAAACACTAGAGGTCCTATGAAATAAAGAAAATCTATGTTTTTGGGGCAGAAAGAGAGTCTTTGCCTCAAATCATGGTCCCAAAGGGAGGAAGAGAGGCCAAGGCACTATTTCTAGCCTTTTGAATCTTTTCTGATTGCTATTTAACCTGCTATAGAAAGCACAAATGGAAGCAAACTACTAAATCATCAAAAGAAACCTATTCTTAACCATAAAAGAAATGCATCTAACATCAAATTAATCTACAAACTGAAGTAAAGCATACAAATACAAGTAAAGAGAAGCTTGGATACTTGTATTAGGCCCTAACCCAAGAGCTTCAGCCCTCTGAGGTAACTCAGTGCTAGCTCAAAAATGATTCCATCTTCATATTCAAAAAGTTAGCATTATTACATGAAACTGTCACATAAGCAGAAATCCAACCCTAGTGAGGCCCTAGGCCTCTATACTTATACATCTAAAGCTACCAATATCTTCCTTAAAATCATGGAGGCTTGGCTCCTAAAATTCAAGATAACTATCAGTCATCCTCCACTTGCTCAACTGGCTTCTAGTGCATGATTCCGCTACTTGTACTCTGAGTTGAATGAAGGGGAATTTGAAGTGAGGAGTAATAAATGAGTGGGATTCCCTCCTATAAGTCCTCTCCTCTGTCTACTTTGAGTTATTACTGCCATTTGACCATTGGATCCTTGACTTTGTCCTCGAAATCCATCAATAATCTGCATTAAATACATGTTAGACCACATGGCATCATAACTAACTCAAATCACTCTATAAGCATAAATATAATCAGAAAATCATACAATAAGCTAAGAGAATGGCTTATTTGACTAGGTTAGGAGGTAAAATGAGCCCATATAATTACCCATTTATGAGGCTCATCACGCAGCGCAGTGCTTGAATTTTTTTTCCAATTTTACCTAAGAAAATGACCTTTTTACTCTCTTGAATGGGATATCTTGATAACAAAGAGTGAATATGAAGTGAATGAAGGAGTTTGGGGGATTTTGAGTTTACATAGGGAAATTTTCTTCACCTTTTCAAAAAGAAATGGGATCCAGCCTCCTTTAATAACTGATTTTTCACTTTATGAAAATAGAGTTACCTTTACCATTGAAAACCTGAGATGTCCTTTACTTTCTTGAGTGCTGGAGCTTCTTTTTCTGGAACTTTTCAAACATGAGAGTATGAGGAGTGTGTGAAAATTCAAAATCAACTCCCAAAAGTTATTTGTCATGTTTTATTCATTGTTGGTTTTATTCACGAAAATGATGGACCTTGCAAACCCTAGCGACCTAATGGATGACCTGAGACCAAATGGAATGATGATGATGACTGACCCATTTTTAATGTGACACCTCCATAAAGTGTGATAGGTGACCAAAATGAGTGAATTTCCAAAGTTTGACTTCATCTTTAGACTGACCAAGCAATGACCAAATTTTGTTGTGTAAACCTAGTAACATAAAAAATTTGATTTTGAAAGTCTGGAAAAAACATAGTAAAAGCATATTTTATCCAGGTGACAGGCTAACAAGATTGACACTAAAATATCCAACCCCTTGCTTCTCATGCTCCACCTCAAAAATCATCATTGATGAGCACCAATATTGCAGCAAGGATTCTGCAACTCCTAGGGCTACTGAATTTACTTCATCAAACTGGGGTTCGTACAAATTTGGAGGTGACAGTGTTGTATACACAAATAGATGTAATTGGTATACTCTTTGTCATTGATGAGATAGGGCGATATACTGCTAAGGTTTCTCAAACCAACCTTCTATTGACTAGAAGAAGTCTGATTACCAACTAGAGAGGGGAAATTTACCCTAATTGGGAGAAAATAAATGTTTCCTATTGCAAGAATGAAAGACTGAAAAATGCTTGCAAAATAACATGAAATCCTCTATCTACTTTCTATCATATCTTCCTTGCAAAAGAACCATACTTTAACACATTTGAGGTTTTAACTAATCTAGGCATGAAATCTGATCTAGAGAGTACTAACTGTTGTGTGCATGAATAAATACAAAGAACTATTTTTCTTTTACCTTTTTGCTTGAAAAATGTAAATGCTAATCTTTCTTTGTTTTTTGGTAGGGGAGGCAGGGTGGAGGAAGAGGAGTACAATGGTTCTGATGGCTTGGAGGTCAAGGAGGGGCCTAATCCTGGCTTTAGTGATGATTTTTGTCAACTTGGGCTCAAAACATGCTGCTACAGGTTTTCCTACAAGATTTCTACAAGATGTACTAGTTCTCCTACAAGATCCCCTGTTTTACTACAAGAACATGCTGAAAGCTTAGGGAGTGGTCTAGAAGGTGGGATGGAGCTTGGAAAAGGTGAATAAGAAGGGAATAAGGCATGGAAGTGGTAGGCACTTACTCAGAACTCAAGCAAAAGCTTTATGATGGTTGGATTTGCTTAATGGAAATGACAAGTTTTCCTCATAAAACAAGAATTTGAATTGAGACCTTAGTGACTTTTGGCAATCTTGGGTGGATATGGCTTGGATGAGGTTTCTGAGATGAGGTATCCCTGCAATGTGTAAACTCCTACAACAACACACATCATTGTTGGCATTTATACATAAATTCATCTAAAAACAAGAAGGGTTTACTCAAATAGAAGAAAACATAGTTGTCACAATTTATTTGCTAAGTTCATGCATGGAAGTGCTTGAAACCAATAGAAAAGAAATATGAAATCATTGCAAAGCCTAAGAGATCAGAAATGCCAATTGCAACTTATCCTATGAAACTGAAAGATAATGACCTAATTAGCAGTAAACTCTAGATTACACAAAAATCAAGAATTTTATCTTTTTTGGGCTATATGGGAAGTGTTCCTCAATCCATGATCTTTGAAAGGGAGAAATGAGGTGAAAACCACTTGCTATCAACCTTTTTGGAATATATTCTTTTCACTATGATGCTACTATTAGAACTATCCACAAATGGAAGCAATCTAATTAACCCTACTAATATTTGCAAATTAACAACACCAAAATCAGCTCAACAACTAACTATGTGCATAAGCTAAGCATACATATACAACGAGAGGAACCTCTACTGCTAGGGTTGGACCCTAACCCAAAAGCTTTAGCCCTCTGAGTCAACTTAGTGCTGGATCAAGGGAATGCTTCTAATTTTCATTAAAATATCAAAAAATACACTAGATTGCTTGGTTACAATGCTTCAACTCGAAAATGTTGCTTAGCTATCTTGAACACAAAATATGAATCCTAATGAGGCTCTAAGCCTCTTGATTTATACAACTGAAGTTACCAACAACTTACTTAAATTTAGGGAGGCTTGGATCCTAATCTTGAGATCATCTGGTCTTCAACTATCACTAGCTTGCCTACCAATGAACCTCACGACTCAGCTTCTTGCAACTCTTAGATGATGATATTTGATTGAGGGATATTTGAGTGAGTGAGGAGTTAACGAGGGAGATACTATCTCCTAGAATTCCTCTTGGTTGTCTTTGTTTGAGTTTCTACACTTTAATTATCCAAAACTTGCTCCAAAACCTGCAATTAATGCACATTAGACCACTAGACATGACATCTCATCTTTACTCTCCTCATTAAGCAAAATATAATTAAAACATGTAAATAATTATGAGAAAAGTTGATTTGTGTAAGGTGGAGGTGCATTAAGGTCCATATAATTTACCCATTAATGAGCCTCATCATCACGCCTCTACTGAAAATGTTGCTCATCCTCTAAACAACTCAATCTATGTCCATGTCTTTCATTTCTTTGGTGGACTCCCTAACATTCCAGGCTTCTGTTGTGGTCTCCTCCTCTTGTGGATAAAGCCTTGCATTCCTTGCTATCTCCTCCCACTACTTTCTTTCTTCTTCTTCATTTATCCCCTCTAACATACCTAAAAGAAATGGTGGGTTGGGTTTCAATCCAATCCAGTTGACTTTGAGTCTCTGTAAAGTTTTCTTATACATTGGGACTCTTTATAGTTCATACCTCATTCTATCAGAAGAATGATATTCTTTGATCTTTAGGTTGTAGGGTAAGGTGTTCCATCTCTTTTTGGAGGCTTGTTGGCTCTCATCTCCTAGCAATCTCATCATGTCTTCAAAATGATTGAATTCTTGTTCTTGTACATCAAGGTATCGTGGTGCAAGCTTGGGATCATTTGCAATGAGGTTGTGATTATTGATGACAGCCATTGAGTTAGGTTGTTCTGATATGATGAAAATAGGTTATGCTTCTTCTCTTGCCAATACCCTTTTCATTTTTGTAGCTCTAGCTTCCTCATGACTCATCCAAGATGCCAAGGCCATTAGTTCTCAGTCTCCTAGCTTTGGATTGGAGTCCCACACATTTAAATCTATCAGAGCTAAATTGTGTAGGTAGAATTCAGATATCTTTATCTTTCCTCCAGGGTGCTTTGGTCACAAAGGTCAATGAATTGCCTGTAGTCTTGGGAAGGCATAGTTCCTCTTTATGCAAGGGTTTTTATCTAAAACTGCAGCCATCATTCTTTGAGGTATAAGGCATAGGATTTTGCTGGCATCTTGCATTGAATTTCCTCCATGGATAAACTTGCCATAGTTGCCAATTGGCCTTTCTTTTCCTATAGCTTCTTTCTTAGCCATGTGTTCTCAACCTATAATTGATATTTCATCATTTTTTCCCTATCTCTTATGCTACTTAATTCTTTGCCCATTTATTGCAGCTTCTCTTCCATGTGGCCTACATCCTCCATCCCTTTTGATTTAGAAATTTGCATCCACCGATGTGTCCTTTCTCTCTCTTTTTCAAATTCAAAGAATAGAGGAATGGAAAACTTTTGTGGTATCATCCTACCTCCTTCAATGAATCTGTAGTAGGGGTCGAGGTTTGGATGTGGGCTAGGCCCCTTGAGCTCATAGGACTCTTCCTCTACTGTTTCTTGAGTATTTTCTGCCTCTTTTCCTTCCTTTTGCCCTTGAAGCCTTCCCTGATCTTTTTTTTTTGTGTTTCCTGCAACTTTGATAGGGTTTTTTGTAGGATTGTTTTTTCTTCCTGTAGTTTTGTCTGTGTTTCCTGTAGGAGACCTTTCCCTTTTTGTGAATGGGTCAAAGGTTGTTTAACTTGTTTTGTTGACGCTGACCTGGAGAGAGGTCTCCTAACATAGGTTATTGGTGACTTAGGAGAAGCTTGTTTTGATGTTTCTTCTTCTTTCTTCTTCTCTAGAGTGACTAGTTTCTCTTGTTCTTTTGTTGAGTCCTCTATGATAATTGGAATCTTAGTAGGGGTTTGAGGTCTCCCTTCTTTAATTCGGGTGCTCTTTCTTGTTCTGAAGTATAAGGGATTTTTCCTCTGTCATTTTCCCTTTGATTTGATAGGTGTACTTAGGGCAATTAGAGCATGGAAAATTTTAGGGGCTAATATTCGTAGGTGGGCTAATTTTCCATGATTTTTCCAAAAAATAAAGATTCATCAATTTCCATTTTTTATAAAAATGATTCACCCAAATTTTACAATGTATAATTATTTTACCTTAAAAATCGCCAACATGATATAGAGAGTATATATAATCATGATAAATTTGAATAATTTTATAAAGACATCAATAAGCATTTTATAGTTTGCATAGTAGAGACTAGTGAGACAGCTGTTGCCTCCTTCTTTGTAGGCTCTGGAGACACCCTTGGTGATTCTTCTTCTTCCTTGCTCTAATTTTTAGAAATTTTTCATCCTTTTGTACTTCATCCTCTTTTTTATCTTCTTCTTCTTCCTTTTCATCCTCTGTTTCTTCTTCTCCCGTACTAGAAGTAGGGATTATATCATACTCAATGGCTCGAATTTCACCTTATTCCTGCAAGTCTGCAAATGTTGACCATGCAATAGGGATTCTTAAATTGTTTAGAGCATCTTCCAGGATGAGTTTGATCAACCCATGATGTGTTAGCTGCTGATGTTTCCCTTCTTTCACCTTGATGCTCATGTCTATTATTGATTGTAATAGAAAATAATGTACACTAAGCCTGTTATGAGGAGGTGTCTCCCATCCAAATCTTAACTCATGGAGGAGTCTAAAGTGGTACCCATAGAATACATTATATCTACCTTCACAGGAAATATACTTGATGATGTGGTAACTTACATCATTCCAAGGATATGGAATGATTTCCCTTCTAACCCCATTTTTGTTTTCAATTGGTTCTTCTCCTTCCAAGAAAAAACCCTTCTTGGCAAGAGTGTTGTTAGTATTGTCTTGTTTTCTCCACTGTAACCCTAGGGGGAGTGTAGTTATCCTGTTAATTCTCTCGGGGGTAATTTGTACTGACAAACCTTTCACTACAATAGTGGCACTAGCTCTAGTGAGAGATATGAGTGACATTACAAATTCTCTAGCCACATCATCATCGTATCCCCTTAGTAACTCAAAGAACCCCATCCATTGATGCCTTTTAAATTTTTCTACCACCAGAGGATGCTGGTGTATTCTGGTTGTTTTGGTGGGATCTCTTCTGTTGAAACCTCATGTCATATTTTCCTGGTATCTTTTGTCTGAATGAGATTTGGGTGGCTAAAGGTTAAGAACTTTTGTAGGTGATGAGGTTTCAGTGTTTATTCCTCATTGGCCTTCACAAAAATCTGTCTACCTTTATGTGTACTACAAATACTTAAGAGAAATGAGGATTTCTTCCTTTTTTCCTACAAATTAGAAACATAGAAGGTATGGAACCTACCTCCCTTTTCTATGCTCTGGTGATGAGAATTATTGAATTGATAGCCCTCAGTGTCCACTTACAACTCTGTGTGATAATCCTCCCTCTATACTGTAGCTTTCCTATAGGTGCTCTTGTTTGTTGTAGGTGTTGACTATTTCCTATAGGTATTCACTGCAGGGATGCTGAGAGTAAATTTTTCCTTTGATGACTCCTCGAAGTTTCCTTTGCCTTCAAATTTTCGAAATAACCAATATTTCGTATGGGAGTCAATGATTATTTCTATTTGTGGGTGATTTCGTTGGGTGATGTGCTGGCTGGCAGAGTACAAATACCTGCTTTTGGACCATTGGTCCCACTACCAGTTTATCATATCACCTTTCCTCATAATCATCTCCCACCTTTATTCTCTATAACTTAACCACTTTGTTTTATCCATTCCCATTTTTTTGATGTGATCTTGCCACATGTGCAGTTGAGTAACCCGTTTTCTTCTTGTTATTTGACTGAGGGTGGCCTAGTTAACTAGCTACATTCACTTATAAAATCAAATTCCTACATATTCTTACAGTTTAATCATATTTGTACCTATGAGGGAGTATTGGTGAGATGACATACCTGTTGGTCCTTTGCCTTGTGGATGCATGCTGGAGAGTGGTGGTAATTTGGTATTTTTGACCTAGCTGCATATTTTCCGCTGTGTTTTTTCTTCTTCTTCTGTTGATGATTTGTTCCTATGATGATGTATAGGTGTTTGATTTTGTTGCTTCCGGGCTTCTTGTTGTTGCTGAGCTCTGGAGGAGCTTCCTCATTCTTGTAGTCCTTGTGCTGAAGGTGGGATGGAGTTGTTGTGGCCTTTTTTTGTGGAATAGGCTATTACAGGATTTCCTACAAGATGTCATCTAGCTTCCTTTTTCTTGAATTTCCACATTTTTTCTCTGCTCTGAAGTTAAATGGGTATTGGAATGAGTGGAAGACGTGGTTATGGAGTGGAAAGGGAGGTAGGATACTATTGGCATGCCCCTTTCTAATGCTCTTTTTCTTCTCCCTTTTTTTTATTTTTTTTTCTAACTTGATTTTTTTTTTATGATGGAAACAGGGGTGACATGGTCATGAAGGGTGTTGGTTGAGGTGTCGTGAGGTCAATGGCTCTTTTCATATTCCAAAACAAGATTGTGTCAGCATTTTTCCACTAGACTTCTGCTCCCTTACTTTTTCAAGACCTACTGTTACCTACAGGAAACTCTTGTAGTGTTACTGGGAATCCTGTAGAAAACACAAAATTTCTTGGAATTGAAATCTAGAGTTGAGTATGGGGATTATGGAGGAGATGGAATGGATGAAGGAAAACATGGTTTTTTGTAGGGCCTGTTGTCCTTTGTATCATGTTCTCATCATCTTATTGCAAACCTGCAAAAACAGAATTGTTATTTTTTATGTTTTTTTTTTTTTGAAAGACAACTAGGCTGCCTCGAAGGAGGTTTTCATCCTTGTTGCCTGCCCTGGGTGCCTCAAAAGAGGTTTTCACACACACACATATATATATATATATATATATATATATATATATATATATATATATATATATATATATATATATATATATATATATATATATATAGATATATATATTTGAATACTCTTGGGCTGCCTCAGGAGGTTTTCAACCCAAAAGTTTGACTCAAGTGCCTCATGGAGGTTTTCACTTGGGTCTCTTTATTTTTTCTCTTTTTTCTATTTTCTTTTTCTTATAAGAACTTGGTGAGGTGGAAGCTGAGACTTCTTCAATCAACATCACTGCCTTGATGATGCTACTGATGAATTCCTGCTTTGACAAGGGCTTTTTGTAGACTTTTAACCTATGCACATTGACAAGTAAAGGGATACCTTCTACATCAATGGTTCTTATTTGAACATCGTCATTATCGTGGAACTTTTCTATCACATAGGGTCCCAACCATCTGGTCATTAACTTGCCCTTGAAATATTTATACCTGGATTCATACAACAAGGCCCAGTCTCCATCTTAAAATAGTTTGTCCTTGATATTTCTGTCATGCCAGATTTTCCTTTGTACTTGAGGCACTTCTGTGTGTAGGAGGGCCTGCATCCTAAATTCATCTAGCCCATTCAGCTGGAGAAATAATTCTTGTTGTTCCCTTGTGACATCTAGATCCAATTGTGTGACCATCCTTAAGGTATTGTATTCAAATTCAATGGACAATAGGGATTTCTTCCCATAGGCCAGTTCATAAGGAGTGAACGCAGTGGTGGTCTTCCAAGTAGTATTGTAGGCCCAAATCAACTCCACCAGTTTGTCTGCCCAATCCTTTCTTTTGTTGCTAATCACTTTGGTCAAAATGCTTTCTAATGGTCGGTTGGTGACTTCCACTTGCCCATTAGCTTGTGGGTGGTAAGGAGTGGACTTTCTATGCTTGATATTATGCTGGATTAACATATTTTCAATCATGTGGGATGTAAATTGACTGCCTTGATCAGTGACCAACTCTCTAGGGTACCCAAACTTATAAAACACATTCTCCCTCAAGAATTCAACCACTTTTTCTTCTGTTGCTACTTTGATAGCTTTGGCTTCAACCCACTTTGTTAAATAGTTGGTGCACACAATGATGTACTTCTTCTGTTTGGATGGAAGGTCAATGGGCCTGATGAATCCATGCCCCATTTGTCAAATGGCTTGAAAGTCACTTGAGGTTGCAGAGGAATTTCATCCCTAGGGGTAGGCGTCCCCATCCTTTGGCACCGATTACACTGGATGGTATAGCTTTTTACATCTTGGTGAAGAGTGGGCTAGTAATAGCTAGCTTGTAGCACCTTGAATGCTATTCTTTTGGATGCAAAGTGACCTCCACAAGACCCATCATGATAGGCCATAAGGATGTCAAAAGCCTCCTCCTCCCTGACATATCTTCTTAGAATTTGATCTGGACCCAACTTGAAGAGATTTCCCCCAATCCAAGTGAATGGGGCGATTTTTCTTATGATTCTGCTCTTTTCCTTGGAGGAAAAATTTGGAGGGAACTGCATAGATACCAAGTAGTTTTGTATGTCAGCAAACCATGGAGAGAGAACTGAAATGGTGAATAAACGTTCATCAGGTAGCTGATCACCAATCATTCCTTCCTCACCTACAAGCAAAGTCAATCTGGATAAAAAATCTGCAACTACATTCTCTTTGCGAGGTTTATCAATAATAGTTAGATAAAATTGTTGTAACATAAATAACCATATAATAATTCAGGCATTTACATCAAGTTTGTTCGACAAATATTTAATTGTAGCATGGTCGGTATGTACAAATGTCTAGTAACTAGTAATCTAATGCCTAAATTTATTTGATGAATGGACAACGACTAAGAGCTCTTTTTCAGTTATAGTGTAGTTTAACTCAGCTTTCGATAGATTCTTGCTAATGAAGTAAATGGCATAAGGTAGCTTGTCATCTATCTAGCCTAGAGCTACCCCTATATCTTTGTGAGAGGCATCTTCATGAATATGAAAAGGAAAAGACCAATTTGGGCCTCAGAGGATAGGCGTAGTAGTCAATTTTTCCTTTAGGGTTTCTAGGGCCTCTTGGCAGCTTTCTGACCATAAAAATTTGGAGTCTTTGGCCAATAATCCAAATAAGGGAGAGGCTACCATGCTGAAATCTTTTATAAATCTCCTATAGTATCCGAATAACCCTAATAAAATTATAACATCCCTATGCTTCTATGGAGTAGGGATCCTTTTTATGATGGCTATGTTATTTGGGTATACTTGTAGTCCTTCTTGGGATATTGAGTGACCTAGAACAGTCCCTGCAGTCATTAAAAATTCAAATTTTTTGAGACTAAGGGATAATTTCATTTCAATGCATTTGTTTAACACCTTTCCTAGATTAGAGAGAGCCTCCTAGAAATGAAACCCAAAGGGGGTGAAATCATCTATATAAATTTTTACCGCATCATGGACTAGCTTTGCAAAGATGCTCGACATTTCTCTTTGGAAAGTGGCAAGGGCATTGCATAAACCAAAATGAAGGATCCTGTAAGAAAAATTACCCTAAGGACAAGTGAAGGTGGTTTTATCCTGGCCCTCTGGGCTGATTTGGATTTGATTGTACACGCTGAATCCATCCAGGAAAGAAAAGAACTTATTTCCTGCCAGACCATCTAATACTTGGTCAATGAAAGGTAGAGGGAAATGGTCCTTCTTTGTGGCTTTATTTAGCTCTTGGTAATCCACATAGATCCTCCAATTTCCATTTTTCTTTGGAACCTGCACCATAGGAGACACCCACTCATTGTTAGAGATAGGGTGAATGAATCCTACATCTAATAACTTCTACAGCTCCTCTTTTACTATATCCTTCAGGGTTGAATTCATTCTCCTTTGGGGTTGCCAGACTGGCTTTCAACCTTCCTTGATGTAAATGCGATGAGTACACACTGAAGTGTTCACTCCCTTAATTTCTTTATAATTCTGAGAAAAGGAATCCAAATTCTCTCTTAGCATGTTACATAACTCCTCTTCTTGGTGTACATAGATAGAGGGGTTGATTTTCAATGCTCTTTCAGGGCCGAATTCTATTATCTTGACATGAGTAGGGTTTGATTCAGCTGAGCATAGATCAATTTGATGGTTGTCCTTGGCTTCCTTCACTACTTCCTCCAGAGACATGGTGTTGGGAGTTTGATTTTGGAGGATGTGTTCAATCAAGTCATCTTCATCAGGTTTTCCTCCTCCTGTGGTAGTTTCTAGGGTATATATTTGGGAGGAGTAGACTTCACGTTCTTCCTCCTCTTCTACCCATAAAGGTAAGTCATGGTCTAGGGATGGTTGAGTACGAGGGTACGGGAACAATTGTTTGGACATATGCCCATTTTTTATGGTCATATTTCTAGCCCTGCAACTTATGTAGGCATCAATAGTGGCTAACCAAGGTATCCCAAGGATGAAAGGGTAACCATTAAATTTGGTCTTAGGCTAGAGAATTAAGAAGTCAGCAGGATATTCCTATGAATCAATAGATACCATCACATCCTCAACAATTTCCTCACGAGCTACTATGGATCAGTCTGCAAGTTGCAAGACTGTCTTGGTCCTCCTTAATGATCCCTAGAGATTCAACATGAGCATAGTTTCCTTACTCATCACAATGATGGTAGCCCCAAGATCAATCAGGGTATGAGGAACATTGGTGCCATTGATGCATACATCTACTGCAAGATTCCTAGGATCTATATACTTTAGGCAAATTACCCGCCCCAACATTAAGTCGGACAACTATCCAATGACATTAATGGTAGGTGTTATCACCAAAAAATTGATCATCTAGCCTAATTTACTAGATGGATCGAAGTACACCATGTAAAGCCAATTTTACCATAGTAAATATGCTTTCACTGTGAGAAATTACCTAATAAACCACCTTTGTTAAGTAATTTATAGTTAAACCCATAAAGAATAATTAAATAAATCACTATTTATTTGATTTTATTCTAGGAATAATTAATTAAACCATTATTTTATTATTATTCCTTGTCAAATTTGACCCAATCATGAAAGATTAACAGATAAATCATTATTTATCTTATTTTTCTCTAATAATAATTAATTAATCACTAATTAATTACTATTCTTTGTTAAATTTGACTAAATCCCTTAGGAATAATTAAATAAATCCTTATTTTTTTGTTATTCCTTAACTAATTCCTTGAGATGATAAACAAATCATTTATTTATTTGTTATTTCTATATAAAAGTTTAAATACTTTTTTCTTCCTAACTAGATATAATAAAATATTCCAAATGGTTATTCCAAGAATGGGATCAAAAATATTTTATTATTGCTCATTATTCGAGGATAACTCAATATTTTGTTATAAATCGAAGGGTTTTCCATTCATTATTCACTTTTGATTATTTTCATTGCTGCACTCGCAGTTGTAACTCAGATTATTTTCATTGTTGCACACCATATTTTTGCTGTGTTTACAAATTATAAAGGAGAGAGACTATACACAAGTTGAAGACGTTTGAGGATAACCAAGAACCCATCCCATAGAGGGGGATGGGTAACATCTATTTGTTACCTTCACAGGTGTTATAATAAAATTATTCTTTACATATTTGGATTCCATTGGATGATTAGAGTTACTACTCTTTTTTTTCCTTTTTTTTGTTTAACTATGATTGTGGCATAGATCCGGACTTAAGATCCCCAATGGAGTCACCAATTTTTTTTTAGTGTTTTCTTCTCAAAGATGTAGGAAAAGAACCCACTTAAGATTGTGGATGACAAACAATCTCAACAACATAAATGGCTTCTAAACATTGTAGAGCTGCAACAACTGATAGAAACAAAACCTTCCAAAGTCTAGATCTATACCACAATATAGTTATACAACAAAAAGAAAGAGTAATAACTCCAATCATCCAATGGAAACTAGATATGTAAAGAATAATTTTATTATAACACATGTGAAGCTAACAAATAGATGTTACCAGTCCCCCTCTATGGGATGGGTTCTTGGCTATCCTCAAACGTCTTCAGATTGTCTATAGTCTCTCTCCTCTATAATGTGTAAACCCAACAAAAATATGGTGTGCAATAATGAAAATAATCAAACTGAATAATGACTGGAAAACCCTGCTATTTATAACGAAATATTGGGTTATCCTCGAATAATGAGCAATAATAAAATATTATTGATCCCATTCTTGGAATAACACCGTGGAATATTTTATTTTATTTGGTTAGGAGGGAAAAAGTATTTAAACTTTTATTTAGAAATAATAAATAAATAAATGATCAAGGAATTAGTTAAGGAATGATAAAAAAATAAGGATTTATTTAATTATTCCTAAGGGATTAATCAAATTTAACAAAGAATAATAATTAATTAGTGATTAATTAATTATTATTAGAGAAAAATAAGATAAATAATGATTTTATCTGTTTATTTTTCATGATTGGGTAAAATTTGACAAGGAATAATAATAAAAAAATGGTTTAATTAATTATTCCTAGAACAAAATCAAATAAATAGTGATTTATTTAATTATTCTTCATGGGTTTAACTATAATTTACTTAACAAAGGTGGTTTATTAGGTAATTTCTCATGATGAAAGCACTTTTACTATGGTAAAATTGGCTTAACATGGTGTACTTCAATCCATCTAGTAAATTAGGCTAGATGATCAATTTTTTGGTGATAACATGGCCGATTGGGAATGTTATTGAGGTGCAAAAGACCAGGGAGAAGGTGTAGACCAGGAAGGATAAGAAGGGGGCACCAAGAGGAAATGGACGTGTTTTGATTAGGGTTGTAATATGAATATGATGACCCTTGCATGCCCTACTGGTATGGTCAAGGTCCATGAGGTCTCCTTTTATTTATGTAGCAGATTTGTTGAGTCACCCCTTCGGTTCCTTGATACACAACTTTTAATCCAGGCAGAGAAGGGCACTAGTTTGTGGAGTGGCTTTCCACACAAACTGAGCATATTTATATAAGGTTCAATGGACATTCATTCCTAGGGTGCCTCCTTATGCATTTAAGGCAGAAGATGGCTAATGCTCTCTCTCTGTTTCATCCTGCTTTCTTTTGATTTGCATAATGTCCATTTTCAGAGCAAGGGTTTTTAGAATTTCACTCTTAAAGTCTTCCAACATGTTTTGAATTTCACTTTTTATGGATGTACTGGAAGAGGATGAACTAGCCACCTCTTGACTAGCCCTACCCTTGTTTCTAGCTCCCATAGAATGATTCTTGAAAACGGTCTTGATATCATCATAGGGTAACCGCTAGATGTCCCTTCCTGGCAACAAGTTTAGAGTTTCTAGGAGATCTTCTCTGATCCCCCTAAGAAGGACTAACTTAAGTGATTCAGGATCAAGGGTGCACTTGGCCCTTTTCTAGCTAAGTTGGAATCTTTCCTCATAATCCTCTAAGGACTTATCATGTCCTAAGGTCATTCTAAAAATTTCCTCTTTGGTATCTTTGGACCTATAGTATTCCCTATCCTTGTTGTTGAAATCTTGTTGCATCTGAGCCCAAGTGGTGATACTATCCCAAGGTAAACCCATGAACGAGCACAGGGTTGCATCCTTGAGAATGGATGGGAATAATTTCAACTTCTGATCATCATAAGTGCAATCAAAATTTCTTCATATGACAACAAATTCAAACAAAAAAGTATTTGGATCATTTGAGGTCAGGCCATCGAAGTGAGGAAAAGGAAAGGGGCCTATGTTTTTCATCTTTGCATCCCCATTAGTTTCTCTGATGAGAAAATCAACCTCAACTCAGTCCCTGTCTCCCCTTTCATTTCTATTTTTAGCCATTATGTCAGTTGGTGGAATGATTTCTTCTTCTTCCCTTATAGGTTCTTCAAAAATATCTGGTTACTCGCCTAGGGGGTCCTCTATCTCACAACCACTGAATAAGAGGGAAGGTTGGATGTTTGAAGTGGTGGGGGTATTTAGC
Organism: Pinus tabuliformis; assembly: GCA_031772625.1. Lineage (NCBI taxonomy): Eukaryota > Viridiplantae > Streptophyta > Pinopsida > Pinales > Pinaceae > Pinus > Pinus tabuliformis. The sequence continues at coordinate 870,540,108 of CM062805.1, forward strand.
AATAATTTTCCTAAGTTATCCCTATTCCTATGAGGCATGAAAGGAGTGTTTTTTTTATACTTTTAAACTGCTTGCAAAATTGAAATAAAATAGAACTAAATTGCAACTATTTTCTGAATGGAACTAATTGTAGAATGAAAGAGATAGAAAAAGGAATAAATAAATAAGAAATCACATCTACTCAGACACATCCCTAGAAATGGCGCCAAAAAGTGATGAGCATCAATATTGGAGCAAGGCTGCTACAACTTCCTGGGGCTACGACTTTACTTCATCAACACGGGGTTTGTACAAACTTGGAGGTGACAGTGTTGTATACACAAATAGATGTAATTGGTCTACTCTTTGTTACTCTTGATCTTGGGTGATAGATCGCTAGGGTTTCTCAAACCAACCTTCTATTGACTAGAAGAAGTCTGATTACCAACTAGAGAGTGGAAATTTACCCTAATTGGGAGAAAAGAAAAATTGCCTATTGCAAGAATGAAAGACTAAAAAATGCTTGCAAAATAACATGACATCCTATATCTACTTGCTATCAGACCTTGCTTACAAAATAACCCTACTTTAACACATGTGAGGTTTTAACTAATCTAAGCATGAAATCTAATCTAGAGAGTACTAACTGTTGTGTGCATGAATAAATACAAAGAACTCTTTTTCTTTTATCTTTTTGCTTGAAAAATGTAAATGCTAATCTTTCTTTGTTCTTTGGCAGGGGAGACAGGTGTGGAGGAAGAGGAGTATAATGGTTCTGATGGCTTGGAGGTCAAGGAGGGGCCTAATCCTAGCTTTAGTGATGATTTTTCTCAATTCGGGCTCAAAACAGGCTGTTATAGGTTTTCCTATAGGATGTCTATGGGATGTACTAGTTCTCCTACATGATCCCCTGTTTTACTACAGGAATAGGATGAAAGCTTAGGGAGTGGTCTAGAAGGTGGGATGGAGCTTGGAAAAGGTGAATGAGGAGGGAAAAAGGCATGGAAGTGGTATGCACTTACTCAGAACTCAAGCAAAATCTTTATGATTGTTGGATTTGCTCAATGTAAATGGCAAGTTTTCCTCATAAAACAAGGATTCGAATTGAGACCTTAGTGACTTTTAGAAATCATGGATGGATATGGCTTATATGAGGCTGATGAGATGTGGCCCCCCTGCAATGTAAAAACTCTAGCAACAACACACATCATTTTTGGCATTTATACATAAATTCATCTAAAAACAAGAAGGGTTTACTCAAATAGAAGAAAACAGAGTTGTCACCATTTACTTGCTAAGTTCATGCATGGAAGTGCTTGAAACCAATACAAAAGAAATATGAAATAAGTGAAAAGCCTGAGATATACAAATTTCCAATTTCAAGTTATCATATGAAACTGAAAGATAATGACCTAATTAGCAGTAAACCCTAGATTACGCAAAAAACAAGAATTCTATCTTTTTTGGGTTGTATGGGAAGTGTTCCTTAAGACATGATCCCTGAAAGGGAGAAATGAGGTGAAAACCACTTGTTGTCAGACTTTTTGGAATATCTTCTTGTCACTATGATTCTACTGTTAGAACTATCCACAAACAGAAGCAAACTAATTAACGCTACAAATATTTGAAAAATTAACAACACCGAAATCAGTTCAACAACTAACTATGAGCATAAGCTAAGCATACAAATACAATGAGAGGAACCTCTGCTACTAAGGTTGGGCCCTAACCCAAGAGCTTCAGCCCTCTGAGTCAACTCAATGCTGGATCAAGAGATTGCTTCTCATTTTCATTAATATATCAGAAAATATTCGAATTCAAGCTTTTTTGATCCATAAATTGTTAATTTAAGTAAACTTTCAGAAGAAAAAAAAACACATTGAAAATATTTGGTCAATAGTTCTTGGTTACAATGCTTCAACTCGAAAATGCTGCTTAGCTCTCTTGAACAAAAACTCTAAATCCTAATGAGGCTCTAGGCCTCTTTATTTATACAACTAGAGTTACCAACAACTTCCTTAAATGTAGGGAGGCTTGGCTCCTAATCTCGAGATCAACTGGTCTTCAACTGTCACTGGCTTGGCTGCTAATGAGCCTCATGACTCAGCTGCTTGCAACTCTGAGCTAATGAGATTTGATTGAGGAATCTTTGAGTGAGTGAGGAGTTAAGGAGGGAGATCCTATATCCTAGAATCCCTCTTGCTTGTACTTATTCAAGTTCTTGCACTTTAATTAACCAAAACTTGCTCCAAAAGCTGCAATCAATGCACATTAGACCACTAGACATGACATCTCATCTTTACTCTCCTCATTAAGAAAAATATAATCAAAACATGTAAAGAATTATGAGAAAATTTTATTTTAGTAAGATGGAGGTGCATTAAGGTCCATATAATTTACCCATTGATGAGCCTCATCAATCATCTCAGGAATCTAACCTAGAAACTCTTAAGAGTCCACAGAGGTTTTTATTATCCCCCCCCGAATCCGCTTTTTGATCCATTTTTCATATCTCCTGAATGGTTGTATAGTCCGTATGATAATCCTGGTGTGCCTTTGGAGTTATCTCCACCCTCATCTCAGGTTCCCCCTCGCTAACTTTTTCCACCCATGGAATCAGAGGGTGAGTTTCCAACCTCTCCTCGAGGTCCTCCAGAAGTCTCAACCACTCACACTCCTGGTGTTGGTGATGATTTTGAATATAACTTTCCACCTAAAGGCTTTTCGTATGTAGGAAGTGTACCACCTCCAACACTTCCGGAAAGAAGTGAACCTTTATTTCCACCCGATTATACCTCTTTGGTTCAATTGATTTTAGGTACTCCAAGTGCATCTTCACTTTATCATAATCCCATTTGTTCCTCGGGCACCATGCCTAATTCTTGTTTGTTTGTCTTAAGCATGGCCCCTCAAATTCCTATACCAACTGTAGTTTCTTCAGTTCCTGTAGAATCGACAGTTACGATTGGGACATTTAATGTTCGTATAGGTTCCTCAGTTCCTCCATTAAGTGGAAATATGTGCCACAATCTATCCATCGCATGGGGGGCAACAACCACATCTTCCATATGTACCCCATGTTTCGGGTGGAACTTATTTGAGTGGATCTCAAACTCATGCTACCGGAGCTAGTCAAAATGTTGGCAGTGTACCTTATCCTTGTGGATCATATATTCCATCTAGATCAAGCCATATCCCGTATCAATAGCCCCTTTTGACCCAGATACCCTACCAGCAATTGTACCCTCCATATGGTTCACAACAACCTCAAAATACAACCTTTACTCAATAGGCAGGCCCCCATATGCATCCTACTTCAAATCCACCATTTGGGGCATGTGGTCAATTTCAAGCTCGAACCTATCAGTACCAACATGGAACTCAAAAAATTCCACAAGGAGCTTTCCAACAATAGTAGCCTTATGTACAACAAGGACCTTATGTGAAACAAGGGCTTTATCAATAGCCATTGTAGCAGCAAGAACAACCCTTGCAGTAAAAAAACCAACCCTTGTATCAACATGGTGAACCTTTACAGCAAACAAGGTCAACCCATGCAGTAGTAGGGTCAACAATTTTACCACCAGAGTCAACATTTGCAACAACCTTATAGTCCATACTCTTCACAAGTTGTTTATCCACCTTATGGTTCTCAACGGCCTATGACAGGTCAGTATCAACCTTACCCTAGTCAAAACCCACCTTTGTGGGGGAAAAATATTCCTTTGTATGGTTAGAATACCTCTTAGTGGGGGCAATATCAAGCTCCTTGTGGTTAAAATCTACCACTTTGGGGGCATAACCCATACCCAATGAGTTGGAATCCACAAGCTGGGCCTTATTGAAGGTCTCGCATGCCTTTCAATCCACAATTTCCATTTCCAACAACATTGGAACTACCGGATGTGTCAAGACTCACAAATGATCCAATACTCCATTCGTCATATTGGCCTTCAGTTCCTACTAATATTCTTGGCGATTGTCTGAAATTTGAAGGAAATTCTGGAGAAGACCCCCACGCGCACGTTATGACTTACCATTTATGGTGTTCATCCAATTCCTGGGTTGAGGACTTCATTCGTCTACGTATTTTCCAGCGAACCCTAACGGGTGCTGCAGCGAAATGGTATATTGAATTACCTCAAGGTGCTTATCAAGACTTCAACTCTTTGGAAATGGACTTCCTAACTTGCTTCCAGTTACCAGTTTGATATGAAACTAGAACCCATCTACTTACGTCTTTGAAATAGAATACTGCTACCCACATCTCTGATAATATCCATGAGTGGATATGTCGACGTCACCTTATCCAGTTTGATATACCTGATGAGTTTTTAACTAAATTGTTTACCAAATCATTCTTCAATAAAATTTCCAAGGACATAGCTATGTGTGGTTTTGTGACCAAAGCTCAAGCCATTGCCCATGCCCAATATTTAGATTTGGTATATTCCCAATTTGGCACGTTATATGATCTCTTTCTTGATGCTTCGAGACCATTTATGGATCCATCATATTCTAAACCTCTAGAGGTACCACCTGTCGACAGTATTATTGGTTTAGTGACTCAAACTTCTAGTAAAGCTTCTTTGAAGCAGAAATCTGTTTGAACGACTGCATCCAATCCTCCTTTGAATCCCTCTCCAAATCCTAGTAAAACCTCCAAGGTTAATGACGTTCACACTACCATGATAGACAAAACCTCAAAAGGCAAAAGGAAGGGTAAAGGAAAATTCAAATCTGATACCCCAAAAAAGGATCCTCCAAAATCGTCTGTTGATGATGTGTCTAAATGTAAGCCCAAATATCCTTGCCTCATTTTTGTGGACGATCACTATACCAAGGATTGTCCCCATTGTGCTGAAGTTAGTTGCTTGTTAAAAGGCACTCAAGAGACACCGACTATACTCAAAGAATATTTTCCATCACAAAAAACCCAATTGGTAGAACAACCATAATATTATACATCTTTAGGTTCTCAGGTTTATGAGTGGAACAATACCTATTTCTATCACCACTCGATAAAAATACTATCTGACTCCTCCCAAATAGGTTGTGTAGAAAGAAGTTACTCATACACCTTCCAATTCTACTCCACCCAGTTCCAGTCCTCTTCATATTGAGAGACCTAGTAATGACTTTGTTATCCAACCACCTCCCAAAGGTGTCCTTCAGAAATCATCTTACAATCTGAATGCGCGAGTTGCCCATCATTACAATATTGTCGAATATTTAGCTCAAGCACCTTTGAAAATGTCTACCTTGGAAGTTATACAAAGTTTTCCATCATAGTGGAAAGCATTACTATCCGTTATAGGAGGAATTAACCCTATCGATTCAAGTCTGATTACTTTTGACCTGGAAAATCATGTTCCACGTCTTCCACATCAACTTGCCTTTTTAATCCAAGTCATTATAAAAGGGAAGATGATTCATCGGATTGTGCTTGATGAGGGTGCTTCCACATGCATCATGTCTGTCTCATGCTGGAAAGATATTGGCTCTCTGCCTATCAACTAGTCTCCTCACACCTTAGAAGCCTTTGATGGAAGAGGATCTCGTCCTTATGGTATTCTCATGAGCTTTCCCATAACGTTGGAAGGAAAAACTGTTAACTTAGAACTAGAAGTCATTGATGCCAATTTAAATTATAACCTTCTACTTCGTCGAAGTTGGGAGCATGCTATGTTTTTCATGGTTTCTTCTTTGTTCCGTGTGCTCCGTTTTCGTCATGAAGGGAAAATAGTCACCATTGATCAGTTAGACTTTTTATCTTCTAGCTCTTCGAATGGCAATGTGCCATATGTGGGAATACTGACATCCCTTGTGAGAGTGTTGGGGCAGGTATTTTTAAAGACTCTAATCTTATGGGAACCTTTTCCCTCCCACCTCCAAACGTCGCTTCCATCAACATGATCTCCACTTCTCACGATCCTTGGATCATTTCGCATCCCAATTAAGTTGATTCTTTTGGCAATATCATGCTGCTTAGCCCAACTGAACAAGCCTATCAAGTTGTTTTTTTGGATTTGGCGGTCACTTCTGAAAGTCATGTTACTCTTAGTATGCATCTAGATGTGTATTCACAGTCCCTTTGGCTTGGTTCTTGGGATTCTCTGGATCCCTTGAACGAGACGTTTCCCATTGACAAGAGTATCACTGAGGTTATGTCTCTTGAAGAAGCTCCTTGGAATGTTGATCATAATCATTTCTCATTTCTCCCAAGTCTTGGAGAGATTTCATCATGTTTAGATGCCTTTGTTTCTCGTACACTAACCCATCCACTTCAAACACCTATTTTGGCATGAATTTTTGTCTGAGGAAAACATGGGGAACATTAATGCTACAATGCCCATCGACATTTTTGTTAAAATAGGAATTGTTGAAAACATCCATGTTGGTGTCTCTTGTTCTCTAGATGAGATCAAGATTTACACTGACCACTTTAAGTAATTTTGTGATATCTTTGCTTAGTCATATGAAGAAATGCTTGACATAGATCCGAGTATGGTTGTGCAAAAAATTCCTACTTATCCAAACACAAAGCCTGTTCGTCAGTGACTTCACCTAGTGCACCCTAGAAAGGTAGCTGCTATAAAGGGAATAGTTGAAAAAATTCTAAAGTCTGGTTTCATTTACCCCATTCCATTGACAGATTGGGTTTCGAACATTGTCCTTGTGGCTGAAAAACAACGAACTATTCGCATTTGTGTTGATTACCATGATACCAATCAGGCATGTCCGAAAGATAATTATCCAACTCCTTTTATAGACCAAATAATTGATGAATGTGTCAGGAGTGATATTTCTTCTTTTATGGATGATTTTTCTGGATACAACTAGATTAAAATTCTTCAAGTTGATCAGAATAAAATTTATTTTATCGATGAATGGGGAACCTTTGCCTACAAAAAATTCCCTTTTGGTTTGAAAAATGCTAGCGCTACCTTCCAACAAGTGATGTCTTATGCTTTTCATGACATCAAACACATCGTTCAACCATATATTGACGACTTACTAGCCCATTCTACTAAGTGTCATGATCATCCTTACCACCTTCGAGTGATTTTTCTTCACTGTAGAAACTACAATATTCGTTTAAATCTGAATAAGTGTGTCTTCTACATCGAATCTGGTCATCTCCTAGGGTTTGTGGTATCTAAGGAAGGAATCTGGATTGACCCCCTCCAAGTTGAGGCCATTTTGAATTTACCCCCTCTATCATCTTTACATAAGGTGCAGAGCTTGCAAGGGAAAGCTAATTTCCTTCATCAATTTGTACCCAATTATGTTGAACTCGTCAAGGGATTTACTCATATGCTGAAAAATGGGATCCCATTCATTTGGGATGAAATCGTTCAAAAATATTTCGATGCATTAAAGAACACCCTCACTAGTGCCCCTTTACAGCATCCCCCCAATTATCACCGCGATTACTTCTTGTACTTGGTCACAGCCGATAGTACTATTGCTATGGTACTGGTGCAAGAAGATGAGTATGGAAATGAACACATGATTTACTACTTAAGACGAAATCTTATTGATACTAAGACTTGATACACCCATGTTGAGAAACTGTTTTTAGCAGCTATTCACATTGTTCAACACTATATTTTCTTACGAAAAACCACCGCGATTTCTGACTACAACCCCATGACCTACATTCTGACTCGTTATTTTGGGGGGTAAGTATTCTAAGTGAATTTTTATTCTTCAGGATTTTGATTCAGAATTTTCTACTACAAAATCAAAGAAGTCACTAGTTTTCGCTGAGTTAATTTTCGACCATCACTCCACAAACACATCTATGACTTTTGATGAGATCATTCCTAATGAAATTCTCTTTCTCATCAACATTATTGACCCATGGTATGGGATATTATTATCTATCTCCAAACCCAAACTTTTGAATCATTCGTCCAATTCTGAACTTCGTCACATTCAACATCAGTCCCAACCCTATCGAATCATTGATGATACTTTGTACCATGTCAGTGTTAATTCTATCCTTCGTAGATGTTTAACACTTGAAGAAGATGAAAGAGTCTTAAATGACTGCCACTTTAGGGCTTGTGATGGTCACATCTTAGGATATGATACTACTTATAAAATCCTTCGTGTCAATTATTTCTGGCCTTCGATCTTTAAAGATTACATTTTAGCAGTCCAACAATGTCATGCTTGCGAGAATTACAAGTGTACATAGTGCACCCCACCCACACCCTTACACCTAGTTGTTACTGTCCACCCCTTCTATAAATGGGGTATTGATTTCATGACATGTAAATTTTACTCAGTTGGGGGGCATGGTTATGTCATTGTTGCCATTGATTATTTCACTAAATGGGTTGAGGCGATGCCCACACATGATACTAACGGTAAAAATACCGCTCAATTTATTATAAACCATGTCATAGCTCGATATGGTGTCCCTCAAGCCATTGTTACTGATCATGGATCTCATTTCTGAAATTACATGATGATAGAGCTCATTGCTTGGTTGGGTATGCATCACGACAACTCAACTCCTTATTATCCACAGGCCAATGGCTAGCTTGAGGCAGTCAACAAAGCCTTGGTTACCATTCATCAATGCACTATTGGGATGCATAAATCAAATTGGCATCTCGTGCTATTTTCATCTCTTTGGGCTTACTGAACCATAGCTAAGATCACCTTTGGATTCACACCCTTTCAACTGGTGTATGGTCTAGAGGAAACTCTTCCAATTGAGTGTGAAATTCCTTTACTGAAACTAGCTATCGAATTACTATGTGATACCTCACCTGAGGAGGAATGTTTACTTTACTTCGAAAGGCTCGATGAAATTCACCATCTTGCAACGTTAGAAATTGGGGCCCAGAAGAAATGAGTTAAGGCTCAATATGATAGAACTATTTCTCCCTGTGTTTTTGTTGAGGGTGACTTGGTCTTGCTATATGATCAAACCAATAATAAATTGGGAGCTAGGAAATTCGAACCAATTGGCATGGACCTTACATTTTCAAATGAGTTTTACAAAAAGGTGTCTATGAGTTAGTAGATTATGAAGGAAATTCTTTAGTTGAGCCTCGAAATGAACTTTACCTTAAGAAGTATTATGTGCGGTTTTCTGTGTAAATACTTATGTACATTAGTGTGTTTTCATTAGTGTGTAGTGTGGTTTTAGTGTGTTAGTTTGCTTTTGCAAACACTTTCCCGTGCTTACCTCATGTTCTACTTGGTTTGTAGATGTCATCCAACCATTACGTTGGATTTGCTGCTGGTGTTTGTCGTAGTACACAGAATATATCTTCTACTACATGGGAAATCTATGAACCTAATGGTAAGTTAGTGAATTTACAAGGTATATGTTTAGGTCGTATGACTAATAACATTTCTGAATATAGTTCGGTCATCAAGATTTTGTCAGAAGCTATCACTCTTGGCATTAGAGATTTAATCATGAAACTTGATTAACAACACATTGTACTACAACTTAATGGACAATATTGAGTTAAAACCATCAAATTTTGAGAATGTATTTGGGAGCTTGTCTATTTGAATGAGAATTTAATTTTACTACTTATCATCACATTCTGAGACGCATGAACACATTAACAAATGCATTGGCTAACTACGTGTTAGATAGACATTTGCAAAACATGTAATTCATAAAGCATCACACAACAGACATGGTAAGAAGAAAAACATGTCTATATATATATATATATATATATATATATATATATATATATATATATATAGTATATATGTATAGAGTGTTTGCAAAAGAGTTTGCTACATCAAAATGAAAAAATTTGTGTTCGGAGACACATAGCTTTATAGGCCTACAACAGTGTAGAAAGTAAACTAGAGTTGGCTATTCTCCCACATGGTACTCATGATAACACAAAATAGCCCTAATGACTCAGCCCAACAGTCAACGATGTCTGGAAAAAACCCCTACGGTGTGCCTCTGGTAATGCAATGGCACCTCATCTATCGAAGCATACTCTAGAATACCCCTGGTTAAATCTTTCAGGTTATGCTCTACCTCGACAATAGGATCTGCTCCCTCCTCATAAGGAAGCTCCTCAATCTAGTGTGCTACTCACCTGTCTGTTAACACCCAGGTTGTTCCCTTTGACTCTAAGGGAATACGGCCGGGGTAACCACTAACCAATCTTTGGATTACAGTGCCTAGCCACACTGTAAACAGAAAGGGCTCTCTCTTTATAATTTGTCTCTGTTCTGTGGAGATTTTAGGCTAGCTATGAAATGAGGGTGTTTGGTTTTATGCTTTGGTTGAGGGATATCTTTCTGTACTTGAAGTGTACAATCTGCAGATGAGTTTATTTCATTGGGCAATGGAGTCTGTGGCTACAAGTGTTTAGAAACCTTGAGATGATTTGCTGAAATTACAGGGCCATTTAAATACTTCATATAACAAAGTTAGATTATGATGGTGACATGTGAACAACCAGTGAAAAGCATTCAAGAATTTTCCACTAAGCTGGGGTGTGGGAAGGAGATAGATGCCTCAGGAGAAAACTTGAATTCCTGAAAATATTTATCACAGTGAGAGATATAGCTTGAAAAGTGTAGCAATTAAGAATTACACCTTATTTACTCTATCTCAAGAAAACATTTATAACAGCTTGGATTGAGTTCAGGGTAATCTGTGATTAAATCCTGGAACTATTCTTTTACTTTGCCATTAAGTGTAAAACTCACAAACATGAAAGAAAATGAAAGACTAGAAAACATTTAACACAGAGGTTTAAAGAAGACTTATTGTGTTATGAAACATGCAGGAATCCTGTAACATTCAGCCAGCCACCACAGTGCATCAAGGAACATAGAGCTTTGGAAATTCCATCCACCTTTTGTATTATTTCTCTGAGAGTTGTACAACAACAGAAATATAGAAATGAAATCAACCACAACCCTTGCAAACTCATGCAAAGGGGACTTTATAGGAATGTTTATACAAAATATCTCAGGCATTGAGTCATCTGAGAGAGAAATATCTTCATTACTTCGTACAGAAAAGTAGAAAAGAAGTTATTACAGCCTTGATTGCAACATAACTGCTCTTTAAGTCTGTCAGAGGATATTTTGACCTTTGGAGGTCACTGAGTCGGTTGGAACACTTTGCTTTAATGCTGGAAAATGTGTCTTTACATTTGCTGCGCTGTATCTTATCGGCCCTGCCACCTGTGACTGTGCTTGCTGCTGTGGTGACCGAATAGCCCTGCTGAGTTGGCTCAGCCTTTCATCCTTCCTTTGTATGCTTATCTACCAAAATTTTCCGTGTGCATGATCACTTATAAATTTGCAAAACTTGACATTACAGGTTCTGGCTTGACAATATTAGCTGTGTCAATCTGTTCCAGACTTCCTGTGTGGGCAACTGGTGCTTCACAATTGCCTCTATGGTTTCATCTGCTTCTGTATATTTATAGAAATTTGGAGGTACATCGAACAGACGATTGATCTCGTTCATGATGAAGAACAGGTTTTCCACCCTATTGTAAAGAGTCTGCCCTAATGCTGGCCCTGATTCTGCTGAAGTGCTGGGCTGTCCTGCAATTTGACTTGCAGCAAAGGCATTGACCCTTTTAGCATAATTTTCATGGGTAAGCAGTCTTCCTACACTGCTCAGTATGCTGGGGAGGCCTCTGTTTTGTAACACCTGAAACCTGTCCATGAACCTGTTGATTTCGGTCTGCATATCTTGGGTTCTCCTTTCTAATGTTCCAACCAGGTTTCTTAATGTCAGGACCCTTTTAACCATTGAGATTGTCTCAGTCCTGTGAGCAATTCCCATGGTGGTCAGTTGAGAGCTTGTCCTGTTATTCAATATGTTGATCATCCTATTGGCAGCATCAGGCATGTTGCCAAGGCTTGCTCTTGCTCTGTGTATCTCCCTATTTGCCTTTGTAATGAGTGCTGATTGTTCATCTATGGTCTCAATGAACTGCCACTGATCAGTAATGGACTGGCCAATATTGGCCCATAGGACTATTTTGAGCTCTGCTGTCACCTTATCAAGTGTGAGCTCTTTCTCAAGCTCAGTTATTCTCTTTTTGAGAGCTTTTATATCTCTTTCCTTCTCAGCCACATTCTGTTTGCTCTTATCATATCTTTCATTTATTTTAGCCAAAGATTCTTTGGCTTGATTAAGCTCTAACATTTGAGCTTCCAGGACTTGAATTTCATTTTGAAGCTTCTGCATATCCAGACTATGAGTTTGCTCTGTTGTTGGTGCAGCTGTCGATGTAGTTGGTGCTGTAGGTTCTGTTTGCTGAGGAGGAGGAACAGTAGTTGGAGCAGCTTCCTCAAGGTTGATTACTTCAGGAGGAGGCTGGGAGGTTTGACCTTCTTCTCTTTGTTTCAAGGTTGCCTATAGTGCTGCTTTTGCAGCCTCTGATTCTCCCAGCTTTTTTTTGGTTTGGATTAGCTGCTTGTACAGAGATATCAACAAGGTTGTGGCCTCTTGATCATGTCTTTGCTGGGAAACATCATCTGTTTGAGGGTGAATTGTGGCTGGGAGTTTGATCTTTCTCCTCAAGGCTGCCATGTCTGCATCCCTCAATTTTAATATCTCTTGTATGCCCTTGATATCTTTGGGATCATGCCTAATCTCTATGATGATGTCTTCTAAGGACCTAATTCTGTTGTCCTTTGCTTGAGAGGATGCTTTCTCCAACTCAAGCTGAGCAACTGTGTTGTTAAGGCTATTTTGTAGGTTGTAGTTATCCAATGTTTGGTCTGCCAGGGAAGCATAGACCATCTCACCCGTTTGCTTATGCAGTTCTATTTTGTCCATTGGGTGGATATCCTTGGCAAGGACCTCCAGGTTAGTCCTCAAGTAGTCAGAGGCAGTTTGGGGCTGTACTGTTGTTGGCATAAAATGACTCATGATCATTTTTCCTTCCTGCACATCATATGTAGACATGAGTCTTTGCTGATTGGTGGGAGCCATGTTTAACAGATGGTTATACAGCTATATCTTGATGGGCTCATTTCTCCTCTTAATGTCGATGAACTGCTGTTTAATACTGAGTCCACCTTCCCTTTGCTGATTTGAGGAACTCACTTCTCCTCCCATTGCTCTATCCTGTTTCTGTTGAAAGGAACTTGCTGATGCTTCTCTGCTGGGTGGGACCATACCAAAAGACTGTCCTATTGGCATTTCTTCCTCTGAGAAGGGATTGATTCTCTGTCTTTTCTCCCCATGAGTTGCTGATGTTGTAAGGGGAGTCTCTCTGTCCCTTTTCCTGCTTGTATCCTCCTTTTGTGGAGTTTGGAGGATTGATGCCTCAGCTGAAGTTTCTTGCCTTGGAGGCACAGTTTGTTCAGTGGATTTAGGGGCTTCCACTGTTTGCTCTTGCTGGACAGGCTGTTCCTGCCTTTGTTCTTCCTGTTGTTGCTATTCTTCTTGCTGCTGCACTTCTCCCTGCTGCTCCATCTCTTCTTGTTGCTGCACTAATGTTTCCATTTGCTCTTCAGTCATAGGAGGTGGCTGTTCCATCTGCTTTTCTTTGCCTTTGCTGGATGTCTGTGGAGTATTCATGGCAGCTTGTTGATGTGTTGTTGAGGATGAGGCAGCTGCTCCAAGTTGTCTTTTATATGAGAGGGGGACCTGTCCACAAGTTTCTAAGTCAGCTTCTTTTTGAATATTTCTAGCCTCTCTTTCTAGCAGCTCTTCACTAGTAATTTCCTCTTCTAGGGTGCCCTTTTTCCAGCTCAATGCATTGGCATACTGCTCAATCTCAGGCAGCCTCATATGTGAATAGGTACCCAATTTGTATCTTATCCTCCTGAGGGAAACAAAATGATTGGGGTCATAGGGTATCCACTCAAAACTAGTTTGCAATTTGAGGGCCTCTAGGATACTATTTGCCTCTTTCCATCCCTCCTCTTTTTTGTTATATAGGAAAGGGCCCAGCTGGCTCCTTACCTTCAACTGCGCCTTCTTGTTCTTACTTTGGAAGTGGAGGTAGTCGGCATTCCCAAATTGCCTAAAGTATTCTAGGGCAAAAAGTCTCATAGGGACATACCTTGGCAGCCTATAAGGCTTCAACTCACAGCCATATACTCTCATGACTGTGTGGTCTTGGTAAAAGTACCAATTACCAATGCTGTAGGTTTCGTTTAGATGGAGAATTCTCCTCATGTCATCAGTTAACCTTGGAGGAGAAACACCATACAATAATGTCATAGCTGGATGAATGAACAAGTTTATGAACTCACAGTATGTGTATGGTGATACAGAGGTGCAATGAAAAAAAGAGGTCCAAAACACAACTGACCTTGGATTCCCCTGGGCATTAACTTGCTTCAGGGGAATGAGGAAGCTGCCTGGTTGATAAAACAAGAATAGATGGTAAATGTACGAAGTGTATCTGAACAGTCTTTCCATTTGGAGATTCATTAGCTGGTCATGGATCCTATCTGCAATATATGTGGCATAGTCATAATGTACAGCTGGTGGCTTTCCAGGAGAGAATATAGACAGCATTGCCATTATACTATCATCCACATCCTCCACTCCCCTGAACCCTAGGACATAGCTGATCAAATCCACTAGCATTCTGCCCAATTCATTTAAGTATGCATATCCAATAGGAGGAGTTCTGATGGCTTCAGAGCCTGGTTGTATAAACAGCTGATTGATTTTGATGATCTGGTCATTTGACAACTTAGTCCCCTTCTTTATCAAGTTCTGCATGTAGAGGGGGGTCAATGGTTTTGCAGTGTGGAAATGCAGCATCTCATTTATGCTCTCTGGGGTGATATGGAACAGAATTGAGCCTGTGGGGCTGAGGACAGCTCTTTGGCATGGATCATAGCACTCCTGGCATCTGTGGATTAATTCTGGCATAGGATTTACCTGGGGGAGGTTGTAGATGGGTAAGTTTGAGTCCCAAATCCCTAGGATATCAGCTCCACTAAGGTGCTGGGCTTTCAACTCATTTAGCAACTGAATATTATATTTAGAGCCTATTGGAAACCAATCTAACATCTGATAATCCATATCTCCCAAAGCTTTCCATTCTAACTCCCTGTGAGGGGTATTGAGAGGCTTGATGTTCAGTGCAATTGGAGTTTCCATGGTCTATTAAGCTTTTGACTTGTAGGTGAACTGGTTGAAGTAAGCAGAACAACACAGAGGTGATTCCTTACAATGAAAGTGTGAATTTTAGGGACCAGAGGGTGAATTGAGCACACAGCAATTGAAATACTGTTTAACAGATTGATAAAGACAAATAGCAGGGCTGACCAGAACTTTTCTATGGTGAATTTAGCCAGCTGAGATTTCTAGCCAGATTGTTTCAGTCAAATGCAGGTTTCGTAAACTGTTCGTTGTCTTGCCAGAGGGAAATAAGTGCAGGTTACTGGATACTAGACGGTGAATTCAGTGTTTTAACACTCCCTTAACAGTTTGTTCGAAGAAATTTGGATAAAAACCAGGTGCAGAGAATAATTTCGAGAAATACCTTGCGGATTGTCACTGATAGTTGCAAATGCAGGTACGGCGGAGGCGCCCGCGGTTTCAGAGTTGAACGGTGCAGGTTGGCGCTGGTATGGTCATCAAATACATGCAGGAATAACAACAGTCTCTTTCAGCAAAAGTAGAAAAAACACGAAATTTTGGCCTAAAAATAGATTTTTGTCATATTGGCGCCTTTTTGGGATGACGTCAGCATGACGTCATCGGGTGGGGTCGGAGTCGGATGATGTCACCGGGTGATGTGGCAGGTCCTGGTTGGTCCATGGATATGCTGAAGTGGCGGACATGTCAGCGAAGGGACGGACGAATGAGGTGATGCGACGGTGGGGTGGCAACGACGTGGCTCTGACGTGGGCGTGACAGGGGACCAGCAAACCGGGCGGTAAGTGCAATAGTGGTAACGGTTTTCTCGGACCGCTTACAATACGGCCCCGGTTTTGTCAGAGGCCGCTCCGAGAGACTTGAGAAGGTGACGCGTGGCCGAGGACTGACGTAACCCTTCGTCATTTTCTCGGGCGCTAACTGTCGGGCGTGGGGACCAACCCGATATGTATAAGGGCCGTCCGATCAGAGGCGCTCGATCGGACGGCTGACGGGTTGATGAAGTGATCGAGCGATACGGAAGGGGTCGGGATTTTAAAAAATATATTTTTTGGGATGCGCGCTTAGCGGAAGACCATCGGGGTATGGTGTTTTGTAAGGTTTTTCAATGTATTTTGAAAAATCAAATATACGCGCCGAAACTTTGGATAAGTGCCAAAAGGTGGGTTTTTTGGGTTATTTCATAATTTCAAAGGGGGTTATGGGTAGGAGGGGTTTTTTGCAAGGTTTTTTGGGGAATTTTTGGGTTTTTTCTGAGCAGAGGGAAGGTGAGAGCTTAGGGGAGAGGTTGTTGCTCATAACCAGAGGTTAGAGCAGCCCCAGGACAGGGTTGACCACAGTCCCAGGTGGACTAAAGTCTCCCTTTAGACAGACATATTTAGCTATAATGCTAAAAGGAGGATATTTATAGAATGCTTTGGGGGTTTATACACCATGGTGTTAATAATACTAGGGAAAGGGTAACATAGGGGAATTACATAATAAAGTTAGAGTTAATATGGGGGAATATGTGAATGAAGGGGAAAAATCACTAAGTTTACTTGAAACTTACTTAGTTCAGGGAGTAGATCAAAATGAAAAGAATTTTTAGACAAGAAATGTGGCTTTTCAATGAATAAAACCACCATCAAACATCAAGTTTTCTAAGCAATTCAATTGATGAGGGGATGTTAGTAATGAGTGGGAAAAGGGATAATTGAGAAGTTAGACATGCTTCTTTGTTTTTCTTTTCTCATCTTGACCATCAAGGTTAAATATGAAATGAATACCACTTTTGCAACCCCATCTACTTACCCAGCTACTTTGCCTAGCATTTTTTGTTTCTTCTTGGAGGGTGCACTTAGGCTTGCAGACCCTTACTTGCCTTTTCTTTTCTTTGGCTTTTTCTTTTGCTTTTCTATCTACTTCTACCCTTATTTCTTCCAAGGTCCCAGATTAAGCTGTTGGGAGCCTTTTCTTCTCTACCTGAACTACTTGTCTGCCAAGATTAAACAGTTTGGACAGACTTCTTTCTCTATTCTACAACTGAAAATTTAAAACATGACATGATCCAGATTAGACTTTTGGACCATCCATCAAAATTTGAGTCCATACCAAGCTATAAGCACAGATTGTATTCTTATGGAAATATGTGATCTTTGCATCATCAAAGCAGAGCATATTTGGACCTTTTCATTGCCAATCATGAAATATGAAACCTATTGGTATAGGTAGCTAACACTGTCTACTAGAGAAACCCCTTGAGGTCTCTCTGGTCCCACATCTGCAAATCATCATAAGTCAAATCTCAGAACACGTACAAAAAAAGAAAAAATATTCAAAACTTCAAAAATAGTTTTATGTGAATCGGTCCATTGTGCCCCTAGAGGAAGTGAAAGATTTTTATATCCTCATAAATTTGTACCTGCATATGCCCAATCATCATCCATGATTAGATTCTGACATAGCCATCCAAAAAATGCTGGAGGGAATGACTTTTTTTTGCCGCCTCCATGTCGAGGCGACTACTCACCCATCTGAGTAATCGTGGATCTCTAGGTGCTGGTGCATCCACTTCTAACCACTGGTTGTGAAAAAATGGCACATTTTCTAGGATGAACATCACCAAAATGTATCTGAAACCAAGTTGTTTCATATTCCCTACCTTGCACTTGGTAATTTGGCGCTTCATGACAACCAACAAACCCTCACTGCAATTGAAGACTGTGCCATTTAGACACTATTACGTATTGGAAATGAGATTTTGTTACCTCATGCAATGCTTCAGCCCTAGCTACTCAGGCCATAGTATGTAGGATTGTTCATAGTGGGAGATTCGTAACGGTATTTATGTCGATTTTCCCACTTTGGAACTTTTTGCTCCCTGGACAATACCTCACAATGAGAATATTTGTGCTCTCTCTTCCAGTGCATGGACTAGACAACTGAACTCATTATACCTTTCTAGACAATCCGGTAATAAAATAAATGTCGGTGATCTCTATTTTGAGTTCTTGATCCCTGATCATGAATAGTTGGTGATCCACATCCCACCAACTAATTAGATGTTGCAATAAATCGGGCTATGATATCATCCGAGGAATCCTAAAGAACTTGAGAAACTCACATGTTTGTAGGGAATTAACACAATCTTGATCTCGAGGAGCTTGGTGGTCTTCAGCTTCATGTCCCCTTTCTTTCCATTCAACCACCATTTTGGATTGATTATCCCATGGAAAATCAATAAGACAACATTTCATGAGCTTCGACGGAGACAAAATCCAAGATAAAATATTTAACATGGAGGATTTCTCATGCTGCCAATGCAAGGGCCTAATTTCCCAAAGGGTGAGTAGTGTGAGTCTAATGGGTAAAACCCACGCTGGTCACCAACGATATAATTTTTTTGCAATTCCTCCTTGTTGCCTAATTTATGGATGAAAATGCATGAAATGAGTACCAAAATGAACGGAAGGGACATATCTCTTATCTTCAACAAGGGGCTCAACGAATGGTGTTTGGGATTGATCGTGCTCCTTGCTTGAAAATCAAGGTAAAATGAGGTAAAGATGATCTCACAATTGCAAATTGGTAAAATGGTAAAAATTATTTCTTTCTTGCCCTATTTATAAGTTTTAAATAATATTTTTACCAAATTAGGGCATATTCCACTCATTTTTTAATATTTTCCTCAAAATTGGTAATTTTTGTTTCCTTGTGCAGCAAAAGGTCATATATTCTTAGTGACGATGATTTATCTTAACTGATTCAATGAGTTTTATTTTGTCACTTTTTCAGACTCATCGAAAAGAAACAAAAAAGTGACCCCTTGGAGTCATCTTTAAGCTCTTTTATGACTCCCTAAAAATGAAAAAATTGTCAAGTACTTGTCATTTCAAGCTCGTTAAAGTAAATGAAATGAAATCTACTCATTATAAGTTTAACCCTTTTCGAGACTGAGTTAGACTATTTTATGAAAAAGGAATACCTTAGTCGAACATGGCTAAGAGGTTCTATTGGATATTGTTTTCTACGTTTTTGGGATCAAGAGACAATTTATGAAAAGGGACCTTTGGAGTTTTCTTTTTTTCTTCTTTTTCAAACTCTCTAAACATGAAAAAGATACCGATTTTCACCTTCATCGGACTTGTAAAACATAAATGATGCAGGACATGTAAAACTTACTAAGATGGATTCATCGAAAGGATGAACTTATATGGCAAGCGTATGCTATCCACTTCAAGCTTCCGACAAAGAATATATGGGGTACTCACCATAAATGGTGGGGGGGAAGTGAAAGTGATCATCTCTTGTATTTTGTAAAGGCAACATGTCGCTCCTGAACATGACACTCATATGTTGCTAGTGTCAAGTTTGGGACATCCTCACTTGGTCACTTTCCTTCCTAGGTTTGGAAAATCCATTTTGCCTCTCATTTGATTATACCATTTCATCATCATGACCTTTGATCCTGTGTTGAGTCAAATGCGACCAAACTTTGGACTCGTGTCATCGGTGTGTTCAAGAGAAGTCCTATCTGTAGTTCTTTACCACTTATACATTGTTTGACTTTATGCCACAATCTTAAATCACACTTATCTACTCTACTACATCCTTTTGTTTTGTTTCGATGACATGGGATTCATTATGGCCCTCCTTTGATGGATCACTTCTTGTCGACTTCAAATCATTATCTGGGAAGATGATCTAGAAACTCCCTTCTAGTATCTTAGATCTTGGATGCCCCAATGTCAACTTCTTCACATTAGACGACAGGTTTACATCATTGACATTCTATCGGGTGATTCCATGGGTGTTCGACTTCAACTCTGTTATTCATATTCGTGGATTGTGATGATTGAATCTTGAGATCGATTCTCATTATTGGAAATTTCTCTCATCCTTGTTAACAGTTTACATCATTGACCGGTAATCAGGTGGTTTTCTGTCATGTTCGAATTCGACACATCTATTCACATGTTAGAATTCATACATTGATCAGATCGAGACAAAGTGCAAGACCATGGATTATGTCTGATGAAATCTAGGTTGCATGGAGTTATGAGTTATTCATGATCTTACACATGTTTCCTCTATACTAATGGTTGTGACCATACCATGGGTCCATATTCATGATCCTTTCTATTTGGATGGCTCCGACCATACCGAGCATCCATACACATGATCCCTTCTATTCGGATGTCTATGTCCATATCACAGATTCATGTATTATTAGATTCCTATTCATGTATCATTAGGCATCATCATCATAAATTTCACATATTTATATGTATATGTATATGCTTGATTTGCAGGTATCTTGACAGTGTTGTTTTTGTCCTTGCACCAACTTGTAAAGAATCTCAGTGATCATTCCCTATTCTGCCTTCATGCTTTAGGGGTCATCTATTACACAATATTTTGTCATACCTCCTATTCACTTCCTATTCAATATCCAAAAGTTTGAGAACATTAACAACTATGCATCATAACCATCATGATATACAGACCAAAACCTTCCCGACGAAACAAAAGAAAACTGCCCCGAATCCATTCCAAAGAAGGTTAACTAAAAAGCTAAATTTTAGCATAAGTGAGTTTTGCTACATTGATTGCCTATGCTAATGGCAGGTTGTACAGTTCTATCTTAGCACTACTAGCGTGGGTTTTGATATCAAAACCTGGCTGGACCTCTTTTGGCTAGTTTTCCCAAACTAGAGGAGAAGCTTCGTACACTAGAACCTTCGATAACAATGAGATGGATATTGGTTGTTGTTGATATGGTTGAGCTCTCCCATTTGGACCTCTTGATATTATCATCATATCATTTCCCCTTGATATTTGGACCTTCCTCCCTCTTTTATGGATCCTTAACTCCCTCTCCCTTCCTATAAATTCACTCCCTTCCATCCGCAAATGGTTGTTCATTGATTGGTGCATCCCTACACTGAGATTATGCTTACATGCTAACCATTCTAGCTTGGAGGAGTTCCTGAAGAGTCTTTTCCTGGAATTGGAAATCCACTAAAAGGAGGTCTCCAACATCAAGGTATAGGTTGTATGCTTCCCTTTCTAGCCTATTAATATATACATATGATGTTCACTTTCCATAATTATGTAAAAGTTTATGCATTTAGCTTAATACTCCTTGATATATTAAGTAGTTTATGTTTGATGTATGCCATATATGCTCTCGTATCTTGCATAGTTCTTTGATCTTCTTTGTGGGTACTTCAACATGAAGAAAAAATAAGGATCAAGGACTGAAATGAAAGAATCAAAGTCATCTCCAAAAGGATTGAGTGATTAGCATCAGAGAGAGGTAGTCCACTCTCTCTCTTTGCATTTGTTAAACATAAGCTAGGAAAGTGTATGTTAGTTTCTTGCTAAACCCACTCATTGGGCTAGAGGGATCACCTCCGTCGATAGAGGGGATTTACCTTCACAACATTTGGTGACTTGACTTAAAGGAAAAGTGATATGAGAGAACCCGAACACAAATCTATGATGGAAATTAGCAAGACCTAGAAAGTTGTGGAGCTCTCTTAGAGTGGTTGGGGTTGGCCAATCCTGAATGACTTGTATCTTGGTTGGGTCCACATGCACACCCTAATCATCAATGATGTACCCCAGATATTGAACTTGGGTCATGCCGAAAGTGAATTTCTCCAAATTTTGACACAGCTTGTCTTGTCATAGGGTTTGAAGGACATGTCAAATATGGTGGAGGTGCTCTTCCCAACTCTAGTTGAAGATAAAGATGTCATTTAAATACACCACCACGAATGTATTGGTGAAGGGTCACAAGATGTCATCCATCAATCTCATGTAGGTTGCGAGGGTATTCGTCAAATAGAAAGGCATGACCAATCATTTGAAAAGGCCCTCCTTGGATTTGAAGGGAGTCTTCCACACATCAGAGGGTTCGATAGGCACTTGGTGATAACCGGACTTCAAGTCAATCTTGCTGAAATATTTAGCCCCCTTGAGATGGTCCAGAAGGTCATCAATATATGGGATTGGGTATCTATTCTGAAGAATGATCTTTTTAAGCTCCCAATAGTCAATACAGAGTCTCAAGGTCTTGTCCTTCTTCTGTACTAATACAATTCGGATCCCACAGGGTGGTGAGCTTGGCCTGATGTGCCCTTTTTGTAACAGCTCCTTAATTTTCCTCTTGATCTCATTATTCACCAGAACATAGCATTGATAGATCAGTCCATTGGGTAGCGGCGCACTCAGGGTGAAATCAATGGAGTGCTTGACCTCACAATGTAGAGGTACCCTTATAGGTGAGGCGAAAATGTCCCTATACTCCTCCACAACCTTGTCTATCTATTGTTATTTTGTGGAGGATCCATGTATGGAAGTTGTGGCCACAAACTTTTTCTTTCCCTGAGGATTAATCATAAGGAAAACAAATTTCCTGGTTTGGGAAATGATCTTACTACATTGCTTTGCAGTGATCAAAGAGATGGAAGTAGGTGGGGCTACCTCTGGTATCCTATACAACCTATTACCAAAATTAATAATCACAGAGTGAGGTATAGACTCATATACAACATGTCACTTCCACATGTATGGTTTTCCTAATAATATATTACAAACTTCAAGAGGAGCAACATCACACAATACCTCATCCATGAAGGGATTGATGTTGTAGGGAAGGCGATACTGCTGGTTGACGTGTAGATCTCTTCCTTGGTGAAGCCACCCAATGGTATACGACTGCAGATGTGCTATCATAGGTAGGAGCAATCACTTCACGACATTTTTTGAAATGAGCTTCGTTCGGCTCTTGCTAGCAAGAGAGAACCTTTCACCCACATCTGTGAGTGGAAGAGGTGTTCCCCCTCCTCTGGATCTTCAGGCTCATTCTTCTAGATCTTGGTGGTCGCCACAATGGCACTAGGCTCTGTATCAACGATTTTCTTCCTTTGTCATTCTTGTTTTTGGGTTTTGATTGAGAGTCAGAACATGCGTCTGATTCGGAAGCCTTTAGCTTGGCCACCAGTAACTACTTGGCTTGACGCTCACCTGTTTTGTGAGTGGAGCTCTTATGGAACTCATACCATTTTCTTGAGTCCTTCTCTGTCTTCATGGTGTTGTTCTTTTTTACAGCTTCGACTCATTGCCTTGGGTCACCCCACCTTGGATTTTGCCTTTGATCTATGGTTTAGGGGTGCCTTTTCCTTGCTTCAGATTCACAAATCCAAAGTCTCGCTTATTTTGTTTAAACTTATGCTCAATCTTGACAGCGTATCGGTATGTCATGTCAAGCGAGGAGATGTCCAGGAACTCTATCTCATCTTGGTTGTACTTGTGTAGATAGTCGCGATACTTGAGTACCAAATGACGCTCAGAATCCTTAATACCCAACTTCGTGCGGAGGGTATGGAAAACATTTATGAACTCCAGCACATCTTGGTCCCTTCCCTGCCATAGCGTGGTCCACTTTATGTATTTACATTCATAGCTCCTGACAAGGTAATATTATTCCACAATGGCATCGCAGAAAGAATCCCAAGTGGGTGTGACTAAAAACAATAAGGATTCCCTCTCATCCTTTTTTTCACATTATGTTTCCCACCAGTCCTTGAAGTGTGGAGAAACTTTGAGAAGTGAACAAGTAATCTTTTCACAATTGGAAAAGTCTTGAACTCAAAAATATCCTTCCAACAGATTCAACCTTTTATCTACAACGTTTGCATCTATCTAGCCCTCAAATACGGGAATATCAAAGTTAACTTGTACCTTAAAAGGAGTGGCATTTCTAGAGTGGCTGTTGGATGAAGATGCATCGCCTCTGGGTAGCCTTCAAAGGATATAGTCAAATTTATCCATTATCGAGTTCCTCTGTCACTCGAGGGCTTCCTCGAGCAATATTTTGAAAGGATCTCCTATGCCCACATCTTTATTTTCTTCTGCCATGGGAGGTCATCGGGGTTTGCGAGGCTGGTCTTGCAAAGGTTTAACCAGATTGAGCCCTAACTCTTTATACCATGACCTCATTGGGGAAATACAAAGAAAAACATAGAAAGAGAAAACCGTTGTGATACCACTAATACAAACTTAAACAAAAACCTAACAAATTACACATATAACCATAAATACGGAAATGTAGCGAAAATAACACTTCATTTCATTAATATTAGAATACTAAAATATGCTTACAAACATAATGGAAATAAACTAGCTTGGGCAATGGTAGCTTATCTCTGAGAAGAGATGTGGAGGCTACAAGACTTTGAACTATATTACAGTGAGGCTCAAAGGCGTATTTATTATTGAGAAATAATGGAAAACCCTAAAGATTGAAAAATGTAACCTAGGAGATGAAGTGCCAAAACTGTGGGCCCCATTTAGGTAAATTGGTACAACAACTTCCTGAGGTCATAACTTTGGCATACGATCTCCATTTGGCTATCATTATACCTCATTTCAAAGATCTCGAAGAGTAGGCTGAAAATAAGCTACCATATAAGAGTGGGAAATTTCTGATCTCTCTGTCTTCCTGAAAAACGCCATTTAGGGCCTCAAAACGGCTCCAAAAGTTCAAGACCCAAAAAACTGCCAAATATAGTAAATTGTGCTACAATTAAGGAAATCGAAAAACTAAAAAATAAAGTCTTGGGGGTCCAAGTGGAATAGGCAGGTGGCCGCCAATATCCACCTAGATCTTTCCTCCCCCCTGGGAAGCAATGGCCCCCATTGCGTTGAGTACCTCCATGAGCTGGGGAAACTTTTGCCAAACTTGGTCCTTGGTGAAGGCGTTGGCCAACCTTGACAACATGTTCGATCTTATGCTAGTGAGTGTTCTTGATCTATGTGTCCATGATCTGATTAGTTGTGGCATGTTCCATACAGTTTGGGTTTATCTCTATTCGTGTGAGTTGTTCTCCAACGTCGGATGTGTCCAACAATGGTGGCAAGTATGGCCATGTTGACTATGCTAGACCCCCAACATGTCAAAGGGATATCCCTGGTAAGAAGTCCTAGTTAGGCCTTAGACCGTTTGGTGTAGGAGTCATAACAGTGGGTCGTAAGGTAATGCCTTGACCACAATGTTGCACAGAGGCAAGTAAGATAACTCTATTAGTAGCAAGCGTGTGATTGATGCAGAGTGTGAAGGAATGTGTATGAGAGTTTCCAACACTTCGAAGGGAGAGGAAGGTTAAGGTGAGTTCCAGGTTGGAAGGGATCAGCCCCAACTTGGCTAGGAACACACCACACAAAGGACACGCACAAATTCTAGTGGAGTAGTCCACTCGGATGTGGAAGTCACAGCAAAAAGGTAAGATAACACGAACAACACTCACGGATAAGTCTGAGACACGTGTGATGGTTGATATTATAGGGTTCATGACAAAGGTATGTCTGATGTCTGGTAGAGCAGTCAACATGGACGATGACAACATTAGCAACATATGCAACACATTAACAACAAGATTCATATAATTGCATACAAATCATTTCATATACAAGTACGTAAGTTAAACATCACATATCATTAAAGAAACCGGAGCAGTCCAACTACAATAACAACATATGTATGAAAATGCGTTGGCTCTCATTATATAAAGAAGTGTAAGTCACAATCATACAAAACATCTATGTAAACCTGCTAGCCCCAATAGTGGGACATTACAGCCACCTCCACCTGCCCCTCTAAAGAGATGTACTAGCTTCGTGCAGTGGAGAAGCCAAGGAGCGTTACAATACTGTACAAGCCTTCTTCAAAATAGTCTTAGTATAATCTTGGTTGACCCAAAGCCTATACAATGAGTTATGAGGAAATATTTATAGCAAAGGGTGGGATGACCCTTGACATTCCCCATTGTGACAGTTCAACTACCCTCATGACTCTTCACCTACTCTATGACTGTTACATCCAACGGTTGACACTCGAATTACACTTGACATGACTCAACATTACAATGCACATGTACACATGTGAGACAACATGGATTGAGAAAGATTGCAAGACATCACTGACACTCGCTCCGCTGTGATGAGACCAACTCTTTGACATACTTGCGATGGTGAAGGTGGTGAGCTGATGCCAAGCTTGGCCACCCGTGATGGTGTGCATGCACCTCATGGTGACATCTTGCTAAAGCGAAGTCTTTCCTCCGTTGCAACCGGTGCATTGGTTCAACCCCTTCATCCAACTCGTCTACTAACATGTGCATGGTCTTCTTGGGTACGGTTGAACCGGAAACACACTGATGCATAGTGTCCATGATGATCTTCAAGTGTGTGCTGGTGGTCATGTGCATCAACATTCTGAAGTACATGTTCAGCCCCAGTTGGACTTGCTTCTTGTCTTTACCTTGGTGAGTGTGTTGAATGGGTTGGATTGCATGTGTACGATCAACGACATGCATGATGCTGGATCCCTTGCATGCAATCAACAACATTTCTCACCATGTTTGCTCTATGTTAGTTGCTGGGATGGATCCTTAACTCGTACAGGTGCAGTTTCATCTGCAAGTGCATGTTGCACCACTGTTGTTTCTATTCCTGCTACAACTCATTGGATTGTCTATGCAGCTTCATGTTCTTCCTGAGTTGCTGCTTCAACACATGCAACTCCTTCTTCATTCCATCTTCTGCCTTTGTACGATCTTCATGTCGCACCATCACTTCATAGCCTGAGTCTCCAAAGTTTCTTTCATTATCAATGGATCTGCTTGATCTTACAACTTTGCTCCACCTCTATGTTGTCAAAAACCTTCCTCTTGCATTCGTTGCATTCACTGTGTTTGCTACATTCTCTACATTCGGTATGCTACCTTCATCTGTTGTTCATGATGCTACTTGCTGTGATGCTACTGCTTGATGTCCTTGTCCATGAACAACTTGATGTCTTCATGAGTAAGTAATCCCATGGAAACTTGATCGACTGCATCCCAAGCATGCTTTGAACGGTGTCTTCCTCTCTTCTAACTTGGAAACCATTGTACCTATACTGTTGAGAGGCAAATGAACACTTGTGATACCTGGAGACATGGAAACACTCATAGCAAGAAATCTGTTTGTAGAAAACCAAAATGAACATGAGAACTAACTTGCCACATCCCTAGGTGAATGATCATGAAGGTTGCACAATTTTAGCCGGGAGGTTGAGAGACCGAATGTGAAGACTGCACAAGGCACAATCCGGGTTGTTGAAGAATAACCTGACTACTGGAACTGCAATGCATAGTCCAGTTTGGCTGCTGACTGCTAGGATTGCAAAATTTCTTGGGCCAAGCAGCCACTGTCCTCCATAAATGTGCAAAACAGTCCTGGAGTCTAGTGTTGGGTAGGAATGCACAAATTTGGAGAGGAAGGTGATCCTTCCTTTCCAGATTGCGCAATGCAGCCTTCGTGAAGGTAGAGCCTAGGCCGAGGTTGGCTCGACTCGTTGACAGGTAACTAAAAGAAAGTAAGTCAATGAATGCACGGTGACACTAAGGGATAGTAGAAGTGATTAGCAGTGCATGCAAAACATGAATGAAAGATTCAGCAAACAGATCAACATGCATGTGGGTGAGGCAGTTTGCTGGTTGGGCGAATGTCCGTGCAAAATAGTTTCATGCATGCGACAACAGTGAGATAGCAACGAAAACTAAAATAGAGCTAGAACAAGCTAGTATACATGTAAACGACAACAAGCGCTCAAAGAAATCAAGAAAACAATACTCATACAAGTGAAAACCCAAAAAGTGACAAAAATGCAACACAAGGCAATGCTCACCCCAAAACAACTGTGTTGAATGTGCCGAATGCTTCTAGATGTGATATGGGATGTTAGAGCTGCAAGGTTTATGTTAGGAATGAACTCTGCAGCGTCCGGTTCATGAGTTTTGATAACATCAAGGTTGTGACGCGCATGCCTTAAATTTAGGGGAAGCGACACTTGGTGGGAGGGTTCTGAATTTCTCCTTTCATGTAACCTCCAACTGCTAAACATAGATCCCTGAGACAAGGGATGCCTTTGCATGCTGCCTTGGAAGAAGCAGACTATGCATGCAAGTCTATTTTTCTCGGTCCTGGAAGGAATTGGTCAACTCAACTACACATGCAAGTGATTGTTCAATTGTTGGAGAAAAATCAGCAATTCTGGCTGGGAGCTATCCTGGCTGCCCAGGAGATTTGCGCAATTTCTAGGCAGAGTAGCTAACTTCTACCGATATTTACACAAATCCTGGGCTGAATAGTGTGCTTCTAGGAAAATTTGCACAAATCCCACTGGGAGGGTTGGCTGGTAGGATTGTGCAATCTTGGAGCCCAATAGGCTGTCAGAGAGGATTGCGCAATTTCTGGAGGGAAGGCTGGTTTCCCTCCAAATGTGCAATTTTCAAGGGGAAGTTGTTAGTCCTGTAGCTGGACCAAGTCCGAGTGAGCAACATGTGCAGGGAGGAGATCAAACTGTGATCGGAAAGCTTCCTTTGAGCAAGAAAGACACTGAAGCTTGAGGACTTGATGAAGCAAGGCTAGCTGCTGTGAAGGTTGGTAGGGGGGCTCCAAAATAGGCTAAGGTAAAATTTTGGAGGGTGGTTGTAGCTGCTACAACACTTGGTGACACACTGGTAGAACTCCAATTCTATGAATGGACCTTGTTCGTGAAAACGAGTCTAACACCTCTAGAAGTATTGTTCAATTATTAGCTCATCTTGGCTTCACTCTAGCTCGATGTAATATGTAGCATCTGCCAGACTCTTGGTCGACTGAAACACATTCCAAGCTAAGGCAACAAAATTGTTTTGATTGGGCTTGAGGGGTATATAGGTGCACAAGCAGTATAGTTGTCAGAGTCTTAGTTTCAGCTCTAGTGTTGCTCTACTCCTAGCAGGCTTGGACAGTACCCCAGTGGAGTCACATAGGAATAGAAGCATGACTCCACTACTAGCAAGCCTAGTCATCACCCCATTGGAGTTACTTGCATCACCTCCCTATGCAGGAATCCTCTCTCTTCTTTCACCTTATTCATTTTTCATTTGAATTTTTTGACTTTTCATTTTTTTAATTTTTCATTTTCACTGTGCATAGAACTTATTCATCTCAGAGGCAAAAGAGGGATCCAAAGTTATTGAGAGTGGAGGAGGTTGTTCCAGTAGAGACGTAGTTTATTATATCTCTCACGTGCTTGTTAAGGTTTTCCCCCTAACCTTACTCTACTTGACTGAGTTGACAAGGGTTAGCCCAAATGCAATCGACTAGAGAAGGTGACACTAGTTAGCACACGAGTGTTGTGTTTACACCAAGGTTCACTTCAAAGAGTATGTATTTTCCTTCGACGTATCATGGACTAAGAGTACAATTTCATCATATAGAGGCAAGATAACAGATAACCAAGTAGTGATAGTTGTACAAACCCTCTTGTACTTTACCCATCTTGTTTCATGAGTCACACATGGTTTCATGTGAATGAATCTACGAACGAAACAAACGAACGAACTAATAACAAAGCTAAGCAAAAGAAGAAAAAAAAAATGAGAGCAAAGCAACAAAACAAACCATGAAAGAAAAAAAGCATGGAAGCAAAAAACTGAAAGAAAAAACTACTCCTACTCCTACACTAACGGTGCATGGGTCTGATCACGTGAAGTGATACTTCCAATGCAGCCATCGGTGCATTGGTAGACCCATGTGGGTGAAGGCTTGGTCCGCGAGTAACCCAGTTGTGCGACCAACATACAAGAAAGATATAACAGTGAAGAAAACCACACTTCATGTTTCAAAGTGCCCACGAGACATAAGTGAGTGCATGTGCATGACAGACAATATGTGGACTTATAATGGTGTTGTGTGACACTACGTGCAACTTTGAAGAAAAAGTAAGCACTTGAATGAGACATGAAAGCAAACAAAAGAAACAAATATAACTTGTGTCGTGAATGAGTGCTTGCAATGTAAGACTCCTCCAATGCATGAGCAATGGGATCATGTAGTTCAAGTGGAGGAAGTGTGATTTGTGTGTGAGATGGATCTTCAATGCATACAAATGAGTGATGAGGAGCCTTGGCTGATTGAACAATTTCATGATCGGAAGTGAGACTGACCCCAAGAGAGCCAGGGCTTGACATAACCATCAACTCAGGCTAAAGTGCCTCAAGAGTCTTGGGTGTCTCAACTTCATCATTAGGTAGATCATCATAAACTAGTGCTTCAAAATATCAACTACGATAGATTCATGATCGTGACAAAATGGAAGCAAATGGATCACGACCGCCACGATTAGAAAAATTAATGAATTCTTTGACATCATCATTATTAGATGAATCAAATAGAGGGGTAGATGAAAATCGAATGAACTCATCCTCCATATTTCTGGAAAGGACAGATGAAGGATCAAGTGGATCTTCAATGAATAACTTATCCTCTCCATTGTCAAATAATGGACTAGCATCTGGTGAGTCCTATGAGTGATCAACAATGGGTGCATCCGTGGATGAAGACACAAATGAAAAATCATGGATGGCAGGTTCACCAAAGAAGCTAGGAAAGAATGGAGGGGACTTGGATGGAAGGGAGTCATCCTTCGCCGCGTGTTGATGTTCAAGATCCCACTCATACTCTTCATGAATGACAACGCATGTTGGTTGTGAAACACCAACTCCGTCAGTGGGTTGTTCCTCAATCACAATAAGTGAAGAGTCTAGAATGGACGAACACAAGAAAACATCATCCGGAGGAACACCTGAGTGCTAAGACAGAGGTCGAAGAAAAGAATGCATATGGGAACTCGAAGGACTCACAACCAACTCTACGCAAAAATTGAGTGGAGTGATGATGGGAGGGTGTGAAGGGTGAATGGATGTGTGAACATGATCCTCAGCATCACTGGGAAATGGTGGAACTGTTGAATGAGATGGAGGCGGACAGTCCATTGAGATAGTGCTTGCTCACACATGAGATTGTACAGTTCCATCAACAAAGAAGGTTGAGCGAGGCTTGACATCAAGCTTCTTCTTGGAACGGGCATATTTCTTAAGACAATACTCGAACTGGTCCTAGAGATAAGAAAATTTCATCTGGCTCCTCAGAGCTTCAAATTGCAAGTCACAAAAGTGTTGCCAAGAATCAATAATGCATTCATGGGGAGCCCTTCGTTGTTGTAACAATTTCCGGTCAAGATGGTTTGGATCAAAATGATAGAACGTGTCTTCAATAAGATCACAGAAGTGCTCACATGAGTGCACAGTGTCAGCCAGTAGGTTGAGAACCCAAGGAAATGGAGATTCGTGAAGTGTGTATGCGAGCAGCAACCCAGCCTGTTTGTCAGTAAACTCATCTTCCTAATAAATCATGGAAAGAAAGCTATGTAAGTGCTCAGCCCAGGTCACTTTACCTTCACCATCATACGTGTGAATGGACAAGAGATTGAAAAGCTTCCCTGAGATGGAGATATCTTCACGATTTGAAAAACACCTCGAGGGAAGAAGAATGCAAGACTCCATAAAAGATATGCAAAGCTTCAAAACTAGATGAGAGGACACTTCTTGTCATCAGGCTCTCCTTCTAGCGCTAGAAATGTTGACGTTCTGGACCCGCAAACATGTCAAGGGGATCTCCCTGGTGAGAAGTCCCAATTAGACCTCAGACCATTTAGTGTAGGAGTCCTAGCAGTGGGTCGTAAGGTAATGCCTTGACCGCGATTTCGCACAGAGGAAAGTAAGATAACTCTGTCAATAGAAAGGGTGTCACTGATACAGAGTTTCAAGGAATGTGTACGAGAGGTTCCAACACTTCAAAGGGAGAGGAAGGTGAAGGTGAGTTCCATGTTGAAAGGGATTAGTCCCAACTCGGCTAGGAACACACCACACAAAGGACATTTACAGCTTTCAGTGGAGTAGTACACTCGGATGCGGCAGCGACAACAACAAGGCAAGATAACACGAACAACACTCATGGATCAGTCCGAGATGAGTGTGAGAGTTGATATAGAAAGGTTCATGAGAAAGGTCTCTCTGATGTCTGGCAAACCATTCGACACAGATGGTGACAAAATTAAAAACATATGCAACACATTAACAACAAGATTCATATAATTGCATACAAATCTGTTCATATACAAGAACATAAGTTAAACAACACATATCATTAAAGCAACCAGAGCAATCCAACTACAATAACAACATATGCATGAAAATG
This sequence comes from Pinus tabuliformis, assembly GCA_031772625.1. NCBI lineage: Eukaryota > Viridiplantae > Streptophyta > Pinopsida > Pinales > Pinaceae > Pinus > Pinus tabuliformis. Next base: position 870,572,311 of record CM062805.1, read on the forward strand.
TAATGGATCTTATTATATAAAGAAGTGTAAGTCATAATCATACAATACATCCATGTAAACCTACTAGCCCCAACAGTGGAATGTTATAGCCACATCCGCTTGCTCCTCCAAAGATATGTACTAGCTCTATGTAGTGGAGAAGCTAAGGCGCGTTACAATACTATCCAAACCTTCTTCAAAATGGTCTTAGTAGAAGCTTGGCTGACTAAAAGCCTATACAGTGAGTTATGAGGAACTATTTATAGAAAAGGGTGGGGTGACCCTTGACATTCCCCTTTGTTACAGTTCAACTACCCTGAGGACTCTTCACCTACTCTATGGCTGTTACATCCAACTGTTGACACTCAACTTACACTCGACAAAACTAAACATTACAATGCACCTGTACTCATGTGAGACAACATGGCTTGAGCAAGCCTTGCAAGGCATCATTGACACTCAGTTCGCTGTAATGAGACCAACTCTTTGACATGCTTGTGATGGTGAAGGTGGTGAGTTGATGCCAAGCATGGTTTTCTGTGATGGTGTGCATGCACCTCATGGTGACATCTTGCTGCAATGAACTCTTGCCTCCATTGCAACTGGTGCATTGGTTCGGCCCCTTCATCCAACTCGTCTGCTAACATGTGCATGGTCTTCATGGGTACGGTTGAACCAAAAACACACTAATTCATAGTGTCCATGATGATGTTCAAGTGTGTGCTGGTGGTCATGCGCATCAACTTGCCGAAGTACATGTTAAGCCCCAGTTGGACTTGCTTCTTATCTTCGCCTTGGTGAGTGTGTTGAATTGGTTGGAATGCATGCATGCACTCAACAACATGCATGTTGCTATATCCATTACATGTGATTAACAAAATTTCTCACCATGTTTGCTCTGTGTCAGCTGCTGGGATGGATCCTTAACTCATACTGACGCAGTTTCATCTGCAAGTGCATGTTGCACCCATTGTTGTTCCTCTTGCCACTACAACTCATTAGATTGTTTGTGCAGCTTCATGTTCTTCTTGAGTTTCTTCTTTGACACATGCAACTCCTTCTTTGCTCCATCTTCTGTATTCACGCGATCTTCATGTCGCACCATCAGTTGATAGCTTGAGTCTCCAAAGTTTCTTTCATTATCAGTGGATTTGCTTGATCTTGCAACTTTAATCCGCCTCTATGTTGTGAACAACCTTCGTCTTGCATTCGATACATACGGTATGCTTCCTTCAGTTGTTGTTCATGATGTTGCTCATTGTGATGCTACTTCTTGATGTCCTTGTCCATGAACAACTTGATATCTTCGTGAGTAGGTAAGCCCATGGACACTTGATCCACTGCATCCCCAAGCGTGCTCTGAACGGTGTCTTCATCTCTACTAACTTGGAAACCATTGTACCTATACTGCTAAGAGGCAAATTAACACCTGTGATAACTTGAGACATGGAAACACTCGTAGCAAGAAATCTGTCAGTAGAAAACCAAAATGAACATGAGAACTAACTTGAAACATACTTGGGTGAATGATCATGAAGGTTCCACAATTTTAGCTAGGAGGTCAGGAGACCGACTGCCAAGACTGCACAAGGCACAGTCTGGGCTCCTGAGAGACTGACTTACTATTGGAACTACATAATGCACAGTCGAGTCTAGCTGCTGACTGCTGGGATTACCCAATACGCAATTCTAGCTGGGAAGGAGTTCTGGTCTAGGGACAGATTTGCGTAATTTCTGGGGCCAAGCAGCCACTATCCTCTAGAAATGCACAAAATAGTCCTGGAGTTGAGTGTTGGGAAGGAATGCACAAATCTGGAGATGAAGGTGAGCCTTCATTTCCCAGATTGCGCAAAGAAGCCTTGGTGAAGGCATAGCCCAGGCCAAGGTTGGCTCGACTCGCCGACGGGAAACTAAAAGCAAGTAAGTCAATGAATGCATGGAGACACTAAGTGATAGTAGAAGTGATTAAAATTTCATGGAAAACATGAATGAAAGATTCGGAAAATAGATCAACATGCATGTGGGTGAGGCAATTCGCCAGTTGGACGAATGTCTGTGCAAAATAGTTTCATGCATGTGACAGGAGTGAGATAGCAAAAAAACCTGAAACAGAGCTAGAACAAGCTAGTATACATGTAAACAACAACAAGTTCTCAAATAAATCAAGAAAACAATACTCATACATGCGAAAACCCAAAAAGCGACAGAAATGAAACACAAGGCAATGGGAAGTGGGCTTACCCCAAAACAATTGAGTTGAATGTGCCGACTGCTCATAGATGTGGTATGGGATGTCAGAGATGCAAGGTTGATGTGAGGAACGAACTCTACTCCATCCAGTTGATGATTTTTTATAACATCGAGGTTGTGACGCACATGCCACAAAACTAGGGGAAACGACACTTGGTGGGAGGTTTCTGAGTTCTTCCTTGCATGTAACCTCCAACTGATAAACATAGATCCCTGAGACAAGGTACGCCTTTGCATGCTTCCTTGGGAGAATCAGCCTATGCATGCAAGTCTGTTTTTCTTGGTCCCAGAGTGAACCGGTCAGCTCAGCTGCACATGTAAGCGACTGCTCGACTACTGGAGAAAAATCCACAGTTTTGGCTGGGAGTTGGGCTGGTTGCCCAGGAGATTTGTTAAATTTATGGGAAAAGAAGCTGAATACTATCCATATTTACACAAATCCTAAGTTGAACAACCTACTGGTGGGAAAATTTGCATAAATCCTACTAGGAGGGCTGGCTGGCAAGATTGCGCAATCTTGGGGCCCAACAAGTTGTCAGAGAGGATTGCGCAATTTCTAGAGGGAAGGCTGGTTGCACTCCAGAAATGCACAATTTTTAACGGGAAGTTGCTCAGGCTGTAGCTGGACCAAGCCTAGGTGAGCAGCCTGTGAAGGGAAGAGATCAAACTGCGATCGACAGGCTTCCTTTGAGCAAGAAGGACACTGAAGCTTGAGGACTTGACGAAGCAAGGCTAGTTTCTATGAAGGTTGGTAGGGAGGCTCCAAAATAGGCTAAGGCAAAATTTTGGAAGGTGGTTGTAGTTGCTACAATAGGCTGAAGGCATTCTACATTGAAAATTGGGTCCATACCAAGGAATGGTGGAATTCTAAGCTTGAAGACATTGTTTCCTACATTCTTGGTGATGGTGTATGGCCCATATTGGAGCGAGCAAAGCTTGCGGCGGGGTCTAGTGAAGTGCTCCTTCTGTAAATGTAGCCAAACCTTCTCACGCACCTGGAACTTGTGCGACACCCGATGCTGATCATGGAACTGCTTGTAGTAAGCATTGACTCTATCCAATATATCATGGAGTTGCTGGCAGATGTGTTGACTGCATTCAATGAAGCTGTTAGCCCTGTCAGCTTTAGACAGGACATGAGTTGAATATGCCTGAGTGGTTTACAAATGGTATGACCACATAAATGGGACATCATGGTTGAAATCCTAGCCCTACCTGAAAGGGGTTGTGGCCCACTGAACTATGGAGAGCTATGTTGTAGCTATGCTGGACATAGGGAGGCTTTTAGCCCATGTGCGTGGATGCTTCGAGTTGTATATGTGTAGAATGTGTACGATCATTTTGTTGACAACTTCTATTTGACCATCAATTTGGGGATGGAAAGCCATGGACTTACTGAGTTTGGTATCTAACATTGACCAAAGACTTGACCAAAATGTACATAGGAAATGGTTATCCCAATCAGAAGCAATGTATTGTGGGATCCTAAAGTGTACCCACACTTGCTCAAATAATAGCTTAGTAGTGGCCTCTCTTATGATACTCTTCTTGTAGGCTGCAATAATGGCCATCTTAGAGAATTTTTTGATGACAATGAAAACACAGTCATTGTCATGCTTAGTAGAAGGAAGGCCTGACATGTAATCCATGGAGATGGATTCCCAAGGTCAACTAGGAGTAGGTAGAGGAGTATATAGGTCTTGCTTCTTGATGGTTGGTTTGGAAATGGTACAAAAAATGCAAGATTTAATGTACCTCCCAACATCCTGATGAAGGTTTGGAAAATAAAAATACTTGAAGGAACACAGATGTGTCCTACGCAGGCATAACAGTGCATCTTGGAGGTGAAAATTTTGAACTTGCTTACATTTTAGGAGTGTTTGGTATGTGCTTAATTTTGGTTTGATCACATTAAGATGCGGCCACCCTGAAGTCTCGTGCCCACAAGACTCGAGCACATTGATCAGTGCCATGACTAGTGGTCAAACGAGGCAGTCTGCAACATTATTGGTGCTTCCCTTCTTGTATTTAATGTTGAAATGAAATTGTTGCAGGTATGTGGACCATGTATGATGGCGATCATTCAACAACTTCCCTTGTGTATGTATGAACTGAAGGTCGGTGGTCTGTGTGGATGACCGTTTACTTCCCCAGAATGTAATGCTTCCATTAATAACATGCCTACACAATGGAATATATTTCTTTTTCGTAAGTGGGATACTTTAAGACTGTGTCTGAAAGTGTCTCACTGTGGTAAGCCACTGGATGCCCCTACTGAGTAAGAACTGCACAAATAGCATAGCCAGAGGCGTCTATCTCAATCTCAAATGGTTGTTGCCGGTCTGGTAATGTGAGCATTGGTGTAGAGTAGAGGCGATGCTTCAACTTGGAAAGCACCTTTAGTTGGGTTTCAAACCAAAAAAAAAACCTTTCACTCCACCCTTGGTGACTTGACTTAAAGGACAAGTGATATGGGAGAACCCCAACACGAACCTGCGGTAGAAATTGGAGAGACCCAGAAAAGTTGTAGAGCTCTATTAGAGTGGTTGGAGATGGCCAATCTCGAACGACTTGTATCATGGCTAGGTCCACATGCACACCTTTCTCATAAATGATGTACCCCAGATACTGAATCTGGGTCATGCCAAAAGTGCATTTCTCTAAAGTGGCACACAACTTGTGTTGTCACAGGGTTTCAAGGACCTGTCAAATATGGTGGAGGTGTTTTTCCCAACATTGGTTGAAGGTCATGATTTCATCTAAATATACCACCATAAACGGATTGGTGAAGTTTTGCAAGGTGTCATCCATCAATCTCATTTAGGTTGTAGTGGCATTCGTCAAACTGAAAGGCATGACCAACCATTCGAAGTAAATTCGGGTATTGCGGGAATGCCACATCCATCCAGTTCACCTCTGCATTCATCTCCACCTAACATACCTACACATACACCTCCACCGCCACCTCCATTATTAAATATGGTGAATATTATGAAGATGCAAATATTCAAGGGCCTAGGGACAGAAGACCCTGAACAATTTTGATTTGTAGAAGATGTTGTGTGGAAGTCACAACAAATATCAGATGATGACCTGAGGAAAGCGCAGCTGATCACAACATTACAAGGTAGAGCACTAAGCTGGTATATTAAGTATTGTTCAATACATTGAGATGTGACGCTAGAAGATACGATGGATGCACTGAATAATGAATTTAAAAAGCCTAAGTCTCAAACTCGGTCTATAACTGAGGTTAAGGAAATTAAGCAGAATGTAAATGATTATGTGTGGGATTTCGATCAAAGGTTGAAATGTTTGCTACAACACACTAATATGCAGATCACACATGAACAACATACAGATTTGTAGATTACTTCGCTATTACGCCATTTTATATTGCCACTGTCATAGTAGAATATTGGAACGCAGGATGAGGCATTGGAGATTTCTATGAAGTTGGAAGCCTCACCTATTTGGGACAACAAATCTGGGAGTGCAAAAGATTCAGTTGCAGTTGGCTAGCCTGGATATGGAGTTGCAGATTCTCAAAAAGGGAAAGGAAGTCTAGAATGAGATCTGTGCGGAATTATGGTGTTTAAAATGAAAAGGCCATGGTCATGGCAAGGACCATTTCTCGGTATATCAAAATTATCTAGTTGGGGGAGCTCCTATCCCCTTGAAGCCATAAAATACCACTAGGATGAGTACATGCATGGTACCATGGTGCACTATTTTCTAGATCATAGGAAAACATACAATGGACAATTGTAATTTGTTACAAAAGTTTGTGTTGACTCCCCAACAATTATTTTGCAACTTTTGCAAATTTGTCGGTCATGAAGAGCACAATTGCCGAAGTTATGAATTGATGATGGAAATAACACCAACATATAGATTACAGATGGACCCAGTGTTAATATAGCTACGTGGAGTGGTATAGCGACTGGGGAGGATAAAGGGAAAGAACTAGAGGAAAAGATATGGGTACATAAGGCTACTGACAAGGAGGCTGGATTTGATGTGAATAAAGTAAAGGAAAATTTTATGGAGGTGAAAAGGAGCTTTGCAGATGCAGGAGCTTCTACATCAAAGGCTCAGAGTGCACAAATTAAGAAACCTGTAGAAATCAGTAATGCACAAGAAACAAATCCCTAACTATTGACATATTTCTTACAAACCTGCATGAAGCTCCTAAGAGACCATAAATTAGTAAAGGGACTACAATAATTGATAGATAACTGGACTGGCAAGGGTAACTCATTGCCTGAATAGTGTGCAGTACACAAAGTAGACAAGGGTAAGAAAAGGACTGGGCATGAAATGCATTTGACTGCCAAGATTGTTGAATTTGAAATGGACCAGGTAATCCTTGATTTTGGGTTCGATGCAAAAGTTTTGCTGAAGAAAACTTGGGAAAGGATGGGAAGACTAGCACTACAGTGGTCCCTGATCAACCTGCGAATGGTGAATCAACAAAATATTATTCCTATGGGGCACTGATGAGCCTCATCATTGGGTAACTATATGGGCTTTAATTCACCTCCTAGCTTAGTCAACCCAACTATTCTCACAACTTATTGCATACTTTTGATTATATTTTGTTTATGAGATGAGTTAGAGTTGGATATTTTGCTTTGTGGTCTAATGTGCATTTAATGTAGGATTAAGGATAAAAGCAAGGAATTTTGGCAAAAATCTTGGTCAAAACTTGAATGGGACAAGGGAGAGGAATTATAGGAGGTAAATCCTCTTCATTTACTACCCCTCCATTCGAATATTCCTCCATCATCTCGGAGTGCAAACAACCAAATCATGAGGACTAGAAGGCAGCCGAGCAAGTGAAAGTCAAAGGACCAGTTTATCTCGAGTTTGGGAGCCAAGCCACCCTAATTTTAAGGAAGTCATTGGAGACTTCAGATGTATAAGTAGAGAGGCCTAGAACATTAGTAGGATTCAGATTTTTGATTGTAAAACTCTACTCTATTTTCGAGTTGCAAGACTTGTGACAGTTTTTGATGTAATCCATGGTTTTGATAATAAGAATGAGTTTCGTTTTGAGTCGGCACTGAGTTAACTCATAGGGCTGAAGCTCTTGGGTTAGGGCCCAACCCTAGCATCTAAGGCTCCTCTTTATTGTACATGTATGCTAGCATATGTTGATGGTTTAACCATTCATTTGCTTAAGTAGCGGCATTTCCATTAAAGCAGTGTAGAGTATATTGGTTGTGTTTTAGTTTGCTTCCATTTGCGCCTTCTTTCAATTATCAGGTTAGAAAGGAGAAAACGATCCCCATAAGGTTGTCAGTAGGTGTCTTGGCCTCAACTCCTCCCTCTGGGACCATGACTTGAGGAAGAGACCCTTCAGCAACCCCAAAAATATAGATTTCTAGTTCTTGCATAAGATTTGGAGTTTTTTGTCTTGATTCAATACTTGGTTCATTTCATTTTCATCCTTTCCCGTCACTCTCTTTCTGTAATAAGATCTCACTCATATTCTCATTTCCTTCAGCACTTTCTTCATGCATAATATATACGGAAGCTAATAAATAATATCTTAATCAGATTATACATGTGGATTTCCTTACCGTCCAATCCACAACGAACCTGACCAATCATCGTCAACCATGTGTCGCATAACTGACGTATTCATTTCAATGTTTGACTTTAGGTGCTCCAAATCTCCACCGTCGATTTGTTTTGCTTGATCTAATGGCTATCACATCACCCACTCGTCAACTAGCTTGGCCGATCTCCACCATTGATCAATCCCACATGATCTAATGGCTATCGCGCAATCTCACATGAAGCCTTGCACGACCAATATCCAATTGAGAGTGTGCGAGAAGAGTGGTTTTCCCGTGCTACGTGTCACCTAATTAGGCTAATCGTGTGAAATTTAGGAATACCACTTACAACTCTTAGGGCACGCAATATACTACTTACCACCTATGAAGACCACTCCATCGCGTCACCCACTCGCCAACTAGCTTGGCCAATCTCCACCGTTGATCAATCCCGCATGATCCAACAGCTATCGTGCAATCTCACGTGACGTCTTGCATGACCGATATCCGATAGACATCACACAAGAAAAGTGGTTATCCCGTGCTATGTGTTACCCACTTAGGCTAATCACGTGAAATTTAGGAATTCCACTTACAACTTTTAGGGCGCGTGAGATACTACTTACCATCTACGAAGACCTCTCCATCATTCTACATGTTTTCCACCCTTCTGTCAACACGTGACTTGATGTGATCCATCCATCTATTAACATAATCTCATGCGATAAGATCTCCACCGCTCATCTTCCATTAATCTTGTTCATTGATTCGATTGATCCAACGGTTCTTGTGCACTGTTGCTTCATTACTTCTTCCTTTCACTGATTTCGATCTTCGATTTCTCTTCCACTTGACTCCTTCTCGAACTTTTTTTGCGTATTATTTAAACATTTCCACTCCTAAACTTTTATTTGGTTATTCAATTAGACTCCAACACTGTCCGATCATCACAATACTCCTCTGAGCACTGTCCTCTCTCTCGGATTCTTTTTGAATTCCTTGCACACTTACGTTATGCAAAATTACTCTAATCCACACAGAGTTTATAGTTCAATTACTCAACACACACCACACTATCCAAACACTCCATAGACCTTCTAGCCATCCTCAACCACCTTCCATCCACTTGTCATGCCTACAAGAACAATTAAATTGCATGCTTGATTTTACCAAAAAAAAACAAAAAACAAAAAAGTGAAAACTGATTTAGTTTAGTTTCCTTGCTTACACATTAGTTTGGTTTGATGCTCTTTACTTCTGTAACTTAGATAACATCATTAGGTTAGTGTTGGTTTAGAAATTCTTCTTAGCATAGTTTTTTAAATGGTTAATTAGGATATGGTATGATTTAGCATTACATGTTGTTTTCTTCGTTACTGCAATAGAGTAGGTCTTTTAGAATAGATTTTCTCTTATTCCATCAAAGAATCAAGCTTCTTCTGACTCTATAGAAGTCTGGCTTGGAAAACCTGGGGTCTCTTGCCAGATGAACAATGACAACAGGAAAGACCTTCACTTTACTTGTGCATATAGCACTGTCACCTCCAAGTTTGTACGAACCTCGGGTTGATAAGTAAAGCTGGTAGCCCAGGAGTTGTAGCATCCTTGCTGCAATATTAGCGCTCATCAGACACCTACATGGCGTCACTGTAGATATTGAAGGGGTGCATACCATAGTTGATTTTGAGGTGATTGAAATAGTGGATGATAGTAGTCCATACACCGACACTGCTTGGCATTTATTGGGCATTTGATATTAACGCAGTCATCAACCTCAAGAAGTGCAACATGACATTCGAGAAGAAGGAACTAAGGGTTATTGTTCCATTGGATCTGATCGAGGGAGCACAATATACTGAACCATTGTGAGATTATTATGAGGAGGACGATATTGAGAAAAACTGTAAGCTTACTACGCAGGGCGAGGATTGGATCAACCCTACGGTGGATGGGTGAATTACTTGGGAGAAGGCTAGCTCTTGCAATTCAGATTTAGATGAAGAGGTTGAGCACCCACAAAACCGATTGCATGAGGTATCATTGCTACTATGCAACACACTTACTAAGTCACTCCAATGTAAATCCACTGAGGCACACAACATACCGTATTATGATCGTTTAGAATATGTCAATTTATTTATGGATAAATTTGAAAGGGATGTACCAGAGGAAATTTGGTTCGAGGCATTAGACCGCACATTGAGAGCTACACTTACTAGATGGTGGGGTACACATAAGAACAACTTTACAGACTAGAAGGAATATTGACAGATGAAGAAGCTATATTCTGTGTATGCCAATACTCCCATTACAAATAAATATATAGGAAAGGATGATATGCGCGAGCATCTGGCTCGATGGAAAAAAGCATGGTGAGAAGAACCATAGCCAAAATGGGTTGACATATCCAGACACACTTTGGATACTATTCCGATGAAATGTTATCTAGAAACAGAGTTGTGACATAGAACAGTAGAGGGGGGTGTTCTGAAGGAAAATTTTCTGCTAACTTTTAGTTTTGAGGAGAAAATTGAGTGTATTGATGAAGTGTTATAAGAGATAAAAGTTGCAATATTCAGAATTCCTGAAGGACCTGTCATGTGGGTACTACTATACTACAGTACACAGCTACATCGTGCTCTGGAATGCTACAATGTGACCAGAGACAAAGGCGAGGAAGATCCTAGGAATATCATTATTCCTAAGTCAGAGGGATAGTACGAAGTTGCTAGGCCTAAGGTGAAAGTCCCTGACATCTCAAAGCCCTTGAAGACTAAGCAAGTGAATATTGGGTTAGAAGCGGAGCCGAAGTTAGCAAACATAGGCAATTACTGGGATGAGGACAAAGTGGACAAAGTCGCGGAGTTATTGCGGGAATATCAGGACTTGTTTCCCACTAAGTTCTCTGATCTAAAGGGGATAATAGGGGGTCTGGGTGTCATGAAGATCACTTTGAAGCCAGATGTGAAGCCCATGAAGTAGAGCCCATATGGGTTGAATCCTAAGTACAAGAAAAGAGTGCACGAACAATTGGATAAAATGCTTGCAGTCGGGATTATCAAGTCTGTCGAGGAATTAGACTAGGTTAGTCCTATGGTGGTTCAGGAAAAGAAGACAAAGGGCGAACTTCGGATCTGCGTAGATCTAAGAAAGTTGAATGATGCTTGTGCTCATGATCCATTTCCTATGTCATTTACATACGAAGTATTGGAGAATGTTGGAGGTCACGAAGCATATTCATTTACTGATGGGTTCTCAAGGTATCATGAGATCAAGATCGTGTCAAAGGATTGGAGTAAGACCACCATCGCTACAAAATGGGGATGTTTTCAGTATACATTTTATACTCCTTGGACTTACGAATTCCCCTACGATATTTTCTATGGTGGTAGTCATAACTTTCAAGGAATTTATTCACAGGTTTTTGGAGGTTTACTTTGATGATTGGAAATTGTTTGGGTTAGTAAAGAAACATGTTTCCAGTCTTCTCCTCATGTTGGATACCTGTCGAAAGCTTTGGATATCCATTTATACGAAGAAGTGCATATTTTGCGTACCATATGGGATACTTTTGGGCCATGTTATATGTAAGCAGGGGCTGATGGTAGACCCTACAAAAATTGCAGTAGTTATCGATTTGGAGCCTCCGAGGAATGTCAAACAGTTGCATGAGACATTGGGCCATACAAGATATTATAGGAATTTCATCAAAGTATATGCACAGATCACTTCCCCCATGGAGAGATTACTGTAGAAGGATGAAAAAATTTTCTGGGACGATGATTTCTAGAATAGTTTAGATGTATTGAAGGAAAAAATGGTTACAATGACTATTTTAGTGTTCCCTGACTGGAAGAAGGAATTCCACGTACATGTAGATGCATCCTACATAGCATTAGGAGCTGTGCTAACCCAACCAGGCACATGTGATATTGACCATCCAATAGCGTTTGAGTGTAGGAAGTTATCTAACGCATAAAATAATTATTCAACCACAAATCACGATGGATTGACAATGGTGTATGTACTCCAAAAGTTCAGGCACTGTTTGTTGGGTATGGACTTAGAAATGTACAGAGACCATTACGCTTTGAAGTACTTGGTAAAAAATATTGTATTGGGGGGGTGGGGGAATTTGTAGATGGTTTATGCTCTTTCAAGAATATGAATTTGAAGTAATTATGAAGCCAGGGCAATTAAATGCTAGACTGGACCACCTCTCACGGATTGAGAATGTCGACGAGCTTACAAATTTAGATGAAGGATTTCTTGATGCGCAACTCTTTACTATGTGCATTGCAGATGTACATTTCGTAGACATAATACAATTCTTGTCTATGGGTACAACTCCTAAAGGGTATACAACGCAACAAAAGAAATAATTGGTCTTCAGGGCTGCAGGTGTCTCTGTTATTGCAGGGAACTTATATAAAATGGGATCGGATAAGTGTTGCATAGGTATGTCCCAGATCATGAAAGACAAAGTATCCTCACTGAATCACATGGAAGGGTTGTGGCAGGACATTATTGCGGAAGAGAAACTACGCAGAAGTTCCTACGAGTAGGACTATGGTGGTCGACTATGCATAAGGATTCCAAGGATTATTGTAGGGCATACGATGTCTGTCAGAGAATGGGGAGGCCATCATGAAGGGATGAATTACCTCTGAACCCATAAGTGTCATTACAGGCATTTGATAAGTGGGCAATAGACTTCGATGGACCAACTCAGCCACTAGGAAAGATGATAGGAGCAAGATACATCATTACAACAACCAAATACTTGACCAAATGGGTGAGGCACAAACCATGAAGGATTGTAGTGAGGTCACAACTGCGAAGTTCATTTTTGAATACATTTTGTCTCGGTTTTACTTCCCAAAAATTTTGATGAGTGATAGGGGTTCGCAATTCCTGAACGAAACAATTGCTACTGCACTGGAAGAGTTCCAGATGTATCACCAGAAAAGTATGTGTTACCATCATCAAGTGAATGAAACAGTGGAAGCCTTTAATGAAATTCTAGAGAATGGTTTAATGAAGATTTGTAATGAAAAAAGGAATGACTAGGATGTGCGCATACTACTTGTTCTATGGGCATATAGAACTACCTGTATAAAATGGACTTGAAAAACATCGTTTATATTGGTTTCTAGACAAGAAACTATGATGTGATCAAGTACATTGTGCCAAGTTTGCAGATTGCTATAGTTACAAACATAGCCAATTGGGATACCATGGAAGAACGCCTCACGCAACTAGTTGAGTTGGAGGAAGATAGCATATTGGCCAGTTTTGATGCAGGAGAATCTAGCTCACCATGACCGGGTGAAGTCCCTGCCAAGTCAAAGAAAAGTTGAATTTACTTTTATTTAGTCTTTCTGTTGGTTGATAGGAAAGTAATAGGACTTTTATTATTTTATTTTATATTAGTTAAGGGTAGTTGAACAATTATAGTTATATGTTGATATGTTGTTGACAAACTGTGATTATTCTTTTATTTTAAAGGGAAAAAGACAAATGTATTTGAAGAGGAAATCTTGTCATAAGATAAACGAATGTCTAATAACAAGTAATTGTAAGAGTCTGTAACTGAAAAAAAAAACAGCTGTACAGTTTCATTAACTAGAACAGGGAACCTATAAATGTAATAGGACAAATCATGTAAGGGGTTCCATTCAATACCTCTCACACTCAAATAAAAGTAACAACAGAGAATTCAAAAGTTCTGTCCATCTATATGCTTACTGTAATTTATGTTTTTCTGTTTAATGATTATTTCGAATACACAACTAACTATGTACAAATTCCGATAAACAAATACTTCATTGTGTTCCGAAGAAGAGACAACTAGTGAATACAACAATACCAAGGAGCAAACGCGAATATAAGGGTTTGCAATTCATTAAAGCAAATAGCGGAAGTGAACCAGAACTTTGCAAAGGCCAAACACCTACAGGCCGAGAAACAGTTTCCACATTGCATCTCAAATGACAGCCGAGTAGCATTGCAAGAAAATTCACAGAGTTTGTGTAATAGAGAAATTATACATTGAACTTCAAACACATTGAAAGTGTATGACAACAGTTCCGGTCACGAAATCCCAAGAAGACAAACAGCATACAACAACCAGGTAATTCAAAACAAAACCAATCTTATTATATCTTCTTGGAAGAAATTTTTGCCAAAATGTTTCAAAGTCCGGTATATTAAACTATTACAACAGAACTGTAAAATCGAAAATCGTTCACGCTCAAACCCTGAGCCACAAACCCTGGGCGAGGGTTTCATTCATAACATTTACACATAGCGTAGACACATGGATGCTGAACAATGAACCTTACATGAGGGCTTAGAAAGGAGTCGTAGCCACAAACAGGAAATTTCGGTCTAAATAAGGTGGAAACCAAAGTTCCGATAACTAGAGCATTGCTTATAGCAAGCGTACGACAAACCCTTTCCATTTGAAGAACAGAGATTAAAAGACCAAGACGACGGACTACCAGAAGTCAGAAGAGGTAGAGCCTACCAGGAAAAAACCAAGGCGTGTGATACCAAACCCTCCAACAACAAACCCCAACACCTGCACAGCGAGAACACACAAGTGTTAGCGTTGTATTGCAGTAGCAGAGAAATTAAAGACCTGGAAAGAAAATTAAGTCACTATGAGTACTAGCAAATACCTGAGGGTTCACGGTGAGTCCGAGACCGGTGTTCCAGTGACAGAGCCGACGGACTGAGGAGAACAAGGAGAAATCCAGGTCAGGAACCACAGAAGGAGTTTCATGAGTTGAAAACAATGAATGATAGGTTACTTGTGCACGCCAGAGGTGGAAGAGAGCCATCAAGCCGAGCTTGAAACAAAGTAGACGCTGTGTTTCCAAACCAGACGAGGAACATCAGTGCATGAGTTAACTTATAGCGGCCTGAGAGCCCATGGCAGAAAGAAACCAAACACAACAGAGGTCTTACCCTAGCCACTATAGGATGAGTCACAACTAGCTACGAACCAAGGAACCAGGATAAATACATTCACAATAGCGAGCAACTAGGAGCACAACCAAGACTTGCAACTTAGCTACCCATTGAACCTCGCGGAACATTACAGAGGAAACCCTCGACGGGAGAACAACAAAAGACTAAGAAAACCATCGAACAAGGGAATAACCAAAGAACTGAGCGGGGACGCACACACCAAGTCGAGTACCCTTTCATTAAACACATAATTGAATGCACATCAACCGAAATCCAAAAATATCTGTATTACATTTTATCTGCGTGTTGTCATTCTATATGATTAAATTAACCAAATAGACATTGGAAATCATTCCCTTTACAACAAGTGTATAAAGAGTTGGGTTGGTCCCATCAAAGTGGTATCAGAGAAGGCTAAATTGATTGAAGATATGGAGAGAGGAAGGAGAGGTCATGGTAGAGGTGATCGAAGGTTGGCAGAGGAAGGATTGGGAGAGAAGATTCGAATTCTTGCTGCCCATTTGGAGGCAGTGGAGGTAGGGAGAAGATGAGACTCAAAGATGAGTGATGAGAGCGAGGAGGAACCTGAAGCAGCAGCAGATGGACCAGAAGGTGAGAGCCCAGAAGTGAGATTGTTGAGATCTGTTCTAGTAGCAAGCAGTAAACCCAAGCCAAAAATCCCAACCTATGACAATAGTTTGTCTATTGAGGCTTTATTGGATTGGATCAGCAAGATGGATAAGTATTTTGAGTGCGAGGAAATCAGCGAAGACCGTAGAGTAAGGTTCACTGCGACTAATTGAAGGGACACGCAACCCTATGGTGGGATAGTGTCTAGAACGAGAGGAAAAGATTGAACAATGCACCAATTAAAACTTGGTCAAGGATGGTGGCCAAGTTAAAGGGCAGATTTACGCCAAAGGACTATCAGATTGCACTGCACAGGTAGGTGCATAATCTAAAATAGAAGGGATTGAAAGTAAGGGAGTATATGGAGGAGTTCTATCGAGTCAATTTGCAAGTCGGATATATAGAGGATACAACAGAAAGAACAACCAGGTATGTTAATGGGCTAAGGTTAGATATTTTGGATGAAATCAGTATTTTGTCTCCGAACAACACTGAGGAAGTGTATCAAAGTGCGATGAAGGCTAAAGAGAAAATTACTAGAAGGCAGAATGCCCAGAGAGGATGAGGAGCCCACAGGGGAAAAGGCCAATCATATGGTAGAGGGTGGACTGCTAGAAATAATGAGGAAGGTAGCAGTTCCAGAGCTTCTGGATCAGCGGACAGAGGTGATAGCGCGAGAGGCGGTAGATCATCCCAGCGTGGCAGAGGTAACGGCCGAGGGAGAGGGGCTAGTTACCAATGTTATAGGTGTCATAAATGGGGACACAGATTGTTTGAATGTCCGGAAGCAGAACAAGCTGGACAGCGGGGTGCATATGTTGCATAGCCAGAAGAAGCAGCGACACCTCCCCAAGAAGCAGAAAATGCTCCAGAGACAGGGGAAGCTTTAGTGCTACATAAGGTATTGTTAAAACCAATCAAGGAGATCACCGACCAGACACAACGAAAGGATTTATTTAGAACAATTTGTAAGTCACGAGGTAAGTGCTGTAAATTAATTGTTGACAACGGTAGTGCTGATACTTTAGTGTCCACGGAGATGGTAGAAAAGCTGGAGTTGAAGCGTTTGAAACATCCAAACCCTTACAGAGTTTCATGGCTGCAAAAGGGCCATCAATTGCTAGTAGATGAACAATGCGAGGTGGAGTTTCAAATAGGAAAATATAAGGAAAAAGTTGTTTGTGACATCATGCCAATGGATGTATGTCACATACTGCTGGGCAGGCCTTGGCAGTATGACAGGAATATGGTACACGATGGATTGACGAACTATTATAAATTTGTTAAGGATGGAATCAAGCATACACTTGTGCCCATCAAGGAAGAAGGGGCAGCAGAGACAAGTGAACCAAGAGCATTGTTGGTTAGTGGAAAATAGTTTCTGGAACAAGTTGAAGATAGTGAGATAGGTTACGTAGTAGTAAAGAAAGCAAGGACAGTATTGTTTCATACGTAGGTATCATATTTACCTGTGGAAATCTAGGAGATGTTGCACGACTTTACAGATATAGTGGTAGATGACTTACCAGAAAAATTACCCCCCAAAAGAAGCATCAGTCATCATATAGACTTCATACCTGGAGCCAGTTTGCCAAACAAAGCGGCATACCGAATGAGCCCCAAAGACAATGAAGAATCAGGAAGCAGGTGCAAGAACTATTGGACAAGGGATTGATAAGGGAAAGCTTAAGCCCTTGTGCTGTTCCAATGGTCCTCGCTCCCAAGAAGGGAGGAGAGTGGCGGATGTGCACCGACTCAAGGGCCATCAACAAAATCACCATCCTGTATAGGTTTCCACTACCACGGATGGATGCTATGATGGTTTTTTTAAGCAGGGTAGTGTATTTCTCTAAGATAGACTTGAAGAGCGGTTACCATCAGATTCCGATACGAGAGGGGGATGAATGGAAGATAGCCTTTAAAATGAATGAGGGGCTGTATGAATGGTTAGTCATGCCCTTTGGACTGAGAAATGCACCTAGTACATTTATGAGGTTGGTGAATGAGATGCTGAAGGAGTACATCCAAAAATTTGCAATTATATACCTGGATGACATACTAATTTTCAGCAGGACAAGGGAAGAACACCTTCAACATGTGCGTAAGGTGTTGGAGAAATTACAACAGACTAAACTGCTAATAAATTTGAAGAAATGTACCTTTCTGCAGAAGGAATTGATTTATTT
Organism: Pinus tabuliformis; assembly: GCA_031772625.1. Classification (NCBI taxonomy): domain Eukaryota; kingdom Viridiplantae; phylum Streptophyta; class Pinopsida; order Pinales; family Pinaceae; genus Pinus; species Pinus tabuliformis. The sequence continues at coordinate 870,589,895 of CM062805.1, forward strand.
GGGGTTTGTTATAGCAGAGAATGAATTGAAGATGGATCCAGAGAAGGTGGTAGCGATAGTGAATTGGCCATCTCCGAAAAATTTATTTGAGGTACGTAGCTTTCACAGATTAGCGAGCTTTTATAGGAAATTTGTAAAGAATTTCAGCGAAATTTGTGCACCAATGTTGGATACCATTAAAAAGGCCAGCCAACCTTTTCGATGGACAGATGCAGCAGAGAGAAGTTTCCAGTTGTTAAAGAAGAAGATTACTGAGAGGCCGATCCTGAGATTACCAGATTTCAACGAGTTATTTCAGGTTCGCTGTGATGCTAGCGGGACAGAGATTGGAGCTGTGCTCAGCAAGGAAGATAAGCCTATAGCGTTTTTCAGTGAAAATCTGAATGAAATTCGACAGAAATATTCATCGTATGATAAGGAGTTCTATGTAGTTATACAGGCATTAAAACACTGGAGGCATTATCTGTTGGGAAACGAATTCGTGTTGTTCTCAGATAATTCTGCAATATAGTATGTAATGCAACAGCACAAACTAAACTACAAACATGCCAAATGGGTGGAGTATTTGCAGATCTTCAATTTTTTATTGAAACATATTAGTGGGAAAGCAAATAAAGTAGCAGACGCGCTAAGTAGGAAAGCTCTACTACTGTAGGAAAGAACTGTGCGAGTGCTGGGTTTTGAGCACTTACAAGATTTATACCAGACTGATACAGATTTTAGGGAGGCCTATGAGGCATGCCAGAATACCTTAGTAAGAGATAATAGTCCTTGGTTGGACTACAATCTACAGGAGAAGTTGTTGTTTAAGGGAGGACAACTGTGCATACCTGACTGCTCGACGAGGGAGAATATTATTCGAGAGAAGCATAGCGGAGGTTTGGCTGTACATTTCGGTGTGGAAAAGACAGTCAAGTAGCTCAGACATTTCTACTTTTGGCTAAATATGCAGAGAGATGTGTGGCGATTCGTGGCCAGATGCAAAGTGTGCCAGTTAGCAAAGGGTCACAGTCAAAACACGAGACTGTATACACCATTACCTGTTCCAAGCAGACCATGGGACTCAGTCAACTTGGACTTCGTCTTAGGTCTACCTAAGACATAATGAGGGTACGACTCGGTAATGGTAGTAGTGGACAGATTCTCAAAAATGGCACATTTTATTCCTTGTAGAAAAACCAGTGATGCCACCCACGTGGCCCACTTGTTTTTCAATGAGATTGTCAGGTTACATGAATTGCCTAAATCTATCCTTTCAGATAGGGATGTGAAGTTCATGGGACATTTTTGGCATACCCTGTGGAAGAAAATGGATACATAGCTTAGTTACAGTTCTTCTTATCATCTGCAAACGGATGGACAAATAGAAGTTGTAAACAGGAGTTTAGGGAATCTGCTATGAAGTCTAGTGGGAGAGAATTTGTGGATCTGCGATCGAGTGCTAGCGCAGGCAGAATTCGCTTACAACGGTTCACCTAACCGCAGCACAGGCTTCAGCCCTTTTCAAATCCTATACGGCATGCATCCTCGCAGAGTGCATGAACTGTGGGATCTTGGACAGCAAGAAAGGCGAAGCGCAGATGGAGAAGATTTTGCTAATGCGATGAGGGATTTACACGAACAGGTAAAACTCAAATTACAGGACAGTAGCCTAAAGTATAAACAACAAGTAGATTTGAAGAGAATGGAAGTACAATTTAATGTAGGAGATGAAGTCCTCATGCGTTGCGCAAGGAACGCTTCCCTAAAGGTACGTATAATAAATTGAAGTTCAAAAAAATAGGACCCTGCAAAGTCCTTTGGAAATTTTCAGCAAATGCCTATGAGATCTAGTTGCCAACCAGAATAGGAATTTCGCCTATCTTTAATGTAGGAGACCTGTTTCCCAACATGGCTGACCCAGAGGAGAAGGAAGAAGACGGAACCACGCGACCCACACAGAATACCCAGGATAGAGGAGAAGCTTGGAAGAGGCAGCCGCCTTACGTTCAACCTCCCGAGATTGAGAGCATTCTTGACACTCAGGTGGCTAAACGAACTCGGTGGAAGGAATATCTGCAATACCTGGTCAAGTGGAAGAACTGTCCTATTGAGGACAATTTGTGGCTTGACGCCAAGTAGATTGAATAGACAGGTTCTTCAATTGAGAAGCTCATGGACCGGAGCCATGATTTCTTTTTGCCTCGAGAGCCTGATGCAGGAGAATCTAGCTCACCATGACCGGGTGAAGTCTCTTCCAGGTCAAAGAAAAGTTGAATTTACTTTTATTTAGACTTTCTGTTGGTTGACAGGAAAGTAGTAGGACTTTTATTATTTTATTTTATGTTAGTTAAGGGTAGTTGAACAGTTATAGTTATATGTTGATCTGTTGTTGACAAACTGTGATTATCCTTTTATTTTAAAGGGAAAAAGACAAATGTATTTGAAGAGGAAATCTTGTCATAAGATAAATGAATGTCTAATAACAAGTAACTGTAAGAGTCTGTAACTGAAAAAAAAAAAAAAAAAAACAATTGTACAGTTTCATTAACTGGAACAGGGAACCTATAAATGTAATAGCACAAATCATGTAAGGGGTTTCGTTCAATACCTCTCGCACTCAAATAAAAGTAACAATAGAGAATTCGAAAGTTCTGTCCATCTGTATGCTTACTGTAATTTATGTTTTTCTGTTTAATGATTATTTCGAATACACAACTAACTATGTACAGATTCTGATAAACAAATACTTCATTGCATTCTGGAGAAGAGACAACCAGTGAATACAACAAGACCAAGGAGCAGACATGAATATAAGGGTTTGTAATTCATTAAAGTAGACAGCGGAAGTGAAGCAGAACTTCACACAGGCCAAACACCTGCAGGTCGAGCGATAGTTTCCACATTGCATCTCAAATGACAATCGAACAACATTGCAAGCAAATTCACAGAGTTTGTGTAATAGAGAAATTATACATTGAACTTCAAACACATTGAAAGCGTATGACAACAGTTCCGGCCACGAAATCCCAAGAAGAAAAACAACATACAACAACCAGGTAATTCAAAATAGAACCAATCTTATTATATCTTCTTGGAAGAACTTTTTGCCAAATGTTACAAAGTCCGGTATATTAAACTATTACAACAGAACTGTAAAATCAAAAATCGTTCACGCTCAAACCCTAAGCCACAAACCCTGGGTGAGGGTTTCAGTCATAACATTTATACAGAGTGTAGACACATGGACGTTGAACAGTGAACCCAAGATGAGGGCTTAGAAAGGAGTCATAGCCACAAATAGGAAATTTCAGTCTAAATAAGGTGGAAACCAATGTTTCGATAACCAGAGCATTGCTTATAGCAAGCGTATGACAAACCCTTTCCATTTGAAGAACAAATATTAAAAGACCAAGACGACGGACTACCAGAAGTTAGAAGAGGTAGAGCCTGCCAGGAAAAAACCGAGGTGTGTGATACCAAACCCTCCAATAGCAAACCCCAACACCTGCACAGTGAGAACACACAGGTGTTAGCGTTGTATTGCAGTAGCAGAGAAATTAAGGAATTGGAAAGAAAATTAAGTCACTACGAGTGCCATCAAATACCTGATGGTTCGCGGCGAGGCCGAGACCGGTGTTCCAGTGATAGAGCTGACGGACTGAGGAGAACAAGAAGCAATCCAGGTTAGGAACCGTAGAAAGAGGTTCATGAGTTGAAAACAAAGAAGGACAAGTTACCTATGTGCCCAGACGTGGAAGAGAGCCATCGAGTCGAGCCTGAAACAAAGTAGACGTTTTGTTGCCAAACCAGAAGAGGAACATCAGTGCATGAGTTAACTTATAGCAGCCTGAGAGCCCACGACAGAAAGAAACCAAACACAACAAAGGTCTTACCCTGGCCACTATAGGACGAGTCACAACCAACTACAAAACAAGGAACTAGGACAAATACATTCACAACAGCGAGCAACCAGGAGCACAACCAAGACCTGCAGCTGAGCTGCCCATTGAACCTCGTGGAACATTGCGGAGGAAACCCTCGACGAGAGAACAACAAAATACTAAGAAAACCATCAAACAATGGAATAACCAAAGAACTGAGTGGGAGACGCAAACACCAAGGCAAGTACCCTTTCATTAAACACATAATTGAATGCCCATCAACCGAAATCCAAAAATATCTATATTACATCTTATCCGTGTTGTCATTCCATATGATTAAATCAACCAAACAGACATTGGAAAGCATTCCCTTTACGACAAGTGTATAAAGAGTTGGGCTGGTCCCATCAAGTTTTCATTAGAAGGTACAGAAGGATCGCAAAAAGGCATGTCATGATCGCCATATTAAGCAGCACACATTTAGGAGTGGGGATCTAGTATTGTGTATGATAGTAAGTTCACGGGAAAGTTCCAAATGCTTTGGCTGGGGCCCTATATCGTTAAGGAGATTATGTATGGAGGCGCAGTTTAGCTCACGAAGCTGAATGGGGAACTGTTTCCAGGAACGTTCATTAGGAGCCAGTTAAAGTTGTACAAGGGTGATTCTATCGTTGCAAAATGACTATATGGATGCGGAATAGTCTTAGTACTCCAGGAAGTTGCCAGGGAGTGTAGGACTATAAACTACACTACCGGAAGGATGGCTGGGCTAAGTTAATGGGTTGCGTGATGAATTGAGAAAAGGTACAGTGGAGAGCTGCGATGAAGGAGTTGTGCTAGAGTGTGGGTCCCACGTAGCAGGGCCAAAAAGTGACCATTAGAAGCAATGTAGTTGATTGGATGGAAATTTTTCCATTAAAGGGAGCAAAGGGGAGCATTTAACACAGATATCTTTGGAAATCTGTTGCCAAAAGCACATTAATGATAGGAATCTGGAGGGAATGCATGGATTTGAATTCAAATTGGGCTATAAATACAACATCCTGCTCGACATTTGAACACTTTTCTTCCTTAGAATTGCCTTGAGCTTTTGCGCTTTATCTTGCACCAAAAGAATTGTTGTATGTCTGCAGAAGATTGGGAAATACTTCGAGAGAAGATTTCACGTCTGGATTCAGGAATTTAACTGATTGGCAGTGTGAAAGATTCCTAGAGAGAATTACTGCAACCTGACCTAAGCTAGCCCAACCTGTGCCTACAACTTTTCCTACCACAGTGCCTAGGTCGCCAAGACCTAAACCATCTGCTTACGTAGCTAGAGAGAAAAATCAAAAGAAGCCCCAGAAAGTGTCGGTGTGACAATTGTCGCGCAAAAATCCAATGGAGGTCAGACAAAAGTGTAAAATGGATAAAACCAAGGAGTTGGAACCTTTAGACCTAGATGAGGAAGAACTAATCATGGTAATTGAGGATATTGATGTAGGTGACGCTGAGTCGATAACTTGACTACCGCCTTATATACCACTGAGGAAATATACAATCAAGGATCCTAGAGACTTAGATCCAACAAAGTTCATGGTCTCCACACCATTACTACTGGATAACGTACCTTTTGAAGGAAACCCAATGGCACGAATACCATATTTAAAGATGGAGGACTTGAACTTGGGGGATCACGAGAAGTTCCCATAGCTGGAACCGAACAAGTAAATAAAGAAGGTATACTATGAGGAGTCAAATGTTACATGACTCAAACCAATGAAGTGGGTGACTGGAGTTGAATGAGCAGGGATGTTAAACATGTTATGAGTGCCGCATTTTAGCTGCAATGCCACTAACACAGTTTGTGTGCATCAATTATCGATGTTGGTTAATGATGGGTACCTTTGGTTGGGAGGAACCGTTCCAATCACTGATATGATGATTCACCAGATAACACTCTTGTTGTATCAAGGAATAGACCCTGTAGATGCTTTTGTTGAAAAATCAGAGGAGAAGAAGTTAGCAGATCAGATGAAGAGCTACTTTGGGCTAGTGAAGAAATCGCACAAATATGAGATTAGTTCCATATCAGATGGCATAATGCAGTTCCCTGCACAAATACTGGCCCAAAAGATCATGAGGAAAATTCGCATTCATGAAGTGCCAACTCTAGTGGTATCTCTGGCTATGCAGTGCACCAAGGGATTCCAATATAATTGGGCCAATTATTCATGTCACAAATTTTTGGAAGATTGTCGAGAGGCCCAAGACGAGGGAAAAGCATTTCATTATGCCTGGCTACTTTTTTTATTGCACTGGTGGCATGGAGGATGCCAGAGGAAATTTCGTTCCCTTAGCATGATACAGACCTATGCAAGGCTGCCAAACTTGCCTCGTTGTGGGCGGAAAATGAACCTAAGCACATAATGGAGACAAAAATATTTTGGATCCTATTTGAAACAGAGTTGAGGATGTTTATTAACTAGTGGGAATAGTTATCACCAAGCTTGCATGCACAGTATGCGAATGTCACTAATTTAAAGTGATCTTTTCATAACATGTTCCTCCACGTGAAGAAAGATGCCACGGGCACATGGCACAAGTTTCCATACCTGGTCACTAAATATGAAATTATCAGGGTCATTAGTAAATGACTAAGTGAATGGCTCAACACATCTAATGTGGGAGAAGGAAGTAGTAAGGCTGCTGAAGGTGAAGCAGAGAAAAGCACAACTACGACAACAATAGCAAAAGAGAAGAAGAAGGAAGCACAAAAGGATTCTATAAAGGAAAAGGTTGTAGAAAAGGAAAAGGCCATGCAACAGAAGGAGGCTTCTACCAAGGATAAAGAGGCAATAAAAAAGAAGGTCTCTGCCAAAGGGATAGAAGCACCAAAGGAGAAAATTTTCACCACATCGAATGCCACTATTGACCTCAGTGAATCTAAAACATAGTGCACCAATGAAGAGGTTGGGATAGAGGGTGAACACAAAGGGGGTATAGGCTTGGAGTCCCCCTTCATTGTCAAAAATAGGCAGAAGTAGGGCTCCATGGTACCACACAAGAAGCAGAAGTCTGACAAGTCTACGAGCGCGACCCCTTTGGTCCTCATGGAGGGGGACCTAGACGAGATAGGTGATGTTGTCCATGATGCAACTGAGAATATTTGGAGCCACATTGAGGACTAGTACCATCACAGATTGGACAAGGTGCAGTAGGGCCTAAGAGAAATGAAGGTCGAGACAGGAATTATTCAAGCGAGCGTTGGACAGGTGAGCTCGAAGCAAGCGAGCGGGAAAACCTTAGTAGAAGAGCTGACCGTGGACCTTGGCATAGTGCAGTTACCATAGGGATCACTATACGTTGAGACTTCATAAGGCAGGGTGCGCCTCTTGCACATGAAGGATTTGAGTCTGAAACTTCTGGTGCTCCATCTTCAGAGACTGCATGAGCTGCATCAAGGAGTATCATATGAGCTCCAGGTTTAGGAACAACTCGCATTGATGGTCATAAACGAAGTAAAAATGAACAAACAATAGATGTTCAAGGAAAAGGAATAGGCCCTTAAGGAATGTGAAGAAGTGGCCTCCATCGAAAGGATACAAAAGCTCCATATTCCAACAGAAGTGGCCTCCACCAAAAAGATACAGAAGCTAGCTACCACAGTCAAAGAATCAAAGGAGGAGATTGAAAAAGTTTGATTTGAGCTGTAGCTGCAGATATTTGAGCTCCAACTTAATTTTAAGCCAACCACTCTTGCAGAAGTCCTTAAGAAGCACAAGGATGTTATTAAAGAAGAGATGGCTAGAATAGAAGTTGCAGTCAAGGACTGCACCCAGTTGTTTGAACAAGCCATGGAACTGGTGACCTCATTGTAGGAGGATCCAACTTTGTAGAAAATTTTAGCAGATATCCAAGAAAAGAAGAGGCAGTTTGATGAGATTAGATCTACAATTTGAACCTTATCACCAGTGTAAAGGTTCACTAGATTACATGAGGGAAAGCTCATCTAGAGTAAGATTAATGAGCTACATCAGAAGAACTCCATCATATCTTCATGGACGTAGGCCTGGGCTAATGAGGCCAGCTAGTTGACATAAATGGTGTAGAGCGAGATGAAGGCTATGCAGCAAACATAGAGAACCATGGGCCTTGAAGTCAAAGGTCCCACTACTAAGAAATTGGTTGAGGTTGTTGAGGATGTGTAGGGAAAAATAGATCTTCAAACATTGAAGACAAAGTTTAGTGATCTTCAAGAAAATATCGAGGCAAAACCAGCATAGTGACTTGGGACAAGTCATGACTTTATGTTGAGGGTCGAGACCTTCGAATGAATATTTCACAGCGTGCATTCAGGAATTTAACTGATTGGTAGCGTGAAATGTTCCTAGAGAGAATGACTGCAACCCGACCTAAGCCAGCTCAACATGTGGCTACAACTTTGTCTACCACAATACTTAAGTCACTGAGACCTAAACCATCTGCTTCCGCAGCTAGAGAGAAGAAGTAGAAGAAGCCCCAACAAGTGTCGGTATGACAATCACTGCACAAAAATCCAATGGACGTCAGACAAAAGGGTAAAATGGATAAAACCAAGGAGCCGATGGAACCTTTAGACCTAGACGAGGAAGAACTAACCATGGGAATTGAGGATATTGATGCAAATGTAGATGAGCCGATAACTCGACTACCACCTTATATACCACTGATGAGATCTACAACCAAGGATCCTAGAGACTCGGATTCAGCAAAGTTCATGGTATCCACACCATTGCTACCAGAGAACGTACCTTTTGAAGGAAATCTGATGGCATGAATGCCATATTTAAATATGGAGGACTAGGACTTGGGGGATTATGCAAAGTTCCTACAGCTAGAATCGAGCAAGTACCTAAAGAAGGTATACTATGAGGAGTCAGATGTTACACGAATCGAACCAATGAAGTGGGTGACCAGAGTTGAGTGAGCAGGGATGTTAAACATGTTATGGGTGCCACATTTCAGTCGTAATGCCATTAACATGTTTTGTGTGCATCAATTATCGACGCTGGTTAATGATGGGTACCTTTGGTTGGGAGGGCCCATCCTAATCATGGATATGCTGACTCATTGGATAACACTCTTGCTGTATCAAGGAATAGACCCTGCAGATGCGTTCATTGTAAAATCATAGGAGAATAAGTTAGTGGATCAGATGAAGAGCTACTTCGGGCTGGTGAAGAAGTCATGCGGCTATGAGATTAGTTCCATATCAGATGGTATAGTGTAGTTCGCTACGTAAATACTTGCTCGAAAGACCATGAGCAAATGTCGTGCTTATAAAGTGCTAGCACTAGTGGTATCTTTGGCTGCACAGTGCACCAAGGGAGTCCAATATAATTGGGCTAAGTATTTGTGTCACAAATTTTTGGAAGATTATTGAGAGGCCCTAGACGAGGGAAAAGAATTTCATTACGCCTGGCTACTTTTTTATCGCACTGGTGGCATGGAGGATGCCAGAGGAAATTTAGTTCCCTTAGCATGATAAGACCTACGTGAGGCTGCCAAATTTTCCTCGTTGTGGGTGACAAATGACCCTAAGCGCGTAATGGAGACAAAACTATTTTGGATCCTATCTGAATTGGAGTTGTGGATGGTGATTAACCAGCAACCACAATTATTGCTAAGCTTGCATACATAGTATGTGAGTGCCACTAATTTAAAGTCATATTTTCATAATATGTTTATCTACTTGAAGAAATATTCCACAAGCACATGGCACAAGTTTCCATACCTAGTCACCAAATATGACATTATCGGGGTCGTTAGTAAATTATCAAGCAAATGGCTCAACCCATCTAATGTAGGTGAAGGAAGCAGTAAGGTTGCTGAAGGTGAAGTAGAGAAAAGCATAGCTACAGTGACAACAACAAAATAGAAGAAGAAGGAAGCACAAAAGGCTTTCGTGAAGGAAAAAGTCATGACAAGGAAAAGGTTGTGCAGTAGGAGGTTTCTACAAAGGAGAAAGAAGCAATAAAAGAGAAGGTCTCTACCAAAGATACAGAAGCACCAAAGGAGAAAACTTCCGCCACGTCACAGGACACTATTGACCTCAGCGAATCTGAAACAAAGTGCACCAATGAAGAGGTTGAGATAGACGGTGAATGGGAAGGGGTTACAGGCTTGGAGTCCCCCTTCATTTTAAAAAATAGTTAGAAGTGGAGCTCCATGGGACCACACAACAAGCAGAAGTCTGACAAGTCTGCGAGTGCGACTCCTTTCGTCCTCATGGAGGGGGACCTAGACGAGATCAATGATGTGGCCCATGATGCGATGAAAAATATTTGGAGCCACATTGAGGACTGGTACCATCATAGATTAGACAAGGTGTAGCAGGGCCTAAGAGAATTGTAGGTCAGGACAAGTATTATTCAAGCAAGCGTTGGATAGGTGAGCTCGAAGCAAGTGAGAGGGACAACCTTAGTAGCAGAGCTCATCGGAGACCTCAAAATAGTGTAGTTACCAGAGATATCACTACATGTTGAGACTTCAGAAGGCAGGGTACACCTCTTACACATGAAGGATTTGAGTTTGAACCTTTCAGTGCTCCCTATTCAGAGACTGCATGAGCTACATCAAGGAGTATCAGATGAGCTTTGGGTTCGAGAAAAACCCGCATTGTTAGTCATCAACGAAGTAAAAATGAACAACCAACAGATGTTCGAGGAAAAGGCGCAGGCCCTTAAGGAATGTGAAGAAGTGGCCTCCCACTAGTGATAAATTGGTTGAGGAGGTTCGTGAGGCCGATGTGTAGGGAAAAATAGATCTTCAAACATTGAAGACAAAGTTTAGCGGTCAACAAGAAAATATCGAGGCAACACGAACAGAGAGACTTGGGATGAGTCACGACTTTGTGTTGAGGGCCTGTTGGGATAGCGTCCCATGGGGTAATCTTTTTAAACAATTTTTGTTATTATTGTAAAGCCACACATTTTTAGGAGTGGAGCGCAAAGTTCGATAGGAGTCAAAGTGGCTTTAAAAGGGTAAAAGCCCCTTAGTATATTTAGGAGTTAAGTTATTTTGTGACCCACACATGGTTCGCGGACCATGATATTGTAATAGATAATGCTATAAAAAGGAATCATAGAGATTCATGAAAAGAATAATCCATCGATGTGAATGATCTGTGTAAGAAGTTTGTTTTCAGTACTTAAGCGAAGGGGAAGGCTCCTGCATATTTGTACATGAAGACCTTGGCAAGTATGTAGCTGAGTGCATGGGCCCGTACAGGTGTGTTGAGGGTAGAAAGAGTCTGTAATAGAAGATATGAGCTTAATAAAGGCTATTTTGAAGCATTATTTGTGTATCTGTTTGTTACGCTTTACTTCTGAATTTACTTTATGTTCGCTTTGTTTACTACATTTTTCATGAAAAGTACTTAATAGATGCATGAAAGTGGTACATTTGGTTAATTACATGATGCTACGAATTTTTATAACAATCAGCAAAGATTTTGGATATGTTATCTATTAGTTACAATAATTTCTAGGTTTTAAGGGTTAGGGTTCGGGAAGGTCAGAACAAATCCCTAGAAGTATAAAAAACACATCACATAGTCCTTTGGATATAGAAATCTGGTTCTAGAATCCCCCAATACTGCCTCGGGTGAGACTGCAACCTACGCTACGTAGGTTGCTGCTGAAAGGGAGGGTAGTGTATGGTTTTGTTGGTTAGCGCAACTAACTTTGAACCTGGGTCCAAGGCCCCCTCAAGCCAACATAAGTTGTTTGGAATATTTTTCATTTTCTTACATAAGCATGTGTATCTTTGAACAAGGTTGGCCAATAGTAACTAGCATGAAGTATTTTGTGAGTAGTGGTATCCCCACTATAGTGTCCACCAGCTGGTCCATCATGTAATTCCTAGAACACTTTTTCTACTTCAGGCTTCTCTAAACATCTAAGTAAGATAGAGTCAGAGTTTCTTCTAAAAAAAACATTATTAGCAAGTTGATATTGGATTAATTTAAATCACAAAGTTATTTATTGTAACTGATTTCAACTGGAGCATAACCATTTTTCAAGTAGAAAATTAAATCAACATACTGAGATTCACTATCAATGGGACATAAATCTGAAACTTGAACACTTTTCCCTGAATATTCTTTAGTAGAATTATTAAAAGCTCTAATTATCAACCTACAAAAACCTTGATCTCTAACTATTTTATCTGGTTTTATTTCTAGGTCATATTCTTGTAATAATGTAACCTTATTAGCTCTATTTTCTCCAAATTCTCTCTGAACAAGCAATTGCCTAATTGTTGGGAAAGGAACAATCACTCTTGTATGTGATTTCAAGAGAAATAGTATAAAGTGTTTTACTGACTTAAAGAATGAAAAAACATGTTTTTCTACTTCTGAATAATTCAATTCTTCTCCTTGTATACTAGAACTAAATAAGGCAATGTGAGATTCAGCTTGTTCTTCATTTGGTTGAGTTAAGACTGCTGCATAGGACTATTTAGAAGCAAATTTATATAGGATAAATTATTTAGAAAAATCGGGTGATGATAATGAACGATAATCTATTATGGATTGCTTTATTGATTCAAAAGTTGTTATTTATGTTTGTCCCTATTTTTATACTATCTTATATTTTATCATATTTTGTAAAGGCACGATGATTGGTGAAAAAACATGAACAAAGCATTTAAAAAATTTGGTTTGGCCAAGAAATGATTGCATAGATTTTTTGTTATTAGGTATGGATATTTCTGAAATAGCCTTAACTCTTTCAATGTCTATACTAATTCCTTCTTTAGAATCAATAAAGCCTAAAATCTATCCCTCACAAACAACAAAGAATGATTTCTTAGGATTCAAAGAAATCCTAAACTTTCTGTATCTTTAAAAAAATTGTTTTAAATCATTAAGATGATTATTCCTTTCTTTTGAATAGATTAGAATATCATCCAAATACACAACAACATATTTTCTAACCTTTGAAAGCAATGTTCATAGCTCTTTGGAATGTAGCTATAATGTTTATCAATCCAAAAGGCATCCTCTCATAAGCATATGTTCCCCATTTGGTTTTGAATGTGGTTTTTAATCTGTCTTCGAGATGTAAAGGAATGTAGCTATATCTTGAGAAAACATCTAAGAATGAAATCAATTCAGAACCTGCAAGATATTGTAAGATTTGTTCTACTTGGGGTAAAGGAATTTTGTCCCATTCACATGCTCTATTCAAAATTCTAAAATCAATGCAAATTTGAATGTATCGATTATTCTTCCTAATTCGAACATGTTTGAAACCCACTTTGAGTGTTTGACCGATAAAATAATATTGGGTTTGAGTAATTTATTTAACTTGGTCTTGATTTGAGCTTCAAGATTAGGATGGATTTTCCTAAGTTTTTGTTAGATAATTTTTACATTAGGCAGCAAGGGTATAGTATGCTGAATGATAGATGTGTCATATGTTTTTAAATCATCATAACTCCAGGCAAAAACATATGTGTATCTCCTTAACAAATTAATGAAATAAGATCTCTCATTAGGTGAAAGTCCAAGTCCTCAATTGATATTTTGAGGTTTTTCATCAGACCCTAGATTAACCCATTCGAATCTTAAAGTACTACTCTAGAGTTTAAAATTAATAGTTTTTTTGAATCTATCTTTTAGATTATATAAGTCTTCTAACTTTACTAGATGCTTCATCTTGGAATTTTCTTCAATGAACTTATTAAGCTACTTATCATGTTCATCCTCATCAATGATTTGATTTGAATAAGAACCTTCAGAAGTTAAAAAATTTAGAATTTCATTATCATCATTGAATACACACCAATTAGTTATTTTTTCAGGAATGAAGGGGTGAAAAATCAACTCTATTGAAAATCTATCAGGACTGAAATATTCTAGAGGAATGAGCTTTGAAGCAACATTAGCTAAGAGATCAGCAGTAGCATTCAATTTTCTTGGAATTGGAGTTATATTAAATACTATGAAATGAGTATTTAAATATTGAATCAAGGATTGATGATGTTTAAGATGATTAGAAACACAATGAATATTGTTCCATACTTGTTTGATAACAATTTTTGAATCAACATAAAATTTAAGATGTTTGACATCAAGACTGATGGATTTTTGCAAACCCTGAATCAATGATTCATATTCAACAACTTTGTTATTACAATAAAATTCCAATATTCATGCAATCATGGATTTCTCTCCATTCAGAATAATTAAAATGAATACAATTCCTTCACCATCACTAGACTTTGATCCATCAAAATAAAGAAACCAAAAAAATTAATCACACTTATTTACAGACATTTTGTTGAATTTCCTTGTGAGAAATTTTTATTTGTGACAAAACATAATCAACAAGAAAAGGAGAATTTTTAGCAGAAAAAAATACCAAAGAAGGATTATGAAGAATAATTTCTCAAAATATTGTTTGTGAACACCACTGGTTCATTATCTTCATCTAAATCAATCACAGAATAGTTCATGTGCTTTTCCCTATCAACACTAATTTGATTAGGTTTTCCATTATAAGGAAGCCAAATATGTGACCAATCGGTTATGAAATAACCATGTAGTTTCTCATACCAATGCCTGCTTAAAATGAGGCCATAAAATGTAGGGATGTCAACAACTAGTATATCAATTATTTGACAAAATTTTTGTTTTGAAGATAGTGTGATTAAAACATCATTCATTTTTCCTAAGACTTTGACCTTTGTTCTGTCTAATTGGACAATTTTCACAGTAGATTTATGAGGTGTAACATTCAATTTAAGACATTATAAGGCATGATATTGGAAGAGGCACTTGAATCTACTTAACAATTATTAACATTTTTGGTGAAGAGTTCAAAATTCAGTAGAAATGGGTTATGATAATTTCATCTATCTAAAATGAAGATGACAATGAAAGGATTGATTTTATCTATAGAGACATTTAGCGGTTTATGTTTTACTTTAAAGGATTTTGAAGTGACAATTATAGAAGGTAATGGGGATGCATGAATAACATTCAATTCATTGAGTAACAATTTCTATTATTTCAATTTACTAACCTCATATAAGGAAATATTAGCTTTAGTATTTTTCATGTACTCTACAATATTATATTCAATGCTATCTAAAACTATCAATGTTTCATATGATAAAGGAGATGGAGAAGGATAATTAGAATTAATAGAAGAAGAATCATAAGGTTGAGTAGGAGTCTTTTTAGTCGTACCTTTCTCTTTAGTTGAAGGAGAAGATGTTTTTCGATTTTTTCTTGGTGAAGTGGTATCATCAGGTCCCTTGTTTCTAGTACTCGCAAAGCTTCTTCTTCTTCTCCATTCTCTAAAGTGGCCAAGAAAAATTCCCATAAGAAATGAGCTTTGACTATCTCCTCTTATTGTGCTTCATTGGTATATAGATATGTTGCTTCCTCTTCTTCGTCATCATCAGATTTTGCATTTGATATTTCAGCAGGTGGTTGTGATTGTGAAGGTTGATTCCTTTTAAAAGGTCGAAAGGATTTCCTTGAGGATTCAACAACTTGTTTCTTGATTTCAACCATCTCATTTGACATTGTTTTCAACACTTTCTGTAATCCTTCCAAATCAAAAGGATCTTTAGAAACCTTTTTCTTGGACTCATCTTTGAAGGTTACTTTCTTGGTCTGTTTTCTTTCTTCGATGGAAGATTTCTTTTCAAGAGCTACAACTCTTTTCTCAATAGATAAAGATTATTTCATGTTATCTAGAAGTACTGTTTTCTGAGCTCTATCTACGAACATGGAAATATTTGAAGGAAGAGCACTAATATACCATTCAATTTGTACATCAATGCCAGGTCTAGAAGTATCTGGGATTTTATTTAACAGTTTGTTGAATCTTGAATTAAAGTCTTTGATTTTATCATTTGGGTTAGATTTGAGATTTGATAAATCATTGATTAAGGTAGTTGTTGTTCAATCATCCCAAAATTTTAACAAGAATTGTTCTTCAAATATGTCCCAACTTGTAATTTATCCAACTAGTAAACAAAAATACTAGGACCTTGCAGATCCTTCAAATGTATAAGAGAATAGTCTACAAACTATATCTTCCATCGAAACTCCATTGATATTGATTGCCAATATAAAATTATGAAGGTGTTCCTATACAAGTAAACCATCATCTGGATTATATTTGGGTAACCATATTTCTGGGTGTTTAGGAAGAGGATGTAAAGGTGGTGTCATTGCAACTGCCCCTTGGATTATTCCATGGTCTCTTTGCCATTATTGGAATATTATGACCAGAATAAGTTGTACTTGATGAAGAGGTTGTGGGATATTGGAAAATTGAAGAGGTTTCCCTTGTAGTACTACTGATTATAATAGCACTAGTTGAATGTGGAAGAGGAATGTGAATGGAAAAAGAAGATAAAGGATGATAGGAGGAAGGAAAAGAAGAATGAGAAGAAGCAATATCGAAGAAACAAATATGAGGTGGGGAAGATGATATAATCCAACTATCTGAAGATTCAGTATTTAGAGTATTTTCCCTCTTATGATGAGTGGATAATGGAAATTCAAAAGGCTTGATTCCGAGTTTATCACTCTTAGATCTAGTTAAAAGTCTAGGAGATTGAAGAGATGAAGTTACACTCCCTTCAGATAAATCATTATGAACAACTTTTTCTCCACAAATTGAAATTCCTTCCAATATCTTAATTAAAGTATACAATTTAGGGAATTCTGTAGAAGTTTGACCAATTGGATTTGGAAGTGATCTAGGAGATTAAGTGGCTGGTTCATAAATTTCAGATCTAGAACTACAAGATTTAGAATGGGATTTTAATGTTGGTGGATAATTTGAGAGAGATTGACTCTTTGAATGACTTTTAGTTTTAGGGTGAGACTTTGTTTCCATTCATATTCGCATGGCCCTCCTTCTAGTGTCAAAAATTTTCATGGTCTTGAATGATTGTACCAACATTGGAGGAAACCACCCAGTTGAGACCTAAGAACAAATAATTTTCTGTTTGGGATGATGGATCCAACTGTAATTATGGTACCAGTTTCCCTTTCTATAAAAATATATGAAATGGAGTGAATAATTATATACCTCTATAATATAACATCAAACTAAAATAAATATTAATATACTACTATTTATCCCAGGTAAACTACTGGTATATGTGATTACAAAGATTTCACAATTGTCATAACAACCTAGATCATCATGTAATTATGAAGTTAACGCAAAGAAAGATTGTTGGCATTATGATTCAAGTGTTGTCCTTGATGGCAACTCGCTCAGAGGTTGGTACAGGTGCTCAGAGGTTGGTACAGGTGATGGCAACTTAATCAGAGGACAGATCTTAGTACAACATGCCAAGAAAGTTCATACACACAGGTTCGTTAAGCCCAAGTCGCGTATACAAGCAGGTTCACTATATACCAAGTCGCATATACGCAGGTTCTCTATATATCAAATCGCGTGTACACGCTGGTTGGCTTCAGTAAAAGCGCGTGTATGTGGAAAACTTATCTTTGGTCCACGGTGGTTATTCCTTGGAAGTTGTGCCTATGGTTTTGGACCTTGATGTCTCGACGAACATGTTGATCCCTAGTTTTGAAGCTGATGGTATTGGGTTACTATGGTTTTGGACCGTGGTATTGTAAAGGGCCTAAGACTATATAAGGAGAAGATCATTAGGCAAGTGGGAGCAAGCACTGTGTGTCTGAAGAAGTGAGAAGATCTGGTATCACTGTTTATCTGTTCGGGACGCTTGGCAAGGGTTGGATCTGACAGCGAAGGCATAAGTAATTATTTCTAGATCTGCACGCGGGTTGCCTTTGGAGAAAGAGCGTATACACGCGGTTTTGGTACAGTGAAGTAGCGTATGCATAATAAGATTTGATATTTCAGGTTGTTGTTGATTCTGGTGGTTGTTGCAGAGTTCTGGGCTCTGGTCTGGGTTCTGTGTTCTTGATGACAGGGTTTCAGTGATTCAGTATTGGGCTGTTTAATGAATTATGATGCAAGTATAAGTTGATGATTGTATTGCAGTAATGTTTGTTTTGTACTCTTGGATCCAGTCTGAAAATTGATGAAACGTGGTCCCTGAAGGAAAGAAGGTTGTAGGGTCAGCACCTACGTACTAGTAAATGGATCGGCTAGTACAAGAGCTGAGGGGGTTGTAACTCCCTTCCAGAAGTAGTTGGAAAACGAGAGAGGGTTGTAGCCCTCTGCAGGTTGTAGCCTGCGTACTGGTAAAGGACTGCACCAGTACATTGTAAAAGAAGTTTCTTATTAAAGAAGAAAGAGACGATTTGCAGCAGGTGGTTTTCACCCACATTGGGTTTCCACCTTATATCATGGTGTTCATGTGTGTGGCTCTTGTGTGATGTTCTGTTCTGTTATACTGCACCTGTTTACTGTTAAATATGCTTAATAATGTTCTGATGCATTTACTGAAGATTAAGCTAACTGAATCATAAGATCTCTGGATATACGCTAGTTGCATTAGACACAGTAGCGTGTACACGCGGGTTCACTTAATTGAAATAGCGTATATGTTTCTGAGTATGAAATTGGAAAGGTTTTACTGATCTGATAATACTGATTCACCCCCCCCCCCCCTCAGTATTCTTTCCAACAATTGGTATCAGAGCAGGTCCTTCAGAGGAAGCTTGATCGCTTGAAGGAAAAGATCCATCAGAATGGCTAATCCAGAAAGAGAGGCACACATCAGGCCACCAGTCTTTGACGGGAACAATTTTACTCACTGGAAGATAAGAACCACTGCATATCTACAATCACTTGGAGCAGAAATTTGGGGAATCGTAGAAGGAGGATACAAATTCCCATCAACAACTCCTACAGATCCAGCAGAGAAAAAGCAATATGAGCTCAATGCCAAAGCTGTTACTGTCCTATTGAGTAGTTTGACACAATCAGAATTTATGAATATCATGCATTTCAAATCAGCTAAGGAAATATGGGACAAAATCGTCACAAGCTACGAAGGAGATGATCAGGTAAAAAGAGCAAAGCTTCAAACTCTCAGAATCCGGTATGAAACTCTTAAGATGCATAGTAATGAAAGCATAGCTAATTATTTCCTGCGTATGGATGAGATTGTGAATTGTATGAGGGATCTGGGTGAAGAATTTGAGGAAGTTGTCTTAGTTGAAAAGGTTTTGAGATCTCTGTCTGCTAAATTTGATTCTAAAGTATCTGCCATAGAAGAAAAGGAGAATGTGCAGAAAATCACCATGTCACAGCTTCACGGGATCTTAACTGCTTTTGAAATGCGACAAGAGGTACCACCAGAAGCCGCATTCGAAGTGTCAGAGGAATAAGATGAGGTAAATTTTGTCAAGAATCTTGAACGGGGAACTGGACGGTTCAAAGGTAAGCTACCTTTCAAATGCTTTCTATGTGGTAGAGTTGGTCACTATGCTGCTAGATGCCCTCATAACAAAGGAAAGATATCTGAAGAAGATGGTAGAAGCTATTATACCCATATTACAAGTCCATTCAATGATAGTGAAGATATTAGAAGTCTCATGGCACATGAAAAGAAGAATGCTTCATCCAATAATAGCAAAGATATTAAAAGTCTCATGGCACATGAAAAGAAGAATGCAGAAACTGAAGAAGTTACCAAATTAAATGAACAATTGGAGACAGTAACCAGGGTAAGGGAGAAATTGCAGGATGTAGTAAAGGATCAGAGCATAACTATTCAAAGGCTTGAATCAAAGATCCTCTCTCTAAAAGAAGATCTTAAAAAATCAAGAGAACAAAACAAAGAAGCTCTTGAAGATCAAGAACATGAAGTGATCAAACTAAAGCGACAAGTGGAAGAAGGAAGAAAAGCTGAAGAAGACCTAAGGAATCAATATCTGATAAAGGAAGAACAACATCAAGTTGAGGTAAATATCTTGAAAGGTAAACTAGAAGAAAAGGATAAGCTTTTACGATTTCAAGATAGTACTAAAGTCTTGGATGATATTCTTAATAGCCAAAGGTCTCCTGCTATCAAAACTGGTCTTGGTTTTCATGAATATGTTGAAGGTGAATCTAGTTCACAAGGTGAGGCAAGAAACTCTAATGAGAAATCTGAAATGCTCAACAAGGAACAACCAAGGAAAGAAATTCCTCAAGGAAGATCCTTTACTCCTAACTATGAATGTGATAGACGATTATTTTCTCCACTGAATAATGTTGAATGCTATGTATGTCATAATCTTGGACATGTTGCAGCCAGATGTAGAAGTAGAATGGTTCAAGAAAGATCATCGCATCCCAGGTATTTCAGAGGATATTGCTTTGCCTGTAATGCATATGGACACAAAGCAATTGATTGTGATAGAAGGAACATGAAAAATGTAAGGTGTTATACATGCAACAACTATGGGCATAAAGCAAGGGAATTGAGGAGTAGATTTCAAATTTCAAAACAAGAGGACCATACATCATCACAGTTCCAGGAACTGAAGAAGACAGAGACAGAAAGGTGTGGCATAATTCAGACAGCTGACATAACAGACACAGGGGAATCTGAAAGTGATGAAATTCAGTATTCCATCCTGCATACGCTGATATAATGAAGACAAGTCGCGTATATACGCGAGTTACAGGCTGCAAAGTTGCGTATATGAAGAAAGGGCAGCAGAACAGACCCAGGTTCAGTCATGGTTGGCTCAGGCTCAGGGGGAGCAGAACAGACTCAGGAAATGGTTCATTCATGGTTGGCTCACACTCAGGGGGAGCATATACTTCAAATCATTCATTGTTGGCATTATGGTTAGAAGTTGCTGATGAAACTAAATGATACATCTTGTTGTTTGATCAAAGGAATAGTATTGCAGGCTGATGCTTATGGTACAGATCTGAATGGCTGGTCTTAGAACCCGCATCTGCTCAGGGGGAGCATGGATGGATTGATACAACTTGGCATATACAAAGGGGGAGCCAAATCAGAAACTTCAGCATGTACTCAGCGGGAGTATGGACAATAAAAGGTATACCAAAGAAGAGAATATCTTGGTCTGGCCTTTGCCCTTGATGTCAAAGGGGGAGAGTGACTTGGTGTGGTGGTTGCCATCAAGTCCAAAGGGGGAGATTGTTGGCATTATGATTCAAGTGTTGTCCTTGATGGCAACTCACTCAGAGGTTGGTACAGGTGCTCAGAGGTTGGTACAGGTGATGGCAACTTAATCAGAGGACAGATCTTAGTACAGCATGCCAAGAAAGTTCATACACGCAGGTTCGTTAAGCCCAAGTCGCGTATACAAGCAGGTTCACTGTATACCAAGTCGCGTATACGCAAGTTCTCTATATATCAAATCGCGTGTACACGCTGGTTGGCTTCAGTAAAAGCGCGTGTATGTGGAAAACTTATCTTTGGTCCACGGTGGTTATTCCTTGGAAGTTGTGCCTATGGTTTTGGACCTTGATGTCTCGACGAATGTGTTGATCCCTAGTTTTGAAGCTGATGGTATTGGGTTACTATGGTTTTGGACCGTGGTATTGTAAAGGGCCTAAGACTATATAAGGAGAAGATCATTAGGCAAGTGGGAGCAAGCATTGTGTGTCTGAACAAGTGAGAAGATCTGGTATCACTGTTTATCTGTTCGGGACGCTTGGAAAGGGTCGGATCTGACAGCAAAGGCATAAGTAATTATTTCTAGATCTGCACGCGGGTTGCCTTTGGAGAAAGAGCGTATACACGCAGTTTTGGTACAGTGAAGTAGCGTATGCATAATAAGATTTGATATTTCAGGTTGTTGTTGATTCTGGTGGTTGTTGCAGAGTTCTGGGCTCTGTTCTGTGTTCTCTGTTCTTGATGATAGGGTTTCAGTGATTCAGTATTGGGTTGTTTAATGAATTATGATGCAAGTATAAGTTGATGATTGTATTGCAGTAATGTTTGTTTTGTACTCTTGGATCCAGTCTGAAAATTGATGAAACGTGGTCCCTGAAGGAAAGAAGGTTGTAGGGTCAGCACCTACGTACTAGTAAATGGATCGGCTAGTACAAGAGCTGAGGGGGTTGTAGCTCCCTTCCAGAAGTAGTTGGAAAACGAGAGAGGGTTGTAGACCTCTACAGGTTGTAGCCTGCGTACTGGTAAAGGACTGCACCAGTACATTGTAAAAGAAGTTTCTTATTAAAGAAGAAAGAGAAGATTTGCAGCAGGTGGTTTTCACCCACATTGGGTTTCCACCTTATATCATGGTGTTCATGTGTGTGGCTCTTGTGTGATGTTCTGTTCTGTTATACTGCACCAGTTTACTGTTAAATATGCTTAATAATGTTCTGATGCATTTACTGAAGATTAAGCTAACTGAATCATAAGATCTCTGGATATACGCTAGTTGCATTAGACACAGTAGCGTGTACACGCGGGTTCACTTAATTGAAATAGCGTATATGTTTCTGAGTATGAAATTGGAAAGGTTTTACTGATCTGATAATACTGATTCACCCCCCCCCTCTCAGTATTCTTTCCAACAAAGATAACTAATTAAATTAAATTATATTGCTAAATCACCACATATATTGAGATATCATTGTTCACATATAATTTGTAATTTCAACCAGACACATCAATAGTGATAATGAAATATTGTTTTAACACGTATATTATGAACAAAATCAGAACATTCTACTGTAAGAAAAAAAAAACTAAGGGTAATAGTACTTGATATATCATTGATCTACTCATCATAGAAAGGTGATGGTGCAACTTGATATTAAGAAAATCCTTAGTTACAATAGTGCATCTTAAGCTTTCTCTTTCAAAAATTTAGAACCCTTTCTCCTATTTGAGAGAGGGCATTTATAGTTTCATAACGAAAGACAAAGATAGAAAATACAATAACAACCTCCAGTGGTCTTAAAAAGAAAGTAACTAAAAGGAAATTATTTGGAATCAATTACAATAGATTATTTATCCTTGGGAGGAATACTTCCCTCTGATGCATTGTTGCAACTCATAGATATCAATTAAATTCTTTAAATCAAGTGGAGACTTGGGTTGTATTCATAGCTAGATTGTGAATATCACATCTCTTAATGCTAGCAACATTTTTGTGGTAGTGTTTGATAAGCATCGAAGCATAAGCCACTGAATGTTTTATTTCATTAAAAACTTCCAATGACTCTCCAAGTTAGTCTTGGTTAGATGATCAATAATCTCAACCCGTTTCTTGGAGGATTCTTTCTATGTTTTAGTCGATAATTTGATATCGGGTAAGGTTCCCTCAAGACAACTCGAGATGAGATTGACTTGGAGGAAATTATCACTAACTGCTTCAATGGCATTACTTGAAATATCCCGCACCTAATAAATTGTTTCTTCCATCTTCTTAAAGCAAATTTCCCACTCTCTGAAAGCAATCTCTTTATGGGATTCTTCAATTTTGGGAATATTGGCTAATCTTCCATCTACACTTTCCTGCCATGTGAAGGAAGAAATAATTTTCTCCTATATATCTTCAAATTAATTTTTAATATCATATAGCTGGTCTACTAGGGAGCCAAATTTCCTTCACCGATCATGAATAATTTCCATTTTCTAGCAAAAGAAGATCTACTATTGGGAAATAAGAGTATTCAACTCTTTCGCCTCCTTCTTAAATTTAGTCAATTTTGGATTGGAAAATAGATGTTCAATCCTTCTCTAAAGCTCTTGAATTTGTGAATATTGGGTCTGTGTATCAACATCATATTGGACTCTAAGAGAGTCAAACTTGTGTTAAAGGTTTGTCCCCTACACTTGCCAATGTTTCATTATCCTTTGCTTTTCAGTTTCAACTCTTTTCTCTAACAGATAAATTATTTCTTCTTTCTCCTTAGGGAGATGTTGAAATTATGTGGCTTTGTCAATAGTAGCTGGGGCATAAGAACCTATAAATTGTGTAAGCCTACCCAATTCCTCTGTAGGCTTGGTTTTCAATCCTTTTCATAATACTTCAAAAGATGCATTTCCAGGAACTAATGCCTGGAACTGGTCAAGAATTAATTTCTTTCTCTCCATATTTACTACAACTTTGTGCTGAGGGCTTTAGAAAATGTCTAGTGGAGGAATCTCCCCGATCCTTAAAATAACTTCACAAGAAGGGAATGTTAGTATGATTTCTACCACTTTATCATCCAAAGGATTCTCAGGAACCTTCATTGCTATTAGAGTTTTTTCAGGATTTTTTAGTGTTCTGAACATTCATTTGTGGAGGAGTATTAGTAACTTAAGACTCATGAGCCTTAGAATTAAGAGGTTGATTGTATTCTTCCTAGATCTCTTCTAAGCTAGCATTAGACATAAATCCTTTTGCCTGAGAAGAGAAGAGTCAACTGTTGCTCTTGGTTGAGAAGGATCAACAGATTGTGTAGAACCAATAATTTCAACATCGTCATGAACAAATTTTGCTTGAGGAATCAATAATGAATCGACATGAAGTTTTGCTATCTTGGAGGCCCTGTATTGAGTGAACTGACTCATTTCCTCAGGGGTTAATTTTTGCTATGTTATTTGTGCCACCATCCAATAAGAAGAATCTCCCTTAAAAAAGTCATCAAAGTTATCGGGTTCATGGATAAATTGTCTCATACTTGATGCAGCTGTGATATTTTCCACCACTTGATGAGGATCATACTATCTATTGAGTATAGTAGGAAAACTAAGATCTTAAATATCCTTTATTTCAATCATTGCATGCATATAATTATCTAAAGAAAATATACCAAATTGGGTTGGAAAGGAAGGCCACATCTTTTTGTTTGATTCCTTCAAAACTTTAGAAATACCATTACCCATAGTTTGATAGGGTATCTCTCTAGTTAGAGGCTTATCTAGAATACAAAATGGTAAAACATGTGGATTGGATAAACTTTCATATACCCTAATATAGTTAAATGGTTCCTCACCAAACTAATTCCCTGCTCAGAGAAGATCAGACTCAGCTTCTCAAGACATCCAAGGAGCCCTTTTATCAAAGATAACCTAATCTGTTGGTAACAAAACCCCATGGCAGATTTTATAGAAATTTTTTTAATATTCAGAGTCCTAAAGAATATCATGATAAACATGAATAGGGTTTGGGTCTTCTAGAGTCCACTTCCATATTATATATGAAAATTCCATAGAAAAACATAAAGCATCCATGGTATAACCAATCATATAGAGAGGGATTATATTCTCGAAAACTTTGTGTTTACTCCTAAGAGCCAAAATATGGGGAGCTAAATTGTATGAAAACATAGTGGCCCTATAAAAAATAAACCGTTCTAAAGCCTCATCTATAAGAGGCATCCATTGGTTAGGAATTTTTTGTGCATTAGCGTTTCATTTAGCCTACTCATCATAACAACTATTTGAGAATAAGGACCAAAGAGAGATTATACAACATACTTATCACTTTCTTCTCTCTTATGTTTTTTTGGGTCTTTTATCCACCCTCTAATTAGCTCTAATGCATGTTCATTCTAATTAAGGAATGCCTCAAAGTATTTATTAGCGTATTTTCATTGTGGCTTAGGAAGATGATATATTATCCCCAAGTCCTGACTGGAAAAATACTCGATGATTGTTTTCTTGTTTGTAACAATTCACATATCGAAAATACTCAGAATATCTACAACCCAGTGAACCATATCGCTATAGGGAAGAATTTTAGGTCTTGCTCCAATTCTCTGTAGAAAATAATTCACCACATCGTTGAAGGTTGCATTTGAAACTGGGGTAGAATCATTAAAAATCATTGTCCTCTGAGTAACCCTGGGTCCTTCATCTTCAAATAATTTTTATATTGCTTCCCATGAGGAATGCCCAAAATCCTTATTACAAACTGTATTGGAAAACAACTCCGACATAACAATGTTTTCTTCAATTCTTTCAATTAAAGGAGGTTTGGATTGTTGTTATGTTTCAATTTTCTTATTTCCCTTTCCTACCTTTGACATCTCTTTGTTGTTATGGTTATTGGATGTTCCCTGAATAGAAAACAAAGACATGAGAGAAACACTTCTCTTCAGAGAGGACTTAGCACAAAAAATGAAATTTTACAATACTAAAATTTTATTTAAATATAACTTTCAAAATATCGAGGTGAAATGAATGAAGGAATTTAAAATTTTGAAAACCGTAAACCTCCATTATCAAACATTAAGTACAGGAGTGTGAACTCATGTGGGCTTACCATGAGAGAACATTAGAGGAATTATATCAGAGAAATATATCAGAGGACTGTATTAGAAAGTTACGATAATCTAAACTTTTGAT
The DNA here is from genome assembly GCA_031772625.1 of Pinus tabuliformis. Lineage (NCBI taxonomy): Eukaryota > Viridiplantae > Streptophyta > Pinopsida > Pinales > Pinaceae > Pinus > Pinus tabuliformis. The sequence goes on from CM062805.1 coordinate 870,616,012, forward strand.
GTAGCAAGCTTCCGATATAATAACGATCATGAAGGATATCAGACGAAAAACTATGATGAGAGAGGTGCAAGGCATATCGGGAGAATTGTATCGGCATTTTATTAAAAGACTTCCGATAAAATAGTTCTTATACAAACATCAAAGGTGTTAGATATCAAAGGAAGGGGATATCGAAGATGTAACATGATAAAAATTACGATATGAAATGTTACAATAAAATAAATAATAGTTGTGGGGCTGACAAATGATTATAATATTAAATTTTGTAAAAGTGCACAAGTATTTTATGAACATCAATAAAAACCTCTTTATACAATTATTTTAATAAAGCAAGCATTGGGGAGGAAGACAAGGGAGGACCTTTATCATAACATTACTTAAATTAATGTTATGATTTAATAGAGTTCCAATGGAAATATTCCGATATAGCCTTAACTTTGAGAGTGGGGCCTATCAAAGCTTAGGTTTATCTTAACATATTTTAAGGTGCAACTGTGATATGTGAAGTTCAGATAAGGAAAAGACCTCAAGCTTATTAAACTCCATAACTAATTCAAATATGCTCCAATTTTATTAAAATCAAACACTTTATTAAAGAAATTAAAATATAAAAAGTAAAGGGTACCCATTATTTATTAATAACTAAGTGTAAAAATCGGGGGGTTGTTGAATGCTACAACAGGACCTCGCTTGGTTGAATTGAGGCTTCTGTGATCCATAACAATTATAAGAAGAAATTTCGGGTTGGTTGAAAATGTATTTCAAGTTAATGTGGTGAGTGATCAGAGTAAATTCTCTTCTAGTCAGATATTACCTCCACATTTTGAGGGCATGAATTACTATTTCCAAATCTAAATCATACACTAGATAATAATTTTCATGTTCGTTCAATTTTTGTGAGTCATATGCAATAGCATGCTCATCCTTCATAAGAAAACCCCTAGCCTTCTACACATGCATCTATGAAAACTTTAAAGCCATTTTCTAGATATGTTATTTTAAGTATTGGGGCAACAGTAAGAAAATGTTTCATATTTTGAAATGTCTCTGGACATTGTTGTGTCCATAAAAGTTTACTCCTTTTTTTGTATGGGAGTTATAGGACGTGGTAACTTGGAAAATCCTTCTATGAACCTATGATAATAACCAGTCAACCCCATAAATGATCTTATATCATTCCTATCCTTTGGTACTAACCATTCAATAATGACCTTCACCTTCTGGGGATCCATCGTTATCCCTTCCTTTGAAATCACATGGCCCAAATATTGTATCTTATCTTGAAATAAGTCACATTTTTAAAAATTTTCATATAGCTAGTTTTCCCACAAGGTTCATAGCACTATCTATACATTTTTCTTGTGTTCCTCCATGGTATTTGAGTATATCAATATGTCATCCATAAAATATAACACAAATTTGTCTAAAATCGTGTTGAATATGCCATTCATTAAACACTTGAAGCTGGTTGGTGAGTTCATGAGCTTGAACAGTAAGACAGTGAACGCGTAGTGTCCATACTGGGTTCTGAACACTATTTTTGGTATATCTTGTTCTCTGATCCTTAGTTAATGATAAATAGATCTAATATCTATTTTGGAGAACACATATACCCCCTTACTGCGGTCAAAAGGATCATCAGTACGAGGCAAAGGGTATTTATTTTTTACTGTAAATTTATTCAACTAACGATAGTCTATACATAACCCAAATATTCCATCCTTATCATTAACCTATAGTTACTTGTACCAGCCAAGGATTTCTATATTTTTAAGCCAGTAAATTACATTTTTCTACAATTTTAGGGATAACATAACTTAGGCTAGCACCAAGATCAATTAATATTGAAATATATTATTCATTTATAATACCTTATGCTTCCACCATAGTGGAATTTTTCTCGCCTGATGCTCCTCCAGAGCTACACTAATGTGGGGAATATTCTTGGCTATGTCATTAATAGCTGAGGATTTTGAATGTGTTGAATTGATTTCAGAGTGTAAGGGTAGTTTCGTAATACGTGTGGTTCACCAGAACACCATCATTTTAGTATCTCCCTCTCTTTCTCTTTAGGTCCTTTGTTGGGTTCATCCTACTTGGACCCAATTTGGGCTTGTATTTGTGATTTATGGGAATGTCCATCATTTTTGCTAAAAATTTTATTTTCCCCCCTTTACCACCTTGCTTGAATTTTCCACTCTTTCCCCCTTTACTATTTTTCATTGATAACTTTTCTTTTTGTTGAGCCAAGATTTTGTGTTATCATTATTTTTTTGGCTTTCTCATAACAAATCGTTCCTCTCGAATAATCTCATATATCATCCTAGGGTTATTGTACTCAATCCTATCCTTAAAGGAGAGTTGAAGACAACTTAAGAATCATTGTAATTTTTATTTTTCTTCCTTTATGTAAGGCACATAACGTAACATATGTGTAAATTTAGTTATCAATTCATCCATTGACATCTATGCCAATTTCAAATTGTGAAACTCCCTTGCCCTATTATCAAAATATTGTTCTATTAGATACTTCTCTCTGAAAAATTGTTGAAATGATTCCCAATTAATCGATTTTCCTTCCAAGATATGAATTCTTCACACCTTTTCGCACCATATGGATGCTTTCCCATGTAATTGATAGGTGGAAAACTTGGCCTTCAATTCAATGGTATAATCATAAACCTGAAAATACTAATTTATGCTAAAAAGCTAGGCCTTCACTGCTTCCTTAGATTCCCTATCATATGTTGGGGGTCTGATTTTTTTTAATCCTCTATCTAACTCTACTTTAGGTTTCTTTTCAATATTCATTTGATTTTTGGTAGAATTTTGTTCCTCTTGTTCAACTAGATTCACTATACATATTCATTTTTTGTAGCAGGTATTAATCCTTTGTTTGGTTCTCCTCGCAGAAATAGATACAAGTTTTATTGATGATTTTTGTGTTGAGATCAAGATCATTCAGTCATTACTTTTAGCTCTAATGAAAGAAAAGACTTATCTTTTTTCATCCGTATCCACTTGTAATAGTCCTAGTGAAAACTCCATGTAATAAAAATAATAAAGGAAAAATGATAACCATGGTTGATGGGACACTTATTCCAAGATGAATGTTGGTAAAGACATCCTAGTGTGGGTTTTCATTTGGATAATAATGACTAAGGAAATTGGAAAAGGCAATGGCTAGGGCTTTGGAGAGGTAGAATAGACTTTTTGGCATATTTATTTATGAAAATAATGGAAATTAGGAGAAAAGGGAGGTGAAAGGTCACAGGTTTCATGTGAGGAGGAAATTGAAGGAAAATGATGGAAAATGAAGAAAATAGGGGCCTCATTCATAAAAAGGATTATGAGGATCAATTGGTAGCCTTTCTTTAGTTTACTTTTGGAGCTCTCTCATTATTCTCTCTCACTCATACTCTTGGATACTTAGAGTTTTCTTGGAGCACAATTGGAGGGTCTGGCATGCTTGGATTTTTGGAGCAAGAAGGCAAAGGAAGAGAAGAAAGTGCAAGAGGACATTGGGATCAGTAACTGTAGCAGATTTGGCTTGCAAGTAGCAATTTGCATGTATGTTTTCCTCACTAGTTTTGGCATGCATGGAATATGCATGTGGTTTATTGGTCATGATCTATCGCTAGCATGGAGGATTTCTTGGATTGATAGTGGCTTGCCTAGCCTTACCATTTCCTAGATAGCCATGGAGATTGTGGGTTTATTTCCTTGTTTTTTTTTGGTTGGTTCTCATGTTTCCTTAGCTTGGCTTGAGTTACTAGTTCCTAGAGCCTTAGTTTCAAAAACACTCTCAAGCTCTGTAATAACTTGGGTTGAGTTATGAGTCTCATAGCCTTAGTTGGAAAAAAAATCTAAAGACCTTGGTGGCTTGAGTTAGTATTCCTTGAGACTTGGTCGGTCAAATGCTCTAGAGCCCAACGAAAGTTGTGGGTTGAGTTACTAGTCCTGGAGCCATGGTTAGAAAAAATGCTCCAGAGCCCTGGAAGCCTTGGATAGAGACAAATATGATGATACTTTTGTGATGTCTAACCGTGAGGTGGAATCATTGTTTGATGGGTTGAGGTGGATGGCCTCTGGAAGCCCTCGACGGTTTTGGATTGATGTGTTCTCTAAGATCCACATTCATTCTTGGAATATGGCACAAGGGTGAATGGTTGAAGAGAAATTTGGCTCAACCATTCTATGGTCAGGTGGAACATTGATGTCCCATCCTGGGTTTGGATTTTTCATCATGAACATGAGGTTATTTCTCCTTGTATTTCTATTAGTATTATATTGGTTTATATGTGTATCATATGGTTATGATTTCATTGGTATTTATGTTGCTATTATGCTGGTTATGCATGTGTTTTATGACAATAACTGTGTATGGATCTCATCATGTTTTTACTGGCAAATGAATGAACAATGTATCTATGAACTAATGAATGAAATTGGAGCTAATGTGTTCAAGAATCAATGTCTCTTAGTGATTCTCAATGATGTATGAGACCCATATGCTCAAATATGTTATTTACACTTGTACATTACATATTCATGATATGTTTGGTGAAATGCCTATCATGGCTAGTAGGGGTCCAATCAAGGTCTTATTCAAGTAATTGAATTTGTACTATCATTTCCTTGTTATCTTACTGTTATTAAGGTTTCATTCAATTCTGGGAAGTGAGCTATGTTCTAGGCTTGAAACAGTGGCTCAAATCCTAGGGACGCTACCACAAAACTAAGCAAATAGTCCTTGGATGTTCGCATGACTTGTCATGAGAGAGTTTAGAGCCTCGTGGACACTGGAAAACCTACAACATGGGAGCATACGAGGGTCAAGTGGTCGAAAATCTAAGTGGGACCCAGTGGCTAGTTGGCAGAAAGGATGGTTTGGTTCCTAAGGGTCAGTTGTAGGGAAAACCTGACACCCCCCATTATTTGAAATATTTATTTCATATAATGAGGACCCTTTACTTAAATTTTTGGCTAAACCACCTTTTATGATTTTCATTTGATTAAGTATCCTACAATTTTGCAATTTTTAATTTTTCATCGGATTTCTATTTTGACTATTTCGTTGAATTTGACTTTTAGCAAGCTTTCCATTTATACTTGTTTCGCCTCATTTGGTTATCTAGTTTGTCAATGGCACTGCTTTGAAGTTTGATCATTTCGTTGCCTTAGTTAAAAAATGTACAAGCTGTATATTATTTTAATTTTTGTAAATAATTAATTTTTATTGTAAATATTAATTTATATTTTGTACATATTTTAATTTATTTTTATACAAAACCCCCAAGATCAAGAATTATTCATAAGATTTTAGCCTTACTCATTAATTGAACAATGTGGCATGTATAATAAACCAACAATCAGAGCTTTTGGGAATCAAAACTTTTTCATCAGAAGAATCCTTTTGGAAATCTATGATATCCAAAGTTTGAGCCATACAAAGAGGAATATTGAATCATATAAAACAAAGTCTGATTCATATGGTTATTGTGACTTTCAACATATTCAAATAAACTGTTAAATCATTTAAACTTTACATAAACCAAAGTTTGATCAATAATATTAATGTGGAATAATAAAATGATAATATATAAGTCCCAAGCTCATTTAAAAGATTGGTTGTGTTATTATTTATAGGCACCCAAACCAAGGCCTTAGTACTTATTACAACTTGTGCCTTTATGTTATAACATTAAACATATAAATACTTGAGTGCATAAAGCTTTGGGCCCACCTCTCCAACACCTTGCCTTTCAACATCACTAGTTTGCTCCCTATTACTGGGTGTCAACTTATATCACAAATTTTATACGGTACACATCTAATATTCCTTGATATGAGGATTTATATGATAGCCGAATCCTCTATTATCTCATATTAATCTCCACCTCTGGACCCAATATGAATATAAAATTGGTTTAATTTTAACATTGACTCGATCATTTATCGTAACTTTTGAAGTGGTTACACTATAAAATCTCTGATACCATCTTATTTCCAATATGTCGATACAACATATCCCCCAATCTACGATCTCTGATAATCTCTTCATCGTCGATATTCCAATGCGCCTCTCCCTACAACTTCCCTTATCTACCAAGCTCTGATATCCAAACCCGATATGAGTATTAATGATGGTCTGATCAGAATATTGCATCAGCTTGTATATCGAAACTTTTAAATGGTAACATTCGTAAAACCTACGACAATCCATTCACCTCCAATATTTGGAACTGAGACAATTTTTAAAAAACAATAAAATGTGAAATCACATCCGCTCCATATAGGAGCCTCCCAATATTGACATTTTTTATTTGCGCACATTATAAAAAGTTCTAGTTTTCTTACCCTGATTCCACTCAAATGTTTCCATGTGTCACTATTTGGTATGGTTGTAATTTTTAAATAAAAAAAAATTCATTTAAATTGTTTTAATTCGGTCTCACAGCTCATATTTTTTATTTTGTAGTTTGCTTATACTTTCACTTATTTTTCTCCCCGATTTCGACTAATTTTGGCCCTCTATTTGTAGAGAAGCTTCCAAGATGAAATATACTAACAAATCTAGAAACTGATCTCTAAAATAACTCCTCCAGTGGGCAAAGTGGATCTAAAATGGGTAGAAAATTGTTATCTCCATTGAATTAATTGAATGTGGTCTTATCTGAGCGTGAGCTAAATTGGGAATCTCCTCAAGCAACAACCATTCATATTTAGTTAAAATTGATCTAAAGGAATAATTCTGCTCTATTTTACCTTTATTTGCTCCATCTATTAAGAAAATCAAGGGAGATTGTTAGTATTCCCAACATGTATAAATACCATCTTTGATCAAGGTCCGGGTGTGACAAAGGACCCTTCCAAGACCTTTTACTTTTGCGATGTGTTAGATTGCATTTTTAAAAGAAAATAAATGAATACATGTGCATGCTATAAAGAAGAGGAACATGTCAATCATCAGCAACATAAAAACTCAAGACGCTGATAACGAAGTTCATCCAGGAGGGACTACATCTCTGGGCCCGAATGTCAAGATGATGTAGGCCACTGCATTAAGTGTTGTCAATAGTGATTATGTACATAGAGGTGATGTCACTATCATACAAGGAAAATTCCCTCACGCAGGAGTGGCTCTAAGAGATGTTCCACTACAGGAACTCTCAGGCAAAAGACTCCTATCAGTATGACACAAACTCATGCATGACGAGTATCCCACCAACATGGCATAAAATGGATCTCAATGCAAAACATACATGATGAAAACATAAGTATCCCAGCAACATACAACAAATGGATCTCAAAACATAACATGATGAATCATGACAACGAGTACATCACATAGACGATTGTGCGTCACATCAAGCAGGAATCATGAAAACAAGTAATAAACAAGATCCCTCATAAGCAACAAACATGGATCTGTGCAGCACAATGCATGGCAAAAGAAGTACATGAACACACTGCATATACCTCACAACCAAGGGCCATCTAAAGAAGCGGATTTCAAACTGTTGAAGCTGTTTGTGCCATTGATCTCATGGCATCGAATCGCATGAAAATGTTTTCTCGCACATGAATGTTAACCCATGCACTCCACTTAGAAAAGTGGCTGAAGAATAGAATGAGAAAATGAAAAATATGAATGCACCTGCAGATTTTTGGGGTCGAATAGTGCAAGATCGACTGTCAAATTTCTGAATTATGAGAACTTGAGAATCTAGGGCTTAAGGAATCTTTTAGATTCCCCCTAGATTCCTCAAAGATTCTGCTGCATGGGTGGACTAGAAATCTGCATCTCACATGGTGAATCTGACCTCACCATTGTGATCCTTACAGAAAACTGTGAAAAACGGCTATAAAATTGACTATATTCCGACATGGAGAAAAATTACCTCCTCGGGAAAATTTCAAGGATCATGGTTCCGCTCCCTGTTTCTACAACAATCATGGTTCCACCTCCATACAGAAAAATGGCTAAAAAATGCATTACTATGATGGAAATATGGACAACGCCATTGTGTTCGTAGCATTGAGAAGTGCTGAAACCATATAAAATTTGTCAAAATCTGACAAAGTGAAAATTTGGCCCTCCTGCAAAACTCTGCCTTGAACTGCGTGCATTGCCTCCTCCCCCCTCGATGCATTGAAAAACTGTGTTTAAATAAAATTTCACCGGCAGATTTTTCCAAGTTGGTGGTTGGCTGAGTTGGTTAATGAGTCTGGTTAATAGGGAGGAGGTTGGGTGGTCAAACCCTGCCTCCTCCTTTTTTTATACAAAATTTATTTATAAAAAAAGTTGGTTGGGTCGGGCCTGCCTTAGGCAGCCCGCCCGCCATACCTCTACTGGCTCCATACATTAATGGCTGGTGGTTGTTTTTTGTTGAATGGGTTGGGTTCGCGCCCCAAGGGCCGACCCACCCAACTCCCGTCGCGTTTATTTGAACAGTCTGGTGGGATGGTTGTGGGGTGGCAGGGTCATGGCCGCCCACCTTGTTTGGTTGTTGATTCCATGGGAGGGGGCGGGGGTCATGACCCACCCCTCCACAATTACATAATTTGTTATGTGGATAGATTTGGGGTGGCGGGGTTGGTGGCCCACCACCCTTCTTTTATATATATTTTTATATTAAAACAATATGTCGTTTGTAGAAATTCCATTTTTAAGCCACAAGGAGTGATTTTAACGAGGCAACAATTTTTCTCGGAATCTGGCCAGAGTTGGCCGGATTCCATCCGCCGGAAAAAGTCCAAAATGTGTCTCCCTTAACCTACCCAGTCAGTAAAAGTCAAGCAAACTTTTACTGCTTCTAACTTCCTTATCCGGACTCGGATTGATGAACCATTCACACCACCATGATCACGACGATGAGATATTTATCATGAATGTGGTTCAAGCATAATCCAAACACTTTGATTTTTGAGCTTTCATAAGCCCTCTTTGTCCTTTGTGTCTCTTTGGAGCCACTTGGATCAATCCTCCCCACTAAGGAGCTTTTGGTCCTCCAAAAGCATGGGAAATAATCTGCAACTTCTCTATACCCTGTCTGCATCAAAAGCGTCCTGAAATGTCTCACTTCCATCTCCTTCACCTTTGTTATTCGGAGCCTTAAGCGATGAGCCGACACCTGCAACCTCTAGTACATTGTTTTACAAATTACATGCTTCACTTTCATGACCAAATAATGAACCAAGCGTTCCAAATTCGCCACGAGTTTATAACACATACTCGGTGGTCAAGTTTACATCAAGATGGACACAACACTCTGGCTACGAAAACAAGGCCAACATATCATTGTTGCTTCAACAAGTGATGGAAAAACACATCATCACGGCAACACATGATTTACAAAGATAAGGCTAGACAATATTTTCTTTGAAAAGTGATGGAAACACAAGATCACTTTCACAGTTTATCATGCAACTCAAAATAAGACCAAACATCATTGTTGCTAAAAAAGTGATGGAAACACATCATCACTTTTACATTTTAAAATGCAACAAATGATTTACAAAAGCATGACCATGAAATGCTAACATATCTAGAAATCATTTTTCACTTATCATGGTGAATGGGTCACTTCCTTCTTGCGTTTTTTCTTGTTGAACAATCATTTCGCCTGGTTCATGCAATGACACTTTGTCTTTAAGGCGCTTCTCTGGATGGAAGCTCCAACAAGTGGCTTTTTGATGGACACTTCTATCACAATGACCGAAATAGGTTTTCTTCCTCCAAATCTGCTTAACATGTTTCTTTACCTGCTGTTGAGAGGGTCTTTCATGCCTCGTCCTTTTGTGTGCTGCCATTCTTTTCCAACACTTAGAAAATATATGGTTATGTAATCCACAAAAGGTGCAATTTTTTCAATACCATGTTCTTTGTTCATCATTAACAACATGATCGTAATCGAAATGAACATTTGCATGTCGAAAGTGGTTATACCTTTCCTTGTTGTCTCTGGTGTAAGTATGGCGTTGAGAGCTTGTCTCAGCTCTCTCCTTGCTTGAAAGAATCTGATGGGGATGATGGGGATGTGTTCCCATCATTATGTTTCCTCGACGATTTCGACGATGTCTCGAAAGAGTTTGACACCTTCAAGCATTATCCTTTGGTGTATCTCACACCTACAAATCAATGTTTATGCACAACCTCCAAAGGTTGAGTTATGTCTTGATTATTAACACCAAGTTCTTTTTCCTCCTCATGCCTCGTCTTGGTAAGGAGCCTCATGTTTGTCCCTGTAATTTGGATCTCCAAATATGCAACATAAATCATACTATGTGACGATGAAACTGCAAGGAAATCAACATCTTTTACCTCCTCTATCCATTTGGAAAGAATTGATGAGGGCTTCTCATCATCCATTGTTGGTGGTTCGCTAACTATCGTGGCGCATTCCCCAACTTCCTTTTTGACATACCTAAGTCCTGTTCGATACGGTAATTCCTCTACTTTGATGGGGTTGAAAATACCTTGGCCATTAATGCCCAAGCCTTTTCCTTCATGCCCCATTCTCTTCAACAATTTGGAGCCAATTCTTGTGGTATGATTTTCAAAATAGCGAAATCATCATCAGGAAGCATACTTGAATTCGGAGAACTACTTTTTACCTCACATGGGTCACACTGCAGCTTTTCCAAGGCCTCGTTCTTTGCTTGTAGCTGTCGTAGCGAACTTTGTTTTTCTTCTTTCTCTTCATGTAGGCACATCTTCAATTCAACATTCTGTGTTTGAATATTATGTTTATTCTACTTCAGTTCTTCGAGGGCCTCTTCTGTGGCTTGCAACTGAAGCTACAATCACTCCTTTTCCTATGTCTCTTTCTATAGAGTTTCATACATTATTTCCACTCTTTTAGAAATTTTGAGCATGGTCTCGTACATCACTTTTTCATCCTATGTCGCTGCACACTCCATTGTTCACGCTTGCAATTCACAACCATGCAAAGACCGCTCTGATACCACTTGATCTAGGTCTGGGTGTGACAAAGGACCCTTCCAAGACCTTTTACTTTCGTGATGTGTTAGATTGAATTTTTAAAAGAACATAAATGAATACATGTGCATGCTACAAAGAAGAGGAACATGTCAATCATCAGCAACATAAAAACTCAAGACGTTGATAGCGGAGTTTGTCCAGGAGGGACTACATCTCCTGGCCCTGGTGTCAAGATGGTGTAGGCCACTGCATTACTTGCTGTAAATAGTGATGATGTACATAGAGGTGATGTCATTATCATACAAGGAAAATGCCCTCATGCAGGAGTGTCTCCAAGAGATGTTCCACTACAGGAAATCTCAGGAAAAAGACTCCCGTTAATATGACACAAACTCATGCATGATGATCATCCCGCCAACATGGCATAAAAGGGATCTCAATGCAAAACATCCATGATGACAACATGAGTATCCCAGCAAAATACAACAAAGGGATCTCAAAACATAACATGATGAATCATGACAACAAGTACGTCACATAGACGATTCCGTGTCACATCAAGCAGGAATCATGAAAACAAGTAATAAACAAGATCCCTCATCAACATCAAACAGGGATCTATGCAACACAATGCATGGCAAAAGAAGTACATGAACACACTGCATATACCTCACAAGCAAGGGCGATCTGAAGAAGTGGATTATAAACTGCTGAAGTTGTTTGTGCCATCAATCGCATGACATCGAATCACGGAAATGGTTGCTCGCACATGAATCCTGACCCCTACACTCCACTTAGAAAAGTGGTTGAATAATATAATGAGAAAATGAAAAATTTGAATGCACCTTCAAATTTTTGGCATCGAATAGCGCAAGATCGACTATCAAATTTCTGAATTCTGAGAAATTGAGAAACTAGGGCTCAAGGAATCTTTTAGATTTCCCCTAGATTCCTAAAAGATTCTTCTCCATGGGTGGACTGGAAATCTACATCTCACAAGGTGAATCCAACCTCACCATTGTGATCCCTACGGAAAACCATGAAAAACAACTATAAACTTGAGTATATTCCGACATGGAGAAAAATTACCTCCACGAGAAAATTTCAAGGATCATGGTTCCGCTCCTTGTTTCTAGAGCAGTCATGGTTCCACCTCCATACTAAAAATGGCCAAAAGATGTAGAACTTTGATGGAGAGATGGACAACACCATTACATTCGTGGCATCAAGAAGTGTTGAAACCATATTGAATTTGTCAAAATCTAACAAAGTGAAAATTTGGCCCTCCTGCAAAATTCTGCCTCGAGCAATGTGCACTACCTCCTCCCCCCAGGTGCACTGAAAAACTGTGTTTAAATAAAATCTCTCCGGTGGCTTTTTCCAATTTGGTGGTTGTCTAAGTTGGTTAAGGAGTCCGGTTAATAGGGAGGAGGTCAGGCAGTGAAATCCCGCCGCCTCCTTTTTTATACAAAATTTATTTGTAAGAAAAAGTTGGTTGGGTTGGGCCCGCCTTGGGTGACCCGCCCACTATACCTCCATTGGCAACATAAACTAATGGTTGGTGGTTGTTTTGTGTTGAATGGTTTGGGCCTATGCCCCAAGGGGTGGCCCACCCAACTCATGCCGTGTTTATTTGAATAGTCCCATGGGATGGTTGTGGGGTGGCGGGGTCATGGCCACCCACCCCGTTTGGTTGCTGGTACCGTGGGAGGGGCCGGGGGTCATGGCCCGCCCCTCGATAATTACATAATTTATTATGTGGACAGAGTTGGGGTAGCGGGGTTGGTGGCCCCCCACCCTTTTTTTATATATTTTTTTGTTATATTAAAATAATATGCCGTTTGTAGAAATTCTGTTTTAAAGCCAAAGGAGTGATTTTAACGAGGCAAAAATTTCACCCAAAATCAAGCCGAAGTTGGCTAGATTCCATCCACCGGAAAAAGTCCAAATTGTGTCTCCCTTAACCTGCCTAGTTAGCAAAAGTCAACTGTACTTTGACTGCTTCTAACTTCCTCATCTAGACTCGGATTTATGAACCATTCGCACCACCATGATCACGACGACGAGATATTTAACATGAACCTCATTCGAGCATAATCCAAACACTTTTTTTTTGAGCTTTCATAAGCCCTCTTTGTCGTGTGTGTGTCTCTAGAGCCACCTAGACCAATATTTGAGCTTTGTAATATGTATTTGAATCATGGAAATATGCCTTCTCTACTGTACAATTCAGGATTCTAAACGTACTATTGTAATAGGGATATAGGGCTGTAGAGGAGAGGAGAGTTTAATCTTAGATCTAAGGAATATAGAGATTTATCTTTTACATACCTGAAATGTGTATGATGAGCATAGCTTGCACTATTGCAGCTACTCTTTCATTAACAAAGTTTATGAGTTGTAGAGGATTGTTGGAGATCAGAGAAAGGGAATTGGACTTAATAATTTGGTATTCAAGATACTTTTGTTGTAATACTAGTTTTAGTTTATAATAGCAAAGACTTGTGATTTTCAGTCATATTTGTGCACTATTGTCTATGTGAGTGATTTATTGCAATTATCTCTTGTTTATCTTTGCTCTTATGTGTTGAATTCTAATTTCTAAGTAACTACTTACTGAGAGATAAACATTTTAATTATGTCTTAGCAAATAGTAATATTATGTGAACTGTTTCCTTATATTATTGTTTAATCATTCTAGTTGTTATATTACTAATCATGATCATTTTTGTGAACTACTTCCTAAGTGACATTGGTTTATAATTCTAGTTAAAGGATCTCTAAACATGATCCGTTTGGTAATCATAATATCAACTAATTTAACTGCTTAGTTAACTTGTTTTCACTGTAAGTCCAACATATTTAAATCTCAATTCAATTAGTTGTCTTTCTCTCAATTGGGTTAATCTACATCTTCCTAAGCGATATAGCTTTAGCTTTTCTATCCTTTTTCTTGTATTATAGTGTTAGTCTATATTTATATTAATTAATACATTCCTATAAGTCCTCCTATTAAAGAGCCAAACTTTAGTTATGGCTTGGATGAGCCCCATATCAGCTTAAGGATCGCATTCTTCCTTGATCATCAAGAGGGCTGATCTGATGTCTCTTCTTTATTAGTAGATGAAAGTCATATTTTCAGCCAGTGGAGATAAAGAGAAGGTAACTGGACCTAGTTTAACCAGTGATAACAACCATTTCAATGCAAAAGGAGTTACTCTAAGTTCCCGACTAGGTGGTATCCCTTATAATGTTGTAGGCAAATATTTTCGATACTTCAACATTTTTGGCAATAGAAGGACGGCCTAAAACTTGTTGTCTTTTGGAGTGTTTCTATTTTAATTTCCTATTTAATCACAATGGCTCCTCTTAAACCTCAAATTTGGAGTTGTATCTCTGGACGTGCATCTAGCAATACTCCACCAGAAATAGTAAGAAACTTGTCGAAGGTAAAGTTTAAGGGTAAGAATAATTTTTTGTATTTAGTCATGTATTACAATTTATTAAAAAAAAATTGAATTCTACTTTTCATGATATTAATGAAGGTATTCTATGCGGGATTTTTACTCTCACATTCTCAGGAAAAGCCAGAAATTGGTGTCAATCTTTTCCAGTTGCCTCTATTCACAGTTGGGATCAATTTATCACAATGTTCCTTTATAATTTTGACGGAAATGGATATGAATAGGTATGTGATGAATTCAAAGATTTACGAAGATTTGAAAACGAATCTCTCTTATATTTTACTGTTATATTTCAATTAATTTGCTTGAGATTCAAAGCTAAAGATAAACCTTCAAGAATTGAATGGATAGATTGGTTTGAGTGTCTTTGTTCTCTTCTTGCCATTTCAAATCCATATTTAAAAATTGGAAGCTTTGATGAATCTCCTTCAACTCCTAGTCATATTATCAAAAAATCTGATATAGAGGTGCATATTAATCATGATGAAGTGGCCTTAGCCATGTATGATAAACTCCTAAATTTAGTACACACCTCTTACAGTGTTAATGATAATCATGTTGATGAACCATTATCACAAAGCTTGTAAGAATTTGATAAAAAACTACAAGAAGAAATCACAAATAGAATTTAAGGACCATCTTCCATGAAGTTTGAAAATCA
Source organism: Pinus tabuliformis (assembly GCA_031772625.1). Taxonomy (NCBI): domain Eukaryota; kingdom Viridiplantae; phylum Streptophyta; class Pinopsida; order Pinales; family Pinaceae; genus Pinus; species Pinus tabuliformis. Next base: position 870,631,085 of record CM062805.1, read on the forward strand.
CAATGAATTAAATTCAAAAAATAAGATTATAAATCAACAAGTACAAGCAAAAATTGAAATTTCCAATAATATGCAAACCACTGTAAAAATTTCTTAGTTTGATCATGTTGATCAAATTCTTTCATGGTGGCCAAAGAAACTTCTTCAAGAAATCACAATTAGAAAAGTAAATGATCTAGAATCTGAAATTTGTAATGAAGAAAATGCACAAGAACTCACAAACAGAGATATTATTAAATCCATTGCTTTTGATTCTAATTTTCACCTCTATCCTGATATTTTTGCTGATAAAAATCTATCCCCTCTTTGCTTTAATGTTATTCCAGAAAACAAAGAGGCTAATATAAATGAATTACTAATTAGTTTTCATCAAGATAGAGAATCATTCATTGATCATTCTTCTGGCATTAATGAACATATGCTCCATATTCCTTCTTGTTTTGATATTTCAGATGGGAGTGAAGAGAATTTTAATGAATGTCCTAAAGTAATTTATGATAATTACTCTGACATTGAGGATTTTAATTTATCTTTTTATACATTAATTTATCATTATTAAAGTCAAATCATACTTGAAAATCATGAGAAAGTCAACTCAGAAATTGTTTCAACTAGTTCTTATTTTCAAACAATTAATCATACTCATGATTTCAACATTCAAGAACCCACTCCGATCTATGATTTTTATGATGATCAAATTCACAAGTTGGTGTTGGAAATCATTCTAATTCCATTATTTTGGCCAATTCTTGTGACAAGGAAATTGCTTCAAACCAGTCCCAATTGTGTTATAACACTAGTTGTAACAATAGTGTAAATCATGATTTAATTTTATTATTGTTCTTTCACTTATTTTGTTTTTTTTTATATTTGTTTTCTGTTTTCATTTTTCAATATTCAGATATCTTTTGCTGCCATATTGAGTAGTTAAATATTGAACACTCAATTGATGCATTGTTTTAAAGGGAAATGAAGTTTCAAAACTTAATCATGAGCATAAAGAGTTATTACTCTTCCAATTTCAATTGATTTTCATTTCTTATCACTTGTTCCTTTTCCCTCAAAATAAGTGCCAACAAGAGAGTATATCTTCGCAATATAACCAACAATATAACCCAATTAATGATCTTTCATTGAATCTATCATATTTCCATCCATTTTTCATTGGACCATTTGAAAGAGACTTGGAAAATTTTCCTTCGCAGAAGATTATTAATAATTTAACGTACGTACATACGACTGACAGTTTTGTGTAGACCATTGTATCTAAAAATCTATTTCCACAATATGGCCTATTATGTTCTCTTTGGAACCTCTCCCAATCATCAATGGAAATCCATCCATATTTCTATGATCCAATTGATATTCAGCTAGAAAGGACATTTCAAGAGAAGTTGATTATAAATAAGTTGCTTCTTGTAAATATATTAACAATTAATGTACATCCTCTATTCAAATTTATTTTTATTCATTTAACTATATTTTTGTTACAAACATTTGACCTATACATACATGTAGGAATTAGAATGAGAGCATAGGAATTATGACTATACCTAGTCATGTTTCCTTCCATTCAGTTAGCAATTAGGGATAGATTAATTTAGATTAGAGTCTTTTTCTGTTTTCATTTATTTTTGCAGTTTTTTAATAAGAAAGTAATAAATCCGCAGTTTTGGCTTCCCCTTTCATTTTCTGGCAAAGTGGTGTAGAACATATTAATGTTCTTAAATAGTCTGATTATATACACTTGTGATGCACTTGATTGCATTGCTTTTGCAAAAATTCATCACATTGTTAAAAAATGTTTTTTGTGAGAAAATCGTGTATGAAGAAATTCCAAGGAATTTCGCTCGCTTGGCAATCTTTGGTTCACGAGTATTTCTAAAAGGCTCATTTTCACCACTATTTTCGTCCAATGTAAATTTGAAGAGGATGCAATTTTAAGGTTCATTACTTAGCTTTTTTTACTGAATAAGTAGGTGATTTTGAACATATGAAAATTTTGAGTAATGCATGGTAGAACTTAAAGATTCATGAGGTAAACTTATAGTCAAAGCTCCTCCAGGTATGCATTAACAATTTCATCTTGATTCGTTGTTTCATTTTCCCTTTTTCCCAAAGTCTAATTCCTATTTTAGTTTTGTTTCTTTCTGCAGGTCTTGATTGGCTTGATTTAGGAGACTTGGGGTTTTTGGGAGAGGTAGCAATGATCCTCACTGAATCAACTAAACTAGGGAGTTTCAAAACCTTTAATATATTTTCTTAAAACATTTTATTTTTTAGAAAATGGTTAATATGCTTTTATGGAGGATTTTTCTTTGGCACAAGAAAATTTGTAGTAGACAAAGACTTCTAAATGACTTATTATCTCTCAACACTACTATTCACCCTTTACATTTTCAGGACCCCATTTTTTATAACTCTACAAGATACAATTTATTAGGATCTCAACTTAAAATTAATGCTCACATGTTTATCCTCTTTTACGCTTATGTTAATACATTTGGATAATTAGTCTTGTTGGGTTCATTTTTTAATTTGATTTGTGCTTTTCTTTCAGTTTCTCCTTTCCTCATTTTTTACATGATTGGACTTTTTGTTTTCTTCTTTCATTTTAGTATAGATTTCTTTTTATTTTTTCCATTTCCTATGGTTTGATTTTGGCGACTCCTCCATGATTCATGTAGAAGATATTTTCATCAACCAAAAATGGTTGGCATACATGGGAAATATTTACTCTGTATATCTTAGTGAATTTCATTTATCATTAAAGGTATATATTAATGTAACCATAAATCCCTCTCACTTTAATTATTTATCTAGAGGAACACACATCCTTTCTAAGTGATAGGGTTTACCTTTTCAAGTAAAAGAACTGATTTGAGTTTAACTCAATGGATCCCTCCCACCCCTCCACTTTATTAAATATTTGATTGATGGTCATGGGAAAATAATTTGTAATGAAAAATATGAAAGTATTGTATCCATTAACATAAGTATCTATTACCATCCCACCTCTTTCACTCAGATACATCATAAACTAAAGATTGAAAATGCACTTATCAAAAGGGTGTTTTAGTGTTAGTCTTTGCAGCCTTCTTCCAGTGATCAAACATGCTCTTACAACGTGATTTTAAGGTGTCAAAGTCAAATTTTGTCATTTCAGTGAGTCTTCAAGAAAAATTTGGTCACTAGGTATTAGGTCTAGGGTTTGCTTTTACTCCTGTCAAAGTTGTCCAAATGTCGGTCCATGTCACCATTCAGCTGAGTGTACCATCATTCAGAGGGTTTTCCAATGGGTCATTTTACACCTTGTTCATGCTTCAGTTGTGCCTAGGTAAGGTTCATTTCCCTCTCCTAGGGTCTTGAAGGCAATTTCTCTTGGATGGTCAAATCATCAGCAAAACTTGTATCCTGATGTTCGTGCACCTTCCCCTATCCTTAATGTACCTTATTAAAGACTTCCCATCACTGATATCCCTCAAATTCTTCATTTTCACACAAACCTTAGTTTCTTGCTACAGGTTGACAATTTTCTAGGCTAGACTTGTGTTTTTCCCTTTTGGACCCCTTCCACTCACTCAATCTTTGAAATTCAACTTTCCCCTACTTCCTAACATCCCTCCCTACTTCCAAATTTTTTTTCATGAATTTGGAAGCCCCTTATCCCCTTCATTTCGACAAATCCTCTGTTCCACACATCGGGATAGGTTTTACTCCAATGATGTTTTTGAGCAAGAAAAGATGAATTTGGGAAACCTGAGAGAGGTTTTTGTCTACAATAGGCTAAGGAAGAAAAACCTCCTTCACTTTTTATACAGGTGTCATTTTTTTAGAGAAATGTCAAAAATATATTCGCCTCCTAAGAATTGATGCACCTCTGAAGTGACCTTGGGAAAATCAAGATTTCTCTTAGCTTGGTTAGCCAAATGACTTGCTTGATGAGTCAAAATATAACTAGATACAAATATATTTCCAATGAGCTATCATGAGCTCAATTTGGGGCTGAGGAATACCTTCAAAGGTTTATTGTAATAGCACTCTGCCTTGAGGCATCCTCATTTTGCACATTTTGACCAGTCTTGGGAGAGTTGACTTTTGATAGGGAAAATGAACTCCAAATTGAAAAATTCAAGTTGGATTGGAAAGTAGACTCAATAATATTTCCAAAGAGCTATCCCATGCCAAATTTGGACACCAAGAAGGGCTCCAAAACTTTCTTTCAAAAAGGAGCTACGCATTGAGATGGCGCGGCGTATTGGGCAGCATTCTGTAGTGTAATTTTATAACTAGCGCTACGCATTGAGGTGGCACGATGCCTTGGGATACAAAGCCTGAAATCCATTCAAATATTCCACCAAAACTCCCAAAATTGTAAATTCCTCATTGCCCAAGTAAGTTCACACTCCAATATGCTCAATGCATGAGTTTGTCTCAGTTCTCTTAGTGATTTAATAGGGAAATATTAAAACCTTAGCTCCTTGCACAGTTTCATTGAAAATATGCCTAGGGTTTGCAAAATTTCCATGTTTTGTTGTCTTATTCCCCTCTACCACCTTCACATCCCATTCACTATATTTCACTAATTTCATTTCCCATTCCCCCTCTCATTTCCACTCATCCTACTCCCCTATCCCCAAAACCCTAAAACCCTAGCTTCTAGGGTGAAACCCTAGTTTTCTTCATTGCACTAATGGTTGTATACCCTATCCCCTTAATCCCACTCCCCTCATACATTTTCCCCTTAATCTCATTCTCCACATATAATTTCCCAAACTCTAGACTCCCCAAACCCTATCCATATCCCTAAACCCTACTCACATCCCTAAACTATTACTCCCATCCCTAAACTCTGTTCACACATACATTTTTACACTCTCTTCCATACAATTTACCCATTTCATTCCTCCACCATATTGTCACACTGTTATCCACAAAACCATCCAAATACAACCACATTTTTCAAAACCAAAGGAAAACAATGGAAAGAGACAGTGATCATGGGTATGAGCAAGAGATTGAACATGACCAGGAATCTTGGCTTGAGAGAACAAACTTGCACTTGGAGAAGATGCTGGAGATGGCCAACAATGAGAAAAACATGTTGAGGAGCATGGCATACCACTACTTGGCAAGAAACATGGTGTGCAAAGCAATAATTAGGATTTTGAAGGCCAAGTTGAAGACGGCATCGACGAAGTGAAAGGAGCAAGATAGACTTCAGATCTTAGCTGAGGCTTCCTTGGCCCAACATAGCACTTGATGAAAGACAGTCAACCCAAATTTCAAGAAATTTTGGACATTTTTTGCAATTTTGAAATTTTTGGCTTAGAAAACAGGTTTTTCTACCTCATGCGCTGCGCCACCTAGCGCGCGCTTTTGATGGGAACCTCCTTTTGAGGAAAACTCAGCATTTTTGGATTTTTCATGGAAAAATATGCATGCCCACGAATGGCCATGAAATTTTGACAGGTTTTGAGCTTCCAAAAAGGTCAAAAACCCCTCAAAAATGACCTTTCTGCCCCTTTTTGGATGCACAGGAAGCAGTGTTGGGAGAACTTAGTTTTGGAGGGAAAAATGGAGGCCAAATTAAAAAATTCCACTTGTTCAGAAAATTAGATAGGTAGACCTTTCCAACAAGCCCACTTGGAGAAAATTCGGACACTAGGAAGGCCTCCAAAATTAGCTGTAAAAAGGCACTACGCATAGGGAAATCAGCGCAGCGTATTGGAGGAATTTTGCTCATTTTGGCCAAAAAACTCTGTTTTTTGCCTAGTTTCTTCACAGTTTGAATTTTCTCCTTCTAATTTCCAAACTCATGATGTAATTTAATTTGAATTGATGGATTTTGATGTAATTATGATAAATTTTCACTCATAGAGGTAGATTCATCCATGAAAAGGTAGTTTGCAACTGAATGACTCAGTTTGCCAGTTTTTAGAGGCAAGCTGTTCCATTGCCTACTTTTTAGTTCTCAGTTTAGATTTCATTGGAACAGCTCCTAATCTTATGCACTCGACCCCTAGAGGCTAGGATGAGTTTTTGGTTGCCTATATCTTGTAATTTTTCAGCATGGTTGGACTTTTGGGAAAGCTTGGAGCTTCATTGTATACTCATTCCAGTAGTTTGGCTAAGGAATAGACCAAGGTTTGCAACACTTTATGGGATTCATGTGGAATCTTGCTTTGGTATTGTTTTTTCTCTTGTAATTGCACGTTTATATGTGTTTTATGTATGCCATTATCTCTTTTTATTTAATCTTAACTAAATCAAACAAAGATAAAGGTAGAATACATTGAAAGTGCAGTGCTCTACCTAGGGTTTGTTTAGTTATCTATGTTTTCAGCTGTTTGAAAAGGATCCCTGAGTTTTTCATGCCCTTTTCAGCTCCTCACCTATCAAAAAATATCTCCATCTCACTCAATTTGAAGTACCAAATCACTTGCCTACCTTGCCGCATAGAGATCTTTGCAAAACTGAGTCTCATTTCCCGGACCCAAATCTGCCTTTCACATTTGAGCCAACAAAACATCGTCAAATTCAATCAAACACCTCTGTACACATACCTAGCCTAAAATCAGTCATTACATCAGCCATCTCAAGCTTCATACGCCATATTTTCTGAGATTGGCAAGAAGAGAGCCCTCTCCCAACCTGGTAGGGCTAGCTACCAGGTTAAGCATGGTTTGATGTTACCCTAGATCCTACCTTTCTCAACGTGAGGTAGATTTAGGCCCTAATAGGGTGATTAAAAGACGAAGCTTGGGAAATAAAAGTAAACCTGTCTGGGCTATGGATGCTCACTTGCAGCGAGGCTAGGCTTGTATGGCATAAAGAATACATCGTCAGGGTACTATTAAGGCTTGCTGGCAGGAAAGATATGTTATAGACAATTCATAACAATGGATATATGCTTTATCAAAAAACTCCTATTTGTACCTTCTTGTACTGTTTCATACGAGGTAATTTTAAAATAATTTTCTCCCAAATTTAGATTCATGATTTTTACTCAAGTCTACTTTTGAGTACTTGTCATTTCAAACTGATATTGATTTATCCTTTTATAAGGAACCCATGGAAATATTTTATGGTTTGAAAATTTAACATACTTCATTATTATTAACCTTTAGGTGAATAAATGTTCATTATCTTTAAGGAGAGATAACTGGTTCTTCCTAGTGTGTCACCAATGTTGTAAGGAAAATCAAACACCCCCCATTATTTGAAATATTTATTTCAAATAATGGGGACCCTTTCCTTAAATTTTTGGCTAAACCACCTTTTATGATTTTCATATGATTAAGTATTCTACAAGTCTGCCATTTTTTCATTTTCATCAGATTTCTATTTGGACTGTTTCATTGAATTCAACTTTTACCAATATTTTATCGATACTTGTTTCGTCTCATTTGGTTATCCTATTTGCAAATGGAACTCCTTTGAAGTTTGATCATTTTCTTCCCCGGGTTACAAATGTACAAGGTGTATATTATTTTAATTTTTGTAAATAACTAATTTTCAATTGTAAATATTAATTTATATTTTGTAAATATTTTATTTTTATTCTATACATAGCCCCTAAGACCAATACGTATTCATATGTTTTTATCCTTACTCATTAATAAAACATTGCGCCATGTATAATAAAACATCAATCGGGGCTTTTGGGCATCAGAAATTTGTCATTGGAAGAATCATTTTGGAAATCTCTAATATCCAAAATTTGAGCCATATAAAGAGGAATATTAAATCATATAAACCAAAGTCTGATTCATATTATTAATGTGAATTTAGGAATATTCAAATAAAATGTTAAATGGTTTAAACTTTACATAAACCAAAGTTTGATCAATAATATTAATGTGGCATAATAAAACGATAATCTAAAGACCGAGGCTCATTTAAAAAAGTGGTTGTGTTATGGTTTATAGGTGCCCCAACCAACGCCTTAGTACTTATTATAACTTGTCCCTTTATGTTATAATGTTAAACATATAAAGACTTGAGTGCATAAAGCTTTGGGTCCACTTCTCTGTCGCCTTGCCTTTCCATGTCAACACTTTGCTCCCTATTACTAGGTCTCAACTTATATAACAACTTTTATACTGTGCACATATAGGATTTTCCGATATCAAGATTTCTTTGATAACCCAATCCTCTATTATCTGATATTCATGTTCACCTCCAGACCCAATATGAATATAAAATTGGTTTAGTTGTAACATCGGCTCCATCATTTATCGTAACTTTTGATGTGGTTACACTATAAAATCTATGATATCATCTTATTTTTGATATGCTGATACAACATATCCCTCCAATATTTGATCTCTAATACAACACTCCCTCTGATATCCAATAGCGAAATAACCTCACGTGCTGATATTTGATAATCTCTTCATCATCGATATTACAATGTGCCTCTCCTTCAGAGCTTTGATATCTGCCAGGTTCCGATATCTGGACCTGATATATTAATAATGCTCTAATCGGGATATTGCATCCACCAGTATATCAAAACTTTTAAATCGTAACATTCGTAAAACCCATGATAATCCATTCACCTCCGATATTTGGATCCGATACAATTTTTAAAAAATAATTAAATGTGAACTCGCAACCACTCCGTATGATAGCCTCCCAATATCGACGTTTTTTGTTTACGCACATTATAAAAAATTCTGATGGGCTTACCTCTGATTCCACTGAAATGCTTCCACATGTCACTATTTGGTACAATTGTAATGTTTAAATAAAAAAACCATTTAATTTTCTTTAATTCGGTCTCACAGCTCATATTTTTTATTTTATAGATTTCTTATACTTTGGCTTGTTTTTCTCCCCGATTTGGACTAATTTTGGCCCTGTATTGGCATAGAAGCTTCCAGGATGAAATATGCTAATAGATCGAGCAACTAATCTCTAAATTATCTCTTGCAAGTGGCAAAGAAGATTTAAAATGTGCAGGAAATTATTATCGTGGTTGAAGCAATTCAATATGGTGTTATCCAAGCATGAGATGAATTGGGCATCTCCTCAAGTAGTAGTCATTCATAATCAGCCAGAATTAATCTGAAGGAAAAATTGAACTCTATTTTACCTTTATTTTCTCCATCTATTGAGAAAATCAATGGAGATTGTTAGTATTCCCGGAATTTATAAATACCATCTCTGGGCTCTGTAATATGGATTTGAATCATGGAAAAAGGCCTTCTCTACTCTACAATTCAGGATTCTAAAAGCACCACTGTAATAGGGATTTAGGGTTGTAGAGGAGAGGAGAGTTTAATTTGAGATTTAAGTAATAGACAGATTTATCTTTCACATATCTGAACTGTGTATGATGAGTAGAGCTTGCATTATTGCAACTACTATTTCATTAACAGAGTTCATGGGTTGTATAGGACTGTTGGAGATCAAAACAAGGGAATTGGACTTAATAAATTGGTATTCAAGATACGATTGTTTTAATACTAGTTTCATTTTATAACAATAGAGACTTGTGATCAACTCATATTTCTGAGTAACTACTTTCTCAGAGATTAGCCTTTGAATTTTTTCTTAATAAACAATAATATTATGTGAATTATTTCCTTGTGTTATTGTTTAACTATTCGAGTTGTTAGATTACTAATCATCATCATTTTTGTGAACTACTCCCTAAAGGATGTTGGTTAATAATTCTGGTTAAAGGATCTCTAAAGAAGATATGTTTGGTAAACATAATATAAACTAATTGAACTACTTCATTAACTTGATATTCACTATAAGCTAGACATACTTAAATCTCAATTCAAATAGTTATCTTGCTCTCAGTTGGGTTAGATCTACATCTTTCTAATCGATGTAGATTATATTTTCTATCCTTTTGCTTGTATTCTAGTGTTAGTTTATATTTAGGTTAATTAATACATTCCTAGAAGTCCTCTTATCAAAGAGGCAAGCTTTAGTTATGGCTTGGCTAAGCTCCATATCAACTTAATGATCACTTTCTTCCTTGATAACAAGAGGCCTGATCTAATGTATCCTCTCTATTGGTATATGAAAGTCATAATTTAAGGCATTGAAGAAAGAGAGAAGGTAATTGGACCTATTTTAACCAGTCAGAACCACCATTTCAACAAAAAAGGAGCTCCTCTAAGTTCCTGACTGGGTGGTCTCCCCTATAATTTTGTAGGCAAAGATTTTCGAGCCTTCAACATTTTTGGTGCTAAAAGGAGGGACTATGACTTGTTGTCTTTTGGATTTTTTGCATTTTAAAATTTTCTTTAATCACAATGGATCCTCTTGAACTTTGAATTTGGAGTTGTATCTGTTATCACTCAAATTTTCCTTAGAAGTTATCCAAAAGAAGGAAAGGATCCAAGGTAACTACAAGCTAATCTTTTAAGTATAGATCCTAGCCAATCTATACTCAGAGAGGGCTCTCTATTTATGATTTATTGTTGTTTTCAAGTGATGTTAGGTTAGATATTAACGTTCAAGGGATTTGTTTTGATTTTTTTGGTGGAATTAAAGGAAACAGATGGGAAGAGCAAATATTCAGGCCATTGGGCTATGGAGTTGAGTAAGAAAGGTTTATTAGGATCATATTAATCAATGAGGTAAGATTTCACAAGGCAAGATAGAACAACAGGGACAAATCTAAAGGTTTCAATGGATGGAGAACTCAACCAGGGCCAAGGGCAATGAAGAATCCTTAGCAGGGATCAAGTTGAAGAAGGGAGGTTTGGCAAATAGCAAGGGCAATTAAGAATCCTATACCAAGGGCCAATAAAGGGAATGAATCACAGAAATAAGGGAGAAACTAAGAATTCCCAAACTTAAGCAATTTCGTAGAAAACATTAAATGAGCAAACAGTTAAAACAGAGAGCATTTAAGCTAATTCTGATAGTATTTTTCCTTGTTTGCTTTTAAGAATTTATAAGAAAACACATATGATATTTCATAACATGAAGGAAAACAATATTCAAACTTAGAGAAATGATACTTATTTTTTTCCCACAGTGCACATGAATCGAGTGAAATGTCCTCAGCTTTATTCAATCCAGTAAACCATTCCAGCCTTGATTACAATAGCTCCTTTAGCTAAAAAAAAATGTCTACAGAAATGATTTTTCAATCCACCCTAATTAATTCAATTTCTGAAGTATTTATACAAAAGTATTACAAAATATCTCATAACTATACGAGAATCATTATAGGAAACAAAAGTTATTTTCCCCAAGAAGGTAGAGACAGACGGAAAACAGATTGTTTGCTATCCCTGTTTTTGTGAATGTGCTGGATGCTGGAACTCGAATTTGTCTCATGCAGCTATCTTAGTAATTCTATGCTAGATTTCACTATTATCTTTTCCTATTGATACTCTTTACCTATGCTGATACTCTTTACCATAGTAAATATTTTTGCTCCATGGATTTACTATAGTAATTTTATAGTATATCGGTTATACTAGTCCACTATTCATCATTTGGTATTTTCATTCTGATCATTTTCTGGTACACTTCATCAGCTTCTATATACTTAACAAAATTGGTCCTGTTGGTGAAAAGGTGTTTCACTTTATGTTTTATGTAAAATACGTTTTCCAAGCCATCATAAAGCACCTTTCCTGTAGGTAGTGCTTTTACTGTTGAAGAGCTGGCTTGGCTCCTGGCCTGTTTGTTTGGTTTCTTGACGTAGTCATCATGTGTCATCAACTTTTCATTTATGAGCACTAGGCTTGGAAGACCTTTCTCTCTCAAGATGCCATACTTCAACATGAAGTCATCTATATCCACTTAAATACTTTGACATCTTTTCTCCAAGTTGAGCATCAAGTTCCTCTTAGTAAGAACTTTCTTAATTTTGAGGATGGTGGTTGTTCTATCTTCAATCTCTAATGCATCCAATTTGTACATGTTCCTGTTGTTCAAGAAGTCAATCAATTGATTTGCCTCTTCAGGCTTATCTCCTAATTCTTCTTTGGTCTTCTGTATAGCTTCCATAGCTATCTTGACTAGCTCAGTCTGTTGAAAAATTATCTGGATAGAACGCCAAATATCATTGATGGAATCAATGATATTGGCCCAAAATATATTTCTCATATCTCCCAATGGCTTTTCTAGTGTTAAGTCCTTTTCCAAGACTCTAATTCTCTCCTCCATCCTTTTGTTCTTACTTTCTTCCTCTTTGTTTTGAATTTGCGCTAGTTCATAATCTGTTTCCATACTTGATATTTTTTCTTTGATCTTTTTTAATTCTGTAGCCTAGATACTCATCTGTTCCATGGCTTTGATCACTTCATCTGTTTTTTCTACTGTTTTCCCTGCACTAGTCAATGTACCTATAGTTGGAATAGCTTCTGCTACTGGCAGTGCTATTACTGGTGGAAGTGTTGGTGCCAAAGATGCTGCCAGAGTGGAGGGTACTGCTGTAGAAACTGTGGGTATGATAGTTGGAGGAGCGGTGGCCAACTCACTCTACCTAGACTGTATTGCATTTTCCAATTCCCTCTCAGTTTCCTTTAGCTGTTCATTTAACTTAAGGACTAGGTCCATAAGTTCTTCTTCCTTCTATTTCTCTATAACCTCTGCAGTTTGGGGATGGTGGAGAGGAGGGATCTTAAGCTGCTTCTTCAATGCAGCTATATCATCATTCTTCTTTTTGATCAATTGTTCAGCTGCTTTGACATCCTTGGGATCATGTCCCAGCTCTATCACCAAGTCTTCTAAGGTTTTTATTCTGATGTCTTTAGCCTGAGAGGAGGCTTTTTCCAGTTGCAGCTATGCTGTTGTGTTGTGCAAATAATTTTGCAATTGGTGTGCTGTGATGGCTTTACTAGTCAATGTTGAATAGACCATCTCACCAGTCTGCTTGTGTAGTTCTATTTGGTCAATTGGATGGATATCCTTGGCCAAAACTTCAAAATCAATTTTCAAATAGTCAGCCATTGACTTCGGCTGTTGTACAGTTGGTTTCACGAAACTCATTTGCATTTTCCATCCTTTTATGTCGAAAGCTGACATAAGCCTAGTCTGATTAGTTGGAGCCATTTTGAGGTAATGAGCATATGTTTGAGCTTTTAATTTCTCATTCCTTGCTTTGATTTCTTTGTATTTCCCTTCAATGTCTAAGCTCTATTCAGAGAAAGCTATGAAAGAAGACACTTCCATGCTTTGTTGTCTCTCCAATGTTTTTATATGGGAGGTGGATGGTGTACCACCTACTAGGATAGTCTGCAAACTATCTGTCTTTTGTGCTACTGTGTTACATGTGGTCTCCTCAGTATATTATTATTCTGAATAGGGATTCAACCTTTGCCTTTTAACAAAAGTTTGATCAATAGGCTTTCTGGAAGGATTGGTCTCTTCTCTATCTATTTTGATATTTCTTTCCTCATTGAGAGGAGTCTGCAACACAGGAGGATTGCCCATGATTTGCTGAGGTTGAGCTAACTCCTCTGAGATTTCAGGCTGCTCAGATTCTTCTTGTTGTTCTGAATATTCTGCTATTTCTGAGGTCCCTTGTTGCTCTGATGGCTGTGTATTGGGTTCCTGTGACTGCTTCCTGGATGAAGTTTCTCCAAACACCTGTACAAATGAATCCTCATTAAATCTTCTTTCTAAGTCCTCCATTACATTGTCAGCTTCAACTTGAGTGCTATCTTGATCTATTAGTGTGCCTTCCACCCATTCTAATTGGGTGGCATATTGTTAAATCTTTGGGATCCTATGGTGGATATATGGTGATAGCTTATGTTTCTACCTTATGTCACAAATGAATCCGTGAGGGTCATAGGGCTAGATGAAACTCTTTTTTAATTTCAATCTCTCAAGGATTTCATTTGCCACCTTTCCGGCTTCTCTATTATTGCAAATAAATGGGCCCTGATGATCCTTTATCCTCAGCTAGGCCTTCTTCTTGGTCTTGACAAAGTGAATTTCATCAGAATCATTTTCCTGTAGTACTCCAGGGCAAATAATTGAATGGGGAGATATCTAGGTAATTTATATGCAGGCAGCTCACACCCATAAATATTAATTTCGGTATGGTTTTGGTATAAATACCAATCCCCAACTTTGTGTTGTTCAGACAGTTGAAGAACCATCTTTATATCCGCACTAATTCTGGGGGGGGGGGATTGCCTATCAACATTATAGTTACTGGATGCACAAATTGGTCAATAAAATCTATATATGAATAGGGAGAATCAAAAGACCTGTGGAAAAGAGAAGTCCAGAAAATGAAAAATCTAGGATTCCCTCTGATATCAACTTTTGTACAGAGAAGGGAAACCTATCAGTTTGGTAATAAAGAAGCAAATGATATAGGACTGATGAATACTTGAACACCCTCTCATTTTCGAGTCTCATAAACTGATCATGCATTTTATCTGCTATGAATTTGGCATAATCAAAATTGACTGCAGGAGGTTCACTAGGCATAAATATAGACATACCAGCAAAAATAGTTTCATCTATATACTCATTAGTGGTGGAACCCATAATGCATGATAGCATTGTTGTGATGTCTCTGCCTAGATCAAAAAGAAAGCTGACATGTAAGGAGGGGGATCCTTTGGCATGTATTTTTCTTTGGAAATGAAGGTCTGGAGGATTTGAGTACATCTAGAACTAGCCAGTTTGGTGAACCTTTCAAGCAAATCAGGGATGGAAAGGGGGGTAAGGTCTTGACCAAGTTGTAACTGTAACATCTCATTTATGGACTTAGCTTTAATGGTGAAAAGGATTTTCTGGTCTGAGGACATTACAACTTTCAAAATGGGGTCATAATTTGCATGGTAGTAATGAATAATTTCAGGAAAGACATGAATACTTGGGAATTGATATTTGGGCAGGTTTGACTCCTAGAGACCTATATTATCTGCATGGTTTAAGTAATTATCTCTTTATTTGCAATGCAATTTCAAAGGGGTTTCATCAAAGGTGAGGTCCTTTATCTGGAAATCCTTGTCATCCAGGGGAAGATGGTTTGAATCTCTGTGGGGAGTGGTAATGAGCTTGACATCCAAAGCAACTGGAACATCCATCCTTGGTTTTTGTGGATTCAAGGATGAGGGTAGGGAATTTCAAGGAATTTGTGAAGAATGGGGTTGTTTCAGACATATTATAGACTGTAGAATAGATTGCTATCATTAAATTTACTTGATTTTCATAGTAATTCTGTCCAGGTTGAATATGAAAATAGGGTTTTCTCAGTAAAGCGGGTAAATACTTGGTTAAGGTTGCATGAAAGAACAAATAGCTCTGGTGCACTATTTGCATGGAGTGCACAGGTCTGTAATGGCAATCTGGAATTCAGCAGCTTCTGAAAGTTGATGGTTGGAAGTAGGGTGACAGCTTGAACGTACTCTAAGTGTGCATGGGGAACAAATGTTTCCTTTCTAGGTAGGACAAAATAATGAGTATTTTTGTTTTTATGTGGAAAAGTCAATGTTTTGGCGGGTATGATGAAAATGATAGTTGGCACTAGTTAATGGATGGGACATTTTGTCATTTAGTGAAGGTGGTAAGCGGGGGCGGTAAGTGGATTCTATCGCACCACTTATGAGGGTGTAGTGGTATTGGGAGAGGTCCGCCCGATGCCATTCATTGGGTGACATATAGCAGCGGGGGAATAGTGAAACCGCTCATATCGAGCGGGTAAAGTTCGACATCAGGGGCACCCGATATGAGCGTGGGCCGTTAGATCTGAAGGTGTCAGATCATACAGTGGTCGGGGAAGGGACTTGATCGAGATTTAATGGAGGGGCCCGACGGGGTAGTAACTGCGGATTAGGGAGGTTAATTACGTCAGGGGTGATGCGATTGGAGGAAGGTTCTTAATTAATCACAAGTTGATTAATTAATTCCTTTTTAATGCAATGGAGAGGTTATATGGCTTAGTTTGATAGTGGATAGATTAATTAATCTATTGATTAATCAATCTATTGAATTATTCTTTTATTTATGGCTTATATTTCAAACCAAGGCGGGATATTTAACATATGAGATTTTAATAAATAATGGGATGGGGTGTATTTTGCGAGAGGTAACTATAGTAAATTATGTTAATACAAAATAGATGTGGAAATGAGAATACGCTAAGTAAAATGTTTCAAAAAGTATTATATTTCCACATATAAACATTCATAATTTAGGCTTAGATGAATGTTGTGGGTTTTTTGTGGGAAGAAAAGGGGTTTTATATGAGGTTAATTACTTTTGCTAGGCAAATAATGATTTTACCTTAGGAAAAGGGATTTTTTAGATGAAATGAATGAGTTATAGAGGAATGAATGTTAATGATTTAGCACTTGGAACCTGTAAATCATTAGACCAAGGGTGTGGTCCCTCCAAAAGTCAGAGAAATGCTCTGAGCCCCTTTGGTTTAAGGTTTTTGGTGCCTTGATTGTTATTTGTGGGAAATTAGTGATATTAGGGGTAAAAGAAAATGAGGAAATTAATAACCTGACTTTGTAAATGTCTCTGTTATCCATACTTTCAAAGTAATATGATGATGAAAGTAAATGATATGAGCTTCAAATAATCATCCATCATACATCATTCTGCAACCATCCATCTACTTACCCACCTACACATCCTACCATTTTTTCTACTCTTTATTAGGGTGCACTTAAACTGGCAAACCCTTATGAAACTTTTTTTTTCTTTTACAATGGAAATCTATCTAAGTCTATCCTTATTACATCCAAGGGCTCAGATTAAACTGTTGAGCTCCTTTATTTACTCTACCTATCTACTTATCTGCCAAGATTAAATAGTTTGGTCAGATTTTATTCTCTATCTCTAAGCATGAAATTGAAAACATGGAATAACCAAGACTAAATTGTTTGGTTACCATTGATTGTGGCATAACAACACTTTGCGCACAATCATTATTGTATAGAAAGTAAAATAGTAGTGGAATTTGGGCTTGCACACTTTCATGGTCTTTCTTTCTTTGGGGTTCATATTTTTCATCTTTTTTAACCTTTTCTTTATTTATTTTTCCGTCCTTTGATCTTTCTTTTAGGACATACCCTCTTTACATTTTTTAATTTTTTGATTTTTTACAAATATAGAAAACATTTGAAGAAAGCAAAGGTATGTACATATTTCAGAGATAAACTAAGTCAATCATAAATTATGACACCTATGGTATAGGAACATAAGAGTAGCTCCACTTGGGGATGGCTTTCCCTGGTGGAAAGTCAAGAAATGTAGACCAATGGCCTTCTAAGAGATTGTGCTTTCACTTTGCAATTTCCTTTGATTCTGATGTTTTATTGATATCTATGACAGTGAGAATCTCAAAGCTTAGGGCCTTCTCCTCAGGCCTTAACTCCAAAACTGAACCATCAAATCAACACTAAAACGTTTTGAAGGATATATTATGCAACTGAAGTGAGTAGAATTAGTAGCTTGGATCAATGTAGTGTTTCAACATTCGACCATTGACTAGTCCTTCTTCTATCTCTACACCATTTAACTCTTTCAGAAAATAATAATTATTCCCTCTAAAGGGATATATAATGTATCGACCCTTCCACAGGAAGTCAAACTTCCTATGTTTCCCTTTGTCTTCTCTTCTAGAGTCCCACTTCAAAACTTTGTCACCAAGATAGAAGTCTTTTTCTTTGGTCCTTTTATCAAAAAATTTCTTAAGTTTTTCCTATAGTATTTTGGTTTTGATGTATACTTCCTCTCTGGTTTTCTGTAAATGAATGGTCTGATTCTCCTCTGAATATCATTTGGCTTAACTTGAGATTCCTGGAGTAGTTTCATTACCGGAATTCGTAATGATGAAGGGAAAATAGCTTCCATCCCATAGACTAACTGATAGGGACTGGTCCCAATATATTTCTTAGTTGTAAGCCTGTCTGCCCACAAAGCATAGATCACTTTTTTGTTCCATGTTTTCTTATTATCTTCGAGCAATTTTTTAATTATATTCATTAAGCTTTTATTTGAGGATTCTGCAAGTCCATTTCCTTGGGGATAGTAGGCTGTAGAGTGACCAAGGGTTATATGGTATTTATGGCAGAAATCAATCATCCTTTTTTATTTAAATGCTGCAGCATTGTCTGTGATAATTTTGTCTGGACAGCCAAATCTAGACAGAATATTGGCCTCTAGAAAACCTATGATGACAATATTAGTGGCTTGTCTGGAGGGAATGGCTTCTATCCACTTTGTGAAATAATCTGTGGCAGTTAGTATCCATCTATGTTGAGCAAAAGAAGGGGGGTGAATTTTTCCAATGAAGTCTAGAGCCCATTGTTGAAATGGTTTCTCGGTAGAAATGGGTTTCAACGGTAAAGGTATAAGATTTCTTTTTCCTTCAAAGGTTTGACACTTGTGGCAGGACGTTACAAAATTTTTTACATCAGAAAATAAGGTTGCCCAGTAGAATCCTGCTCTTAGGATTTTATCAGCTGTCGTCTTCCAATAGAGGGGCCATCCGCAATCACCTACATGAAATTCTCGAAGTACTTTGTCAAATTCTTCCTTTAATAAGCAATTTAATAGAATGCCTTCATGATTTTTCCAAAATAAAGTATTATCCATTATGCAGAATTTCAAAGATTTCATTTTCAAGAACCTACTTTTAGTTCTGGACAACCCTGGAGGAGCTTGTAAATTTTGTAGGACGTATATTATGTCAGCATACCAAGGTGAGTCTAAAAAGGCTTGGCTGATCTGTGGAGTCGCCATCTCCTCTTCGTTGTCCAGTTCTGCTATAAAATTTATGCCTAGAGCTTGACAATTGGTTTCAGCCATAAGTTTAGCTAGCCCTTGGCCTTTGATTAACTTTGTAGGTTTAATCTCTATGTCATACTCTAATATGGTAGCTATCCACTTTCCTCTTTTGCCATCAACTCCATTCTGTGTTAGAATGTCTTTGACTACAACACTAGGAACATAAGCTACAATGTGAGAATATAAGATATAGACTCTGAAATATTTGATGGCTTGTATCAAAGCAAAAGCTTGTTTTTCCATTATGTTATACTTTAAGGATGCATCTCTTAGAGATTTACTAAAGAAGGCTATTGGTTGCTCGAATCCTTGATCGTTCTTCTGTAGTAAAACTGCAACAATACTATGTTCAAATGCAAAAGAAAAAATGATAAATTCTCTGTCAAACATTGGACTTATGAGGACTGTTGTTTGAGTCAAGGCTTTTTTTATGTCCTCGAATGATTTTTTAGCCTGTACTGTCCATTTAACAGTCGAATCTTTATTCAACATGTTATTTAATAGTCTAATCGGTTCAGCTAGATTCGAGATAAATCTTCTTAAGAAATTTATTTTTCCTAAAAATGCCTGAAGTTCTTTAATGTTCATGGGGTGAGGTATTTGCAAAATAGCTTCAATCCTGGTTGGATCAATCCGGATTCCATCCTTGGAGATGATGTGGCCCAATAGTTTGCCTTCTTCCAAACCAAATAAAGACTTTTTAGGATTCAGTGAGATACCATATTTCCTGCACTTAATAAAGACCTATCTAAGATGATCCAAATGTTGTTGATCTAATTTGGAAAACACTGTGATATCATCAAGGTATATAACTAGGAAATCATGGATTTCTTTGGCAAAGGCAATATCCATTGCCCTTTGAAAGGTGGCTCCTGTGTTTTTCAATCCGAAAGGCATTTTAACGTACATAAAGGTACCCCATGGGGTTGTGAATGCAGTTTTTGCTTGATCATTAGGATGGACTAGGATTTGGTTGTAACTAGAGAAACCATCTAACAATGAGATCCTTGTGGAACCTACTACCCTTTGCAATATGTGATCCATTTTAGGTAGGGGGTAGTTATCTTTGAGTGAAACTTTGTTTAAATTCCTTAGGTCAACACACAGTCTTATTTCTCCTGTTTTCTTTCTTGTGGGGACAAGATTAGATACCCAATCTGAAAACCTAATGGGCACAATGATTCCTGCTTTGTACATTCGTTTGATTTCCTTTTCAATAGATGGTAGTAGAACATGGTTAATTTTTCTAAGCTTCTGCCTAAAGAGCTTTTGATCTTCCTTTAAAGGGATAGTGTGTTGTATAATGCTAGTATCATAGGATTTCAGATCCTCATAACTCCAGGAAAAAACATCCTGTAATTCCTTCATAAGTTCCCTGTATTTTAGTTTTTCATTGGGATGTCATGATTTAGATAGTTTTATAAGCTTTGGATTCTCTTCAAATCCTATGTTACATTCCTCAATTTCTGTTTTCAAAGGTTCCATTTTAGGCTTTTTAGGAATATCATTTGAGTCGAATAAGTCCTCCAAAGGAGTTAATCCTTTGGATAAGAAATTGTCTTTAAGGTTTATGACTTTAGTTTCATCATCAATTATTTCATAAATTTCAATTTGTTTTAAATCTCGAATATCTGTTTTTGTGAATTCTGTAGCATAAAGTCTGTTTTTTATTTGATCTTCCTCTAGTTCATTTATTTCTACTTCATTAGAGAGAATAAGATCTACTGCTATGTCAGTGTCTATGTTGGTATTTACAAATTCATTATCTAAAGTCAAAAAATTGTTAATCTGTTTATCATTTTTGAAAACTTGCCAGTTCTTTAAGTTGTCAAGAATAGTTGGTCTATGCCTAACCTTAGCTAAAAACTAATGGTTCGGCTGGAAAGGCAACTTATAGGTGCTAGCAAACAATAGCCAGACTGTGAGCTTGCATGTTATGTTTTCTGGGGATAGTAGCAAGCTTGGTTTTCAAAAAAGTATTAAGGATTTCTACAATTGTTCCTCTATAAAATCCTAATTTGGGATATCTAGTTAAATAAGCACCATTAATTTGTTTAACTATCAATTTAGAATCTACCATAATCGATACCCTTATAGCTCCTAATCCTTTGACCAGTTTAAGACCTAACAAGAGTGCTTCATATTCTGCCATATTGTTTGTGCATTTAAAATTTAACCTATAGGCATGACCTTCTGCATGATCATTTTCTAAGTTATAAATCCATACACCTGCTCCTACACCTAGCTTGTTTACTGAACCATAAAATTCCATATGCCATAAGATTTCATGTTCATAATTTTCATCTGGGCTGGGGGAATCTTTTTTAACTAGGGCATCCGGATTTTCTTTGTCATCTGATATTTCACAAATTTGGATATTTGAATTTTCCTTTATAATTTCTTTTGGTTCTACTGTTATATCACTTGGAGTATCTTCTTGATTAATTTCATCATTATAAAGAATAAAAGAATCCATGTCTGAATGTACTGAATATATAGGGAAGTTTTGAGGCCTCTCCTGACTACTCACTCCATACTTCATCAAAGTTTCTCTATATAATTTTTTGGGATGTCCAAAAACTGAAATGGTAGCATAAGACATATCTAATTATAGAGACCCCTGGAGTTTGGCACCCCAGGATCTAGACAACAACATACCGTACTTGGGTGGTATATCAGCAACAACAATATCCATAAGTATGGTTTTGGCAGGGTACTGAACTAGGGAGACACACAAATCTTTTATAAGCCCCAAGCATTTAACCTAGCTTGAATCAAAGGAGAATAGGTCTTTATAAGGTCTGGCGATATCCAGGTTAAGCTTTTCCATTATTGACTTAGGCATAAGATTGTGTGAGGCTCCAGAGTCTAGCATGGCATTGTGTAGGATTTTGTCGTGGATGCTAAGGCTGATGTAGAAAGGTGGTATCCCTCCTTCTACTAGCTTTCTATTGACATCTGGTCCAAAAGTTAACTCAGGTTGGTCATCAAAGAGATTGATAGAATCTTCGTTTTCAACATAGTTCAGATATTTACTAATTTGAGATCTGTACGTTTCATATTTTACCAATTCTGTCAAAGGTACTGAAATTTTGAGCTTGGCAACCTTTGCTCCCAAATTGAAAGGCAGAGGAGATTTATCGGTTTGAATATTTGGAATTTTAGAACCAAAGCTCTGGGCAATATGTTTTTCTTTTCCATTATTGGGAGTATTTCCAATTGGATCTTCTGGAGGTTGTTCCACTATTCCTTTGAGGGGAACTGAAGTGGAAGGGTACTCATTAGAAGGCTGTTAATCTATTACATCTTCAATGGTGGGGTTAGGAGGATTTTGAGGTGGCCTAGAAAGGATTTGTAAAGTTTTTGTAACTTGAGGATTCTGATTTGAGGCTTTTCCTTTCTTGGGCTGACTAGGAATTGTTTTCTTGTTTTGTTCTGGGGCATCGGTATTCCTTATGCTTCTTAAGTTGTACTGTTTATGTACTTCAAAAATAGCAGAGTCATACCCTTGTTTGAAATCAAATGATTCCCCTGTTTGGGTTTGGAACTGTTGGAGCATGTGTGACTCTTGGTCATCCTGAGTTATTAAAATATCTTCCTCATCGTCTAAAGCCATCAAGTTTATCTGGGTGTCTTGTTTAGGGTATTCTAGGTGTCATTTCTCTGCATAATTTTCTTGGAAAGGTGGTCTGATATTCTGGTAAGGAATATTCTTTCCAGTATTCTGGTTCTGGTTTGGTCAGGAATATTCTTTCTAGTATTCTAGTTCTGGTTTTTGCTAAAATTAGGATTTCTCCCTGGATTAGCATGTTGGTTATCCAAGTGAGGCTTCCTTTCAATATTTCAATTCTATCTAACTAAGGCATTGATTTTTTGTTCAAAGGGGTTAGTTTCCTCTTTCAAGGGTATCCTTCTCTCACTCCTAGCTCTAGCTCTTTTGGCAAGCAGGTTAGCTTCAACACTTACTGCTATGCTCTGCATTTCCTCTAGAGTGGGGTGATTTCTTTCTATTAATTGAAAAACCATGTATGAATCAAATCCATCTGGAAACTTGATCAGGGCCAAACCAGGTGGAGGTCTAAGGTCAAGAGGGATGGCATTGTACACAGTATTAAACCGGGTACAATAGTCCTGAACAGTTTCATGGGAACCCCTTTTAAGATTTTTATATTCAGATAAAATTTGGAGGGGATCCTTCTTCTTTTCCCACCTATTCAAGAATTGCTTGTAAAGGACTCTTAGACTATCTATGCTCTGAGGGGTCAAGGATCTAAACCACGTTCTCACTTCTCCAGCTAGACTTTGAACAAAAATTCTCATTTGGACATCAACCACATCAATCTCATAAATTTCAAAGTAATCTGTCATTTTCCTAGTGTGTTGTAGGGCTGTGTATGTTCCAGTGCCATCAAAGGTAGCAATTTTACTCTGGTAGTCCTGTGGCATTGCACCTTGGGGGGTAGGCATCACGAGGGGGGCATATCTATTGGCCATGATTCTAGGTTGGGTAGTAGTGTGAACGGGAGTTGGGGTAATAGGAGGTGTTTGGGTTGTGGAGGAAGAACTAGAGGTAGTGGTGGGTTGTTGGGTGATGATTGGCTGGAGAGGAAGTGAAGGGATGAATGGAGGGGTGGAATGGACTTCAGAAAAGTGAGGAAATAATGATGAACTAGTAGAAAGTGATGTTGTTTTAGAAAGTTCAGGGGTTCTATTGGTGGTAAGGGATGACTGAGTGGAGTTTTGCAGATATCGGTCGATTGACAAATTGGCTAGTTGGGTTTCAAGTTCTCTTAGGAATTCTGTATCTTGAACTAGGTCCAATAGTTCACTATTAGATGTGGTTCTAAATAGAGAAAGTTCAAAATGTTCGTCAAAAGGAAGGTCTTCCAAGAACAGCCACTCAATAGGGCAGGAATGTGATCTGAACAAAGGTCTAGGGCTGACTGAACTCTCTTGTCTTCTAATGATTCTTGGGATCAGGTTGGGATTTTCAAACATAAGGGGAGGGTTTGGATCAGGGTTAGCCCTAGTGTAATGAGTTCTCCTTGAAGCCAGATTTCAAGTTTTTAAATGCTTTTCTTTTATGAATTTTCACGATAACTTCTAACAGTCCTTCAAGATGCTTGAAATTAAAGTTCTAGGTTTCTCAAAGGTTTATTTTAACTAAGGATTTTGTATCCCCAGTATGGTCACCACTATGTTATCACTTAGATTTTCCTTAGAAGTTATCCAAAAGAAGGAAAGGATCCAAGGTAACTACAAACCAATCTTTTAAGTACAGATCCTAGCCAATCTATACTCAGAGAGGGCTCTCTCTTTATGATTTATCGTTGTTTTGAGGTGATGTTAGGCTAGATATTAACGTTCAAGGGATTTGTTTTGATTTGTTTGGTGGAATTAAAGGAAACAGATGGACAAAGCAGATATTTAGGCCATTGGGCTATGGAGTCGAGTAGGAAAGGTTTATCAGGATCATATTAATCACTGAGGTAAGAGTTCACAAGGAAAGATAGAATAGTAGGGACAAATCTAAAGGTTTCAATGGATGGAGAACTCAACCAGGGCCAAGGGCAATGAAGAATCCTTAGCAGGGATCGAGCTGAAGAAAGGAGGTTTGGCAAATAGCAAGGGCAATTAAGAATCCTATAACAAGGACCAATAAAGGGAATGAATGACAAAAATAAGGGAGAAAATAATGATTCCCAAACTTAAGCGATTTCGTAGAAAACATCAAAGGAGAAAATAGTTAAAATAGAGAGCATTTAAGCAAATTCTGATAATATTTTTCCTTGTTTGCTTTTAAGAATTTATAAGAAAACACATATGATATTTCATAACATGAAGGAAAACAATATTCAAACTTAGAGAAATGATACTTATTTGTTTCCCACAGTGCACATGAATCTAGTGAAATGTCCTCAGCTTTATTCAATCTAGTAAACCAGTCCAGCCTTGATTACAGTAGCTCCTTTAGCTCTAAACAAAAGTCTATAGAAATGCTTTTTCAATCCACCCTAATTACTTCAATTTCTGAAGTATTTATACAAAAAATATTACAAAATATCTCATAACTATACAATATTCATTATAGGAAACAAAAATTATTTTCCCCAAGGAGGTAGAGATAGATGGAAAACAGATTGTTTGCTATCCGTCTTTTTGTGAATGTGCTAGATGCTGCAACTCGAATTTGTCTCATGCAATTATCTTGGTAATTTTGTGCTAGATTTCACTCTTATCTTTACCTACTGATACTTTTTACTTGTGTTGATACTCTTTACCGTAGTAAATATTTTTACTCCATGGATTTACTATAGTAATTTTATAGTATATCTATCATACTGGTCCACTATTCATCATTTGGTATTTTCATTCTGATCATTTTCCGGTACACTTCATTAGCTTTTGTATACTTAACAAAATTGGGCCTGTTAGTGAAAAGGTGTTTCACTTCATGTTCTATGTAAAAGAGGCTTTCCAAGCCATCATAAAGCACCTTTCCTGTAGGTAGTACTTTTACTATTGAAGAGCTAGCTTGGCTCCTGGCCTGTTTGTTTAGCTTCTCGATGTAGTCATCCTATGTCATCAGCTTGTCATTTATGATCAGTGGGCTTGGAAGACCTTTCTCTCTCAAGATGCCATACTTCAACATGAATTCATCTGTATCCACTTGAATACGTTGACATCTTTTCTCCAAGTTGAGCATCAAGTTCCTCTTAGTAAGAACTTTCTTAATATCAAGGATGGTGGTTGTTATATCTTCAATCTCTAATGCATCCAATTGGTACCTGTTCCTGCTATTCAAGAAGTCAATCAACTGATTTGCCTCTTCAGGCTTATCTCCTAATTCTTCTTTGGTCTTTTGTATAACTTCCATAGCTATCTTGAATAGCTCAGTCTGTTAAACAATTATCTGGATAGAAGGCCAAATATCACTGATGGAATCAATGATATTGGCCCACAATATATTTCTCATATCTCCCATTGGATTTTCTAGTGTTAAGTCCTTTTCCAAGACTCTGATTCTCTCCTCCATCCTTTTGTTCTTCCTTTCTACTTCTTTGCTTTGAATTGGTGCCAGTTCATAATCTGTTTCCATACTTGATATTTTTTCTTTGAGCTTTTTTAATTTTGTAGCCTAGATACTCATCTGTTGCATGGCTTTGATCACTTCATCTTTTTTTTTTTTCTGTTGTTGTCCTTACAATGGTCGATGTACCTGTAGCTGGAATAGCTTATGCTACTGGCAATGTTGTTACTAGTGGAAGTGTTGGTGCCAAAGATGCTGCCAGAGTGGAGGGTACTGCTGTAGAAACTGTGGGTATGACAGTTGGAGGAGCGATGGCCAACTCACTCTGCCTAAACTGTATTGCATTTTCCAATTCCCTCTCAGTTTCCCTTAGCTGTTCATTTAAATTAAGGACTAATTCCATAATTTCTTCTCCCTTCTATTTCTCTATAACCTCTAGAGTTTGGGGGTGGTGGAGAGAAGGGATCTTAAGTTGCTTCTTCAATGCAGCTATATCATCATTCTTCTTCTATATCAATTTCTCAGCTGCCTTGACATCCTTGGGATCATGTCCCAGCTCTATCACCAAGTCTTCTAAGGTTTTTATTCTGATGTCTTTAGCTTGAGAGGAGGCTTTTTCCAGTTGTAGTTGTGTTGTTGTGTTGTGTAAATAATTTTGCAATTGGTGTGCTGTGATGGCTTTACTAGTCAATGTTGAATAGACCATCTCACTAGTCTACTTGCATAGTTATATTTGGTCAATCGGATGGATATCCTTGGCCAAAACTTCAAAATCAATTTTCAAATAGTCAGCCATTGACTAAGGCTGCTGTACAGTTGGTTTCAGGAAACTCATTTGCATTTTCCCTTCTTTTATGTCAAAAGCTTACATAAGCTTGGTCTGATTAGTTGGAGCCATTTTGAGGTAATGAGCATATGTTTGAGCTTTTAATTTCTCATTCCTTGCTTTGATTTCTTTGTATTTCCCTTTAATGTATAAGCTCTGTTCACAGAAAGCTCTGAAAGAAGACACTTCTATGCTTTGTTGTCTCTCCAACGTTTGTATATGGGAGGTAGATGGTGTACCACCGGCTAGGATAGTTTGCAAACTATCTGTCTTTTGTGCTAATGTGTTACCTATGGTCTCCTCAGTATATTCTTCTTTTGAATAGGGATTCAAGCTTTGATTTTTAACAAAAGTTTGATCAATAGGCCCACTGGAAGGAGTGATCTCTTCTCTATCTCTTTTGAGATTTCTTTCCTCTTTGAGAGGAGTCTGCAACACAGGAGGATTGCCCATGATTTGCTGAGGTTGAGCCAACTCCTCTGAAATTTCAGGCTGCTTAGATTCTTCTTGTTGTTCTGAATCTTCCTGTGACTGCTTCCTAGATGAAGTTTCTCCAAACACCTGTACAAATGAATCCTCATTAAATCTTCTTTAAGTCCTCCATTACATTGTCAACTTCAACTTGAGTGCTATCTTGATCTATCAGTGTGCCTTCCACCCATTCTGATTGGTTGGCATATTTTCAATCTCTGCGATCATATGGTGGATATATGGTGATAGCTTATGTTTCTGCCTTCTGTCACAAATGAATATGTGAGGGTCATAGGGCCAGATGAAACTCTTTTTTAATTTGAATCTCTCAAGGATTTCATCTGCCACCTTTCCAGCTTCTTTGTTATTGCAAATAAATGGACCTAGATGATCGTGCCTTCCACCCATTCTGATTGGTTGGCATATTGTTCAATCTCTGTGATCATATGGTGGATATAAGGTGATAGCTTATGTTTCTACCTTCTGTCACAAATGAATATGTGAGGGTCATAGGGCCAGATGAAACTCTTTTTTAATTTGAATCTCTCAAGGATTTCATCTGCCACCTTTCCAACTTCTTTGTTATTGCAAATAAATGGGCCTAGATGATCCTTTATCCTCAGTTGGGCCTTCTTCTTGGTCTTGAAAAGGTGAATTTCATCAGAATTAGTCATTTGCCTGTAGTACTCCAGGGAAAATAATTGAATGGGGAGATATCTAGGTAATTTATATGGAGGCAGCTCACACCAATAAATCCTGATTTCGGTATGGTTTTGGTATAAATACCAATCCCCAACTTTGTGTTGTTTGGACAACTGAAGAACCCTCTTTATATCCGCACTAATTCTGGGGAGGGGGGGATTGCCTATCAACATTGTAGTTACTGGATGCACAAATTGGTCAATAAAATCTATATATGAATAGGGAGAATCAAAAGACCTGTGGAAACGAGAAGTCCAAAAAATGAAAGATCTATGATTCCCTCTGGTATCAATTTTTTGTACAGAGAAGGGAAACCTATCAATTTGGTAATAAAGAAACAAATGATACAAGACTGATGAATACTTGAACACCCTCTGATTTTCGAGTCTCATAAACTGATCATGCATTTTATCTATTATGAATTTGGAATAATCAAACTTGATGACAGGAGGTTGACTAGGCATAAATATAGACATACCAGCAAAAATAGTTTCATCTATATACTCATTAGTGGCGGAATCCAGAATGCATGATAGAATTGTTGTGATGTCTCTACCTAGATCAAAAAAGAAGGCTGACATGTAAGGAGGGGGATCCTTTGGCATGTATTTTTCTTTGGAAATGAAGGTCTGGAGGATTTGAGTACATCTGGAACTAGACAGTTTGGTGAACCTTTCAAGAAAATCAGGGATGGACAGGGGGGTGAGGTCTTGACCAGGCTATAACTGTAACATCTCATTTATGGACTCAGCTGTAATGGTGAAAAGGATTTTATGGTCTAAGGACATTACATCTTTCAAAATAGGGTCACAATTTGCATGGTAGTAATGAATAATTTCAGGAAAGACGTGAAAACTTGGGAATTGATATTTGGGCGGGTTTGACTCCCAGAGACCTATCTTATCTGCATGGTTTAAGTAATTATCTCTATATCTGCAATGCAATTTCAAAAGGGTTTCATCAAAGGTGAGGTCCTTTATCTGGAAATCCTTGTCAGCCAGGGGAAGATGGTCTAAATCTCTGTGGGGAGTGGTAATGGGCCTGGAATCCAAAGCAACTGGAACATCCGTCCTTGGTTCTTGTGAATTCAAGGACAAGGGTGGGGAATTTCAGGGAATTTGTGAAGAATGGGGTTGTTTCAAATAGATTATAGACTGTAGAATGGCTTGCTATCATTAAATTTACTTGATTTTCATAGTAATTCAATCCAGGTTGAATATGAAAATAGGGTTTTCTCAGTAAAGCGGGTAAATACCTGGTTAAGGTTGCATGAAAGAACAAATGGCTCTGGTGCACTATTTGCATGGAGTGCATGGGTCTGTAATGGAAATCTGGAATTCATCAGCTTCTGAAAGTTGACGGTTGGAAGTAGGGTGACAGCTCAAACGTACTCTGAGTGTGCATGGAGAATAGAAGTTTCTTTTCTCGGTAGGACAAAATAATGAGTATTTTTGTTTTTATTTGGAAAAGTCAATGTTTTGGTGGGTATGATGAAAATGAAAGCTGGTCCTAGTTAACGGATGGGACATTTTGTCATTTAGCGAAGGTGGTAAGCGGGGGTGGTAAGTGGATTCTATCTCACCACTTATGAGGGTGTAGTGGTATTGAGAGAGGTCTGCCCGATGCCATTCATCAGGTGACTCGTATCGGCGGGGAAATAGTGAAACCACTCGTATCGGGCAGGTAACGTTCGGCATCGGGAGCCGCCCGATATGAGCATGGGTCGTTAGATCTGAAGGTTTCAGATCATACGATGGTCGAGGAAGGGATTTGATCGAGATTTAATGGAGGGGCCCGATGGGGTAGTAACTGTAAATTAGGGAGGTTAATTACGTCGGGGGTGATGCGGTTGGCAGAAGGTTCTTAATTAATCATAGGTTGATTATTTAATTCCTTTTCAATGAAGTAGAGAGGTTATATGGCTTAGTTTGATAGTGGATAGGTTAATTAATCTATCGATTAATCAATCTATCAAATTATTCTTTTATTTATGGTTTATATTTCAAACTAGGGTGGGATATTTAACATATGGGATTTTAATAAATAATGGGATGGGGTGTATTTTATAGGAGCTAACTATAGTAAATTATGTTAATATGAAATAGATGTGGAAATGAGAATATGCTAAGTAAAATGTTTCGAAAAATATTATACTTCCGCATATAAACATTCATAACTTAGGCTTAGATGAATGTTGTGGGTTTTTTGTGGGAAAAAAGGGGTTTTATATGAGGTTAATTACTTTCCCTAAGAAAATATTGATTTTACCTTAGGAAAAGGGATTTTTTAGATGAAATGGTTGAGTTATAGAGGAATGAATGTTGATGATTTAGCACTTGGAACCTATAAATCATTGGGCCAAGGGTTTGGTCCCTTCAAAAGTTAGAGAAATTCTCTAAGCCTCTTTGGTTTAAGGTTTTTGGTGCCTTGATTGTTATTTGTCCGAAATTAGTGATATTAGGGGTAAAAGAAAATGAAGAAATTAATAACCTGACTTTGTAAATGTCTCTGTTATCCATTCTTTCAAAGTAATATGATGACAAAAGTAAATGATATGAGTTTCAAATAATCATCCATCATACATCATTCTGCAACCATCCACCTACTTACCCACCTACACATCCTACCATTTTTTCTACTCTTTATTAGGGTGCACTTAAACTGGCAAACCCTTATGAAACTTTTCTTTTCTTTTACAATGGAAATCTATCGAAGTCTATTCTTATTACATCCAATGGCTCAGATTAAACTGTTGAGCTCCTTTATTTACTCTACCTATCTACTTATCTGCCAAGATTAAACAGTTTGGTCAGATTTTATTCTCTATCTCTAAGCATGAAATTGAAAACATGGAATAACCAAGATTAAACTATTTGGTTACCATGGATTGTGGCATAACAACACTTTGCACACAATCATTATTGTACAGAAAGTAAAATAGTAGTGGCATTTGGGCTTGCACACTTTCATGGTCTTTCTTTCTTTGGGGTTCATATTTTTCATCTTTTTTTGACCTTTTCTTTATTTCTTTTTCCGTCCTTTGATCTTTCTTTTAGGACATACCCTCTTTACATTTTTTAAATTTTTGATTTTTTACAAATATGGAAAACATTTGCAGAAAGGAAAGGTATGTACATATTTTAGAGATAAACTAAGTCAATCATAAATTATGACACCTATTGATATAGGAACATAACAGTATCCCTAGATGTGCATCTAAAAATACTCCACCATAAAAGGTAAGACACTCGTCAAAGGTAAATTTTAATGGTAAGAATATTTTTTTGTATTTAATCATGCTTTACAATTTATTCAAAAATTTTCAGATTCTACTTGTCATGATATTGATGAAGGTATTCTATGCAGGATTTTTACTCTTGCATTCTCAGGAAAAGTGATAAACTTGTGTCAATCTCTTCGAGTTGTCTCTATTCACAGTTGGGATCAATTTATCACACTGTTCCTTTATAAATTTGACGGTTATGATTATTAATAGGTATGTGATGAATTCAAAGATTTACAAAGATTTGAAAATGAATCTCTCTTAGATTTTACTATTAGATTTCAATTAATTTTCTTAGGATTCAATGCTAAAGATAAACCTTCAGGAATTGAATTGATAGATTGGGTTAATTATATTTGTTCTCTTCCTCCCATTTCAAATCGATATTTAACAATTGAAAGCTTTGATGACTCTCCTTCAACTTCTAGTAATATTATCAAGAAATTTTATATAGAGGTTCATATTAATCATGATAAAGTGGCCTCAACAATGTATGATAAATTCCAAAATTTAGTACACACCTCTTACAGTGGTAATGATAATCATGTTGATGAACCATTGTTACAAAGCTTCCAAGAAATTGATAAACAACTATAAGAATAAATCACAAATAAACTTTAAGGACCATCTACCACGAAATTTGAAAATGATTATGAATTAAATTGAAAAAATCATATTATAAATTAAGAAGAACAAGAAGAAATTGAAATTTCCAATAATATGTGACCTGCTATAAAAAAATTCTGAGTTTGATCATGTTGATCAAATACAAAATTCAAGGTAGACATAGAAAATTCTTCAAGAAAGAACAATACCCAGGTAAATGATCTAGAATCTAAAATATGCAATGAAGAAAATGCACAAGAATTCACAAATATAGATATTTTTAGATTCGTTTCTTCTAATTCTCATTTTTCACCTCTATCCTGATATTTTTGTTGATTCAATATATGCCCTCTTTCCTTTAATGTTATTCTAGAAAACAGAGAGGCTGATATAAATGAATTTCCAATTACCTTTCATGAATATAGATAATCACTCATTGATCATTCTTCTAGCATTAATGAACATATGCTCCATATTCCTTCTTGTTTTGATACTTCATATGAGAGTGAAGAGAATTTTAGTGAATGTCCTGAAGTCATTTACGATAATTACTCTGACATTGAGGATGTTGACTTATCTTTTTATACATTTTATCCTCATGATAAAAGTCAAATAATACTTGAAAATGAAGAGAAACTCAACTCAGAAATTCTTTCAAATAACTCTCATCTTCAAAAAATTAATCTTATTCATGATTTCAACATTCAAGGACCCATTCCAATCTATGATTTTTATTTTGATCGAATTCTCACTCATATTCACAGTCCTCACGCTCTCTTTAATTCAAAAGTTGGTGTTAGCAATCATTCTAATTCCATTATTCTAGCCAATTGTTGTGACAAGGAAATTGCTTCAAACGAGTGTGAATTGTGTTGTAACACTAGTTGTAACAATAGTGTAAATTATGATTTAATTTTATTATTGTTCGTTCACTTATTTTGTTGAATTTTTTATTTCTTTTTTGTTTTCATTTTTCAGTATTAAGATATCTTATGCTGCCATATTGAGCAGTTCAATATTGAACACTCAGTTGATGCAATGCCTGAAAGGATAAATGAAGTTTCAAATCATAATAATGAACATAAATAAATATTACTCTTCCAATTTCAATTGATTTTCATTTCTTATCACTTGTTCCTTTTTTCCTCAAAAGAAGTGCCAACAAGAGAGTATATCTTCACAATATAACCAACAACCTAACGCAATTAATGATCTTTTGTTGAATCTATCAGATTTCCATGCATTTTTCATTGATCCATTTGAAAGACACTTGGAAATTTTTCCTTCATAGAAGATTATTAATAATTTAACCTATGTACATAAGGCTGAGAATTTTATGTAGGCCATTGTATCTAAAACTCCATTTCCACAATATGGCTTGTTATCTTCTCTTTTGAACCTCTACCATTCATCAATGGAAATCAATCCAGATTTCTATGACCTAACCGATATTCAGCTGGAAAGGACATTTGAAGAGAATGTGATTATAAATAAGTTGCTTCTTCTAAATATATTAACAAATAGTGTACATACTATATTCAAATTTATTTGTATTCATTTAACTATATTTTTGTTACTAAAATTTAACCTATGCAGACATGCAGGATTTAGAATGAGAGAATGGTTACATTGGAACTATGATTATATGTAGTCATGTTTCCTTCCATTCAGTTAAAAATTAGGGATAGATTAATTTAGATTAGATTATTTTTCTATTTTCATTTATTATTGCATATTTTAAATAAGAAAGTAATGACTCTGAGTTCTTGGTTTCCCCTTTCATTTTCTGGCAAAGTGGTTTAGGACAAATTAATGTTCTTATATAGTAGGTTATATACAGTTGTGATGCACTTGATTGCATTGATTTTGCAAAAATTCATAACATTGTTAAAAAATGTTTTTTGTGATAAAATTATGTACAAAGAAATTCCAAGGAATTACTCCGGTTTGGAAATCTTCGATTCATGAGTATTTCTGAAAGGCTCATTTTCACCACTCTTTTCCTCCAATGTAAATTTGAAGAGGATGCAATTTGAAGGTTGATTACTTAGCCTTTTTTACTGAATAAGTAGATGATTTTGAACATATCAAAATTTTGAGAAATGCATGAGAGAACTTGAAGATTCATGAGGTAAAATTACAGTCAAAAATCTTCCAGGTATGTGTTAATGAGTTCATCTTCATCTATTGCTTGATTTTCTCTTTTTTCATAAATTTTATTTCTTATTTTTGTTTTGTTTCTTTTTTTAGTTCTTCACTGGAATTATTTTGGAGACTTGAAGTTTTTGGGAGAAGTAGTAATGATCTTCATTGAATAACCTAAAATGGGGAGTTTCAGAACATTTAATATATTTTCTTAAAACATTTATTTTATTAGAAAATGGTTAAGATGCTTTTATGAAGGATTTTTCTTTGGAACAAGAAATTTTTTTACAGACAGAGACTTCTCATTAGCTTATTTCTCTCAACACTGCTATTCACCTTTTACATTTTGACACCCTCATTTCTTATAATGCTGCAAGATACCATTTATTAAGATCATTAAGACTCACATGCTTATCTTGTTTTACTCTTATGTTGAGACTTTTATATAATTAGTCTTGCTAGGTTTGTTTTTTAATTTAATTTGGGCTTTTATTTAAATTTCTCCTTTCCTCATTTTTGACATGATTGGAGTTTTTGTTTTCTTCTTTCATTTTAGTCTAGATTTCTTTTTGTTTTTTCCATTTCTTATGGCTTTATTTTGGTGACTCTGCCATGATTCATGTGGAAGGCCTTCTACTCACCCAACAAAGGTTGGCATACATGGGAAATATTTACTTTGTCTATCCGAGTGAATTCTGTTTATCATTAAAGGTACATCTTTATGGAACTATAAAACCATCTTTATTTAAATATTTTTCATGGAGGAACACACATCCCTTCTAAGTGATTAAGTTTAATTTTCCAAGGAAAAGAACTGATTTGAGTTTAAATAAATGGATTCCTCCCACCCATCCACTTTATATAACATCTGACTGATAGTTGTAGAAAAATAATTTGGATTCAACATTATGAAAGTATTGTACCCCCTCTCCAACTTGTTAGATCCCACCTCACGACTGTTCTGCCCAGATTTTGATACAAGTTGGTATCCATAGTTGCCTTTCCTAGGAATCACATAGGTGGTTGTGTAGGGGAATCTCTTGGTACCTGAGGCTAATGTTGCATCACGTTTAGTAGTACTTCTAGAGGGTACCCTTGCGAAGCTTGGGTGCTTGCATTGGCAATGGTAGTTGTCTGGAGGTCAGCATAACTACTTCTGATACCTTTGCTAGTAGACCTGGGTTGTAATTACCCCAGTCTATTTTCGGAAGGCCCTTGATTTTGGCTTTCTTGTATTTTGGTGTCCGGTCCTAATCACCCAGAGTGGAAATACTTGAGAGTTTTTTTATTTCTTGTATCTTTAGGGACTTTTAGAGAGTGCTCTTTTCTCCTAGTTGGCCTAGATTCATAACTTTTTTGAGTCTTTAAGTAGATTTCTTAAACATAATTCAAAGTGGCTGATCGACCAACTCGTTGGTCTAGGAGACTTTATGGGCTATCACCTACGAGTCCTGATCCTTCTCCTAGAAGGCATAGGAGAAATACTACTAGTGGTTTTCAACCAGTAGCAGTAGGCACATCGGTGGTTGATCCTATGGTTGGAGCCATTGATTCACAAGATAGACCTGGCACAATTAGAGAGTTAGAGAGGAAAACTCGAGTTCTTTCTCGAGTCCTCTTCCAGTCAGAAGATAATATTGAGGTTTAAGAGCTTCCTGAGTCAGTTGTGGCTCCTAATTCTCCTCTCCCCCCTGCTCATCCAGACGTTCTATTGTACGTCGGAACTCTGACCAACAGGCCTTCAAGCCCAGTTTTACATCAATCTATTCCTCCGATGACCACTACTGGAAGCATGACATCCATGACAAGTGCTATGAGTATGCAGATTCCCATATCTTTACAAGGAGGAGGAACAATTTCTACACCTTTTGTTACTCCTAGGACTGTTATATTTGGTTCTACTTCCATTCCATCATCGAGTGGAATTTCTCAAGCTGCTACCTCTGGCATTGGCTTTTTCCCTTTTGGAATGTCGACTAGTGCGATTCCTTCGGTTCCATTGAGTATTCCATCAGCTGCCTCCACATCCATGGCGAGTGGATCAGCTTCTTTTCATGGTTTCCTATTTAGGGGTGGTCATATACCACATTCCAACCCAACTATGGGATCCATGCCTTTTTCCTTTTTAGGTCAAGGTAATAATCCATTTCAAAGTTGGAAAAACCCTACAGTTAGTGGTTTAGGAGCTGGGAATCAATCTTATTTCAGTCAACAAGGGAATATGACGTATTCTTCTGTCAATTATTTTCAAAATTTTTCTCCCTATGTTAACACATGGAATCCTTATCAGGGGCTTTCTGCTCCTTTTAACACTTCGTTAGTAGGTAACTTTACTAGTTAAAGAGGATTTGTGGCAGGAGTTGGTCAAACTCCAATTTTGTTGGATCACAAGGATCTCCTTATGGTTCAATTGGGTCTACAAATTACTTTGGGCAACCTGGTGACTTCACAAATCCAAGTCATTCTTTTTAGAATGTTGGGAGTTCTGCCCACACCAAGTGGAATCCTCAAGGTCCACCACGACTCCCTTTTATGGCAACATTAAACTTTCCAGATCTCACTAAATTGAATAATGATCCAATTAGGTATAACCCAGTTTGGCCTCCGGTCCCACCCAAACTTCCCTCCGATATCCCAAAATTCAAGGGGAAGACATGTGAAGATCCAGGTGAACACGTAACCACTTTCCATTTAGGGTGTTCATCCAACTCCTTGATAGACGATTCAATCAAGTTGATATTATTTCAACGTACCCTAACTGGAAACGCGGCTAAGTGGTACATAGAGCTACAAGGGAAACCTTTACTTCTTTCGGTGATTTGGCTACTATCTTTTTGAACCATTTTCAATTTCCTGTCCGATATGATGCCAGAACTAAGCTTCTGGCTAATTTCCAACAAGAGCGGGTAATCACATTTCCAATCATATTTTGGAATGGAGGAGAAGGAATAGACTCATCAATGTTGATATCCCACAAGAATTCTTTCTCGAATGGTTTCTTAAATTGTTACAACCTAAGATCACTAAGGACGTGTCCATCTTCGGTGTTTTCATTGAAGAGCATGCTATTTTCAAGGCCCAGTAGTTAGAAATGATCTATTCTTAGTCTGGGGTTCTTCAAAAAATTATACCTGATGCTCCTAGATCCAAGGTGGATATATCCAAACAGAAGCCAGGTCCCCATGTGGACGAGCTATTTGGATGAATTGATGTAAACACAGTTAACCTCCTAAATTAATTGCAGCAATTATCTTTACAAACTGCTTCCTCTATGCAGACATCACCATCCACATCTACACCTTCTCAACCTACGTCTATAAACACCGTCAAAACTTCTAACCCCAAAGTAACTCAACAATCTAATGTAAAGAAGAAAGGACGAGGCAGGGAGAAGAACGAATATGGGAAGGGCAATGTGAACAAACTCGGTAATGATGCCAGAGAGGGTAGGAAAGAGTCCAAGGAAAAGGTAAAATTTCCATGCAAGTTATGCAATGGGGATCATTTGATTCATCTCTGCCTTAAGATCCAAGACACTGAGTGCTTACTAGCACAACAGGGGTCTTCTAGCTCACAGGTTGTTCTCACTAACCCTTTTCCCCAAGGGAAGCAATTACTTGCTGGCGCAAATTCTAGTGGTGGTACCCCGCAAGGGGCAACCAGGAATGAGACAATTCATCAAATGTTTATATGATGAGCTCACACAATGACATGGCTATGCGATCACATGATTATAGTGAAACAGAATCATCTAAGGCTAAGTCTTCTTCCGCTGCCTCAAAGCTGCTCCATATTGAGAAGCTCTCTAATGTGTCTACACCTCAGATGCCGAAAGGCTACGCGAAGTGCTCGACCATCAACCCTAATGCTAGTGCGCCCAAAACTACTCGATTGTAGAAGATCTAGCTCAAAGTCCTTGTGTTATGTCAGCTTTAGAGGTACTCAAGTCGTGCCCTACTCAGAGAAGTTCTTTTCTCTCGGCAATCAGAGCAGTAGACCCTAAACATTCTCTTGTGCTCACTTTTGATATGTCAAATTTCAAAAAGAGACTTTCCCATCATATGGCTTTCCATATAAAGTCTACATACTGAAAGACCAACATCTTTCGAATCGTTATAGATGAGGGAGCTCCCATGTGCGTGATGTTCATGTCATGTTGGAATGCCATTGGATCACCTCAAGTTGTTCCTTCACCGACTCTATTGACAACATTTGATAGACATTCTCATAGGCTGCACGTGATTATTCCAGCCTTCCCCATATGTGTTGGGGGAAATATGGTAAATATTGAGGTAGAAATCGTAGATGCGAACCTGGATTACAAACTCCTCTTAGGAAGGAATTGGATTTACGAGATGGATGCCACAGTTTCATCATTATTTCGCATCCTATGTTTTCCTCATGAAGGAAGGATTGTAAATGTTGATCAGATGGATTAGTCTCTGCGTGATTCTCACACATCTTCTGACTCTACTGTTCCATTAGTGGACAATCACAGGAAACCTATTGAGAATTTAGGAGTTGGGATATACTCTTCTTTAATGTCGGGCATTTTTTATCTCCTTACTCCTTCAGCTAGAATCAATGCTATTTCATCCTCCAGGGTACCTTCTCGAAGAGAGTTCTTTCAAACTTATTATTTTTTGGACCCTTGGCCCTTACCTTCATCTACTACCACATTAGATGGAGGAAAGGTAGGTGGAATGGCATTCCCCAGAGGAGTTAGATGGGGATGTGGCTCTGGCCTGGACCCTCGATTCATCTTTAACTCGGGATTGCATAGATACATTCTAACCATCTGAGGAAGAAATTCTAGAGGGAATGATGTGTGTTGATAGACCATGGGATGATTTACGTCATCATTCATATTTCCTCCCTCATTTGCGCAAAATCGAGTCAAGTTTTTCTAGTCCATCGACTAGTGATGTTCATACAGTTTTAAAACCTTTGGCTCCAATACATTTTTTTGTCGAAGGTAAAATGTCTCTTATCTCATGAGCTATACTAGTGAAAATCTCTAGGAATCCTAACATAATAAAAAATTTCTTCATCGGAGCTGACTATTCCGCTAAAGAAATTCAAGTTTACACTGATCTCTTCAAAGCGTTTCCTAATGTGTTCATTTGGTCTTATGACGAAATTCCTAGAATGGATCCATCTATAGTCCAGCATGAGATCAAGACATACGAAAATGCTAAACCTATTCGTCAAAAACTTCGACTGGTCAATCCTAGAAAAGCAGTAGCTATTAAAGCTAAACTTGAAAAGATTCTTAAAGCAGGCTTTATATACCCTGTTCCTTTGATTGAGTGGGTCTCTAATCCAGTCCCCATAGATAAAAATCAAGGAATGATCCAAACACGTATCGACTTTAGGGATCTAAATAAGGCTTGTCCGAAAGACAATTATCCCACACCCTTTATTGATAAAATTATTGATGAATGTGCACGTAATGAAATTTTTTCGTTCATGGATGGATTTTCTGGTTACAATCAAATTACTATCCATCCAGAAGATCAGCACAAGACAACTTTTATTTTTCCTTGGGGTACATTTGCATACAAAAAGATGCTTTTTCGTCTTAAAAACACTGGAGCCACGTTCCAGCAAGCCATGTCTTATGATTTTCATGACATCAAACATGTTATCAAAGCATATCTGGATCATTTAGCTACTCGTTCTCGAAAGAGAATTGATCATCCTAAACATATTCGGCTGATCTTTGAATGGTGTCATTTTTATAAAATTCGGTTGAATCCAAATAAGTGTGTTTTCACTGTCACATCCGGCCAGTTGTTAGGATTTGTCATATCGACAGAGGGGATTCAAGTGGATCCCATCAAGGTTGAGGAAAAACTTCAGTTACCTCCCCCATCTTCCATTCATCAACTTCAAAGTCTCCAAGGAAAGGAAAATTTCTTGAG
The DNA here is from genome assembly GCA_031772625.1 of Pinus tabuliformis. Lineage (NCBI taxonomy): Eukaryota > Viridiplantae > Streptophyta > Pinopsida > Pinales > Pinaceae > Pinus > Pinus tabuliformis. Next base: position 870,670,819 of record CM062805.1, read on the forward strand.
GAGATTCATAGAAAATTATGTCGAGATTACAAAATGATTTATGTGTTTGCTTAAGAAAGGAGTCCCATTTTTATGGGATGATTTCACGCAACAATCTTTTGATGCTTTGAAAAAAGCATTAACCTTTGCTCCATTGTTGAGTCCACCCAATTATAGCAGAGACTTCCTTTTGTATCTCACTGCTGCAGAATCAACTATTGGTATGGTTTTGGTTCAGGAAGATGATGCTTTCTGTGAGCATGTAATCTACTACTTAAGTCAAGGCTTGGTAGGTCCTGAACTATGCTATTATCCTATTGAGAAATTGGCTTTGGCAGCTGTCCATGTTGTCTAGCAGCTTTAGCATTACATTCTGCTTCGAAAAACATTTGTCTTAGAAACCATCAATCCATTTTAGTTTGTTCTCAGTAGGCAAGTGATTGGGGAAAAATACAATAGCTGGATTGTTATTTTGCAAGAATTCGATCTGGAATCCATGTCGGCTAAATCTAAGAAATGTTTAGTATTTGTAGAGTTGATATCAGAGCTTCCTTGTGAAGAAGCAGTTATTTACGAGGAAAATTTTCCCTATGACCATTTATTCCTCATTTCTTCACAAGATCCTTGGTTTGGAGATATCAGTATATATCTCCAAACTTCGAAGTTTCCACTTGCTTTCTCCAAAGACGAGCGTAGAAATTTGCGCCACGTCACTAAGAATTATGTTATTATAGGTGACACATTATATCATCATGGGATTGATTCAATCCTTAGGCATTGTTTAACTTTGGAGGAAGCTGAGTCAGTTCTTAATGATTGCCACAATGAAACTTGTGGCGGTCATCTATCAGGGCTCGCAACAACCCAAAATTTTTTGCAAGTAGGCTACTTTTGGCCTTCAATTTTCAAATATTGTATTGAAGTGGTCCAAAGATGCCATCCTTGTCAAGTCTATACTCAGAAATGCACGCACATCCAACTCCACTTTTCCCTGTTATCACCGTTGGTCCTTTTATGAAGTGGGGCATTGGTTTTACTACTTGTAATCCACCTTCGATAGGAAATCACAAATACATCATTTTAGCCATAGACTACTTTATAAAGTGGACTGAGGCTATGCCTACTTTCAAAAACGACAGTGAAACAACAACTTTGTTTCTCTTCAATCAGGTTACTTCACGATTTGGTATCCCTAAAGAGATTGTCGCTGACCATGACAGTCACTTCTAAAATCAACTAATGTATGAGTTGCCTCTCAAGTTGGGTTTCTAGTAGGAGCATTCATATCCATATTATCCTTAGGCCAATGGGAAACTTGAAGCTGTGAACAAGTCCCTTAGAATCATCCTGCAAAGGACGATTGACGAAGCTCGATCCAATTGGCCCATCATGTTGTATCTGACACTTTGGGCATACCAAACGTCAATTAAGACTGCCACTAGTTTTACTTCTTTTCAACTAGTTTACCGATTGAAATCTATCTTTCCTATCGAATGTGAAATTCCTTCTCTTAAGCTAGTAGTAGAACTTCCTCCAGAGACTTCTAGTCTTGAGGAACGCCTTATTTATTTGGAGCATCTTGATGAGTAGCGTCGAGATGCTGCCATAATAAACAAAGCCCATAAGAAAAGAATAAAAACTCATTACGATAAAGTTGTTCTTCCTCAGAATTTTTCTGAAGCTGACCTTGTCCTAGTCTATGATCAAGACAAGGATGCCCTGGGGGCAGGAAGGTTCAAATCTATGTGGTACGGTCCCTTTATAGTCAAGTGTGTTTTGAAAAAGGGGGCTTATGAATTAATTGAATTCGAAGGAAACAAGTTGGCAGAGCCCAGAAATGGGTTCTACCTTAAGAAGTACTTTTCTTAGGCTTTGACCGAGCACTTCCTTGTTTGTACATATCTATCTAGCGGTTTTAGTGATGTCGATATTTTTTAACTGCTTTGGTAGGTATTGGTGGATGATTCAATATATCTAGGATTCACTAATGGTGCAATTAGGCATACCCAGAACCTTGCTTCTGCGGCTTGGGTGATTTATTATCCATCTGGCCAGTTGATGGTGAGAGGAGTATGTATTGGTATTTCTTCAAATAATATTGCCGAATATACTGCCATTATTAACTTGCTATCCGAATCAATATCTCTTGGTATTGATTCTTTAGTGGTTTATTTAGACTCACAACTGGTGGTATCTCAGCTAAATATCACTTATCGGGTACGAGATCCCTATTTGTATCACCAATTTTGAGAGTGAGATTGTTACAACGATCATTTGTTTATATCATATATGTTCACATTCCACGATCAGAAAATTCATTAGCAGATTCTATTGCTAATCAAGCATTAGATTGGCATACCAATCATTCATCAAATTACAAAATGTAAAAAATAATCGAAAGCGTCATTTGTATATATCATAAAATTGCCTCTATATAGATAGATTGTTTATGTCCAAAAAATAATATAAAAAATTGGGACAAAATACCCTACAAAATTTGGTCTTACGCCCATCATCATGTCCAATCATAAAAATATCAGATCATTTATCTAGTTGTCTCAGGATGAGCAACCAGAAAATAAACAACAACATTGGCTACATGCCGGAATAGTTGCACCCAGTCCCATGGTACTCCTACTATGCGATGCTACATCTCCTCGGGTAGATCCTCTATCGCTATCATGGGTACTTGGTGAGTCAGCCTCACCAAGTTCCTCTGAACTGCATGAAGAACTCTCTCCATATTAGTTGCAACCCCTTCAATATCTCTCCTGCAACACCTATGCCTGGGAAATCAGTCAGGTCTCACTGGTCCCACATTTGAAACATGATCAATATATTTTGTAAGTTTCTTGTCTCATAAAAAATATTTTCAAGTTCATTAAAAAAAAATCTTAAAAAACTCTAAAAAATAAAAAAATTATTACCTATGGTAGCCCATTCTACATTTGGTGGTAACACTAAATCTAAATCTCCTCGGAAATCCATCCTGGCATAGGGGTAGTCATCGATTGCAATGACCTGTTGATCCTACCATGCGAAAATCTCATCGCTAAATTTCGTCTTGGGCACATCGCCAACCCTAAGGCATTTCATCAGGTCATCCCATCTACCCATTCATGGATCTCTAGGGCTGATGATAGTCGATGATACCTTGGGTCAAAGCCCAAGTACTTTCTCAAAGAAGAATGAGCATAAGATTGTGCCATATCAAAAATTCTTTGTCTGACCATTCTGAATGGAGATCAGTTGGTTCTTCATATTGGTCAATAGAGGAGTGCACCAATCAAACACTATGGTGAGACATTCCACTGCGAGGCTCATAGATACTTGTGAGGCTTGATGGAAAGCAACTGAGCCATTTACCCTTGGAATGGTAAATAGTAAAATCTTCAAGGACAAACTCTACACATGATTTATTGGAATTTGACTTCCAATCCTTTTAGGATGACCAAGAATGTATATGTGGACTTAGTCTTCTATAGTAAGAATACCCCTCGTCCTGCCGGTTGAATGCACCACCTCTACCCTTCGAGAAAGATCGATAATAAAGTATATATCTTTGATCTCGATCCTTAGGGGCATCTGATCAATCATGAAGGTGTCATCCTCTGCGCTCCTGTAATGAATCAAAAGCTCAAGCAATTGTGTGTTGGCTTTCATATTTGGCATCTTAAAAGATTTTAACAAGCCACAACCTCTTAAAGCATCCAAAGAATTTTGGTCCTCCATTACTTCATTATCTATAGCACTATGCTCTCTTTCTCTCTAGGTGATGGTCATCCTGTCCAAAACGATGTTTCAAACTATTAGTTTTATGTTTTAAAATTTTTACTCGTGCACACGTGGGCTCCCTTTTCACACAGTCACGTGTAGGGCCATTGTATACATGGGTTACCCATATTCAACCAGCGCGTACGCAGAGTTGAATTTTTTGACATATTTTCGCACAGTCAAAACTTGAAAAAACATCTAAAAAGTATGACAAACAATTAAAAGCAAGATATAAGGGTTACCTGGAAGTTTTGGAGTGATTCGAACGGTTCAATTGGTCGGAGGAAGCTTTCTTGAGTTTGTCTCCACAGCTCCTTGTTAAAAAAAAAATGAAAAAATTGTGAGTCCAAATGTCCTTATATAAGTTGCAAAGTACAAAATATTTTTTCAAAAATTGATTTTTTTCTTATGGACTTTTTGACATTTTGGGTTGGAGTGTCGAGACTGGGTTGTTTTTACAGGAAATTTTGTAGACTTCTTTAAGACATCATTTTGGTCCCATGACCACAGACCCATCATGGCAAGTATCATTTTATTACTGGCATATAGGTTTGGGAATACCACTTTCCACTGCATTTTTCATACCAGCCTCCATACTACGATACATTAGCCATAGGGTCGACCCCATTGTATCTTGGTTTGCAAACCATTTTCACTCACCGACTTTAAAAATCATGATGCGATGGTAGAGCCATCCTTTACATGGGCATCTTAGTTAGATCCTCGCTGACATTGGCTGCCCATGCTGCTATATTGAGTAGGCTTGGGAGTCCTCTTTAGTCCCACCATGACTTGTGCATTGAAGACTCATTCTCATTCTTCTGCGCCATTTTCTGGCCTTATACCCTAGAGGCTCCTTTTTGTTGAATTGTATTGTTGCATTGCATATTGACTACTTGCAAGTTTTGGCCTTGAGCAGGTTTCACTTGGACTCGTGTTTAAGCCACTTTTCAACCATGTCTTCTACAAAATCAACCTTGTAATCACTTATCCTCTACACCTTGACACACCCTTATACCTGTGGAAAGAACATTCCTTTGAGTGTCCTTGATTAGTTTCACCGCCTTGCATTGAGAATAGGAATGTTCCCCTCCCAGGAACTAGAGCATCTATTTTTTCATCACTCATTCTTTCCACTGTACTATAACATTCTTTTATTCCTTTTGAAGCTTCATATAAAAGAAAAATACAAAAAATATTATATATTCTAAAAATGATCGGGAACAGGACATTATTTCCATATTTTTATGGCATCTAGAGTCAGTCGTGTTGCCCTTGAGCAAAGCACTCGAAAGAAAGTCTTTCCTCCATTGGGGTGGGCTTTAGTTTGATTTAGGAGAGCCCTAACCTTGTTGTTGAGTTAGTCCTCCTCCAATTGGTTACCTCTTCCAATCATATGGAGAGCTTTCTTATGCCTCCTGCATGACAAACTTCTACAAAGTTATCATATGTTGCCTTATAGTCACAGTTCAGTCATGCTTTTGTTCAAGGGAAGTAACCCTGAGTCAGACTCTCTGCGGTGTCTCTTGACATATTTTTCAGTCAGCCATACCTAGTTTTCAGTGTCATGTTCATTATCACATCAGTTTTATTTGTCCTTTACTCGTGCCGGTTTGAGAAGGTATCCATTGACTTCTTGTTGGTGGGTCTTGTCCTTATCGACTACGACAAATTGCTCTGAGGACAAATCTAGAGCCGCACCCTGGCCCTATTTTCATTATTGGTAGGACACCTTGTGGTCAACATTGATCAGTATCATGGGTCTTTGACTGGGTGGTTCCCTTGTGTTCAACATCAGCTTTCATTATCACACATTGCGATTCGTGCAGTACCTTGGTTTCCATTGACCCTATTGGTGGATTCCTCACCTCTATGTCAGCTTTCATTATTGGTTGATTCAGAGGGTTTCTATTATGTTCTAGCTACATCTTTTGTATGTCGGAAATGTGCTTCAGTTGGGTTACTACATCTTTTGTATGTCGTATATGTGCTTCGGTTGGGTTAGTACATATTTGTTCGTCTGATTCCTTTCACATTATTGGCCTACGTGTTACACTTGCACTAGATTGTTGAAGGATGCCTTAATGCCTTCCTTCTAGTGGATCTTTTCCCATCGACTTCCGCTCATTTCTATGGGAAAGAGATCTAGAGTCCATTTGGTAGTACCTTAGGGTTTGTAGTCATCAGTGGCACATTCCTTCGCTATCGACAGTGGGAAAACATCATTGTCTCCTAATTAATATATCCTTTCAAGTGTTCGACTACAACTCATTTATTCACACTTGTTAGACTGTACTGGGTACATTGACTCTCATCATCATTATTGGTGAGTAGTCTCGCATTTGCTAATGGAATATATCAATTACCAGTAATCAAACGATTTCTCACATGGTCGACTTTAGATCATTCATTCCCATTGTGTAGAAATGTACCACAACGGTCAGTGAAGACCTCGGGTTTGCATCAGTATGTCTTGGTTCACTTGTCAGTTGCTCCTATTTGTGCTAGTTGACACCATCCACATTATATGTTGTAGTTCCTTACATTGACATCTTTATGATGGAACCCGAGTTGCTGTGTAGTACCATTTATTCCATCATGTTCACTTGGTACTATTTGGATCAGTTTCTCAGCATCATTGATCAACTCTTTATATGTGATATTTAGACATGTACTTTCTTGATTATGATCAGATGATCCATTATGTATTTCCAGTTTCTTTATACTTGTATGCATATTGGATCCACTTTTGTACTTGACATGCGGACATCATTTACTATTTCTGAGCATGGGTATTCCCACCTCAGACAATAGTTTCTTTTTGATCTCTTTCGATGGCTTGGCAGGCTGAATTCTTGAACTCCTCCTTGGTCTCGGCATGATTCCTTCCATACACTTAATACATTTCGGCCAGCATGTACGCCTTCCAACCTCATATATTAGGGGGCATCTATTATAGCACCATTTACCACTCTTGGTAGATTTTATGCTCTGTTTATGGCCTAGGGAAACCCTTCCTTCCAAACTTGGTCCAAAATCTAAAAAACAATGTTTTATTCCCTATACACTAATTTTCCTTGTGATAAGAGCATGTACATGCGGGTCAGCATATATCCAACCCCATGTACATATGTTAAAACACTTTAAAAAATTAAATTTCCTTAATTTCAGGCGGAGTTCACAAGTTTTACCTATTACTCACCTCCTATTGCATGTAGCCCAACTGTTTCCCAAATGAAAAAAATAATTTGGAGAGGTATAAATAAACCTCCATGGGAAGGCCTTAAGGGATAAAGGATGAAATATTGATACTATAGTGAGATTATCCCTTATTAAGTCTGAAGAATCCCTGTGCCTCTTGCACTCCCCAAAGCTTCAAGAAACCCTTGTTTCCTTGATTATAGGTATCCCCCATCTTGCTTGAGATATCCTTGTGTTGGTGATGGAGGAAGATTGCTGAAGGTCGGGAAAGGACAGATCCAGAGGATGATTCTGCTTGGAGCTGGAGAAGGACTCAGGATGTATTTCTCCACCTTATCTATGGCTTACTTTAATAAAAAGGAATGTTGTTCTATTTCCAACATGAAATGTGTTTATGCATCAAATTTATGTTGTAATTCATTTATGAATCTTATATCGATGTATAATTAGTCATTCATTTATATGATTTGAAGTTAACATCATGTATACCCTTTATGTTTCTACTGTCGTGTATGTTCCATTTGAATAATTTTCAGGTTTCAAGAACATTGGGAGAAGCGGAGGGTTTGCACCCTATGGGATCCACCCAAACGAAGGACGTCAGATAAGGGAACTCCTATGCGATTTAGTAGAATAATGAATTTTAATGATTGCTTGAGCATTTCTTGTTGAAGTGCGCCCCCTAATCTGTTCGGTTTCTCAACCCAAAGGCCTAGGGTGGTTTCGCCTGTAATAATAAGTCTATATTACCAACCCACCTATTTCACTTAGAGACATCATAAAATAAAGATTGAAAATGTGTTTATCTAAAGGGTGATTAAAAGAGGAAGAATGGGAAATTCAAGTAAACCCATCAGGGCTATGGATGCTCACTGGAATCGGGGCTAGGCTTGTATGGCATAAAAGAAAAATTTTCCAGGGTACTGTTTAGGCTCACTGGATGTGAAGCAATGTCAGACACAATACATAACTATGGATAGATGCTTTATCAAAAAACTCTTATTTGTACCTTCATATATTTTCTCATTTGAGGTAATTTTAAAATATTATTTTCCCAAATTTGGATTTGATTTTTAGTCAAGTCTGCATTTGAGTACTTATCATTTCGAACTCATATTTCTTAATATATATTTATGTGGGACCCATGGAAATATTTTATGGTTTGTTGATTTAATGGAATCCATTATTTTTAACCTTTGGGTGAATTAAAGTTCATTATCTTTAACCAGAGACAACTGGTTCTTCGTAGTGTGTTTCCAATGTTGTAAGGGAAAACCAACACCCCCCATTATTTGAAATATTCATTTCAAATAATGGGGAACATTTCCTTAAATTTTTTGATAAACCACCTTTTAGGATTTTCATTTGATTAAGTATCCTACAATTTTACCATTTTTTTGTTTTTATCGGATTTCTAGTTTGCATGTTACATTGAATTCGACTTTTACCAAGCCTTCCATCGATACTTGTTTCATCTCATTTGGTTATCTGGTTTGCAAATGTCACTCCTTTGAAGTTTGATCATTTTGTCGCCTCGGTTAAGAAATGTACAAGGTGTATATTATTTTAATTTTTGTAAATAATTAATTTTAAATTGTAAATATTAATTTATATTTTGTAAATATTTTGTTTTTATTTTATACATAGCTTCAGAGACCAAGAATTATTCATATGATTTTAGCATTAATATTTAATTAAACAATGTGGCATGTATAATAAACCATCAATTGAAGCTTTTGGTCATCGAAACTTTGTCTTGAAAAGAATCCTTTTGGAAATAGTTGATATCCAATGTTCAAGCCATATAAAGAGGCATATTAAATCATATAAACCAAAGTATGATTCATATTATTAATGTAACTTGTGGCATATTCAAATAAACCCTCAAATGATTTAAACTTTACATCAACCAAAGTTCTATCAATAATATTAATGTGGCATAATAAAATGATAATCTAAAGTCTGAGGCTCATTTAACAAAGTGGGTGTATTATTCTTTATAGGTGCCCAAACCAACACCTTGATATGTATTATAACTTGACCACATAAATATTTGGTCCCACTTCTCTAACGTCTTACCTTTCCAAGTAACTACTTCGCTCCCTATTACCAGGTCTCAACTTATATCGCAACTTTTATATGATGCACATCTAAGATTTTATGTTATCGGGATTTCTTCGATAACCCAATTATCCATTATCTGATATTCATCTCAACGTTCGGAACCGATATGAATATAAAAATTGTTTAAGTGTAACCTCAGCTATATCATTTATAGTAACCTTTGAAGTTGTTACACTATAATATCTCTAGTATCAATTATTTCCGATATGCCGATACAACATATCCCTCTAATCTTAGATCTCCAATTCAAGACTCCCTATGATCAATGATAGAGATATAACCTGCCACTCTGAACATCGATAATCTCTTCATCGTTGATATTCAATGTGTCTCTCCCTTCAACTTTCGATATCTGCGAGGCTCCAATATCCAGACCTGATATGCATATTAACGATGGTCTAATTGGAATATCGCATCTGCCTGTATATAAAAAAATTTAAATGGTAACATTTGTAAAATCCTCGATAATTCATTCCCCTCCAATATTTGGACCTGACATAGTTTTTAAAAAACAACTAAATGTCAAATCACATTCGCTCCATATCGGCGCCTCCCAATATCGGCCTTTTTTGCTTACGTACATTATAAAATGTTTCGATGGGTTCACCTCCAATTCCACTCAAATGGTGTCGCGTGTCACTATTTCATATGAATGTAATGTTTAAATAAAATAAATCCATTTAATTTGTTTTAATTAGGTCTCATGACTCATACTTTTCATATTATAGTTTTCTTATACTTTGGCTTGTTTTTCTCCCTGATTTCAACTAATTTTTTCCCTGTATTGGCAGAGAAGCTTCCATGATAAAATATACTAACAGATCCAATAACTGATCTCTACAATAACTCCTCTAGGTGGAAAAGCAGATCTAAAATGGGCAGGAAATTGCTATCATTGTTGAAGCAACTCAATGTGGTCTTATCCAGGCATGAGCTAAATTGGGCATCTCCTCAAGTAGTAGCCATTCATATTCAACTAGAATTGATCTAAATGAATAATTCAACTCTGTTTTACCTTTATTTGCTCCATCTATTGTGAAAATCAAGGGTGATTGTTAGTATCCCCAGTATGTATAAATACAATCTCTGGGCTCTGTAATAAGGATTCGAATCATGGAAAAAGGCCTTCTGTACTCTACAATTCGTTGTTCTAAAAGGAACATTGTAAAGTCGATTTAGGGTTGTAGAGGAGTGGATAGTTTAATCTCATTTCTGAGGAATAAATAGATTTATATTTTACATATCTGAACTGTGTATGATGAGTAGAGCTTGCACTATTGCAACTATTATTTCATTAACTTAGATTATGGGTTGTAGAGGACTGTTGGAGATCATAGAAAGAGAATTGGACCGAATAACTTGGTATTCAAGATAGTATTGTTTTAATACTAGTTTCATTTTATAATAGCACAGACTTGCGATATTCAGTGATATTTGTGAACCATTGTCTATGTGAGTGATTTATTGCATTTATCCGTTATTTATCTCTACTTTTATGTGTTGAACTATGATTTATGAGTAACTACTTAATTAGAGATCAACCTTTTAATTATGTCTTAACAAACATTAATATTATGTGAACTATTTCCTTGTATTATTGTTTAATAATTCGAGTTGTTAGATTACTAATAATCGTAATTTTTTTTAAGTACTTCCTAAACAATGTTTATTAATAATTATGGTTAAAGGACCTCTGAACAAGATATGTCTAGTAATCATAATATTAACTAATTGACCTACTTCATTAACTTGATATTCACTATAAGGCCAACATATTTAAATCTTAATTCAATTAGTTATCTTGCTCTCACTTGGGTTATATCTACATCTTCATAATCGATATAGCTTTAGATTTTCTATCATTTTTCATGTATTCTAGTGTTACTTTATATTTATATTAATTAATACATTCATAGAAGTCTGCTTACCAAAGAGGAAAACTTTAGTTGTGGCTTGGCTGAGACCCGAATCATATTAAGGATCACTTTCTTGCCTGATCAACAAGAGGGTTGATCTGATGTCTCTTCTCTACTAGTAGATGAAATTCATACTATAAGCTAGTGGAGATAGAGAGAAGGTAACTGGACCCAATTTAACCAATCAGAACCGCCATTTCAATGGAAAAGGAGATGCTCTAAATTCCCGACTGGGTGGTCTCCCTTATAATGTTGTAGGCAGATATTTTTGAGCCTTCAACATTTTTGGTGCTAAAATGAGGGCCTATGACTTATTGGCTTTTGGAGTTTTTGTATTTTAAAGTTATATTTAATCACAATGGATCCTCTCAAACTTCTAATTTAGAGTTATATCTCTAGACATGCATCTACCAATACTCCACCAAAAATAGTAAGACACTTGTCAAAGATAAAGTTTAACGGTAAGAAGATTTTTTTTGCATTTAATCATGCTTTAAAATTTATTAAAAAAATTTCAAATTCTGCTTTTCATGATATCGATGAAGGTATTCTATGCAGGATTTTTACTCTTACATTGTTAGTAAAATTTGGAAACTGGTGTCAATCTCTTCCAGTTGCGTGTATTCACAATTGAGATCAATTTATCACAATGTTCCTTTATAAATTTGATGGTTATGATTACGAATAGGTATGTGATGAATTTGAATATTTACGAAGAGTTGAAAATGAATCTCTCTTAGATTTTGCTATTAGATTTCAATTAATTTGTTTGAGATTCAAAGATGAAGATAAACCTTTAGGAATTTAATTGATAGATTGGTATGAGTATATTTATTCTCTTCCTCCCATTTCAAAGACATATGTAACAATTGCAAGATTTGTTGACTCTCCTTCAACTTCTAGGAATTTTAGTAAAAACTCTAATATAGGGGTGAATATTAATCATGATGAAGTGGCCTAAGGCATGAATGATAAATTCCTAAATTTAGTACACACCTCTTGCAGTGTTAATGATAATAATTATGATGAACCATTATCACAAAGCTTACAATAATTTGATAAAAAACTACAAGAAGAAATCACAAACAAAATGGAAGGGCCATCTATAACAAAATATGTAAATCATTATGAATTAAATTCAGAAATCAAATTATAAATCAGCAAGTACAAGAAGAAATTGAAATGTCCAATAATATGCGATCTCTTGTAAAAATTTCTAAGTTTAATCATGTTGATCAAATACAAAATTCAGGGAATTATCTAAAGAACATTCTTCAAGAAAGAAGAATTAACAAAGTAAATGATCTAGAATCTGAAATTTGCAGTGACGAAAATGCACAAGGATTCACAAATAGAGATATTATTAAACTCATTTCTTTTGATTCTCATTTTCACCTCTATCCTGATATTTTTGTTGATAGCAATCTATCCCCTATTTTCTTTAATGTTATTCTAGAAAAGAGAGAGGCTGATATAAATGAATTATCAATTAGTTTTCATAAATATAGAGAATAATTCATTGATCATTGTTCTTGCATTAATGAACATATGCTCCATATTCCTTCTTTTTTTGATACTTTGGATGGGACTGAACAGAATTTTGTATAATTTACGATAATTACTCTGACATCGAGGATGTTGATTTATATTCTTGTACATTAAATCCTCATGATCAAAGTCAAATCATACTTGAAAATGAAGAGAAAATCTACTAAAAAATTGTTTCAACTAGTTCTCTTTTTCAAACAACTAATCATACTCATGATTTCAACATTCAAGAACCCATTCCAATCTATAATTTTTATGATGATCAAATTTTCACTCATATTCATAGTCCTCACCCTCTCTTTAATTCACAAGTTGGTGTTGGCAATAATTCTAATTCCATTATTTTGGCCAATTCTTGTGACCAAGAAATTGATTCAAACTAGTCCAATTTTGTTGTAACACTAGTTGTAACAATAGTGTAAATTATGATTTAATTTTATTATTGTTCCTTGAGTTATTTTTTGTAATTTCATATTTGTCTTTTTTTTTTAAGTATTTAGATATCTTATGCTTACATATTGAGCAGTTCAATATTGACCACTCAATTGATGCATTTCTTGAAAGGGAAAATGAAGTTTCAAATCATAATCCTGAATATCAAGGGATATTACTCTTCCAATTTCAATTGATGTTCATTTCTTATCGCTTGTTCCTTTTCCCTCAAAATAAGTGCCAGTAAGAGAGTATATCTTTGCAATATAACCAATAATCTAAGACAATTAATGATCTTCCATTGAATCTATCAGATTTCCATCTATTTTTCATTGACCCATTTGAAAGACACTTGGAAAAATTTCCTTCACAGAAGATTATTAATAATTTAACGTATGTACATAAGACTGACAATTTTATGCAGGCCATTGTATCTAAAAATCCATTTCCATAATATGGGTTGTTATCTTCTCTTTTGAACCTCTCCCAATCATCAATGGAAATCCATCCATATTTCTATGATCCAATTGATATTCAGCTAGAAAGGACATTTCAAGAGAAGGTGATTATAAATAAGTTGCTTCTTGTAAATATATTAACAATTAGTGTACATACTATATTCAAATTTATTTTTATTCATTTAACTATGTTTTTGTTACTAACGTTTTACCTATACATACATGCAGTAGTTAGAATGATATAATCGTTACATTGGAAGTATTACTATAGCTAGTCATGTTTCCTTCCATTCTGTTAGCAATTAAGGATAGATTAATTTAGATTAGATTCTTTTTATATTTTCATTTATTTTGGAAATTTTTAATAAACAATTAACGAATCCAAATTTTTTTCTTCCTCTTTCATTTTCTGGCAAAGTGGCATAGAACATATTAACTTTCTTATGTAGTTAGATTATATACAATTGTGATGAACTTGATTGTGTTGCTTTTGCAGAAATTCATCACATTGTTAAAAAATGTTTTTTGTGATAAAACCATGTATGAATAATTTCCAAGGACTTGCTATGACTTGGAAATATTTGATTCACGAGTATTTCTCAAAATCTCATTTTCACCACTCTTGTCTTCCAATGTAAATATGAAGAGGATGCAATTTGAAGGTTCATTACTTAGCATTTTTTATGAGCTTAACCTATAGACAAAATGCTTCCAAGTATGCATTAACAAGTTCAGCTTCATCTATTGTTTGGATTACTCTTTTTCATAAAGTTTATTTCTTATTTTTGTTTGGCTTCTGTTCACGGAGCTTCATTGGCTTGATTTTGGTGACTTGAGGTTTTTGGGAGAAGCATTACTAATCCTCATCGAATCAGTTAAACTAGGGAGTTTCAGAACCTTTAATATATTTTATTAAAACGTTTCTTTTATTATAAAATGGTTAAGATACTTTTATGCAGGATTTTGCTTTGGAAAAGGAAATTTTTAGCAGACATAGACTTTTCATTAGCTTATTATCTCTCAACATTGCTATTCACCCTTTACATTTTTAGAGCCTCATTTCTTATAACTCTGCAAGATAAAATATATTAAGAGCTCAACATAGAATTAACGCTCACATGCTTATGTTGTTTTACTCTTATGTTGAGACTTTTGTATAATGAGCCTTGTTGGGTTTGTTTTTGAATTTAAATTTGCTTTGTCTTACAATTTCTCCTTTCCTGATTTTTGACATGATTGGAGTTTCTGTTTTCTTCTTTCATTTCAATCTAGATTTCTTTTTATTTTTTCCATTGCTTATGGTTTCATTTTGGCGACTCTTCCATGGTTCATGTGGAATGCCTTTTCCTCACCCAACAATGGTTGGGATACATGGGAAATCTTTACTCTATCTATCTTAGTGAATTTCATTTATCATTAAAGGTATATCTTTATGGAACCATAAAGCCCTCTCTCCTTAAATTTTTTTCATGGAGGAACACACATCCTTTCTATGTGATAAGGTTTACATTTTCAAGGAAAATAATTGCTTTGAGTTTAACTCAATGGATCCCTTCGACCCCTCCACTATTTTATTTTTATTTTATACATAAACCCCAAGACAAAGAAGTATCCATACGCTTTTAGACTTAATCATTAATTCAACAATCTCACATGTATAATAAACCATCAATCAGAGCTTTTGGGCATCAGAACTTTGTCATTAGATGAATCCTTTTGGAAATATCTAATATCCAAAGTTAGAGCCGGATAAAGAGGCATATTAAATCATATAAACCAAAGTCTTATTCATATTATTAATGTCACTTTCAGCATATTCAAATAAATTGTTAAATGGTTTAAAGTTTACATAAACCAAAGTTCGATCAATAATATTAATGTGGCATAATAAATCAATAATCTAAGGTCCTGGGCTCATTTAAAAAAGTGGTTGTCTTGTTGTTTATAGGTGCCCCAACCAAGTCCTTAATACTTATTATAATGTGTTCCTTTATGTAATAACATTAAACATATAAAGACCTCAATGCATAAGGCTTTGGGCCCACTTATCTGACACTATGCATTTCCATGTCACTACTCCGCTGCCTATTACAGGGTCTCAACTTATATCACAACTTTTATACAATACACATCTAAGATTTTATGATATCAGGATTTCTCCAATAACCCAATCCTCCTTTATCCATTATTCATCTCCACCTACGAACCCGATACGAATATAAAACTAGTTTAATTGTAACATTAGTTCCGTCATTTATCATAACCTTTGAAGTGGTTACAATATAAAATCTTTGATATCATTGTATTTTTGATATTCTAATACACCATATCCCTCTGATCTCTGATCTCTGATACAACACTCCCTCTCAGATTTGATAGCAATATAACTGCCCACTCCGATCTCCGATCATCTATACAACACTCCCTCTTATCTTCGATAGCGATATAACATCCCACTCCGATCTTCGATAATCTCTTCATCACCGATATTCCAATGTGCCTCTCCCTTCGAATTTTGATATATGTGAAGCTCCGATATCCAGACCCGATATGCATATTAATGATGGTCTAATCAGAATATCGCATCTCCCTGTATATCAGGAATTTTCAATGGTAAGATTTGTAAAACCCCAGATAATCCATTCACCTCTGATATGTGTACCTGGTACAACTTAAAAAAAACAATTAAATGTGAAATCACATCCATACCATATTGGAGCCTCTGAATATCAACATTTTTTGTTTGCGCACATTATAAAACGTTATGATGGACTTACTTATAATTCCACTAAAATATCTTCATGTATCACTATTTGGTATGACTATAATGTTTAAATGAAAAAGGAACCATTTCATTTTTTTTAATTTAGTCTCACGACTCATATTTTTTATTTTATAGTTTGCTTTATGCTGGCTTGTTTTTCTCCCTGATTTCGACTAATTTTGTCCCTGTATTAGAAGAGAAGCTTCCAGGATGAGATATACTAACATATCCAACAAATGATCTCTAGAAAAACTCCTCTTGGTCGCAAAGAGGATCTACAATGGTCATGAAATTGCTACCGTTGTTGAAGATTTTCAATGTGGTCTTATCCGATCATGAGCTAAATTGGGCATCTCCTCAAGTAGTATCCATTCAAATTTAGCCAAAATTGATCAAAAGGAATAATTTATCTCTATTTTACCTTTATTTTCTCCATCTCTAGAGAGAATCAAGGGAGATTGTCAAGGATCTGAATCATTGAAAAAGGCCTTCTCTACTCTATAATCTAGGATGCTAAAAACACTAATGTAATTGGAATTTAGGGTTGTACAGGAGAGGAGAGTTTATTCTCAGATCAGAGGAATAGAGAGATTTATCTTTTAAGTATCTAAATTGTGTGTGATGAGCATATATTGCATTATGCCAAGTATCGTTTCATTAACATATTTTATGATTTGTAGAGGGCTATTGGAGATTAGAGCAAGGGGATTGGAATTAATAAATTGGTATTCAAGATAACATTGTTTTAATACTAGTTTCATTTTAAAATAGCACAGACATGTGATTTTAAGTCATATTTGTGCATTATTGTCTATGTGAGTGATTTATTGCAATTATTTGTTGTTTATATCTTCTCTTATGTGTTGAACTCCTATTTCTAAGTAACTACTTACTCAGACATCAGCCTTTTATTTTTGTCTTAACAAATACTAATACTATGTGAATTATTTCCTTGTATGATTGTTTAATCATTCAATTTGTTAGATTACTAATCATCATCATTTTTGTGAACTACTTCCCAAATGATGTTGATTAATAATTTAGGTTAAAGGATCTCTCTATCAGATATTTTTGGTAATCATAATATCAACTTATTGAACTACTTCGTTAACTTGATATTCACTATAAGGCAGACATATTTAAATCTTAATTCAATTAGTCATCTTTCTCTCGATTGTGTTAGATCTACATCTTCTTAATCGAGATAGCTTTAGATTTTCTATCCTTTTTCTAGTATTCTAGTGTTATTTTATATTTAGATTAATTAATACAATAATTTAAGTCCTCTTATCAAAGAGGCAAACTTTAGTTGTGGCTTGGCTAAGCCCCAGATCAGCTTAAGGATCACTTTATTTCCTGATCAACAAGAGGGTTGATCTGATGTCTCTTCTCTATTGGTAGATGAAAGTCATACTTTAAGCCAATGGAGATAGAGAGAAGGTAATTGGACCTAGTTTAACGAGTCATAAGCACCATTTCAATGAATAAGGATTTGCTTGAAGTGCCCAACTGGGTGGTCTCCCTTGTAATGTTCGAGGCAGAGATTTTCGAGCCTTCAACATTTTTTGTGGTAGAAGGAGGGCCTATCACTTGTTGTCTTTCGGATTTTTTCTATTTTAAAGTTTTATTTAATCACAATGGCTCCACTTAAACTTCCAATTTGGAGTTGTATCTCTGGACGTGCATCTATCAATACTCCACTGGAAATAATAAGCCACTTTTCAAAGGTAAACTTTAATGATAAGAATATTTTTTCTGCATTTAATCATGTTTTACAATTTATTCAAAAGATTTAAAATTCTACTTTTCATGATATTGAGAAAGGTATTCTATGAAAGATTTTTGCTCTTACATTCTAAGGAAAAACCAGAAACTGGTGTCAATCTCTTCCAATTGTCTCTATTCACAGTTGGGATCAATTTATCACCATGTTCCTTTAAAATTTGACGGTTATGATTATGAACAGGTATGTCATGAATTTGAATATTTATGAAGATTTGAAAATGAATCTTTCTTAGATTTTACAGTTAGATTTCAATTAATTTGATTGAGATTCAAAGCTGAAGATAAACCTTCAGGAATTTAATTGACATATTCGTTTGAGCATATTTGTTCTATTCCTCCTATTTCCATTCCATATGTAACAATTGCAAGCTTTGATGAATCTCCTTCAACTTCTAGTGATTTTATCAAAAACTATGATATAGACGTGCATATTAATCATGATGAAGTGGCCTCAACCATGTATGATAAATTCCTAAATTCAATACACACATCTTATAGTGTTAATGATAATCGTCATGATGAATCATTATCGCAAAGCTTACAAGAATTTGATAAACAACGAAAATAAGAAATCACAAATAAACTTGAAGGACCATCTACCACGAAATATGAAAATCGCTATGAATTAAATTCAAAAAATTAGATTATAAATCAACAAGTACAAGAAAAAATTGAAATTTCCAATAATATGCAACCCACTGTATAAATTTTTGAGTTTGATCATGTTTATCAAAGACAAAATTCAGGGCAACCAAAGAACATTCTTCAAGAAAGCACAATTAGCCAAGTAAATGATCTGGAATCTAAAATTTGCAATGAAGGAAATGCGCAAGAATTCAGAAATAGTGATATTTTTAAATTCATTTCTTTTTATTCACATTTTCACCTCTATCTTGATATTTTTGATGATAGAAATATATACCCTTTTTTCTTTAATGTTATTCTAGAAAACAGAGAGGCTGATATAAATGAATTGCCAATTAGTTTTCATTAAGATAGACAATCATTCATTGATCATTCTTCTGGCATTAATGAACATATGCTCCATATTCCTTCTTGTTTTGATACTTCCGATGGGAGTGACGAGCATTTTAATGAATTTATCAGAGTCATTTACGATAATTACTTTGACATTGAGGATGTTGATTTATCTTCTTATACATTAAATCTTGCTTATCAAAGTCAAATCATACTTGAAAATGAAGAGAAACTCAACTCAGAAATTGTTTCAACTAGTTCATATTTTCAAACAATTAATCATACTTATGATTTCAACATTCAAGAACCCATTCCAATATATTATTTTTATGGTGATCGAATTCTCACTCGTATTCATAGTCCTCACCCTCTCTGTAATCCACAAGTAGGTTATGGCAATCTTTTAATTCCATTATTCTGACCAATTATTGTGAGAAGGAGATTTCTTCAAATTAGTCCCAATTGTGCTGTAACACTAGTTGTAACAATATTGTAAATTATGATTTAATTTTGTTATTGTTCCTTCACTTATTTTGTTTGATTTCATATTTGTTTTATCTTTTCATTTTTCAGCATTTAGATATCTTATGCTAGCATATTGAGCAGTTCAATATTGAACACTCAATTGATGCATTGCTGAAATGGAAAATGAAGTTTCAAATAATAATCATCACCATCAAGAACTATTACTCTTCCAATTTCAATTGATATTCATTTCTTATCCCTTGTTCCTTTTCCCTGAAAAGCGGTGCCAACAAGAGAGTATATCCTCACAATATAAACAACAATATAACCCAATTAATGATCTTCTGTTGAATCTATCAGATTTCCATCCATTTTTCATTGACGTATTTAAAAGGAACTTGGAAAATTTTCCTTCACAAAATATTATGAATAATTTAAGGCATGTAAATAAGACTGACAATTTTATGCAGATCATTGTATCTAAAAATTAATTCCCACACTATGGGTTGTTATCTTCTGTTTTGAATCTCTCCCAATCATCAATGGAAATCCATATAGATTTATATGACCCAATGAATATTCATATGGAAAGGACATTTCAAGAGAAGGTGATTATAAATAAGATGCTTCTTGTAAATATATTAACAATTAGTGTACATATTATATTCAAATTTATTTTTATTCATTTAACTATATTTTTGTTACTAACTTTTGACCTCTACATACATGCAAGGATTATAATGAAAGAATGGTTACATTGGGAGTATGACTATACCTAGTCATGTTTCCTTCCATTCAGTTATAAATTAGGGATAGATTAATTTAGATTAGATTATTTTTCTGTTTTCATTTATTTTTGCGGATTTTTAATAAGAAAGTAGTGAATCAGATTTTTTGGCTTCCCCTTTCATTTTATGGAAAAATTGCATAGAACATATTAATTTTGTTATACAACTAGATTATATACACTTGTGATGCACTTGATTGCATTTCTTTTGCACAACTTCATCACATTGTTAAAAACAATTTTTTGTGATAAAATTGTGTATGAAGAAATTCCAAGGAATTTTTACAGCTTGGCAATCTTTGATTCATGAGTATTTTAAAATCTCATTTTCACCACTCTTGTCCTCCAATGTAAATATGAAGATGTTGGCATTATGATTCAAGTGTTGTCCTTGATGGCAACTCACTCAGAGGTTGGTACAGATGCTCAGAAGTTGGTACAGGTGATGGCAACTTACTCAGAAGACAGATCCTAGTACAGCTTGCCAAGGAAGTTCATACACGCAGGTTTGTTAAGCCCAAGTCGCGTGTACACGCAGTTTGGCTTCAGAAAAAGCGCGTGTATGTGGAAAAGTACCTTTGGTCCATGGCGGTTAGTCCTTGGAAGTTGTGCCTATGGTTTCGGACCATTGTGTCTCGACGGGCGTGTCGATCCCTAGTTTTGAAGTTGATGGTATTGTGTTTCTATGGTTTTGGCTCTTGGTATTGAACAAGGCCTAAGGCTATATAAGGAGAAGATCACTAGGCAAAGAGAAAGTGTGTGGGTGTCTGACGCAGTGAGAGGATCTGGTATTGCTGGTTATCTGTTCGGGACGCTTGACAAGGGTCGGATCTGACAGCAAAGGCAGAAGTAATCATTTCTAGATCTGCACACGGGTTGCCTTTGGAGAAAGCGCGTATACACGCGGTTTTGGTACAGTGAAGTAGCGTATGCATGATAAAGGTTGATATTTCAGGTTGTTGCTGATTCTGGTGGTTGTTGCAGAGTTCTAGATTCTGGTTTGGGTTCTGTGTTCTTGATGACAGGGTTTCAGTGATTCGGTATTGGGTTGTTTAATGAATTATGATGCAAGTATAAGTTGATGATTGTATTGCGGTAATGTTTGCTTTGTACTCTTGGATCCAGTCTGAAAATTGATGAAACGTGGTCCCTGAAGGTTGTAGGGTCAGCACCTACGTACTAGTAAATGGATCAGCTAGTACAAGAGCTGAGGGGGTTGTAGCTCCCTTCCAGAAGTAGTTGGAAAACGAAAGAGAGGGTTGTAGCCCTCTGCAGGTTGTAGCCTGCATACTGGTAAAGGACTGCACCAGTATATTGTAAAAGAAGTTTCTCACTAAAGAAGAAAGAGACGAATTGCAGCAGGTGGTTTTCACCCACATTGGGTTTCCACCTTATATCATGGTGTTCATGTGTGTGGCTCTTGTATGATGTTCTGTTCTGTTATACTGCACCTGTTTACTGTTAAATTGCTTAATAATGTTCTGATGCATTTACTGAAGATAAGATTAACTGAATCATAAGATATCTGCATATACGCTAGTTGCCTTAGACACAGTCGCGTGTACACGCGGATTCACTTAACTGAAGTCGCGTATATGTTTCTGAGTATGAAATTGAAAAGGTTTTATTGATCTGATAATACTGATTCACCCCCCCCTCTCAGTATTATTTCCAACAATTGGTATCGGAGCAGGTCCTTCAGAGGAAGCTTGATCGCTTGAAGGAAAAGATCCATCAAAATGGCTAATCCAGAAAGAGAGGCACACATCAGGCCACCAGTCTTTGACGGGAACAATTTTACTCACTGGAAGATAAGAACCACTGCATATCTACAGTCTCTTGGAGCAGAAGTTTGGGGACTCGTAGAAGGAGGATACAAATTCCCATCAGCAACTCCTACAGATCCAGCAGAGAAAAAGCAATATGAGCTCAATGCCAAAGTAGTTAATGTCCTATTGAGTACTTTGACTCAATCAGAATTTATGAAGATCATGCATCTCAAATCAGCTAAGGAAATATGGGACAAAATCGTTACAAGCTACGAAGGAGATGATCAGGTAAAAATAGCGAAGCTTCAAACTCTCAGAATCCGGTATGAAACTCTTAAGATGCGAAGTAATGAAAGCGTAGCTAATTATTTCCTGCGTATGGATGAGATTGTGAATTGTATGAGGGATCTGGGTGAAGAATTTGAGGAAGTTGTCTTAGTTCAAAAGGTTTTGAGATCTCTGTCTACTAAATTTGATTCTAAAGTATCTGCCATAGAAGAAAAGGAGAATGTGCGGAAAATTACCATGTCACAGCTTCACGGGATCTTAACTGCTTTTGAAATGCGACAAGAGGTACCACCAGAGGCCGCATTCGAAGTGTCAGAGGAAGAAGATGAGGTAAATTTTGTCAAGAATCTTGAACGGGGAACTGGACGGTTCAAAGATAAGCTACCTTTCAAATGTTTTCTATGTGGTAGAGTTGGTCACTATGCTGCTAGATGTCCTCATAACAAAGAAAGGATATATGAAGAAGATGGTAGAAGCTATTATTCCCATATTAAAAGTTCATTAAATGATAGTGAAGATATTAGAAGTCTCATAGCGCACAAGAAGAAGAATGCTTCATCCAATAATAGCGAGGATATTAAAAGTCTCATGGCACATGAAGAAATGAATGCAGAAATTGAAGAAGCTGCCAAGTTAAAAGAACTATTGGAAACAGAAACCAGGGTAAGGGAGAGATTGCAGGATATAGCAAAAGATCAGAGCACAACTATTCAGAGACTTGAATCAAAGATCCTCTCTCTAAAAGAAGATCTTGAAGATCAAGAACATGAAGTGATAAAACTAAAGCGACAAGTGGAAGAAGGGAGAAAAGTTGAAGAAGACCTAAGGAAGCAGTATCTGAAAAAGGAAGAACAACATCAGGTTGAGGTAAATATCTTGAAAGGTAAACTAGAAGAAAAGGATAAGCTCTTACGATTTCAAGATAGTTCTAAAGTCTTGGATGATATTCTTAATAGTCAAAGATCTCCTGCTATCAAGACTGGTCTTGGTTTTCATGAATATGGTGAAGGTGAATCTAGTTCACAAGGTGAGGCAAGAAACTCTAATAAGAAATCTGAAATGCTCAAGGAACAACCAAGGAAAGAAATTCCTCAAGGAAGATCCTTTACTCCTAACTATGGACGTGATAGACGATTATTTCCTCCGCTGAATAATGTTGAATGTTATGTATGTCATAATCTTGGACATGTTGCAGCCAGATGCAGAAGTAGAATGGTTCAAGAAAGATCATCGCATTCCAGGCATTTCAGAGGGTATTGCTTTGCCTGCAATGCATATGGACACAAAGCAATTGATTGTGATAGAAGGAACATGAAAAATATAAGGTGTTATACATGCAACAACTATGGGCATAAAGCAAGGGAATGCAGGAGCAGATTTCAAAATTCAAGACAAGGGGACCATACATCATCACAGTTGCAGGAATTGAAGAAGACAGAGACAGAAAGGTGTGGGATAACTCAGTCAACTGACATAACAGACACAGGGGAATCTGAAAGTGATGAAATTCAGTATTCCATCCTGCATACGCTGATATAATGAAGAAAAGTCGCGTATATACGCGAGTTACAGGCTGCAAAGTCGCGTATATGGAGAAGGGGCAGCAGAACAGACCCAGGTTCAGTCATGGGTGGCTCAGGCTCAGGAGGAGCAGAACAGACTCAGGAAATGGTTCAGACATGGTTGGCTCACACTCAGGGGGAGAATATTCTTCAAATAATGCATTGTTGGCATTATGGTTAGAAGTTGTTGATAAAGTCTATGAAGCTAAATGATACATCTTACTATGGTATTGCAGGCTGATGCTTATGGTACAGATCATGATGCTGTTGGTGGCTTTCATAAGTCTTGGTCTAGATATTTCGTCTCTATGTCATGTATCTCTTGTGATATCTCTTTTTTATGGTGTCAAGGTCATGTAACGGCCTATGTTGGTTTCCCCACTATGCCTGGGATGAATGATGAATGTATGTTGAGTCTTTTGGTGATAGGAAGGTCTTCTATGATGTATAAGTCCTTGTTCTTCTTGAAGAACATCTTTTGCAGATCTTGCCTACAGTCAAGGGGAGCATGAACAGCACAATTCAGCAAGAGCAGGATGGATAGATTGGTACACTTTGGCATACACAAAGGGGGAGCATAGTTGGAGATTTCAGCAAGTACTCAGGGGGAGTATGGACAGCAGAAGGTATACCAAAGAAGAGAATATCTTGGTCCGCCCTTTGCCCTTGATGTCAAAGGGGGAGAGTGACTTGGTGTGGTGGTTGCCATCAAGTCCAAAGGGGGAGATTGTTGGCATTATGATTCAAGTGTTGTCCTTGATGGCAACTCACTCAGAGGTTGGTACAGATGCTCAGAAGTTGGTACAGGTGATGGCAACTTACTCAGAAGACAGATCCTAGTACAGCTTGCCAAGGAAGTTCATACACGCAGGTTTGTTAAGCCCAAGTCGCGTGTACACGCAGGTTGGCTTCAGAAAAAGCGCGTGTATGTGGAAAAGTACCTTTGGTCCATGGCGGTTAGTCCTTGGAAGTTGTGCCTATGGTTTCGGACCATTGTGTCTCGACGGGCGTGTCGATCCCTAGTTTTGAAGTTGATGGTATTGTGTTTCTATGGTTTTGGCTCTTGGTATTGAACAAGGCCTAAGGCTATATAAGGAGAAGATCACTAGGCAAAGAGCAAGTGTGTGGGTGTCTGACGCAGTGAGAGGATCTGGTATTGCTGGTTATCTGTTCGGGACGCTTGACAAGGGTCGGATCTGACAGCAAAGGCAGAAGTAATCATTTCTAGATCTGCACGCGGGTTGCCTTTGGAGAAAGCGCGTATACACGCGGTTTTGGTACAGTGAAGTAGCGTATGCATGATAAAGGTTGATATTTCAGGTTGTTGCTGATTCTGGTGGTTGTTGCAGAGTTCTAGATTCTGGTTTGGGTTCTGTGTTCTTGATGACAGGGTTTCAGTGATTCGGTATTGGGTTGTTTAATGAATTATGATGCAAGTATAAGTTGATGATTGTATTGCGGTAA
The DNA here is from genome assembly GCA_031772625.1 of Pinus tabuliformis. Taxonomy (NCBI): domain Eukaryota; kingdom Viridiplantae; phylum Streptophyta; class Pinopsida; order Pinales; family Pinaceae; genus Pinus; species Pinus tabuliformis. The sequence goes on from CM062805.1 coordinate 870,696,113, forward strand.
TGTTTGCTTTGTACTCTTGGATCCAGTCTGAAAATTGATGAAACGTGGTCCCTGAAGGTTGTAGGGTCAGCACCTACGTACTAGTAAATGGATCAGCTAGTACAAGAGCTGAGGGGGTTGTAGCTCCCTTCCAGAAGTAGTTGGAAAACGAAAGAGAGGGTTGTAGCCCTCTGCAGGTTGTAGCCTGCATACTGGTAAAGGACTGCACCAGTATATTGTAAAAGAAGTTTCTCATTAAAGAAGAAAGAGACGAATTGCAGCAGGTGGTTTTCACCCACATTGGGTTTCCACCTTATATCATGGTGTTCATGTGTGTGGCTCTTGTATGATGTTCTGTTCTGTTATACTGCACCTGTTTACTGTTAAATTGCTTAATAATGTTCTGATGCATTTACTGAAGATAAGATTAACTGAATCATAAGATATCTGCATATACGCTAGTTGCCTTAGACACAGTCGCGTGTACACGCGGATTCACTTAACTGAAGTCGCGTATATGTTTCTGAGTATGAAATTGAAAAGGTTTTATTGATCTGATAATACTGATTCACCCCCCCCTCTCAGTATTATTTCCAACAGAAGAGGATGCAATTTGACAGTCCATTAGTTAGCATTTTTGACTGAATAAGTAGTTGATTTTAAACACATGAAAATTTTGAGAAATGCATAGTAGAACTTGAAGATTCATGAGGTAAACTTATAGTTAAAATTATTCTAGGTATGCATTAACAAGTTCATATTGATCTGTTATCTGATTTTCTCTTTTCCATAAATTTTATTTCTTATTTCTGTTTTGTTTCTTTTGCAGTTCTTCATTGGCTTGATTTTGGAGACTTGAGGTTTTTGGGAGAAGAATTAATGATCCTAATTGAATAAGCTAAATTTGGGAGTTTCAAAACCTTTAATGTATGTTCCTAAAACATTTCTATTATTAGAAAATGGTTAAGATGCTTTTATGCAGGATTTTTCTTTAGAACAAGAAAATTTGTAGAAGACAGAGACTTTTCATTAGCTTATTATATCTCAACACCTCTATTGACCCTTTACATTTTGAGATCCTCACTTCTTATAACTCTTCAAGATAAAATTTATTAATATCTCAACATAGAATTAATTCTCACGTGATTATCTTGTTCTACGCTTCTATTGAGAATTTTGTATAATTATTCTTGTTGGGTTTGTTCTTTAATTTAATTTGGGCTTGTCTTTCAGTTTTTCCTTTCCTCGTTTTTGACATGGTTGGAGTTTTTGTTTTCTTGTTTCATTTCGGTCTACATTTATTTTTATTTTTTCCATTTATTATGGTTTTATTTTGGTGACTCTGCCATGATTCATGTGGAAGGCATTTTCGTCACCCAACAATGGTTGGCATACATGGGAAAGATTCACTCTATCTATCTTAGAGAATTTCATTTATCATTAAAGGTATATATTTATGAAACCATAATGCCCTCTCACTTTAAATATTGTTCATGGAGGAACACACATCCTTTCTAAGTGATATGGCTTACCTTTAAAGTAAAAGAACTGATTTGAGTTTAACTCAATCGATCTCTCCCACCCCTCCCCTTTATAAAACCGCTGAGTGATAGTCGTGGGAAAATAATTTGGACTCAACATTATAAAAGTATTGTATCCATTAACATAATTCTCTATTATCATCCCACCTCTTTCACTTAGATACATCATAAACTAAACCTTACAAATTCATTTATCAAAAGGGTGATTAAAAGAGGAAGCATGTGAAATACAAATAAATCCGTCGGGGCTATGGATGCTTCCTCACAGTGGGCCTAGGATTGTATCTCATAAAAGACAACTTCGCAGGGTATTGCTTAGGCTCGCTGGTAAGGAATTGATGTTAGAAACTGTTCATAACAATAGATATATGATTTATACAAAAACTCATATATGTACCTTCTTCTATTTTCTCATACGAGGTAATTTAAAAATAATTTTTTCCCAAATTTGGATTCATTGATTTTGACGCAAGTCTAATTTTGAGTACTTATATTGTAAAAATCATATTTCTTAAAATATTTATGTGGGACCCATGATAATATTTTATGGTTTGACATTTTAATGAACTGCATTATTTTTAACCTTTGCGTGAAGTAAAGTTCATTATATTTAACTAGAGATAACTGATTCTTCCCAGTGTGTCACCAATGTTGTAGGGAAAACCCAACAACCCCCATTATTTGAAATTTTTATTTCAAATAGTGGGGACCCTTTCCTTAAATTTTTGGCTAAACCACATTTTATGATTTTCATTTGATAAAGTATCATACAATTTTTCCATTTTTGGTTTTCATCGGATTTCTATTTTGACTGTTTCATTGAATTCCACTTTAAGCAAGCTTTCCATCGATTCTTATTTCATTTCATTTGGTTATCCGGTTGCAAATGGAAGTTCTTTGAAGTTTGATCATTTTGTCTTTTGGATTAAAAAATGTACAAGGTGTATATTATTTTAATTTTTGTAAATAATTAATTTTCAATTGTAAATATTAATTTATATTTTGTGAATATTTTATTTTTATTTTATAAATAGCCCCCAAGACCAAGAAGTATTCATAGGCTTTTAGCCTTAATCATTAATCAAACAATGCGACATGTATAATAAACCATCAATCAAAGCTTTTGGGCATCATAACTTTTTTATCGGAAGAGTACTTCTGGAAATATCTGATATCCAAAGTTCGAGCCATATAAAGAGGCATATTTAATCATATAAACCAAAGTCTGATTCATATTATTAATGTGACTTTTGGCATATTCAAATAAATTGTTAAATTTTTTAAACTTTACATCAACCATATTTCAATTAATAATATTAATATGGCATAATAGAAAGATAATCTAATGTCCCAAGATCACTTAACAAAGTGGTTTTTTTTATTGTTTATAGGCACCCCAACCAAGGCCTTAAGACTTATAGTAACTTGTGCCTTTATGTTATTAGATTAAACATATAAAGTCATGAAAGCATAAAGCTTTGGGACCACTTCTTTGATGCCTTGCCTTTCCATGTCACAACTCCACTCCCTATTATTGGGTCTCAACTTATATCACAACTTTTATATGGTACACATCTAAGATTTTCTGATATTTGGATTTATTCGATAACCCAATCCTCTATTATCTGGTATTCATCTCGACCTCCGAACCCAATATCAATATAAATTTTGTTTAATTGTAACATCGACTCTGTCATTTATTGTAACCTTTGAGGTGGTTACACTATAAAATCTTTGATATCATCTAATTTCTGATATTTAGATACAACATATCCCTCTGATCTCTGATCTTCAATAAAACACTCCCTCTGATATCCAATAGCGATATAACCTCACGCTTCGATCTCCTATAATCTCTTCATTGTCGATATTCCAATGCACCTCTCCTTGTGACTTCCGATATCTCCCAGGCTCTGGTATCTAGACCTGATATGCGTATTAACAATGGTCTAATCGAAATATCACATCCGCCTGTATATTGAAACTTTTAGATGGTAACATTCGTCAATCCCCCGATAATCCATTCACCTCTCATATCTAGACCCGATATAGTTTATAAAAAATATTAAATGTGAAATTGCATCCGCTCCATATTAGAGCCTCCCAATATCAACATTTTTTGTTTGCACACATTATAAAAACTTCCAATGTTATTAGCTCTGATTCCACTCAAATGATGCCACGTGTCACTATTTGTATTACTATAATATTTAAATAAATAAATAAAATCCATTTCATTTGCTTTAATTTGGTCTCATGACTCATATTTTTTATTTTATAATTTGCTTATACTTTCACTTATTTTTCTCCCCGATTTTGACTAATTTTGGCTCAGTATTGGTAGAGAAGCTTCCAGGCGAAAATATACTAATAGATCCATCAACTAATCTCTAAAAGAACTCCTCTAGGTGGAAAAGAGGATCTAAAATGGGCAAGAAATTGCTATCGTTGTTGAAGCAATTTAATGTGGTCTTATCCGAGGATGAGCTAAATTGGGAATCTCCTCAACCGGTAGCCATATATATTCCGCCATAATTGATCTACATGACTAATTAAACTCTATTTTACCTTTATTTTCTCCACCTATTGAGAAAATCAAGGGATATTGTTAGTATTTCCAACATGTATAGATACCATCGTTGGGCTCTGTAATAAAGATTTGAATCATGGAAAAGGATCTTCTTTACTCTACAATTCAGGATTCTAAAAGCACTACTCTAACAGGGATTTAGGGTTGTAGAGGAGAGGAGAGTTTAATCTTAGATCTAAGGATAGAGAGATTTGTCTTATACATATGTGAACTCTGTATGGTGAACAGAGCTTGCACTATTGCAACTACTATTTAATTAACAACATTTATGAGTTGTAGAGGACTGTTGGAGATCAAAGCAAGGGAACAAGACTTAATAATTTGGTATTCAAGATACTATAGTTTTAATACTAGTTTCATTCCATAATTGCATGCACTTGTGATTTTCAGTCATTTTTGTGCACTAATGTCTATGTGAGTGATTTATTGCAATTATCTATTGTTTATCTCTGCTCTTATGTGTTGAACTTTGATTTCTAAGTAACTAATTACTCATAGATTAGCCTTTTAATTTTTTCTTAATAAAAACTAATATTATGTGAACTTATTTCCTTGTATTATTGTTTAATCATTCGATTTGTTAGATTACTAATCATCATTATTTTTGTGAACTAATTCCTGAATGATGTTGATTAATACTTATGGTTAAAGGATCTCTGAACAAGATATTTTTGGTAATCATAATATCAACTAGTTGAATTACTTCATTAACTTCATATTCACTACAAGACATACATACTTAAATGTCAATTCAATTAGTTATATTGCTCTCGGTTGGGTTAGATCTAGATCTTCCTAATTGAGATAGATTTAGCTTTTCTATCCTTTTGCTATTGTTCTATTGTTAGTTTACATTTAAATTAATTAATACATTCCTAGAATTCCTCTTATCAAAGAGGAAAACTTTAGTTTTGGCTTCGCTGAGTCCTAAATCAGCTTAAGGATTACTTTCTTCCCTCATCAGTAAGAGGGTTGATCTGATATTTCTTCTCTATTAGTAGATGAAAGTCATACTTTAAGCCAATGGATATAGAAAGAGCATAATTGGACCTAGTTTAACCAGTCATAACCATCATTATAATGAAAAATTATCTACTCTATGTTCTCAATTGGGTGCTCTCCCTTATAATGTTGTAGGCAAAGATTTTCGATATTTCAATGGTTTTGGCACTAGAAGGAGGGCCTATGACTTGTTTCCTTTTGGAATTTTTTCATTTTAAAGTTTTATTTAATCACAATGGCTCCTTTTAAACTTCTAATTTGGAGTTGTATCTCTAGTTGTGTATCTACCAATACTCCACTAAAACTAATAAGACACTTGTCAAAGGTAAATTTTAATGGTAAGAAGAATTTTTTTGCATTTAATCAGTATTTATAATTTATTCAAAAAAAATTAAATTTTATTTTTCATGATATTGATGAAGGTATTATATGCAGTATTTTTACTCTCAAATTCTCAGGAAAAACAAGAAACTGGTGTTAATCTCTTCTAGTTGCCTCTATTCACAAGAGATCAATTTATCACAATGTTCGTTTATGAATTTTACGGTTTTGATTATGAATAGAAATGTGATTATTTAGAAGATTTATGAATATTTGAAAATGATTTTTTCTTAGATTTTACTGTTAGATTTCAATTAATTTTCTTGAGATTCAAAGATGAAGATAAACCTTCAAGCATTGAATTGATAGATTGGTTACAATATTTTTTTTCTCTTCCTCCCATTTTAAATCCATATGTAACAATTGCAAGCTTTGATCGGTGTCCCTCAACTTCTAGTAATATTATCAAAGACTATGATATAGAGGTGAATATTGATCATGATGAAGTGGCCTCATCCATGTATGATAAATTACTAAATTTAGTAAACACCTCTTACAGTGTTAATGATAATCATGTTGATTAACCATTATCACAATGCTTGCAATAATTTGATAAACAACTACAAGAAGAAATCACAAATAAACTTTAAGGACCATCTCCCATGAAACCTGAAAATCACTATGAATTAAATTCATAAAATCAGGTTACAAATGAGCAAGTGCAAGCATAAATTGAAATTTCCAATAATATGCGACCTATTGTACAAATTTTTGAGCTTGATTATGTTGATCAAATATGAAATTCAGGACAGTCAGATAACATTATTGAAAAAAGCACAATTAGTCATGTTAATGATACAGAATCTGAAATTTGCAATGAAGAAAATGAAAAAGAATTCACAAATATAGATATTTTTAAATTTATTGCTTTTGATTCTCATTTTCACCTCTATCCTAATATTTTTGTTGATAACAATCTATTCCCTCTTTCCTTTAATGTTATTCCATATTATAGAGAGGCTGATGTAAATGAATTTCCAATTAGTTTTCATCAAGATAGAGAATCATTCATTGATCATTCTTCTACCATTAATGAACGTGTGCTCCATATTCCCTCTTCTTTTGATACTTTAGATGAGAGTGAAGAGAATTTTAATGCATGTCCTGAAGTCATTTATGATAATTACTCTAAAATTGAGGATGTTGATTTATCTTCTTGTACATCAAATCCTAATGATCAAAGTCAAATCATACTTGAAAATGAAAAGAAACTCAACTCAAAAAAATTTCAACTAGTTCTCATTTTCAAACAATTAATCATACTTGCGATTTCAACATTCAAGAACCCATTCCAATCTATGATGATAAAATTCTCACTCATATTCATAGTCCTGACCCTGTCTTTAATTCACAAGTTGGTTTTGGCAATCATTCTAATTCTATTATTCTCTCGAATTCTCGTGACAAGGAAATTTATTCAAACCAGTCCTAATTGTGTTGTAACACTAATTGTAACAATAGTGTAAGTTATGGTTTGATGTTATTATTGTTCCTTCAATTATTTTGTTTAATTTAAAATTTGTTTTCTGTATTCATTTTTCAGCATTTAGATATCTTATGTTGGCATATTTGTTGGCATTATGATGCATGTCTTGTCCTTGATGGAAACTCACTTGTAGCAGAACAAGTATATGGTAGCTCGATGAATCTACATGACAGGTGAATGGAAACTCACTTGTAGCAAAACAAGTATATGGTAACTAGATGAATCTACATAAGAGATATCAGAGGTGACAGAATGACAGAACATAGAGATATCAGAGGTGACAAAATAATGGAACACATTCTATTCAAAGGTACCAGAGTAATGGCATAGAAGAACAGGAAGATGGAAGAAAGGATAACAAATCAGATCAAGCAATAGAAGAAAAAGAATGTTTTAAGTTTTATTAAGTTGTATATGCTAGTTCACCTAGTCCAAGTAGCGTACACAAGCGGGCTCACAGAACAAAAGGAGAATATACATATGCATGCACTTTCACAGAAGGAAAAGTGTGTATGGGATGGAAAATTAAGGATAAAGAATACCAAGGGTCCATAGCATGGTATTAGCCCACAATATTGAGTGGAATAATAGATAGTTGATCCCATCTAAGAATATCACAGGTTCTTAATGTTGTTTTGGTCCAAGATATTGAAAAAGGCTCTGAATATATAAGAAGGAGAAGATCAAAGGGCTAATAGAAAAAGTAATGAATATCTTATGAAGGGTTAGATCAAAAGAAAATACACATGCTATGGGTTTCTAATGCTTTGCTTGATTTGAACTAAGTATACACCTAAGTGTTTGATGATGGATGAGATCTACTGATAGACCAGGATCATAATACCTAAAATGACTTATCATTATGATATGACAATGGATAGGCTAGATTCGAGTGCTAAAAAATGTTTTATCCTTTAAATGTTATGATCTAGGTATGTCTGAAGTCTAGAACAACAGTGAAGTTATAAGTTATTATTTCTAGATATATACGTTGGTTCGCCTTAGTGAAGGCACGTATACACGTCTGTTCGGCACTTCCAAGTAGTGTATGCAGAAGAAAAGCCTGTTGTTCAGAGATGACTGATCTATATTATCAGTGTTGTTGTTTTACTGTTGCTTATCAATGATGTCTTCATTAGATCTGAAAGTAGAACTAATTACCAAAATGGATTGAGTTTGATTCATTGATTGAGTGAGTGAGAAGGGTGATCTTTGCTGCTATCTGTTTAGAACTCTGTATTTTGATACTAGATCTTCAGAATGTCACTGATTGGTAAAAGTTTATGGTTCAAAGGTTTTATGATTTAGTATCTTTAGAGGTATATGCAAGTTGGGTTAAAGGAAGTAGTGTATACATGTAGGTTGGCTTCATTGAAGTAGCATATACAATATGACATATAATTTTTGAGGTTGCAGTTGGTTCTAGTTGTTGGTGCAATGTTCTGGGTTCAGATATGTATTCTAGTTACAGTGATCTGACTCTTCCAGTTGACTGGTCGGATTTTGATTATGTATCAGTTGATTTAGTTGTGTCAAAGGTTTAGTGATTGTTTGATTCAGTTGTGTCATAGGTTCAATGATTTTTTGATTCAGTCATGTTAGAAGTTTCAATGATTGGTTTATTTAAAAAGTTATGATTAGGTTTCAGTTATATCAGAGATTGATGGTTCGGTTTCAATGATTGGTTGATGCAGTTGTATTTGATAGATGTATTAAAAAGGTGATTGATTGTGAGCTTCAATGTCACTGATGGGTCCAATATGAAAATTTGATGAAATGTGGACCACATATTGTGTTATTGTGTAACAGGAGTATCCAGTCTGAAAATTTATGAAACATGGTCCTTGAAGGATACTGAGGGTTGGAGCGTCCAGTGAGGAAGTCAAAGATTCCTAACAGTCGTGGTCGATGATTAGATTTGGGGGTTAGAGCTCCCTTCCAGTAGCATCTGGAGAATGAGTGAAGGTTGTAGCCTTCTCTAGGTCGGCACCTATGTATTGGTAAAAATATCATCCAATACAAGAGCTATGGGGTTGTAGCTCCCTTCAAGTAGAAGCTTGAGAACGAGAAAAGGTTGTAGCCTTATACAGGTGGGTGTTTACATACTGGTATGAGTCTCCACAAGTACAAGATTGTAAACAAATTTTCTTTATATTAAAATAAGACAGAGATGGCATCAGCAGGTGGTTTTTCTCTCACATTGGGTTTCCAGCTTAACTCTTGGTGTTCATGTGTGTTGCTTATGTGTGATGTTTTATTCTGTTATTATTGCACATGGTTACTATTTGATATTTAGTAAAGTACTGATGCAATGACTAAATATCAACATATGATCAATTAACTAAATCATAAGTTCACTGGATATATGTTGGTTGTCTTACAAACAGTTGCGTACACACACGAGTTCCCTTCAGTAAAGTCACGTATATAAATCTGATTATGAAATTGAAAAAGTTATTGATTTGTAAATACTGATTCACCACCCCCCTTCTTAGTATTTTTCCCAACAATATTGAGAAGTTCAATATTGACCACTCAATTGATACATTGCCTGAAATGGAAAATGAAATTTCAAATCATAATCATGAACATCAAGAGTTATTACTCATCCAATTTCAATTGATGTTCATTTCTTATCACTTGTTCCTTTTCCATGGAAAGTAGTGGCAACAAGAGAGTATAGCTTAGCAATATAACCAAAAATCAAACCCAATTAATGATCTTCCATTGAATCTATTAGATTTCCATCCATTTTTCATTGACCCATTTGAAATACACTTGGAAATTTCTCCTTCAAAGATTATTATTAATAATTTAATGTATGTACATAAGACTGGAATTTTATGTAGGCCATTGTATCTAAAAATCCATTTCCACAATATGGCATGTTTTCTTATGTTTTGAGCCTCTCACAATCATCAAAGGAAATCCATCCAGATTTATATGATCCAATTGATATTCAACTCGAGAGGATATTTCAAGAGAAGTTGATTATAAGTAAGCTGGTTCTTGTAAATATATTAACAATTAGTGTACATATTATATTAAAATTTTATTTTATTCATTTAACTATATTTTTGTTACTAATGTTTCACCTGTACATACATGCAGGAGTTAGAATGACAGAATGATTACAATGGAAGTATGACTATGCCTAGTCATGCTTCCTTCCATTCAGTTAGGAATTAGGGATAGATTAATTTAGATTAGATTATTTTTTTGTTTCCATTTATTTTTGCATCTTTTTAATAATCACATAATGAACCCAATTTTTTGGCCCTCCCCTTTCATTTTCAAGAAAAGTGGTGTAGAATATATTAATGTTCTTATATAGGCGGATTATATAAACTTGTGATGCACTTGATTGCATTTCTTTTGCAAAACTTCATCACATTGTTAAAAAAATGGTTTTTGTGATAAAATTGTGTATGAATAAATTCTAAGGAATTTCTACGGCTTGGAAATATTTGATTCACGAATATTTCTCAATGTCTTATTTTCACCACTCTTTCCCTCCGATGTAAATATTAAGACGATGCAATTTGAAGGTTCATTACTTAGCATTTTTTACTGAATAAGTAGATGATTTTGAACATATGAAAATTTTGAGAAATGCATGGAAGAACTTGAAGATTCATGAGGTTAACTTACAATCAAAATTCTTCCATGTATGTATTAACAAGTTCATATTCATCAGTTGTTTAATTTTCTCTTTTTCATAAAGTTTATTTCTTATTTTTGTTATGTTTATTTTGCATGTCTTCGTTAGCCTGATTTTGGAGAGTTGAGGTTTTTGGGAGAAGCAGTAATGATCCTCATCGAATCAATGAAACTGGGGAGTTTCAGAACCTTTAATATAGTTTTTAAAACATTTATTTTATTAGAAAATGGTTAGCATGATTTTTGATTGGAAGAAGAAAATTTGTAGCAGAGAGATACTTCGCATTAGCTTATTATATCTCCACACTCTTATTTAGCCTTTATATTTTGAGAGCTTCATTTCTTATAACTCTACAAGATAAATATTATTAAGATCTCAACATAGAAATAATGCTTACATGATTATCTTCTTTTACTCATATGTTGAGACTTTTGTATAATTAGTCGTGCTGGGTTTGTTTTTAAATTTCAATTGGGCTTGTGTTTAATTTTATCCTTTGCTCATTCTTGACATGATTGGATTTTTTTTTTCTTCTTTCATTTCAGTATAGATTTATTTTTAATTTTTCCATTTCTTATGCTTTGATTTTGGTGACTCCACCATGATTCATGTGGAAGGTATTTTCCTCACCAAACAATGGTTGGCATACATGGGAAATCTTTACTCTGTCTATTTCAGTGAATTTCATTTATCATTAAAGTTATATCCTTATGGAACAAGAAAGCCCTCTTTCTTTAAATGTTTTTCATGGAGGAACACACATCCTTTCTAAGTGATAGGGTTTACCTTTTCAAGGAAAAGAAATGATTTGAGTTTAACTCAATGGATCCCTCCCACTCCTCCTATTTATAAAACCTCTGATTGATAGTCGCGAGAAAATAATTTGGAGTCAAAATTATGAAATTATTGTATCCATTAACATAAGTATCTATTACCACCCCACCTCTTTCACTCAGATACATCATAAAATAAAGCTTGAAAATGCACTGATCAGAAGGGTTATTAAAATAGGAAGAATGAAAAATATAAGTAAAGCCATCGGGGCTATGCATGCTCATTGGTAGCGGGGATAGGATTGTATGGAATAAAAGGAAAATTCTTTGGGGTATTGAAGTGATGTAGGAGAACATTCATAAAATGGATATATTCTTTATCAAGAAACTCATATCTGTACTTTCTTCTATTTTCTCATATGAGGTAATTTTAAAATAATGTTTTCCCAAATTTTGATTCATGATTTTTACTCAAGTCGGCTTTTGAGTACTTATCTTTTCAAACTCATATTGATTAATCTATTTATGTGGGACCCATGGAAATATTTTATCGTTTGGAAATTTAATAGACTCCATTATTTTTAACCTTTGGGTGAATTAAAGTTCACTATCTTTAACCAAAGATAACTAGTTCTTCCCATTGTGTCACCAATATTGTAGGGAAAACCTCACACCCCCTATTATTTGAAATATTTATTTCAAATAATGGGGACCTTTCCTTATATTTTTAGCTAAATGACCTTTTATTATTTTCATTTGATTAAAATATCCCACAATTTTTCCATTTTTTTCATTTTCATCGGATTTATATTTTGATTGTTTCATTGAATTTGAATTTTAGCAACCCTTACATCGATACTTGTTTCATCTCATTTGGTTATCCATTTCATAAATGGCACTCCTTTGAAGTTTGATCATTTTGTCGATTGGGTTAAAAAATGTACAAGGTGTATATTATTTTAATTTTTGCATATAATTAATTTTCAATTGTAGATATTAATTTATATTTTGTAAACATTTTATTTTATTTTATACATAGCCCCCAAGACTAAGAAGTATATGTAGGATTTTAGCCTTAATCATTAATTAAATAATGCGGCATTTATAATAAACCATCAATAAGAGCTTTTGGGCATCACAACTTTGTCATCGGAAGAATCCTTTTGGAAATATCTGATATTGAAAGTTCGAGCCATATAAAGAGGGATATTAAGTCATATAAACCAAAGTCCGATTCATATTATTAATGTGACCTTTTCCATATTCAAATAAACTGTTAAATGGTTTAAACTTTACATAAACCAAAGTTTGACCAATAATATTAATGTGGCATAATAAAATGATAATCTAAAGTCTGAGGCTCATTTAACAAAGTGGTTTTGTTATTATTTATAGGAACCCAAACCAATGCCTTAATACTTATTATAACTTGTGCCTTTATGATGATGATGATGGTTAACGTCCACTGAGACCAAACTTTGGTCTATCGGACCTAGAGAAACAAATTATTTAGTTTGATTTAAGGTTTTATTTCTATGCTCAAAAAGCTTGGAGAGAAGTGTTGTAGGGAAAAGTATCCGACTCGGATGACCCTATCCCACTCTAAGGGTGATAGTACCTCAGCAACAACTGTAAAGAAAACTACTTAAGGTTTACTTCTTTACGAAAGCAAGAGAGAATGAGGAAATGCACTAACCGTTGCCTTGCGCTTAATGTCGAATCCAAACTCTTCTCTTTGGCTGCTTGCTCCCAGCTCCTTGCTCTTTTGCTGGCCCAGCTACAATGAGATCCTGCAAAATAACAAAGAAGGAAACTACAAGAAGCATGCAATCATAACTGATTCAAGGATTAGCATAAATCAAATATACAATTATCACAATGTATCATTGAAACAAGTGCATATAGAAGAACCTCAATAGCTTTTATTAATGAAGAAGTAAAGTTCTAAGAGAGTTACAACCATTGAAGGCCCCAATCCAGCAACACCTCCCAGCAGAAAGAATTTCTCCTCTTCACCTCCTTCAAGCAATCACCCAATAGCTCTATAGTGAAACCAACAACATATCATTACTTTGCACAAAATTCCAGCCTCCTGAGCTCATAGGAGAGAGCTCAATATATAGATGAATTGAGAAAGGATGAGTCAGCTTGCAACTGATGTGTAGCTGCCTTGTGTCCTCTCTCTCTTCAGTTGATCTTCAGTTCTTGAGTCCACTTGGAGAACTTTGCTTCCACTTGGAGAAACAGAGCCTCTGACTCATCACAAGGCGAAATCCCTGATCCAAGTGTCATTTTTGGAAGATTCCAGAGCAATGACTCAGTGTGCCACTTGTCCCATCTCGCTCAGCGCAGGTGGCCTTTGTTCCACTTGCTTTGCAACGCAGGTACACCATGGAGGAGTTGAGTTTCAGCGCAGAAGCCTAATGGAGCACCTGCTTTGATTTCAGGATTGCTTGTTTTTGAGTGTTTTCAGGTGGAGAACTGATCTGAGAGCTGTTGGTTTGCTGACCTTGTTCCTCTAGGGGTAGGAACATCATGTTTAGGGACTTTGGATCCCTTGGATTATTGACAATTCATGCCTGATGCTGCAAGGCACAAAATTGTCTATAACAGATGCCCCCTAAAGTATGAGGTCGTTTATCGGGTGAAATGCTTTATTAGGAGGATCCGAAGTTCATTCAATCTGCTGAGAAGTGTCCTGTAAAAAGATACAATACAATACATTATTTTTCATTCTTTTTCATGATCTAGCTGAGGCGGGCATTCCCATGCTCAGCTTTATAAATACATTTTGGTACATAGAATAGACGATCGTCTGATGATAGACTGATAATTCTCTGCTGAAATTATCATCCTTTGAGAAGGATGATCATCTGCTGCAATGATGTACATATCAAATGTCTTTATATCCTGAATATATATCGCAGCCCCGATGGATGAAACTAGATCCGTGGTCTTCAATCTCTTCCGATCTTCACTCGATGTACAAGTCAATCCATGTGAGAATTTCTTGAAGTCGAACATGGAAAGACATCGCTTGATTACCGGTCAATGATGTAAACCGTTAACAAGCGCGAGAGGAATCACCGATAAGGATGATGACCCTCAAGGTACGACAGTACAATTCACATGGTGGGAATAAAGGACTTGGCGTCGACCACCATGCAAAATCTTTTGGTCGAAGGTCATTGATGTATACCCGTCGCCGGAAGTGAGAAACTTGCCATTGAGGCATGCAAGCTTCAAAGTACTGAAGGGGGTGTTCCTAGATCAACTCCTTGGATAATGAGCTGATGTCGACAAGGAGCGATCCGTCAAAGGAGGGCCTTAATGAATCCCACATCAGTGACACGGAACGGAGCTAGTGATTGTGATGAGGTGAAAACAAACTGTGATGTATGATTCAGGGTGGCGGTCATGAAATGGATGAAGGACAATGTATGGCAGTGGATGGGACTCTGTTGACTCTTTGCAGAACAACATCTCTTGAACATATAACGACACTGATGTGATGGATTGGTAGCATTACCCCAAATGTGGATGGTGTGGCGAGGACCATGGTGATGAGACCGGTGAATGAAACAACCCAACCCGATGTGATACGGAGGACAAAGTGTCATGTTCAAGAGTGACTTGCTACCATTAAAGCTGTGAGGTTCTCCCAATTTTTCCCCAGTCATTGTTGACTAGTACCTCTTTATTTTTATCAAGCTTGAGGAGGATAACATATGCTTGTTCTATAACCTGCCCTTCGGGCAAGCCCATCGCTATGTTTTAACGAGCCTAGCGATAGGGAAACTCGTTCTCGTCTAAAGACAAGTTTGTCGCTATTTAATGAATTTAACGAGTCTAACGACAAGGATAACTCGGTCCTTTTCATTTTTAGAGAGTCTGAAAAGGTACATAAAGTCAACTCCATAATTCCTTTTTCGTCATCTAATCCCTTAAGTCCGAAAAAGTATAAAACAATACAGAAGGGATGAATTTTCGATTGCTTTAACGAGCCGAACAAAACAAGCGCTCGATCTTTTTGTGCAATAATCCCTCAGGTCCAAAAAGATTAAAATCTAGAGGAGGGATAGCTTTCCGGTCGCTTTAACGAGCTGGAAGGCCAAAACTCGGCAATCTTTTCATATTTTACGAGTCAGTGAAAAGAGCTTAAAGACGACTCGTCTTTCGAGGAACGAGTGATGAACAGGGCAGCAGCAGATTCCAGGTACAGGTTGGAATATTCCAATCACGGCAGTGTCACAAGGATGGCTTAGTGAAATCACTCTTCGCAGCTATTCCTCAAAATGGGTAAACAATCATATGGAGATGAACGATTGGCCAAATGAACGGATGGAGGTGAGACTGCAAGAACACGACCAAGGGCTTTAATATGGCTGTCAAAGGTTACATTTACCAAGGTTATTTACCGGTTCATTTTTTCTGGGTGAGCTTGAACTCTAGGGGAAGATTTCTCACAACTTATGTTTATTTTTTAACGAGCATGAACTATGTGCTAAAACTGCTCGGATCTTGCGTTTATTTTTTAACGAGCATGAACTGTGTGCTAAAACTGCTCGATTATACCAGTCTTAACACAAGGAACGCCTCAGGTGAGGTAGTCATATTTAAGGAGCTATACCTCACTAGTTACTCCAATTTGGCAAGTTTTAACTTTTGCCCCACATCCTTTCTTTGTGCAAGCTGGAAACGGCTAATCCTACGAGTTTAACGGGTTAGACCTACAGGTTTAAAGGGAGGACCTAAAAATTTAAAAAATAAATAGTCGTCCCGTGCTTGCACTCCAAAAGGTTCGCATGCCCCCAGGTATAAAGTATAATTTCAAGGCTACCCCTCCTCTGTCCCACCTCTGTTTTTCTACTTGTCGTCTTGCTATATTTTTAACGATACTTGTCTTCTCGTTATTTTTCGGTGTCGACGGTACTTGTCTTCCCATCAGTTCACTTTTCGATTTTTGCAAGATCGCAACAGATAAAACATTGGCGTTACGGAGGGAGGTTTGCCTCTTACTTATTATCCGAAAAATGGTTTTGTTCACTGCCGCAAACTAAACTCTTTTTTCCGGCGATGTCTATTACTAGGTTACTAAAGATGGTGACCACTTGTTGCAGCAATTTCATCTCTTTCTTTGGAGGCTGCCCCTACTTATCCTTCAAAACATATGTTTTAATGGGTGAGGCTTGCCTTCAAAGATGGTGGCTACTTGCCGCCACAAATGGATCTCCTCCCTCGGCATCCTACTTACCTAGACAAGGGGAGCGAGAAGCCGATTATCTCACTCACATAACTTTGACAAAAGAACTTTATCCTAGAACAACCCTCTCTTCCATGCCGGACGGGGTACGGACTAGTCATATTCTTCTACGGAAATTAACTTTATACCCAAGGTTTTCTCTGCCCAAGGCAGGCCAGGGTGCATGCCCCCTGGGTCCCAGTTCTTTCTTCTGAATCACTCGCATTCATCGGGAAGTAGAACCGGGGGTGGAGGCATTCCTTGAGTGAATAAACCGTTAAGGGATGGTATTTGACTATTTGCGATGCGTGATCCTGGAAATGAAAGTTGGTCTACGAGCTTGACCATTCTTCCTTCGTGCGGAAAACACATAACTCTGAAGAGTGAGGACACTATCGCCTCCATGCAATATATATAGTCTCGTCCAAGGAGTAAGTTATATACCAAGGGTCCCTGGACGACCATGCCGTTCATATGAACTGTCTTCCCTTTCAATGTAATGGGAACATTGGGGAGAATCCCTAACGGGTGACTGGTTCCTTTATCAAAACCCGATAGATTTCTCATCTCAGGTAAAAGCGCTGGGGAACCCAGTGCTTTCCAAGCAATAGAGGAAAGGATACTCACAGATGCCCCTTCATCAATGATAGTTCCAGCCATCACCATTCTGTAGATTTGGATGATGATTCTGAATGGGATACTGGCTGGTAACCGGGGTCTGCCTAGTTGATTCCAATCAAAGGATACAACTAGGTTGCTTGGTGGTGGGACCGAATACACGGCCGGATACGACCCTGATGATGTTCCTTCCTGCGATAAAGGAATGGGCGCATTGCCCTGATGCTCATCAGAGTCTGTGTTGATGAAAAAAATATGGACGGTGTCATCCTTATTCTCTTCAGTGAGGGTGTCATTTGAAGATGAGTCTTCAATGACGGAGTCATTTGAGGATGAACCTCTGAAGGAAGAACCGGGTCAACTGTCGTTTCGACCTTTAGACTTTCGTCTGGTCTGGATTCAGCAGGTTCATTCTCAATGACCGACACTTCAGCTGACCACTTGAGCGGGCCAGCTGGATTTTCAACTATCGAGGGACTTGGCGCGAGTTTTTGGTATCCAGGAGGAAGTCGTAACGGTGAAACCGGATGATCTTCCAAAACTCTCTTTGCCTCATCTAAGAATGGACAATGGTGGATGGCATGGTCGCCTTCACACAGCATGCAGGGTGATCTTGGTCTCCCTTTTCGTCCTTCACTCTCGCTAGTTGACGGACTGCAATCAACATGACTACCAGAGGTTGATGCTACCGGATTGTGCAACCTGGGGGACCAGTCCCTTAGTATCCGGGGAATACAAGGACAATCACGGTGGAAGTGGGTCCCTTTGCAAATGACACATGGCGATTTAGATCCAGTCGGTGCAGTGTGTGGATTTTTGTCAGATGTCTTTTGCTTGCCCCCAGTCGCCTTCGCCATAGGCCCCTTCTGCTTCTTTTCTCTCTTCTTCTTTTCCTTCTTCTCCATGGGAGGCTGACTTTTGCCGGCTCTACCTTGTGAAGATGAAGGATCAGAGGAAGAATTGTAAGAAGTGGAAGGCTGGTGGGCAGCTCTAGACTGGTCTGACAGTCGATTCGACTGCTCAGGATTTGTGGTGGTCTGAACTACATTAGTTGAAAAGAGCCATACAGGTAGGCCAATTGTCAATCCTGGAAGTGACAATGTGGCCATATGGGGCGCACCAACATCTCCCCAAGAGGAGAAGGGACTGGGACTTCCACCAAGTTGACTTCCTTGGTTGGTGGGCTCCATACTTTTCAACTGAAAGATCAACGCGGGAATAAGAGGTGATTATGTTCCGTTTAAAATAAATTTTATTAACGACGCTTTAGACACAACTTTGCTTTTTCATGTTTTAAGAGTCGAGAAAAAGCTAAAGATGACTCTAGTCCCCTTCGATGTTTTAACGAGCCCGAAGTGACAAATGCTCAGATGGACTTTTTCAGTTATAGAGTTTGAAAAAGGCCAAAAGAAACTGCTCTGGAGTTCTAGGCAGAGGGTGTGCCAAACTTTTCACGAAACCACAGAATACGTTTTACGGTACGGGTGGTCGATCTTCGTGAATGCTGTGTTCACTGCATCGCGATCAGTAGGGAGGCCGACACGGCTTCCTATGGATAAAGGCTTTGTTCCTATAGGGGTCTCCCAATATATACGCGACGGTATGTGGGAGCACAGGTCCGTATTAGTGCCACCGACTCTCAGGAGGAATCACCCACCTTCGTAGAGATCGACAGTCACTACGTTTAACGATGCCGGAACACATCTCTACCTAGACCTCTATGTGTTTGCGTTATGTTACAAAGCGTTGTTATGTAAATTGAATTTATTTTAATGTTGATCTTGCTTAGCAGTTTGCCTTTAAGGATCACCACGAGATGTATGTAACAAATTCCTGAATGCAGTCTAAGATGAGAAGCAAACTTTTCAATCTTTCAACTTTGAAAATCTTAACTACTGAGGAGAAGAAAGGCAAATCTTTTCACACAGATCATAGAGCACACACTAATGCAAAATTTCCTAAATCAGCATGCAAACAGTCAAATGAAAAATGCACAATGCATGTATTTTCTTTTCCCTTTCTTAATGTTGATGTATTACAAAAAGAAAGTTGTTATATAACTTTGATTTCGATTTAAAGCGAAAACAAACAAGCTTGTCCAAAATCAAAAGACACCTTAAGATTTACTTGTTTAATCACTGGAAATACATGAAATCAAACCATAATGACGAAAGTAAAAAGACTAATCAGCTATGGACAGCAAACAAGCTAACTCTTTAGACCAGCAAAAATGCCTAACACAGGTTCAGATCTAAGAGGCCAAAGCGAGACTAGTTCACTTTCGTTATGGGAAATTGTAAATGACGTAAGAAATACAAAAGAACAAGTACAATTTCGTTATATAACAGAGGCTGAATGATGGCAAGTAAGGTTGGTTTCAGAATAGGTACAAGACTGGTAACTGGCTGCAAAATCTATAGCGAAAACAGGCAAGAAAAAGGGAGGAAACCCCAAATGCTCAAGGCAAAATTGGGCCAACGCAGGTGCTGCACAGCCAGTCTGGCTCTCAGCGCAGGTAGCCCCTTCGGGACCTGCGTTGAAAAGTAGGTAGCCTGTGTACTACTTGCTTTGGAAAACGAAAGTTGCGTTTTCACAGTTTCCGGGTCACAATTTTCTCAAAAATTCACAGTTTTTGCTCAAATCAGAAGCTATCAGTCAAGCACACACTAAGGGATGACAAGGAAGATGAAAAGCTATCACTAAGAGCTTACAAGGATCCTTGTAGATCAGTTCTTCAAATCATGAACATGCTCAGAAATGAGCTAGAGTAGCTGCCCTCTACTTCGCTTTTGATATAGTCAAAAGCTTTTCGATTTGGTACTCTTTTGTTCAGGAAATGAATAGCAAAATACTACAAACAATCAAACAGATACGATCCCCAGTGGAGTCGCCAGTTTGTTGTAGGGAAAAGTATCCGACTCGGATGACCCTATCCCACTCTAAGGGTGATAGTACCTCAGCAACAACTGTAAAGAAAACTACTTAAGGTTTACTTCTTTACGCAAGCAAGAGAGAATGAGGAAATGCACTAACCGTTGCCTTGCACTTAATGTCGAATCCAAACTCTTCTCTTTGGCTACTTGCTCCCAGCTCCTTGCTCTTTTGCTGGCCCAGCTACAATGAGATCCTGCAAAATAACAAAGAAGGAAACTACAAGAAGCATGCAATCATAACTGATTCAAGGATTAGCATAAATCAAATATACAATTATCACAATGTATCATTGAAACAAGTGCATATAGAAGAACCTCAATAGCTTTTATTAATGAAGAAGTAAAGTTCTGAGAGAGTTACAACCATTGAAGGCCCCAATCCAGCAACACCTCCCAGCAGAAAGAATTTCTCCTCTTCACCTCCTTCAAGCAATCACCCAATAGCTCTATAGTGAAACCAACAGCATATCATTACTTTGCACAAAATTCCAGCCTCCTGAGCTCATAGGAGAGAGCTCAATATATAGATGAATTGAGAAAGGATGAGTCAGCTTGCAACTGATGTGTAGCTGCCTTGGGTCCTCTCTCTCTTCAGTTGATCTTCAGTTCTTGAGTCCACTTGGAGAACTTTGCTTCCACTTGGAGAAACAGAGCCTCTGACTCATCACAAGGTGAAATCCCTGATCCAAGTGTCATTTTTGGAAGATTCCAGAGCAATGACTCAGTGTGCCACTTGTCCCATCTTGCTCAGCGCAGGTGGCCTTTGTTCCACTTGCTTTGCAACGCAGGTACACCATGGAGGAGTTGAGTTTCAGTGCAGAAGCCTAGTGGAGCACCTGCTTTGATTTCAGGATTGCTTGTTTTTGAGTGTTTTCAGGTGGAGAACTGATCTGAGAGCTGTTGGTTTGCTGACCTTGTTCCTCTAGGGGTAGGAACATCATGTTTAGGGACTTTGGATCCCTTGGATTATTGACAATTCATGCCTGATGCTGCAAGGCGCAAAATTGTCTATAACAAGAAGCCTCCCAAGTTCACTGTAATTTTGACATTGTAAAAGGCTAGGAAGGTCAGTATTGCGACAAAGATTATGAAACTGAGATCTAATGTGGTTGTACGTAGGGCACTCTAAGAGGAAGTGGTTTTCATCCTCAATTTTCCTATTATCACAGAGATGGCAGATTCTTTTCGACCATGGTGTTTTAGGAACTTTCCAACAACCTATTTCACTATGGAGCTCACTAGAGTTCATTCTAAACTTTGCTAAATTAATTTTCTTCTTTGAGGTAGCTAAAAAAAAGAGATAATTTTGATCTTATAAGGTGGGGTTGATGACCTTCTTATGTTATAATGTTAAACATATAAAGATTTGAGTGCATAAAGCTTTGGGCCCACTTCTCTGACACCTTGCCTTTCCACATCACTACTCTGCTCCCAATTACTGGGTCTCAACTTATATTGCAACTTTTATATAGTACACATTTAAGATTTTTCGATATATATGTTTCTCTAATAACTAAATCCTCCATTATCCGATATTCATCTCCACCTCCGAACCTGATATGAATATAAAATGGGTTTAATTGTAACATTGACTCCATGATTTACTGTAACCTTTGAAGTGGTTACACAATAAAATCTCCGATATCATCTTAGTTTCGATATGCTGATACAACATATCTGTTGGGTCCCTATAATACTAGTGATTACCCCATTACTATTGTAGTTATACCCCTTATTAATATTTTTATGCCCCTATTGCCCCCATATTTTTATTACTGTGCCCCATAGAAACCCTCTATTGTTATTTTTGTGGCTTTATATTATTATTGTTAGGTCGGCTGGATTATATTGTGACTCCTTAGACTCCTATATATAGAAAGGAGGTTTTGTCATTTGAATCATCAAAGAATTGTTCATTTATGTAATGTAAAGGAGGTTTCCCCCTCGAAGAGGCTAAATTCTAAGGCGTTGATCTATCTTTTCTATCTTTTCTTGAGCTAGTTTCATAACATTTGGTATCAGAGCTTTGGATTCTAGGGTTTCGCTGCTCCAAACAGGTCATCGTAGCATTTTCGCTATAACGTTTTTTTTGCGACATTTCAGAAGTTTCCAAAAAAACCCATTTTATAAGAAATCGCGCTGAACCTTGGGTCTGAATTTTAGAGCTTTTCACGCTATAGTTTCGGAGCTATCATCTGAGGAAGTTGGTATTGTTGCAAAATCCTGAATTACATTCCAAACAGGTGACCTGGGGAAAATCGTCATAACTTTCTTTCTGAGGATTGGATTAAAATTTCGTAAGAAGGTACAGAAAGAGGACGGACTGTAGTTTTCTTTTATGTATTTTGTAGAGATATATGTCGAAACAATGACATGTGGAACTTCATACAAGTTCACTCTACTGAACTAGTCTATAATCAGGTCACTGCGGGAGATTGTGCATAACTCTTTCTTGGAGAATCCAATTTGGAACCGACTAGTGGCATTAGAAAGAGGAAATAGATGGCTATGATAGGTCACAATTTCAGAATTGGATGATTCGAAGTTACAGAGATACATCAGATTCAATATCAGGCTTCTACAAAGTGAAAAAAGGTGTGTAGTTTTTTTTTTAATTTTTGCGTAAGCTTGGTTTGAAGGAAGTCAAAGGGCATAGTAAAGCATTATTATCAGTAATTGATGCCCCGAGGAAAGAAAATTCAAACACCTAGTAAGCAACCTGAAAGCTCTAGCATGACTTATGAAGAAGAGGAAGAAATGCAACATGATATAGCAAAATTACGAGACCAAGTGCAACAAGTGTCACTTGCACAAAAAGGAACATAATCTAAGATGGATGATTTAAAGAAAGATGTAGAAGCTAAGATGGATTTTTTAAAGAAAGGCGTAGAAGCTAAGATGGACGATTTGAAGATAGATTTGAAGACAGACATGGAAGAATTGAAGAAGTTGCTACAAGAAAGGGTCACTAATGGTGAAAGGTTAGTAAAGGAAACTCATGATGAGAGCAAAAGAAATGTTAATCATGATTCCATAGACTCTAATGTTGGATCGAAGACCCACCATATTCCAAAAATCGATATGAGGAAGTTTGATCGAAAGGATCCCGCAACATGGATATTACAGATGGAGCAATTCTTCGATCTCAATAATGTGCAAAACACACAAAAGGTACGTATGGAAACTTTATATTTGGAACCAAATCAGTTTGTATGGTATCAATTGCTTTTCTCTCGTAGAAAATTTATCACTTGGGCAATTTTTACGGAAGAATTAATAGCACATTATGAGGATACAAAAAGCAACACTTTTTTTAGCCAATTGATAAGTCTCAAACAAAAGGGTTCAATAATGGAGCACATTGAGTAGTTCCAAAAATTGAACATAAGGGTAAAAGATATTCCAAAGGAGCATAGGATTGATGTGTTCATAGGGTATTTAAAGGATAATATCCAACATGATGTTCACCTTTGGGAACCTGATTCATTAGAGAAGGCATTCAGGTTAGCAAGAAAAATGGAAAGCAAAATTATGGCAACTAGGAAGCATACCATTCACAACTATAAAGACGGAAGTGTTGTTGCCCCTAGTCTTCCACAACCTATAAGGTTGAAACCACGAAAATTGGAAGAAAAAAGAGCAAAAGGGCTTTGTTACAGTTGTGATAGCAAATACACTAAAGGTCATAAGTGTACTGAGAAGAAATTATTCTACATAGATTGTGAAGAGGAAGAAGAAAAGGAGCAAGAAAGGTCAAAAGAAGAGGATATACTCCAGGAACAAAGCCTAGATGAAGAAAAAATAAATCCGACCATATCTTGTAATGCATTGGTGGGAATTACCACTCCTCAAACCATCAAGATAGAAGGACAAATCAAGAAGAAAAGGTAATAGTGTTGATTGATTCAGGAAGCACCCACAATTTTATTCATTGTAAGGTAGCAAAAGAATTGAATTGCTTCCTATATCCAACAACAGAGTGTCAAGTGATGATTGAAAATGGAGGAACAATAAATTGCTCTGGAAAGTGCCGTAATATCAAGCTATCCATGGTAGAATATGTATTGACTAGCCCAATGCTTTCCATTCCAATGGGAGGTGCTGATGTTGTACTAGGAGTCCAATGGCTACAATCCTTGGGTAAAATAGCTTTTAATTTTGAAGAACTTTTCATCAAATTTTCTACGGAAGGAAAGGAAGTTGAATTAAGGGGTATTACAGGGAAACCAGGAAAGATAATTAGCTCTAATAGTATGACAAAGCTTCTAAAAAAGGAGCAAAGAGGTGTAATTGCACAATTATGTTCGCTAGATGTTTCCACATCGGAATCATCTATTTCTCTAGATCTCCAAAAAGTCATGGACAATCATTCCAAGGTATTTGAGACTCCCAAAGGTCTCCCACCTATGCGTGATCATGATCATGCTACTCATCTGATTCCAGGAAGTGTTCCTCCAAACATCAGGCCGTACAGATATCCCTGTGTCCAAAAGAGTGAAATTGAATGTATGGTTGCAGAAATGCTAGAGGCTGGTATAATTCAACCGAGTCAAAGTTCTTTCTCTGCTCTAGTAGTATTGGTGCACAAGAAGGATGGATCATGGCGCATGTGTCCAGATTATAGGGAGCTCAACAAGCTCAGTATTAAAGATAAGTTCCCCATTCCTATCATTGATGAATTACTAGATGAATTGCATGGATCAATTTACTTCACCAAGTTGGATCTCCGTTCAGGATATCATCAAATTAGAATGAAGACTGAAGACATTCCGAAAACAACATTTAGAACTCATGAGGGTCATTATGAATTTTTGGTCATGCCTTTTGGCCTTACCAATGCACCTTCAACATTTCAAGGTTTGATGAATTCAATTTTCAAACCATTCCTTAGAAAATTTGTGTTAGTATTTTTTGATGATATACTAATCTATAGCAAGTCTTGGAAGGATCATGTTGAACATGTTGACAGGGTGCTACAACTATTGGAGGAGAAACAATTATATGCAAAAGGATCCAAATGTTTCTTTGGAGTCCAGGAGGTGGAATATCTGGGTCATATTGTATCTCATGAAGGAGTTAAGGTAGACCCTAGCAAAATTAAATCCATTAAGGAATGGAAAATCCCAACATCCATAAAGCATCTGCGAGGATTTCTCGAGTTGACAGGGTATTATCGCAAGTTTGTTAAGAATTATGGGAGAATAGCAGCACCTCTAACAACATTATTGAAGAAAGATGCATTTTCATGGACTCCAGAAGCAACAAAGGCCTTTGAACATCTTAAAGAGGCAATGTGCCAAGCACCGGTCTTAGCTACACCAGACTTCACATAAACCTTTATTGTGGAATGTGATGCTTCAGGAAATGGAATTGGTGTTGTTCTAATGCAAGATGAAAGACCCATTGCTTTTGAAAGTCATCCAATCAAGGGAAACTTTTTAAGCAAAGCTATTTATGAGAAGGAAATGTTGGCAATACTCCATGCACTTAAGAAATGGCGACCCTACCTAATGGGAAGACACTTCAAGGTAAAAACGGATCATGATAGCCTTAAATACTTTTTAGAACAAAGATTATCCTCTGAAGAGCAACAAAAGTGGGTCACAAATATGTTGGGTTATGACTTTGAAATCATCTACAAAGAAGGGAAGCAAAATGTGGTGGCAGATGCACTCTCAAGAAAGGATGAAGATGTGGAAGCATTGTTGTGCGCCATTTCTATTATCCAACCGGATTGGATAAATGAAGCAAGGGAGGAATGGAAGTATGACGAAGAAGTGTGGGCACTTATTCGAAAGTTACAACAAGATTCCAGTATGTCTGATACATTTAGCTGGAAAAATGATTTGTTATGGTACAAAGATCGCTTATACCTCTGTAAGAATTCCCAGCTAAAACAAAAGATTCTTATGGAATTGCATACTTCTCCCTTAGGAGGGCACTCAGGATTTCTAAAAACTTACCACAGGGTTAAGAAGGATTTTTTTTGGGATGGCCTTAAATCAGATATTCAAAAGTTTGTGGCGGAATGTTTGGTTTGCCAACCAAATAAAGTTGAAACAATTAAGACACCGGGTCTATTACAACCTTTATGCATTCCAAGCCAACGTTGGGAGGAGGTTTCAATGGATTTTATCACAGGTTTACCCAAGTTTGAGGGAAAGAGTGTCATCATGGTGGTAGTTGATAAAATTACCAAGTGTGCACACTTTTGTGCATTATCACATCCATTTAAGGCCAATACAATTTCTATTGCATTTATGGAAACAATTCAAAAGCTACATGGAAACCCAAAGATTATTGTAAGTGACAAAGATCCCATTTTCACTGGAAATATTTGGACATAATTATTTTCTTGTCTTGGTACTCAGTTAGCTCATAGCTCATCTTATCATCCTCAATCTGATGGGAAAAATGAGATAGTAAACAAATGTTTGGAAGGATATCTTCGTTGCTTTGTATCTGGTAAACAGACACAATGGGTCAAATGGTTGCCTCTGGATGAATGGTGGTATAACACTTCCTTCCATACATCAACAAAAATGACCCCATTTATGGCACTTTATGGGTATCAACCACCATCCATCACATCATATTTAAGAGAAAATTCTAAGGTTCAGGCAGTGGAACATCACATTGAACATCAACAACAAGTCCTCCAACTCTTAAAGGATAACCTCGTGTTGGCACAAAATAGAATGAAACAACAGGCAGATCAACATCGTAGTGAAAGAAGTTTTGATGTAGGTGATTGGGTATTCCTATGGCTACAACCATATAAGCAAATGTCCCTCAAGCAAGCTAAGAAGGATAATAAATTATCACCAAAGTATTATGGTCCGTACAAGGTGTTGCAAAATATTGGTACTATGGCATACAAATTGGAGCTTCCTGCAACTTCTCGATTGCACCCAGTTTTCCATGTTTCATGTTTAAAGAAGGTTATAGGCGACAAGCTCCCAGTTCAAACAATATTGCCAGAACTTGACGAGGAAGGAAAAAGTATATTGGAACCGAAAGCAGTCACAGAAACAAGAACTCGACAGCTACGAAATCGATCAATTTCAGAGTATCTTATCAAGTGGAATAACTTATCCGTTGAAGATTCGACATGGGAGGATGAAAATTTTATGCAGAAGTATCCAGAACTACTCAAGCGTTGAGGACAACACTTTTTTGAAGGAGACGGGCATGTTGGGTCCCTATAATACTAGTGATTACCTCATTACTATTGTAGTTATACCCCTTATTAATATTGTTGTGCCCCTATTGCCCCCATATTGTTATTATTGTGCCCCATAGAATCCCTCTATTATTATTTTTGTGGCTCTATATTATTATTGTTAGGTCAGCTGGATTATATTGTGACTCCTTAGACTCCTATATATAGAAAGGAGGTTTTGTCATTTGAATCATCAAAGAATTGTTCATTTATGTAATGTAAAGGAGGTTGCCCCCTCGAAGAGGCTGAATTCTAAGCTGTTGATCTATCTTTTCTATCTTTTCTTGAGCTGGTTTCATAACAATATCCCTCCTATCTCCGATCTCTGATACATCACTCCCTCCAATCTCTGGTAGCGATATATCCTCCCTCTCTGATCTCTAATAATCTCTTCATTGTTGATATTCCAATGTGCCTCTCCCTCCGGCTTCTGATATCTTCCATGCTGCAATATTCGGACCTGATATGCATATTGACAATGGTAAAATCAGAATATCGCATCGTCCTATACATCAAAAGTTTTAAATGGTAACATTCGTGAAATCCCCAATAATCCCATTCACATCCGATATTTTGACCCGATATAGTTTTAAAAAAATAATTAAATGTGAAATCGCATTCGCACCATATCATATCCTCCCAATATCGGTTATTTTTGTTTTTGCACAATATAAAAAGTTTCGATTGGCTTACCTATGATTCCACTCAAATGCTACCATGTGTCACTATTGATATGACTATAATGTTTAAATAAATAAAAAAACCATTTAATTTGTTTTAATTCGGTCTCATGACTCATATTTTTTATAGTTTTCTTATACTTTGGCTCATTTTTCTCCCCGATTTTGAATATTGTTTTCCGTGTATTAGCAGAGAAGCTTCCAGGATGAAATATACTAATAGATCCAACAACTAATCTCTAAAAGAACTCCTCTAGGTGGCAAAGTGGATCTCAAATGGGCAAGAAATTGTTATTGTTGTTGAAGTAATTGAATGTGGTCTTATCAGTGCATGAGCTAAATTAGGCATCTCCTCAAGGAGTAGCCTTTCATATTCATCCATAATTGATCTAAAGGAATAATTCACCTCTATTTTACCTTTATTTGCTCCATCTATTGATAAAATCAAGGGATATTGTTATTATTCCCATCATGTATAAATACCATCTACGAGATCTAAAATAATGATTCAAATCATGGAAAAGGTCGTTATCTACTCTACAATTTAGGATTCTAAAAGCACTACTATAATATGGATTTAGTGTTGTAGAGGTGAGGAGAGTTTCATCTGAGATCTAGTAGAGAGATTTATCTTTTACATATTTGAATTGTGTATTATGAGCAGAGCTTGCACTATTTCAGCTATTGTTTCATTAACAAAGTTTATGAGTTGTAGGAGACCATTAGAGATCAGAGTAAGGGAATTGGACTTAATAAATTGGTATTCAAGATACTATTATTTTAATACTAATTTCATTTTATAATAGCAGAGCCTTGTGGTTTTTAGTCATATTTTTGCACTATTGTCTATGTGAGTGATTTATTGCAATTATCTATTGTTTATATCTGCTCTTATGTGCCAAACTCTGATTTCTGAGTAACTACTTATTCAGAGATCAACCTTTTAATTTTGTCTTAACAAATAGTAATATTATGTCAACTATTTCCTTGTATTATTGTTTAATATTTCGAGTTGTTAGATTACTAATCATAATCATTTTTGTGAACTACTTCCTAAATGATGTTGATTAATAATTCTGGTTAAAGGATCTCTGAATAAGATATGTTTGGTAATCATAATATCAACTAATTGAACTACTTCTTTAACTTGATACTCACTATAGGCCAGACATATTTAAATCTCAATTCAATTAGTTATCTTGCTTTCTGTTGGGTTAGATCTACATCTTCCTAATTGAGATAACTTTATATTTTCTATGCTTTTTCTTGTATTCTATTGTTAATTTATATTTAGATTAATTAATACATTCCTATAATTTCTCTTATGAAAGAGGCAAACTTTAGTTGTGGCTTGAATGAGCCCCAGATCAGCTTAAGGATCACTTTCTTGCTTGATCAGCGTGAGGGTTGATATGATGTCTCTTCTCTATAGGTAGATGAAATTCATACCTTACACCGGTGGAGATAGATAGAAGGTAATTGGACCTAATTTAACTAGTAATAACCATCATCTCAATGGAAAAGGAGTTCCTCTAAGTTGTAGACTAGGTGGTCTCCCTTATAATGTTGTAGGTAGATATTTTCCAACCTTCAATAATTTTTATGCTAGAAGGAGTGCTTGTGACTTGTTTTATTTTGGAGTTTTTGTATTTTAAAGTTTTATTTAATCATAATAGTTCCTCTTAAACTTCCAATTTGGAGTTGAATCTTTGGACGTGCATCTACCAATACTGCACTAGAAATAGTAAGACAATTGTCAAAGGAAAAGTTTAATGGTAAGAATATTTTTACTCTTACATTCTCAGGAAAAGCCAGAAACTAGTGTCAATCTCTTCCAGTTTCCTCTACTCACAGTTGGGATCAATTTATCACAATGTTCCTTTATAAATTTTACAGTTATGATTATGAACAAGTATGTGATGAATTCAAACATTTACAAAGATCTAAAAAAGAATCTCTCTTAAGTTTTACTATTAGATTTCAATTAATTTCCCTGAGATTCAAAGATGAAGATAAACCTTTAGGAACTGAATTGAGAGATTGGTTTGATTATATTTGTGCTCTTCCTACTATTTCAAATCCATATGTAACAATTGCAAGCTTTGATGACTCTCCTTTAACTTCTAGTAATATTATCAAAAAATCTAATATAGAGGTGCATATTAATCCTAATGAAGTGGCCTCAACCATGTATGATAAATTCCAAAATTTAGTACAAACCTCTTACATTGTCAATGATAATCATGTTGATTAACTATTATCACCAAGCTTGCAAGAATTTGATAAACAACTACTAGAAGAAATCACAAATAAACTTTAAGGACCATCTGCCACTGAATCTGAAAATGAATATGAATTAAATTCATAAAATCAGATTATAAATCAACAAGACAAGCAGAAATTGAAATTTCCAATAATATGCGACCTGCTGTACAAATTTTGGAGTTTGATAATATTGATCAAATAAGAAATTGATGGCAGCTAGAGAACATTATTCAAGAAAGAACAATTAGCCAAGTAAATGATATGGAATTTGAAATTTCCAATAAATAAAATGCACAAGACTTCACAAATAGATATATTTTTAAATTAAATGCTTTTGATTCTCATTTTCACCTCTATCCTCATATTTTTGCTGATAGAAATCTATCCCCTGTTTGCTTTAATATCATTCCATAAAACATAGAGGTTGATATAAATGATTTTCCATTTAGTTTTCATCAAGATAGAGAATCATTCATTGATCAATCTTCTGCCATTAATGAACATATGCTCCATATTCCTTCTTTTTTTGATACATCGGATGGGAGTGAAGAGAATTTTAATGAATGTCCTGAAGTCATTTACGATAATGACTCTCACTTTGAGGATGTTGATTTGTATTCTTATACATTAAATCCTCGTGACCAAAGTCAAATCATACTTGAAACTGAAGTGAAACTCAACTCATAAATTGTTTCAACTAGTTCGCATTTTCAAACAATTAATAATTTTCATGATTGCAACATTATAGAACCCATTCCAATCTATGATTTTTATGATGATTGAATTGTCACTCATATTCATAGTCCTGGCCCTCTCTTTAATTCACAACTTGGTGTTGGAAAATTATAATTCGATTATTCTCACCAATTCTTGTGACAAGGAGATTGCTTCAAACCAATCCCAATTGGGCTGTTGTTACACAATAATTTGTCACTGACCCTGCATTCCCTGATTTTGGACACTGTCGATCCGTGTTATTGACATCTGCCTTGTGTCATGTTGCAAATTAGGTGTCAAGGTCTTCCTTATCATCTCAGGAAGAATATCTCAATTTACTTCTCTTGGAGCAGAACCTTTTTTACTTTTGTTGCTGGGTCATCGCGGGATAGCAGTTGTTCCACCCGCGAAGATGGCCAAGATTGCACTAGCCCTAGAGAGGTCTTCGCACTGTCTCTGTGTTGCACCCGTGATGAACTACTTTTGGAAAAAAAATTAAACAACTCGTCGAAGCTTTGAAGTATAACAGCTTCATGGGCGGTCCTAGGGTTGGTTGTTGGATCAGATGAACTTGCATCTCTCCTTTGGGATGGTTGTTCCACCTTTTGTGAAACCTCTCAAAGAGATAAGCTCTTTCTCCCATCTTTTATGGAAGCTCCTCCTCCTATAAATACTTCCTCCATGACTGAGATTAGCTAGCTTCAGAGGTCAATAATTCAATAGTAAGAGTAGAGAGTTTTTGTTAGTATGGAAGTATCCTCTCATGTAACTTAGCTTGGGATGGTTTTGAGTGGAGTTAACTTGATTATAAGAGTATTCTAGCATTAGCCTTTGGGTAGGAGAGAGAGTTGTTAATATTTTGGGAGACAATATACGAGTGAATGCTTGCAGGGACATGCTGATAGGACCCCTCAAGGAGCCTTACGACATGAAGGCTTGGTTGTAAGTTCTACTTTTATTTATATTAATATGAATCAACAACTTATTTCCTATATCGTATGTATAAATGTGTAATGATAGCTTGAAGCTCCTTCACTCTTTAAGTAGATAATCTTTTTCATACTCTATTATGTTCTTGGTTGTGTTCTCTATGTTGATTTCAGGTACAAGTGATTAGAAGAACGAAAGCGGGAGAAACACAACAAGAACTCCATCGAACAACGGTTTGAAGGTAAGCCTTCATGGCATCAACTTTCTAAGTAAATTTGCTTTGGTATTGTCTTTGTTGTGACTAGACCCATTCTAAGGCTAGAGGGGTTGCCTTTGTCTGCAAAGGGAACTTGCCTGTGTCACAATTTGGCAACCACAGTGGGAGATTTGGATTTGCTTTTTGTCCCTTGAATTGAGTTTCTTATAGGTTTATTGTCTCCTTTACATTTGGGATGGATTTTTCATGTTCTCAGTTGTTTTGACTACTCCTGGTAGTCTTCCCTCTGTCATGAGTGATAGGTCTAGCCTCCCCTCAGCTAGTGTTTAAGCTTTTTCTTTTGTTTTAAGGTCATCACAGTTTATTTTGTGACAGTTGTGAAGATAGTCGTGCCTGGCGTTATCTGATTAGGTGCACCTTCTGCTGTTTGGAACGATTAAGTCGCCTCACAGCCGCGAAGAGCTCTGAAATTGGCTCGGTGCCATTAAGTGGTGTACTTCAGCGATGACATTGCCAAATCACTGGTTAGGGAGGTGCGATGTTTTATTGTCGGTGCATGTTTTCCATTTTATGCTCGCGGAGATTCCTGTAGATTTTAATTTTGAGGTTTTGCATGCTGATTGGCCAGTGTTTCCTGTCCTTTTGAGCTTCTCTTTTGCCTATTTATTGTGTGTCAAATTGTTGATTGCTAGAATATATTATTCCAAGTTTCATTCCCTTGGAACTTCTCCTTTTGAACTGTGTGACCTATTTACCTTAGGGTTTCTTGAAACATTAGCTTTTCTTGGGTTGCTTGTTCGTTTGGATCTTTGGGCTATGTTTGGCACAATCCCTTGCTTTGTTTGAGGTTTCTCTTTATTACTTTTTTTTCATCCTACTGATTGGTATGTGACGTTTGGTTATCAAAAATTTCAAGCCTTGTTCATTTGGTTTCCTTCCTTCACTTAGCATAGATCACATTGCTTCCCGGCCAGTGAGAAAGCTTTCCAGTTTTGGAAAAACAAATATCTTTTTGGTTTTGAGTCTTTGATTCATTTTAGAGTATAATGTTTCTCTTCATTCATTGAGTGATTTCATTTGAAAAAGGCTTAACAGTAGTATTGTTATGAGGTTTTCATTTCGTTGCTTGTCATTTATTTGGAAAAACAAAATATTGCATTCATTTTGTGTTAGGAAATAAGAACAATATTTTTCACTAGTAAATTCTTGCCATTTAGAAATTGAAAAGCAAAGGATGTGTTGTTCATTTTCTTAATTAGATTGCTTGAATTTCTCTTTACTCTTGATTATTTTGCTTGATAAATTATGAAAAGTACCATTATTGCATTTACTTGCTTGTTACTTTGATGGCTTTAAAATGAACCTCTCACTTTTCTTTAGTTAGTTCTTTATTGAGAAGAAATGGTCTCTTTTCTCATTTAGTTGCATTCTAGGAGTTTTTGAAGATACATTCAGTAGGGCCTTGAGATGGAGATCTGATTCAAGATTAACTATTAAAATTTATTGAATTAACCTAAGGAAGCATTGAAACTTAACACTCACATCTAGAGGTCTAGGCTAGAGATGTGTTCCGGCATTGTTAAACCTAGTGGCAATTGTTTTCACTAAGGTTGGTTGATTCCTCCTTTTGTGATTTGATAACTACTAGTATAGACTTGTGCTCCCTGTACCGTCGTGTATATGATGGGAGACCCCACTAGGTTGCAATCATGTTCTCTATAGGAAGTCGAGTCGGTTGCCTTGCAGACCTGATACACCGAACACAGCATTCAGGGAGATAGCCTATTTGTACTTCTTGGTTCATCGGGAGGTATTTTGTAGTTCACGCTTGCCTGGTAAACCTTTTTGCCTAGAATTCCAGAGCAATCACTTTCGTTCCTTTTTTACTCTTTACAAGTAAAAGGATCATCTGAGCACTTGTCCTTTCGAGCTCGTTTCCAATTGAAATTGATAGAGTCAACTTTCAACTTTTTGTCGACTCTTAAAACATGAAAAGGCAAAGTTTTGTTTCAGTGTTCTAAAATTAACTTCCCATGAATTATTCCTGGTAAAAGTTATCTTCCTTAGTAATTATTTAGGGCCGATTCTAATGGCAACATTTCTAGAGTCTACCAATCAAGGATTCCCCTTGGAAGGGCATCCTGGTACTTTTCCTTCTTTTGGAAATGTTGGTGCTCCTTATATGGCAACATTGGCCCTTCCTGGGTTAACCATTGGTTTAC
Source organism: Pinus tabuliformis (assembly GCA_031772625.1). Taxonomy (NCBI): domain Eukaryota; kingdom Viridiplantae; phylum Streptophyta; class Pinopsida; order Pinales; family Pinaceae; genus Pinus; species Pinus tabuliformis. The sequence continues at coordinate 870,730,572 of CM062805.1, forward strand.
CTGTCTGGTTATTTTCAACCTGAGCGATCCTGAGTGTCTCAACTCCTGCCCCACCATTTCCTTCATTCAAATCACGACATGATGATTCTAAGGTTGACCCCTCACCTTCTTCCCCTGTTTCTTGACCTTCCTTTTCTACTTCGCCTGGTGAAAGTTCCAAATTTAGTAACCAGGAGGCTAAGAAGAAGAAGAAGAAGACAAATAAGAAGTAGTCAGCTAAGTGAGGGGCCGACTGTGCAGCTATTACACCAAACGCACCTCCTATCGGCAAACCTTCTGATCCTCCACAGAAGGTCAAATTCCCTTGCAGGTTGTGTAAGGGCCACCATCTCCTTCGAGACTATCTTGGCATTGCTAGAGTCTTATAGGTATGGTCTCAAAATTAGGATCGACCCTCCCCATCGACCTCTAGAGATCATGTCAATGTTGCAATCTTGGCTAGTGATGGTAAGAAGAAAGGGAAGATTAGATTTCCCTGTAGGTTATCTGAAGGAGAGCATCTTCTTCACCTTTCTCCATTGATGGATAAAGCTTCCAAATTTTTGGAAGATATGGTAGCTCCTCAACCCCAACTTCCTATTGGTTATCAGAGGCTTTCTTCTAACCATCCCCCGATTGCTAAAGAGATTGACTTGGGTTCATCTCTTGTCCATCTTGCACTTACTGAGCTTGACTCTCTTCTTTCCATTCTCGACCAATCATTGGTATAAAAGAGTGTCGACTTGGTTTCGCCACCAGTTGTTCACTTTGTTCAGGAAGAGAGTGATAATCATATTGCTCATGTTATTCTCATCTCCTCAGAGTCTCATGAATCGAAGAGTGACCCTGTCGTCCCAGTTGTTTAGGAGAGTCCTTCTTCTATTTCTGTAGAGCATGGGGGAAATCATATGATACCCCCACCAAGTAGTTCTGTCGTTTCTTTCGATTCAAGTCATTTGACTGCTTTCCGCCTCCCATCTTATGTGCCTTTCTAGATCACAGTACAAGCCTATAATATGGTAGTATCTGGCACTCTCTTAAATGAAGGTGCGTCTATTAGCATCATGTCTTCCACTACTTGGCAAGCTTTGGGCTCCCCACAGCTTGTGCCTGTCACCCAGAATATGTTGGCTTTCAACGGAGGAACCAGTCAACCCTTAGGGATCCTTCCGCAACTCTCTATTACTTTGGGAGGAAAGACCATCTATATAGACGTGATGGTCATCCAAGGTCTATTAGATTTCAATCTCCTCCTTGGACGCGAATATGTTTATGTCATGGGAGCTCTTGTTTCTTCACTTTTCCGTGTGGTTTGTTTTCCGCACGAAGGGAGAATAGTGATCATTGATCAAGTGTCGTTCATTGGTCAATAGGTGCCTCCTTTGCAATCATCACCCCCTATCAGCTCTTGTTTGCAAGCAGTACCTTCCCCACCACAGGATAATTATGTGGCTAACCGTTTTGTCTCCAAATCTGCTGATGATCACTCAGATGCTATAGTACATTATGTACTGGGGGCATTGGAACCTAATTTGTCTTTCATACCAAATGACATGTATTCCTCCTAGAGCATGGTCCTTCCATCTAGTGAAGACCTCTTGGCAGCCATGTTCTCATATGGTCCATGAGAAGTTGTCCGAGGATAGTTTGTTCCTGTGTCAACCTCGTTAAAAAATGAACCAAAGGTGTATGAGGATAGTTCTTTTTCTTGTGTCAACCTAGTTAAAAAATGAATCAAGGAGTCTGAGGATAGTTTGTTCCTATGTCAACCTCGTTCAAGTCCCAGTCAAGTCTTTCTAAGATCTCGAAAGTGAACCTTCATTCCATCCACCTAGCTGAATGAAATGAAGCTTGGGGGGCATGTACCTCGATTTGAGTCATTATGATGGGGGCAGGCAAACTTAAAGCCAGGATATTTTTTCATTTCAATCTTGTGTAAACATGAAACCGAATCCAACTAGAGTTCTCCATGGTTCAAGCTTGTGTAAAAATGAACCCACACCCGATTTACATCTCGTGATTGTCATTTTTTATCAGCTAATTTCTGCTAGATGAGCCTTGGTTGTCTCATTCCATCGCCACGATCTCTTTGGCCGATCATATGCTTTCACTTGGTTGTTTTTCCTTTCCCGAGGGACCGCATCGATGAGTGGTTTCATTAGCCAGTCTCTTAACCATTATGTGTTTTGAGCAGTTCCACCATTGTTGGAACTAGTTGCTACCCTTTATACCACTCGTTCCTCCAGGATGAGTCACCTTTAAGTTCTTTTATGACTCATAAAAACTGAAAAGATTACCGAGTATTTTCCCTTTTGACACGTTAAAGAAAATAAAATGGGAGGTCTTCTTTCATCTCTTTTCTGACCCTTTAAAAACGAAAATATTTTCGAGCTCTTGTCGCTTTGAACTCGTTAAAGGCTGTGAAGCATCACCTACCCAGTATAAGTTTACCCCTTTTACATACTAAAATAGATTACTTACGAAGAAGGTATATGTTGATTTATCATAGTCAAGAGGTTCCCTTGGGCATTATTTTCTGCCCTTTCAGATCGAGGGACAAATTGACGAAAAGGGACCTTTGGAGTTTTATTTTCTATGTCTTTTTCAAACTCTATAAATATGAAAAAGACACTGAGTTTTACCTATGACGGACTCATTAAACCCTGAGGACATTAGACTTGTCATCATGACGAGACCGACCATCTCCTTCCTAGGGCTCGTAAAAACTTACTAGGTTGGATTTTTCTTAAGGACAAACTTACATTACCAGCATATGCTATCCCCTTCAAGCTTGTGTTTCAAAAATAATTGGGGTACTCACCAGAAATGGTGGGGAAAAATTTGGAATTAATCTATTGGTTGTATTAATTATTACGGCAGCTTGTCACTCTTGAACATCGACACTCTTTTTTCTTCGTGTCAGGTTGGGATATCCTCACTTTATCGTTGGCCTTCCGGGTTTTGGGTTATCCATTTTGCCTCATTCCATATGATCCCTACTACATCATCATGACCTTTGATCCCTTGGTACCAAAATGCTGCCAAACTTCGGAGTCGTGTCGTCGATATGTTCAAGAGCTTAATCCTTCTGAAATTTGTATCCTTACACACCTTCCTCCAAATCTCTGTCTCATCCACATTCACCTTGTTCCTTTGTCTCACGTCGATGATGTGGGAATCATTATGGCCGTCCTTCGACCAATCACTTCCTGTCGACTTCAACTCATTATCTAGGAAGTTGATCTAGAGACTCCTATCTGGTACCTTGGAGCTTGCATGCCTTAAGGGAAAGTTCTTCGCATTCGATGACAGAATTTCATCATTGGACTTCAATCGAGTGATTTCATGGGTGTTTGACTTTAGATAATTCTTCGCACTTCGAGGATTGTACTGGCGGTACCTTGAGAACCATTGTCATTACTGGTGGTCTCTCTCGTGCTTGTTAACGATTTTCATCATTAACTGGTAATCAAGCGATTTTCTAGTATTCTCAAGTTCAGCACATCTATTTGCATATTAGAGTTTGTACCATTGATCAGGTTGGGATTTAAGATCCTGGGTCCAGATTACAAGAGCCCAGTTTGCGCAGATTGGTTCATGATTGTACACATGACTCTTTTGATTGGATGGTTGCGATCATACCTAAGTCTTTCATATGGTCCTTTTGATTGGGTGGTTTCAACCATACCACAAATCATTTATCCTTATCTTATGGATGGCTATGCTCCTGCCTTATGCATAGATATTTCCTTTCACTATGTACTCATGTATCATAGATATTAGTTGTACTTGCGTTGTACGTTCTCCACGATGGTGTTTTGTTTTAGTTACAGCTTCGTAAAGCATTTCACCCCTCCCACTCTCGGCCCTCATGCTTTAGAGGGCATCTGTTACATAGTAATTTGTCACCGACCCCGCATTCCCTGATTTTGGACACTACCGGTGCATGTTATTGACATATGCCTTGTGTCATGTTGAAAATTATGTGTCAAGGTCTTCCTTATCATCTCAGGAAGAATATCTTAGTTTACTTCTCCTGGAGAAAACCCTTTTTTACTTATGTTTCCAGGTCGTCACGAGACAGTAGTTGTTCCACCCATGAAGATGGACAAGATTGCACTAACCCTAGAGAAGTCTTTGCACTGTCTCTATGTTGCACCAACGAGGAGATACTTTTGGCAAATTTTTTAAACAACTCATCGAAGCTTCGAAGTATAATAGCTTCATGGGCGGTCCTAGGGTTGGTTGTTGGATCAAATGAGCTCGCATCTCTCCTTTGAGATAGTTGTTCCACTTTTTGTGCAACCTCTCAAAGAGATAAGCTCTTTCTCCAATATTTTATGGAATCTCCTCCTCCTATAAATACTTCCTCCATGACTGAGATCAGCTAGCTTCATAGGTCAAGAATTCAATAGTAAGAGTAGAGATTTTTTATAGTGTGGAAGTAACCTCTCATGTAACTTAGCTTGGGATGGTTTTGAGTGGAGTTAAATTGATTAGAAGTGTATTCTAACGTTAGCCTTTGGGTAGGAGAGGGAGTTTTTCATATTTTGGGAGACAGTATATGAGTGAATGCTTGCGGGGACATGCTGACATGACCCCTCAAGGAGGCTTACGATGTCAAGGCTTGGTTGTAAGTTATACTTTGATTTATACTAATATGAATCAACAACTTATTTCCTATATCGTATGTCTAAATGCGTAATGATAGATTGAAGCTCCTTGACTCCTTAAGTAGATAGTTTTTGTCGTACTCTGTTATGTTCGTGGTTTTGTTCTATATGTTGATTTCAGGTACAAGTGATTAGAAGAATGAAAGTTGGAGCAACACAATAGGAATTCCTTCGAACGACGGTTTGAAGGTAAGCCTTCATGGCATAAATTTTCTAAGGAAATTTGCTTTGGTATTGTCTTTGCTGTGAATAGACCCACTTTAGGGCTAAAGGGGTTGCCTCTGTTTGTAGAGGGAACTTGCCTGCATCACAACTATAAGACCTATTGTAACAATAGTGTAAGTTATGATTTAACTTTATTATTGTTCCTTCACTTATTTTGTTTAATTTCATATTTGTTTTATGTTTTCATTTTTCAATATTTAGATATCTTATGCTAGCATATTGAGTAGTTCAATATTGAACACTCAATTGATGCATTGCCTGAAAGGGAAAATGAAGTTTCAAATCATAATCATGAACATCAAGAGTTATTACTCTTTCAATTTCAATTTATATTCATTTCTTATCACTTGTTCCTTTACCCTCAAATGTGGTGCCAACAAGAGAGTATATCTTCGTAATATAACCAACAATCTAACTAAATTAATGATCTTCCATTCAATATATCACATTTCCATGCATTTTTCATTGACCCATTTGAAAGAAACCTAGAAAATTTTATTTCACAGAAGATTATTAATAATTCAACGTATGTACATAATACTGACAATTTTATGCTGGTCATTGTATCTAATTTACATAATATGGCATGTTATCTTCTCTTTTGAACCTCTCCCAATCATCAATGGAAATCCATCCAGATTTCTATGATATAATTGATATTTAGCTGGAAAGGACATTTCAAGAGAAGGTGATTATACATATGTTGCTTCTTGCAAATATATTAACAATTAGTGTATATACTATATTGAAATTTATTTTTATTCATTTAACTATATTTTTATTACTAACTTTTAAGCCGTACATACATGCAAGAGTTAGAATGAGAGAAAGGTTACATTGGAAGTCTGACTATACCTAGTCATGTTTCCTTTCATTCAATTAGTAATTAGGGATAGATTAATTTAGATTAGATTTTTTTTTGTTTTCATTTATTTTTGTAGATTTTTAATAAGCAAGTAATGAATCTAAGTATTTGGTTTCCCCTTTCATTTTCTAGCAAAGTGGCATAGAAAATATTAATGTTCTTATATAATATGATTATATACACTTGTGATGCACTTGAATGCATTTCCTTTACAGAACTTCATCACATTGTAAAAATGTTTTTTGTGATAAGTTTGTGTATGAAGAAATTCCATGGAATTTCTAGAGCTTGCCAATCTTTGATTCACGATTATTTCTAAATGGCTCATTTTCACCACTCTTTTCCTCTGATGTAAATTTGAAGAGGATGTAATTTGAAGGTTCATTACTTAGAATTTTTGGCTAAATAAGTAGATGATTTTGAACATATTAAAATTTTTAGAAATGCAAGGGAGAACTTGAACATTCATGAGGTAAAATTATAGTCAAATTTCTTCGAGGTATGCATTAACAAGTTCATCTTTAGCTGTTGTTTGATTTTTTCTTTTTCATAATTTTTATTTCTTATTTTTGTTTTTTTTCACTTTGCAAGTCGTCATGCTTGATTCTAGAGACTTGAGGTTTTTGGGAGAAGCGATAATGATCCTCATCGAATCAGCTAAACTGGGGAGTTTCAGAACCTTTAATATATTTTCTGAAAAAATTGATTTTATTCGAAAATGGTTAATATGCTTTATGCAGAATTTTCTTTGGAACAAGAAAATTTATAGCCAAGAGAGACTTCTCATTAGCTTATTTTCTCTCAACACTACCATTCACCCTTTAAATTTTGAGAGCCTCATTTCTTATAACTCTGCATGATAAAATCTATTGAGATATCAACTTAGAATTAACGCTCACATGCATATCTTATTTTACTATTATGTTGAGACTTTTGTATAATTAGTCGTGTTGGGTTTGTGTTTTAATTTATTTTTGGATTGTCTTTTGGTTTCTCCTTTCCTCATTTTTGAGATGACTGAAGTTTCTTTTCTCTCATTTCATTTCAATCTAGATTTGTTTTTTTTGCCATTACTTATGGTTTGATTTTTGTGAATCCACCATGATTCATGTGGAAAGCCTTTTCCTCACCCAAAAATGGTTGGCATACATGGGAAATCTTTACTTTTTCTATCTCAGTGAATTTCATTTATCATTAAAGGAATATCTTTGTGGAATGATAAATCCCTCTCGCTTTAAATCTTTTTGATGCAGGAACACACATCCTTTCTAAGTGATAAGGCTTACCTTATCATAGAACTGAACTGATTTGAGCTTAACTCAATGGATCCATCCCAACCCGCCACTTTATAAAACCTATGATTTATAGTCGCAGGAAAATAATTTGGGGTCAACACTATGAAGGTATTTTATCCATTAACATAAGTCTCTATTACCATCCCACCTCTTTCACTCGGATACATCATAAACTAAATCCTGCAAATGCACTTATCAAAAGGGTGATTAAAAGAAGAAGCATGAGAAATAAAAGTAAACTCATCGAGACAATCGATGCTCACTCACAGCGGGGCTAGGCTTGTATGGCATAAAAGAAAACTTTGTTGGGGTAGTGTTCAAGATCCCTAGTAGAAAAGCGATGTCAGAGACCATTCATAGCAATGAATATATGCTTTATCAAAAAACTCCTATCTGTACCTTCTTCTATTTTCTCATACAAGGTGATTTTAAAATATTTTTTTCCCAAATTTGGAAACATGATTTTTACTCAAGTCTACGTTTGAGTACTTATCTTTTCAAAATCATATTTCTTAATCTATTTATTTGGGACCAATGGAAATATTTTATGGTTTGATGATGTAACAGACTCCGTTATTTTTAATCTTTGGGTGAATTAATTTCATTATCTTTAACCAGAGATAACTGGTTCTTCCCAGTGTGGCGCGAATGTTGTAGGAAAAACCCAACAGCCCCCATTATTTGAAATATTTATTTCAAATAATGGGGACCCTTTCCTTAAATTTTTAGCTAAATCACCTTTTATGATTTTCATTTGATGAAGTATCCTACAATTTTTCCATTTTTTTCGTTTTCATCAGATTTCTATTTTGATTGTTCCCTTGAATTCAACCTTTAGCAAGATTTCCATGGATACTTATTTCATCTCATTTGGCTATCTAATTTGCAAATGGAACGCATTTGAAGTTTGATCATTTTGTCGCGTGGGTTAAAAAATGTACAAGGTGTATATTATTTTAATTTTTTAAATATTTAATTTTCAATTATAAATATTAATTTATATTTTGTAAATATTTTATTTTTATTTTATACATAGCCCACGAGACCAAGAAGTACTCATGGGCTTTTAGCCTTAATCCTTAATTGAACAATGTGCCATGTATAATAAACCATTAATAAGAGCTTTTGAGCATCAAAACTTTGTCATCGGGAGAATCCTTTTGGAAATATATGATATCTAAAGTTCAAGTCATATAAAGAGGCATATTAAATCATATCAACCAAGGTGCAATTCATATTATCAATGTGACTTTTGGCATATTCAAATAAACTATTAAATGGTCTAAACCTGCCATAAACCAAAGTTCGATCAATAATATTAATGTGGCATAATAAAATGATAAGCTAATGTCCTGGGCTCATTTAACAAAGTGGTTGTGTTATTTTTTATAGGAGCCCCAAGCAAGGCCTTAATACTTATAATAAGTTGTGCCTTTATATTATAACACTAAACATATAAAGACTTGACACATAAAGTTTCTTTCCCACTTCTTTGACTCATTGCCTTTCCACATCACTACTCCGCTCGCTATTACTGGGTCTAAACTTATATCGCAAATTTTATATGGTGGACATATAAGATTTTTCGATATCGTTAATCTGATAACCCAATCCTTTGTTATTTGATATTCATCTCCACCTCCAGACCTGATATGAATATAAAACTGGTTTAATTGTAACATCGGCTTCGTAATTTATCGTAACCTCTGAAGTGGTTACACTATAAAATATTTGATATCACCTTATTTCCGATATGCTGATACAACATATCCGTCTGATCTCCGATATTCAATACATAACTCCCTCTAATCTTTGATAGTGATATAACCTCTTGCTCTAATCTCTGATAATCCCTTCATCGCCGATATTCCAATGCACCTCTTGCTCTTACTTCTGATATTAGCCAGGCTCCAATATCTGGACACGATATGTGTATTAATGATGGTTTAATCATAATATCGTATCCGCCTGTATATCGGAACTTTTAAATGGTAACATTCATAAAACCATTGATAATCCATTCACCTCCAATATTTTGACTTGATATAGTTTTTAAAAAACAATTAAATGTGAAATCGCATCAACTCCATATTAGAGCCTCCAAAAATCAACGTTTTTTGTTTACGCATATTATAAAAAGTTTAGATTGGCTTACCTCTAATTCCACTCCAATTCTTCCATGTGTCACTATTTGGTACCACTCTAATGTTTAAATAAATAAAAAATCCATTTAGTTTGTTTTAATTCGGTCTCACAACTCATATTTTTTATTTTATAGTTTGCTTATACTTTGGCTTCTTTTTCTCCCTGATTTCAATTAATTTTGGCCCTGTATTGGTAGAGAAGTGTCCAGGATGAAATATACTAACAAATCTATCAAATGATATCTGAAATAACTCCTCCATGTGGAAAAGCATATCTAAAATGGGCAGGAAATTACTATCGTTGTTGAAGCAATTAAGTGTGGTCTCATCTCAGGATGAGCTAAATTAGGCATCTCCTTAGGGAGTAGCTACTAATATTCAACTGGAATTGATACAAAGGAATAATTCAACTGCATTTTACCATTATTTTCTCCATCTATCGGGAAACTCAAGGGAGATTATTAGTATTCCCAGCATGTATAAATACCACCTTTAGGATCTATAATAAGGATTCAAATCATGGAAAAAGGCCTTCTCTACTCTACAATTCAAGATTCTAAAAACACTACTATAATAAGGATTTAGGGTTGTAGAGGAGAGGATAGTTTTATCTCATATCTAAGGAATAAATAGATTTATATTTTACATATCTAAATTGTGTATGATGGCTAGAGCTTGCATTATTGCAACTATTATTTCATTAACGGAGTTTATGACTTCTAGAGGACTGTTGGAGATCAGAGTAAGGGAATTGGACTTAATAACTTTGTATTCAAGATATTGTTGTTTTAATACTAGTTTCAATTTTATAATAGTAGATACTTGTGATTTTCAGTCATATTTGTGCACTATTGTCTATGTGAGTGATTTATTGCAATTATATGTTTCTTATCTGCTATTATGTGCTGAAATATGATTTGTGAGTAACTATTTACTCAGATACTAACATTTTAATTCTATCTTAAAATATATTAATACTATGTAAACTATTTCCTTGTATTATTGTTTAATCATTCGAGTTGTTAGATTACTAATCATCATCATTTTTGCGAACTACTTCCTAAATGTTGTTGATTAATAATTCTGGTTAAAGGATCTCTGAACATGATATGTTTGGTAATCATAATATCAACTAATTGAAATACTTTGTTAACTTGATATTTATTATAAGCTAGACATATTTAAATCTCAATTCAATTACTTATCTTGCTCTCATTTGGGTTGGATCTACATCTTCCTAATCGAGATAGTTTTAGATTTTCCATCCTTTTGCTTATATTACAATGTTAGTTTATATTTAAATTAATTAATACATTCCTAGAAGTCCTCTCATCAAAGAGGCAACTTTAGTTGTGCCCTGGCTGAGCCCCACATCAACTTAAGGATCACTTTCTTGCCTGATTAGCAAGAGGGCTGATTTGATGTATCTTCTCTATTGTTAGATGAAAGTGATACTTTAAACCAGTAGAGATAGAGAGAAGGTAACTGGAACTAGTTTAACCAATCGGAACCACCATTTCAATAGAAAAGACGTTGCTCTAAGTTCCTGACTCGGCAGTCTCCCTTATATTGTTATAGGCAGAGATTTTTGGGCCTTCACCAAGGTCCTAATGTTAATGTTGAATGTTTGTATGGTGTGTTTCCATCGGTTCCAATTCCTTAACGTAAATTAGGAGGTCGAATCATATTATAGTGGCTTCTCGTCACATCTTTACCCCTACTAGTTGGTTTCTTGGGTAAATGTGGGAGGAGGCTGCTACAGAGTGGTATCAAAGCATGGTTCAACCATCAGACTAGATGGGCTTTGTGTGTTGTTCATGCATTCATGACAGTTGCATGTGTGTCTCTTATGCTTTCATTCCATGTGATTTTTGCATTTGCATGATGTTGATAATGGCTGTAGTGATGTCGCCATGTGGAAGGTTATGTTGTTATTGTGGAGTGCATCATCATGAGTGTTTGACTGGTTACATGTTATTATAGGTTGCTTAAATGTATCATTTTTGTATGTTTGGTTGCATTCTTGTATGCATGGTTAAATTTTTGTATGCTTCATTACATGTATTGTTTTGATAAGCTCAGTTTCAAGTATTGTTCATTTATGCTTGATTATATGTGTTTAGGTGTGAGTGTCATTGATTATGCATTTCTTACGCATGTTAAGGTTTGCATGTGGTCAATCGTATAGTGATGTAATGGCTATTGTCATGCATTAGGTCATGGTATGTGTTATTGATAAGTTTATGCATTTATTGTTAGGATATTTCGACACATAGGAAATAGTTAAGTATAACTTGGTCTAGTATAGAGTTAGGTAAAGTGTGTTTATTTACTATGCACTTTTCTAACTTACAATCTGACGATCAGGATATGTTCTAGACATGAAGTGATCTGATGTTTCATTCTCTCCTTGGTATTATCGACACTTGATCCGTAGCTTAACACCCAATTGGTCAATGATATCTATTTAAAGAGCATGGAGGGTCATTTGTAGGGAGACCATTCATAAGAGAAGCTTATGTAAATTTTCTTTCTTTTATTAATAAATTGCCTGAAGTGGCCACGTTGGGTTAGGCCATGGACTGTTTCCCTCTTTGAGGGTTCTAACCACATAAATAATATTGGTGTATTGGTCTGTGATCTGTTTGTGAGTGGTGCCCTTTGGTGTTTTATTTGAGGAACTTACCCTGTAAGTTCGTACATGGTATCAGAGCTATTTGAGGGCCGCATCTGTTGGTGATTCTAATCTGAAGTCGGTACAACTACATCTGACTTTCGTTTCCTATATATAATGTTTTTTACTGCTTTTGGGACAAGAGGACTACTCTATTGTGTTAGGAGCATATGTTCCCATGAGGAACCCCTTTAATTTCACGCGAAAAGATTTTTGGTAGCCCTAGCTACGTCATTTTTAAGATCTAGAGGTATACAATCTTTATTTGTAGTTTTAACTATTCATCTCTCTATTTATTTTGGTTTATTTAGCTCTCTGTTTTTTATTACCAGATCTATACCTTTCATTTCTGTCTATGCTCTTTACCTCGTGACTCTATATGATCTGGGAAAATCAGAAACAGAAAGGAAGGATTTTTGTCATGTGTATGTGCTTTTCCGCTACGCCTTAGGGTGATCTCAGAAAATCATAAACATTGAGTAAAATATTTCATTTCTGGCGAAAGCTAACTTCAAGCCATAAGGTTTGGTTTTTGTTGCATGTCCGTGTTGGCTTATGTGTGTTTTTCTTTTTTGTAGGGAAAAAGGGTTTTTTCTAGGTAAGGACGCACTCCAAAGCTTTAGTGACTAAAAAAAAAAAAACCTTCCTCTTTTCCAAAAATTACTAACCTTTTAAACTAACTCACTTGGTCGAAAGTTACTTTATGAGAATAAAGGTCTTGGGTTCAAGTCTTTCTTTTTGTTGAGTTACTTTTTCAAAAAGCACATATAAATTATGTTTTAAAGTTACTTTATGTAAAAGTGTTCTCACCCATTATAAAAAGTGAGTCACTTATAATTCTAAAGTCTCTTTATCATTTATTTAAGTTACAATTTAGTGGGTAGATCATAAAGTACCATTGTAAAAGTGACTTTCACTTATTTATAAAAGTGGGTCACATCAAATATTTTTTTTAAATGAGCTAATTAGATTAAGTTTCAAAAGAGGGTGGGGGGGGGGGATTTTTTTTTAAATATAACATTATCATTCACTTCCACACATTCACGCACTTCGTCGGCATCTTCAACAACTTTTCTTCAAAAAGCCATAACTTCTTCTTCTAGAAGCCATTTTCAGAGCCTTTTTTTTTAATCAGCCTAATTTTTCAAGATATTTCCATTGGAACACTTAGTTTCAACATCTACAGTTTCAATTTCTGTTAAATGGAAAGTTCATGCCAATTTATTCTTGACAGCACCAACTACTTCCAATGGTTATCCTCCATTGTGGATTTACTTAGAAGTAAAGGTCTTTATAGAATAGCCTTGAGCCAAGAATCTAGACCTAAAGATGAAGATAAGGTAGCAAAATGGGAAAATAGAAAATATCAAGAACGTGGGTTGATAGGCATGTCTATTTCTCCAGACCTTAGATTCCATATCGTAGAACTTGATACCCCTGATGAAGAAATGAAATAACTAAATAAAGTTTTTGGAATTAAAAATGAAATTAGAGCCCATCAACTCAAAAATAAGTTGCTTACATTGGACCCCAATAATTTTTCTTACATTTAAAATTTTTTTTCCAAGTTGAAGACCCTTAGACTTCTCCTAGAAGGTGTTAAGGTTAAGAAAGAAGATGGTAGCCTTACCTATTCCATTCTTACTAAGTTGGGACCAGCCTACTCTGTGTTTGTTTCCACCTTCCATTCTACTAGAGAATAATTTATTTCTCAAGGACAAGCCTACAAGTCCCCCTCTTTTGATGCATTTTGTGATTCTTTAATAAGAGAACAAGAAAAACTCTTACATACTGGTCTTCTTAGTCTTGGAAACTCTTCTAATAAAGCCTTAGCTGCCCAGAAGCAACCAAGTTCAAAGAATTTAAGAAGTAGTATCCTAAAAATAATGGTCCTAAACCAAACAAGGGTCCTAAGCAATTTTAGTATCAACAAAATGAAAAATCAATTCAGCAAAATGATAAAGAAAATAAAAACAAAGGGAAGAAGAATGATAGACATTGCAACTTTTGTAATAGAGATGGCCACTTAGAATCCAAATCCTTTAAGAAGATGAAAGCCTTGGAAGCAACAATGAAGAAGCATAACATCTATTTGGATCATTCTTCAACTTCACCTTCATCTTTAGGAATAACACTTTCTCCATGTGGTTGTCAAGCATCTCGGTCTGGTTATGCACTAAATGTATCTTCTTCTTCTCATTCTCATGAGTGGCTCATTGATTCTGGAGCTTCTTATCACATGGACAAAAACAAATCCATGTTTTCTTCTTTAAATGATTGTAACACCAAAAATATATATGTTGGTGATGATAGATCTCTTAGTGTTGTATGGACGGGAACTATTTATCCAGACAATGGTCAATTTAATGATGTATTATGTGTTCCAACATTACTCTGCAACCTTCTGTTTATATATCAGATAACTCATTCAGGTGAAGGTAAAATCGTTGAATTTTCACCACATGATGTTGTAATTAAGTACCTAAGAGATCCTAGAAAGATTTTAGCTACTGGAATTTCTGATGATTCTACAAGGTTGTATAAGTTTAACAACTTTGGGTCATCAACTCTTCCCTCGGTATTTGTTGCTCATAATGATGAAGTGAGCAAACTTTGGCATGAGTGATTTGGTCACTTAAACTATCGCTCCCTTCAAAAAGAAAATATGGTGACAAGTCTTCCTATGGTATCTTGCAGAGATGGTGTTTGTTCTGGATGTGTACTCGGAAAACATCATTGGGATAGTTTTTAAAACGTGCCTCTTGGCATGCCTCAACCCCTTTACAGCTTGTGCACAGTGATTTATGTGGCCCACTTCTAGTTGTTTCATTCTCTGGCTACAATTATTTCTTAACTTTCATTGATGATTTCTCCAGACGCACTTGGGTATACTTCTTACAACTCAAGGGTGAAGTATTTAACATGTTCTTGGCCTTTAAGGCCTTTGTTGAGAAACAATATGGACATCAAATTATTAAGCTAATATCTGATAATGGTGGAGAATATGTTAACAAAAAATTCATCAACTTTTTATTGAGCATGGAATTCAAACGCAACATACTATTCCATATACTCCACAACAAAATGGTGTAGCTGAAAGGAAGAATCACACCTTAAAGGAAATGGCTAATTGTATGCTTCAATCTAAAGGACTTAGTATTAATTTTTGGGCAGAACCAATTAACTGTGCAAATTACATAGTAAATCACACTCCTACTATGGTTTTAAACAATATCACTCTAGAAGAAGCATGGATCTCAATTAAACCAGATGTAAGTCACTTTCATGTTTTTGGAAGTGAAGCACGGGCCCATATTCCAATGAGAAACATAAAGCCTTAGAACCTAAGAGTGAAAATGTATTTTGTTTGATATTCTGAAGATGTCAAAGGATATAGACTTCTTTCACCTAAATCCAAAAATGTTATCAATAGAAGAGATGTAAAGTTTGCTGAAAATATATCAGCCTACGAGCCTAGTTCAACGGATGTGCCACATCTCTCTATCGCTTCTACTTCTAAAAATATTTATTCTTCAAATGATGACAACAAGGATGAAAATCCTCCCCCACCTTCTTAGGATCCTCCTTCATCTCCTCAGCTTCCAAAATGGGTCTGTGCTACTCAGGATGTAGCAAGTGCTCTTGCAGGTGATCCTACAGATTAGCGACGTACACATTCTCACTTCGATAGAACCTCTTCTTTATTGGCTCAAGTTTCAGCGAATTATGATCCTGACACCTTTATAGAAGCCTCAAACCATGCATATTGTGATGCAGTTATGAATGAAGAACATCATTCATTATAGGAAAATGATACATGGGATCTTGTTCCTCTTCCAAAGGGAAGAAAATTTTATAGATGTAAATGGGTTTACAGAACCAAGTTTAGACCAGATGGAAAAGTTGATAAACATCAAGCTCATATTGTTGCTAAGATATTTTCACAAGTTGAAGGCGTTTACTATAATAAAACCTTCTCCCCTAGTGCCAAAATGAACTCTTTCCACCTTGTTCTTTCCCTTATTGCCTCTTTCAAATGGGAAGTCCATCAAATGGATGTTAAATCTGCCTTGTTTCATGGAGACTCTCATGAAGAAATCTACATGGAACAACCTCCTAGCTTTATACAAACAAACTTCAGCCTTGTATGTTTCCTTAAGAAATCCCTCTATGGTCTCAAGCAATCCCCTCGGGCTTGGTATGCCAAAATGGATAACTTTCTTTTAGATACTGGCTTTTCTAGGTGTCATTCTGACAACACTGTCTACACCAAGAAAGTGGGTAAGTCTCTTATCATTCTTTTCCTTTATGTTGGTGATCTTATCCTTGCTGGTAGTGATCCAAACCTTATAAACCATGTGAATTCTAGCCTTAAAAAATAGTTTGAAATGACAAACTTAGGACACTTGCATTATTTTCTTAGTCTTCAAGTCTTGTAATCCAAGGAAGGTATTTCCCTTTCCCAATCCAAGTATGCATGTGATCTTCTGCGCCACTTTCACATGGAAGACTACAAGCATCCCCCTTCTCCCTTTCAGTCTGGAGCCAAACTTTCAGTCACTTGTACATCCCCTGAAGTTGATGCTACCTTATATTGTCAGCGTGTAGGAAAAATTTTGTATCTGACCGATATGCGTTCTGACATTTCCTTTGTTGTTGGCCTTATTGCTCATTTTATGCAAAACCCACATGAAATTCATTGTAAATAAGCTAAAAGAATACTTCATTATGTTCGAGGTACAATTCATTTTGGGATTCATTAGTGTAGAAGTATCTCCTCTATTGGTTGGTTTCATTGATTCTGATTGGGCTGGTGACTCTGATGATCGAAAGTCTATTGCAGGTTATGTCTTCACTCTTGGTTCTGGATCTATTACTGGGCTTGCAATAAACAAAGTTCCATTTTTCTTTCTTCAGCAGAAGCAAAGTATCATGGTGCCACAGAAGCTAGTAAGGAAGCCACGTGGCTTCGTTATATCCTGTCAGAGTTTGGCTTTTAGCAACAACATCTGACTACACTTTTGTGTGATAATCAAAGTGCCATTCAACTATGTAAAGATCCAATCCAACATCAACACAGAAAAACACATTGAAATACACATGAACTTCTTCAGAAAGCTCATTCATGACCATGTTCTTGAAGTGCAATATTGTTCAACCGACGATCAAGTTGCAGACATATTTACAAAGGCTCTCACAGAAGGGAAGTTTACTAAACTTTGATTTATAGTTGGAGTTCAGGAAGTTGTCACTAAAGGAGGATAGCCTCTAATGCCTCCTTCCTTCTCCTATTGTGTCATATTTGTATATCCTTCAGTCCTATCCCAAGTTGTTCTTAAGGGGGAATGTTAAGATATTCCGACACATAGGAAATAGTTAAGTATAACTTGGTCTAGTATAGAGTTAGGTAAAGTGTGTTTATTTACTATTTACTTTTGTAACTTACAATATAACGGTCACGATATGTTCTAGACATAAAGTGAACCTATGTTTCATTCTCTTCGTGGTATTATCGACAATTGATCCATAGCTTAACACTCGATTGGTCCATGATCTCTATTTAAAGAGCATAGAGGGTCATTTGTAGGGTGACAATTCATGAGAGAAGCTTATGAAAATTTTCTTTCTTTTACTAATAAATTTCTTGAAGTGGTCATGTTGGCACAGGCCATGAACTGTTTACCTCTTTGAGTTTTTTAACCACATCAAGAATACTGGTGTATTGATATATGATCTATTTTTGAGCGGTGTCCTTTGGTGTTCTATCTAAGGAACTTACCTTGTAAATTCATACATTTATGACTAGACCCTAGCTAGAATGATGGTTGCATGGTTATATGCTTACGTTTTATGTTTCGATATGTTGCCATGATTATGTTATACATGTATTACACTGATTTTTTGATCTTGCAGATAAGGTATCATGCCCGAGCTATACTAAGGTACATTGGTTTATTTTGATTTGGTTTAGCTGACATGATATACCTCACAAGAAGACATATCAATGGATGGCAATATGGTAGACTACAAGGACTCGCCATATGAATCAAATGAGTAGTATGGTGTTGGGAATTATTGTGATTTGGAAGATACATTGAGAATATTAAAGGAACAAATAAGGAGTTTTAAGGAAGATAATGACATAATCATGTAGGAACAGGAGAAACAAGAAGAGGTAAATGCAGTAATACTTTGGAGTTTGTCAAATTTGTAGTGACAAGGACCATGCTAGATTAACTATAATAAGGAAGAAAAAACTAATGGGGCATATGCTAGTAGGTCACATGGTGGTCACAGGTCAGATAGAGATGAAACAGTTAGAGATGGCAGATTTTTGGACACTCTGGATAGGAGAGGGGAAAAACACAAGTATTATTCTAATTAAGATTTAGATAGGCACTATGATCATCATTGTTATAATCCTTATGAGAAGATTGATAGGGGATACTTTCTAGATGATTTTAAGAAAGCAAAGCCACCTACTTTTGATGTTGAGATGAAGAAACCATAGATGTAGAGTTATGGTTTCTTGGCATGAGGATGTTTCTAAGGTTTCATGACTATTTAGAGAACATGAAAGCCAAAGTAGATACATTCAGACTCAAAGTTAAAACAAACATTTTGTGGGAAGATGTGAAAAATGTTAGATGTATCCATGAGGAAGACTTGACTTGGAGTCATTTTGAGTGGTTATTCAAGAATAATTATTTGTCGGAGAGATACTTTGATGACAAGGAAAAAGAATTCTATGAGCTAAATATGGGATTGATGACATATGAGGAGTACACTAGTAGGTTCCTGGATCTATTGAGGTATGTGACTTATCTCATAGAGGAGAAGGCCAGGATTCAGAGGTTCATTAGTGGATTATGGGTTGCATTCAAAGACGGGATTGAGTTCGATGAGCCTAAATCATTGGAGGAGACAGTTTGAAAGCTAAGGCATTGTTATGAGAAATCAAAGCGTAGATTTGAGAGTAAGCCAGACTAGAAAGATAATGCAAGGTATAAAGGAAAATGGGACAACAAGCGATCAAGACCTCAAGGTATAGGAAATAAAGACAACGTAGTGTCATCTAAGAAGTTTAATCCATCAAATAGAGGACATGGACATTGATCTAAGGATCATAATAAGGAGTTCGTGCGATGTTGGACTTGTGGAGGGGTTCATCATAGGAGAGATTGCACACATTATCAAGGTGGTACCTGAAATATATAGTACATAGGACACACAGGCTGTTGAGGATGTTGGCCAGATTATTCCTCGTATTTATGCAGCATTAGATAACAAACATGCAAACCATCAGGAAACTATCATTGAGACAAGATGTAAGCTTTGTGATCAATTTATCTCTATTTTATTTGACCCTGGATCTAACTATAGATATGTTAGTCCTCACTTGGTTGAAAAGTGTGGTTTGAGTAAGGAATTGCATGCAGAATCTTGGTTAGTGCAGTTGGCTATGGGTACAAAGAAGCGATTTCACCATTGGGTAAGTTCTTATATATTTTATTTGAAAGGTATGCCTACCGCAACAAATTTTAATGTATAACCGTTGGGATCATACATTATGTTGTTGGGCATGGATATGTTGTATCTTCATAGAACGAAGGTGGATTTTTATGAAAAATCCACTCAGTGTGTGGATGAAAATGGGGAGCCAAGAGTCTTATAGGGAAAGAAAAAATACACATCAGTTAGTATGGTAACATCTATGTAGGCAAAGCGTAGTCGCAGGAAATAGTGTGTGTTATTTGTAGTACACATTTCTAGTGAAAAAGGTAAGGAAGTTGAGGGTATATATGTTTTGAGAAGGTACCCAGTTCTATAGCAGTAGAAGGGTACATTTATTGAGGATATTTTAGAGTTTCCTCCTCACAGGTCGGTAGACATTTCTATTGAGTTGGTGCCAGTGGAAGCTCTGACATCAAAAGCACCTTACAGGATGAGTACACCTTAGTTGGTAGAGTTGAATATATAGTTGAAAGAAATGTTGGACACAGGATACATTAGGCCAAGTGTATCACCATGGGTTTTGTTTGTAAAGAATAAATATGGCACCCTCAGATTATGCATTGACTAGAGGGAGTTGAACAACCTGACTATCAAGAATAGGCATATGTTTCCGAGGTTTGATGACTTGTTCAATCAGCTGAAGGGAGAAACAATGTTCTCGAAGATTGATTTGAGATTCAGATATCACCAGGTATGTATAAAGAGGAGGACATTTACAAGAAAACTTTTTGGACTAGGTATGGGGATTATGAGTTTGTTTTAGTTCCATTTAGTGGACTAATTATCCAACTAATTTTATGTAATTGATGAATAGTGTCTTACATATGTATTTGTATAAATTTGTTATTGTCTTCATTGATGACATATCAGTATATTTCAAAAATGAGAAAGAGAATCCCGAGAATTTAGCAGCAGTATTGAGGTTGTTGAGAGAGCATAGGTTGTATGCTAAGGTCGACAAGTGTAGTTTCTTTCAGACTAAGGTACATTACCTGGGGCATGTTGTCTCCAAGGAGGGCATTGTAGTAGATCCAAAAAAGATAAGGGCCATCATGGAGTGGGTAGCTCCTAAGAATGTAGATGAGGTGATATGTTTCATGGGTTTGGCGGGTTATCACAAGAGGTTCATTGGGAACTTCTCACAAATTTCTTATCCTATTATGTCATTGCAGAAAAAGGGTAAGAAGTTTGAATGGAAAATGGAGTGAGAGGCTAGTTTTGAGTAGATTAAGTAGTTTTTGACACATGCAACAGTGTTAAAGATTGCAAATCTAGAAAAATATTTTGTAGTATACACATATCCTTGTAAGAAAGGACTTGGTGGAGTCCTTATGCATGATGGATAGGTGGCATGCTATGAGTCACAAAAATTAAATGAGCACGAGTAGAACTACCCCACACATGATCTTGAGTTGGCAGCAATCATACATGCATTGAATATGTGGAGGAACTACCTTTTAAGCAGGAGAATTATGTTGATTAGTGATCATAGTGGGTTACAGTATCTATTTGACCAACCAAACTTGAATTATAGGTAGGATCAACGGTTGGTCGTGATTAGTGAGTTTGATTTTGAGATCATATATATCAAAGGTAAAGAGAACAAAGTGGAAGATGCTCTTAATAGGTGGATAGAGGTAAATCACTTAGCAACTATCAATTGCTATGCAAAAAACTTACAAGATAGGATATTGCAGCAAGGTTAGTAGGATGTCAGATATATGGAGATTATGCACAAGTTGTAGTAGAGTATTAGGACATGTATAGGAGGCATTATAGGTATAGGTATGTGTATAGGTACAGGTAGTGGTACATGTACATGTACAGGTGTAGGTGCATAGGATGTGGACTATTGTCTCACAACAGATGGATTGGTTAGATTTAGAGACAAGATATATGTGCTAGATAACAATGAGCTCAAGAAGGTGATATTGATGGAGTTTCATCCAAAAACATATTCGGGTCACCCAGGCTACTAGAAGACATTGATAGCAATGAAGAAATTTTACTATTGCCCGAATCTAAAGAGGGATGTAGTAGAGTTTGTGGCTAGGTGTTTTGAGTGTCAGCGTGTGAAGGAAGAGTGCAAGAATCCAAGTGGTCTAATATAGCGATTGTGATTCCATAATGGAAATGGGAGGTCATTTCCATGGACTTCATCATAGGTTTCCCGAGGACAGTGAGACAACAGGATTCCATCATGGTTATTGTCGACAGGTTGAAAAAGGTTGTGCACTTCGTTCTAGTGAAGTCTACATTCTTAGCTAGAGATGTAGCATAGGTATTCATTAGAGATGTAGTCAAGTTGCATGGTGTTCCGAAGAATATTGTGTTAGATAGTGATGCAAAGTTCACTTCTAAGTTTTGGAAGGAGTTGTTTGCAGGTTTGGGTACAGATTCGGCCTTCAGTACAACTTATCATCCACAGACATATGGACAAACAAAGAGGGTTAATAGGATATTGGATGACATGTTGAGTATGAGTGTGATGCATCATCAAAGAAAGTGGGAAGAGTAGCTTCCACTGGTAGATTTTTCTTTCAACAATGTGTATCGAGAATCTTTGAAGATGAGCCTGTTTGAGGCATTGTATGGGTAGAGTTGCAATATTCCCATCAGTTGGAGTGATCCAATTAACAGGGTGTCGGTTGGACCAGGCATGTTGGCAGACATGGAATAGGAAATGCAGTTAATCAGAATAAATATAAAGGAAACACATGATAGGAAGAAGAGTTATCTTGATCGAAATCGGTTCTTCAAGGAGTTCCAGGTTGGGGAACATGTGTACACACACATCAAACTGAAGAATATCTCCTTACAGATTCAATCATTTTCTAAGCTGGCACCACTGTTTTTTGGACCCTTAAGTTTTATTAAGAGAATTGGGTCACTAGCCTATCAACTCGCGCTGCCTCTTACAGTGAAAGTCCATGATGTTTTACATGCTTCATTGCTTTAGAAGTATGTTAAATATGTTGATGATGTGATTGATTGGTCTGTATTATAAGTGGAACCATATGGATAATTCCAGCCAGAGCCTCAGTGTATATTGAAAAAAAGGTTCTCATGCTCCAGAACTAAGAAATCAAGCTGTTTAAGGTTCAATGGAAGCACTTTGGGCCCAATGAAGCTACATGGGAAATGGAAGATCAGATGTGGGCTATGTATCCTTATTTATTTGTCGGTTGAGGAAAAGAAGTTTTGATATGGTGTTTTGGTATATGTCTTGGTATATGTTTTGGTACATGTTTTAGTGATTTTGGTATATGTACATATGTATATGGATGTAAATACCTCCATGAAATATGTTATAAAGCTCCCACAAGTGGTATGGGTGTCATGTCATTAAGATGTTATGTTTGTTATGCTTTCATGTTAGTTTTTTTCTCAACAGGGTGATCATTGTAAATACTACAACGAGCTAAGTGTTGGAAATAATACTGAGAGCGGGGGGTGAATCAGTATTATCAATTTCTTTTTAATAAATCTTCCTTATTTATACTTTGAATTATTCTTGTATGTCAGTACCATAAAACAATGAGCATGAACAAGAAAAACAGATAGTCACACCAAAGAACACCAGATGTAAGGTGGAAACCCAATGTGGGTGAAAACCACCTGCTGCAATATGTTTCTATCTTCTTTTAATTAGAAACTCCTTTTACAATGATTTTGTATTGGTGCAGTCCTTTACCAGTACACAGGCTGAAACCTGCAGAGAGCTACAACTCTCTCTCGTTTTCCAGTCTCTCCTAGAAGGGAGCTACAACCCCCTACTTCTTTTCTTTCAAGGACCACTTTTCATAAATTTTCAATCTGGATCCAAGAATATCAAATAAACATCAAGTACATGGAAATTACCCAAACTCCTTATACAATCAACCAAGAATTACCCAACTTCTCAGAATGTTGTAAACAGAAAGATAGTACCAGAAATATAAACCCAGAACTCTGCAACAATAAATAGAAGATGATCAACAAATGTTTTTGGGACAGGTATGCAATTTTTCTTTATCTAGACTGCGTGGCTTCACACTTCACCTTCTGCGTTTCTGCATATCCCCGCAGAGAGCCTTCCACTGCACCGCTTACCCACGCATTGTTTCTTCAATCACGCCGCGTACTACTACTGTGGCCACGCACCCTCAGATGCTATCGCGTCGCGTATCTACGCACCTACGGCTTTTGTAGCGCCGCGTACTTTCACTGTGCCTCCGCACCTGAACCTCTGCCACGCCGCGTACCTTTACTATTCTTCCGCACCTGAACCTCTATCGTGCTGCGTACCCACGCACTGCGCCTTCTTCTGCTGTGCGTACCCACGCACTGCGCCTTCTTCTGTGGTGCGTACCCACACACTTGCACAGTTAATTACCTGTGAACCTCTGATTAGGGCCGAATTGGCAGTCCACCAGTATGCCACAGATAGTCAGATGCCCAGATCTGATCAGGCGCCCTAGAGATCACACTTCATAGATTCACTTTCAACTTCACTTTTATATAGATCAAGCTTTTAAACCGATAATCCAATATTTCAGATCTTAAGATATTCAATTTTCAAAAGATACTTTGGCCAAGTGATCTCCTTCCCTATTTATAGTCAAGCCCTCATTCACACCATGGGACAAAACCATCAAATAACCAAAACAAGGGATCCAAACCGGGGCTAAATTAGATCCTTTATCACGGGCCAAAACCATAGAATCAAGAACGGCGGGCTAAATACCACGGGCCAAACATAAGAAACCCCACGTGAGCGCGCTTCTCTGCCTTGAAGTGAGTGAACTAGGGGTCCGCACCTCATGAACGGGTAACCTGCGGGTATGTACGCACTTTATCTATGATATTCCTACGGGTCCGCAGCTTTTGTACGGTGTACCTGCGTACCTCTTATTTTCCAACATTTTGAGAGCCTGAAAAGAGCATTGCCACTTAAGAGAGTTTCCATCAAGTACAACACCTGTAACATAGAGCCATACCAGAATCATAATGCCAACAATCTCCCCCTTTGGACTTGATGGCATCCTCAAGATCTTCAACGTCATTCTACCCCTTTGACATCAAGGGCAAAGGGTTATGCTCCCCCTAAGAACATGCTCCCCCTGACTATAAACCAGATCTGCAAAGAAGAACCATAATCCACCAAACACCATAAATGACCATGAAAGAGATAGAGACATATTGCAACAATATTCAGACCAACATCCATGATCTCCTTCTGTACTTCCTCCATAATGCCAACAATGCATTATATGCTCCCCCTGAACTTGTGCCATTCGATCTTCGACCAATCCGCAACCCAGCACATGTACGCATATACCCCAGATGAGCCTTGCATACAACCAACCATCAGAAGAGATTCAACAACAAGATGATGCATCAACAACCCCCAGCTTTTTCTTGAGGTATTCAAAGGTCTCCCTAGGCAATGGTTTGGTGAGTATATCAGCAACTTGTTCCTTAGAAGGAACATACTCCAACTTGACCTTTTGTTCAAGTACTTGTTCCCGGAAAAAATGATACTTGATCGGTATGTGCTTGGTCTTTGAATGCATGACTGGGTTCTTTGAAATGCTGATTGCACTTGTATTATCACATAAGATAGAGATGGGTGGTATACAAGTGATTCGAAAATCCTGCAAGGTCTGCATCATCCAAAGGAGTTGAGTGCAGCAAGATGCAACAGCAACATATTCCGCTTCAGCTGTAGACAAGGTAATCGAACTCTGTTTCTTGCTGAACCAAGATACCAATCTGGAACCCATAAAGAATGCACCACCACTTGTGCTCTTCCTGTCATCCACGCTTCTGGCCCAATCTGCATCTGTATAAGCATGAAGTGTGAGATCTGTATCTCTAGGATACCATAAGCCATAGTTTTGAGTTCCCTGAAGATGAGTTTCCTTTGGATTTGCCTAAAATCTTCCAACTATTCCTACTGCATGCATTATGTCTGGTCGGGTACCTGTCAAATAAAGTAGACTTCCAATCATAGATATGTAGGTTGGCTGATGCACTGTTGTTGATTCATCATTTGCACTGAGGCTACATCTTGTGACCATGGGTGTACATACTGGTTTTGCATCTTCCATGCCATATTTTTTCAAGATCTGCTTGAGATACTTGGTTTGAGACAAAAAGATCCCTCCTTCTTTTTGTTGGATTTGCAAACCAAGGAAATATGTCAGTTCTCCTAGCAAGGACATTTCGAATTCTTTCTGCATCACCAAGGCAAAGCTTTGACTCATAGCTTCTTCATTGCTGCCAAAGATAATGTCATCTACATACACAACAAGTATTAGCAATTTGTCATTTTCAACTTTTATATAAAGATTGCTATCTGCTGATCCTTTTGAAAAGCCTTGTTTATGAAGATATTTGTCCAAATGATAGTACCAAGCCCTTGGAGCTTGTTTGAGACCATAGAGAGCCTTTTTCAATCTGCATACAAGATTTGGATCATTTCCAAGAATGAAACCATCTGGATGCTCAATGTATACTTCTTCTTCCAAGTCTCCATTTAGAAAGGCTGATTTCACGTCCATTTGAAATACTTTGAATTTTTGAAAGCTTGAGAGAGCAAGGAATATTCGGATGGCCTAAAGTCTTGCAACAGGAGCAAAAGTTTCTTCAAAATCTATTCCTTCTTGTTGCGCATACCCTTTACAAACAAGTCTGGCCTTGTTTCTAATTACTTCTCCATTTTCATTCAATTTATTTTTGAAGACCCATTTTGTCCCTATAACATTCTTATCCTTTGGTCTAGGAACCAACTCCCAAGTGTTGTTCTTTTCGATCTGCTCAAGTTCTTCATCCATTGCTTTGACCCAACATTCATCTTTGCATGCCTCTTTCACATTTTGTGGTTCAGTGGAAGAGAGTAATGCCAAATAGCTTGAAGCTTCTGCAATTGTTCTTTTTGTTTGTATACCTGCTTCTTTCTTCCCCAAAATCTGAGATTCTGGATGATT
Source organism: Pinus tabuliformis (assembly GCA_031772625.1). NCBI lineage: Eukaryota > Viridiplantae > Streptophyta > Pinopsida > Pinales > Pinaceae > Pinus > Pinus tabuliformis. The sequence continues at coordinate 870,756,913 of CM062805.1, forward strand.
CTTCTGAACATACCTGGATGGGGTCTTCTCTTCTATCCTTATCTGCTCCTCTGGTTCTTCTTGAGGTTCTTCTTCTTCATCATTCTGTCCTTGAGGGTAGTCTTCATCTTCTTCGATATCTTCATGATTTACTTGCCTAGGAATGTATCCCTTCTCATCAACCACTACATCAATGCTGTCAACAATTCTTCCAAGTCTTTTATTGTAGAACTTATATGCTTTGCTGTGTGGAGAATAACCAAGAAGAATGCCTTCATCTGCTCTAGGTTCAAGTTTGCCAAGTTGCTCATCAGTATTCTTAATATAGCATTTTCTCCCAAAGATTTTGAAGTGCTTTACCGAAGGAGTCTCACCATACCAAAGCTCATGAGGGGTTTGAGTGCTGTTCACCCGGACATTTGTTGTGTTGAGAATAACAACCGCAGCATATGCAGCTTCACCCCAGAAAGTTGCGGGAGTTCGAGACTCATCAAGCATAGCACGAGCCATTTGTTGGACTGTTCTATTCATTCTTTCCACCACTCCATTTTGCTGAGGAGTTCTAGCTGTAGAGAATTCTCTTCTTATCCCATGTTCTTCACAGAAATCGAAAAATTCATTTGAGGTGAACTCCCCACCTCTGTCGGACCTGAGGCACTTAATTTTGTATCCTGATTCATTTTCAACCAAGGCTTTAAAGGATTTGAATTTTTCGAAAGCTTCATCTTTGTGCTTCATAAGTGCTAACCAGACAAACCTGGAGAAATCGTCAGTGAATAATATCAAGTATTCTTCTCCTCGAGGTGTCCTTTTCCTGAATGGACCACATGTATCTGTATGTACTAGCTCAAGAGGCATGCTAGCTGATCCTTCCTTCTCTGGAAAGTTAGTTCTGGTTTTCTTTCCAAACTGACATGATTTGCATATGGTGTTGTCTGGAATTTTGATATCTGGGAGACCACCAACTGCCTGATATTTTCATGCTTTCCTTATTTATGAAAAGCTTAGATGCCCCAACCTCCGGTGCCATAACGAGTGTTCATCATCCTTGCTCAAGTAGCATTGTTGTTGTCCTTCTTCAAATATGTATAGATTATTTGGAGTTCTTCTACCTTTGATCACTGTTTCACCTGTATCAAGATCACAAACACGACATTCATTTGATCTAAATATTACCTCGGTTCCTTGATCACACATCTGGCTGACACTTAGAAGATTATGCTTCAATCCATCAACATACAAAACATTTCCAGCTTTGACCTTTTCTTTCAACTGAGCAGTGCCTTTTCCTTTTATAGCTGCAGGAGTATCATTTCCAAAAGAAACTTTCTTTCCCTTTTCTAAAGCAGAATATGATTCAAGTTTTTCTTTATCACCTGTCATATGCTTCGAACATCCACTGTCAATGTACCATAGATTTTCCTGTCCCTCTGCATAAAATGCTATCCCACATCTTTCTGTTTGTGGTTCCTTTATTCTCCATATTTTGGTGCTTGAGGCTTGTTCCTTTGTCTGCTGAAACCTGCTCCTGCATTCAGAATCTTCATGACCAAAGTTATTGCAAATAGAACATTCAAATTCATTTTCAAGAGCCAAAACGTTGTTATAGGTCCTTTTTGTAATCCCGGTCATACTTCTTTGTTTTTGAGCTTCTCTAGTCATGATTGTTTTATATGCAACACATTGAGCTACTTTGTGACCAAAGTTATGGCAAGAGAAGCATTGTCCATTGAAGAAACTTCTGCGGTTATCAAATCTTCCGGCCAAATGATTGTAATTTCTATTGTCATCCATTCTTGAAGCAAATTGAGAGGATTCTACCTGTGGCTGGTTGTAGCTTTTATTCATCCTTAAGACGGATTGCCCCTGGTTTACCTGATAGTCTTTGTTTGTTCTTGATGTAATTCGTCCCTGCTTTACCTGGTGATCTCCATTGCGCTTTTGCTCATTCCTTCTTGCTGCATCAAGATAACTCTTTGAGGTGGATGCTTGAGAAGTTTCTCCATTATACCCCAGACCTGTCTTGTTTAGTGGAGAACGTTGTACATTGATGATCTCATCCAGAGTTTCAGATCCTTTGACAAACTTAAGATTAATAGCCTTTGTTTTCTCAATCTCTTTTCTAAGCCCAACAATTTCACCTTCTAATTTTTCAAGATATTTTTCCTTTTCATCAATTTGAAATTGTAGAGTATCAATGACCATATTCTTTTCTTCTATACATCTCTTGAGTCTAGAAGTTTCTTCATAAAGGCTATCCACATCTATAGCATCCATGTAATCATCATCTTCAAATGCCATTAAAAGTTTATAGTCATTACCTCGTTCATCTTCATCACTATTTGATAGACTATCACTATCTTCATGAGTGTAGTAGCTTTTATTATTTGCATTCTGTTTCTTGTTCCATCTAGAAGGTTCCTTTCCTTTGTCAATCTTATCCTTGTGAGGACATTTCGCAGCATAATGACCTACTCTTCCACAAGCAAAACATTTAAAAGGTAACTTACCTCTGAACCTTCCAGTACCCCATTGAATATTTCTGACAAAATTTGATTCTTCTTCTTCTTCTGGCGCGTGACTTGCTTCATAGTAGTCTCCTTTGCCTGAAGCCTTGAAAACAGCTTCTCTCCTATCTGATGGACCTACTTTTCTCATTTCATAAGCAGTTAGAATTCCGTGTAGCTGAGACATAGTAAGAGTTCGTAGATTTTCTTTTTCTTCTATTGCAGACACTTTAGATTCAAACTTGGGGGACAATGATCTTAAAACTTTTTCAACCACAATAGCCTCTTTTATTTCTTCACCCAAGTTTTTCATACAATTAACAATCTCGTCTACCCGAAGAAAATTGTTAGCCACACTTTCATCATTATACATTCTGAGATTTTCATACTGAATCTTGAGAGTTTGAAGTTTAGAACACTTTACCTGTTCATCTCCTTCGTAGCTCAAGACAATCTTGTCCCATATTTCCTTTGCGGATTTATATTGCATAACCCTCACGAATTTTGTTTGAGATAAGCATCCGAGCAGAGTATTGACCGCTTTAGCATTTGTTTCATATTTCTTCTTCTCGGTCGGATCTGTAGGAGTAGCTGAAGGAAAAGTGTAGCCTGTATCTATCATATCCCAAACTTCTGTACCAAGAGATTGAAGATAGGCAGTAACTCTTACCTTCCAATAATTGAAGTTTGTCCCATCAAAAATTGGTGGCCTGATTGATGCTTCCCTCTCGTAGTTGCTCATGATGAATGATCTTCCTTCAAGCGATCAAGCTTCTCTGAAGGACCCGCTTTGATACCAATTGTTGGAAATAATACTGAGAGGGGGGGTGAATCAGTATTATCAAGTTCTTTTAATAAATCTTCCTTGTTTATACTTTGAATTATTCTTGTATGTCAGTACCATAAAACAATGAGCATGAACAAGAAAAACAGATAGTCACACCAAAGAACACTAGATGTAAGGTGGAAACCCAATGTGGGTGAAAACCACCTGCTGCAATATGTTTCTATCTTCTTTTAATTAGAAACTCCTTTTACAATGATTTTTTACTGGTGCAGTCCTTTACCAGTACGCAGGCTGCAACCTGCAGAGAGCTACAACTCTCTCTCGTTTTCTAGTCTCTCCTGGAAGGGAGCTACAACCCCCTATTTCTTTTCTTTCAAGGACCACTTTTCATAAATTTTCAAACTGGATCCAAGAGTATCAAATAAACATCAAGTACATGGAAATTACCCAAACTCCTTATACAATCAACCAAGAATTACCCAAATTCTTAGAATGCTGTAAACAGAAAGATAGTACCAGAAATATAAACCCAGAACTCTGCAGCAATAAATAGAAGATGATCAACAAATGTTTTTAGGACATGTACGCAATTTTTCTTTATCTGGACTGCGTGGCTTCGCACTTCACCTTTTGTGTTTCTGCGTATCCCCGCAGAGAGCCTTCCACTGCACCGCATACTCACGCACTGTTTCTTCAATCATGCCGCGTACTACTACTGTGGCCACGCACCCTCAGATGCTATCGCGTCGCGTATCTACACACCTGCGGCTTCTGTAGCGCCGCATACTTTCACTGTGCCTCCGCACCTGAACCTCTGCCACGCCGCATACCTTTACTGTTCTTCCGCACCTGAACCCCTATCGCGCTGCGTACCCACGCACTGCGCCTTCTTCTGTTGTGCGTACCCACACACTGCGCCTTCTTCTGCGGTGCGTACCCACGCACTTGCACAGTTAATTACCTGCGAACCTCTGATTAGGGCTGAATTGGCAGTCCACCAGTATGCCACAGATAGTCAGATGCCCAGATTGATCATGCGCCCGAGGGATCACACTTCATAGATTCACTTTCAACTTCACTTTTATATAGATCAAGCTTTTAAACCGATAACCCAATATTTCATATCTTAATATATTCAATTTTCAAAAGATACTTTGGCCAAGTGATCTCCTTCCCTATTTATAGTCAAGCCCTCATTCACACCATGGGACAAAACCATCAAATAACTAAAACAAGGGATTCAAACCGGGGCTAAATTAGATCCTATACCACGAGCCAAAACCATAGAATCAAGAACGATGGGCTAAATACCACGGGCCAAACATAAGAAACCCCACGCAAGCGCGCTTCTCTGCCTTGAAGTGAGTGAACTGGGGGTCCGCACCTCATGAACGGGTAACCTGCGGGTATGTACGCACTTTATCTATGATATTCCTGCGGGTCCGCAGCTTTTGTACGGTGTACCTGCGTACCTCTTATTTTCCAACATTTTGAGAGCCTGAACAGAGCATTGCCACTTAAGAGAGTTGGCATCAAGTACAACACCTGTAACATAGAGCCATACCAAAATCATAATGCCAACACTAAGCGACAAAGCTCCATAAACAATATGTTTTTCTTACATCATTCTTGTGGTTATAGGTGTTTTTTAATGATGAGGACAGTGTTCCCCCAAGGGGGAGGGTTCTGTTATAGCACTGGTGAAAAATCCATATAATAAAAGTAATCAAGGAAAAATAATAACCACGGTTGATCTGACACTTATTCCAAGTTGAATGTTTGGCAAGAAATCCTAGTGTGGGTGTTAATTTGGTTATTAATGGCTAAGGAAATTGGCAAAGGCAATGTCTAAGGCTTTGGAAAGGTGCAATGACATTTTTGCATATTTATTTATGAAAATAATGGAATTAGAAGAAAATGGTGGTGAAACATCACAATTTGCATGTTCGGAGTAAATTGAAGGAAATAATGAAAAATGAAGAAAATATAGGCCTCATTCATAAAAAGGCTTCTAAGGATTAGTTGGTAACATTTTTTTAATTCAGGTTTGGAGATTTCTCATTATAGTATCTCTCTCATACTCTTGGATACTTAGAGTTTTCTTGGAGCACTCTTGGAGGGTGTGGCATATTTGGATTTTTGGAGCAAGAAGGCAAAGGAACAACATGAGAGCATAAGAGGACATTGGGATCAACAACTACAGTGGATTTGGCTTGCAAGTACCGAGTTGCATGTATGTTTTCCTCACTATTTTTGGCATGCATGGAATATGCATGTAGTTTATCAGTCATGATATGTCAGTGGCATGGAGGATTGTCTGGATTGACTCTGGATTTCCTCACCTTACCATTTCCTGGATAGTCATGGAGATTGTGGGTTTATTTCTTTGTTTTTCTTTTGTTGGTTCACATGTTTCCTTAGCTTGGGTTGAGTTACTAGTTCATGGAGCCTTGGTTGGAAAAACAATCTAGAGCCCTCTAATAACTTGGGTTGAGTTACTAATCCTATAGACTTGGTTGGAAAGACTCTATAGATCCCTTGGTGGGTAGAGTTACTAGTCCTAGAGCCTTGGTTGGACAAACACTCTAGAGCCCGGTGGTAGTTGTCAGTTTAGTTACTAGTCCTCAAGCCTTGGATGAAACAAATGCTCTAGAGCCTTGAAAGGCTTCGATAGAGACCAATCTGATGATGGCTTTTTTATGTACGACCGTGAGGTGAAATCACTATTTGATGGGTTGAAGTGGATGGCCTCTGGAAGACCTAAATGGTTTTGGATTGATTTGTTCTATGTGATCCCACATTCATGCTTGGAATATGGAATGGGGGTGAATAACTGAAGAGAGATTTGGCTTAGCCATTCTACAGTCGAGTGGAACGTAGAAGTCCCATCTCGGGTTAGGATTTTGCATCATCAATATGAGGCTATTTATCCTTGTAATTCTATGAGTATTATAATAGTTTATCGGTGTATCATATGACTATGATTTCATCGATATTTCTATTGATATTATACTAGTTATGTATGTGTTTTACAATAGTATATATGTATGGCTCTCATCATGTTTTTACTCGTAAATGAATGAAAGATGTATCTATTACCTAATGGATGAAATGGAAATTAATGTGTTGAGGCATCAATGTATCTTAGTGATTCTCAGCTAACTATGAGGCCCATGTGCTCAGATCTGTTATTTACACCTGCAGATTACATATTCGTTATATGTTTGAAAAACCTTTTCTCATGGCTAGTATGGGCCTAATGAAGGTCTTATTGAAGTAATTGCATTTGTATTGTCATTTCCTTGTTATTTTATTGTTATGAAGGTGTCATTTCAATTTTGGGCAGTGACTTGGGCTCTGGGCCTAAAAATGTGGCTCAAATCCTGGGGATGTTAGCATAAGACTGAGAAAAATAGTCCCTAGAAATTGGCATGCCTTGCCAAGAGAGCGTCCAGAGACTCCTGGACGCTAGTAGGCCTATAGCATGGGAGTTTCCGAGGGTAAAATTGTCCAAAATCTCAGTGGGACAGAGGGTCTGGTTGGTAGAAAGGTTGGTTGGTTCTTGAGGGTCCTAATGATGATGTTGAATGTTTGTATGGTGTGTTTCTACCGGTTCAATGTCCTTCACATAAGTTAGGAGGTCAAATGATATCATAGTGACCTCTCATCACATGTTTAACCCGGATGGACGGTTGATTGGGTAGATCTTGGAGGAGGGTGTTACACTAGGTAATTCAACATTAAACCCTAAGTTAGGGTATCACTTCCATTTCTAACGCTCATTTTCTTCTCCTCAATTTAATATTCATGTTGGGTTTATAGGGTAGGAAAACATAGTCATGAGTTTTTTTCGATCCCCAGGTATTTTCAACACCCTATCTTAGAACATGCCCAAGTTGTTATAAAGGTTTTATTCATTCTCCTTTGCATGGTAATCGTAAATAATATAGTTTTTTCACTTAATTTATTTTTCTTATTGGTTCAGATCTCACTCTAAAGAAGTGATTTCTTCTTCCACCACCATGCACGGATTATTTTATCATGAGGATATTCTTTTACTTGCTTCCTTCCAAAGTTTTATGATTTACTATTCATATTCAAGGTTCTCAACCATGAGGCCAAGACCCTTCTCTAAGGTTCACATGCATTACTAGGGTCATAGTGCTAACAATTCATTGAACTGGTTTAGTGAAGCCTTCTTTTTGACAGGATTCTAAACTAGTCCTTCTGAACCCTCTTTTTATTATTGGTGAAACATTGTATTATCATTTAGTTATGGCTAGTCACCTGAATAATCCTATTTTTCAAGTATAATTTAGTGTGAGTCACCTATCCTTAGGGTTTATTTTTTTATGTAGATATTTTTGCACTTATTTCCATATATATGGATACTTGTTCAAATATTTTAATACAATGCTTCTTAATGGAAGTTCCACTACATAGATACTCTATTATAGAGTGTATTGACAATATGGCCAAATACTATGTTCATTAAATTATTACTAAACTATTTGTTTTTATTCAATGATGATTTGTGATATTTCTAAGACTATGTATTGTGTTAATAATACTGTAGATTCTATGTAGACCTACAAACATTTCCACACTATTACTTGAGTTTTATCCATGTCCAAATGTCACATTTATTGTTTTCTTTTCTTGAGAGTTATTAACCATTTATTATGGTTTTATTTTTTGGGGTTGTATTAGATATGTATAAGGCATGGAATTGAATATTATTAGAGTATTCTTGTACTTTTTATGGTTCTTTTTTTACTATGTAGATGGTTGTTTTCTCATTTCAATATTCTATAGTATTTATTTATCTTAACAGATATTTCACATTTGGATATAGTATATAATTTATTTGTATACATACGTTATAGTCGACGTAACTCCATGGAACATGTAATGGGACCTACATTTGTTTCCTGTGCCTTATTAAGATTGAACCTGGGACTGTTACCAGTCAAGGAAAAGTGTTTATTTTACTCACCTGTTCCTAGGTAACTAACTAGGTTCCTTCCCCATACTTCATTTTGTACACATATATATTTATATGTAAACAAATAACTTTATTTAGTATCTCTACTGAAATAAAACTATTTCATAGTTCATTTTGATACACATTTTGCCTTTATGTACTTATAATTCTAGGAATATTTATAGTCAATTATCTTAACCACATTGTAGCCTCTTATTCGTTGATATACTTTACCTATTACATGGTAGCCTTAACATTATAGTGTTCATCAAAGTGTAATCTCTATATCATGATTTTACACAGATAAGAATTCACTACTCATTCATTTTCCTATATCTCATATGTTCATTATTCATTTAAACTTACTAAACACTTATTTTCTCTACTCTAAAAAATGATATACAATTCATCTCTATCCTCCCAACCATAAGTTGATTCTACCTTAACGAGTTACCTCTAAGCTCTACCCCTTATATCCGAGAAACAACCTCAGGGATTTTATATTAGAAATTTTAATTCTCCTAACCCTTAAAGGAACATCATGTTTTCTTTCTTGGGTCCCAACTAATCTATCTCTCTCGCTAGTTTAAACTAAATAATCATTGTCTTTCTCTCAAACATGATTTTCCTAAATAAGGCCACTTTTCATTTAATTTAGCTCCATCCATGGTGCAGTTTTTGTTTCATGAATGTTATAAAACATTAGATCACAATAGTAGTAATACCCTATAAAGTGACTAATTTAATAGAATTTCATTGTTTTTTCAATCATAAGTGTTAGCACTAAGAATGAACCTCAAGGCTGAGAAGTGGCAATTCCGAGGTAACCGCAGACCAAGCTTTCAATCTGGCATCTATCCCTGCTAGACTAGAGAGGGCTCTCTCTTTGCCACCAAAATGTGGCTACAATAAGTGAATCTTAGGCTAGCTATGGAGTGTGGGGATTTGTTTGAAAGGTTTTTGGGTTGAAAACAACAAGAGAAAGGACCATTGGGCTATGGAGTCGATGCCGGTTTCTACCGGCAAACTTGGGGCAAAGTAAGTGCAATGTTTAGCCAAATAAAAGATTGCAAATGTGAGAAGAATAGAGGAGAAATCTCGCTGCCCTGCAGGCATCAAACAAGGGATGGATCTATAATAGCAATGTTAGACGAAAGAGAAAAATAGGGTTGCTCAACAAAGCATCTAACAGAGGATGGATTCTGCAAAGACAACCACTACATTTAACAACAAAATCATCATGAAAGGATCATCATGTGTAGATGAATTCCTAAAACATATCTTAGATAAATGCTATAACAAGGTAGAAAAAAAATTTATGTAAATGAATTATAGGAAAAAAATACTAGGCATTAAACACCCTGATGGATCCCAGATCTAAAGGGCAGAAACTACTTTATTAAAATAATATTCAAAAAAAATTTACACAATCCCAAGCAGCCTCTCTCTACTGCAAAAATCGAACCCTTACATCTTCAAAAATCACCCTATATATACTCTATTACATATTAATTATGATTTCGTAAACATAGGAATCAAAATAATTAAAACTAAAAGGAAAACCAAATATGTGCTGCGATCGAATTACATAAATTAAAATCATAACTAAATAATTTAATTAGATCTCATCAAAATATATTTGTTGCAATATTTTGAACTCAAATTGCTGAAGGTGCCATCGTTGGAAATCTGGGATGTTTTAACAGCTGTTGATTTCAAACCCACAAACTCTGCCACCTATCCATTGGAAAATTTGAACACTTCCATCTATCCCCTTCAAAAACTCAGCGCTGTTGTTTTCATGGCTAAAACATTTGCCATCGATTCCTAGAAAAATTCGAATAATGCCACATGTCTTTGAATTCCCGTTGCAGAAATGCCAAAATTAGGATCAGACCCAGTGTACATGGAACAAGATAAAAGTAGAAAGTCCACTTTTTGGGCAGTGGATAGGCGATCATGAAGAGTCTCCCCTACTGATTGTAAGGACTCTACATCATAGGCAAGCTTATCGTTGCTTCCTTTCGATAAATCCAAGACCAACAAACCTACATCTTCGAGCGAGATGGTGTATTTTGTGTTCTCTGTACTAGGATTTTTCTTTGATGAAACCCTCAATACTGCAGCAGCTAAAGTGCAAGAAACAGGTGCACATGCTTCTTCAACATTATTAGCAACTTGAGCCTTTAAGAAAAGGCTCATCACTAATAGCAATGTCTAGTAATTCTAGCAAAATGGAAGTAAAATAGGACTTGCCTTGCCATTCTTGTGGATTAGCATCAGTGATTTTCTTTTCAACCTAAGAAGACTGATTAAAAAACAAAATAATTGATGCCAAGTAATGAAGACAACCACCACGTGCAATAAGTGTACAACATTTGACTGCAACAACTGTAAGACTCTATAAATCTTGTCTATTATAAAGATGTGTAATTGTTGTTCCTATATTTCCATTAGCCAATTCAAAATTACCTTGCCCATTACAGCGCCTGAAAACATTTTTTTCGCAACACAGTAAACACAATTCTCTAGTTGCAACAACAGATTGGGAATTCTCTAATTTGTCAATTAGCGATCCATAAAATAATGCTTCTTCATGATTTAGTGAGAAATAGCTTGCGCCAAACACACCCCCAAGATTTGACACGGACAGAACATCAACATTCCTAACTGTTAGTCGAAAAATGGACCAAAATCCTAGAAGTTCCCTTTCGAAGGAAACGTCTGTCAAAACCCTTATATTCGTGGACTCTGCCAAATCTATTGCAATATCAACAATGTTGCACTGAATCGGAATCAAGCACTATGCTACCTATGAATGAAAGCCTTTTTTCACAGGTTTTCCTTCTAGATTGAAACAAGTTTTCTTTGTTCCCTTCAAAACAAATGCAATTGGTTAGCAGATTCAAAAGATTAGTTATTAGAATGTGCCCAGAGCCATAAATATCAAGTTGTGCATGTGGTGAAAAAAACTGAATGAATATTAAAGAGTTCTGAATAATCTTATCTCGAATGTTAGAATCTTTAACTTCTAAAGCTCTCACAGTTGATGCACCATGAAATTCTGAATTGTTTCCACTCACTCCTCTACTTCCCCTTCCTCCTCTTGTTCATTGTTCATTGCCTTCTTCCCATTCTTTCTCCTCATTCCTTAGCCCTGTACAAGGAATCTCCTGCCATTGGAAACCTATGACTGAATAGTCACTTTCTTTCCCATTTAAGAGGCTTAAAACCTTCCGAGCAAAAAAATGCATTTCATCTAGATCCCCACTGATCATCTTTGCTTTATTTTCCTCTGAAGGGTAAATTAGAAATAAGATACTCTCTCCCAATTTCAAATTGAAAAAATTGGATGAAGGAAAATGAATTCCATTTAAAGATATTTCATTTTCTTTAAGCAACTCTTCTTGCTCACTTTCTGATACACTTGCAGGCTCAGAAAGATTAATGCAAATGAAATTGTCCCTTAAAAAATATGGATTCGTATATTGGTTAATTTTTTCCATAGGGAAGCTCAGAATAATCCTAGCGAGAGATGTAGAAACATTAATCTGTATACTTCTTTGTGGAATATCGGTTCTGCCAATGAAAGAACCACCACCTTTTGCTTCATCTGAAAATTTAGAGTGATATCTGATACCTTCAATCAACTGGCAGAGTTTATTTGCTGCACAAAAATCCACCCACAAAACAAATGTCTGAAGTTGTACTTCAAACTCTGTGTATCTAATCAGATAATTGTCGTGCTTCATATTACGAAAGTGAAAATTCATAGATAGATTATGAGCACAATCATGCTGCAAAACTAATAATTTGATCTTCACAAATTTCTTAAAGTGCTACCTATGCTGATTTGATTCTTTTCCCATGTTTTACTAACCATAGAAATGACGGAATCATGGCGCAATACTTCATTATTGATATTTAATACTGGCTCAACAATATAAAGTGACATAGGGAAAGGGGCCAACACTTCTTCAACTTCTTTTTGCAATTGGGCAGTTGAAAACATATTGCCTTCACTGTACTCTTCACATTTTGAAAGGCCCCGCTTTGTGGCATTTCCACTGTCATCATGAATGTGCTCAAAGATTTCAATGTGTTTCACCATTGTTTTGATCCTCACTTCTTGAGCAGACACTTGAGAAAAAAAACTCCAATCTTCAAAATTAACTTCTAAATAATTACTATCGGTATCCAAATCGTCAGTATTCTGTTGCAAGCATTCAAACCTTGGTCTGTCCAGGGGTGAGACAATATTGGCATGGCCGTGATCCTCAAATGCAAGTATTACAGATAAACCATCCAATCTAGTATTTAGATTGCAATCCAGCCTGTTATCATTTTAATGATATTACACATTAAACCTCGATTGATCATTTCTCCAGTTCTTTCACAACATACAAGTTCAAGAAGAGTATTCAATAGCCTATCCTTAATTTTTTCAACGTGAACTATATGGTCTCTCCAGATTTAATCTATATATTCAATCTATATACATCAAAATGTCCCGAATCATCTGCAATGCATAGAATCATAGCCCATAACAATTGCCTTGCCCAAGATTCATACCTATAAATCTCCGAGTATTTCTTTCTAGAACCATGAGGTTGACAGTTGTAAACTTTTCACTAGCAATATCACTGTCAGCAATGTATAGTGCCTCCTACATAGATTCATGGGTGTCTCTTTCAATCAAAGCAGAGAAACGAGCTCGCCATATGTTTGAGATGAGCACGACAATAGACCTCAACAACTATGTTCTCTCCTTCTCTATCACAATCCAACCACAAAACTAGCCACTAACATCTCCTAGCTTCCTCTGGATCATTAAATACACGAACTGTTGCACGGGGAGATCTTTGAGTCAATCATTCATTTGATCATATCTTCTGATCCGGGAGCCGGTTTTGGGAGCGTGATATACCATTGGAAAGCTCTTTCCAAGCTTCTTTTGATGGACATGCTTATGAAATTTTTTTCATTGAAGATCATGTGAAAAACATCTCTGAAAACCAAACATAGTAAGAGCCCACTTTGATCCCAGTGACAAGCTGCGAAGACTAGAACTAACATTGGCCTTATTGGGGATGGCAGCTCCTTGGAGGTGTCAAGAACACCGTAGACCAAGTGCCTCATCCATTGGGCAATACGGTCAACAAACCTGAACAACCTATACCAATCCAAAAACATAGATACACTGCAACCTATACATAAACAAATACCAGAAGCAAAGTGTTGCCTTGGGCAGCTTATTTATGCACAAACCTACCCTACTTTGCAGAAAAATCAATAGATCAAGTGATGTTGTAATGCCAGATCAACCAATCAAGTAATTGTGACAAGGATACTGCTTGGAAGTTCTTGAACAAGGACACAACTGGAAATGCTGACAACCATACATGTGCAAAATGAGTTTGGTTGTGTAAAACACAATCTGATATATCATTCAAACTGAAAAAAATTTCCATGTACAATGCAATAGGATGGAAGAAACCTGACTGTGTTTTCTGTGCTAACTCCTCAACACAGGCCTCCAACTACAAACTGTCAATGCAAACATCCAGGAACAACCCTATTGTTTCTTGTTTTGAAGGAGGGAGAGTTTCCAAGAACTTTTTGGGATCTCGGAATTCATGTGATTTAATTTGAACATCCAATAGTACAATTTCATTTTCTAACCTTGCAGCAACTAAGCCAAGAAAACAATATTTACTTTTAGGTGTGAGTCGGCTGGATTGCAAACAAAGAAACTCTCATGTTGAGAAATTCTGATCCATCTGGAATTTTGGTAACTCATCCCTTAAAGTCAATAACATTTCACTAGATAATGGATTTGCCACATACCCTGTCATCGGTGATTACCATCAACGTTCTGAAATCTGGATTCTAGATTCGTTGGCAGTGAAGTCGCTTTGAAACTTTGAAGCTTGGGATCTTGAACAATGGAGTCATTAGGTAGATGATTTCAGCCTTCATATGTGTCTGACTTTTGTCCACCATCAGCAACCAAATTTGCAACTTGAATGATCTTTCCCAGAGAAGATCTATCACCTGGTCCCCGGCAACGGCGCCAATATGTTAGCACTCAAAATGAACCTTAAGGTTGAGAAGAGGTAATTACGAGGTAACCATAGACCAAGTTTTCGATCTAGCATTTAGCCCTGCCAGACCAGAGAGGGCTCTCTCTTTGCCACCAAAATGTGGCTACAATAAATGAATCTTAGGCTAGCTATGGAGTGCGGGGATTTGTTTGAAAGGCTTCTGGGTCGAAAACAACAATAGAAAGGACCATTGGGCTTTGGAGTCGATGCCAGTTTCTCCCAACAAATTGGGGGCAAGGTAAGTGCAATGTTCAGCCAAATAAAAGATTGCAAATGTGAGAAGAATAGAGGAGAAATCCCGCTACCCTGCAGGCATCAAACAGGGGATGGATCTACAATAGCAGTGTTAGACAAAAGAGAAACATAGGGTTGCTCAACAGAGCATCTAACAGAGGATGTATTCTACAAAGACAACCATTACATTTAACAACAAAATCATCATGAAAGGAGCATCGTGTGTAGATGAATTCCTAACACATCTCTTAGATATTGCTATAACAAGGTAGAAAAAACAAAATATGTAAATGAATTACAAGAAAAACATACTAGACATTAAAAACCCTGATGGATCCCAGATCTAAAAGGAAGAAACTACTTTATTAAAATAATATTCAAAAAAAATTTGCAAAGTCCCAAGCAGCCTCTGCTGCAGAAATCAAACCCTTACATCTTCAAAAATCACCCTATATATACTCTATTACACATTAATAATGATTTCCTAAACGTAGGAATCAAAATAATTAAAACTAAAAAGAAAACCAAATATGTGTTGCCGTCGAATTACATAAATTAAAATCATAACTAAATAATTTAATTAGATCTTATCAAATTAGATTTGGTGCAATCTTTTGAACTCAAACTGCTGAAGGTGTCATTGCTAGAAATCTGGAATGTTTTAACAGCTGTTGATTTCAAACCCACAAACTCTGCCACCTGTCCATTGGAAAATTTGAACACTGCCATCTATCCCCTTCAAAAAATCAGTGTTGTTGTTTTCATGGCTAAAACATTTGCCATCGGTTCCTAGAAAAATTTGAACAATGCCACGTCTTTGAATTCCCATCGCAGAAATGCCAAAATTAGGATCAAACCCAGTGTACATGGAACAAGATAATAGTAGCAAGTCCACTTTTCGGCCAGTGGATAGGTGATCATGAAGAGTCTCCCTTGCTGATTGTAAGGAATCTACATCATAGGCAAGCTTATTGTTGCTTCCTTTCGATAAATCCAAGACCAACAAATCTACATCTTCTAGCGAGATGGTGTATTTTGTTTTCTCTATACTAGGATTTGCCTTTGATGAAACCCTCACTGATACAGTAGCTAAAATGCAAGCAACAGGTGCACATGCTTCTTCAACATTATTAGCAACACTACTGATTCTTGAGCCTTTAAGAAAAGGCTCATAACTAATAGCAATGTCTAGTAATTCTAGCAAAATGGAAGTAAAATAGGACTTGCCTTGCTATTCTTGTGGATCAGTATCGGTGATTTGGTTTTCAACCTGAGAAGACTGATTAAAAAACGAAATAATTGATGCCAAGTAATCAAGACGACCACCAGGTGCAATAAGTGTACAACATCTGACTGTAACAGCTGTAAGACTCTGTAAATCTCATTGATTATAAAGATGTGTAATTGTTGTTCCTGCATTTCCATTAGCCAATTCAGAATTACCTTGCCCATTACAACGCCCGAAAACATTTTTTTTCATAGCAAAGTAAACACAATTCTCTAGCTGCAACAACAGATTGGGAATTCTCCAATTTGTCAATTAGCGATCCATACAATAATGCCTCTTCATGATTTAGTGAGAAATAGCTTGCACCAGACACACCCCCAAGATTTGACATGGATAGAACATCAACATTCCTAACTGTTAGTCGAAAACTGGACCAAAATCCTGGAAGTTCCCTTTCCAAGGAAACGTCCGTGAAAACCCTTATATTCATGGACTCTGCCAAATCTATTGCAATATCAACAATGTTGCACTGAATCAGAATCAAGGACTGTGCTACCTCTAAATGAAAGCCTTTTTTCACAGGTTTTCCTTCTAGATTCAAACAAGTTTCTTTGTTCCCTTCAAAACAAATGCAATTGGTTAGTAGATTCAAAAGATTAGCTATTAGAATGTGCCCAGAGCCATAAAGATCAAGCTGTGCATGCGGTGAACAGAACTGAATGAATATAGAAGAGTTCCAAATAATCTTCTCTTGAATGTCAGAATCTTTAACTTCTAAAGCTCCCACAGTTGATGCACCATGAAATTCTGAATTGTTTCCACTCACTCCTCTACTTCCCCTTCCTCCTCTTGTGCATTGTTCATTGCCTTCTTCCCATTCTTTCTCCTCATTTCTTAGCCCTGTACGAGGAATTGCCTGACATCGGAAAGCTGTGACTGAATAATCACTTTCTTTTCCCTTTAAGAGGCTTAAAACCTTCCGTACAGAAAAATGCATCTCATCCAAATCTGCACTGATCATCTTTGCTTTATTTTCCTATGAAGGGTAAATTAGAAATATGATACTCTCTCCCAATTTCAGATTGATAAAATTGGATGAAGGAAAATGAATTCCATTTAAAGATATTTCATTTTCTTTAAGAAACTCTTCTTGCTCACATTTTGATACACTTGCAGGCTCGCAAAGATCAATGCAAATGAAATTGTCCCTTAATAAATATGGATTCATATACTAGTTAATTTTTTCCATAGGGAAGCTTAGAATAATCCTAGCGAGAGATGTAGAAACATTATTTTGTATACTTCTTTGCGGAATATCGGTTCTACCAAATAAAGAACCACCACCTTTTGCTTCATGTGAAAATTTAGAGTGATATATGATGCCTTCAATCAACTGGCATAGTTTATTCGCTGCGCAAAAATCCACCCACAAAACAAATGTTTGAAGTTGTACTTCAAACTCTGTGCAGCTAATCAGATAATCGTCGTGCTTCATATTACAAAAGTGAAAATTCATAGAGAGATTATGAGCACAATCATGCTGGAAAGCTAATAATTTGATCTTCACAAATTTCTTGAAAGTGCTACCTGTGCTGATTTGATTCTTTTCCCACGTTTTACTAGCCATAGAAATGACAGAATCATGGGGCAATACTTCATTATTGATATTGACTACTGGCTCAGCAATATAAAGTGACACAGGGAAAGGGGGCAACGCTTCTTCAACTTCTTTTTGCAATTGGGCAGTTGAAAACATATTGCCTTCACTGTACTCTTCACATTTTGAAAAGCCCCGATTTGTGGCCTTTCCACTGTCATCGTGAATGTGCTCAAAGATTTCAATTTGTTTCACCATTGTTTTGATCCTCACTTCTTGAGAAGACACTTGAGCAAAAAAAAATTCCAATCTTCAAAATTAACATATTGCCTTCACTGTACTCTTCACATTTTGAAAGGCCCCGCTTTGTGGCATTTCCACTGTCATCGTGAATGTGTTTCACCATTGTTTTGATCCTCACTTCTTGAGAAGACACTTGAGCAAAAAAAAATCCAATCTTCAAAATTAACTTCTAAATAATTACTACTGGTATCCAAATCGTTAGTATTCTATTGCAAGCATTCAAACCTTGGTCTGTCTAGGGGTGAGACAATATTGGCATGGCCATGATCCTCAAATGCAAGTATTACAGATACACCATCCAATCTAGCATTCAGATTGCAATCCATCCTATTAGAATTTTAATGATATTACACATTAAACCTCGATTGATGACTTCTCCAGTTCTTTCACAACATACAAGTTCAAGAAGAGTATTCAATAGCCTATCCTTAATTTTTGCAGCACGAACTATATGGTCTCTCCAGATTTAATCCAAGTTCATGGACAGGTGTTTTGTTGGAGTTTGTAACATATATTCTATCTATATACATCAAAATGTCCCGAATCATCTGCAGTGCATAGCATCATAGCCCATAACAATTGCCTCGCCCAAGATTCATACCTATAAATCTCCAAGTATTTCTTTCTAGAACCATGAGACCAGTAGCTGTAAACTTTTCACCAGCAATATCACTGTCAGCAATGTACAGTGCCCCCTGCACAGATTCATGGGTGTCTCTTTCAATCAAAGCAGAGAAACGAGCTCGCCATATGTTTGAGATGAGGATTAGCAGCATGACAATAGACCTCAAATACTATGTTCCCGCCTTCTCTATCACAATCTAGCCACAAAACCAACCACTGACATCTCCTAGCTTCCTCTGGATCATTAAATACATGAACTGCGGCATGGGTAGATCTTTGAGTCAATCATTCATTCGATCATACCTTCTGATCCAGGAGCGAGTTTTGGGAGTGTGATATATCGTTGGAAAGCTCTTTCCGAGCTTCTTCTGATGGAAGCGCTTATGAAATTTTTTGCATTGAAGATCATGTGCAAAACATCTCTGAAAACCAAACATAGTAAGAGCCCACTTTGATCCCTCGTGACAGGCTGCGAACACTAGAACTAACAATAAGAAAGGAAAAGAAAAGGGTTGTGGCCTTTTATATGAAGATGCATAACTCTTAACTTATGTGGATATGGGAAACACATATTTTTTGATAGCTTAATAATGTATTGTATCATAATGGGAATTAGTGGAAATTTAAGCCTAAAAGTACCCATGAATTTTTCATGTCATAATATGTAAACTAGCCAAAATTCTTTAAATTTAAAAGGAAGTACATGTAAATATTCATAACTCTTATTTTATTATTTTAACTATTATATTATTTTTCTTCCTTAGGAGGCCACTTTTAGGATGAAATTTCCTCTAATGAACGTATGCTACAAAATGCATTATGTATATTCTAAGAATTTAATGGTAAGACTAGTAGCATCTAGGTGTTGCTAATTATGTTGATTGGTCAAACTTTAAACATGTCAATGTAATTCTACAAGTAATTCTACAAGTTGATGTTTCAATGGTGGTGTTAGTATGAATCAGCATGTATACACCATGCATCTAAAAACATATTGTATTTTCATCCTTTGTAAAATCATCTATCTTATGTGAATAATATTGGTGACTTTACATACTAAACCAAATTAGTGATGTCAATAACATTGTAAAATTGTGATGTCTTCTTTGTCATTTCTAAACAATATGTGGATGGCATATTTTGATCAGTTGGCATTATTCATTACTTTGAGTTGAAAGTTTCCATTTTTGTCTTCAAGTTAGTAATGTTGCATGGTGACATATAGTTTGACACATGTGCATGAAAATTAAATATCATTTATGGTGGATGATAATCTTTGGATCAAAATCGCTATATCTATTGGAATGTCTTGTTTCATTAATTGTTTGTATGGAAAAAATGTTCGTGGATTCTTTGTTTTAATTCCCCTATATGTATTTTCTACAAGATGCATCCTTATTTTATATTTTATTCTTAATTCATGGAAATGGTTTATGTAGGTGAAAAATTAACAGGACCGGTACCCTCTTACTTTGTTGAAGTATTGAGAAACAATGATGCATGTGAAAATTGAAATTTACCTTGAGTATATTTGACAAGATATTCTATAAATAACATGATTTTGTGAAGGGTATGGTTTTATGAAGAACAATTATGACTAATGATGATAGTATGATTAAGAAGGGGAAACTTAGTGGCAGTATAAAGATGCCACTAAGGTTCCACTAGATCAGAACATAAGAACTAGTGAAAATTAAAAGGTTGTAATGTGATTTTCAACTACAAATATGAGGGTATAATGTTTACCCTTATGCAAACATGACATGTAATATTTGTGCATCAAAGATATAATAGTGCTTTTTCTAAAATGTATGTTTATTTTTATGTAAAAAATTTTAATGAACACCACCTATGAGACATGAGATGTCAGTCATGATTCGTGTGACTTGTTGGATTTTGGGGGATTCCTTGATTGAATTCCAAAACTATGAGGGTGATCGGGTAGTAAGGCCTAAATTTTTTGAATGCATGAATCATGAGATGGTAGGAATCATGAGTTGGTAATTGGGAAATGTTTCAAGGAAACATTCAATGATAGTGGAAATTAAATTATAAATTTGATTTTTAGTGTTAATATTTTATGCAGATTGATAAGAAACATCAACGCAAAGTGTCAATCAATTTTAAAATGACTTTTATAATTTTTTAAGATGAGATGTAGGTAAAAAGAAAAAAACTGAAAATTAAACATTTTTTATGAGAATTTAAATACTTTTGTTGATAAATTAAAAGTATTTACTTATTATTATTGTGGAAATAAAAGAGGAGCCACCACATGAGAGGTTAGACTACTAAATGCCAGGAAATAGTTAAAATTAGTTATGGTCCAAGAAGGGAAAAAAAAGATTCCTCCAATTTTCCAAGGTGGATAGCCCCATTTGGATGATATGAACACCAAAATCTAACAATATTATATATACATTACATGGTTGGAATATGTATGAAAATGAATTAGAAAGATAAAGGTAGTCATGATTAGAAGCTACCAATGGGAGAGAAAGGCACACCTTTACCTAGATCTAGCAAGATTCTATTTATGTTGATGAGGTGTAAACCTATGAAATATATATGATTATTTTCCTAGTAGGAAATGAACCTAGCACCTCATGATGAACTATTAGAACTATAGTTCAAGTTATTTTTCTAGAAATTCATGGTAGAAAACTTGTGGATTTCTTTATCAAGGACTAAGAGAGTATGCACTCTATCTAGTTATGACTACTTTGATAATTTATATGGTTAGAGAACTACATTATTTTTTATTACTTTAGGAAGGTAATGTGATAAATGATTAATAGTTGAAAATATTGGGATTGTGATTAAGAAAATACTAACTGCATCCCTTAGTCAATATGGCACGTGATGCTTTTCAAGGAGGATGATAAACGAGTCTTAGAGTGCTTTCCATAGCTGATAAACCACTTGTAATTAAAACATTGCATGGAGTGGCCATGTTTTCCAAGAATATTGGTACGTAACAACTGGGTTTTATGAAGATTTTTTTCTATTTTATGAATTTGAGCAACAACTAAATTCCATAAGTAAAATTTGAATATTTTCATAGATTTAAATATTTATTATTATTAGTAAAATATTATTTATTTTACTTATTGGTATTTCCTGAAAAAAAATAAAAATAAAAAAATATCCATTTTGAAGGGGAAGGACCCCTTTTTGGTTGTTCTTATTATGGAACTATAATGACTAGAAATAAATGTCATTAGTGAAAGATGATAAAAAAATAAAATTGCAAGAGATAAAATAAATGTAAATGAAGTACAAGTTCTAGTAGGAAATAAAGATTGGAAAAAGATATAAGGATGATGAATGGAAGAAGAGATGAACGAGAAGAATGGTGTTATTTTTAAGGGGGAGTAATATCCTTAAAACCAAAACATGCATAACTAATTTTGAATCTTGACTAAGAAAATGATAGTTATGATTTTAATAACATGGACAATATTATTTGATTAAAAAAAAGTGAATGGATGAATTAATACATTGTGATTAAACATAAGCAAGGAAATGATAAATATAAGCCAAGAATCAGCTGGGTAGCTGAGAACTTCATTAGGAAACCTCCACTATGTTATAGAATGGTTGGCAACCACTAGATAACTCACCATAAATACCTTGGTTCAAGGAATTGGTGGGGTTGCGCTTTTCTCGGCCAAGAGAATTATCAAGGCAACTTAAGGTTGAGGGATGTTACAAGAGAATAGTATTTTAGAAATGCAATCATGGCATATTTGTGGTATGAAAACCAATGTTAAAATAAACGATTATTGCAGGGGTTTGGAGGTATGATTCTGACTCATAATCTAATGATTTATTTTTTTAGTAAATGATTTTTCAGAGAAAAATCATTTACTAAAAAATAAATCATTAGATTATTTTTTTAGTAAATGATTACTTCTGTTCTTGTGCACCCAAGTAAAATTTAATATAATGAATGGGTACACAAAATCTATTTCTACCCTTATTACGATCACTGTGATTTTTAAACACTATTTTATTGAATATCATTTATATGTGGCCTTCAAGTTGATATTATAAATATGGTTTTTCATGGATCAATACATTTGTAACTTGTTCAATATGATAGTAAATTTTATACTTATTTTTACTCACAAATAAAAGATTGACCTCTCGAAATGCATTTTCCGATACATTTGCAATAATAAAATAGACATACTTTGCATTGGTTAATGCATCTAATTTTGCATTCATAAGAATAATATAAAGGGCATCTTATTAATGCATATAATTTTTCATTTTCGACCACTAATAACTGGATTTTATAATTGAATTCATTTATTTAATGCACGTGAAATATGGATAAATGCGCATCTTTTATAATTAAATGCATTTATTTAACACATGTTAAATATGGATAAATAGGGGTGCTTATGCATGTAAAATATGGATAAACATGTATGCTTTTATAATTGAATGCATTAATTTAATGCATGTGAAATATGGATAAATAGGCATTTTTTTATAATTGAATGCATTCATTTAATGAATGTGAAATATGGATAAATATGAAAATTCTTATAAATTCAAAATAAAGACAGCAAAATTAGCTATATTTTATATTATTAACCTATGTTATTGAATTAGTAATAACAAGAATGGTTTTCTATTAAAGGGAAGAAGTAGATTGTTACCTAAGGTTTTCTATTAAAATGAACTTGTAGATTGTTACCCATGGTTTTGCATTATGTTAAATGCAACAAAAGTAATATTTTGGAATAATAATTATAGTATTTCATGTGAAAAATGCAATAACAATTATGGATCTATATTTGATAATGCATTTATAAATAAAATTGTTCATTGAGGTTATGAATTTTACATTATTTATTCATCTCCAGCAAGTGTTTTCAAGGAAAAATATATAATTTGTAGAAGATTATCAACAATTTTGACATAAAAATGATAATTGTTAGATATTAAATATTTGAGATAGAGATATTTTATTCTCTCACATTATATTTTGATGATAAACCATAATATTTTGGGTTTAGACAATTTGATGACATTAAAGTGTTTTCTAACAAAAGTGTTTAAAGAGAAGAATCATGACTTTTGCAAGGAATTGAGTAATAGTTTCTAAACTAATATCTTTTTTGTAATGATCGACCGATGACTTATAACTAATATTGTTGTAGGCTATGAGGTCATTATATATAACTATTGTTACATGGAGAGTGAAATGTATTTTACAATGGGAAAGTTGGTTAAAAATGTTATATTGTTAAATTATTACACTCTACCAAAAGTGATGCACAATGGGGAATAATGTTAATGCGTTAAATAGCCATGCCATGAAAATATTGTTCACTACCATTTTTTGGCTAATGTGAGTGAGAAATATGACATAATGTCTAATGTATGGGCCTATAGATAATAGTACTTGATTGAAATATTATGTTTCTTTTGTAAAATATAAACAATGGCATGGGATTGAATCCCTTACCATTGAGTAGGGAAAAATCCCGTATGAAATGTTGAAAAAAAAACATTTGTTGTTTTTTCTCTTCAAGGTTTCTAGGGTAACACTAGTGTTCATTTATGTGTTTTTCTCTTAGGTTGTCTTGATGATATAGTCACCTTGCATAGTGTTGGAATTTATATCATTCATCATGTTTTTAGTAAGCATGATTAATTGAACAATGATAATGATGCAAATTTGCAATAGAAAACATTGTGTTAACAGGTTGAATTAATGATTATTCATTTTTTGGGATTCAACTGCGTTAAGTAAGTGAGTCATCTATGACCATTTCCATGACAGGTATTGGTAACTAACTAATTTCTCATGACTTTTGAATAGTCCACTTAGCACTCCTTGCATCGGGTGATGCTCACAGGGGTTAAGAAGTGGGATTGAAACTAGTGAAATAAATGACATAACGTCAATCATCACTTGGTCACCCATCCTAGATCGCTAACTGTGGAGTTTTTCCCCACAATCAAACCCACTTAGCTTGCTACCCCATTTGCAAAACCTTAGCAAGTATTGTGCCTCATGAACCATTCAAGTAGAGTTCGCTTCACTCTTTTGAATTAAGTATTGGGGTTTTCCGCAGTGCATTATGTTAGATATCATTTTTTGGGATTCAACTGCGTTATCTAAGCCATTCATCTATGAACATTTCCATGAGAGGTAGTCATAACTCACTAATTTCTCATGATTTTTGAATAGTCCACTTAGCACTCATTGCATCGGGTGATGCTCACAGGTATTCATTTACACAAATAGGTATTCGATTTCTACTTCTACTTAACTTTATGATGATGATTTTATCATTTGATGATGAGTTAAGTATGTGATAAGGCATTCACGGAATGTTGCATGCTCGTAAAAATTCAAAAAATAATTTAATCCTATGTATTTTGTATGTGATATACTGAGGGATGATACTATTTCTATAGGTGAGAGAGTTGGAGGCTTATACAAGCTTGATATGACAAGAAAAATTCATCAAGTGTTTGCATCCACATCCATGACAACATAATATCTTTGGCAGCAAAGGTATGGATATCTTGATTTTCATAACTTTTTGCTACTTTAGAAACAAAAAATGATAGAGGGAGTTCCATTATTAAAGAATGAATATTGTACATGTGAAGAGTTTGAATTAGAGAAGATGCATAGGGAAAAGTTCCTTGCTCATATAGATAGTAGAAAAAAGGATGTTCTCGAACTTGTGCATACATATGTGTGCGGGCCTAGGTAAACTAGATCATTAAGAAGCGCATATTATTTCTTTATACACATTGATGATTAGACAAATTACATATGGGTTTATTTAATGAAAAATAATAGTGATGTATTTTAATATTTCAAAGAGTTTAAAAACTTGGTTGAGAATCAAATGGGAAAATCTGTCAAAATCATCCAATCTAAACAAGGGGGAGAATGTATATTAGCTAAATTATTCAAGTACTGCAAAGCCCATGGAATTACAATTTTACATAGTTCCAAATACTACACAACTAATTGGAGTAGCTGAAAGGAAGAATACAACCTCACTAGAATGTGTGAGGATCATGATAAAACATAAAAGCCTTACTAATATTTTTTGGGATAAAATTATTAGTATTGTTGTTTATTTAAAAAATAGAATTCCAACAATGGGATTAAACAATAAGATTCCATTTAGAGCTATTTACAGTTATAAATTAGGAATAATCCATATAAAAATATTTGGAAGTAAATCATTTTATCATGGTCCAAAAGAAGAAGAAAACCTCATGCAAATGAAATCAAATGTATTTTTATAGGGTATTGTTCTTATCATAAAGCATATAAGATGTACACATAATTCTTTTTCAAGTAGAGATGTTTTTCATGAACATGTAGATGAAGGCCATAGGGGGATATTTATGATGCATGGAATATTCCTCATTACTTTGATGATGTCAAACAAGAATTTGATGAAAAACAGGAGCAAAAAAAGAGGAAGAATCTAGTGATATGGCCACATCAAGTACTAAAAAAAAACTAGAGGAGAAGATGAGTCAACACAAATCAAGAGAAGGGATGAAAGTAGTGAGCTACCAAGAATGTCACACTTTTAAGGTATAAATACTATTCCTTGATGACAAAACTGATGAGTATAATAGAACCTTTGAACTTTAAATAAGCTAATGAGCATACATAATCGATAAATGCAATGAAGGAAGAGTATGATTTCATAATGTGAGATGATACGTCAAAATTTACATAATTGCATAAAAATAAATTACCCATAATATGCAAATGGTTATTAAAACCTGAATTTAAAGTTGATGGTAGTGTGGATAAATATAAAACTAGATTTGTTTCTAGATTTTATTCACAATAAGAGGGAATTTATTATGATGAAGCCTTTGCACCTATAACTATGTTAAATATAATTAGATTGATGATTTATGTAGCTACAAAACATAAATGGAAACTTCATCTGCTAGATTTTAAGTCTTCCTTTTCTAATGGGAAAATAAAAGAAGAAGTATCTCTTGTTTAGCAAGTATGTTTTGTTAAAAAGGGTGAAGAACACCTTTTTTGTAAATTAAAGAAAGTTTTATATGGGTTGAAACATGCACCAATATCATGGTATGAGAATACTATTATTTCTTTCTGCATAAAAGTTTTATGAAAATTTAAAGTGATCCTAACCTATATATAAAAACATATTAGAAGGGCCAAGTTGTTTTGATTTCTCTACATCTTGACGATCTTATAACCTTCAATGCTTAAAAATTGATTAATGAAGTTAAAGGGTAGTTATCACAAGCTTTTGAAATGAAATACCTTGGTGAATTCATTATTCTTTAAGTCTTGAGATATCGAAGAAAGTTGGATAGACTTTGGTTACATAGAGTAAATATACTAGAGAGCCACTCAAAAGGTTCAAAATGGAGCAATGTAAGGTAGTGACAATACCTTTAGAATACAACACCAAAATTAATAGTGATGATGGCACAAGAGAGGTGGATGGCATATTGTATAGTTAGTTGGTGACAATTCTAAACTATATCATTACAACTAGGTGATACATTTCATATTCAATTAGTATTTTGAGTCAGTTTATGGCCAAGCCTCTTGAAACCATTGGAAAGAAACAAAGAGAGTCCTTCCATATATGAAAGGGACTATTAACTTTGGTACAAAATATTATGATGATTTTGACGTAGAGTTGGAAGGTTATTTTGATAATCCTAATGACAAAAAATCAACTTTAGGAAATTCATTCAACCTTGGATGTAGGATTGTTGCATGGAACACCACGAAACAACTAAATGTTTCTTTTTCACCAATTGGAGATGAATATAAATATTTGTGTAGTGCTACATGTGAAGTAGTATGGGTGCAATGAGTTCTTAAATATGTTGGGGAAGAATAGAAAACACCAATTATGATTATGGAGTGTGATAATCAAAGCTCCATCAAATTATCTAACAATTTTGTATACCATTCCAGTATAAAAAAAATAAGTCTCGTTATCTTTTTGTATGGAAAATTCATTCAACTTCTTGAAATACTAGTGAAAATGTGGTTGACATCTTTACAAAGCCTCTTGGAAAGGAAAAGTATAAATTATTTAGACCTAAGCTAGGTGTGGTAGAAAACACGTTTATCCATTAAGGGGGAGAGTTATAATAATGCACAATTTCAACATTCATTATTATTAGCTATTTGTTTTGTCTATTTAAGCTTATGAATATTTTAGATCCTATTTGTGAGGAGATTGTTCAAACACTTCAACTAATTTGTAATCTTATAAATGTATGCATTTTCTAAAGTCTCCAAGTTGAGCTTATCCTCACCTTTAATTTGCATATCTCTGCATCCCAATGCTTTGCCTTCCATTTTCTAAGTTTATAATCATTTAATGTAAATTGGTAGCATATCAATTACATCACTATGGTCATCTAGCCAATATTGATCTATGAGCCTATATTTAAAATTTCCCATTATTGACTACTATTCATATTCATACTTATTATGGATGTGCAAGTCACTTAATTACAGATTAGTATTAGAGATACATTTGTTACATTGTGAGATTTAAAATGATGTCATCAACTCAAGGGCTAAGCATATCACTTTTTATGGCATACTTCAGAGTGGTGAATATGAGCCCCTTTAAATACATATTCATTATTTGCTTAATTCCTACCCTTATTATTCCTTTTCTTTTTTAATTATTCAATATCTTGCAATACCCTAACTTCCAACCTCTTAATTGTTACATTCATTTTGTTCAATTTTTCATAGGTATTTTTTTGGGGTCATATACATTTTAAAACATATTTTAAATAACCAAAATTCATGATCTATTAAATAAATCATATATTAAATAAATCATCAGTATTTTAAATAATCGCTCCTTAAATAGTCACCATCTAAGAAAAAAATTACAATTAAAAATCATTTTGATGATGTTGCATTTGTTTCATTTCAAAATCCATGGTTTGTAGCTTACTCACAAGAATTTGTTCATTTTTTGGCATACACTACTCCACTAATCGGGATTTTAAGACATTTATTTTAGATGAAATTATAATTTCATCTCAAATTATCATTTTGTCTGAAATATTTATTATATTTATTTTATTTTAATTATAATTTTGAGAGTTCTAATTGTTTTAAATTAAAAATGTGTAAGTCCTTTTCAAAGTTGTTGACTTCCTTCTGTAGTAGCTTACCATCGTTCTTGCTAGAATTCCTTCAACAATTCTTTACCATCGTCCCCAACCACACGATGTAATAGTTTTTAAAATCCATCATACATATATTTACCATTATTTTCAACCGCCTGGTGTGATAGTTTTCTCATTGATGAAGAATGAGTGAAAACCCTTTTTCCTTCTTTTAATTTTATATTGTGTTGTTGGGGTTTTAAGTCCTCATATTTCTCATTGGCACCCCCATTATCAGATATATTTCATCGCTCTAGACATGGATAAGAGATTTTAATGATTTGTGTTAAGGTCTAATTTTAGCCCCATTCACCATGTCAGCTTACCAAATTCTCCAAAAAAAAAATTATCCACTTCCTTTACCATGCATTAATTTATTTTTTGTGTCTCTAATACATGGTTTTCTGGTTACACCTTCTCATGTTTTGTTGTGGGGGCTTTCTATTGAAAAATTGTTTGAGGATTTTAAATGAATTTATGATCAAACACAAATCCTTTATAGGCTCAGCCTTGAGGATAGCCATGGACATGGATTCCTCTTATCAGGTAGGAAATTATCAATTCCTTCCATCCTTTTACTAGAGTTCACAATTTTTAAATATACAGGGTTTAAAAAAAAATGTTATACCATGTTCATATTTTTTTGGATTTTATTTTAGGGATTTCCTCATAGACTTTGTCCCTTACGACAAGAGCTACCTATGATTCTTCTAAGCGAGTATCTATGGTAAGCCTTTTTGTGGTTTTATTACATTTTTCACTTAAGGCTTTCACATGGCTAGAAACCCTCTAACAATGTTTTCTTCTTCCTACCAGTGTTCTTAGATGCTTTCTATTCATATAGCCTTTGGAGATTATATCCAGCTTGGGTTTTGTAATTTGAGGGAGTTTTAAGAAGGTTACCCTCTCTCATATTCAACCTCTTAGTGTCTAGAAGATATGTATGTCATCAGGTTTTCATCTTGAGATATTTACTACATTCTTGCCAAATTTTCTTCTGGGATTTTGTTATTGGCTACTTATTTAGTCTTTGAATTTCGTTAAAATTCTCCATCATACCTTTATTGTAAAATCTAGATCAGAGTGAATTTTCTCCAAAAGTTAGTTTCCCCAAAATTTCCTCTCTTGCCAACCATCATGATAAATACTAGTTCACATAAGGCTCATTATTCTTCTCTCTGAGATCGATTAGGTGAATTTCCCCCTCTCAACAAGCTCTTTGCTCCAATTGTGAATATCATAGGTGTGCAAAGAGGCCTTGTGTCTATTATTTTTGTGGGGTATACTCCCTCATCCTCACCTAATGTGAGTTAGGTAGTTTGATGCTCACATGTTATTAAGTTTTCCTTTCCTCAAACATCTTCCCGTGAGTAAGGAGGTTTCCTTCCCTCTCTTTATAGATATCCAACTTTCTGCATTATCCCATCCATCAAAAGTTGAGTTTGTAAAGACCAATAAAAATAATATGTTGTTGGTGAATCATATATTGAGGAAGGAAAAATGATAAACACTAATGAGAGAGGTGTAGTTCACTTAGCTTTATCAGGGAAGATCATGATAAATCTTAGGGAATACACTTGTATTTCACATAACTTTTGAGTATAGCTACAATGAGAAAGTTAATTGTAATATCATATGTGTATTCATTGTTAGGCTTAGGCTTTCCATGATTTATTAACCTCAATTTGGATTGTTGTGATAAGCATGGGATAAAATTTTCAAAGCATATTTGAAATAAATGAATTAGTCACTTTGGACCTTTAACATGATTCATGAGATCAAGTGAGGGTGGAAATCCTCACTCTTATATCTTAGTACATACATTTAAGTTAAAAAAAACTGCAAAGAAATTAAAATAAGTTCCAAATGTATCGAAATTGTTATTATCTTGTCTAGATCACAACTTCCTACCTATGCCATAGTATTAGTAGTTAAACTATCAAAATCCTTATGTGACATCAGTATGAAGCGACATTAGAGTCTAGTGACAACATAATGTCATCAGTATCCAATTATTTTGCATGATGCGAGGAGGATGAACTAGAACCATTTAATGAAGTAAGTGAAAAGAAACCAAGGTAGCCATGGATTCCTTGAAAAGTAACTCAACCGCTTAGAAGAGTCTTGATTTAAGTTGATTATTTATATTTAAGGACGTATCCCATATTTTTATTAGTTTTGAAAAATAGATAGACATTGGGAATGGAGGAGAACGAGGGTTATTAAACACATGGACTTGAAAAGTTTAGTCTTTAGAAAGGGGTTTTGAAATACTTGCATGGCTCGTCCAATGGGAAATATATTTTTTTAAATCTACTTTCCTTGATTATTAGATGGGGTTACAAAATTATTGCAAAGGGGTTTCAAAATACCTGTGTGGCTAGTCTACTAGGAAATTCATTCTTTTTTAAACCTGCCTTGCATAGTTATTGCTTGGAAAATACACTAATACTAATTGTATCATGTCATGAATTTGGGTGGTGGTTCCCTATAGATTAATAGGCTAACTCATGATATTAAGTGTTAGCATCTTTACCCATCTGGGAGTCTTCACCTTATCAAATTTGTTTCTGATATGAAAGAAGACTTATTCCCCCTTGGGAAGAATGCTAACACCATCATGCCTCACTACCACTAAGTAACCACAACTTACAATAATTTTTGGTGTTTCAACTTATAATGGGTAAGCTAATACTAATAATTAACCTCAAATGCCTCTTCACCAATAGTAGTAGGGGCATCTCTTCCATTGGACTCTACAACCATAGTGAATATTGAAACAGTTGTATGCTTATTTTTATTTCTCACCTCACTCAACCATGCATTAGTGCTATATAAATCTAAATTTGATTTATTAAATGACAAGTATTTAGTAACATGTACAATTCATTAGCTATAAAACTATTATAGGTGGTATTATGTGTTGGTGCCCACTCCCATCCTTTCTTTTTTGATACTACAATGGTAGTTTGTGGCTTTCCATAATTAGGAGATTCTATATATAACAAATTGTTCATAGAAACTCCTTCCCATGTTTCAAACTTCTTAGTGTTGGAGCATAAATGGGCTTCCACATTGCGAAGTCCCTTTACATGTAGAAGCTTTTGAATTTGTAGTTCTTTCTCTTTACATGAATAAATTGATAGGTCCAATGCATGGGTGGGTTAATTCTATTTTGTTATATATTGTTAGAATAGAATAGAATAGAATACAATTAGAGATATAGCAAACATAAAATTTGACACTCTATAAAATAGTTTAATTTTTCCAAAATTTAAGATACCATATAGTAACTTACAATAAAGAAATATTTTTTTGTGGTTTTTTCCACTTCTTTTCCAACCTCACAAATTTATAACAGTGACCTCTTTATTTCAATAAAGCAATTTCTGCATAAAAATATATGATAAAAGTCCTATTCAAATATGTAATTAGGTTCCTGATAGATTTAGGGTGAGAGGAACAACTAAATGTGAGGGAGGGATGCAGAAAGTTTGAAGATATAGATTTGTGGAAGCTGGATCAATAGGTGCAATAAATCAAACTTTTCAGTAAATATTGTCCATGAAAAATATGAGAGGATGCCCAAGCTTTTAATTTATTTTATCCCTAGTTTTAAATTTTTTGTGTAAGCTCTAGTCTTATTATTTGTATTATACTACATATCTTATGACAACTTGAATATTTGAAAAAATAAATTATGCTAGTTTATATTTGAATCTCACTCTATTATATTTTGGCCTTCTACATTCTTGGCTTATTAATAAATGGAAATTTCATAAATATAGTAAGAAATCAAACAAAATATCATTTTCTTCAATATTTTCTTAAAGCTTTTCATAAACTTGCATTGTTCATATATGGCATAGTAGCTAGACACAATTTCCATTTCTAAATTCATTAAAAATGAAGATATACATCAGGTTGGGTGTTTCTCAAGTGAATTTGGGGACTTTTCCGAGTTTTTCCAATGTAAATATATTGTCAAGTTCACTTAATATTTGGTGAGAATGATGTTTATGGCATGTTTACATGTTCTTCTTGACTTGGGCATTACATCTCAATATTCTTGGTAATAGTGCTTCCATGCTAACAACTCATTTTAACTTGAGACAAATTATGTTTCATGCGTTTTTAGGTATCAATTTGTTCACCAAATGATTGTTTTGAACAATTTCTCTTACTCCCTTAATTATCATGAAATGGTGTTGTAGTTCTAAAGCTTATATATACCATGTAATGATATATATGTTTGATTACTAGTGATGACCTTGGAAAAAAATCAACTATTTTCAGATCAGAGATTAGTTCAGGTAAAATATTTATGCTATAAATTATTATTGTGCAATTATAAATATTTATGCTTTGTTTGAAAACTAGATTAAGTTTGAAATGCTAAGTTGGGTATTTGGATACTAGCATTATGACATTTAGTTACTATATAATCTATTTATTGTTTCCTTCTATTTTGATGAAAATTTTAGCACGTCTTTACAAACTTTATTGCTTGATTTCACCCTTATGAGTTACTTTATTCTTTTTAGATTATTTTGTTACTGTTTTCTTTTGATATAGTGCCTAGGATGCTTCTTCCAAAACCTTTAATTTTGAGAAAGAAACACCAACAGGTAGCGTCGTTTTTGTTGGTGATTATTTTATTTGATCGGCTTTCATATTTTTTTAATGTTGATTTATTTTAATGATATTATATATCGAATTGCAAAAGAGTTTTTCAAATCATATTTTGCATTTTGAAGAATGTACTCTCTTCTTAGAAGATAGTTCAAGTGTTGAATTTTCTCTCTTTTGAGAAGATAGTAATTTATAAATAACTGAAATTCAGACCATCTCCAGCTTTGTTCAGTGTTAACCCAAGTTTTGTACAAACCCAAAATGTTGGGTCCTTACTGGCACATGCAAACGTTTTGTGGTATGAGTAGAGCGACTAGTTAATGTGGTTGGTTTAAGTTGTTCATACAAATTGTTATAAACCGGAATTTGATATTTTTACTTTATATTATCCTTCCCTCAAATAATTATCTTCAAATCTATTCTTTTGGAGTAAATAAGAGCCTTCAAGATCATGCACATGGAATTTTTTGGAATCCGGGCACAAATTCTATTAAAATGGAACATGATTTTTGTTATGGATATGAAGAATTCGACTTTATTGAGGTTTTTGTCCACCAAACGATACATACGATTAAGTTTTTATTAGGTGTCATCTTCAAATCTACATCTTATCTTCAGCTGTGAGCCCTTAGTTATTACTGTACTTCATTTACATTGAATTTGGAAAAATGTATCATATATTCGTGAGAAGATTTTCTGAGGATGAGACTTGATGTTTTGTAACTTGGAATATTCAATCATTTTCAATGAGAATGATCTTCAATCTACACGGGGATAACTAAAATACATGTTTTAGTATTTCTTCATCTTGGACTTCACCAACGATGTCATGGGTAAAACTACTTGTGTATTAGGCTTATTGAAAAAATGAATTTACCATCTTTTTTTTATCATTCAATTCTTTTTCCAGGTGATATATAGTAAGAAAAATGCACAGGGGAGGATTACTATGTATCAAGGAGAGTATTACTATGTATCAAGGAGAGTAGTTCTCATTTTCAGCCTTTTAACATTCTTAAAACATTTTTTAATAATGAGCACCTTATATAGGTTACCCATCTTTGCCTTGTATTAATCCTTTGTTATATATCAAATAAGTATATATTCTCACATATTGTAGATAAATGTTTGAAGAGGTAATACATATTCAAAATAATTTTTTTGATGGTTGGAAGTCACTAGAGATAAGATATTAAATTCAATTGCTTAGAATTATGCACATTTTCCTATATAATGGTGTTGGAAACTAAGAAAATATTGAGAGGGGGCTTGAATCAGATTGTAGCAATTTTACCAATTCAAAATATTTTTTTAATTTGTGTGAGAATAATAAGAAAGTAAAGAGAAATTTCAACAATAAATATGATAAAAAACTACTTCAACAATCAATGGAATATTCAAGGCACAAATAACTTCACAAACTTCTTCTGAGTTGTATTAATAAGGCAAGCTACAACTTCCTAGTTTATCAACTGAACTTGAATGGAACTACAACCCCAC
The DNA here is from genome assembly GCA_031772625.1 of Pinus tabuliformis. Classification (NCBI taxonomy): domain Eukaryota; kingdom Viridiplantae; phylum Streptophyta; class Pinopsida; order Pinales; family Pinaceae; genus Pinus; species Pinus tabuliformis. The sequence goes on from CM062805.1 coordinate 870,791,589, forward strand.
CTATTCTCCAATACCCAGTGGAAGGAGTACCAACCCCTACTCAACAAGCTACAACTCACTTTAGACACTTACTATTCCACTATTCCATTCTTCATCCATTTTCACACTAGGATCAACTACTTCCTTCTCTAATTTAAAAAATAATTAAATCTTTCTCACTACTTCATAAAAACACCTAGAACAATATCTGATTACTACAAAAACACTAGTTTCTTCACCTTACCCACAAGCTATTCTATATATGAGACTCTTTACACAAGCCTCCTTATAAAGAATTTTTGGCTTCCTCATTTTGGAATGCATCTTGCATTAGATCTATGCATGTTCCTTTAAATTTTCCTCCTTCCTCTTTATTTGAGTCTTCTAGACTCACCATGTTCTGTGACCTTCACTATCCTTTTCTACCATTTGAGCTAATTTTATTTTCATTTTTAGCTAATTCAGAGTTTTACAAGTTTTAGCAGCGTGTCCGCAATTTTTATCTGTAGTTAAGTTTCCTTAACTTTCCAATTCATCTATCAAAATTGTTAGTTCCACCAAATTTGGGCTTAAACCCCCTTCCCTAGATCCTTTTCCTACTAAACCCATGCTTCCAATCTTATATCTTCTATTTAATTCAAATATTAAGAGTTTACATGATTTTAGGGTCCACGATGACCTAGCTAGTGGGTTTTACTAGACACTCTATACATTGGTTGTCGCTCTATCCATTGTCAATGTCGACATGTACTCTACAACATGGGAATATTGCCAATCTTGTAGGATAATCCCTATGGTATGATCCCTTCACGGTGACCCTCTAAGGTTACATCACGCTTACATCATGAGGGATAAGTTTACATCACACTGACATCATCAGGGATACATGGCACCTCGAGAGTGGTGACATGTGTCACCTAGAAGCAACCCACTTGGGTACCAAAAAATACCATATCTTCATGTCACTTTTCCACCACTCATTAAATGATGCTCATCTCATACTTTGATGTGTGTTGAGCCAGTCATGAGCTGCCTCCTATCCTTCTGGAGGAGAGAGAAAATATCCTTCACGGTCTTGTTTTGTGACCCTTTCCTTTGTTATTTTGAAAACCCTAAGGTTAAATCCCTTTCCACCTCGACACCACCCCTCAGTAGTTTCGTTAGGGTAAATATCCTTCATTGATCTATGTGGTCGACGGAGTGGGAAAATACTCCTTGGGACCACTACCTCTCTCCAAAGGATTGTTTCTAATTGTCGTTTAAATGCCACCACGTGGCCTTTGGCCTCAGAGCTAAAGGTTTTTCTCGATATGTCCTCGTCCCATGGCCATCAAGTCAGAACTTAAGCCCTAGGACCTTAAATTTCCTGCTCGGGGGCTTATTTCCCTTCATAATTTTGTTTTCACTCTTGGTACTACACTACTTCATGGAACCTCTCTCGAGCACTAAGGCCAAAGCTCCCGATTTTTTAATTAATTTGAATTCTAAACAAGTTATGGTATTGGAGATTTCTGGGGTTCTCGGATGCTACCCGAGCCAATGGGGTGCCTCACTATTGTGTTCTCATCCATGTCTGCACAGTCCTTTGTTTGTCGAGATATCTAACATTGCCGCTAAGGTTGGCACTTTATGCCAACTTTGGCTATGTGCCAAAGGGTCCTCCAAAACCACTGCTAACTTTGTTATTTTAGACTTGGGGCCTTAGATATTTGACTAGCTCTATCTTTCATTATAGGAGGCCATTTTGGGGCTTCTTTATACTATCAGAAATATATTTCGAAGTAATTTCTAGTTCAGTGGGTATGATGTGGCCTTTGAGCTCATATATTACATACAAAATGTCTTCAAACTCTCTATAGTTCTTTGCACCTTGACGTTTCTTCTTGTTCCTATAACCTGCTCTTTTGATATATTTATTTGACACCTGTGCCTCCTACTACCACTTGTTGATACCTACTAGCACATGTAGATGTCAATGACAAAATATTTCTAACATTCTCCCCTCTGGATTTGATGGAAATATAAAAATCAAATAGAACAACTCCTCCTATTCTAAGAACACCCTTAGCAAACATGAGTATTTCTCCTCATGAGATAAAATTTTGTTGATGTGTATTGTTGTTGTGCTTGATATATTTACCCCCCTTTAGATTTCTTCTTCCATAGATATCTCCCTGAGTTTCAATTTTTTTTTTTATTTATTTCACTGGATCTTTCCCCTTTTGACATCAATGGAAAAGACACCAACATTCTCCCCCCATCGCCGTGCTTCTATGGTCAACAAATCTTCCTTTTTCATGTTGCTCCTTGTGGACTTGGAAGCTTCAATTTGATATGCTGAAAAATATGTTAGTTTCCTTACTTCCTCTTAGAGGAAGGGGTAGTGAAGGGAGGAAAAAGGAATAAATCTCAATCTTTTCCTCAAGTACTTAAATTTTTCTTTAGGGAGTGGCTTTATAAAAATATCAGAAACTTTCTCTTTGGTAGGTACATACTCCAGTTTCACAATCTAAGTTGCAACCTACTCCCTCAGGAAATGATACTTGATGGGGATATGCTTGGTCTTAGAGTGAAAGACTGGATTCTTTGACATGTTGACTGCACTTGTGTTGCCACAAATAATCGAAATTGAAAGATCATGAAACACTTGTAAATATTGCAAAAGTTTCTTCATCCACAAATGTATAGTACAACAAGCATGTTGCTGCAATATATTTTTCTTTAGCTGTAGATAAGGAAATGGAATCTTGCTTCTTACTCAACCATGAAGCTATACTTTCTCTAAGAAACAAAGCCCCACCACTTGTGCTCTTTCCATCATCTATATCACCTATCCAATCAACATTAGTATAAACGGTAAATAAAAAAGCATTACCTCTTGGGTACCATAGTCCATAGTCCATTGTTGTTTTGATATATTTGAGAATTCTTTTGGCTACAAGGACACAATTTTGTCTAGGATCTTCTTGAAATATTCCAATTGTTGCAACAACTAGCATGATATCTAGCCTTGAAGATTCCAAATACAAAAGGATGCCAAAGATGGATCTATATAAGGTGTGGTCCACTTATCGTGATTCATTCATCTTAAGCTTTCAAGCTATCACCATTGGAAGGCTCACTCAAGAGAATTCTTCCAAGCCAAATTTCTTTAGCACCTCCCTGAGATACTTTCCTTGAGAAATAAAAATTCCTTTAGGGGTCGATGCTATCTGAAACCCAAGGAAATATGATAGCTCTTCAAGCATGGAAATCTTGAATTCTAACTTTATATCAGCTGCAAATTCACTATTCAACAAATTTGAATTACTTGCAAAGATGATATCATCAACATATACTATCACCACAATGAGTTTTCCATCATTTTCCTTAACATATAAATTGTTGTTAGTTGCTCCTCTTTTTAAATCCACACTTGATCAGGTAGTTGTCTATCTTGGAATACCAAGCTCTAGGGACTTGATTGAGACCATACAAATCCTTCTTGAGTTTACAAACATAATCTAGCTTCTCTATAAGCTGAAAGATTTCTGGATACTCTATATAAACTTCTTCCTGCAAATCTCCAAGAAGAAAAGCATATTTGACATCAATTTGATAGATTTTAAATTTCTTGAAACACGAATATGCCAAAAACATTATGATTACTTCTAATCTACAAACAGGAGCAAAAGTCTCATCAAAATCCAATCCTTCTACATGAGAATACCTTTGTATACTAAGCTAGCCTTGTTTCTTACCAGTTCTCAACATTCATTTAACTTATTTCTGAAAATGCATTTTGTGCCAATGACATTAAGGTTTTCATTCCTTGGAACAAGTTCCCAAGTATGATTTTTCTTAGTTCGGTACAATTCTTCATTCATGGCCTTTAGCTAATGTTGAGCAACTTCCTTGGACAACTGAGTAACATGTTCTTATCTAGCGTAATTGAGAAACTTCCTTCTTGTATGTAGTCCAGTATTTAAATCACTAAATATTTGGTCAATTGGATGGTGTTTTTGTACATACCTTGGGGGATCTGTAGCCTGAGGAGTATGGGGTTATTACTCGCTTTCTTCCATAGTTGCCTCATCATTCTCGTTGGGATCGTGTCCCTAGGGTAGATTGTGTTAAATTTTGTACTTTCTTTTTGTAAAGATGTAAAGTCTCCACGAAATGTGGAAGTGGAGTGCGAAGATAGTCAGAGTCAAAGGGCCTTTAGCCCCTTAGGTGGGTAGGTGATCAGAAGGTTTTGAGACCCGACCATGTTTTGTAGACCATGGTATTGTAAAAGTAAGGCTATAAATAGAAGAGTCACAGCGAGTTTAAGGGAGGATCTAAGTGATAGAAATATTTGTAAGGGAAAGTAAGCTAAGTCAAGAAAGTTTTGTTTCCTGTACTTAGGCCAAGGGGAAGGCTCCTATAGCTGAGTGCGCAGATACCTTGGTAAGTCCGCAGGTTGAGTGTGTGGGCCCCTGGACCTGAGTGCATAGGGAGAAGGAGCCTGTACTTGAATGATTAAAGGCCTTCATAAAAATCTGGAAGATGTTTAAGTCAATTACTGTAATTATTTGTTTTGAAAGGGTTAGTGTTCGTGAAGATAGAAATAAGTCCTAGATACTTCAGGAACCCATCACACCGACCCCTGGATGGAGAAAATTGGTCATGTCATCCCCCAATACTGCTTCGGGTGAGACTGCAGCCTACACCATGCGGGTTGTTGCCAAAAGGCCCAACAGTTTAGGGTTTTGTTGGTTGACATAGAGAACGTTGAACCTAGGTCACACCCCATCAAGACAACAAATGGTTTTGTTGCCAGGATTGGGGTCTTGTTGAGGAATGTGTGATGTCGAATCAATGGTTCCCTACTAAGAAATAAATGGAAAAGTGGATCAATGAGAAGTTGCACACATTTGTAGCTCGGGATAACAGAAATCTGCGTTTATCGAAGGAAGAGTGGTTGAATATATACCTATTCACAGACAAAGTTGAAATATTATTCTACTCTTTCTACTATGAATTACATGAGTGGTTATCCAAATTGGTGGATAGTCAGGGTACGTGGAAGCTTGATGGCCCTATTGTGTGGATCCCAGAACTGATGAAGCACTTAGAGGCTTCACAAAATAACCTCGCGTGGGACGTCAACCACTAGATCGATCACATTCAGGTAGGATTCATCACTGAGTTCACAATTGATTCGTCCTCTAGCTACAGTGAAGCATAGCGCATGTTCTTCAAGGGACCAAGAGGTAAGTACCTAAAATCTCTGAAGGCCTGCTGTTATCGGGAAATCTAGTGTCCACTCAGAGCTACTAGTCCCACTAAGACTGGTAGCTATCTTAGAAACAAACAAACTAAAACTACTTTCATTTTCCTTTATGAGAAGTAGATAAGAGGGGAACAAAGGACACCAACCTCGGTCTTGTGCTTGGTTCCTTGCTTGGTTCCTCTCCCTTCTGATAGATCCTTGCCGCTCTTCCTTCGTCTACCTAGCTTCAAAGAGCACCTGTGGAATCAAAGCAACATAACACTATCGAAGAACAGAGATCTACAATCATAAACAATATAGGACCAGATATATATTGACCACACAAATGCATATATCATCAAACATACAAGAATGTGGAGGAAAACTTGAATAGCTTTATTAATATCAAGAATAGCAAAGAGGATTACAACCAATTGTTCTGACCCAGCGTCATCCTCCCAGCATGAAAGCCCTTCTTCACCTCATGAAAAGGTTAGATCACCCAACACTATGATATTCCACCAAGAAACCAACAACACTTCCTTACAAGATATAAAATTCCAGCCTCTGGATCTCTGGGATGAGGGATCCATATATAGATGATTGCAGGGGGGTGAGTCAGGTTCTGGGATTTTGATTAGTGTCTTCTCTCTAATAGTTCTTGATTCCACTTGGAGATTGATGATCTCTTACTCATTCCTGGGTGAATTCAGAGAGGCATGTGTCATAGGAGAAGTTTCTGGAAGATTCCATGACGATCCACCATGCAAACTGTCTCTGCCATTTGTCTACGCACCCTACAGAAGAGATTTCCAATATGCATCGCACCCTTTACACTGAGTAGGTGAGATGCATCGCACCCTCTGCACTGGGCAGTCTGTATGGTCCAGCTTTGACCAATTCTGAGCAGTTTTCTGTGGAGAGCTTCTGGGAGATGATGTAATCAGCTGACCTTGTTCCTTTAGGGTGTGAAGCAACACTTTTAGGGACTTAGGAGCCCTTGGTTTATGGACATGTATGATTGGGGTTGCAGTGCCCAAAAATGTCTATAACAGTTGCCCCCTAAAGCATGAGGTCGTTAATCTTTTGATGTCGGGTGAAATTCTTTATCATGAGGATCCAAAGTTTTTTCGAGCTGGAAGGCGACTTGTAATAAGATACAATACAATACATTATCTTCATAATATTTTTCATGATCTAGCTAAGGCAGGCATTCCCATGCTCGGCTTTATAAACTCATTTTCATGTACATAGTACAGACAATCGTCTATGTGGCAAACTAATGATTCTGATAGAGCCATCATCCTTTGATTTGGATGATTATCTGTGCAACAATGATGTACATTTGATGTCTTTAATTTTCCTGAATATATCGCAGCCCAGATGGATGAAACTAGATTCGGGGTCTTCAAACTCATTCAATCTTCACTCGGAGTACAAGTCGGTCCATGTGAAAGATGTTCTGGAGTCGAACATGGAAAGGCATCGCCTGATTACCAGCCAATGATGGAAGTTGTTAACAGGCGTGAGGGGAATCACCGATAATGATGATTACCCTCAAGGTACTACAGTACAATTCACGTGGTGTGAAAAAGGGACTTGGCGTTGAACACCACGCAAAATCTTTCGGTCGAAGTCGACTTCTTGGATAATGAGCTGATGTCGACAAGAAGCAACCCGTTGTAGGAGGGCCTTAATGAATCCCACATATACGACACGAAATGGAGTAAATGATTCTGGAGGTGAAAACGATCTGATGATACAAGGTTTAGGGTGGTGGTCATGAAAGAATGGAGCGTCAATGTATTGCAGCGGATGAGACACAGGTGAATTCTCTGAGCGACTTCTCTTGAACATACCGGTGACACTAACATGGATTGGTAGCGTTAACCCCAAATATGGATGGTGCGATGGACCAATGGTGATATGACCGGTGAATGGAATAACCCAACTTCGACTTGGACGTGGAGTGAAAGTGTCATGTTCAAGAGCGACTTGCTACCAATAAAGTTTCTTCAAGTTTTCTCCCCAATTTTTCCCTAGTCATTGCTGACCAGTACCTCTTTATTTTTATCAAGCTTGAGGAGGATAACATAAGCTTGTTCTATAATTTGCCCTTCGGGAAAACCTGTCACTATGTTTTAACGAGCCTAGCGATAGTGAAACTCGTTCTTGTCTGTATGGACAAGCTTGTTGCTATTGGTTTTAACGATTTTAATGACAAGGATAACTCGGTCCTTTTCAATTTTAGAGAGTCTAAAAGGGACGTAAAGGAAACTCTAATAATCCTTTTTCATCACATAATCCCTTAAGTCTGAAAAAGTATAAAATAATATGAAAGGGATGAATTTTCGATAATTTTAACGAGCCGAACAAAACAAGTGCTCGATCTTTTTGTGTAATAATCCCTCATATCCAAAAAGATTAAAATCTAGAGGAGGGATAACACTTTCGGTAGCTTTAATGAGCTGGAGAGGCCAATCGCTCATAAATCTTTTCATTTTTTATGAGTCAAATGAAAAGTGCTTAAAGGAGACTCGTTTTTCGAGGAACGAGTGATAATTTTAGGTAGCAGCTAATTCCAGGTAAGGTTTGGAATTTCCCAATCACGGCACTGTCACAAGGATGGCTAACAGGATCACTCTTTGCAGCTGTTCCTCAAAAGGGGTAAACAATCAAATGGAGGTGAATGATCGGCTAAAACAGAGTGGAGGTGATGGTAAGAACACGACCAGGGCTCAAAAACTGATGATAATGCATACACAATGGTTATTTACCAGAAATTGGTTAATTTTTTAACGGGCTTAAACTCTGGGGGAAACATTTGCTCATTGCTTAGGTTTAATTTTAACAAGCTTGAACTTCACATAAAAATTGCTCGTGCGAGTCGTATAATAAGGATGTCTCGTCAATAGGTTCAATTTTTAGGGAGCTTGCACCATTCAAAACTTTGCTCTAGATCCTTTCATTATGTAAGCTAGGAACGACCAATCCTACGAGTTTAAAGGGTTGAGAAACGACAAACTAAGAAAATAAATGGTTGCTCTTTACTTTCAGGAAAAAAGGTTTGCAAGCCCCTAGGCATAGTGAAGTAGAGTTTCTAGGTTACCATATGAAAGCTCTCGTATTCGCAAGATTGCTCCATCCGCATTGCAGACAAAACACTTCCTTGGCGATGTCTACCGAAATAGGCAAAGGTGAGTGGCGCGGATGTCAAAGTTATGTAAGTGGAGGCATCCCATTTTCCTAAACAGACGGGTGTGTCAGACTAGTCATATATCGTCCGCGGAAACCTACCCTATGTCCAAGGTTTTCCTGCCGAAACAGACTAGGGTGCATGCTCCCTGGGTTTCAGTCATGTCCCCCCGAATTACTCGCGCTCTTCAGGTGGACAGACTGGAGATTGATGAGACATTCCTTACATGAAAAGACCATTTAGGGATGGCATTTGACTATTAGCTATGTGTGAACTAGGGAATGAAAGCTGGTCTACGAGCTGGACCACTTGGCCTTCATGTGGAAAACACATTACTCTAAAGAGTGAGGAGACAATGGCTCCCATGCTATAAATATAATCGCGCCCAAGGAGTAGATTATAATCTAGAGGTCCTTGGACTACCATTACATTCATATAAATGGTTTTCCTTCTCAACATTATGGGCACATTGGGAAGGATCCCTAACAGTCGACTGGTTCTTTGTCGAAGCCTGTCAGATTTCTCATCTCAGGCAGAAGCGATGGCAAACCAAGCACTTCCCAAGTACTTGAGGAAAGGATACTCACAGAAGCCCCTTCATGTATGATGGTACCGACCATGATCATTTTGTAAGCTTTTACAATGATTCGGAATGGTACATTAGCCAATAAACGGGGTTTTCCTAGTAGATTCCAATTGAAGGAAACGACTAGGTTGCTTGGAGGTGGGACCGAATAGACAGCCGGATATGACTATGACGAACTTCCTTCCTGCAGCAAAGGAATGGCTAGATTGCCCCCATATTCATCTGAGTCTGTGTTTACAAAAAGAATTTGAACGGTGTCGTTCTCATTCTCTTCGGTGATTGTATCATCTGAAGATGGACCTCCCGAAGACAAGACCGGGTCGACTGCCGCCTCAACCTTTTGACTTTCGTCTGGTATGAATTCAGTGGGTTTATCTTCAATGACAGATGCTTCGACCGACCGCAATGGCGTGTTAGTCGATTTTCAACTAGCGATGGACTTGGCAAGAGTTTCTTGTATCCAGGAGGAAGCCGTAGTGGTGAAGTAGGGCGGTTATTCAAGACTCTTTTAGCTTCATCTAGGAAGGGACAACGGTGGATGACGTGATCACCTTCACACAGTTTACAAGGAAATTTACATTTCCTTTTCTGTCCCAATGCTTCGCTTTCACTAGTTGATGGTGTACTTTCAACATGATCTTCAGAGGTTGATGACACTGAATTGTGCAAACGAGGAGACCAGTCCCTTAAGATCCGAGGGATGCAAGGAAAATTTCGATGATAGTGGTCTCCTTTGCAAATGACACATGGAGATTTAGGCTTGGACGGTGTAGTGTGTGGATTTTCACTAGACAATGCCTGGTTACCCCTTTTCACTTTTGGCTCTTTCCTCTTCTTCTCTTTCTTCTCCTTCCCCTTCTTATCCTTCTTAGTTACTTGATTTTTGGCTTTACCAACTTCATCAAGCGAAGAGGAAGGAGGAGAGGGATAATTGGACGAAGTAGAAGGTTGGGGGGTAACTTTAGTATCATCCAGTTGCTGACTCGATTGTTTAGGAATCACGGTGTTCTGAATGATGGAGGTCGAGAAGAGCCATATTGGCAAGCCAATCGTCAATCCTGGAAGTGACAATGTGGCCATATGAGGTGCACCAACATCTTCCCAAGAGGAGAAAGGACTAGGATTTCCTCCAAGGGGAAATCCTTGGTTGGTGGACTCTATTTTTCTCAACTTAAGACCAATGCAGGAATGGTGATATTATTCCGATTAAAATAAATTTTAGACGCTTTGACACAAATTGTTTTTTCAATTTTTAAGAGTCCAGAAAAAACAAAAGATGACTCTAGTCGCCTTCGATTTTTAATGAGCCTGAAGTGACAAGTGCTCAGATGGACCTTTTCCTTTAAGGAGTCTGAAAAGGAACGAAAGAGACTACTTTGGAAATCTAGATAGAGGGATTACCAAACCAATCGCAAAACTGCAGAATACCTTTTACGGTACGACAGTCAATCTTCCGAAATGTTGTGTTCAGTGCATTGCGATCGATAGGGCGGCAGACACGGCTTCCTATGGATAAAGGATATAGCCTATTGTGGTCTCCCAATATATACTCGATGGTACGTGGGAGCACAAGTCCGTACTGGCACTTGTCGTCTCAAAGATGAGGAATCACCCAACCAACAATGAAAGTGACAGTTACCAGGCTTTACGACGCCGGAATACGTCTCTAGCCTAGACTTCTAGATGTTGTGCGTTAGGTTCCAAAACATTTTTATGTTCATTAAATTTATTTTACAATTGATCTTTCTTAAGAAATTTTACTTTCAGGTTCACCGCGTGATGTAGATATACAATTCCTAAAATGCAATCTAAGATGATAAACAATCGTTTAATCTTCTTTTTGCAATGAAAATCCTAGTTACTAAAGAAAGAGAGATGATAATCTTTCAACATAGAGCAGAGATCACACACTAGATGCACTGTCCTAAATGAAACCAACAAGCAATCTAAATGCAAATGCACATGCATGTATTTGTTTTCAGCTTTCTTAATGTGTGAATGACAAGAAGAATGCTAAGTACAAATCTGAATTATCTTTTCAAAGTGACAGTACTAACAAATTTCTCTTCAAAAATGAAAGGAAGATAATGACGACACTTTGCTATTTTGAATTGAAAACTGCTTTCGACACTTGAAAAACTACTAATTCAAATCAAATACAAGAGTAACTGTATAATCAACCATCAAGAACAATAGGATTCTTTTCTTGGACTGAAAATGAAACTTGCGACACTTTCAAATCAAGAAACGACAGTTCGATTACGCTACTTCTTTGTAAAAGAGAATTGTAAATGGCGCATAATACATAAAAACATTCACAATTCTTTGTACTATGGAGGCTGAATCATGCAAAGGAAGGGAGTTTCCATAGTGGTATACTGATCACAGACAGTAAAACTCCTTAATAGAGCTGAAAAGAGTGAAGAAAAACCAAAACCTGGAGGCAAAATTATCCTTTTTTGATCATCGCACCTGTTACATAGGGAATCCAGTATGCATCCCACCTACTGCACACGGGAGGTGCGATGCATACTGATTTCCTTGAAGAGAGGGTGTGATGGTACCAGGATGAGACTTTGCTTGGCTTTTGATCATAGTTTGCAGCTCAGTTCATGGATTTAGGCCGAGAAAGTGATAGTCAGTAAATAGAAATCACAGGGGCTGATCTAGTGAGGTTACTAGAGCCACGACCAGGGCAATTAGGATGTTTGCAAATCGATTGTTCAGTTTATAAACAAAACCCAGAGATAGATTGAACTAGCATTGATCTACTTTTCACTTGCATAGTAAATGCAGTTCGAAGGCTAGCTGGCTTAACTTCAGGCTTCGTCTGTAAGTTTATAAATCAAACAAATATAGACAAGCAAACAATCTATTCGCTTCCCAGTGGAGTCACCATTTTGTTATCAAGAAATCTACTGTCCACTCGGAGCTGCTAGTCCCACTAAGACTGGTAGCTATCTTAGAAACAAACAAACTAAAACTACTTTCGTTTTCCTTTATGAGAAGTAGATAAGAGGGGAACAAAGGACACCAACCTCAGTCTTGCGCTTGGTTCCTTGCTTGGTTCCTCTCCCTTCTGACAGATCCTTGCCGCTCTTCCTTCGTCTACCCATCTTCAAAGAGCACCTGTGGAATCAAAGCAGCATAATACTATCGAAGAACAAAGATCTACAATCATAAATAATATAGGACCACATATATATTGACCACACAAATGTATATATCATCAAACATACAAGAATGTGGAGGAAAACTTGAATAGCTTTATTAATATCAAGAAAAGCAAAGAGGATTACAACCAATTTTTCTGACCCAGCATCATCCTCCCAGCATGAAAGCCATTCTTCACCTCATGAAAAGCTTAGATCACCCAACACTATGATATTACAAGATACAAAATTCCAGCCTCTGGATCTTTGGGATGAAGGATCCATATATAGATGATTGCAGGGGGTGAGTCAACTTCTAGGATTTTGATTAGTGTCTTCTCTCTAATAGTTCTTGATTCCACTTGGAGATTGATGATCTCTTACTCATCCCTAGGTGAATTCAGAGAGGCAAGTGTCATAGGAGAAGTTTCTGGAAGATTCCATGACGATCCACCTTGCAAACTGTCTCTGCCATTTGTCTACTCTCGCCCATCGCACCCTACAGAAGGGATTTCCAGTATGCATCGCACCCTTTACACTGAGTAGGTGAGATCCATCGCACCCTCTACACTGGGTAGTCTATATGGTCCATCTTTGACCAGTTCTGAGCAGTTTTCTATGGAGAACTTCTGGGAGATGATGTAATCAACTGACCTTGTTCCTTTAGGGTGTGAAGCAACACTTTTAGGGACTTAGGGGCCCTTGGTTTATGGAGATGTATGATTGGGGTTGTAGTGCCCAAAAATTTCTATAACACCTCGATTAAGATGTTATTGTATGAAAAGTGGGTTATGCCCTTAAATTGATGTTTGGGATTGCGAAGTGGGAGAGAATTCAAAAGGAACGAAGAATAAGGTTCTAAATAGAGTCTGTTGTTAGGATCTTTTGATAGAGATGAAGAGGGTAATATTCTGAGAACATCACAAAACATGCTACAACTTGTGAGTTAGGGTATCGTAGGGATACCTCATCCATCCACTCCACCTCTACCTCCACCTTTGCCTCACACACCTACACCTCCGCCTCTACCTCCACCTCCAACCCCATCATTTAATATGATGAATACAATGAAGATTCATGCGTTTAAGGGTATGGGAACCGAAGACCCCAAACAATTTTGGTTTGTTGCAGATGATGTATGGAGAACATAACAGATTATTGATGAAAATATGAAGAAAGCGCAGCTAGTCACAATGTTATAGGATAGAGCACTGAGATGGTTCATTAAGTTCTACACAGATTGAGCCAACGTGACTATCATAGCAACTCAGGAAGCACTAAATAGTGAGTTCAAGAAGCCCAAATGTTAGGCTCAGTCTATAACAAAGGTCAAGGAGATTTAGCAGAGGGTAAATGAGTCCGCATGGGACTTTGATCAAAGATTAAAATGTTTAATTCAACAAGCTAATATGACTATTCTAGATGCTCAGCATAGAGACTGGTATATTTCTTCACTCCTACCTAATGTGAGACTACCCTTATCACAACAGAAAATAGGAACACAAGAAGAAGCAGTGGAGATTGCCATGAGATTAGAAGCTTCACAAGTGCAGGATATGAATATAGGGGTACAACAGATTCAATCACATCTGGCAATCCAGCACATGGAGTTGCAGAGCCTAAAGAAAGGAAAGGAAGTGCAGCTCGAGGTGCGCGCTGAATTTTGGTGCTTGAAGTGTAAGGGCCAGGGTCATGACAAGGACCACTGTCCTGTTTATCAGAACTACTTCATTGGGGGAGGTCTTATTCCTCTAAAAGCAGAAAACATCGTTTGACCGAGCATAGGAGTACCCTTATGGTGTGCTATCAATTAGATAGATGGGAAGCATGCAACTAATAATTGCATTCTCCTACAGAAGTTTGTACAGACACCACAACAGTTACTTTGTACTTTTTTTAAGTCAGTTGTGCATGATGAGTGCAATTACCAAAGCTATGAATTGATGATGGAGCAGACCCATAGGTATAGAGTGCAGATGGAAAATCAGCCTCAGGATCAAGGTGTAGGTGGAGCGCGTGGAGGATTCCAGGGATGAGGAAGAGGACGAGAAGGAGGGGATGGCAAGGTCGCAAACAAATCATTTGCTATAATTGTGTAGAAGCTGGTCATTTTGTGTGCGATTTTCAGAACCCAATGCATCAATTTTGCGAGTATTGCCGACAATTTTATCATGTAATACAAGATTACCTAGTACTAATAGCCAAGATATAGGAGAGGAAGACACAAAAACCTACACAGAACATTCATATGATCAGAGAGGAGCCTCACGAGGAAGAGCCTAGCATTAATATAGTAACATGAAGTGGTATTGCCACTCGAGAAGGTAAAGGAAAGCAGCTAGAAAACGAAGGATGGGTACCCCAGGCTGTTAAGAATGAAATTGGATTTAATCTAAGTTGGGCTAAAGAAACCTTTGTGGAAGTGAAAAAGAGCTTCATTGAAGCCTCTACCTCCGAAAGTGAGGAGAATTCTAGTGGAACCAATGAAGCACATGACGTAGATCCTTTGATATTAGCTACCTTCCTGAAGACATGTATGAAGCCATTACGAGATAGAAAGGCGGTACAGGGGCTTCAAGAGTTAATTGATAACTATATAGGTAAGGTCAAGCCACCTCCAGAATAACGTGCTATATGAAAAGTGGGATAAATCATGTAACGAACATGTCGTGAAATGAGGCTAACAACATATATCAGAGAGTACAAAATGGAGCAGTTAATTCTCAATCTGGGATCATATGCTAATGTGCTACCAAAACAAACTTGGGAAAGAATGGGGAGACTTGCACTGTAATGGTCTCCTAACCCACTTCACATTGCCAATCATCAGAAAATCATTCCTATGGCACGCCTGTATGGGGTAATAGTTGATATTTAAGGAGCAAGCGCTTTGGCCGATTTTGAAGTGATACAAATCGTAGATGATAGTAATCCTTACGCTATGTTATTGGGCATTGATTGGCCCTTCAATTTGGATGTAATCATTAATCTTAAGAAACACAGAATGATATTTGAGAGGAAATATGATCTGAAATGGGGCACTAAAAGGCTTCTTGTCAAGCTTACAAGAACCTCTGCCACTCCAAAGCTTATATATTCCCAAGATCTATAATTATAATTGATAAATACGGAATTAAAAGAACTTGAAATAGGTGTATGCTTGTGTTTGTCCTTAACTGTTTATGTGTTTTGAGTTCATTTGCTTATGCTGAAATAAAACTCAGATAACAGTAAATAAAGCAGCAAATAAGAAAACACATGAGACAACAATGTAATATGGAGTTCACCCTGATATCTTGGGCTACGTCTCCTTGAGCTCTAATCAACTCAACTAGGCTCTCTAGGATTATGGTAATATTTGTTCTACAAGTTCCACACTCAACTCCATTGGGTTCAGCCAAAACTATGGGCTTACAATACCATCTTATCCCGCTGGCTGTCCTCTAGTTGCAGACAAATCTAGGCTTCTCTGGACTTGACTCCTTCAGTCAATGCTCTGAGCTTCTTGAGCTTTTGGCCTCTCTGACTCCCTCAAAATTTTGTATTGTCTCTGGAATCCTTCTTCTTTCTTCAATACAACAGTCACCAGCAATAGCTTGAACAATTCGATGTCTTTTTTGTTCAGAACTTCATTATAGCCCATGGCTCTTAGAATTCTATTTGAGCTCTCTGGCTCTGCAGCTCTAGATTTCTAGCTAACTGGCTCTGGGCCTCAGCTCTCTGGCTCATCTAGCTCTGGCTCTCTTAGCTATCTCGCTCTGTCCGTCTGGATCTGCCTCCAACCTCTGGTGGCTCTACCTCTACTCGACCCTCTAGCTCTTTAGCTCTCAACCTTTCTGGCTCTCGGTGCTCAAGTTCTTATGCTCTCTGTCCCTTTCGTGTTTCGCACGACCTCCAAGCAACCTCGACAACCTTCAACATCCCTATCAATTGAGCTCCTTGTGTGTATTTATCATGCATCAGTTTTCGGCTCTCCAAACATGGAAGATCGATCGATTCATTAAAGAATCCATTTTCCCTTTGAAACGTGTCGGCGGGTACAGGAAACCCACTCGTTTGGCCTCCTCCTACAATCATCCCGAAAACAACAGCATAATGGAGATACACATGAAAAATGCATCATGATCCTTTTAACTGGAACTCAAAATGCATGCAATCGCATTGATAAACCTATCGGGTCCGTCCTGTCATCGCAAATCACAATTGCACAAGCGGGATGCTTAAAACCCAAGAAATTGCCAAAAACATCAATACACGGGAATACACTGAAAATCTGAAAATTCGGACTTCAAATAATATGCAACTACATCTATAAACCCTTTCAGGTTTGTCCCTTTATCGCAATATCGCAATCGCATTGCATAGGCCAAAAACCCAAATACACGACAATACAAAGAAACCCCGTAAATCCGGATTTCAAATATTGTGTAGCCGCATTTATAAACCCTATCGAGTCCATGCCCTAATCACTAATCACAATCGGACTGTGTCAATGTCCCTTTATATTTGTGTGATCCGATTTCCAATTGCCGAAATCGGCGCATCGCATATCGCTATTGGCATATCACATTTGTAACAACCCTTTGTATTGTTGCGATGCGATTCACCGATCGCTGATCGGCACTATCACATATCACACAGTCACATAATCGCAAGGCTCTTAGTGCTATCTCCTTCGATCGCCGATCACCGATGCCGATCGCAATCGCTCTATCGGCTCGTCTAGGGTTCCGATATCACATGAAGGCCTTCCTCTGATGCGATATATCGAAGATTACTGTCGAAGAGCCCTTAAGGACTGCTGCTCCACCCTTTGAACCTTTCTAATGTGATTTTCTTAAGGAACACATATAAAGCCTTAAGCCCATTTTCATAAGGAATTGCCTCCTTTTTTAAGGATAATGGGCAATCTTCTTTTTGAAATAACTTCATCATTGGAAGTCCATTTTATCCCATTCAAACTGTGTTAGATTCAGAATGAAGAGATCTCTACAATGAGACTATTTCCAGGAGCATCCTTTGACTTTGATTTTTCCTCTGTGAGGAAAATTCATAGACTTAGAAGTCTATGTTAGATCCATTTTGGATCACGCCTTCCCACTAAAAAGATTTTGGTCTCCAAAAGACTGATATACTGATCTGAATAGTAAATGAGAGTAACAACACCCTCTTCTTTTAGCCTCCATACACTTGCCTTGCATAGTGCCTCTGAACCAAAGCCTTTAAGAACTTTCCTTCCCGGATGTGCTGGTCCTCCTGGGAAGAACTGTTTTCCTCCTATTAACATTGTCCTCCTTGATTTCATGCAGAACTCCTGCTGAGAAGGTTACAGAAGGTAGTTTTAACTTCTCTGCCTCGATCATTGATCCAAGGTGGCTCAAACCAATGTGAAGTTACATCTGCTTCACAAAATTTCCATTTGTACTTGTTTGACATACTGTCAACAACAACTGTTAACAACAACAGGATTACAGACAACAACTAGATGGCTTAAACTCCTGCTTCAAAAAAAGAAACAGATTTCATATCTTGTGAACACCTCCATGTCTTTACATCTTCATACAAATGATTGACTAGATAACAAGCCAACAAAACATGCCTTTAAAACAATTGACCCTTCAAGTCAAGCATGTAGAAAAAGATCTTTAGAATTCTTTTTGAAAGATGAAATACTTCATCATTATCTCCATCTTGGAGACCAAATCAAATTTTCTCAAGTCAATATTAACATTACATGCATGTTTACAACAAAGAAATCAAACCTTCCAGTTAATTACACATACATGTTCAAATACAAGGAAATCATCAGCATCATTGTGTTCATGCACATCATTCTCATGCATGCATTTCATCCTTCAACTTTCGCTTAAGTACATTGTACTTTCGAAGCTGAAATGAACATAATGTTGCAACAATAAAGTGAGTCTCCTACTCAACTTTTTCCATTCACCTTCTTGGTAAAAACTTGCAACTTTCATCTCATTAACAAAAAATGAAAATAGATGCAACTTGATATAATGATTTTTCAAAAAGACATGTAACCTTAATTGGATAAGAACTCTAACCGTTTCTTACCAATCCATTTGAAAGGTCCTTCCTTTGTCTACACATCAGCGTCAACATGTGAATCATCCTGAAACACATCATTCATGGAATCTTCCTTTCCATTCCTTCCATTCTCTCTTTCCACCTTCTTCAAGTTCCGTGGAATCATTGTTGGATTCAGAGTCCAACACTTTTCAACAATGTGTCCTTGCTTATGGAAGTAAGTGCAACACATGTGCATCCTCTTGACAACATGATTTGCCTTGTCCAATGGACCTTTGGCTCTTTGCTTCCTTTCCTTCAAAATTTTCCTGTATGTGGCCATTCTCTTCCAACATCTAGAAACATTATGGTTAAACAAACCACAAAAGGAACATGCAATTATTTTCCCATACTTATATGGAAATTTACCATGATGAACATAATCAAAAGGAATATGATTATAACTAGATTTATACCTTTCTCTTTCACCTTTATTACCTTCATGAGGAGGTGAATTGAATGAAGAAGTAGCTCCCTTTGGAACACCATCAACCTCTTCAATAGTTTCAAAGTTTTGACAACTATTTGGTTCAAGTGTATGCTGATATACACCTTCTTTCTGCAAAGTATGCTTCACACTATTGCATTCCCCAAGAATACAATCTTCACACTCTTGAGGTAGAAGACCTGCAATGAAACTCCTTCTTGGAACTGTTTCAATGGCCTTCATGGCAGCTTTGGAAGTTTCTCCATAAGATTTTCCATAGCCAAGACCCAAATACTTAGGCCTTTCCTCAACCATTATTGTCTCAACAATAGCCTGTTCATGTTTGCCCAAGCCTTTTCCTTCATAGCCCATCTTGGACATCAACTTGGAACCTATGCCTCTGGTATGTTTTTCAAAAGAACCAATATAAACATTTTTAGAATAATTTGAAGACAAAAAAGAATTATTTACCTCTTCTTCAAGTTGATACTTGACTCAGTCTTCTTTGGCAACAAAGAGTTGTGTCTCCAACTCATGCACCCTTTTCAGGTTCATATTTTCAATATGAAGTTGCCTCTCCATTTCCTGCAATTTGTCAGAAAGAAACTGCTTTCTAAGTCTGGTGCTCTTCCTTTCAATCTCATACATTTCTCTCACCATATCCATCATGGTGAACAAGTCTTGCTTCATGTCTTCATCAAAGAATCTTGTGAAGAAAGACGAATTTGAGGAATCACTTGTAGAAGTTGTCATTATCAAAATGAACAAAAGAACTTCAAACAAGATTAACAAAGAACTTGTTCAAGCAATCTTTTGCAACAAACCTCTTGTGCTTCAAGGATTGCTTTGAGGTCCTTTGGAATAAGAAGAATGCCTTAAGACCTTCTCCCTTATTGTCCTCTCTTGGACTTAGCTATCAGTATCTTTACCTTCACCTCTGCAAACTCACACAGCAGTCAGTTTACAAACAATCAAACGGCTAAACTCTTTCTACTGTTTGAACACCTTTCAAGTTAAGCAACCAAATAGATTGCTCTATCAATCAAGCGTCCTGATCTGATACCACTTGCATCATGATACCATCTACTTCACGATACCACCTGCTCTGGTATAACCACTCTAATATAACTAGCTCTGATATAACCTTCTTTGATATCACCTTCTTTGAAGGTGGAGTTAACCAACCTTTGGCTCTGATACCACCTGATCTGAAGTGGGGCACTAAAAGGCTTCTTGTCAAGCTTACAAAAGCCTCTCCCACTCCAAAGCTTATATATTCCCAAGATCTATGCTTATAATTGATAAATGAAGAATTAAAATAACTTGAAATAGGTGTATGCTTATGTTTGTCCTTAATTGTTTATGTGTTTTGAGTTCATTTGCTTATGCTAAAATAAAAATTAGATAACAGTAAATAAAAGTAGCAAATAAAAAAACACATGAGAAAATAATGTAATATGGAGTTCACCCTGATATCTTGGGCTACATCTCCTTGAGCTCTAATCAACTTGACTAGGCTCTCTGGGATTATCGTAATCTTTCTTTTACAAATTCCACGCTCAACTCCATTGGTTTCAGCTGAACCTATGGGTTTATAATACCATCTTATCCCACTGGCTATCCTTTAGCTGTAGACGGATCTAGGCTCCTCTGGACTTGACTCCTTCAGTCAGTGCTCTGAGCTTCTTGAGCTTCTGGCCTCTCTGAATCCCTCAGAATTCTATATTGTCTCTGGAATCCTTCCTCTGTCCTCAGTACAACAGTCACCAGCAACAGCTTGATCAATTCGATCTCTTTCCTATTCTGAACTTTATTACATACCATGGCTCTTAGAAGTTTGTTTGAGCTCTCTGGCTCTACAGCTCTGGCTCTCTAGCTAATTGGCTCTAGCCCTCAGCTCTCTGGCTCATTTGGCTTTGCTCTCCTAGCTATCTGGCTCTATCCATCTAGCTCTGCCTCCAACCTCTGATGGCTCTGCCTTTGCTCGGCCCTCTATCTCTTAAGCTCTCAGGCTTTCTAGCTCTCGATGCTCAAGTTCTTGGGCTCTCTGTCCCTTTCATGTTTTGCCCAACCTCCAAGTGACCTCGACAACCTTCAGCAACCCTGTCAATTGAGCTCCCTGTGTGTATTTATCGTGCATCGGTTTTCGCCTCTGCAAGCATGGAAGACCGATCGATTCATTAAAGAATCCGTTTTCCCATTGAAATGCACCGGCGGGTACAGGAAACCTGGTCGTTTGGCCTCCTCTTGCAATCATCCCGAAAGCAGCAGCATAACAGAGATACACAAGAAAAATGCCTCATGAGCCATTTAACTGGAACTCAAAATGCATGCAATCGCATTGATAAACCTATCGGGTCCATCTTGTCATCGCAAATTGCAATCGCACAGGCAGGATGATTAAAACCCAAGAAATGGCCAAAAGCATCAATACATGGGAATACACTAAAAATCCGAAAATCCAGTCTTCAAATAATATGCAGCTACATTTATAAACCCTTTCGGGTCTGTCCCTTTATCGCAATATTGCAATCGCATTGCGTAGGCCAAAAACCCAAATACACGGGAATACAAATAAACCCCATAACTCTGGATTTCAAATATTATGTAGCCACATTTATAAACCCTATCGGGTCCGCGCCTTGATCGCTAATTTCAATTGTGTTATGTCAATGACCCTTTATATTTGTGCGATCCGATTGCCGATCGCCAATTGCCGATATCAGCGCATCGCATATCATTATTGGCATATCGCATTTCTAACAAGCCTTTGTATTTTTGCGATGCGATTCACTGATCGACGCTATCACATATCACACAGTCGCATAATCACAAGGCTCTTAGCGCTATCTCCTTTGATTGCCGATCACCGACGCTGATCGCAATCGCTCTATCAACTCGTCCATGGTTCCGATATCACATGAAGGCCTTCCTCTGATGTGATATATCAGAGATCGCTATCGAGGAGCCCTTAAGGCCTACTACTCCACCCTTTAAACCTTTCCAATACAATTTCCTTAAGGAACGCATATAAAGCCTTAAGCCCATTTTCATAAGCATTTGCCTCATTTTCTAAGGATAATGAGCAATCTTCTTTTTGCAATAACTTCTTCATCCAAAGTCCATTTTAGCCCATTCAAATCACATTAGATTCAGAATGAAGAGATCTCTACAATGAGACTATTTCCAAGAGCATCCTTTGACTTTAATTTTTCCTCTGTGAGGAAAATTCATAGACTTAGAAGTCTTTGTTAGATCCATTTTGGATCAAAAGAACTATGGGTAATCGTTCCCTTAGATCCATATGAAGGTGTGTGATACATAGAAGCAGTCTACAATTATGAAAAGGAGGACAACCTAGATCAGACATATAACATCACTTAGCATGATGAGGACTGGATACTTCCTACAGCAGATGGATGAATTACATGCGATAGGGATAGCTCTTGCACCTCATATTCAGATGAAGAGCTTGACCATTGGCAGAACATATTACATGAAGTCTCTTCCCTATGCTACAACATGTTGACCAAATCACTTCGATGTGTATCCACAGAGGTAATAAATCTTCCTCATTATGACGCCTTAGATGATGTTAATTTGTTTCTCAATAAGTTTGAAAGGGAGGGGCCATAAGAGCATCGTTTCCTGGCACTAGATCTGGGGTTACGTGATACGTCTTCCCATTGGTGGGGTACGAATAAGGATAGCTTTGCTGATTGGAAAGAATACAGGCGAATGATGAAGCTAAGGTTCAGGTACGCCAATACCCATATGACAGAGAAATACAATGGAAACGATGATTCACGCAAGAATCTACTGCAATGGACTTAATATTGGGGAGAGAGACCTTAATATGAATGGATGCACATATTTTGTCATAATTTAGATACCATTCTGATGAACTAGTACCTAGAAACTGAGCTGTGCCATGGAACGACTGAGTGGGATATCCTCAAGGAAAGTTTTATGTTGACCTTCAGCTTTGAGGATTGTTTTGAATGTATTGATGAAGCGCTCCAAGAAATTAAGGCTTCGATCTTTTGAATGCTTGAGGGCCTGGTAGAATGGGTTCAACCAGACTGGAATACATAGTTGCGACATGCGGTGGAATGCTATAATGTGAATGCAGAAGAAGAAGAAGATGATCGTAGAAATATCATCATTCCAAAGTGTGAGGGACAACGCGAAGTTGAAGGAACTAAAGAAACAATCCTTGACATAATAGAACCTTTGAAGACTAGACAAGTAAACATTGGATCAGACACACAACTGAATTTTGCTAAAATAGGTGACTATTAGGATGAGGATACAGTTGATAAGGTCACAGAATTGTTGCATGAATACCAGGACTTGTTCCTACAAAGTTCTCGGATCTGAAAGGGATAGTAGGGGATCTCAGCATGATGAATATTACTTTGAAGCTAGATGTGAAGCCTGTAAAACAACGACCCTACCACTTGAATCCCAAGTATAAGGAAAAAGTACGCAAATATTTGCACAAAATGCTAGAAGCTGGGATCATTGAGCGAGTGGAAGAATTAGACTAGGTAATTCCTATGGTCATGTTGATGAATCTAAAATCGTTGCATCAACATTGGGGAAAACCATACAGTTTGGACCTTAGTGCAACTCCTTTTCCATTTGGTGTGGTGGCTTCGATTGCATGTAATGGGACTAGCTTCCCAGTGATATATGAGTTGATGGGTGATTGGTTTGTAATGTATAACGAGGGTGCTAAGTGCATTACTCTACAGTGCAAAAATATACAAATATAACTAATCTATCCCAGGTGTTCTTCTAACAATGTGATTCTTGATTGTTTCTATTAACAAATAACCATAAAGATGACTTATTCATAAAATAGAAATATGCATTCATATGATGATTACATTGTTAATTAATTAAACAAAGTAATAATAAAAACATTATCGCATTGATCATAATATATCACTGACATATATATATTCAAAAGATAACAATTCTGAAACATTCAAAAGTGATAAGTTAAAGAATTGTTTTTAAAAAAACATATATACATATCAATAACAGCAAAGTTGATAAATGCTCATTCACATAAAGAAATAATACGAAAGCAAAGATAATAGTACCATTTGCATTTGGATTCTCATGATGTAAACAACATTCAAATTCTACCTTCTAATTTGGAAATGTCTTCAAAAGATGCAATAGTGCAAATCTCATAAGATCCTCTTTGTCAAAATGCAGAACTCTGGTTTAGTGTTTTATAAAAAATATATATATCAGAAGTATAGTAGTGCAACTTCTGAGTTAAGTTTTAATACAAAATTGTGGACCCTTCTAAAAACATGAAAGGGTCTTTAAATACTAATAATGCCAACAAACTATGAATGAAAATCACTATGCTCTAGCATAACTAAAGACACATAAATATGGGATTTATCCTGAAAATAGTAGTATTGTGGCGGTCAAATGGATTCATTGTATCAGCTTCTTCTCTTGTGATTTCAGTTGACAGATGGCAAGCATAAGCTGAATTTCTGGTGGCTGACTCATCCTGGAGTGTAGCTGAGCTGTATAGGTGGCATCGGAGAGTTTGAGACCATGTAGTTGATTGCATATGAGAGACACTTCATTGTCACCTGCTAACTGTGTGGTTTGACAAGGAAAAACCAGATTGTTTCCCATGTTAGGCTTTGGATTCCTCCGATTAATTTTTCCCTTTGTGTTAGCTCTTGTTTCCAATGTTGTTCCAACAATTTTACCTTTGGGAGTTTACCTAGAGAGCAATCTGTAATCAGATTAGACATATGCAAACTGTTGTTTATCGATTCAACTAGATTATTAGTTACGGCTCTGCATCTGGATGTGTCTCTTTCAAATTTCATTAATTGAGACTCCCATTCGGAAAACAAGATTTCCTTATGTGATTCTTGTATCCTTGGAAACTTGGCAGCTTTTCCTTCTTTTGAATCTTTCCATGATAGAAAATTGGTTAATTTTTCATCTGCCTTATCTAACTCAAGCCTAGCATCCATCGATTTTCCAATCATAGATGCATAGATATCACATAAGGGGGTGGCCAATGATATATTATGACATATGATATCCAATTGTCGGGACAAAGCCTTGGTCATTTCCAGGGCTTCCGTTCTGAATTCATTTACCTGTGGATATCCATTGAACCATTCTATCTGGTCTTTCATTTGTGTGATTTGTTCTTCATTTGATTTCTTCTCCTGCTCACTCAACAACTGTAGTGTGCTCAAATTCTGAGAAAACTCTTGTTGCTTATGGAGGGTTTTTTCATAAATCCTCTTCTTTTCCAGTTTTAACTTCTCTTTTAAATGTTCATTTAGCCGCCTCTATTCTATCAACTGTCGCTCAAGCTGATCTATCTCTTATTGTTGTCCTACCGATTGTGCCTCTACTTGGATGATTGCCTGGTCTTTTTCCTTCATCAGGTGGCTAACCTCTGAGGCCTTATCCATTGTCGCTATTGTATAAGCTCCCACATACTGTGATAGATTTGTTAAATCTTTGGAGGGATTGACCTCTGCTTTTCATACCACGTTCACCATCTCTGCCTGAGGAGTCAAAAGAGGAATTTAATCAATTTTCCTCTTCTTCTTCTGTCTTTTGACTACAGCCCTATGCTTTGGACTATAGAAGACATCAAGTGGTGGTATTTCTTCAATTTGCAATACAATCTCCTCAGTGGGATTTTCGGGAATAATCTCTATGTCTTGTTGAAACTTGGGTGGGCCACTTGTTCCTACAATCAGAATTGTGTTGACTTCTGGTTTTTGCACTATAGCCACTTCTGGTGTAGTGAACCCTTGGGTTTTATCAGGGTTACTGATGATTGAATCAAACTGTTCCCATTCCTTGATTAACATGGGATCAATATTAATATCCATATCATGGGGTTCACTAGTTCTTATCTGCTTCTGCTCCCTTTGTGGTGTCTTCTCCTTCTCAGGAACCTTTTCCATTTTGGGAGTCTCCTTAGTAATTTTCTCCTCACTGTGGCCTTGAGATTGTACCATAGAGGTTGTATTTAATAAGTATAGAGGTAGGGTTTCCAATCTCTGTGCCCTGAGCTTATAGAATTCCTCTAGTCCTTCTGCTCCCAAGTTGATTTTGGCCAAATGTTTGACTTGAGAAAATACTTCTGTTGAAACAAACAACTCATTGTAGTTATCATTCTCATGATAAAATTTGGCGATTTTGGCCTGAGCAGTAACATTGTAGGCAACCGATCTAGGATCGTACTGCCTTTTTGGGATAGTTGCGAGCTTTAACAGCTTTATTTTCTCGGTTCCTTCTCTGCATGTTTGAAATCATGCAGGGTAAAAGCACCGCATCGAAGGGGAAATGTCAGCCACATGTTCTTTTTAGAATCCCTAAGAGTCCTTGACATCCCTTCAACTGTTATTTGATGTGCTAATTCTCTGTCTAGCAGTTTATCAGGGATATACAGGGGAAGGACATGTGGGTTGGCAAGGCTATCGAAAAGTCTTAAGTAGGTGAATCTCTCTTATCCAAACCAACTACCAATTGCAGTTAGGCCGATTGATGCTTCCTTCCTTGAATAACCTAGGAGCAAGCTTATTGAATATGGCATAATAAACAGGAATGATAAAACCATGACAAATTCTATACAGGTGGTTTCTGTAATGGGCTTTCCAAAGTTCCTTATGATAGAGGTGAAAGGGATTCGGGTCCTGCGGAGTCCATTTCCATCTTAGAATGGGATATTCGGAATTGAAATAGATAGTGTCCATAATATAAGCACTCATGTAAAATGGGGGTATCACTCGTGTAGACACAACCCTGCTTTTTCTATAGTCAAGTATCTGGTTGGTAAATTTATCAGTCAAAATGGTTGCCCAATCCATGATAAAACCATTAATTGTAGCCTCCATTAATGGTACCATCTCTATAGAAAATTTAGCAGAATGATGGACTCCAAAGAGTCTGCACATCATTGCACCAGTAGAATACTAAGGAAAGGCCAACGAATCTATGGAGTACATACCCGATGTTTCATGCTTTTGCTTGGTTGGAAAATGCCTCCATTGTTTGATAGGGTTGGATTCAATGGTGTTGTCCTTGGCGAAAGCCTCCAAAAATGCTTTGTTATAATGCTTCTTCGGTTGAGGCAAATGGTACATTTGTCTAATATCTTCTGCTCTGAATGACCCAAACATTCTTCCATCAATTGTGAAGAAAGTTCTATCTGTGGTTGTGATGCTCTCAATAACCCACCTGACCACGTCATTATAGGGTAAAACTTTGGCGCGAGCTGCTATTCTATGAAGATATGAGCAGGCTAATTCCTTAAGAGTATTCTCTGATTTACTCGTGCCATATGTTGTTGCTTCCACCTCGAGTTCTTCAGGATCCTATGCTTCCAGCAAATTGTAGATACTCTCCCATGAAGCTTGGCCTAGACCGAGGCAGGTAGTATCAGATATCAAAACCTTCTTCGCTGGTTCTTCTTTGGCTACAACAGGAGCCTTTGGTTTCTTCACCTTCTTCATCATTTTCTCTGGATTCATCAACTCAGAGTTGCTCTACACAAACAATGAAAGAACGTAACAGAGAAATAAACTCGTTCAAATCCAATGTGAAATGAAAAGAGTTATGGTAATTCAAGCATGATAATCAAAATGTAATCAAGTATTACCATGGATGAAATCCTTGAAGGAATCAACCTTAACTGCTAAATTAATGACCTCCATAATTGTCGATCATGATAAATAAATGTAATAATTATACGTCACATCACACATATGAGTGATGGTCCTTTAAAACGAATCTTTTGGTTTTCATGATCAGCGATCAACGATAAATCACATATTGTAGATCGGGAGGTTCACTGGTCAAGCTTAATTTTTTCCATTGGTATCCCCGATTGCAATAAAGGTAAGTAGTATAATAAGGCGAAAGGATAATTAGTGAATCTATTGCTTTTTTGTTTATTATTGATTTAAAGTTTAAAACCCGCCAAGATACGTTTAACAGTCTTTTATCGCATAGCGCACTTTCCTTTATCAGATCGCATTGGTGATTTCCAAAGGGCTTCATTATGTGTCTCATGGCATCTGTGATGGCCGATTGTGATTCTATTATCACATTGGAGGTTTGAAATAAACATTTAGGATGCTTCGTTGTTGAACTTGCGGTTTGCGATCTCCGATTGCATTATCGCATCGGAGATTTACTTATGAGAGCTTCTAAAAAAGATATAGCATATTATATTACATTTGTTTTAACAAAAGGTTTTGGATATTATTTCTATCGGATCAGACCTTTTGATAAGGATTTCCATGTGATATGTGACTAAATCCAAGTATGCGATCATTGTTGAATTATTGAATTTAACTAAGTCTTAAAAAAGGGACCCATTTCTATTTAAAGTTTTTGATAAAATTTCTGAAATGGGGGGTTGTTGTACAACACAACAATTGGAAATTCACTGGAAGAAACATTTATCTCTGAGAAAGTAATGCAATATTTATGATTTTTTTTATTTGGAAACTTTTGAGGAAAAGAAGTCAATCTAAGAATAATCAGATAAACATTAACTTTGAATATAATGAAAAATATTTTTCCAATTTCTTTCTAATCTTAGAAATAAAAACATTCGGAGTTTATTTAAGCCTTGATTGGTTGATAAAGATAAAATAGGGGGACTCCTCCAACTTAGCTTTTATGATGACTCTGTTGTCATAGGTAGTGCCTCTGTTGCGAGCAAACGTTTATAGTCTCGATAGAGTTACCTTTTAACCATTTAATCATTCATTGTCCCATCCATCTAAGAGTATAACTTTTGAGAGATAGTCCAAAAAGATATGTTTACACATATTTTTTCCTTTTTTTTATTTTTATCCTCTTTATTTCTTTCAAAAGATAAAAAACCATTGTCCTGGTTTTGTGGCCAGCTGTTGACAATGCCATTCACTGGTTATAATTGAACTGAACAAGTTGTCTCGTGATGAGACCCCTTGTCTTATAATTATAATCCATTACCCTGTTTTGATATGCAGTATTGGTAATTTCAGTTTAATTAGTTCCCTATGATCATGGTAACCAGGCTCATAATGAGACCTCTTATCTTTTATATCAAACATATTTTAGAATTACACCGTGAAAAAATCATAAACTTTGAGGATGGGGTGAATGATTTACTCCGTAAGAGTGTATGGATGAAAATTTAAGAGTTGTAGATGCTAGGTTTGGATAAATATTTTCTTTTTACAGATAACCTCATTTGGGCTTTTAAAACTTGAAATGATTTACAGTGTCTTCAAGGCTTTTAAAAGGTTTCACAAATTTAAAAGAGGTTTTTAGAGTTTTATTTTTATCCAATTTCCTAGAACTGTAGTCTTTTCCTTAAAGGCTTCCATATATCGAAATTAAGTAATTACCCTATCTTCTTGAATAACTTTCAAAATAGTAAATGGTCAATGGAAGGCTATTTACAACGTTATTTCCTAGATCTAAAAATTCAAACAAACAAAATTGCAAATTGAATATTTACAAGCAAGAAGGGGTTACCTTCTTAAGTAAATAATTTTTTCAAGATAAGCCCATTGACAGGAAGAGAATCTCTCTTTCCTAATAGACCCTGCAATATGAATGTTGATGGGCCTATCTTCTCGATGATTTGAAATGGTCCTAGCCACATCTTCTAAAATTTAGTGTGTTTGCCTTTATCTTCATGTGCTTTGTCCCATTTCAAAACAAGATCACCAATTTGTAAAAGTTTTGGGCCGATAGAATTTGTATCAAAAGAAGATTTAATAATCTGTTGATGTTTTTCATGTGTAATTCCGGATTTTTCCCTTTCTTCTTCTAATTTAAGGATTTGATCATATCTTAATTGAATGGAAGAT
Organism: Pinus tabuliformis; assembly: GCA_031772625.1. Taxonomy (NCBI): domain Eukaryota; kingdom Viridiplantae; phylum Streptophyta; class Pinopsida; order Pinales; family Pinaceae; genus Pinus; species Pinus tabuliformis. The sequence goes on from CM062805.1 coordinate 870,821,135, forward strand.
GAGGGATTTTCTTCAATAAATTGCACTAGGGCCAGAGATGGGAGTGCTAAGTTTGTTGGTATCACAGCTTCTTTCCCATATACTAAATTGAATGGAGAAGTACCTATTGAGGCCTTCTGTGTTATGCGGTCAGCCCATAATGCAAATATCAAAGACTTGTGCCAATTCTTTTGATTCTGATCAATGGTTCTCTTAATGATCTTGATAAGATTTTTATTGGTTGATTCTGCTAAACCATTACCCTAAGGATAATAGTTTGCAAAATATTTCAATTTAAATCCTCTCTTAATAGCAAATTCAAGTATGGTATTTCCAGAAAAATAAGATGCATTATCAAAAATGAGAGCATTAGGTACGCCAAACCTGGTAATGATGAATTGATCTATGAATTCAATAATTGCCTCAGAGTTGGCTACCTTCAAAGGAATTTCTTCTACCCACTTCGTAAAGTAATCCATGGCTGTAAGGATATATCTGTGCTGCTTGGAGGAATGTGGAATAATCTCTCCTATGATATCTAGTCCCCATTGTTCAAATGGTTGTTCAATGTTGACTGGTTGCAAAGGAAAGGCTGGCTTTCTTTGTCTTCCACTGGCAGTTTGACATGTTCTACATTTCCTTACATATTCATGGGCATCTTTGAATAATGTGGGCCAATAATAACCAGCATGTATAATTTTGTGAGCTGTTGTATCACCTCCAAAATGTCTACCTATTGGACCATCATGTAATTCCTGCAAGACCTTTTGTGCTTCAGTTTTTCAAGGCATCTTAACAAAACCAAATCATAATTCCTTCTAAACAAAACACCATTAATAATCTCAAAGTGTTTTTCTTTCAATCTTAAGGCACGTTTATTTTTGTAAGAGAGATTAGAAGGAGCATACCCATTTTTCAAGTAATATAACAAGTCTGCATATTGAGATTCAGGGTTGATGATACTTATCTCATTGATTTCCCCAATATTTTTTGAACCTTCATGTTCCTGAATGTTAGAAGCTCCTGCTAACAATCTGCAAAAATCTTGGCCTTTCACAATTTTCGTTGTTTTAATATCTAAATCATATTCTTGTAGCGTTGTAGCCTAGTTGGCCCTCTTCTCTCCCATTTCCCTTTGGACTAGTAGTTGTCTCACTACCGAGAATGGGACTATTACTTTTGTATGAGTCTTCAGGAGGAATGGCCTAAAGTGTTTAATAGATTTGAACACAGCGAAGGCTTTCTTTCTACTTCAGAATAATTAAGTTCAGCACCTTGCAGATTTGAACTAAAAAAGGATATGGGTGCTTCAACTTGCTGATCATTGATTTGTGTCAACACAACTGCATAGGAAGTATCAGATGCTAAGGTATATAAAATAAAATGATTGGAAAATTTGGAGTGTTTAATGCAGAAGCACTAATGATTTCCTTTTTGATTGAATCAAAAGATTCCTTTTCTTTATGCCCCTATTTGAACACTGATTTTTTCTTAATCATGGTCTGTAATGGTAAAACAATCTGTGAAAAATATGGAACAAATATTTTTACAAAATTTATTTGACCTAAGAATGATTGCATTGATTTTTTATTGTGTGGGAGAGGAATATCAGAAATCTCCTTGATCCTTTCTGGATTGATATAAATGACATCTTTTGACACAATAAACCCCAAGAGTTTACCTTGATCAAGAGCAAAAAATGATTTCTTGGGATTTAATGAAATCCCATACCTCGTACAACGTTCAAATATTTGCTTCAAATCATGTAAATGATTTGCTCTTTTCTTGGAGAAGACAGTAATGTCATCCAAATAGACAACAACTGACTTATTAATCAAACCCTTGAATGTTATATCCATTACTCTCTAGAAGGTTGCTCTCGCATTAATCAAACCAAAAGGCATTTCTGGTAGGCATATGTTCCCCAATAAGTTCTGAAAGTAGTCTTCAATCTATCATTTGGATGCATCAATATTTGATTGTATCCAGAAAAACTATCCAGAAAAGACATTAATTTGGAACCAGCTACTGAATGAAGAGTTTGTCCCATTGTTGGTAGCGGGAAGTTATCCTTTTGGCTAGCCTTATTAAGATTTCTGAAATCAATGCAAATTCTAATGTCACTGTTCTTCTTTCTAATAGGTACTAAGTTAGAAACCCATTTTGAGTGTCTAACAAGGAAAATTATCTGAGCTTTTAGGAGTTTGTTTAACTCTGCTTCGATCTGACTTTCTAGGTTCGGATGAATTTTCCTCAATTTTTGCTGCACTGGTTTCTCTTTAGAAATCATTGGAATTGTGTGTTGTATGATAGAAGTATCATATGTTTTCAAGTCATCATAATTATAAGCGAAAACATTTTTGTATCTATTCAATAGTCTGATAAAGGCAAATCTTTCTTCTAAAGTGAGTCCTAATCCTAGATTAATATTTTGCAGTTTGGCCTCACTGCCAAGATTTATTAATTCAAACCTCAAAGTAGAACTTTGAAGCTTTGAATTAGTAACTTGTTTAAACCTATCCTTGATGTCATAAAGATCCTCAAGCTTGACTACTGATTTAGGTATGGAATTCTCCTCAGGTGTTTGCTTTATTTGAAGATCATCATCACTCTCATCAATAATCCGATCGTCATAGAATTTCTCAGAGGTTAAGAAATTCAAAATGTCTTCGTCGTGATTAAATACTTGCCAATTGGTGACATTGTCTGGAACCGATGATCTAAAAATTAATTCGACTGAAAACTTATCAAGGCTGTAATCCTCGGATGGGAGGATCTTAGAAGCAACATTGGATAATAAATAAGGTGCTACGTTCTGAGGTCTAGGAATGGGAGAGATACTAAATGCTAGAAAATGAGATATAAGGTCTTGCACCAAGGACTGATAATGCTTGAGATGTTCGGAAAGGGAATGAATAGTATTCCTTACCTGTTTGATAACAATCTCGGAATCATCGAATACTTTTAGATATTGCACTTTCAGGCCTATTGCTTTGTACAGTCCTTGAATTAATGCCTCATATTTAGCAGTATTATTTGTACACTCAAATTCCAGTCTACATGATAGCATAGTTTTTCCCCCTCAAGACTAACTAAAATAAATCTTGCTCCTGCACCGTCATTAGATTTCGACCCATCAAAATATAAAGACCAAAATGCAGGCTTATCTACAGTTTTATTTACAATTTCTTCAGCAATAGTAACACGCCTAGATGTACCTATATGAGAAAAGTTTTCTATTTGCGATGTGAAAATATTAACAGAGAAAGGTGATGATTGAGCATTAAAATTTCCAAAGAATGATTCTACTGAGTAATTCCCAAGAATATTATTATTGAAAGCTATGGGTTGATTTTCCTACTCAAACTTTGTTACAGTATGGGTCATGTGCTTCTCCCGATCGATCTTAATTTGATTTGGTTTCCCTTTATAGGGAAGCAACATATGAGACCAATTAGTAAAAACATAACCATGGAGTTTCTTAGACCAATCCCTGCTTAGAATCAACCCATAAAACTCAGGGATGTCAGCGATCAATATATCAATTCTCTGAACAACTCTAGGATCAACTGATAACCTAATGGTGACTGAATTAATCTCTCCTAATACTTTAACCTTAGTTCGATCCAACTGAACAATATGCATTGCAGATTTTTGGGGCTCAATATTTAATTTTGAGCAAACCGAAGCTAGAATTATGTTTGATGAAGCCCATGAATCTATTAAGCAATTATGCATATTTCTATTGTAAATTTCATAGATCAAGAGAAAAGGAGGGGTATGAGAACTAGATCTATCTCCAATAAAAACAACATCAGTAGCTTCTACTTTATGGGATGGTGGCTTACCTGTTCCTTTAGCTGCCTTGGACAGTACAACATTTGGAAGAGGAGAAGAAGGTACTGCATTTAATTCTTTGAGTAGCAATTTCTGTTGATGTTTGAGCTTGCTAAGCTCAAATAAAGAGATATTTGCTCTACTTTTCTTCATGTCTTCTATGATATTGTAATCCATAGAGTCAGGAACTACCAATGTCTTGGATGATGAGGGTGGATTGGAAGATGATAGCTAATTTTGAGTAGGCACTGTCGTAGATTTCTTTAAGGGAGCCTTATATTTGGTAGTAGGACTTACATTTTTCTTCTTTTGAGTTGGGTTAATAGGTTCTGCAGCTACTTTACTCCTGGTACTTACTGGAAACGCTTCCTATTCACTTTCAGTATCTGAATTGGGAAAAATGAAGTCCCACATACCATGGCATTCAACAACCTCATCTTCCTCAGTTTCCTCTGATGACAAGATTGTTTCTTCATCTTCATCATTATCCAGATCTGATTCTGCATTAGATATAGCATTAGGTGGTTTTGCTTCAGCTCTTTTGAAGTTTTTAAATGGCTTTTTGGTGGAGGTCTGGGCTACCTATTTCTTAATTTCTACCATTTCATTTGACATAGTCTTTAAAACCTTTTGCAGACCCTCCATATCATATGGATCTTTAACCACTTTCTTCTTTGAATCATCTTTAAAAGTAACTTTTTTGGACTTTTGCTCTTCAAGAGCGGTTTTCTTCTCTAAAGCGATGGTACGTTTCTCAACGGTGATTGCTTCTTTCATATTCTTTGCTAAAGTGGGCTTTGTAGCTATGTCAACAAAGATTTCTATATTTGAAGGTAAGACAAAAATGTACCATTCACTTTGGACCTCTTCACTAGGCTTAGACGTGGTAGGAATCTTATTTAAGAGCTTATTACATCGCAAGTTGAAATCTTTTATAGGTTCTCTTGATTCAGTTTTAAGGTTTGAGAGATCATTGATTAATGTCATTGTAGACCTATCATCCCCGAATTTAGTCAAAAATTGTTCTTGGAAAGCATTCCAACTAGTAATGGATCCTGGTGGTAATGAAAAATACCATGATCCAGCTGCTCCTTGTAAGGTATATGGGAAAAGCCTAACAACAAAATATTCTTCTGTTACTCCGTTTAAGTTTATTGACAACATGAAGTTGTTTATGTGTTCTTCTACCAGTACGCCTATATCTGGGTTAAACTTTGGCAACCATTTTTCGGGATGAGCTAGAAATTGACTCAAGGGTGCAGGCATTGCAACTACCCCTGGATTTGTCCATGGCCTTGGTTGTGGTTGATTGTGTGCCATTGTTGAGCTAATAGCAGAGGAAAGCGAAGATGAAGTTACAAGTGGTTGGGAAGAAGATGTTGGAGCTCCAGTACCCTGTTGGACAATAATATGAAGTTGGGGAGTGGATGGTTGACTTTGCAATGGGTTGGATGAAATGGATGATGATGATGAAAGAGTCTCACTATCAGACTCTTTAGGTGTCTTCCTTGCTCTTTTCCTTTTAGGAAGAGGAAATTCTATTGGTTCAATACCAAGATTTTCACTCTGTAATCTTGTAAGAGGATGAGAAGGAATGTATTGCGAAGTTACACTGCCTTGAGATAACTCAGACTTCTCTGGTGATATTGAAAACCCTTGAAGTTTATGAATTAAAGACTAAACTTTAGGATATTCAAGAGTGGATTTGTCTGATATGTTCAGGTTTTCAGCAGTGGTTGTTGCTTTCTTAACTTCTCTCTTAAAAATTGGAGATTTAGAATGTGAGGGAGAAGTTGAGGGAGATTTACTCTCAGAATGGGCTATGGATTTGGATTTAATCACCATTCATAGTTCATGCCCTCCTTCTAGTGCCAAAAATGTTGATTCTTCTAAAATCGTTGCATCAACATGGGGAAAAAACACCCGGTCTAGACCTTAGCGCAACTCCTTTTCCATTTGGTGTGGTGGCTCCGATTGGATGTAATGGAACTGGTTTCCCAGTGATATATGAGTTGATGGGTGATTGGTTTGTAATGTATAATGAGGGTGCTAAGTGCATTACTCTACAGTGCAAAAATATACAAATATAACTAGTCTATCTCGAGTGTTCTTCTAACAACGTGATTCTTGATTGTTTCTATTAACAAATAACCATAAAGATGACTTATTCATAAAATAGAAATATGCATTCATATCATGATTACTTTGTTTAATTAATTAAACAAAGTAATAATAAAAATATTATCGCATTGATCATATTATATCACTGACATATATATTCAAAAGATAACAATTCTGAAACACTCAAAAGTGATAAGTTAAAGAATTTCTTTAAAGAAAACATATATACATATCAATAATAGGAAAGTTGATAAATGCTCATTCACATAAAGAAATAATACAAAAGCAGAGATAATAGTACCATATGTATTTGGATTATCCCGATGTAAACAACATTCAAATTCTTCCTTCTAATTTTGGAATGTCTTCAAAAGATGCAATAGTGCAAATCTCATAAGAGCCACTTTGTCAAAATGCAGAACTCTGGTCCAGTCTTATATATATATATATATATATATATATATATATATATATATATATATATATATATATCAGAAGTACGGTAGTGCAACTTCCGAGTTAAGTTTTAATACAAAATTGCAGACCCTTCTAAAACCATGAAATGGTCTTTAAATACTAATAATGACAACAAACTATGAATGAAAATCGCTATGCACTGGTATAACTAAAGGCACATAAATCTAGGATTTACCCTGAAAATAGCAGTATTGTGGTAGTCAAATGGATTCACTGTATCGACTTCTTCTCCTATAATTGCAGTTGATAGATGGTGAGCATAGGCTAAATTTCTGGTGGCTGACTCATCCTGGAGTGTAGTTGAGTTGTATAGGTGGCATCAGAGAGTTCGGACACCATTTAGTTGATTGCATATGAGAGACACTTCATTGCTACCTGCTAACTATGTAGTTTGACATGGAAAAACCAAAATGTTTCCCATGTTAGGCTTTGGATTCCTCCTTTTAATTTTTCCCTTTGTGTTAGCTCTTGTTTCCAATGTTGTTCCAAAAATTTTACCTTTGGGAGTTTACCTAGAGAGCAATCTGTAATCAGATTAGACATATGCAAACTGTTGTTTATCAATTCAAACAGATTATTTGTTGTGGCTCTGCATCTGGACGTGGCTCTTTTAGTTTTCATTAGTTGAGACTCCCATTCAGAAAACAAGATTTCCTTATGTGATTCTTGTATCCTTGGCAGATTGGAAACTTTTCCTTCTTTTGAATCTTGCCATGGTAGAAAATTGGTTAATTTGTCATCTACCTTATCTAATTCAAGCCTAGCATCCACTGATTTTCCAATCATAGATGTAGAGATATCACATAAGGGGGCGGCCAATGATATATTATGACATAGAATATCCAATTGTCGCGACAAAGCCTTGATCATTTCCAGGGCTTCTGTTCTGAATTCATTTACCTATGGATATCCTTTGAACCGTTATATCTGGTCTTTCATTTGTGTGATTTGTTCTTCATTTGATAACTTCTCCTGCTCACTCAACAGTTGTAGTCTACTCAACTACTGAGACAACTCTTATTGTTTATGGAGGGTTTGTTAATCAATCCTCTGCTTTTGTAGTTTTAACTGCTCTTTTAATTGTTCATTTATTTGCCTCTGTTCTATCAACTGTCGCTCAAGCGGATCTATCTTTTGCTGTTGTCCTGCTGATTGTGCCTATAGTTGGATGATTGCCTGGTCTTTCTCCTTCATCAGGTGGCTAACCTCTGAGGCCTTATCCATTGTCGCTGTTGTATAAGCTCCTGCATACTAAGATAGCTTTGTTAAATCTTTGGAGGGATTGACCTATGCTTTCCATACCACGTTCATCATCTCTACCTGAGAAGTCAAAAGAGGACTTTGATCAATTTTCCTCTTCTTCCTCTATCTTTTTACTACAGCCCTATGTTTTGGACTGTAGAATACATCAAGTGGTGGTCTTTCTTCAATTTTTAGTACAATCTCCTTAGTAGGATTTTCGGGAATAATCTCTATGTCTTGTTGAAACCTGGGTGGGCCGCTTGTTCCTACAATCAGAACTGTGTTGACTTCTGGTTTTTGCACTGTAGCCACTTCTAGTGTAGTAAACCCTTGGGTTTTATCAGGGTTACTGATGATTGAATCAAACTATTCCCATTCCTTGATTAACTTGGGATCAATATTAATATCCGTATCGAGGGGTTCATTAGTTCTTATCTACTTTTGCTCCCTTTGTGGTGTCTTCTCATTCTTAGGAATATTTTCCATTTCGGGAGTCTGCTCAGTAATTTTCTCTTCACTGTGGCCTTGAGGTTGTACCATAGAGGTTGTATTTGATAAGTCTAGAGGTAGGGTTTCCAATCTCTATGCCATGAGCTTATAGAATTCCTCTGGTCCTTCTTCTCCCAATTTGATTTTCACCAAATGTTTGACTTGAGAAAATACTTCTGCTGAAACAGACAAATCATCGTAGCTATCATTCTCATGATCAAATTTGGTGATTTTGGCTTGAGCAGTAAAATTGTAGGCAACCGATCTAGGATCGTACTGCCTTTTTGGAATAGTTACGAGCTTTAACAGCTTTATTTTCTCAGCTTCCTTCTCTGCATGTTTGAAATCATGCAGGGTAAAAGAATCGCATCAAAGGGGAAATGTCGGCCACATGTTATTTGATGTGCTAATTCTCTGGCCAGCAGTTTATCAGGGATATACAGAGGAAGGATGTGTGGGTTGGCAAGGATGCCAAAAAGTCTTATGTAGGTGAATCTCTCTTCTCCAAACCAACTACCAATTGTAGTTAGGTCGACTGACGCTTCCTCGGATAAGCTAGGAGCACGCTTATTGAATATGTCATAATACACGGGAACGACAAAACCATGACAAATTCTATACAGGTGGTTTTTTTAAAGGACTTTCCAAAGTTCCTTATGATAGAGGTGGATGGGGTTGGGGTCCTGTGGAGTCCATTTCCATCCTAGAATTGGATATTCAGAATTGAAACATGTAGTGTCCATAATATAGGTACTCATGTAAAATGGGGGTATCACCTGGGTAAACACAACCCTGCTTTATCTATAGTCAAGTATCTAGTTGGCCAATTTATTAGACAAGATGGTTGCCCAATTCATGATAAAGCCATTAATGGCAGCCTCCATTAATCGTACCAGCTCTATAGAAAATTTAGCAGAATCATGGACTCCGAAGAGTCTGCACATCATTGCACCAGCATAACAATAAGGAGAGGCCAACGAATCTACGAAGTACATACCCGTTGTTTCATGCTTGTGCATGGTTGGAAAATTCCTCCATTGTCTGATAGGATCAGATTTGATGGCATTCTCCTTGGTGAAAGTCTCCAAAAAAGCTTTGTTATAATGCTTCTCCGGTTGAGGCAAATGGTACATTTGTCTAATATCTTTTGATCTGAATGAACCAAACATTCTTCCATCAATTGTGAAGAAAATTCTCTTTGTGGTTGCGATGTTCTCAATAACCCACCTGACCACATCATTATAGGGTAAAACTTTGGCGCGAGCTGCTATTCTATGAAGATATGAGCAGGCCAATTCCTTAAGAGTATTCTCTGATTTACTCGTGCCATCTGTTGTTGCTTCCACCTCAAGTTCTTCAGGATCCTCTGCTTCCAGCAAATTGTAAATACTCTCCCATGAAGCTTGGCCTAGACCGAGGCAGGTAGTATCCGATATCAAAACCTTCTTCACTGGTTCTTCTTTGGCTACAACAGGAGCCTTTGGTTTCTTCACCTTCTTCGTCATTTTCTCTGGATTCATCAACTCAAAGTTGCTATGCACAAAAAATGAAAGAACGTAACAGAGAAATAAACCTGTTCAAAGCCAATGTGAAATGAAAAGAGTTATGGTAATTCAAGCATGATAATCGAAATGTAATCAAGTATTACCATGGATGAAATCCTTGAAGGACTCAACCTTAACTGGTAAATTAATGACTTCCATAATTGCTGATCATGATAAATAAATGTAATAATTATACGTCGCATCACACATATGCGTGATGGTCCTATAAAATGAATCTTTTGGTTTTCCCGATCAGAAATCAACGATAAATCGCATATCGCAAATCGAGAGGTTCACCGGTCAAGCTTAACATTTTCCATTGGTAGCCCCCATTGCGATAAAAGTAAGTAGTATAATAAGGCGGAAGGATAATTAGCGAATCTATTGATTTTTTCTTTATTATTGATTTAATGTTTAAAACCCACAAATACACATTTAATAGTCTTTTATCACATAACGCACTTTCCTTTATAAGATCGCATCAACGATTTTCAAAGGGCTTCGTTATGTGTCTCATGGTATCTACGATGGCTGATTGCGATTGTATTATCACATCGGAGGTTTGGCATAGACCTTTAGGGTGCTTCATTGTTGAGCTTGCAATTTGCGATCTCCGATTGCATTATCGCATCGGAGATTTGCTTATGAGAGCTTCTAAAAAATGTATGACATATTATATTACATTTGTTTTAACAAAAGGTTTTGGATATTATTTCTATCGGATCAGACCTTTTAATAAGGAATTCCATGTGATATGTGACTAAATCCAAGCATGCGATTATTGTTGAATTATTGAATTTAACTAAGTCTTAAAAAAGGGACCCATTTCTATTTAAAGTTTTTGATAAAAAATTTGAAATGGGGGGTTGTCGTACAGCACAACAGGTCATTTCGGAGATAAAGCAACATGATGAAATCTGAATATGCGTAGATCTGAGGAAGCTCAATCATGCATGCGTTCATGAACCATTTCCAACGCCATTTACAAATGAATTCCTAGAGAATTTTGGAGGGTAGGAAGCATATTCATTCACCGATGGGTTCTCGAGGTACCATTAGATCAAGATGGTGCCAGAAGATCACAAGAGGACCACCTTCACAACAGAGTGGGGATGTTTTCAATATATGGTAATTCCATTTGGATTGAAGAATGCACTTGCTATCTTCTCACGAGTACTAATTGCAACTTTTAAGGAATTCATCCACAAATTCTTAGAAGTATACATTGATGATTAGACTGTTTTTGGGTTGGTAGAGTGCCATGTTGCAAGTTTGAGCCTTATGTTGGACACCTGTCGTAGGCATCAGATTGCCCTGAAGTTGAAGAAATGCATCTTTTGTGTTCCTTATGGAATATTGCTAGGTCATTGGTTTACAAGTATGGATTAATGGTAGACCCTGTAAAGATAACAATTATTATTAATTTGGAGGCCTCGGAAGAAGTAAAAATGTTGTGTGACACTAGGTCATACGGGTTATTATAGAGAGTTTATTAAGGTATATGCACAAATTACTGTGCCAATGGAGAATATATTGAAGAAAGACATGACATTTTGCTGGGATGAAGAGTGTTAGAACAATTTAGATATTCTAAAGAACAAAATGGTCACCGTGCCCATTCTCGTATTCCTGGATTGGAAAAAGGAGTTTCAAGTGCATGTGGACACTTCTTCTATGGTGCTAGGTGCAGTGCTAATCCAACCAAGTGAAGGAAATTTTGATTATCCTATAGCATTTGCCAGTAGTAATTTGTCTAAGCTAGAGAAGAACTACTCGACTATAGAGTGTGAAGGATTGGCTATGGTGTATGCGCTACAAAAATTCCTGTACTATTTTTTAGGTGCACACTTCAAGATGTATACATACCATTCTACTATAAAATACCTTGTCAATAAGCCTGTGTTGGGGGGGAAGATCTGCAGATGGCTGTTTCTCTTTCAAGAATATGATTTTGAGGTAATTGTGAAGTTCGAACGATTGAATGTTGGTCCTAATCATCTCTCCTAAATTGAGACTAGGGATGTGCCTACTAGTTTGGAAGAAGGGTTTCTTGATGCACAGCTCTTTGTTGTCCATGTTTCAGATGATCACTTTGCTGACATTATCTAGTTTTTAACAACTGGCACAGCCCTAGAAGGATATTCTGCACAATAGAAGAAGGATTTGGTGGTTTGCACAACTGATGTTTCTGTGATCGCTAGACACCTATATGTCCGAGAGCTTGAATGATAAAGTATCCTCGTAGAAGCACATGGAGGGGTGGTAGGAGGCCACTATGCAGGAAGAGAGACCATGCAGAAGATCCTACGCACAGGACTATGGCGACCAAATGTTCATAGGTATGTAAAACCATATTGTAGATCATGCAATGCTTTCTAAAGGATGGGAGACCATTGCGGAGGGACGAATTTCCCTTAAACCCACATATAAATTTGCAGGCATTTGATCAATGGATGATTGAATTTATGGGTCCGATCTAGCCACCAAGAAAAAATAGTGGAGCACGGTATATTATTACAACAACTGAGTACTTGACGACATGGGCCGAAGCACAACCAGTAAAGGATTTTAGTGCACCTACTACTGCAAAGTTTATTTTTGAGTTTATCTTGTCCCAATTTGGCTATCCTAAGATATTAATGAATGATAGGGGTATGCATTTCTTAAACAAAATGATTACTGTGATGCTTGAAAAATTCTAGGTCTATCATCAGAAAAGTACTCCCTATCACCCTCAAGTTAATGGTAGGGTTGAAGCCTTCAACAAAATTATGGAAAGCACTCTAACAAAGGTTTGTAATGCAAAGAAAAAATACTGGGATGTACACATGACAGCATTCCTATGGGGCTATAGATCTACTTGAAAAAATATGACAGGCCAAACCCCTTTCAACTTGGTCTATGGGCAGGAGGTTTTGATGCCCATGGAATATATTGTGCTAAGTCTATGTATTGTGGAACTAATCGATATGGTTGATCATGAGACTATGGAGGAGCATCTCGCGTCACTGATGGAACTAGAGGAGGATCAATTTTTAGCAGGATTTCACCAACAGGTACAAAAGGAGCGCAAGAAGGCATGAAACGATCAACATATAAAGCAACACACCTTCTAGGTTAATTATTTTGTCTTATTATATGATAGCAAGTTTAAAATGTATTGGCTTGGACCCGATGTGGGGAAATTAGAGATAGTGGCCCAGTTCAGCTTGCGAAGCTGAATGGAGAATTGTTTACAAGTAGAGTTAATGGAAATTGTTTGAAGTTGTACAAAGGTGATCCCGCCCCTGTGCAATGATTATATGATGGCAGAATATTCTTAATACTCCAGGAAGCTATAATGAAGTACGAGACTATAAACTACACTACCCAAAAATCTACACAACGAAGTAAGGGAGTTGCACGATGGAAGAGAGTATGGTTCCAAGTGGAGTTATGCCATGATGGCTATGCCATAGAAGTTGGTGTCGCGTAGTTGGGTCAAAAAGTATCCCATGGGTGAACTGTAGATGATTGGGAGGCCAAATTTCCATTAGAAGGAGCGGGGAGAGTGAATTTATGGAGTAAATATTTGGAAATCTGCCACCAAATCTGCATTAATGATAGAAATTTGGAGGGAACAGTTGGATTCGAATTCAAATTTTCCTATAAATCTGGTAGGCTACCCAACATTCGAACACTTTATTGTCAATGAGTTTGTTTCCATAACGAATATTGTATGTCTGAGAAGGTTTGGGAGGACATCCTAGCACGATAAAAGTTTTCCAACTTACCTAAGTGGTATCTTGAGATCATGTTGGAGAGAATTACTGCCACTCCACCTGCAACTGAAGTCGCGCCATCCAAAGTTGCACCCTCCCATCATGTACCACCCCCTGTTCCAATGAGAGTTTTGAGTACGGAGCCTAGGTCTCGTAGAGATAAGCCCTCTATAACTCATAAAAAGTAGAAAAATTCCACAACAAGTTCACGTGAGGGAATCACCACAAAAAATTCCCACATTGATCCGAAAGAAGGAGAAAATGGACAAAACACAACAACTGCATGAGACCCTTGACTTAGATGACGAGGAACATCATGGAGGCATCGAGGAAATGGATGCCAAAGAGAGTGAGCCTATGACTCGGCTCTCTAAGTACATCCCATTGCGTAAGGGAAAAGCCAAGGTGCCTAAAGACATGGACACTATGAAATTTATGATCTCTACACTATTGTTGCCAGAGAAGGTGGTGTTTGAAGGTGCGTTGTTGGGCTGCATTCCATTGCTCAAGCTGGAGGATTGGGACTTGGAAGATCATGTGAAGTTCCTTCAACTTGTGCCAAATAAATATTTGGCAAAAATTTACTATGAGGAAACCAGAGTTACATGATTGGAACTGATGAAGTGGGTCATGGGACTTGAGAAAGAGGGCCTTTTGAACATGTTCTGGGTGCCACACTTCAGTAGAACATACATTAACACCATGTGTGTTAGACAATTTCTCACCCTCGTGGATAATGGCGTCTTTGGCTAGGAGAACCCATCCCTATTACTGACATGTTGATCCAAATGATCACTTTGTTTCCCTACCAAGGTGTGGATCTAGCATATGCATTCGGCGGGAAAGAAAAACAAAAGAAAATTGCGGATCATATGAAGAGTGATTTTGGATTGGTGAAGAATTCGCGTGGATATTCCATCTACTCCATTTCAGACAAATTTGTGTAGTTCACTGTGCAAATCTTATCATGCAAGATCATGTGGAAGTGTCACACAGATGAGGTTTTGGAGTTGGTGATTTCAGTAGCTCCACAATGTGCCAAAGGATTCCAGTACAACTTGGATCAGTACCTGTGCAAGGAATTCTTAGGGAACTATGGCGAGGCCCAGGATGAGGGAAAGGCATTTCATTATGTATGGTTACTACTGTTAATAGTCTTAGTAGCATGGAGGATGTCAGAGGATAGTCAGTTTCCTCCACAAGACCCAGACCTTCTTGAGGCAGCGAAGTTTGCTTTGCTTTGGGCAACCAACGATGCAGCGCGGGTCACTGAAACCAAAATGTTCTGGGTACTAGTCGAGATGGATTTGTGCATGGTGATCAGCCAAAGGCTGAGGCTCTCACCTACATTATATGATCAACTTGAGCCCTCTACAGAATTCAAGGTCGATTTCCACAATGTCTCAATCCATGCACGGCAGGATCCAACGAAGACGTGGTATAAAGTTACCTTAGCTTGTGGGTGAGGTAGATGTACAGGAGATTATTGGAAAATGGTTAGGGGAGTGGCTACACCCATCATATCCTGGTCTGGGAACCAGTAAGGTAGCGGAGGGTACCTCCACACAGACCACAACAGAACAAAAACAACACGAGGCAGAACATGCTACAACTTGGGAGAAAGATGCTCAGCAGAAGGAAGCTACTACCAAGGAAGTTGCTGCCAAGGAAGTTGTTGTTAAGGTAGCTGTTGACAAATATTGTGCGAACAAAGAAACTACCATTGAGGTTATGGAATATACCTCCCAACATAGTCAGGACTAGGAGGAGTCAAATGTCGAAGGAGGCGGGGGCGCAGAGTAGGGAATGTTGTTTGTGCTCAAGAAAAGACCGAAATGGTTAACATTGGGGCAATAAAAGAAGTAGAAGGAAACCAAATTCTCCTAGGTAGATTCACTAGTCCTCATTGAGGGGCACTTAGATGAGATTAGGGAAAAGGTCTGGGATATGACAAAATAGCTAACGGTACCAGCAAGCACTAGGAAATGTGCAGATGGATCTCCACAAGATGCAGATCCAGATAGGGCAACTACGAGCGACCGTTGGTTAGGCGAGCGGGATTCAGGTGAGCTTCTAGTAAGTGAATGCGATAGTCCTAGATACATATCAGACTCTGGATCTCATAGTGATTCAATTACCGAACTAGGCCCTATGCACCCAATCAGAAGAAGCAAACACCCAGCTGTCACAGATCATGGATCCGGGTGTCAATATCACGACACTCCCTATCCAAACCCTACATGAATTGCACCATGGTGTATCTGATGAGCTGACGGTAAGGGAGCAGTGCATGCTGTTGGTGATCAATGAACTCAATACCAACAACCAGTAGATATCTACAGAAAAGGCACAGGCGTTCAAAGAGAAAGAAGAAATTACCACATGGAGCCAACACTTGGAAGCAATGATTACACATGCATTTAATGCGCTACCTAATCTCAATATTCTGGCATAAGCAGAATCTGTAAAGAAGATACAGAAGTTGGTCACAACATTCAGGGAGTCAAAGGATGAAATCAGCTTAGTTTGATTTCAACAACAACTGCAGATTTTGGGGTTGCAATTGAAGCTACATCCAACAACTCTACGAGAGGTCTCGTAGCAGCGTAGAGCAGCGATCAAGGGAGGAATGGCAACATTAAATGCAACAGTCAAGGACTGCACTGAATTATTTGATCAGGACATGGAACTTTGGACGTCTATATAGGAGGACCCCACTGTACAGAAAATCGGCACTGACCTTAGGGAAAAGCAACAATAATTTGATGTGATAAGTTCAACTACGCACACTCTGGCACTAGTCCAGCAGTTCACATGGTTACAAGAAGGAAAGTAGCTGCAAGCTAAGATTGAAGAGTTGTGCTGGAAATAAGCCATTCTAAGGGCCTGAACCCAACCTTGGACAGAGGAAGCTAGCCAAGTCACTCTATGTATGCAGAACAAGTTAAAGGGCATCCAACATACACAAAGGACAATGGGCCTCACGGTGGAAGGCCCCACTACCGTTATCGGGAAAACTAGTGTCTATTCAGAGATGCTAGTCCCACTAAGACAGGTAGCTATCTTAGAAACAAACAGATTAAAGTTACTTGTGTTTTCCTTTCTAAGAGATAGATGAGAGAGAAGCAGAGAGTACCAACCTCAGTCTTTCGCTAGTCTCCTTGCTCGTTTCCTCTCTCCCTTGATAGAGCTTTCGCCACTCCTTTCTCACTTGTCCCGCTTCAAAGGACACTTGTAGAGTCAAGGCAGAAAAATACCATCAAAGCATAGAGATATATAACTAGAAATAATGTAGGATCAGATGTACATTAACCATATAAATTCATACACACATACAAGATTCAGAGATACACAAGCATATGGAGGAAAACTCAAATAGCTTTATTGATAAAAGTAGTAGAAGAGAGGCTTACAACCAGGTTGTCTGATCCAGCATCATCCTCCCAGCATGAAAGCCCTCTTCACCTCATACAAAGCAAGATCACCCAACAATGTCTTCCAAGAGAAACCAACAACACTTCCTTGCAAATTACAAAATTCCAGCCTCTAGATCTCTTGGATGAGGGATCCATATATAGATGTTTTTAGGAGATTGAGTCAGCTTCTGGGATTTTGATTAGTTTCATTTCACTGATAGTTCTTGGTTCCACTTGGAGATTTCAGATCTCTTACTCATCCCTGGGCGAATTCAAAGAGGCAAGTGTCATATGAGAAGTTTCTAGAAGATTCCTTGGGTTTCCACCTAGCACACTGCTTCTGCCATTTGTCTGCTCTCGCTCATTGCACCTTATAGAAAGGATTTCCAGTATGCATCGCACCCCCCGTGTGCAATAGGTGAGATGCATCGCACCCTATGCATGGAGCAGTTTGTATGGTCCTGTCTTGACCAGTTCTGAGTAGTTTTTCATGGAGAATTTCTGGGAGATGATGTAATTAGTTGACCTTGTTCCTTTAGGGTATGAAACAACACTTTTAGGGGTTTAGAATCCCTTGGTTTATGGACATATGTGATTGGGGTTGCAGTTCCCAAATATTTCTATAATAGTTGCCCCCTAAAGCATGAGGTCGTAAATCTTTTGATGTCAGGTGAAATGCTTTATAATGAGGATCCGAGGTTTTTCAAACTGGAAGGTGACCTGTAGTAAGATACAACACAATACGTTATCTTCACAATATTTTCGTCATCTAGCTGAGGCGGGCATTCCCGTGCTCAGCTTTATAAATTCATATTCATGTACATAAGACAGAAAATCGTTTGTGTGGTAGACTAATGATTCTGGTAGAGCCATCATCCTTTAGTTTGGATGACTATTTGTGCAACTGTGATGTACATTTGATGTCTTTATTTTCTTGAATATATCGCAGCCCGAATGGATGAAACTAGATTTGGGGTCTTCAAACTCGTTCAGTATTTGCCTAAAGTACAAGTTGATCCATGTGAAAAAGTGTTCTGATGTCGAACATGGAAAGACACCGCCTGATTACCAGCCAATGATGTAAGCTATTAACAGGCGCAAGAGGAATCACCGATAATGATGATGACCCTCAAGGTACTGCAGTACAATTCACGTGGTGTGAATACATGAGTCGATGTCGAACACCACGCAAAATCTTTCAGTTGAAGGCCATTGATGTAAACCTATCGCCGGAAGTGAGAAACTGGCCATTGAGGCATGCAAGCTTCAAAGTACTGAAAGGGTTGTTCCTAAGTCAACTTCTTGGATAATGAGCTGATGTCGACAAGATGTGACCATCGTAGGAGGGCCTTAATGAATCCCACATCTACGACACAGAACGGAGAAAATGATTTTGTGGAGGTGAAAACGATCTGATGATACAAGTTTTAGGGTGGCGGTCATGAAAAATAAAGAGTGAAGGTATTGCAGTGGATGAGACATTAGTTAGGTTGGTGAATTCTCTGAGCGACTTCTCTTGAACAATCGACGACATTGAAATGGATTGGTAGCATTAACCCCAAGGTGGATGGTATGGTGGACCAATGGTGATATGACTGGTGAACGGAATAACCCAACCCGACTCAATCGTGGTGACAGAGTGAAAGTGTCATGTTCAAGAGCGTCCTGCTACTAATGAAGCTATTCAAGTTTTCTTCCCCTTTTTCTCCAGTCATTGCTGACCAGTACCTCTTTATTTTTGTCAAGCTTGAGGAGGATAACATATGCTTGTTCTATAGTTTTCCCTTCGGGCAAACTTGTCGCTATGTTTTAGCAAGCCTAGCGAGAGTGAAACTCGTTCTTGTCTGCATGGACAACTTTGTCACTATTGTTTTAATGAGTTAAACGACAAAGATAACTCGGTCCTTTTCAATTTTAGAGAGTCTGAAAAGGGACGAAAAGGAAACTCCAGTAGTCCTTTTTAGTAATATAATCCCTTGAGTCCGAAAAAGTATAAAATAATATGAAAGCGATGACTTTTCGATAGTTTTAACGAGCTGAACAAGACAAACGCTTGATCTTTTTGTGTAATGATCCCTTAGGTCCAAAAATATTAAAATATAAAGGAGGGATGGCACTTCTAATCACTTTAATGAGCTAGAGAAGCCAATTGCTCGGCAATGTTTTCATATTTTACGAGTCAGATAAAAAGAGCTTAAAGGAGACTCGTTTTTTAGGAACAAGTGATGTTTTTGGACAGTAACTAGTTCTAGGTAAGGTTTGGAACTTTTCAATCACGACAGTGTAAAGAAGGTGACTAATAGAATCACTCGTCGCAGTTGTTCCTCAAAAGGGTAAAAAATCAAATAGAGGCGTATGATTGGCTAAAAAAGAGTGGAGGTGATGGTAAGAACACAACCAAGGTTCAAATTCTAATATCTATGCGATTGCAAAGGTTATTTACCGAAGATGGGTTCATTTTTTAATGAGCTTGAACTTTGGGGGAACATATGCTCATTGCTAGGTTTATTTTTTAACGAGCTTGAACTTCGGGTAAACTTGCTCGTTGCTAGGTTTATTTTTAAATGAGCTTAAACTTCGAGGAAACATGCTCATTTTCCTTTTTATGTAAGCTAGGAGCAAACAAATTATAAAGCTAAAAAGCTAAAAACGCTAAAAAGCTAAAAAAATGAAATTGGTTGTTTTTGCTCGTATAAAAATGTTTGCATGCCCCCAGCATAAAAAAAGTATTCAGTAACCATATGGAAACTTATTGTGGTTAAGCAGGATGATTTTCTGTCAATACTTAGACAAAACACTTCCTGCACTTTGTCCGCCAAATAGACAAAGGTGAAAGGTCACTCAAACTGATCACATAACTTACAGGGAAACTTATCTCTACATCTGGGTTTTTCCGCAAAATAGACAAGGGTGCATGCCCCCTAAGCTTCGCTACATTCACCAGAATACTCGCGGTAATTAGGTGTATGGAATGAAGGTTCCTTTATGAGATCAAGTGAAAGACTCGACTTGGAACTTTGCTCAACCTTGTTTCATTTTTTAACGAGCTTGACACAAGACAAGGAATTCTGCTCAGATCCTTGGTTTGATTTTTTAGCGAGGTTGACACAATTCAACGAACTATCCTCTAGCGACCTTTGATCACAACTCATAAGGGGTTATCAATGAAAGATCTGGTTCCAACGCCCCCAGTACATAATGTACAATATCACTGAATTGATCGTTAGCTGATGTAGATATGTTAGGGCTTGGAGGCAATACCTCGCGATGATCCACACTATCAAAATGTTCAGAGTTCTTCTTCATATTTGTTGATGTAGAAGATATCATGTGACAAGTTTCCACCGTGGCCACTTCCGCCAGATTACTCCGAGGCGGGAGGGCAAAAGTACCCATTAAGTAAGGGTCTTTCAGGAGACCTACTCTGATATTTTGAAGCAATTGAGAGCTTCCATGGATCAAAGGAATGCTTCTGATAACTTGAGAACTATTGGGGAGGAAGGTTAGTTGGTCAATGATTGTGATTTCCCCTTGAAAGGGGAATGCAATATTTCTAAAATATGTTGACACAGCAGCAGCCATAGCATAAATCCAGGGCCTGCCCAGTAGGATGTTGTAGTCAAGGTTTCCATCAATGACCTCAACTTCAATTTCTACTATCTTTCCCCCAATTCGATTTGCAAGTTACTTAATATCCCATATGGCATGTATGTTCTTCCATTGAATGCTTTCAATGTTGTTGATGATCGTGACAACGGTGGAGAGCCTAAAGTTTTCCAACAACTCATTGACATAATACAGGTAGATTCTCCCTCATCAATTATTGTTCGATGAACAATTTTGTTGAGGGATTATACCTGTATGAGGAAAGTGAGCTATGCTGGTAACTGAGGTTCGTATCGTTTATGATTAAAAGCCACTAGATTGGAATCAGCTGGATCAATCCCACCTATCGCTAATAACAAAGCCTGTTTTTTGGATGGACAATTTTGTAGTACTTCAAGTGTCGACATGGCAGATGGCAATTGTGCTAGATCCTCCACTATATTATAATTCTGTGCTGCTTGAGAACGAGGATTAAATATTGATTTATGTACTACTCCCTTAGGCGGTTTTATTGTTAATTTAGGGATGATTAGTGGAAAAACTTTTGACGAAGTTGTTGTCGAACTGTTGGGCTGATTTGTAGCCTTGCTGTTCGATGATTGTGGATTTCCATAATCCTTATTCCTTGTAGATATCAAAGCGTCATTTTGTTGTTTTGATATGGATAGCATAAGCACTTGGGATGGGGAAGCACAATCACTAGAAACCAAGTTAGTTTCTGGATTTGGAAATAGATCAGTAAATACTACTGAGGTATTTGAAGTCCTTTTGAAAAACTTCTTAACTTCAGCTTGAAGTGGACAATCTTTTGTGTAATGGTCCTCATCACATATGAAACATGGCCAACTAGGTTTCTTGTTTCCAGTAGGGTTTCCAGAAGGTTTTTTAGGAGTCGAATCCTCCTATTTCTTCTTTTTGTTTGTCCCTTTCTTCTTGCCCCTTGGTTTCTTAGCATTTTTGCCTTCATCGATTGACACGGCATTGACCTTTGAGGTGAGAGGTTCTTCATCTGCTTTTTGACTAGAAACCGTATGGGCTTTCTTAGATGTAGCCTTTGCGGTTTTCGTGCTTGTCGTAACTATCACGCCATCCCCAGCATGAGAGTCTTTTTTTGATTTAGGACGAGGAGGAACAGAAAATTCTGGTCTAGGAGCATCAGGAATTTTGTCATAGAGCGTGCCAGACTGAGTATAGATCAAGTCTAGATATTGCGCATGAGCAATGACTTTCTCTTTAGTGACAACCCCCCCCCCCCCCCCCCCCGCCTTGCCACATCTTCTGCAATAGAAGGTAACAATGACTTAATAAACCATTCAGCTAGCATCTGGTCAGGAACATATGTTTTTACCATTTCGCGATGATGTCACCACTCATGAATATGATCAGATATGTGAGTGGTTGTCGTCTGCTTAAATTGGTAAGAAGTTCTGTTCCTCTTTTGTACCTTATTGATAACTGAAAATGGGTTAAAAAGGTGGTGGCAAGGGCACTGAAGTTATCAAATGAAGCTCTAAGAAATTTTATGTACCATTTTCTGTCGGACCAGTTAACGTTCGCTGAAAAAAGCGAAGCCTAATCGAATCATCATTGAAAGTGTTGGACGAACACCACAGATGAAATTTCATCACATGATTCAAAGGATCTTCAACCGGATTTCCATTAAATTTAGGAATATCTTACGGAAGTTTATGAGGAATTTCCAGCCACTAAGGGGCGTAAGCAATTGGATAATTTGTTAGCCGGTTCAGATCTAGTAATTCTAAAGTTGCAACGAAAGGCAATTGTTGATTCAGGTTTGGTGAAGCATACCCAGGATAAGATGGGATCCCCTGAGCAGTGGGTCTTTGCATACCAACATAATGTATTTGATGCTGGTAACTTTGATAAGGTTGATGGGCGTAACCATTATGATATGATTGTTGGTGACCATTTTGAATAGACGACTACCCATTAATTACAAAGACTTGTTTCTCAGGTCCTTGGTATGATTGCTGGAATTGCGGTTGTTGGTATTGAACCAGCCATGGTTGTTGGACCAGTTGCTGTTGTCCGATAGTAGATGATTGACCAAGATGAGGAGTCATAGTACCTGTTTGAGCCTGAGTCGCTCCAAATAAGGAGGCACTAACCTGAAGTTGTGACTGAATCACTGAGACGAGAGGTTGTTGTATTGCAACCTGAGAGACTTGAGGTTGACATACAACAGGTAGCACTTGTACTTGTGATACAGTCACAATAGCAAGTGTAGTGGGAATATTCGACACAGGATGGAATGGTTGCATTGAATATACAACCCTTGGTTGTTGAGGCAATATTGGTACCCAACCACTGGATATAATTTCAGTTTGACCTGAACTTTGTTGTAAACTCTCATATGGTTGTTCTCCAGGAGGGAATAATGAAAAGGCATACTGCCCCCAATATGGTGGTAATCCAGTACTTAAAGGGTAGATTGGCCTTTGAAGACACATTGGATCAACTTATTGAGTTTAAACATAAGAAATACTAGATGAGAATCCAGATGAAGAAATAGGAACTGACCATGTCGTCGAAACAGTCCCTATTGGACTCCGGCTTGTTGTTGATAACTTGTCGGGATAGATGGTATACCAGCAATCATTGTAGGAATGGTAGCAAGAAGCTCTATCATAGCTGTGTCAGTTGACACAGTCCTAGATATCGATGGTTGTTCAGACATATTGAGTCTATCCAAAAGACTTCCTAGCGATTCTATCGGAACTTGTGATGAAGGTTGACTATCTTCTGAATTAGAAGGATATAGGTGGATACCAATTCCAAAATGTAATGGGGTACTGGATGGAATATCCTCCACAATCTATTCTATTGCAATCAGTCCAGGTGGAAGAGGTAGACCGTCAGCTCTGTAAAATATTTTTGGTGCCGAAGAAGGTACACACTCTACAGCAACAGATGTTGGAGGGTTAACACCTTCCGAATCAGTCCTAGATGGAGCTGGTTCAGGAATAGATGCGTTCACCGTTACAATAGGATTAGTTCTAGTGTCCTCTTGTAACTGTGGAGCTTCTTCTGTAGAGGCAGGGATACCAGAAATAGTTGGAGTAACTGGATTTTCTGAGGATGTTGAAACACAAGTTTCAAACAAACCAGGAGACTTTGATCCAGTTAAAGGAGATCGCTTGGCACATAATGGTTTCATTTCTGGAGTCAAAGACAGTTGAATCGTTAGTCTCTACGAATGATGGGGTTTTGATTGACTTTCTTCCATGATTGCGGATTACTTGATCAACTCAAAATAAAAAAGGGGAAAATTTTATTTCGAATTAAATGAATTTTATGACGCTTTGACACAACTTTCTTTTTTAATTTTTACGAGTCGAGAAAAAGCTAAAGATGACTCTAGTCACCTTCGATTTTTAATGAGCCTGAAGTGACAAGTGCTCAGATGGACCTTTTCTTTTAAGGAGTCTTAAAAGGAATGAAAGTGACTACTCTGGAAATCTAGACAGAGGGATTACCAAACCAATCGCAAAACTACAGAATACTTTTTACGGTATGGCATTCAATCTTCCCGAATGTTGTGTTAAGTGCATTGTGATTGATAGGGCGGCAGACACGGCTTCCTAAGGATAAAGGATGTAGCCTATTATGGTCTCCCAATATATACTCGACGGTACATGGGAGCACAAGTTCCTATTGGCACTTGTCATCTCAAAGAGGAGGAATCACCCAACCTATGATGAAAGCGATAGTTACCAGGCTTTACGATGCTAGAATACATCTCTAGCCTAGACTTCTAAATGTTGTGCATTACGTTCCAAAGCATTTTTATGTTCATTGAGGTTAATTTTACAGTTGATCTTTCTTAAGAAGTTTGCCTTTAAGGTTCACCACGTGATGTAGATATACAATTCCTAAATATGCAATCTAAGATTATAAACAGTCTAATTTCTTTTTGCAATGAAAATCCTAGCTACTAAGGAAAGAGAAATGAAATTCTTTCAACATAGAGCAGAGAGCACACACTAGATGCACTTTTCCTAAATCAACTTCAGCATGCAGTCATAATGCAAATGCACATGCATGTATTGTTTTTCAGTTTCCTTAATGTGAGAATGACAAAAAGAAAACAAAGTATAGATCTGAACTATTCTCTTTCACAATGACAATACTAACAATTTTCTTTTCAAAAAACAAAAGTAAGGTCAAGATGACACTTTGCGATTTTGAATTTAAATTGCTTTCGACACTTGAAATACTAATGATTCAAATCAAATACAATGGAAAAAGTGTAATCGACTATCTAAAAGAGGAATGCTTTGTGACACTTTTTCTTGACTGAAAACGACACTTGCGACACTTTCAAATCAAAAGACGACAGTTTGATTAAGCTACTATTTGGAAAGGAGAACTGTAAATGATGAAAAATACATAAAAGAATATTCACAATTCTCTCTGATGGAGGCTAAATAATGTAAAGGAAGATGGTTTCAAAAGAGATATACTGATCATACATCAAAACTACTGAATAAAGCTGAAGATAATGAAGAAAAAACCAAAAGCTGGAGGTAGAAATAATCTTAGTCAATCATCGCACTTGTGACACAGGGAAACAGGGATGCATCTCACCTGCAACACATGGGAGGTGTGATGCATATAGGTTGACAAGAAGATATAGTGCGATGGTCTAGGGATGAGACTGTGCTTGGTTTTTACTCACATTTTGCAGCTAAGTTCAGGGATTTAGGCTGAGCTAATGAATGTGAGTAAACACAAAGTATAGGGGCTGATCTAATGAGGTTATTTGAGCTACCACTAGGGCACTTAGGATGTTTGCAAGCTAGATGTTTAGTTCATAAACCAACCCGAAGATTGACTAAAGTAGTGTTGATCTACTTTGCAGTTGCATAGCAAAAGCAGTTCGAAGGCTAGCTGGCTTGACTTCAGGCTTCGTATGTGGTTTATAAAGCAAACAACAATAAGAAAACAATAAAATTATTCACTCCCCAGTGGAGTCGCCATTTTGTTATTGGGAAAACTAATGTCTATTCAGAGCTGCTAGTCCCACTAAGACAAGTAGCTATCTTAGAAACAAACATATTAAAGTTACTTGTGTTTTCCTTTATGAGAGAGATGAGAGAGAAGCAGAGAGTACCAACCCCAGTCTTTCGCTATTCTCCATGCTCATTTCCTCTCTCCCTTGATAGAGCTTTCGCCACTCCTTTCTCACTTGTCCCGCTTCAGAGAACACCTATAGAGTCAAGGCAGCAAAATACCATCAAAGCATAGAGATCTATAACCATAAATAATGTAGGATCAGATGTACATTAACCATATAAATGCATACACACATACAAGATTCAGAGATACACAAGCATATGGAGGAAAACTCAAATAGCTTTTTTGATAGAAGTAGTAGAAGAGAGGATTACAACCAGGTTGTCTGATCCAGCATCATCCTCCCAGCATGAAATCCCTCTTCACCTCATACAAAGCAAGATCACCCAACAATGTCTTCAAAGAGAAACCAACAACACTTCCTTACAAATTACAATATTCCAGCCTCTGGATCTCTTGGATGAGGGATCCATATATAGATGTTTTCAGGAGAGTGAGTCAGCTTCTGGGATTTTGATTAGTGTCATTTCACCAATAGTTCTTGGTTCCACTTGGACATTTCATATCTCTTACTCATCCCTAGGCAAATTAAGAGAGGGAAGTGTCATATGAGCAGTTTCTAGAAGATTCCTTGGGTTTCCACCTAGCACATTGCTTCTGCCATTTGTCTGCTCTCACTCATCACACCGTACAGAATGAATTTCCAGTATGCATCGTACCCCCCGTCTGCAATAGGTGAGATGCATTGCACCCTATGCATGGAGCCGTTTGTATGGTCCTGTCTTGACCAGTTCTGAGTAGTTTTTCATGGAGAATTTCTGGGAGATGATGTAATTAGCTGACCTTGTTCCTTTAAGGTATGAAACAACTCTTTTAGGGGCTTAGAAGCCCTTAGTTTATGGACATATGTGATTGGGGTTGCAGTGCCCAAATATGTCTATAACAACTGCAGAGGAGCTCATCGAGGAAGAACAACAGGAAGCTATGCAGGGCACAACTGATATGCAGGTTTTGAAGATGGAGTTTCGCGAACTCCAGGACAAGATTGCAACACCAACTTAGTGACTCGAGGATAAGTCACCAAATTGTGTAGGGGGCCTATTGGGATGGGGTACCTAGGGAAGATTGTGGTAAATTTTGTAATTTATTTTTGTAAATATGTAAAAGTCTCTACGAAATGTATAAGGGGAGCATGAAGATAGTTAGAGTAAAAGGGGCTTTATTCCCTTAGGTGGGTAGGTGATAGGAAGGTTTTGAGACCCGCCCATGGTCTACAGACCATAGTATTGTAAAAGCAAGGTTATAAAAGGAAGAGTCATAGTGAGTCTAAGGGAGGATCTAAGTGATAGAAATATTTATAAGAGAAGGTAAGCTAAGGAAAGAAAGGTATGTTTCTTGTATTTAGGCAAAGGGGAAGGTTCCTACAACTGAGTGCGTGGGCCCCTGTAGCTAAGTGTGTAGGGAGAAGGAGTCTGTACTTGAATGATTATATCTAATAAAGACAATTTTGAGCCAATTCTTGTGCATCTGTGTATTATTTCTTACTTCTGCAAGTTTTTGTATTTTCACTCTGTATTGCAAATTACATGAATTAATGCTTATATTGTGCACGAAAGTAGTAGATCAATACTATTTACACATGTTATGAATTATTAAAGGCCTTCACGAATATCTGGAAATTCTTTAAGTAAATTATTGTAATTATTTGTTTCAAAAGGGTTAGGGTTCGCGAAGATAGAAATAAGCCCTAGATACCTCAGGAACCCATCACACATACCCTTGGATGAAAAAACCTAGTTCTGTTACCCCCTAATAGTGCTTTGGGTGAGACTACAGCCTGCAATATGCGGGTTGCTGTCGAAAGGGCCAACAGTTTAGGTTTTTGTTGGTTGTCACAGATAACGTTGAGCATGGGTCAAGCCCCATCAAGCGAACAATTCTCATCACCAAAGCTTCTTGTTTCATGAGTGTTGACTTTCCAAAATTTTATCACTTCGTCTACACCGTGTCCATCTACCTTCACATCTATATAGTTGATGATTCTATTGTTGACTTTATTTTAACATTTGTAACCCTTGTTGTGATGTGAATAACCCAAAAAATGCCTTCTTCTACTATGGCATCGAATTTTCCAAGTTTCTCATCATTTTTCTTAATGTAACATCTACTACCGAAAATTTTGAAGTGTTTGATTGTTGTTGGTCTACCATGCCACACCTCATAAGGAGTTTTATCACTATTGGGACAAAAATGAGCTTTGTTAAAGATGACCACTAGTGTATGAATTTCCTCTGACCAAAACCTTTGTTGGACATTCCTTTTTGTCATCATTGTGTTGGTAGGCTGAAATGATCCATTTTTATCCCCTTCCTATTATAGAACCACAATCATTAACCTCTTTTTATCTCCATAAACCTCCTCATTCATTTACTAGTCCAAGAATACTGTCTATTCCTACATAAACTTCATATTTCATGTTTAAGGTTTATTAAGTGCTTAATTAATCATTTTAAATAGATTTTGTGCCTTTAATATTTCTTGTAAATTATATTTACTTTCCTAAAGTATTTGATAAGATAAAGTATTAATCATCACGCTAGCTTGATCTAGTGTAGTTATATTCCTGCACCGCCAACAACTATCTGTTCTGTGAACTCCGTAACAGTTCGATCACTTCACATGGGCATTTTGGTTCACGTTCTCCAGTTTGGTTGCGATCATTCGGAGTTGAACTCAAAGCGGAGGACAATCAGGGATATGCCAGAGGATCAGGTCTATGTCCAACGAATAGTTCGCACCTTATTATAG
The DNA here is from genome assembly GCA_031772625.1 of Pinus tabuliformis. Lineage (NCBI taxonomy): Eukaryota > Viridiplantae > Streptophyta > Pinopsida > Pinales > Pinaceae > Pinus > Pinus tabuliformis. Next base: position 870,849,512 of record CM062805.1, read on the forward strand.
CCATTGGCTTAATTTTGTAATTTTTTTTGTTATTTCACTTTAGACGAAAGGCTTGATTTGGAATGATTGTGATTTTTGGTTATGGCCACAAGGCAAAGGGTTGTGTAAAATGTAGCTTTCAGATAGAACTAGGCTAGAAAGCGATAGTGATAGCAGATAGTTGTAATTTCTCGTTTATTTGTAATTTCATTGTCGCCCTCATTCTGGGTTGGACTTGAACTCAAATGTATATTTGATGATAGGAATTAATACAAGGAGTTATTCCATGATTCTCTCATTCCGCATTATAATTCTTCATTTATGTGTTAGTAACGTGTTGAAGGTTTTAATTTCCTAAAATGAGAAACAAGCTGGTTGGCTAGGGCCCTGCCAACCTAACTCGTTTACCCTCTTGCTTTGTTATCTTAAAGGTGTGTTAACTCTATTTATTTACAGAAGCATGGTTTGAATCTTGATTTTGTGCTTGCTTACGAAATCTAATTTATTTCATTAAAACAATCAAGTGTGAACGAATCCATTTTGTGAAAGTTAAATTCAATTACCTCATGTAATTTATTTTTCTTGGTTTACTTTCGCTTGGATTGTGCAGATAAGATCATTCCTGCACCAGTGCATGTAGGATCTTGCACCCTGGTTTGCTAGTTCATTTACATCAAATGTTTCATTATTTTTCCTTTATGTGACTTAATCTATTTTCTGTAAAGCAAGTGTTTATCATCTGAAGGAGGCATCTCTAATACTAAAAGTTAAATTCTTAAATATTAAGGATAAATTCATGAAATAGAAAAGAACGTTGTTGCATATCTCAATTTGTATTTTCACTTCATGATTTAAGGAAAAAGACTAGAAGTAATCTGGAATATTATATTGAACTGTTTCGAGTTATATTTGATTACATGCAAAACCCCTTTGACTGAAGAGAGTTTGCTTTAACTTTCAAATATTTTTTTTATCTTAAGAGTTTATTTCTATTTGTGAGATTCAGTAGATTAAAGCATTATTTTTGTGTGCAATATTATTTTAGATTCTACTCTCACTTGCAATTCTTTTTATAGTTAACACTCTCTTTTGTTTTCCCAAAAGCAAATTGGAATACTTGTTGTAGGAAGCCCTAATATGGTACGAGGACTAGTGCCTTGTTACAGGAACAGAGTGCTCCAAGCCTTGAGGCTTAGTGCCCCTACAGGAAAAATATAAGTCTTCAGTATAAGTGTAAGATATACTTCTCACATAAGTTCTGTCTAGTGCAATCAAATTGCAAGAGTACAGGAATGACTGCTCAATGTGAGAAGGAAAATAATTTGTAAGGCAGACCTTTTCAAGGGCCCACTTGTTAAATTACCATCACCTATACTTCAGCAGTTAATATTGTTTACAACAGTGTGAAAGTTCCTTTATTTCATTTCTTTGCAAATGCATTCTTTTACATTCCAACACTAGAATTACTTTAGTGTTAGTTGCCTTTGAGATTTTTCTGTTTGATTTTGCTAAGTTTCAGTTGAGAAGTAGGAATAGAAATAGCAAAAGTTCATACCACTTCTGGCATTACCTGTGCTTCATCTCTAAGTTTACGAAACCCCCAAGTTGACAATTAAGTGTTGAAGGAGCTTGCTTAAGTGCAATTCCTGCACCCCCAACATTTTGGTGTCGTTGCCAGGGAGGCGATTTGAATTGGTAAGAAGTTTCTATTTTTTTGCAATATGGCTAAGTCTTATATTATTTTTTTCCTATAGTGTGCTTCTATTGCTTGAAGGAATTTACAGGTGTTTAGTTATTTTTTAGTTGCAACATTTTAATGGAATTTTGTTTTGGCATTATTTGAAATGTATGTCTAAAAGAGGTAGGGGTCTGAAGCCCACTAGGGGCCCAAGAAATACTGATAAATCTAAAATCAAATCTCATATTGGGCCTTCTTTTGCAAGCAGAATGTCTAAACAAACAGAGACTCATCATGCAGGAATAGTCTACTTGGGCTTTGGTAGCAGTGATCCAGGTGTGACACAGCCCACAAAGGGGAAGAAGGGGACTATTAGAACCCATAATCAGCCTTCTCATCCTGTTGAGAACGGTTCGCTTGGAGGAGAAACAATGGAAAATTAGAAAGAACATGCAGAAACAACCAGTGAAAATAAGGTAAATGAGGAACAATCCACTTTTGAATTCCCAATTATGGATCCTGATACACAAGTACAAATGAAAAATATTTCACCATCAACTCTTCCTCATTTCTATGGTAAGGTACATGAAGACCCAGAATCTTTCTTATTTGAGTTGGACATTTTGTATAGAAGTTATGATTATTCATCTGCTGCCCAAAAGTTAAAGTTGTTTCCCACAACTCTTAAGGATGCAACACTCCGCTGGTTCATGGGACTGGGAGGAAACATTATATCTTCTTGGGAACAAATGAAGAGAGTGTCATTGTCAAAGTATCAGGAATATTGTAAAACTAGAGATAGTCAAGATGAAATCTTTACTATTGTGCAAAATGATGATGAGACTCTCGAGGACTACTTGGAGAAATTCTTGTATATCCTCGAGAGGTGAAAGAAAAAATTTGATCTAAGTACCATTAGAACCTTGCTCTTAAGTGGTCTTACTGATGATGCTAGGAATAATATAAATCTGTTAGGACAAGGGGATATTGCTCAGATTTTTTTTGATCAAATCTGTGATTTGTGTAGGAAATTCTCAAGGAATAAATATAGATTCGGTAAAGGAATTCATAATAGAAATAAGAAAATTGAATCTACTCATGTTATGATTATTGGATTAGAAAACAAAATGGACAATATGAAAATTGAAATAATGAATATTGTTAGTAAACAAATAGACTCTTTGAAGTTTTAACAAAAACTTGTAGGGGAACAAGAATCATTATCTATCTTTTCTCCAAAATGTAGAAAAAAACATATTTTAAGAGAATGTCCTCTCGATATTAAAGGAACTAATAAATGTAAAAATTCTACAGAGAACCATGCCATGGAAAAATGTCCCTACATACCTGGGTTGAAAGTTGTACTTGAAGGAGGAAAACCTAAAGCCGAAGCATTGCATGCTATGAGAGCACGGAGAAACTGGCCTCAAGTAAGTGCAGGTATGGCTCTTGAACTTCCACAACATTTTTTTTGGTTATAATGCACATCCATATTCCTATCCTAACACTAGTCACTCTCAACATGGACAACATGGGAACCAGTATCATTATGGAAAACCCTCCCAATCTTGGCAACAAGGATGGAGAGGTCCAAACCATTTACTCCATTCCTATCCTGCACCTATGCAATCATACCCACCTACATATGCACCTTACCCAATGCCACAACCATCATTACCTCAGATAAGTCAGCCAATGCCACCATTCCCTTTACCTCCACCATTTCAACCTCCTCAACTGCCTGCCTAACCTTTACCCAACCCCAATAATAAAGCAGTCCAAATGATCCACTCTATGAACCCGCTTTCCTCACCCATATATCAGTCCATGCCAGTTGGAGTCAATGATATCCAATTGAGATCGGGGAATATAGTAACCTCAGAAAATCAAAAGAATCCTATGGTGATTATTAACGAGAAAGGTGAGGAGGAAACTCCTGACGATTCTAAAAAGTATGTCACCATACGGACCATCCTCGTACCCTCTGAGCCTTTTCCATCTTCTTCCAACTGACCTCCCTATCTAGAGAGGTTAGTTGTGGAGAAGAATGACCCCATTCCTGAGTCTAGCGTGGCCTCCAAGCTTAGGAACCTTTTCATAAAGGTACCTTTGCTCCAAGTTATCAAAGAGATTCCCATTTGTACAAGAATAATTAGGGAACTCTATCTCAAGAAGGAAGGAGAAGATGAGAACCTCAAACTATTCAATTTGTTGGTAGAGCAACAGAGTTAATGACAGGGTGTATGCACATGGAGAAATATACCGACCCTGGAAACCTTGTTGTCTCTGTTCAGATAGGTGATTTCCCTGTCTCTAATGTACTTATAGACCTGGGGGAGGCCATTAATGTTATGACCAAGAAAACTATGGATCAAATTTTATTGGTCCATATTCGTCCTACTCCCACTGTGATTGAGCTGACAGATAGATCTAAATTCAAGCCGGAAGGGGTGTTGGATGATGTGGTCATTTCTTTCGACTCTTGGAAATGCCCCACAAACTTCATTGTGCTTCAACCAAAGGATCTTGTGGGAGAACATCCCTTGATCTTGGGATGACCATGGCTTGCTACGGTCGATGCTTATATTGGATGTCGTTCTGGTGACATGTATATTTCCCATGGAGATTCTAGGAAGAAGGTCACCTTGTATCCACCCACTAGATCCATTCAGGAGCTCCGAGACACTTTATGGTTAGACTATAGTAGTGATGAGGAGACTCAGTCTATTTCCTTGATACATCAATATGTTGAGTTTTCACAGGAGGGTGAGATTCAAGACTTCCTGAACAATCCAGACCCCATGCCCAATTTTCAGTCATTAAGTCATATTTTTAGTTTAGATTTTCAGGAAATTCATGACTCTCTACCTCCCTCACCACCATATCTAGCAACATCTCTGTGTACTCTTGAACTTGATACCACTCTTGTTGAGATTAGTCCAGGCAAATCCTTGCATATCAGTTCAGACTTGGATTCATCCTAGCAAGAGGAGCTTGTGAATTTGTTGTGAAACCATCTTGATGCCTTTGCATGGGGCTATGAAGATATGAAAGACATCCCTCATGAAACTTGTACCCACCATATCTATATTTATAATGGAGCCTGAACTGTTCGACAACCCCAAAGGTGTATGAACCCAACTCTAAGAGATGTTGTAAAGGAGGAATTGCAAAAACTCTTGGATGTTGATTTTATCTATAGTATTTCTGAAAATCAGTGGGTCTCTCCATTGGTATTAATCCTGAAAAAATATGGGAGATGACGCATTTCTATTGACTACAGAGAATTGAACAAAGCCACTCTCAAGGATTACTTCCCCCTTCCTTTCATTGACCAGGTATTCAACACCCTTGCTAGTAAGAAGTAATTTTCTTTTCTAGATGGATTTAGTGGTTATAAACAGATACAGATTGCACTCAAGGATGAAGACAAAACCACTTTTACATGTCCATGGGATACATTTTCGTATCGATTGCTTCCCTTTGGGCTATTTAATGCCCCGACTACCTTTCAAAGGGCAGTCTTGGCCATTTTTGCTGACCTTGAGTGTGTAGAAATATATATGGATGACTTTTCTATGTTTGACGATTCATTTTAGGAAGCCCTCAAAAATATAGAAAAAGTGTTTCTTCATTGCCAAGAATCTCCTCTTGCATTGACTGACAAAAAATGCAGATTAATGTGCAAGGTGGGAGTGGTTCTTGGCCATATTATTTCTGACAAAGGTATCCAGGTTGACACTACAAAAGTAGAAATTATTTTGAGTCTTCTTGTACCCAAAATTCAAAGGAAAGTGAGAGGTTTTCTAGGACATGTGGGATACTATAGGAGATTCATTGATAATTTCTCAAGGATAGCTACCCCCCTTTTGCAACTTTTGGCTAAAGATAGTGAGTTTTCTTGATCCACAGCTTGCCAACAGTACTTTGAGACATTGAAGGAAAAACTAGTTCAGGCACCAATTTTGAGAGGACCAAAATTGTCCCTACAATTTCATATTTCCTCTGATGCCTCAGATACTGCTATTGGTGTAGCTTTAGGACAAGAAGAAGGCAAACAATCCTATGTTATTTACTTCATTAGTAAAAACTTGTCACCCGCTGAACTAAATTGCACGGTTACTGAGAAAGAGTTTTTAGCTACAATTTTTTCTATTAATAAATTTAGACATTATATTACAGGATACCAAGTCTTTGTTCATACCTACCATTCTACAATAAGATATTTGATGAATAAATGTTAACTAGCGGTAGAGTGACTAGGTGGTTATTATTGTTGTAGGAATTTAATATTACCATTATTGAGAGACCGAGAAAATCTAATGTAGTAGTAGATTATCTTTCAAGATTAAATAATCCTGGTGAAGAAATTCATGTTGATGATGATTTTCCTGACAAAAATCTTTTTGTTGTGTCAACAAAATCCCCATGGTTCGCTGACATAGCTAACTATTTAGTCACTGGAAAAATACCACCCCACTTAGACCTCTTTTACACTGGACCAGATCTTATTATTCGTAGATGTGTAAGAGAGGAAGAAGTGTTTGATATCTTAAAATCTACCCATGATGAACCTTGTAGGGGTTGCTTCACTAATAAGTGAACTACATACAAAGTGTTACGAGCTCGCTATTTTTGGCCCTCCTTGTTTAAGGTTGCCAAACAATATGTCAAGAGATGTGACGGCTGTCAGCGAATTGGTCAACCTAATCAAACCAATGAAATGCCTTTATGTACTCAGGTTATGATTGAGCCTTTTGAAAAATGGGCCATTGATTTTGTAGGACCAATAAATCTAACATCATTAAATAAAAAGCATATTTTGGTTTGTATAGATTTCGTTACAAAATGTGTATAAGCTAAAGTTGTTTCTTTTGCTACTGAAAGAGTTTTTGTTGATTTTCTTTTTACTGAAACCTTTACTAGATTTGTGTGCCTAGAGAAATTGTTTCTGACAATGGACCATAGTTTATTTCTAATCTGATATAGGGTGTGTTGGAGCAGTAAAAAAATTCGTCATAGGAAATCTACACTATATCACCAACAGGAAAATGGTCAGGTTGAGTCCACAAACAAGGTGATTGATTCCATCTTCACAAACACAGTAAATATTCACAGAAAGGATTGGGCTGAAAATTTATCAGAAGCCTTGTGGGCATAACGAATGACTTGGAAGAACAACATAGGAAACACACCATATGAGATGGTGTACGAGAAACAATTCCTCTTGCTGATAAAATTCTAGATCAATACTTTCAGGACTGCAGTCCAGTTAGGGCTAGATCTCTCTGAAGCACAACAACAACGTCTTCTACAGTTGAATGAGTTAGATGAATTTTGAAGGGTTGTTGTTTAGCAGAACATCATGGTTCAACAACAGTGCAAGAAGTGGCATGACAAGTCTATCCGGAAGAAGCAATTCCAACCAGGTGATTGGGTACTTCTTTACGATTCTAGAATCAAATATTTTAAAGGGAAATTCCATACACACTGGATGAGACCTTATGAGGTGGTCAAAGTGTTTGAAAATGGAGTGGTAGAAATTAAAACTATTGATGGATGGAATTTTGTGTTCGTGGTAAATGGGCATAGATTGAAGGTGTATTTTCAGCCCCTTACCAAAGAAGATTTTATGCAACAAATCCAATAGCAATCTGAAAAGGAGTTCTTAGGTGGCAACACCAACCTGTTGAAGGTTTGATTCTTTCTTTCTTTTCCTCATAGAATAAAAAAAAATGACAAAAATAAAAAGTATAATTTTTTTCCCTGTAATTACAAAAATCAGTTGACTAACATGATTGCAGAAGGATCAACCTAAAAACTAGCATGCTGGTAGGAAGATTAAAATTTCAATAAAAAGGGAATGTTACTTGATTTTTTAGATATGTTGGCTGTCACCAAGAAGAAGCAGGTTCAAGGAACCCAACCCTTACCTAAGTTTGGGGTAACTAGCATGGAAATTTTTACCCAGGTAAACACTTAATTCCTGTTGAAATAAATTTTTCCAGCACCAGTGCGGGCAGATCTTGAAGATAAAATTCTACCTTTCTTCTATTTTCTCGTTTTGCAATTCCCACTATTTTTCTTTTCTGAATTCCATAATGAATCACCCTCCTTTTTCTTCTAATAAATTTATCCTTATCCGATTTCGTAAAGTCCCTCTTTTCCCCCTCGAATTTTTTTCCACATTCCATTCTCGTTTATCCCCCTTGGTAGTATTATTCTTGGAATCCCTGTTATCACATTCCTTCCCATTTTGAAAATCACCCCTTCCCACTTCTTTGTTCCCTCATTGATGGATTATAGGATTTGATACAGTCAGATTAGAAGGCATGCTTGTGAAACACCAAAGAATGGCGAATAAAAATTCTCTTGTATATTCAAGAAATTTTTTTAGTCCAGCCAAAGCCCTGAGTTCTATCATAATTTTTTATTATCCCCTCTTTCTTCGATGCTACAAAAATCCCTGGTGCAGAAACATGTATGATTTGTGCAGACAGGTTTAGCGCAAGCACATCGCAGTGCAAGAAGGCTCAGTGCAAGTAGCAGGTTCAGTCCAAGCACGAGTAGTGTAGGCACACGCGCCATTGTGAAAACACAATGAAAAGAATTGTTTAAACATTGTACAAGAGCACTTGATGCAGAACATTTATTAAGAAATTTACTTTTTTTATTCCTGTAGATGAATAACTACCATAGTGATAGATCATAGCATTGTATTATTTAAATTTTGCTTAGAACTTTGTTTTATCATTTACTAATTTAGGGAGAAATCATTTAAAGTGCAAGATATTTTAGGTTCTGAGGTCTAATATTTCTAATGAGTACTAAAGTACACCTTATGTGAATTATGAGGGGATAGTATAGATCGACCTGAAATCCCACACTTACCTCCATTGAAAATATCCTCCATCACTTTCTCATGATAGCCTTACCTCATAATCTAATCCCCCACGACTGTTACACCGCCACCAATTATCATTGCCTTCCTGTAGAAAATTGATACGTGTGTTCATCCATCCCGAAGGGGAGATTTTAATGATTGAACATGATTGGATGGACGTGATCAACAAGATGGTCGAATGGCTGGATCTCCATCATAAAATTCTCGGAAGCTCCCCTGCACTCTGTAGTATGAAATTTTCCTAAGGTTGTGACAAAAAATTGAGGTGGATTCAACACAAAGATGGTGCTCATGAGAAATGAACCATCATCTTTGAAGGAGATAGAGCGAACGACTGAGTATCAAGGTAGTCTTGCACTATTACAAGAATCAGGATTTCTCCCATTTTCGTAGAAATTCGACGGGTTCGATACAACCATGGCTCTGGAATTTGCAAAGACATTCGAGGAGGGCTGAGATAAGGTAGTCTCACTGGAATTTGAAGTCACTGAAGAATATATAGTGTGAGATACAGGCTTGTCAAGTGTGGGTGAAAAATGCTTCAAAAAGGAGAGGATCAAAAGGAAAAGATGGCGCCGATTTGTGGTCAATTCGAAGCGCGAAGTCGATTGGAAGAAAGGGCTTTTGCAGAGCGCCATGCTTGGAAAATGGTGAGACCTCCTCTACATATTACAAAAATTTCTAACCTGCAAGGGATGTTACACATTAAAATTCGTGTACCATATCAGGTTGTCGCTGCATTTTGAATCAAGGAAGCGCATCAATTTCCTTTATTACCTATTCCAAAGCTTAGAGAAGATGGTGAAGGGAGTGCAGAACAGGAGTCCCATCTGGGTTGTAGAAAAATTTCCCATCACAAGCTCATTGCAATCCTGGTCAAGAAAGAATTGGAAGCTAATGAAATAACCTAGGAGGTGTTCTTGAAAGAATTTTGGGAAAGAGGTGCAGCGGAGTCAGCTGGAAAAAGTGCAAGAAAGAAGAGAAAAGCTGAGACTCCATGCCTTGCCAAGACAAACAGTAAGGAAAAAATGGTGCAACTAGGGGATAAATATGTTGAAGAAGCCCCATCCTCAGCAAAAGGAAGAACGACCAAGACCTCGACGAAGAGAAGGACTGTCTTTTCGGGGACAAGTCACGCTCAGTCAAGCTCCCTGATTTTGGTTGACGAGACACACCAGGCTTCACCTGGAGATCATAACCTCTCGGTTCTTGCAGATGCATCAACTCACATAGTGGGGAATGAAGAATATGTAGAGAAGGAGGATGAAACACTCTTGTTGTCCTTGCTTCATAAATTGAAGAAGAAAAGAATGACATCAAGTGCAAGTAAACACCCCGCAGAGGGTCAGGTCGATGACAAGGTGTAGCACATAAAAACCCTTGACAATTTTGATGAACAGGGTACTAAAACCCCTGAATTGAATGAACACAGTACTAAAGCCCCTGTTGAGTTGAAGGAACAAAATACTGAAGCCCCTGCTAAGTTGAATGAATAGGCTACTAAAGCATCTGCTGAGTTGGATGTATAAGGTATTGAAACCCCTGATGAGTTGCACGCATAGGGGGATGAAACCCTCGGTCACATGGAATCCCCTCACACTAAAACTCTTGCTGATATTATGATGTAGATAGTGGATGGCCAAGATGACTTTGATCTTGCCAACGACGGTACATGTTGCGAATCAGTTGTAGAGAAAGTGCTCACACCAAATGAGCTAGAAACAAAGACCTCTACCCTCTATCTGAATAACCCAATAGTAGATTTTGAGCAGCAAATTCATGACTTGGAGGCATTAAAATAGGTCATGAAGGAGAAGACTTGGTAGAAGCAAGGCAAGATAGAATTGGCAGAAGAGGTAAAAGAACAGAAACTTCAAGTGAAGATATGGAATTTTCGGGCTTCTAAATGTTACAAGCAGCTCAAGAAGGTGAGCAAACAAGTTAAGGAAGCTCGAGGAAAGAAGACGAAGGTAGTGAAGGCAGGAATGAGTATCCATGTGCAGGATTGAAATATGGCTCCCTATGTTGAAGACTTTTGCAGTAGGTAAAGGTTGGTAGGCCGAAATGCTCCATTTTTATCCCCTTCCTATTACAAAACCATAATCATTAACCTCTGCTTATCTCCATAATCCTCCTCATTCCTGCACTAGTCCAATAATACTCTCTATTCCTACATAAACTTCATATTTCATGTTTAAGGTTTATTACGTGCTTAATTAATCATTTTAAATAGATTTCGTTCCTTTAATATTTACTGTAACTTATATTTACTTTCCTAAAGTATTTGATAAGCTAAAGTATTAATCGTTATGCTAGCTTCATATAGTGCAGGTAGATTCTTGCACCGCTAGCAACTATCCATTCCATGATCTCCGTAATAGTTCAATCACTTCACATGGGCATTTTGGTCCACGTCGTCCAATTCGGTTGCGGTTATCCGGAGTTGAACTCAAAGTGGGGGACAATCAGGGATATGGCTGAGGATCAGGATTATGGCCAATGAATAGTTCGCACCTTATTATAGCCATTAGCATAATTTTGTAATTTTGTTTGTTATTTCGCTTCAACCAAAAGGCTTGATTTGGAATGACTATGAGTTTTGGTTACAACCACAAGCCAAAGGGTTGTATAAAATGTAGCTTTCAGATAGAACTAGGCTAGCAAGCGATAGCAATAGCATATAGTTGTAATTTCTAGTTTATTTGTAATTTTGTTGTCACCCTCATTCTGGCCTGGACTTGAACTCAAATGTAGATTTTCTGATTGGAATTAATACAAGGAGCTGTGCCATGATTCTCTCATTCTGCATTATAATTCTTCATTGATTTGTTAGTAATGTGCTGAAGGTTTTCGTTTCCTAAAATGGGAAACGAGCTGGTTGGCTAGGGCCAAACCAACCCAGCTCGTTTACCCTCTTGCTTTGTTATCTTAGAGGTGTGTTAACTCTATTTATTTACAAAAGTGTGGTTTGAATCTTGATTTTGTGCTTTCTCACGAATTCTGATTTATTTCATTAAAACAGTCAAGTGTGAATGGATCCATTGTGTGAAATTTAAATTCAATTACCTCCTGTAATTTATTTTTCTTGGTTTGCTTTTGCTTGGATCGTGCATATAATATCATTCCTACACTAGTGCATGTGGGATGTTGCACCCGAGCCATTAATTCACTTACAACAAATGTTTCATTCTTTTTCCTTTATGTGACTTAATCTATTTTTTGCAAAGCAAGTGTTTATCATCTAAAGGAGGCATCTCTAATACTAAAATTCAAATTCTTAAAGATTAAGGAAAACTTCATGAAATATAAAATAATGTTGTTGCATATCTCAATTTGTATTTGCACTTCATTATTTAAAGAAAAAGACTAGAATTAATCTGGAATATTATATTGAACCGTTTCGAGTTATATTTGATTACATGCAAACCCCTTTGACTGAAGAGAGTTTGCTTTAACTTTCGAAGATTGCTTTTACCTTAAGCGTTTATTTCTATTTGTGAGATTCAATTGATTAAAGCATTCCTTTTTTGTGCAAGATTATTTCAGATTCTAATCACACTTGCAATCCTTTTTATAGTTAACATGCTCTTTTGTTTTCCCAAAAGAAAATTGGAGCACTTGGTGTAGGAAGCTCTGTTATGGTACAAGGACTAGTGTCTTGTTACAAGAATAGAGTGCTCCAAGCCTTGAGGATTAGAGCCCATATAGGAAAATATAAGCCTTTTGTATAAGTGTAAGATATACTTCTCACATAAGTTCTATACCTACACTAGTGCAAGCAGATTACAAGAGTACAGGAACAACCATTGAGTGTGAGAAGGAAAATCATTTGGAAGGAATATTAAACTTCCATCACCTATACTAAGGATAAACATAGAGTTTTACTTCAAAAGTTAAGATTGTTTACAACAGTGTGAAAGTTCCTTTACTTGATTTCTTCGCAAATGCATTCTTTTACATTCCATCACTAGAATTACTTTGGTGTTAGTTTCCTTTGAGATTTTTCTATTTGATTCTACAAAGTTTCAGTTGAGAAGTAGGAATAGAAATAGGAAAATTTCATACCACTTATGGCATTACCTATTCTTCATCTCTAAGTTTACGAAACACCTGGCTTGACAATTAAGTGTTGAAGGTGTTATCACTCCAAAATTTCTCTAGAGTTGTTATGAAAGAAATGATATAGGTAACCACAAACCTACTTTGGAGATTAGGATCTAGCCTCGGTAATGCTCAAAGAGGGCTCTCTCTTTATAATTTAACATTGTTTAGTTAATTTATTTTAGGCTAGTTATGATTTTACTTGGGTTTTGGTTTTGATTTGGTGGTTGGGTCACTAACTTAGATGGATAAAGGGATGTCTTTTACCATTGGGCTATAGGGTCAAGTGTCAAGCAAATAAGACTGGATCAAGTTCTAAAGAAAATGTTGACAGGGCAAGGTAGCTGAGTAAATTCAGATATTAAGGTTGGATGGTGAATTTCTTTTCAATCGGATCCAAGGAGCAATTAAGGGTTCCTTAAACCGAATAATGAGTGAAATGATATGGTTCAATTGAAACTAGGGAGCAATGAAGGATTCCCTAATCTGGATATCATAAGAAAACATTAAAATGATTAATTATTCAAGACAGAGTGTACTTAAACAAATTCTGTAATATAATTCCAGTTAATTCATTCAAATTTAGATAACATGCAAGTTTGTGAAACACCGAAGAAAATAACAATTTGAGAAAGAGAAAATACTTCACTGAAGTGGCCCAACACATGAATCCTATAATGCAATTTCTTTATTACTCAATCCAGTCTGCTGACTTGAAAAATTGGTACAATGAACCTCTAGGTTACAGATCAATATAACTATAGAAATGTCTAGTAATCCACACACTATACTTCGAATTACGACGAATTTATACAAAAATAGTTACAAAATATCCCAAACTGTCTTGGAAATTAATCTAGGAAAAAGAAATAACTTCATGCAAGAAGGTAGAGACAGATTTTCAACTACTACAAGTTGTCCTTGTTATTAGGCTGTGATGATAGATCTTTTGCTGCCTTTTCTCCTTTGCCATTTGTGTTCACACTGACTGTTCTTTTTACTTTACCATTTTAACTCATACTCTTTTATCTGATACTCTTTGACTAGGCTGACTTGTTGCTTTTCTTTTACTGCTCTGTATTTACCTTTACCCTCCCTTTTTACAGTAAGTCATTTAATTTCTCCCGTATCTCTGCATATGGTAATTTGATATTTACCATTTTTTTGTAGATTTCATCTGCTTTTGTGTACTTTGCAAAGGTGGGTCTGTTCAAAAAAAGGTGTTTTACCTCATGTTGGAGGTAAAATAGGTTCTTAAATGTCTAGTACAGAACCTTTCCTATAGGCATCCCTTTCATGGAATAATTATTGGCTTGATATCTTGCAACTTCTCTGAATTTCCTGTTGTAGTCTTCATGTGGCATCAATCTATCGTTTATCACCAAGGGATTTGGTAGACCTTTCTGCCTCAAAGCATGAAACTTAACCATGAACCTATCTATAGCCAACTCCATGGTTTGGCATTTGTCTTGAAGGTTCATCATTAGGTTCCTTTTGGTGAGCACTTTCTTCACCTCTAGTATGGTGCCAGTCCTGTTAGCTATGTCTAGCTCCTACAATCCATATTTATTTTTAGAGTTAAATCGTGGTGGCTTCTTCTGACATGTCTCCAAGTTCAGCCTTAACTCTCTGAATTTCTTCAGTAGCCTCTTTGACTAAATCATTTTTTTCAAATATGACTCATATAGATGGCCAAATATCATCGATAGAGAATGATATTGGTCCATACCTGTTCTTCAGCATGGGCAAGTGGCTCCTTTAATGTTAACTCTTTCACCAAATTCTTCATTCTTTCAGTTAACCTGTTTGATTTCTGTACTTCGTTCTTGTGTATAATCTATGACAGTTTGTTCTCATCCTCCAGACTTGTTATTTGTTCTTTTAGTTTATTTATCTCTGTGGTCTGAATGGACATGTCCTCCATGGCTTTGACTAGTTTTCTTGCCTCATCACTTGGCTGAGTTGCTGTTGCTGTTGAACCTGTTGTTGATGTAGATGTTGTTGCAGCTGGAAGTGTTGTAGCCAATGGAGCTGTGGGGGCTAATGAAGCTTCCAATTTTGATGGTACTATTGTAGTGACTGATGGAATAGTAGTGCAGTGGCTGTCTCAAGGTTGTCCTATTTTAACTATATCATGTTGTCCAACTCATTCTCCATTTCTTTCAATTGATCATTTAGTTGGAGAATGAGATCCATCATCTCCTCTTGCTACATTTGCCTTTCAAGGACATCGTTGGTCTGTCGATGCTATGAATGAGGCAACTTCAATTTTTTCTTTAAAGAAGAAATATCCTCATTTTTCTTCTTTATCAATTTGTCTACAGCCTTGACATCATTAGGATTATATCCAAGCTCAATCACCAAGTCTTCTAATGACTTGATTCTCTTGTCCTTGGCCTATGAGGATGCCTTTTCTACATTATAATGCGTTGTGATATTATCTAGTGAGCTTTGGATTTTGTGCACAGCCATTGCTTTATTTGTCATGGTGGAATAAACCATCTCACCTGCCTGCTTATGGAACTCAATTTGGTCAATAGGGTGAACATCCCTAGCTAAAACTTCAAATTTAGTCTTCTTGTAGTATGCTAATGATTTGGGTTGTTGGATTGTAGGTTGCATGAATTCCACTTACATATTCCCAGTCTTAATGTCAAAGGCTAACATTAATCTATTTTTATTGGTAGGTGTTTGTTTGAACTACTGGGCATACGTTTCAGCCTTCAATGCCTCATTCCTCATATTAATTTCCTTGTACTTATCTTTAATATTTTTCAATCTATCCACAGGTTTGTTGGATGAAGAGACTTCAATGTTAAGTTTTTTTTCAATGATTTGAGTGTTTGAGGTGGAGGGCTGATGAGTTTCCTCCAAAACTGTTGGACCTTTGCTCTTTCCCACCATTGTGTCAGTATTATTGATTTCAATTGTCTCAATGGTATCTTCTTGCTCAGTTACAAGATTAAGATTGGACCTCTTCTTGTGATTGATATAAAACCTGTCATTTGTAGTGTCCAATCCTGAGCTAAAACCTTCTTCCTGGGTTCTCTTCACATTTCTATCCTTGTTGGCTGGAGTCTGTAAAATGGGAGTAATATTCATCTTTTCTTCTAGGGCTGGAACTTGCAGAAAGGAACTAGTATCAATATGCTTTTCCACATCTATTAAAGTATTCTCCACATCTACTACATTATTCTCCACATCTATCAAAGTGTTTTCCAACCATTCTGACTGGTTGGCAAATCTCTCAATGTCTGGCCTAGGCTCATGTATGACAAACTCAATTTGAATTTTAGCCTTAGTTTATTTATGACTCAATTAGGGTCATACTGCCACATAAAACTGCTCTTGGATTTCATCTGTTGTAAACTTTTGTCTGCTTCTGGTCCAACTACCCTTTTATTGCAAATAAAAGGGCCCAATTGGTTTTTCATTTTAAACTGGGTCTTCTTCCTAGCTGACAAGAAATTAACTTCATCGGAGTTTATGATTTGTCTGAAATGCTCTAATGCAAATATCTTCATGGGGAGGTATTTGGGAAAATTGTAGGGAGTGAGTTGGCATCCATATATTCTGATTTCTGTGTGGTCCTGGTATAGATAACAATCTTCCACTCTATTTTTCTTAGCCAACTGTAAAAATCTCTTAATTTCCTCACTTATCCTGGGTTAATAGCTACTAGTTAGCATGTTTATAATAGGATGAACAAATGAATTAATGAATTCTTTATAACCGAAAATAGTGGAATATCTTTGGATCAATGGTGTCCAAAATATGATAGGTCTTGGATTGCCCTTGGTGTCCAACTTTTGGATGCTGACTGGAAATTTGTTTGACTGATAATATAGAAAAATGTGAAACAAAACTGAAGAGTATTTAAATACTCTCTCATTTGGTAATCTGATAAATTGTTCATGGATTTTGTCTGCTATAAACTAAGCAAATTTGTAAACTGTAGTAGGAGGATTGCCTGGGAAAAACATAAAAAGGAAAGCAAGAACAACCTCATCCACATGTTCATCAGTGGTGTACCTTAGAATGCAAGAGAGCATGGCAATAATTTGCCTGCCTCTCTTAGAGAAAATGGCAGCAGCATATGGAGGACTATCTCTTGCAGTGTAAGACTCTTCAATGATGAAAGTCTAAAAGATTTGAGCTTTCTTGGGAAGTTCTAGCTTGATGTAGAGTTCAAGTAATCCTTCAATGGAAAGTAGGGTCTCATTTGGGTCTAGCTGGATCTGCAGCATTTGATTTATTGATTTTGTTGTAATAGTGAATAAAACCTATTGGTTAGGGGTGACTATGGCTCTTTGACTGGGGAAATAACAAGCTTGGAAAAAGTGGATGATTTTTGGGAATAGGTGTACTTGTGGGAACAAGTACTTGGGAAAATTTGACTCCCATAGGTGAATGCCATCATTCTAGTTCAAAAACTTGTCTTTACTCCAGTAGTGGAATTTCAGTAGGTGGGTAGGGGAAGCAATGTCTTTAATTTGAAACTCTCTATCAGCCAATGAGATGTGGTCAATATCCAGGTGAGGGGTTTGCAGAGGTCCTACATCCAGAGAGGTTTGGTAAGCCATAATTCAGGGCATTGAACTAAATTACTCTTCCCGTGGCTTTAGGAGTGAGGTTGGAAGCTCTAGAACAGTGGGAGGATAATTACAATCTCTAAAAAAGGGGTTTGGGTGCACAGTAGGTTTCTCTTCCATTTAGCAAGTTTTTTTAATTAATTTACTTAATTAATCTTTTAATAATCACTGTGCACAGATTGAATCACAGGGTCATTCTGGTTCTTTCAAAGAATACATGGAGATTTGATGATTTAGTGCATAGACGGGGTTCTGTGGTGGCAACATAGGCTTATAAGGCTTCGATTGCCAATTTGTTGCTTCAATTTGGTGTCTGCAGCATCTTCGGGTCGCAAAAGGTGGTTAATTTGGTCGCGCAGAGGTTCAGGGTGTCAGATTTGGTTAACAAAGGTTTACAGTGAAAATAAGCAAAAGAGTAAAATGGGGGTTTTCTGACCTTTTAACCAATAACGATTACATTTTGGTGTGAATATTGGTGAATGAATAGTGGGAAGTTTTGGTTTTAGGCAGCAAGGTAGTTTTAGGCCATATTGCATCGATTTTGGATGGAGGGTAATATTTTTTGTGAGCACGTGATATAACCTGGTGCCGCCATGTAGCCAAACAGTGCTCGGCCAAAATGTGAATCTCGCGTGCTCTCGGGCCATTAACTGTTGGACGATGAATCTGCGCGATATGGATGTGCACCGTTGGATATGGAGGTGGGAGATCGAAGGGATATCGCGCAGTGAAGTTGCACGGAAGGAGTTGGAAAGTGGTTGGTGGGGCTCAAGGTTTAATTATAATGAATTGTAATTAATTAACAGAAAATGATGGGTTTTTAATAGAAGAAATGGGTTAATAAAGGTGGGGACCATGGGTTATATGGCATGCATTTTACATATACACCAAGGTTTGGTTAGTTAAAAGGGTGTTGGGGAATTATGACGTGGGGGACTTTATATGTGTAAAGAGGGGTATAGTAAATAACATAGGATAAAAGGGGTTTTTGTGGGTTTTTAAGGGGAAAGGGGAAATTAATAAGGGGGGAAAGTGTTATTTGTGATGGGAATGTGTTTCACACTAGGGAAAGGGGTTTTAGGAAGGAGGGAAGATTTTTGAAGGGTTGTATCTAGGAAAATGTGTGAAACCAGGGGGAAAAGGTTTAAATGAGGGGGAAAGGGTTCTTACAAGTAATGAAGGGATAATTAGGGGAAATTAGTAACTAAGCTTGAGTGAATATCCTTTCTCTTTCACAATTCCTTATGCACATGAAACAAAGGATTAGGCATGATGAGTGTGCTTTTGACTCAACAACCTTGTGCACTTGCAAAACTTCTTCTACCTACCCTTTATTTAACCTAACATTTTATCTTCATTCACTGGGTGCATTTGAGCTTGCTACCATTTATTTCTTTTTCTTTTGATAAGAAAACCATCTAATTCTAACATTAAAACTTCCAATGGCTTAGATTAATATGATGAGCTCATTTTATTCTCTACCTAACTACTGATCTACCAAGATTAAACAGCTTGGCTAGATCTTTATTCTCTATCTATCAACATGAAACTTAAAGCATGAATGAGTCAAAATTAAACTATTTGATCATCATGGATTGTGGCATTTTTGACAAGATGTACACAATCTTATTTTTTAAAGTAAAGGAGTGGCATTTGAATTTGCACACTTTCATGATCTATTTTTATCTCTTTTTGTGGGGTTCATATATTTTTTTACTTTTTTTATCTTTTTCTTTCTTTTCCTCCTTTGATTATTCTTTTAGGACATACCCTCTTTACATCTTTTAACTTTAATATGGGAAAACATTTGCAGAAAGAAAAAGTATGTACAATATTACAAGACTAACTATAGCCAGTTCAAAATTATGAATCCTATTATTATAGGACCCTAACAGTGGCTCCACATGGGGATGAAATTTCCTAGTGATATTTCAAGAACTTCAATATCAACAGCCTTTGAAACTTTGACTGTGGTTGCCTTGTAACTGCTCCTCTGTGATCTACTTTACTCATACATATGATGGTATACCTTTCAAAGCTCAGGGCCTTCTCTTCGGGCTTCAACCTCAAAGAATTACCATCCAGTCCAATCTAAACTTTGCAATGTTATATACAATGAGAAAAGTAAACAAATGAAGTAATGTTAATCGTTGGATAAGTAATGCTTCAACATTCTACCATTGACTAGTCCTCCTGGTAGATCTGTCCCATCTAACTGTCTCAATAAAAATGCATTGTTACCTCTGTGACCATAAATGATAAAAGGGCCTTGCCATAGGAAATCAAATTTTCCATGTTTACCCTTTTCTTCTCTTCTATAATCCCATTTGAGTACTTTGTAACCTATGTAAAAATCATCAAATTTGGTTTTCTTGTCAAAAATATTTTTGATTTTATCCTGGATCACTTGTGATTTGGCATAGACTTCTTCTTTGGTTTGATGCAAGTGTATTGCCTGATTTATCCTCCTTTGGATATCATTAGGTTCTACTTGCAACTCTTGAATCATTTTCATCACTGTTACTCCTAAAGAGGATGGAAAAACAACTTCCATTCCATATACTAGCTGGTAAGGAGATGTACCAATGGAATTTTTGGTAGTTAGTCTATCTGCCCATAAGGCACTGACCAACTTC
The DNA here is from genome assembly GCA_031772625.1 of Pinus tabuliformis. Classification (NCBI taxonomy): domain Eukaryota; kingdom Viridiplantae; phylum Streptophyta; class Pinopsida; order Pinales; family Pinaceae; genus Pinus; species Pinus tabuliformis. Next base: position 870,869,402 of record CM062805.1, read on the forward strand.
TTGTTCCAAGTCTTCTTATTGTATTTTAGCAGTTTCTTGATGATATTGACAAGGCTTTTGTTTGAGGATTCTGCAAGTCCATTACCTTGAGGGTAATAAGTAGTGGAATGGCCAAGGGTAATGTAATGTCTGTAACAAAAGTCTACCATTTTCTTGAATTTGAAAGCAGCTACATTATCAGTAATAAGCTTTTGGGGGCATCCAAATCTAGAAAGGATGTTGTTCTCAAGGAATGAAATGATGATAAAGCCTGTGGCTTGTCTAGAAGGGATGGCTTCTATCCATTTAGTAAAATAATCAGTGGCTGTCAAATTCCATTTATGTTGGGCTAAGGAAGATGGGTGAATTTCCCCAATAAATTCCAAACCCCATTGTTGAAAAGGAATTTTTGTGGAGATGGCTTTGAGAGGTAATGGTAATAGTTTCCCTTTTCCTTCAAATATTTTGCACTTGTGATAGGAGGTCACATATTTCTTGACATCTGCAAAAAGGTTGGGCTAGTAAAAACCCACCCTTAAAATTGTATCAGTAGTTGTTTTCCAATATAGGTGTCCTCCACAATCTCCTGCATGAAATTCTTGAATAACTTTGTCATCTTCATCTTTTAATAAACAATTTAATAGAATGCCACCATTATATTTCCAAAATAAAGCATTGTCTATGATACAACATTTCATTGATTTCATTTTCAAAAATCTAGTTTTAGTTCTAGATAAACTAGGAGGAGCTTTTAGGTTTAGTAAAACAAATATGATATATGCATACCAAGGTGAATCTATGAGAGGTTCACTGATTTGTGGAGTCACCATCTCTTCTTGATCATCCAGGGCACCAATGAAATTTATATCTAAGGCCTGAAAGTTTGATTCAACCATGAGTTTAGCTAAACCTTGGCCTTCGATAAGTTTTGTAGTTTTTATTTCTATGTCATATTCCAAAATGGTGGAAATCCATTTGCCTCTCTTTCCTTCAAGGCCATTTTGTGTTAAAATGTCCTTTACTACTGAATTTGGAACATATGCAATGATGTGTGAGTATAAGATATACACTCTGAAATCTTTAATAGCTTTCACTAATGCAAGTTCTTGTTTTTCCATTATGTTGTACTTTAGTGTAGCATCTCTTAAAGATTTGCTGAAAAATGAAATAGGCTTCTCATAACCTTGATCATTCTTTTGCAACAAGACTGCTGCAATAGTATGTTCTGAAGCAAAAGAAAAAATTATAATTTTTTTTCGAAATAAGGACTTATGAGGATTGGTGTTTTAGTAGGGGCTTCTTTGATTGCCTCAAAAGACTGTTTAGCCTCTATTGTCCACTTAAGTTGCGAATCTTTCTTTAACATGTTATTTAGTTCGTTGATTAATTCTACTAAGTTAGAAACGAATCTTCTAAGAAAATTTATTTTGCCTAAAAATGATTGCAATTCTTTGATTTTTCTAGGATGAGTGATGTTTAGGATTGCCTCTATTCTAGCTGGATCTATTCTAATTCCATCTTTTGATATTATGTGTCCCAAGATTTTACCTTTTTCTAGACCAAAGAGTGCCTTTTTGGGATTTAAGGAAATACCAAATTTTCTACATTTAATGAAAACTCTTCTTAGGTGATCTAGATGTTCATTATCTGATTTGGAAAACACTACGATGTCATCTTGGTAAACCACTAGAAAGTCATGGATTTCTTTTGAAAAATCTATGTCCATTGCTCTTTGGAATGTTGCTCCAACATTCATCAATCCAAAAGGTATATTTAAATACATGAAAGTACCCCAGGGAGTGGTAAATGTAGTCTTTTCTTGATCCTCTGGTTGAACTAAGATTTGGTTGTATCCAGAGAATCCATCAAGCAATGAAATTATGGATGACCCTACTACCTTTTAGAGAATGTGGTCCATTTTTGGCAGAGGATAGTTGTCTTTTAATGATACTTTGTTCAAGTTTCTGAAATCAACACAGAGTCTGATTTCTCCTATTTTCTTTCTACTAGTGACCAAATTAGAGAGCCAATCTGAATATTTAATTGGTGCTATGATTTGTGCATCATACATCCTTTTTACTTATTTTTCAATTAATGGCATAAGAACTGGATTAATTCTTCTAAGATTTTGTTTAAAGGGTTTTTTATCTTCTTTGATGGGTATCTTATGTTGAATAATTCTGCTATCATAAGACTTATGGTCTTCATAGCTCCAGGAAAAGACATCTTGAAACTCTTTGAACAAATTTATGTATTTCAACTTTTCATTTGGAGGTAATGCTCTGGATATTTTGATAAGCTTGGGTTTCTCTTCTGTTCCTATGTTACATTCTTCTATATCTGCTCTTAAAGGCTCCATTTTTGGTTTTCTAGCTACATCATATGAATCAAAGAAATCTTCTAGTGGGACTAATCCTTTAGGCAAAAAATTCTTTTTAAGGTTTAAAATCTTAGAATCATCATTGATTATTTTTTCTATTTCTACTTTTTCTAAGTTATATATTTCTACTTTAGTGAATTTAGTGGGTTTATCTACATATAAAGAATTTATATCTAACTCACTATCTATGATGTTATCTACTGTATAATCAATATCTTTGTTATAGTTTTGAAGTTCTCCTTCAACATTCATGAAATCATAGATTTGAGAATCTTGTGAAAATATTTGTCAATATTTCAAATTTTCAGGTATGATAGGTCTGTGCCTTATTACTGCTATGTACTAGAGGTTGGGCTAAAAAGGCAATTTGCAAGTGCTAGAAAAAGTAGCCAAACTGTGAGCTTGCATGTTCAGTTTCCTAGGAATAGCAGCAAAATCAGTTTCTAGAAGGTCCTTAATCAGATCTAGAACAATTTCTCTGTATTGGCTAAGTCTAGGATTATTCATAGAATATTCTCCTTTAATTTGTTTTATAATCAATTCTGAGTCTCCCATGATAGAAACTCTCTTGGCTCCAAGTTTTATTACAATTTATAGTCCTAAGATTAAAACTTCATACTCTTCCATGTTGTTTGTGCATTTAAAGTTTAATCTAAAGGCATGACCTTCAGAATGATTATTTTCCATGTTGTGAATCCAAACTCCTGCACCTACTCCTAATATATTCACAGAGCCATCAAAATCTAAATGCCATAGAGACTCATGAAATATGTTTTCACTGTTAGGTTCTTTGTATTTCTCTTCTACAATTGTGATCTCATTTTTATCATTGTTTGAATTGTACAAGATAAATGAGTCCATATCAACATGCATGGCGTATATCAGATAATTCTGTGGTTTTTCTAAACTACTTACCATGTATTTCATCAAGGTTTCTCTGTAAAGTTTTCTTTACTAAGAAAAAATAGAGATGGTGGAATATGCCATGTCTAACTATAGAGATCCCTGCAATTTTTCTCCCCATGAATGAGATAATAACATTCCATACTTGGGTAGGATATTAGTGACTATTATGTCCATAACAATACTCTTTGCTGGGCACTGAACTAGAGTCACACACAAATATTTGATCAGGCCGAGGCATTTGAGTTGACTAGAATAAAAGGAAAATAGGTCTTTGCATGGTCTGCTGATATCTAAGTTTAATCTCTCCATGATTGCTTTAGGCATTAGGTTATGGGATGCCCCTAAATCTAACATAGAATTATGTAAGATTTTATCATGAACATTTAAGCTAATGTAAAATGGAGGGATGCCCCTTTGTTGATGTTTTCCATTTACATCTGAACCAAATAATAACTCAGGTTGATCATTATTAAGGTTAACAACATCTTCTCCTTCACCTATGTTTAGTGTTGTAGTGATTTCTGCTTTGTATGATTCATGTTTGACTAGCTTTGTCAAAGGAACTGATATTTTCAACTTGGATATCTCAGTCTTAATGTTAAATAGCAATTGAGTTTTTCTTGATTGGATGAGATCTTCCTTAGCAAATGTGGTATGAGTATTTTTATCTTCTTTATTAGCACTTGGCAATTCAGTTTGTGTACCAGCAATTTTGTTTTGAATTTTCTTATTTGGAATATTCTGAGTGACAATTGAAGTTTGAGTTTCAGCTAAAGTTATATCTACAATTTTTGGGTTGGAAGTATCTTCAGTTCCTCTAGGGATAATTTGTAGAACTTTGGTCACAAGAGATTCTGTTATTTTTTTAGTTCGTGTTTGGACTGATTTCTTAGTGGGAGTTCTAGTATTCTTTTTGCTTCTAAGGCTGTACTATTTGTGAACTTCATAGATAGCAGATTCATATCCCTATTTGTAGTTAAAGGACTCCCCAAATTCTAATTTCAATTGTTGTAACATGCACATTTCCTGTTCTTCCTGAGTAAGAAAAACTACATCTTCGTTTTTAATTGCTAATAGGTTTATATGGGTATCTTCTTCTTCTTCATGGTTTTGTGAAACCTCCGCATAGTTTTCTTGGAAAGGAGGTTTAATCTGTTGATCTGGTATAGCATCTCTTGTTTTTCCAGTGTTAGGAATTTTCCTAATGCTGGGGTTTCTAATTGGGGGTGCTTGTTGATTTTCCCACTAAGATTTTCTTTCCATGTTTTCTAATCTTTTTTTTTGTAAGCTGAGGTGGGACCCTTTCTATTACAGTATAGAAAATAAACCATTACATAGTCTCAAAAATATTGAAGACCCGCCCACATGGGGAAACCGGGTACTTAAACCATCTAGAGTTTTTGATAGCTGCCCAAAAGAAGTAGGCCCATAATCTGATAATCTTAGCTAAATAAACACAGCAATCCTGAGATTTTCTCATACTACTATTCTGCAAGAAGTATATGTCTCTATCTAAATCATACAAAAAACTGATACTATAAAGATTATGGGATTTCCTAAACATATCTCGTGTCAAGCATTATCCATAGCTGGAGGCGGACTTGCTTCTCGCTCTGCATCATGTTGATTCCCCTTCAGCAGCTGAAGAATAGTGTCCATCTTTTCCTCTTGTTTCTCCATCGTAATGCGAATGTAGCTCAATTCTCTGCGCAGATCCGGATCTCCCTTAGCTAACTCGACCATCTCCTTGGCTACTTGTTCAAGGGCTTTTTCCATCAGCCTCTTCATGACCCAGTATATGTACAAGGATTGCTTGAATAAGGACATTCATCCCCTGGTATGGCCTGGATCGTGAAGCAGAAACTCCCAATCCTCCATTTCATCCTCAGACTGGTCTTGGAGGGACTCTTCCTCCAGGAACTGCATGACTCTTCTGACTGCCGGGTTTGTGTTTTGCTGGTAGGCCCTTTCAGCTTGCCGGACTCTATGATTAACCGTCCTCCTTGGCGGTCTAACGGGTTTCGAATCTTGCCCAGAATTCTCCCCTTTCTCCTGCATCCTCCTTCCCTGTCCACGGCCCCTCTTCCTGCTCTGGTCCGCACCTTTGTCAGGGCTCATCGCTCGTTTTCTCATGCCGTAACGACGAACTGTCGTCTCCTTCGGAGCAGGGTTGTCGTTTTCCATATGCTGACATTCTTCGCCTGCAAACCTGTCCTGATAGAAGGACCTCACCTTCCCTTCCCCTCGGGGCAGCTCCTCCTCGGATTCATCTTCGATTTCCCAGATCTCAGTCTGTTGGTCTTCCTTCATAATTCCTTTCCCTTTCCAGCTCTTATCCTCCACAGATGAATTATGCTTCTCCTCTGCCTCTCTGGATTTCTGCCTTGTTTCCATATTGCCCACTGTTCCGCTGCAGGGAAATCTTTGATACTCGGAAGCCTTTCTCTTGGGTTGATGTCTCTCAACAGAACTATCCGCAACTCTCCCAATTTGGAAACAGCTTAATGACTGTTTCTCCTCCCCCATTTGGGTATATATTAGATTTTTATCCTCAGCGTACACCTTCGGGTCGGAATTCATTTGCCGTCGGTTACTTGCCAGAGTGACGTTGCATTTGGCCATCATTTCTTGTTTAATGCCCGCTATCAAGAGGTCTGACAGACCGTTCCCACCTCCTCTAGGATTGCGATCATTTATATCTTCACCTTGGTTTTGATCTAGGGCCGTCCCCCACGCGCGCCGCCCCTGTACTGCTCTGCTACCTGTGATCATATCCCATCTCTGCCCCGAATGAACAAGGTTCGTTGTTCGGAGACTCCACGTCCTCTTATTGCTCCAGCTCATCGATCCTCGTATCTCCGCTTGTGGCGTGATCATGGTCTGCATTGATTATAGCTACCAAGTCCATCCACTCCGTGTTTCCACACACCGCTCTCCATTGAGTATCCGCCTTGTTTCCATGGCCTCTGCATCCCCAATTTGCTAAGAAATCAGCTGCCTGATTCCCTTTCCTTCTAACATGATTTATAATCCTATATTCAATTCTTTTCAGAAGGTCAGCGATTTCCTGGACAATTCCCGCTGTACGCCAACTGTTTGTAACTGTCTCCCAGCTTTGGCCATTGCTCAGCTTCTTCAGCATTTCCACCGCAATCTGAGAATCTCCCGTAATTTCTAAATTAGTGTAACCATTTCTTACCGCAATCCGCAGACCCTGATGAAGAGCCCAGAACTCGGCCTCGTTATTTGTCATTTCTCCTCCCCAGTCTGCGAAAATCCACCGTACCTGATTGCTGCTGTCTCGGAAAATACCTCCAAAGCCAGCTTCGCCCGGGTTCCCCTTCGAGGCCCCGTCGAAGTTTAATTTTATGAAATTTCCTCTGGGATAGCTGAATTTATCAGGGCTTTGAGTCCGCATTTCCTGTCTGGAGGTTTGTTTGTGATGGACCATCTCAAACTTTAGATTTAATTTGTTCAGGATCCCTTCCTCAACCTGGTTGGCCTTCCAATCCTCCCCCACCCATTTATCAACCAGGATTGTTTCCCGCATTAACTTGACTGCTCTTTCCCAAATTATTTCCGGTTCTTTTGCTATGTTCTGAAATATTCTGCGATTCCTCTCCTTCCAGATCATCCAAAGAACAAACCCTGAAATGAGATCCCACGCTCTTCTGACCACTTTACACTGAAATATTTCCTTATTCCATTGAAAAACCAGCTCGTTGAATTCACTGGGGGTAATTTCGGGTTTGCCAAAGGTACGTTTAGCGTTCCTCCACAGAGTCCTTGCAAATGGACAGTTTATCAGCAGGTGATTTCTGGTCTCCCCATCAGTGTTGCATAGACAGCATCTCGATGGGCCATTGAAGCCTTTTTTTTGTATTCGATCCCAGGTTAAGATCTTATTCTTTGATGCCAACCATATAAATATGGAGACTTTCGGCCACCAATTTCTTTCCCATATAATTTTCCAGTCTGGATTCTCTTCACCTCCAGTTTGGGAAACGGTTATATAGTAAGCCTCCTTGGTGGTGAACGAGCCTTTCATAGAATTCCCCCACCTAAGGATGTCCTTGCCATTGCGGGTTTTAATCTTCCTGGATTCTACCTCCTTTCTGTAGGCTTCTTGCTGGTCTTGGCTGAGCTCTCTGTCCCACTCCGTCGGGTCAGTCCATATTCTCCAGCTCTCTTCTGGGTCATTAGCTCTCCAATAGTCTCTGACATAAGTTCTATCTCCTCCTATTCTGTCTCGAATCTGTTGGAGTCCCTGAATTCTATTCAGTCTTTCTTTCTGATGCCACCTATCTTCCCAGAAATTTGCTTCTTCTCCACCTCGGATCTCCCAGAAGGTGTGCTTTTCAACCAAATCCCTGTTCAGACGAGCTAGGTCCCAAATTGTAGACCCTTTGGGAGTTTCTCTCTGCCTTAAGATCTCAACTGCAGAATCAGGCATATTGTATTTTGTTTTCCATATGGTTTTCCAAAGATCATTGCCCCCCCTAAGCCAACGCCACCAGAGTTTCGCTCCCAGAACTCTGTTGAGAATCTCAGGATCCCTCAACCCCAATCCTCCTTTCTCTTTTCTTTCAGTTAATTGACTCCAGGAAGCTAATGCCCATTTTTTCTTCTGATCAGTCCCTCTCCATATAAAATTCCTGATGACCTCTCTAATTCTTGTGCAAACTCCTAGAGGGGCAGCCATTATCGATAAAGGGTAGATGGGGATAGCCTGAAGGACTGATTTAGCCAGGACTATTCTGCCAGCTATGTTTAAAGCTCTGAATGCCCAATTTGCTACCTTGTTACTCAGCTTATCCAGGATTCCTTGCCAGTTTTTCATCTTTTTGGAGGTAAAGTCCAAAATATTGCCCAAGTATTTCGTAGGTAGTTCTCCTCTCTTAAAGCCCAATAGTCTTATGAGGTGGGTTTTGACCTGATCCACTGTGTTAAATATGAAAACACAGGATTTATCTCTATTGATTTCCAGACCAGAAGCCTCTGCAAATAGATCCAAGATTCTTCTGAGATGCCTTACTTCTTTGACTGTTGGTTCTCCAAACAACATAATATCATCAACAAATTGCTGATGAGTTAAGGGCAGATTATTTCCCCATAGCTTAAGACCTTTTATTCTGTTTGCTTCTCTTTCTTTTTTAATAAAGCGACCCAGCCCTTCAGCAGCCAGAATGAACAGAAACGGAGATAATGGGTCTCCCTGTCTAATACCTCTAGAAGCATTAAATGTTTTCGAGGGGGTTCCATTAACAAGAATAGAAAAGTTTGGAGAAGAAATCAAGCTATGAATCCAGTCAATCCATCTCCTGTTGAAACCAAAATTTTCCAGGACTTTTTCCAAATAGTTCCAATTTAGTCTATCATATGCCTTTGACAAGTCTAATTTGATCATCATACCCTTTTGCTTTTTTACTTTTAAGGAATGAATAACTTCTTGAGTAACAACCAGACCATCAAGGATCTGCCTTCCTTCAACAAAACCTGTTTGTTCAGCAGATATTAATTTGTCCAGAAGAGGTTTTAATCTCTTGGCAATCATGGATGTTATAATCTTGTAAATAACATTACACAGCGCTATAGGTCTGAAACCACTGGCGTCTTCCAAATTATCACCTTTAGGAATTAAAGCATAGAAAGTGGAGTTAATGGCAGGCCATACCTTCTGGTTCATCCGGGACTCTTCTACCAGCTCCAGAATCTCTTTCCCCAGGAAGTGCCATCCCGCCTGGTAAAAATCCACTGTAAAGCCATCCGGGCCTGGAGCAGTACCTTTCTTCATTGCTTTCACAGTTTCCTCTATCTCTTCTAAGGTGGCAGCTCTCATCAACGCCTTATTTTGGTCTTCTGTGACTAAGCGCGGGATGGCCGAACATATTTCCTGAATTGCTTGCATTCGATCGGCTTGCGGTTCATTTAAAATTCCTTTATGGTGTTCAATAAGGACTTGTTCAATCTCAGCTTGCTCAACCACTCTATTACCATTCTTGTCTTTGATGGATAGAATCCTGTTTCTCTGTCTATGTTTGATCATGGCCTGATGAAAGAATTTAGTGTTTCTTTCCCCCTCCCTTAACCACTTTATTCTTGATTTTTGTCGCCAGAGGACCTCTTCCTGCTTCCGTCTTTCTTCTAGTTTTCCAAGTATTACCCCTTCTTTGCTGATACTTTCCTCTGTTCTGCCTTCCATTATCATCTTTTGTTGGAGAGATTCCATTTCCCCTTCTAATTTTTGTTTGTCTTCCATAATATTACCAAACTCCTCCTTGTTCCATTTTTTGATTCTCCCTTTCAGCTCCTTCAGTTTTAATTGGAACGTGTGCATTTTTCCTTTGCCCTGAATAGTACTTTGCCTCCACCATCCTTCAACTTTCTTGATGAATTCTGGGTCCCTTAACCAGAAGGCTTCAAATCGGAAAGGTCTTTTTCCGCGATTCCCTTTAATATCCACCTCTAGTCTAATCGGCCAATGATCAGAACCCAGGGAAGGTATGATCTTTGCTTCGACAAAAACATCCTTGTTCATGACAGCTTCTGATACTAGGAATCGGTCAAGCCTTGAAGCAATTTGGTTTTTACCCCCGCTCCTATTGTTCCAGGTGCATATCCCATTAATGGTCTGAATTTCTACTAACCTTAAATCCTCTATCATTTCATTGAATGTATCCATGAAGTGATCCATCTTCCTTATCCCTCCCTTCTTTTCTTCTAAGGATCTGATTAAATTAAAATCGCCACCTATGACCCAAGCAGCTTCTGGATATAATCTGCGGATGGTTTTCAAACTGTTTATAAAATTTTCTTTTTCCCCTGGGGAAGGGGGGCCGTAAACCCCTGAAATAACAACCTGTTCCTTAGTTCCTACTATCCTACCTAGGCCAGTAAGGACCCTGCTCATGCTGGTCCAGCTATCTAAGATGATATCATTTGGATTCCACAAAATTGCAATACCTCCTGCAGAGCCAATAGCATCTTGCCCCATAACTTCATAATGCAGTTTATTTTTGTCAATTATTCCTTCAATTTGTTGAACTGAAATTTTTGTCTCTTGTAAAATCATGATGCTAGGTTTCTCTTTTTTCAGTTTCTCTTTCATATACCTTTGTTTACCCTTACTATTCAGGCCTCTAATATTCCAGCTAATAACAATCATTTAAAACTTTTGGTAGGAGGGGAAGAATACCTCTGACAGAGGTATCACTTTACCTGAGTTTATCAACGTTTCTTCCATGTTTTCTAATCTATCCATTATCCTTTCTACACTTTTAGCTAAACTATCTATTTTACCATCTGAAGTGGATGGTTCCTCTTTAATGGTAACTCTTTTCTCAATTCTCATCCTAGCTTTCTTAGCTAATAAATTTTCTTCTACACTAACAACATTACTTTTCATTTGTTCCAATGTTTTAGGGTTTCTTTCTCTCAATTGGTAAGACATATCACTCTCAAACCCATCAGGAAATTTGATTAGTGCTAAGTCTGGTGGAGATTTAATATTTGCAAGGATTGCATTATAGATACTATTGAACCTAGTACAATAATCATGAATAGATTCATTAGGAGCTCTTCTAATGTTATCATATTCAGACAATATTTGTAATGGAATTTTCTTTCTTTCCCATCTATCAATAAACAATCTATGGAAAGCAACTAAATCAACAATATGATTAGCAGGTAAACCTTTGAACCATTTTTTAATATCCCCTGTCAGTTTTTGGGAAAATAACCTCATTTTCACATCAGACTCATCAATCTCATGTAATTCAAAGTAGTTAGTCATTTTGTTCACATGTTGTTGGGCAGTATACCGACTATTAGCATCAAACAAAAAGATTTTACTTTGATAGTCCTAGGGCATGGCATGTAGTTGAGCTGGTAAGACCAAAGGTGCATATCTGTCTGCCATGGCTGAGATTTTGGTTTAACTGTGGGGCAAAGTAGTGGTGCTTGAAGAAGGAGTTGAGATGGTTGTAGATGGACTAGATGAACTTGAGATGTTTGGTTGGAGAGGAAGTTAAGGTAAGAATGGTTTAGGGGAATGAACTGTGGTGGATATTATAGGTGAGGTGGTAGTAAATGAAGTTGTATTTACAGTTTTTGAGGATTCTGTAGAAATTTCAGGGGTAGCAACAATTAAGGCAGCTAATTCAACTGATTGTTGATGATAGGCCTCATTTATATGGCTTATCAAGGTTAAGGTTAAAGCTTCTAGTTTATCAAAAGTATCCAAAACATGTTGATCTAAATCTGGATGTATAGGAACCTTTTCTGACTCAATTAATTGAAAAAATTAGGGTCTATTACAGTTTCGTGAATTGAATTTTCTGATTTGGTTCTAAACGAAGAAAGCTAAAATTATAAATCAAACTGAATATCCTCTAAACTTGATAAATCTTTGGGGTATGAATTTTCTTTAATTAACTGACTATTACTTCCTTGAGTTTCTACCCTTTTTTGTTTTCTTAAAATTCTTTCAAGATCATCAACTATTGTAGCATGGTTTGGATCTAGATTTGCCCTGGTATAGTGTGTTCTTTTGGGAGCCAGAATTTTAGTTTTTTACTTGTTTTATGAAACCTTTTAACAACTCCAAAAATAACCTTAAGGTGCAAAAGATGATATTTAAGATTTCCTCAAAGTTTTATTACATTGAGGATCAAGTCCCCAGTATGGTCGCCACTATGTTATCACTCCAAGGTTTCTCTAGAGTCGTTATGAAAGAAATGATAGAGGTAACCACAAACCTACTTTGGAGATTAGGATCTAGCGTCCCTAATGCTCAGAGAGGGCAATCTCTTTATGATTTAAATTTGTTTAGTTAATTGATTTTAGGCTAGTTATGATTGTACCTGGGTTTTGGTTTGGTGGTGGGGTCACTAACTTAGATGGATAAAGGGATGTATTTTACCATTGGGCTATGGGGTCAAGTGTCAAACAAACATGACTAGATCAAGTTCTAAAGATAGTGTTTATAGGGCAAGGTAGTTGAGTAAATTCAAATCTTAATTGGATGGTGAAGTTGTTTTCAATCGGATCCAAGGAGAAATTAAGGGTTCCTAAAATTGGATAATGAGTAAAATGTTAGGGGTCAATCGACACTAGGGAGAAATGAAGGATTCCCTAATCTGGATATCAAAATAAAACATTAAAATGACTAATTGTTCAAGACAGAGTGTACTTAAACAAATTCTGTAATATAATTCCAATTAATTCATTCAAATTTAGATAACATGCAAGTTTGTGAAACACTTAAGAAAATAACAATTTGATAAAGACAAAATACTTCACTGAAGTGGCCCAACACATGAATCCTATAATGAAATTTCATTACTACTCAGTCCAGTCCGCTGACTTGAAAAATTGTACAATGAACCCTCAGGTTACAGATCCATACAACTATAGAAATGTCTAGTAATCCAACACTATACTTCGAATTATGAAGTATTTATACAAAAAAGTTACAAAATATCCCAAACTGTCTTGGGAATTAATCTAGGAAAAAGAAATATCTTCATGCAAGAAGATAGAGAGATATGTTCAATTGCTGCAAGCTGTCCTTGTTATTAGGATGTGCTGTTAGATCTTTTGCTACCTTTTCTGCTTTTTTGTTTGTCTTCACGCTGACTGTTCTTTTTACTTTGCCCTTTCAATTGATACTCTTTCATCTAATACTCTTTGACTAGGCTGACCTATTGCTTTTCTTTTATTGCTTTGTATTTACCTTTACCCTACCTTTTTACAGTAAGTCATTTAATTTCTGCCAGGTCTCTACATCTGGTAATTTGATATTTACCATTTTTCTATAGATTTCATCTTCTTATGTTTACTTTGCAATGGTGGGTCTATTCACAAAAAGGTGTTTTACCTCATGCTGGAAGTAAAATAGGTTCTCAAATTTCCAGTACAGAACCTTTCTTGTAGGCATCTCTTTCATGGAAGAATTATTGGCTTGATCTCTTGCCACTTCTCTGATTTTCTTGTAGTAGTCTTCATGTGGCATCAATCTGTCATTTACCACCAAGGGATTTGGCAGATCTTTCTACCTCAAAGCATCAAACTTAACCATGAACCTGTCTATAGCCAGCTCCATGGTTTGGCATTTGTCCTCAAGGTTCATCATTAGGTTCCTTTTGGTGTGCACTTTCTTTACCTCTAGTATGATGCCAGATGTTTGGCACGGGATCCCCCAAGGGAAGTTTTGGGGCTAAGAGCCCATATTTTGGTCCAATTTTGTCATTCCAAGGTAAAGACTCCACATTTTGAGGCCCAAGAGCGCATAGTTGTTAAAGATTCATAGGTTTGTCCACCCTTATTTTGATAATGTAATGTTGACTATAGAAGATGTACCCATGGTCCGTGGACCATGGGATTGTATAAATAGAGCTAAGCTCTAAGTAGTTAGAAGGATAATCAAGCATGGATTAAGGCCAAACATGTATGAGAGATAGCTCTGAAGTATAAGTCTAGTTTTGGGTTGTAGTGTAGGTAGAGGCTCTGCAACTGAGTGTGCAAATGCCTAGTAGTCTGCAGCTGAGTGCGCAGATCCCTGTAGCTGAGTGCGCAGGGTGAGTTGAGTCTGTAATCATCTGGAAGTATTAATAAAGAGAATTTTTCTATCATTTCTGCATATTTATTTCTTGTTTATACATCTGATATATTGGGCAAGAATTTCACTTCTAATGCTTATATTATGCACGAATGTGTATAATTGTATTGGTTAATTGAACGCAAGTAAGAAAATCTATTTTTGTGAAGCTAACTAAGATCTATTAATAAAATAAGTAAGATACATAGTGTAGTTTAGGAGATATCGCAGTTCACTGCCTTAGTAGCGTGAAAGGACTTCAGCCCCTGGTTAGGGTTATGCGGAAGCCAATTGTAACACTTCGTGATGGTACTGAAGGGTGAAGTAGAGAGTGAAGAAACCTGCACGAAGGTAGGTATAACTGAAATAAACCGACATCACAACCATCACAAGGGTGTGGAAACTTGGTTCTAGCATCCCCCCATACTGCTTCAGGTGAGACATTAGTCTGTGCTCCATCGGCTGATGCCGAAAGGGCCAGTAGTGTAGGGATTTATTTGGATAACTAATGCTGAACCTGGGTCAGGCCCCCACAAGCCAAAAAATGGTTCTGTTGACGGCACCAGAATTTTCATAAGAGATGTGTGATGTCGTATCATTGGAATCCAACTAAGAAATAAATCGAAGGCTAGTTGGAAAAAAGGATTCATGAGTTCGCGGCACAGGAAAACAAAAACCCACCACTGTCAAAATAACAGTGGCTAGACAGTTACCTATACACGGAGATCCACGAAATATTTTTCACGTCCTTCCCTACTGAGATATACGAGTGGATCACAAAGCTAGTAGGTAGCTAAGGAAGGTGGAAACTTGACGGTCCTATTGTGTGGACCCCAGAGCTAGTGTGAAGATTGGAAGCATCGAAGGATAAGATCGCCTGTGCCATTGATCATTGGCTCAATCGTATTATTGGAGGATTTGTTACTGAGTTCGCAGTCGACACCTCAGTCAGCTACATCGAGGCAGAGCGACACTTCCTCAAAGGACTGCAAGGTATGTACGTAAAATATTTGAATACTTGGATTAAATTGTTGTTGTGCGAAAAGCAGGTTATGTAGTTACCTTGATGTTCGAGTCTACACGAAGAGGAAGAATTTACAGAAACGAAGGGAATAAGGGTCTAGAGCATAGCCCCTTGATTTCACCTCCGCGAGGGGACAAGGAAGGGATCACGAAGGTCTCTCCATGAAGTGTTGTTCATCTGATAAGACAAGGATTTCTGTGAATACCACCTCCGCCCACACCACCACTGTCACACCCTCACATATATATATATATATATATATATATATATATATATATATATATATATATATATATATATATATATATATATATATATATATATATATATATATATATAAATTAAAAATAAATATTGCAAAACATATATATACATGGTAACTCTTTAAACCATATAAACCCTTCCCTAACATGTTGCTGCATGTCACTTTATATTATATGTTGACCTATGTCTTACTGCATAGTGATTATATGTTGCATTAATTTTTATATGCTGCACGGTGGTCGGATTATGGTTGGTTGTAAGATGTTATTTTAACATTAATCTCACCAACCCCTCAGTACGTGACTTATATAAATGGGCGCGGAGATCTTTGGTCCGGCAGCTGTCTTTGCCGGCGCCGGGTCACCGGTTGCTTTTATGGTTTGGGCTCATACCTTGACAGGTGGCATGACTTACCTGCGGGGCCATGTGACACCTCGGGCTTCGGCTTCTCGTCCTCCCCACTCCAGTTTCCCGCACTGCATCGACGTCCGAGATCTACCTTTTAGATCGGAGGGCTGGGGTGAGCCCAAGGGTATTAGGTTACTACTTAAACCCTTTGCTACGAGCCGGGGTTCATTTGTTTCAACAAGTCGCTCTCACTCTGTTTCCTCAAACATTGGTTCGAGTCTTGTTGATATTCCGGATGCCATGGTATACCCATCAGAAACTCACTCAGGTATCGTAATACCACTGCCTGCATAATTATCTGCTACCATTTTGTGTTTGTTTGGTTGTTCGCACTCAGGGATTGAATTTGTCTGCTCGTTTTTCTTTTAGAAGCTCATACTAATTTCTCCCCCTTTGCTGGTAGTGCATGCAGGTGGATCCGCTCGAGCCCCTTAACAGTGTAACCTCAACGCCTCAACTTCCTCAGCATTTTGCAGGTATGGTTACTTCTGGTTTCAATGTTCCTCCTGGGTGTGAGAGCTCTAAGGCTCCTTCGACCCTAATGTGTCCATATTGTGATTGTTGCAGTCTGGTCCCCTGATGCTGGTTCCCTTTTGTTTTTGGGCTGAAGAGGTGTTCCCCAAGGGAATCCTCACAGTTTATGGATTTTGGTTGTCAGGCTTAAAGCCATGTCCGGCTCCGGTGAGATATGATACACAGTGAAACTTGTGTGCTTGATTTCGTTTAACTGTGACTTAGTTTTGGACTTTCTACCCATTGCGGGATCTTGGGCACTATTGCCTCTGTACTTAATTTTAATGGCATTTGTATACGAGCTGGCTATATGCCAAACTCATTGGTTAGCGGGACCAGTCTATACATTTTCATGTTTTCAGTTATATAAATGAATGTTACATTTTCAGGGTTATATTATCTGAGTTTTCCTAAATTGCATTCGTAGTTAATCATTCAGTATGAGTTTTGTTCTGGGTTGCTTGCGTTCTGAATGTTATAATATGGTTTTCCCATTATCATTGTTGTTAATGGTTATCCGCCTCCGGCTATGATTTCGCTGTCCGTCACTGTGACGGCAGGATTCTTCAAGTTTACTTAAATCCTATTAACTGTCTGCGAGTATATAGAATCATAACCTCTGAATAATTTTCCATTGAATGATTCGGGTATTGATGTTTTCGTTCTGTTTATATAATAGCGCCATAGTTATTCCCCTTTCCTACAGAGGTTAGATATATTTCATGTAAAGGTTTACTCGGAAGCATGTACAGTTATTTATTTGATATGGTTTACTCCGGAGATAGTTCCTCACAGCCGGACTCACAGCTGTGTTAGCGCATTCTCTGAGTTGTTAACACTATTATGAACACTGTTTGATGCCTTATTTCCGTAAATTTGTATGTATTGAATTCCTCTGTTGGCTGTAAGCTTCAATCATTACTTTCACGGCATTGGTTGAATCTGGTTACCGTATAGTTCCATCATCTCATGCGATTTCAGGGTTTGTTTTCTTTTCCTGAAGGATATGTTATTTTCCGAAGTTCAACATTCTCTTGTAACTTAAAGTAGGTTTATCTCCTTTCTGTCGATGTTTAAGAAGAGATTTATTGGCCGGCATTCCTTACACGGCTCAAATGTTTCTGATGTTACTTTCGGTACATTGATAACTGGTTAAGTTCTATGGCATTCTGGCTGCTTGTTTGTACGCTTTTGCTTTACTAGAGACCATTCCTGTGTCTCTGTTTGTTCTTTAATATATTTGCCGATTAATGGTCTGTTATTAAGTTAAACTACCCTCTGTTCAACTATATTATCTTCATGATAGTCTGGCATTTAAGTTAAACTACCACCTGTTTAACTACATTAATCATCATGACAGTAATTAAAGAAATAGAACACACAATCATTTCCCGACTACTATGAGTCCTCTGTGCATTCAACATACATTATTCATTTAGATTCTCTGCAGTATGAATTCGTACCTGGTTTGCCAGTGTCGTAAATGGGTACTTTAGTAAATTCACCTGCTAGCAAATTTGCTCTTCCACCCAACCATGAGATCCATCTATAAGACTGGATTCTCCCCCCGAGCCATCTTGCAGGCCTTCAGCCCTCAACAAGATATGTGCACCTTGTGCCTGGTTATCTGGTCCTCACCAGACTTAACCAGTTTTCTCTTGTATTTTCCTTTTTCCTTTTCCTCCTGGAAAAGATTCCTCTGTCTGTCCCAACAGCACAGAGCTTCCTCCCCACTACCAGGACTTTTCCTGTTTGGGAGGGTAGTTTCAATCAGTTATTACAACTGACTTCTTTCTTTGAAATCCTCCTTTAAGAGGCTGCCAGCATTTCAAAAAAATATTTAAATTTCTCAATAAAGTAGTTTATCAGAGTTTTGTTTTTATTTTTATTTTAAATAAAACAACAACTACCATACTATCTTTTACCATAGTAAAATTCCATATTTACATCCTCTGGGGTCATTACATCTCCCCCTCCTGAGTTTGGACATCGTCCCGATGTCTGTTTCCTCTAAACAAGTTCGGGTAAGCTTCTTTAAGGAGTTCCTCATCCTCCCAAGTGGCCTCATCAGGCCCATAGTGCTGCCACTGCACTTTAGCTTGGGAAATAACCCGCTTCCACAGCCGCACTTCTCTCCGGTCGAGAATGTTCAGTGGTTCGACTAGAACCTCGCCTTCTGGATCAACCCGAACATCTTGCCATTGGATCACATGTTTAGGATCGTAGACGTATTTTTTTAGTACAGAAACGTGGAAAACATTGTGGATATTAATATGACTTGGTAGGGCGAGTTGATAAGCTACTGGCCCCACTCTTGCCAGGATTTGAAAAGGTCCAAAATAGTGAGGGGAAAGTTTGGCACACCCACTCCACTGCAAGGTACTCCTTCTGGCTTGAATTCTTACAAAAACATGGTCTCTGACCTGGAATTCTTTGAACCTTCTCTTCCGGTCTGCAAAACTTTTTTGTCTGTCCTGGGCAGCCTTTAAGTTGGTACGCACCTTTTTCACCATGTCTTCCATTTCCTTGAGCATATCCAGGCCAAATATTAATCTATCCTCAGGTCCACCCCAACTTGAGGGTGTGCGGCACTTCCGCCCATACAGGACCTCAAAGGGACTCAGCTGTGTTGACGTGTGATACCCATTATTATACGCGAATTCAACCAGGTGGAGATATTCCTCCCATTGGGTTGGTTTCAGCATTACACATGCTCTCAACATGTCCTCCACCACCTGGTTCACTCGTTCCGTTTGGCCATCGGTCTGGGGATGATAGGTTGTGCTAAAGTTCAGCTGTGTTCCCAGTTCAGCAAACAATGTTCTCCAAAAAGTTGATGTGAACTTGACATCACGATCAGATATTATTACCTTTGGAAGTCCATGCAATTTGAACACATTTTGCATGAAAATATGAGCAATTTGCACAGCCTTATACGTGGACTGTACAGGTATGAAGTGTGCTGCCTTACTTAGCTTATCTACCACCACCATAATAGAATCATTATTTTTCTTTGTTCGGGGCAACCCGGTTATAAAATCCATGGAAATAGTTTCCCATTTCCATTCCGGAATGGGTAAGGGTTGTAGCAGCCCTGCTGGATGCAAATGCTCTGCCTTAATCTATTGACATTCCAGGCATCGCGCCAGGTATTCAGCTACATTCTTCTTCATTCTTGGCCAATAGTATTCCTTCCGAAGTGCGGTGACCATTTTTTGGTATCCTGGATGCCCGGTGTAGTGGCTGATATGAAATTCGTCCAGAATCAGTTTTCTAAGACTATCTTCATTAGGTACATACAGCCTTTTATTAAAGTACAGCATTCCGACATCGTCTAATTCATATCCCTGTTGTGTTTCCTTACCAGAAAGTTGTTGTACCTGCTGTTTAATTTGCTGATAAACAACATCTTGATCAGCTGCTATTTTTATCCTTTCAAGTAAGGTATTCTGCCATCTACTAACCGAAATTTTGCACAAGCACTGCACCTTCCGACTCAATGCGTCAGCTACCCGGTTCTCCTTTCCTTTTAAGTGCTTAATTTCAAAATCAAACCCACTTAGGAAGTCTACCCAACGAGCTTGTCTCGTATTTAAGGTGGGTTGGCTGAAATGATTTGTTAGACTATGATGGTCTGTTAACAACAGAAATTTTCTTCCCAAGAGGTAATGTCGCCACATCTTCAGTGCATGAATAACAGCTGCCAACTCCAAGTCGTAGGCAGAGTATTTATGTTCATGTTCCTTTAGTTTCCTTGATTCGTATGAAATTACTCTTCCTTCTTGCATCAACACTCTTCCCACACCCTCTTTACTCGCGTCAGTACAAACCACGTAATCCTTATTAGGATCAGCTATACTCAAAATGGGTGCGGTGGTGAGTAAGTGTTTAAGCTGCTCAAAGCTCCGCTGACACTCTGAGGTCCATTTAAATACCTTCCCCTTCTTTTGTAAGGAGGTGATAGGGTATGCTACCCTTGAAAAACCTTCCACAAACCTTCTATAATAGCCAGCTAGCCCCATAAAGGACCTAATATCTGCCACGTCCTTTGGTATGGGCCATTCCATTATAGTCCTTATTTTCTCAGGGTCTACTGCAATCCCCTCCTTGGTGATTATATGGCCTAAGTATTGTATCTCCTCCCGGAAGAAATCACACTTACTAAACTTTGCATATAACTGATGTTCTCGCAGAGTTTGTAACACTACTCTAAGATGTTCCTCATGCTCCTTCCTCGATCGGGAGTAGATCAGAATATCGTCTATGAATATCAACACAAATTTATCTAAGAACCTGTGAAACACACTGTTCATCAAACACATGAAGGTAGCAGGTGCATTGGTCAGACCGAAAGGTAGCACCACAAACTCGTAATGCCCATACCGCGTTCTGAAAGCTGTCTTAGCGATATCTTCCTCTTTAATTCTAATCTGATGATAACCAGATCGCAAATCGATCTTAGAGAACACTGTTGCCCCCTTCACTTGATCGAAAAGTTCATCAATCCGGGGCAAAGGATATTTATTTTTGATCGTGAGCTTATTCAGCTGACGATAGTCAATACACATCCGAAAAGTTCCATCTTTCTTTTTGACAAATAACACTGGGGCTCCCCAGGGTGATACACTGGGACGGATGTAATTTTTGTCTAACAGCTCCTGCAGTTGCATTTTTAATTCTGTTAATTCTATTACGCTCATTCGGTATGGTGCCCGTGACACGGGTGCTGCCCCCGGGGTCAGTTCGATGGTAAAGTCCACATCTCTTTTAGGTGGTAATCCTGGTACTTCCTCTGGAAAAACATCTGCAAATTCTTGCACCACTGGAATGTTGCCCAGCGTAGCAGTTTTATCCTTCTGATTTGCGTAGCCCACCTGAATAGCATAAATCTGACATTTCTTTTTGATGCATTTAGCTAACTGAGACGCTGTAATGGGTCGAATCCGTACGGGATGCTTGATCCCTTGTAGTTCTTGCTGTTCACCAAGATCATTCTTATAGTAAATGGTTTTAGTCTTGCAGTTCACTAAGGACCAGTGTTTCTCCAGCCAATCCATCCCAATCAGGATGTCATATGAACCCAAGGGTAGTACGTTCAGATCCACAACTATTGGCTGTCCTGCTACGGTTAAAGAGCAATTATTTATTTTTGCCAAGACCCGTCTCTTGGCTCCCGTAGCTAATTGGACCAACCATGGATTTCTGAATTTTTCAGATTGTAACTTACACTGTTCTACTATCTTTGGGCTAATATAACTTAAAGTAGCTCCTGGATCAATGAGAACAGCTATAGAAAGGTTTGAGATTTTACCTTCAAATTCCACCATAGTCGCCTGGTATTCTGCTTGGCAATCATCCAAGGCTGCGTTAATCCTCGGTACACTACGTGCCACATCCCCAACGGTCGATGCTTCATGAATTTGGGATATCTGGTCCGTCCCCTTTCGCTGTGGGCAGTTTTTAACATAGTGAGGTCCTCCACAGCCCCAGCATTGAACTGGAGGTCTGGTCATTCCTTCACCTTCTGGCCTAACAGGCTGTTCACTTACTCTAGTTTCACTTGTTGGCCTAGCTCGGGGCGCACTTTTTGCTACAGTTCTGCTGTTTAATCCTTTACCAGCTCCCTTACCTCCATTACTGCGACCTCCTTTGCTGTTTCCAACCATCCGACTACTCCTTCTTTCATTCCATTTTTTATTTGAGGCATCCCCCTTCTGTTTATTCTGCTGGTAGCAGATCCTTGCTTTACGAATAGCCTCATCCATGGTCCTAGGATTGTCAAACTCAATCCTCTCTCTTATATATGAAGGTAAGCTGCTCACAAACCTTTGTACCTTGGCTTTTTCCTCCTTAATATAAGGTACATAACGTAGCAGAGAAGTAAAACGATTAATGAATTCGTCCATAGTCTGCTGCCCCAGTCTTAAATCATGGAATTCTCTTGCCTTTTCATCGTAGAAGCGCTCGGTCAGGTATCTTTCTTTGAAGTATTTCTGAAACTTCTCCCATGTGATGGTCCGTTCACTTACCCCCTTGACAATCTTGATTTCCTCCCACCACAGGGTTGCTTTACCTTGTAACTGGAAGATAGCCAGTCGCGCCTTCAAGTTATGATCATACTCATACAACTGAAAATATTTGTTCATATTTATTAGCCATGCTTGAGCTGCTTCTTCCTGTTCTCCATCAAAATGTGGGGGTTTAATTTTTCGAAATTCTCCCTGCAGCTCCATTCTCTGACGTTTTGAGGTTTGCTGTTCTGGTACATTATCAGAATGATCCTCCTTACCTTCTGAATTTTCAGGTCCAATTTGATAGTCTTGTTCTTCTATCATCTTCTGTTGTTCCGCGCTGGGATTAGATAAGGGTGGGTTCTGCCTGTCCGACAAACTCTTCAGAATTCTCTCTTGTTCTACCGTCAAACGCGCGTTGTCTTCTCGTAATCGTGCCATCTCATTTTTCAACTCCTGAACAGTTTCCAGTATTGCGAGATTGGTACTTCGTGTTTCCTCACCCAACTGTACCCACAGCTCTGGGTTTTCCCGAGGGGTGCTGCCGGCTCCTTGCATTTCACTACTTTTTCCTGGCTTAACTATTAGCTGTTATATTCCTGTATCTCACCCCTAAATAGACAGAAACAACAGTTAATTAATTTATTAACTTTCTATACGTATGCATGGTGTAAACTTCTGCACAGTGAAACATGTCATTCTTGAGGCCACAGTGTTGAAACTGGGCTCTGATACCAATTTGTCACACCCTCACACACACACACACACAGATATATATATATATATATATATATATATATATATATATATATATATATATAATATATAATATATATATATATGCAAAACATATATATACATGGTAACTCTTTAAACCATATAAACCCTTCCCTGACATGTTGCTGCATGTCACTTTATATTATTTGTTGACCTATGTCTTATTGCATAGTGATTATATGTTGCATTAATTTTTATATGCTGCACGGTGGTCAGATTATGGTTGGTTGTAAGATGTTATTTTAACATTAATCTCACCAACCTCTCAGTACATGACTTATATAAATGGGCGCGGAGATCTTTGGTCCGGCAGCTGTCTTTGCCGGCGCCGGGTCACCGGTTGCTTTTATGGTTTGGGCTCATACCTTGACAGGTGGCATGACTTACCTGCGGGGCCATGTGACACCTCGGGCTTCGGCTTCTCGTCCTCCCCGCTCCAGTTTCCCGCGCTGCATCGACGACCGAGATCTACCTTTCAGATCGGAGGGCTGGGGTGAGCCCAAGGGTATTAGGTTACTACTTAAACCCTTTGCTGCAAGCCGGGGTTCATTTGTTTCAACAAGTCGCTCTCACTCCGTTTCCTCAGACACTGGTTCGAGTCTTGTTGATCTTCCGGATGCCATGGTATACCCATCAGAAACTCGCTCAGGTATCGTAATACCACTGCCTGCATAATTATCTGCTACCATTTTGTGTTTGTTTGGTTGTTCGCACTCAGGGATTGAATTTGTCTGCTCGTTTTTCTTTTAGAAGCTCATACTAATTTTTCCCCCTTTGCTGGTAGTGCATGCAGGTGGATCCGCTCGAGCCCCTTAACAGTGTAACCTCAACGCCTCGACTTCCTCAGCATTTTGCAGGTATGGTTACTTCTTGTTTCAATGTTCCTCCTGGGTGCGAGAGCTCTAAGGCTCCTTCGACCCTAATGTGTCCATATTGTGATTGTTGCAGTCTGGTCCCCTGATGCTGGTTCCCTTTCGTTTTCGTGCTGAAGAGGTGTTCCCCAAGGGAATCCTCACGGTTTATGGATTTTGGTCATCAGGCTTAAAGCCATGTCCAGCTCCGGCGAGATATGATACAC
Organism: Pinus tabuliformis; assembly: GCA_031772625.1. Lineage (NCBI taxonomy): Eukaryota > Viridiplantae > Streptophyta > Pinopsida > Pinales > Pinaceae > Pinus > Pinus tabuliformis. Next base: position 870,893,339 of record CM062805.1, read on the forward strand.
AGTGAAACTTGTGTGCTCGTTTTCATTTAACTGTGACTTAGTTTTGGACTTTCTACCCATTGCGGGATCTTGGGCACTATTGCCTCTGTACTTAATTTTAATGGCATTTGTATATGAGCTGGCTATATGCCAAACTCATTGGTTAGCGGGACCAGTCTATACATTTTCGTGTTTTCAGTTATATAAATGAATGTTACATTTTTAGGGTTATATTATCTGAGTTATCCTAAATTGCATTCGAAGTTAATCATTCAGTCTGAGTTCTGTTCTGGGTTGCTTGCGTTCTGAATATTAATAATATGGTTTCCCGTTATCATTTTTGTTAATGGTTATCCACCTCCGGCTATGATTCCGCTGTCCGTCACTGTGACGACGGAATTCTTCAAGTTTACTTAAATCCTATTAACTGTCTGCGAGTATATAGAATCATAACCTCTGAATAATTTGTCATTGAATGATTTGGGTATTGATGTTTTCGTTCTGTTTATGTAATAGCGCCATAGTTATTCCCCTTTCCTGCAGAGGTTAGATATATTTCATGTAAGGGTTTACTCGGAAGCATGTACAGTTTTTTGTTTGATATGGTTTACTCCGGAGATAGTTCCTCACAGTCGGACTCACAGCTGTGTTAGCGCATTCTCTGAGTTGTTAACACTATTATGAACACTGTTTGATGCCTTATTTCCGTAAATTTGTATGTATTGAATTCCTCTGTTGGTTGTAAGCTTCAATCATTACTTTCACGGCATTGGTTGAATCTGGTTACCGTATAGTTCCATCATCTCATTCGGTTTCAGGGTTTGTTTTATTTTCCTGAAGGATATGTTATTTTCCGAAGTTCAACATTCTCTTGTAATTTAAAGTAGGTTTATCTCCTTTTTGTTGATGTTCAAGAAGAGATTTATTGGTCGGCATTCCTTACACGGCTCAAAGGTTTCTAATGTTACTTTCGGTACATTGATAACTGGTTAAGTTCTATGGCATTCTGGCTGCTTGTTTCTTTGTACGCTTTTGCTTTACTAGAGACCATTCCTGTGTCTCTGTTTGTTCTTTAATATATTTGTCGATTAATGGTCTGTTATTAAGTTAAACTACCCTCTGTTCAACTATATTATCTTCATGATAGTCTGGCATTTAAGTTAAACTACCACCTATTTAACTACATTAATCATCATGACAGTAATTAAAGAAATAGAACACACAATCATTTCCCGACTACTATGAGTCCTCTGTGCATTCAACATACATTATTCATTTAGATTCTTTGCAGTATGAATTCGTACCTGGTTTTCCAGTGTCGTAAATGGGTACTTTAGTAAATTCACCTGCTAGCAAATCTGCTCTTCCACCCAACCATGAGATCCATCTATAAGACTGGATTCTCCCCCCGAGCCATCTTGCAGGCCTTCATCCCTCAACAAGATATGTGCACCTTGTGCCTGGTTATCTGGTCCTCACCAGACTTAACCAGTTTTCTCTTGTATTTTCCTTTTTACTTTTCCTCCTGGAAAAGATTCCCCTGTCTGTCCCCATAACACAGAGCTTCCTCCCCACTACCAGGACTTTTCCTGTTTGGGAGGGTAGTATCAATCAGTTATTACAACTGACTTCTTTCTTTGAAATCCTCCTTTAAGAGGCTGCCAACATTTCAAGAAAATATTTAAATTTCTCAATAAAGTAGTTTATCAGAGTTTTGTTTTTTTTTTTTTTTTAAATAAAACAGCAACTACCATACTATCTTTTACCATAGTAAAATTCCATATTTACATCCTCTGGGGTCATTACAACCACTGCCTTCACCTCCATCACCTCCAACTTCACCCGTACCACCTCCACCACCACTACGATTCAGTATCGTGAACAAAGTGAAGTTTCCTTTGTTCAAAGGCTTGGGAAATGAGGATCTGGACCAATTCTGGTTCATAGTGAAGGTTGTAAGGGAAGCTCAAGGTGTTACAGATGACCGTATAAAGAAAGTAACATTGGTTAGCACCCTCCAGGATCGTGTGCTGACCTGGTATATTAAGTACTCCAACGATAACCTGAATGCAAGAGTAGCGAACATCGAAGCAACACTAAATAGGGAATTTAGCAGGCCTAAATCTGAAGCGCATTCGATCATTAGATTCCAAGAAATCACGATGCTACTAGGTGAGATGCCTTGGAAACTAGATCAGAGGCTGAAATGTATAATTCGTGAAGGCAACATGAATTTAACGGATGGAAAACATCGTGAGTGGTTTGTGGCTTCGCTACTACCACACTTAAGGAGTGCGTTGTCGCAGCTGAACATAACAACTTAGGTAGAGACCTTGGGGATTTCTACGAGACTACATGAGACCCTGATGCAAGATCCTAACCTAGGAGTTCACTAGATCCATCCACAGCTAAAGAATCTATGCCTTGAGATGCAAAGCGTGAAGCAGGATAGGATGGTTTGAGAGGAAGTGCACGAAGAAGTATGGTGCATGAAATACAAGAGTCAGGGTTATGACAAAGACCATTGCCGGGACTTTACGAATTACCTTGTAGGAGGAGGACCGATGCCTTTAAGGCCAGAAGCTTAAGCAAGGCCTAGCGCGACGCCTGCTTTGTGATGCACTATATATCAAGTAGCCTGAAATCATGCCACGGATAACTGCCACTTGTTACAAAAGTATACAAAAACTGTGCAACAGTTGTTCTATAACTTTTGTAGATCGATGGGACATGATGAGCATACTTTTAGGAGCTATGAATTGATGATGGATAGAATGCTCACTTATAGAGTTCAAGCCAAAACGTGGCCCCTTGCCCAAAATGCAGGGATGGTGCGGACAAGATTTCAAGGTTGCGGACGAGGACGAAGCAAAGGAGGACCTAGTAGAGGTCACGAACAATTGATTTTCTACAATTGCAGAGGACCAGGACACTATGTCCGCGATTGCACTAATCCAATACGCACGTCGTGCATGTATTGCACATTGTTTGATGATGAGACATAAGATTGTCCTACGCTGATAGCTAGGATACGTGACAAAGGAGTGCTACCTCCCCTGACTCAGAACCTGTAGATGATGAGGTCTAAGCCACGTGAGGAAGATCCGAGCGCAAATATAGTGCTCCAAAGTGGAATCGCGACAGGAAATGACAAGGGGAAAAAAACTAGAAGATAGTACTTGGATTCATAAAGCCACGATGAAAGAAGTCGAGTTTGATTTGGAGCATGCTCACAAAGACTTCATGGAAGCTAAGAAGAGCTTCGCTAAGGCCTCCACTTCAGGAAGCAAAGATAAGCCTGAATCGGAGATGGACTCCTCCATGCTCATAACATTCCTGGAAACCTATATGAAGTTACTGCATGACAGTAAGGCTGTGAAAGGGTTACAGGAACTCATCAACAGATCTGTTGGGACCACACCAAGAGAATTACGTGTAGTCTGGAAGATTGGAAAACATAAAACAAGAATGGGGCATGAATTGAGACTCACCATGCAGATCAGAGAATATGATATGGATCAAGTCATTCTAGATTTTAGCTCAGATGCGAATGTGTTACCGAAACAAACATGGGAGCGAATGGGAAGACCTGCATTGCAATGGTCTCTAATTTAGCTGAGAATGGTGAATCAATAGAAAATCATACCCATGGGGCGATTGCATGGAATAACCATTGATATTGAGGGAGCGAGCGCGTTGGCAGATTTTGAAGTAATAGAGATTGTTGATGACAACAATCCCTACCCCATGCTCTTGGGAATTTACTGGGCTACTGATATGAATTGGGTAATCAATCTGAAGAAGTGAAAAATGATCTTTCAAAATAAATCACTGCGCATAATAATACCCCTGGACCCTGCAGAAGGATCATGCTATACGGAGCTAGTCCACAACTATGAGAGTGATGATGATCTGGACTTCATCTACAAGATAACAACATGAGACCAAGACTGAGTGAATCCAACCATGGATGGGTGAATTACATGGGAGCGTGAGAGTTCCTGCACTTCGAATTCTGATGAAGAAGTAGAACAATGGAAAAATCGGTTACACGAGGTAACTACGTTGAATTGTAATATGATGACCTGGTCACTGCGTTGCATGTCAATAGAAGAAAGAAATCTTTCCACTTATGATGGTCTGAATGAGGTAGATACCTTCTTGGATGCATTTTAAAGGGAGCTGCCCGAAAAGCAACGTTTCCAGATCTTGGACTAGGCACTGCGTGCTACACCCGCAAGATGGTGGGGTATGCACAAAGGAAGCTTTGATGATTGGCGTGAATGTAGGAGAATGAGGCAAGCATGATTTGGGAAGCCTAAGATGTGACTGGCAAACAAGTATGATGGACAGGATGATCCGCGTGTGCATCTAGCCAAGTGGATGTAGGCCTATGGAGAAAAGCCACAACCCGAGTGGGTGCACCTATTCTGTCATACCCTAGATGTTATACCAATGAACTAGTATATAGAAACAAAGCTCCACCATGGGACAGGTGAATGGGATATCTTGCGTGAAGGATTCATGATGACCTTTAGTTTTGAGGATGGGTGGGACATTATTGATGAACCACTACAAGAGGTAAAATCATCCATCTTTAGGATACCACAGGAACCTTTAGACCTGATTCAACCTAAATGGGCTACTCCGTTGAGTCGTGCATTGGAATGTTATAATGTAACTACTGAAGAGGAGGATGAGGACCCGTAGAATATTAACATTATAGAAATAGAAGGCCACTGCGAGGTTCAAGGACATAGATTGAGAACCCTGATATAATTGCGCCGGTGAAAAATAAGAAGGTGAACATTGCTACAGACGTAGAACCCAAATTTGCAAAGATCGAATACTACTGGGACAACGTGATGGTGGATAAGGCTGTTGAGTTACTCTGCGAGTATCAGGACTTATTCCCGACCAAGTTTATGGATTTGAAAGGAATAATTAGAGATCTAGGATTGATGAAGATCATGTTAAAGCCCGATTCAAAGCCAGTTAAGTAGAGGCCTTACTACTTAAATTTGAAATACAAGGAGAAGGTCTGTGTAGAGTAAGACAAAATCCTTGCAGAAGGCATCATTGAGCCTATGGAAGAATCCAATTGGGTAAGCCCAATGGTGGTGCAAGAGAGGAAATAGAAGGACAAGATAAGGATATGCATGGATCTCAGAAAATTGAATGACGCTTGTGTGCATGATCCATTCCCAACTCCGTTCACAGCTGAAGTGTTGGACAATGTAGGTGGTCAGGAAGCATATTCTTTCATTGATGGGTTCTCGGGGTACCACCAGATCAAAATCGTGCCAGAGGATAAGAGTAAGACAACCTTCGTGACTGAGTGGGGTTGCTTTCATATACTATCATGCCGTTTGGATTGAAGAATGTGCCTGCTATCTTTTCGCACGTGGTTGTTGTGACATTCAAGGAGTATATTCATAAGTTATTGGAGATCTATTTTGATGACTCGACTGTCTTTGGGCTAGTTAAGTGCCATGTAGCATGCTTGCGCTTGATGCTGGATATGTGTCAAAGATACAATATTGCGCTCAACCTCAAGAAGTGTTTGTTTCTTGTTCCTTTTGGGAACCTATTAGGGCATGTGGTTTGCAGACAAGGGCTGATGGTAGACCCCACAAAGATCATGGTGATTCTGAACTTGGAAGCGCCAAGAAGTGTGAAACAATTGTGCGCTACTCTTGGACATACGGGATATTATAGAAAGTTCATCAAAGGCTATGCCCAGATCACTGCACCAATGGAAAAATTGTTGAAGAAGGATGTCATGTCCTGTTGGAACTATGAATATAAAAAGAGTTTAGATATATTGAAAGAAAAGATGGTTACTGTGTCGATTCTCATCTTCTCGAGCTAGAAGAAAGAATTCCATGTACATGTCGACGTGTCATGCATAGCGCTGGGTGTAGCACTAACATAGGATGGAGGAGAAGGCTTGGATCACTCTATCTCATTCGCAAGTCATAGATTATCTAAAGAAAAGAAGAATTATTCCACCATTGAGTGCGAGGGGCTAGCTATGATATATGCGCTCTAGAAGTATCGACACTACTTGCTAGGAGGCCACTTTAAGATGTGTACAGACCACTCCGCGCTAAAGTACCTGGTTAATAAGCCTGTGTTGGGGGGGCAAATTTGCAGGTGGATTTTATTGTTCGAAGAGTACAATTTCGAAGTTGTCGTGAAACCTAGGCGATTGAATGCGGGACTAGACCACCTGTCGCGCATCGAGACAAGGGAGGAACCTACTAGTTTGGAGGACAGATTACGTGACGCACAACTCTTTGCTGTGCACATAGAGGATGGACATTTTGAAGATAAAATACACTTTCTAACAACTAGAACTGCGTCGGGGGGATACTCTGTCCAGCGAAAGAAGGAATTAGTGGTGCGCGTAGCGGACTTCTCTGTCATTGCCAGGCATCTATACAAGCTGAGGAATGATGAGATATTGCTAAGGTATGTACCTGAGTTTAAACGAAGTAGCATCCTCGTGAACGCTCATGGGGGCGTCGTGGGAGGACATTATGTAGGAAGAGAAACCGCGCAGAAGATTCTACACGTAGGGTTGTGATGGCCAACCCTTCATCAGGATTCAAAAGCATATTGAAAGGCATGTGATGTGTATCAAAGAATAGGCAGGCCATCGTGGAGGGATGAAATGCCTTTGAATCCACAAACGACATTGCAACCTTTCGAAAAGTGGGAAATAGATTTTGTAGGACCCATTAAACCTCAAGGAAGGACAGGCGCAAGTTATATTATCACTACGAGGGAGTATTTGACTCATTGGGTAGAAGCATAGCTGGTGAAGGATTACACGGGCACAATTACCGTGAAGTTTCTATTTGAACATGTACTAACGTGATTTGTATGTCCGAAGATATGAGCGATCATGGTACACACTTCCTGAACGAGACGATCAACGCACTAACAAAGGAATTTTAGGTGTATCACCAGAAGAGAACACCTTATCACCCACTGGCCAACGTGATAGTAGAGGCGTTCAACAAAGTGCTTAAAAATGCATTGACCAAGGTACGCAATGCACAACGAAGTGATTGGGACGTACGCATACCTGCAGCATTATGGGCTTATCGAACGACATGCAAGAAACTGACAGGACAAACACCTTTTAGGCTTACCTATGGAGTGGAAGCCGTAATGCCTATGGAATACATCATGCCTAGTTTGCACATAACAATGCTCATAGGTATGACAGATCACGGAGCCCTGGAGTAGAGGCTTGTGCAATTGGATGAGCTTGAAGAAGAAGGATTTTTGGCAGGAGTTCACCAGCAGGCCCAAAAGCAACGTGAAAAGGCATGGCGCGACCAACACATCAAGCTGCACACATTCAAGTTAAATGATCTGGTGTTGTTGTATGATAGTAAGTTTGACAAATTCCCTAGAATGTTTAGAATGCACTAGTTAGGGTCATATATTATTAAGGAGATTACTGATGGAGGCGCGGTACAGTTGGTCAAGTTAAATGGAGAACCCTTCCCAAGAAAGGTGAATGGCAGTGGCTTGAAGCCATACACCGGCGATCCAGTGATATGACTATATTAAAGTAGAATAGTCTTAGCGCTCCAGGAAACTAAAAGGAGGCACAGGACTATAAACTACTCTACTTGGGAATTGCACGATGTCAGGACTGCGTGCAGTAGCGAAGTGTCACAGGGTCTGAGGCAATGTGAAGATAGCTACACTGGTGCATAGGTCTGCTGGAAAGTGACTGTTAAAGTCACTATTCACGATTTGATGGTTGGTTTCAGGCCAAATGGAGCGGGCGTTAGGCATTTAAGGCGAACTTTATTGGCTAGATTCTTGAAAATCTACCGCTAATCTAGCATTAATGGGCCGAATGTGGGGGGAATGGTCGAATTCAAATTCAAAAGGCACTATAAATTACAAGTGGTTGTCTAGCAAACAACACTTGGAAATTTGAGAACTAAGTTGTTGTGCACTCGAGTATTCGTGAACCAAGACTTATTCAAGACTCTTAAAGTGAATTTTTTGTTTGAGCAACTACCAGAGACACTGAAAGAACTATGGAGTAGTGCTATGTCAGCACCCAAAGAAGCCATGGACACAAGAGTAGTGATAGATGAGGAATCCACACAGGAAATTGTAGAAGTGGAAGCCCCAAAGAGCGCCAGAATGATTGCTGAGGTCTCTAAATCACCCCGCACACCGAGACCTAAGAAGGACAAGTAGGCTATGATCCCATTGCATGTCTTGCCAAGAAATCCACAGAGGACCAAGCTCACCTTGCAGGAAAAGGGGAAGGCCATTAATCTAGAGGCCGATGAAGAGGAGTATGAAGAAATCCTGGTAGATGAGGAGGGTGGGGATGTAGAGATGGAAGTTGAAACCTAGGGTGCAGACCTTATTACCCGGTTGCCTGAATATGTTCCTCCGTGAAAGGGTAAAGGCAAGGTGTCGAAGGATATAGATGAGAGCAAGAGCTCTCTGCAAACTCCACTACTCCCAGATGATATTATTTTTTAGGGAGCGCACTTTGGATGGGTTCCCATGTTGAAATTTGAAGATTGGGACCTCGTAGACCACGATAAGTTCCTGCATTTTGCGACTGTGAAGCTAATGCACCAAAAGATCGATGCGGCGACTCGAATGATAGAATTGGAGCTGCGCAAATGGCTCAGAGGTGTTGAGAAAGCAGGGTTGCTAAACCTGCTTTGGGTGTTTCATTACCACCACGCCCCAGTGACCGTCTTCGTCATCAGGTGGCTGCCCTGCTTGGTGCATGATGTGTGCTTGTGGCTGGAGGAGCCCATCCCCATCACAGACCATCTAATTCATTGGATTACACAACTACCTTGCTCAATGGAGGACCTAGCAAACATTTCAGAGGGGAAAGTTGGTGAGTTGGCCCTCGCGGAAGCAATGAAGAAAAAGTTTAAGTTGGAGAAGAAGAAGCGAGGATATGCCATCTCCAGCATTAACAACCCTGCAGTCAATGTCATGACAAAAATATTGGTAGGGAAGGTGAAGTGGAAGTGTCGCACAGAAGAGGTGCCCGCACCAGTGGTTGCACTAGCAGCGCAATGCGCAGAAGAAGTCCAGTTCAAGAGGGTGAACTATTTATGCATCGAGTTCCTTGTAAATTGTCGTGACACACAAGAGCAGGGAAAAAACGTTTCATTATGCGTGGCTCCTATTTTCGGTCGTACTGGTGGCATGGGAGTTGCCCGAAGATAGCCAGTTCCCTTCGGTCACGCCAGACCTTCCAGAGGCAGCAAAGTACACTTTGTTGTGGGCAACCAAGGATGCACATTGAATCAAAGGAAGCAAGATATTTTGGGTGCTAATGGAAATGAACATCTGGATGGGGATCAATCACAAGTCATAGTTATCTCCCATAGCCTACAACAGTTTGCAGAGCTTTGCAGAGTTCAAAGAAAACTTCCACCTTGTCTTCATAAGGGCATGGAAGGACCCTATGAATACGTTGCATGATTTACCGTATTTGGTCACTAATGATGTGATATTCGTAGTCCTTGAGTCTTAGCCGCTAGAGTGGCATGCTCCAGCTGGCTCTGCGGTGGAAACAGAGAAGTCTGCTGCACAGCGCAAGAAAGAAGAGACAAAAATTCTGATGTCGCAGCTGGTAGAGAAGCATAGAAAAGAAGAAGTAGCGGCTAACGCTCAGGGAGAGTGTGACACTGCGAATTTGGCAGAATAGCAGCAGAAAATAGGACAAGAAGAGCATGAAGGACAGAAGTCACCTTCGCCCAAACCAAAGACGGACACAGAACAAGGTGGCACAGACCCGTAGACAATGTCCACCCAGCTCAAGCATCTGTGCCCACGTGAACAGACAGTGCTGCAAAATAAAAAAAATGCATTGAAGACATCGTTCGACCCAATCACCCTCACTAAGGGGGATTTGCATGATATCGACGAAACAGTGAGGGATGTCACCACAGAGGCCCTCTAGTAGTTTGAGGAACAACAATAATTGGTATTGGGGGCTCTTCGGACAAAGTTGTAGGAGTTGCAGGTTTGCACTCCTTAAGCTGGCGCAGTGTCCACCAGCCTCGCAGTTGGCACTTTAGCTGCCGAGGAAATGTTGCGCACTAGGGTGACCAACATGATAGTGCTACCAGATGGGACACTTACTACAGAGCAAGAGGTCGACATACCCATGTTGAGCAGTTTAAAAGGGGTAGGGTTGAACATGGATGCGCTCCCTCTGGAGACACTCTACCTCTTACAGGATGGAGTCACCAGAGAACTTCAGGCGAAGGAGAGTCGCACTCTGCAGGTCATGAGTGAGCAGCACATCAACATTGAGTAGTTAGGCATGCAGCGCAACAAGGAAGTGGAGAAGAACAAACAGATAATGCAAGTTGTAGAGGAAGCCTGCGAGGTGGTCCCGAGTTGGCCATTCAAGTAGAAGAACCGGTGGGGGAGCACATCCGTAAGTTAGCCACAAGGGTGTGCGACACAAGAGCAGAGATGGCCAGGGTCTAGCTAGAGTTGAACCTTTAGATATCAGAATTGAAGTTGAGGGATCAACCTTCAACTCCGCCAGAGGTCAGAGAACAGTGCACCACTATGGTTATGACAGCGATCGCGGCGATTGATAGTGCAGTGACAGATTGCATGAAGTTATTCAAACAGTCATTCGAGGTCCTAACCATGCTGCAGGAGCACCCGTAAGTGGAGCACCTAGAGATAGAGGCACATGAGCTACAACAGAAATATGATGAGGTAAAATGGAACATGCATATGGTTTCTCTTATACAAAGGCTTGCATGGATGTAGTAGGCAAAGGTGCTCAAGGAACAGGTGGATACCGCTCGGCACAAAGAAGTAGTCTTGAAAGCATGCCTACAGCCATGGATTGACGAGGCTTATACAATTACACCCTACATTGAAGTAAATCTGACACAACTGCAAGCAAATTAGCAGAAGATTCAGAGCAGTAGTTCAGTAGCAACAGTCACCAGCTAGCGCACGGAAGAAGTCCAGCAGGCGGCCGCTCAGTGCGCTGCCGAAGTTGCAGGAATCCAAATAGAGTTGAGAGGTCTTCGTGCTAAGATCTTCACACCTGCGGAGTGACTCGAGGATGAGTCATGATGTTTGTGTTAGGCACCTATTCGGCGCGGGATCCCCCAAGGGCAGTTTTGGGGCTAAGAGCCCATATTTTGGTCCAATTTTGTAATTCCAATGTAAAGACTCCGCATTTTGTGGGCGCGAAGCATGTAGTTGTTAAAGAGTCATAGGGTTTTCTGCCCTTATTTTGATAATGTAATGTGGGCTATAGAAGATCTACCCATGGTCTGTGGACCATGGGATTGAATAAATAGAGCTAAGCTCTAAGTAGTTAGAAGGATAATCAAGCATGGATTAAGATCGAACATGTATGAGAGATAGCTTTGAAGTAGAAGACTAGTTTTGGGTCGTAGCATAGGTAGAGGCTCTGCAGCTAAGTGCACAGAGGCCTAGTAGTCTGCAGCTGAGTGCGTAGGGCGAGCCGAGTCTATAATCATCTGGAAGTTTTAATAAAGAGAAGTTTTCTATCATTTCTACGTATTTATTTCCTATTTATACATCTGATATATTGGGCAAGAATTTCACTTCTAATGCTTATATGATGCATGAATGTGTATAATTGTATTGGTTAAGTGAATGCAAGTACGAACACCTATTTTCGCAAAGCTAACTAAGATCTGTTAATAAGATAAGTAATATACTTAGCGTAGTTTAGGAGATATCGTAGTTCGCTACCTTAGCATCGCGAAAGGACTTCAGCCCCTGGTTAGGGCTGCACGGAAACTGATTGTAACACTTCGTGAAGGTAATGAAGGATGAAGTAGAGAGCAAAGAAACCCACCAAAAGGCAGGTATAGTTGGAATAAACTGACATCACAACCATCTCAAGGGTGCAGAAACTTCGTTCTAGCATCGCCCCATACTGCTTCAAGTGAGACTTCAGTCTGTGCTCTGCAGGATACTGTCGAAAGGGCTAGTAGCATAGGGATTTGTTTGGCTAACTAACTCTGAACTTGGGTGAGGCCCCCACAAGCCAACACCAGTCCTGTCAGCTATGTCCAGCTCTTGCAATTCATATTTATTTTTAGAGTTAAGGAATTGGATTATCCTGGTGGTTTCATCTCGCATGTCTCCAAGTTTAGCCTTAACTCTCTGAATTGCTTCAGTGGCCTCTTTGACTAAATAATTTTGTTCAAAGATGACTTGTATAGATGGCCAAATATCATTGACAGAGTAAATGATATTTTCCCATAGTTGTTCCTTGGCTTGGGCAAGTGGCTCCTTTAATGTTAACTCTTTCTCCAAATTCTGCATTCTTTCAGTTAACCTGTTTGATTTCTGTACTTCGTTCTTGTGCATAATTTGTGCCAATTTCTTCTCATCCTCCAGACTTGTTATTTGTTCTTTTATTTTTATTATCTCTATGGTCTAAATGGACAGGTCCTCCATGGCTTTGACTAGTTTTCTTACCTCATCACTTGGCTGAGCTTTTGCTGTTGTTGAACCTATTACTGATGTAGATGTTGTTGCAGCTGGAAGTGTTGTAGGCAGCGGAGCTTTGGGGGCTAATGACACTGCCAAGGTTGATGGTATTGTTGTAGTGACTGTTGGAATGGCAGTGGCAGTGGATATCTCAAGGCTGGCTTGTTTTATCTGTATCAAGCTATCCAACTCCTTCTCCATTTATTTCAATTGATCATTTAATTGGAGAATGAGATCCATCATCTCCTCCTATTGAGTTTGACTTTCAAGGACCTCCTTGTTCTATGGATGCTCTGAATGAGGCAGCTTCAATTGTTTCTTTAAAGTAGCAATATCCTCACTTTTCTTCTTTATCAATTTCTCTGTAGCCTTGACATCATTGGGATTATATCCAACCTCAATCACCAAGTCTTCTAATGACTTGATTCTATTGTCCTTGGCCTATGAGGATGCCTTTTCTAACTTAGACTTTGTTGTGATATTATCTAGTGAGCTTTGGAGTTTGTGCACAGTCATTTCTTTATTTTTCATGGTGGAATAAATCATCTCACCTGCTTTCTTATGGAACTCAATTTTGTCAATAGGGTGAACATCCCTGGCCAAAACTTCAAATTCATTCTTCCTATAGTCTAGTGATGATTTGGGCTACTGGACTGTAGGTTCCATGAATGTCACTTTCATCTTCCCAGTCTTAATGTCAAAGGCTGACATTCATCTATTTTGGTTGGCAGGTGTTTGTTTGAAGTACTCAGCATATGTTTCAGCGTTTAATCTGTCATTCCTCAGCTTAATTTCCTTGTACTTCTCTTTAATATCTTTCTCTTCGTCCACAGGCTTATTGGATGAAGAGACTTCAATGCTAAGTTATTTTTCAATGATTTGAGTGTTTGAGGTGGACTGTTGATGACTTTCCTCTGAAACTACTGGACCTTTGCTCTTTCCCACCATTATGTCATTATTATTGATTCCAACTGTCTCAATGGTGTCTTCTTTCTCAGTTATAGGATTAATGTTGGCCCTCTTCCTGTAATGGATCTCAAACTTGTCATCTGTAGTGTCCATCCCTGAGATAGAACCTTATTCCCTAGTTCTCTTCACATTTTTGTCCTCATTTGATGGAGTCTATAAAATGGGAGTAATATTCATTTGTTCTTCTAGGGCTGGAACCTGCAGAAAGGAACTAGTATAAATATACTTTTCCACATCTATCAAAGTGTTTTCTAACCATTCTGACTGGTTGGCAAATCTCTCAATGTCGGGCCTAGGCTCATGCATGAAAGGACGCAATTTGAATTTGAGCCTTAGTTTATTTATGACTCCATTAGGGTCATACTGCCACATAAAACTGCTGTTGAAGTTCATCTGCTGTAAAATTTTGTGTGCTTCTAGTCCAACTTCCCTATTATTAATAATAAAAGGGCCCAATTGGTTTTTCATTTTAAACTGGGTATTCTTCCTAGCTGACAGGAAATTGACTTCATCAGAGTTTATGATTTGTCTGAAGTACTCTAATGAAAATATCCTCATGGGGAGGTATTTCGGAAACTTGTAGGGAGTGAGTTGGCATCCATATATTTTGATTTCTATGTGGTCCTGGTATAGATACCAGTCTCCCACTCTACTGTTCTTAGCCAACTGTAAAACTCTCTTAATTTCCTCACTTATCCTGGGTTGATAGCTACTGGTTAGCATGTTTATAATAGGATGAACAAATGAATGAATTCTTTATAACTGAAAATAGTGGAATATCTTTGGATCAATGGTGTCCAAAAGATGACAGTTCTTGGATTGCCCTTGGTGTCCAACTTTTGGATGCTGACTGGAAATTTGTCTGACTGATAATATAGGAACATGTGAAACAAAACTGAAGAGTATTTAAATATTTTCTCATAAATTGGTAATCTGATGAACTATTCATGGATTTTGTCTGCTATAAACTGAGCAAAGTTGTAAATTGTAGCAGGAGGCTTACCTAGGAAAAAGATAGAAAGGAAGCAAAGAACAACCTCATCCACATGTTCATCACTGGTGTACCCTAGAATGCAAGAGAGCATGGTAATAATTTGTCTGCCTCTCTTAGAGAAAATGGTGGTAGCATATGGAGGACTATCTGCTGGAGTGTGAAACTCTTTAATGATGAAAGTCTAAAATATTTGAGCTTCCTTGGGAAGGTCTAGCTTGATGTAGAGTTCAAGTAAGCCTTCAATGGAAAGTGGGGTCTCATTTGGGCCTCGCCGGATCTACAAAATTTGATTTATTGATTCTGCTCTGATAGTGAATAAAATCTGTTGGTCAAGGGTGACTATGGCTCTTTGACTGGGGACATAATAAGCTTGGCAACAGTGGATAATTTCTAGGAATAGGTGTACTTGTGGGAATTATTACTTTGGAAAATTGGACTCCCACAGGTGAATGTCATCATTTTGGTTTAAAAACATGTCTTTACTCCAGCAGTGGAGTTTCAGTAGGTGGGCAGGGGAAGTAGTGTCCTTAATTTGAAACTCTCTGTCGGCCAATGGGAGGTGGTCAATATCCAGGTGAGGGGTTTGCAGAGGTCTTATATCTAGAGAGGTTTGGGAAGCCATAATTCGGTATATTGAACTAAATTACTCTTTTTTTGGCATTAGGAGTGAGGTTGGAAGATCTGGAACAGTGGGAGGGTAACTACAATCTATACAAAAGGGGTTTGGGTACACAGTAGGTTTCTCTTCAATTTAGCAAGGTTTTTTTAATTAATTTACTTAATTAATATTTTAATAATCACTATGCACAGATTGAATCATAGGGTCATTCTGGTTCTTTCAAAGAATACCTCGTGATTTGATGGTTTGGTGTGTAGACGGGGTTCTATAGTGGCAGCAGAGGCTTTTGAGGCTTCAATTGTCAATTTGTTGCTTCAATTTGGTGTCTTCAACATCTTCGGGTGGAAAAAGGTGGTTAAATTGGTCGTGCAGAGGTTCAGGGTGTCAGATTTGGTTAACAAAGGTTTATAGTGAAAATGAATGAAAAGAGTAAAAAGGGGTTTTTTTGCCTTTTAACCAATAACGGTTACATTTGGCGCGAGTATTGGCGAATGAACAATGGGAAGTTTTGGTTTTTGGCGAGGAGGTGGTTTTAGGCAATATTGCACTGCTTTTCGATGGAGGGTAGTATTTTTCACGAGCACGCGATATAACCTAGTGCCGCCACGTAGCTAAACAATGCTCATCCAAAACCGCGAATCTCGCGTGTTCTCGGGCCGTTAACTATCGGACGATGAATTTGCACGATATGGTTGTGAACAGTTGGATATGGAGGTGGGAGATCAGAGGGATATCGCGCAATGAAGTTGCACGAAAGGAGTTGGAAAGTGGTTGGCAAGGCCCAACGTTTAATTACAATGAATTGTAATTAATTAACAGATAATGATGTGCTTTTAACACAAGCAACGGGTTAATAAAGGTGGGAACCATGGGTTATATGGTGAGGGTTTTAAATATACAACAAGGTTTGGTGTTAAAAGGGTGTTGGGGAATTATGATGTGGGGGAATTTATATGTACAAAGCGGGGTATAGTAAATAACTTAGGATAAAACGGGTTTTTGTGGGTTTTTAAGGGGAAAAGGGAAATTAATAAGGGGGGAAAGTGTTATTTGTGATGTGAATGTGTTTCACACTAGGGAAAGGGGTTTTAGGAAGGGGGGATTATTTTTGAAGGGCAATATCTAGGAAAATGTGTGAAACCAGGGGAAAAAGGTTAAAATGAGGGGGAAAGGGTTCTTACAAGTAATGAAGGGATAATGAGGGGAAAGTAGTAACTAAGCTTGAGTGAATATCCTTTACCTTTCACAATTCCTTCTGCACATGAAACATAGGATTAGGCATGATGAATCTGCTTTTGAATCAACAACCTTATGCACTTGCAAAACTTCTTCTACCAACCATTTATTTACCCTATCATTTTCTCTTCATTCATTGGATGCATTTGAGCTTTTTGACCCTTTATTTCTTTTTGTTTTGATAAGAAAACTATCTAATTCTAACCTTATAACTTCTAATGGCTCAGGTTAAATTGATGAGCTCATTTTATTCTCTACCTAACTACTAATCAGCCAAGACTAAACAGTTTGGCTAGATATTTATTCTCTATCTATCAACATGAAATTTAAAGCATGAATGAGTCAAGATTAAACTATTTGATCATCATGGATTGTGGCATTTTTGACAAGCTGCACACAATCTTATTTTGTAAAGTAAAAGGAGTGGCATTTGAATTTGCACACTTTCATGATCTATTTTTATCTTTTTTTTGTGGCGTTCATATATTTTTTTACTTATTTTTTTATCTTTTTGTCCTTTGATTATTCTTTTAGGACATACCCTCTTTACATTTTTTAACTTTAATATGGGAAAACATTTTGCACAAAGAAAAAGTATGTGCAATATTACAAGACTAACCATAGCCAATTCAAAATTATGAATCCTATTATTATAGAACCCTAATAGAAGGAGCTTGCTTAAGTGAAATTCCTGCACCCCAACACATTACTCTGGCCAACTATTACATTGGCTTGTTTGTTGTCTCTGCCACACCATTTTTTTGGGGAGTCTATGGTATGGTAAAATGTCTCTTGATGCCCTTTTTCCTATAGAATTCATCTAAATCCTTTGAAGTGAACTCACCTCCATTATCTAATCTGATTATTTTATTTTGCAATTGGTTTCATTTTCAACCATAGCTTTGAATTATTTAAACTTATCCAAAGCATCAGATTTCTCCCTAAGAAAGCAAAACCACAGCATCCTGTTGAAGTCATCAATTATTAGCATAAAATATAGCTTAACTATGGTTGATTTCATTTTATATGGTCCAAACAAATCCATGTACACCATCTAAAATGGTTTCGCTAAAGATTTTTCCTTTGCCTTGAAAGGAAAGCTTTCTTTCCTAGTTTACAATATTTGCAAATAATATTTTCTAGTTTTGAAAGCCTGGGTAGGTCCTTCACTGCATTTTTCTTTCTAAGCTTGACAATCTGGTGAAATTTCAGATGTACAAGCCTTTTGTGCCATAACTAGCTCTCATATGTCTTTGATAAGTAACACCTTTCAGTATTTTCCTTCAGCACATGGACATTGTTGTCTATTCTTACAACCTCAACAATTAATTTTCCTATGCCTGTGGACTTGCTTTGAGAATTTGTATTTCTAAACCACATCATAGCCTTGATCACACATCTAAGACACACTCAACAGATTATGTTTGAACCCATCAATATACAAAACGTTATTAGTTTTACTTTTCCATTTGAGAGACTAACCATTCATTTTGCAATTATTTTTCCTCGAGCATTGCTACCAAAGTAACCTTTTTCAACTGGATTCCAATTCAGGAAATCGCTTTTATCTCCTATCATGTGCCTGGAATAGACATTTTTCCACATACCAATGGCTACCACCATTGTGTGCATATAGTGCAATATTACATTTCTCTGATTTTTCTTTTTATTTCCATACTTTGGGTTTTTCTCTAGTTTGTGTAATAAATAGCTCTCTCTACTTTTCTTTAAGCTGTCAAATAACTTTTATGTGCCCAAAATTTTGGCATTTAAAACATTGCACTGGATAATTCAGGGGAGAAAAATATTTATTATACCTTGGTCTGCTTCTTCTCTACTGAATTCTTTTCTTGGATCTAAGATGTTTGTATGATAAATTCATTTTTGAGTTTGTAGCTTTCTGGCCATAATTTGTGCATGTAAAATAATATCTAGGGAAAATATTAGTTTACCTCGATACGTGCTTTCTGCATTGAGAATAATTTTGAGCAAACTGATTTGCATCGACATAGTGCTCCTTTTGTTGCGGCTACTGATTCTTTAACAAAGTATTGTCTTTCAACTATTGTGTGGACCCTTATTTTGCTGGGGGAACGAAGATGATTGTCATTTTACCCTTTAGTTTAACTGTTGCACTAAACTCACCATCAAAACTAGGAGCATTTTGATGTTTAGATATGTGCTATGTCCCTTTGCTGAATCTTTTATTAAACCTAAGATGTGTTTTATCCTTTTCAAGTGCTTGCTTCAAAAGCATAATTTCTCCTTCCAGCTTCTCACATAATTGAGCCTTTTCAAGGAACTCTTGGTTCAAGGAATCTTGTATTTTCCTACTCTCTTCTAATTGTAGAAGCAATGGCTCAACAACCTCGACCTTATCCTTTATTAAAGACTCCTTTTGGGTTTTGCTTTTCTTCCCCAACCTTTCTATTTCTTCAAGATAACTTACCAGTTCTCCTCCAAGGTCGACTTCTCCTCCTTCATTATCAGAGTTAATAGCCCCTAATTGTATATTTTCAATGGCCATTAGCATTAATTCCTTAGGGCTCTCATCATCTATCTCCTCAACTAAGGATTGGCTAGTTTTCATTTCTAAAGAGCTCTCGTCTGTAGCATAGAAGCCTTTCTTCTTAGCCTTCTTTCTATCCTTCTAAGCTTTCTTTAAAATTTTATTTAGGATTATAATCCTTTTTCTTATTTTCAGGTCACTTTGACAGATAATGACCAACTTAGCCACAATTAAAACATTTAAAGGGAAACTTACCTCTATACTTGCTTGATCCTCACTTGAACCCCCTCGCAAAATTAGCTTCTTCATCATTTGATTCACAACATGTGTTATCATGTTCATCCTTGTACTTATTTTTTTCATTGAAGTTTGATTCTTTGGATGCATTATTTCCTTTAAAACTCCGCATCTCATAGGTAGTGAGTATTCCAAAGAGTTGATCTAGAATGAGAGTTTTTATATTTTGCATTTATTTAATGGCTGACACCTTGGGATTAAACCTCTTAGGAAGAGATCTCATCAATCCCTATTATGGTGTTCACAACTTCATCAACTCTTAAAAAATACTTTGCAATATCCTCATCAACATGCATGCTTAAAGATTCAAATTGCATCCTAAAACCTTGGATGTTAGCTTTCTTTACCTTGTTGTCTCCTTAATATTAGTTGCTCATCTTCTCCTAGATAGCTTTGGAAACTGTGCAATCCATCACCTTGACAAGTTCTTATTTAGGTAAGCCAGCAAGTAGGGCATGCATTACTTTAGCATTGCATGTGAACTCCAACTTCTTATCTTTGGTAACCAATGTTGGAGGTCTTTGATATTCTCTTCCACTTCATCCCACACATCAGCTCCAAGTGGTTGAATGTAAGTCTTAATCCTCCCTTTCCAAAACACATAGTTTGTTACATTCAACATAGGTTCCTTCTTAATAAAAATTCCTTCCTAGTTTTCATGGTCCTTGATTTTTGATCTAACTGTTAGACTAATTAGAAGTAATTGACTTTGATACCAATTGTTGGAAACCAGGACAATACTAAGAGGGGGAGAGGGGGGCGTGAATGAACATTGTAGAAATTTTACCAATTCAAAATTTATTTTTACTTCATGTGAGAATAATAAGAGAGTAAAGAGAAATTTCAACAATAAATATGAGAAATAACTATTTCGGGAATCAATGGAATATTTAAGGAAAAACTAACTTCACAAATTTCTTCTGCATTTTATTAATAGGGCAAGCTACAAATTTCAAATACAATGTTCTGGCTACAACCAGTAGGAAGCTACAAATTCCTAGTTTATCAACTACAACTGAATGGAGTTACAACCCCACCTATTCTCTAGCACCCACTCGAAGGAGCACTAACCCCTGATCAACAAGTTGTAACTTGCTTTAGACACTCA
This sequence comes from Pinus tabuliformis, assembly GCA_031772625.1. NCBI lineage: Eukaryota > Viridiplantae > Streptophyta > Pinopsida > Pinales > Pinaceae > Pinus > Pinus tabuliformis. The sequence continues at coordinate 870,913,572 of CM062805.1, forward strand.
CTATTCCATTTTTCATCAATTTTGACACTAGGATTAATTTCTATGTTCTCTGCTTTCAAAATCAGTTAAATCTCTATCACCACTTCAGAAAAACATGTATGACAATATATTATAATAGTGAAAACATTGGTTGCTTCACCTTACCCAAAAACTCTCGAGATCTATATATGAAACTGTTTACTCAATCCTAATTACAAAGAATTTTTGGCTTGAATCTTGCATTAGATCTATGCATGTGCCTTTAAATTTTCATTCTTCTTATTTATTTTAGTCTTCTGGACATGTTCACCATGTTCTATGACCTTGACTATCATTTTATTCTAGTTGAACTGAGTTTATTTGTGGTTTTTAGCTAATTTGGAATTTTACGGGTTTTAGTAGTCGGCATTTTATTTTTATCTATAGTTAAGTTAGCTTAACTGAAAATTTCACTATCAAAACTGTCAGTTCCATAAAATTTAGGCTTAAGCCCCCTTTACTAGCTCCTTTTCCTGTTAATTTCCTGCTCCTGATCCTGACTCTTCTATTTAATTCAATTCTTAAGATTTGATAGGACTTTTGGATCTAGGATGAGTTGGGTGGTGGGGTTCTCCTGACCGTCTATTCATTGGGTTCTTCTCTATCCACTATTAGTGTTGAAGTTTATTATACCACCTCACACCACTACCAATGTTATAGGCTACTCCCTCCGGGATAAGCCTCTATGACGATGTCATGCTGACATCATCAAGGACACCTGCCGCATTCAGAGTGGTGACACATGTCACCTGGAAACAACCCACGTGGGTACCCAAAATTTCCATAACTGCATGCCATGTGTCCACCTATCATTGGTTGATGCTGACATGATCCTCTATTATCTGTTGGGCGAATCACGAGCTACCACCTCTCCTCTTGGAGGAGAGAGGAAAGGTCCTATGGGGACGTGTTTTGCAACCCTTTCCTTTGTTATTTATAAAAACATCAGGTCAAGCCCTTTCCACCTTGACACCACCCCTCAGCGGTTTGTGGCTTTGGGAGGGATGTCGTCGACATAGATATTATTTGTTGATCTACGTTATCACATACCACCTTAACACCATATTAACAACCCCATACTATTGGTAGATAGCTCCTTGAACCAATATTAAAAACCCCATATTATGTTCCCTCACTAAATTTAACTTGGATTAAATTTATATGAAATAGTTGTCACACACGTCCATATATAATCCTCCCATAAACAAAGTTAACACATGAAATTCTACTCATGCATACATCACATCATAGAGGAAGGAATCAATCATGATCATTCAAGATCCTGCATTCGAGTTTCATTCCTTTGAGGATTCAACACAAGCATTAATGGAGACATTGTCATAAATACACTACAGCTAACTTTGCCATATAACATGTTCATAGTCCTACTGTCATAGTCGAAAGCATCACTGTCATATATCTTATGCAATATGAGTCATAGTAAATAAATAGTTAAGATGACCTTTAGTGGATGGAATTCATGGTGCAAAAGGCCTATCATGAATAACCTAAATCATGGGTTATACGATGGAAAACTTAAAAACATATTATTCATCATACATAGTTGTCTCATGCATCATTATTCAATCATCCTCCTACACAAATATCACAAATGCATCTATACACATGTTTTGAGAGAATTCGACAATATACAATGTAAGGAACAACATATAGTACATCCCATGTAATGGAATCTGCCAAGAGAAATTGAAATAATATCACTTGGAAGGTCGAGCACTGCCACCCAATATATAACTAACTTCCTTCAATTCACCCCCAAGACAAGAATTCTTGCCATGGATCAATTTCCTATGTTGGTCTCTTCAATGGGTATTTAATACTCTCTTTCATGATATGGTTTCCATTAGTGGTGCCTCACTTTTATGGATCTCTTTTATCCATTTGCCTAGGATTTTCCCAGAAAATCTCACCTTTATCTCTTGTGAGGCTTTTCCTCATAAAATCTTGCCTTTCTCTCCCACAAGACTTTTATGTTTTTCTTAAATTAGCATCTTTCTCCAGATAAGTAGGTTAATGGATATTTATCTCCAATCCATTAAGCTTATCTAGAATTGGATCTAGAAGTCTTATCATGAAGCAATTATCCCTTCCCATTCACCAATGGGATTTGGCAAGAATATCATCTCTTGGTGTCTCGCTTTCCCAAGTGATTAAATTATTTTATTTATTTAATAAATTATTTACTCTTCCTGTTACACATCAGATCTAACTTTTCTTAGCTTAGGATAGCGGAGTTTTACATACAATGGAGGGTGTTACATACTCCCCCACTTGAATTTACATTGTCCTCAGTGTATTACTACATCTTACAATATTATTCCTTGTTCACACGTACTTGTTTCTAATTTTTAAAGGCTCCCATGGCCTTGCCATCTAAATCAGATCTTCCGATATGTATTGGTTACAAAGGAGTTCTACCTACACATCTCCTTCCATCACTACTTGTAACATTTGTTTCAATCAATTTTGTGAGAGATTTTAGATGGAGAAACTCAACTTTGTTTACCACAGTTAATATCATAACTTGATATACAATACTACTATTTGAGTAACTACGGGTTATGTTTCCTTCCATTTAAATATGATTCCTCATGTTCATTGTATTTGAAGAAATGCATGTTCTTCCCCTGCATTCTTCTAATGCCTTTGTGTTCTTGTCGAACACTTGCTTCATGTAGTTCCCCTGCATTAGTCACAACAAGTTAAACTAACACATTTGACTAATCAACATGTATAAAATATCATATCAGGTTAGCTCAAACATAACCATCAAAATAATATGTACCCCTCAATTATAGATCACTTGTAATCCACATAGATCAGAATCATAATCACATGCATACAAAATTGAAATAAAACATTGATACTTATCCTTGAATAACTTCTTGGTTTCTTTCTTTTGTACACACTTCGGGTCAGTTGCCATATCGGACAATCACCTAGTGCCTTCTCTTCTATCATGTGCACCTGCATATAGTGTGCATTACACACACACAACTATACATGTCTTATATTATCATGCAATATGTATATCTTTACCAATACCATATGTATCGTTTGTACACAGTACCACCTATACACGTGTACCCAATATCAATGTCCATAGAATGACATATCCTTCATCCACATGTTTTCAACCATATTATGATTATGCCAAAAATCCCTTCACTTATTCATATTACCTTTAGCCAAGTTTGACCAAATCGTGCTCAAATTATCGATTGGAAATTAAGTAATTTCATGGTCCTATTCAATTTCTACAACCTGAGCATAAGTAAATAATTTTTTATGCCAAAATTTTCAGGTGATTTTATTTAGCTAATGCTTTTCATGTGCTTTATGGTTGCAGAATAATTTCAACAAACCCATTCATACTACAAGTTTACAAAACCAATAACTCTGAGTTTTGGGATTGAATCCATCCATAGACAAGATTTTGATAACAACAGAGTATGACCTCCGCTTCATCATAAAGAAAACTATTGACTGTGATATTTAGTCTAGTATGCACTTCAATGTTATATTTTAGTCTCATAACAACCTTACCTTTCTCTTTAGCCAAGAAAATAACTTTTGGTACTCAAAATTACTCCACATATATATTGGTTATGCCATATGATTTATTGTTTTCTCTTTTTAACACTATTTCCAATCGCTTGTTAGGCATGAATAATTTAGTGTATAATCGAAATAAATTGAAAAATTAGTATGTAAGTACATACACTTCCCATACATGAGTTATAAATGAAGGTTACAATGTTTTCAATTCCACACAAATTTTTAGGAACTATGTGTACCAGGGTGTGATCCTACAACATTTACATGTTAACATCTCATTTTAACATTACATCACCCCTAGAAAAAAGAGAATATAACTCATTTATCAATTATCAAATTCCTTAACATGAATTCCCATGTCATTTATTCAACAATTGTTATGTTGTCTTATTCAGAACCATAAAACACTATTAATGCAATCTGATAGGCATAATTCTTCAAGAGTGTTCGATAGGAATAAGTGGTAAAAAATATGCATTCCATATTATACAGTGGTTCATTTATTTGAACGGATTTCTAGATACCCAACAATCGTGATTATCAATGCCACTTAGTGATCATCTTATTAATTTATAACAAGTTTTTTCATGATTTGTTATCCTCCTTCCTCGTTTATATCATTTTATATGTTCCATTTTACTTGATGCATGGATTATCTTACTACCAGCCTAACATCCTTTGATTATCATAATATGTATTAATGTGAAGCCTTTTGTTTATTAATTCAGACCAGTCATGTTCTGAATCTAGTATGCAATTCCTATCAGTCATTACGCTACTCTAAATTGATCTAATGCATCAACCACCACCATATTTAATATGAAAGTATACTTTATTCATATGAAGTAGGAACACAATGTTTCCAGGAAAGCTAGGGTCTTTTTGATTTTCTAGTCGCACTAGGATTGGAATCTATCCTAGAAACAAACAATCAAAGCAATTTGTGATTTCCTTTATGTATGATAGATAAGAGAGGAGCAAAGAGACCAACCTGGATCTTCCGTTTGACTCCTTGCTTGATTTCTCTCTCCCTTGATAGAGTTTGCACCTCTTCTCCTACTTATCCCACTCAATGAATACCTATAGAGACAAAGTAACAAAACACCATCAAAGCATCTCGATCTATCATATCATAAACAATGCAGAATCAGAAATACATTGATCATACAATGGAATTCGCAAACAACAATATTCATAAATACACGATTGTATCGAGGAAAACTCAAAGAACTTTATTAATAGTAGAAGGGAGAATTACAACCCAGCTGTCTGATCCAGCATCATCCTCCCAGCATCACAGCCCTCTACCTCATGAAAAGCAAGATCACCCAACAATACAATGCTCTTTCTCAAAGACAAACTATCAGCACTTCCTTACAAATTACAAAATTCCAGCCTCTCCTAGATCTCTCAGATGAGGGATCCATTTATAGATGTTTGCAAGGGTGTGAGTCATCTCTGGGTTTTTTATTAGTGTCATTCCACTTGATGTTCTTGGTTCCACTTGGAGATTTCTTGGATCTCTTACTCATCCCTGGGCGAATTCAAAGAGGCAAGTGTTATATGAGAAGTTTATGGAAGATTCCATGAGCATCCACTTAGCAAACTGTCTTGGACATTTGTCCATCCTCGTTCATCGCACCCCACAGAAGGCTTCTTCAGTATGCATTGCACCTAGCTAGTGTAGAAGTTAGTATGCATCACACCCTAACAGTGGAGCAGTCAGTATGATCCAATTTTGGCCAATTCTGAGTGGTTTTTCAGGTGGAACTTTTGGGGAATGATGTAATCAATTGACCATGATCCTTTAGGGTGTGAAACAACAATTTTAGGGGTTAAAGAGCCCTTGGTTTATCAACATATGAGATTGGGGTTGCAATTCCCAAATATGTCTATAACAGTTGCCCCCTAAAGCAAGAAGTCGTAAATCTTTTGATGTCGGGTGAAATGCTTTATCATGAGGATCTGAGGTATTCGAGATGGAAGGTGACCTGTATAAGATATAATAAAATACATCATCATCATATTATTTTCATGATTTAGCTGAGGTGGGCATTCCCATGCTCAGCTTTATAAATTCATTTTCATGTACGTAGGACAGAAAATCGTTTGCAGTTGCAGACTGGTGATTCTTCATATGAAGAGTCATCTTCCTTAGTTTAAATGACTATCTGTCTAGCTTCTGTGTACATTTGATGTCTTTATATTCCTGAATACATTGCAGCTCGGATGGATGAAACTAGATCCGGGGTCTTCAAAACTCATTCAATCTTTGTCCGATGTACAAGTAGATCCATGTGAAAAGATGTCCTGAAGTCGAACATGGAAAGACATTGCCTGATTACCAACCAATAATGTAAGTTGTTAACAGGCGGAGAGGAATCACTGATAATGATAATGACCCTCAAGGTACTATAGTATAATTCACATGGTGTGAATATATGATCCGATTTCGAACACCATGCAAAATCTTTCGGTTGAAGGCCATTGATGTAAACCTGTCCCCGAAAGTGAGAAACTTGCCATTGAGGCATGCAAGCTTCAAAGTACTGAAAGGGTTGTTTCTAAGTCAACTTCTTGGATAATGAGCGAATGTCTTCAAGAAGTGACTCATCATAGGAGGGTCCTAATGTATCCCACATCTATGACACAAAATGAAGCAAACGATTTCCTGGAGGTGAAAATGATCGACGATATAAGGTTCAGGAATGGCGGTCATGAAAAATGGAGGTTGAAGGTATTGCAGTGGATGAGGCATCGACTAGATGATGAATTCTCTGAATTATTTCTCTTGAACATATTAGCGACACTGAGATGGATTGGTAGCATTAACCCCAAAAGATGGATCGTATGGAGGACCAATGGCGATATGACCGGTGAACGGAATAACCCAACTCGACTCAATCATGGTGATGGAGTGAAAGTTTCATGTTCAAGAGTGACCTACTACCATAAAATTCTTCAAGTTTTCTTCCCTTTTTCCCTAGTAATTGTTGACCATTACCTCTTTATTTTTGTCAAGCTTGAGGAGGATAACATATGCTTGTTCTATAATTTTCCCTTTGGGTAAACCTATCGCTATGTTTTAGCAAGCCTAGCGATAGTGAAACTTGTTCTTGTCTGGGTGGACAAGTTTGTCGCTATTGTTTTAACAAGTTTAACAACAAAGATAACTCGGTACTTTTCATGTTTGTAGAGTTTGAAAAGGGACGAAAAGGAAACTCCAACAGTTCTTTTTCGTAGCATAATCCCGTAAGTTCGAAAAAGGATAAAATAATATGAAAGGGATGACTTTTCAATCACTTTAGCCAGCCGAAAAAGACAAGCGCTCAAACCTTTTCATGAGATAATCCCTCAGGTCTGAAAAGTTTAAAATACACAAGAAGGATGGTGCTTCCAATCACTTTAGCGAGTTGGAAAGGCCAATAGCTCGACAATCTTTTCATATTTAATGAGTCTGAAAATGGTTTAAAGAGGACTTGTTTTTTGAGGAATGAGTGGCATTTAGGGTAGCAACTAGTTCCAGGTAAGCTTGGAACTTCTCAAAACATGGTGATGTGAAGAGGGTGGCTAACAGGACCACTCATCACAGTTGTTCCTCAAAAAGGTAAACAATCAAGTGGAAGTGTATGATTGGCCAAAAGAATGGAGGTGATGGTAGGAACATAATCAATGCTCAAAAGGATGATAGCAGGGCAATCAAAAAGGTTATTTATTGAGGGTGGATTCATTTTTTAACAAGCTTGAACTGGGAGAGTGCTCAGTGGTAGGTTTATTTTTTAACGAGCTTGAACCATGCGATAACATTTCTCATAGCCTTTTTATGCAGGCTAGAAATGACCAAACTACAAAGCTAAAAAAACTATTCAAGCTAAGGAACTGCTGAGGTTAAGTAGGATAGTTTCATCATCTCGTTTAGACAAAACCCTTCCTTTTATTTGTCCACGGAATAGACGAAGCTGAATGGTGTGTCGAACCAATCTCCTTACCTCAGGAGTTTTAAAAAACTAAAAAGCTAAAAAATGAAATTGGTCGTTTTTCGCTTGCATAAAAAGGTTTGCATGCACCCAGGCATCAAGAAAAGGAGAGTCTCCAGGTAACCATATGGAAACTTATTGTGGTTAAGCAAGATGATTTTCTGTCAGTGTTTAGACAAAATAATTCCTACACTTTATCCGCAGAATAGACGAAGGTGAAAGGTGTCAGAGGCCAATCACATAACTCACAGGGAAACTTATTTTTCGGCTGGGTTCGTCTGCCAAATATACAAGGGTGCATGGCCCCTAAGCTTTGTTTCATTCACCAGACTACTCGCAGTAATTAGGTGGATGAAATGAAGGTTGAAGAGATACTCTTGATGCAAAAGGGCCATTTAGAGATGATGTTTGACCTAAAGCTGTGTTTGCACCGAGGAACAAAAGTTGGTCACCAGTGACCATTTTTCCTTCATGCGGGAAACACATCACTCGAAAGAGTGTTGAAACAATAGCTTCCATGTTGTAAACATAGTCATGTCTGAGGAGTAGATTGAAATCTAATGGTCCTTGGACTACAATCACGTTCAAGTGAACGGTTTTCCTTCTCAAAGTTATCGACAAATTAGAAAGGATCCCTAATGGTCTAGTGGTTCCTTTATTAAAACCTGACAAATTTTGTGTAATAGGCATAAGCGATGGAGAACCAAGCGCTTTCCAAGAAGTTGAGGAAAGGATACTCACTAAAGCCCCTTCATTTATGATAGTGCCAGGCACGATCATTTTGTAAACTTGTACTATGATTCGGAATGGTACATTATAAGGAAGGCGAGATCTTATTAGTCGATTCCAATCAAAAGAAGCGATAGACTGCTTGGAGGGGGTATCGAATGAACGTGTGAAATAACCCCTTGAGTAGTGGAACTGGGGGATTCTCTTCCTGCTATGAAGGAACGGGCGGATTGCCCCCAAGTTCATCGGACTCGAAAGTGACAAAAAGAATTTGAATAGTATTGTTCTCACTTTCTTTGGGAATGACATCATCTGAAGGTGGATCTTCTGAAGGCAAGCTAGAGTCAACTGCCATCTTCACCTGTTGACTTTGGTTCAGTGTGGACTTAGAAGATTCACTTTCATCGATAGGTGTTTCGACCAACGGTTTGGTTAAGTTAGTCGGATTTTCAACTAGTAAAGGACTTGAGGTGAGTTTCTTGTATCCAAACGGAAGTCGCTACAGTGAAGCAGGACGGTTATGCAAGACTCTTTTGGCCTCATCCAAAAAAGGACAACGGGGAAGATGATGGTCCCCTTCACATAATCCACATGGAGTTCTGACCTTTCCTTTCTGTCCAGTAATTTCATTTTCACTAGTTGATGGTGTGTTGTCAACATGATCACTAGAGGTTGATGACACCGAGTGGTGCGAACAAGGAGACCATTCTCTCAAGATCTGCAGAATGCAAAGACAATCTCGATGAAAATGTTTTCTCTGCAAATTAGACAAAGATATTTTAGAGATTTAGTGTGCGGATTTTCACCAGATGATTCATGGTTGCCCCCTTGCTTAACTGACTTCTTCTTCTTCTCCTCCTTTCCTTTCTTCTTCTTCTCAGGCACTTGGTTACTAGTATCACTATTTTCACCAAGCGAAGATGAAGAAGTGGAGGGAGAAACAAATGAAGAGGAAGGTGGAGGGTCAACTTCAGTATCAACTGGATGCTGATTCAATTGTTGAGGAATCATGTTATTTTGAACCACAGAGGTTGAGAATAGCCACACTCACAGGCCAATAGTCAGACCTGGCAGAGAAAATGTGGCCATATGAGGTGCACCAATATTTACCCAAGATGTAAAAGGGCTAGGAATCCCCTCAAGAGGGATTCCATGATTGGTAGACTCCATTAACTCAACTTAAGATCAACGAAGGAATAGGGATGTTATTCTAAATTTTAATAAATTTTAATGACGCTTTGACACAACTTTTCTTTTTCAATTTTTAAGAGTCAAGAAAAAGCTAAAGATGACTCTAGTCCCCTTCGATTTTTAATGAGCCTGAAGTGACAAGTGCTTAGATGGACCTTTTCTTTTAAGGAGTCGAAAAGGAATGAAAGTGACTACTCTGGAAATCTAGACAAAGGGATTACCAAATCAATCGCAAAACTGCAAAATACACCTTGGTGATAAATTAAAGAGAAATTACCAGGGACTTATGTATGGCAATCAATCTTCCCGAATGTTGTGTTCATTGCATTTCGATCGATAGGGCGGCAGACACGACTTCCTATGGATAAAGGATATCAGCCTATTGTGGTCTCCCAATATATACTCGACGGTACGGGAAGCACAAGTCCGTACTAGCACTTGTCATATCAAGAGAAGGAATCACCCAACCTTTGATAAAAATGATAGTTCCTAGATTTTACGACGCCAGAACACATCTCTAGCTTAGACCTCTAGATGTGTTGCGTTAGGTTCCAAAGTGTTGTTAAGTTCACTAAAATTTATTTTAGAGTTGATCTTGCTTAGAAATTTTCCTTTCAAGGTTCACCGCGTGATGTAGATGCAAAATTCCTAAATATGCAATCTAAAATGATAAACAATCATTGTTTATTTTTAGCAATGAAAATCCTAGCTACTAAGGAAAGAAGATTACGATTCTTTCAAAGAGAGAGCAAACAACACACACTAAATGCACTTTTCCTAAATCATTTTTTTCACACAGTCTAAATGAAAATTCATGTATTTGTTTTTCATTCCCTTAATGTGAGAAATGCCAAAAAGGAAAACTAAGTATAGATTTGAAATATTTTCTTCAAAGCGACATTTCGTCAATTTCTTTTCAAAATAGAAAGGAAGACTTAAACGACACTTTTCAATTCTGAATGGAAAATGTTTTCGACACTTCAAATATCAAAAAATCAAATCAAATACATCACAAAAAGTTCAATCGACTATCTAGAGGAGGAATACTTTACGACACTCTTCTCTTTGACACAAAACGACAGTTACAACACCTTTTGCAACAAAACGACAGTTCGATTTAAGCAAATTTTGTCAAAGGATTGCAAATGATGGAAAAATACATAAAAACATTTACTAATCCTAATCAATGGAGGTTGAACTATGTAAAGCAAGGAGGCTTCAACAATGAGATATTGTTCATAAGCATCAAAACAATTAAAGAGAGCTAAAAACAAGAACAAAAAATGCAAATTTCAAGGAAGGAAATAGGATTACTCAGTCATCGCACCTCTGCTTCATAGAAACAGGGATGCATCTCACTTGCTACACTCGGGAAGTGCGATGCATACTGGTTTCCAATGGTAGACAGTGTGATGGGCCAAGGAGCGCAACTGAGGTGGGTTTTGGCTCAAATTTGCAGCTAAATTCAGTGAGTTAGGCTGAGTTATTATGGATAGTAAAGAACAAAGTACAGGGGTATGATCTTAGGAGGTTATTGAGCTACCAACAGGGCATCTAGGATGCTTGTAAGTCAGATGTTAAAATTATAAACTAAACCAGAGATTGATTGAAGCATCATTCATCTACTTTGCAATTGCAGAGCAAGAGCAATTCGAAGGATATCTGGCTAATTTTAGGCTCCGTCTATAGTTTATAAGACAAACAAACTAATCGCTCCAGAAACTAATCGCTCCCCAGTGGATTCGCCATTTTGTTTCCAAGAAAACTAGTGTCTTTTTTATCTGCTAGTCCCACTAGGATTGGCAGCTATTATAGAAACAAACATCAAAGCAATTTGCGATTTACTTTATGTATGATAGATAAGAGAGAAGCAAAGAGACCAACATGGATCTTTTGTTTGACTCCTTGCTTGATTTCTCTCTCCCTTGATATAGTTTGCACCTCTTCTCCTACTTATCCCGCTCATTGAATACCTGTAGAGACAAATTAACAAAACACCATCAAGGCATCTCGATCTATTATATCATAAACAACACAGAATCAGAAATACATTCATGATACAATGGAATTCACAAACAACAACATTCATAAATACACGATTGTATGGAGGAAAACTCAAAGAACTTTAGTAATAGTAGAAGGGAGAATTACAACCCAGCTGTCTGATCTAGCATCATCCTCCCAGCATCAAAGCCCTCTTCACCTCATGAAAAGCAAGATCACCCGACAATACAATGCTCTTTCTCAAAGACAAACTATCAGCACTTCCTTACAAATTACAAAATTCTAGCCTCTCCTAGATCTCTCAAATGAGGGATCCATTTATAGATGTCTGCAAAGGTGTGAGTCATCTCAGGGTTTTTGATTAATGTCATTCCACTTGTTGTTCTTGGTTCCACTTGGAGATTTCTTGTATCTATTACTCATCCCTGGGCAAATTCAGAGAGGCAAGTGTCATATGAGGAGTTTCTGGAAGATTCTATGAGCATCCACTTAGCAAACTATCTCGAACATTTGTCCATCCTCACTCATCGCACCCCACAGAAGGCTTATTCAGTATGCATCACACTTGGCTAGTGTAGAAGTCAGTATGCATCGCACCCTGATAGTGGAGCAGTCAATATGGTCCAGTTTTGGCCAGTTCTAAGTGGTTTTTCAGTTGGAACTTTTGGGGAATGATGCAATCAGTTGACCATGATCCTTTAGGGTATGAAACAACAATTTTAAGGGTTAAAGAGCCCTTGTTTTATCGACATATGAGATTGGGGTTGCAGTGCCCAAATATTTCTATAACACACACTAATAATTTTTACCTTATCACTTTCCACAACAACTACATTTGTAAAATCTTGAATCATTCTACTGGAAGCATTTTTTTGAAAGGTTCTTATTTGAAGGATATTAACACCACCCCATCTATATCTAGATGGATATGTATATTAAGGTTGTGGAGTTTTGAGGTTGCACGCTTTAAGTTGAAGGTTTTTTCACATTGTGATCTTAAACTTAATATTGTATTTCTTCTATGAACCAAGAAGCACTAGGAGTTTCTTTTACACTTTTATTATGTATTTGTACTTTTGAGTGTCACTCCCATTGACCTCCTTATGAAGGTCATAAAATTATTAATGTATGATGTTTTCATGCATACAGTGAGTTGTATTTCATGTGTGCATTCATTCCACAATTCTGATTCCAATTTCATTTAGGTTGGAATATAATTTTTCTCTCTTTTCTATCTTAGTTACAATTATTTAGATATTTCTTTACTCAAATTAATCTCTGGGTTCTAAACTATGCATATGTAATTAGGTGTGCATGTTTCTACTGAATGTTTGAATAATGACCTGCTAAGGTTTAGCTTCCTTTGGAATAATTTCCACTAAGGGTGAATTAAATGATTAGACCAGTGGAAACACCACATCCAAAAATGGATTGCATCGTTACATGCAGATGCACAAAATATTAAATATATAGTCTCATACCACACACAAAGACCTGTCTTTTATGACCTTAACAATGTTTCATGGGAAACTTCATGAATAGATGCAATTCAAAGAAAGCCTTCAGAATTTATTCTAGGATGGAATCAATTAACTAGCCATCACTTTCTTCTAATTTTTATAGAATGTCATGAACTTATTTCTTATTATCTATATAGATTCCATCGATATACTTTTATTTTAATCTTTCCTTGTGTTGACCATGATCTATGGAAAGAGCACTTATCGTTTCATCTATTTTTATTGGTAAACTACCTCATAAGAGTTCATCGTTTCTTCCCTTAAGATCTCTTATAAGTATAAATTTCATTCCATTAAGTTATGTAGTTGATTGGACAATCCTTACCGGCATTAGTTGGAATTTTATTAAGCTATGCCCTTGTATAGTAATCATACAACTCATAATTTAAAGTAGTATGATGATAGTATGGAATAATTCAAATTTTCGTATTTTCCATTTTCTAGACTTGCATTCATATTTATAAAACATGATGACCGTGCTATATACAACCATCATCCAAAACTTTCACTGAAATAATCATAATTTACAATTACTACAAATTTGTTCATTCCTCTTGCTCTACTATGAACATTTAAAACTAGGTCTATCATGTGTAAGTATCTTAAATCAATTTTAAATCATGGTATAGAGTCTTTGTGTCCCGAAAGGAGCATTCAACAATAGCTTAAATTTTGGAAAACTTCCGCAACCTATGTAGGATTTTAATATTCAATAAGTAGGCACAATAACAAGTAACCAATTGAGGGTTGACCATTTCTACTTATTAAAAATAATCAACATGCTAGTTGTTTGTTATTTCTTTGCCTTACTCTTTACTCCACTATATTTCAACGTTGCAGGATTATTTGTTTGAGTGTAGCCTGTTATGCTCCTATACCAATAGGTGTCATATTTCATGATTGAATGGTAAAAGTCCCTAATATGTTCATCCTTTCCCTGCTGCAAAGGTTTCCCATATTCTGAAAAAATCAAAAAATTAAAAAATGTAAAGAGGGTATGCCCTAAAAGAAAGAACAAAGGGTAAAAAGAATGAAATGGTCAAAAGAAAAAATGAAAGAAATGAACCCCAAAGGAAAAAGACCAAGAAAGTGTGCAAGGCCAAATGCCACTACTATTTGATGTCCTGTAAATAAAAGTTTCATGTGCAGTTTGTTGAACTTTATGCTGCAATTGATGAATGGCCAAACAGCTTAATCTTGGCCAGTTCATGTTTGAATTTCCAGTTTAGAGATAGAGAAAAAAATCTATCCAAATTGCTCAATCTTGGTAGATAAATAGATAGGTAGGGAAGCAAAGGAGCTCAACTACTAAATCTGAGCTCTTGAAAGTTACAAGTGTTGATCTAGATAGGATTGCAGTGAAAAGAAAAGAAGAAAATGATGGTTTTCCAGTTCAAATGCAACAAAAGAAAAAGGAAGAAAAAATGTTAGGTAAATTAGGCTGGGTAGGTAATTTTGGTGTTGCAGAAACATGCTTATGATTAATTTTTTCATTCAAAGATGTTCATCTTATTAATATCATAAGTACCATGGCAACTGTTTCGTTACAAACCAAGTGAGGCATGACTAACTTCCCTTCACACTTCTCCAAAAATCAATTACTAGCCTCCTCCCAAGGATGTTGATATCTGCTCAATACTCCTAAATCACTCCATCTCATTTCATAAAAACCCGAGTAAAACTCGTTTGCTTAGGAGGCTGTACAAAATCACTTACAAACTTCTGTTTTCCCCTAAGCCTAAGTTGTTGAACCCTGTAACTTGGCGCCTAGTTTTCATAGATTCATATTGACCTTTAACATTATTATATGAATCCCTATATTCCTCCTCCTACCCGTATTATGTATATAACAGAAAAAACCCCAAATTTTATCTACTCCCACCCCGGCTAATTATAGAAATATGTCATTATTTTAATGGAATTATGGGTTTATGCAAAAGCTACATGATGACTATCCCCCGCACCTTGTTTTAGAATCAATTAACCCCACATTAATTGATTAACAAAGTCAAAGCCCGCTAAACAATTAAACAAGTCTCGAAACCATCAAAAAAGCATTGAGTATGAATGGGCCCTGCTCCGAAACCTTGAGTCACCTCAATTGAGCGCCAACGGTTGGATCTGGGCCCGCTCATCAGAAGGCCCATGACCATATCACGACCCACCTATCCGTTGTACTTTAACTCCTAGGGAGCCGGTGGTATTGCCACCATACCGGGGACATACGTCCTCATCCCGCTATGCTCACGGCCCCTCCGCCCGAAGCCGCCTTAGCTCATAAGCGGTGCAGGCCAATACCGCTTATTTCCCTCCCGCTGACCCTGCCTGCTAACATCATCGCCATGTCACCGCCACATCATCCTCCCATACCTTCGTGTCACGACAAAACGTCACATCCTGATGACATCATCCGACCAAGAAGCACCAAAAGCCCTGCGAAAGCCAATTTTTGTTAAAAAGTCGTGAAAATGTCATTTTTGCCAATTTCATTCATTTTTCTCTGTGAAACTGTTGCATGCAAACTATGTCCAAACAACTGCTCGAGCATACAGTTTGCCACCCGGCCAAACAAAGTCCAGCGTCCTACTCCGCAGCTCGTTGGTCAACTTGCAATTACCATGTTCACCTCCAAAATACAGGTATTTACCCCGTTTTCACTTCCTGAACCTGTAATTTCAATTTTCCTCTATAAATTCTACCTATAACAGCCAAATTCAAGTTGAAAACACTTCACAAAGGCCATACAAAGACACCAGAACCACTGCTGTTCAGCCCATTTTCCTACAGAAGCCACCTCCAATTTAAAAGACACAGAGAATTGAACATGGAAGCCCCTGTGGCCTTCAATGTTGCGCCTCTCAATGCAGCTCATACAAACCAGGATTGGTTACCCCTGGCTAACAGAGATTTTCAAATTAAAGAGTTATCTTGTGACATGAACCATCTCTAGGCATTTTTCTGAATTATGAATAGCCATCTCAGCAACTTTGATATCTATGGAATATGGGAATCTAATCTCCCCAGGTATTACCTTCCCTCATTCAATGTGTTCCCAAATCTTATCCATTGCTGTGCAAACTATGACCCTGTCAGTAAAGCAGTTATGACTTCATCACAAATTGTTCTCTTTTATATAACTGCTGAATCTATCAATGAGATATTACACTTCCATCCCACTCAGCCCCTTGCTCCTCTTTCGATGGGATTTTTTCTTGAGCAAGGCTCTCAATTTCCCAATTCAGAAATAACCCGAATTGCTAAATTATTTATGAAACCAGATTGCTAGCCCCAAGGCCCACCTCCCTATGTGCATGCCTGGTTCACTGAAACTGGCAAGCTTATTCTTGACATGATATCCTTCATTTTGGGTTTCAAAACCAGTGAATTTGTTGATGAGACCATCTTTGTTATGTTGTCAATGTTTACTCAGGACAACCCCCTGCTGTCAAATATGATTATGCCTCTTTCATTGCCAATAAAATCAATGAGCAATTCATAAATCTGGAAAGAGGAGGAGTCTTCAAGTACACCTCTTTCATATATCACCTTCTGCTATATTATCAAACAGACAACTTTTCATTTCCCATTAGGAAATTGGATTCCAAAGGAGAGAGGAGGTCTGTGATCTTTTGGACCTCAGTCTTCCACAATGTTTGTGAATCCCCTTATACTTATTGTGAATTCATCGACTGGTTTATACATCGAGCTTCCACTTTATTGATAAGAGCTCCTCCTCCTAGGTTCTCTGGGGATATAAAGAAGATTTTACAGCTCTCCAAAAACTACAGAATAGGTGACTGGTACCTCTACCAGAATCATACTGAAATCAGAATATATGGCTGTGAACGATGCCCTTATAAGCTGCCCAAATATGTGCCCATGAGACTATTTTCACTGGAGTATTTCAGGCAACTTATCAATGCAAATTTAACTCACTTTTGCATTGTAAAGAAGAAGGCTCAGCTAAGAATAAGAAACCAATTAGGTCCTTTTATCATTAACAAGAGGGAGGCATGGGAAGATGTTGATAAGATATTAGGGGAAGACCTCAAACTGAAGAAAAGTTTTTGGTGGGTGCCATATGACCCAAATAGCTTTATAAGTGACAGAAAAGTAAAAAACAAGCTGTCAGCCTATAAACATTTTAGGATCTCTGAAATAGAGCAATTTGCTAATCAGGATGAGTGGGTAGAGGGTACATTAATAGAATAACTTACTCAGCAAGAATTCATGGAACAAGCTATGAAAGATCTTGAAAAGACCCTTGACCTGGACTCTTTTGGACATGTATCTTTCAAGCTACTTCAGCAAACCGGAGTGGGTATATCCTCTGCTGGAACTTCACAGCAACCTGTAGAGGAAACCAGTGCACTAGGTACAGGGTCTTCTAAGGGCAAGGAAGTGGCAAGCACGGAGCAGCAAGCAATGACTGATCAGCAGGGGAAAATTCCTCTGGCCCAAACTAAAGCACCAGAGATACCAGTGTTACAGACTCCTCTAAATGAGAAAAAAGGCAAGAAAAGAGACACAGAAGAGGCCACACCCATTAGTGGACCTACAGAACAGCCAGGTGCAAAAAGGCAAAGACTGAATCCTCTGTCTGAAGAGGAAATCATTGAAGAAAAAATAGAAAGTCTAAGAGGTGAGAGGGTAACCAGTCCACATACCTCCCTAGTGATAGAGACATCAACTAGCTCACATAGACAAGAGCTAGAAAGGCAGCATAGTGTGGAAATTTCATCCACTAGGCCACCAAGTAAGCAAATCTCTGACATCAAAAAAACATTCACAAAGATAAATGCTAGAAATGATCCTCTGAGGCTGCAGATTTACAATCAATATCTCAATATGGCCCCCACAAAACAACAAAGATCAATGTTATCATATGACATTAAGAAGGGCAAAATGATCATGAGCTACTTCAAGCCCAAGGTGTAGCAACCATAATCAGCAGCTGACTACATCAGGACAAATCTGGAGGTCTTGGCCAAGGACATTCATCCAATAGACCAGATTGAGCTGTACAAATAGACTAGAGAGATGGTATATTCTACGCTTGCTGATAAAGCTATGCTAGCTCATAAATTACAAAACTCCTTGAATAATACCTCAGCTGAGTTGGATTTCGAGAAAGCTTCCTCTATAGCAAAGGACAATAGGATAAAATCCTTGGAAGAAATCATCATTGAACTGGGACATGATCCCAAAGATGCCAAAAGGATAAAGGAACTAATGAAGAAGAAAGAAGAGGACATTTCTGCCCTCAGAAAACATCTCAAAATGCCTCCTTCTATGCATCCACAGACTGCAGATGTTGTACAACAGAAATCATGGACCTACTCATGAGACTGAATGAAAGATTGAGTGAGACAGAGCAGGCATTGGAGAAAGCACTACAAGAAAAGCAGGGAGAGTCGACCTCCCAGCCACCTGAAGTAGCTCCAACAGTCACAACTGCTCCCTCCACACTTATAACAACAATGCCTCCCATTGTCTTGGCATCAGCAACAGAAGTCATCATAGGAGCAACATCAACAGCAACAACACCAGGCAACAGTACTACTATGACTACAGAACAATTAGTAAAGGCCATGGAGGAAATGAAACTCCAAGTATCTGAGCTGAAGTAGGTAAAAGAAACATTGGCAAAAGTTGAACAAAGTTATGATAAGTCCAAGATGAATGTGGTAAAGAAAAAAAGGGAGATCAAAGCATTGGAGAATAAGGTAAGAGCCTTAGAAAAGGATGTCTCTTTGGATAAGCCTCTGGTAGAAATCAGAGGAATTTTGTGGACCAACATCACTCAATCCCTTAGTGATGTGTGGAGGTCTATTCAAACTATTTATGAATAGATCGATTTGATAAGAGTGGCCCAAGTGGAAATTCAGAAAACAAGAGCCTTATTGGGACAAATGCTTGAGCAAGCTAACAGGCTAATACATTTTTTGAACACCAAGACGAGTGAAGAACTGGAAGCACTGGATATTAGAGACAGAACAGGTACCATTTTGGAAATCAAGAGAGTTCTAACCATGAGAACTCTAATGCAAAACTTGGATAGAAGATGCCAGGACATGCAGGTAGAGATTGATTCTTTCACAGAAAATCTTACAATCCTGCATCAAAAAGGTTTGCCAAGTCCTTTGGGAAATAATGATCGTCTGATGAAGCACAAGGACTATGTACGTAAATTAAATACATATGTTGCTAATCAAGCTAATGCATCTTCAAGCACTTTAGGAGAGAAGGAACTTCTATCTGGCCAGTCCCTTTATGATAGCCTGGAAAATCTATTCTACATAGAGAATGAGGTGAAGCATCTATTCACCATTCCACCTAATTTTTTCAGGTACATAGAAACTAATGAAACTTTGAGAAAGCTGCAAAGACATAAATTACCAGGACCAGAGTGGTGGCAAAGCATGTTAGAAATCCTATAAACCTATCTTTGGTCAATGCAAAATTTTGGACCATCTACTATAATACAATAAACAGAAATAAATCACAGTCATGCGGGTCAAAGCACATCACATTAGAGTTAAAAAAAAAGTCTAGCCAGGGTAGAATAACCAGCATAGAGGATCGGTATAAGATGGCCATGAACCGACTTGTAGCACCTACCTCCAGTACATCTCATAAAGATAGAACAACCAACGTAGCACGAATTTATTACATCTATTTATTGTCTCCCTGTTTCCGAGACTGTCTGTCTCTATTTGTGTAAAAGAAGCATTAATTGTCAGCAGACATTATTTATATCATATATTTTGTATGATATCTTGGCATTTTTATATAAATACCCTCCCAAACGAAGTATTTGGGGTTGGTTGATTGGGAAGCATTCTCAGACTTTGCTATAATTCTGAAGTTTTTGTAATAAAAGGCTATTGGAACCATTTTTGTCTGGCTTACTGAATGAGGAATTGTTGCTAAGGGCCATGCTACAGAATTCGAGTCATCTTATGGATCAATAAGTCCCTTCCAACTTGTGTTATACAGCTTCTATGTTTACTATATCATCTATGTTTCATGATCTAAATAATATAGAGAAATAATAACTTAGAATTTTCTTGATTGCACTTTGTGTTCAGTCTTTGTTATTATCAATGTTTTCTTCAAAATTAGCATAAAGAGTGAATTCTTAATTGCTCATGTTTTCCCTGATTCTTTCACCTTGAACATTTGCTAAGGAATTCTTAACTGCTCCTTAACAGTACTAAGACATTTTCCCTCTATCAACATGATGAAGGATTCTTAATTGCCCTTCACCCATTGACTCCATTCCATCTGATTCCAGCCTATAAATTGTTCCATATTTGAGTACCTTGCTCTGTGATAAATCCTCTGATAAGAAACCTAACCCAGGAAGCCATTCTCCTTTGACTCCATCATGCCCAATGGACTGAAACTCTTCAATTTCACCTCACTATTCTGTTGAATCTCCATTCCTCCAACCAAACATAAAACAAAACCCTTGTACTTCATAACTAGCCTAATATACCTCAAACACAGCTAAATCATAAAGAGAGAGCCCTCTCTCGATGCAGATTGGCTAGAATCTGTATCTAAAAGATTGGTCTGTGGTTACCTTGACCGTATTCCCTTTCTTACAACTTTAGGGAACAACCTGAGTGATAACATCATTGGCGACTCTGCTAGGGACCTAAATAAATTGTTTGTTACTGCTGTTTGTTTCGTGAGCTACAGATGGAGCCTAAAGTTAGCCAGGTAGCCTTTGAAACTGCTTTTGTTTTGCAGTTGCAGGAGTAAATAAATGTTGCTTCAGTCTATCTCCAATCTAGTTTATGTATTAAACAGTTGTCCCAAATACTTGATCAGTCCCTTGTTTCAGTGAATCTTTAGGAAACTTTATAATCTCCTCATCTAAAAGTTCCTAAACTATTTCAAGAAAAAAATAAAAACATACTCAGAAGCTGGCTCCAAAGAAGAAGGTCTGTTACACTAGATTAAATCCTGATCCAAATCCCCCACCTGTGTTTGAGAATCCTAACCGGATTCCTAAGATCTTTAGAAGCCAGTAGAGCCAAGAACATTCTGCTAATTCCCCCCTTGACATGCATCAGCAGAACCCTATCCAAACTGAGCTTACTCCTGGAAAAGCACCAATCCTTTCTGCCAGTACTGTTGCTTCTCCTAGTTCACCATCAACACTTCAAACCATCTTTTCCACTCCCCCATCTACAGCACATATTTGAACTGTTATCCCTACTCTTCCAACTGTCACTCTTATCTCTGTGAACATGGAAAACCGATATTCTCCCCTGCAATTACTGGAAAATCTGGGGGCTATGCCTCAAGATTATCAAAGAAAAATCACCTATTTTGGTGGTACTGGCACTTACACAGCTCAACAACATACCAAGAAGATGACTGATTATTTTGAAAACTATGAGATTGATGTTGATGATGTAAGAATGAAAGTCTTTGTCCAAAGCTTAACTGGAGATGTTAGAACCTGGTTTAGAGCACTCCCTGTAAACACTATCAATGATCAAGATGCCCTTTATCAGACCTTCCTGAACATATGGGAAAAGAAGAAATATCCTCTCCACATTTTATCAAAATATGAGAACTTGAAAAGAGGCCCACAAGAAACTGTTCAAGATTATTGTTCCAGATTTAACAATGTATACAATGCTATTCCTCATAATCTCATACCTCCACCAGACTTGGCCTTGATCAAATTCCCTGATGCAGTTGACTCTGACATGGCATATCAGCTTAGAGAAAGAGCTCCTCGAAGTTTGGAAGACATGCAGAGTATAGCTTTCAGTGTTGAGGCCAACCTAATTTTTAAACGAGCTCAAGCTAGAGCCAAAAAAAGGATACCCATCAAAGAAGAACCTTCTGCCTTCGAACAAAAATTAGATGCTATCATTAAAGGAATGGATAAAATTGGTGATAGAGTAGAAACAATTGAGATGAAATCCCCTTAGGATGTTCAACCGAGCAACACTGGAAGAAACCCAAATTTTAGAAAGAATCAGAATCCCAATACTGGAAAGGCTGGCCTTGACCAAAACATTAGACCCCCATTCCAAGAAAACTATGCTGAAGCTTCAACTTCTAGTGAACCAATAGAAGACACTCAAATTAACTTGATGGGTCTCAATAGTGAACAACAAATTTTCCTAACCCAAGAAGACCAAGAAATTCACTCTTAATCAATTCCAAATCCAGTCAGGTGAATCATTTGATTTTAGGGAGGGATATGACACAACCATCTACGAAGTCCACAAGCAATACAATCTAAGGAGTAGAAGGATAGATGTCCCTGAAGACAATAAACAGAAAGAAACCAAGCAACCTACCAAAGCTAAGGTTAAGAACCCTCCTATACAAACCCCTCCTAAAACAATTCCTAACCTAAATCATCCAATAGTTGAAGATATATCAGACAGTCAACAACCTAACAGACAACCTTCAACTTCCATTCCTTTCAAAGAAACTGTGGAAGAACCTCTAGAAATTCACATACAAGCAACTTCAGCTCATAGCAACATTCCTGTAAAAGAGATAGACACAGAAAATGCAGCAGAAAAAGAAAATCTCACTGCCCGAAATGCAAAAATCCAAACAGAAAAACCTTTCAACCTTGAGACCGAAATAGGCAAATTAAAGATAGCAATTCCATTGTCAGAATTAGCAAAACATGATGTTATAGAGAACAAATCATCAGATCACTTCAAATTTCAGAAAACAAAGATGCAGTAAATGTCCTTGATGATCAACCAGAATTAACTTTTGGCCCTGAGGTAAATGGAAAATTAGTAGACAGAGGGGTCCCTCCTTTCTACGTAAGTCTGAATATTCATGATAAAGTACTTCACAATGCAATGTTTGATTCTGGAGCTTCTAATAATTTAATGCCTAAATCTGTAATGGAGAAGTTGGACCTAGATATCACTAGGCCATATAAAGACTTGTTCTCTTTTGATTCCAGTCAGGTCAGATGTCTAGGATTGATCAAAGATTTATGTGTATCATTAGTTCAATACCATGCCAAGACAATTTTAATGGATGTAGTGGTAGTTGATATACCACCAAAATATGACATGTTATTGTCTAGATCTTGGGGTGCAAAGCTCTAGGGATATTTACAACTAGACATGTCCTATGCTACCCTTTTAGTATTTGGTTAGCCAAAGAGATTGTACCGAGAAACTCTAATGAATTATGTGGTGAGCAGCCAGGAGAAACCCCAGAACTTTCCCATCTACTCTATGCATTCTGACATGGACTCTTTCATCCTATACAATGCTGAAATTAATCTCCCAACTGATGACAAGGTTTTAGCACTTGAACAAGAAGAGATCATAAATTAAAAATCTAGTGCTCAAACCCAAGAAATTTCTGAAATAATTGTTATAACAGACACTGAAGGGAAACCCCATGAAACTGAAAGTCCAAATCTCCCTAGTAAGCAAATTTCTAAGACTCTTGACGCTAGCTATAATCCTGTGATCCTTTGGTATTTAAAATTGATGGTTCAATCAATAAACTAGGAGTAGGGGCAGGAATATAGGTACATAATATGGAAAATGATCATACTGAAGGAGATGCATACAGGTTGAATTTTAGGTGCACTAATAACATGGCTGAATATGAAGCCCTCTTTCTAGGACTCAAATTGATCAAAAGCTTAGGGGCCACCAAGGTATCAGTATTAGGAGACTCTGATTTAGTTATTCAACAGATGAAAGGGAACTTCCTCACAAATGATCTCAGATTGAGATCTTACAGAGGAGCAACAATTGAAATACTAAATTTCTTGAAACTGAGCTTGCCAAAATTCCAAGGAAACACAATTTACATGCTCACAGTTTGGCGACATTTTCCAGCACTTGTAAACTTCTATTTGAACCCAACCATCAGTTTACAACTGAGATCGAACACAGGACAACTGTACCAAACAATGTAAAAAATTGGCAAGTGTTTGACAGTGATACTCAGATTAACAATTTCTTGACCCTAAAAGAAGAATTTTCCAGCACTAACATAGACACGGGCACTGTTGGAGAGGTTGATCAAATAGACAAAATTGAAACACACATTTCAGCACAAACTACAACACAAATACTACATCCAACAAAATTTACCAGCAAAGAGTTACAAGAGCTTAAAGAAATAGACATTGATGAAACTATTGGAGGAGAATCTGAAGTTATTGATTTAAAAGATGATTATTTGCCCATAGGATTAACTCCTTTAGAAGATTTCTTTGATTCAAATGATATCCCAAGGAATCCCAAAATGCAACCTCTAAACGCAGACATTGAAGACTGTAACATAGGTACTAAACAAAATCCTAAAATGATAAAATTGTCCAAAACTTTGCCTCCTGACCAAAAGCTTGAATATGTTGAATTGTTCAAGGAATTCCAGGACGCTTTTGCATGGAGCTATGAAGATCTCAAATCTTATGATAATTCTGTGATTCAACATACAATACCTCTCAAAGAAAATCAAAAACCATTCAAGCAAAAACTTAGAAGGGTCAACCTTGTACTACTCCCTCTAATTGAAAAAGAATTCAAAATAATGTATGAAGTTGAGATAATTGCACCTATCAGATTTTCCGAATGGGTCTCTAATTTAGTGCCCACTAGGAAGAAAATAGGAGAAATTAGACTGTGTGTTGATTTAAGGAATGTGAATAAAGTCTCTTTAAAATACCACCATCCCTTACCTAAGATGGACCACATTTTACAAAGAGTAGTAGGTGCCTCTAGAATTTCACTTTTGGATGGGTTTTCAGGCTTCAACCAGATTTTAGTTCACCCTAATGATCAGGAAAAGGCTGCTTTTAAAACTCCATAGGGAACTTTCAAATATGTGAAAATGGCACTTGGACTGAAGAATGCAGGGGAAACTTTCCAACGGGCAATGGACATAGCTTTTGCTAAACAAATCCATGATTTTCTAGTCATATACCTTGATGACCTTACTGTGTTTTCCAAATCAAATCAGTAGCATTTAGATCATTGGAGATAGGGGTTTCTAACATGCAGAAAGTATGGTATATCACTAAATCCAAAGAAGTCATTATTCGGCCTAGAGGAGGGCAAATTGTTGGGTCACATAATTTCTAAAGATGGCATTAAGATTGATCCTGACCGAATAGAAGCCATTTTGAAAATACCACATCCCAGAAGTGTCAAAGAACTTCAAGCTTTCCTAGGAAAAATCATTTTTTTAAGAAGATTCATACCTAACTTGGTTGAATTAATTAGATTGTTGAATAATATGCTGAAAAAAGATTCCAAGGTCAAATGGACAGTAGAAGCCAAACAAACATTTGAAGAAATCAAGATGACCTTGACCAAAACACCAGTCCTCACAAGCCCAAAATTTGACAGAGAATTCATAATCTTCTCATTTGCATCAGAACATACTATTGCTGCTGTTTTACTACAGAAAGATGATCAAGGATGTGAAAAACCCATAGCCTTTTTTAGTAAAGCTCTCAGGGATGCACCACTAAAATACCCAGTCATGGAAAAATAGGCTTATGCACTTGCGAAAGCCATCAAAGATTTCAGAGTCTACATATTATACTCTCATATAATAGCTTATGTACCAAGCATTGGTGTCAAAGATATCCTAACCCAGGAGGGGATTGAAGGCAAAAGAGGTAAATGGATTGCTACTATATTAGAGTATGATATTGAAATAAAACCTACAAAGCTTATAAAAGGTTAGGGATTGGCTAAACTCATGACTGCAACCAATTACCAAGCCCTGGATATTAATGAATTAGATAATGAACAGGAGATGGCGACTCCACAAATCAGCCAAGCCTTCCTAGAATCACCTTGGTATGTTGATCTATGTTATGTATTATTAAACCTGCAGGCTCCTCCAGGATTATCCAGAACAAAGAAAAGATTTTTGAAAATGAAAGCTTCAAAGTTTTGTATTCTAGATGGTGCTCTTTTTTGGAAAAATCATGAAGGTGTTCTATCAAATTGTCTAATAAAAGATGAAGCTGACAAGGTACTCAAAGAATTTCATGCAGGGGACTGTGGTGGAAATTTGTATTGGAAATCAACTGCTAATAAAATCCTAAGGGCTGGATTTTATTGGCCCACATTGTTTGCTGATGTCAAAAAGTTTGTCACTACTTTCCATAAATGCCAAATTTTTGAAGGCAAGAGGAAACTTTTGCCTTTGCCCCTTAGACCAATTTCCACTGAAAGACCATTTCAACAATGGGGTTTAGATTTTATTGGGGAAATCCATCCTCCTTCTTCTGGCCAGCATAAATGGATCCTGACTACCACAGACTATTTCACCAAGTGGATATAAGCCATCCCTTGTAGACAAGCCAATGATTTAGTGATCATGCAATTCTTAGAAACCAGCTTCCTGTCCAGATTTGGCTGTCCTGAAAAGATTATAACGATAATGTTGTTGTTTTTAAATCCAAGAGAATGATCAGTTTCTATCACAAGTACCATATCACTCTAGGTCACTCCACAACCTATTACCCTCAAGGGAATGGTCTCGTTGAGTCATCCAATAAAAGCCTTATCAATATCATTAAGAAAGTATTGGAAGAAAACAAGAAAAATTGGAATAAGAAGCTTATAAATGCATTATGGGCAGACAAGTTAACTACCAAGAGATCCATTAGAACAGTCCCTACGAGCTTGTATATGGTATGGAGGTTGTATTTCCTTCATCCTTGGGAATACCTGTAATGAAATTATTGCAAGAAGTCCAAGTACAGCCCAATGACATTCAAAGAAGGATAAATCAAACTATACATTTGCAGCAGACTAAAGAAGAGGTATATCAAAGATCTCAAGTGCTACAAGAAAAACTCAAAAAGATATTTGATAAGAGGACTAAGGCAGAGGATTTTTTCATAGGAGACAAAGTTGTAAAATGGGACTCCAGAAGAGAAGATAAAGGAAAACATGGGAAGTTTGACTTCCTACGGAAGGGACCTTTTATTATTCAGACCTCACTAGGAAATAATACCTACTTTTTGAAAAGCCTGGATGGTACAAAAGCAGAAGAAGGACCAGTCAGTGGTCAGATGCTGAAACACTATTTTGATCCAGTTTGTTGATATGTCAGGACTCTAACTTGTACATAAGGACGTTTAGTTTCTGCAGTTTATTACAACAATAAGAATAGGAAGGAATGTGCAAAAAATTTTGAGGAACAGTCAAGGAACTTTACCACCTTTTTGTGTTACCTTTTTTTTAGTTTATCAGAAATCGTAGAAGACTTGGGAGCTGAAAATATATGAACAAACATTCAGACAAACTATCCAAAACAGATGTGTAATTGTTTGTATCAGCTCATCAGAAATGTGTATATTTTACATGGTCCTCTGTACAGTTTTGTTTACTTACAACAAAGGAATATTTTAGAGTGCAGCAAGAGTTGTTTAGAAGGCCATCTGACCTGTTGTTCTTGACTTTTCACTAGGAAAAGCCATCCCCAAGTGGAGCCAGTGTTATGCTCCTATACCAATAGGTGTCATATTTCATGATTGACTGGTAAAAGTCCCTAATATGTTCATCATTTCCCTGCTGCAAAGGTTTCCCATATTCTGAAAAAATTAAAAAATTAAAAAATGTAAAGAGGGTATGCCCTAAAAGAAATATCAAAGGGTAAAAAGAATGAAATGGTCAAAAGAAAAAATGAAAGAAATGAACCCCAAAGGAAAAAGACAAGGAAAGTGTGCAAGGTCAAATGCCACTACTATTTCATGTCCTGTAAATAAAAGTTTCATGTGCAGTTTGTTGAAATTTATGCTGCAAATTGATGAATGGCCAAACAACTTAATCTTGGCCAATTCATGTTTGAATTTATAGTTTAGAGATAGAAAAAAAAATCTATCCAAACTGCTCAATCTTGGCAGATAAATAGATAGGTAGAGAAGCAAAGGAGCTCAACTGCTAAATCTAAGCTCTTAGAAGTTACAAATGTTGATCTAGATAGGATTGCAGTGAAAAGAAAAGAAGAAAATGATGGTTTGCCAATTCAAATGCACCAAAAGAAAAAGGAAGAAAAAAATTTAGGTACACTAGGCTGGGTAGGTAATTTTGGTGTTGCAGAAGCATGCTTATGATTAATTTTTTCATTCAAAGATGTTCATCTTATTAATATCATAAGTACCATGGCAACTGTTTGGTTACAAATCAAGTGAGGCATGACAAACTTCCCTTCGCACTTCTCCCAAAATCAGCTACTAACCTCCCCCCAAGGATGTTAAGATCTGCTTAATACTCCTAAATCACTCCATCTCATTTCATAAAAACCCAAGTAAAACCCGTTTGCCTAGGAGGCTGTAGAAAATCACTTACAAACCTCTGGTTTTCCCTAAGCCTAAGTTGTTAAACTCTGTAACTTGGCGCCTATTTTTCATAGATTCATATTGACCTTTAACATTATTATATGAATCACTATATTCCTCCTCCTACCTGTACTATGTATACAACAGAAAAACCCCAAATTTTGTTTACTCCTGCCCCGACGAATTATAGAAATATGTCATTATTTTAACGAAATTATGGGTTTATGCAAAAGCTGCATGATGACTATCCCCCGCGCCTTGTTTTGGAATCAATTAACCCCATGTTAATTGATTAACAAAGTCAAACCCTGCTAAACAATTAAACAAGTCTCGAAAGCATAAAAAAGGCATTGAGTATGAATGGGCGTCGCTCCGTAACCTTGAGTCACCTCAATTGAGCGCCAACAATTGGATCCAGGCCCGCTCATCGAACGGCCCACAATCATATCGTGACCCACCTATCTGTTGTACGTTAACTCCCGGGGAGCCGACGGTATTGCCGCCGTACCGGGGACATGCGTCCTCCTCCCGCTATGCTCGCGGCCCCTCCGCCCGAAACTGCCTTAGCTCATAAGCGGTGCGGGCCAATACCGCTTACCGCCCTCCTGCTGACATCATCACCACATCACCACCACATCATCCTCCCGTACCCCCACATCACGACAAAACGTCACATCCCGATGATGTCATTCGACCAAAAAGCGCCAAAAGCCCGTGAAAGCCAATTTTCGTTAAAAAGTCATGAAAATGCCATTTTCGCCCATTTTCATTCATTTTTCTCTGTGAAACTGTTGCATGCAAACTATGTCCAAGCAACTACTCGAGCATACAGTCTGCCACCTAGCCAAACAGAGTCCAGTGTCCTACTCCGTAGCTCGTCGGTCAACCTGCAATTGCCCTGTTCACCTCCAAAATACAGGTATTTACCCCGTTTTCACTTCCCAAACCTGTAATTTCAGTTTTCCTATGTAAATTCTACCTATAAGAGCCAAATTTAAGCTGAAAACACTTCACAATTGCCATACAAAGCACCAGAACCACTGTTGTTCAGACCATTTTCCTATAGAAGCCGCCTCCAGTTTAAAAGACACAGAGAATTGAACATGGAAGCCCTTGTGGCCCTCAATGTTGCGCCCCTCAATGCACTTCATAAAACCCAGGATTGGTTACCCCTGGATGACAGAGATTTTCAAATTAAAGAGTTATCTGGTGACATGAACCATTTCCAGGCATTTTGCCGAATTAGGAATAGCCATCTCAACAACTCTGATATCTATGGAATATGGGAATCTAATCTCCCCATGTATTACCTTCCCTCAGTCAATGTGTTCCCAGATCTTATCCACCATTGTTGTGCAAACTATGAACTTGTTAGTAAAGCAATTATCGCTTCATAACAAATTGTTCTCTTTTATATAACTGTTGAATCTATCAATGAGATCTTACACTTCCATCCCACTCAGCCCCTTGCTCGTCTTTCCATGGGATTTTTGCTTGAGCAAGGCTCTCAATTGCCCAGTTCAGAAATAACTCGAATTGCTAAATTATTTATGAAACCAGATTGCCAGCCCCAAGGCCCACCTCCGTATGTGCATGCCTGGTTCACTGAAATTGACAAGCTTATTCTTGACATGATATCCTTCATTTTGGGTTTCAAAACTAGTGAATTTGTTGATGGGACCATCTTTGTTATGTTGTCAATATTTACTCCATGACAGCCCCCTGCTGTCAAATATGATTATGCCTCTTTCATTGCCAATAAAATCAATGAGCAATTCATAAATCTGGAAAGAGAAGGAGTCTTCAAGTACACCTCTTTCATATATCACCTTCTGCTATATTATCAGACAAACAACTTTTCATTTCCCATCAGGAAATTGGATTCCAAAGGAGAGAGGAGGTCTGTGATCTTTTGAACCTCAATCTTCCATAATGTTTGTGAATCTCCCTATACTTACTGTGAATTCATCGACTCGTTTATACATCCAACTTCCACTTTATTGATAAGAGTTCCTCCTCCTAGGCTCTCTAGGGATATAAAGAAGATTTTACAGCTCTCCAAAAAATGCAGAATAGGTGACTGGTACCTCTACCAGAATCATACTGAAATTAGAATATATGGTTGTGAACTGTTCCCTTATAAGCTGCCCAAATATGTGCCCATGACACTATTTTCACTGGAGTATTTTAGGCAACTTATCAATGCAGATTCAACTCACTTTTGCAATGTAAAGAAGAAGGCTCAGCTAAGAATCAGAAACCAATTAGGCCCTTTTATCATTAACAAGAGGGAGGCATGGGAAGATGCTAATAATATATTAGGGGAAAACCTTAAACTGAAGAAAAGTTTCTGGTGGGTGCCATATGACCCAAATAGCTTTATAAGTGATAGAAAAGTAAAAGCAGGCTGTCGCCCTATAAACATTTTAGGATCCCTGAAATAAAGCAATTTTCTAATCAAGATGAGTGGGTAGAGGGTACATTAATAGAAGAACTTACTCAGTAAGAAGTCATGGAATAAGCTATGAAAGATCTTGAAAAGACCCTTGACCTGGACTCTTTTGGACAGGTATCTTTCAAGCTACCTCAGCAAACCGGAGTGGGTACATCCTCTGTTGGAACTTCACAACAACCTGTACAGGAAACTAGGGCACTAGGTACAGGGTCTTCTAAGGGCAAGGAAGTGGCAGGCACGGAGCAGCAAGTAATGACTGATCAGCAAGTGAAAATTCCTCTGGCCCAAAATAAAGCACCAGAGATAGCAGCGTTACAGAATCCTCTAAATGAGGAAAAATGCAAGAAAAGAGACAAAGAAGAGGCCACACCCATCAGTGGACCTGCAGAACGGCCAGGTGCAAAAAGGCAAAGACTAAATCCTCTGTCTGAAGAGGAAAACATTGAAGAAAAAATAGAAAGTCTAAGAGGTGAGAGGGTAACCATTCCATAGACCTCCCCAGCGATAGAGACATCAACTAGCTCACATAGACAAGATCTAGAAAGGCAGCATAGTGTGGAAGTTTCATCCACTAGGCCACCAAGTAAGAAGACCTCTCACATCAAAAGAACATTCACAAAGATAAAGGCTAGAAATGATCCTCCGAGGCTACATATTTACCACCAATATCTCAAGATGCCCCCCACAAAAAAACAAAGATTAATGTTAGCATATGACATTAAGAAGGGAAAAATAATCATGAGCTACTTCAAGCCCAAGGTGCAACAACCACAATCAGCAACTGACTACATCAGGACAAATCTGGAGGTCTTGGCCAAGGACATGTTAGAAATAATACTGAGAGGGGAGGGGGGGTGAATCAGTATTATCAAGTTCTTTTAACAAATCTTCCTTATTTATACTTTGAATTATTTTTGCATATCAGTACCATAAAATAATGAGCATGAAGAATAAAAACAGATAGTCACACCAAAGAACACCAGATATAAGGTGGAAACCCAATGTGGGTGAAAACCACCTGCTGCAATATGTCTCTATCTTCTTTCAAATTAGAAACTCCTTTTACAATGGTTTTGTGCTGGTGCAGACCTTTACCAGTACGCAGGCTGCAATCCTACAGAGAGCTACAACTCTCTCACGTTTTCTAGTTTCTCCTGGAAGGGAGCTACAACCCCCTACTTCTTTTCTTGCAAGGACCACTTTTCATAAATTTTCAAACTGGTTCCATAAACATCAAATGATCATCAAGTATAAGAAAAACACCCAGTCAACTGTAGTAACCAGATCAACAATAATAGAACTAAACCCAGAACACCTTATCAACAGAAAAGTACAGTCAAACAAAAGGTCTTAAGATAGATACGCAGTTTTTCTTTCTCTAGTCTGCGTGCGTACGCACTTCACCTTTTGCTCCCCTGCGTATACCCGCAGAGACCCTTCTGCCGCACTGCGCATCCACGCACTGTTTCTTCAACCGCGCTGCGTACTGTTACTGTAGGCACGCACCCAGAGACACTATCGCGCCGCGTACTTTTACTGTAGGTACGCACCCAAAAATACTATCGCGCCGCGTACCATTACTAAAACCACGCACTCAAGGATACTATCGCGCTGAGCACTATGGCTCTTTGTATGCACCTGAACCTCTGTCTCTCTGCGTACCCACGCAGTTCTCCTTCTTCTGTTCTGCGTACCCACACAGCTCTCCTGTTTCTGCCCTGCGTACCCACGCAGCTGTACCGTCAAACACCTGCGTACTTCTGATTAGGGCCGAATTGGCAGTCCACCAGTGTGGCACAGTCAGTCGGATGCCCAGATCTGATCATGCACTCGAGAGATCACCCTTCACAGATTCGCTTTCCACTTCTCTTACATATAGATCAAGTTTTTAACCCAATATTTCAGATCTTAAGATATTCAATTGCAAAAGATACTTAGCCAAGTGATCTCCTTTGCTTTATATAGGCAAGCTCCTCCTAAAATCATGGATCAATACCACGAGCCAAAACCATAATAACACAAATACCGTCGGCTAACTACCAAGGGTTAAACATAAGAAACCCCTCATGAGCTTTTCTCTGCCTTGAAGTGAGTGCACTGGGGTACGCACCTCCGGAACGGCTGACCTACGTGTCTGGCTGCGGTCCCTTCACGGTGTACCTGCAGGTACGCATATTCTGAACGGATCTCCTGTGTACTTCTTAATTTTCAACAAATTGAGAGCCTTGCCACGGGTGTTGCCATCAAGTACAACATCATAAACATAATGCCAACAATCTCCCCCTTTGGACTTGATGGCAACCTCAAAAACTTCAACGTCATTCTCCCCCTTTGACATCAAGAGCAAAGGGTTATGCTCCCCCTAAGAACATGCTCCCCCTGAATATGAACCAGATCTGCAAAGAAGAACCATAATCCACCAGACACCATCAATGACCAAGAAAGAGATAGAGACATATTGCAACTATATTCAGACCATCTTTCATGATCTCCTTTTGTACATCCTCCATAATGCCAACAATGCATTATATGCTCCCCCTGAACCTATGCCGCAATCCAACACAAGTACGCATATACCCCAGATGAGCCATGTGTACAACCATCAATCAGAAGAGTTTCAACAATAAGATGATGCATCAACAACCCCCAGCTTTTTCCTGCGGTATTCAAAAGTCTCCCTGGGCAATGGTTTGGTGAGAATATCAGCAACTTGTTCCTTAGAAGGAACATACTCCAACTTGACTTTCTGTTCAAGCACTTGTTCCCGGAGAAAATGATACTTGATTGGTATGTGCTTGGTTTTTGAATGCATGACATGATTCTTTGAGATGCTGATTGCACTTGTGTTATCACATAAGATAGAGATAGGTGGTGTACAAGTGATTTGAAAATCCTGCAAGGTCTGCATCATCCAAAGGAGTTGAGTGCAGCAAGATGCAGCAGCAACATATTCTGCTTCAGCTGTAGACAAGGCAATCGAACTCTATTTCTTGCTGAACCAAGATACTAATCTGGAACCCATAAAGAACACACCACCACTTGTGCTCTTCCTATCATCCACGCTTCCGACCCAATCTGCATCTGTATAAGCATGAAGTGTGAGATCTGTATCTATAGGATACCATAAGCCATAATTTTGTGTCCCTTGAAGATATTTGAAAATTCTCTTCACTGCCCGAAGATGAGTCTCCTTTGGATTTGCCTGAAATCTTCCAACTATTCCTATTGCATGCATGATGTCCGGTCGAGTACCTGTCAAATAAAGTAAACTTCCAATCATAGATCTGTAGGTTGGTTGATGTACTGCTGCAGATTCATCATTTGCACTAAAGCTACATCCTGTGACCATGGGTGTACTTACTGGTTTTGCATCTTCCATGCCATATTTCTTCAAAATCTGTTTGAGATACTTGGTTTGAGATAAAAAGATTCCTCCTTCTTTTTGTTGGATTTTCAAACCAAGGAAATATGTTAGTTCTCCCAGCAAGGACATTTCAAATTCTTTCTGCATGACCAAGGCAAAGCTTTGACTCATAACTTCTTCATTGCTACCAAAAATAATGTCATCTACATACACAACAAGTATTAGCAATTTGTCATTTTCAACTTTTATATAAAGATTGCTATCTACTGATCCTTTTGAAAAACCTTGTTGATGAAGATATTTGTCCAAACGATAGTACCAAGCCCTTGAAGCTTGTTTGAGACCATAGAGAGCCTTTTTCAATCTGCATACAAGATTTGGATCATTTCCAAGAATGAACCCATCTGGCTGCTCAATGTATACTTCTTCTTCCAAGTCTCCATTCAGAAAGACTGATTTCACGTCCATTTGAAATACTTTGAAGTTTTGAAAACTTGAGAGAGCAAGGAACATTCGGATGGCCTCAAGTCTTGCAACAGGAGCAAAGGTTTCTTCAAAGTCTATTCCTTCTTGCTACGCATACCCTTTACAAACAAGTCTGGCCTTGTTTCTAATTACTTCTCCATTTTCATTCAATTTATTTTTGAAGACCCATTTTGTTCCGATAACATTCTTATCCTTTGGTCTAGGAACCAGCTCCCAAGTGTTGTTCTTTTCGATCTGCTCAAGTTCTTCATTCATTGCTTTCACCCAAAATTCATCTTTGCATGCCTCTTTCACATTTTGTGGTTCAGTAGAGGAGAGTAATGCCAAATAGCTTGAGGCTTCTGCAACTGTTCTTCTTGTTTGTACACCTGCTTCTTTCTGCCCCATAATCTGAGATTCTGGATGATTCTTCTGAACATATCTGGATGGAGTCTTTTCTTCTATTCTTGTCTGCTCCTCTAGTTCTTCTTGAGGTTCTTCTTGAGATTCTTCATCATTCTGTCGTTGAGGGTAGCCTTCATCTTCTTCGATGTCTTCATGATGTACTTGCCTAGGAATGTATCCCTTCTCATCAACCACTACCTCAATGCTGTCAACAATTCTGCCAAGTCTTTTATTGTAGCACTTGTATGCTTTGCTATGTGGAGAGTAACCAAGAAGAATGCCTTCATCTGCTCTAGGTTCAAGTTTTCCAAGCTGCTCATCAGTATTCTTAATATAGCATTTGCTCCCAAAGATTTTGAAGTGCTTTACCGAAGGAGTCTTACCATTCCAGAGCTCATGAGGAGTTTGAGTGCTGTTCGCCCGGACATTTGTTTTGTTTAGAATAACAACCGCAGCATGTGCAGCTTCACCCCAGAAGGTTGCGGGAGTTCCTGACTCATCAAGCATAGCACGAGCCATTTGTTGGACTGTTCTGTTCATTCTTTCCACAACTCCATTTTGCTGAGGAGTTCGAGCTGTAGAGAATTCTCTTCTTATCCCATGTTCTTCACAGAAATCGAAAAATTCATTTGAGGTAAACTCCCCACCTCTGTCGGATCTGAGGCACTTAATTTTGTGACCTGATTCATTTTCAACCAAGGCTTTGAAGGATTTGAATTTTTCGAATGCTTCATCTTTGTGCTTCATAAGTCCTAACCAGACAAACCTGGAGAAATCGTCAATGAATAATATCAAGTATTCTTCTCCTCGAGGTGTTCTTTTCCTGAATGGACCGCATGTATCTATATGTACTACCTCAAGAGGCATGCTAGCTGATCCTTCCTTCTCTGGAAAGTTAGT
Source organism: Pinus tabuliformis (assembly GCA_031772625.1). Classification (NCBI taxonomy): domain Eukaryota; kingdom Viridiplantae; phylum Streptophyta; class Pinopsida; order Pinales; family Pinaceae; genus Pinus; species Pinus tabuliformis. Next base: position 870,949,513 of record CM062805.1, read on the forward strand.
TCTGGTTTGTTTTCCAAACTGACATGATTTGCATCTAGTGTTGTCAGGAATTTTGATATCTGGAAGATCGCGAACTACCTGATATTTGCATGCTTTCCTTATTTGTGAAGAGCTTAGATGCCCCAACCTCCGGTGCCATAACCAGTGCTCATCATCCTTGCTCAGATAGCATTGTTGTTGTCCTTCTTCAAATATGTACAGATTATTTGGAGTTCTTTTGCCTTTGATCACTGTTTTACCTGTATCAAGATCACGAACAAGACATCCATTTGATCTGAATATCACCTCGGTTCTTTGATCACACATCTGGCTGACACTTAGAAGATTATGCTTCAATACATCAACATGCAAAACATTTCCAGCCTTGACCTTTTCTTTTAACTGAGCAATGCCTTTTCCTTTTATAGTTGCAGGAGTATCATTTCCAAAAGAAACTTTCTTTCCTTTTTCTAGAGCACAATATGACTCAAGTTTTTCTTTATCACCTGTCATATGCTTTGAACATCCACTGTCAATGTACCATAGATTTTCCTGTCCCTCTGCATAAAATGCTATCCCACATCTTTCTATATGTGGTTCCTTTATTCTCCATGTTTTGGTGCTTGAGGCTTGTTCCTTTTTCTGCTGAAACTTGCTCCTGCATTCAGAATCTTCATGACCAAAGTTATTGCAAATAGAACATTCAACTTCATTTTCATTTGCCGAAAAGTTGTTATAGGTCCTTTTTGTAATCCCGGTCATACTTCTTTGTTTTTGAGCTTCTCTAGTCATGATTGTTTTATATGCAACACATTGAGCTGCTTTGTGACCAAAGTTATGACAAGAGAAACATTGTCCATTGAAGAAACTTCTGCGGTTATCAAATCTACCGGCCAAGTGATTGTAATCTCTATTGTCATTCATTCTTGAACCAAATTGAGAAGATTTTACATGTGGCTGATTGTAGCTTTTGTTCACTCTTAAGACAGATTGCCCCTGATAGTCTTTGTTTGCAATTCGTCCCTGCTTTACCTGATAGTCTCCATTGTGCTTTTGCTCATTCCTTTTTGCTGCATCAAGATAATTTTTTGAAGTGGATGCTTGAGAAGTTTCTCCACTATAGCCCAGACCTGTCTTGTTTAGAGGAGAACACTATACATTGATAATCTCATCTAGAGTTTTAGATCCTTTGACAAACTTAAGATTAATAGCTTTTGTTTTCTCAATCTCTTTTCTAAGAGCAACAATTTCACCTTCTAATTTTTCAATATGTTTTTCCTTTTCATCAATTTGAAATTGTAGAGTATCAATGATCATATTCTTTTCTTCTATACATCTCTTGAGTCTAGTAATTTCTTCAAAAAGGTTATCCACATCTATAGCATCCATATAATCATCATCTTCAAATGCCATTAATAGTCTATATTCATTACCTTGTTCATCTTCATCACTATTTGATAGACCATCACTATCTTCATGAGTGTAGTAGCTTTTCTTATTTGCACCCTGTTTCTTGTTCCATCTAGCAAGTTCCTTTCCTTTATCCTTATAAGGACATTTTGCAGCATAATGACCTACTCTTCCACAAGCAAAGCATTTAAAAGGTAACTTACCTCTGAACCTTCCAGAACCCCTTTGAAGATTTCTGACAAAATTTGATTCTTCTTCTTCTTCTTCTGGTACGTGACTTGCTTCATAATAATCTCCTTTGCCTAATGCCTTGAAAGCAGCTTCTCTTCTGTCTGATGGACCTCCCTTTCTCATTTCATAAGCAGTTAGAATTCCATGTAGCTGAGACATAGTAAGAATTTGTAGATTTTCCTTTTCTTCTATTGCAGATACTTTAGATTCAAACTTGGGGGACAATGATCTTAGAATTACCTTTTCAACCACAATAGCCTCTTTTATTTCTTCACCCAAATTTTTCATGCAATTTACAATCTCATCAACCCGAAGAAAATAGTTAGCAACACTTTCATCATTATACATCCTGAGATTCTCATACTGAATCCTAAGAGTTTGAAGTTTAGCACGCTTTACCTGTTCATCTCCTTCGTAGATCAAGACAATCTTGTCCCATATTTCTTTTGCGGATTTATATTGCATAACCTTTACGAATTCTGTTTGAGATAAGCATCCCAGCAAAGTATTGACTGCTTTAGCATTTGTTTCATATTTCTTCTTTTCGGCCGCATCTGTAGGTGTAGCTGAAGGAAAAGCGTAGCCTGTATCTATGATATACCAAACTTCCGTACCAAGAGATTGAAGATAGGCAGTAACTCTTACCTTCCAATAATTGAAGTTCGTCCCATCAAAAATTGGTGGCCTGATTGATGCTTCCCTCTCGTAGTTGCTCATGATGAATGATCTTCCTTCAAGCAATCAAGCTTCTCCGAAGGACCTGCTCTGATACCAATTGTTGGAAATAATACTGAGAGGGGGGGTGAATCAGTATTATCAAGTTCTTTTAATAAATCTTCCTTATTTATACTTTGAATTATTTTTGCATATCAGTACCATAAAATAATGAGCATGAACAAGAAAAACAGATAGTCACACCAAAGAACACCAGATATAAGGTGGAAACCCAATGTGCGTGAAAACCACCTGCTGCAATATGTCTCTATCTTCTTTCAAATTAGAAACTCCTTTTACAATGGTTTTGTACTGGTGCAGTCCTTTACCAGTACGCAGGCTGCAATCCTGCAGAGAGCTACAACTCTCTCACGTTTTCCAGTTTCTCCTGGAAGGGAGCTACAACCCCCTACTTCTTTTCTTACAAGGACCACTTTTCATAAATTTTCAAACTGGTTCCATAAACATCAAATGATCATCAAGTATAAGAAAAACACCCAGTCAACTGTAGTAACCAGATCAACAATAATAGAACTAAACCCAGAACACCTTATCAACAGAAAAGTACAGTCAAACAAAAGGTCTTAAGACAGATACGCAGTTTTTCTTTCTCTGGTCTGCGTGCGTACGCACTTCACCTTCTGCTCCCCTGCGTATACTCGCATAGACCCTTCTGCCACACTGCGCGTCCACGCACTGTTTCTTCAACCGCGCTGCGTACTGTTACTGTAGGTACGCACCCAGAGACACTATCGCGCCGCGTACTTTTACTGTAGGTACGCACCCAAAAATACTATCGCGCCGCGTACCATTACTGAAACCACGCACTCAAGGATACTATCACGCCGCGCACTATGGCTATTTGTACGCCCTTGAACCTCTATCTCTCTGCGTACCCACGCAGTTCTCCTTCTTCTATTCTGCGTACCCATGCAGCTCTCCTGTTTCTTCCCTGCGTACCCACGCAGTTGTACCGTCAAACACCTGCGTACTTCTGATTAGGGCCGAATTGGCAGTCCACCAGTGTGGCACAGTCAGTCGGATGCCCAGATCTGATCATGCACTCGAGAGATCACCCTTCACAGATTCGCTTTCCACTTCTCTTACATATAGATCAAGCTTTTAACCCAATATTTCAGATCTTAAGATATTCAATTGCAAAAGATACTTAGCCAAGTGATCTCCTTTGCTTTATATAGGCAAGCTCCTCCTAAAATCATGGATCAATACCACGAGCCAAAACCATAATAACACAAATACCGTCGGTTAACTACCAAGGGCTAAACATAAGAAAACCCTCGTGATCTTTTCTCTGCCTTGAAGTGAGTGCACTGGGGTACGCACCTCCGGAACGGCTGACCTGCGTGTCTGGCCGCAGTCCCTTCACGGTGTACCTGCGGGTACGCATCTTCTGAACTGATCTCCTGTGTACTTCTTAATTTTCAACAAATTGAGAGCCTTGCCACGGGTGTTGCCATCAAGTACAACATCAGAAACATAATGCCAACAGGACATTCATCCAATAGACCAAATTGAGCTGCACAAACAGACTAGAGAGATGGTATATTCCACGCTTGCTGATAAAGCTATGCTAGCTCATAAATTACAAAACTCCTTGAATAATACCTCAGCTCAGTTGGATTTAGAGAAAGCTTCCTCTCTAGCAAAGGACAATAGGATAAAATCCTTGGAAAACATCATCATTGAACTGGGACATGATCCCAAAGATGCCAAAGGGATAAAGGCACTAATGAAGAAGAAAGAAGAGGACATTGATGTCCTCGGAAAACAGCTCAAAATGCCTCCTTCTATGCATCCATAGACTGTAGATGTTGTACAACAGAAATCAGAAGAGGACATGATGGACCTGCTCATGAGACTGAATGAAAGATTGAGTGAGACAAAGCAGGCATTAGAGAAAGCACTACAAGAAAAGCAGGGAGTGTCGACCTCCCAGCCACCTGAAGCAGGTCCAATAGTCACAACTACTCCCTCCACACTTATAACAGTAGTGCCTCCCACTGCCCTAGCATCAACAGCAAAAGTCCTCACAAGAGCGACATCAACAGCGACAACACCAGGCAACAGTACTACTATGACTACAGAACAATTAATAAAGGCCATGGAGGAATTGAAACTCTAAGTATCTGAGTTGAAGCAGGTAAAAGAAAAATTGGCAAAAGTTGAACAAAGTTATGATAAGTCCAATATGAATGTGGCAGAGAAAACAAGGGAGATCAAAGCATTGGAGAATAAGGTAAGAGCCTTAGAAAAGGATCTCTCTCTGGATAAGCCTCTGGAAGAAATCAGAGGAATTTTGTGGACCAACATCACTCAATCCCTTAGTGATGTGTGGAGGTCTATTCAAACTATTTATGAGCAGATTGATTTGATAAGAGTGGCCCAAGTGGAAATTCAGAAAACAAGAGCCTTATTGGGACAAATGCCTGAGCAAGCTAACAGGCTAATACATTTTTTGAACAACAAGACGAGTGAAGAACTGGAAGCACTGGATATTAGAGACAGAACAGGTACCATTCTGGACATCAAGAGAGTTCTAACCATGAGAACTCTAATGAAAAACTTGGACAGAAGATGCCAGGACATGCAGGTAGAGATTGATTCTTTCACAGAAAAATTTACAGTCCTGCATCAAAAAGGTTTGCCAAGTCCTTTGGGAAATAGTGATCGTCTGATGAAGCACAAGGACTATGTACATAAACTAAATACATATGCTGCTAATCAAGCTAATTCATCTTCAAGCACTTCAGGAGAGAAAACTTCCATCTGGCCAGTCCCTTTATGACAACCTGGAAAATCTATTCTACATAGAGCATGAGGTGAAGCATCTGTTCACCATTCCACCTAATTTTTTCAGGTACACAAAAACTGATGAAACTTTGAGAAAGCTACAAAGACATAAATTACCAAGACCAGAGTGGGGGAAAAACATGTTAGAAATCCTATAAACCTATCTTTGTTCAATGCAAAATTTTGGACCATCTACTATAATACAGTAAACAGAAATAAATCAAAGTCATGCGGGTCAAAGCACATCACATCAGAGTTAAAAAAAAGTTCGGCTAGGGTAGAATAACCAGTACAGAGGATCAGTATAAGATGGATATGAACCAAATTGCAGCACCTACCTCTAGTACATCTCATAAAGACAGAACAACCAACGCAACACGAATTTATTACATCTATTTATTGTCTCCCTTTTTCCGAGACTATGTGTCTCTATCTGTGTAAAAGAATCATTAATTGTCAGCAGATATTATTTCTATCAGATATTTTGTATGATATCTTGGCATTTTGGTATAAATACCCCCCCAGACGAAGTATTTTGGGTTGGTTGATTGGGAAGCATTCTCAGACTTTGCTGTAATTTTGAAGTTTTTATAATAAAAGGTTGTTGGAAGCATTTTTGTCTGGCTTACTGAATGAGGAATTGCTGCTAAGGACCATGCTACAGAATTATTGAATCATCTTATGGATCAATTAGTCCCTTCTAACTTGTGTTATACAGCTTCTATGTTTACTATATCATCTATGTTTCATGATCTAAATAATAGAGAGAGAATAACTCAGAATTTGCTTGATTGCACTCTGTGTTCAGTCTTTGTTATTATCAATGTTTTCTTCAGAATTAACATAAATAGTGAATTCTTAATTGCTCATGTTTCCCCTGATTCTTTCATCTTGAACATTTTCTAAGGAATTCTTAACTGCTCCTTAACAATAATCAGCCATTTTCCCTCTCTCAACATGATGAAGGATGCTTAATTTCCCTTCACCCATTGACTCCATTCCATCTGATTCCAGCCTATAAATTGTTCCATATTTGAGTACCTTACTCTGTGATAAATCCTCTGATAAGAAACCTAACCCAGGAATCCATCCTCCTTTGAGTCCATCATTCCCAATGGACTGAAACTTTTCAATTTTACATCACTGTTCTGTTGAATCTCCATTCCTCCAACCAAACACAAAACAAAACCCTTGTACTTCATAACTAGCCTAATATACCTCAAACAAAGCTAAATCATAAAGAGAGAGCCCTCTTTGGATGCAGATTGGCTAGAATCTGTATCTAAAAGATTGGTTTGTGGTTACCTCGGCCGTATTCCCTTTCTTACAACTTTATGGAACAACCTAAGTGATAACATAGCCTTTTAGGGTTTCTCCTCCCCACATTGCTACTATAGCTTTCCAAAGACTTGGGAAATTCACTATAAGTGCAAGGGATTTAATCCAACCTTGTTCATTTATATAGACACTTACAAATTTAATTAATGAATTATCAAATAGATATAATTTAATAGTTGACCTTTATGGTATCTATCAAGAATCAAATACTCATACAATTTGAATCTCCAGAGATATTGTAGATCTCCAATATATTTTAGATTTCCAATATATTGTAAATATCCAACTGTCTTTATGGTAAAGGTGTTTAAATGCGGATGTGATAGAGAAATTTATAAGTGCATATTTACTTAATGATTTTTTAAAATTATTATCAACCTTGAGAAGATAAGGGTGTGGATGAGAAATATAAATGAAATTTGATCATCTTATTCACAGCATCATTAATTAATTTATCGTCGATGAACTTACCTCAAATTCTAAAGACTCCTGCCGACCCAAATGTTATCCCAGTAGAGTAATTTTTGGGATGGTACAAGCATTGTCACTTCTTGCCTACTTGGCAGGTCAGGTCTTATGTCACCTAGACCAGGCTAGCAAAATCACCATATGGAACCTCTCAGTTGTTGGTTGGGGATGCCAGAACAACTCTATAGTAGCTTTTGCATGTTATGGAAAGGTTATGTCGATTCGCAAGAAAAGCCACCACCTTGAGGATTACATGCAGTGAAATATTTGTGGACATAGGTGCATATTTTATTATCAGCGACCCGCTAAAAGAGATGGCCATGCCGATCGATTGAAAACAGGAGAATTTTGGTTGTTGTGGAAAGATAGAATCAAACAATATTTTGCATATATCATAATCAACTGATACCATGTATATCAATGGATCGAATCCACATATTTGCATCTCAATCTATTCAATGTGAATTAAATAAGAAGAACCAAATCGTAACACATTGAAATCATAACATTAATAGAATCTCACATATGATCTTCTTTATAAATGTAGCTTATATTATAATTGTCAAGCAAAAAACAAATCCACTGAATTCTTGATGTCGACAAGAGTCGAACTCATGACCATGTGTCTTTTGGAAACTTGAATACTACCACGAGATAGACTTCTTGATTCATATGTCATGCCTTACATGCTACTATGAGCCACTAGAATATTTGTTGAGAATTGAGCTATGATGAATAAAAGACACTAATCCATACCATAAATTAGAACCCACTTTATCGATACTGTAATGACATGTTTCCTATAGGTGTGATGTCAAAATCAAAATGATGGTTTATCTGTTTAATGTGATAAATTACAGTGATGTGAGCCATCATACCTTGACACCATATGAAAAACACCGAATAGAAAAAACATGCGAAGGTCCACATGCGAAATTCATCATGTGAGCAAGCCATCATGGATGAAGGCTATATGAGAGTCGTCAGTGATTCCGCCGGTCCTCTTCTAGATTGTGAGTCTTCTCATGTAGCTCAACCCTACCCACTAGAATGCTAGATGTTATCCAACACCTAGATCTACTCTTTTGAGCTCAAAATTTCTGTGACAAGGCCTCTACCATCTCTTCTTGGTTAGTATTATGCAAATCACACCTCTCCTCCCTATCCTCGACATGAAACTTACTTACTGCTATTATGGTGCATCTTCTTTGAGCATGGCGAACACATTTTTGTAAGTAGTGACATTCAACAAAGGGAGGAGATGAAGTTAAAGATATTTTATGACCTGTAATCACTATCCATGCTATGCTTATTATCGAAACAACTCTGAATTCATAAATAAAGCCAGCAGATAACCATTATCTAATGGGGATACGTCTGTGGGATGATGATAAGGATAACATTTAAATTCTTTTGTGGAAACTTAATCTACACCCGAAAACCTACAGTTCAACTAATAAATAAAGCGAAGAGGTGGTTTTTTGAAACGAAAGGGAAACAGTCATTGATACTATAGATTTAAAAAAAAAAAACAAAAGTCGAGTGCTTTTCTCTATTAATTCCTTTCGGTGTAGTGATTCTTTAAATATACTAGTAATAGCAATTGCTTTCTAAAGCTACCATATTTGATCGAAATTTTAGGGGCGTGCGAGTTTTGTTTTTGTAAAATCCTGAGTTGCATAATAAGAAAGAAATTAAAAAAACATTACTTTTTTAGTTCAAACACAAGCCTTGGTACCCACTGGTGCATGAAGTATCATCGCTGCTAGGATCTTAGAGCTGATGTTGGACAACACCAGGTGAAATTGATAGCATATCAATGCCTAAGATTCAGAACTTGTCAATAAAAAAAATAAAAGGTGGATTGTAATGTCTTAATTTAAACTGTAATTTTTTTAACTATACGGGTATTCATCCAGTTATTATCTGGTTGCAATGTTCTAGATACAATGATCTCATAGGCCCGCACTTTGTTGAAACTACTGAAGGTTTCCCCAAAAATTCTCATATGGTCCAGTGGCATGCCTACTCTCCTTTCTGTGATGCATCTCTGCATATACACAAAAGCAATCAAGCTGGTTGCAAATGTTATCCTTTTTCAGTTTACCCAAGCAATTGTATTCAAAAATTAATTTCAGAATCTTTCCTTCTTAGTGATTTTACTATGATTCCCTATGGCGATATTATTCCTAACCGTCACCCAAAACTGTACCCAAGGCTGGTAACAAGAGCCCAACAATAATTAAAAATCTTTAGAATTTCCCAATTCAATCCATGAATTTACACATGGAGTATTACTTTTTTTTCCACAAATGTATAGAATTAAAACGAAACATGATAGTCCAATTTATCCCTTTAAGTAAATGGAAACACAACTAGTTTCACAGTTGTCGAGAAATATAGAAAACTTCATTTCTTTATTCTGTTATCCATCATTTTACACAACCCCAGCTCAAAATTATCTTTGATTTCAATTAATCAATATAATATATATGGCATAACATATATATTATATTATATATGCTAGTGCGTCAACATCCCCCTTCAATAAATCATTTTAGGATTTAATTTCAATTGTTATGGATTCTAGAATATTTGTCTTATTGTAATTTATATCCAAATCTTTCATTAAACTTCTTAATTTTGTAATACCTAAGTGTAAGACCTAAATTAGGACCTACAACTCATTCATATCTTACAGAGGTGGATTGGCCCTTAGGCCACAACGTTGGAACTTAGAGCTCTGATACCATTTGTCAGATACCTCCATGACACCATATTAACAACCACATACTATTGGTAGATACCTCCTTGACCCAATATTAAAAACCCCATATTATGTTCCTTCCCTAAATTCAAATTGAATTAAATTTATATGCAATAGTTTTCACATGCGTCCATATATATAATCATCCCATAAACAAAGTTAACACAGGAAATTCTACTCATGCATACATCACATTGCAGAGGAAGGAATCAATCATGATCATTCAAGAGTCTGCATTCGAGTTTCATTCCTTTGAGTATTCAACACAAGCATTAATGGAGACATTGTCATAAGCTAACTTTTCCATATAAAAACATGTTCATAGTCCTACTGTCATGGTCAAAAGTATTACTGTCATATACCTTATGCAATATGAATCATAGTGAATAAATAGTTAAGATGACATTTAGTAGATGAAATTCATAGTGAAAAATGCCTAGCGTGAATAACCTAAATCACTCACTATACGATGGAAACCTTAAAACATAATTATTCATCCTACCTAGTTGTTTCATGCATCATTATTCAATCATCCTTCTACACAAAGATCACACATGCAACTATACACATATGTTGAGAGAATTCGACAATATACAAGGTAAGGAACAACATACAACACATCCCATGTAATGGAATGTGACAAGAGAAATTGAAATAATATCACTTGGCAAGTTAAGCACTTCCACCCAACCTAGAGCCAACTTCCTATAGTTGACCCCTGAGCTGAGAGTTCATGTCATGGATCAACTGCCTATGTTGATCTCTTCAATGGGTATTTTATACCCTCTTTTGTGATATGGTTTCCATTAGCGGTGTCCCACTTTTATGGATATTTTTTATCCATTTGCCTAAGATTTTCCCAAAAAATCTCGCCTTTATCTCCCGTGAGGCTTTTCCTCATAAAAGCTTGCCTTTCTCTCCCGCAAGGATTTTATGTTTTTCTTAAATCAACATCTTTCTCCAGCTATGTAGCTTAATGGATATTTATCTCCAATCCATTAAGCTTATCTATAATTGGATTTAGAAGTCTTATCATGAAAGAACTATCCCTTTCCATTCAGCAATGGGATTTGGGAAGAAATATCATCTCTTGGTGTCTCACTTTCCCAAGTGATTAAATTATTTTATTTATTTAATAAAGTATTTACTTTTCTTTTTACACATCAAACCTATATTTTCTTATCTTAGGTTAGTAGAGTTTTGCATACAATAGAGGGGTGTTACATACACAATTGATAGAGAGTGAAACCACTCCTCAAGACCGATACATCTCTTGAAAGGCATCTCTCCAAGTTCCATTAGAATGCCACCACGTCACCTTTATCCCCTTTAGCACTAGATTTGAAGGTTTTTCTCCATATGAGCCAGTCTTGTGACCGTCGTCTAGGTGCTTAAGTACTAGGCCCTTCAATGTCCTGTCGAACACCTTATTTCCCTTTATCATTTGTTTTGCGCTCTTGGTCATCGACTGCTGCATGGAACCTGTGTATAGCATTAGGAGCGAAGCTCCTAGATGTTTTATTAATTTTAATTCTAAATTGGTTACGGGTTTAGGATTTACATGGTTTTGGGATGCTTCCCGAGCCAATGAGGTACGTCACTACTATGTTGTTGGCCACGTATAACCGGTCTTGCGCTTGGCCACATTTGTAGTCTTTCAATTGAGGTTGGAAATTTATGCCAACTTTGTCTAAGCGCCAAAGGGTCATCCAAAACCTCAGCTAACTCTATTATTTTGGAATTGGGTTCATATAGCTTTAACTAGCTCTATATTTCAATCAAGGAGGCCCTTTTGGAACTTCCCTTTACGGTTCAAAATCTATTTCAAATTAATTTCCAATTGAGTGGGTTTGATGTGGTCTTTGAGCTTATATACTTCATAAAAAATGGCTTCAAACTCTCTACATTTCTTTGCACCTGGACCTTTCTTCTTTTGTCTGGACCCTCCTCTTCTGAGATATTTATTTGACACTTGTGCCTCCTACTACCACCTGCTGACACCTATTGACATCAATGGTAACATATTTCCAACAAAAGGTTCTATATATTTAGTGTAAAGGCATAATTAGACTCTCTTATATAATCGTTTACTCAGTGTGATATAGCCTTGCCTTCCTTGGGTAGTTAGGATATTGTTTCTTTTCATATTTCTCTACTACCTAGACCATCTTGACGTCAGAGGTCATGTAATAAGATTCAAGTTTTGTCCTTTATTAGAATTATCTATTTTCTAAAGAGGTACCTTTTTCATTTAGCTACATGTCTTCTAGCTTCTCATATTTTCTCATCACATTTTAATTGTCATTGTAATGAAACTATAACAGGATCTTCATACATATAGTTGGATTTGTTGTATTTGGTTTTGTAAGTGCATTTGTGTTTCTCCTTAGGGAGACTTTTAATTCTTTTCTCATGCATTGCATATTCACTAGGATGAGTTTCAAAAAAAATTCTATGAAGGGGATGGTTACAAAGTGCATCCATTCTTCCTCTGTATATATGAATCTCACTCTATTAGCCTCACGTAGGCAAGGATCTTAGATAGGATTACAACCTTTGTACAGTACCATAAACCTTTTTCTCCCCAAGCTTTCACATTTCCCAAACAAGATAAAATGGCCCTCCACCAACCTATAATTTTATGGTTCAAGAAAAATATACCTATGTTTACCTTAGAAATACCAACAACAAAAATATAGCCTTACATGGATGAGGCTTTGACACATGATTATAGCCTATATGCAGCATTCTAAGCCTTTTTCTCCCTAGGCCTGCAAATTTCCTACACAAGATATAATGGGAAACATTGGAGTATGGCCAAATACCCCAAAATCCAGCAATAGAACCATCTTAAGAACCAACCGCCAAACTCACTAAGAAAGATGAAGAGAACCAAAGAGAAGGAACCTCACATAATCTAAAAATGCGGTATAATATTAAATTATTAATGGAATTGTTTAGTGGTGCAATAGATAAACTTCAGAGTGAGGTCTCCAACATCCATATTTTCATCCTTTCTTTTATGACACATTTTACTAATAGTGGTAAATGAGTTAGGTATATGTCACATGTCCTTGTCTATCTCTACCCTTTTCTCCATACCACTTTTCATATAATAGCCCTCATATTACAATGGAAACCATTCTCTTTCTTTTATTATCTCTCCTTATGATCTTACATCATATGTACATAGTGGCTTCGTGTCTTTGGAAAACAAAATTAGGCTAAGTGAGCTAGTTATGTCTCACTAGAAACTTTACTAGATACTATAACTTACTTCATACAAAAAAACATATAATAAGTGGTGACTTGTATAAAGTCCTAGTGACGTGGCACCTAGGAAAATGTTTAATTGATATTTATAGTCTAGTCCATTCATAAAATGGGAGGGTACAAAATGGGCATTATAACAGTATTCACTCCTATTTTGTGCATTAAACAAGATAGTAAAATTAAAAATAAGGTTTTTGATGGTAGGTTGGTTTTTATTAACTCCAATGTATGTTTTCAAATCTTGCAGGGAAGATTCAATGATATAGATTTTGTGGTTGGTTTGACTCGAACTATAGGGAAAGCTAATTACAGTGCCACTAAAGTAAGAGTTACTGGGCTGACTAAGGCTGTTGCAAGGGGATATGCCATGAGAAATATAACAGTGAGTTTCTTAACTTTATGAATTTATGCATGCATTAGAATTTTAAATGAAGAGTTTAGGTTGGAGTTACTAGGTATTATCTTAATTATTGATCCTTTCATTTGAATATAAAGGGATGTTCATAAATTGCCTACAATTCCATGCCATATATTCTATATGTATTGCTTCAGACATGACTGCAAAAATTAGTTATGAAATTGAGAAAAAAAATCTCTAGACCATACCTCTAGGTAAGTATTTCAAGCATGTTTTTATTATATTACTTCTAGTAATAAAGAAACTAAAAATTCTTACTATTCTCGACATGTCATGTATTGGTGTTTTGTTTCATATTGTAAACAATCCAAACTTTCCATGTTCTCTTTGCTAGTGTAGAAAACATGAGTTGAGTAATTTTAGAATGGAATATTATCATATGATTAAACTAGGATTAAATAAATAAAATACTATGCTTATGAGAAGGGAAGAATAAAGTTATATTTTCATTCAAAATCATGTCTTATTACATATATATGAATGAAGAGGAGAAATATGTATGTAAATGCGTCCTATTTATTTATTGTAACTCTAAAGTACCTAATATAATATGTATTTATGTAAAGTTAATGCTAATTAATAATCACTATAACATCCTCTCTTAATGGTATTTTTGGAAAATACACGAAACTTGTCTCAAAATTTGACAAACTTATTTGAACCAAATGGCTTGGTGAAATTGTTTGCAGTTTGTGGTTTAGCGGTGCAATATTGAAGTTCAACTTTCATTTTCTACAAGTTTTCTGATGAAATGAAAATGGAAATCAATGTGTTTTGTGAACTATTGAAACACTCAGTTCTTTTCTAATTTTAGAACACCTTGATTGTGACATAAAAGAATCGTTGGCTTGCTTTATTCAAGCATCAAGTGTCTAACTATTTTTTTAAGCCAAATTGTTTCACATGTTCCTTTTATTGTTTCCCTATGTTTTGCCTCCATAGAAAAAGTGAAACCTCATGTTTCTCACTAACCCATAGAATTACATCCTTTCCAAGACTACTCATATCCAGTTATTGATTTTTGGTTGTTAATTGATCCAACACAATTAGAATTTATAGAACTAGTTAAATGAAATGGATCACTTTCATCATATAATAATCTAAATCATGTTGTATTTTTATCATATTTCAATACAAGTTTTATTGTTATCCAATGTTCCACTTCAAGGTTAGTGAGAAACTTGAATTTGTAGTTGATTGCAAAACTACGACCTATCCCAATGATTGTAAGGTAAATCAAACTTCCCACAAGTTGCCTGTAAATTGTCTCATTTGTTGATTTTGAGTCTACTTTACCTAAAAGTTTTAGCTTCTCCATTGATGTATATCGATTTTTACTATAAAAATCTTGTATTTATCTAATAGGCCCTTTACATGCTTAGTATGTGAAGTAAAAACACCTTTTTTTCTATGCCAAACTTCAAAATATAAGCAATATTGTAGGAGGCCTAAATATTTAATGTCAAAAGTCGATCATGATTCATTTTTATCTTTATAATTGTTTTCGTCTCAATATCTATGATGATGATGCCATCTACATATATCACTAATATATCTATGCACTATTGTCACTTTTAAGGTAGAGATTTGAATTGAAAAATATTTTTCTTGAATATGTTTCCCTACAAATGTTTGTCAATTTTCATGTACCAAGCTCTTGGTGCTTATTTGGGAAAATAATAATCATTAACCAATATACATATTGTATGTTCCTTTCTAGGAACCTGGAAACTTTGAGGTTGACACATAAACCTCTTCCTTCAAAATATCATAAATGAGGGTGTTAGAATATAATGCTTACATGTGTGATAAAGTCACCTTAGTGACTTAGGCTAAAAAATAGGCCTTTTGGTTATTATTAGCTTTTAGCGTTTTGGGAAAATATCACATTAAAAACTCTATATACGAGAGGTGAATCTTGTTATAACCACTTGAACTATTTTGATAATAAAATATTATGTTTTGCATGTGCATCTAATCAATATATAGTTTCATCAGTAAGTGGTTTCCAATTCATTTTATATTATGGTATTGAAGTAGATGAGTATCCTACCCTAGCTACCATTCGAAGGTAGGTGTTGGTGGAGTAGAGAGATGCTTAATAATTTTTGTGTTCATGTTTTCAAGATCCAATTTCCTTATAGGTATGAGCCATTGTCATTTCTCGCTAGGGAAGAACCACAAAGAAACACATCTCAAGGTTCTATGTCGTACTTAGGAATTTTATTAGAGGATCTGCTATTTCATATTATGAAGGATTATGTTGCCACTATATGAAGGTTTTGTAGGTAATTTATGATTTGACAATGGAGCGGTCGAGATATTGTGCATGTTGGCTCAAATAAAATGGTTATAGGCTAAGTGAGTGTTGGTAAAGCATCCTAAGTGGAATATGCACTAGTCTGACTGGTGTTGGGATTCATGTGATATGCTATTTTCTAGCTCAAATTGGGGTATTCTTCTCATTCCTCAGTTCCTCACCCTACAAACTACCTTAATCATATTTCTAATATTGTAGTGAACTAGAGTATAGTGTTGTTGATCTCTTGTAGTTTCTTAGTCATATTCCTTTGTATCCTGAAGATGAACCACAATTGTGGGTTCGAAACGTTGATCTACAAAACAACATGAATGCGATGAATCTGGAAAATCATCTGGAAAAAGTTTATATATATTGGGAGAGTTTGATTATTATCGTAGCAAGAATATGAGACTAGGAGGGATTTCCACTATTCTTACACACCCTATGTATATTCTCGATTGTCTTGATCTAATGGTTTTTTGAATTCCCCACTCATGTTATCATTGTGGGATTTTGAGTGTTACAGAGTCTCTAAGAATTTGTGGCTCAGTGAGCTGGAATTTTATTTCTAGATTTGAATCTTGGAAATGAAGGTCCTAGGAAATTTATGATTCAAAACTGGAATGGTTAAGCTAGTGTGCATGTTGGCTCAAAGAACATGGTCATAGGCTAAGTGAGTGTTGGTAAAGCATCCTAAGTGGAATCTGTTGTAGCCCCACTGGTGTTGGGATTCATGTCATATGTTATTTTATAGTTTATATGAATTTGTACCATGTTTGGATTGTATTGAGAGAGAGTTTCAATAAGTAGTCAACCATCATTGTTGTTTCAGAACCCAACTTAGGGGATGTGTTTATAGTTCATGCATATGGATGGCAGGAAAATCACTCCCATGCAATAAATTTAGATGAGCATACTTTGGTATGGGAAAGTAATTGTTAGGTCCCTATACTATTAGTGTAACACCATATAGTTATTAGGGAAACCCCTTTATTATATTGGTGTGTCTATGTAGTCCAATATTTTTATTATTGTTCCCCATAAAAGCCCACTATTTTTATTGTTTTTCCCTTACATTATTATTGTTATGTCGGCTTTGATTATATTATGACCCCTTAGTCTCCTATATATAGAAAGGAGCCCTTCTCATTTGTATAATCCAAGAATTGTTCATTCTTGTAATGTAAAGGAGGTTTACCCTCGAAGTCGCTGATTTTTAAGTCGTTGATCTATCTTTTCTATCTTTTTTTGAGTTGGTTTCATAACATTTGGTATCAGAGCTTTGGATTCTAGGGTTTCGTTGCTCGAAACCTGTTCGGCGTGGCATTTTCGCTATAACTTTTTCTCTACAATGTTTAAAAAGATAAAATAAAACCCATCTGAGTTGCACATGCTCTAAACCTCATTTAAATTCCAGACCTTGTCTCACTATATTTTCTGAGATATGATCTGAGGAATTAAGGGTTTTCGCAAGCTCCATCATTCCATCTCAAACTGGGCATCGTGGCATTTTCGCTATAAATTTTTTTCTACAAAGGTTCCAACTATGAAATTAAAACCCCTTTGAGATGAAATCTTGGTGACACTCCGGCCCAAACTTCAAGTGTTGTTTCACTATATTTTTACTGATACGACCCAAGCCATTTAGGGTTTTTGCAGACTCCCGAATTACATTCCAAATAGGTGACCTTGGGAAACTCGTCATAACTTTCTCTCTAAGCATCATATTTAAATTTCGTAAGAAGTTACAGAAATATGATGAACTATAATTTTTTGTTTATTTGTTTCAAGTCCAAAGGTCAAAACGATGACACATGACAGGTCATAGAAGTTCTCTCTCCTGAATGAGTATGTAATCAGGTCATCGTAGGAGATTTGGCATAACTCTTTATTGAATAATCCAATATTGATTAGACTGGCGGGGTTAGAAAGAGGACTGAGATGGATACCATAGGCCAAAATGTTAGGACTTGAAGATCTGAAATTATAGTGTTACATTCATTTAAATATCAAGCTCCTAAAAGCAAGAAAAATAATGACTCGAATCAAGACAATAGAAACACCTAGTAATCAAAATTGGATGGATGATTTGAAGAATGAGATCGAAGCTAAGATAAATAGTTTTATACGTTCCATGGAAGCTAATATCAATGGTATTGAAGAAGATTTGAAGAAAGGCATGGAATATTTGAAGAAAGACATGGAAGGTTTGAAGGAAGGTGAGACAAAGATGCTACAAGAAAGGCCTCCTAATGACGAAAAGGTAGTAGAGGAAACCCATGATGAGAAAAAAAAAATGTTAATCATGATTTCATAGAATCTAACATTGGATTGAAGACCCACCATATTCTAAATATCAATATGAGGAAGTTTGATGGCAAGGATCGCATAACATGGATGCTACAGATGAAGAAATATTTTCATCTACATGATGTCCAACTGTTACAAAATGTATGTATTGCATATTTATATCTAGAACCGAATCAATTTTTATGGTATAAATGAATTTTTTCTTGTAAACCAATTGTCACTTGGTTACTTTTCACAAAGGAAATGATATCACATTGTGAGGATACAAAGAGAAACACCTTCTTTAGCCAATTGATAAGTTTCAAACAAAAGGGTTCAATGGCCGAGCACAATGAAGACTCCCAAAAATTGAATATAAGGGTAAATGCTATTCCAGAGAAGCAGAGGATTGATGTCTTCATAGGGAATTTAAACGATAAAATTCAACATGAGGTTTGCCTTTGGGAACCTGATTCATTGTAGAAGGCATTCAAGATGGAAAAAAATTGAAAGAAAAATTATGGCAACAAGAAATCCTACCACTCACAATTATAAAGATGGAAGTGTTGTTGCTCCTAGCCTTCCACAACCTACAAGGTTGACACCACAACAATTGGAATAAAAAGGAGAAAATGACCTTTGTTACAGTTTTGATAGCTAATACATTGAAGGTCATAAGTGTGCAGAGAAGAAATTATTTTACATTTATTGTGAAGGGAAGGGAGAAAAGGATCAAGAAATATCAAAAGAAGAGGATATACACCAAGAACCAACCCCAGAGAAATAAGAAATGGATCCGACCATATATTGTAATGCATTGGCACGAATTACACTCATCAAACTCTCAAGATAGAAGGACATATTAAGAAGAAAAAGGGTAACCTCACTTTCACGTAGAATCAAATGAAAGAACATGTAGACCAACATCGCAGTGAAAGAAGTTTTGATATAGGCGACTAGGTATTTTTACAAATACAACCATACAAACAAATGTCCCTCAAGTAAGTTAAGAAGGATAATAAATTGTCACCAAAGTACTATGGTCCTTGTAAGGTGCTGCAGAAGATTGCTACTATGGCATAAAAATTGGAGCTTCCTGCATCTTCTCGAGTGCCCTCAGTTTTCCATGTTTCATGCTTAAGGAAGGTTATAGGTGACAAGCTCCTAGTTCAAACAATATTGTCGGAATTGGAAGATGAAGGAAAAATCATATTGGAACCTAAAGTAGTCACTAAAATAAGAACCCAACAGCTACGAAATCGATCAATTTTAGAGTCTCTCATCAAGTGGAAGAACTTACCTGCTAAATATTCCACATGGGAAGACAATAATTTTATACAGAAGCATCCAAAACTACTCAAGCATTGAGGACAACACTTTTTGAAGGAGAGGGGCATTTTAGGTCCCTATACTACTAGTGTAACCCCTTATTGTTATTAGTGGAATTCCCTTATTATATTGTTGTGCCAATGTATTCCCCATATTGTTATTATTGTGCCCCATAGAAGCCCACTATTGTTATTGTTGTGCCCTTACATTATTATTTTTATGTCGGCTCGGATTATATTATGACCGCTTAGACTCCTATATATAGAAAGGAGGTCTTGTCATTTGTATCATCCAATAATTGTTCATTTTTGTAATGTAAAGGAGGTTTCCCCCTCCAAGAGGCTGATTTTTAAGTCATTGATCTATCCCTTCTATCTCTTTTTTAGTTGGTTTCATAACAGTATTCTAGTATTGTGTATTGTGATATTGATATTAGGACCTATATATTCATAAATAATTTTATTTATGAATATTGTATGTATCCCATGAATGGAAAAGAGTGATGGAATCAAAGGAATCTATAGTACTATGTGTACACATGTTCTTTTTCTATTCATATATAGCTAATATTATATTCTTTATATTTTTTTGCATACATTAGATAAAAAATTTAACCGCTTCTTACCTTGCTCCTCACCTCAATTCATAGATTGCAGTAGTTAATCTCACTTTTTGTAAAAAATTGACATGCATACTTTTGCAAGAGTCTGTAAGCATAAAAACATAGATCACATGTAACCCTCTATCAATAGAAAACCTTCATCACTCCACTATTAGTATGATACCAACATTTGAATCATAAGTTATAACCCAAATGGATTAAAACCTTTCTAGAAGAAGAGTAGGTGAATTCAGAGGGGATGAATTGGATATTAAGTGTTGCATTGATGGGAGGGTAAAATTAAGCGCTGTGAGTCCTAGAAGAAAAGCATAAAATTATCTTACACAAGATGTATAGTTTTCTTGGGTAATTTGAAATGTTTATTGTGAAATGGTGCACATCACTAACAAATTCCACACAAACTTCAACAAAAAATAACATGTGGTGTAACAACCATTTATTTTATAACACAAAGTTTTACAATATAAACTAGTAAAAAATGATGAAATTAATCACTAGGTGACAGAAAAAGTTAGTCACCGTAGCTTTTCCAAGTGAAATACTACCAAAAATGAGCAATCTTAAGTGATTAACTAAAATGACTAACATAAAAGATTAATTTAGTCACGGGGTAAAATATACGATTAGTTAATATGTAATACAACTAAAAATGGCTAACGTGAACGACTAATTTAGTCTAGTAACATAAATATGACTACTTAACAAGTAATACAATAATAAAAATTAGTCTTTTATGTTAGTCATTTTAATTATGTCATTTCAACAGTCTAAACTTACAAATGATAGGGGATTCAAAAGTTGTTATAGATTGACTGAAAGGTTATACTTCCTTAAACACTTCTTTACTGCATCAATGGACTATTAGAGTTATGGGGCTGATTAGAATGTTTAGGGTTATACCCTTTGATCACATTCATACGGAATTACATTAAAATATTTATAGATTATCCAAAATGGGAGTGGTCCTATAGCTGGGTCAAATACATTATGAAGAATACCTATAAGGAGAAGTGTTGAGTAATTAGTAGAGGACATGTTTCCTTTAGTTGAAGACTTAAATTTTCATGCATATCTACATTTTTTATTATCAGGGTCATATCCATTGAAATTAGGATATTGATTTTTAACTTGGATATTATGTTGTTTATCTAGTTTGAACATACATTATGAACATAGTAGTAATAGACTCTTATGAAATTATCTTGAATCTTATGGGGATTTTGATATTTCTCAAACATTAGATGTTGAACATATTACGATATCATGTCATTCAAGTAAAGAAAATTTAGTATATGTTAAATGATGTAAATTACGCTTTCCATTAATATTAATACAAAAATTATGTCCTTTTCTTACTGGAAAAAAAATTATGGCATTTACCACCACCTAAGTTATAGACATAATTTACGTAGGAATACATCCAACTACAAGAATCTTTTCTTAGTTGCTAAATATGATTTGATTTCATAACAATAATTATTAGTATCTGTCTTCTTGGTACCATATGTCAATGTTGGGCTTCCATAATGGCTTTGTGATGGTTGGGATTCCTCATAATAGGCATATGAACCCCTAGGTGTGGACACAACTTGTTGAATGTGAATATGCGGTTTGCAACTTGGTAGGCACAATGTTGTCTGTGTTGTATAAATGGTTTTCGAGGATTCAATACATTACCTAGAATCCTACAATAACATTGTATCACCCCTTAAACCCTATATTAAACAATCCATGCTTTGGTATTGATGTGAAAAAATAAATTTCATGAAAAATATATATTTATAATTTATACAAAACCATACATCAAATACATGTAATTATGCTACATTTATACAAAATATCCAAGTATGATTTTCCTCATAAAAACTTCAAATACATATAACTAGCCTATATCCATCTTAACCCAAGATCTATCAAGCGCTGAGAGGGATCCAATCGCTTGAGGTGAAAACCTATTCTTTTAGTGAAAAACTTGAGGAAAGGTGCACACCTCAAGACATTTGATCCCTCTCGGCACTTGATAGATCCAGGGTTAAGATGGATCTAAGTTGGTTATATAATACTATATAATATATATTTTTTTATTTTTGTGTCTCTTTCTTATTCACTCTCTCTATTTCATCCACAAACATCGCACACACTCTCTCCATATCTATCTATCTATCTCCCCCTGCCCTCTTCCTCTTTGCCTCTCTCTCTCTCTTTTTCTTCCCCCCAACTCTCCTCTCTCTCTCCACCTTTCTCCCCTTATGTATTTCTTCTTCCTCCCTCTCTCCCCCCCTCCAACTCCATATCTCTCTCCTCTCTCTTGATTCCTCTCTCCCCATTTCTCTCCCACCTCCCTCTATCTCTCCCCTCTCTCTCTCTCTCTCTCTCTCTCTCTCTCTCTCTCTCTCTCCATTTCTCTTCCCTTCTCTCTCTCCCATCGATCTATGTGTATCCATCTTTTTGTCTTCCCCTTCTCTCCCTATCTCTCTCTTCCCTACTCTCCTCTCCTCTCTCTCTCTCTCTCTCTTCCCTCCAGATTTGTCACCATCTCCCTCCCTCTCTCCCCTTCCTCTCTCCCCTTAAATTTTTCTTTTTTTCATCCCTTGGATGCTTAGTTAAGATGGATCTATGTTGGTTCTTACTAGCACTATTTATATTACATAAATTTCACATCTTTAAATATAAAAGTATTCTCATTTTTAATTTTATTAAAACCTTAATTTAATTTATATGGAAATATTTTTAGTTGTGGCGAGGATAAAGAGATTAGATATATCTCAAAGGTAATTATAGCCTTTTTCCTTTTAGCTTCAATTTAAAAAATGTTATAGAACTAAATAAAAAAAAATCATTTTTATTGTGAAATATGTTATGTTTTTTGGGTATGCGGTATTAAAAAGCCATGGTATTGCCCCACGGTATTGTAACAAAGCCTATTTAAAAGTTAATAATATCCATGGTAAACTAGGGCTGAATATACATGGTTAAGAATCTTGTCATATTGTTAAAACTATATTTTGATTGTGAAATAAGTTATGATTTCTTGGCATGTGCTATTGATAAGCCTTGGTATTAGCCCCATGCTATTATAACAAAACCTATTCTCAGGTTCATAATATCAATGGAAAAGTGAGGGTGAATGCCCATGATTAAGAATATTGTCATATTGTTATAAAATATTTTGAGCGTGAAATATGTTATGTTTTTTGGGCATGTTGTATTGATAAGTGATGACATTATCCCATGGTATTATAACAAAGCCTATTTACAAGTTAATAATATCCATGGTAAAGTGGGGGTGAATATCCATGGTTAATAATATTTTCATATTGTTTTAAAATATTTTGATTGTGAAATAAGTTATGTTTTTTTGGTATGTGGTATTGATAAGCCATGGTATTAACCCATGCTATTGAAACAAAGTCTAGTTTTTACAGGTTAATGATATCTATGGTAATGTGGGGGTGCATATCCATGGTTAAGAATCTTGTGATATTATTATAAAATATTTTGATTGTGAAATAAGTTATGGTTTTTGGGCATGCATTATTGATAAGCCATGGTATTGGTCCATGATATTGTAATAAAGCCTATTCACAAGTTAATAACAAAATCAAAATATAACAAATTGATTGTTATTATTGTAAATTTTTATTATTAATTAACCCAACATTTAAATGTTGATAGTCATCCCCGATATCACTTTTATTTTTTTTATATTTATTTAATCTTTAAATTCTTCAGTAATTAGTCTCAACCTTGTAATGGGAGCTCCATAGACAAGTCCAAATTATGTAATGGAACCTCTTTGGAATGATGAATTCAAAGGGAAATGAACAAAAAAATTAAACGCAGGGGAATTGACTATCTAACCATATCCATCAAATTTGAATATAAACCACATAACAATTTGAATTAGTTTGCCAATAAAAATGGCAATGTCTACCAAGGTTGCAACTAGGATGGCCAAAAACTTGCGGGGATGGCCCAAAATTGGCCTGGATCTTGGAAACAAAAATTCCTAGTAAAATTATTTGAATTGTATTTTTACTAGGGAAATTCTAAAATCGTATGTTACTTAAATTCTTGAAAATCCCAAAATTGGCCTGGATCTTGCAATTTTTTTTCCCAGTAAAATTGTTTGAATTATCATTTTACGATAGGAATTATAGAACCCTATGTTACCTAAATTCTTAAAAATCCATAAGTAAAACCTGGATTTACAAAGCATTCTACAAGAAAAATAGGAAGGATATAGTATTCATAAAGTTATACGTACTACTGTGAATAATTTGAAAAACCACTTTACATTTTCAACTACCAAAATATACGGATCATTACATAAGAGTCGAGAAATACTTAAGAATGGCTCACATAAATAAGGCATTGCTCTGCTCGAAGACATATTAGTCCAATATTTGCGCTTTGAGCACTTTGGGAATTTCTTTATCATTACTTTCATCATTCACCAATGGCTACCAAGGGTTTTATGGACAAGAATGGTTTATTGAGAAAGATCTAGGTCAAACCTGAAAACAAGGTTCTATTCATATTTATTTATGCTTTTTCTCTTCAAAATCTTTATGGCTAATTTATTTCTTTAGTGGGAACAAAATATTTTCTTTAGGGAAAAAAAGTTTCGTTGTGGGTGATTTTTTTTTATCGTTCACAAAAAAATTTAATGTGATATGGGTAATTTGATGATAGTGATATCATTAATACATATCATTCATCACTGTCCAATGTATTAATGATATCATTCATTATGGTATTTAGCCTAACATAATAGTGATTAACATTGGACAGTAATTACAGATATGTTGATACAATTGATAGAGATTAATAAACACAACATTGGATCATTTAAGAGGGTATACATTGGGATAACACAATGGGATGTGGTGATTTTTAATATCTCATAGTGTATATCCCTACATGTATGCCAATGAAATGTTGCAGTGCTAGGTGCATATTCATTGTCTACAATCATATATATCAGTTCCCTATTTCACATAAAATTTTGTATATGGTAGGAGATGTTGGGCATCATGATTTTTGTTAGACAAAAACTTACAGGTGTTAGTCAACGATCACATCGCCAAAGATAAGGATCCACGAGAGGTGGTTAGTCCATGTCGTGAAACACATAGGGAGTGTTGGTTTATCCAATGTCCAGCATTCTTCCCCCCAACGCAATTCAAGTGTGTATCAAACTCGTGACCTACACTCTGATACCACTTGCTGGGAATCATGATTTCCATTAGACCAAAACCTGCAGATGTTAGTCAATGATCGCATTGCGAGAGATAAGGATCTATGAGAGGCGGTTAGTCAATGTCATGAAACACATGGGGAGCATTGGTTTATCCAATGTCCAATAGGAGATATTTCACATTTGAATTTTGATGTTTATGTGTTGTAACTGGTTATTGCATTTTTTACTTGGAGAAAAAACAATATTGTCTACCACTAATCAACATGGAAAATTACCCGCTAAGACTGAATTTTTCTACTAGTGATGTACTATTTTACAAAAAATGACTAAATTTTAGTGGATCGATGGGGGAACAATGAGAAGTTATTTTGGTTGATTATACCAAGAGTTTTCACCTAGGACTTTTACCCAGTGCCATCCATTTCAAATTTGGGTCATTTGGGTGGGGCAAAGCACATTGAAAATGGAATCCTGGTGGACAAATTAATTTCTTGTTGACATGAACATTGAACTAATACTTCATTTCCAAGCAAAGAGTGTTTATGAATCACCATATGAGAGAAATTTGGTGCATGTAATGTTAGGCAAGACATTGTAGACCAGAGGTATGAAGGTGCCTACACAAATGCATGACATGTTTTTGGTAATGTGAATTCATGGACGAGATACTACATTGGTTATATTCTATCAAGAACAACACATGCGATTGGATGATTAAGTCCACCTTATATCATTTCTTTTGTGTTTTGACATAAATTTAACTCTTTTGCTTACTCACCTTTAGTTTTCTTAAATATTTCCTAAACTATTTTACAACTATTATCTCTAAAATCCCTTTGAATCACTTGTTTGTCTAATAGTTGGGCTAGAGCAAACATGGCTTAAGATATCAACAACTTTTCCTACTAAAATATTTCTTAATTGATTTGTCTTTCTTTAGTTTCTTTTCTTCTCTTTATTTCTCCAGTTTCTATGATATTAATCTTGAAATGAAACCATTAGATAATATCGTCTCTATGTAGCTTTTCAAATAAATATATTAACATTTGGCATTGCATCGAGATATGCATTCTATAATCTACATCTCTAGTATGCCAAAAACCATAAATATATAAATTTCATGTATTATCAATAAACTATAAATCAGTGCAGATTTTTATTAACCATGTACCTATCATGTGTTGAAATTCAAGGTGAAAACATTTTTAGATTTCAAAAACTTAAGGAAAGGTTCGCACTTTAAAGGATTTTGTCTGTCTTGGTGCTTGACAGATCTAGGGTTAAGATAGATCTATGCAAGGTGATTTGAATTATGATACAAATAAATATCACTTTTTGATATATTCATCTCCATATCTCTCAACCATTCTTGACATTTTTCTTATTTCCAGTTATGGTTGGCTTGCTAGATTATGACAACATTTGTGCTTGTTTATTCCAATATATTGTTCATATTTCTCGCAAACGATATCATATTAATCACCTTCAGCCTAGAGAATACGAATTTACAGGAAGATGAATTCATGGAAATATTTTAGTTATGTATTATATTTGTGGATGGGAGCATACACAATGGAATAAAAGAATAAAAATGGAAATATAATGAATAGAGGGAATGTGTTGAATGTTGGAAAATATCACCAGTAAGTATCTCCACTAAGGGGAATTACTAATCCAAATTCACACATTGCTACATAATAAAAATAAGGGTTAAGAACATTCATCATGGTTAACTGTAAAGAAAAATAATTAAATTAGTGGGTCCAATTTTGGACCATTGACCAGCCCTAGCATCATACTCTTAGCGCCTTCCCAAAGATCTTTAGGAAACAACCAACTTCTCCTACAAGCTATAGCATTTATCCTTAGACATATATAATCATTAATTTCCTTTATATTTTTAGGTATGTGTTATATTCTTTGTACCTCTAGCCTCATGTGTAGGTCATATATGATAGGGGCAATGAGATCATACACCATTGAGATGCAACAAAAAATATTATATGTCAAGATGCTAAAAATTAGTTGAGAATAGTAAAATATGATGGTAATTATAACTCATCACTGTTAGAAAAGTTAATATCCCTTGCCACACACAAAGATAAATTTATCCACACAAAGGAACAAGTCCATGTAGCGGAACTTCAAATGTCCACAGGGTTGGTTTTGGATAACTTTAATGATGTGAGTTGAGCGTAGTTGACTGGTTTTCTTCCAACAATAAAGAAATATGGGTTGGCATCATATAATTAGTAATTGTTTGGCATGATGAATTTTTTATTTTCAGACCTGTTGTTTTCTTATCTAAAATTCCACTAAGGAAAACTAAAATAATGCACATGCAGGAAAATAGAAATCGAGAAAATTAAAGTTGAAACTCATGTTATGTAGCAACTAATTCCTCCAATACTTACTATGATTGTTCATGGAAAAGAAAGTGTTGAATATTTGAATGCAACATATACTCTTGCTAAAAAAAACCTACGAGATGCATGCAAGTTATCTTCCACATCCAATAATGATATGGGAAACAAAGTGGGAAATGAACACTTGTATGTATCTAGTTGGCTTCACTTAGAATAATCAATCAATTATATTACAATTAAGATTTTGTTAGTTCTACCTGTAGTTTTATGTCCACTATATTTTTTTGTAATATCGACCATCTGTATTAATATTCTTTTTCTATATAAAATATGCAAGTTTGCATTTTAACATGAAGTCTTCTAAGAAATATTGTACACAATTTTTTACTTGCTTGAATTATCTATCACATGGTCAAACTATATTTTTTCAGTACAAGAAGCATTTTATGAAAATCAATGAAATTCACAGCTTCATTTGGCAAGGCCTTTGGGAAGCTTTAGAAACCTAAAATATTGAATGTGAATTTTTTTTTGAGGATAGAAGAAAGCTTCATGGATAGAGAAAATAATTTGGAAGATGAGTTCTCTAGGTAGTATTTCTCTTTGAATAAGACCACTAGTTGCAGTGGATTGTCAATATAATTTATAGTTGTTTATCAAGCTTTAAAAAAAAGCTTATCCTTTTTTGATTGATTATTAATTGATGGATTTTTTATTTCTACTTGTTGGTCTTTCTTGAAATTTTTGTGCTAACTAGTTTGAACTAATTGAGGAGAAAACATTGGTGGTATTGATTTAATATTTTAAATTCTTGTTTGTATTGAATCAATTATTTCTTGTAAAATATCAATCAATGTGTTATATCTTGGAAATTACAAGTATGGTAGATATGGGAAAACTATTGGTGCTTTGCATATAAATCTGCAAAACAGATCAAAACTACTCTTATTTTATCTTTTCATTATAATGATCATTGATGTTCTGAGTTTGAGTGATTGAGGATGACAATAGATGTTCCCTCAAATTGGAAGTTTGGTGTTGGAATTTAGTGTGGATTTTCCATTCAATAATCATATAGCAACTAGAATCTGAAAGTTACATTCCAAAATAATCCTGTTTGGGGGATTACTAGTAGTGATTGCTATATATTTTCGATGTTGTAAATTTGCTCCAAATCACATCTAATATATTGTACCATGGGTGAGGAACACAATGTGAAGGGAATTGCCTTTGCAATTTAGCCACTTATATTGTAGTGATCCATAAATATAAGAAAAACATTAATAATTTCATATAGATTAGTTGGTTTATTCATATGTGATAATGGACACAAATAGTGGTTCTTATCTCTAGAAATGGTCATCAAACTTGGGCATTCTTGACATCATCGACCTCCAGCCTTCGACTTATTCACTTAGCCTTATAAATTATCTAGTTATATACATGTATACAAGAATATCCTATTATTGTATCCTTTTTACTTCATTTCATTTTATTTGAGACTTAGATTTGGCTTTTTCTAGGAGTTTTGTTTGCACTCCCACAATGTATAAGTAATATACAGCTTGAGCTTTTTAGCATGCAACTTATTTGGCATGATTGTGCCCAGCATTCCTTGAAGTTTGATTACTAATTTTACTATGGTGTTATTTTATATGGTGATGTTTAATTTTATTTGTTTATACAGGTCATCTAGCCACATAATGGCCACTATTGCCCAACTCAAGAAAACTTGTTCGAGTTTTTTTGTTTTTATGGGGAAAAATGGCATTGATGATATTGATGATGTTAAGGTATATATCATATAAATACTTTATAGTTTGATTTATTATGATATTCCAGTGTTCATCATCTTTCATGTCTTATACTCTGCATTGTATCTTCTTTATTTTTCAGAAAAGGAACTCAATATTGATGGTGAGAAGCAGTAATTGAAGAAAGAGGAGAACAATAACACTAGAGCGACAAAATGAAAATTAAAGAGAGAGAGAGAGAGAGAGAGAGAGAGAGAGAAGAGAACTGGTTTAGTGGTATTTGTTGAGCTAATATCCCACATAAGACACACACAAAGACTCATGGTCAAGTCCTCATAGTTGGTGAATTCACTTGCAATGAATTTAAAACACAAAAATAATGTTTTGATGTGATGAAACAATATTTCATGTGTAAATCTTACTCCAACCAATATTAAGTTGGAAACTCATATTGTAATACATTTTATATAATATAATTTTCATCGTTGAAATTATTTATAGTTTCACTTGATATTGTTTAGTATTATAATTAACATTTGTAACTTTGAGTTTTCATAGTAGATAAACATGTACATTGTATGACATTTAAATCTAATTGCAAAATCATACTAATTAATTTATGTTGATTAATAATGAATGCATAAAATCTATCTAAAACTACCAATTTAGTATTTTATGTTGATTAATGGTGATCACAAATAAAATGAATATACGACTAAATTAGTTTCTTGTAATGGTTGTTAATGAAAGTAAATGAAATGACTATAAACTACTAAAGTAGTCATTTATATAATGAATATGAAACTACCAAAAAAAGATAAATGACTACTGCAAATGATAAATTTGTGATTACAAATGACGACTAAATTTTGCATATATATGATTATTAATAGCTAATTTACATTATCTTATAACACGACCAAAATTTAGTCATATTTCTTTGGCCATTAATTGGTTTCAAACGATGACCAAACTTTGCATATATATGAATATTAGTAGCTAATTTACAATCTTATAACACAACCAACATTTTTGTCATATTTATTTAGTCATTAATTGGTTTCATCGAGTCATCATTTAATAATATATTTTGTTCTATATTTGGTCATTAATTGAGGCAATTACTTACTAAATCAATGACTAAATTTATGACCAAATTTTTGTCTAAATATACTACTAGATAATAAAATTTAGACAACTAACTAATGACTAAAATTTGGTCGCGCTATAAGATACTGTAAATTACCTACTATTGGTCACCAACCAAAAAATAGTCGTTTATATGCAATTTTAGTCATTTTTTTAGTAACTAATTAGTCATTTTGTACTAGTGAAAGCATTATATACAAAGAGTTTAGTTTACAATTAAGTACAAAATTTATATGAGACATAGGTATGTAGTTTCATAGTTCAACTATATTTTTCCAATAATCATTATATGTGGTTTTCAGATTGCAGATGAGACTTTTAGAAGATCATTGGAGTTGTTAAACCCTTGGAGGAAACATTGACTAATTAGATTTGAAGGATATTGCAAGCAACCTCATAAAAGAGGTGAATAAATTTCCCTTTTTTATACCCACCTTTCTTTTTGTAGTGTCAATTGTTGTCATAAGATGCTAGACTATGCTTTTTTTTTTGATTTCGTGGATTTTGAAAATTATGTATAAATGACCATATATGGCTTGTATTCATGTTAGGGTTTCTTTGTGATTCAATTTTATGATAAGTTTAAAGGATTTGAATTAGGGTTTCCCCAATTTCCATTGTATTTTTTGTCGAAAATATCCCACATATCCCATGGCTGCTCTCCCTATTATTCTCTTTGTAAAGATACTTCAAGGCATTTGTCTCCAAGTGACATCATAGCTCTATAAACAAGGTGAACTTGGATTCCCCTTCCACCTTAGCATTGTGCACACATAAGCATGTAGAATTATGTGTACTTAGAATGTCATATTTATTTCCATGCTTAAACCCTTATATTGTTATTGTATTTAGCCAAAATGATTACGATACCATGAAGTGGTTCAATTTGGAGGCAATGAAGAGTGATTTCTCATGCAGAATTTGTTCGAAAAAGATACACCTCTTTTGCAAGGCTCTCCTAAAATGCTTTGTTGAATTAGTGAGCATGAAGTTCTACTTCTCCTACATTGAGATATTTCTCGATGATGTGAATATGTTCTCATTTAGTTTTGAGATGATATAGGGCTCAATATCCCTTGTTCACTGCCAACAAGTAATTTTCATTTCAACAAGCTATAAAAATTGTCATTTTCATTCTAGAAAGTTGTAACTATATGGTTTGTTATAGTAATATAAAAATGGTATGAAATGAACATTTGAAAACTTTATATTCAATTTTTCATCACTTCTCTATCCATTTAGGGGTCATAAATACACTAACCATATTTTGGTATCAAGTTGGAAGGATCCATATACATTTTTTTGGTAAGATTCACCAAAGTTTCATCATGTATTATTATTGTTCAAAGCATTGATTATGATTGTCTATAATCTAGTCCCGTGTGTCAATATGTCGATTATGTTTGTGATAAGGATCACTTTGGAGTGTCATCTAAACTAATACTTGTAAATGGAATGGGTGCAACAGTGTCAACTGGATCGAAGCACCTTTGGTTTTTCTCTTTTGTTGGTACTAGTTGGGATGATGGTGGAAAGCCCCCAAACAAATAAATTTTATAGTGCTAAGTATTTTCACTCTTCTTTTTTGTTTTATATGTGCAATTTCAAATATTTCCATAACTATTAACGTAATTTTTTAAAGGGTCCAGCTCAATGGAAGAGAACCTACCTTATAAGTAGAAGGTGGGTGGTTCAATTCCATTGTACCCTAACATGTATTAATCAATGATATTATAGTTTATTTTTAATTAAATACATTTTATATTGATTTATTTAAATGGTGATACATTCTTTTTGGATTCATTGTTTTATATCCTCTAACAAGACAAAACTGATATTATATTGTTTTTAAATATAAATTTTTATTGTATCTAGAGAGACGATAGCTAGGATTAAAGACATAAGAAAATATGTGTTTTGTTGGACTCATCAATTCATTAAACAAGAAAGAAAGGCAAAGAAACCGAATGGAAACTGAAATACACACAAGTAAACACAAATAGTTTTACGTGGTAAAACCTCAACAGTGTGTCAAGGAAACCTCTAAGGGGCAAGGGATTGGAAATATTTATTAATCAAGAATGATTATCCATGATACAACCTCTCAGGCATTCACCAGTTTCATATAAGCCTCTCCTCCGTTACATAACTGTTATCTCGTATAAATCTCGTTACTAATTTACAAAACTAACTAGCAATAATTGATAAATATTTTACTCATAATTACATAGTTTGTTGTCACATTTCAACGAACTCCATCTTGACAACAATTTTCCTAATCCCTTTCCCAAGCTCATTCACCATCTCTTCTGCAAGACAAGAGAAACCAAACACCATCGCAACTTCTCAACTGTAACCAACTTTTTGAATATGTCTACACGATTCTCCCGCATATGGACCTTCTTGAGAGCTACTTTTCCGCCATCGATCACATGTCTAAGAAAATGATATCTTACATCAATGTGCTTGGTCTTTCTGTGATAAGCTGGATTTGTATCCAAGTGAATAACACTTTCGCTGTTACAGAATACATTCACTCTCTCCTGCGTCCTTCCAATCTCATCAAGTAGACCCTTTAACCATATTTATTCTTTAATAGCATCTGAAGTTGCTATATATTCCGCTTCTATAGTGGACAAAACAATTGTTTCTTAAAGCATTGACATCTAGCTAATTGCTCCATCTGCAAGAGTAAAGACATAAATTGTAGTAGACTTCCTTTTTTCTGAATCACCTACATAATCGACATCTACATATTCACAAATTGATCCTTCACTGCCATTAAAGATGATGCAATGGTCACTTGTGCCTCTTAAATACCGAAGCACCCATTCCACTTCTTGCCAATGTTCTTCACCTGGATTTTCCATGAACCTGTTGACAACTCCAACTGCATGTGAAATGTCGGGTCTTGCATATATCATCACATACAATAAATTGGCTACAACATTAGCATATGGTACACGAGACATATACTTCCTTCTTCATCAATTCTAAGACTCAAAATTGAAGAAAGCTTAAAATGGGAAGCTAATGGAACATTAGCAGGTTTCACACTAGTTATATCGAACTTTTCAAGTACTCTTTCCACATAATTCTACTGTGATAACTAAAGCTTACCATTTTTCCTGTCTCTGTGTATCTCCATGCCCAATATATGTTTTGTTGCTCCAAGATCCTTCATATAAAACATCCTAGAGAACTGAGCCTTTAACCTATTGATCTCTTCCATGATTTTTCTTGCAATAAGCATATCGTCAATGTACAAAACTAAGATAATGAATATTTCATTGAAACTCTTGAAGTATACACAATGATCATACTCGCTTCTAATAAATTTCTAGGTCACCGTGAAGGAATCAAACTTCTTGTACCATTGCTTAGGAGACTGCCTCGGGACATACAGTGATTTCCTGAGCTTGCAAACTAATCTTCTATTGCGACCTTGTACAAAACCGTATGGTTGTTCCATATATATCTATTCATTCAAATCACCATGTAGAAAAGTTGTTTTAACATCTAACTGTTCTAACTCAAGGTTAAGTATTGCAGTTAGTGCCAACATAGTACGAATAGAAACAAGGTTTAGAACTCGTGAAAAAATCTCATGAATGTCAATACCTTGAACCTGAGAATACCCTTTTGCTACCAACCTTGCCTTATACCTTTCGATACTTCAATCAACTTTTTGTTTCAATCTAAAGATACATTTGCATCCAACAACACTTCTCCCTTCTGGAAGTTCTACAAGATCCCAGGTATTGTTCTTAGCTAAGGAATCCATTTCTTCTTCCATAACCATTTTCCATTTTTTGCTATTCGTATCATCCATTGCTTCATGATAGCAAGAAGGTTCCCCATATTCAGTAATCAAAGAATAAGATGAACCAGAACCTTCATACCTTTTTGGAGTTTTTCTTTCCCTTATAGAACTTCTTAGAGTGTGTTATGAAACCAGCTCAAGAAAAGATAGAAAAGATAGATCAACGACTTAGAATTCAGCCTCTTCGAGGGGGCAACCTCCTTTACATTACATAAATGAACAATTCTTGGATGATTCAAATGACAAAACCTCCTTTCTATATATAGGAGTCTAAGGAGTCACAATATAATCCAGCCAACCTAACAATAATAATATAAAGCCACAAAAATAACAATAGAGGGATTCTATAGGGCACATGATCCGGATTTAAACAGGAACGCAACAAATTACAGAGATAACCATATACACAAAGATGCAGCGGAAATAATACTTCATTTCATTAATGGAAAATACTGAAATATGCTTACAGACAAAAATGGAAATAAACTAGCTAGGGCGATGGTAGCTTATCTCTGAGAAGAGATGTGATGGCTACATGCCTCTGAACTGTGTTACAATGAGGCTCGAAGGCCTATTTATTGTTGAGAAACAATGGAAAAACCCTTAACATTCCAAAACCTAACCCTAGGAGATGAAACGCCAAACTGTGGGCCCCGTTTGGGGGTAAGTTGGTACATCAACTTCCCGGGGTCGTAACTTTGGCATATGATCTCCGTTTGACGCGTACAATAGCTCATTAGAAAGATCTATCCGAGCACTATCATTGTTGGAACGGAATGGACTGGTGTTGCCCTCGGATTCCCCAAAAAACGTCGTTTAGGGCCTAAAAACGGCTCCGGAAGTTCAGGACCCGAAAAACTGCTAAAAATAGTAAGTTGTGCTACAATTAAGGAAACTGAAAATGCTGAGAAAGACAATGGTGGGGGTCCAGGTGGACTTGGCAGGTGGCCACCAATATCCACCTGGATCATTCCTCCCCCCTTAGGAAGCAATGGTCCCCATTGCGTTGAGCTCCTCCATGAGATGAGGAAACTTCTGTTGAACTTGTTCCCTGGTGAGCCACTTGCCCTGCTGAAGGAGTTGGCTCGCTTTGACAACTCGATACAGTTGGATATTCTGTTGGCGAGTGTTCTTGATCTGTGTGTCCATGATCTGATCAGTTGCAGCTTGTTCCATGCAATCTGGATTTAATTCTGTGGGTTTGAGCTGTTCTGCAATGTCGGATGTGTCTAGCAATGGTGGAAAGTATGGCCGAAGGCGGTCCACATTGAATACTGGGTGCAGGCCAAGGAATGGGGGAATGCTGAGCTCAAATGCATTGTCTCCCATAGCCTTAGTAATGGTGTAAGGACCATATCGGAGTGGTCTCAATTTCCGATAGGCTCCAGTAAGGCGTTCCTTTTGCAAATGCAACCAGACTTTGTCGCCCACCTGAAACTTGTGTGGCACCCGATGTTGATCATGTCGCTGCTTGTACTTGGCATTTGATTTCTCAAGAATGTCATGGACCTGCTGGCGAATATGTTGGATGCGCTCAATGAAGCTGGTGGCCTTATCTGTTTCGGACTGGACATGAGCTGAATTCATGTGAGTAGCTGCAAGTGGCATGGCCACATCAATGGGGCATAGTGGCTGGAATCCCAAACCCACCTGAAAAGGGCTATGGCCAGTGGAGCTGTGAAGAGCTCGGTTGTAGCTGTGCTGAACGTAGGGGAGGCTCTCGTCCCATGTGCGTGGATGCTTTGAGTTATACATGCGCAGAATGTGCACAATCATCCTATTGACAACCTCTGTCTGGCCATCAGTTTGAGGATGGAAGGCTGTGGACTTCGTGAGTTTGGTGTCCAGCATTGACCAGAGACTGGACCAAAAGGTGCTGAGAAACCGACTGTCCCGATCTGAGATGATAGACTGTGGGATCCCAAAGTGCACCCACACTCGTTCAAAGAAGAGTTTAGCAGTGGCTTCTGCTGTGATATTCTTCTTGCAGGCCATCATAATGGCCATCTTTGAGAACCTGTCGACGACCACAAAAACACAGTCATTTCCATGCTTAGTGGAAGGAAGGCCTGACATGTAATCCATGGAGATGGATTCCCAAGGTCGACTAGGGGTAGGCAACGGGGTATAGAGGCCTTGCTTCTTAATGGTCGGTTTGGCAATGGCACAGGCAGTACATGATCGGATGTACTTCCCAACATCCTGTCGAAGATTCGGCCAATAGAAATAGTTTTGCAGTACTGCCACTGTTTTCTCGACCCCGAAATGCCCAGCAGCCCGACTGTAGTGTGCTTCCCAAATCATCTTGGCACGCTCGCTTGAAGGAACACAAAGGTGACCGAGGTGGCATAATAGGGCATCTTGGAGGTGAAAATCTGCAACCTGCCGACCCTCCAAGAGTGTCTGGTATGTGTGGCCGAATTCTGGGTCGCTTTTGTAGAGAAGTGGCCAATCAGAAGTCTCGTGCCCGCAAGAGTTGAGCACGGTGGTTAGCGCCATGATCGGTGGTCGACTGAGGCAATCTGCAACATTATTGGTGCTGCCCTTTTTATACTTGATATTCAAGTGAAACTGTTGCAGGTATGTAGACCACTTCTGATGGCGATCATTCTGCAATTTCCCTTGGGTCTGTATGAACTCCAGAGGTCGGTGGTCTGTGTGGATGACCGTTTCCTTCCCCAAAATGTAATGCTTCCATTGTCGGCAGGCCTGTACAATGGAATCATCTCTTTATCATAAGTGGGGTACTTCCGGACTGTGTCTGAAAGTGTTTCACTGTGATATGCCACTGGATGTCCATGTTGAATAAGGACTGCCCCAATAGCATAGTCAGAGGCATCTGTCTCGACCTCAAATGGTTGTTGTAAATCTGGTAACGCGAGCACTGGTGCCGTGCAGAGGCGATCCTTCAACTCCCTGAATGCCTTCTGTTGAGATTCAGACCAAAAGAATTTTGCTTTCGCCCCGCCCTTGGTGACTTGACTCAAGGGCCAAGAAATATGAGAAAATCCCAACACAAACCTGTGGTAGAAGTTGGCAAGACCTAGAAAGCTGCGGAGCTCTGTTAGAGTGGTTGGAGAGGGCCAATCCCGAATGACTTGGACCTTGGCTGGATCGACATGCACCCCCTGTTCATCAATGATGTATCCCAGATACTGAACCTCGGTC
This sequence comes from Pinus tabuliformis, assembly GCA_031772625.1. NCBI lineage: Eukaryota > Viridiplantae > Streptophyta > Pinopsida > Pinales > Pinaceae > Pinus > Pinus tabuliformis. The sequence continues at coordinate 870,986,927 of CM062805.1, forward strand.
ATGCCAAAAGTGCATTTCTCCAAATTGGCACATAGCTTGTGTTGCCGCAGTGTTTGGAGAACCTGTCGGATGTGTTGGAGGTGCTCTTCCCAACTCTGGCTGAAGATGAGAATGTCATCCAAGTATACTACTACAAAGGAGTTGGTGAATGGCCGCAAGATGTCATCCATTAGCCTCATAAAGGTTGCAGGAGCATTCGTCAATCCGAAAGGCATGACCAACCATTCGAAGAGGCCCTCCTTGGATTTGAAGGTAGTCTTCCACACATCTGAGGGTTCAATTGGTACCTGGTGATATCCTGACTTCAGATCGATCTTGCTGAAATATTTCGCCCCCTTTAGTTGGTCTAGGAGGTCATCAATCCGTGGGATCGGGTACCTATTACGGACAGTGATCTTGTTCAGTGCCAGATAGTCAATACAGAGTCTCCACGTCCCATCCTTCTTCTGTACCAACACTATCGGGCTCCCACAGGGCGAAGAACTCGGACGGATGTGACCTTTCTGCAGGAGCTCCTGAATCTGCCTCTTGATTTCATTGTTCTCCAGAACGGAGCGCCGATAAATTGGTCCATTGGGTAGCAGCGCACCTGGGGTCAGATCGATGGAGTGCTTGACTTGACAGTGCAGAGGAACCCCTGCCGGGGAGGTGAAGATGTCTTCGTACTCCTCCACAATCTTGTCCATCTGTAGCTGTCGTGCAGAGGGACCCCGTTTGGAGGCCGCGGCCACTGTCTTCTTCTTCCCTTGAGGGCGTATCATCAGGAAAACAAATTTCCTGGTTTTGGAAATGATCTTACTGCATTGTTTTGCAGTAATCAAAGAGATGGCGGCAGGTGGTGCTACCTCTGGTATCTTGAACAACTTATTTCCCAATGTAATAATAACAGCACGGGGCCTTGATTCATACACAGCATGTCGCTTCCACAAGTATGGTTGTCCTAGTAATATGTCACAAACTTCAAGGGGAGCAATGTCACACAATACCTCATCCGTGAAGGGCTTGATGTTGTATGGAAGGCGACACTGCTGGCTCACGCGAAGATCTCGCCCTTGGTGAAGCCACCCAATGGTGTATGGTTGTGGATGTGCTGTGGTCGGTAAGCCCAACCGCTTCACGACCTCTGCCGAAATGAGGTTCTTTTGACTCCCGCTATCAACAATGAACTGTATCGGGGAGCCCTTTACCCACATCTGGGAGTGGAAGAGACGCTCCTCCTCCTCTGGATCTTCGGGTTCATTTTTCTGGATCTTTGCGGTAGCAACAGTGGCACTGGGATCCGCATCAATGATCTGCTTCCCTTTTTCATACCCCTTATCGGGTTCTGACTCAGAGTCGGAACATGCATCTGATTCTGAAACCTTTAGCTCAGCCACCAGTGACTGCTTGGCCCGACACTCACTTGTGTTGTGAGTGGTGCTCTTATGGAACTCGCACCATTTTCCAGTGTCCTTTCTCGGCTTCGCGGCGTTGCTCTTTGCTTGCAGCTTCGGCTGGTTGTCTTGGGCTGTCCCGCCTTGGCTTTGTCCTTTGTTCTGTGGTTTAGGGGCACCTTTCCCCTGCTTTGGATTCGCAGATCCAAAGTCTCGCTTCTTTTGTTTAAACTTCTGCTCGACCTTGACGGCAAAACGGTATGCTGCGCCGAGCGAGGGGATGTTTAGGAACTGTATTTCTTCCTGGATGTACTTGTGCAGGCAGCCACGGTATTTGAGTATCAAATGTTGCTCCGAATCCTTGATACCCAACTTTGTGCGAAGGGTATGGAAAAGATTGGTGAACTCTGGCACGTCTTGGTCCCTTCCCTGCCGCAGCGTGGTCCACTTTATGTATTCATCCTCATAGCTTCCGACAGGGTAGTACTGCTCCTTGATGGCATCCCGGAACGAATCCCAGGTGGGTGCGGCTGAAAATAGTGAGCCAGTACTTTCATCCTTCTGCTCGCAGTAGGTTTCCCACCAGTCCTTGACGTGGGGGGCTGCTTTGAGAAGAGCAAAAACAATCTTTTCCCGACTCAAAAATTCATGAACAGAAAAATAACCCTCTAGCAGATTTAACCATTTATCTACGACATCGGCGTCTATCTGACCCTCGAATATGGGGATTTCAAAATTAACTTGTACCTTAAAGGGTGTGGCGTTTCCAGAGGAGCTGCTGGAAGCCGATGCGCCGCTTCTGGGTAGCCGCTGAAGGATCTGCGCAAAGCTGTCCATCATCGCATTCCGTTGTCGCTCGAGCGCTTCTTCGAGCAAGATTTTGATGGGATCTCCTGCCCCCTCGTCTTTCTTCTTGTCCGCCATGGGAGGCCGTCGGGATTTGCGAGGCTGGTCTTGCAAAGGTTCAACCAGTTCAAGCCCTAACTCCTTATATCCCGACCTTGTTGGGGACATGCAAAGAAAAACAGAGAAAAAGCAGACCGCTCTGATACCACTGATCTGGATTTAAACAGGAACGCAACAAATTACAGAGATAACCATATACACAAAGATGCAGCGGAAATAATACTTCATTTCATTAATGGAAAATACTGAAATATGCTTACAGACAGAAATGGAAATAAACTATCTAGGGAGATGGTAGCTTATCTCTGAGAAGAGATGTGATGGCTACATGCCTCTGAACTGTGTTACAATGAGGCTCGAAGGCCTATTTATTGTTGAGAAACAATGGAAAAACCCTTAACATTCCAAAACCTAACCCTAGGAGATGAAACGCCAAACTGTGGGCCCCGTTTGGGGGTAAGTTGGTACATCAACTTCCCGGGGTCGTAACTTTGGCATATGATCTCCGTTTGACGCGTACAATAGCTCATTAGAAAGATCTATCCGAGCACTATCATTGTTGGAACGGGCAACACCAGTCCATTCCATGGACTCGTGTTGCCCTCGGATTCCCCAAAAAACGTCGTTTAGGGCCTCAAAACGGCTCCGGAAGTTTAGGACCCGAAAAACTGCTAAAAATAGTAAGTTGTGCTACAATTAAGGAAACTGAAAATGCTGAGAAAGACAATGGTGGGGGTCCAGGTGGACTTGGCAGGTGGACACCAATATCCACCTGGATCAGCACAGTAATAACAATATGGGGGTAATAGGGGCACAATAATATTAATAAGGGGTATAACTACAATAGTAATGGGGTAATCACTAGTATTATAGGGACCCAACATGCCCCTCTCCTTCAAAAAAGTGTTGTCCTCAACGCTTGAGTAGTTCTGGATACTTCTGCATAAAATTCTCATCCTCCCATGTGGAATCTTCAGCAGATAAGTTTTTCCACTTGATAAGATACTCTGAAATTGATCGATTTCATAGCTGTCGAGTTCTTGTTGTGACTGCTTTCGGTTCCAATATAATTTTTCCTTCCTCGTCAAGTTCTGGCAATATTGTTTGAACTGGGAGCTTGTCGCCTATAACCTTCTTTAAACATGAAACATGGAAAACTGGGTGCAATCGAGAAGCTGCAGGAAGTTCCAATTTGTATGCCATAGTACCAATCTTTTGCAACACCTTGTACGGACCATAATGCTTTGGTGATAATTTATTATCCTTCTTAGCTTGCTTGAGGGACATTTTCTTATATGGTTGTAGCCGTAGGAATACCCAATCACCTACATCAAAACTTCTTTCACTGCAATGTTGATCTGCCTGTTGTTTCATTCTATTCTGTGCCAACACGAGGTTATCCTTTAATAGTTGGAGGACTTGTTGTTGATGTTCGATGTGATGTTCCACTGCCTAAACCTTAGAATTTTCTCTTAAATATGATGTGATGGGTGGTGGTTGATACCCATAAAGTACCATAAATGGGGTCATTTTTGTTGCTGTATGGAAGGAAGTGTTATACCACCATTCAGCCAAAGGCAACCATTTGACCCATTGTTTCTGTTTATCAGATAAAAAGCAACGAAGATATCCTTCCAAACATTTGTTTACTATCTCAGTTTGCCCATCAGATTGAGGATGATAAGATGAGCTATGAGCTAACTGAGTACCAAGACAAGAAAATAATTCTGTCCAAAAATTTCCAGTGAAAATGGGATCTCTGTCACTTACAATAATCTTTGGGTTTCCATGTAGCTTTTGAATTGTTTCCATAAATGCAGTAGAAACTATACTGGCTTTAAATGGATGTGATAATGCACAAAAGTGTGCATACTTGGTAAGTCTGTCAACTACCACCATGACGACACTCTTTCCCTCAGACTTGGGTAAACCTGTGATAAAATCCATTGAAACCTCCTCCCAACGTTGGCTTGGAATGGATAAAGGTTGTAATAGACCCGATGTCTTAATTGTTTCAACTTTATTTTGTTGGCAAACCAAACATTCCGCCACAAACTTTTGAATATCTGATTTAAGGCCATCCCAAAAAAATTCCTTCTTAACCCTGTGGTAAGTTTTTAAAAACCCTGAGTGCCCTCCTAAGGGAGAAGTTTGCGATTCCATAAGAATCTTTTGTTTTAGCTGGGAATTCTTACAGAGGTATAAGTGATCTTTGTACCATAACGAATCATTTTTCCAGCTAAATGTATCAGACGTACTGGAATCTTGTTGTAACTTTCAAATAAGTGCCCACACTTCTTCGTCATTCTTCCATTCCTCCCTTGCTTTGTTTATCCAATCTGGTTGGATAATAGAAATGGTTCACAACAATGATTCCACATCCTCATCCTTTCTTGAGAGTGCATCTTCCACCACATTTTGCTTCCCTTTTTTGCAGATGAAATCAAAGTCATAACCCAACATCTTTGTGACCCACTTTTGTTGCTCTTCAGAGGATAATCTTTGTTCTAAAAAGTATTTAAGGCTATCATGATCCGTTTTTACCTTGAAGTGTCTTCCCATTAGGTAGGGTCACCATTTCTTAAGTGCATGGAGTATTGCCAACATTTCCTTCTCATAAATAGCTTTGCTTAAAAACTTTCCCTTGATTGGACGACTTTCAAAAGCAATGGGTCTTTCATCTTGCATTAGAACAACACCAATTCCATTTCCTGAAGCATCACATTCCACAATAAAGGTTTTTGTGAAGTCCGGTGTAGCTAAGACCTGTGCTTGGCACATTGCCTCTTTAAGATGTTCAAAGGCCTTTATTTCTTCCGAAGTCCATGAAAATGCATCTTTCTTCAATAATGTTGTTAGAGGTGCTGTTATTCTCCCATAATTCTTAACAAACTTGCGATAATACCCTGTCAACCCAAGAAATCCTCGCAGATGCTTTATGGATGTGGGGATTTTCCATTCCTTAATGGCTTTAATTTTGCTAGGGTCTACCTTAACTCCTTCATGAGATACAATATGACCCAAATATTCCACCTCCTGGACTCCAAAGAAACATTTGGATCTTTTTGCATATAATCGTTTCTCCTCCAATAGTTGTAGCACCCTGTCAACATGTTCAACATGATTCTTCCAAGACTTGCTGTAGATTAGTATATCATCAAAAAACACTAACACAAATTTTCTAAGGAATGGTTTGAAAATTTAATTCATCAAACCTTGAAATGTTGAAGGTGCATTGGTAAGGCCAAAAGGCATGACCAAAAATTCATAATGGCCCTCATGAGTTCTAAATGTTGTTTTCGGAATGTCTTTAGTCTTCATTCTGATTTGATGATATCCTGAACGAAGATCCAACTTGGTGAAGTAAATTGATCCATGCAATTCATCCAGTAATTCATCAATGACAGGAATGGGGAACTTATCTTTAATAGTGAGCTTGTTGAGCTCCCTATAATCTGGACACATGCGCCATAATCCATCCTTCTTGTGCACCAATACTACTGGAGCAGAGAAAGAACTTTGACTCGGTTGAATTATACCAGCTTCTAGCATTTCTGCAACCATACGTTCAATTTCACTCTTTTGGACATAGGGATATCTGTACAACCTGATGTTTGGAGGAACACTTCCTGGAATTAGATGAATAGCATGATCATGATCACGCATAGGTGGGAGACCTTTGGGAGTCTCAAATACCTTGGAATGATTGTCTAGGACTTTTTGGATATCTGGAGAAATAGATGATTCCGATGTGGAAACATCTTGCGAACATAATTGTGCAATTACACCTCTTTGCTCCCTTTTTAGAAGCTTTGTCATACCATTAGAGCTGATTATCTTTCTTGGTTTCCCTGCAGTACCCATTAATTCAACTTCCTTTCCTTTCGTAGAAAATTTGATGAAAAGTTCTTGAAAATTAAAAGCTATTATACCCAAGGATTGTAGCCATTGGACTCCTAGTACAACATCAGCACCTCCCATTGGAATGAAAAGCATTGGGCTAGTCAGTACATATTCTCCCATGGATAGCTTGATATTATGGCACTTTCCAGAGCAATTTATTGTTCCTCCATTTGCAATCATCACTTGACACTCTGGTGCTGGATATAGGAAGCAATTCAATTCTTTTGCTACCTTACAACGAATAAAATTGTGGGTGTTTCCTGAATCAATCAAGACTATTACCTTTTTCTTCTTGATTTGTCCTTCTATCTTGATGGTTTGAGGAGTGGTAATTCCCGCCAATGCATTGCAAGATATGGTCAGATTTATTGGTTCTTCATCTAGGCTTTGTTCCTGGAGTATATTCTCTTCTTTTGACCTTTCTTGCTCCTTTTCTTCTTCCTCTTCACAATCTATGTAGAATAATTTCTTCTCAGCACACTTATGACCTTTAGTGTATTTGCTATCACAACTGTAACAAAGCCCTTTTGCTCTTTTTGCTTCCAATTGTTGTGGTGTCAACCTTATAGGTTGTGGAAGACTAGGGGCAACAACACTTCTGTCTTTATAGTTGTGAGTGGTATGCTTCCTGGTTGCCATAATTTTGCTTTCCATTTTTCTTGTTAATCTGAATGCCTTCTGTAATGAATCAGGTTCCCAAAGGCGAACATCATGTTGTATTTTATCCTTTAAAGACCCTATGAACACATCAATCCTATGCTCCTCTGGAATATCTTTTACCCTTATGTTCAATTTTTGGAATTCCTCAATGTGCTCCATTATTGAACCCTTTTGTTTGAGACTTCTCAATTCGCTAAAAAAAGTGTTGCTTTTTGTATCCTCATAATGTGCTATCAATTCTTTCGTAAAAATTGCCCAAGTGATAAATTGTTTACGAGAGCAAAGCCATTGATACCATACAAATTAATTTGGTTCCAAATATAAAGTTGCCATATGTACCTTTTGTGTGTTTTGCACATTATTGAGATCGAAGAATTGCTCCATCTGTAATATCCATGTGGCAGGACCCTTGCCATCAAAATTCCTCATATCGATTTTTGGAATATGGTGGGTCTTCAATCCAACATTAGAGTCTATGGAATCAGGATTATCATTTCTTTTGTTCACATCATGAGTTTCCCTTACAACCTTTTCACCATTAGTAAGTATTTATTGTAGAAAATTTGTCAAATATGTCTTCAAATCTTCCATGTCTATCTTCAAATCTGTCTTCAAATCTACCATGTATCTCTTCAAATCTGTCTTCGAATCATCCATCTTAGCTTCCATGCCCTTTATCTTAAATTCCACGCCATTTATCTTAGCTTCTGTTAGCTTTTGTGAGCGTGACATTTGTTGCACTTGTTCTTGTAATTTTGATATATCATGTAGCATTTCTTCCTCTTCTTCATGAGTCATGCTAGAGCTTTCAGGTTCCTTACTAGGTGTTTGAATTTTCTTTCCTCGGGGAATCAGTTACCGATAATAATTCTTTACTATGCCCTTTGAATTCCTTCAAACCAAGCTTACGCAAAAATTTAAAAAAAAACTACACACCTTTTTTCACTTTGTAGAAGACTGATATTGAATCTGATGTATCTCTGTAATTTCAAATCGTCTAGTTCTAAAATTGCGATCTGTAGTAGCCTTCTATGTCCTCTTTCCAATGCCACAAGTCTGACCCAAATTGGATTCTCCAAGGAAGAGTTATGCGAAATCTCCCACAATGACTTGATTATGGACTAGTTCAGTAGAGCGAACTTGTACGACGTGCCACAAGTCACTGTTTCGACCTTTGGATCTGAAAAATGTATACAAGAAACTACAGTCCGTCCTCTTTCTGTACCTACTTACAAAATTTCAATCTGATCCCCAGAGAGAAAGTTATGACGATTTTCCCCAGGTCACCTGTTTGGAATGTAATTCAGGAGTCTGCAAAAAGACCAACTTCCTCAGATCATATCTCCACAAAATATAGCGCGAAAAGCTCTGAAATTCGGACCTGAGGTTCAGCACAATTTCTTCTCAAATGGGTTTTTTTTTCAACTTCTGAAACGTCGCAGAAAAAAAGTTATAGTGAAAATTCCACGATGACCTGTTTGGAACAGTGAAACCCTAGAATCCAAAGCTCTGATACCAAATGTTATGAAACCAGCTCAAGAAAAGATAGAAAATATAGATCAACGCCTTCGAATTCAGCCTCTTCGAGCGGGCAACCTCCTTTACATTACATAAATGAACAATTATTGGTTGATTCAAATGACAAAACCTCCTTTTTATATATAGGAGTCTAAGGAGTCACAATATAATCCAGCTGACCTAATAATAATAATATAAAGCCACAAAATTAACAATAGAGGCATTCTATGGGGCACAGTAATAACAATATGGGGGCAATAGGGGCACAACAATATTAATAAGGGGTATAGCTACAATAGTAATGGGGTAATCACTAGTATTATAGGGACCCAACAGAGTGACGGGTTGCTGAACTGGTTCAGAAACTTCAAAAGTTTCCTTTGTATCTTCATCACATTTTCCTCCAGAAGTCTCTCCTTCCTTTCGACTTTCAGAAAAAGGTATAGCCTCCAACTGAATTTGTTGATTTGGTGATATCTATTTCGGTTCAATTCTTTCAAAATTTGATTTTAAAATATAAGAATCACCAAATGTTACATCTCTACTAATGACTATCTTCCACGACGTAGGATCCCACAACCTGTATCCTCTCACCGCATAGTCATACCCAACAAAGACATAACATTTCGATTTTGGATCTAATTTTGAGTGCTTATTTTTAGGAATAAGAGCGTAGGCATCACAACCAAATATTCTTAAATTTGAATAATCACAAGACTGACCTGACCAAACTTATTCAGGAATTTTACAATTAAGTGCTACTAAAGGTGATCTGTTAACTAAATAACAAGTAGTGGATACTGCTTCTACCCACAACTCCTTTCGCAAGTTAGCATTTTTTATCATTCTTTTGGCTCTTTCCATAAGAGTCTGATTCATACGTTCAAAAACACCATTTTGCTGAGGAGTATAAACAACAGTTTAATGTCTACCAATTCCTTCATCCTTATAGTAATGTTCAAATTCTGGAGGTGTAAATTCACCACCATTGTTAGTTATTAAACATTTAATTAATTTTCCTATTCTTTTTTATACCATTGCTTTAAATTATTTAAAGACATTGAGTACATCAGCTTTCTTGATTAATAGAAAGACCCAAAATTTCTGGGAGAAATCATCCATAAACGTTAAGAAATATAAATCACCTCCATACGATACAATAGGAGATGGTCCCCACAGGTCAAAATGAACATAGTCCAAAATTTCTTTACTATTACGACTTCCAGTTTTAAAACTATATTTACATTATTTTCAATACACATAATGTTTACATAAATCCAACTTCAAGGATTTCAAATCAGGAAGTAATTTATGGTTCATTAACACTTGAAGACCTTTCTTGCTCATGTGACCCAGTCGCTGATGCCATAGGCGAGTACCTTCTTCTTCTTTCTCTGACACAATCACTGCTTCACTGACCTGAGTACTTCCTTTGAGTCTGTAAATATTTTCGACCTTTTCTACCTTCATAACAAATAGGGCACCTTTTGAGACTTTCAACACTCCATTCTGACCTGTAAACTTATAATCATCCTAGTCCAACACTCCCAAAGAAATCAATTTTTTCTTCAATTTAGATACATGTCTAACACTATTTAATGTTATAACTGTGTTATCATGCATTTTAATCCTGATATTTCCCATCCAAACAGTCTGACATGATACATTATTACCCATAAACACAAAACTACCATTTACAGTTTCATATGAGGTAAACCAATTTATGTGTGGACTCATGCGATGAGAAGCACCAGAGTCTAAAAACCAACTTCCAAAATTTTGAGAGACATTGCATACACGTAAAGTTTCATTTATCACACATAATTATTTAGTAGATAAGACCTCATCTATCATACCTAAATCAACTTGATTTGCTTCCTTCTTTAGATTATCAGACTCTTTCTGTTTCCAACAGTCTTTCTTGAGGTGTCCAATTTTATTGCAGTACCAACATTTGGCCTTACAATTTTTCCCCTTTGATTTAGATGTGGAAGAGCCCTTTGTTTTATCCCCTATTTCTTTTGACCATCCTCTGGCTACCATGGCTTCTGATGCAGAGGTTTCAACATTGGACTTCTTCCTTACTTCTTTAGCTAACAGATCTCCCACAACTGAATCAAATTCCAAGGACTTAGTTGTGCTCAAACTGATAGAGGTAATGAAGTGGTCCCATGACTGAGGAAGTGAACACAAAAAGGTGATAGCTTTGTCTTCTTCCTGAAATTTGACTTCCATATCCAATAATTGGCAAATAAGTGTATTAAAAACATTAGATGTTCTGCAATTTGTGTACCCTCCTTCATCCGAAGACTATACAATTGTCATTTTAGATAAATTCCACTTATTAACGATTTGGTCATATATAATGTTTTTAGTTTTCCCCACAAACATATTGCTGAAGTTTCTTCAACTATATTTAAAAGAACTTCATCCGCCAGGCATAACCTGATGGTACTGAGAGCTTAGGCATCAAATTCCTCCCAGTCCAAATATATTATGCCAACATGTTTCTTCTTCATCCCGTCTAATGCTTTGTGCAACCCCTGTTGCACCCGCAAATCCCTAACTTTCAGTTTCCATAAAGAAAAGTTTCTCTTACCAGTGACTTTCTCCACCTTGAAATTTGCATTCGTCATTTTAGCCATTTCTTTCCTACAAATCTTTCCTCCTAGTTTTTCTGCCTCTCAACTAAGGTTTCCTAGTCACTTGAGTTTCCTTCTTTTTTTTAATTTGAACAAACCCTAGTCCAATTTTTGTTAATTAAAATAATTCCAAAATCTTGTTCCTTTCCCAAAAAAATTGTCCCTTTTCTTTCTTCAATTTAATGAAAATATGGAAAATTCTTTTCTTCAATTTAATGAAAACCTAATACAGTTTTCTCAGAAAAATTTCACTGGTTTTTTGAACTCAAAAAAAGGAATTTCGGAAAAGATTTGCTTTCAAAAGAAAGGAATAATTTTTCACAAACACCGAGATTTTATAGTGAGAAACAATACTGGTTTTTGATTGGTTCTTCCACAACGATTTTTAGAAACCTTCTTCCCGTGACAGCAGTGACCTCCTCTTCCTTGTTCAACAAAATGACAAACTACTCCTGGATTTGCACAACAGGCTGATCTACACCTTTCTTACTGGGCTCTGTCTTTCATAAGATGGCTCAGTAAAATTCGGTTGTTCCTCGATTTGCACACCAAACTAATCTGCAGCATTGTTTCGGCATTCCCCTCAACAATGTTCCTCCAATGATGGCAGCTCTACGGCAGTCTGTTGGCATTCCCCTCAACAATGTTCCTCCAACGATTGCGCCTCAACTTGAGAGAACCGTCTCGACTCCTTTTCGAGGTTTCTTTTCCAATCTACAAAAACAAAAGAAAAGACGAGATAATCTTAAGACGACGTCATAGATCCTTCTGCATTCTTCCACGTGACTGAAAAACTACAATGGGCTTTTCATTTCTCGGTGGCTGCAGCAGCTAGGTTTTGCTAAGCATTCTTCCTTTTACAGCAGTCCAGTGGTGGGGTCTTGTACTATGAGTTTGTGCTTGAACTTTGATGGCTCTGTTGCATTTGAATAATTGTTCCCTTTATTAAACCGACATATCCTTTGTCCTTCACAACAATGGAAGGAGCATCGCATCAGTCTCTACACGATGAGTTTGAGCCTGAACTTCAACGGCTCTACTGCACTTGACTAATTGTTCCCTTTATTAAACTGGTGTCTCCTTTGTCCTTCATAATGGCGGAGGGAGCATCACCCTTTCTCTTTGTAATAACAACGGTTCTTCAAACAGTAATCACAACAGTTCTTTAGTTCCTCAACCCTACTTGACAACTTTCAACTTAGGCTCTCATACCACTTGTTGGACTCATCAATTCATTAAAGAAGAAAGAAAGACAAAGAAACTGAATGGAAACTAAAATACACACAAGTAAACACAAATAATTTTACGTGGTAAAACCTCGATAGTGTGTCAAGGAAACCTCCATGGGGTAAGGGATTGGAAATATTTATTAATCAAGAATGATTTTCCATGATACATCCTCCCGAGCATTCACGAGTTTCATATGAGCCTCTCCTCCATTATATAACTGCTATCCGATATAAATCTTGTTACTAACTTACAAAACTAGCTCGCAGTAATTGATAAATATTTTATTCATAATTACATAATTCGTTGTCACATTTCAACATGTTTAATCCCAAATATTGTTTGTGTAGAGAAAAAAATGAAACTGTCTCCTAAGAGACAATAACACTTTGATTATACATTGTCTTTAAAGAGGTAATTTTTTAAGACAATAATTTGAGACACCTGCTTAAAGGCAATATTTAAACAAATTCACAATTTATTTGGTCTCAAGTTAAGACAATTTACTAAAAAATTGTCTTAAATATTGTTTTAAAACCCCCCTCTACGTAGTAGTGATAGGATGCTAATGCAAATATGTCGATAGAGATAGAGCCTTATGTAGGAAAACGAGGAGGAAATGGAAAGTAATTTTGAAATTAGAAAAATATCATTTTTCAATTTCAATCTTTGTGCTATAAAGGGGAGAAAGAAAGAAATGAGAGAATTTGTTAATGTATGTTTATTTTATAAAGAGTGATTAATTTTCTAAATATATATTTTATAACTATATATTCTAAATAAGTAAGTTTTGAATATTGAGTTTTTAAATTTACATTTAATAACTAAAGATCTTAGATAAATAAGTTTGAAAATAAGGAAGTATCTTAGATTTTATTTTTTAAATTAAATCTACGATTATTAAAAAAGTTATTCTAAATTTAAAATGAATCAAGAAGAAACTGAGCAACAACATCATTGTTAAAGGGAATAAAAATAACAATAGCATCATTGTTAAAGGAAACTACAGATGTATACTTAGGGAAAGAGGTATACATATCCAAGCACTTAAGATGTATTCTATAGATTTTTTGGGAATTGAAAATATTTCATCTTAATTTTTATGATATTATATAGAAGTTTAATATGAATTTAAATTTGAATTTGGTAACTAAGCTTTAAACATCTAAAATTTATAATGCAACCAAAATTTTATGAGAAAATTCAAACCAAAAAGGCAAATACATGGGAAATTTTAAACTACATCTATTCTTTCAATGGAAAAGAACTACAAAAAATGGACATAGAATATGAAAAATGTTGAATATGAAGGGTTTTACGTGCATCAATTTTTGTTCCACAATCCTTGTAATACCGCTAAAAAATCAAATTTTAAATGACTTTTATGATTTTAAATTGGACACGTGGTTGAAAAGAAAAACAATCTACAGTAAATATTTTATGAGAACACAAATATTTATTTTGTTGATAAAAATAAAGTATTTGATTTGTTATTGTTATTTTTGGAAATATATTAGATTTTATCATGTGAGAGATTATAATTCTAACTACTATGAAAATAGGTGGAATGAGTTGTACCAGAGAAGGGGTAGGAAATAAAGACAACAAAGAGAGAAAAAATCCTCCATTGGGGCACAAAGGGTATTGTTGGCTAAATAAAGGACCAAAAGAACACATGGCTATAGATAAATGTCATGGGTGGAAATTGTATGAAAAAAGATAGAGATAAAGGTAGTCTAAACAAAATGAATGGTGTTAGTGGTAAACAACAAGTGTTGTTTGGGTTAAGGAGTTGTAAGGTGTGAAATCCTACTGAGTTGTTAACGTGGAAGGAAGGAGCCTAGAGCTTAGTGGGAATTATTATAACAATAGTTCAAGGAGAGTTGGAAGTTGAAAGTAGAAGACCCAAAATATTTCATCCGAAGACTTAGGCCCTAAATTTCCTCTTAGCTAGGATATAAATTTCCTCTTACTATAATACTTCGAGTGAAGCTTCCAAGGACTCAACACTAATATCTATTGGATAGGTAGATATAAGATTAGTGAAGCCAAAAAAAGTTAGATAGAGTAGAATGTACTTGGAAAACAAAAAATAAATTCATGTGAATAGTCACTCTCAAATGGCTAGCATTCCACTTATTTTTGAATTTCTAAACATATCTAGTTCGTAGAAAAGGGAAATATTACAGAAAATAAATTATATAATTGAATAGGAATAGGTCTCAAACCAAGGTTAGCATGTTATACATTGTAGATGATGAAATGAAACCCAGTTGACAAACTTAGATCATGTAATCCTTGACATTAAGAATAATATTAATAAGGATGTAGAGAAATTCCTTAGGTGGAAACCTGTGATAGGAGAACACCAAGCTTTCTAGCCTACAAAGTAGCTCTTCACAACCAAGGTAATAAGCATACCCTCTATACAGGTATGTGATGCATAGAAAGATTGTAACTATTTATATTGAAAAAATTCTCAGTGCATGTAGGAATCATATTAGAGGAAGTCATTTTACACATGTATAGTCAAAGGAAATGAAGTATCAAACATTTCCATAAACCCATAATGTTTACAACATTAAAATTTATAGTAGGGTATAAGGAATATGTACAACATAGCCTTTTCTTGAAAGCAAGTTATAACATGTGGCTATATAAGTATGAGTGGTGATCAAAATAAAAATATATGAGATTACTCTGTCAACAACATATAGGAAACCCTTGTACAAAAAGATGTAAAGTTACTTGGGCTATAGAAGTCGGGCTCTCCACCCTGTATTCAAATGTAACTCTAAAAGGAAATTACACTAATTGAAATAGGAATAGGCCCAACGTGATAAGGCTTTTAATTTTATAAACCCTTATAAAATTAATGTAGTTCATTGCAACATTGCCAAACACATTAAGTTTTTCCTCCACACTTGTGAGAGGCACAAAGAAAGATGAGTATCGGAAGAGCGAGGATGAAAATGAGTAACCTTGCTAGAAAATGAACCTTGGAGATTTCTTTCGAATGAAACCCCAAGTATGTGACAAGGGCTAACCTAGCAACACAAAACCCTTAGTCATACATTGGGCCTTGGCTAAAGAAAGGTCTCGTGACTAAAAAAGAGAGCGTTGAAATGAGTTTGAGCATTTAGGAGTGAGTGAGAGTAAGTTATATACAATAGAGTCCAAGTTTTGGATTTCAAGTAGAATGGAGAAACATTACAATGTTTTTGTATCATAAAAACAAATAGATACTGAAATACCAATAAAATTTGATGATCTCAAAATAAAAATATTAAATTAAAAATATAATTTATTGTATACAAATTATTTTTGTGAATATTCATACAATTATTATTCCATGAGTGGCATGCCAACATCTTCTAGCAGATGAAGTTCCTTGCGAACTACTCTTCCTCAATGTAAAATGGAACAAAAAGTCGAGAGTTGTTCGGAAATCACTTTACTGACAAGCCATGTTCTCCACCAGTGTAGTATTTCCCGATTACGAATTACGTTATCTCATAATCATAATCATAATAATAATATTGTATTTAAAAGTTGCACTCTTCATTAAGTTTTAGAAGTGATGTTAAACATTATTTTTTTCTTCCCATAAACTGTGATTTGTCATTCATTCAACGATTTGGACACGTACTTCATAAACAGAGAATTTCTTTGCATCAGATGCACATGACGAGAAAAAGCCGTATTTTGTGTACATCGTAGCGTTTTATGTCTTTGACTAATTTCATGGGATTGCACCCAGGGCTATGGAATCTTTAACGGCTAATTGGCATCTAAGGTTTCAATAACACTAAACTTAATTATATGTATGTGAGTGTGGGCCAGATATTGAAAATAATTAGTTGAAGGTTTCAATAACTCTAAACTTAATTATATGTATGTGAGTGTGGGCCAGATATTGAAAATGATTAGTTGGAATAATCGCATATTGAAAATAATTTGATTGTGAATTCCGTTGTGCCTATGGTAGAATATGGCTTTGTCATCGGAGGTTATAATTTTTGGTTGGATGGTGAAAATTGATTTAGTAAAATAGATAACTTCTGACACATCCAAAATCAAACTTGAGAACTATAACAAAAAAAAATTTCCAAAAAATACAACCAAATTTTAAATTTATTTTCTAAAACAAAATTATACCTTCATTACTACTCTATATAGTATACTTTGGTAGGTGATATATTGATTTTATAATACATTATTGACTATTTAATTATGCGTGCACTTTGATGTGAGGTATTTCTCTGACCTCGTTCCGTGATATAGAACGTAGAGTGGACATGGAACAACAATAAAGTAAAGTTTGCCATTCATGGGGGTGGGATCGGATCCTAATTGATGTGAGGTATTTATATGACCTCGTTCCGTACTATACAACGTCGAGTGGACATGGAATAAAAATCAGGTAAAGTTTGTCATTAATGGGATGGGATCCTAAAAACTCAATTATTGTTTTTACTTTTAAGTAATGGTTTTATAATTAGGTGATCCATCGAATGAGGAGAGAAAGATAATAGCTTTAATTGCCATTTGCATAATGGTAAGACAGCATAATAATTACGCTTTTGAGAATGTAACGTAAACCTGTATAATTTAGTTTTTGAAAGGTACATTCGCTTAAAAAGGTAAGGTAAACATGTAAAAATAAATTTAATGTTAATATTTCATATCTTAAATATAATGTGAGCTTTATTTAAAACTCAACCTAATTATTATTATGTATAAACATAATATAAATTTAAAATATCAAAAAGTTTAAAAACACTCAAAAAAATTATAATAAATAAATATAAATAAATTAGATGTTTGGTAAATAAATAAAACTTTCTATTATATTTATTTTAGAGTTATGGTAAATAGATAAAATCTCTTTTTATATTTAACTTTCTATTATATTTATTTTAGAGTTATGGTAAATAAATAAAACGTTTTTTTTATATTTACTCTATAAACTTCTTAAACTTAAAAAAGAGGTTTTATTTAAGTGAAGACTATGTGCCAAATACCATGGGGCGAATAACAGGGTTTATTTAGGTGAAGACTATGGACAAAATACCATGTTCCAAATACCATATTTATAAAAGAGATATACAGAGGTATGGTAAATAAATAAAAATATATCAAAAAGGACTACAAATCAACATCTAATTGTATACCAAACCTATGGGTCAAATATCATGCTAAATAAAAGAGATATGATAAATAAATAGAAATATAAATAAACTAGAGGTATGGTAAATAAACTAGCATATATCCATCTTAACGTCGGATCTATCAAGCCCTCTCTTTTGAATGTAAAACTTGAAGAAAGGTTTGCACCTCGAGAGAATCCCTCTCGACACTTGATAGATCACGAGTTTAGTCTTGTGTGGCCAAAGAAAATCTAACGAACATATGATTAAGTTTATCAATAATATGTAAATTCATCTAATATTAATATAATCATTTTAAATCTGATAAATATGTTTAAGATTAATCTCGTCATTTTAACTTTAAATTTTCTTAGTTACCCCACTTTGATATTGTTAATAACTTTAATGATGAAATAATTTTTTTGAATGTAAAGTGACAATGTAATAGTGTTGAATGATAGAAAATGTGAATAATAAGAATATATTCAATTATAAATAGTCTTCATTGTGATTAATCTCAAACTATTTTTTTCTACTATTCGTATTGTCACCCTTGTTTCTTTTGTCATCTTTTCATATGATTATCATCTTTTCATACTTTTCATATGGATTATATGAAAATCACAGGTTAAATCGTAAACCATTTAAATATTTAGCCCACGATATTGTAGTAAACATCATACCTTGTCTCTCTTTCTCTCCAATATTAATAGGTTGAATTACTATAACACAAAAATCAATGTACATTGTCAATAATTTTTTGTGTTTTCACTGAAACCAATGCACAATCTTAATGCAATCACTTTAAAATTAATGTACCATCATACATCCAGTTACATCAAATGAGAAATCAAGAACTACACTGAAATCAATGCATGTAATGCAAGCAATCAAATAAGACTAGAAAAGAACATTTACACTGAAATCAATTCATCTAATGCAAGTAATCAAATAGGATTAGAAATCAACATTTACACTCAAATAAATGCATCTAATGCAACTATGAAAATATGATTATAAGCCAACATTTACAACGAAATCAATGCATCTCGTGAAAGTAAAAAAATAGGATTATAAAACATCATCTACACTGAAATCAATACATCTAGTGCAAGTAGTCAAATATCATTATAAATTAACATCTACACTAAAATAAATGCATCTAGTGTAAGAAATCAAATATTATTAGAAATCGACATGTAAATTGAGATCAATGCATCTAGTCCAAACAATCAAATAAGATTAGAAATCAACATCTATACTGAAATCAATGCATTTAGTGCAAGCAACCAAATAAGATTAGAAATCATCTACATTAAAATCAATACATGTAATGCAAGAAATCAATATTATTAGAAATCAACATCTACACTAAACTCAATGCATTTAATGCAAGCAACCAAATAGGATTAGAAATCACCATCTACACTAAAACTAATGCATTTAGTGTAAGAAATCACATAGGATTAGAAATCATCTACATTGAAATCAATGCATCTAGTGCAAGCAATCAAATATGATTAGAAATCACCATCTATATTGAAATCAATGCATTTAGTGTAAGAAATCAAATTATTCAATTATAAACAGTCTTCGATAAGTTATATCAGTCGTATTACAATAATGAAAAGGTCCATTCGAATTTTAATAACATGGTTACAGAATATAATAATAATAGTAGGTTATGTTTTTATAATATGGTAATTGAAATCAATAATAATGGTAGATATAATATTTATAATAATATTAATGATAATAATTTCACTTTTAATGAAAAATATAGCAAGAATAATTACAATAATAATAATAATAATTCTCATAAAAATAGGGTGGTCAATCTTTCAAATTTTTCCTTTCCATATTTTGTCTATAGTCTTCTTGAAAATGGATTAAGTTTTTCCCTTGCTCCTCGAAAAATCCTCATGGAAGACATTATGTGTGACGTAGAGTTTGGGAATTTGGGCTTACCTCATAATATCAAGGACACTATAAGTTAAGACTGCACTGTCATCCTCAAGAAGGCAAAACCCCCAAGGAGAAATATTAGCAAGGATGAATTTAATGCCCTCAAATCCTTGAACCAAAACAAGGATATCGTCATTCTTAAAGCCGAAAAAGGTGGGGTTCCAGTTATCCTTGACAGAGAGGATTATCGAAAGAAAATGTTGAATCATATTTATAATAGTGGAATCTATAAAAATCTTAGTAAGATTCCCCTAAAAAGGATCTCAAGCATAATCGCTCTTACTATAAATTCGAGTAACACTGTGGGTTCCTTTTGCCACAAGCTTATTGAGAGTAGCCTCATTGCTCAGAGGATCTATGGGATCCCAAATATCCACAAAGATGGAGCCCCCCTAAGACCCATTGTCAAAACCATAGGAGCACCAACCTACCTCCTAGCCAAATACCTTGCTTCAAAGATTAAAACCCCTTGTTGGCCTCACAAAGTCATTCATCAAATACTCTTCTTCATTTGTCAATGAGTTAAAGGGCATAAAGTTTAACGATAGGGACATTCTTGTGTGTTTCGACGTTGTCTCCCTTTACACTTGCATTTCTATCCAAGAGGCCATTGAGGTCATCAATCACCTCACTAACCCAGATACTTCTCGCTTAGTTAAGATTTGTCTTACTTCCACTCTTTTTTGCTTTGAAGGGGAATTCTATAAGCAGACATGTGGGGTTGCCATGGCCTCCCCCCTAGCCCTGATTCTTGCTATTATTTTTATGGAACACTTTGAATCTAAGGCTTTGACCTCGGCCCGTCTCCTGCCCAAGCTATAGAAGAGATTTGTGGATGACACCAGTGTCATTTGGTCTCATGGCCAAGAAGAATTAGAGATTTTTTTTCCAACATCTCAATAATCAATCTTCCTCCATAAAGTTCACTATGGAGCAGAAAATTGATGCGTGATTTCCTTTCCTTGATGTCCTCATTTCAAAAAATGATGACAGTTCTTTCTCCCATCAGGTATTTCGGAATAAAACTCATACTAAGCAGTATCTTCATGCCAAATCTCATCATTTCCCTGCTCAAAAGTTGGGTGTTCTTGTTAAACACACACATGGCAGAGACAAAATAGGAAAGATAATCATGAGATTGTATTTATTATTTGATAATGATATACATTTATAGTACATTCGTGTGATTGTTGGGTTCCACATCCCAAGGTCTCTTGGACTCTCATGGTTGTTCACATTCTACACCAACCCATAAAGGATTAGGTGTCCAACATTCCCCCATTAATCCGAAGAGTTATGTATGAGTCCAAGAAGAGAGCTGTAATACAAAATGTGCGAAAATGCATGGCAGCACTATGTTGGATGTGCTCTTCGAAATGTTCGTATAAAGGGCGGTGGTTTAAGGATGACCACCAACACTAGAACGCTTAATGTAGTTCCTGGAACTCTTCCAATTCTTGCATGAATTTGAGGTCTTCTACTAGAGGAAGTGTTCCTAATGTTTTGAAGAGGGAAACCTTCAACCATGAAAGGGAGGTCTCAACCTATGATGGTTTAAGGATGACCAACAACTCTGGAATGCTTAATGAATTTCTTGGAACTCTTCCAAAACTGGCAAGAAGCTAAAGTCTTCTGCTAGAGGAAGTGTCCCCCATTCTTTGAAGATGTATCACTGATTGAAGGCATGCTCATGGGCATATTTGCCTCTGGCTAGAACTCTGAATCTGGCATGGCAAGTTGTTGCTCAGGCTCACTTGATGTGGCTTTGAAGCTTGTAGATGACCATCATTCCCCCCCCCCCCTGTCAGATACAAGGTGAGATGATGGATAAAACTCAACGGCAAGACTATTCCATACTCTATAACAAGTTTTGACATATGACTGGAATATCTTCTTGGCTATTGTTTCCAAGAAGCAATCCATCCAAGATGAACCTTTGTTCTTGCAGGATGTTTGTTTCTGAAGCATATGTTTGAAGAATGATTGGTTTTATGACAGTGCTTACATAGATGAAGTTCAAAACAATGATATTTAATATGGCCAACTCGGTCATAGTGTTGGCATTTCACAACTTCTTGTTGTTGTTGTGGAAGAGGAGCAGAATTTGGAACAGCTAAAGATGAACTGCCATGAAGAAATCCAGCACTTTGAAACTGAATAGGTTTTGAGTAATCTGGAATATGAAAGGGCACATCCTTGTCATATTCAAGACCTGTTTTGTGCTTGTTGTGGACAAGCTCTTCCCAAGGTCTGATGATTGGCTTGGGAAGTGCAGACTGAACATCTGCATCTGCATGTAACTCTATTGCTTCATTGGGCACTAAATCAACTGCAACATTATTGACTTGTTGCTTATGGGAGTCTGTTTCAATCTCAATAAGTTCAAAATGTTTCTTATGTTGTTGTAATTCATCTCTCTGTAACTGTGATTCAAGTTCCAAAAACTCTATCTTTTCATGTGCTTTTTGCAAACAGGTTTGAATGTATGCAAGAGAGGATTTACTAATTTTGACTGTGATGTCAGCACTGGACCTGATTAAAGTTTTTAGTAACTCTAATACGCCATGAATCTTCACCATTATTCAACCAAACAAATGGGAAAAGCATTAAGAAACCAAATACACATTGTTGTTGCAATTTCGCACCAAAACAACATGCCAATCAACAATAGTAACCACCAATTGTTGCAATACAAAATGATAATGCTCAGAGAAATAAAATGGGAAAGTGGTGACGAATCTTTTAAGGATTGTTCTTCAATAATAGACTCAAGCTACAAAAGGGCTTATCAGATTGATAGTTTTAATAGGAAATACTATCTCCAAAAATATGGGTGTCCTTCACCTATAAGCAACTCAACTATGAATATGATGTTAAGGACAACTTTAACATGCCCTTCTACCAAGGATTGCTAGGGCCTTTTCTCCACTCGAATAACCTTTACCTCTAAGTTCATTCAACACTGCAACTCTTATGCATGTTGGCAACTCCATTGTTTGATCGAGCTTAACTAACCATCAAGTGTTCTTGTCAGATTATTATACAACCCAAGATATTTTTACATGAACTAAGCTATAGCAATATAATGCAATGAATAAATAACATATAAAGTATTGTTCCAAGACCAATTCCAAGCATACAAGTAGGTGTCATTGTAGTAGAAAAGAAAACTCACAATAGACACTATGGAAACTACGTAGAGGATATTCAACTGTGCCTAATCGATCTTGAACAACAAGATTATTTTACTAGTAATATATAACTTAAGTTGATCATTCAAGGCACACTGAGGATGCGAGGAACACTAACTGATCGTTATGGATTTTTCCAAAATGAGATCATCTCCCGATCGATTAAGATGAGGTTCAGAATGTGAAGCCCACTAGGGAAAACATCCTCAAGGCTCTCATCACTATGGTTGGTCGTGCCAATTATGAATCAAACGTCCTATTT
The DNA here is from genome assembly GCA_031772625.1 of Pinus tabuliformis. Classification (NCBI taxonomy): domain Eukaryota; kingdom Viridiplantae; phylum Streptophyta; class Pinopsida; order Pinales; family Pinaceae; genus Pinus; species Pinus tabuliformis. Next base: position 871,009,724 of record CM062805.1, read on the forward strand.
TTCTTTTTTACTACAACGGCCACAGCACGCACTTTCCCCTACTTGACATTGCCAACAATAAAGAGTGTATTGTCCCATGCGAATTCAACCTGATTAGAGCTGAAGATTTCTTATTTATAATGAATGGACGTGCATCCGGGAGTAAATTTCACCTTGATATCAGAGTCGAACTGTTTTTTGTTGTCAAAATCATGGAAGTGCTTTAATACTACCCGTAGCCACTTCACACTACAGAGGAAAAGGGTATTGTATCCAAGCACAGGTTAAACTCCACCCATAATCAATCCAAAAGTCGAGAAAACATCATCGCAATTCAGAGAACATTGTGGTGTGGTGTCGTAACCCCCACTACCTGCTCCGGCTATCTTTCCTTGAACCTTCAAATGAAGTTGAAACTCCCAGCCATTGTGTGTGGCGATGCTCCAAACGAGATTAATTAGTTGTAGAGGATTCTTAAGCCATTGAAAGTTTGTTTCCCTGATCTGTTGCGCTCAATGATGATCGAATTCAGCAACAAGACAAGTATCTAGGATGTTATGTGTCAAGAAATAAAACGAGGTCATATGGATAGCTTTGTCTGCAATGTGAAAAGCTTCCTTCTTTTTTAACCAACACTTCATTTTCTAATTGGAAGAGGGACTGACACAGAGCCAATGGTATGGCCACGTGGAGTATGGAGGCATCATGGTGGGAGTTACACAGAGTGCATGTTTGACAGAAGATCTTAGGCTAACTGAAGCGATAATGAACAACTTAGAGATGAAATGCTCATGTAAGAATAGTAAATCACAGATAGAGAATGAGCGTTACAAATCCAGAAACCAATGCACTCAACACAATGTAGAGGTAGAGAAACGTGGAGTACAAATATGTACGCAGACTTTGACAGGTTGCAGGTAGGAATACACTGTCTACCAACACAACCGCTAATTTGGGACGTTGCAGGTCTGATGCGCTCAGCTTTGAGAAACGCACAATAAAATAAATGGGCCTGTCATTTACTGACAACCACAAATAGATCAATTACCACATAATAGGGGTCAGTGGCATAAGTGTTTGATTTGAAAGGTAGAGCACGAATATAATAGAGAATTGCAGAGAGGTGGTAGGTGTACAAAAACACTGAGGATTAGTTAAGAAACCTAGTGCTATGATACCATGTAAACACACACATGGCAAAGACAAAATAGGAAAGATAAACATGAGATTGTATCTATTATTTAACAATGATATACATTTATAATACATTCGTGTAAACGTTGGGTTCCACATCCCAAGGTCTCTTGGACTCTCATGGCTGTTCACATTCTACACCAACCCATAGAGGATTAGGTGTCCAACAGTTCTCAACACACTAGCTATGCGTGCGCTGAGAATCTTAGATGAAAAGTACCTTGATAAAAACAAATCCCATCTCCCTATTTTTTTGTTAATAATGGATATAGTAGGCCTCAAGGTCTGAAAGCCTTCCTTAAATATAGCAGAGGTCCCAAGATCAAGAAAGACCCTAGAGATCGGTTCTCAAGGGTTCATCTCCCTTTCACCCAAGGGACCACGTACAAGATTACGAGAATCCTTAGGAAGTATAATGTTCCCCCTACCTTTAGACCCCTTAACACCATTCGTATTCCTTTGAGATCTGTAAAAAAACCTGTTGACCCCAAGGAAATGAAAGTTGTTTATGTTATTCTTTGTTCTTGTGTGACCCCCTATGTTGGTGAAACGAGGTGCTCTATTAATCGGAGGATTCATGAGCATGCCGCTGACATCAAACATGGGAGGACCTAGTCTTCAACCCTTTTACAACACATGGAGAAGAGTAAGTATCATATATGTATTGCGGAGGCCCGGGTTGTTTCTAAGATTGCTCCCTTTCATCACTGGAAATTTAGGGAGGCCATTGAAATTGAAAGAAGGCCGAGAAATCTCAATAGAGATGGCGGCTGGAAAATTAGAAGTTGTTGGATCACTACCCTTTCCTCCTAGCCCCCCTTCCCCCCCTAATTGGTTCCATTTTGGCCTTTTTTCTCTGCCTTTTACTCCCTCGTCTTTTGGATTGTTTAATTTCCCCTTTATTCCCTTTCCTATTGATTTGTTTTTTCCTTTTGTTCTCATTAAATTTTTCTTTAATTAATATTATTAATATTTTAATCTTATTAGTTCACTTCGATTCTATTTTTAAATTGAAAATAAGACGTTAATAAAGCTTCCCTCTTTTCATTTTTATTAGGTTACATTTCTTAGTTTTACTTCTAAAATAGTTTTACACTTTACCTAGTTTTTATTATTAAAAAAAAATATTAACTAATTAATTGATTAATTAATAAATAGTTAGGATTAATCCCTATTTATCCCATGATACATTTAGTTTATGAAAGTAAATATATTTTATATTTAAATTAACTAATTAATTATAAACAATTGATCGCGTAATTCTGCACAGAATTAACACTTATTTTATTACATATTTAGTTACATGTATAGTGGAAATAAATAAAATTAGTAATCAAGTTAACTAATTAACTAAGTAGTTATTATTTTTATAAATTCCTATAATATTACAAATCTTTGGGTAGTTTATTTAGTTTTAAAATAATAAAGAGGATATTGAATTATTTAGGTTTTAGGTTCTTAGTTTAAGTTTATTAAAACAATTTAGTTAAATATAGATAGATTTATTTGTTACAAATAAAAATAATAATAAATTGATTTAATAAATTAATTAATTAATTAACTAATTAATATTCCTTTCCCTGTCTCTTGGTCCAATCAACTATAGTTGTTTCCCAGTCCTTTCTAGTCGATGCCTTCATTAAAAGTAGTTGTTTCTTTATAGCCGTTGAATGATCGGTCTCTTTATTTAACCTATTGCCATGATCTGGTTCTTCATCTCGTCCTAACGATAAACCACACTTGTTGGTTCGAAACGCATCACCAAATGAATTTTGATGTGATTATCGCCGAAAATATTCTCAATAAACTTGATATGGATCACAGAAGCCTAAATTAAATAATTACATCCCCACAGGGAAGGGCCACTACAACTAAGGTTCAGTATTTTGAGCAGGCATGCTTGCAGGTTTCGAAGATGAAGTCAGATCTGGCGTTCCTCAAGAGATACAGAGATTCCTCCATCATTCCGTTTTCACCTAGATTAATCATCGCCTCAATATTCCTAGGAACCATCATGTATTTTTGAAGGCCAGTTTATCCTTGTTGAGATATGAGATTTGCAGGGTTGGGAGAGTTCTCTATCGGCTTTCTTAGAAACTTCTCTCTTTGCATCTGGAACTTTCTCGTCTTATTTATGCCTCCCTATGGACAAGGGTCAATGCTTGTTCAACTCTTAAATCTCAATGAATAGAAGATATTTGGAGGTAGAAGCAGTCTTCAAAGTTTCTTAAGTCGACCAAAAGATCATCTGCTACACTCGACGATCTTTCGTTCTCCTCAAGTTTTCCTATAGATGGATTTATGTTGAATTATCAGCTCTTTAGTCCTGGGCTAATGGCCAACATCGTATGGACTGCTCCCTTGCTAATTATATTTCTTCTAGTTCTAGTGAAGCATCTGACTCCCCATTGCTCTTCAATATGTCTCCTAGCTCATCACTAGTTGTTCCTATGCTTTGCAAAGTGGAACCAAATATGAGGTCCAAGGATCTTATCGCCCCTCCATCGGTCCCTCCGGTTTCATATTGTGGTCTAGCCCCCGATTTTGATTGTTGTTCCAGTGGCATTTTGGATGTTTTGGTCAAGCTCGAGGGCGTTAACCATCCTCGTGAAGATGAAGCATTTCCGAATGAATCCACTACTTTAGCTGCTCCTCTCTTATCACAAATGAAGGAGAGTTCTTTATCAGCTTCCTCAGCAACTTCTCTCTTTGCATTTGGAACTTTCTGGTCTTATTTCTGCCTCCCTATGGACAAGGGTCGATGCTTGTTCGACTCTTAAATCTCAATGAATAGAAGATATTTTGAGGTAGAAGCAGTCTTCAAAGTTTCTTAAGTTGACCAAAAGATCATATGCTACACTTAGCGATCTTTCGTTCTCCTCAGGTAAGTTGTCCTATAACCAGATTTATGTTTGCCAATTATCAACTCTTTAGTCTTGGGTTAATGGCCAAAATCGTATGGACTGCTCCCTTGCTAATAATTATATTTCTTCTGGTTCTAGTGAAGCGGCCGACTCCCCATTGCTCTTCAATATGTCTCCTATCTCATCGCTAGTTGTTCATATGCTTTGCAAAGTGGAACCAAATATGAGGTCCAAGGATCTCATTGCCCCTCCTTTGGTCCCTCCGGTTTCATATTGTGGTCTAGCCCCCGATTTTGATTGTTGTTCCAGTGGCATTTTGGATGTTTTGGTCGAGCTCAAGGGGGTTACCCATCTTTGTGAATTTGAAGCATTTCTGAATGAATCCATTGGTTCAACCGCTCCTCTCTTATCACACTCGGTCGAAGACCCGATGTTGTCCTCTCTTCCCTCTATCAACCCTTCTGGTCCAGGCTTCATTGACTAGCCTCCCTTCCTCCCTTCTTCTAATGATCCATGCATAGGGTCCAATCTTTCCTCCCTTCTTGTGGATTCCGTTGAGATCCAATCATTGGTCAGCAACTATGGTAAGTCTTTTTTTCTGATCCCTAACCTTCATAATAATCAAAGTGAGTTAATATTTGATATTGATTATAATTATAATAATTTCGATAAGTTATATCAGTCATATTACAATAATGAAAAGGTCCATTGGAATTTTAATAACATGGTTACATAAGATAATAATAGTCATAATAATAATAGGAATTTCAAATGCACCAGTAATATTATTAATGATAATGGTAAATATAATATGGATAATAATATTAATGATAATAATTTCAATTTTACTAATAATAAAAAATATAAAAAATAATAATTACAATACTAATAACAATAATTCTCATATAAATAGGGTGGTCAATCTTTCAATTTTTTCCTTTCCATATTCCGTCTATAGTCTTCTTGAAAAGGGATTAAAGTATGCCCTTGTTCCTAGAAAAATCCCCGTGCAAGACATTATGTATGACGTAGAGTTCGGGATTAGGGGATTACATGATAATATCAAGGACACTATAAGGAAAGACTGCGCTTTCATCCTCACGAAGGCAAAGCTCCCGAGGAGAAATATTAGCAATGATGAATTTAATGCCCTTAAATCCTTGAACTAAAACAAAGACATTATCATTCTTAAAGCCGACAAAGGTGGGGCTGCAGTTATCCTTGACAAAGAGGATTATTGAAGGAAAATGTTGGATCATCTTTATAATAGTGGAAGATATAAAAAGCTTAGTAAGAATCCCCTAAAAAGGATCTCAAGAATAGTCATTCTTGCTATAAAATTGAGTAATGTTGTGGGTTCCTTTTGTCACAAGCTTATTGAGAGTAGCTCTATCACTCCTAGGACATAGGGGCTCCCAAATATCCAGAAAGATGGTGCCCCCCTGAGACCCATTATTAACACCATAGGAGGGCCAAACTACCTCCTTGCCAAATACCTTCCTTCAAGTCTTAAACCCCTTATTGGCCTCACAGAGTCTTTCGTCAAAGACTCTTCTTCGTTTATCAATGAGTTAAAGGGCATAAAATTTGACCATGGGGACATTTGTGTGGGTTTCAATGTGGTCTCCCTTTACACTTTCATTCCTATCTAGGAGGCCATTGAAGTGATCAATTGCCTCACTGACCTTGATACTACTCGCTTAGTTGAGATTTGTCTTACTTCCACTTTTTTCTGCTTTGAAGGGGAATTCTATGAGAAGACATGCGGGGTTGACATGGGCTCCCCCTTGTCCCAATTTGTTGCTAATATTTTTATGGAATACTTTGAATCCAAGGCTTTGGCCTCGTCCCGTCTCCTGCCCAAGTTATGGAGGAGATTTGAGGATGACACCAGTGTCATCTGGTCTCATGGCAAAAAAGAATTAGATCTTTTTCTCCAACATCTCAATAATCAATATTCCTCCATAAAGTTCACTATGGAGCAGGAAATTGATGAGTGCTTGTTGTTCCTTCATGTTCTCATTTCAAAGAATGATGACAGTTCTTTTTCCCATCAAGTGATTCGGAAGAAAACTCATACTAAGCAGTATCTTCATGCCAACTCTCATCATTTCCCTACTCAAAAGTTGGGTGTTCTCAACACACTAGCTACGTGTGCGCTGAGAATCTCCAATGAAAAGTACCTTGATAAAGAGAAATCCTATCTCCTTAACGTTTTTGTTAATAATGGATATAGTAGGCCCCAAGGTCTAAAATCGTTCCTTAAAGCTAGCAGAGGTCCAAAGGTCAAGAAATACCCTAAATATCAGTTTTCAGGGGTTCATCTTTCATCAAATACCGTTGAAAATATTATGAGAATCCTTAGGAAGAATAATGTTCCATCTACCTTTAGAGACCTTAACACCATTCGTAGTTCCCTGAGATCTATAAAAGACGTTGTTGACCCCAAGGACATGAAAGGTGTTAACGTTATTCTTTGTTCTTGTGGGACCCCCTATGTTGGTGAAACGGGGCGCTATTAATCAGAGGATTCATGAGCATGGCATCGACATCAAACATGGGAGGACCCGGTCTTCCACCACGGAAAAACACATGGAGAAGATTAAGCATGATATATGTATTGAAGAGGCCCAGGTTATTGTTAAGACTGCTCCTTTTCATCACCAGAAATTTAAGGAGGCCATTGAAATTGAAATAAGGTCGAGCAATCTCAACAGAGATGACGGCCGGAAGATTAGCAGTTGTTGGATCCCTACCCTTTCCTCCTAGCCCCCCATTTCTACACCCTCTTTGGTTCTATTTTGTCCTTTTTTCTCTAGTTTTTACTCGTCTTCTGGATTGTTTAATTTCTCCTTTATTCCCTTTTCTATTGATTTGTTTTTTTCCTTTGGTTCTCATTAACTTTTTCCATTAATTTTATTTTTATTAGTTCACTTAGATTCTATTTTTAAATTGAAAATAAGAGGTTAATAAAGATTCCATCTTTTCATTTTTATTAGGTTAAATTTATTAGTTTTAGTTCTAAAATAGTTTTACACTTTACCTAGGTTTTATTATTTAAAACAAAAAACAAAAAAAACAAAACATATTAACTAATTAGTTGATTAATTTATAAACATTTATGATTAATCCTTATTTATCCCATGATACCTTTAGTAAATGAAAATAAATAAATTTAATATTTAAATTAACTAATTAATTATAAACAATTTATCCCATAATTATTCATAGAATTAATACTTATTTTATTACATATTTAGTTACATATATAGTGAAAATAAATAAACTTAGTAATCAAGTTAACTAATTAACTAACTAGTTGTTATTTTTATTAATTCCTATAATAATACAAATCTTTGGGTTGTTTATTTAGTTTTAAAATAATAAAGAGGATATTAAATTATTTATGTTCTAGGTTTTGCGTTTAAGTTCATTAAAACAATTTAGTTAAATATAAACAGATTTATTTGTTACAAATAAAAATAATAATAAATTGATTTAACAAACTAACTATTTAATTAATTAATTAACTAATTAATATTCCTTTCCCTGTCTCTTGGTCCAATCAACTGTAGTTGTTGGCCAGTCCTTTGTGGTCATTTCTTGGCCAAAAGTAGTTGTTTCTTAGATTAATCTATAAATCTACTCTATAAATCTATTTATACTTACTAACACTGAAAAAAAGAGGTTTTCTTTAGGTGAAGCACATGGGCCAAATACCGTGGGCCAAATTATTATTAATACGATGAAAAAAATATTATTAACCCTAATATTAACATTAAAAGATTAATATTATTATTATTAAATCTAATATTCATATTAATATACTATAATATTAATATTATTAAATTTAATAACTTTCGATTAATACAATATTAAATTCGATATGTTATAATATATCATGATATATATTAACTCTAGGTATATATGGGAGGAAAGAACAAAGACATAGAGCGATAGAGGTGGATAGATAGCGGGAGTGACAAGGGAGAGATGGAGATAAACTGAAGCAGAGGGGAGAGGAGTGAGAGAGATAGAGAACAGTAAGAGAGGGAGAGGGAGACACAAAGATGGAGGGGAAGAGAGAGGAGGAGAGAGGGAGGGAGATTGTAAGAGGATAAAAGTGCAGAGAGAGAGAGAAAGAGAGAAGAGAGATGAAGGTAGGAGAGAAAGGGAGAGAGAGGACTTGCGAGAGAGGAGTATAGAGGGAGGGATAGAAAGATGGCGTTGGAGGGGGAGAGAAAGGGAAGAAGAAATACATAGAGAGTGAGAAGTGGAGAGACAGAGGGGGTGACAAGGGAGAGATGGAGAGAGAGAGTGTATGTTTAGGGGTGAGATAAAGAGACAAACAAGGAGAGATAGAGAGAAGGGGGAGAGAACAAGAGAAAAGGAGAGAGGGAGGGATCTAGTAACATAGTTGGAGAGAGAGAGAGAGAGAGAGAGAGAGAGAGAGAAGAGAGAGCTAGGTAGGAGAGAAAGGGGGAGAGAGGAAGTATGAGAGAGTGGACTTGATAGAGAAGCGAAGAGAGGGATGGAGAGAGAAGGAGAGAGAGGGATAGGGAATGGAGGAGGAGGAGGAGAGAGGGTGTGAAGAAGAAATACATGCAGAGTGAGAAGTGGAGAGAGAGAGAAAGACAGTGACAAGGGAGAGAATAAGAGAGAGTGTGTATCTTTGGGGGTGAGATAAAGGGAAAAAGAAAGAGAGATGGAGAGAATAGAGGAGAGAGGAGAGAGGGATGGATATAGTAATAGAGTTGGCGAGAGAGGGAGAGAGAGAGAGAGAGGTGGGAGAGAAAGGGGGAGAGAGGGAGAAAGAGAGAGATGATGTCAGAGAGTGGAGAGAGGGAGTTGGAGGGGGCGACAGAGGGAGGTAAGAAGAAATAAATAGAGAGAGAAAAGTCGAGAGAGAGAGAGAGAGAGTGATTGATAATGAAGATGGAGAGAGAGGGAGAGAGGACATCAAGAGGGAAGAGAGATAGAGGCGAGGGTGATCCAGGTCCAGGTGTGACAAAGGACCCTTCCAAGACCTTTTACTTTCGTGATGTCTTAAATTGCATTTTTAAAAGAAGATAAAAAAATACATCTGCATGTTGTAAAGAAGAGGAACATGACATTTGTCAACACATGAAAACATAAGCAGTTGATAATAGAGTTCATCCAGGAGGGACTACGTCTCTGGCCCCGATGTCAAGATGGTGTATGCCGCTGCATTAAGTGTTGCCAATAATGATGATGTACATAAGAGGTGATGTCGCTATCATACAAGGAAAATTCCCTCACACAGGAGTGGCTCCAAGAGATGTTCTACTATAGGAACTCTCAGTCAAAAGGACTCCTATCAATATCACACAAACTCATGCATGATGAGCATCTCGCCAACATGGCATAAAAGGGATCTCAATGCAACATACATTGCGACAACCTGAGTATCCCATCAACATAACGATAATGGGATTTCAAATCAAACATGAAAAATCATGACAACAAGTACATCCCACAAATGATTCCGCATCACATCAAGCAGTAATCATGAAAACAAGTAAGAAACAAGATCCCTCATCAAACATCAAATAGGGATCTGTGCAACACAATGCATAGCAAAATAAGTACATGAATACAACGCATATACCTCACGTCTAGGGCCATTTGAAGAAAAGGATGTCAAGCTACTAAAGTTGTTTGTACCATAGATCTCACTGCATCGAAACGCATGGAAATGACTGCTTGCACATGAATGTTGACACCTGCAATCCACTTGAAGAGTGGCTGGAAATTGAAATGAGTGAATGAAAAATCTGAATGCACCATCATATTTGTGGTATCGAATAGTGCAAAATCCACTATCAAATTTTTTAATTCTGAGAAGGTGGAATTCTGGGGCTTAATGAATCTTTTAGATTCCCCCTAGATTCCTTAAAGATTCCCTCCTCCAGCTCCTCTACAAATATGTTGTTTAGATCACGACACTGACTGCGCCATTAGGTTCGTGTCGTTGAGAGGTGTAAGATCAACATAAAATTTGTCCAATTTGGACATTGCAAAAATTTCACCCTCCTGGAAATTTCACTCAATCATGGTTCCACCTGCAAATAAATTAATTAAAAATTCACCTCAATTTTCGTGCCCACTCCTGGTTCCTTCATGCTGCCTCGAACTACATGCATGCTCCTCCTCTGCCTGGGCACACTGATGAACTATGTTTAAATATGAAAAGGCAGGTGGAGTTTACAAACACACCATTTGGCAAATTGGTTATGGATCCATTTGTTGTGGAGGAGGTCAGGCAGTCAAACCCTGCCTCTTCCCTTTTTTACATAACAAACATTAATTTTCATATGGGAGGTCGGGTTGGGCCTGCCTTTGGCGGCCCGCCTACCTCACATGTCCCCTACCCTTTCGGCATCGTATCCTTATTTAGTGGGCAGTGGTTTTGAGGTTGGGTCCGTGCCCCAAGGGTCGGCGCACCTTTCCTGTACACACATTACTTTTCCTGCCCCAAGAAATGGGTTCCAAAGAAGGTGGGAGGGGTCAAGGGTAGTGGCCCGCCCCTCCAATATTATGCATAGTTGATAAGGGTTGGGGTAACAGGGTTGGTGACCTGCCACCCTTTTTTTAATAATTTTCTTGTTATAACAAAGAATATGGTCATTTTTTAAAATACCGATTTTACGCTGAAGGAGACATTTTAACAAGGCAACAATTTCGCCTGAAATCCAGCCAGAGTTGGCCGGATTCCATCGACCAGAAAAAGTCCAAATTGTGTCATCATTAATTGTGTCGAGTTAGCAAAGTCAACCAAACTTTGACTGCCTCTATCTCCTTCATCCGGACTTGGATTGGAGTGTCGTTTACACCATTGGAATTAGGGTGACAAGCACTTCGATCTGATATCAAATTAATCATCTTTCCGCCACTTTGAATTTTGAGCCTTTTCTATGCCATTGGTGTCTAGATATCCACCTAGATCAATCCTCCACACTGACGAGATTTTGGTCGTCAAACAACATGAAAAATAACCTGCAACTTCTTTGTACCTTGTCTACATCACGAGCGTCCCAAAAGGCCTCGCTTCCATCTCATTCACCTTTGTTCTCCGGAGCCTTAAGTGATGAGTCGACACCTGCAACCTTTGGAACTTGTAGCACATTGTTTTGTAAATTACATGCTTGACTTTCATGACCAACTAATGAACCAAGCATCTCACACTTGCCATGAGTTTATAACACATACTCAGTGGTCAAGTTTACATTGAAATGGAAATAATACCCCAGCTACGAAAACAAGGCCAACATATCATTATTGGTCCAACAAGTGATGGAAAACACATCATCACTGCAACACATGATTTACAACAATAAGGCCAAAGATTGTTTTGTTTTGACAAGTGATGGAAACACGACATCACTTTCACATTTTATCATGCAACTCAAAATAAGACCCGACATCATTGTTGTTGAACAAGTGATGGAAAACGCATCATCACTTTTACATTTTAAAATGCAACAAATGATTTACAAAAGCATGACCGTGACAAGCTAACATATCTAGAAACCATTTTTCACTTATCAATGTGAATGGGTCGCCTCCTTGTGGCAGTTTTTCTTGTCAAACAACTGCTTCACCTGGTTCATGCACCGACGCTTTTTCTTTAAGGCACTGCTCTGGATGGATCCTCCAACATGTGGCTCTTTAATGGCCATTTTTGTCGCAATGACTGCAATACATCTTCTTCCTCCATATTTGCTTAACCTGTTTCTTTACATGTTGTTGAGAGGGTCTTTCACGCCTCATCCTTTTGTGTGCTCATTCTTTATAATTGAAATGAACATTCGAATGTTGAGAGTGGTTATACCTTTCCTTGATGTCTCTGATGTAAGTATGGCAATGACAGCTTGACTCATATCTTTCCCTGCAATGGGCATTGCCATGGGATGATGGGGATGTGTTCCCATCATTCTCTTTCCTCGACTATTTCGACGATGTCTCGGAAGAATCTGACACCTTTGAGCATTCTCCTTCGGTGTATCTCAAGCCTGCAAATTGAAGTCTCTGCACAACCTCCAATGGTTGAGTTATGCCTTGGTTTTTAACACCAAGTTTTTCTTCCTCCTCGTGCCTTGTCCTCGTAAGGAGCCTCATATTTGTCCTTGTAATTGATCTCAAAATATCCAGCGGAAAGCATACTATGTGAAGATGAAACCGAAAGGAAATCAACATATTTTACCTCCTCTGTCAATTTGTAAGAATTGATGGGGGCCTCACATGATCTGTTGTTGGTGGTTCACTAGCTGTCTCGGCACATTCCCCAACTTCCTTCCCGATATACCCAAGTCCTGTCTGACAGGGTAACTCTTCTACTTTGATGGGGTTGACAATGCCTTGGCCATTAACACCCAAGACTTTTCCTTCATACCCCATTTTATTCAACAGTTTGGAGCTAATCCATGTGGTATGATTTTCAAAAACAAAGAAATCATCATTAGGAAACATACATGAATTCACAGAATTTATTTTTACCTCACATGGGTCACGCCGCAGCTTTTCCAAGGCCTCATCCTTATCTTACACGTGTCGTAGAAAACTTTGTTTCTCTTCTTTCTCTTCATGTAGAAGCATCTTCAATTCAGCGTTGTCTATTTGAAGATTATGTTTGTTGTGCTTCAGTTCTTCCGAGGCCTCTTCCATGGCTTGCAACTGACGCTACAATCGCTCCTTTTCCTCTGTTTTTATTTGTAGAGATTCATACATCTCTATCCTTTGGGAAATTTTGAGCATGGTTTCGTACATCGCTTTTTCATCCTCTGTTGTTGCATGTTCCATTGTTCACGCTGCAATTCACATCCACGCAAATACCGCTCCGATACCACTTGATCTAGGTCCAGGTGTGACAAAGGACCTTTCCAAGACCTTTTACTTTCATGATGTCCTAAATTGCATTTTTAAAATAACATAAAATAATACATCTGCATGTTGTAAAGAAGAGGAACATGACATTCGTCAACACATGAAAACGTAAGTCGTTGATAACGGAGTTCATACATGAGGGGCTACATCTCCGAGCCCCGATGTCAAGATGATGTAGGCCACTGCATTACGTGTTGTCAATAGTGATGATGTACATAAGAAGTGATGTCGCTATCATACAAGGAAAATTCCCTCATGCAGGAGTGGCTCCAAGAGATGTTCCACTACAGGAACTTTAAGTCAAATGGACTCATATCAGTATGACACAAACTCATGCATGATGAGCCTCCCGCCAACATGGCATAAAAGGGATCTAAATGCAACATACATGGAGACAACCTGAGTATCCCATCAACATAATGACAAAGGGATCTCAAACAAAACATGACGAATCATGAAAACAAGTAGATCCCACAAATGATTCCGCATCACATTAAGCAAGAATCATGAAAACAAGTAAGAAAAAAGATCCATCATCAAACATCAAACAGGGATCTGTGCAACACAATGAATAGAAAAAGAAGTACATGAATACACTACATATACCTCACATCCATGGGTCATCTAAGAAAATGATGTCAAGCTACTGCAACTATTTGTACAATCGATCTCATGGCATCGAATCACACGGAAATAACTGCTCGCACATGAATGTTGACACCTGTAATCCATTTTGAAAAGTGGCTGGAAAATGAATTGAGCAAATGAAAAATCCAAATGCACCATCATATTTGTGGCATTGAATAGTGCAAAATCGACTGTCAAATTTCTAAATTCTGAGAAGGTGGAATTCTGGGGCTTAACGAATCTTTTAGATTCCCCCTAGAGTCGTTAAAGATTCCCTCCTCTAGGTCCTCCGCAAATCTGCTTCTTAGATTAGAAAACTAACTGCGCCATCAGGTTCGTGTTGTTGAGAGGTGTAAGATCAACATAAAATTTGTCCAATTTGGACACTGCAAAAATTTCACCCTTCTGGAAATTTCTCTCAATCATGGTTCCACTTGCAAATAAATTAATTAAAAATTCACCTCGATTTCTATGCTTGCTCGTGGTTCCTTCATGCTACCTCGAACTATGTGCGTGTTCCTCCTCTGCCTGGACCCATTAATGAACTGAGTTTAAATATGAAAAGGCGGGTGTAGTTTACAAAGACACTGTTTGGCAAATTGGTTATGGATCCGTTTGTTGTGGGGGAGGTCGGGCGGTCAATCCCCCCATCCTCCCTTTCTTACATAATAAACATTAATTTGCAGAAGGGAGGTCAGGCTAGGCTCGCCTTCAAAGGCCTGCCCACCTCACCTGTCCCCTACCCTTTTGGCACCGTATCCTTATTTAGTGGGTGGTGGTTTTGAGGTTGGGTATGTGCTCCAAGGACCGGCCTACCTTTCCCGTATGCACAGTCCTGTGCCCATCCAAAGCAACGGGTTCCAAATATGGTGGGAGGGGCCAGGGGTAGTGGTCTGCCCCTCCAATATTATGCATAGTTGATAAGGGTTAGGGTGGCGAGGTTGGTGGTCCGCCACCGTTTTTTTAATAATTTTTTTGTTATAACAAATAATATGGTCATTATTTAAAATCCCAATTTTAGGCCGAAGGAGACATTTTAACAAGGCGACAATTTTGCCCAGAATCTAGCTGTAGTTGGCTAGATTCCATTCGCCAAAAAAAAACCAAATTGTGTCTCCATTAACCAAGTGAGCAAAGTCAACCAAACTTTGACTGCCTCTATCTCCTTCATCCGGACTCGGATTGGAGTGTCGTTTGCATCGCTGGAATCAAGGCGACGAGCACTTCGATCTAATGTCAAATTAATCATCTTTCCACCACTTTGACTTTTGAGCCCTTTCCATGCCACTAGCCTGTGGAGATCCACCTAGATCAATATCCACCTAAATTAATCCTCCCCACTGAGGAGATTTTGGTCCTCCAAAAACATGAAAAATAACCTACAATTTCTCTATACCTTGTCTGCATCACGAGCGTCCCACAAGTCAAGGGGTAGGTTATTCTATTACATCAAGCACCGGGCGGTTTGCTTCACCTAAACCTAATCCTAAAATGGAACAAAAGCGGCCTAAAATTGAATTTTTATCCCTATGAACTGTGATATGGGATATGCCATTCATTCAATGATCTTGACACATACCTTCCTCTTTGATGTGCATTTTACAGAAAAAGAGAAGTTGTCGACAAGACGAGAGAATCGCTTGGGATCAGATGCACATGACGACAAAAGGCCATATTTCCTAGACATCATGGCTTTTTATCTCTAGAATTATTTCATGGGATTACACCACAAGATCCATCATACGTAGTGCTAGCTACCTATAATTGAATTTACAAATGTGAACAGTTCATTAGGATTTAAGGCTTCTATATCTAAACTTAGGTGTAGGTAGGTGTTGTGTATGTCTTCAGAATGAATGAACCATTTGAATGTTTGAAGTGTTGTGTCCGTTATATTTGATAATATCACATGGTAGATATATTTCTGCATCACACATTTATTTCATTCTGCCGCATTTCAAGTGTCGTGTGGAGTGTGTAAGGTAACGCATTGAACATATAATACACAATTGATTATTTAGCTCATTATGAGTGTATATGGATGTGAGGCAATTTACAGATTCTTGATTATGAATCCACACATGAGCTGTGACGTATTTTATGGATTCTTGATGACAACGATTGAACACATTGGTGTAAAGTATATCTCCCACCCCATACCATATAAAGTGAACCGACAATGACCTGAAAGTCAATTAGTGCTTTCTCTTTTTAGTATTCTTTTTTAATTAGGTGATCCAATAAATTGAAGAAAGGAAGGTCAAGATTCAACTTGTATCTTGTATTACGTAAAGGGGTCAAGGAAGTTATATTTTCTTTGGGGTTGGTTGTCCTTACATTTCATAGTACGTAAAGAAATAAACGAAATGTTGTCTTTGGTTTGGTGACTCCATGAGTAAAAGGAAATGAAAATTTTATGCATTAATATAATGAATTTACGCTCATTTTATCCTTTAATATATTAAAATCATTTATATATATATATATATATATATATATATATATATATATATTCATTTTATCTTCTAGTATAATAATGTCATTTTAATATAAATCTTTAAAATTGTAATATATATATATATATATATATATATATATTTGTAAGTTCCGTAGGACTTTCTCATTTTCGAGTTTACTATGGGGAGGGAATCTTGTGGTAGCACAAGATTCAAACCCAAGATCTTTGGTTCCGTAAGACTTCATTCCATTATCATGGCTACTTGAACTACCCTAAGCTGACCTAATTTAAATATATTAAAAAATTATAAATGTAAAGATTTAATATATATGTTAAATCAATTATAGTTTTATTAATAATTTTAATTTATTAAATATTTTAAAATATAAAATAACCAAAAATATATTTTATTATTTTAAAAATGATTTAAATATATTAAAAAATTATAATTGTAAAGACTTAATATTTTTTAAATATATATATCTATGTGTGTGTGTTTAGTTAAATCAATTATATAGTGTTATTAATAATTATATTAAAATCATTTTATCTTTTAATATAATAATGTCATTTTAATATAAATCTTTAAAGTTGTAATCTATCTAATTTATATATATATTTTGTGTTATTAATAATTTTAAAATATAAAAATATATTTTATTATTTTAGAAGGGTTGAAAAGGTTGAAGATGAAAAAAAAAAAAATGGATTGTGCGGTTTTTAGTCACATGTATTTTCATTTCCAAAACATTTGTCACACTATCAATTTTCCTCACTTGTTAAGTCACTAAAACTATAGCGATATAGAAACACTACTTTCCCCTTTTTTGATAATAGAAATAAAATATTAAAGAGTCTCAATTTATCTCTCATCTTATGGTTTAATAAACCTCATCTTATGATTTAATAAACCTCATTTGTTCTAGTAAACCTTAATCATCATCATTATCATCACATATATTTAATAACTTATAAAATAGTTCAAAATAATATTAAATTAATATGTGTAAATTTCATACATAACCTATATATATACATTATATTCCATAAATAACCTAAAACATTTTAATACAAATTCCTAAATAATTTTGTTATAGATATTCAAACTCTTTTTTCACATTTAATAAAAAATACATCATAATATAATCCATGTATTAATCCATGTATTGTTAACTTTAAATATGAATTCGAATATTCTTAAAATTAATTTCACTTTATTATAAATTATTTTATATTATGTTGTTATATTTTTTATTGAAAAAATTATTTCATACATTTAATTTAATAAAAATTAATAAATTTTATTTTTAATAAATTAAATTTTTATATTAATGAATAAAAATATTTATATTTTTTAAAATTTTAAAAATATTTTTCAAGTAAAATTAAAAAATATTACCTTCTTCTAATTAAAATATTTTATTTTGTTATTGTAATAAGTAGATGTAAAATATTTTTTATTATAATAAACCCAATAAAGAAATGTAATATTTTAATAGCATATTCTATATATATATAGATATTATAAATTTAACTAACACAATTTTAGTTAAAAATAATTATAATTAGCTTTAATATGATGGTAATTTAATTGTCATTAAAATAATTTAGTTCCAATTAAAAATATATTTAAATGGAAGTAATAAAAAATTTATTAGAACACATTTAAAATGAAAGTAGATTATAATTTAATAAAACATTATTTATAAAGAAAAAATATTTTCTTTTAATATAGAATTATAATAAAAGTTAAAATGAACATTTAGTTGTCTACATGGTCTTAGATAGATGGTGATCATAGACTTTGTTAAAGAAGTCACGAGTTAAATTTCACCCTTGATTTGGATGATATATTGGACATGATGAAGATATAGTCATTCCAAAGATACAAATAAACACAAAAAAAAAATGAAAGTTGAGCTTTAATTAATAAAAATTATTTGAATATAATTAAATAAATATTAATATAAAAGTTAAATTGAATATTTTGTAATTGATAGAACAATTTGTAATTACAAATATAAAAAGAGTTATAAATCACATGGAAAGTATATTTCTAATTGTAAAATTGGAACACCTAAAAAATATTTTAGTTTGTAAAATTAGATTATTTTAATTATATAAATGTATTTAATAAAAAAATTCAATATATATTTATTTTAGCTTCACATTTAAGCATATTATTTTATATTTTAAGAAATCCCAAGTTATAAACTATTATAGGCTAAAAAAATTAAAAAATATTTTAAATTTCAATTTTGAAATATAAATAACTACTCATCATAACTATATAACATAAATCAAATCTCTATATACCTTAATCTTTTTATTTTATTTTTTATAAAACTAAATTTATTTCATAAATATAATTATAAAACTAAATTTATTTGTATCTAATTTTCTAAATTCTTTTTTATACATCTCAATTATTACATACATTCAAAATATTATTCAATATAATTTATCAATTTCATGTTTATTTCTCTTTGTTAAATTTTCTAAACATTTTTTTTTATACATTTCAACTATTAGATACGTTAAAAACACTATTTAGTAGAATTTATTCACGTAATGTATATTTTATTTATTTAATATAAGAAGAAATATGTTTGAGTGATGAAATGATATTGCTATTTATAAAGTTAACAAATGTGATCAAACTTAATTTTACTCACTTTATCAATTTTAAATTTAAAGAATAGATGTTCCACCACATTTAAATAATTTTTATTTCAATATGATCTTATAAATGTGACTTTCTTTCCATTTACTTGTAAAACAATTTGTTTTCATTTATTATATTTTAAATTTGTATTATAAGTTCTCGAAAGGGGAAATACCCTTTAAAAGTGGTGACAGATTATCTATGGTATGACCTATATCCCATAAAGTTTATGTAAAAGCTCATCAAGGTTGCGAAGCAATAATCTCTAGATACTTGTATAGAGAAAATATCCATGCTTAGTTTTGAAATGGAGGATTTTTCTTTGAATGCATTTTAACTTGTTTTCCAATACCCAAGATGGACAAGATTCTTTTTTCTTTTACTAGAAGATGGACAAGATTTTTTTTTTATACCCAACACATATGGTTTATATTAGAGGAAAGCCACATGTTGAAAGGATATTCTCAATACATTTTTTTCCAATGGTATCAACATTAATCATAAGTGGCAACCTAAATTTTATTTTATATAGGTACGAAATATGGTGTCTTTTACTCATCTTATCCTCTAAGCTCTATTTTTTCATCCTCTCTTGAGAGGGTTAATCTAATGGATATTGATTGCTCTTTTGGATAAAAGGACTACTGATGCTAATATAAGATTTAAGATATAGGATTTAAGATAGTGACTATGCTTACAGGGTTGGATAGGTTCCTTCCGCATGAGGATCTATATGATAGGGTGGATAGATTCAAAGCCTAAGTGATTTAAGTTATATTTTGTGACTACTCTTCAATTATCTTGGAATTGAGTGAAAAAATAGAGAAGTCAAAAGATGCCTTCAGATTTAATTTCAAGGAACATTTTTCACTCTTTAAAAACATTAAAATATCTGGCATTCAATTAAGATATAAAATATTATTCTTCTCTTTCATAAAATATTGTTATTAAAATTTAATTTATATTAACATTTTTCTAAAAAATATCTCCTTTACAATTAAGATAAAAAATATTATTCCTCTTATTTTTCTTTTGATAAAATATTGTTATTAAAAATTTAATTTATATTAACATATTTCTAAAAATTAAAAATAATATATACAACATTTTATAATTTTTTTTGAATGAAAATGATCTTTTAATATAAAAGGTATTTCACTATTAATATAAATGTTTTTATAGATTTAAGATATTTCTATGATTAAAATATAAAATAACATTCTTCTCTCTTTTATAATATATTGTTATTAAACCTTTTATATTAACATTTGTCCAAAAACATAATAATAATATATTTAGTTACAGTAATTTGTATATCATTTTTTTAAATTATTTAATAGTATATAATTCGAATATAAGTATCTTGTTCATTAATTTAAATAATTTAAATTAAAGAATATAAATATATTAACTAATATTTGATAAATTTAATTTAACTTTAAAAATGAAACAAACAAAACTATTAAAATAAGCATGTAGAAGACCTAATAAAAGAGAAAATCAAATAAAGATAATAAATTAAATTAAAATGTTGTAAATATTTATATTAATAAATTAAAAGTTCAGTGATTTTTAAATTTTAAATTTTTATTATCCATTTAAATATGATTAAAAAAATTAAACATAAAAACTAAATTGTTTTATTATCCATTTAAACACGATTAAAAAAAATTAAATAAAAACACTTGACAATTAAGTAAGTTAAATATTCTCTATTGAGATCTATATTGAAACAAACCACTCGCCTTTATATATATATATATATATATATATATATATATATTTTTATTTAAAATTTATTATATTTGGCATTTACTTATTTTTTAATATATAAATAATTAAATGAAACTTAACTTTTATACACAGTTCTTTGCAATGGATTCATATTCCTCCATCATTGCATCAACCCATATAGGTTCCTCTATTTCTTTCTCAAAATAGGATGGCTCAATCTCCATAAGCTCAGTCATAAGAGTCATGTAGCTAGTGTACCTCTGAGGTGACCTCCTTTGCTTACAATAATTAGAAGGATATCCGACATTCTCCTTTGCTTACAATAATTAGAAGGATATCCGACATTCTCCCTCGCATCCTGCATAAGTCTATCAACTTCCTCAGTTCTTTTTGACTTCTCTAGATGTTTTGCTTTAGTGAATGTCTCCACTCTCTACTCCACAATTTGTGGTTTCTTTACAACTTCCTGAGGTTCCTCTTTTGGAGCTAAAATATCATCTTTTGGTGGGATCTAAAGCTCCCTCTCAAGAGAGCACCACATAGATTTCTCCTCATCAAAATTTACATCCCTTCACACAACTATCATTATGAGTGATGGCAAGTACACATGTTAGTTTTGGGGAGTTTCTGTGTAACCCACAAATACCCCCAATTCTGCAATCAACTAAAGCTTATTCCTTGATTCTTTGGAGACACGGCAGTAAACAAAGGCTCCAAAAATCTTGAAGTGTGACACGTCTAGCTTTCTTCCCAAGAAAGCCTCCTCCGATGTAATCATATCAAGAATTCGATGAGGACTTCAGTTCTGCAAATAGCCTATTGTGTTGCATGCCTCAGCCCACAAATGGAGAGTTAGGCCTTGGTCATGCAACATCACGCTCCTTACTCCCAAAATGATATGGATATTTCTCTCAACCACCCCATTCTGATGTGGGGTTTGGGTTGTTGTCAACTCTCGTCAAATGCCTTCTTTCACACATAAATTTTTACATTTATTCAACACATACGCACCTCCATTATTGCTCCTGAGATCCTTCACCTTGTTCCTAGTTTCTTTTTCAACTAGTGCCTTGAATTCTACGAACTTGGAGAATGTATCATCTTTCTTCCGTATGTAGAGATCCAACACTTATGTGAGAAGTCATCAATAAAAAGGACAAAATACTTGTGTCTCATAGTGGAGGCTATCAATAAAGGTCCAAAGACATCAGAGTGGATCCTTTCTTACACTGCATGCACTTTGTTGTCTCGATCATGGAATGCATATTTTATGTACTTCCCCAAGGTACATCCTTTGCATACATCATGCTGCTCATGTGCTCCTTTAGGGAGGCTAGTGGCTATTTGTTGTATAATATTCAAGGTGCCATGATACAAATAGCCAAGTCTTATGTGTTAAATTTCACCTACATCATAGCCGTGCACTTTCTCTTCGTTAGTTCTTAATGCAACACAATCTTCCACATCTAACTTATATAGATTCTTCGCCAAAACCTTGATCTTCTTGTCCTGTCTTGTGGCTATGTGTCTCAGGGATGTTTTTCCTTTGTTGAAGATCGCGTCATAACCATTGTCTTCCGAAACTACAGCAGAGATGAGATTTTCTTTATGCCTAGAACAAACATGACATCCTTGAGCCTGTGAGGGGAGCCTGACTCCCTCTGAAAGGTGATTGTACCAATACTGGCCATGTTGTACCTTCTGTCATCCCCTAGCTTGATATGCATCCAGAGATCTTTCTCCTCCAGGTCACTGAAAAAATCCCCTGTCATGTGGAACAATGCACTTGATTCCAAGTACCAAACGTTCCCCATCACTATATTGGACATGCATGTGATAAGGCTAAAGTCAAGGTCAAACTGTGAAGAAAAGACTTCACCAACTGCTCCTCCTAAGTTATTATTGCTTGCCTTTTTCTGTGGGCACTTCGTGGCATAGTGGCCATATTCATGATAGTGGAAGCATTTTATTTTTGACAAATCTTTCTTCTTTCTCCCTTGGTTGGATTCTAGTTTGGTTTGAGATTTCTTCCCTTTTCCCTTCTTTCCCTTTCCAATCAATGCAAATTTTTCTTCAACCTTTCCCTTGGATGAGGTCCCATCTCTAATCTTCTGCCTTATTTCCTCCTATACCAAATCGTACCATAAGTGTTCCCAATTGGGTAGTTTCTCCCTCCCGTTCACTTAATATTGATAGTTATGGCAACTCTTGGGAAGGCCCAAAAGGGATATTCTTACCAAGTCATCCTTTGAAAGAGTAACACCAATTCCTGCAAGCTCATCATGAACTTGTGTGAACCTCCTCAGATATAGTAGGATAAAGTCATTCTTCTACACCTTGATATTTCAAAGTTTATCCTTGGGCACCAAATTTTTGTGGTCACTACTATTCTAGAACATATTTGTCAGTGCCTACCACATTGCATAAGGATTTTATTTCCCATGGATATTGTTGACAATGTGGTCCCGTACTCCCTCCAATATTATTATCCACACCTTAGCTACAACTTTCTTCCACTGAGCAAGGTTTTGGGCTTCAGATTCTGCTGGTTTTGTGACATCTCTCTTGATGTATTCTAGCAATCCATCGTCATCGAATACCTCCTCCATGCGATCCTTTGAGTCAAGTAAATTAGAGTTGCCTTCCAAGGCATACTCTAGTCTCAGCTCGTTGAAGGTCATGTTTTTAGTTCTTAACACATCTTGTTACACTAAACTGCAAATTCCAACCTCCTCATAAACAAATTCGAAATTCCTCCTCTAAAGTGAATCGTTCTATGATATGATGTAGAAATTATGGTGTATATTTTCAACTTCTCATGAAGTTTTTTCAAAATCATAAGACACAAACCTACTCTACTGCTCTATGGAAGTTAATTCACAATTTGAACAAAAAATTCACACATGCAATAAGAAATAAAACACATGCACAAAATATTTTTCCTTTTCCTCGGGAAAGCAATCTTCTAATAACTTCAATGCCTTCTTGCATCAATCTTATGAATATAGATGTATTGCAATTGTTTTACTCAAATGTGCACACGCTGTAAGTGAATAACCTATCTCTCTACTCAGTAAGAAGCTCAAACCCAAACCTTGACAATTTCTGCCTCTTCTTGAGCCCCTATTTCCTTGTGAAATTCCTTGAGAAATTAGGTCCCTATCATTTAGGTTTCTACCAAAATGGATTGCGCAATTCCTTAAGGTTGATCATGTGACTGCATGTAACACCTCTATGCTCAAGAATCTCCACCATAGCTCGAGAACTCGAATTCTTTGCATGCACTATCTATTTTGGGCTGATTTATTAATTAACTAGATAATCACTGCATTTGACTGAAGTCCCATTGCACAACTAGCCTTCCATTAGTTCCTCCAACAATTAGAACTAGTTTAATTGAAATCAACTTGAGATAAGTGACGTTGATTGCTACAAATTAGCAATCACACATGTGTAACTGAACTCTAACTCCAACTCGAATTTATTAAGTAAAATGGGTGACACAAACCATCTCATACAAGAAAATTGCATCCAAGTTGTTTGCTGATGTGGAAATTCAAATTTTCTCAATTTAATCAAGGCAAAATCAAACTGAGAATTTCTTGCCGCATTTTTCAACAATCCTTCACGTGAATCTAATCCATGTTTCCAATCTAGCACAACAATGTGCTAATAACAACAACCAATGGATATAAGTAGTGTTCAAAATAAATAAAACAGTCAAAAAACACAATAAAACACAATCGATGGAGACCCCAAAAAGTACTCCAACTATGTTACCACCTATTAACATTCATCGAAAGTGCCTCCATCGCTTCTCTCATGACGCACACCTCTATTTTTGGCCTCCATCGCCCTAACTCGTATTAGTTGTTTTCAACCTCCATCGTCCTACTTCTCGAAGAGCCCATCAATAACGTAAAGACAAACCCCTAATCCCCCTAAATCCTATTAGTTGTTGTCAACCTCCATCGTCCTACTTCTCGAAGAACCCATCAATAATGTAAAGACAAACCCCTAATCCTTTACCTTTTTTATTAGCGCCTCATATTGAAAATTTTAACACACAAGTTTTATTTTGTCTTAAAAAATTGTCTTAAAATTCCCCTCCATGTAGTAGTGTCGAATACAATGACATACAAGTTGTCTCTAATCATATCAACACAGATCGAAGGGACAAAAGAGTAATTAATGTTTCAATCTTGCGAGGGAAATTTTTCACGTTCTTCATACTCGGCTACCCCCAAAAAATGAAGAGCCCAACAAGTCGTTTTCTTTATATAATATAACATTAATGGAAAGTGAAACAACAACGTTAAATTTTTCACGTTCTTCATACTCGGCTACCCCCAAAAAATGAAGAGCCCAACAAGTCGTTTCCTTTATATAATATAACATTAATGGAAAGAGAAACAACAACGTTGCCATAGGTGCGATACAGTAAACCCGCAAGCTAGCAAACTTAGTTTGTAGTTGTTAGATAATATTTTCTTAAATTAATATGTTTTTGTCTTAATTGTTAATTGTTTTAAATGAGTTTCATCTTAAGTGGTCATTGTCTTAAATATAAAGTTGTCTTAAAATATTTTTGTCCCAATCGATTTTTGTCTTAAACATAAAGTTTTGTCTTAAAATAATTTTTTATTAAACTATTTTGTCTTAAAATAAAGTTGTCTTAAATTAAAATTCTCTTAAAATATTTTTGTCTCAAATTGTTTTTGTCTTAAAATATTTTTGTCTTTTTGTCTTAAATATAAAGTTTTGTCTTAAAATATTTGTGTTAAACTATTTTTGTCTTAAAATATATTTGTCTTAAGCTGTTTTTGTCTTAAATATAAAGTTTTGTCTTAAAATATTTTTGTGTCAAACTCTTTTTGTCTTAAATCTTATATTTAAGACAATTCAATTGATATTAAATTTGAATGTAAAATAATTAAAATAAAAAGTGAATTCATTAAGACCAAAGATTTCTTTTGTCTTAAAAAAATGTCATAAAAGTGCCCTTAGTGTAGTAGTGAAAGAATACCATGTAAGGGTTCATGTCTACATTAGAGTCAAGCTAAAAAGAAGCACCTTGCGATGGGGTAGCTGTGACAAATTGGCACCTCGATATTTCGACGTTTCCGAATCTTGGAAAGAATCGGGCCACTAACCTTGATCCGGATTTAAACAAGAACACAACAAATTACAAAGATAACCATAAACACATAGATGTAGCGGAAATAATACCTCATTTTATTAATGTAAAATACTTAAATATGTTTACAAACAAAAATGGAAAGAAACCGGCTAGGGCAATGGTAGCTTATCTCTAAGAAGAGATGTGGTGGCTACATGCCTCTAAACTGCCTTACAATGGGGCTGAAGGGCTTTTTTTATTATTGAACAATAAGAGCAAACCCTAAACAACCAAAACCCTAACCCTAGGAGATGTAACACCAAGAGTTTATGGGCCGTGTTGGGGTGAGTTAGATAGCCAACTTCTCAGGGTCACGACTTGGTCATATTATCTCCATTTGATGTGCATGATAGCCCGTTGGAAAGATTTCTCCGAGGACTATGATAAAAAAGACGATTTTAGGCAAAAAAATCACTTGCGGTAAATTTCCAAAAAAACGTCGTTTTCAAAACAACCTTAAATGGCTCCGGAAGTTTAGGACCCGAATAGCTACTAAAAATAGTAAACTATGCTACAATTAAGGAAACTAAAAAACTAAAAGAAGCAATAATGGGGTCCAAGTGGAATTGGTGGGCAGCCATCAATATCCACCTAGATCAAACCTATTGGTTGGCATTACGGAAGGTTTTACTTACAATTTTTATGTGAAGTCTTGCAAGATTTTAAGTTACACGAAGTTTTACTTACAATTTTTATGTGAAGTCAAACAACAATTTCTGAATATTTTATGTAGGACAATTTGCTTGATAAACAATGATTAATTTAAATTGTTAGCGGTGAGTTTGTAATGTTTTGTGAGGAAAATCTTACTATATCTATGTAATTATTGGAAATGAACCACCGGAAATCTGAATGAGAATCATAAATAACCTAAAGAGAATTCTAGGACAGATAAATTAGTGTGCATCGTAAAGAAAACCAAGTGTGTAGTTAGACTTCTATGGGGCTACAGGGTAAATCATAAACATTTTATTGATTCCATTAACAGTTGGGTAAGCAGATTATAACTCAACCAGTAAGCTCTGAGAGGAACCAAAGAAATCGAGATTTGTTCCTCACGGCCAGTCAATTATAGACAGGCAGGAGAAATGGTTTTGGGAAATGGATGTCAAAGGAAAGAATGAAGTAGTAATGAGGATTGTCTATAATAATTTAGTCAGATTTAAGCGAACCATAACTTTTTTTAACACCTTTGTACGGAAAGCGAATTGAGAAAAACACTTAGCAAGGAAGTCTTAATGTAAAGATTGTCTAATATGTATATAAACAGTGTTAAACTATGAAGCAAACCCTACAGGACGTAGAGGTCTCTCTTAAATACAAAAGAGAGCAATTAGTTGGAAATATGAACTCGTAGTCGTATCCGTATGAACTCGTATTATGAACAGTATTTACGAAAATAAATTTAAACCTAGCATCAAATGAAAATACCAGGAAATTCATGGCTAAGTAAGCATACTGTCAAAAGAAAAGCAACTTTCACTTATAATGTTTGAACTGTTACAAAGAAGAAAATATATTGATACCCAAAATTCTACATTATCTATAGTTGGAATTCTAAGAATAATGACTCAGAAAAGAAAAGAGGATAGTAGAACTACCTCCTAAAATTTCTGTAAACCCTAACTGGAGATGATTTAAAAGCACCTTAAGGTTGTTGAACTCGGTGGCCACGTTATGACGGGAACTAGTGATTTTGAATGGACCTGGGTAAGTCCCAATCACAATAACTGAGAATAAAACTATTTTTGTGCTGAGAACATTCTTTTTAGAAGAAAACAATACTCATAGCAACAATTCGGCTTTTACCTTGAGTGATTGAGGAAACGTCTGAGGCCATACCTGCAACCGAGACACCGAGACAAGCGGGGTTTCTGCCTCAAACAAGCTTGAAATAAATAGGAAAAGGAAGCTTAAATGTAGAAACCATGTGTATAACCTTATTTTCCAGCCAGAAGCGTCGAACCATTACGTTGTTGCAGACATCAAGGTGTGATTTGCCCTTTTCGGCCAAAGTGAAGAGAATAACAAACAAAAGTCTGCAAGCGAGTAGGAAATGGGCAAACACCGGTTGAAAGGCATAAGAAATCCATGCAGTGGAGAGAGCAAGTTTGATGTGGATAGGGTTTGGCAGAACAAAATCCTCCCCACGCGGAAACCCAAATGACTTATGGGAAGGGAAACAAAATCCGGTGGTTACCCTAACCCACTCATGAATCCTCTACACCCTTCGATGTACGGTCTGCAAATAGCCAAGTGCTAGAAAGCTGTAGAAGGTTCGCGACACAGGATAGCTGGCAAGAAGGTACCGCCAGCTGGTTTCCACCGTCCAACCTCCATAGTCTTAACCGCCATGGAGTCACCTTAACCAAAGTCACCAGCAAACATTTCATGCTCGGTGGGTGGTAAGTCTTGTCCAAAGGATTCAACCGTGGTTGTGTTGGGTATTTTTACATGGAGAAAATACCAAAAACCATTCAAGCAAATACCACAGAGCCAATGCTCTGTTTCATTTCTTCCAGGACCTTTGCAAAGCGAAGCTAATAAAACCAAATGACTCACAACAGTCCATTACACAGCATAAAAACATTTCTATTGCTTAAAATATGAAGCCTCATACAAACATTCATCCTCTTTGCTAAGAGGAATTCACCAAAAACAATATTAAACAAAAACTCTGTTTTCACCCTGAGAAATTACTGAGCTGGGTTTACTGCTGTAAATCCCCTTTTACATTCAGTGCAGTGAAAAACACTTTACTGATGTAAAATAAAATTTACATATGCATACAAATGCGCTCCACCATTTTCCTTATACACTTCTGTACAAAACCACACATGGTTTTTGCTATTTCTCTGTTTTGCAATACATCACAAAAACATTACAACTCTGTTCTTCCTATATTTTCTCGCACTGCTGTGCATACATCCTCTGGTTCTTCTTTTTCTTTTACCGCACCATCATCATTTTTCACTGCTGTGAATACACACCTAATTCATATCTCGCACTGCTGTGCGTTAACAAAAATTTGCTCCACCGAGCGCAGCCACAACATAATACAATTACATAAAAATTGTGCGCAGGCACAATACACCTCTCCCAAAAGAAACGCGCACAACACTATATGCTCCCGCAGCCACTCTACACTAAAAACTACTACACACATAGCCATATATGAAAACATAATAAAAAAAACTAACGTGGCCCATAACCATATTAAATGGCCTACACCTAAACTTACGTAAATGCATATATAAAAAATATAAATGGGACGTATGCCCATAACCATTTAAAACAGGCCTCCACCAAACAATACGAACAGCATTAAAAGCCATGACTTTTCTTACACGGCGGTCAAACCATAGTCTTCCATTCCACGCAAAATTAAATTGACTTGACGCGGACGGGCTGCAACTTCGGAGATCGACGGTGGAGAACACACAACCAGATCGGACGATGGAGAGGATATCAGAAGGCACTTAACTGCTGAGCTTTACCTCCCGATGGGTCAAAGTTGCCTACGTCAGGCGAGAGCCACGTGCCTGCACCAAAACGCATCGGAGCTCAACAATACGGAAACCACTTTTCATGGATGGCGGTGCGATATGATTCTGGGCAGTTTTGTGGTTTTGCAGGCGGTTTTGGTTGATAGCGTACGGCAGCGTTGAAATTAGATTTCAACACTCCCCTTTAATTTCAACTGCTGAGCGTTCAAACATACCCAAACACTTCCTCATATCGAGGGATTCACCAACACTGCTGTTACAAAGACATCTTCCTCACATAGAGGGATTCACCAACTGCTTCTGATGCAGTTCACAAACAAACAAAGTTGTCTTCCTCTTAATAGAGGGATTAACCTGAGACTGTGCTTAAGAGCACCTTCCTCATAACAGAGGGATTCACCAAACTATGCTAGAGAGCATCTTCCTCTGAACAGAGGGATTACAAACAGACACTGCTTTACATGCAGTTTCAAAAACAAACAATCATTGCACTGTTGTGTGTGCAAACTCATTACAATGTTCTTTTATGCTGTTGCATATTTTCTGCTGCACTGTTGTGCCATCTTCTTTACTGCGTCTACTCCACACTGCTGTGTCTACACTTGCTGTTGTGTTGCTGCACTTCACTTACATTTCTTTGCAAACTCTGCATTACTGTGCCTTCCCTTTCTCACATTCACACTGTTGTGTGAGAATTCTTTACTTGCGCACTTATGCGTGCTTCCCTTCTTCACAATGGGAAAACTTTTCTTCACGCTGCTGCGTGCTCCCCTTCACTCATTACAATCATACTTCTGTTGTGTCTCACTTGCATTTCAGATGCAACCAACACACTCACTGATGTTGCATATATTGCATTTCAATTCAAATGAACAACAAATTCATTACATTTACCTTTACTGCTGTAAGGAAAATTTCTTTTGCATGTGCTGTTGTTCAAAACTTCTTGCTGCTGCATTTTTCACATTTGCATTGCTGTGTGCTTCTCCTTCTTGCCATCATGCTGCTGTCCATAACCTCTTGCTGCTACATTGCCTCTGCAATTTGCACTATCGCTGCTTTTTGTTTCATCATACTGCTGTGTGCCCATGCTCTTGGCACTTCATTCTCCACACAACAAAAAAAATAACACGGGATGTTACTTTTTACACCCTTGCTTCACACAATCTTAGTCTTCATTTTTTTTACACAATGCACTACTGTGCAATTCCTTTGGCTTTCTGCTGCCACACACATTCTTATACATCCAGTGTGCATTAAAAATCTGCTGTCCTTGTTTTTCTTTATGCGTTTCTTTGCATGCTGCATTGCATATGAAGAAAAACATTACATTTTTTTTACTGCTGTGTGAGAAATTTCATTGCATTCTCAGCCACTGGGCATTTACGCTCTGCTGCGTTTTGCCTTCTCATTTTCTTCTCACTGCTTTGCATTTTCATTCCCAATACAAAACATTTCATCTGCTGTGCATTACACTCATTCTGCTGTGAGTATGTTCTATCACATTACATAGAAGGAAACTACCTTCCATTGCCATGCAAAAATTCAAAACTGCTGTTCATTCTAATCCATGTGCTCCAAAAAAATTTTCCAAACTGCTGATTTATGTTCTATCTTCCCACTGCTGTGAGGGTCTCCATGCTTTGCATTTTTCTCTTATCTCGCTGCTGCTCTTTACATTTCAGCGCTGCCATCTTTTCTTCTTTATGCATTTCTGTGCATATTGCATAAACACAAAGCAAAAACATTGTTGATTTCATCACTGCTGCATATTACCTTTCAGAGGGATTAACAAAGATTTCATTTGCAACTGCTGTGCTGCAATACATCCTCCATCAACAAATGACTGTTAATACAGTCCAGCAACAAAAATTACAAGCTCCCCTTTAATGTATGCTTGTCTTCTTTTAACAAGTTTTCTCAAAACAAACTTAGATCAGCTGCGTTGCTTAAGGGGCTTTCACACTGTATTTCTTTTCTTCTCCATACTTGTGTAACTTTCTTCTTTTGCATGGGTCTAGCTTGTGTAAGAGCCCATGTCAAGTTACAGTCACGTGCCATATGCCCAATGTTATGACACTTGAAGCGTTCAACTTCATTCATGAATAAGAATTCGTGATTTCTTCTTGTGAAATTATTTCTTGGAGATTGTCGGGGACCACAACATCTATCTTTATGAAATGCTCTACAATCTTTTGCCATATGACCAAAGTTTGAACAAGCATAACAATAACCATAAAATGAACTTTGGTACCTGGGAGATGGAGGTTTCCTTGATGTACTTCTGAATCCTTGCTGCCTTGAGATCCTTTGATGATGACCATTGCATCTTGCCTCTTTGACATCAGCTACATTTCTTCTTGGAGCTGGTTTTCTTCTATTGCAGCCTTCATTTTTCTCCTTGCCTTTGCTGGAACTAGGAGCATCACCATCTCTTTCTGGCTTCTTCACATCTCCTTTGCTTAGAGCATCCTCATCCTTGTTTGAGGGTTCAGCTACATACCCAAGTCCTGATTTATCAAATGGTGATCTGTGATAGCTAAGCATGTCATCCAATGCTTGAGAGCTCTTCATTATTTTGTTCATCCCTTCAACCTTCTTCCCGAGGAGGACAATCTCTTCTTCTAGCTTTTCACATTCATTATTTTTCTTTGCTAGTTGTCCCTCAGTTTCTTCCTTGCTACGAGTAGCTTCAGCTGCTACTACTTTGAAGGAGATAATATCAGTCTTCATTTTGGAGATTTCTGCTTGACTGCTCTCCATTTTCTTTCCAGCTCCTTGTGCCTGCTTCCTGGCCTCTTCTAGTTCAGACTTAAGGGAGGAAACCTCTACCTTGTACTGTCCAATCTCTTCTGCAAGTTTGTTCACTCTCTTGTGTCTTTGTTCAAGTTCACTTGTCAAGACATCTGCTTGCTTCTTTGCACTATTTAGTTGATTTGTCATGGATATGACTTCTTCATGATGTTTCCTCTTGCATTGATCCAGCTCCTTCTTGAGCTTGGCTAGCTCTTCATCCCTTTTTTTTACTTGAAGCTTGATGAGGTCAAGCTTTTCATTCTCTGCTTCTATGATGGGTTCTTCTTGACTCATTGTCATGGTCAGTGCTCCCTTTGCATGAAGGTCATGCAGTCTGTCCCATATATCTTTTGCTGATGTATATTTCCCTAGATTCTTCTTCACTGAATCAGGGAGACCATCCAAGATTAGTTTTGCTGCTTGTGCATCATACTCCATGGATTCTTTATCCATCTTGCTGTCATCAATCACTGACTCCCAGACTTCAATCCCCTCAGACATTAGGAAAGCCCTCATCATTATTTCCCATACATCAAAGTTTCCATCAAACTTTGGAACCTCAAATACAATGCTTTCAAATAGATTGCCTTCTAGTTTAGTAGAGGAGGGAGACACATTTTTAGCAGGCTTGGAGGCTTTCTTCTTTGACCTTGCCATTCTTATCTAGGCTTTAAATCCTTGACTGTGTTTTCTTTAAAACAACTGACTGTCTTCAATAATAACTCAAAAAAAAACTTGAGAAATACCTTAATCCTTTTCACTGAGGCTTCACACTGCTGGAGAGGTTTGACTGCTGCAACAACACCTTCCTTCAGCTTCTTTGAGTCTTCAAAGAGCCTGGACTAGCTCTGATACCACTGTTGGGTATTTTTACATGGAGAAAATACCAAAAACCATTCAAGCAAATACCACAGAGCCAATGCTCTGTTTCATTTCTTCCAGGACCTTTGCACAGCGAAGCTAATAAAACCAAATGACTCACAACAGTCCATTACACAGCATAAAAACATTTCTATTGCTTAAAATATGAAGCCTCATACAAACATTCATCCTCTTTGCTGAGAGGAATTCACCAAAAACAATATTAAACAAAAACTCTGTTTTCACCCTGAGAAATTACTGAGCTGGGTTTACTGCTGTAAATCCCCTTTTACATTCACTGCAGTGAAAAACACTTTACTGCTGTAAAATAAAATTTACATATGCATACAAATGCGCTCCACCATTTTCCTTATACACTTCTGTACAAAACCACACATGGTTTTTGCTATTTCTCTGTTTTGCAATACATCACAAAAACATTACAACTCTGTTCTTCCTATATTTTCTCGCACTGCTGTGCATACATCCTCTGGTTCTTCTTTTTCTTTTACCGCACCATCATCATTTTTCACTGCTGTGAATACACACCTAATTCATATCTCGCACTGCTGTGTGTTAACAAAAATTTGCTCCACCGAGCGCAGCCACAACATAATACAATTACATAAAAATTGTGCGCAGGCACAATACACCTCTCCCAAAAGAAACGCGCACAACACTATATGCTCCCGCAGCCACTCTACACTAAAAACTACTACACACATAGCCATATATGAAAACATAATAAAAAAAAACTAACGTGGCCCATAACCATATTAAATGGCCTACACCTAAACTTACGTAAATGCATATATAAAAAATATAAATGGGACGTATGCCCATAACCATTTAAAACAGGCCTCCACCAAACAATACGAACAGCGTTAAAAGCCATGACTTTTCTTACACGGCGGTCAAACCATAGTCTTCCATTCCACGCAAAATTAAATTGACTTGACGCGGACGGGCTGCAACTTCGGAGATCGACGGTGGAGAACACACAACCAGATCGGACGATGGAGAGGATATCGGAAGGCACTTAACTGCTGAGCTTTACCTCCCGATGGGTCAAAGTTGCCTACGTCAGGCGAGAGCCACGTGCCTGCACCAAAACGCATCGGAGCTCAACAATACGGAAACCACTTTTCATGGATGGCGGTGCGATATGATTCTGGGCAGTTTTGTGGTTTTGCAGGCGGTTTTGGTTGATAGCGTACGGCAGCGTTGAAATTAGATTTCAACAGGTTGCCATGAGATCATTAAACGGACGGGTTAATGCAAAGTAAATTAATATAAATGCAAGATGATATTACATAGTCTGCGCAGTGCGTGGGGGTTTATGTTTGTGTATCTATATATATGTTTTTTCTTTTTATTAGGAGTCAATACATGTTACAGGTTTCGACACATCTTTTTTGATCTGCGTTTTACGTTAAAAAAGAGAAAAAAAAGAGACGGTAGCAACCAAACGAGAGAATTTCTTCCATCAGATGTCAAAGTGGACATCGTAGCTTTTTATGTCTTAGGCTAATTTCATGGGATTGCACGTAGGCCTACGGAATCTTGAACTGCTAATTGGCATCAATGGTTTGAATATCTCTAAACTTAATTAGATGTATGCAATGTGGGGCAGGTATTGAGAATAATCATATAGTGTAGATAGATTTGTGCATTCAATATAAATGGATTATGAATTCTTTGGTGTATATGTTGGAAGAATGAATATTTCTATTATGGGGATCCTAGTTAAATTTTTAAGCTTGGACACCTCTACATGGTATTAGAGTTTGGATCCAGGTTCTTTGAGAGGGGGTGTTGGAAGAATCACCACACCTCCATAGAATCGGTAATTTCCACCCTCGAGATCCTAGTTACTGATTTGTAACGTTTACCAACTACCTAAAGGTTTTGGTGTAACCGCAAATCTCCACAGTATATGATGGATTATGAATTGCATTATGCAGATGATAGAATATAATATGGCCTTCTCAATTAAGCCTACAATTTCTCAATTTCTCTAGGGAATTTGAAGCCCAAATTTTTTTAAATTTGATTGCTCAAGTTTTTAAGTTATTTTTTAATGTTAAAAATAGATTTATTATGATCAATAACTTTTAAAATATCCATAAATTTTGAAGTTTTATAATTATCAACAAAATTTCTAAAAACTTCATCCAAATTTTATGAATTTAACAAGGATTTCCAGTGTTTTCAAAACCAAAAGCCAAATTATAACTTCGTTACATTACTCTCTATAGTATATTTTGTTAGATAATATATAGGCGTATAATACATTATTG
The DNA here is from genome assembly GCA_031772625.1 of Pinus tabuliformis. NCBI lineage: Eukaryota > Viridiplantae > Streptophyta > Pinopsida > Pinales > Pinaceae > Pinus > Pinus tabuliformis. The sequence continues at coordinate 871,044,791 of CM062805.1, forward strand.
ACTTTTTAATTATGCGTTTTTCCAGTATTTTCAAAACCAAAAGCCAAATTATAACTTCGTTGCGTTACTCTCTATATTATACTTTGTTAGATAATATATGGAGCGTATAATACATTATTGACTATTTAGTTATGCGTGTACTTTGATGTGAGGCATTTCTCCGACGCCGAGTGAACATGCAACAACAATAAAGTCGAGTCTGTCATTGATGGGGATGTGATCCTAAAAGTCAATTATTGCTTTTCTTTTTCAGTAATTGTTTTACAATTAGGTGAGCGACCGAATGACGAGGACCAGATGATAGCGTACACCTTCCATTTGCAGGACGTGCAAAGAGTAATAATTATTTTCCATGGAATTTGTTATGTATTACAAGAAGAAACGAAGGAAACTATTTTTTTTAAGTGACGGCCAATAATTTGGAACGGAATTTTTTGATATTATTATTATTAATTACTTATATAAATTAATAAGAGAAAATTAGAAAAACGTCGTTTTATTGTTCGTTGATGTACTTTTCAATATTAAGAAGAGTAATATTTATGGTAAAAATATTAAAATGGTGAATTTATTAATTAAAAATATAAATTTATCCGATTAAATATTTACAAATGTTTTAATATATTTAAAGAAATTTCATTTATTAATTTTATTTTTATTATAAATTTATTAAATGTTTTTGTTATAAATGTGTTAAATATATATATATATATATATATTTTATTATATATTTTTGATATTGCTAAATGACACATAAAATATTTTTAAGATGGAAATTTTTTAAAATTGTTATTTTTAATTTTTATGTTCTAGAGTGATAAGAGACAAGTAAAGGGAGGGTCTCTCACATAATTTTATTCTTTATGCAAGTAAAGGGAGGGTCTCTCACATAATTTTATTCTTTATGGTATAAGTATGTAACAAATAATTTTATAAAGTATATGCACTTAAGCTTCAACTTCTCTTTTCATGAAAAAGGGAATCACATCTTCACATTTATGGCTACTATGTGGGATGAATGAGACCTACCATTTCAAAACTAATTGTAGACATTATTTCAAAATAATCAAAATATAGCATTTCTTTTCTCTATAATCACATATGATTATACATAATAGGAAATGAATCAAGAAATTGACTATTTCTCAAAATATGTACTAGAACTAAACCATGGGCTATTGAAAGTCACACCAATCCAAGAAGGCATCCAATCAACACTTTCCATGACCCTTCACTCTAAACAATAGCAATTAAAAAAAAGGCAATAAAGATATGTTTCCAACTTTATACAAGTGATTAAAATATATTTGGTTGAATCAAAAATAATTTTTCATTATTATTGTGTTTAATAGTCAAAAAGACATTTTGATGATATTACTAGTAATAGATGGTTAGTTTATAATGGAAAATATTTGCATTTACAATTTAGCTTTGTTTTTTTTGGAAATTTGTGATTCAATATCTATGAACATATTTTCATTTATTATTTATAAAATGACAATAATTTTTCATATATATATATATATATATATATATATATATATATATATTTTCTAAAAAAATTATTACTACATTCTTACCACCACATAGATTAAACAAGTTAATCATTATAAACAAAATATATATATATATATATATATATATATATATATATATATATATTTTTCTAAAAAAATTATTACTACATTCTTACCACCACATAGATTAAACAAGTTAATCATTATAAACAATAAATCCAAGGGATGAAACAATGTTACTATTCATGAAATTAATCATTCATATAAGTTTAAAAATAACTTGGTTTAATTTCTCGAAGAGAAAAGAGAATTACATAAAAGGATGACACAATGTCACTATTCATTAAATTAATCATTCCTAATTGTTTGAAAATAATTTTCTTTAGTTTATATTTATTTAAATAACAAATATTTTTACCAAATTTTAGGTGTATTTTCTTAGATATCAAATTTTGAATATATTTTTTTTTAATTTAACTTTTTTTTTTTTCACTTAAAATTAAATATTATTTATTTCCAAATATTCAGTTATTTAATTTGTATTATTTTTTCCCAAAATTAAGTAATAATATTTCTTAATAATATTATCTCATAACTTTATTATTAAATGTTTAATATAATTTTAAATTTTGTATTAGCATATAAAAAATATAAATACATTATATTCCATATATAAGGGAGAATATTTTAATACTAGTTTGTAAATTATTTTCTTATAGATCTTTAACCATGTTTTCACACTTAATGGAAAATGCATTATAGCATAATTCATATAATGATAATCCATATTTTATTTTTCCATACAAAATTTCTACAAATTTTGTTATTACACTCTTACCATCACATACATTAAAGAGTTCACTCATTATAAACAATATATCAAGTGATGACACAATGCCACTATTCATTAAATAAATCATTCTTATGAGTTTAAAAATAACTTAGTTTTTCTTAAAAAAAAAAAAAAAAAAAAAATGATAATACATCCAAGGAATGACACAATGTCATTAGACATGAGATTAATCATTCTTGGAAATTTGAAAATAATTCAGTTTAGTTTATATTTATTTAAATAAATTCTTTTTTAACCAAATTTTAGGTTAAGTTTTTTCTATACCAAATTTTTAATATATAATTTTAAATTTAGAATTTTTTTCTTTCAATTAAAATGAAATATTATTTATTTCTATTTTTAAATATTTAACTAATACTTGTGATTTAATTATATTATATTTTCCCAAAATAAAATTAAAAAATTACTTAATATTATTATCTCATAAGTGTATTATTGAATATTTAATATATTTTTTCCTTTTCTATTAACATATCAAAAATATACATACATTATATTCCATAGAGTACCTAAAATATTTTAATACGAATTCTTAAATATTTTTTTTAATAGATATTCAACTGTGGAAACTAGAACATAATATAATCCATGTATTGTTAACTTTAAAGATGAACTAGGATATGCTTAAAATTAATTTCACTTTATTATTAATTTCTTTATATTATGTTTTTATATTTTTTATTTCTTAAATATAATTACATAGAAAAAAAATATTTCATACATTTAATTTAATAAAAATTATTAAATTTTATTTTTAATAAATTAAATTTTTATATTAATGAATAAAAATATTTATAGTTATCTTCTCCTAATTAAAATATTGTACTTTTATTATAATAAGTAGATTTAAAATATTTTTTATTATAATAAACACACTAAAAAATGTAATATTTTAATAACATATTATATATATATATATATATATATATATATATATATATAATTTAAGTGACACAATTTTAGTTAAAATAATTATAATTAGATTTAATAGGAGGGTCATTTAATTCTCATTTAAATAATTTAGTTCGAATTAAAAATACATTTAAATGAAAGTAATATAAAATTTATTAAAACACATTTAAAATGAAAATAAATTATAATTTAATAAAATATTATTTATAAAGAAAAAATATTTTCTTTTAATATATAATTATAATAAAAGTTAAAATGAGTGTTTAGTTGTCCATAGGGTCTTAGATAGACTTTGTTAAAGAAGTCACAAGTTGAATTTCACTCTTGATTTGGATGATATATTGGACATGATGAAGATGTAGTCATTCCAAAGTTACAAAAAAAAATGAAAGTTGAGTTTTAATTAATAAAAATCATTTGAATATTTTCACCATATATTAGAAAGTAATTAAATAAATATTAATATAAAAGTTAAATTGAATATTTTGTAATTGATAGAACAATTTGTAATTACAAATAAAAAAAAAATTATAAATCACATGGAAAGTATATTTTTGAATTGTAAAATTGGAACACCTAAAAAATATTTTAATTTGTAAAATTGGATTATTTTAATTATATAAATGTATTTAATATAAAAATTCAATATATATTTATTTTATCTTCACAATTAAGTATATTATTTTATATTTTAAGAAATCCCAAGTTATAAATTATTATAGGCTAAAAAAATTAAAAAAATAGTTTAAATTTCAATTTTGAAATATAAATAACTACTCATCATAACTATATAACATAAATCAAATCTCTATATACCTTAATCTTTTTATTTTATTTTTTATAAAAGTAAATTTATCTCATAAATATAATTATAAAAAAATTTCTAAAAAAATTCAGTTTATAATAAAAATAGTTTTATCTAATTTTCTAAATGTTTTTTTATACATCTCAATTATTACATACATTTAAAATTTTATTCAATATAATTTATCAATTTCATGTTTATTTCTCTTTATTAAATTTTCTAAACATTTTTTTTATTCATATCAATTATTATATACATTAAAAACGCTATTTAATAGAATTTATTCATATAATGTATATTTTATTTATTTAATATAAGAAGAAACATGTTTGAGTGATGAAATGATATTGCTATTTATAAAGTTAACAAATGCGATCAAACTTAATTTTACTCACTTTATCAATTTTAAATTTAAAGAATAGATGTTTCACCAAAATTAAGTAATTTTTATTTCTTGACATAATATTATATGGAGATTTCAATATGATTTTATAAATGTGACTTTCTTTCCATTTACTTGTAAACCAATTTGTTTTCATTTATTATATTTTAAATTTATATTATAAGTTCTAGGGAGGGGAAATACCCTTTAAAAGTGGTGATAGAATATCTATGGTATGACTTATATCCCAGAAAGTTTATGTAGAAGCTCATCAAGGTTGCGAAGCAATAATCTCTAGATACTTATATAGAGAAAATATCCATGATTAGTTTTGAAATGAAGGATTTTTCTTTTGAATGCATTTATTCTATTAAGTTGTTTTCCAATATTTTTGGTTAATTTGTAGAGTTAGAGAACTATAAGATGGGCAAGATTACTTTTTTTATACTCAATGTATATGGTTTATATTAGAGGAAAGCCACATGTTGAAAGGATATTCTCAATACATTTTTTCCAATGGTGTCAACATTAGTCATAAGTGGAAACCTAAATTTTATTTTATATAGGTATGAAATATGGTGTCTTTTACTCATCTTATCCTCTAAGCTCTATTTTTCATCCTCTCTTGAGAGGGTTAATCCAGTGGATATTGGTTGCTCCCGTGGATAAAAGGACTACTAATGCCAATATAAGATTTAAGATAAAAGATTTAAGATAGTGGCTATGCTTAAAGGGTTGGATAGGTTCTTTCCCCATGAGGATCTATATGATAGGGTGGATAGATTCAAAGCCTAAGTGATTTAAGTTATATTTTGTGATTACTCTTCAATTATTTTGGAATTGAGTGAAAAATTAGAGAAGTCAAAAAATGCCTTAAAATTTGATTTCAAGGAAGAATTTTTACTCATTAAAAACATTAAAATATCTCGCATTCAATTAAGATATAAAATATTATTCTTCTCTTTCATAAAATATTGTTATTAAAATTTAATTTATATTAATATTTTTCTAAAAAATATCTCCTTTACAATTAACATATAAAATATTATTCCTCTTATTTTTCTTTTTGATAAAATATTGTTATTAAAAATTTAATTTATATTAACATATTTCTAAAAATTAAAAATAATATATACAACATTTTATAATTTTTTTTAATGAAATTATCTTTTAATATAAAAAGTATTTCACTATTAATTTAATATGGTTTTATAGATTTAAGATATTTCTCCAATTAAAATATAAAATAACATTCTTCTCCCTTTTATAATATATTGTTATTAAACCTTTAGTTTATATTAACATTTTTCCAAAAAATTAATAATAATATATTTAGTTACACTAATTTGTATATAACTTTTTAAAATTATTTAATAATATATAATTAGAATATTAGTATATTTTTCATTAATTTAAAATATTTAAATTAAAGAATATAAATATTTAACTAATATGTGATACAATTTAATTTAACTTTAAAAATGAAACAAACAAAACTATTAAAATAAGCATGTAGAAGACCTAATAAAAGAGAAAATCAAATAAAGATAATAAGTGAAATTAAAATGTTGTAAATATTTATATTAATAAATTAAAATTTAAGTGATTTTTAAATTTTAAATTCTTTATTATCCATTTAAATATGATTAAAAAATTAAACATAAAAACTAAATTGTTTTATTATCCATTTAAACACGATTAAAAAAATTAAATAAAAAACCTTAACAATTTTTTTTTATATATATAATACTACCTAAGAACTCACCGGCCATTTGAACCTGTGACATATTGCAAGGAGTGCCTTAAGAATGCACCCATTCTCCAAAAACAACTTAACAACTAAGTTAAATATTCTATATTGAAACAAACCTCTCCTCTATATATATATATAGATATATAATTTTTTATTTAAAATTTATTATATTTGGCATTTACTTATTGTTTAATATATTAATAATTAAATGAAAAATTAACTTTTATTATTATATTTTATTAATATTTGATATTAAAAAATTTGTTATTAATATTAAAAATAAAAATTTTGTTAAATAAAAATAATATAAAATTATATTTAAAAAATATTTCAATATTCTTTTATATATATAATTAAAAAGAAATTGTTTAAAGCTCAACACTAAAAGTCACATAAATTTATTATAAAAGACAACAAAATAAATAAATATATATACCACGATGAAATAGCTATATACCAATTCAACTATGATGAAATATCTATATCGCATGATACTAAAATTCACAACTCTGATGAAATATCTACAAATCATAATACTAAAACTCAATCATTGGCTTTTCAATTATCATAGTGAGGCATAAAATCTCTACCACCACATGGATCAAAACTACTCCATTGAGGGGTCCACAATCTTGTTGATATTTAGGCATAGTGTAATCTTCATATGGGGTTGAACTGTTTTATTTCGTAGAGAACAATCAATTACTTGGCTTACTAAACATCCCAAAAGCCGCCCATTTCACGCAATTAGCGATGTAATCCTGCACGGAAATGCGCAAACCTTCTTGCAAAAGGGTCCGTGCATACTACTTATTCACCTTAATTTGCTTTGCCAGAACTCATATCATTAAGTGAAGTTCGTGCAAATCAAATTAGGTATTAACTGAGGAGATCAATTGGAATTGAGGCAATATACTATGGGCCAGGCAGAAGATGAGATTCGTCCATGTCCTGTGGCCTTACCTTTACCTTTGTCGTCTTTGAATCACGTTTCATTTGTCTGCAAATCTGTCACAGCTTCCACCCAATTCTACGAAGCTGTACTTGGATTTCGACTTGTGAAGAGACCATCTTCATTCGATTTTGAAGGAGCTTGGTAAGATATTAATTGCATATCGATATAATCATCCAATCCGCATGAATTTATATTACAAATTTCCCATTGTACACCATGCGCCCCAAGTCAAGTTTGTTAGTGATATGCAGGTTATTCAACTACGGGATAGGCATACATCTGTTGCAGTGCCAGCCCTCGGATGCTCTCCCTGAAAAAACCGAGATAAATCCAAGAGATAACCATATCTCTTTTCAGGTATACTTCAAATTAGCACTGGAGTATATGACCATCTTTCACCAACGTAACATGCTTAATTACTGGTCTTATTATTCGTTTTCTTGTGCAGTCCCCAGATATTGCGAAAGTGGAGAAGGCACTGCAAGAAAGCAACATAAAATATGAGAAACGTGTAGTGGAAGATGGAGGGTTGTACGTGGACCAGCTTTTCTTCCATGATCCTGACGGTTACATGGTCGAGATTTGCAACTGCCACAATCTTCCTGTTATTCCCATCGGTGCCGGCCCAAATCTGGCTACTATTCCCACGAGTCCAGGGGCGGGGTATTCTGTTACACCAAGCCCGCCTAAACCTAATCCTAAAATGGAACAAAAGTGCCCCCAGAGCCGCTCGGAAATCACTTTGGTGACAATGAATGTTTCTACACCACTGCGGTCTTTCGCTTATCAGAGTTACGTCATATTACAATTATAATAATAATATTGTATTTAACTCTTTGGTTTTGGAGTTGCGCTCTTTATTATATTATTTAGTTAGCTGAAATCTTTACTGTTTTTCCCTATGAATTGTGATATGGGATATGCCATTCCTTCAACGATGTTGACACATACCTTCCTCTTTGACGTGCGTTTTACAGAAAAAGAGAAGGTGTCGAGGGGGCGAGAGAATCGCTTCGGAGCAGATGCACATGACGACAAAAGGCCATATTTCCTGGACATCATGGCTTTTTATCTCTAGAGTTATTTCATGGGATTACGCCACAAGATCCATCGTACGTAGTGCTGGCTACCTATAATTGAATTTACAAATGTGAAGGGTTCATTAGGATTTAAGGCTTCTAAATCTAAACTTTGGTGTAGGTAGGTGTTGTGCAGGTCTTAGAATGAATAAACCGTTGGAATGTTTGAAGTGTTGTGTCCCTTATATTTGATAATATCACATGGTAGATATATTTCTGCATCACACATATATTGCGTTCTGTCGCATTTCAAGTGTCGTGTGGAGTGTGTAAGGTAAAGCATTGAACATATAATACATAATTGATTATTTAGCTGATTATGAGTGTAGATGGATGTGAGGTAATTTACAGATTCTTGATTATGAATCCACACATGAGCTGTGACGTATTTTATGGATTCTTGATGACGACGAATGAAGACAGATGTAAAGTATATCTCCCACCCTGTACCATATAAAGTGAACCGGGAATGGCCCGAAAGTCAATTAGTGCTTTCTCTTTTTAGTATTGTTTTGGGAATGACCCGAAAGTCAATTAGTGCTTTCTCTTTTTAGTATTGTTTTTTAATTAGGGGATCCAATAAATCGAAGAGATGAAGGTCAGGCTTCAACTTGTATCTTGTATTAGGTAAAGGAGACAAGGAAGTTATATTTTCTTTGGCGTTGGTTGTCCTTACATTTCGTAGTACGTAAAGAAATAAACGAAATGTTGTCTTTGGTTTGGTGACTCCATGAGTAAAAGGAAATGAAATTTTTATGTATTAATATAGTGAATTTATATTCATTTATCTTTTAATATAATAATGTGATTTTAATATAAATTTTTAAAGTTATAATTTATCATATATATGATTTGATTCTTCATCTAGTCTTGACGATAAACTACACTTGTTGGTTTGAAACGGGTCGACAAATGAATTTTGATGTGATTATCATTGAAAATATTCTCAATAAACTTGATATTGATCACAAAGCCTAAATTAAATAATTACATCCGCATAGGGAAGGGCCACTACAACTAAGGTTCACTATTTTGAAGAGGCACCCTTTCAGGTTTCGAAGATGAAGTCAGATCTGGCGTTACTTAAGAGATGCAAAGATTCCTCCATCATTCCAGTTTTCTGAGATTAATCATCGCCTCAATATTCTTATGAACCATTGTGTATTTTTGAAGGCCAGTTTAGCCTTGTTGAGATTTGAGATTTGTAGGGTTGGGAGAGTTCTTTATCAGCTTTCTCAGCAACTTCTCTCTTTGCATTTGGAACTTTCTTGTCTTATTTCTGCCTCCCTATGGACAAGGGTCTATGCTTGTTCGACTCTTAAATCTCAATGAATAGAAGATAATTGGAGGTAGAAGTAGTCTTCAAAGTTTCTTAAGTTGACCAAAAGATCATATGCTATGCTTGGCGATCTTTCGTTCTCCTCAGGTAAGTTGTCCTATAATCGGATTTATGTTGGCCAATTATCAGCTCTTTAGTCTTGGGTTAATGGCCAACATCGTATGGACTGCTCCCTTGCTAATAATTATATTTCTTCTGGTTCTAGTGAAGCGGCCGACTCCCCATTGCTCTTCAATATGTCTCCTAGCTCATCGCTAGTTGTTCATATTCTTTGCAAAGTGGAACCAAATATGAGGTCCAAGGATCTCATCGCCCCTCCTTTGGTCCCTCCGGTTTCATATTGTGGTCTAGCCCCCGATTTTGATTGTTGTTCCAGTGGCATTTTGGATGTTTTGGTCGAGCTCAAGGGGGTTACCCATCCTTGTGAAGTTGAAGCATTTCTGAATGGATCCATTGGTTCAACCGCTCCTCTCTTATCACACTCGGTCGACGACCCGATGTTGTCCTCTCTCCCCTCTATCAACCCTTCTGGTCCAGGCTTCATTGACCAGCCTCCCTTCCTCCTTTCTTCCAATGATCCATGCATAGGGTCCAATCTTTCCTCCCTTCTTGTGGATTCCGTTGAGATCTAGCCTTTGGTCAACAACTGTGGTAAATCTTTGTTTCTGATCCCTAACCTTCATAATAATCAACCTGAGTTAAGATTTGATATTGATTATAATTATAATAATTTCGATAAGTTATATCAGTCGTATTACAATAATGAAAAGGTCCATTGGAATTTTAATAACATGGTTACATAATAATAATAATAATAATAATAATAATAATAATAGTAGTAGGTTATGTTTAGATAATATGTTAATCTGAAATAATAATAATAGGAATTTCAAATGCACCAGTAATATTATTAATGATAATGGTAAATATAATATGGATAATAATATTAATGATAATAATTTCACTTCTAGTAATAATGAAAAATATAAAAAAGAATAATTACAATACTAATAATAATAATTCTCATATAAATAGGGTGGTCAATCTTTCAATTTCTTCCTTTCCATATTTCGTCTATAGTCTTCTTGAAAAGGGATTAAATTATGCCCTTGTTCCTAGAAAGATCCCTGTGGAATACACTATGTCTGACGTAGAGTTTGGGATTAGGGGATTACCTGATAATATTAAGGACACTATAAGGAAAGACTGCGTTGTCATCCTCACGAAGGCAAAGCTCCCGAGGAGAAATATTAGCAATGATGAATTTAATGCCCTCAAATCCTTGAACCAAAACAAAGACATCGTCATTCTTAAAGCTGAGAAAGGTGGGGCTGCAGTTATCCTTGACACAGAGGATTATAGATGGAAAATGTTGGATCATCTTTATAATAGTGGAAGATATAAAAAGCTTAGTAAGAATCCCCTAAAAAGGATCTCAAGAACAGTCACTCTTGCTATAAAATCGAGTAACACTGTGGGTTCCTTTTGTCACAAGCTTATTGAGAGTAGCTCTATCACTCCTAGGATATATGGGATCCCAAATATCCAGAAAGATGGTGCCCCCCCGAGACCGATTGTTAACACCATAGGAGTGCCAAACTACCTCCTTGCCAAATACCTTCCTTCAAGTCTTAAACCCCTTATTGGCCTCACAAAGTCATTTGTCAAAGACACTTCTTTGTTTGTCAATGAGTTAAAGGGCATAAAATTTGACCATGGGGACATTCTTGTGGGTTTCTATGTTGTCTCCCTTTACACTTTCATTCTTATCTAGGAGGCCATTAAAGTCATCAATCGCCTCACTGACCCTGATACTGCTCGTTTAGTTGAGATTTGTCTTACTTCTACTTTTTTCTGCTTTGAAGGGGAATTCTATGAGCAGACATGCGGGGTTGACATGGGCTCCCCCCGTCCCCGGTTGTTGCTAATAATTTTATGGAAGACTTTGAATCCAAGGCTTTGGCATCGTCCCGTCTCCTTCCCAAGTTATGGAAGAGATTTGTGGATGGCACCAGTGTCATTTGGTCTCCTGGCTAAAAAGAATTAATCTTTTTCTCCAACATCTCAATAATCAATATTCCTCCATAAAGTTCACTATGGAGCAGGAAATTGATGCGTGCCTGTTGTTACTTCATGTTCTCATTTCAAAGAATGATGACAGTTCTTTCTCCCATCAGGTGATTAGAAAGAAAACCCATACTAAGCAGTCTCTTCATGCCAACTCTCATCATTTCCCTGCTCAAAAATTGGGTGTTCTCAGCACACTAGCTACGTGTGTGCTGAGAATCTCCAATGAAAAGTACCTTGATAAAGAGAAATCCCATCTCCTTAATGTTTTTGTTAATAATGGATATAGTAGGCCCCAAGGTCAAGAAATACCCTAAAGATCGGTTCTCGGGGGTTCATCTTTCATCAAATACCATTGACGAGATTGTGCGTATCCTTAGGAAGAATAATGTTCCATCTACCTTTAGACACCTTAACATCATTCGTAGTTCCCTGAGATCTATAAAAGACATTGTTGACCCTAAGGACATGAAAGGTGTTAACGTTATTCTTTGTTCCTATGGGGCCCCCTATGTTAGTAAAATGGGGCGCTCTATTAATCAGAGGATTCATGAGCACACCACTGAAACATGGGAGGACCCAGTCTTCTGCCATGGCAGAACACACGGAGAAGAGTAAGCATGATATATGTATTGAGGAGGCCTAGGTTATTGCTAAGACTACTCCTTTTCATCACCGGAAATTTAGGGAGGCCATTGAAATTGAAAGATGGTCGAGCAATCTCAACAGAGATGGCGGCTGGAAGATTAGCAGTTGTTGGATCCCTACCCTTTCCTCCTAGCCCCCCATTTCTACACCCTGTTTGGTTCCATTTTGTCCTTTTTTTCTCTAGTTTTTACTCCCTCGTCTTCTGGATTGTTTAATTTCTTCTTTATTCCCTTTTCTATTGATTTGTTTTTTTCCTTTGGTTCTCATTAACTTTTTCTTTAATTAATATTATTAATATTTTATTCTTATTAGTTCAATTAGATTCTATTTTTAAATTGAAAATAAGAGGTTAATAAAGCTTTCATCTTTTCCTTTTTATTAGGTTAAATTTATTAGTTTTAGTTCTAAAATAGTTTTACACTTTACTTAGTTTTTATTATTAAAAAAAAAAAAACAAAAAAACAAAAAACAAAACATATTAACTAATTAGTTGATTGATTTATAAACATTTATGATTAATCCCTATTTATCCCATGATACCTTTAGTAAATGAAAATAAATAAATTTAATATTTAAATTAACTAATTAATTATAAACAATTTCTCCCTTAATTGTTCATAGAATTAATACTTATTTTATTACATATTTACTCACATATATAGTGAAAATAAATAAACTTAGTAATCAAGTTAACTAATTAACTAACTAGTTGTTATTTTTATTAATTTCTATAATAATACAAATCTTTGGGTAGTTTCTTTAGTTTTAAAATAATAAAGAGGATATTAAATTATTTATGTTTTAGGTTCTGAGTTTAAGTTCATTAAAACAATTTAGTTAAATATAAATAGATTTATTTGTTACAAATAAAAATAAAAATAATTTGATTTAACAAACTAACTATTTAATTAATTAATTGACTAATAATATTCCTTTCCCTCTCTCTTGGTCCAGTCAATTGTAGTTGTTGGCGAGTCCTTTGTAGTCATTTCCTTGGCCAAAAGTAGTTGTTTCTTAGATTAATCTATAAATCTACTCCATAAATCTATTTATACTTACTAACACTAAAAAAAATAGGTTTTCTTTAGGTGAAGAACATGGGCCAAATACCATGGGCTAAATTAATGCGATGAAAAAAACATTATTAACCTTAATATTAACATTAAAAGATTAATATTATTATTATTAAATCTAATATTCATATTAATATATTAAAATAGTAATATTATTAGATCTAATAACTTTCGATTAATACAATATTAAATTTGATATATTATAACATATCATGATATATATTAACTTTAGGTATATATGGGAGGGAAGAACAAAGACATAGAGCGATAGAGGTGGATAGATAGTGGGAGTGACAAGGAAGAGATGAAGATAAACTGAAGGAGAGGGGAGAGGAGGAATGAAGATAGAGAGAGGGAGAGGAGTGAGAGAGGTAGAGAATTGTAAGAGAGGGAGAGGGAGACACAAAGATGGAGGGGAAGAGAGAGAAGGAGAGAGGGAGGTAGATCATGAGAGGATAAAAGTGTAGAGAGAGAGAGGGAGAGAAGAGAGATGAAGGTAGGAGAGAAAGGGAGAGAGAGGACTTGCGAGAGAGGAGTATAGAGGGAGGGATAGAAAGATGGAGTTAGAGGGGGAGAGAGAAGGAAGAAGAAATACATAGACAGTGAGAAGTGGAGAGACAGAGGGGGTGACAAGGGAGAGATGGAGAGAGAGAGTGTATGTTTAGGGGTGAGATAAAGAGACAAATAAGAAGAGATAGAGAGAAGGGGGAGAGAACGAGAGAAAAGGAGAGAGGGAGGATATAGTAACATAGTTGGAGAGAGAGAGAGAGAGAGAGAGAGAGAGAGAGATGGGGGGAGAGAGAGGTAGGTAGGAGAGAAAGGGGGAGAGAGGAAGTATGAGAGAGTGGACTTGAGAGAGAAGCGGAGAGAGGGAGGGAGAGAGAAGGAGAGAGAGAGGGATAGGGAGATGGAGGAGGACGAGGAGAGAGGGAGTGAAGAAGAAATACATGGAGAGTGAGAAGTCGAGAGAGAGAGGCAGTGACAAGGGAGAGATAGAGAGAGAGTGTGTATCTTTGGGGGTGAGATAAAGGGAAAAAGAAAGAGAGATGGAGAGAATAGAGGAGAGAGGAGAGAGGGATGGATATAGTAATAGAGTTGGCGAGAGAGGGAGAGCGAGAGAGAGAGGTGGGAGAGAAAGGGGGAGAGAGGGAGAAAGAGAGAGATGATGTTAGAGAGTGGAGAGAGGGAGTTGGAGGGGGTGACAGAGGGAGGTAAGAAGAAATAAATAGAGAGAGAAAAGTGGAGAGAGAGAGAGAGAGGGATTGATAATGAAGATGGAGAGAGAGGGAGAGAGGACATCAAGAGGGAAGAGAGACAGAAGCGAGGGTGATCCAGGTCCAGGTGTGACAAAGGACCCTTCCAAGAACTTTTACTTTCGTGATGTATTAAATTGCATTTTTAAAAGAAGATAATATAATACATCTTCATGCCGTAAAGAAGAGGAACATGACATTCATCAACACATGAAAACATAAGCCGTTGATAACCGAGTTCATCCAAGAAGGACTACGTCTTCGGGCCCCAATTTCAAGATGGTGTAGGCCGCTGCATTAAGTGCTGCCAATAGTGATGATGTACATAAGAGGTGATGTCGCTATCATACAAGGAAAGTGCCCTCACACAGGAGTGGCTCCAAGAGATGTTCCACTACAGGAACTCTCAGTCAAAAGGACTCCTATCAATATGACACAAACTCATGCATGATGAGCATCCTGCCAACATCGTACAAAAAGGATCTCAATGCAACATATATGGAGACAACCTGAGTATCCCATCAACATAACGACAAAGGGATCTCAAACCAAACATGATGGATCATGACAACAAGTACATCCCACAAATGATTCCGCATCACATCAAGCAGTAGTCATGAAAACAAGTAAGAAACAAGATCCCTCATCAAACATAAAACAGGGATCTGTGCAACACAATGCATAGCAAAAGAAGTGCATAAATACACTACATAGACGTCACATCTAGGGGCCATCTAAAGAGAAGGATGTCAAGTTGCTGAAGTTGTTCATACCATTGATCTCACGGCATCGAATCGCATGGAAATGACTACTCGCACATGAATGTTGACACCTGCTATCCACTTTGAAAAGTGGCTGGAAAATGAAATGAGCAAATGAAAAATCTAAATGCACCATAATATTTGTGGCTTCGAGCAAAATCGACTATCAAATTTCTGGATTCTGAGAAGGTGGAATTCTAGGGCTTAAGGAATCTTTTAGATTCTCCCTAGATTCTTTAAATATTCCCTCCTCCGTCTCCTCTGAAAATATGCCATCCATATCAAGAAACTGACTACGCCATTAGGTTCGTGTTGCTGAGAGGTGTAAGATCAACATAAAATTTGTCCAATTTGGACATTATAAAAATTTCACCCCCCCTGGAAATTCCACTCAATCATGGTTCCACCTGCAAATAAATTAATTAAAAAATTGCCTCGATTTCTATGCTTGATCCTGGTTCCTCCATGCTGCCTCAAACTATGTGTACACTCCTCCTATGCCTGGGCGCACTGATGAACTGAGTTTAAATATGAAAAGGCGGGCGGAGTTTACAAACACACCATTTAGCAAATTGGTTATGGATCCATTCGTGGTGGAGGAGGTCGGGTGGTCAAACCCCGCCTCCTCCCTTTTTTACATAA
This sequence comes from Pinus tabuliformis, assembly GCA_031772625.1. NCBI lineage: Eukaryota > Viridiplantae > Streptophyta > Pinopsida > Pinales > Pinaceae > Pinus > Pinus tabuliformis. The sequence goes on from CM062805.1 coordinate 871,060,830, forward strand.
CAAACATTAATTTTCGGATGGGAGGTCGTGTTGGGCCTGCCTTAGGCAGCCCACCCACCTCACGTGTCCCCTACCCTTTCAACGTCGTATCCTTATTTAGTGGGTGGTGGTTTTGAGGTTGGGTCCGTGCCCTAAGGGCCTGCCCACCTTTCCTGTATGCACGGTCCTTTACTCGCACAAAGCAATGGGTTCCAAATATGGTGGGAGGGGGCAGGGGTAGTGGCCCGCCCCTCTAATATTATGCATAGTTGATAAGGGTTAGGGTGGCGAGGTTGGTGGCTTGCCACCCTTTTTTTAATAATTTTTTGTTATAACAAATAATATGGTCAATTTTGAAAATCCTGATTTTAGGGCAAAGGAGACATTTTAACAAGGGGATAATTTCACCCAGAATTCGACTTGCCAGAAAAATTCCAAATTGTGTCTCCATTAACCGAGCGAGCAAAGTCAACCAAACTTCGACTATCTCTATCTACTTCATCCGGACTTGGATTGGAGTGTCATTTGCATCGTTGGAATAAAGGCAATGAGCACTTCGATTTGACGTCAAATTAATTGTCTTTCCGCCACTTTGAATTTTGAGCCTTTTCCATACCACAGGTGTCTAGAGATCCCACCTGGATCAATCCTCCCCACTGAGGAGCTTTTGGTCCTCCAAAAACATGAAAAATAACCTACAACTTCTTTGTACCTTATCTGCATCACAAGCATCCTGAAAGGCCTTGCTTCCATCTCATTCACCTTTGTTCTTCGGAGCCTTAAGCAATGAGCCAACACCTGCAACCTCTGGAACCTGTAGCACATTGTTTTGCAAATTACATGCTTGACTTTCATGACGAGCTAATGACCCAAGCATCCCACACTTGTCATGAGTTTATAACACATACTCAGTGGTCAAGTTTACATTGAAATGGAAATAATACCCCAGCTACAAAAACAAGGCCAACATATCATTATTGGTTCAACAAGTGATGGAAAACACATCATCACTACAACACATGATTTACAACAAGAAGGCCAAACATTGTTTTGTTTTGACAAGTGATGGAAACACGACATCACTTTCACGGTTTATCATGCAACTCAAAATAAGACCAGACGTCATTGTTACTGAACAAGTGATGGAAAACACATCATCACTTTTACATTTTAAAATGCAACAAATGATTTCCAAAAGCACAACCGTGACAAGATAACATATCTAGAAACCATTTTTCACTTATCAATGTGAATGGGTTGCCTCCTTGTGGTGGTTTTTCTTGTCCAACAACTGCTTCACTTGGTTCATGCATTGATGCTTTGTCTTTAAGGCGCTGCTCTGGATGGAGCCTCCAACATGTGGCTCTTTGATGGCCATTTCTGCCGCAATCACTGCAATACATCTTCTTCCTCTAGATTTGCTTAACCTATTTCTTTACATGCTATTGAGAGGGTCTTTCACACCTCATCCTTTTGTGTGCTGCCATTCTTTTCCAACACTCAGAAAATGTATGGTTATGTAATCCACAAAAGGTACATGTTTTTCAATGTCTTGATTTATGTTCATCTTTAACAACATGATTATAATTGAAATTAACATTCGAATGTCGAGAGTGGATATACCTTTCCTTACTGTCTCTGGTGTAAGTATGGCGATGAGAGCTTGCCTCAGGTCTTTCTCTGCAATGGGCACTACCATGGGATATTTCCTCGATGATTTAGACGATGTCTTAAAGAAGAATCTGACACCTTTGAGCATTCTCCTTCGGTGTATCTCAAGCCTGCAAATTGAGGTCTCTGTACAACCTCCAATGGTTGAGTTATGCCTTGGTTTTTAACACCAAGTTTTTGTTCCTCCTCGTGCCTTGTCTTGGTAAGGAGCCTCATATTTTTCCCTGTAATTGGGATCTCGAAATATCCAATGAGAAGCATACTATTTGAAGACGAAATCGAAATGAAGTCAACATATTTTACCTCCTTTGTCGATTTGGAAAGAACTATTGAGGGCCTCTCATCATCTGTTCTTGGTGGTTCGCTAGCTGTCTCAACACATCCCCGACTTCCTTCCTGATATACCCAAGTCTTGTCTGACAGGGTAGCTCTTCTACTTTGATGGGGTTGACAATGCCTTGGCGAATAACGCCCAAGCATTTTCCTTCATACCCCTTTTCTTCAACAATTTGGAGCCAATCCCTGTGGTATGATTTAAAAAAAAAGCGAAATCATCATTAGGAAACATACATGAATTCACAGAATTGCTTTTTACCTCACATGGGTCACACTGCAGCTTTTCCAAGGCCTCGTCCTTATCTTGCAGCTGCCGTAGCAAACTTTGTTTCTCCTCTTTATCTTCATGTAGAAGCATCTTCAATTCAGCGTTGTTTGTTCGAAGATTATGTTTGTTCTGCTTCAATTCTTCTAGGGCCTCTTCCGTGGCTTGTAACTGAAGCTGCAATTGCTCCTTTTCCTCTGTTTCGTTTTTGTAGAGCTTCATACATTATCTCTACCCTTTGGGAAATTTTGAGCATGGTTTCGTACATCACTTTTTCATCCTATGTTGCTGCACGTTCCATTGTTCACGTTGCAATTCACTTCCACGCAAAGACCACTCTGATACCACTTGACCTAGGTCCAGGTGTGACAAAGGACCCTTCCAAGACCTTTTACTTTCATGATGTGTTAAATTGCATTTAAAAAAAAACATAAAATAATACATCTGCATGCTGTAAAGAAGAGGAACATGACATTCATCAACACATGAAAACATAAGTCGTTGATAATGGAGTTTGTACAGGAGGGACTAATCTCCGAGCACCGATGTCAAGATGGTGTAGGCCGTTTCATGACATGTTGTCAAAGTGATGATGTACATTAGAGGTGATGTTGCTATTATACAAGGAAAATGCCCTCACGAAGGAGTGGCTCCAAGAGATGTTCCACTACAGGAACTCAGTCAAAAGGACTCCTATCAGTATGACACAAACTCATGCATGATGAGCATCGCCAACATGGCATAAAAGGGATCTCAATGCAACATACATGGCGACAACCTAAGTATCCCATCAACATAACGACAAAGGGATCTCAAACCAAACATGATGAATCATGACAACAAGTAGATCCCACAAATGATTCTACACCACATCAAGCAGGAATCATGAAAACAAGTAAGAAATAGGATCGCTCATCAAACATCATATAGGTATCTGTGCAGCACAATTCATAGCAAAAGAAGTACATTAATACACTGCATATACCTCACATCCAGGGGCCATCTGAAGAAAATGATGTCAAGTCGTTGAATTTGTTTCTACCATCGATCTCACGGCATCGAATCGCATGGAAATGACTGCCCACACATGAATGTTGACACCTGCAATCCACTTTGAAAAGTGGCCAGAAAATGAAATGATCAAATGAAAAATATGAACGCACCATCAGATTTGTGGCATTGAATAGTGCAAAATCGACTGTCAAATTTCTGAATTCTGAGAAGGTGCAATTTTGGTGCTTAAGGAATCTTTTAGATTCCCCCAGATTCCTTAAAGATTCCCTCCTCCAGGCCCTCCACAAATCTGTTTCTCATATCAGTAAATAGACTAAGCCATCAAGTTCATGTCGCTGAGAGGTGTAAGATCAACATAAATTTTGTCCAATTTGGACACTGTAAAAATTTCATCCTCCTAGAAATTTCAATCAATCATGGTTCTACCTGCAAATAAATTAATTAAAAATTCACCTTGATTTCTATGCCCGCTCCTGGTTCCTCCATGCTACTTCGAACTACGTGCATGCTCCTCCTCTGCTTGGACCCACTGATGAACTGAGTTTAAATATGAAAAGGTGAGCGGAGTTTACAAACGCACCGTTTGGCAAATTGGTTATGGATCCGTTTGTTGTGGAGGAGGTCAGGCGATCAAACCACGCCTCCTCCCTTTTTTACATAAAAAAAAATAATTTTTGGATGGGAGGTCGAGTTGGGCTGGCCTTAGGTGGCCCGGACACCTTACCTGTCCCCTACCCTTTCGGCACCATATCCTTATTTAGTGGGCGGTGACATTGAGGTTGGGTCCATGCCCCAAGGGGGACCCACCTTTCCCGTACGCACGGTCTTTTTCCCACCCAAAGAAATGGATTCCAAATATGGTGGGAGGGGGTGGGAGTAGCAGCCTGCCCCTCAATATTATGCATAGTTTATAAGGGTTAGGGTGGCGAGGTTGGTGGCCCGCCACCCTTTTTTAATAATTTTTTTGTTATAACAAATAATATGGTCATTTTTGAAAATCTTGATTTTAGGCCAAAGGAGACATTTTAAAAAGGCGCCAATTTCACTCAGAATCTAGCTAGAGTTGGCTGGATTCCGTTCGCCGGAAAAAATCCAAATTATGTCTCCATTAGCCTAGTGAGGAAAGTCAACCAAACTTTGACTGCCTCTATCTCCTTCATCCGGACTCGGATTGGAGCGCCATTTGCACCATTGGAATGAGGGCGATGAGCACTTTGATCTGATGTCAAACTAATCATCTTTCCACCACTTTGAATTTTGAGCCTTTTCCATGCCACTCCTCTGTGGAGATCCTCCTAGATCAATATCCACCTAGATCAATTCTTCCCATTGAGGAGCTTTTGGTCCTCCAAAAGAATGAAAAATAACCTGCAACTTCTCTGTACCTTGTTTGCATCACGAACATCCCACAAGTCAAGGAGCGGGATATTTTGTTACACCAAGCCCCGGGAAGTTTGCTTCACCTAAACCTAATCCTAAAATGGAACGAAAGCGATCATATTTCCTAGACATCATGGATTTTTATCTCTAGAGTTATTTCATGGGATTACGCCACAAGATCCATCGTACGTAGTGTTGGCTACCTATAATTGAATTTACAAAGTGAAGTGTTCATTAGGATTTAAGGCTTCTATATCTAAACTTAGGTGTAGGTAGGTGTTGTGTAGGTCTTCAGAATGAATAAACTGTTGGAATGTTTGAAGTGTTGTGTCCCTTATATTTGATAATATCACATGGTAGATATATTTCTGCATTACACATATATTGTAATGTGGAGTGTGTAATGTAACGCATTGAACATATAATACATAATTGATTATTTAGCTGATTATGAGTGTAGATGGATGTGAGGTAATTTACTGATTCTTGATTATGAATCCACACATGAGCTGTGACGCATTTTATGGATTCTTGATGACGATGAATGAAGACATAGGTGTAAAGTATATCTCCCACCTCGTACCATATAAAGTGAACTGGGCATGACCCGAAAGTCAATTAGTGCTTTCTCTTTTTAGTATTGTTTTTTAATTAGGTGATCCAACCAATCAAAGAGAGGAAGGTGAGGCTTCAACTTGCATCTTGTATTACGTAAAGGAGACAAGGAAGTTATATTTTCTTTGGGGTTGGTTGTCCTTACATTTCGTAGTATGTAAAGAAATAAATGAAATGTTGTCTTTGGTTTGGTGACTCCACGAGTAAAAGGAAATGAATTTTTTATGCATTAATATAAAGAATTTACACTCATTTTATCTTTTAATATATTAAAATCCTTTGTATATATATTCATTTTATCTTTTAATATAATAATTTCATTTTAATATAAATCTTTAAAGTTGTAATTTATCATATATATATATATATATATTTGTAAGTTTGGTAGGACTTTTTCATTTTCGAGTTTACATGTCTATTATTCACTAAGCTATGGGGAGGGAATCTTGTGGTAGCACAAGATTCGAACCCAAGATCTCTGGTTCTGTAAGACTTCATTCCATGACCATGGCCACTTGAGCTACCTCAATCTCAACTAATTTAAATATATTAAAAAATTATAAATATAAAGATTTAATATTATATATATATGTGTGTGTGTGTGGGGCGTTAAATCAATTATATAGTGTTATTAATAATTGTATTAAAATCATTTTATCTTTTAATATAATAATGTCATTTTAATATAAATCTTTAAATTTGTAATATATATATATATATATATATATATATATATATATATTATTTTAAAATATAAAAAATAAAAAACAAAAAATATTTTTTATTACTTTAGAAAGGTTGAAAAGGTTGAAAATGAAAAACATTTTTTTTTGGATTGTGGGGTTCTTAGTCACATTTATTTTCAATTCCAAAACATTGGTTACACTACCAATTTTCCTCACTTGTTAAGTCACTAAAACTATAGTGATATAGAAACACTACTTTCCCTTTTTTTTTGATAATAAAAATATAATATTAAAGAGTCTCAATTAATCTCTCATCTTATAGTTTAATAAACCACATCTTATGATTTAATAAACCTCACTTGTTCTAATAAACCTTAATCATCATCATAATCATCACATATATTTAATAACTTTTAAAATAATTCAAAATAATATATTAAATTAATGTGTAAATTTTAATATATTTAATATTTTTATTAAAAATATATATTTAATATATTTTTATTTAAAATAGTTATATATTTTATTATTGCTATGATTATTACATAATATATATTATTTTTCATCTCATATTGTTTACATAGAATATTTGTTAATAAATTCTCTTATTATATAAAAAAAAAGCAAATTTAATATTATATATATATATATATATAAAATCATTGATTTTATTGATTTATTTTTGCCGAGTGAAATAAACAAAACGGCGGTGAGTAATGGAAAGAAATTCACTTAAAAACGGTTATATCTTAAAAAAACTAAATTTTATGAATTTTTATATCTTAATAAAAACTAAACTAAATTATATGATATAAGATATACACTAAATTATAATAATAATTCTGAAAATATGGAAACTTTAATATCTTTTATACTAAATAAATCAACAATTTTAACAATTAAATATTATATTGAATATTAAATTTGTAAATTTTAATAATATTATATTAATAAAAATTTAATTATAAATATATTTTCAATTATTAAATGAACATGATAATTATATAATGAATATGAATATTTTATGAATTATTATTATAATTATATAAATTCTCTTTCAAAGTTATAAATGATATTTTTTACACTTCATATTAGATGTCATAATAATTTTTAATAGGGTAAAATAAAAACTTATAATAATTATAAATATTTTGTTAAAATCGTATTAAAATATATTAATATTAATATAAAAACTATATTATTAAAATATTTAATTATAAATATTTTTTCAAATCGTATTAAAATATATTAATATTAATATAAAATCTATATTATTAAAGCATTTAATATGATTAATTTGGATAATTGTTAAATATTTTGTTAAAATAATATTAAAATATATTAATATTAATATAAAAACTATAATATTAAAACATTAATTATAAATAATTTTTTCCAAATTTTATTAAAATATATTAATATTAATATAAAATCTATATTAGGAAAATATTTAATATAATTAATTTGGATAATTGTTATTTTCATAAGAGTAATAGTTGAATTTTTAAAATGACACAATTTTTTGTTTTTTTTTTTTTTTTTTTTTCAAATAAACAAAGAAAATATTTTTTTAAAAAGGGTGAGTAGTGACCCAAATTATCTTTACAGTAAAAACTTATGATATTTCTTAGTATTATTCAATTAAGATGAAAATTTGAAAATATATTTACATTTTTTTATAAACACAGTTAATATTAAAATTTTATAACTAAAATATTAAATGGTTGACTTTTTAAATATAAAAGATATTAAATAAAACTATTAATTTCAATATTATCATAATTAAAATCAAATCAAATAAAATAAATAATAGATATAATTTTTTCATTAGTGAAAAAGTTAGACAATTTTTTTAAACATTATTACGAAACATTTCTATGCGGAGTTGGTGAGTAGGTGGAAAGAAAACTATGTCTATATATAAAAAAGTATATAATGATCCTTATGCTCTATTCAATTAAGTGAAATAATTGAAAATATATTTATAGTTATTCTTTTATCCACATAGTTAATATTAAATTTTAAAAATAAAATATTTAATTATTAATTTATTTAATATATACAATTAGTAGCCTCTTTCGGGGTGTGATATAGATCATCGTCCCCCTCGAGAATCTCATCGTACATGAAGTGATGGGTGATAGGGATGGAGGGTGGCTCAACCTTAGGCCTTACATGCACAATGAGGGCATTGGGGTGCCAGAATGCATGGGAGAGATCAATGTCGAAGCGATGAGGTATTGGGCCCATAAACTCTAGGTGAGGAGGGCTCGGAGACACATTCATGCGTTTGTCTTATTTTGGAGCTTGGTTCCTTGAGGTAAACACAAGCTCTTGGTTCTTTATCCTCTATTTGTAAGATCGATTGTGAAGTTCCCCTCTTGGGACGCAATAGATCTCTGGCTCATGGAAAGTGTAGTCGGGTATGTTTTTTTCCTTTTCTCCCCTCCTCGCATGCAGCCTATTCTATTCTTGACTGTCTACTGTGCGTTTTTTGACCCTACCTACAAATTGATTATCGTAAGAAAAGGAATTGATTGCTCAACAAGTGAGAAAGCTTATGTGGTTTCTTTTTATGTTGTGTACATTGCTTCTATGCTTGTGCCAATTTTCTATGGTATTGTATTTCTTTGAGTGGGAATGTATAAAAAAATTCAGGTTAGTCATGTTCTTTGGAAGGATTTTCCACCCGATGAACTAGTTTTCTTCGTGATTTGTTGGCCCTGAGCAAGGGAGTGTCCTGTAACTATTCGTCTCTGCTTTTTTTTATGGATATGGTGTGAGCCTCCATGTTATTTGGCTCGGGGAGTCGGTATGTGGCACCTCCCTTCTGAGGTGACACACTTGTTCTGGAATCTCTCTGTTTACGTTCCCAACTGAGCACGGGGTGCTGGTTATCAGCAAAGAGTGGCATTGGTGGTAGCCCTTTTCAACTTCCAGTGTATACATATGGCTTGGGCCTAATGCAAATCCTTTCTTGTTCTTTTTCTATGAAATTGTGTCAGGTTTTAATCATTTGTTTAACCACCTAGCATGCATGCAGCTAGTGTGGTACTAGATTGTGGCTCGGCTTATTAGGTTAATAGTTGGTAATTTTCTTGACTTGTGGCTAGCACATATGGAATGTCCTTCCCCTGGTGTTGGTTCATCTCGAAATGGGGGTCGGGGTCACAGCAAAAAGCCTGGGAATTGAAGTGTACGGGCTTTTCCCTCCGCTTAGCCACTAAGGAGAACTGTCTACAAGTGGGATGCTAAGATTAATAATGATGCAACCCAAGCATACAACATAGGTACCCCTACTCAGGTGAAACATATGATTTCAACATGGGAGGCAAAACTCAACCAACATGCAGAGAATGAGTTGAATATAGAAGATTGGTGAGTCCTTGTTCCAGATCTCGGCCACACCCGCGATTGTCTCACATAGTATCAACAAACAGTTCATATTTAGTGGCTGATGAAAGGTATGGTGGCCCGAGCTATTATGAAATCTACAGGTTTTGCTAAGTTTGATCAATGTTTCTTGGAAATTTAGAAAGAATTTAAACTAGTCCAGTTTCAAATCAAGCAAGAGAATGTTCGTCTTCGCCATATTGAGAAGCACATTCTGTGCCTTCCTTAATTATAACTACTAGGATCCAGTGCTAACAATCGAGCCCCGGTGGAGACCTCTGATGTGTAGTAGGTAGCCGTTCCTTTTTTTGTTTAATTTTCTGACGTATATGGTGGTTAGCAATACTTATTCTAGTTTTTTTCATGCAAACTCGTTTACATATATTCAGTCATATAAGGCTTTATTTGGCAGACTTAAGTTACTAATATTTTGGATGGAATACAATGCAGTTTGATGACCAACAAACCTAGTTTCCCAATGGGTATGTTTAGGCCATGGATGTAACCTGCTTTTTGAAAATCAATTAATGAAAGTTCCTAACAAGCTTACAATATATATATATATATATATATATATATATATATATATATAGATATATATATATAATTAGTAATTTTAATATTTTGATAATTATTATTGTAATTTATTCATAGAAATTAAAATAAAGAATATATATAATAATTATATTATTAAAAAATTTAGACAAATTCCTTTTGAACATTATTAACCAATATTTTTCTTAATTACATATTAGATGTTTCACACAATTATAAAATCAAACATTATATTAGAAAACTAATCCTTAAGGATTGGGTGGAATATGTAGATATATAAATGGTAATTCGAGATGGGTTATGTTATTAGTTATAATATTAATAATCATACCCTACAGAAGTAGAGTTCCCAAGCTATCCTAGAATCATCCTATCCATCCTAAGCTCTTTTACCCCCTTCCTATCCATTTTCTTCTCGAATATGCCATGGCATAAACTACACTGACCTAAACATTTGTAGAACCCCAAGGGTGGGAGTGTTGACTACATTGACCTATCTTGCAGTCAACATCACATGTCTAGTGGAGAGTGACTCACACAATATCCTCATGACTCCAAGTTTGAGAGGATAAACGATGGGAAACACATCCACCCCTCCTCATAGGACCACGGATAACACCCTACTATGGAATCTCATTAGACCCCAAATATTCTTGGATTTTTATCATCACACGAACGATTTAGATAATGATAACATCTGTAATATAAATACTTTTACACATATTATAAACAAGAGTACAAACAAGGAACACAATCCTTACATGAATGTATCAATTTCTAAGATGATTACTGATATACAATATAAACCCTAACTTTTGGATGAAGTATTTTGAAGGAGGCGTGTATCTAATGACCCATCATGAATTACCAACCGAATATGATTATTAGCATGCATACGAGACATGCATATGATAGCTACATATATATGCATCATATGCAATGCACTAGTATACATACTAGTTGATTATATAGAATGTCTAAGTGTAGGAACTATTTATTACAATTGGACAAGATTGAATGTTTATTAATAATCTTATGGACAAGACTTTAGTGATCGTATCAAGTAATAGTTAAAAAGTCATTTAATATTTAATCCGAAGGATAAATGAGTGACTAAAGTAACGATTAAGGATCCATTTAAAAAGCATACTAAAAAACACGGACATGAAATAACTCAAATAATAATAAATAAAAACTTTTAGCCATAGGCTGTCACGAGGTTTCTTTGGAGGGACGAAACCTTCCCTTTATAACAAAATATGATGGGTGAAGAGGGAGATTCTTTTGGGGGAACGCAAATTAGAGAAACTATGGGGGAAGAGAGGTTGTCACTTGGAAGGATAAGAGGGACAAGCCTTGGGGCTCACGATTCAACTGTAGACCTGAGAGACTTAGGCAATTTTCTTTGATTTTTTGGCATGGGGGCTAGAAGATTTCAATCTCGAAGTCTTGTGGGTCGAGGACATAGAGAGGGTGATCCCAGATAGGTAGGGAGGAATTGGTTTCTTTGGTACTGGGAAGACAAGGAATATATTGGGTCACGGAGTGACGCTGTTCTAGTATTAACATCATCTAGGAAGACTAGGTATGGGAATAAGTTTAAATTCATGTAATTTTTTATGAACTTGATTGAAATAAATATACTACTCAAAATGAAAATATATGAAATTAGTCTTTACATAAATAAAGAAAATAGATTAATTTGAATAGACCTTCAAATTGAAATCCCAAATATCACCACTCTCATCCATGTAATGATGCTGAGATTATTGAAAATTCAAATTGGTAGTCCAATATTCGATTCCTTGGCCTCACATGGTATGAGAGCCAAAGGTCCTCAATTTAGGTGCTTCTCTTCCTATGCTTTTCCTCTCACTTTGGTGGCAACACATTCTCATTGCCATTGTGTGGGTTTCTCTATGTTATGAGAGTTATCGTTTGGTGACAAAAATTCATTTAAAGGTTTGTGCGTTATCAAGCTTGAGCTTTTAGTGGTATTAAGAACTTTGAAGAGTGGCTTTCTACTCATCTAACCCCTACTTAGTAACTCTTCCTATAGCTCTAGCATTGCATAGTAGCTCCAATAGCCTATCAACTCTAGTGTTTCTTTCACATAGCTGAGCATTGTTCCATGGTTGATTTCCTTCTCTAGTGGTGAATGAGACCTACTCATCCAACCCTTTATATGTGTGTTAGGGGACCAAGAACCCTAGCTCAAGCTCATGCCCATTTGCAATTTCAAATATTTTCTAGTTACTCTATGTTCTTGAGTACTCTCTTCAAGCCACCACTACCTCAATTCTCCTTTAGTACCTTGGAATCAAGCTCATGACCATGTTGAAGCATATAGTGTGCAAATTATCATTATTGCACTCTTTAACTACTTATTTGTGAGCATATTTAAAGAAGAATTTATAGAATTTTCTTTCTTTCAAATCACAAATATTTTTCCATTATATTGCTAAGAATTTAAAAATGGCTCTGTATGTCAAAACATAGTAGAACTACAAAAATTTCTTCTACAATTCCTATTTAAATATTAGCCCATCCCCATCCTCGTGGAATTGTGGGTAATTTCTTCATTCCAACGAATCAGTTTCAAAAGATGATTAAGAGTGCATTATATTTGGAGTCGTAGTGGTCATGTATTGGCATTTCTTCTGCAATTCCTATTTTCCCTAATGCACTCATTCGTGGCATTGTGGGTAATTTCTTCATTCCAAAGAATTAGTCTCGAAAGATGATTAAGAGTGCATTATATTTGGAGTTCTAGTTCTCATGTATTGTCATTGCTTCCCCGAGCTGCCCCATTCCGCTCTTAATCATGTGGCCATTCAAATTTGGCAAGGGGTTTGCAAAACAACTTCGGTCATGAGCTTCCCCATTCCGCTCTTAATCATGTGGCCATTTAAATTTGGTAAGGGGTTTGCAAAATAACATCGGGCATTGAAACTATTCATTGATGCTTGTTATTCATGACTAGAAGCTATTAAAATAATTGTGATTTAGTTTTCCATCATTAACAAGAGCCCTCGAAATGATTTATGTTGACAACTATATCAGTTTATGTTGACAAAGGCAGGCGAGGAATGATTTTAGAAATATATCTTGCAAGTTATGTTACGTTATATAATTATAACAATAATATTGTATTTAACTCAGTTTCAGTTTTAAAGTTGTCTCTTCATTATATTATATAGGTAACTTTATTGTTGTTTCCTATAAACTGTGATATGGGATATGCCATTGCTTGACACATACCTTTCTCTTTGACGTACGTTTTACGGAAAAGGAGAAGGTGGCTACGGGACGAGAGAATCGCTTCGATCAGATGCGCATGACGACAAAATGCCATGCCATATTTTCTGGACATCGTCGCTAATGGGATTACGCCACAAGATCCGTCGTACGTAGGGCTGGCTACCTATAATTAAATTTAGAAATGTGAAGAGCTCGTATAGGATTCTACCACCCCGTACCATATAAAGTGAACCGGCAACGACCCGAAAGTCAATTAGTGCTTTCTCTTTTTAATATTGTTTTTTTAATTAGGCGATCCAACAAATCTAATAGAGGAAGGTCACGCTTCAACTTTTATGTTGTATTACGTAAAGGAGACAAGGAAGTTATATTTTCTTTTGGGTTGGTTGTCCTTACATTTCGTAGTACGTAAAGAAATAAACGAAATGTTGTATTTGGTGTGGTGAAAGGAAATAAAAAGTTTATACATTAATATAATGAATTTACACTCAGTTTATATTTTAATATAATAATATCATTTTTATATATACTCATTTTATCTTTTAATATAATAATATCATTTCTAAATAAATGGTTAAAGCTCCAATTTATTTAATTTAAATATATTAAAAAATTATAAACGCAAATATTAATATTTTTAAAAATAATTTATTGTTTAATTCAATGATATAGTGTTATTAATAATTTTAATTTATTCAATATATTACAGTATAAAAGAATTAAAAACATATTTTATCATTTTAAAAAAGTTGAAGATGAGAAGCAATTTTTTTTTGGATTGTATGACTGATAGTCACATTTGTTCTCATTTCCAAAACATTTGTCACTCTATCAACTTTCTTGACTTGTTAAGTCACCAAAACTATAGTCATCTAGGAACATTACCTTCCCTTTCTTTGATAATAGAAATAAAATATTAAAGAGCCTCAAGTAATGTCTCATCTTATGGTTCAATAGACCTCATTAGTCTTAATAGACTTTAAGCATCATTATCATCACATATATTCAATAAATTATAAAATAATTCAAAGTAATATCGTAAATTTCAATATATTTAATATTTTTATTAAAAATATATATTTAATAAATTTTATTTAAAATAGTTATATATTTTATTATGGCTACAATTATAATATTATCTAATAAATTCCTTTATTATATAAATATAATAATTTTTAATAAATTCCTTCCTATCCATACATATATATATAATATAATATAAATTTAGATATATAATATTATATTTTTAATATTTTAATGAAAAAAGCATAAAAGTCTTGTTTTTTTTTTTTTTTTTTCTTTCTTTTTGAAATGAACCAAAGGGGATGAGTAATGGAAAGAAAATCACTTCCACATTAAAAAAGGTGTACAAAAATTTTGAACTTGTGAAAAAAGTCATATCATAATAAAAACTAAATTAGAGTATAATTCTTATATTAGGTTCAATTAAGTAAAATAATAAAAGTAAATTATATTTCAATTTTTATACCATATTCAATTAAATAAAACAATTGAAAATATATTTATAATCAATTTTTTTATTAATATAATATTAAAAGTTTACAAATTTAATATTCCATATAATATTTATTTATTGAAATTTTTTATTTATTTAATATAAAAAATCTTAAAGTTTCTATATTTTGATAATTATTATTATAATTTATTTAGAAAAAATAATATAATAAATAAATATAAATTTAACCTACATTAATTCCTTCAAAAATTATAAATGTTTTGTTTTCACTACATATTACATGTTATAATAATCTAAATAGTAATATAAAAAGTTATAAGTTATAATAATTATAAATATTTTGTTAAAATTGTATTGAAATATATTAATATTAATATAAAATTTATATTATTAAAACATTTAATTATGATTAACCTGCATAATTCTTATTTTAATAAGAGTAATAGTTGAATTTTTAAGATGATGATTTTTTTTTTTTTTAATAAAAAAAAAAACGTTTTTCTGCATTGGTAAGTAGGCGAAAATAAAATTATCTTTACATAAAAGCTTATGATAATCCTTAGTGCTATTCAATTAATTCGAAAATATATTTACAATTTTTTTTATAAATATAATTAATATTAAAATTTTATAAAGAAAATATAGAATTGTTAACTTTTTAATATAAAATAAATATTAAATAGAACTATTAATTTTAATATTATGATATTTATGGTTATAATTTATTTAGAAATATAAAAATAAATAATAGATATAATTTTTTCATTATTAAAAAATTAGACAATTTTTTTCAACACTATTACTAAACATTTCTCTTTAGAGTTGGTGAGTAGGTGGAAAGGAATTATGTTTATATATAAAAAGTATATAATTATCTTTCGCTCTATTTAATTAAGCGAAATAATTGAAAATATATTTATAATTATTCTTTTATCCATACAGTTAATATTAAAATTTTAAAAATAAAATATTTAATTATTGATTTATTTAATATATAAATTTTTTATCCTTGGGTGCAATATAGATCATCATCCCTCTCCACCCAATAGTACTATTTTTCTTCGTGATTTGTTGGCCCTAAGTGAGGAAGTGTTCTCTAACTCTTCATCTCCACTTTTTTATGGTTATGGTGTGGTCCTCCATGGTATTTGGCTTGGGGAGCTAGTATGTAGCACCTCCCTTTTCAGGTGACAAACTTTTTTTTGGTTTCTCTCTATTTACTTCCCCAACTCAGCACAAGGTGTCGGTTATCAACAAAGAGTGGTGTCGTTGGTCATCCTTTTTGACTTGTAGTGTGTACATATGGCTCGAGCCTAACATAGATCATTTCTTGCGCTCCTTTTCTGAAATTATGTTAGGTTTTAATAAATTGTGTAACTATCTAGCCCACACGCAACTGGTGTGTTCCTAGACTTTGGCTTGGTCTATTAGGTTGACAGTTTGTAATTTCCTTGAATGGTGGCTAGTCGATATGTGTCGTCCTTCCCCTGGTGTTGGTTCGTCTCTAAATGGGGGTTGGGGCCACAACAAAAAGCTTGGGAATTGAGGTGGATGAGGTTCTTCCTCCGCTCAGGAATCAAGGAGAAGTGTATGTAAGTCGGATGCTAATATTATTAATGATGCGGATGAGGCATACAAAACATGTACCCTTGCCTAGGTCAATCATCTGATTTCAACATAGGAGGTAGAACTCAACCAACATGCAAAAAATGAACTGCAGATAGAAGATTAGCAAGTCTTTGTTCCAGATCCGAGCCACACTTGTGGTCGACTAACACAAGATAGAGAAACATTTCATCTTTACTAGCTCGTGAAAAGTATTGTGGCTCGATCTATTATGAACTCTACAGGTTCTATTAAGTCTCATCCATGTTTCCAAAAAATTCAAAAAGAATTTTAACTTGTACAATTTCGAATCCAGCAACAAAATGTTCGGCTTGGCCATATTGAGAAGCATATTTTGTGCCTCCCTTATTCGGAACTACGACGATACCGTGGTAAGGACCTAGCCCCAATGGAGTCCTCAGATGAGTAGTAGCTAGTAGTTCCTTTTTTGTTTAATTTTTTGATGTATATGTCAGTTAGCAGTACTTATTATAGTTTATTAGGTGTAAACTGGTTTACAAATATTCAGTTATCTAAGGCTCTATTTGACAGACTTAAGTTACTAATATTTTTGATGACATGCAATGCGTTTTGATGGTCAACAAATTTGGTTTCCCAATGGGTTGGTTGAGGCCACAGTATGTCTTTCATGGATCTAACCTTCTTTTCAAAAATGAATTAATGAAAGGTTATATATATATATATATATATATATATATATATATATATATATATATATATATATATATATATATATATATATATATATATATATATATATATATATATATATATATATACAGATAGATAGATAGATAGATAGATAGATAGATAGATATTGTAATTTATTCATAGAAATTGAAATAAAGAATAGATATATAAAAAAAATTGTTACTAAAAAATTTAGACAATTCCTTTTTAACGTTACTAATAAATATTTTTCTTAATTACATATTAGATGTTTTTAAAAACTATAAAATAAAACATTATATTAGACAACTAATCCTTAGGGATTGGGTGAAATATGTAGATATATAAAAGGTAATTCAAGGTGGGTTATGTGATTGGTTACAATATTAGTAATCATACACTAAAGAAGCAGAGTTCCCAAGCTATCCTAGAATCATCATGTCCATCCTAATCTCTTGCGACCCCTTCCTATCCATATTCTTCTAGAATATGCCATGGAATAAACTATAATAACCTAAACACCCATAAAACACCAAGGGTAGGAGCGTCGACTAGATCGACCTAACTTGCCGAGTAGGCATCTCATAGTCATCATCACATGTTTAGTCAAGCATGACTCACACAATATTCCCATGACTTAAAGTTTCAGAGGATAAATGATAGGGAACACCTCAACCCCTCTTCGTAGGATCGGGGTTAATAGAATTCTTACATGACTATATCAATTATTAAGATAATTAATGATATATTATATAATCCCTAACTTTAGAATGAAGTTTTATGAAGGAGGCATGTATGTAATGACCCATCTTGAATAACCAACCAAATATGATTATTAACATGCATATGTGACATGCATATGATATCTACATATATATGCATCATAGGTAATGCACTAATATATGTACTAGCTAATTATATAGAATGTTTAAGTGTAGGATAAATTAATTACTTATTAAAAGTATTAATTAATAACTAATTGTAAAAGAATGGAATAAAATATATTAGGATAAGGTTCATTAATAAAATTTAATAAAAATAACCAACTATTATTACAATTAGACAAGATTGAATGTTTATTAATAACCTTACAGACAAGACTCGAGTGATCATCTCAAGTAACAGTTAAAAATCCATTTGATATTTAATCCAAAAGATAAACGAGTAACTAAGGTAAAGATTAAGGGTCCATTTAATATGCATAATCAAAAAAAGGTACAGGAAATGACTCAAATAATAATAAATATATATATTTTTAGGCATATGTGCTCACAGGGTTTCCCTGGAGGGAAGAAACTTTCCCTTCATAACAAAATATGATGGGTTTCTTTTGTGAGAAGGGAAAATAGAGAAATTTTTGGGCAAGAAACGTTGTCACTTGGAAGGATAGGAGGGACAAGCCTTGGTGCTCAAGATTCGACTGTAGACCTAAGAGACTTGGGCATTTTTCTTGGAGTTTTTTGCATGGGGGCTAGAAGACTTTGATCTCAAAGTCTTCTAGGATTGGGAGTCAGAGAGGCTGATACCAGATAGGTAGGGAGGAATTGGTCACTTTGGTAGTGGCAGCACAAGACATATATAGGGTCACGGAATGACATTGTTCTAGGAAAACTAGGTATGAGAATAAGTTTAAATTAGTATATTTTGTTATAAATTTGATTGAAATAAATATACTACTCGAAATTATAATATATGAATTTAGTCTTTACATAAATAAATAAAATAGAATAATTTTAACCGAGCTTGGAATTAAAATCTCAAATATCACCACTATGATATATGTAATGATGTTCACATTATTGAAAATTCAAATTCGCAGTCAAACATTTGATTACTTGGCCTGGCATGGTATCAGAGCCAAAGGTCCTTAATTTATGTGTTTCTCTGCCTATGATTTTCCTCCCAGTGTGGTCACCACACATTCCCAGTAACATTGTAGGTGTTTCTCTATGTTATTAGAGTTGTCGTTCCTTAACAACATTTCGATTAAAGGATTGGGTGTTATCAAGCTAGAGTTTTTAGTGGTGTTAAGAAATTTGACGAGTGGTTGTGTACTCATCTAACCCCCACTTAGAACTCTTCCCATAGCTTTAACATTGCTCAGTAACTCCTCTAGCCTATCAACTCTAGTGTTGCTTTCATAGAGAGAAGAATTTTTTCATGGTTGATTTCCTTATTTTATGTTAAATGCGACCTACTCATCCAACCCTTTATATGCATGTTTGGGGACCAAAAACCCTAGCTCAAGCTCATGCCCATTTGCAAATTCAAATATTTTCTCATTTCTCTATGTTCCCGAGTGCTCTCTTCATACCCTAACTACGTCAATTCTCCTATAGTACCTTCGAATCAAGCTCATGACCATGTTGAAGCATATCCTTTCCTACTAAAATTATCTTTATTGCACTCTTTAGCTACCAATTTGTGGGCATATTTAAAGAAGTATTATAGAGTTTTATTCCTTTTCAAGTGACAAATATTTCTCAATTTTATTGGTAGGAATTTAAAAATGGCATTTAAAATGTTGTTGTATGTCAAATCATAGTAGAACTACAGAAATTTCTTCTACACGTCATATTTTCCCTCATGCACTCATATTAACCCATCCTCGTGGCATTGTAGGTAATTTCTTCATTCCAATGAATCAGTTTCGAAAGACGATTCAAGACTATGCATTATATTTGGAGTCTAATTGTCAAGTATTGTCATTGCTTCCAAGAGTTTTCCCATTCCGCTCTTATTCATGTGGCCATTTAAATTTGGCAAGGGGTCTGCAAAATAACATCGAGCATTGAAACTATTCAATGATTCTTGTTATTCATGACTAGACGCTGTTAGAATAATTATGATTTCATTTTCAGTAATTAACATGAGCCCTATCTGAAAAAAAATATTTTGTAAAAGGTATATTAGCGGATAACTATATCAATTTAAGTTGAAAAAGGCATGTGAATTTGGAATTTGGGGAACATCTTTATCTTTAAGTAGTTTTTTATGTTAGAATAAAATCCTTCCTTTGTTTTGGTCGATTACCATTGTCATTCCATGAGAGGTATTAACATAGATTTGTTAAAAAAAATAGATTTCACTCATTCTTAGAGTTAGTGTAGAACCCATTCGCAAGGACAATTACCATGAATGGTCCAAAAGGATGAGGCACACCCTTATGTTCAATGAATTATGGAAAGGTTTCTATGAAAGAGAACGACACAATCCACCTTCGAAGCCTACATTAGATAAAGAGCTCACCATATGGGAGAAAAAGGATAACAAGGACTATGCCCTGATTATTGCTTTTGTAAGTGAATAGGTGAATCATAATATTATTCCAATTAAAAATGCTTATGATGCATTAAATAAGTTAAAATATTTATATGACACACTCAGAATCAAAAGCAGTTAAGTTTATGATCAAGTTGTTTAAGCTATGGTTGAAGGATGATGACCACCTAGCCTTAGCCTTAAAAATATAAGTTATCAAGCATGATGTAGAAGCCATTGGAATTAAAATTGAAATCCCTCTCACAACCTTTTTCAAGGCCCTATATCCTATATATTATTACTATCATGAATCCATACATGTTAGTGTCCAAATCAAGGACATTAATTTTGGAACTCTTGTGGAGAAGTTTGTAGGATGAGAGAGGTTTTGGGAAGAGGAAGATAGCTTCTCAATCCCTTGAGGAAGATATGTGCCCTGCATAGAAAGAGAAGAATAAATGACAAGATTATTCTAGAGGAAGAGGTGGTAGAAGTGGGCGTGGAAGGAAGAACAATAAAGGCAGGAGGTAAATATCATCAAGTAGGAAAATCTTATTTCACAATCTTTGCTCTAATAGAGATGGACATGATGCATCCACATACAAAATCGCTTGGGAAATAATAAAGAAAGAATAAAAAGAAGAAAAAGGCAAAACACTAGATCCATAAAAGGTAAAGCACCTAAATATTCTCATTATATTGTTTCCCATTGCAATATTGGAGTAAATGAAGATATATTTCATACTTCATTTTCTTCTTGAAATATGCATGATTAATTGATTCAGGTGCAATCTACCACATGAGAAACCGCGATCGAGGGGCATCTAAGCCATCAAAATCACCTAGGGATCATACCGGACCTCGACCACACTAGCCCTAAGCTAAATGGATTTTAGCATGTCTTGTTCCCCTAGCACGGGCACCATGAGGTTTTGATCTTGGGTCGCCTCACTAAAGAGGCTCATTCTCAATGGGTTGTGCTACTCAGACCTCACTACATATGTAATATATATTTTTAATATTTTTGTGAAAAAAAATAAAACAAAAATTGTGATCTTCTTTTTCTTTTTCTTCTTGAAATAAACAAACGGGTGTTGAGTAATGGAGATGTCACTTCTACCTAAAAAGGTATATGATGAATTTTGAACTCGTGAAAAAAAAAGAATTATATTTTAATAAAAACTAAATTACATGATAATTCTTATATCATATTTAATTAACTAAAATAATTGAAAATATATTTATAACTATTTTTTTATGAATGTAATATTAAAATTTTACAAATTTAATATTTAATATAATATTTAATTGTTGATTTATTTAGTATAAAAATGTTAAAGTTTAAATATTTTTATAATTATTATAATTTATTTAGAAAAATAAAATTATCTATATATATGTTTTTTTAGAATAATCTTAATATTGTAAAATAAAATTTATAATAATTATAAATATTTTGTTAAAATTGTATTGAAATATATTAATATTAATATAAAATATATATTATTAAAACATTTAATTATGATTAATTTCGATAATTTTATTTTCATAAGATTAATAGTTAACATTTTAAAATGATGAAGTTTACCTTTTTCTTTTTCGAAGTAAACCAAAAAAAATTTCTGTAAAATTTGTGAGTAGGTGAAAAGAAAATTATCTTTACATAAAGGTGTATGATAATCCTTAGTGCTATTCAATTAAGTTGAAAATTTGAAAATAAGCTAAAAATTATTATTTATAAATATAGTTAATATTAAAATTTATAAATAAAATATTGAATTTCTTAGCTATTTAATATAAAAATATTAAATAAAACTATTAATTTTAATATTATCATAATTATTGTTGTAATTTATTTAGAAAAAATAAAATTAATCATAATTATTGTTGTAATTTATTTAGAAAAAATAAAATAAATAATAAATATAAATTTTTCATTATTAAAAAAATTAGACAATTTTTTTTAGAGCATTATTACCAAACGTTTGTATCTAGAGTTGGTGACTTAGACGGAAAGAAAATATAAAAATTATATAATGATCCTTATGTTCTGTTTAATTAAAATTATATAACGATCCTTGTGTTCTATTTAATTAACTTAAATAAATGAAAATATATTTATAATTTTTTTTTTATCTACATAGTTAATATTAAAATTTTAAAAATAAATATTTAACTATTGATTTATTTAATATTTGAAAATAGTAATTTTAATATTTTGATAATAATTATTGTAATTTATTCATAGAAATTAAAATAAAGAATAGATATAAGAAAATTATTATTAAAATTTTTAGGCAATTCTTTTTTAACATTATTAATAGATATTTTTCTTAATTATATATTACTGTAGGATAAGGAAAGAGCTAACCAGCCATATATTGGGTATTTAATGCTTTCAGAGCAGCACGCGACTTAACGCGATAACACGGGAGCGGGCAAATTTGGCATTAAATAATATTTGCCCACTCCCGTGTTATCGGGCTAAGTGGCGTGCTGCTCTGAAGGCATTAAATACCCAATATATGGCTGGTTAGCTCCAGCCGTAGGATAAATGAATTGATTATTAAAAGTATTAATTAATAAATAATTATCAAATAATGGAATAAAATATATTAGGTTAAGATTCATTAATAAAATTTAATAGAAATAATAAACTATTATTACAATTAGACAAGATTGATTTTTTATTAATAATCTTATGGGTAAGCCTTGAGTGACTGTCTCAAGTAACATTTAAAAAGGGATTTAATATGTATTACAAAGGATAAACAAGTGACTAAAGTAAAGATTAAGGGTTAATATGAATACTGAGAAAAAGGGACAGGAAATGACTCAAATAATAATAAATATATTTTATAGGGATAGGCAATCATGAGGTTTCTTTGGATGGAAGAAACCTTCCCTTTATAACAAAATCTGCTGGGTGAAGAGGGGAATTCTTTTTGGTAAATGGAAAATAGAGAAATTATGGGGGAAGAGATGTTCTCACTTGGAAGGATAGGAGGGACAAGCCTTGGGGCTTAGGATTCGACTGTAGACCTAAGAGACTTGGGCATTTTTCTTGGAGATTTTGGCACAGGGGTTAGAATACTTCGATCTCGAAGTCTTCTAGGTCTGGGAGCTAGAGAGGATGATCCCAAATATGTAGGGAGGAATTGGTTGCTTTGATAGTGGTAGCACCAGATCTATATTGGGTCACAGAATGACGTTGTTTGAACATGAGCCAAGAAAACTAGTTACACAAATAAGTTTAAATTTGTATATTTTGTTATGAACTTGATTGAAATAAGTATACTACTGAAAATGAAAATGTATGAAATTAGTCTTTACATAAATAAAGAAAATAGAGTAATTTGAATAGACCTTGGAATTAAAATCCCAAATATCACCACTTTGATGGATGTAATGATGTTCAGATTATTGAAAATTTAAATTGGTAGTCTAATATTTGATTCCTTGGTATGTCATGGTATTAGAGCCAAAGGTCTTGAATTTAGGTGTTTCTCTTCCTATGATTTTCCTCCCAATGTGTTGCCAGACATTCTCTATAACATTGTGGGGGTTTCTTTATGTTATCAGAGTTGTTGTTCCCTGAGAAAATTTCAATGAAAGGCTTGGGTGTTATCGAGTTGGAGTTTTTAGTGGTGTTAATAAATTCGACAAATGGATTTCTACTCATCTAACCCTCACTCAATAACTCTTCTTATAGCTCTAGCATTTCTCAATAACTCCTCTAGCCTATCAACTCTATCATTTCTTTCACAGAGCGGAGCATTTTTCCTTGGTTAATTTCCTTCTCTAGTGTTGAACGAGACCTACTCATCCAACCCTTTATATGTGTGTGAGGGGACGAAGAACCCTAGCTCAAGTTCATGCCCATTTGCGACTTCAAATATTTTCTCGTTTCTCTATGTTCTTGAGTGCTCTCTTCGAGCCACCACTACGTCAATTCTCCTATATTACCTTGGAATCAAGCTCATGACCATGTTGAAGCATGTCCTCTTCTACTGAAATAATATTTATTGCACTCTTTAGCTACCGATTTATGGGCATATTAAAGAATAATTATAGATTTTTCTTCCTTTTCATGTCACAAAGGTTTTTCAATTATTTTGGTAGGAATTTAAAAATGACATTTAAGATGGCGTTGTATGTCAAATAATAGTAGAAATAAAAAAATTTCCTCTCCAATTCCTATTTTTCATAATGCACTCAAATTATCGCATCCTCGTGGCATTGTGGTTAATTTCTTCATTCCAACTAATCAATTTCGAATGACGATTCAAGACTGTGCATTATATTTGTAGTTATAGTCGTCAATTATTTTCATTTCTTACAAGAGCTTCCCCATTCTGCTCTTAATCATGTGGCCATTTAAATTTGGCAAGGGTTTTCAAAACAACACCAGTCATTGAAAATAATCATTGATGCTTGTTATTCATGACTAGAAGCTATTAAAATAATTGTGATTTCATTTTCTGTCATTAAAAAAAAACCTAATTGATAATTGTTTTTTTGTAAAAGGTATATTAGTGGAAAATTATATCAATTTATGTTGACAAAAGCATATGAGGAATGATTTTAGAAATATATTGCAAGAGGAGCTACAAGTATGTTTGTGTTTGGGAATTTTTCCAACTCACTTTCAATTTTTAGTTAGGATCTATCAAGATATTTATCTTTAAGTAGTCTTTTATGTTAGAATAAAAGCCTCTCTTTGTTTGGCTCAATTACCATTGTCATTTCATGAGAGATATTAACCTATATTTGTTTAGAAAAATATATTCACTCATTCTTATAGCTAGTTTAGAACTCACTAGAAAGGAGAATGACCATGAATGGTCCAAATGGATAAGGGACACCCTTATGTTCAATGAAGTATGGAAATGTCTCCATGAAGGATAAGGACACAATGCGCCTTACAAGTATACATCAGATAAAGAGATCACCATATGGGAGAAAAAGGATAACAAGGACCATGCCCTGATTATTTCTTTTGTAAGTGAATATGTGAGTCATCATATTATTCCAATTAAAAATTAATATGATGCATTAATTAAGTTGAAATATTTATATGACACACTCTGAATCAGAAGTAGGTAAGTTGATGATCAATCTCTTTAACCTAGGTTTTAAGGATTATAACCACCTTTCCTTAGCATTAGAAGTAAAATTTATCAAGCATGATGTAGAAGCCACTAGAATTAAAATCGAAATCCCTCTCAGAACATTTTTCATGACCCTATAGCCTACATATTATCACTACCATGAATCCTTACATGCTAGTGCCCAACTCAAGGAAATTACTTTTGGAACTCTTGTGGATATGTTTGTAGGATGAGAGAAAGCTTTTTGGAAGAGGAAGATAGCTTCTCAATCCCCTAAGGAATCTATGTGCCTTCCATGGAAAGAAAATAATCAATCACAACATTCATCTAGAGGAAGAGGTGGTAGAAAAGGGCATAGAAGGAATAACAATAAAGGCAGGGGGTAAATATCATCAATTAGGAAAATATTATGTCCATTGTATTTTTTCTAATAGAGATGGACATGATGAATCCACATGCAAAATCCATTGGGAAAGAATGAACCAAGAATATAAAGAAGAAAAAGGTAAAAGACCAGAAACAATAAAAGGTAAAGCAACTAAATCTGCTCGTTATATTATTTCCCATTGAAATATTGGAGTAAGTGAAGATATATTTCGTACTTCATTTTCTTCTTGGAAATATGCATGGCTACTTGATACAAGTGCAACCTACTACATGACCTTATGGAAAGAATTCTTTGAATAATTTAGTTATAATGTATATGGAGCTATATATGCTGTAGAAAACTCAAGTCTTAAGCCATCTAGACTTGGCACCATATGGATTAAACTACCCAGGCTTCTATAATTTCTTCTACATGATGTACTCTAACTTATAGAGTTGTGGAGAGACTTGTTGTCACTTTTTCAAATTCTCCATCAAGGACACCATTCACATATTTGATGGAAAATTGAGATAAGAAAATCATCAAACAACATCATTTTCATGACTCGAATAGAAGAGGAAAGAGTTTTGAATCTAGAAGGAACATTCAATTCTTAGTGCAATGAAGGTACATTGTCATCCAGCCTTTATGGCATTAAATATTTGGACATCTTAATTATGGTATTCTTCATTTTTTTAAAAGAAATGGCTCTTCTGGTTTGCCAAATATTTCAAGGAAACTGAAGAAATGTGATAAATGTATCCTAGAACATAGAAAATAACCATTTCATGATTATTCTTTCAAAAAAAATAAAAAGCTTGCACAGATTCATGCTGATTTGTATGGCCATATGCATGTTCCTACAAATGAAAATATTTTTATAATGGCTTGGATTGATGATTACACCAATATGTGTTGGGTATATTTGTTGAAAAGTAAATCAAAATCTTTCGAAACTTTCATAAACTTTCATGCATGGATTCAAAATGATGCACAATCACATAGTGGATCTCTTTATACTAATAATGGAAAATAATTTACCTATAATGATTTTGAGAACTATATTCACCAACATGTGATTCAACACCAAAAAAATGTTCCATAAAATCCTCGAAAAAATGGTGTAGTTAAAAGAATGAATAGGACTATCTTAAATATGGTTTGTTCAATGATGTTTTTCAAAAATGTAAAGTTGTTGTTTTGGGCTAATGCAGTTCTATGCCTAGTATATATAAAAAACAAATTTCCATCTAATTCTTAAAAAAAAATACTCAATATTAAATGTGGTATCGCCACATCCCTTTAGTAAGGCATCATAGGATCTTTGGGTCCATCTATTATGCATTTATCTATAACGAACAAAGAATAAAACTTGGTGGAAGGAGGAAAAAATTATCTTCTTGGGGTACTCATATACCACCAAAGAATATCATGTCTATGATGAGGTAAATAAGAAGTTTATATTGTGTAGTGATTTGATTTTTCTTGAATCTTCCAAGACTAACAATACTTTTGAGTGACATATTTATTGTTTACTAGATTCAATCATGCAAAATTTGTTCATGAATTTGATAATGAGATTTCAAATCATGAATTGGAGATTCCTAACCTAAATTAGTTTATGGAATCGTCTTCTAAAGAACTCTATCCCACTCACAAATTTCCACTCACTTCTTTAAATCTAGAAAACCCTTTGGGTGATGTGATTGAGAGGATTAGAAGGCTAAAACTTGATGCAACCCCATATCAATTAGCAGAGTAGCCTAGACCATTTATAAGGGTCCTCCAAAATGTCTCATTAAAATTCTTAAAGATGTTCATCTTAATGAGGTTACAAACACTAGTACAAAATGGCTAATTAGTTACCAAAACAACGACTAAAATTTGCATATAAATGACCATTTTTCAGTCGGTGACCAGTAGTAGCTAATTTATAGTATCTTATAATGCAACCAACCTTTAGTCATTTTTAGCTTAGTCATTAATTGATTGTCTCAATTTTATCATCTAGCAGTATATTTAGCCATAAATTTTGTCATTAGTTTAGTTATTTATTTAGTCATTAATTGCCACAATTAATGACCAAATATACAACAAAATATATTATTATATGATCATCTAAGAAAACCAATTAATGACCAAAATGTTGGTTGTGTTATAAGATACTATAAATTAGCTACTAATAGTCACATATATGCAAAGTTTAGTCGTTGTTTGAAACCAATTAATGACCAAAGAAATATGACTAAATTTTTGTCGTGTTATAAGATACTGTAGATTAGCTACTAATAGTCGTATATATGCAAAAACATTTTTTTGTAAGCTAAGGTAGGGCCTTGTTTTCTATTTATATAAAAGCAAACTAAAACCGCATATAGTTAATAGGTTGCCTCAACTTGCCCATTGGGAAACCAAGTTTGTTTGCCACCTATGCATATTGTAAGCCATCCAAAAATGGTAAGTTATTAGTCTTTCTTCCCAAGAAATATATACATAACTATTTAAAAACTAGTCTATAGTCTTAGATCCCATAAGCATGCATGTAAAAGAAAGCTACCCGCTAAAAAACATAATCTTGAGGTCATTGAACTCATCTATTCTTTGAGGTCTTTCAGCTTTGACTCCACAGTCACTGGATATTCATCTGAATCTCCAAGTTTTGGTGCCATTTCAATAATACATGGACTGTGTCGCTGTATACGGTCCAGTTTTATGTCCTACTTACAGAGTTGGAACTGGATTGTTTGCAGATCCTTTTTATAATCTGACATGTCTCTAATGATCAGCACCATGCCCATAGACAATTGCTCCATTGCTTTCCCTACCAGTCTCTTCATGAGCCAGTATAGGTGCAGAGTCTGTTTAAATTGAGATAGTCTCCCTCTGGTGTTCCCAGGATCTGAGATGTGGTCCTTCCAATCATCCATTTTATCCTCAGAGTCCTCTTCTAGAATTCTATCCTCCATTTCTTCAATAATTTTTTGGATCGCAACGTTTGTTCCTGCCTTTTAAGCTTTTGCTGCCTCTTGGACAGTCTCGTCCATGGGTCTTCTACCTTTCTTTGGCTCCAAGGTTCCCAAGTCCTTAGGATGAGGACCAGTTTTACCTCATCCTCCTCAACCCCTTCCTCTGGCTAGCTGTGCCATGTCACTAGTGTCTATTACCTGTTCACAATGGTTACAGTACAAATTCAAGATAAAACAACCATTACCCATCCAAAGACCAATTATCTTGTGGGGTTGTTGTTCCCTGATACTACCACCTTTCTGCCTACACTTCGTTGCTCTCAGGCATTCAAGTGGACCATGAGTGGTCTTCACCTTTTCCTTACTCATCCTAACCTGCGTCTTCGTCAAACCCATAGTCTCTATCTCTCCTCCCCTGCCTCTTCCTCCCATGTTAAGGTCCTTCAGGCTAACCCATTCCCTATGCGACCCCGTGATAGAAAAAGAAGGGAGCTTCATGCCAGGGCTCTCCTCCCTCCCCCTGCCTTGCTTGCCATCGCCACTCCCTTCCCTTGCAGTGCTACCTCCTTTGCTTGTCCCCCAATCCTTGCTTGGCTTTCTGCCTAGCTTCCCTTCCCATGCTAGCTCTTCTCTGTTATCATAACCCCCCTATCTACCCAAGATTCTGGCTTAAGGAACTTCTCTAGACTCGCAGTCCTACATTCCACCCAGATAATCTCCTTGCTAGTCTCGCAAGCCTTAGCCCTGAGCATAATGCACGACTCCTTATTAACTTCTATACCCTTGACCTTGGCCAGAATCAACTTAAAGCTACAAGGCTGCTCTTCCTCTCTGCTTTTGCTCTCTCTCTGCAGCATAACCTCTCCCCAAGGAATGATCTTCCCAACCCAACTCAAGTTCCTTTCCCCACCTAGGACACTGAACTTTCCTTCTCGAATTACAGAAAGAAAAGGATTAATGTACCCATGGTTACTATTCCTGCTTGCTGAGTGCGAGTATGGTTAGTCCTCCACTTTCGTTCTCTCGCTACCCTACGATCTAGCCACCCTCTCTTCCGTACGCTCCCTCTCATACTCTACCCTACCTACTTGCCGTCCCATCCACCTTACGCTGCCGTCCTTACCACCTCTCCTCTTGCCTACGTACCACTCGCCACTTCTCCCTTTTGACATCGCTGCATACATGCAGGACTCCACCACGCCCTACGGTATAATCGTGTGGGCTGTGGTGGGTAGTCCTTTCGCCCCCTAGCCTCTAACAACCATAATTAGCTTAATTACCCACTCTGTCACCCTGATCGGGGGTGTTTTATGCTTATTATCATTGTGTCTGGTCATGATAGTCATCTTGGGATAATATTTCTCGTAGTGGGTCCATTCTTGTATCCCATGGTTGAATGGGTCACGTTCTTTCCATGTGTCCTTCTTGCTAGTTACACCCCCAGTTGGCTAGGAAATCTGTCGCTTTATTCCCTTCTCTTTTTATGTGCTTGATTATCATATAATCAAACCATTTCATTATTTCTCCCAATTCTTGGATGAGGCTTGCTGTTCTCCAGCTTTGGCTTAGTTTGTCCCATGCCCTTCCGTTGTAGAGTTTCTGCATCATGTTGATTACCAGTAATGAGTCCCCTTCAACTTCCAGTTGTTTATACCTGTGCCTGACAGCTATTCTCAAACCTTATCATACTGCCACAATTTCTGCTTCATTGTTACTCATTATGCCGCAATATGCCGAAAACAACATTCTAACCCTACCTTGGCAATCTATGAAGATGCCTCCTATCCCTACAATACCCGGGTTCCCTTTGGAGGCTCCGTCAAAGTTCAATTTAATGAATCCTTCTGCTGCTTCTGATCAAATAAGGCAAGTGAGCATTTATGCAAACACAATCGTCATCAAGCGAGCGTGGTTATTCATTCAAGCGAGCGTGCCAGTCAAGTCCCATAGCAAGCGAGCCTGTCATTCAAGTAAAGTGAAACAAAATCAAGTGCACGACATCTACAACAAGAGAGCCTGATTTCAAGTGAGCAAGTTCAGATGGCGCAACATATTCAGTTGTTAAACATTCTTCACAGTTTGATCATCTCCAGTGATGTAGACATGGTGCACATCAGCAAAGAAACTCTTGCTGATATTTCACGGCATCTACAACAAACACATGAAACCATTGAGTTTCTTCAACTTGAGTCCCAACTTCAAAGGAATGAATTGCAAGAAAAGAGTGATACTTTCAAGTCTTTGAACCATCCAGATGATAAGTCATTCATCCCAACAACTTCAAGTGTCGAAGTTGTTCATGAGAAAATTTCTTCCAAACCCATCATCAAGCCCTGGGAAGAGATTAAAAATAACAAGAATCGACGAGGCTTAGGATATGTCCCTGATGACACCAACTTACAAATCCAAGATTATTCCAAGCCAATTAAGTTTGTGAGTGCAGGATTTCTTGAACCACTCACCTCAGCAGGTTCTGCGAAAGTTGCCGACAAACATAATTGCATGCAACCTAAAGTTGAAGTCCAATCAAAGTGCTCTCATTGTCAAAGAGCCGGTCATATGGAAGATCAGTGTTTTGATCTCCATCCTTGTTGCCATTGTGGCAAGCCCAATCATTCCTCAGCAAAATGTCGCAACCAACAAAAAGTAGGCAGATTGAAGATACATTATGAATGGATTGATCCTTGGGAATGGTCATCCACAGTCAAACGGTTGTCTCAGTTCTACAACCGACTACATTCACACATAGTGCAGCCAGCAGTGAATCGATGATGGTACTCTCCTGCAGTTGAACGAGGGAGTACAACAGTGAAACTCTCCTACACCTGGAGGGGGGGAGTTCAAATATATTTTGGAGAAGATTGTCTCTCCTTTCAGCTGACAAAGGGGGGGAAACTATTAATGAAATTGACAAGTGGTTGTCAGACTGAAAGTCTCGACAACATCAGCGAAGTAGCCAGTGGGCATCTTCATCAGCCAGTGGGCATTTGTCATCAGCAGTGAGCATCAGCAAATTCGCCAGTGGGCGATCGACAGCCAAAGCAGCAGTGAGCAGCTTTCATCATAGCAAAAGCAACATTGAGTTGTTTTTCGACATCTTCAGCCAGTGGGCAATCATCATCAAATTGTGTCAGTGGACACCGGATGTTGTTTTCAAGCAAAGGACAGTTGGATCCTTTTGCGGCTTGGCACATGATGGAGTTGTCAAGCGTCCTTCAGAGATGAATCAAGCATGCAGCTAATTCATGTTCTCTTCAGATTTGAGTTTTTTCCAGCATCCAGTTTTGGCGGTTTTTTCAGGCAATGTTTTTGAGGATCAACATGAGAACTTGGAAGATGGTTCTCGTTTTTGGATTTATCATTGGGGGGGGAATGTTAGACTCTCTCATAAAACAATAATAAATCCAAAAATAAATAAATTAATTAAATATTCCAAGTTAGGAATTTGTCCCTAACTCTTGGGTTGTTCCTCTAAGATAGGAGTTAGTTTAGGTAACTGCTATATTGGTGTGTGTTTGGTGAGAAATTATCTCAACCAAAGGAGAAATTATCTCAACCACAAGTGTCCAAGATAGCACGCACTATCTTGAGAACACTGTCTCTCATCTATTTATTTGTAACACTATATTCAATTATTGTAAGAATGTATGAATGAGAGATAATACATGAGGAAGCTTGAAGCTTCAGCCCTTTTCTGCCAATATTGTGTCTCTGGTTTTTATGTGTGCTTTATATATTTCTATGAGTTAATTTATCTTTTCAATAATTATGGGGCAATTCCCTGCTCTTCCTTGTTGCTTTCTATGTATGTGCTGCCATCATTTCTTTGGTTAGGTTGAGTTTTTTTAGAATTTTTTCTTCATGTGGCAAGGTCTCCCAGTCCTCTTGGCACCATTATTTTTCTAGGATGGTTTCCCAGATATGTTCTATTACACCTTTCCATACCTGTTCAGGAATGAATTCCTTATTTTTGAATATCCTCCGATTGCGTTCCTTCCATATAATCCAAAGGTTAAATCCTATTGCTAGCCCCCATGCTCTATTAAGAACGGAGCTAGTAAAGTGGCCTCGTCACCATTGTTGGATTGTCTCTCTTATGCTCTGTTGATTCCTATCCATCCTTCTGAAGACCCCATAGATAGCTTCCCATTGTTGTGTTGGCATTATGATGCATGTGTTGTACTTGATGGCAACCCTCTCATAGAAGATAATCTCACTTATATACATTCAGATGAATCTATAGAAGAGATATCAGATGTGACATAATACATAGATGCAGGACAGCTCAAAGGAATCAAATGGCAAGTTCTTAGTAAGCTTTGCCATCAAGTCCAAAGGGGGAGATTGTTGGCATTATGGCTAAAAGTGTTGTCCTTGATGGCAACCCATTCAGGTGATAGATCACTGTACTTCAAGTCAGCAGCAGAGGTTGATGATCAGCTATCAAATATTGAAGAAAATAAGGGGTACGCAGGTACACCTTACAGAAAGTGCGTACCCGCAGGTACACCATGCAGGGACCGCGTCCAGATACACAGGCCAGCCATTCAGGAGGTGCGTACCCCCAGTGCACACATTTCAAGGCAAAGAAATTCACATGTGGGGTTTTCTTATGTTTTACTCTTGGTATTTAGCCGACAGTATTAGGTTATTATGGTGTCGGCTCGTGGTATTGTTCCATGATTTTAGGAGGAGCTTGCCTATATAAAGCAAAGGAGATCATTTGGCTTGAGCATGTTTTTGGTTGAATATCTTATGAGTGCTAGATCTGGTCTAGATCTAAAGAAGGCGAATCTACTGATGGACTGAGATCTCTTCGGCGCATGATCAGATCTGTAGATCTGACTGTCTAGGTTATTCTTGAAGTCTTGAAATCATTTATGCTCGAAGGTACGCAGGTACAGTGAAAGAAAAGTGCGCCGGTACGCAGGCTCAGAAGCGCTACAGGTGTGCCGGGACGCAGGCGCAGAAGCGCTGCAGGTGCGTCAGTACGCAGGCGCAGAAGCGCTGCAGGTGCGTCGGTACGCAGGCGCAGAAGCGCTGCAGTTGTGGAGGTACGCACGGAGTATATTTGGCACAGTGCGTGGGTACGCAGGTGCACAGTTCCGAACAGTGCGTACTGTACGCAGGCATTACATGGGTGAAGCTGCGTACTTCTCTTGAAATCAATTTAGCTGTTCATGTTTATCATTGCTGTGTTCTGGGTTTTGAAGTGATGTCTGGTTTCTGGTATTATGTTCTGATAACAGCAGTGATTGAGTAAATGATTATGATTAGCTTCAGAATTGATGGACCAGGTTCTTAATGATCTGATGGACTAGATCTGATTGATGACTCTCATTGTATATGTATTGATCTAGTGATTGGGTGTTTCAAAAGGTTGTTTGATTATGAGCTTCAATGTTGTTGTTGGGTCCAGTATGAAAATTGGATGAAATGTGGCCTTTCAGATTATGGGTTGTGCTTCAGTGTATCCAGTATGAAAATTGATGAAACGTGGTACTTGGAGGAGAGAAGATTGTAGGCCGGCGCCTACGTACTAGTATCTAAGCTAGTACAAGAGCTAAAGAAAATCTTTGGAGCCTTGTAGCAGGTAGTAGCCTGCGTACTAGTAAATGGATCGGCTAGTACAAGAGCAAAGGGGGTTGTAGCTCCCGTACTGGTATAAGACTGCACCAGTACAAATATTGTAAAAGGATTTTCTTATTAAGAAGAAGATTGAGATGACTTGCAGTTTCCACCTTATATCATTGTGTTCATGTGTGTGCCTTATGTGTGATGATCTACTTTATGTTACTGCATCTATTAACTGATAATATGGTTGATAATGTTCTAATGCACTCACTGAAGATCGATTAACTTAATCATAAGAAGTTGTGGAAGTAGCATATATGAATCTGATTATGGAAATGAAAAAGTTTTATTAATGTGATAAATACTGATTCACCCCCCCCCTCTCAGTATTATTTCCAACAATTGGTATCAGAGCAGGTCCTTTGATAGAAGCTTGATCGCTTGAAGGAGATACGTGGAACAATGGGAAAGAAGCTTAAAAAGAAAGCTCATAACAAAAAGAAGTCATCTCAGAAGAACTATGACAGTGGAAGAATCGATTGGGGATTAGGCATAAGAAGCTCTTCAGATTCAGAATCATTATCAGGTATGAATGTGTTATCCTCTGATGTTCCAGCTATATTTCCTTGTGAAAGAGATGAAAGTGATAGTGAGACTACTGAACTTGCTCTTATGGGTGAGCAAGAAAGATGTCAAATAGAGGCATAATTTAACAGGCTGACAAACAAAATTATTGAACAAGAAAAACGTTTTGACGTAAAGAGTGGTGCCCTCAAGTTATGCAAGGAAAGGTATCAAAAGTTGCAGGATGAAGCAACATCTCTAAGAAATGAAGTCATTGAAAAGAACACAACAATCAAGGAGCTCAGAGATCGATCCAGTTATTATGAAAATCTTGAAGCTACAATCATCTCACTAAAAGGAGATCTTGAAGAATCAAAGAAGCAGAATACAGATCTACTCCAAGCCATTGAAAAACAAGAAAACGAAGTCACCAGCTTAAAATCTCAACTAGAATGTGCCTTCCGAGTTCATCAAATGCAGCAGGATCTGAATGAAGAACAAGAAAAGGAGATTCTCAAACTAAGGGAACAAATGGAAGAAGGAAGGAAAGCTGAAGAAATTTTGAAAAAGAAATCTCTTGAAAAGGAAGAACAGCTTCAGGTTGAAGTAAATATCTTGAAAGGTAAACTAGAAGAAAAGGATAAGCTTTTATGATTTCAAGATAGCTCTAAAGTATTGGATGATATTCTTAGTAGTCAAAGGTCCCCTACTATAAAGATTGGTCTTGGTTTCCATAATTCTGTTGAAGGTGAATCTAGTTCACAAGGTGAGGCAAGGAATTCTAAAGAAAAATCTAAAGTGATCAATGAAGAAATGAAAGATCAATCTCATCATCAACCAAGGAAAGAAATTCCTCAAAGAAAATCCTTTACTCCGCCTATGAATAATGTTGAATGTTATGTATGTCATAATCTTGGACATGTTGCAGCTAGATGTAGAAGAAGAAGAGTTCAAGACCATTATGCAGACAAGTCATCTCAATCAAGGTATTTTTATGGATATTGCTTTGCTTGCAATACGTTTGGTCACAAAGCTGCTGATTGTTACAGGAGGAATATGAAACATGTAAGATGTTATGCATGTAACAAGCCTGGACATATAGATAAGGAATGCAGGAACAAAGTATGGGCACCATATCAAAAGGAGAAAATGTCATCATCACGCTTGAAGATATGGAGGAAAAAGGAAGTACAGTCAGAAAAGGATGGCACAACACAATGTACAGACATACCAGAATCAGAGGAAGCTGAAAGTACAAAACTTCAGGTTCCTGAATCTCATATGCAAACTTCATAAAGGCAAGTCGCATATATACGCGAGTTGGATACTGCATAATCGCGTATATGCTTGTTTGAAGGCAGTAGGCAAGTGAAGTTGGAAATGAATCTATCAAATCTGGGAATCTAACTGTCAGTGGCACAAAGGAGGACTGTTAATTTGGCCCTAAGTACGCAGATCATCAACTGTGAAAGTGCGGGCGTACGTAGCAGAGCGTAAAGACTGGGTGCAGATGTACGCAAGTGAAGGCACAGTCCCTATGCGGAGGTACGCGGCTTATCAGAAGAGGACATGCGGACAGACGCAGAGAAACAGAAAAAAGAGGTGCGGACTTACAAAGGAGTACGCGGCGCGATAGAAGCAAAGAGTGCGTGCGGTACGCGGCGTGATAAAGGATACCCTGCGTACTTACAGAAAAGTACGCGGCGCAACTGATGGAACAGGTGCGTGGGTACGCTCTGTAATAGAAGATTGTCTGCGTATATACGCAGTGCAGCAGAAGGATATCTGCGGGTGTACGCAGGGGAGCAGAAGATGAAGTGCGTACCTGTCTCAAGGCATTTATTGGCTGATTCTTCTTATTGATATGCATGATCAGATTTGACAGATGGCACTGGTTCAGGGGGAGCATATGTCCTGAATGCATTATTGGCATTATGGTCCTTGATGACAATGCTTATGATTCATCTTGCTATGGTTATGAGTTGGTCACATGATCAGATTTATGGTTGATTCTCTAATGATGCTTGCATGGAGTCTTTATTGTTCTTGGCACATATATGGATGAGGTTGACTGATTTCATGGATGATTATTCAAAGTTGCATTGTTGGAGACATGATGATGATGAGTCACTCATATGCTACTGTTGACATGTGCATGATGCATGATTTCTTTCTTGGCACAAATGGATGAGGATTGTTGGCTGGATACAGGGATGATTATTCATACATATGTTGATTGATGCAGATGCTTTCATTTGATGGCTCTTGATTCATGTAGATCTGGATGGTTATGAGTTGATGCAGAAGTCCTTGATGTTGACAGATACTATGGAGCAGATTATACAGTGTTGTTGATGATGTTTGTCATGATCTTTAGATGTTTGATGTAAAGGTCATAGAAAGACTCATGTTTTAATGGTCTATCTATTGTAGTCATCTCTTCAGGTCATGTAACGGCCTATGTCCCCTCACTATGCATGGGATGAAGATGTAATGTATTTGGTTTTCATATTTCTGATGTATTCCCACTTGGTTGGATGGATGATCCTTATTGTGAAGGGTGATGGATGTATGTATTGAGTCTTTTGGTGATAGGAAGGTCATTTATGATATATAAAGTCATGTTCTTCTTGTAGAACATCTTTTTGCAGACCTTGCTTACAGTCAGGGGGAGCTTGAGCATGAACAGCACTATATAGCAGAGCAGACATCTCAGCTTGTTCTCAGAAAGACCATTATCAGATTGGAGCACCATGACATATACAAAGGGGGAGCTCATTCAGAGACTTCAGCAGATCTGGTTTATAGTCAAGGGGAGCATGTTCTTAGGGGGAGCATACCCCTTTTCCCTTGATGTCAAAGGGGGAGAGTGATTTGGTGTTGTTGCCATCAAGTCCAAAGGGGGAGATTGTTGGCATTATGATGCATGTGTTGTACTAGATGGAAACCCTCTCATAGAAGATCATCTCACTTATATACATTCAGATGAATCTACAGAAGAGATATCAGATGTGACATAATACATAGATGCAGGACAGCTCAAAGGAATCAAATGGCAAGTTCTTAGTAAGCTTTGCCATCAAGTCCAAAGGGGGAGATTGTTGGCATTATGGCTAAAAGTGTTGTCCTTGATGGCAACCCATTCAGGTGATAGATCACTGTACTTCAAGTCAGCAGTAGAGGTTGATGATCAGCTATCAAAAATTGAAGAAAATAAGGGGTACGCAGGTACACCTTACAGAAAGTGCGTACCCGCAGGTACACCATGCAGGGACCGCGTCCAGATACGCAGGCCAGCCGTTCAGGAGGTGCGTACCCCCAGTGCACACATTTCAAGGCAAAGAAATTCACATGTGGGGTTTTCTTATGTTTTACTCTTGGTATTTAGCCGACGGTATTAGGTTATTATGGTGTCGGCTCGTGGTATTGTTCCATGATTTTAGGAGGAGCTTGCCTATATAAAGCAAAGGAGATCATTTGGCTTGAGCACGTTTTTGGTTGAATATCTTATGAGTGCTAGATCTGGTCTAGATCTAAAGAAGGCGAATCTACTGATGGACTGAGATCTCTTCGGCGCATGATCAGATCTGTAGATCTGACTGTCTGGGTTATTCTTGAAGTCTTGAAATCATTTATGCCCGAAGGTACGCAGGTATAGTGAAAGAAAAGTGCGTCGGTACGCAGGCTCAGAAGCGCTGCAGGTGCGCCGGGACGTAGGCGCAGGAGCGCTGCAGGTGCGTCGGTACGCAGGCACAGAAGCGCTGCAGGTGCGTCGGTACGCAGGCGCAGAAGCGCTGCAGTTGTGGAGGTACGCACGAAGTATATTTGGCACAGTGCGTGGGTACGCAGGTGCACAGTTCCGAACAGTGCGTACTGTACGCAGGCATTACATGGGTGAAGCTGCGTACTTCTCTTGAAATCAATTTAGCTGTTCATGTTTATCATTGCTGTGTTCTGGGTTTTGAAGTGATGTCTGGTTTCTGGTATTATGTTCTGATAACAGCAGTGATTGAGTAAATGATTATGATTAGCTTCAGAATTGATGGACCAGGTTCTTAATGATCTGATGGACTAGATCTGATTGATGACTCTCATTGTATATGTATTGATCTAGTGATTGGGTGTTTCAGAAGGTTTTTTGATTATGAGCTTCAATGTTGTTGTTGGGTCCAGTATGACAATTGGATGAAATGTGGCCTTTCAGATTATGGGTTGTGCTTCAGTGCATCCAGTATGAAAATTGATGAAACGTGGTACTTGGAGGAGAGAAGATTGTAGGCCGGCGCCTACGTACTAGTATCTAAGCTAGTACAAGAGCTAAAGAAAATCTTTGGAGCCTTGTAGCAGGTAGTAGCCTGCGTACTAGTAAATGGATCGGCTAGTACAAGAGCAAAGGGGGTTGTAGCTCCCGTACTGGTATAAGACTGCACCAGTACAAACATTGTAAAAGGATTTTCTTATTAAGAAGAAGATTGAGATGACTTGCAGCAGGTGGTTTTCTCCCGCATTGGGTTTCCACCTTATATCATTGTGTTCATGTGTGTGCCTTATGTGTGATGATCTACTTTATGTTACTGCATCTGTTAACTGATAATATGGTTGATAATGTTCTAATGCACTCATTGAAGATCGATTAACTTAATCATAAGAAGTTGTGGAAGTAGCATATATGAATCTGATTATGGAAATGAAAAAGTTTTATTAATGTGATAAATACTGATTCACCCCCCCCCCCCCCTCTCAGTATTATTTCCAACATGTTGTTGAGTGAAGTAGCATGAATTCATTAAGTGTTCTATATTTTCATTGTCCTGCTTACATAGACCACATAGGGATGGTCCTTGCATCCCTCTTTTCTGCAATTGGTCCCATGTCAAAATTTAGCCTTTGCATGTTAACCAGAGGAAGTGAGCAACTTTCGGCCACCATTTTCTATGCCAGATTTGTTTCCATAGATGTTGGGGTCCTTCCTGTTCCTGCTCAGTATTTAAGTCATATGAATCTTTGACCTTAAAAGTCCCTTTCATGGAGTGTCCCCATCTCAAGGTATTAGGTTTTGTTCTAATAGATATCTTTCTTGTTCCCATTTCTTTTACATAGAGCTCTCTCTGTTCTTCTTCTATATTTTGACCCCATTCTTTTGGGTTTTTCCAAATTCTCCAATCCTCCTCATTGTGGCCTTCTTTCCAGAACTCATCTACTCGATTTAGGCCTACATCTTTTGAAAATTGTAGAAGATTTCTGAATTCTTGTTTTACATTTAATTTTTCTCGTTGTTGCCATGCCTCATCCCAAAACTTTGTTGTTTTTCCATTTCGTATTTCCCAGAAAGCATGGGTTGTGATTATGTCCCTGTTCTGGTTCCAGATTGTAGATCCTCTTGGTGGTTCTGCATACCTTAATATATCTTCTGCTATTCCTAGCATATTATACTTCCTCATCCATATTTGTTTCTAGAGGTCTCCTCCCCCTTCCATCCATCTCCACCATAACTTGGCTCCCATAATTTGGTTGATGATGTATGGATCCCTCAGCCCTAGGCCCCCTTCCTCCTTTTTCCTAGTCAATCCTTGCCAGGAAATCAAAGCCCATTTTTTCTGTTGTTGAGGCCCTCTCCATATGAATTTATTAAATATTTCCACCATTTTGGAGCATGCCCCCTTCGGGGCCGCCATCCCAGATAATTGGTAAATCGGTATTGATTGCAGGACTGCTTTTACCAGGACTGCTCTTCCTGTAAGGTTTAAGGATCTAAAAGACCAGTTGGCTAGCCTTCCTAAGATCTTCTATATAGTTTGCTACCAATTTTCCATTTTAAGAGAATTGATCGCCAAGGGTATTCCTAGATACTTTGTGGGTAACTCACTTACTCTAAATCCCAAAAGTCTTGCAAGGTAAGTTTTTACATTGCCAGTTGTGTTGAAGAAGTAAGCACATGATTTCTCCTTGTTAATTTTAGCATCTGAGGCTTCCATGAAGAGATCAAGGATGTCCTTCATCCTTTTGACTTCCCTGAGAGATACAACACAGAATAGCAAGATATCACCCATGAACTGCTGGTGGATTATTGGGAAATCATTCCCCCAAACCCTTATCCCTTTTATTCTGTCCTCTTGCACTTCCTTTTTGATATACCTTCCTATCCCATCTGTGACAATAATGAAAAGGAATGGGGATAAGGGATCCCTTGCCTAAGACCTCTAGTGGCTTTGAAGGTGGATGATGGGGTTCCATTTAAGAGGATTGAGAATACTGGGGTGGATATCATCATCGAGATCCGATCTATCCATCTATTACAGAAACCAAAGGCCTCCAAAACTTTCCTCAGGTATTCCCAATTTAATCTATCATAGGCTTTAGATAGATCCAGTTTAATCATCACTCCAACCATCTTTTTTGCTCTTAGAAAGTGCACCACATCTTGGGAAGCTATCAGTCCATCTAAGATCTGTCTGCCCTCCACAAACCCTGTTTGTTTTGGGGATATAATACTAGGCAAAATTGGTTTCAGTCTTTTAACTATCAAAGTGGAGATAATTTTATAAATAACATTAGAGAGGGCGATAGGTCTAAAGCCTTGCGGGTCATCTGACTTGGAGGTTCTAGGGATGAGAGAGAGGAGAGTGGCATTTAAACCCAGCCATACCTTTTGATTTCTTCTAGGTTCTTCCACCACCTCCAGGATGTCATTGCCTATGAACTTCCATGTAGCTTGATAGAATTCCACTGTAAAGCCATCCGGTCTAGGAGCCTTATTTTTCTTCATTCCTTTCACCACTTCCTCCACCTCCTCTATCGTAGCTGCTCTCATTAAAGCAAGGTTTTGATCTCTAGTAATCATATTGGGGATTTGGTTGCATATTCTTCGAGTTGCTTTTTGCCTTTCCTCTTGCGGTTCCATTAGAAGATCTTTGAAATGTCTAACCAGGGTTTCCTCCATATCCTCATGTTGAGTTTGTCGGACTCCTTCTTCATTTTTCAGGGAAAAGATTCTGTTTCTTTGTCTGTACTGTACCATTTATTTGTGGAAAAATTTAGTGTTCCTTTCTCCCTCCCTTAACCAGTTTACTCTGGACTTTTGACTCCATAAAATTTCTTCATGCTTCATTCTTTCCTCTATTTGGCTAACCAGTCTGCCTTCTTCCACTGCTAGTTCTTCACTACGCCCTTCCTTTATCATTTCTTGTTGTATTGCCATCATCCTTTGATTTAACTGTTGTTGGTCCTGTGTTATGTTTCCGAATTCCTCTTGGTTCCACTTCTTGATTTTTTGCTTCATTTCTTTTAGCTTGAGTTGGAACGTTTGCATTCTATTTCTTCCCCTTTGTTCACTTTGCTTCCACCATTCCTCTACTTTGTTTATAAACTTAGGGTCTCTGAGCTAGAAAGCCTCGAATCTGAATGGTTGATTTTTAGGACTAGCTTTGAGATCTATCTCTAATTTAACTGACCAGTGGTATGACCCCATCCCAGATAATATCATCACTTCCACAAAAATGTCTCTACTCATAATCTGCTCAAATATTAGGAATCTGTCTAATATTGAGGCAATCTGATGCTTCCCCCCTCTTCTATTATTCCATGTGTGTATCCCATTATTAGTTAGGATATCCACTAGCCTCTGATCATTTATGGTATCCGCAAATAATTCCATATCTCCATCTATTCTTCTTACACCTCCTCTTTTTTCATTCAAGGATGTAATCATATTGAAATCCCTGCCTATAATCCATGGTGTGTCTTGGTGCAGATCTCACACTTTTACTAAGTTTCGGATGAAAGTCCTTCTTTCTCCTGGGATATGAGGATTGTAGACCCCTAAGAGGAGAACCCATTCTTTGGATCCAATGTTTCTAAATTTTCCAGAGATGATTCGTGGCATACTTACCCATTCTTCAAATCTTACTTCTTCACGGTTCCAAAGTATGGCCAAACCTCTTGCACTTCCTATAACATCTTGTCCTACTATCTCATACCTGGGCTTGGTGTTTCCCATGATCTCCTTCAATTTTAATTCACTGATCTTGGTTTCTTGAAGTAACATCACACTTGGTTTATCTTTCCTCAATCTTTCTTTGAGATATCTTTGTTTCCCTTTACTATTTAAACCTCTTATGTTCCAGGTCATGATTGTCATTTCAACGGTTTGGATGGTTGGTGGAATACCTTTGATAATGGCACCACTCTTCCTGAGTTAACAAGCATCTCTCCCACCATTTGGATGGATTCACTCATGGGTCTTCTTCCCCTTTTTTTCCCTCCTTTACCTGATACTCCTGCTTCTTGCCCCTATCCCCCCTGTGATCCTAGATGCTCGGGTTGACTTACCATGATCATTCCTAGTTTCATTTTATATTGTTGAAACATTTCTTTGTATATTTTATTTTGGACTTCTCGGATGAACCTCTCATCTAGGTGTCCCCATTCCTATAGTAATATTTTCATCACTTGTTCCTCTTCGCTAAAATTTTCTTTCTGTGGGTCTATCTCCATCTAGCTTTGCTCCATCTATTTTTTATTTCCTTCCCCTTCGTTTTCTTCCACTGTTTTGATCTGTTCTTGCTTTTTCCCTTTCTCTTTTTGTATTGCCTCTATTGGTTTGTCACTGTTTTCCTCGTTGATCTCTTCCATTTCCTCTTCTTGTAGCACAACAAATTTGTTCTGATTTTCTTGTTCCTTCTCTTCTTGTGGGTTCTTATGTTTACTTGTTAGTTTTTGGGCCCTTTTCCTTCTGTGGACCTCCTGGAATCCCCCTTCCATTTCCTTACGAGATCCTTCTTCCTTCCTTCTTTCTTGAGTGGGCTTTGGGAAGTTCTGAGGGAAATATCTGAATAGATGCCCATATTCATGGCATCTCTGACACCTAAAGGGTATGTACTCATAATCCAGAGGTTGTTGCCAGATTTCATCATGATATTCTACTTCTATGCAATTAGGGAGAGGTTATGTAATGTTCATATAAACACAAATCTGAGCATAAGAAGTGTACCTTCCTTTTCTTGTTGTGTCAGCCACTTTGGCGAAGGTCCCAATCGAGTTACGTATACCTTCTAGGATTTTTGGGTCCCAGAAATCCGTTGGGAGGCCGAACAAGCGAACCCAGATTGGTGTTGCCAGCATTTTTTCCTGATCTCGGTTGTAGCATTCTTCCCAGTGTCACATAAATAAACTAGCATTATTGAATAAATAAGGGCCACCTTCAAATACCTTCTCTTTGTCTTCCAGGTTAGATAATACTACTGAAAAGAAGCCTTTCACTCCTACTTTCAAGTCTATGTGACCTTTCGGTTGCCACCATTGTTGTATCCATTTAACCAATTCCTTCTCTGTAGGCCAGGCCCCTATGAATGTGCAGATCAACGCATGATCTTTCATAAACTGTCTATATTCCTCCAGTTTGTTGTTGGGGATAACAAACCTTAGTTTTTTTGCTGCTCTAGGCAGACATTTTCCTCCCAAACCCACTTACCAACGCACTCCCATGACTGGTGTGTCCTTGCCCCTTTTTCCCTGACTTCCCATAGTCCCATTTCTGCTTGCTTCTCTTGCTGTCCCATTCTTGTAGGAGGGGATTGCTCCCCCCTTGCCAAGCTCATCAATCTTCCGTCAGTTCACACCTGCCCCAGTCGATCTCACT
The DNA here is from genome assembly GCA_031772625.1 of Pinus tabuliformis. Classification (NCBI taxonomy): domain Eukaryota; kingdom Viridiplantae; phylum Streptophyta; class Pinopsida; order Pinales; family Pinaceae; genus Pinus; species Pinus tabuliformis. The sequence goes on from CM062805.1 coordinate 871,105,237, forward strand.
CTTACGACTCATGACAATGCTCCCTTGTCCTTATTTGTGTGGTCTTCCCTCCCCTCTATCACTGTTACAGGCCTGCCAGGGGCAAACCCTGCATCAAACCCTAGCCCATGACTCCCCAAACCCTAGCCTCCACTCCGGTCCAGGGATTCATGTAATGTCAAAACATAGTTCGTATATATGCAAAATTTAGTTGTCATTTGTAATGAAAAATTAATCATTTGTAGTAGTCATTTATATTTTTTTGGTAGTTTCATATTCATTATATAAACGACTAATTTAGTAGTTTATATTCATTTCATTTATTTTCATTAATAATCATTATAAATGACTAATTTAGTCGTATATTCATTTTATTTTTGTTCATCATTAATCAATATAAAATACTAATTTAGTAGTTTTAGATTGATTTTATGTGTTCATTATTAATCAACAGAGATTAATTAGTACGATTTTGCAACTAAATTAAAAAAACATCCTACAATGTGAATTGGTTCATCTAATATGAAAATTCAAAATTACATATGTTAGCTAAAATACTAAACAATATCAAGTGAAACTATAAATAATTTCATCCACCAAAATTATATTATATGAATTGTCGAGTATTATAATATGAGTTTCCAAATTAACATTGGCTGGACTACAATTTACACATGAAATGTTGTTTCATCGCTATAAAACATTATCATTGTATTGTCAAGTCATTACAGGTGAATTCACCAACTATGAAGACTTGAAAATCAGTCTCTATATGTGTGTCTTATGAAGGATGTTGGCTGTAAGGGTACCACTAGACCGGTTCTCTTCTCTCTCTTTTTGCATTTGTCGCTCCAGTGTTAGTGTTCTCCCGTTTCTTCAAATCCTACTTCTTACCATAAATACTGAGTTCCTTTTTTGGAAACAAAAGAACCTAGAATGCAAAGTGTAAGACATGAAAGACTATGAACACTAGAATATAAATGAAAGTAGACTATAAAGGATTTATATTACATATACATCAACATCAACAATGTTAAAGCCATTCTTCCCCATAAGAGCAAGAAACTGGAACAAGCTTTCTTCAGTTGAGCAATAGTGGCCACTATGTGGCCAGATGACCTGTGTAAACAAATTAAAGTCACCATATAAAAGAACACCTTAGTAGCTTAGTTTTCAACCTTCAGGTAAAGCTTCGGAACAATCATGCCAACTAAGTTATATGCTTAATAGCTCAAGCTGTAAATAACTTGTTAAAATAAATAATCTTAGGTGTGATGTCTAATCCTTGTCATTTTATTCGCAACAACAATTTGTTGTCTAATGGATGAACTTGGTCAAGTATATAAACAACATGGTCTCAAATAACAACATGAAAGTAAACTTTTCTAATAATCAGAAAATATCTCAATAGAAAAAAACTAAAAGGATTTCAATCAATATTGTGTAATATCAATTTCATCTTCAAGCTTTGGTTGTTGTTTAAGTAGACATAATACCAAGTACTTTCAATTTCATAGTTAAAATACAAAGAAAAATCGAAATAAACGTTCAAAATACAATCAAACAATAAAGAGAGGATATCATGGAATGGACATTGCAATTATAAAAAAATTGTTTACTTGTCCATCGATATCTTATCATGCATTCCTAAAACATTTGCTTTCCCAAAATAACCATGAGGTGAAAGAATCACAACATTAAAAGCCATAGGAATACTTACTAGAAACATTTCCAAACTCGATGGCTCAAGTGCCTGAAGGATCTCCAACAAAAAATGAATCATATCCAAGACATGATCTCTATATTGTCTCCCCATCCTTTTTCCAATCACATTTCATGTAACCTACCCACACCAAAGTCAAGTAACAATCAAATGAAGAAATTGACATTTTTTTTTATCTTTTATATGTATAAACTTTGAATATAATTTGTTTTGGTAACATATTAATTTGTATTTAAATCCTTCCTGTCATGAGAATGTATCAATCAAGTAGAACATCAGAAAAATTGACCTCAATGAGGTCCTCTAACAATTTCTACAATATCAATATTTGTCTTGTTGTGATATCTTGGATAGAAAAAAGAACATATCTGCAAACAAAAAAGCCATATATTACTTATGTTCAAACTATGTATATGGTGTATTCTTAGGTAAATTTTTAAGATGTCCCTCTACCTTTACCAAAGAGGATTGTAGCTTGGTTAAACTCTTTATCCTTTCATTCAACATCAATTTCTGCAAGATAAATGTCACACATTATTCTTTCCCATTTCTCAACATGCTAGATATGATAAATTGAAAGTCACATAAAAGCAAGAGAAAACCGTTTTCTAACCAAAACAAATAAACAAACAATGCCTCTAATAAAACTTCACACCTCAGAAATTACTCTGTCGCATGCTCAGACTAAAGGTGATATTCTTTGGATCATCTTTAGGTCATATTTAATGGGATATTCATATTTTTACCATGATTTCAATTTGGTGCTAACAGAAATATATAAATCCAGGTTATTATAAGTGAACTTCAAGTATAATTCAAAAAAATAATATCATGATAATGTATGGAGAGAGAAACATCTTCAAAACTAGGATTCTCTATTTTAGTTTGGTTTTAGTTGACTTGGTATTTGAATATATAGTTTTCTCTAAAGAAGCGAAATATAAAGATGAGAATCGAAATAACCCTGTGAATTTTTAATTAATTCATATTATATATCTCTAAAACAGCCAGGTCATCCTTCTCTGCTATTTGATAGAGATTTATTGGCACATAATAATAATGAATTAACTATCAAACACAATGATGCAATATATTAACCAAGGAAAGAAAAATGACATGGCTTTGCTATTTTTGTGCTCGAAGGAAATCCAACAATGGTTGTGTTCTTTATTTATCATGAAATAGTATTGAAGACAAATGTTGGTTCAGAAATTGAACTCCGTTGCCAATTGGAGATGATCATGTTGGGTAAGGAAAGGATGAATTGAAGGGCTCAAGGTCTAGATCCAATATATAGTTATCCTTGTCACTACAAAATACAAAGTCGTCATCATTTGCTTATCTAGGTAAAAATAAAAGTGAGTTTGTATTTGTGCACTTGTGATAGTATATGAAAAAGAGAGCACTAGTGGAAATCAAAGTGTGTTGTCCCATTATTTAACCTAACAAAAAACTTATATATTCAGTTGTTGACTACAGTGAAAATTAAATGTAAAACCCACTCGACTTGATCTTTACATGACATAGTCGTAATTAACTAATACAACAGAAGCATTCTAATTCATAAACAAGAGATGATAAAAAAGAATAATGAAACATTATTTCCTACCACATAATTGGCATGAATAAAATTTCCATAGAATTGATCCAAAAAAATGAGAATAACTTATGGAAAAAGAACATATCATTAGTGTTTTGTACCCTCTTTAACACATGTAGCCTAGGGAAGTAGAGGAGGCCAAATGTAGCAGGATTCCAATTGTGTGGGATATAAAAACAGAAATGTGGAAAAACACGCCTACCAATTCACGAAATCTCACTCTAAATAATAGAACATGTTGAGGATAGTAATGATGAAAATAGATCATGTATTAAGATCAAGCCCCTTATTGGTCATGAATTAGCAAGGTGGCTGGTAATTTTTACTCGTAAAAAAAATATATCATAATTAGTGTAATGACTGTGTGGATCTTTTTGTGAATTTTTTTACATTTATATTATGGCGTCCTTGTAGGAGAGAGTGATGAAAGTTCTCCAGGTTTGGTCAGACTGGTTTCTCCTTTCATATGCTTATGTGAATGGATGGAGAGCTACCTTTCTTCGGTTTGGAAATTTAGGTGTCCCTCCCTTTCATTCAATATGTGGAGATGCCCCACCATTGAAGGACCTTGATAGTTTTGAATCCAATCTTACAGACATAACAGATGGATCTGGTCCAAATCAAGATGTTGCTATGGTGATTGGAGAGGGAGCAACAGCTCAAGAATTGTTTAGTATTCCTCTTGTGGAGCTTGAAAGATAGTGTAGGAAAAATGATTTATCTATTTGTGGTGGTAGGGAGGTAATGTTTTTATGGTTGCTTAGATTAGAAGTAGAAGAGAAGCATAAGAACCAATATCAAGATGAGGATTTTAGGTATGGGTATAACTTTCAATCGGAGGGAAGTATGCAAGAGAAATTGATGCTTATATACAATTGGGAGGGGGAAGGTGGAGCACAGGTGAAGAAAGAAAATCCATACTTTATGATCATAAGGACTATATATCATTATCATCATCTAGGAAAAATGTTCAGGAAGAATCATCTTTACAGTCATGGGTTGAGGAATGTGAATTAGTGGATGCCTCTTGCAATGGAACTTTACCAAAAAATGTTGGTGTCATGATGGTAGTGTCACGTGATGTGCCCCCAAAAGTTCAAAATATTCTAGGCAATGTCAAGGAAAATTTCTTTCTCTACTCCTTAACTCATATTTCTCCCCATCCACATTTTGATAGACCAATTATCAAGATCATAGAATGATCTTTTCTTTAATGAAGGAGTCCAATGGCTAAAAATTTAAGGATATGATCAATTTAAAAAAAAAATGGATAGTTATGTCTATCTTGCAAGGACTTGGGTGTCAAACTTGCTTCCGAGCCAATGCTACTCACATGTCAAAATTTTGAGTATGACTTGGGGTTGAGTTTGAATGAGAGGATTTTGCTTGATACTGTTTAGTCAAGGAAAAGAACCAAATTCAGAGTCCATTTTAATTATGATTCATGAAGCATAGTAACAGAGTTGGTGAGCTTAGTAGGTCTCATCCTTGTCATGATGTGTTACGTTTGAAAGGCATGAATGCATGAATTTCAAAAGGCTAAGATATGATATAAATCTTGGGAAATTTTGAGCAAATAAATAACCCAAACCTGACACTTCAGCTATGATATAAATCTTGTGGAATTTTAACCAAATACATAACCCAAACCTTAAACCTAGTAGTGTCAAATCCATTGTTTGAAGTGTGGCTACTGAAGACAAATTTCTTAAATACTTTTAAAAATTAACATACAAATAATTTATAAAAGCATGGAATTTCGTTGTCAATCAAATGTCAAACCGGATAACAATTAAAGCGATAACCTACAATGACAATCCAAAATCGACAAGGCATATTAGACAAATGTTCAAACCTTATTGGGAACATCCTAATCCTACAGGCTCCTCATCTAAAGCAACCAAGGATGTTACCTTTCCTGGAAAACATGGAATGTTAATGATATAAATGACGAAAATATAAATAGTTAAAACTGACTATTAGAACCAACGCAAACAAAGAATGATAAACAAAATGAAAATGGGGAAAATGGTCGCATACCCACTCCATGAGACTGCCATCTGCTTCCATACTCGATGTTTCCCAAGACTAAGCAGGTAATTCCACTGGTGTCCACATCCTCGTATCCAAAGTAGAATTCATCCTCGTATCCACATACAACTTGCAATGGTCATACCATTTTGTAAAGAAAAAAAAAAGAAAATGAAACTTGAAAGCCTTTTACTAGTCAACGATTTAAAGATTTTGAAGCGTGTATTTAAAAAGAAGATTCTCATACCAATATCCTTTCTTTCTTTGAAACTCTATTCAAATACATCACTTCCTCCAAAAACTTTACATATCATGGATCGTCATAATTCAAGTCATCAATTAAACAAAGTTCTATCATCTCTAGAGCATGGGTTCTCTAAAGAAAGCAACGTAATACACTGATTTCCCTATCATGAAATTTAGTTATGTCTACATAAACCTGTATATACAGAGATGAGAGAGTGGGGATCTAAGACGTCGAGGTATGGGATATTTTGAAAGTTCGTACATTTCATTTCAAAACTAGAATACACCAACTCTGCACTCATTTACGAGGTAAAAGACATAAATATTCATAATGAATATCATGGAAAAAAACCATGGAAGAATTTTATGGTATTTTCACATCTAATAGCAGGTTAAATTTTTTAATTTAGGTAGTCTATATTTTCATTAAGGAATAGATATGAAACAAATTCGTTGCTTGGTTTTGTTTCATATCTATTGGATATACTGAATCTGCAAATAGGACATAATAATGAACCAAAACATAATAGTCAACCTAAGCTACAACAATATATGCTTTGTATATTTATTTTTATGCTATACCAGAAAACTAAGTAGAAAATGAAAACATTCGTAAACATTGAAACATGTTGTTCGTTGCACATGTAAAAGAAAAGGAGAAATTATATTTTTACCCAGATAAAGTTGCCACCCATTAACAAACATTGGAGATTAGGAAGCCTCTCGAACAACAATTATGAAGAGCCATATTTATTTAAGCGAAGGCACAACAAATATGACCAGCTCCTTTAATGATTTAAAGCTCCCCATCATCTCAATCAATATGTCCACAAAGAAATTGTATGCATTATCATGATATGAGTCCATTTCCAGTATGGCCAAATTACTTCCACGTTGCATATTGAGTCTCCAGGTAGAGCATGAAAGCTCTTGAAATAGTATCCCATTCACTCTCAAATATTTTATCATGTATGCCCCTGCATACACATACAAGACAACTTGTGTTTACATTGGTTTATATTTTATACACATACAACCTGCATTTACACTGGTTTCATTGTAAAGCGTCGAAAGTAATAGTAAAATCTAGACTTACATGGTTTTAGTTTGAAGAAATGCGATTGAAGAGGATATGTCCATATCTAGCAGTTGTTTGACACAAATTCAGTGATTCCTCTAATGAGGACCACAAATGCAGGGAGTGCACAGAAGGTTGAATCCTAATGATCAAATATTCTTTATGGTTTGGCTAGTTGAGTGGGGCATCTGATCAAACTGGATGAGCATACAGCTAAGCTTCAAAAGGGGTCCTATGCAAGTGCTTTTAAATGATATCCCTTGGAAGCTTTAACATAGTACTTAGTATCATCATACAAAGGACCACCCAAAAATAGACCATCTGATCCTCTCAAATTTTGAAGAACCAATTTACCCTTTTTCAGAAGACCATTGCTACTGTCATTTTGAGCAATTATTTTAATGTCAACACTTAGGATTGCTGGCAGCACTGACCCTGAATGTACTTTCCTAGGCACCCCACAAAAGAAGGAATAGCAGGTTGGCACCCATCAATTTTAACAGCAACGTGCCGACTTCTTGGATAAAACAAGACCTTTTCAAAACTATTTTTCTCACTAGAATTCCTTTTATCTCTCAGAACAAAGACCATTTCATCTTCAAGATTGGCCCAATGAGTGTACTGATATACAACAATGTTGCTTGGTCCATTAGCACTTGAAACAAGTTTGACATTATTGATCATATCTATAAATTCACCCTCCTTTTGCCATATCTCTACAATAATGCTTCGAGACAACTAATTTGCTTTGGGATAAGAACTTGAATCAACATGTATTTCACCACTCAATAGATATTTTTCACCAATCAAATATATAGGCTTATGGTTCAATAAATTTAATTCTAATGAATACATTCCAAAGAAAATGCACGAGTTCAAGAAATGAAGCATGTGCACATGAGAATCTTCTAAGAATATTTACTACCATCCTTTCTCAATCAACAAATTCATTGGTTCTTTATTTGGCTGTACGATGTAAGAAGCCACAAGATGAGTAGACATAATACACAACCAATAATTTTTTTGGATAAGCACTATCTCTGAATGATCAGTAACACCAACATTTACATAAATAACCTTTCTCTCCCAACACCAGTCATCATCCAAATCTAACAAATCCGATGAAGGTCCATGTTTTACCTCAAGACGCAATGCACCAGGTAGGACTTTCTAAAATATGAAGTCACTACTCTCATTTGTTAAAATTAAAGAGTTAAGCTTCTCCGAACCTAGAGTTCAAAAAACAAAGAAGTAAGTGATATAGGAACCGAGGAGTCACATCCTTCCTTGCATATCACCGATCCACGAATATCAACAAGGGAATTTATAAATTCAATGCCAGACATTGGTCTAGCTATTGTCACATCAATATTTGATGGTGAAAATTGAAGACCAGAGTCATGTTCTATTGTTGTGGTTAGTGGGGATATTCGATATTAACATGATTGAACCTTGAAGCAAAAGTTTCCCATATCATCAATCCTATTTAGTTGAGGCTTAACATTGTCTGGCCCAATTGTCAAGACAACTTAACGCTTGCCATTATAGCCATTTGTCACTAATTTTAACGAACAAAAAATATCATAATGTGTTACTTCTATCTTTGGGATTGAAGCCATGTTTGGCAGAACCATGAAATTCTCCAAACTACTAAACTCAAAGTGAACCTTCTCAGTATTGATTGTGTAGCGTGTTGATGTTGCATGATAAAGTTTGTAATATCCATCGACATCTGTTGTAGCTCTTTCTCGTCCATCAACTAATATCCTAACACCTTCAAAACGAACTCCTTGAGAAGTGACAACAAGTCCTCCAACTGAGAAACCTGTGACCTGAAATGGCTGAGATATATTAACATGACTGTGCTCAACAAGAACCTCTATAGATGGAAGTGAAACATCAAATATTGTATACTCACCCTTGTAGAATGGCAACAACTTTTATTTTCCACATGGAATAAAATTAAAAGAAAATTTGCCATATGCATCAGATATTGCATGACACAGCGCTTCATTTGACCAAGGAGCTTCTTTGAGGGTAGTTCACCTCATGGACATCATCTCAATAAAGGTACACATGAAAACCTAAAATAGGGTTACCCTGAGAAACAACTAAGCCATCCATATCATAACTTGGGACATAAAAGATATCATCTACTACTAGATTTCCAAAGCCCAACAACATCTTTGGAGAGCCTCTTTGGACAATTGTTAAGAGAACATGAGAATCACGTATTTGAAAGAGAATATTATAGAAAATATACTCTATAAACCTCAATCACTGTACCTCATGTGTAGCGCCATCCTAGCTAGGATTGACATTAGGTATGACCTTGTATCTTCTTCCTCTATTTAACAATTGGCTCACAGAGCCTGCTCTTTCCACTTCTTCACGTTTGATTTCATGGAGGGCTACTGTGTCCTCTGGACACTCATCCTTAAGGAATCTCCAAACTTATTTTGTGTATCAAATGAAGGCAAAGAGAGAAAAATATCATGGCCTTTCCTTTTTGAAAAAAAATGTAGTGGGATTTGATATGACCTGATATTTGTATACTGCTCGAGGATTGATGAAGTTTATGTATTCATGATGGGAAGAAACCAGCCTATATTTCCTTGGAGTAATATTTGTAAATGTGTAACTATGACGTAAACACATCATTAATGAGATCATTGCTGGTGGAAATGATTTCAACGTTCACATTGGCACGACCTCCATTTATATATAGACAACTTTCTGCTCCAACAGCTTCCATCACTCTCCCAAAAACAGTGAACCCAGTGAAGTGAAAATTGATGTCTTCATGGCCATTGCAACAATTGTGATCCACTAATACATATTCAACCATTTAATATATATTCACCAAGTCAGGGCATATGAATATTTCCGATGTAATTTTTCCACTAGATAATATTAACATCAAATCCAAAACTGTCTCATTCATCTTCACATCAAAACTGAAATTTTCTCATTCATCTTTAGAGAGCTCTTGAAACAATTTTTTAGAATTGTATCGAATCTGAACAAATATATTTAAAAAATTATCAATGTATGTTGCTTGATTACCAATCAAAATGTTTAAAACAATATAGCACCAATAAATTTGTATTTCATCTCTATTGCACATAATTCACCTTCCTTGGTAGAATGCATATGGCTCGTAGATCTTTTCCAGGTGCTTCAATAGCTGTAACATATATTTTGTAGATGATCTTGATAACCCAGCTATCTACAATATGACTATTAGTTTGCAATGATTCATTTTATGTATTTTTTTTTTATAATTATGGTGAATCAATAATTCTTTAGATTAAATAATGAATCTACTCCTTGAACAAAGATTATATGCCCAAATTATATGCAAAGTAAAATTTACATGAGTAAATTTATAACTTTTCAAATTCCACTTATATTCATCAAAATTTCGAGTAAGAAACACAGTATCATTACAACTTACATTGTTTGTTGAACTAACTGTTGTGTCCGTAGCCTACCCATAATTCGCAGCCATGTCTACCAACATCTACAATTTGAATTCAACCAAAAAAAAAATAACACATATAAGAGAAAAAGGATAATGGTTTTTTGGGTCGAAGTTTTGAAGACATATATGGAAGATGTGATCTCCCAAGAGAAATAAATAATGTAGAGAAGCTACAGAAAAATAAAATAAATATGATTTAAACAATTAAAAGATGTCAAATCTATGTTTGGAACCATCCACTGTCATCTTCCAGATATAGATGAAAAACGTAATCTAATAAAAAAATTAATATGGAAATACTCAAAATCTAAAATTAATTACGAAGCGCTTTTTCATGCTTTGTTAAGAGTTACTCACAAGATCTAGCACAATATCTAGATCGGCCAAGAAGCAATATAGTTGACCTTTTCCATAGTGCATAACGATTGTATCAATCATTCTGCAAGCTGAATATTTGATTTAGCTCAACAACAATGTGAGAGTAATCGAGCATCGGATCCGAAGGTTTCCTCAACTTTGCGAAAGACCAAATTTTGATGAAACCTAAGCATACATTGATCTGTTGGAAGCGGTTCGAACTATGAGACCTGTAACCAACATCTGAAGCACCCACCATGTCTCCATTACAAGGAACTTCGAATCTAAAAACCTACTAGTTTTTCTCCAGGTTTCAGCACCTCACTACATCTCCCTTTCTCTAGTTCCCAACTAGTTGTTGCTAGTTCGATGCCGATAGAATTTGAAATCACTCTGATGGTTGAGATTTTAGTTTTTAGGGGAACCAAACACATGGATCCACTAAAAATCTAGTCGCATGATCTGGATCCGTTTTTTCCTCCCAGAGATTTGGATCAGTTTTATCATCCCAGATATTTGGATAGGTGTTACCCTAGTAAAACAGTGCCAGATGTAAAACAATGCCTTTACATTACCAATTATCAAGGAAAGATGATCTATAAACCCTACAATTTAGGGAAAAATCCCCCAAAACCCCAAATGTACGATAGTTTAAATTATTAAATTATTTGTAATTCAAAGTTTAAATAAAATAATTACAAATATCTTTACTCTCTTTGAAAATAGAAAGAAACTTTTCATTCATATAATATTATTTTAACTTTCAATTAATTGAAATTTATTTTATTTGAATTAATATAAAATTATTTTTAGTTATTTATATGTATTTTTCAAAGTTATTTGTAATTTTAGATTAAAAATAAAATAATTATTGCGCCCATGGGGTAGATCTCGTGTAAAAACGTAAACATGTAAACTTAAATGTAAATGTAAGCATAAACGTGAATGTAAACATTAATATTTAACATTTAACATTGTTAATCTAATGTCGGCCCTATTTAGAAATCAATTATTATTATGTATAAACACAACATAAATTTAAAATATCAAGAGGTTTATGAAGAGTAAAAAAAAGAGCTATGGTAAATGAATACAAATATAAATAAACTAGAAGTATGGTAAATAAATAAGATTTTTTTTTTTTTTTTTTTTTTACTCCAAAGGTATGGTAAATAATATATTTTTTTTGTTAAACTAGGGGTATGATAAATAAATGAAACCTTTTTTTATATTTACTCCATTAACCTCTTTATATTTATGAAAACTAAAAAAATAGGTTTTATTTAGGTGGATCCCGCGGGACACATAATTATTAATACCATGGGCCAATTACCATATTTATAAAAGAGTTATGATAAATAAATAAATATAAAAGAGGTATAAATATGTATGGTAAATAAATAAAAACATATCAAATAAGATTAGGAATCAACATCTAATTATATACCAAGCCTATGGGCCAAATACCATTGTAAAGAAAAGAAATATGATAAATAAATAAAAATAAAAATAAACAAGAGGTATGGTAAATAAATAAAACCTCTTTTTATATTTCCTCCATAAACCTCTTTACACTTACTAACACTCAAAAATTAGGTTTTATTTAGGTGAAACCCATGGGAAAAATACCATGGGCCATATATATTAATATATCATGATATATATTAACTCTCTATATATGGGAGGTAAGAACAAAGACATAAAGTTATAGAGGTGGAGAGATAGGGGGAGTGACAAGGGAGAGATGGAGATAAACTAAAGGAGAGGGGAGAGGAGGAATAAAAAGAGAGAGAGGTAGAGAAGGGTAAAAGAGGGAGAGGGAGACACAAATATGGAGGGGGAAGAGAGAGGAGAGTGGGAGGGAGATAGTGAGAGGATTGGAGGGCAGAGAGAGAGAGAGAGAGAGAGAGAGAGAGAGAGAGAGAGAGAGGGGAAAAGAAATAAATGTAGGAGAGAAAGGGTGAGAGATGAAGGATGAGAGAGAGGAGGAGAGAGGGAGGGATAGAGATATGGAGTTGGAGGGGGAGAGAGGAAGGGAAGAAGAAAGACATAGAGAGTGAGAAGTGGAGAGAGAGAGGGACTGACAAGGGAGAGATGGAGAGAAAGAGTGTATGTTTTGGGATGAGATAAAGAGATAAATAAGGAGAGATAGAGATAAGTGGGAGAGAAGGAGGTAGAAGGAGAGAGGGAGGGATATAGTAACATAGGTAGATAGATAGATAGAGAGAGAGAGAGATATGGGGGAAGAGATAGGACTGGAGGGAAAAGAGAGAGAGAGAGAGAGAGAGAGAGAGAGAGAGAGAGAGAGAGATAATACTTCAGAGAGAGAAGGAGAGTGATGGGGTAAGAGAGAGGATTAGAGGGGAAAAAAGAGAGAGAGAGAGTAATGGGGGAAGAGAGAGGGAGGTAGGAGAGAAAGGGAGAAAGAGGAAGTAAGAGAGAGATGATTTGAGAGAGAGGAGGAGAGAGGGATGGATAGGGAGATGGAGTTGGAGGGGGAGAGAGGGAGGGAAGAATAAATACATAGAGAATGAGAAGTGGAGAGAGAGAGGGAGTAACAATGGAAATATGGAGAGAGAGTGTGTATGTTTGGGGTTGAGATAAAGATAAAGAAGGAGATATGGAGAGAATGGGGGAGAGAAGGAGAGAGGGAGGGATATAGTAATAGAGTTGGAGGCTGAAAAGTAAGAGAGAGAGGATGTGAGAGAGTGGAGTGAGGGAGGGAAAGAGAGATAGAGTTAGAAGGGGAGAGAGAGAGGTAAGAAGAAATAAATATATAGAGAAAGGTGGAGAGAGAGAGAGGGAGAGATGAAAGAAGTAGGGAAGAGAAATAGAAGTAGTGGAGAGGGAGAGAAGGGGATGAGAGAGAGAGAGAGAGGAGGAGGAGGAGGAGGAGGTAGGGATAAGTATATAAATTGAAGAAATAGAGTGTATGTTTTAATGGTGATATAGAGAGGCAAATGGAGATAGAGATAAGATGGAAAGTGAAGAGCAGAAAGAAGAGAGAGATGGAGAGAGGGAGGGAGGGACAAAGAGATTGATAGATATGAATTGAAATAGCATGTGTGTTTGGGGGGTTGAGATAGAATGGAAAATAAGGAGAGATGGAGGGAGATATAGATATATATGGGGGGGGGGGGGGAGAGGGAAGAATATTTCTTGCACTAGATACATTGATTTCAGCGTAGACAGTGATTTCTAATCCATCTTGATTTCTTGCACTAGATGTATTGATTTTAGTGTAGATGTTGATTTCTAATGATATTTAATTGCTTTCAGTAGAAGTATTAATTTAAATGTAGATGATTTCTAAACCTTTTTTATTGCTTGCACTAAATGCATTGATTTCAATGTAGATGGTGATTTCTATTCATATTTGATTGCTTGCACGAGATGCATTGATTTCAATGTAGATGTTGATTTCTAATAATGTTTGATTTCTTGCACTAGATGAATTGATTTCAGTTTAGATGGTGATTTATAATCTTATTTGATTGCTTGCACTATGTAGGGCCCTATAATAATAGGATTCATAATTTTGAAATGGCTATGGTTAGTCTTGAAATATTGTACATACTTTCTCTTTCTGCAAAGTGTTTTCCATATTAAAAATTAAAAAATGCAAAGAGGGTATGTCCTAAAATAATAATCAAAGGAAAAAAAGAAAAAGAAAAGATCAAAAAAGTGAAAAATATGAACCTCAAACAGAAAATAAAACAGATCATGAAAGTGTCCAAATTCAAGTGCCACTACTTTTACATTTATGTGCAAAATAATGGTTGTGTGCAGCTTGTCATAAATGCCATAGCCCATGATAGTCAAATAGCTTAATCTTGACTAATTCATGCTTTAAATTTCATGTTTATAGATAGAGAATAAAGATATAGCCAAATTGTTTAACCTTGGTAGATCAGTAGTTATGTAGAGAATTAAAATGTGCTCATACACTTAATCTGAGCCATTGGAATTTATAAGGTTAGAATTAGATAGTTTTCTTGTCAAAAGAAAAGGAAATAAAGGGTCTGCTAGCTCAAATGCACCCAATAAAGTGAAGAAAAAATGTTAGGGTAAATAATGGGTAGGTAGAAGAAAGGTTGCAGATGTATAAGGTTGTTAAATCATGAGCACATTTATCATGCTTAAATTTATGTTTCAATGTGCAGGAGCATTTATGAGAGTGAAAAGATGTTCACAAGCTTCTTTAATTAAATTCCCCCCATTTCATTTCACCCCACATACTCATTTACTAATTTCCCCATTATCCCCTCGTTTCTTATTAAATACCTTTTTCCCTTCATTTTTATCCTTATCCCTTGGTTTCAAACATTTCCCTAGTAAATTACCTTCCAAAACTGACCCCCTACCAAAAAGCCCCTTTTCCCTAGTGTGAAACCCATTCGCTATTGCAAAAACCACTTTCCCCCTTATTAATTTTGTTATTTTCCCTTCAAAACCCATAAATCCCCTTATCCTAAGTTTTTATTCCCCCCCTCATTATTTAATTAACTCCTCAAGTTATATTTCCCTGACATAAACCCTTTAACCCACCAACCATCGGTGCAGTTAAACAAACGCCGCCACATTTACCCCTGGTCCCACTCCATTAAATCTGCTCATTATATTTTTAATCCACACCTTATTCATTAAATAATTACAATTGATTGTAATTAACTCCCTGGGCCCCACAAATATTCACCCCTATTCCCTCAACGCATCTTGACTGCGCGACAACTACCCGATCTTCCACCTACAGATTTGACAGCACACATCCATATCATGCTCATTCCCTCTCTTACCTTTACCATCCCAAGAGCACACGAGATTCGTGGTTTTCCCTGGGCCCTATTCTGCTATGTGGCAGTCTCAGACAAGATCACGTGCTCTCAAAGAAATACCGTCCACTCTCCAAAAGCAGCATGATGGCCCCTGAAACCGCCTCCCTGCCAAAAGCTAAAACCATCCACTATTCATTTATGAATTTTGCGCCAAATTGTGACCGTTGCCGGTTAAAAGGCCGGAGAAGCACATTTCAACTCTTTTCACTCATTTGTACTATGAATACTACTTAAGCTTTTTTGTGCCACCTTGAGCCTCTGCAACCAAAATTTACTATCTTTTACCTCCCGGACAAGCTCTAGATGCCCAATTCAAGCATCCAGTGCATAGTTGAAGCCACCATACCCTCTGTAGCCATTATTCAAACCCGTTTGCAAGCCATACCACCAAAATTCTAGGTATTTTTGGGAAAACCATAACGTCTCTCTAAATTTGAAAACGTACAGTCAAGTTTAAAGATTAATTAATTGAAATTAATTAATACATTTGCCTAATTTAAGAGTAATTTTCTTGTATACCGAAAACCCCTCTTTTGAAAAATACAATTACCCTCTCACTGTACCAAAGTTTACCAAACCTCACTTCTACACCCAATATAGGCCTAATCCCAATCCATAAATTCAGTCATGGCTTCCCAAACCACTCTGGATGTGAGACTTGTGTAAACCCCTCACCTGGAGATCAACCATTTGGCACTAGCAGACAAGGATTTCCAGATAAAAGATACTGCTACCCCAGCCTACCTTCTGAAACTCCACTGCTAGAGTAAGGACAGATTCCTGAACCATATCGATGACATCCATCTGTGGGATTCTAATTTACCCAAATACATATTCCCATAAGTTCACCCATTCCCTGATATCATACATTTTTGTCATACCTGCTATATTCCTAGCCAAAGGGCTATTGTTGCCCCTAACCAGCAGCTCTTATTTACCATCACTCCAGAGTCTATCAACCAAATGCTGCAAGTCCAACCTAGCCCTAATGAGACCCCATTATCTATTGGAGACCTATTGGACTTATATATCACATTGGACCTTGTTAATATAAGACAAATCTTCCAGAATTTCATCCTTGAAGACTGCCATACTCTCATAAATAGTCCACCTTATGCTAGCACCATTTTTTTAGAGACAGGTAGACATATAATCACCATGCTCTCTTGCGTCCAAGGATATACCTTAGATGAGCATGTGGATGAGGTTATCCTGGCCTTCCTATCCATCTTCACCCTAGGCAAGCCTCCTACTATCATGTACAATTATGCTCAGTTCATTACGGACAGGATGCATGAAAAATTCACAAGACTGCCCATTGAAAGAGTTTTCAAGTACTCTTCAGTGTATTTCACATGATTTTGTATTACCAAGTAGATAAGTTCCATGTAAGCATCCAGAAGTTGGATAACAAGGGAAAAGAGAGATCAGTGGTCTTCTGGACACCCTTGATCCATAAATACTCCACAACCTTTACCTACAAAGACTTCATATATTAATCTATCTACCCAGTCATGAACATGCTAACTAGTAACACTCAACCTAGAATCAACCAAGAAATCAAGAGGGTGCTATAGTTGGCTAAGAACAACAAGGTGGGAGACTGGTACCTGTACTAGAACCACACTTAAATTAGGGTTTATGACTGCTAATTAGACCCTTATAAGTTGCTCAAATACCTCCCTATGAGGATATCTGCACTTGCGTATTTTAGACAAATAATAAACTCTGATGAGGTCAACTTCCTATCTGCTAGGAAGAAGACAAAGTTTAAAATAAAAAACCAATCAGACCCATTCATTTGCAATAACAGAGAGGCTAGATTTGAGGCTGATAAGATATTGCAAAAGATGAAATTATACAACAGCTTCATGTGGCAGTATGTCCCTCATGGGGTGATAAACAAATTGAGAATCAAGGTTAAATTGGGACCTTTCATCCACCATCCAAGACCTGATATTGAACAGTTTGCCAACCAATCTGAATGGTTGGAAAATACATTGATTGACATGGATAACATAGTTGTGCATGTTGAGAACACACAAATTGATGTGGAAAAGCAAATTGACCATAGTTCTTTCCTGCAGGTTACAGAACTAGGGGAACTAATGAGTAATACTCTTGTGTTACAGACCCTAGCCAATGAGGAGAAAAATCCAAAGAGGAACCGAGAAGAAGGTTCCAGTTCTGCCATGGAGATTATAGATGAGCTTTTTGAGCTCAGAAAAATGCCCAAGTTGAATCTTGTGTCTTAACAGGAGGAGAACATTGAATCAGTGGAAATAAATAACACTGAAACAATCGGGCAGAGGATCAAAGACACAACTCCTTCAGGTGAAACACAATATCCATCAACCTCCAACACTCAAATGATTGAGAGACAACAAAGTGTTGAGGTTTCTTCCTTTGTCAGGCCAGTTGACAGAGAAAAGGATATCAAATACAAGTAAAAGGAAATAAAAATGAGAAATGAGAAGTTGAAGGTAGAGACATACGCCCAATACTTCGAGCATACACCAGCCAACCAGAGCAGCTTGATGCCAACCTTTGACATCAAAGTAGGAAATATGTAGGTCTCATTTTTTCATTCCACTGTTCAGCAACCAAAGACCTCAACTGATTACAAGAATACATATTTTAGGGAGTTGGCCAAGGATGTTAATCCCATTGACCAAATAGAGTTTCATAAATAGGTTGGAGAAATGATTTACTCCACCCTTACAGGAAAGGCCATGGCTGCACACAGGCTACAGGATTCAATGGATAACGTAACATCCCAGTATAAATTGGAGAAAGCCTCCTCATAGGCCAAAGACAATAGGATCAAGTCATTGGAGGACTTGGTCATTGAGCTAGGCCATGATCCAAGTGACATTAAGGTAGTTGAAAAATTGATCGAAAAGAAGAATAAGGATATAGCAGCTCTCAAGAAACAGCTAAAGTTGCCTCATTTAGAACACCCATAAACTAAAGAGGTCTTGGAGAGACAAACCAATCATGAAGAGATGATGGACCTTGTACTTCAATTGAATGATAAACTAAAAGAGATGGAAAAAGATAGCTTGATTCAGCTAAAACAAGCTAGTCTTGATGATGCCCCTGCAACTATCATTCCAACAATTACCACTATTGTACCTTCTACTTTGGCAACACCCTTAGCTCCCACAGCTCTAATGGCCACAACACTGCCAACATCTGTACCAACTACATTAACAACAGGGTCAGTAGCAACAAGGTCTACAGGTGATGAAGCAAATAGGTTGGTCAAAGCAATGGAAGAAATGTCCATTCAGACCACTGAGATGAACATGCTTAAGGAGAAAGTGACCAGCCTAGAAACTAACTATAAGCTTGCCCAAATCATGCACAAAGAAGAACAACAGAAGTCTACAAGGATGAATGAATGAATAAAAAACCTGGAGAAGGAACTGACATTGAATGAACGTCTAGGTCAGGCTAAGGAACAATTGTGGGCCAATATCATTGACTCTTTCAATGATATTTGGCCATCCATCCAAGTTATTTTTGAACAGATTGATTTAATAAAGGAGGTTATAGAAGCCATACAAAGAGTCAAAGTAGAACTTGGAGATATGCCAGAGGAAGCTGCAAGGATCATTCACTTTCTCAACTCCAAGAGTAGGTATGAGCTGCAGGAATTAGAGATACCTGATAGAATAGGTACAATTTGGGAAGTTAAAAGAGTCCTCACCAAGAGGAATTTGATGTTAAACCTCGAAGTCAAGTGCCAAACCATGTAACTGGACATTGACAGATTCATGGTCAAATTTGAAATTTTGAGGCAAAACAGTTTACTATATCCCTTGGTAATAAATGATAAGCTGATGATATAGGAGGACTATAACAGAAAAATCTAGGAAGTAGCGAGAGATCAGGTGAATACTTCATCCATGAAGGGCATACCTATTGGCAAAGTATTATATCATACTTTTGAGAGTTTGTTTTACCTCCAGCATGAGGTAAAACACCTTTTTGTCAACAAACCTACTTTTGCCAAATATACAGAGGCAGATGAGATCTACAGGAAGATGATCAATATCCAATTACCAGATGTTGATACATGGGAAAAATTAAATGACTTATTGTAAAAAGTCAAAAGGTAAAAATGTACAGTAAAAGTAAAAAGGCACAGTAAAAGGATATTGACAGGTCAGCCAGGTCAAAGTGTATCAATTGAAAGATCAGAGTGAATAGAGCATCCAGTGTGAAGACCAAACAACAAAGCACAGATTAAAGTGCAAAATATCAAACATTAAAGCCAACACAACCTCATAAACAAGGATAGCAAGCATCAGTTCAATAGATGTCTCTATTTTCTTGCATAAATAGTTTTTCTTTATCCTAGATTAGTTCCCAAGACAGTTTGGGATATTTTGTAAAATATTTTTGTATAAATACTTCATAATTCGAAGTATTAGATGGATTGCTATACATTTGTAAAGTTATTTTGATCATAAACCTGAGGGTTATTGTACCAATTTTCAAGTCAGCAAACTAGTGCAAGTAATAAAGAGATTGCATTACAGGATTCATGTGTAGAGCTATTACAGTGAAGTATTTTCTTTGTCAATTTGTTATTCTATTATTTTTTTCACAAACTTATATGTTATCTAAAGTTGAATGAATTAACTGGAAATTTATCTCATAATTTGTTTAAGTACACTTTGTTTTCCACAATTAATCATTTGCATGTTTTCTTCTGATATCCAGATCTAAGAATCCTTAATTTCTCTCCCATCTCGGTTGACCTCTTTCACTTTCCTCAAAATCTGGCCTAAGGAACCCTTAATTTCTCTTTGGATCTGATTGAAAACCACTTCACCATCGAGCCTTGAGATTTGAAGTAACTCTGCTATCTTGCCCTGTAGACACTATTTTTAGAACTTGATCTAGTACTATTTGTCTGACATTTGACCCCATAGCCCAATGGTCAAAGACAACCCTTTTTTATCTAAGTAAGTGATCCCACCACACAATCTAAATCAAAAACCCAAGCACAATCATAACTAGCCTAAAATCAAATAACTAAACAAAGTTAAATAAAAAAGAGAGAGCCCTCTCTGAGATTAGGAAGGCTAGATCCTAATCTCCAAAGTTGGTTTGTGGTTACCTCTATCATTACTTTTTCTAACAACTTAGAAGAAATTTTGGAGTGATAACATAATTGGTGACCATATTGGGGGACTTCGATCCTTAGTGTAATAAAACTTTAAGGAAAACTTAAATTTCATCTTGAGCCCCTTAAAGTCATTTTTATAAGTTGTTATTAAAAAGTTAAATAAAAACAATTAAAAAATTAAAATTCTAGCTCCCAAGAAGACTCACTATATGGTGGGCCCTAGTATTGCAGCAATAAAGCTGCAACTCCTGGAACTCCCTTCTTTAATTTTATCAACCCAGTAGTTCGTAACAAACTTGGAAGTGACGGTGCTATATGCACAAGTACTAGCTCTTGCCGCGGCTGTCACTTGATCAGCTGGCACAAGTCCACTAGGAGCTTAAGCCAACTTCTATGAGCTCTTAGAAGAAGCTTTTAACTATGATGGATGAAAGCTAACTCAACAGAGGCTAATCTACTTGCAGAAAAAAGATGAAAGCTGGATGGAAATGCAAACCCTAGCAAACCCTAGTTTTACTGACTAACCATACTGGTGCAAGAAAAGAGATGAAAGCAGTGGAAATGGATGCCATTGAATTTTAGAAAGGTAAAATGCATGTGACTAAGGTAATTCTGAAGTGAAATCTGAAAAGGAACATCTTTTTGTACTTTTGAGTAATCTTGTAGAATTATTATGCATGTGTTTTAACTGTTTTTGACTGTGCAGAGGTTGATTGGTGAAAGGAAATGGAGTAGGCGCTTGCAGGAGGTTGGGAAGGTTAGAAGAGGGCCTAAGGGGTCCCTAGAACCCTTCTAGAGAGTTTCACAGTGATCAGATCTCAAGAAACCGCCTTCGTGAGCTTCTACAGGAAGTCTGCAGGGGTTCTATAGGATGTACTGTAGCTTCTACAGGATGTTTCTACAGGATGTTCCGAAAGGGAATTTTGAAGGGATGATGGTGGAAAAAAGGTGAAGAAGTGGGTATGGAGGTGAGATAAGGGTGTGAGGAGGTCTAGGACTTGGTGAATGAGGATGAAGAGTGGTTAAGGTGATTGGGTTGGTTCGAAGATAAGAGAAGCAATGTTGTGCGAGAATGTAGGAGCTAGGGCAAAGTGAGAAAACGTGGCAAACGAGAGGCAAGAATATGAGTTAGAGGATGAAGCAGGTTGCATTGATGGGGTAAGGGTAGGAGAGGAGGTTTCACAGGTGCTCTGCACATTATTTTTCAAAACTAATCAAATAAAGACTAAGAAAACCAAAGATCTAGCTACTTTAACCTAATTTGACCTAGAAACCATAAGCATGGTGAACATAAGTTTATTGGTAGATAATCATGTAAAACAACTATGGAAACCAAGCAAGAATGGATCTAAGCATGTAATCACAATTGGTACTAACTTTTGCAACTAAGAATCTAACACTAGAAATTGCATGAAGAAGCAAGAACAGTGTTTTTATGGCAGCAAGGACACCTTGGTTTCAGCTCATGGTCCCAAGGAGGGAGAGGTGAGATCAAGGGTTTCTTGATGGCCTTTTTTGAAGATATTTTATGTTACCAACTTGTTAAATCAATTGAAACATGAAAAGCTATTTTAATCATCAAAAGAAACCTAATTAACAAAGCAATATTTTAACCTAAATAACAGATTTTATTCTAAGAATGCAACAAAGACACATAAAAGTACACAAAGGAGGTACTGGGCACTTGGGTTGGGCCCAACCCCAAGAGCTACAGCCTCCTAAGGAAGATTAGAGTTGGTGCAAAGCTAGATTCATATTTATTGAGCAAGCAATAATAGTTACATCCCAAAAACTATCCACAAGAAAAAGCTTGAAAATGTGTTGAAATGCAGAGCTAACCTACTACCTAAAGAATGACTAAAAAATGACTAAAATCAAACTGCCAACTAGCTAACTGAGCTGAGGCCCTAGGCCTTCTTATTTATACAAATTGAGGACCCCAACAGCCCTCCTAAACTTTAGGAACTCGGCTGCCAAAACTTGCAGTTAACAGCAACTTTACTAGCCCTTGCTCGGCTGCCCTTGTGATAATCGATGTGGTGGCCCTTGAACTCTGAGCTGGTGGTGGAGAATTTGAGGTAAGAGCTCATATATCAAGGGGACACCTTCCTACAAATCCTCTCCACGAATTTGGCTGCCAAGTGCTCATTTAAACCTTTGATTTTGTCTCAAAATTGACTAAAAATCTACATAAAACACACATTAGACTTGTTGGCAAATGACTAACCCAATTCACTCTATTAGCATAAATATAATCGAAAAAATGCAATAAACTAATAGTAATGGTGCATTAAGTCAAATTAGGAGGCTGAATGAGCCCATATAATTACTCATTTTTGGGGCTCATCATCACCCCGTATTGAAAGTGTTGCTCATCCTCTGAGCAACTAATCTATCTCTTCATCTTTGATGACCCTGGTGGCCTCCTTATCATCCCAAGCTTCTGATGTAGTCTACTCAAGTGTGCCATAAAATTCTACCTTCTTGTCCATGTCCTTCCACTGCTTGTGCTCCTCTTCTTCTATCCATCAGATGCTTCCTTGCTTGATGGAGGTCCCTCTTGTTGCTGTTGTATCCTCATTTCAACATCAAGCTGTGTATCTCCTTTGGTTGCTATTCCTCTACTATTTCCTAACCTGCGAGGGAACCTTCCTGTAGTTGCGGGTCTTCAGAAATCTGCGTTATGTCTGCCCTTTTAAGTTTCCTATAGAAAATTCTCAGCTCCCTATAGAACTGTCTTTGAGTCCATCATCTTAATTCTCTCTAGTCAAGGCTTTTGGCTTCCTCGTTCATAGTTGATGGTTATCTTTGAAGGAGACTCCTCCTTTTGTTTAGCTGTGGTTTCCTTAATGATAATTGGCTCCTTTGACTATGGTTGGGGTCTGCCCACTTTTATCTGTGTGCTCCTTCTTGCTTTAAAGTACATGTATGTTTCCCTTTTTCGCCTCCCTTTTTGTTTTGGAGGTGCGCTTAGGGCAGCAAGCATAGTTGCTGCCTTCCTAGCCAATATCTCGGGTGATTTCTCCTTTTGCTGCTCTTTTTCCCTGCTTCCTGTAGAAATCCCTGTGCCTGTTTCTGCCTGTTTTGCTGACTGCGTTTTTCTCCTTTTGTTTCTGTGTGGTTGCTTTGGCTGTGACACTCTTCAGTTGGAATTTTTCAGCCCTCTCGGCTCTACTCTGCAATCGTTTTTTCCCGTGGTGTTTGTGCTGTTGACTGCACCTCTATTTTAGGCTCAACAACCTGGCCCATTTCTCCTTTTTCTCTCTATTCTTGTTGTGCCTGAGTGTCTTTCGTTTCTTCATCATTGGTTTTCTCACCTTTTTCAATGTGTTCTTCTTCCTCACTGCTGGATGGGGTGATATTTTCGACCAAAACTCTGATATTGTCATCCTGAGACATGTTTCGGAAGATTTCCCATGATATGGGGACAGTGTAGGTGTGCAGGGTGTCTTCTACTAATAATTTGATGAGCCCATGATGAGCCAACTAGTTTGGAATCCCTTCATTCATTTTTGTCCCACATTCAACCAGTGACTGAAGAAGAAAATAAGTAATGCTAGTTTCAAGACTGCTGTGACTCAGCTCTCAGCTATCTGGTTATGAAAGGAAGAGTTTTTCTTCTACAGACAAAGGACAGAGACCAAGTTTTCTTCTCAAGACACATTCAGATATGCAAATTTTAAAATTTTCATCCACAAGCTGGCTCTCACAGCTGCATATGCCTTCCTTATAAGAGAATCTTGAAGAAGGATGGGGAGATTTCAAATGCAGAGAGAGAAGGAAACTGTGTAGACTCAGGGAAATTTGCAGGCAGCCTTTCACTTTTTCAATACATAGGCAAACTTCCACTTTTTTCCCAATCTACTGCCGTGTTCAATTTACCCTCCTACTCAAACAAATCATGCATAGAGGAGTTTTCTCGAGCCTACCTTGTTTGGAGCTTGAAGTTCGACGAAAATTATGGGTTTTCCTTCTCTGCCTTTCCTATAGAAGCCTTCCTATGGATGGCTCTTGTTTCTTGTAGAATGAAACTACGCTTCCTGTAGAGCCTGATAAGCAGGAGGGTTTTTAAAAATAAATGGCTGAGAAAGACTGGTTCACTGCTATGGAGCTAGTATGGAGCTTGTTGCAGCTGCAGGGACGATGATAAAATGGAAACAATGGAGGTGAGAGTTTGATTCGCTGTTTATGGAGACTTCCGTTGATGGAGGGTGAGCTGGCCAAGTGCACGTTGGCCCCATGCAGACCGTTTAAATAGCCACCACTAATCATGTCCATCACGTTCACCAAACTGTTTGTTCTCTGCCTGTAATCATGTCCATCAATCACGCTGGAGTTTTACTACCTGTTTTCAGTTTTCTTCTTGAGATGGCTGAACACACGTGTCATATTCACCCACCAAGTGCTGTTTGAACTGGATGAGGGGGGCCAGTTAGTTGGCCACCGATTTTTTTAATCACAACCATCTCATTGTTCACGCAGTTCTCAAATTACATTCATGCAACAGAGGAACGAGTTTAGTCACATACCTGGAAGTTGAATGCATTTGCTGTGAGGTGTTGTGGCCTTTCCTTCTACTGCATGCCTTTGTTTCTATGGTTGCATGCTGGCTTGGTTGCTGATTCATGGAGATTTTTCTTGTGCAGGTATGCTCTAGCTGGAACTAAGCTACAAGAGCTTGCTTCAACGTTCACATTTGCACCCTCATGCTGTTGATGTTGAATTTTTACAGGGCAGCAACTTGTTTTCTCCATTTCTCCCAAACGACACATCGGATTGACCTAAAATTTTTTGAGAATTCTTCTATCATTGTTATGCACCTCCCATAGCAAAATTGTGGTCAATAGATGCACGGATATCGAGAAAAATTGAACATTAAAGATTATAGCGGTCGATTTCTCAGAAACCGTGCATCATAATTGGCTGAAACTGCTTGGGTAGGTTACTATCACCTACATGCATCTCCCCATGAAACAGGTTTTGAAACGGATGCACGGATATGGAGAAAATGCAAAAATGGCTGAAGGTGATGGAGGCTAATTTCTTGGAAACCGTGCACTGGAATTGGCTGAAATTGCTCGGGCATGTTGTCATCATCCCAATACAACTCCCCCTATAACATTTTTGTAAATGGATGCACAATTTTTAGGCTAGGCAAAAAAAAAAATTCAGCACTATGCATTTTTGCTTCCAAGCATTCTGCAGTTTTTTGCATGGTAAGAAAAAATGAGCTTGGGCTGTGATGCAGGCATGGAAATGATGGAGGAGAGGTTTGAGGATTGTAGGAGGACTTATGAACCCTTTAGGAAGCTAGCATGTTCGTCAAACTCCCTTTTTGAAATCCATTTCTAGCTTCCTGTAATTTCTACAGCAACTTCCTGTAGAACACAGTTTTTAGGAAAGAAGCACAATGAGATGGAAAAAAAATAATGGAGAAGGGTGAGGGATGGAAACATGGATGTGTGCAGGCCTCATGGACATATTCCCAGCCTTTGGGTCCTCTTCGGAGATCAATTTTGGCTTGTTTGTAGGCTTCCTGTAGAAGACACAGAACTTCCTGTAGAAGGCACAGAACTTCCTCTGTCTTTGTTTTGAGCGATCCTCCTAACCTGCAATGTCCTTGCTGCAACCTGCAATTATTCAATGGAAATTAGGTTTATTTTTCTTTTTCTTTTTCTTTTTTTTGAAAACAACTAGGGCACCTCATGGAGGTTTTCACCCTAATTGCCTGCCCTGGGCGTCTCCAAGGGAGGTTTTCACCCAGGGATCTTATTCTTTTTTCTTTTCCCTTTTTTCCCAACCCATTGACCGCCTCATGGAGGTTCTAAATCAATGAGCCAATCTGAGGCACCTCCGAGGAGGTTTTAACCTTAGATTTTTATTTTCCTCTTATTTTCATTTTTTCTTTTTTCTTTTTTCTTCCTTTTTTTTTCTACCCTACCCTACTTGAAAAACAAAATCATTTTCAAGTATAAGAATACTTCCAATGGAGCCATGTGCACATCGAGATTAGAGACAAAATGATGTGGAGGCTTGAAATGCATGCTTTGATAGCTATCCGGATTTCAGAGACCAAATGATTTGACTTTGAAGGGATCAAACATAGCTGAGGAAGAGAGTACTGCTGCAACTTAGTGACCACCTGGAACTATATCTCAATATAGCTCTGATATCCCTGGTCCTTTTGCTGATTTGGATCATTCTTCTTGTCACCTTCTACCATGACCTTCTCATCTTCCTCTTTTTGCTGATTTTTCTCTTGAATACATGGAGGATTTGATGGTAACCATGAGGGAGCTCTCTCGATCTCTGATTCTGATGTCTTCTCTTCATCAAGTGTAGCCCATGGTGCTTTGATCTCCTCTTTTGAATCTTATTTTGCTGGATGTGGTCCTTCAATGCTGTCAATATAATATCTATTTTGTAATACTCTTCTTGAGCTATGGTGAATATCATTGAACTCAAGAGGAGTTGTTTGGAAGTCTTGTACCTCAACTTTGGAATTGGGTTGAGCTACTCCAATGTGCGGGTTTGGAAATGGTGGTATGGGTAGTTGAGTGGGGGTGTATGTTTAAGATGGATGTGGATGGGGTTGTGGTTGAGCAGGTGGTGGAGGAAAAGGAGCAAGAGGAGACTTGTATTGGGGCCTCCACCCCTGATGAGGTGCATTCCACTGAGGCTGTGGCTGAGCGTAGGGGTGAAATGGATGAGTAGCTGGTTGAGCATGATATTGAGATGGATATGACCAACAAGGGGGTGTGTACCAG
This sequence comes from Pinus tabuliformis, assembly GCA_031772625.1. Taxonomy (NCBI): domain Eukaryota; kingdom Viridiplantae; phylum Streptophyta; class Pinopsida; order Pinales; family Pinaceae; genus Pinus; species Pinus tabuliformis. The sequence goes on from CM062805.1 coordinate 871,132,477, forward strand.
GAAGGATGAGTAGGGGGACCCCAAGAAGGCATGGAAGTGGTTTGATATGGGTCGTAATAGGTCTGGGATGTCCCTTGCATTCCCTGTTGGTAAGGTATGGGTCCATGTGGCCTCCTTTGGTTCATGAAATAGAGTGGTTCAGTGGCTCCTTTGGCCCTCTGATATGCAGCTTTGATTCCAGGCAAGGAAGGGCACTGATTCGTAGGATGGTCTCTTTCACAGACAAAACACACTCCTATCGCGTGCAATGGACATTCGTTCCTAGGATGCTTTCTAGTGCACCTGGGACAAAAGATGGCCAAAGCCCTCTTGGCTTCCTCTTGCTTCCTTTGGATCTGCAAGGTATCTAGTTGCATGGCCAGAAATTGCCTCATCTCACTCTTGAAATCTTCCATCTGATTTGCAAATTCATTTTTGGATAAGGTACTGCTCCCAACATTTCTACTTGTAGCCATTTGCTCCAGAGGAATGTTTCCTTCTTCTTCTCCCCTAGAGGTTCTTCAAATATGTCTTGATGTCCACCTAGGGGTTGTTCTTACTCACAACCATCGAAGAAGGGAGAAGGTTGGCTGTGTGAAGTAGTGGGGGGTGTTGTGCAAACATTTTTCTAACTTATCTCTACTCCTACAAGACAGGAAAGGAAATCTTTTTGGTTGATTTTTTGTTTTTTTTTGCTTGTACCTACAAAACTGAAATAGATTGAACTGCAACTAATTAAAATCTATCTTTCTAAAATGAAAATGTGGAATTGGAATGAAAATAAGAAAGGACTAATCTATTTTGCTGAAATGAAATTGTAGGAATGAAATGCTAGGCTACGCTTGTGGAATTGAAATGCTAATCTACTCTTGCAGAATTGAAATTGCGGAATTGAAATGCTAATCTACGCTTGCAGAGATGAAATTGCATAATTGAAATGCTAATCTATGAAACCAGGAAATGTCTAATCTACTTTTCCGGAGATGAAATTGTAGAATGGAAATGAAACAATCTACTCTACGCTTGTTGAAATAAACTACTTAGCAGAAGGTTGTAGTCAAAAATAAAAGAAAAGCAGGAATCACCAATACTCTGACGCTTCCCCGGCAACGGTGCCAAAAAGATGGTGGGCCCCAGTATTGTAGCAATAATGCTGCAACTCCTGGAACTCCCTTCTTTAAGTTTATCAACCCAGTAGTTCGTAACAAACTTGGAAGTGACGGTGCTATATGCACAAGTACTAGCTCTTGTTGCAACTGTCACTTGATCAGCTGGAACAAGTCCACTAGGAGCTTAAGCAAAATTCTATGAGCTCTTAGAAGAATCTTTTAACTGTGATGGATGAAAGCTAACTCAACAGAGGCTAATCTACTTGCAGAAAGAAGATGAAAGATGGAAGGAAATGCAAACCCTAGCAAACCCTAATTTTACTGACTAACCCTACTGGTGCAAGAAAAGAGATGAAAGCAGTGGAAATGGATGCCATTGAATTTTAGAAAGGTAAAATGCATGTGACTAAGCTACTTCTGAAGTGAAATCTAAAAAGGAACATCTTTTTGTAATTTTGAGTAATCTTGTAGAATTATTATGCATGTGTTTTAACTGGTTTTGACTGTGCAGAGGTTGATTGGCGAAAGGAAATGGAGTAGGCACTTGCAAGAGGTTGGGAAGGTTAGAAGAGGGCCTAAGGGGTCTCTAGCACCCTTCCAGAGAGTTTCACAGTGATTGGATCTCAAGAAACCGCCTTCGTGAGCTTCTATAGGAAGTCTGCACGGGTTCTACAAGATGTTTCTACGGGATGTTCCGAAAGGGAATTTTGAAGGGCTAATGGTGGAAAAAAGGTGAAGAAGTGGGTATGGAGGTGAGATAAGGGTGTGAGGAGGTCTAGGACTTGGTGAATGAGGATGAAGAGTGGTTAAGGCGATTGGGTTGGTTCGAAGATAAGAGAAGCAATGTTGTGCGAGAATGTAGGAGCTAGTGCAAAGTGAGAAAACGTGACAAACGAGAGGAAAGAATCTGACTTAGAGGACAAAGTACATTGCATTGATGGGGTAAGGGTAGGAGAGGAGGTTTCATAGGTGCTCTGCACGTTATTTTTCAAAACTAATCAAACAAAGACTAAGAAAACCAAAGATCTAGCTACTTTAACCTAATTTGACCTAGAAACCATAAGCATGATGAACATAATTTTATTAGCAACAAATCATGTAAAAAAACTATGGAAACCAAGCAAGAATGGATCTAAGCATGTAATCACAACTGGTACTAACTTTTGCAACTAAGAATCTAACACTAGAAATTGCATGAAGAAGCAAGAACAATGTTTTTTTGGCAGCAAGGACACCTTGGTCTCAGATCATGGTCCCAGGGAGGGAGAGGTGAGATCAAGGGTTGCTTGATGGCATTTTTTGAGGAAATTTTCTGTTACCAACCTGTTAAATCACTTGAAACATGAAAATCTATTTTAATCATCAAAAGCAACCTAATTAACAAAGCAAGATTTTAACCTAAATAACGGATTTTATTCTAAGAATGTAGCAAAGACAAACAAAAGTACACAAAAGAGGTATTGGGCACTTGGGTTGGGCCCAATGCCAAGAGCCACAACCTCCTAAGGAAGATTAGAGCTGGTGCAAAGCTGGATTCATCTTTATTGAGCAAGAAATAATAGTTACATCCCAAAAATTGTCCATAAGAAAAAGCTTGAAAATGTGTTGAAATGCAGAGCTAACCTACTGCCTAAAGAATGACTAAAAAATGACTGAAATCGAACTGCCAACTAGCTAAGCTAAGCTGAGGCCCTAGGCCTTCTTATTTATACAAATTGAGGACCCAAATGGCCCACCTAAACTTTAGGAACTCGGCTGCCAAAACTTGCAGTTAACAGCAACTTTACTAGCCCTTGCTCGACTGCCCTTGTGATAATCGATGTGGTGGCCCTTGAACTCCGAGCTGGTGGTGGAGAATTCGAGGTAAGAGCTCATAAATCAAGGGGACACCTTCCTACAAATCCTCTCCACGAATTTGGCTGCCAAGTGCTCATTTAAACCTTTGATTTTGTCTCAAAATTGACTAAAAATCTACATAAATCACACATTAGACTTGTTGGCATAATGACTAACCCAATTCACTCTATTAGGATAAATATAATCGAAAACATGCAATAAACTAATGATAATGGTGGATTAAGTCAAATTAGGAGGCTGAATGAGCCCATATAATTACTCATTTTTGGGGCTCATCACTATACTAGGGCAAATCCAGATCCAAACCCTGCTACTATAGTTGATGACCCAGACAGGATTTTAAGAAAACCAAAAAAGGTAGAAACTCAAGCAAGTAGTAGCTAGTTAGTTAAAGCAAATTCACTTCTCGAGGAATTATCAACTTTAAAGGAAATTCCATTTGATTTGTCATTTGACCTCTCATTATTTAGAACTAAATCAGAGAATGCAATTCATGAAACTATGTTAGACCCTAATTTATTCAATTCATTGAGTCGAAAAAGGTGCCTATACATCTAGATTTAGATAAATTTGTGTTGGATACTTTTGACAAGTTAGAAGCTTTAACCTCCACATTGATAAGCCATACAAATGATGCTTACCTTCAACAATTAGTTGAACTAGCTGCCCTTACTGCTGCTGCCTCTGAAATTTCTACACAATCTTCAAATATTGTAAATACACCTTCATTTATTACCACCCCACCCATTGTATCCACCACAGTCCATTCCACTAAACCAGTCATTCATTAGCTTCCTATCCAACCAAACTCATCATCCTCATCTAGTTCATCTCCATCTATTTCAAGCCGTTCCTCAAGTACCAGCACTTTACCCCCTAGTCAAGCTAGAGTCCAAGCCATGGCATATCGATATGCACCTTTGGTTTTACCAGGACAACTCCATGCCATGCCCCAAGATTATCAAAGAAAAATATTTTTGTTTGATGCTACTGGTCAGTATATTGCCCAATAATAGGTGAACAAAATGACTAACTATTTTGAATTGCATGAGATAGATGAATCTGATGTCCAAACAAGTTTTTTTGACCAAACATTAACTGGGGATGTTAAGAAATGGTTTAAAGCGTTACTTGCCAATCATATTGCAGAATTAGCTACTTTTCATAGATTATTCATTGATAGATGGGATAGAAAGAAAAACCCCCAGCAAATACTTTCTAAATATGATAACATTAGAAGAGCTCCTAATGAGTCAATTCAGGATTATTGTACTAGGTTCAATAGCTTCTACAATGCAATCCCTGCTAATATTAAGCCTCCACTTGACCTAGAATTAATCAACCTCCCTGATTTTTTTGACATTGACATGTCATACCAACTAAGGGAAAGAAACCTTGAAACAATGGAACAAATTCAAAGTAATGTTGTTGGTGTAGAAGCCAGTCTATTAGCTAAGAAAGATAGAATGCGAAATGAAAAGAGAGTTGTCATTAAAGAGGAAACTTCCACTTCTGATGGTAAAATAGATAGTTTAGCAAAGAGTGTAGAGAGAATAATGAATAGATTAGAAAACATGGAAAGGAAAACTCAGTGGGAGAACCAACAACCACCCCCAATAAGAAATCCCAATTTCAGGAAGAATACTAACACTAGAAAGAATGCTATACCAGATCAGAAAATTAGGGCACCCTTCCAGGAAAGCTACGCTGAGGGTTCACAGAGCCATGAAGGTGAAGATGACACCCAGATAAACTTATTAGGAATAAAAAATGAATATGTTGTTTTTCTTACTCAAGAAGAACAAGAATTATATATGCTGCAACAATTGCAATTAGAATTTGGTGAGTCCTTTGACTTCAAACAAGGTTATTATTTCTGGGAAAACTAGTGTCTTTTCGATCGACTAGCCCTCTAGGTTTGGCAGCTACCCTAGAAACAACAGTTTAAAGCAATTCACAATTTCTTCTATGTATAATAGATAAGAGAAAGACAAAGGAACCAACCTGGATCTTCCGCTTAACTCCTTTCTTGATCTCTCTCCCCCTTGACAAAGCTTGCAACTCCTCTCCATACTTATCCTGCTTGGAGAGTACCTGTAGAAACACAGTAACAAAGAACTGTCAAAGCATATTGATCTATTATATCATAATCATTACAGAATCAGAAATATAATGAACATACAATGGCATTCACAAATGATAACATTCACAATTGCACAGTTATATGGAAGAAAACTTGAAGAACATTATTATATAGAAGGGAGAATTACAACCCAGTTGTCTAATCCAGCGTCATCCTCCCAACATGAAGCCCTCTTCACCTCATGAAATAGCAAGATCACACCAACAATACAATGCTCTTTCTCAAATACAAACTATCAGCACTTCCTTGCAATTCACAAAATTCCAGCCTCCAGATCTCTCAGATGAGGGATCCATTTGTAGATGTGTGCAAGGGTGTGAGTCATTTCTGGGTTTTTTATTAGTGTCATTCCACTTGTTTCATTTGGTTCCACTTAGAGATTTCTTGGATCTCTCACTCATCCCTGGGCGAATTCAGACATGAAAGTGTCATAGGAGAAGTTTCTATAAGATTCCATGAGAATCCACTTAGCAAACTGTCTCGAACATTTGTCCATCCTCATTCATCACACCCTATAGAAGGCCTCATCAGTATGCATCACACCTGGCTAGTGTAGAAGTCAGTATGCATCACACCCTGATAGTGGAGTAGTCAGTATGGTCTAGTTTAGGCCATTTCTGGATGGCTTTTCAGGTGGAACTTTTTGGGAATGATGTAATCAGATGACCATGATCTTTTAGGGTATGAAACAAAACTTTTAGGGGTTGAATAGCCCTATTTTATTGACATATAAGATTGGGGTTGAAGTGCCCAAATATGTCTATAACAGTTTCCCCCTAAAGCATGAAGTCGTAAATCTTGATGTCGGGTGAAATGCTTTATCATGAGGATCCGAGGTTTCGAAATGGAAGGTGACCTATATAAGATACAATACAATACATCATCATAATATAATTTTTTACGATCTAGCTGAGGTAGGCATTCCCATGCTTAGCTTTATAAACTCGTTTCATGTACATAGAACAGATAGTCATTTGCATATGCAGACTGGCGATTCTTCATATGTAGAGTCATCATCCTTGGTCCGGATGGCTGTCTGTGCAGCATCTTCGTACATTTGATGTTTTTATATCCCTGAATATATCATAGCTTGGATGGATCAAACTAGATCCAGGGTCTTCAAACTCGTTCAATCTTCGCCCGATGTACAAGTCAATCCATGTGAAGAGATGTTCTGAAGTCGAACATGGAAAGACATCGCCTGATTACCAGCGAATAATGTGAGTTGTTAATAGACGCGAGAGGAATCACCGATAATGATAATGACCCTCAAGGTACTACAGTACAATTCACGTGGTGTGAATATATGATCCGATGTCAAACACCGCACAAAATCTTTTGGTCGAATGCCATTGATGTCAACCTGTCGCCGGAAGTGAGAAACTTGCCATTGAGGCATGCAAGCTTCAAAGTACTGAAAGGGTTGTTTCTAAGTCAACTTCTTGGATAATGAGCTGACGTCGACAAGAAGTGACTCGTCATAGGAGGGCCTTAATGTATCCCACATCTACGACACGAAACGATGCAAATGATTTTCTGGAGGTGAAAACGATCTGATGGCACAAGGTTCAGGAATGGTGGTCATGAAAAATGGAGGTTGAAGGTATTGCAGTGGATGAGGCATTAACCAGGTTTGTGGTTTCTCAACTGAATGACTTCTCTTGAACATGTTGGTGACACTGAGATGGATTGGTAGTGATAACCCCAAAAGATGGATGGTGTGGAGGACCAATGGTGAGATGACCGGTGAATGGAATAACCCAACCCGACTCAATAATGGTGATGGAGTGAAAGTGTCATGTTCAAGGGAGACCTGCTACCATAAAATTCTTCAAGTTTTTTTTCCCTTTTTCCCCAGTCATTGCTGACGAGTACCTCTTTATTTTTGTCAAGCTTGAGGAGGATAACATATGCTTTTTCTATAATTTTCCCTTTGGGCAAACCTGTCGCTATGTTTTAACGTGTCTAGCGATAGTGAAACTCGTTCTTGTCTAAGTGGACATGTTTGTCGCTATTGTTTTAACAAGTTTAACAACAAAGATAACTCAGTCCTTTTCATGTTTAGAGAGTTTCAAAAGGGACGAAAAGGGGACTCTGTCTCGTATCAGGTGGACGAGTTTTTCTCTATTGTTTTAACGAGTTTAACGACAAGGATAACTCAGTCCTTTTCCAGTTTAGAGAGTTTGGAAAGTGATGAAAAGGAAACTCCAATAGTTCTTTTTCGTAAATTAATCCCTTGGGTCCAAAAAAGGAAAAAATAATACGAAATGGATGACTTTTCCGATCACTTTAACGAGCTGAAAAAAACAAGCACTCAAACTTTTTCGTGAGATAATCCCTCAAGTCCAAAAAGATTAAAATATACAGGAGGGATGGCACTTCCAATCACTTTAACGAGCTGTAAAGGCCAATTTCTTGACAATCTTTTCATATTTAACGAGTCTGAAAAGAGTTTAAAGGAGACTCATTTTTGAGGAACGAGTGGTGTTTAGGGTAGCAACTAGTTCCAGGTAAGCTTGGAACTTCTCAAAACATGGTCGTTTTTGGGAAGAGGTTGGCTAACAAGACCACTCGTCGTAGTTGTTCCTCAAAAAAGGGTAAACAACCAAGTGGAAGCGTATGATCGGCCAAAAGAATGGAGGTGATGGGAGGTACACAACCAAGGCTCAAAAGGCTGATATCATGGCAATCACAAAGGTTAATTACCCAAGGTGGGTTCATTTTTTAACGAGCTTGAACCGTGGGGGAACTATGCTCGGTTGTACGTTTATTTTTTAACGAGCTTAAACCATGGGGGAACTATGCTCGGTGGCGGGTTTATTTTTTAATGATCTTAAACCATGGGGGAACTATGCTCGGTTTTTAGTTTCATTTTTACGCAAGCTAGAAACGAAAAAACTAAAAAGCTAGAAAGACAAAACTAAAAAGCTAGAAACGTCAAAGCTAAAAAGCTAGAAAATGAAAAAAAGTTTGCATGCCCCCAGCATGGTGAAAAGGACAGTCTCCAGTAGCCATATGGAAACTTCTGAGGTTAGGTAGGATGGTTTCGTCCACAGAATAGACAAAACACTTCCTTGGCTTCATCTGTAGAATAGACAAGGTTGAATGGTGTGTCAGACCAATCACATAACCTACAGGGAAACTTATATTTTTAGCTGGGTTCGTCCACAGAATAGACAAGGGTGCATGCCCCCTAAGCTTCATTACATTCACCAGACTACTCATGGCAATCAGGTGGATGGAATGAAGGTTCAAGAGATACCGATGATGTGAAAGGACCATTTAGGGATGATGTTTGACTTGGAGCTGTGCTTCAACTGAGAAATGAAAGCTGGTTAACAGTGACAATTTTGCCTTCATGCGGGAAACACATCACTCAGAAGAGTGTTGAAACAATAGCTTCCATGTTATAAACATAGTCACATCCAAGGAGTAGATTGTAATCTAACGGTCTCAAGACTACCATCATGTTCAAATGAATGGTTTTCCTTCTCAAAGTGATTGGTAACTTAGGAAGGATCCCTAATGGTTGACTAATTCCTTTGTTAAAGCCTGACATATTCTGTGTAATAGGCATAAACGATGGCGAACCAAGCGCTTTCCAAGCAGTTGAGGAAAGGATACTCACTAATGCCCCTTCATCTATGATAGTGCCAGACACGATCATTTTGTAAACTTGTACTATGATACAAAATGGTACATAAGAAGGAAGGCGGGATCTTGCTAGTCGATTCCAATCAAAGGAAGTGACTAGAATACTTGGAGGGGGAACCGAATAAACGGGTGAATTAACCCCTTGAGTAGCGGGAACTGGGTAATTTTCCCCCTGTTGTGAAGGAACAGGCGGATTGACCCTAAGTTCATCGGACTCTTAAGTAACAAAAAGAATTTGAACGGTATCATTCTTACTCTCTTCAGGAAGGGTATGAGCTTCTCAAGGTAAAACTGGGTCAACTGTCACCTCGACCTATTGACTTTCGTTGGGTATAGTCTCAGAAGATTCAATTTCAGTGATAGGTTTTTTCACCGACAGTTGATTTAAGTCAGTCGGTTTTTCAACTAGTGAAGGACTTGGGGAGAGTTTCTGGTAACCAGATGGAAGTCGTTGTGGTGAAGCAGGACGGTTATCCAAGACTCTTTTGGCTTCATCCAAAAAAGGACAACAGTGAAGGGAATGATTACCTTCACATAGCCTACATAAAACCTTGACCTTTCCCTTTTGTCCATGAATTTCAATATCACTAGTTGATGGTGTGCTATCAACATGATTAGCAGAGGTTGATGACACTAGATGGTGCAAATGGGGAGACCATTCTCTCAAGATCCGAGGAAGTCAGGGACAATCTCGATGAAAATGGTATCCTCTACAAATTATGCAAGGAAATTTGGGTTTAGGAGATTTGATGTTCGGATTTTCACTAGATAATCGATGGTTGCCCCCTTGCTGAACTGACTTATTCTTCTTCTCCTTCCCTTTCTTCTTCTTCTCAGTCACCTGGTTGCTAGCATCACTACTTTCACCAAGGGAAGAGGAAGAAGGGGAGGGAGAAACAAATGAAGAAGATGACGAAGGGTCAACTTCAGTATCAACTAGATGCTGATTCAATTACTGAGGAATTACGGTATTTTGAACAACAGAGGTTGAGAATAGCCATACTGGCAGGCCAATTGTAATTCCCGGAAGGGACAATGTAGCCATATACAGAGCACCAATATTTACCCAAGAAGAAAAAGGACTAGGATTCCCCTCAAAAGGGATTCCTTGATTGGTGGATCCCGGATTTGTCTCCATATATCTCAACCTAAGATCAACGAAGGAATAGGGATGTTATTCCGAATTTAATTAATTTTAATGACGCTTTGACACAACTTTTCTTTTTCAATTTTTAAGAGTCGAGAAAAAGCTAAAGATGACTCTAGTCGCCTTCGATTTTTAATGAGCCTGAAGTGACAAGTGCTCAGATGGACCTTTTCTTTTAAAGAGTCGAAAAGGAACGAAAGTGACTGCTCTGGAAAATCTAGATAGAGGGATTACCAAACCAATCGTGAAACTTCAATATACACCTTGGTGATAAATTAAAGAGAAATTACCAAGGACTTATGTATGGCAGTTAATCTTCCCGAATGATGTGTTAAGTGCATTGCGATCAATAAGCTGGTAGACTCAAGTTCCTATGGATAAAGGATATAAGCCTATTATGGTCTCCCAATATATACTTAACGGTACAGGGAGAATAAGTCTGTGCTAGCACTTGTCATATCAAGGAGGAGGAATCACCAAACTTTCGATGAAAATGATAGTTACTAGTTTTTATGACGTCGGAACACATCTCTAGCCTAGACCTCTAGATGTGTTGTGTTAAGTTCCAAAGCATTGTTAGATTCATTGAAATTTATTTTAGAGTTGGTCTTGTTTAAAGTTTGCCTTTCAATGGTTCACTGCGTGATGATGATTTTGAAATTCCTAAAATAAAATCTACAATGATAAACAATCATTGTTTATTTTGAGCAATGAAAATCCTAGCTACTAGGGAAAGAAGATTACAATTTCTTTCAAACAAAGAGTGAAGAGCACACACTAGTGCATTTTCCTAAATCATTTTTCACACACAAACTAAATGAAAATGCAAATGCATGTATTTGTTTTCCGTTCCCCTTAATGTGAAAAAATGCTAAAAAGGAAAACTAAGTATAGCAAAGATTTGAAATATTTCACTCAAAGCGATATTTTCAACAATTTCTTTTTCAAAATAGAAAGGAAGACTGAATGAAACTTTTCAATTTCGAATAGAAAATGCTTTCGACACTTCAAATATAAGAAATCAAATCAAATACATGACAAAAAGTTCAATCGACAATCCAGGGAAGGAAGACTCCACGACACTTCTCTTTTTGACTCAAAACGACAGTTACGACACTTTTTGTACCAAAACGATAGATCGATTTAAGCAACTTTTCGAAAAAGGATTGTAAATGATAGACAAATACATAAAAACATTTACTAATTCTAATCAATGGAGGTTGATCTATGTGATGCAAGGAGGTTTCAGTGATGAGGCACTATGTATAAGTAGCAAAAACAACTAAACAGAACTGAAAACAAGGACAAAACCCCCAAATTTCTAGAATGGAAATAGGTTCAGTCAGTCATCGCACCTGGGCTTCACAGAAACAGGGATGCATCCCAGTTTACAAACTCGGGAGGTGCGATGCATACTGGTTGACAGTGACAGACAGTGCGATGGGCCAGGGAGCGCAATTGAAGTGGGATTTGGCTCAAATTTACAGCTGCTTTTAGTGAGTTAAGCTGAGCTATGATGGACAGTAAAGGGAAAAGTATAGAGGAATGATCTTGAGAGGTTATTGAGCTACCAAAAGGGCATCTAGAATGCCTGTAAGTCAAATTTTTAATTCATAAACTAAACCGGAGATTGTCTAAAGCAGCATTCATCTACTATGATGTTGCAAAGCAAGAGCAGTTCGAAGGCTACATGGCTGACTTCAGGCTCCATCTATAGTTTATAAAAAAAACAATAACAACAAACAAGCATCTATTCGCTCCCCAGTATGGTCGCCATTTTGTTTCTGGGAAAACTAGTGTCTTTTCGATCGACTAGCCCTCTAGGTTTGGCAGCTATCCTAGAAACAACAGTTTAAAGAAATTCACGATTTCTTCTATGTATAATAGATAAGAGAAAGACAAAGGAACCAACTTGGATCTTCCACTTAACTCCTTGCTTGATCTCTCTCCCCCTTGACAGAGCTTGCAACTCCTCTCCGTACTTATCCCGCTTGGAGAGTACCTGTAGAAACACAGTAACAAAGAACCGTCAAAGCATCTTGATCTATTATATCATAATCATTACAGAATCAGAAATATAATGAACATACAATGACATTCAAAAATGATAACATTCACAATTGCACAATTATATGGAAGAAAACTTGAAGAACTTTATTATATAAAAGGGAGAATTACAACCCATTTGTCTGATCCAGCGTCATCTTCCCAGCATGAAGCCCTCTTCACCTCATGAAATAGCAAGATCACACCAACAATACAATGCTCTTTCTCAAATACAAACTATTAACACTTCCTTGCAATTCACAAAATTCTAGCCTTCAGATCTCTCAGATGAGGGATCCATTTATAGATGTGTGCAAGGGTGTGATTCATCTCTGGGTTTTTGATTAGTGTCATTCCAATTTTTGCATTTGGTTCCACTTGGAGATTTCTTGGATCTCTTACTCATCCCTGGGCGAATTCATAGAGGCAAGTGTCATAGGAGAAGTTTCTAGAAGATTCCATGAGCATCCACTTAGAAAATTGTCTCGGACATTTGTCCATCCTCACTCATCACACCCTACAGAAGCCCTCATGAGTATGCATCGCACCTGGCTAGTGCATTGCACCCTGATAGTGGAGCTGTCAGTATGGTCCAATTTAGGCCAATTCGGGATGGTTTTTCAGGTGGAACTTTTGGGGAATGATGTAATCAGATGACCATGATCTTTTAGGGTATGAAACAACACTTTTAGGGGTTGAGGAGCCCTAGTTTATCAACATATAATTTTGGGGTTGAAGTGCCCAAATATTTCTATAACAGTTATGAGTCAGCCATATATGAGGTTCACAAATTCTATAGCTTAAGAAGTAAAAAGAAAAATTAAGCTCCCACTAAAAGATCAATCCAGACCCAAACTAAAAAGATAACAGAAGCTTCTGTAACCAAAATCCTGCAAATCGTCCCTAGGGGAACTCAGGAGACTTCTAGCCCAAAAATTGTAGATATAACTTCATCTGAAACTCAAACTGAAACAGTTACTCAAATCATTCCAAATAGGAGTAATCAAAACAAAATTGCTGAAACACAAACTGAAATGCCAAGTGCTGAAAAAAAGGATAAAAACACAGACTGCATTTGCTAAGGAAGATCTCATCCAAACAAGCAAATCTCAATTGCCTTTCAGCCTCAAGACTGAAATAGAAAAATTGGAAATATCAATTCCATTGACTGAGCTAGTAAAGAATGAAACCTATAGATCACAGATCACAAAAACTTTAAATATAGGTGAAGGAGAAGATGCTGTCAATTTGAATGATGATCAACCTGAGTTATTGTTTGTCCCTAAGGTAAATGGTACCCATCAGTAAGGAGGAATCCCTCCTTTTTACATTAGCCTGAACATTCATGACAAAATAAAAACACAATGCTATGCTAGACTCAAGGGCATCCCATAACTTGATGCCAAAGGCAATCATGGAGAGACTAAACTTAGATATCACCAGACCATATAAGGACTTGTTTTCCTTTGACTCTAGTCAAGTTAAGTGCCTCGTCCTGATGAAGGATATGTATGTAACTTTAGTCCAGTGCCCAGCAAAGAGTATTGTGATGGACATAGTAGTTGCAGACATCCCTTCCAAATATGGAATGTTGTTATCTCGCTCATGGGGATCAAAATTGTAGGGATCCTTGCAATTAGATATCTCATATGCCACCACATCTGTTTTTGGTCAACAAAGAAAAATTTATAGAGAGACCTTGATGAAATACATGGTGAGCAGTGTAGAAAAACCACAGAATTTCCCTATATACTCCATGCCTTCTGACATGGACTCTTTCATCTTGTACAATACAGACCAGGACAAAAAGGAAATCACAGTTGTAGAACATAAATACAAAATAGCTGACGATGAAAACATTTTTCATGAATCACTATGGAATTTGGATTTTGATGGATCTGTTAATAGGCTAGGAGCAGGTGCAGGAGTGTGGATTCACAATATGGAGAATAATCATGTTGAAGGCCATGCATTTAGGCTAAATTTTAAATGCACAAATAACATGGTAGAATATGAAGCTCTGATCTTAGGATTACAAATGGTTGGAAAACTTGGAGCCAAAAGAGTTTCTATAATGGGAGACTCGGAATTGATTATTAAACAAATTAATGGTGAATACTCTGTAAGCAATACCAGACTGAGTCAATATAGAGAGACTGTCCTAGTTTTGATCAAAGATGTTTTGGAAACAAACTTTGCTGCCATTCCTAGAAAACATAATATGTAAGCCCACAGTCTGGCCACTTTTCCTAGTACCTGCAAATTGCCCTTTCAGCCCAACCATCAGTACACTGCAGAAGTAAGACATAGGCCTGTCATACCTGACAATTTGAAATATTGGCAGATATTCTCACAGGATTCTCAAATTTATGACTTCATGAATGCTGAAGGTGAGTTTCAAAATTGTAATATAGATACAAATTGTATAGTAGACAATGACATAGATAGTGGGATAGATGTAAATATTTTAGATATAGATAAACCCACTAATTTCACTAAATTAGAACTAGATGACTTAGAAAATGTAGAAATAGAAAAAATAATGAATGATGATCCTGAAATTCTTGACCTTAAAAATAATTTTTTTCCTAAGGGATTAGTCCCCTTAGAAGATTTGTTTGATTCCAATGATGTAGCTAGGAAACCAAAAATGGAGCCTTTGAGAGCAGATATAGAAGAATGTAACATAGGAACTGAAGAAAAACATAAACTCATTAAATTAAATCCAAGAAAATGGTAGACTTTTCTAACAAATACCACTTCACCCTTGGCCACTCCACTACCTATTACCCTCAAGGTAATGGACTTGCAGAATCCTCTAACAAAAGCCTTGTCAATATCATTAAGAAATTATTGGAAGGCAACAAAAAGACATGGAACAAAAATTTGGTCAATGCCTTATGGGCAGACAAACTAACTACCAAAAAGTCCATTGGTACATCACCCTATTAGTTGGTATATGGGATGGATGATATTTTTCCATCCTCTTTGGGAGTTCCATTGATGAAGATCATCCAAGAGTTGCAGGTAGAGCCAAATGATATCCAGAGAAGGATAAATCAGACAATACACTTGCAGCAGACCAGAGAAGAAGTATATGTAAAATCACAAGTAATTTAGGATAAATTCAAAAATATTTTTGATAAAAAGACTAAAGCCGATGATTTTTACATAGGTGACAAATTACTTATATGGGATTCTAGAAGAGAAGACAAGGGAAAACATCACAAATTTGACTTTTTGTGGCAAGGCCCTTATGTCATTTATCGTTACAAAGGTAACAATGTTTTTTTCTTGAGAGAGATAGATGGATTAGATCTACCAGGAGGACCTGTAAAGGGTAGAATGCTGAAGCAATATTTTTCCACAGATTAACAATAGTTCACTTTACTTTACTCATTATATATTACAGTTCAGAGTTTAGATTGGATTGGATGGTAATCTTTTGAAGTTGAAGTCCGGAGAGAAGGCCTTGAGCTTTGAAGGTTTCACCATCATAAGTATGAATAAAGCAAAATCACAGAGGAACCGTTTACAAGGTAATTTCAGTCATATTTTCAAAAGGCTACTGATCTCAAAGTTATTGACATTTCACCAGGAAATGCCATCCCCATGTGGAGCCACTATTAGGGTCCTATAATAATAGGATTCATAATTTTGAATTGGCTATGGTTAGTCTTGTAATATTGTACATACTTTTGCTGTCTGAAAAATGTTTTCCATATTAAAAATTAAAAAATGTAAAGAGGGTCTTTCCTAAAAGAATAATCAAAGGACAAAAAGAAAATTAAAAGATCAAAAAATTGAAAAATATGAACCCCAAACAAAAAATAAAAAAGATCATGAAAGTGTCCGAATTCAAGTGCCACTACTTTTACTTTTATGTGCAAAATAAAGGTTGTGTGCAGCTTGTCATAAATGCCACAACCCATGATAGTCAAATAGCTTAATCTTGACTAATTCATGCTTTAAATTTCATGTTTATAGATAGAGAATAAAGGTCTAGCCAAAATGTTTAACCTTGTCAGATCAGTAGTTAGGTAGAGAATTAAAATGTGCTCATAAGCTTAATCTGAGCCATTGGAAGTTATAAGGTTAGAATTAGATAGTTTGCTTGTAAACAAAAAAGGGAATAAAGGGTCTACTAGCTCAAATGCACCCAATAAAGTGGAGAAAAAATGTTAGGGTAAATAGAGGGTAGGTAGAAGAAAGGTTGTAGATGTACAAGGTTGTTAAATCATGAGCACATTTATCATGCTTAAACTTATGTTTCAGTGTGCAAGAGAATTTATGAGAGTGAAAAGATGTTCACAAGCTTCTTTGATTAACTTCCCCCCATTTCATTTCACCTGACATACTCATTTACTAATTTCCCCATTATCCCTTCATTTCTTATTAAATACCTTGTTCCCTTCATTTTGACCCTTCTCCCTTGGTTCCACACATTTCCCTAGTAAATTACCTTCCAAAACTCACTCCTCCACACAAAAACCCCTTTTCGCTAGTGTGAAACCCATTCCCTATTGCAAAAACCACTTTCCCCTTATTAATTTCCTTATTTTCCCTTCAAAACCCATAAAACCCCCTTATCCTAAGTTTTTATTCCCCCACGCATTATTTAATTAACTCCTCAATTTATATTTCCCCAACATAAACCTTTTGACCCACCAACCGTCGGTACAGTTAAACAAGCCCAACCACATTAACCCCTAGTCCCACTCCATTAAATCCGCTCATTATATTTTTAATCCCCACCTTATTCATTAAATAATTACAAATAGTTGCAATTAACCCCCCAGGCCCTGCAAATCTTCACCCAAATTCCCTCCATGCAGCTTGACCGTGTGACAACCATCTAATCTTCCACCGCCAGATCTGATGGCATGCATCCATATCGAGCGCATTCCCTCTTCGACCTTTACCAGCCCGAGAGCACGTGAGATTCACAGTTTTTCCTAGGCCCTATTCTACTAAATGACAACCTCATGCGACATCGCGTGCTCTCAAGGAAATACTGCCCACTCTCCAAAAGCGGTGCGATGGCCCATGAAACTGCCTCCCCGCCGAAAGCTAAAACCATCCACTGTTCATTTATGAATTCCGTGCCAAATTGTGACTGTTCCCGGTTGAAAGGATGGATAAGCCCATTTTGACTCTTTTCGCTCGTTTGCACTGTGAATAGCACTCAAGCTTTTCTGTGCCACCGTGAGCCTCTGCAACCAAAATTGATCACCGTTTACCTCCCTAAGAAGCTCTGAACGCCCAATTCAAGCAACCAGTGCACAACTGAAGCCACCATACCCTCTGCAATCATTATTCAAACCCGTTTGCAATCCACACCACTAAAATTCCAGGTAGTTTTTGGAAAACCAGAATGGCTCTCTAAATTTCAAAACGTACAGTTAACTTTAAAGATTAAATAATTGAAATTAATTAATACATTCACCTAATTGGAGAGTAATTTGACTGTATACCCAAAACCCCGCTTTTGCAAACTACAAATACCTTCTCACTGTACCAGAGTTTCACAAACCTCACTTCTACAGCCAATACGAGCCTAATCCCAATCCATAAATTCAGTCATGGCTTCCCAGACCTCTCTAGATGTGAGACCTGTGTCAACCCCTCACCTAGACATCGACCATTTGGCACTAGCAGATAGGGATTTCCAGATAAAAGATACTTTTGCACCAGCCTACCTTTTGAAACTCCACTACTGGAGTAAGGACATGTTCCTGAACCATACCAATGACATCCATCTGTGGGAATCCAATTTACCCAAATACATATTCCCAGAAGTTCACCCATTCCATGATATCATACGTTTTTGTCATGCCTGATATATTCCTAGCCAAAGGGCTATTCTTGCCCCTAACCAATAGCTCTTATTCACCATCTCCAGAGTCTATTAACCAAATGCTACAAGTCCAACCTAGCCCTAATGAGACCCCATTATCTATTGGATACCTATTGGACTTATCTAATTACACTGGACCTAGTTAAGATAAGACAAATCTTCCAGACCTTCATCATTGAAGACTGCCATCCTCCCATAGATACACCACCTTATGCTGCCACGATTTTTTCAGATACATGCAGACATATAATCCCCATGCTTTCTTTCATCCTAGGATATACCTCAAATGAGCATGTGGATGAGGTTATCGTGGCCTTCCTGTCCATCTTCACCCCAGGCAAGCCTCTTGCTATCATGTATAATTATTCTCAGTTCATTGCAGACAGGATGCATGAACAATTCACAAGACTATCCACTGAAAGAGTTTTCAAGTAATCTTCAATCTTATTTCACATGTTTTTGTATTACCAAGTAGATAAGTTCCCTGTAAGCATCCAGAAGTTGGATACCAAGGGAGAGGAGAGATTAGTGGTCTTCTTGACACCCTTGATCCAGAAGTATTCCACAACATTTACCTACAAATACTTCATAGATTCATTTGTCTACCCAGTCATGAACATGCTGACCAGTAACACTCGACCTAGAATCAGCTAAGAAATCAAGAGGGTGCTATAGTTGGCTAAGAACAACAAGGTGGGAGACTAGTACCTGTACTAGAACCACACTGAAATCAGGGCTTATGGCTACCATTTAGCCCCTTATAAGTTTCCCAAAAACCTCCCTATGAGGATATTTGCACTTGAGTATTTTAGACAAATCATCAACTTTGATGAGGTCAACTTCCTATCTGCTAGGAAGAAGACCCAGTTTAAAATAAAAAACCAATTGGGCCCATTCATTTGCAATAACATAGAGGCTGGATCTGAGGTTGATAAGATATTGCGACAGATGAAATTCAGGAACAACTTCATGTGGTAGTATGACCCTCATGGGGTCATTAACAAATTGAGAATCAAGGTCAAATTGGGACCTTTCATCCACCATCCAAGACCTGATATTGAACTGTTTTCCAACCAATCTAAATGGTTGGAATCTACATTGATTGACATGGATAACACAGTTGTGGATGTTTAGAACACACTAATTGATGTGGAAAAGCAAATTGACCAGAGTACTTTCCTGTAGGTTCTAGAACTAGGGGAAACGATGAGTAATCCTCATGTGTTACAGACCCCAGCCAATGAGGAGAAGAATCCAAAGAGGAACCAGGAAGAAGGTTCCAGTTTTTCCATGGAGACTACAGATGAGATTTTTGAGCTTAGAAAAAGGCCCAAGTTGAATCATGTGTCTGAACAAGAGGAGAACATTGAATTAGTGGAAATAACTGACAGTGAAACAATGGAGCGGAGGAGCAAAGACACAACTGCTTCAGGTGAAACATGGCAACCATCAAACTCCAACACTCAAATTATTGAGAGACAACAAAGAGTTGAGGTTTCTTCCTTTATCAAGCCAACTGACAGAGAAAATGATATCAAAGACAGGTACAAATAAATAAAAATGAGAAATGAGAATTTGAAGGTAGAGACATACGCCCAATACTTCAATCATAGACCAGCCAAACAGAGTAGGTTGGTGTCAGCCTTTGACATCAAAGTAGGAAAGGTGCAGGTCTCATTTTTGCAGCCCACTGTTTAGCAACCAAAGACCTCAGTTGATTACAAGAAGACTGATTTTGAGGTGTTGTCCAGGGATGTTCATCCCATTGACCAAATAGAGTTTCATAAACAAGCTGGAGAAATGATTTACTCCACACTTATAGGAAAGGCTATGGCTACACATAGGCTGCAGGATTCACTCTATAATGTAATAGCCCAGTATAAATTGGAGAAAACCTCCTCACAGGACAAAGACAATAAGATCAAGTCATTGGAGGACTTGGTCATTGAGCTGGGCCATGATCCAAGTGACATTAATGCAGCTAAAAAACTGATCAAAAAGAAGAATGAGGTTATATCAGCTCTCAAGAAATATCTAAAGCTGCCTCATTTAGAACACCCACAAACTAAAGAGATCCTAGAGAGCCAAACGAATCATGAAGAGATGATGGACCTAGTACTTCAATTGAATGATCAACTAAAAGAGATGGAAAAAGAATTGGATAGCTTGATTCAGTTAAAACAAGCTAGTCTTGATGATTCCCCTGCAACTGTAATCCCAACAGTTACCACTATTGTACCTTATACTTTGGCAGAATCCTTAGCTCCCACAACTCTAATGGCCACAACACTGCCAGCATCTATACCAACTACATCAACAACAGGGTCTAGAGATGATGAAGCAAACAGGTTGGTTAAAGGAATGGAATAAATGTCCATTCAAACCACTGAGATGAACATGCATAAGGAAAAAGTGACCAACCTGGAAACTGACTACAAGCTTGCCCAAATCATGCACAAAGAAGAATAGCAGAAGTCTACAAGGATGAATGAACGAATAAAAAACCTGGAGAATGAACTGCCATTGAATGAACCTCTAGGTCAGGCTAAGGAAAAATGGTGGGCCAATATCATTGACTTGTCAATGACATTTGGCCATCCATCCAATTTATTTTTGAATAGATTTATTTGATAAAGTAGGCCACATAATCCATACAAAGAGTCAAAGCAGAACTTGGAGACATGCCAAAGGAAGCTTCAAGGATCATTCACTTTCTCAACTCCAAGAACAGGTATGAGCTCCAGGAATTAGAGATACCTAACAGAACAAGTACAATTTTGGAAGTTAAAAGAGTCCTCACCAAGAGGAATTTGATGTTAAACCTAGAAGACAAGTGCCAAACCATGCAGCTGGAGATTGACATATTCATGGTCAAATTTTAAATTTTTAGGCAAAAAGGTTTACCGAATCCCTTGGTAATAAATGATAAGCTGATGACACAGGAGTAATATAATAGAAAAATCTTGGAAGTAGCCAAAGATTAGCTAAATACTTCATCCATGAAGGGCATACCTACTCGCAAAGTATTATATCAAACTTTTGGGAGTTTGTTTTACCTCTAGGATGAGGTAAAACACCCTTTTTTCAACAAGCATACTTTTTCCAAATATACAGAGGTAGATGAGATCTATAGGAAGATGCTCAATATCCAATAACTAGATGCTGAGACATGGGAAAAATTAAATGACTTATTGTAAAAAGTCAAAAGGTAAAAATGTATAGTAAAAGTAAAAAGGCATAGAAAAGGGATATTGACTAGTCAACGAGGTCAAAGTGTATCAGGTGAAAGTATATCAGTTGAAATATCAGAGTGAATAGAGCATCTAGTGTGAAGACCAATCAACAAAGCACAGATTAAAGTGAAAAATATCAAAGATTAAAGCTAGCACAACCTAATAAATAGGGACATCAAGCATCAGTTCAATAGATGTCTCTATCTTCTTACATGAAGATTTTTCTTTCTTCTAGATTAGTTCCCAAGACATTTTGGGATATTTTGTAAAATATTTTTGTATAAATAATTCATAATTCGAAGTATTTGGTGGATTGCTATACATTTGTAAAGTTATTTTGAACATAAACCCGAGGGTTATTGTACCAATTTTCAAGTCAGCAGATTGGAGCAAGTAATAAAGAGATTGCATTACAAGATTCATGTGTAGATCTATTACAATGAAGTATTTTCTTTGTCTGTTTTTTATTCTCTTATGCTTTTCACAAACTTAAATGTTATCTAAAGTTGAATGAATTAACTCGATATTTATCTCATAATTTGTTTAAGTACACTCTATTTTCCACCGTTAATCATTTACATGTTTTCTTCTGATATCCAGATCTGGGAATCCTTAATTGCTCTCCCATCCCGGTTGACCTCTTTCACTTTCTTCAAAATCCACCGTAAGGAACCCTTAATTGCTCTTTGGATCTGATTGAAAACCACTTTAACATCCAGCCTTGAGATCTAAAGTAACTCTGCTATCTTGCCCTGTAGACACTGTTTTTAGAACTTGATCTAGTCCTGTTTGTCAAACATTTGACCCCATAGCCCAATGGTGAAAGAGAACCCTTTTTCATCTAAGTAATTAATCCCACCAGCCAATCTAAATCAAAAACCCAAGCACAATCATAACTAGCCTAAAATCAAATAACTAAACAAAGTTAAATAAAGAAGAGAGAGACCTCTCTGAGATTAGGAAGGCTAGATCCTAATCTCCAAAGTTGGTTTGCCGTTACCTCTATCATTTATTTTTCTAACAACTTATAAGAAATTTTGGAGTGATAACACACTAAATGCATTGATTTCAATGTAGATGGTGATTTCTAATCCTATTTGATTGCTTGCACTAGATGCATTGTTATCAGTGTATATGTTTCTTTATAATCCTATTTGCTTACTTGTACTAGGTGCATTAATTTTAGTGTAGATGTTGGTTTATAATCCAATTTTCTTACATGCACTAGGTGAATTATTTTAGTGTAAATGTTAATTTCTAATCTTATTTGATTGCTTTCATTAGATGTAGTGATTTTAGTGTAAATGTTGTTTTCTAATCTTATTTAATTGCTTGCATTAGATTCATTAATTTTAGTGTAAATGTTGATTTCTGTTTTGATTTAATTGGCTGTATAATGGTACATTAATTTTAAAGTCATTGGATTAACATTGTGCATTGATTTCAGTGTAAGCACAAAAACGTATTGACAATGTCCATTGATTTTTGTGTTATAGTAAGTCAGCCTATTAATATTGGAGAGAAGGAGAGACAATGAATGATGTTTACTACAATATATTGAGCTAAAGATTTAAATGGTTTATGGTTTAACCTGTCATTTTCATATAATCAATATGAAAATATGACAATCAATATGAAAAGATGACAAAAGTAAAAAGGGTGACAATAAGAATAATACAAGAAAATAGTTTTAGATTAACCACAATGAAGACTATTTGTAGTTTACTATTTCTTATTATTCACATTTTCTATCATTCAACACTATTCTTATTATTCACATTTCCTATCATTCAACACGATTACATTGTCACTTTACATTCAAAATTTATATTTCATCATTTTTCATCATTAAAGTTATTATCATCACAACGCACTGAGGCAACTAAGAAAATTTAAAATTAAATATACAGATTAATCTAATACATATTAGCATATTTAAAATGATTATATTAATATTAGATGAATTTACATATTATTGATAAAATTAATCATATGTTCATTAGATTTTCTTTGGCCGCACATGACTAAAACCAACATAAATCCATCTTAACTCTAGATCTATCAAGCACTGAGAGGGATCAAATCTCTCGAGGTACAAACATTTCCTCAAGTTTTGCACTCAAAACAGAGGTTTGCACCTCAAGAGATGTGATCCCTCTCGTTGCTTGATAGATCCAGAGTTAAGATGGAAATAGGATGGATTTATTTTAAAATTGAGGAAATTACAAATATTTTTGAAAGTAACTTTTCATTAAAATAATAATTCTTTACTTTCAATTACATAAATTGATATAAAACTAGCTTGGATCTATCTTAATTTTAGATCTTAATTTTGGATTTACCAAGGGCAGAGGGGATCAAATCTCTTTTCACTTTAAAAAATGTTTGTATATGAAGAGATTTTATGTCTATCACACTTGGTAAATTAGGAGTAATATGATTGAATTATTAATTATAATTATAATTATTAATTTTATATTTCACTTTACTTATTTTTATTTTTATAATTTACCCCAACTTTATTTTGGTTAACATTTTTCACATTAAATTTTATTTTATGGAGTTTCCTCGAGTTAGATGTTAAAATTGATTTTCAAATAAAATAAATTGGCTATATTTTTTAATATTAAAAGTTTTTTTATTTTTATTTTTTATTTTATTTTCCCCATGGTGTAGATTAGTTGATTATAGAATGGGTTGTTAAGGCATTTCTTATGATGTTATTGGTTTAAACTTCGATTAGCTCAGTGTGCCACGTGTGTGGCAATGTGGGTACACTTGGAGGTGATTATGGTAGTGGATAGAATCGATCCTTAAGTACAAACATGCTATAGTTGTCTATTCTCTCATATACAAAAAGTAACAATAATAATAATAATCTTATTTTTTATTTTATTTTATTGAATTAATTATTTATCAATATTATATTTTATTAAAAGCACATGATTTTATTAAAAGCACAAAGTTTGAATGATTTTAATTATAAAACTATGCTTATTCATGCAACCAAATTGTACTTGAAAAAGGAAAGATAAAGCTTGCTCAATTAACCATATAGCATGAGATGCTAGTGAAGCATATATACAATGGCACAATAAAAAATAGAAAATGAATCATAAATTGTCTATACAAGTAAGACATTAGATCATCCATTCATCGTATTCATGAGAATTGGAGATTGAGAGTTTGTTATCATCATCAAGAGACCATTCCACAATTAAGAGATCATACACCAACAATATTAACTATGTTTGGGACAACAAAGAGTTATGTGTTTGTGATAAAGGAAATATTCAAACTTGTCGTTGTTACTAAGGACAACGAAGACAACAAAGTTGAATGTGGACTACTTACACATTTGTAACATTCAAATGTCATCCATTTATCATCATGCAAGTTTCATGAAGGAAATTTTGTAGTGGTACTAAGTGAACATTCTTTGATCAAAGTTCATACCATCTCCTTAGCACTACCACTTTGCAAGACAAAGAAGAAATGTTAAATATATGTGGAACCAACTAAATAAGTTGGAAAGGTTGTTGCAACATATATAGGTGGTCATGATGTGTTGCAAAAGGAGGTATTGGCCCACTCCCCTTTTCGGTAATTTGTCAACCTTTGAATTTGGTTCCCTATGAATGTGATCAAATGATATGACCCTAAAGATTCTAATAAGCTCCATAATTTTAATCATAATTTCATCCAATAAAGAAGTGTACAAGGAAGTATAACCTTTCACCCAATCTAAAACAACCTTTGAATCCCCTATGACTTGTAAGATTAGATTGTTGCAGTGACACAATTAAAATAACTAACATAAATGACTAATTCATATTATTGTAGGTTTTGTTAGGTAGTCATATTTTTTTTCCTAGACTAAATTAGTCATTTATGTTAGTCATTTTTAGTAGTATTACTTATTAGCTAGTCGTATATTTTAACTCATGACTAAAATAGTCATTTATGTTAGTCGTTTTTAGTTGGGTCTCTTAATATTGCTAATTTTTGGTAGTATTTCACTTGGAAAAGTTATGGTCACTAACGTTTTTAGTCACCTAGTCACTAATTTCAACATTTTCTACTAGTGAAAGATAACAACTAGAAGTTCCATGAGACAAAATGGAGGTGATGTAGATAATTATCATTCAATTGATTATACGAATATTTCTAATTGTTGTGAATTATATTTTACTAGTAATTCTATACAAACTTCCTTTAAAGAATTTTCTTTCCATGATGAATGGAAATACGTAATGCAAGAGTATGATGCTCTCATAAAGAATTGAACATGGAAGTTGGTGCACTCTTAATTTGAAACTAAACCAATTAGATATAAGTGAGTCTTCAAGAACACGTATAAATTATACAAGTCACTTGAGAAGCACAAATAAAGGCTCATGGAAAAATTATTTTCATAGAAAGAAGGTGTTGATTATGAAGATAACCTTTCCCCCATAGTGACATGGGCCACCATTTGGACTCTTGTTTCCTTAGTAGTATAGAATGGATGGAAAGAATGTTTTTTTAAATGGAGACTGGAAAGAAAATGTTTTTATGTATCAACCAAAACGTTTTTTTGTGAAGGACAAGAGCAAAAAGTATGTAAACTCACCAAATACTTGTATGGCCTAGAGCAAGTACCACTAGCCAGGTATGAAAGTTTGACTGAGCATATTCTCAAATTAATTTTTGAATAATTTAATCTTGTTTATGAAACTTTATTTTTCACGAACGTTGGAATTTTTTTTCTCTATCTTGTGGTATATACAGATGATCTTGTTGATAATAGGGAACAGTGAAAATTATAATGCATCCATAAAGAAAGAATTGAAGAAAGGATTTGAGATGTCAAATTTGGGGCACTTTCATTACTATTTGGGCACTGAAGTGACCCAACATGCAAGGTATATATTCCTCTCTCAAAATAAGTACATTGGAGTATTATTGAACAAGTTTGGCATGCATTAGAGGAAATTTGATTTTAAAAGGTTAACATTGAACTTCCACATCATAATGTGTAATCCAATCAAAATCTTTAAAATTTAAAAGAGATACAGGTACCTAATATTACATGAAAATTTTAATTATTTAATTTGGGTATAGGTCAATTTTTTTAATAATAGGATTTACCAAAATTAAGCATGAATGGCATTAAAGTGACCTAAAACTATATTAAATTAAAAAAATAAAATTGATATCTTAATATATATAAATTACAATATCGAGAATATTTTTAATGATGGGTAAATCATAGGGTGAATATGTTTTTAATGAAGCGTAAATCATGTATTGACCATTAATTAGAAAAGAAAATTAAATTTTTCCAACTCACACAATATTGAGAAGACATTTTTCTATGCACAAATATTTAAAAACTATATCAAATACTAGTAATATTTTTAAAATTTTAAATATAACATTTTATCACATTTAAGAAAACTTCCATTTCCAAGTTTTAATATTTCACTTTTAATTATGGTATTCTTTATTTTATATTTCATTTTTATTCTTTAAATTGCGAATGGATATATATATTTTTAAAGATTTCCTTCTTTTTATTTTAAGAAAAACGTGGATCAATATAACACATTTTTCCTAAAATAAAAAAGGAAAATATTTTTAAAAATTATTCATTGGATTTCCCCATTTTTTTGCAATTTAGTTGGGATTTTAGAAGTGAGTTATATATATATATTTTGTTTTAAGGTTCTTTTTTATTAAACTTGTTTTCTAAATATATAATTATATTTATCTCCTTGAAAAACAAAGGTATTTGGATTGTTGAGAATTTATATATTAAATTTATAATTTCAAGAAAATTTTATAAAAATTTAAACAATTTTAATAAATATCCACTGAAATTTAAAGAAATTTAAGAAATTCTTATCCCAAACATATGCCAAAAAACCTCCAGAATCTAAAACAATTAAATTACTACTTTATAAATTTCTATTTATTTGACAGATATAATGCAATAGCTCAATGTTAAAGCATTGAGGGTCAAGTCTATTACCTTTATTGTGGTTAAATGACATGAGTTTCTTCCAAGTGCAGTAGTGTTCAAACCCTGCAATTTTTGTCTTTATTCATCTTAAGACAAGTGCCCATCGGTTCTTGAGAGGAAAACCAATCATGATTTCAGAAGGTACTTTTATCAATAACATTGTGGGTTCAAAGTTTCCAATGGTGGGAGGCATAAAAATGAGGCTCATCTGGCCTCTATGGGATGACAATATGAACAAAGAATAAATCTTGCCACTTCCGTGATACACAATAATTTTTTACTGTTTGTTTTTAATATGCTTTTACTAATTGTTGAATTTCCCTTCTACTACAAATGCCTTCACTGCCTACAAATGCTTTCGGTGCTTACATAGATTTCACGGTTTTATGTTTTTAGTCTGTAGTGTGCCAAGGATGGTGTTTGGTAGACTTGTCTAGCATACAATGTATTTTTGTAGATTGTTGATAGTGTTTAGGGGCCAAATTTTAAGGTTTGGTGATACCAAAGTCATTTCATACCCACATAGTGAGAAAAAGGTGGTTTTTATTTTTCAGTTGAATTATTTTCCTTACCGGTTTCTTCGTTTGAATGGGAATGCAACAACATTTCCTGTAGGAGTCATTTGTTGTGTGGTACTAATGACTATAATTCCTATACCTAGGCAGGAAATGATGTGATGCTCTTTGGGTTTCACATGATGGATGGACTAATGAGAAATAGTGCGTGCATGAATAATTTTTCAAACATATCTTAATATGAACACTCTAATTTAGATGAGGTTGTGGTTGAAGATTTTGATGGTTATGACTCAAATGTCCTCATTTATTCATAGAAAAATGACTGTGAGAGGAAGAGGGGAGTGTCATAAATAGAGGAATAATAGTGAATGTCTCTTGTTGACCTCTAGAGAGTCAGTAAGGGGATTGGAAAGGCATTTCCAAAAACTTTGCAAAGAATAGAATAACGATGTAGGTTGCTAGCCATGCAAAATAGTATTTCTTATGCAATTGTAACATGAAATCGGGACGCCATTTATAAAGTTTGGCTGAAATCACGACTAATATGTTTTCGATCATTTCGATTGAAGGAAAGGACCTCCTCCCAGGACCTGGAAACCCTGGCTCATTTACAAGCTAACTTAGTGTCAGGGAAAACTCAAGCTTTCTGGCTTGAGAAGATGGGAATTTTTCTATTCCTGTCACATCTTTTCTGGTTCCTTTGTCACCTACAGTGCTGCCAGGTCAACTTGTAAGTAAACCACATGAACTATAGAAATAATAAAGTACTATGATGGAGTTTCCTTCCTCATTGGAATTTTCTAAAGCTGCGTTTGATGCCTCCGTGAGCCGTCATAAGATAACATAGGTCATGCCTCTATAATATAAAATGTCGAATACAACAACACCACTTTCATCCATTGAAGGTTCATAGCTTGCAAGGCCCATTCCAATTATTCCAACGCCGCCCTTGAAAGCCACTGAATATGATGTGGAAAAGTCCATGTCCATCTAGAATGTTGTAATGGAGCCATTTCGATTGCCTCTAAAGCTGTCATAAAAATCAAAGTGACACTCTTATTTCCATTCAAGACATCTCATAAAAAATACTTATCGATCAAACGAGAAAGTGAACTCGTACCCATTTTTTTGAGGCACCAAAATATCACCCAATTTTGAAAAGTGGTGATGCCAGAATACACCTTTTTTTTACCAAATTTTTGGCACTTTAAAATTTCTTATGTATCGAGTATGAACATTTTTTTTCGATGTTAGTGATTTTCATGTTGATTTTCAAAAGTGTTGTCGCAGCATCAACACAATTTTTTAAATGTTGGTGATTTTCATGTTGATTTTGAAAAGTGTTGATGCAACATCAACACATTTTGTCAGAGGGCTTATTTTTGACACGTTAAATTTTTTATGTATCAAGTGTGAATATTTTTTTTTATTAGTGATTTTCATCTTGATTTTCAAAAGTGCTGATGAGCATCAACCCTTTTTGTTTAGAGGGCTTAGTTTTTACACTTTAAATTTTCTAATGAATTAAGTGTGGATGTTCTGTTTTTAAATGTTGGTGATTTTCATGTTAGTAATACAACACGACAAAAAAAATAATAATAAAAAGATGACCAAAAAAATCAAATACAAAAAAATATATAAAAAAAACAAAAAACCTATAAAAATGTAAAAAAAACATAAAACATAAAGCATGACAAAAATAAAAATAATAAAAACACATTAGTAATAAAACATAAAAATATAAAAAATAAAAAATAAAAAGACAACAAAAATAAAAAAGATAAAAATAAAAATAAAAATAAAAAAACATGAGAAAAAAAAACATAAAACATAAAAGATGTTAGTAATAAAACGTAAAAATAAAAATAAAACAACATGACAAAAAAAATCAAACACAAAAAAATATATAAACAAGGAAAAAAAACGAAAAACCTAAAAAAAAAACAACTCGTGAAAATAAAAAATTTCAATAAAAAATAATGAGAAAAAAACAAAAAGTAAATAATAAGAAAATAAAAATAAAAAATTATATAATTTAAAGAAAAACAAAGTGATCAACCAAAAAAAAAATCCCACTACAAAAAAAAACTTAAAATAACTCAAAAAAATATTAAGAAAAAAAAATTAAAATAAAGAATAAAAAATATTTCAATTAAGTAATTTAAATAAACAAAATTAAATAAAAAATAAATAAATAAAAATTTCTATATATCTATATATATATATGTTATAACAATAAAGAAATAACATTAAAAACAAAAAACAATAACAAACAAATTAATTAATTAAATTATAAAAATTAACCCAAAAAAAAAACATTAAGTAAAATTCCAACAGTTAAAATAAAAAATAAAAAAAAATAAAAGATAAAACAATTAAAAAAATATTTTAACTTAAAATATTAAAAATAAAACCTGATTGCAAGAAAAAAAACTTAAAATATTTACGAAAAATATTAAGAAAAAAAATTTAATTAGGAAAAAAATTAATTAACATAAAGAATAAAAAATGCTGAAATTAAGTAATTTAAATAAACAAATTTAAAAATTAAAAATAAAATAAAAATTTAAGAATTTTTTTTTTTTAAATTAAAGTTATAAAAATAAAGAAATAACATTAAATTATAAAAATTAGCAAAGAATTAATAAATTAATAAATTAATCTTTTATCTATCTATATATATATATATATAGATATAGATATATTTTAAAATTTAAAATATCTAAACTTAAAATTTAAATATTTAAATTAAATATATATATATATATATATATAAACAATTAAAAAAATAAAATAAAAAAAAAAACTATTAAAAAACAATTAAAAAAAAATATAAAGAAGCAATATAAAAATACAAATAAAAAAATAAAAAACAATTACATAATTCCATAAATCCACAACCCCGCCCACCTCTCTTCTCTCATCACGTACCCAGCCCCCATCCTACCCATGGCCCTCCCCCTTCCTCGCCTCCCGCACCTGGCCCCCACTGCCACCCCCTCCCTCACCCCCCTCCGCTCACCCTCACACCCTTACCCCCCTCCGCTCCCCCTCACACCCTTACCCTCTTCCTCTCCTCCCCTGAGCCCCCAGTCAATGGCTAGGAGGCCACAGGCTAGGGTCCCGGGTGAGATGGAGAGGGCTATGCATCGCCTTCCCCGCCTGCCTGGGCCCCAGCCAACAGCTAGTAGGTCGTAGGCCGATTCCCAGAATCAGCCTGCGACGTCGTGATCGCTGGTTGGGTCACCGAGCAGGAAAAGGAGGGGGGTTAGGGGGTGAGGGAGGGCAAAGGGGGGTGAGGGGGGAGGTGGGCTTCGGGGTCGGGTGAGGGAGGGGAGAGGGTAGGGGAGGGAGGGCTAGGCAGGAGAGGGCCCACAGGAGGGGAGGGAAGGGGACGACCAAGGGTGGGGTGCGGATAGGGTGGCGGAGGGGAGAGGAGAGGGGGGCAGGGTTGTGGATTTATTAGATTATGTGATTGTTTATTTATTTATTTTTGTGTTATATTTGTTTTCTTATATTGTTTTTAATTTTATTTTATTTTTTAAATTGTTTTTTTATTGTTTTTGTTTTTAAATTGTTTTTTTAATAGCTTATTTTTAATTTTTTTATTTTAATTTAAGTTTTTTTTGGTTTGTTTTGTTTATTTTGTTCGATTGTTTTGATTTTTTTTTTATTGTATTTTAATTTGTTTACTTTTCAATTTTTATATATTTAATTTTAAGTTTTAAATTTAAATATTTGTTATTTTATTTTTTTTATAATTTAAATTTTAACATATAATATTTAAAAAAATAAAAAGGATTTTTATTTTTATTTATTTCTTTTAATTTAAATAGTTTTAAATTATTTTTTCTAATTTTAACTTTAAATTACATTTTTAATTGTTTCGAATTTTTTTGCTTTTATTTTTGCTTTTATTTTATTTTTTTGATAATTATTAATATTTTTTTCAATGATTTTTTTATTTAAATTTTTTTAACTTAAAAATGGTTTATTTATTTATATTTTCTTATATGATATATATGTTTGATTTTATTTTTTATTTTTTATATTTTTAAATTTAATTTTTGTTTTATTTATTTATTCCAATTTTTCATTCTTACAAGTTATTTTTAACTTTCTTTTTTACATTTTTATGGTTTGCTTTTTGTTTTTTTTTTTTTTTTAAATTTTTTTTTTTATATATTTTATGATTCTTTGTTTTTTCATGAATCATCCCCTTGCCACCCCTAGCCAGTTGGGTCTCGGGTCGTCGTAGATTTTTTTTTTGAACGATTTATTTTATTTATGTAATTTTTCTTTTATTTTTTTAATGTTTAATTTTTATTTTTTTATTTGGATTTTATTTTATTTTACTCTGTTTTTTTTGCTTTTAGTTTTTTTGTTTTGTTTTGTTTTGTTTGTTTTGTTTGTTTTTTGTTTTTTGTTTTTTTTTTTTTATGTCATTACTATATATTTTTTATATTTGAATTTTTCTGGCATGTTTTATTAATCGTTATTATTTTTGTTTTTATTTGTTTTCAATATTTGAATTTTTGCATTTGTATATATTTTTTATATTTGGTTTTTTTGGTCACATTTTTTTATGTTTTATTACTTTTATTTTTTAATTTTTTGTTCTACTATTTGAATATGTTTTATTACTTGTATTTTTTAATTTATTTCTTCAATATTTGAATTTTTGTTTTCTTAATTTTTTTTGTTTATTTTTTATATTTTTATATTTATTTATTTTAATGTTTCATTTTTACAAGTTATTTTTGACCTTTTTTTTCATTTATATGGTGTACTTTTTGTTTGTTTGTTTATTTATTTATAATTTATGATCTTTTTCTTGAATCGTCCTCTTGCCACCCCACGCAAGTTGGGCCTCGCGGTCATCGAAGATTTTTTTTTTTTACTGCTTTTTTTTTTTACATGGTATGGTTAATTTTTTTTTTTTGCATTTTATTGTTTTTTTTATGTCATTACTATATATTTTTTATATTTGTTTTTTCTTGTCATGTTTTTTTTTTTTTTTTTGTTTTACTAATTGTTATTATTATTTTTATTTTTTTTCAATATTTGCATTTTTGCATTTCCCTATATTTTCTGTATTTGATTTTTTTTGTCACGTTTTTTTTATGTTTTATTACTTGTACTTTTTAATTTTTATTTATTTATTTTTCTATTTGAATTTTTGTTTTCTTGATTTTTTTGTTTATTTTTTATATTTTTTAATTTTATATTTATTTATTTATTTATTTATTTTTCAATATTTGAAATTTTGTTTTCTTAATTTTTTTTGTCTATTTTTTATTTTTAATTTGTTTTTTGTTTTATTTTTTTTATTTCAATTTTTCATTTTTACAAGTTATTTCTGACTTTTTTTTAACATTTTATGGTTTATTTTTTTGGTTTTTTTGTTTTTTCATTTTTTTTAATATATTTCATGATTTTTTTTTTCATGAATCGTCCCCTGGCCAGTTGGGCCTCGTGGTCGTCCAAGATTTTTTTTTATCTTTTTTTAACTATGTATTTTATTTTTGTAATTTTTCTTTTATTTTTTTGATTCTTAATTTTAATATTTTTATTTGGATTTTATTTTATTTTAGTCGGATTTTTTGTTTTTTAAATTTTACATGGTATGGTTAATTTTTTTTACACTTTATAGTTTATTTTATGTCATTACTATATATTTTTTATATTTGATTTTTTTTTTTTGTCATGTTTTATTAGTTGCTTTTATTTTTTTTCAATATTTGAATTTTTCTTTTCTCAATCTTTTTCTGTTTATTTTTTATATTTTTTTGTTTATTTTTTGTTTTATTTATTTCAAATTTTTATTTTTACAAGTTATTTTTGACTTTTTTTTAACATTTTTATGGTTTATTTTTTGTTTATTTTATTTTTATATATATATTATGTATTTTTTTCATGAATCATCCCCTCGCCACCCCAGGCTAGTTGGGAATCGGCTTGCGGCCTCCAGGCCACTAGTTGGGGGCCCTCAGAATCGGCCTGCGGTTTCTTGGCCGCTGGCTGGGGGACTAGGTGGGGAGGGGAGAAGGGTAAGTGGGTGAGGGGAGTGGAGGGGGTTGAGGGAGGGGGTGGTCGTGGGGGCCGGGTAGGGGAGTGGAGAGGGTAGCGGAGGGAGGGCCACAAGAGGGCCAAGGGGAGGGGAGGGAAGGTGAGGGTCAATGGTGGGGTGGCGGCTGGGTGGCAGAGGGGAGAGGAGAGGGGGGCGGGGCTGTGGATTTATTGAATTATGTAATTGTTTTTATTTATTTGTTTTTATTTTGTTTTACATTTGTTTTTTTATATTTATTTTTTTATATTATTTTTTGTTTTATTTTAATTTTTAAATTGTTTTTTTTTTAAATGGTTTATTTTTAATTTTTTTGATATTTATTTTTAATTTTTATTTAAGTTTTTTTTGTTTGCTTTTATTATTTTATTATTTTTTATTTTTTTTGTATTTTAATTTTTATAAATTTTTTTATCTTTATTTTTCAATTTTAATATTTTTAATTTTAAGTTTTAAATTTAGATATTTTTTATTTTAAATTTTTTTACAATTGAAATTTTAAAATATAATATTTAAAAATAAATTAAAATTTAAGAGAATTTCATTTTTTTTAATTGAAATATTTTTAAATTTTTTATTAATTTTTTCTTTAATTGTTTTGATTTTTGTTTTTGTTTTCAATTTTATTTTATCTTTTGATAATTATTTAACATTTTTTTAAATGATGTTTTTATTTTTTATTTTTTATTTTTTAAATTAGAAATGGCCTTTTTTTATTTTTTATTTACATTTTCTTATATTAGATATATGTTTTAATTTATCATTATTATTATTATTATTATTTTAATTTATTTTTTGTTTTATTTTATTTTATTTTTTTATTTCAATTTTTCATTTTTACAAGTTATTTTTGACCTTTTTTTTTACATTTTTTTGGTTTATTTCTTTTTTTGTTTTTTTATATATTTTATAGTTTTTTTTTTTTTATGAATCATCCCCTTGCCAGCCCTAGCTAGTTGAGCCTTGGGGTCGTCGATGATTTTTTTCTTTCTTAAGTATTTTAGTTTTTTCAACGATGTATTTTATTTTGGTATTTTTTTTTTTAAATTTTTATTTGGTTTTTATTTTATTTTACTCATTTTTTTTCACATGGTATGGTTAATTTTTTTTACATTTTGTAGTTTTTTTTTAATGTCATTACTATACATTTTTTATATTTGATTCTTTTTGTCATGTTTTATTAATTGTTATTATTTTTATTTTTTTTCAATATTTGAATTTTTGTTTTCTTATCTATCTTTCTTATATATATATATATATATATATATATTGTAGGGTATGTGTCGAGCTTGTCTAGCAACCCAATCCCATTATGTGCAATTTGATAGTTGATTTTAAATATTTCATTATAATGAAACGGGTCTACCCCGCAATGTGTTAATTTCATGGTTGGTTTTTAAGTTTTCATTACAATGGGTTGAGCTCACCTATAATGCGTGTCAATTTGATAGTTGTTTTTTAATTTTTTTCGCTGTGTATCAAGTTGTCTTAGGCTAAGATTTCAAAATCGCTATACATTTAATATTTAAAAAAAATACTCCTGGTATCAGAACTATTTCATTCAGGTGTTTTTTTTTTAAGTGTTTTTAGTCATAAATTTTTTCCATAATGTCATGCTTAAAATATTTTGAAAATCTAAGATTGTTTTGTAGTCATAATCTTTGGTTTTAATTCCATGGTTGAAAATTTGTCAATATTTCTAATGTTTTTCTAAGTCGTGATATTTATCCTTAATGTTATGGCTGAAAATAGTTATAAATAATTTTTCTTAGCACCATGCTTGAAGATTGTTGGAACTTTAAGGTTTTTCAAAGAAGTGATATTTTAAACTTAATATCATGCTTAAAAATTGTTGGAAATTTAAGGGTTTTCAAAGATGTGATATTTTATCGTTAATGTCATGCCTGAACTTCATTGGAAATTTAAAGTTTCTTCAGAGTCATGATATTTTGCTTTTAATGTCATTACTAAAAAGTGTTGAAAATGTACCCTGAAAAAAAAAAAAACGTTATTCAGGCATCAACACTTTCTGATTTCAAGGTGTTTTTTGCACCAAACAAAATGGATTTTATTGTTTTTTACTGTTATTTTAAAAATATATTTAAAATTTACTCTGAAAAAAATACCTTTATTTTGGCATCAACACTTTTCGATTTCAAGGTGTGTTTTCATTTTGTTTTTGGATTTTTGGGCTCGAGTACTCGTTTTGAGGTAATAGTTCCTGTTTGATCAGTAACTATGTTATAATAGCCATGAGTTAAAATTGCAAGTAAACCTCAGTGATATAAATAGTGTAGCCTAATATGTAGCTAGAATGGACCGACCTATGATGCTAGTCATGATTATGAAGGGAAAATACAAACTCTAATTCCTTGAGTTGAATATGGAGATTTGTGGCCATACCACTATGAACGGTGGCTTAATGATGGCCAAGAGAAGATGTTTGATATATATTTAGTTAGTCTATTGTACCAACAATTATTTTTTCCTTTGTATATTTACACAGTTTGAACTCATTCACAAAGAAAGATGCATATTGTTTATATTTTGGAAGACAATTCCTTGATTGAACGCACGATAAGAGCACTAGTTTTTACCATTCACATGGTGCAATAGATATATATATTGGGATCTAAAAAGTTATCTGTATGCAAGGGTGGAATTCCTTGGTGTATCCATTTGGAACTAGAAATTTATCTTGTATGCAAGTGGGAATTCCTTGGATCAATGGAATTTCTTTCCTATAATAGGTGAATAAAATGATATCTTGTACATCCCTCAAAATTGTGCTAGAGATGGACCTTAGTAACTTCAAGGCTTATTTCTGATCCTGATTTTTTTTTCTCAACATCAAGATCAAGCTTATGAATGGCTTAAGAATTTTTGTGTTTCTTTATTTTGTTTGCAAGAGAATATCCATATTCTCTTCATACTAAACTCTAAAAACATTACTACTTAATTTACTCAGTTGTAGGATTGTAATCTTAAGTTGGGAATTTATGTCATATTAAGCACATTCAACAGAATTGGATTTAGTAATAGAATACTAG
Organism: Pinus tabuliformis; assembly: GCA_031772625.1. NCBI lineage: Eukaryota > Viridiplantae > Streptophyta > Pinopsida > Pinales > Pinaceae > Pinus > Pinus tabuliformis. The sequence goes on from CM062805.1 coordinate 871,169,141, forward strand.
GCATATTCTAGAAAATATATAAATAGCATCTCCATCTCATTCAAATTAAATGGTTATCGGTTTGATTTGAAAAAAAAAGTAATCAAGAATGCACAAGCCACAGAAGGATGCAATCAAGAGTGAAAGAATGCAATGGAGGTAGTAATTCTTACTTAGGAGCAAAGAATATGAGAATAATAGAGAAAATATCATAACCAAAGCTTGTGATGAGAATTCTCAAACACTCAAAATATTTGTATCAAAACATTGGCCAAGATTTTTTCCATTCGAGTAGAGGTTTGAAAGGAGGTTTTTCTGCCTTTGGATTGTTGGTTGGCTTGAAGCATTGATCACCAAGGAAAATTACAATGGATTGTTTGTAACTTGGAAGGAAACACTTAGATATGGTTTATTTATTAGCACTTGGTAATGCAATGGTTGACTTTTGAATTGGTGGAAATAGGGATGAAATTATGATGGATTTAGATAGGTATTATTATTTGTCTAACTAAATTGCAATTTTAATAATGTAAGTTTGTCCACAACAATAACAACTATTGAAAATGATATATATATAAAACAATATAATCATAATGCATTATAGTCAATGTAGATCCATATTAACTCCATACCTTTCAAGCACCGAGAGGGATCAACTCCCTCAAGGTACAAACTTTCCTCAAATTTTGCACTCAAAAGAGAAATTTGCACCTTCAGAGATTTGATCGCTCTTAATGGTTGAGAATTCAGATAAATCTATACTACTTTAAACACACATGCATATGATAATATCTTTATCATATTTATTTAATATTTAACTTTAAATAAAAAATTATTATCTTATCTAATATACACATAATTTATTATTATTATATCATCTCCCTTTATTATTATTATATCATCTCCCTTTAATGCTTATGTGAAAAATTAAATTACTCATTTATATAAAAAAAATAAAATATATGTATATTTTTAAATCAAATAAAATACTACATAATGTGATTATCACGTTCCTTGTTTTATATATATATATATATATATATAAACACTATGGAGAAAGTTTGTGATGAATATCATTGATTTTTTATTTATTTTTATTAAATATTAGTTAAAAAGACATGAAAAATAACAATTTTTGACAATGAAATATTGTTAATTCAAATATTTGAAAAATTGAAAATGTGTTAGATAATGTTATTTTTGTGTATATTACGCAAAAAAAAATAAAAAAAATATGCTAAAATCAAAGTTATTAATTTTAATAATTTTTTTTAATTAATGATTAATTTCATTTTTCATATTTAGAAATTTATGTGATGGATTAGTAAATTTGAAACAGTATATTAATTTTTGGATTACTAAATTTTATTATGTGTGTGTGGTTATTTTGATAAAAGTGATATTTGTTTTAGTAGTTTTTATAAAAGTAAAATAATAAAAATGATATATTAAAAAAGTTGTCTATATGGCATTATTTTATTAATTTCTTAATTTTTCTTAGGTGGCTACTTTTGAGTTGAAATTTCCTCTAATCATATTAGAGGAAATTTGATTTTAAAAAGTTAACATTGAACTTCCACACCATAATGTGTAAGTCAATCAAAATCCTTTAAAATTTAAAAGAGATACAGGTACCTAATATGACATGGAAAATTTTAATTATCTAGTTCGGGTATAGGTGAATTTTTCTAATAATATGATTTATCCAAATTAAGCATGAATTACATAAAAGTGAACTAAAACTATATTAAATTTTAAAAATAAAATTAATATCTTAATATATATAAATTTGAATATCGAAGATATTTTTAATGAAAAGTAAATCATAAAGTGACTATATTTTTAATGAAGCATAAATCATGAATTAACCATTAATTAGAAAAGAAATTCAAAATCTTCCAACCCACATACTATTAAAAAGATATTTTTCTATGCACAAATATTTAGAAGCAATACCAAAATATAATAATAATTTTAAATTTTTAAATCTAACATTTTATCACATTTAAGAAAACTTCCATTTCAAAATTTTAATATTTATATTTAATTTTGATATTCTTTATTTTATATTTAATTTTTATTCTTTAAATTATGAATCGCTATATATATTTTTAAATATTTCCTCATTTTTATACAATGAAAAAAGTGAATCAATATAACACATTTTTCTTAAAATAAAAAAGGAAAAATATTTTAAAAAATGATTCGTTTCCTTTCCCTATTTTTTTGGCAATTCAGTTGGGATTTTATAAGCGGGTTATTAACTATTTTATATTTTAAGTTTTTTGGGTTTTAAGATTTTTTATTATTAAAGTTTTTGTCCAGTTATATAAATATATTTATCCCCCTCAAAACAAACATATTTAGATGGTTTAGAGTTTATATATTAAATTTATAATTTCAACATTTTTTATAAAAATATAAATAATTGAAATAAATACCCACTTAAATTTAAATAAATCTAACAATTTTTTATCTGAAATGTATGCCAAAAAACCTCAAGAATATAAAACAATTAAAATACTAATTTTATAAATTTATATTTATTTGACACATATAATGTAATAGCTCAATGTTAAAGGATTAGTTGAGGGTCATGTTGATTACCTTTATTGTGGGTAAACACGACATGAGTTTCTTCCAAGTGCAATAGTGTTCAAACCCTACAAGTTCTGTCACTAATCATCTTGAGATAGGTGCACATCGGTTCTTCAAAGGGAAACCAATCATGATTTCAGAAGGTACTTTTATTAATAACATAGTGGTTTCAAAGTTTCCAATGGTGCGAGGCATAGCAATGAGGTGTATGCAGCCTCTCTCGGATGACAGTACCAACACACAATAAAGCTTGCCACTTCCCTATTACACAATATTTTTTTTATGCTTTGTTTTTAATATGCATTTACTAATTGTTAGATTTCCCCTCTACTACAAATTCTTTTAGTTCTTACAAAGATTTTAGAGTTTTAAGTTTTTAGTCTGGAGTCTGCCAAGAATGCTTTTTGGTAGATTTGTCAAGCATACAATGTAGTTTTACAGATTGTTCATAGTGTTCAAGGGCACAATTTTAAATCTTGGTAATACCAAAGTCATTTCATACCCACATAGTGAAAAAAAAGGTGGTCTTTGTCTTTGAGTTGAATTATTTTCTTTATCGATTTCTTCGTTTGAATGGGAATGTGACAACATGTCTTCTAGGAGTTGTTTGTTGTGTGGTATTAATGACAATAATTCTCATACCTATGTGGGGAATGATGTGATGCTCTGTGGCGTTCACTTGATGGATGGAGCAATGAGCAAGAGTTTGTGCATGAATAATTTTTCAGACATATCTCAATATGAGCACTATGATCTAGATGAGGTTGCTACTGAAGATTTTGATGGTTATGTCCCGAATGACATCGTTTATTCATACAAAAGTGACCGTGAGAGGAAGAACAATGAATGTCTCTCATTTACCTTTAGAGCGTTGGTAAGGGGATTGGCAAGGAATTTCCATAAAGTTTGCAAAGAATAGAACACTGATCTAGGTGGCTAGCCATGCACAGAAGTATTACTTATGCAAGAGTAACATGAAATGGAGACGCCATTGATAAAGTTTGTTTGACATCATGACTCATACATTTTTGAGCATTTCGATTGAAACAGAGGACCTCCTTCGAGGAACTGGTAACCCCCCTTCATTTACAAGCTAGCTTAGTCTCAGGAGAAACACAAGCTTTCTGGCCCGAGAATCTAGGAATTTTTCTATTCCTGACACATCTTTTCTGGTTGCTCTGTCGCCTGCAGTGCTGCCAGGTCAACTTGTAGGTAAATCACATGAACTAAAGAAATAAGAAAGTACTCTGATGGAGTTTCCTTCCTCACTAGAATTTTCTAAAGCCACGTTGGATGCTTTCATGAGCCATCATAAGATAACATAGGTCACACCTTTATAATTTAAAAGGTGGAATACAACAACACCACTGTCATCCATTCAAGGGTAGGAGCTTGCAAGGTCCATTCCAATTGAAAACCACTTAATATGATGTGGAAAATTCCATGTCCATCCAGAATGTTGTAATAGCGCCCTCTCCATTGCCTCTTAAGCCATCAGAAAAACCAAAGCGACACTCTTATTTCCATTCGATGACATCTCACAATAGCCATGATTTAAAATCACAAGGAAACCTCATAAATATAATTAGTGTAGCCCAATATGTAGTTGGAATGGATAGGCCTATGATGCTAGTCATGATTATGAATGGAAAATACAAACTATGATTTCTTTAGCTGGATATGGAGATGTGTGGCCCTAACACTGTGAATTGTGGTTTAATGATGGTCAAGAAAAGATGTTTGATATATATATTTAGTTAGTCTATTCTAGGTAGAATTATTTTTTCCTTTGTATATTTACAGGGTTTGAACTCTTTCCCAAAGAAATATGCATATTTCTTAAACTTTGGGAAACAAATCCTTGATTTAACGCATGATAAAGAGCACTAGCTTTTATTGTTCAAAAGGTGATCCATTAGGTGTATCCATTGGGATCTATAAATTTATTTGTACGCAAAGGTGGAATCCCATGGTGTATCCATTTGGATCTAGAAATTTATCTATATGCAAGTGTGGAATTTCTTGGATCAATGGAATTTCTTTCCTATAATAGATGAATAAAATGATATCTTGTGAATCCCTCAAAATAGTGCTAGAGGTGGATCTTAGTAAGTTCAAGGCTTATATTTGATCCTATTTTTTTTTCTCAACATCAAGATCATGTTTTTGCGTGACTTACTTATGAATTTTTGTGTTTCTTTATTTTGGTTGCACAACAAGATCCATATTCTCTTCATGCTAAACTCTACAAACATTACTACTTAATTCACTCAGCTGTAGGGTTGTAATCTTAAGTTGGGAATTTATGCCATATTAAGAACATTCAATAGAATTGGATTTAGTAATAGAATATTGGGCATATTCTAGAAACTAGATAAATAGCATCTCCATCTCATTCAGATTAGATGGTTATTGGTTTGATTTGAAAAATAGGTAATCACGAATGCATAAGCGAGGTAAATACTAAGGGAAGGATGCAATCAAGAGTGAATGAATGCAATGGACTTAGGAGCAAAGAATATGAGAATAACAGTGAAAATATATTAACCAAAGGTTGTGGTGATAAATTCTTTGCAACAATTGAACATACAATCAAAGATGGAGGTTCCATTTTCACTAATGTCAAGAAGAGTGGACAAGAAGAATTGAACCTTCTTTGTATCTTTATAGATCATGGATTGAGAAAGCTGAAAGACTAGAAAACTTTGGATCAAAACATCAATTCTTCGGCCAAGAGTTTTTCCATTGGAGCAGGTTTGAAAACAGGTTTATTTGTCTTTGGATTATTGGTTGGCTTGAAGCATTTCTCACCAGGGAAAATTGCAATGCATTATTTGTAGCTTGGAAGGAAACACTTAGACATGGTTTATTTATTGGCACGTGTTAATGCACTTGTGGACCTTTGAATTTGTGGATTAGAAAATAACTTTAACAAAAATAAAATCTTAAAACACAAAAAATTAAAATATAAAATAGTTAAATAACCCGCTTATAAAATCCCAACTAAATTGCAAAAGTATAGGGAAAGCCAATGAATAATTTTTTAAAAGGATTTTCTTTTTATTTTAGGAAAAATGTGGTTATATTTATTCACTTTTTTCTTAAAATAATAAGTAGGAAATATTTAAAAAATTAAAATATATATCCATCCGAAATTCAAAGACTAAAAATATTAAAAATTGGAAATGGAAGTTTTCTTATAAGATGAAGGGGATTTTTTGTTGTTAATTTTTTTTTGTCAGATTTTATATATTAAATTTATAATTTCAATAAAAAATTTAATAATTTTAATAAATATTAACTTAAATTTAAACAAATTGAACAAATTTTTATCCTAGACATATGCCAAAAAACCTCCAGAATCTAAAACAATTAAATTACTACTTTTATAAATGTATATTTATTTGAAAGATATAATTCAATAGCTCAATGTTAAAGCATTAAGGAGGGTCATGTTGATTACCTTTATTGTGGTTAAACACGACACAAGTTTCTTCCAAGTGCAGTAGTGTTCAAACCCTACAAGTTTTGTCTCTATTCATCTTCAGACAGGTGCCCATCAGCTCTTAAGAGGAAAACGAATCATGATTTCAGAAGGTACCTTTATTAATAACACAGTGGGTTCAAAGTTTTCAACGGTGGGAGGCATAGCAATGAGGCGCATGGGGTCTCTCTAGGATGAAAGTACCAACACACAATAAAGCTTGCCACTTTCCTATTAGACAATAATTTTTACTCTTTGTTTTTAATATGCTTTTACTAATTATTGGATTTCCCTTATACTACAAATTATTTTAGTGCTTACATAGATTTTAGTGTTTTAGTTTTTAGTCCGGAGTCTGCCAAGGATGGTGTTTGGTAGATTTGTCTAGCATACAATGTAGTTTTGCATATTATTGAAAGTGGTGAAGGGCCAAATTTTAATTTTTGGTAATACCAATGTTATGGAACCAGCTCAAGAAAAGATAGAAAAGATAGAAAAGACAGATCAACGCCTTAGAATTCAGCCTCTTCGAGGGGGCAACCTCCTTTACATTGTATAAACGAACAATTCTTGGATGATACAAATGAAAAGACCTCCTTTCTATATATAGGAGTCTAAAGGGTCATAACATAATCAGAGCCGACATAACAATAATAATGTAAGGGCACAATAATAACAATAGTGGGCTTCTATGGGGTACAATAGTAACAATATGGGCACTACATGGGTACATCAATATAATAAGTGGGTTGTACTAACAACAATAAGGGGTTACACTGGTAGTATAGGAGCCTAACATGCCCCTCTCCTTCAAAAAGCATTGTCCTCAATGCTTGAGTAGTTCTTGATGCTTCTGTATAAAATTCTTGTCCTCCCATGTGGAATCTTCAGCGGGTAAGTTCTTCCACTTGATGAGATACTCTGAAATTGATCGATTTCGTAGCTGTTGGGTTCTTGTTTCTGTGACTGCTTCGGGTTCCAATATGATTTTTCCTTCCTCTTCAATTTCTGGCAATATTGTTTGAATTGGGATCTTTTGCAACTTTTGAATAAGTGGCCATACTTCGTCCTTCTTCCATTCATCCCTTACTTCATTTATCCAATCCAGTTGGATAATATAAATAGCACAAAACAATGCTTCCACATCCTCATCCTTGAAGATTCTTCCCATTCGGTAAGGTCGCCATTTTTTAAGTGCATGTAGTATTGCCAACATTTCCTTCTCATAAATAGCTTGCTTGAGATGTAGTAGTAAAAATACCCAATCACCTACATCAAAACATTTTTCACTACGATGTTGATCTACTTGTTGTTTCGTTTGATTTTGCACCGAAGTGGCATTATCCTTTAAAAGTTGGAGAACTTGTTGTTGATGCTCGATGTGATCTTTCAATGCTTGAACCTTTTTGTTCTTGATATGTCCTTCTATCTCTAGAGTTTGAGGAGTGGTAATTTTTTCCAATCCTTTACAAGATATGGTCGGATTCATTTCTTGATGCTTGATGTGATCTTTCACTTCTTGAACATTTTTCTTCTTGATATGTCCTTCTATCTTGATAGTTTGAGGAGTGGTAGTTTCAACCAATTAATTACAAGATATGCTTGGATTCATTTATTCTTTCTCGATGTGATCTTTCACTTCTTGCACCTTTTTCTTCTTGATATGTCCTTCTATCTTGAGAGTTTGAGGAGTGGTAATTCTTGCCAATTCTTTACAAGATATGGTCTGATTCATTTCTTCTTTCTCTGGGGTGGGGTCCTGGCGTATATCTTCTTATTTTGATGTTTCTTGATCCTTTTCTTCCTCCTCTTCATATTCTATGTAAAATAATTTCTTCTCAGCACACTTATGACCTTTAGTGCATTTGCTATCACAATTATAACAAAGCCCTTTTTCTCTTTTTTCTTCCAATTGTTGTGGTGTAACCCTTGTAGGTTGTGGAAGGCTAGGAGAAACAACACTTCCATCTTTATAGTTGTGAGGGGTATACTTCCTGGTTTCCAAGATTTTGCTTTCCACTATGTCACAAAGCCCTTTTACTCTTTCCAATTGTTGTGGTGTTGCTCTAAAGAAGGTGTTGCTCTTTGTATCCTCATAATGTGCTATCATTTCCTCCGTGAAAATTGACCATGTAACAATTTGTTTACGAGAACAAAGCCCTTCATACCATAAAAATTGATCCGGTTCTAAATATGAAGATGCAATACATACCTTTTGTAACAGTGGTACACCATGTAGATCAAAATATTGGTCCATCTGAAGTATCCAATTTACCAGATCCTTGCCATCAAACTTCCTCATCTTGCTTTTTCTTGATTTTATGATCTCGATCTTGAAATGACTATAACTCTGTACTTTCAGATCTTTAAGTTCTGAAATTGCGACCTGTAGTAGCCCTCTGTGTCTTCTTTCCAATGCCACCAGTATGATCCAAATCGGATTCTCCAAGAAAGAGTTATGCACAATCTCCCAAGATGACCTAATTATAGACCTTTCGAGAAGAGAGAAATTGTATGAAGTGCCACATGTCACTGTTTCTACCTTTGGCACTGAAAAATATATACAAGAAACCAAAATCCATCCTCATTCTGTACCTTCTTACAAAATTTCAATCCGATGCTCAGAGAGAAAGTTATGACAAGTTTCCCGAGGTCACCTTTTTGGAATGTAATTCAGGAGTCTGCAAAAAGACCAACTTCCTCAGATCATATCTCCGCAAATATAGTGCGAAATTCTCTGACATTTAGACCCGAGATTCAGCACGATTTATTCTCAAATGGGTTTTTTTTTTAGCTTTTGAAACGTCGCGGAAAAAATGTTATAGCGAAAATTCCATGATGACCTGTTTGGAGCAGTGAAACCCTAGAATCCAAAGCTCTGACACCAAATGTTATGGAACCAGCTCAAGAAAAGATAGAAAAGACAGATCAACGCCTTAGAATTCAGCCTCTTCGAGGGGGAAACCTCCTTTACATTACATAAATGAACAATTCTTGGATGATACAAATGAAAAGACCTCCTTTCTATATATAGGAGTCTAAGGGGTCATAACATAATCAGAGCCGACATAACAATAATAATGTAAGGGCACAATAATAATAATAGTGGGCTTCTATGTGGCACAACACTAACAATATGGGCACTACATGGGTACATCAATATAATAAGTGGGTTGTACTAATAACAATAAGGGGTTACACTAGTAGTATAGGAGCCTAACAACCAAAGTCATTTCATACCCACACCATGAGAAAAAGGTGGTCTTTATTTTTGAGTTGAATTATTTTTGTTACCAATATCTTTGTTTGAATGGGAATGCGACAACATGTCTTCTAGGAGTCATTTTTTGTGTGGTATTAATGACTAAATTCCTGTAATTGTGTGGGAAATGATGTGATGCTCTTTGGGTTTCACCTGATGGATCGACCAATGAGAAAGAGTGTGTACATGAATAATTTTTTAAAAATTTCTTAATACGAGCACTCTGATCTGGATGAGGTTGTGGCTGAAGATTTTGATGGTTATGTCTCAAATGACCTCATTTATTCATACAAAAATGGCCATGAGAGGAAGAAGGGAGTGCCATAAATATTGGAAGAACAATGAATGTCTCTTTTCGACCTTTAGAGAGTTGGTAAGGGGATTGGTAGGGCATTTCCAAAAACTTTGTAAAGAATAGGACACCAACTTAGGTTTCTAGCCACACATAGAAGTTTTCTTATGCAAGAGTAACATGAAATGAATATGCCATTGATCAAGTTTTTTTGACATCACAACTAATACTTTTTTGAGAATTTCTATTGAAGTAGAGGACCTCCTCCCAGGAATTGGAAACCCCTATTCATTTAAAAGCTAGCTTAGTCTCAGGAAAAATGCAAGATTTTTGGCCCCAAAAAGTTGAGAATTTTGTTATTCCTGTCACATCTTTTCTAGTTCCTCTATCGCCTGCAGTGCCACCAGGTCAACTTGTAGGTAAATCACATGAACAATAGAAATAATAAGGTACTATGATGGAGTTTCCTTCCTCATTGGAATTTTCTAAAGCCACGTTGGATGCCTCTGTGAGCCATCATAAGATAACATAGGTCACACCTCTAAAATATAAAATGTGGAATACAAAAGCACCACTTTCATCCATTGAAGGGTTAGAGCTTGCAAGGCCCATTCCAATTATTCCAACTCTGCCCTTGAAAACCACTGAATATGATGTGGAAAAGTCCAGGTCCATGGAGAATGTTGTGATAGAGGCCTCTCCATTACCTTTGAAGCTATCAAAAAAACCAAAGCAACACTCTTCTTTCCATTTGATGACATCTCATTATAGCCATAAGTTAAAATCACAAGGAAACCTCAACAATATAACTAGTGTAGCCTCATATGTAGCTGTAATAGACCGACCTATGATGCTAGTCATGATTATGAAGGGAAAATACATACTCTAATTTATTCAACTGAATATGGAGATTTGTGGCCCTACCGATGTGAACTGTGGTTTAATGACGATCAAGAGAAAATTCTTGATATATATTTAGTTAGTCTATTATACCCACAATTTTTTTTTTCTTTGTATATTTACAGGGTTTGAACTCTTTCCCAAAGAAAGATGCATATTGTTTATATTTTGGGAGACAGTTCCTTGATTGAAGGCAAGATAAGAGCACTAGTTTTTACCATTCACAGGGTAATACAATTGGTGTTTCCATTGGGATCTAGAATGTTATCTGTATGCAAGGGTGGAATTCCTTGGTGTATCCATTGGGATCTAGAAATTTATCTTTATGCAAGGATGGAATTCCTTGGATCAATGGAATTTCTTTCGTATAATAGATGAATAAAATAATATCTTATACATCCCTCAAAATAGTGCTAGAGATGGATCTTAGTAAGGTAAAGGCTTATATTTTATCCTGATCTTTTTTTTTCTCAACATCAAGATCAAGTTTATGAATGACTTATGAATTTTTGCGTTTCTCTATTTTGGTTACAAGACAAGATCCATATTCTCTTCATACTAAACTCTACAAACATTACTACTTAATTTGCTCAGTTGTAATACTGTAATCTTAAGTTGGGAATTTATGTCATATTAAGCACATTCAACAGAATTGGATTTAGTAATAGAATATTGGGCATATTATAGAAACTAGATAAATAGCATCTCCATCTCATTCAGATTAAATGGTTATTGGTTTGATTTGAAAAAAAAAGTAATCAAGAAAGCATAATCCAGGTAAATAATAAGGTAAGGATGCAATCAAGAGTGAATGAATGAAATGGAGGTAGTAATTCTGACTTAGGGGAAAAAAATATGAGAATAACAGAGAAAATATGATAACCAAAGGTTGTGGGTAGAAATTCTCTGCAACATTTGAACATAAATTCAAAGATGAAGGTTCCATTTTCACTAATGTCAAGAAGATTTGACAAGAACAATTGAACCTTCTTTCTTTCCTTATAGATAATGGATTGAGAATGGTAAAAGAATGGAAAACTTTGGATCAAAACATTGGTTATTCAGCAAAGAAAGGAGGTTCACTGTCTTTGGATTGTTGGTTGGCTTGAATCAATGCCCACCACGGAAAATTGCAATGAATTGTTTGTATCTTGGAAGGAAACACTTAGATATGGTTTATTTATTGCCACTTGCTAATGCATTGGTTGAATTTTTAATTGGTGGAAATAAGGATGGAATTATGATGGATTTAGACAGGTATTATTATTTGTCTAACTAAATTGCAGTTTTAATAATGTAAGTTTGTCGAAAACAATAATAACTATTGAAAATGATATATATAAAATAATATAATCATAGTTCATTATAAACAATGTATATCCATCTTAACTCCATACCTATCAAGCATCGAGAGGGATCAAATCCCTCAAGGTGCAAACCTTTCCTCAAATTTTACAGTCAAAAGAGATGTCTGCACCTTGAGGGATTTGATCCCTCTTGACAATTAAGAATTAAGATAAATCTATGATATTTTAAGCACACATCCATATGATATATTTATTATATTTCTTTAATATTTAACTTTAAATAAAAATAAAATCATGTCATTTATATAAAATATATAGTTGTATTATGTATATTTTTAAATCAAATGAAGTACTACATATGGTCGTTATCATGTTCCTTGTTTTATATATATACTATGGAGAAAGTTTGTGATGAATATCATTGAATTTTTTTTAACTTTTTTTATTAAATATTATTTCAAAAAAACATGAAAAATAACAAATTTTTACAATGAAATATAGTTCATTCAAATATTTGAAAAAATGAAAATTTGTTTGATAACTTTATTGTTTGTACATATTTATTTGCACAATAAAAAATTGAATACCCTAAAATAAATGTTATTAATGTTTTTTTTAATATTATAAATAAATGTGTGCTCACAAAGGGGTTGGGAGTGAAATGATGGAGGTTTAGGGTTTGGGTCAGACCTACAACGGCAGACCTGCACAGACCACGACGACTCTGTCATAGCTCTCCAGTAATACGAACAACAACAAATGACAAGGAATAGTGCACAAATCATGGACATCCCCCAGGGGGAGGATACGACGCCTCCCCCCAACGATCCAGAAAACATTTAGATGCACACGGAAGATACCAGGAAAATGCCCAGGAAGAAAAGGGAACGGGACCTGGTATACAGACAGATAATATGGACAGAAATGCGGCTCCCAAAGCAACATCGGCTACCTGTAAGCCTGTTGCAACTGAAAGACCTAAGATTGAGCTCCCAAGTCAACGAATCAATACTCAAATCTAGTACATGAAGGATCATGCCTTAATAGGGAAATTTATAGGCTTCTGGCCTACAGAGAAAGCTTTGCATGGATGGATCGCAGCCAAATGGAAACCAAAAGGGCACATTACCCTGCAGTTGGGGCCTAAGGGTTTCTTTACGGAAGTTTTCAACTGTATAGAAGATCGAAACAGAGTCCTCGATGGAGGACCATACTTTTTTAATGCAGCTAGTCTGTATCTGAGAGACTAGATTGAAAGATTCAACCCAGACAAAGAAGATCTAAGCTGGGCACCAGTATGGATCCGCCTCTATTCCCTTCCATTGGAGTACTGGGATGAAGATTCACTGCAAGATATTGGTAATGGACTAGGGGAATTCATCAAAATTGCGGAGGAGACAAAACTCAGAAGATATACTTCCTACGCCCGCATTTGCGTTTATATGCATCTAAGCAAGGCTCTTCCGGATGCGGTAAGTTTATATCATGATGATTTTGAATGGATTCAATCAATAGATTATGAACATGTCCCATTTCGATGCAGAAAATGCCATGCCCTTGGCCATCTCTTTCGTGACTGCCCATCAAATCTGAAAACCCCGACCTCTACCTCCTCAGATAAACCTGACTCGGACGGATTTACCAAGGTCAGCAACCACAAAAAGAACCACAAAAAACCCGTTTCAAACCCTAAAAAACCTTCCGCCAATACTTCCATGCCATCCACCAGCAATAGCTTTGAGACCTTAGCCCAGCAAGATCTGAATGACTTTGAGAATCCATCACACTCTGAGGAGACACCCAAGATGACATCACAATTCATTCCCACTGGCTCAAAGAAGCCCCAGAAGCCTAAGCAATCCATAGATCTCACCACCTCCTCACCTAGTATGACTCTGAAATGGAAATCTCAGGGCATGGAAGTCGACAATGTGCAGCAAGAAACCACAGCTGTAACAGAAATAACAGAGGAAAGGAGCGAAGCCCAGCACATGGAAGAGGAGCCTGAAAGCATAGATATTGGAGATCTGGACATACTTGGATTAGAACAAGCTTGCAAGAAAAAAGAATATGACAAGATCCCAGAAAGACAGCTGGAAAACTTGGAAGTCATCCTTTCCAGAGCACAACAGCAAAGAACCCTAGGCATTCAGCCTGGAAGTCAATGGGATGGCAAAAACATTCCTAAAGAAAACAAAAAAAGAGGAAGGAAAATGGATCTTCAAAGAACCATCCGCATTGGGGAAATGCTGGTGGAATCGGGAAGATATTCCAAGCTTACAAAGTATTACAATCCCCTACCCAATAATGAATCATGAAGCTCACTTCATGGAATATTAGAGGGCTAAATAGCCCGGGGAAATACAGATTGATAAAAAACATGATTTAGCAGGAGAAACCCCAAGTCTTCTTCATGCAAGAAACTAAATGCAACTCTACAACACTGGGTCAAACCCTTGCAAAAGCATGGCCAGGCAGTCAAGCAGTAGCAGTGGATGCCTTAGGAGCTTCAGGAGGTCTAGCAATAGTCTGGGACGAACGAGCTATCATGCTTACAAACATTCATGCGAGTAAGCACTTCATTCAAGCCACCTTTCATATTACAGGGACAAATGTGCATGGTCACCTAACCAATGTCTACTTCCCCCAGGAGGCAATGCATAAGATAGACATATTGAATACTTTATCTTTGATCAACTCCAACAGAACACATCCACTCTGGATTATAGGAGGAGACTTCAATATGATTACAAAACTGGAAGAAAAAAGAGGAGGCAGGACCAAACTGGATAATGAAAGCATTCATTTAAAAAATTTCATCCAAAACAACTGGCTCATAGATATGCCATTCAATAATGGAATCTACACTTGGAATAACAAACGAGCAGGTACACATCAAATTGCCTCTCGATTGGATAGATTTTTGCTTTCTGACAATGCAATCCATCTTGGAGGAGACTTCTCGGCCTCGATCTTACCTCTCACAGGCTCAGATCACTGGCCAATATCGCTCCAATGGCAAAGACCAGGAGGCACTACACGGCGGCCTTTCCGCTTTGAAGCATTCTAGTTGACGCATCCAGACTTCAACAACCTGATAAATGCGGTTTGGAAAAGTTTCAAACCCCTGGATGGCTCAAAAATGTATCAATTCCAACAAAAACTCAAAAATCTAAAAAAAAACATCAAGCAATGGAATCAACTTACCTTTGGCAATATCTTCCAAGCACAAAATGCTCTAGATCAAGAAATGAAAAGACTACAGTAGATGATCATCATGGAGGGAAGATCCGAAGCACTCTCAGAGCAGGAAAAACACCTTCAGACACAAATATCAGAAAGAGCAAAGCAAGAAGAAATACTTTGGAAACAAAAATCAAGAGTTAGATGGCTTAAGGAGGGCGAAAGAAACACAAAATTTTTTCATCGCACCACTATCCAGAGAAGAATGCACAACAACATCACTCACATCCAGAATCGGCAAGGAGAACGATTGGAAAAACATGAGGATGTAGAACAAGAGCTTCTTACTTATTTCAAGCAGGTACACCAAGAACCTCAAGTGGATAGACAACCAGTCATAGAGAAGATCACCAAGAATATCCCAAAAATCATAACAGAGGAACACAATCAGCTCCTCCTCAGGCCAATATCTTTACAGGAAGTGGAGAATGCAATGCGACAACTCAAATAAGGAAAGGCGCCTGGCCCTGATGGTTTCACATCCAATTTCTTCCACAACTTTTGGGATCTAATTAAAGAGGAGGTCTAGCAGGTTGTTGAGGAATCCAGGACTAATAGATGGATGCTTCCCTCTATGAATGCGACCTTCATTGCCCTCATCCCCAAGGAAGCGCAATCTCAGACTCCTGATAAATTCAGGCCTATCGCACTTTGTAATGTCATTTACAAAATCATTTCCAAAGTTATTGCCTCACGACTAAAGCCGCTGCTACCATTACTCATATCGCCAGAGCAATCAGGCTATGTGGAAGTTCGGCAAATCACAGATGGCATCATTCTCACCCACGAGATTATTCACTCCTTGAAGCAGTTCAAAAAAGCAGGTATGCTTCTAAAAATTGACCTCTCTAAAGCTTTTGATAGTTTAAGCTGGAATTACATTCAAAAGATGCTGATTGCCTTTGGATTCTCCCCCCTGGGTTAGATGGGTCATGAGTCTCATAACTTCCACCTTCTTCTCCATTCTGGTCAATGGAATCCCTTCCACCCCCTTCCATCCATCTAGAGGAATCCGACAAGGCGATCCACTATCCCCTTTTCTGTTCGTCTTAATGGCAGAAGGGCTTGGAAGAAATATCAAAGAAGCTCTTCACTCCCAGCAGCTAAGAGGCCTCTCCTTTCCCAACACCCCTGCTTTTACCCACCAACAATTCATGGATGATAACATGCTGTTTGGCCATCCTTCGGTTCAGGAAGCTCTCAAATTAAAATCCCTTTTGACTGAGTTCTCGGATGCCTCTGGTGCCAGCATTAATAAGGCTAAATCCAATCTTTTCTTCTTTCATACCCCTGCTATCACTCAATCTTCAATAGCTCGTATCCTTGGATTCACGATAGCCACTCTCCCCTCTAAATATCTGGGGGCTCCCATGACTGATACTGCTTTAAAGCACTCATCTTGGCAACTGCTCTTGGAAAAATTGGAAGCTCGTCTCTCCTCTTAGACTTACAGAGCCTGTAGAAATTTTGAATAATATGACACTTATTCATAGAGATTATCCCGATTATACACTATTGCGGAATACATGCACAATACATAACCTCATGTACGTTGATCATCAATTTAGCAGCATTAAAAACAATGAAACATCAATCGCACGCACACATTAACACAGTATGTAACCCGGGGAAAGCATACAGCTAAAAACCCCACACTATCTGTATATTATAATGATTGAGAACATGTAACAATACATAGTACAATACTCATCACAAGTACTCAGTACTATCTCCACCTGTTACACACAAAACTAGCTCAGATCCGAACAAATCATAGGTTCAAATCTCCACTGCTGCTTTGCCTGCCTCCACTGCACAATCCCAAGTGAAAATCATGTGAGCACAAGCTACAATTGCCTTGGTATTGGCCCACACTACGCAGTCCTCATTGGCATAACTCAATCCATGCATGTGCAAATCTCATGCACAACTGATAGTCACAACTCACCCTTTCACTTACCTCTAACACCTGTCTCCGTTGAACTGTCCATGCACTGAGTTAACTGATGTATTCTTTAGTTTCTTTATGAGTTAATAATTAGTGAATTAATTAATAATCAATTCAAACAACTCATCACTAGTGTATTCTTTAGTTATACTAAATACAACTAGTTCAACTAAGTCAAACTGAACACAACTCCATCAACTCCACATCCAACTCCACAAAACTCACATGCATGAGTTCTAACTGAAGTCCTCCATGCAATAGCTCAACTAACACATAAGAAACCACGTGATTCCTTCTGTCAGCTGCATGTGCCACATTCGTAGCTCGAACTAAAGTGCTCCAAGAGGATAAGATAATGTTTAGAGTCCAAATATTACTAACGGCTAATAATATTTGACTGTTTCTATTTTAGCCTGGCAGTCTAAAAATAGACTCTGATCACTCCGCTGTGAACCAAAAATAGAAGTCCATCTATTTTTCCCAACATGACCAATCATCCATAAACAACATCCTGCAACTCATAGACCATGATCCATATGTCTAAAAATAGACATAGTCTAAAAATAGACATAGTCTGACTTTGCACCAAAAATACCCTGCAGGCCCACTTAGTGAAGGTGACTCCTTTCCACTAAGCTCCATCATCTTGTTGCATTTTCAACAGAGCCCTTAATATGGCCAGCCATCTAGTCTTAACCCAGGTTGTCCTGCAATCGATGCCTCTTTATCTTTTTTCAATTCTAGCAGCGCCAAAATGGGTACTCAAGGAAATCAAACATCTTCAGAGAACCTTTTTGTGGGGAAATTCGGGACAAAATAGAAAATGGGCACTAGTGAAATGGGCCACAGTATACCTTCCAAAAATCTCAGGAGGTACTAGGCTTCGTGATCCTCAACACAGTAATGCTGTCATGGGAGCACGCATCTGGTGGAAATGGATCTTGGTACCGCATACTCCCTGGGCTATCCTCTGGACAACAAAATATGC
Source organism: Pinus tabuliformis (assembly GCA_031772625.1). Taxonomy (NCBI): domain Eukaryota; kingdom Viridiplantae; phylum Streptophyta; class Pinopsida; order Pinales; family Pinaceae; genus Pinus; species Pinus tabuliformis. The sequence goes on from CM062805.1 coordinate 871,187,142, forward strand.
CAACAACCGACCAATAGATGATCTAATCCGCCACACAAAACTAGGCTCAGGATCCTTAATCTGGAACATAGCTAAACAACACAAGGATATAATCCAACAACACATCTTCTAGGAAGTTACGGATGGTAATAATATAAGGTTCTGGGAGGACTCTTGGCAACAAACACCCAAGCTGAGGGACCTGATCAAACCCCACCAAATACCAGATTAGGAAGAGAAACTGATGGACAAGGTCAGCCAGCACTGGATGCCCACTCTCACACAGGGATACAGACAATGGATAAGCTCGGACCACATCATTAGGCAAGGCACAGAGTCCATTCAGAAAAATTTGGAGGCAGAACTTTTTAATAGGAAAATACGCTATTCCAATAAGAAGGATATAATAATATGGGGTTACAAGGCACGAGGTACCTTCACTACACACGAGGCATACAATATAATTATAAGGAATCACACAGTCAAGGATCCTCTTTGGAACAAAGTTTGGGCCCCCAACATTTGGCCAAAAGTATCCACTTTCCTTTGGTTGCTATGTCAAAATAAAATCCTCACTTGGGACAATCTGCAGAAAAGAAGCTTTCATGGGCCCTCCATTTGTCCCAACTATAAACAAGAGGAAGAAACCACTGTGCATCTAATGAACTCATGCCCATTGGCAAACAAACTCTGGGAAAAAGCAAGCTTCAGATGCCAAAAAGAAGGAAGAATTAAAGAGGATATCACCAACACTGTACGCAACTGGGCAATCAATCCATATAAGAGCAAACTATTAAACTCTTTATGGAAACTTATCCCAGGTCTTCTCATGTGGACAATATGGAAAGAAAGAAACTGATGTATCTTCAAGGACCAATCCTCACCCTTAGAAATCCTATGGAACAACGTTTTCCAAAACCTTTGGGAAACCTTAATGCTCCAAACCTGGTATGAAGAAGACTTTCCTTCCATTCCACAGGAACAGAATATATTGGCAAACTGGAATCTTCAGTGGAACCAGGCATAGGAAAATCATGGTAAACCCTCTTCACAAAGCAAGATACCAGACAAATGGCTTCCTCCGCCCCAACATATGATACAACTTAACTTTGATGGAGCTTCCAAAGGCAATCTGGGCAAAGCAGGATATGGAGGAGTATTTAGGGATCATAAAGGCAAACCTCTTCTAACCTTCATAGGCTCAATTGGCTGGGATACGAATAACTCGGCTGAATTAGAAGGGCTATGGCAGGGGCTTCTCCTAGCCCAACTTCATGGTTTCTTCCCACTTTTAATTGAAGGCGATTCTCATATTCTCATTAACATGGTTAATCAAATTCTGTAGGGGACACCATCATACAAAGTGGTCAGCAGCTGGAGATTGGTGGAAAGATTAGAGCTCATTGAACAATGGTTATCCACCCATAGAGCAGTCACCTTCAAACACATTCGCAGGGATGGCAACAAATTGGCTGATCTTTTAGCTAACACAGGAGTGGATAGTGGTTTGACTCTACATGCAGGCTTGTTTAACACTGTTGCCACTGCACCCTAGCTAAAGGATTACAATGAATTGGTGTAGAGTGAATTGGTACAGGGTGAAGAAGCACACCCAGATGTGGGTGATAACCATGACATTAATGGCGATTAGACGAACGGGCGACGGGAGGACTGGCCACATGGCCGCCCGCGTCCCCTCCCAAGCCAGACTAAAAGGAATTCATGGCGCCTTGCAGGTTACATTAGTTGGGTGCTCTAGTCGTGATTTCTCCATCAATCTCATAGCAATGGCCTCCATAGACCATAACACAGTTCTTCATCCTCTACTCCACAACATTTGCCCTCCTCAGGCAGCGAAGCCTTGCTCTCGCACAGTCACTGGAAGCCGCTGTTGGTTGCTCAGCTACATGGAAATTGGTAATGGGTATCATTTTTCCCACACCAGGCACTGCAATCTGATTCCAGCTCAGAATTCCTCCACTCACTCTCTGCATAGCCATTCCACCAATCTCCCCACTGGTAGCTCTGCATCGAATTCCGCCATGGCTCGCATCCACCACCGAATGCGTAGCAAAAGAGGGGGCAGTTGTGGCAGAGGCAACCGTCCTCCTACTACACCCAACCCTAAATCTGCCTCCCCCTCCTCTTCTCCTGACATTTCAAATCCTCATAGCTCCTTCTCTGGCTGGTATCCTGATACCCGTAGTGGCAGAGGATGGGTTCAGCTCCAAGGTGCCTGCGAGAGGGACACAGCTATTCATATGGTCAATTTTCCCCTTCCCCCTCACCCCGCTCCTCACACGACTCAATTTCATTTCCATAGCACCCTTCACAGACCTGTTATCACCGCCACTATCACCATCACCTTCTTTGAGGAAAACGACCCACATGAAGCTCTGCCAGAGAACAATGGTGAGCGGTAGAGGGTTGCTCAAAGGAAAAGGAGTGCCCGCGACCCAAGCAAGCAACAGCTGGTCGAGGATGCTACCACCCTGCATGGAAAGGAGTTGGTTGGCAGTCAGCAGGCTGTTGGAGGTGGAGCTGGAGACACGCAGGCACCTGGAGGCAGAGCTGGAGACACGTAGACACCTGGAGGAAGAGCAAGAGACACATCTGGCCTGCATGCAACAAAAGGCAGCTCCGCTGGCACTCAACCAACTCGTGGAATTCAGAGCGGTATGTCAGTAGAGGAGGAGGAGTGGTACAAGTACGCGTGTCTTATCGAGGAAGAGCCTGCCCCAGATGACCTCCAGGATTGACCCTTGGCCGCCGGGTGTCACCCTTCTGCCAGCTGGCATTTTCTTAAGTTGATAGGATGATTACTGTTATGGATTGCTTTCTTAAAACTTTCCTCTTGGTTGTTTTTTGCAATGTTTGGTTTTTTTGGTTAAAACTGGTAACCCCTGTGTGGGTTTTTCTGCTTTCATAGACTGGTTTCCCCATCGATGGGGCAGTCGAGCTTAGACTGCTATATTTTTTGACAAATGATGTTCAGCACTGCTGAGGCCAAAGCCTCGATGTACTTATATTTTGTTTCATATCAATAGAATAGTTTTACTTAGAAAAAAATAAAAGTATCATAAATAAATGTTACCTCTACATAATATGTATAACATGATTTTTATATCTTACTCAATTAATTGAAACAATTGAAAATATATTTATAATTCATATTTTATTAATATAGTTAATATTAAAATTTTATAAATACATGTTTTACTTGTTTATTTATTTAATATAGGAGATATTAGATAAGTGCATCAATTTCAATATTTTCATAACTATTATTCTAATTTATTTAGAGAAATTAAAATAAAGAATAAATATATTTGTTTATTATTAAAAATTTCCGAAAATTCTTTTCAGAACAAGAAACATTTATTTTATTACACAATAGATGTCTCTCACAGTTATGAAACCGAATCTTATAATAATTGTAACCATTTTCCTAAAGTTGTATGGAAATATATTAGTATGATTATAACATTTATATTAGTTTAATCAAGCTTAGCCAGATCAGTCCTTCAACTTGTCCTGACGATGAACCACACTGGTTGGTTCGAAACGCGTCGACAAAAGATTGATTATGTGATTTTGCCGAAGATTTTCTAAACAATGTTATGGATCACAGAAGTCTAAATTCCTTAATAACATTTATATTATTAAAATATTTAATCATGATATTTAATTATGGTTAATTTTTATAGGTATTAGTTTCAAGAGGACTAATATTTTTTTTTATTTTTTTTTATTTTCAGTATAAATTTAATGTTTAACCTTCTAAACTTACTTTAAATCAATTTAACATGGATTTAATATGATTTACATTTTTTTTGGATGTTGTTACAAAAATCTTTCACATACTTGGTCGCAAAAAAATAATAATAAAAAATTATGTGGTTTAAAAGCTAAAATATAGAATATTTAGTAAACAAAATGAAACAAAATTATCATACAGACCTTTTCTAAGTTAATTTTCGATATAGAAAATGGTAGGTGGATAATTGTATTTCATGCCATGTGTATCACACGCCATTATGTTAATTATTTCGTTAAGTTTCAAGTTCTTAAAATATCAAGTATCTCATGTTTGTTAGGTATTGATTAGAAATCCGTAAATTATATAATTATATTTTAAAGTCACTATATTGATAATAAACATCTCAAATTTAACATTGAATATTAATATCGAACGATATAGATTTCTATTTCTTTGTATTATTAAGATTATTATTTAATTGTATTTTAGATATATGAATGAACCATCATTATTGAATATTAATATCGAACGATATAGATTTCTATTTCTTTGTATTATTAAGATTATTATTTAATTGTATTTTAGATATATGAATGAACCATCATTATTGATTAATGCACTTTGATTAGAATTACGTTTAATATTCTTTTGATTTATATGATCATCTACCAATACTCTCAATGAGATGGTTGTGTATCAATCATGAAGATGTTGAGATTTTTTTTGATCATATTAGATGTTGTAGATGAGTTCATTGATATATATATGTATCAAGTTGAGGTATTTCTACAGAACTGTAAATGGTTTTCATGTGTGATAGGGAAGAATTTTATGTATATGGAATTTAGAGTGGGTTGAGTTATATAGGCTTAAGTAGGGTCAAGAGATGCCTCAATTTGCATTAATGTTAAAATCATCTGGGTGTGGTTTATATTTTTTTGTAAAGTGTTGTTTGATATGTTTTTCTACAAATTGTGTAGATAAATGGATAAATATACTACTGATTTTACGGGAATGGGTGTTATACCTGCATTGAAACCAGTATTGATGGCTATCGGCACTGACCTGAAGGCTTCATGCGGGCTTTGTCCACCTTATTTGGTAGGGGGGGCACCCATCTCGAATAATACCTCGGCTTACCTAGTCCCAACGGGGTAACAGTATATAAAAGCAAGCAATCCACTTGGACTTCTTCGACATCCACTTAGCCTTCCACTCGGGGACCACTGTAAGTGACCATTTGGGAATGATGTACTATCAGGAATTAAGTTTATGCATGGATATAAGATGTATGAAAGAAGTGTGACATGTGTTTTATCAAATGAGGAGTATCACTCATATTCTTTTCTAGTGGAAATTGTCTATGTGTAAATAGATGGAGATTCTACTATCAAGAAAGGAGTAACATTCCTACTCTTTTCTAATTGAAACTCTCTATCCGCAACTAGATCAAGACTCGAATCATCCCAAAGGTTACATATTTCCATAATGGTAGGTTGTATATGGTCTCTAACTAGGTATAATTAATGGGAAGACATTAAGGAAATGTAGTCGTTTTGCTTAGTAACCTTGAGTATCTAACCATGATTAAATAAGATGGATTTAACATTGATCTTATTTATGTTGCAATAAATTCTGCCATCACAAAATGTGTGCACCCATCATGTTTGAAGTTATCATGTGCTTGCCCTCGTTACAATTTATATTCGTATTGATGTAAATATAGTTGAGAAGGATTGAACTAATGGAAACCTTTCACTTAACTTGATGGAAGTGTTGATTGAGATTGTCTATTCTAAGATAAATGATAAATTATGAGGAGAATATTTAGTGTGATATTTTTAATTAATATAATATAACTCATGATATTTTAATTTATATATATATATATATATATATAATTACACTCATTCAATTAGAGACAATATGTATGTATCAATTAGATCGAGTTTATTATTTTTTGCTAATGCAAGAGACGGACCTTCCCATTCCTTAGACAAGAAATATAATACATAGAGTTACAACAAGACCATCAAGGTCAAAGACCAAGGAAAAGGGCCGAAGCAAAACTTTTCCTTACTTTAAACCAACAAACTTAACCATACTAAAGGAGAAAGAAAAAGGAGATTCGACACAGTTTCTTAAAAACCCAAAGCGAAAGACAGGACGAGGAGGCTCCACCGCCCGAGAACACAAACCATGAAAAGCCCTCTCGGGAAAGACAAGACGGTCAAGAACTTATTGCCGCGTTGCAAACATGAACCCTGGGGACCACAAAACTGCACGGGTGATCTAAGTCGTTGAAACCCCCCAGATGATCCGACGGAGGATAAAAATATCGCACCAGCCAACAAGCCCGGAAGATATCTCGCGATGTGGGCGGTTATCCCCCGACCCCACTGCCACATGGAACTCATTGAAGGTCCTTGCATCCTCATGGCGAAAATCATTTACCGTCTGCAGGGGCCGCGATAACCACTTCCGCGCCACAAAACTACTCTTCCCCTCCGGACCGTCGGATGGCTTGGGAAAAAATGGATGGATGTGCTTGATATCGCTCAGCCATAACTCACCGAACTTTAAGGCGTGATGGGAATGTTTTTCAAATCCGTCCCACCACTATGTGTCACTCTTTAAATGGAGTCGTTGTCCATACTTTGAAACCACTTTTTTAAGGATAGCTGTGCGAACTCTAGAATACCGCTCAACCTGTTGCCTGCTCACCCATCTATAGGAATTGGGCATCGAAAGCCCCATCTCCATTGCCAACAAATATTGACCAAGGCCTTTTCCAGGCATGGGGAAAGCTTGTGCCAAACCCTGAGGATTAAAGGCGAAGAGATAAACCATCTGCCATTATCCACCAGGGCCATTCCTTTGCCCATTTGTCCCAAAAGAATGAAACTAGCCAGGCTCTCCACACTAAGCTGATAGGGGAAGGTGATCCGATAGCTGAAGGAGCCACTCTCCTACCACTTCCAATCTAACGCAAGCCCCATAACTGCAGGAAGATCTTAAGAGGCAAAAGGAATTGTTTCAAGACCATCTGCGAACCAATAACACCCAAAGGGTAAGTCAAGAGGCCGAGGAATCATTGCCTGGGGACACTTCACCTCTGCTAGAAATCCTCCCACAACAACAGGCCACCTTAATGTCCTCTGTCGCTTGGTTATAACAAAGAACCTTTAAACGATTTTGGGGCATATCCGGCCACTTCTTCACCATCCTGCAATCTTCATTGTTCACCCCTTGGTTGGCTCAAATGTCCGCAAGCTTGTTAGCAGTTCTACGAACATGATTGAAGCTTACCGATCCTAAATCCTGAAGATGAGCTTGAATCCTTTGATAAACCTGGATTAGTCTCCAATGCTTTGAGACTTTCTCCGGTTTGGATCCACAACTGATTCTTTTAATAGAGTTGATCGTGATTTCGGAATCTACCTCAATAATTACATTTGAGCTACGATTTATGATCAGAATCTCTAGGCCTTGCTCCATCGCCATTAATTTTGCCATGTTATTGGTTGCTTTACCTAAATGGTTGTGGAAGATTAATAGGATTCTTCCCTCTTCGTTCCTTAAAACCCCTCCAAACCCAGCGACTCCTGGATTACCTTTGGAGGCTCCATCAATATTGAGTTTCAGGTAGTTTTTCGGAGGAGGCTGCCAGCAATCTTTCTCTGTATTCATTGTCGTTATCTTTTTTCCCAGCCCTTGTGGAATGATCTTGAGCAATCCCAGCAGTTTGAGAATTCTCAACTCCATTGTTGAGGGTGGAGTCTCTGGGATATAGCACCCTAATGTGCTGACAGTTTCCCTAATCTGCTTTAGAATCAAATCATATAGCTTTTGAGGGTTTGCTTTTTCCTCCTTGAAGATCCTCTTATTTCTTTCTTTCCACACATTCTAGATAACGAATCCTGGTGTGAAAGCCCATCCTTGATTAATCGCCTCATTCTCCAAAAAGCTCCTCCTCCAATTATTTAGGGTGTTTGTGATGCTCTCTCTATCCTTGTCAGATTGTTGGAATATGTTATAGAAGGAATTACACAACTAGGTGGTGTAAGAGAAGTCATTGAGGATGTGCTCCATAGTCTCCTCTTGCTCTTCACAAAGTCGGCATTTAGAAGGCCCCAAGACGCCCCTTTTTGTAATATTGTCCCAAGTCAAAATTTTCCTATGGTGCACCAGCCACATAAAGAGCTTAATTTTCATCCATCCTTGATGAGACCAGAGTTGCCTCCATGATTTTTCTGGAACACAGGATTCCAGCCCCACGAGAATGTGCTTTGCTTCTTTGAGATTGAAGGTGCCTTTATTGTTATTACCCCATCTCAGTTGATCCTGCCCCTCTGTGACCATGATCATCCTCTGTTTTAAAATACCTCTCAATTCTTTTGCTTTTGTTGTTATTAGGCTGTTATTTCTACAAACAATGTTGCTCCAGTTTCTCCACTTGTCCTGGCCCTGAGGGAAGATCCAGAAATCTTTAACTTTGTGTAATCCTTGGGAATCTATTTCCTGTTTGAGGCTTATGAAGTCCTCCTTTAACAGCACCGGTTCTTGTTGCCATTTGTCCTCCCAAAAGAGTGCATGCTCCCCATCTCTGATTTCCCAGAAACTGTGTTGTTGCACTATATTTCTATTCTCCCAAGCCTTGTTCCAGATACGAGAGCCTCTTATATCTCCCGACATTCTGATAAGATTTGTAGTGTGCCAGGAGCTAGCATATTTTTCTTTCCAGACCCTTGCCTAAAGGGAACTTGGCTCTTGCACCCATCGCCACCAAAGCTTGGCTCTTAGAACTTTATTTAGAATCTCCAGATCATCTAAGCTTAGACCCCCATGGCTTTTGGGTTTACAGATTTTTTCCTAGAAAACTAGGGCCCATTTCTTCCTTGTTTCCTCCTTACCCCATAGAAAATCCCTTTGAATGTTCTGATTGTTTGTAAGACTCCTTTGGGAGCTAGAAGGGTAGATAACATGAAAATCAGGATGGATTGAAGAACTACCTCAGTTAGAACTAATCTTCCCGCCAAGTTCAGGGCTCTAAAGGTCCATTTTTTAACTTTATCCTGCAACTTAATTATCATAGAATCCAAAATACTTTTAAGCATGGGTTTGTCTGTGAGAGGTACTCCCAAATATTTTGAGGGGAGGGAGTCCCTTTAGAAACCCAGGATTCTCGAGATATTCCTTTGAATAGCAATGTTAGTATTAAAGAAGAATATCTTTGATTTGGTGAGATTAACTTCCATACATGAAGCCTTTGCAAAAGCATTGAGGATTTGTTTGCAGGCGACCGCTTCTTTGACTGTGGGAATACCTTGCAGCATGGTGTCATCTACAAATTGTTGGTGAGTAAGAGTCTGACCATTCTTCGATACTTGAAGCCCCTTGAGTTTGCCCATATTTTTGGCCTGCTTGATAGCCCTGCCCAGTCCTTCATGAGGATGAAGAAATGGAGAGAGCGGGTCTCCCTATCTCAGGGCTCTTAAGGGAAAGAATATGACTGAGGGAGAGCCATTAACTAAGATAGAGAAGCTGGAAGTAGTTACCAGAGCCATTACCCATCTTATCCAGTTGTGATCAAACCTAAAGGCTATGAGTATCTTCTTGATATATCCCCAATTGACCTTATCATATGCTTTAGCAATATCCAGTTGCATGATCATCCCCGCCTGCTTTTTGCTTTTAAGAGAGTGAACCACCTCATGAGCTTGAATAATGTTATCCAATATTTGCCTACCTTCCACATATCCAGATTGCTCCTCAGACACTAATTTAGGAAGGAGGGGTTTGAGTCTGTTAGCCACTATTTTGGATATGATCTTGTAGACCACATTGCACAAAGCTATGGGTCTATACTTATCTGCTGTTTGAGCCGATTCCTGTTTGGGAATCAGGGCGATGAAGGAGGTATTGAGGGCTTTCAGGATAGATTTATTGACCCTGGAATCCTCCACAACATTTACAATATCCAGTTTAACTATATCCCAACAAGCTTTGAAGAAATCCACATTAAAACCATCAGGGCCTGGTGCTTTTCCATTCTGCATATCTTTGAGAACTTCACTAACCTCCTCTTCAGCCACTAGTCTGTTTAGGTTGAAATTGTCCTCTCTAGACATCAGCTTAGGGATGTATCTAGTAATTTCCTTTATGGAATCTTCCCTGTCTGGATTGTTTCCTCAAGCAATGTCTTGAAAATGCTGAACAAGCACTTTTTCAATTTCCTTATGACTATTCTGAGTCTCTCCCTTTTTATCCCTTATTGTCGAGATTTTGTTGAATGCCCTATTGGCCATGGTGGATCTATGAAAAAACCTCGTATTGCGATCCCCTTCTTTGAGCCATTGCACTCTGGATTTTTGTCTCCATAATATTTCCTCTTTTTTGCATAGATTTTCCCACTCATGGTGTAGCTTATCAAACTATTCATTTATGTCATTGTTAAAGCCTTCTTGGATCAGCTTCTGGTTGAGTTCCTGCATTTTCCTTTCCACTGATTTCTTGTCCACAAAAATGTTCCCGAAATCCTCCCTATTCCAGTCTTTGAGTTTGCTCTTAATATGCTTTAGTCTTTTGTGAAGGAGAAACATTTTAGATCCTTGGATCTATAAGTCCTCGTTCCACCACTCTTTGATATTACTCAGGAAGTCTAGGTGGGAAAGCCACATATTTTCGAATCTGAAGGGTCTGTTCCTTGGAGAATACAAACCCTTCAATTCCACCTGTATTGGCCAGTGATCCGAGCCCCCAAAGGGAAGAATTCTTGTTGTAATTCCATTGTTTATAAGCATAAGCTCTTCCAATACCATGAACCTGTCTAACTTGGAGGCTACCTGGGCATCCCCTCCTCTCTTGTTGTTCCAAGTAAATAGACCATTCTCTGAGTCTGGGTCGACCAAGTTAAAGTTCTCCGTGAACGCTTGAAATGCTGAGGAGTCTCTGTTTAGCACTTTGGTACCTCCTTTCTTTTCCGAAAGAGATTTCATCATATTGAAATCCCCTCCCAAGATCTAGGGGATGCCATTTTGTCTGTTCTTGAGATCAGAGAGGGATTCTAACATTTTGAGTTTATCTTCTACTCTTTGAGGACCATAAACATTAGTGACTAGGAAGGTTTCAGCCACCCCTTCTGGTTGAATGACTACGGACAAGTAATTTCTGGATGCCTTTGCATCCAGAACTCTAACTTTTTGCGGGTTCCATAGAGTGAGAATGCCCCCCGCTGTGTTATCTGCTTTGACTTCTAAAACTCAAATATTTGTAGCCATTTGCTATGGATTTCTTTTATTTTCTGTATGGAACACTTCGTTTCCTGAATGAATATTATATCCAGCGTATCCTGTTTCATTCTCATACTTAGCGTTCTTTGCTTTCTTTTACTACCCAGGCCTCTTATGTTCCAAGATGTTAACTTCATTATTAAAGATTTGTGAAGGAGTAATTGGTCAGGTCTTTCATCTTACCTGAATCAATCATCAGCTTCCCTCAATTAAAAGCTCCTTCTGCTAAATTCTTCCTCGTTTCTTACCTGTACTTTTGGTTGCTAAACCCGGATTAGCTTTCATTATTTTCACTCCTCTGTTTTCCTGCCCTTTGCTGTTGCTTCCTCTAACTGCCCCCTTTTCTTGGGTTTTCCACAGAAACAGCTGTTGTATTCTATTGCATTCATCTAGAGGTAAAGAATCTATCCCCGCTCTAGTTCCCTGTTGTAGAAATCCTTCCAGATCTAGGTTTTCCTTGTCTAGAATTTCCTATAGTTCATGATCCTCCAGATCTGTTTCGCTCTGGACCATTTCCTGGTCCATTTCTAGCTCTGTTTCACTCATCCTGGTTTCTTCCTCTTCATTGAGATTAAGTTCTGGAGTGTTGTTTTCCTCTTTTTCCTTCTCCTTAGGGTCTTTTCCCATAGACTGGTTTTCGAATGGCATATCTTCCATTTCAACCAGCGCTTCGAATTTGTTTTCACTGGTCTTTTGTCCCTCTTTATGTTGTTGCTTTGGTTCTTTTTTGTTTCCTTTTCCTTTGCTTAAAACTTTCTGAAAGTTTTCAGTGTCCTTCTTTGCCTTTAGTTTACTTTTGTCTTCTTCTTTATTGAGAGGGTAGTCTCTGATCAGGTGTCCATGTTCATGGCATTTACGACATCTGAACAAAATATGCTCATAGTCCACTGTTTGCACCCATTCCTCATCAAATACTTCCAAGATGACTTCGTGCGGTAGAGCACTTGAAAAGTCCATCTCCACATAAATCCTTGCATAGGAAGTGTATTTGCCTCTTCTGGTGGCTTCCGAGGCTTTGATAAAACGACCTAGTTTCTTTCCTATAGCCACTAGTGATTCATTTTTCCAATAATCCAGGGGAAGCGAAAAAAGCCTTACCCAAACAGGAACAGAGGTGAAGGTCTCCCTCTATGGAACAAATTTCATCACCCAAGGCCGCATATAGAGGCCTGCTACTGCAAAAAAGTAGAGCCCTCCTTCGAATATTCTATCCTTGTCTTTGATGTTTGTAAACACCACTGTAAAGAAACCCTTGGACCCAAGGTGAAGATCGATGCTTCCCTTAGGTTTCCATTGGTATTTGATCCATGTTTGCAGAGCTTTCTCAGTGGGCCATACCCCCATGAATTTGCATATGATGGCGTACGTTTCCATGTGTTCCCTGTGCTCCTGCAGTGCCGGATTATTTAAAACTACTCGTGGAGTGATGTTCGCTCTGGGTCTACACGGTCCCTTTTGATTGACTTCATCTTTTTTGCCTCCCTGACTTTTGTCTTCTTCTTCCTTGTCCTTAGTGTTTCCCTTCTCCTTTGACTCTGCCTTATTTGTATCCTTCTCCTTACTGATGTTTTCTTCTTCCCCTGTGCCTCTGACAGTCCTCAAATGGGTCTTGTCTTTGCCGGCCACAACTTCCTTGAAGGAGGGAGTGGAGCTCCCTCCTCTTCGGGCTGCCATTAGGGTTCGCTCCCTCCTCTATGGGCCTATGTTTTTCTGCGTTCTTCTCGCTTCTTCCGTTTCCTGCCTATGTTACCATGACCCAATTCCATTTCAATTAGATCGAGTTTATTATATACAAGTTTAGAATTGGAAATTAAAAATGATAGATGCACATTAACTGAAATTATTTTAGAAGTTATATTTATTTAAATGTGAATTTTTATGTGCACAGTAAAAAATTTATAAATGTTGTGAGAGGACCTACATAGTAAAATAAAGAATTTAGGTTAGATTTGGGTTAATAATATGGATTTATGTTAATTAGAATTATGAATTATGCATACAAGAGACATGTGGCTAGGTGCACAATAGTAATATTAATGAATTAGTAATTAGTAATTTTTAATCAAGAGGAATGTGGCATTGTACACAAATTCTATAAGAGAGTAAGGGAGGCTAAGTGGACCACCTTAAACTCCCTAATATTTGATAGTTGGTATAATGCTAAGATTTTTAATAGAAAATGGTTTAGCCTTGATTGTTCTAAATCCTTATTAGGTTTAGCTTAGGCATGTGCAATCCATAAATATTAGGTAGTTGAAAATATATTGGATAACAAGATGTGTTTGTTCACCATTTATACATTTCACACGCCGCATACAACCTTCAGAAGTCATGGGTTAAAAGGGATGACGAGTACCATGTAAGTATAGTATGCTGATAAAACTTATTGCTAGAAACAAACTCTAGAACAAACTTTAAAAATAAATTCTTAAAATGAAATTGGAAAAAATATTCATGAAAAGGTACAACCTAAAATTAAAAGCTAATCACTTTCAAAATATTTAATAACAATTCTACACTTAAATTCTACTCATAAGGAAAATCAATACAAAATTGAATATATATAACTTTATATTATTAGTTTTAATTATATTTCTCACACATGGATGAATCCTCAATAGAAATCCCAATCCTTAAAGGAACAAATAGAAATATGTGTATTTATTTTCATATACAAAATAACATAGAAGACTACATGTACTTTGTTAGGATCCTATAATTCATAGGATCATCTGATGGTTAAGTGTTGATTTTTTTATGTTATGAGATGTTATAAATAATACTTGATTCTGTAAATCATTTCCAATGAAAAATAGAAAAAGAAAAAAAGAAAAAAGAAAAGGAAGAAGAAAAAAATAATAAAAATGAAAGGGGATATAAAAAAGGATATATATATATATATATATATATATATGTGGAAAAAAAAAAAAAAAACAAAAGGAATAAAAAAATATGAAAAAATGAAAAATAGCCATAAAAAGTGAGAGAGTTCAATTGCCACTTCATTTCAAAAAATGAATATATGTTTAAAAAATTAAAGAAGTGTAATTAGCAAGCCTCAGGAAAATAAAAATAATGTGATTGCTAATCTAAATGCCACATTAAAGGTTGAATAAATGTATTTAATTAGTGTAGTCACATAGTATACGCGTGATTAGATTAGTTTAATGATGTGTTTTTAATTTGTTTAATTGCAGCATTTAAGCATGATTAGATTTATGTTAATAAAGTTATATCTGATACGAAACTTTTTATTGTCATCTAATAAAGGCCAAGCTATGAAAAAGGGCCATGATCTAACTTGCCCAGATCAATCGCGAGCGATCACTTTGGACGCCCAGCCCCCGCCCCAGCAGTGCTCCTCCGACAATAAATCAAGTGGAGGGTGCGAAAATCGGATTCCCCATTTACCATTTTTTTGATGTGGCACTCTGTTGTGGACTTTGGACCCCCCTCACCTAAAACTACTTACCGCTCACCCCCCCTCCGAAATCCTATTTTCCTTCCTGCCACCTAAAATATAACCATTAACACATTGTTTCCGCTCCTTTCCTCTCTCGCTAAGTGGCAGGTCCATTCCCCCTCCATGCCAATATGCTCCTACCACATGGAATTTCCCCTTCCCATTCGACCCCCACTCTTGTTGCAGCCCTACCTATCATTTAACTGTTAAAGCAACAGTTTAGGAGATATAATCACTACCAAGAATTAACCCACTCCGTTAAACAAATCAATCTCTAATGGTAAATGATTTTGTTTATAAATAAAGAATAATCTTGTTCAATTGGCCCTTCCTATGATATTCCAAGACATTGAACGACCCAAGCCTCTTACAACAACCAGTCAACTTGTCACTACTACTAGCCAGCAAGTCGACTTGTAACCACTACCAATCATCGAACCAGACAATCTCATTTGACCAAATTCCTTGGTAATTGCAACTTTTTGTTTCTTTCCTTTCCAACATAACTTCTAAAGTAAAATCGGAATCTATAGTAGAAAACCCCTTATTTCCCCCATGATTGATTTAGACCATCATCCATTAGTTAATGAACATTTTAAATGTTTTGAGACCAGTTGTTAGTTTGACCTCTAGGAACTCCACAACTCGTTAAATTAAAAGTTCATTGATCTTAGTGATGAATTGTGTTTGTGGGACTCCTTCCTACCCTAATTCATTTTTCTTGAAACCCATTATTTTCTTGAATTTGTTTCATGGTGCCAATTCCGGTACATTCCCAGTCAAAGGGAAATTATCGCCCAAAACAATGATATTATTTTCAAAATTACCCCTAATTCCATAAGCCAAATGCTTCAAATTCAGAATTATGACTCTCTGAAACCCTTTTTAGTAGATTCCCTCATGGAGCTCTACAAGAACCTCACTTTCCGTCACAAAGCCAAAATCTTTGAGACATTTCTACATGAGAATGTCCAATTTCCTAAGAAAAATCCTCCTTATCCATCCTCCATGTTCCTTGAAATGACAAAGCAAATTATCTCAATAGTTTCTTGTTTACTTGGCTATCAATCCGATCATTGGGTTGATGAAGCCATCATAAGGTTTTTATCATTTTACTCAACAAGTGAAAATCCCTCAGTCATCTTCAATTAAAGTGAATTCCTAGTAGATGCCATCCATCAACAATTCATAAATGTTTCTACAGAAGCGGTCTTTAAACATGCTTTAGTTTTAGTGTATTTGTTTATATTCCATGAAGTAGACATGCTTCAATTTCCATTACATAAACTGGATGAACAAGGGAATTCCCATTCTCTGATTTATTGGACTTCCTTTCTAAGGAAGCATACCAATGAATTCACCTTTAGTGATTATGTAGATCAATTTGGTATACAGTTTCTTGCTTATTGAATAGTGATGATGAACCAAGAATAGGACCTAATATAAAAATAATTCTACATCTAAGTGAGAAAACCAAGATAGGTGACTGGTACTTGTGCCAAAATTACACTGATATTAGAGTATATGGGTGCGAATTAACTCCATACAAGTTGCCCAAATGTGTTCATATGAGAGTTTTCTCACCATAATATATTAGACAATTGATTAATATGGATGAGCTACACTTTGTGGCAACCAAGAAGAAATCTCAATTCAAGATTAAAACACCGGTTCATCCTTTCATTTGTAATACAAGGGTAGTAGCCAAAGAAGCAAATCTTCTGCTCAAATAGATGAAGTTTAAACTCAGTTTCATTTGGTCATATGATACTTTGGGAATAATATTAAAGTTGAGAGTGGAGTAGAAAAATACTCCCTACACTCATACTCCTGGACCTGGCATTGTGAAATATAGGAATCAAGATTAATGGTAGGAAAACACATTGAAGGAGGCATAATAACATGAACTCTCTACCAAAACATAAAAAACACTAGTGCCCCAGGAAAATTAGGATAAAAGGCCAAGGGAGGATGTTTCCCCTTCAGTCAAAAAAATTGATGGGAAATAATTTTAAATATATAAGAGGTAGAAAACCAATCCAGTAGTATAGTTTTCATAGGAATAAAGTGTACATTCTACAATAGTTTTGACATTCCATGATACTTCTACTTTCCCTTGCATTGAAGACATTTTCATAGGATCACCATCATATTCAAATTCTCGGGAACCTCTAGAAACATCTCAATCAGGAGAATTAGGTTATGATGAAGCTGAACCAAGTATATTTTCTAGGTATAAGAATATAAATAAGAAAAATGAACTCCTAAAAGAAAGCACCTATTCTCAGTTTTGGAAGTAAACAACTTCATCTCAGCACAAACTTCTCTCTGCTTTTGTCACTGAGGAAGGGAAAATGCAAGTAGATTTATTAGAAGCTCTGCTTCCTTTTCCTAAAACTATAGATGTATATAAGAAGTCCATTTTTTCTTTCAACATTGATCAAATTCATCCTATTGATTAGATGGATTTTCACAAGCAAATAGGTGAGATGATGTATTCCACCTTGACAAACTCAGCAACAACATCATCCACTTTTCAGGCACCACTCAACAACATTCAACCTCAACTAAAATTAGAGAAAATATCTTCTTTGGCTAAAGACACTAAGATAAAGTCTTTAGAGGATTTAGTGATTAAATTGGGATAAGATCCCAGTAATGTAATAGTTTCTGAGGAGATCATTGAAAGAAAAAATGTTGATATAGCAGCCCTTAAAAAGCATCTCAAACTTCCATCCACTGAAGAGCCACAGAAAAAGGAACTTGGCCAACTAGAGAAGGAGAAAGAAGATATGTTTAAAATTATCATTAAAAGGAATGGGCAGATTAAACAAATGGAGATTGAAATTCAGAAGCTACTAAAAGGGAAAGAACAGACAACTAACTTAGCATTCATTCCTCTCAAAACAATTCCAATGTAGAGACATCAACAACAGGTGCTTCGACTTCAACAACTACTATAGTAGAGATACAATCTACACATACATCAGGAGAATTAATTAAATCTATGCAAGACTTGTCTATCAGAGGCCAAGAGATTGAAAACATGAAATCTCAGCTTAAAAACCTTGAAGAGAAGAAATTAAATATTAACAATGTGTATGTGGTAGATCTTCAAAAGATTCATAGGTTAACTCAGAGAATTGAATAGTTAGAGAATGAATCTGCCATGGTCCAGACAACTGCACAGAAAAAGGAGAAAATTTGGGTGGAAATAAATAAAACTATGACTGAAATTTGGCCTTCCAAAGAAATAATTTTTGAGCATGAGGAATTGCTATAGAGATAAAAAGAAATCATCAAAGAGATAAAGGAAGACATGGGTCAGAAACTAGGTGAAGCCACTGCCTTAATAATAATTCTAAACTCAAATACCAAGGAAGAGCTAGAGGAATATGAGATCATTTACATAACTGAAACAATATGTTGGGTCCCTATAATACTAGTGATTACCCCATTACTATTTTAGTTATACCCCTTATTTATATTGTTGTGCCCCTATTACCACCATGTTGTTATTTCTGTGCCCCATAGAATCCCTCTATTGTTATTTTTGTGGCTTTATATTATTATTGTTAGGTCGGCTGGATTATATTGTGACTCCTTAGACTCCTATATATAGAAAGGAGGTTTTGTCATTTGAATCATCCAAGAATTATTCATCGAAGAGGCTGAATTCTAAGGCGTTGATCTATCTTTTCTATCTTTTCTTGAGCTGGTTTCATAACATTTGGTATCAGAGCTTTGGATTCTAGGGTTTCGCTGCTCCAAATAGGTCATCTTGGAATTTTTGCTATAACTTTGTTTCTACGATGTTTCAGAAGTTGCAAAAAAAACCCATTTGAGAAGAAATCGTGCTGAACCTTGGGTCCGAATTTCAGAGCTTTGCGCATGATATTTGTGGAGATATGATCTGAGGAATTTGGTCTTTTTGCAGACTCCTGAATTACATTCAAAACAGTGACCTGGGAAAAATCGTCATAAATTTCTCTGGGGATCAGATTGAAATTTCATAAGAAGTTACAGAAAGAGGACGAACTGCAGTTTCTTGTGTGCATGTTTCAGATCCAAAGGTTGAAATAGTGACTCGTGGCACGTCGTACAAGTTCGCTCTACTGAACTAGTCTAGAAGCAAGTCACTGTGGGAGATTTCAGATAACTCTTCCTTGGAGAATCCAATTTGGGTCAGACTTGTGGCATTGGAAAGAGGACGCAGAAGGCTACTACAGATCACAATTTCAGAACTGGATGATCCAAAATTACAGAGATACATCAGATTCAATATCAGGCTTCTATAAAGTGAAAAAAGGTGTGTAGGTTTTTTTTAAATTTTTGCATAAGCTTGGTTTAACGGAATTCAAAGGGCATAGTAAAGCATTATTATCGGTAACTGGTGCCCCGAGGAAAGAAAATGCAAACAACTAGTAAGGAACCTGAAAGCTCTAGCATGACTCATGAAGAAGAGGAAGAAATGCTACATGGTATATCAAAATTACAAGAAAAAGTGCAACAAATGTCACGCTCACAAAAGCTAACAGAAGCTAAGATAAATGGTGTGGAATCTAAGATAAAGGGCATGGAAGCTAAGATAGATGATTCGAAGACAGATTTGAAGAGAGACATGGCAGATTTGAAGACAGACATGGCAGATTTGAAGACAGATTTGACAAATTTTCTACAAGAAATACTTACTAATAGTGAAAAGGTTGTAAAGGAAACTCATGATGTGAACAAAAGTAATGTTAATCATGATTCCATAGACTCTAATGTTGGATCGAAGACCCACCATATTCCAAAAATCGATATGAGGAAGTTTGATGGCAAGGATCCCGCCACATGGATATTACAGATGGAGCAGTTCTTCGATCTCAATAATGTGCAAAACACACAAAAGGTACGTATGGAAACTGTATATTTGGAACCAAATTAGTTTGTATGGTATCAATGGCTTTTCTCTCGTAAAAAATTTATCACTTGGGCAATTTTTACAGAAGAATTGATAGCACATTATGAAGATACAAAAAGCAACACTTTTTTTAGCCAATTGATAAGTCTCAAACAAAAGGGTTCAGTAATGGAGCACATTGAGGAGTTCCAAAAATTGAACATAAGGGTAAAAGATATTCCACAGAAGCATAGGATTGATGTGTTCATAGGGTCTTTAAAGGATAATATCCAACATGATGTTCACCTTTGGGAACCTGAATCATTAGAGAAGGCATTCAGGTTAGCAATAAAAATGGAAAGCAAAATTATGGCAACTAGGAAGCATACCACTCACAACTATAAAGACGGAAGTGTTGTTGCCCCTAGTCTTCCACAACCTATAAGGTTGACACCACAACAATTGGAAGAAAAAAGAGCAAAAGGGCTTTGTCACAGTTGTGATAGCAAATACACTAAAGGTCATAAGTGTGATGAGAAGAAATTATTCTACATAGATTATGAAGAGGAAGAAGAAAAGGAGCAAGAAAGGTCAAAAGAAGAAGATATACTCCAGGAACAAAGCCTAGATGAAGAACAAATAAATCCGACCATATCTTGTAATGCATTGGCGGGAATTACCACTCCTCAAACCATCAAGATAGAAGGACAAATCAAGAAGAAAAAGGTAATAGTGTTGATTGATTCAGGAAGCACCCACACTTTTATTCATTGTAGGGTAGCAAAAGAATTGAATTGCTTCCTATATCCAGCACCAGAGTGTCAAGTGATGATTGCAAATGGAGGAACAATAAATTTCTCTGGAAGGTGCCATAATATCAAGCTATCCATGGGAGAATATGTATTGACTAGCCCAATGCTTTCCATTCCAATGGGAGGTGCTGATGTTGTACTAGGAGTCCAATGGCTACAATCCTTGGGTACAATAGCTTTTAATTTTCAGGAACTTTTCATCAAATTTTCTATGGAAGGAAAGGAAGTTGAATTAAGGGGTATTGCAGGGAAACCAGGAAAGATAATCAGCTCTAATGGTATGACAAAGCTTCTAAAAAAGGAGCAAAGAGGTGTAATTTCACAATTATGTTCGCTAGATGTTTTCACATTGGAATCATCTATTTCTCCAGATCTCCAAAAAGTCCTGGACAATCATTCCAAGGTATTTGAGACTCCCAAAGGTCTCCCACCTATGCGTGATCATGATCATGCTATTCATCTGATTCCAGGAAGTGTTCCTCCAAACATCAGGCCGTATAGAT
Organism: Pinus tabuliformis; assembly: GCA_031772625.1. Taxonomy (NCBI): domain Eukaryota; kingdom Viridiplantae; phylum Streptophyta; class Pinopsida; order Pinales; family Pinaceae; genus Pinus; species Pinus tabuliformis. Next base: position 871,207,836 of record CM062805.1, read on the forward strand.
ATCCCTATGTCCAAAAAAGTGAAATTGAACGTATGGTTGCAGAAATGTTAGAGGCTGGTATAATTCAACCAAGTCAAAGTTCTTTCTCTGCTCCAGTAGTATTGGTGCACAAGAAGGATGGATCATGGCGCATGTGTCCAGATTATAGGGAGCTCAACAAGCTCACTATTAAAGATAAGTTCCCCATTCCTGTCATTGATGAATTACTGGATGAATTGCATGGATCAATTTACTTCACCAAGTTGGATCTTCATTCGGGATATCATCAAATCAGAATGAAGATTGAAGACATTCCGAAAACGTCATTTAGAACTCATGAGGGTCATTATGAATTTTTGGTCATGCCTTTTGGCCTTACCAATGCACCTTCAACATTTCAAGGTTTGATGAATTCAATTTTCAAACCATTCCTTAGAAAATTTGTGTTAGTATTTTTTGATGATATACTAATCTACAGCAAGTCTTGGAAGGATCATGTTGAACATGTTGACAAGGTGCTACAACTATTGGAGGAGAAACAATTATATGCAAAAATATCCAAATGTTTCTTTGGAGTCCAGGAGGTGGAATATTTGGGTCATATTGTATCTCATGAAGGAGTTAAGGTAGACCCTAGCAAAATTAAAGCCATTAAGGAATGGAAAATCCCCACATCCATAAAGCATCTGCGAGGATTTCTTGGGTTGACAGGGTATTATCACAAATTTGTTAAGAATAATGGGAGAATAGCAGCACCTCTAACAACATTATTGAAGAAAGATGCATTTTCATGGACTCCGGAAGCAACAAAGGCCTTTGAACATCTTAAAAAGGCAATGTGCCAAGCACCGGTCTTAGCTACACCGGACTTCACAAAAACCTTTATTGTGGAATGTGATGCTTCAGGAAATGGAATTGGTGCTATTCTAATGCAAGATGAAAGACCCATTGCTTTTGAAAGTCATCCAATCAAGGGAAAGTTTTTAAGAAAAGCTATTTATGAGAAGGAAATGTTGGCAATACTCCATGCACTTAAGAAATGGCGACCCTACCTAATGGGAAGACACTTCAAGGTAAAAACGGATCATGATAGCCTTAAATACTTTTTAGAACCAAGATTATCCTCTGAAGAGCAACAAAAGTGGGTCACAAAGATGTTGGGCTATGACTTTGAAATAATCTACAAAAAAGGGAAGCAAAATGTGGTGGCAGATGCACTCTCAAGAAAGGATGAGGATGTGGAAGCATTGTTGTGCGCCATTTCTATTATCCAACTAGATTGGATAAACGAAGCAAGGGAGGAATGGAAGAATGATGAAGAAGTGTGGGCACTTATTCGAAAGCTACAACAAGATTCCAGTACGTCTGATACATTTAGCTGGAAAAATGATTCGTTATGGTACAAAGATCACTTATACCTCTGTAAGAATTCCCAACTAAAACAAAATATTCTTATGGAATTGCACACTTCTCCCTTAGGAGGGCACTCAGGATTTTTAAAAACTTACCATAGGGTTAAGAAGGAATTTTTTTGGGATGGCCTTAAATCATATATTCAAAAGTTTGTGGCGGAATGTTTGGTTTGCCAACAAAATAAAGTTGAAACAATTAAGACACCGGGTCTATTAAAACCTTTATCCATTCCAAGCCAACATTGGGAGGAGGTTTCAATGGATTTTATCACAGGTTTACCCAAGTCTGAGGGAAAGAGTGTAATCATGGTGGTAGTTGACAGACTTACCAAGTATGCACACTTTTGTGCATTATCACATCCATTTAAAGCCAGTACAGTTTCTACTGCATTTATGGAAACAATTCAAAAGCTACTTGGAAACCCAAAGATTATTGTAAGTGACAGAGATACCATTTTCACTGGAAATTTTTGGACAGAATTATTTTCTTGTCTTGGTACTCAGTTAGCTCATAGCTCATCTTATCATCCTCAATCTGATGGGAAAACTGAGATAGTAAACAAATGTTTGGAAGGATATCTTCATTGCTTTGTTTCTGATAAACAGACACAATGGGTCAAATGGTTACCTCTGGCTGAATGGTGGTATAACACTTCCTTCCATACAGCAACAAAAATGACCCCATTTATGGCACTTTATGGGTATCAACCACCATCCATCACATCATATTTAAGAGAAAATTCTAAGGTTCAGGTAGTGGAACATCACATCGAACATCAACAACAAGTCCTCCAACTCTTAAAGGATAACCTCGTGTTGGCACAAAATAGAATGAAACAACAGGCAGATCAACATCGCAGTGAAAGAAGTTTTGATGTAGGTGATTGGGTATTCCTACGGCAACAACCACATAAGCAAATGTCCCTAAAGAAAGCTAAGAAGGATAATAAATTATCACCAAAGTATTATGGTTCGTACAAGGTGTTGCAAAAGATTGGTACTATGGCATACAAATTGGAGCTTCCTGCAGCTTCTCGATTGCACCTAGTTTTCCATGTTTCATGTTTAAAGAAGGTTATAGGCGACAAGCTCCCAGTTCAAACAATATTGCCAGAACTTGACGAGGAAGGAAAAATTATATTGGAACCGGAAGCAGTCACAGAAACAAGAACTCGATAGCTACGAAATCGATCAATTTCAGAGTATCTTATCAAGTGGAAGAACTTATCTGCTGAGGATTCCACATGGGAGGATCAGAATTTTATGCAGAAGTATCCAGAACTACTCAAGCGTTGAGGACAACACTTTTTTGAAGGAGAGGGGCATGTTTGGTCCCTATAATACTAGTGATTACCCCATTACTATTGTACTTATACCCCTTATTTATATTGTTGTGCCCCTATTACCCCCATGTTGTTATTTCTGTGCCCCATAGAATCCCTCTATTGTTATTTTTGTGGCTTTATATTATTATTGTTAGGTCGGCTGGATTATATTGTGACTCCTTAGACTCCTATATATAGAAAGGAGGTTTTGTCATTTGAATCATCCAAAAATTGTTCATTTATGTAATGTAAAGGAGGTTGCCCCCTCGAAGAGGCTGAATTCTAAGGCGTTGATCTATCTTTTCTATCTTTTCTTGAGCTGGTTTCATAACACAATAATTGAGGTAAGAATAATTATTACAAAAAGGAATTTAATGCTACAGTTAGAGAATTCGTGTCACAATTTGGAGTCTAACATTCAAAAATTCGATAATAATTTCAACATACTGCAACAGAATGGGCTTCCAGGTTTGACGGGAATTGGAGATAAGTAAGTTCAGCTAGAGGATTATCAACAAAACTTATATTCAATAGCTAGAGATAAATACAAAATTTCCACCATAAAGGGAACCATTACAGGTAAAGCTTCCATGGAAGGTTTGAAATTCCACTTACTGTTCAAACATGAAATAAAACATTTGTTTTTTGTTAAGCCTACTTTCCAGAAATATACTGAGGTGGATGAAACCTACAAAAAGTTAGTTAAATTCTCCACCCTAGATGAAGACAGATGAGATAAACATTGTTAAATCATTGAGTAAAACAACTATTCATCTTCAACAATAAAACAACAATTTTCTGAGGCTGATATCAGTGTGAGAGCTTCAACAATTTTATTTTTCCTATATTCCTTTACTATTTTTGTAAACAATTTTTAGGATATTTTATAAGGAAAATCTTTATGTTTTGAATCAATATATTTTAATGAATTTGTATAAATACTTCGTAATTCGAAGTACAAAGGATTGGAACTCATGTGAAGAATGTAGATCCTTGATGTAAAGTTGTGCATGTACTAAAGTGATAATTTCATTAATACAAAAAACTGTACTAGGATTCATGTGTCAGGTAATTGGTGAAGTTTCCTCTCTTGTAAAATTGTTATTCTTCTAGTTTTCCATATTTTCTTTATGCCTTTATTATTTAAAGAAGATTAAGGACTGAATTTGTTTGAATACACTCTACTCTGCCTTATAAACAATATCTAAGTTTTCACATTGATATTAAATATAGAATCCATCCTAGTATTCTCTATGTTTAGTTGAATCTAAATCTTTTCATCCCATTCATTCGATAAGTGCTCTAAAGATAAAAATATCCTGTCTACCTTGCCCTGTTACATTTGTTATGCCATTCTTGTACTTGATCACCCAAGACTCATTGAATCCATGACCAATGGACTATCCTTGCAATTTCAACCAAACCTTTGAAAAAATCAAATTCAGAACTCATAACTAGCCTAATATTTTAAATGGACATATCTAAATCATAAAGAGAGATCCCTCTCTGAAGTTTGAAGGGCTATATCCTAGCTTCCAAAGTCTTTTTGTGGTTACCTCTAGGCTTCTCTCACACCCTTGGGAAATTACAGAGTGATAACATTCTAGCCACCATACTGGGGAATTTGAATAAATTTGATATAAAGTTAAATATTTCCATCGTAAAAATCTTATTTCAGAGCTTGAAGACTATTTCAAGTGTGTGGATGTGAAATAGATGTTATTAAGGGTGTTTTCCACTTAAATTTTGTACATATTTCTATTTTTAAATAATCTATTACATATATGGCTCCTAGAAATATATACGCTAGAGATAATCTAGATCCTAAACCACGAAAAATTGTAGACAATCCTGAAAAACTTGTGAGAAAGGATAATTTTACTGAGAGCCAAGCAAGTAATAATCCACAACCCACACTTACTTATCTCCATGAAAGTTTTGTAAATGTAGAGGATATTGACTTTTTTTTACCTTTTGAGCATAACCTTTTTCTTACTAAGTTAGACAACTTTGTACCTCACACAATTTTTGGTGAAAGTTTTTTGAAATCCTATATCTCAAAACATCAACTGTTAATCTAGATTCTGATGAAGTTGTTGTAAAACAGTTTAATAAGCTTGAAGTTTTGGTGACTGATTTAGATCAGGCTGTGTAGTAAGCTCTTATTCATCAATCATCTAAATCTTCACCCTCTTCTTCTATTGCCTCATCACCAACCGTACCTGTGATTCCCCCTAGTTCTACTACCTCATCACTAACCCCAACAGTGATTCCCCCTATTACTACTATCCCACGATTAATTCCTCCTATTACCATTGTACCCATTTCATCTACTATCCCTACCACCACCACATTAACTCAATAAATTACAATCCCACCTCCTTTAATACCTCCCATATCCACAACTATTGTAGTTTCATCATCCTCTCATTCCAAATTACCAATCATGGAAGCTCGTTATGCCCGCCTCATCCTAACTGCACAAGTTAATGCCATGACACAATATTATCAAAGCCTAATACCTCAATTTGATGGCAAAGGGCCAATCATTGCTCTACAACATATGGAAAAAATGATTCATTATTTAGATTTCCAAGAAATTGATGATGATGATGTGAGGATGAGACTGTTTTCCCAAAGTCTCACAGGAGAAGTTAATAAATTGTTTAAAGCATTGTCGACTGCCTCTATCCCAAATCTCACACAATTTCACCAAATTTTCCTCAGAAGATGGAAAGTAAAGAAGAACCCTCTCCAAATCTTGGTTGAATATAAGAGTATAAAGAGATCCGCTGGTGAAATTGTCCAAGAATATTACACTAGGTTTAATAACATTTACAATTCTATCCTACCTTCTATACAACCCCTACCAGGACTAGATCTAATCAAATTTCTAGTTGGTTTTGTTGCAGAAATGTATTACCAAATGAGGTAGAGGAATGATGCTACCCTTGAGGACATGCAGAGGAATGCAGCTAGTGTGGAAGAAAATCTATTGGAAAAGAGAGCTAGGTCAAAGGCTAAGAGGAGAGTCACTATTAAAGAAGAACCTTCTTCATCTTCATTAGATGTCAATTTGGATACCTTAGTTAAAACCATGAAATAATGATGGAAAGGATAATTATAAATGATAAGGAACCTCCAAGGGATAATCAAGGGGTCCTCCAATTAGAAATCTTAATTTTAGAAAAAATCCACCGCAAATCAAACAGAGAGAACAGAGAGGCAAAACTGATCAGTAGATAATTAGACCTCTTTTCCAAGAGAATTATGTAGATAAAGAATCTTAGCTACTATAGGATCATGAAGAAAAAAAATATACTTATTTGAGCAAAGTTAAATTTACCACATTTTCTTAACCAAAGAGGAGAAAGATCTGTTCTTGCTATTGCAACCAGAATTTCTCCCTTTAGAGTCAAATGATTATAAACAAGGATACCAAAATTCTATCATGCAGGTGCACAAATAATACAATTTGAGAACTAAAAAGGCTACTAAAAATCCTCCCAAGAAAATTCAGAATGACAACCCTTCTACTAGTGAGTCAAAAGACGATTCTCAAAAGGAGACTTCTAAAAATTTGGATCTAAATATCAAAGAAATAGATAAACCTAAAACATATTTTAGTATTAAAAATGAATTGGCCAAGGTGAAAATTCCTATTACTCTTACTGAATTAATTAACAATAATGCATACAGATCTCAAGTAATGAAGGCTCTAAAGATAGGGGAAGGGAGAAACATAGTCAACTTAACTGATGACCAACCTAAGTTGTTGTTTGGACTTGAAGTTGAAAGGAATTCTTAGGATGGTAGGGCAACACCTTTCTATATCAGTTTGAAAATTCATGAAAATACTATGCACAATGCTATGTTCGATTCTAGTGCTTCGCAAAATCTTATGCCTAGAGCCATCATGGAGAAGCTAGGATTAGACATAAAAAGATCTTACAAAGATTTATATTCTTTTGACTCCAGCAAAGTGAGATGCTTAGGTCTCATCAAATATTTATGTGTTACACTGGTCAAAATAACAGAAAAGAGTTTGGTAATGGATATTGTAGTGGCAGGCATACCTCCCAAGTATGGAATGATGCTATCAAGATCATGGGGATAAACGTTACAGGGTACTTCGCAGATAGATATGACCTATGCTACCATTCCTATTTTTGGTCAGAAGAGAAGGTTATACATGGAAATATTAATGAAATATATGGTGGGTAGTCAAGATAAACCAAATAATTACCCCATGTACTCTGTGCATTCAGATATGGACTCCTTTATTTCGTATAATGATGAATGTGTAGAGGAGGATGTGTCACACTTGGAAGATGAATTAAGTAAGACAAATGCTATAAAATTCAATCCTGAGAAACAAGATGAATAGGGAGAAGACCTTTGGAATATGGATTTTTATGGGGATGTGAGCAAGGAAGGATTTGGGGCAGGTGTTTTCATCTGAAATACACATAAAAAAATATAGCAAAGGAACATGCTTACAAGTTTAATTTCCAATGTAAAAATAATATAGTTGAATATGAAGCACTGATTTTGCAACTGAAAATTTTGAAGAGGTTTGGATCTAAAAGAATTTATGTACATGGGGATTCTGAACTCATCATTAACCAAATTAAAGGTGTGTACTCGGCTAAACACCCTAGACTCAGAGTCTTCATAAATGTAGTTTTACATTTTCTGCAATATTTTCCTAAATATCAATTGTCTGTTATCCCTAGAGGGAAAAATATTTTAGCTTATGCTTTGGCTACTTGAGCCAATACTTGTAAAATGTAATTCCATCCCAATAGAAAATATTAGGTGGAAGTGAAACACAGGCTAGTTGTTCCAGATAATGTAAGATATTGGCAAGTTTTTGGTAGTGATAAGCAGGTAGAAATTTTTTTATAGTTGAAAAAAGAGTTTGAGTGTCTACATATTGATGCAGGTAATTATGTAGATGTGAATATGAATGAAATAGTGTTGAATGATACCGATGAAAATTTAGAGGCACTTGGGGTTCTACAATTGAAGGACAATGTGTTACAATGACGATTGGTTCCATTAGAAGAGTTGTTTGATTTTAACGATGTAGCCAAAAAGCCAAAAATAGAACCTAGAGGAGATGAGGTTCAGGATTTTAATATAGGTACTAAGGAAAGTACTAATAGTGTAAAGTTTTCCAAATCCTTGCCTCCTAAAGGAAAACATGAATACATTAAGCTATTAAAATAATTTTTTGATGTGTTTTCTATGAGGATATGAAATCATATGATACTAGTATCATACAACATACCATTCCCGTCAGAGATGAGCAAAAACTGGTCAAGAAGAAATTAACGAGGGTAAATCCAATTTTGTTACCTTTGATATAAAAGGAAGATAAAAAGATGTTTGATGAAAAAATCATTGTACCCTTAAGATTTTCAAAATGCGTGTCTAATCTAGTGCCAACAAGAAAGAAGACGAGAAATAAGTCCCTATGTAGATTTTAGGAATCTTAACACAGTTTCTCTCAAGGACAACTACCCTCTACATAAAATGGATCATATCTTGTAGAAAGTAGTTGGTTCCAACGTAATTTCTTTGTTGGATGGTTTCTCAGGATATAAACAAATTCTGGTACATCATGATGATCAACATAAAACAACTTTTACTACACCTTCGGGAACCTTTATGTAAGTAAAAATTCCCTTTGGAATTATGAATGCAGGCACCAATTTTTAGAGAGAAATGGATATTGCATTTGTTGATGAGAAAGATAGGTTCATTGTAATTTACCTATATGATATTACTGTATTTTCCAAAATAGAGGAAGATCACCTCCTACACTTAAGGAGAGTTTTTGAAAAGGGGAGGAAATATGGAATTTCCTTAAATCCCAAAAAATCTCTTTTTGGTTTAAGGGAAGGAAAGCTACTTGGCCATATTATTTCAAAATAATGAATCAGAATAGATTCTAACAAATTTGAATCCATAATGAGGATTGATCCTCCCAAGAACAAAAAATAAGTTCAGTCTTCTATCGATAGGATCAATTTCCTAAGAAGATTCATTCCAAAACCGGCCGAGATCTTCAGAGAAATAAAAAACATGCTAAAGAAAGATAATGAAATAAATGGAATAGTGAGGCTAAAAAATATTTTAGTGAAGTAAAGATAGCTTTGAAAACTGCTCCTATTTTAATTAGCCTTGATTTTACTAAAGAGTTCATGTTTATCTTTTACATCTGAACACACCATTGTAGTAGTTTTGTTGTAGAAAAACAATGAAGGATTTGAACAACCTATAGCTTTCTTCAGTAGAGATTTGAGAGATGCCTCCTTAAAGTACAATATTATGGAAAAACAATACTTTTCTCTAGTAAAGGCACTGTGAGGCTTTAGGCTGTACATTCTCCATTCCCATATAATTGCATTTATTCCAAGTGTTGTAGTGAAAGATATCCTCACTCAGACTCATCTAGATGGGAAAGGAGGAAAATGGATTGCAGCAATCCTAGAATATGACATTGAAGTAAGGACTGCTAAGCTCATCAAAGGTCAGGGACTGGCTAAGCTAATGGTTGAGTCAAATTTGCATGCAATAGACATCAATTTTATAGCTGCACTTGATGAACAAGAAGAGTTGTCGACTCCACAGGTATCAGAAGAATTTGCTACCTATCCTTGGTATCCAAATATTCTCTTTGTTTTACAAAATTTACAAGCTCCTCCTGGTTTAACAAAAACAAAGGCTATATTTCTCAAGTTAAATGCTATTAAATTATGCATTTTAGATCATAATGTGTATTGGAAAGATGTTGGGGGTATTTTGCTAAATTTTTCATTAAAGGATGAAGTAGACAAGGCTATAAAAGAATTTCATCAAGGAGACTATGGAGGACATTTGTACTGGAAGACCACAACTGATAAAATCATGAGAGCTGGTTTTTACTGGGCTACCTTGTTTGCAGATGTTTATAATAGAGTTTCAACATGCCATCAATGAAAAATATTTGAAGGCAAGAGAAAACGTTTTCCCCTAAATTTAAATCCCATTTCTATTGAGGTTCCTTTCCAACAATTGGGCCTAGATTTCATTGGAGAAATCCATCCAAGCTCCTCAGCTCAACACAAATGGAGTTTCATAGCCACTGACTACGTCATTAAGTGGATTGAGGCTATTCCAACTTGACAAGCAACATAGACTCTAATCATTCAGTTTTTAGAATGTAATATTCTTACCAGATTTTGATGTCAACATAAAATCATTACTACCAATGCTGCTTCTTTCAAGTCAAAGAGAATGAATGGTTTTTCCCGCAAGTATCACATCAAGTTAGGATACTCTAATGCTTATTACCCACAAGGGAATGGGTTAGATGAGTCTTCTAATAAGATTTTAGTCAACATTATTAAGAAACTATTGCAAGAAAATAAAAATTCGTGGCACAAGAAGTTGGTTAATGCTCTGTGGGCTGACAGAATTAGCACAAAGAAGTCTATTGGAATGTCTCGTTTCCAATTAGTATATGGAGTGGATGAATTTTTTCCTACATTCCTAGGAATCCCTATGCTAAAATTATTGTAGGAATCTCAAGTCGAGCCAAATGATGTACAAAGAAGGATAAATCAAATAATATAGTGGCAACAAACTAGGGAGGAAGTCTACAACAAAACTCAGACAATTCAGGACAAAATAAAAAAGATTCATGATAGAATAACCAAAGCAGATGACTTCGAACTAGATTTTCTTGTGTTGAGATGGGACTCAGGAAATGAAGAAAAAGTTAATCATGGGAAATTTTATAGTTTGTGGAGAGGACCCTATAAAATTGAAGCTTTCTGAGGCAACAATGCATTCTTTCTGAATAACTTTATTCGAGAAGGATTGCTAGGAGAACCTGTCAATGGCAGACTACTAAAGCACTATTTTCTTCCAGGATAGGTAAGTTTCTCATTCAAGTCATTGTAAATATCATTTTACTATTTTAATGCAAGAGAGGGTGGCTAACATTAGGAATTGAAGCCCGAAGAGATGACCCTAAGCTTTTGGTGAGTTGCTGCCAATATTTATAAGAACAACATGTAATCAATTTAATTGCAGAGTAAGAAAAGGATACCCAATGGACAAAGGCTATTGATCTATAGCGTCCTTGACACCTCACAGGGAGGATGCCATCCCCATTGGAGCCACTATTAGGGTCCTATAACTTATAGGATCATTTGATCATTATCTGTTGATTTTTTATGTTATGGGATGTTGTAAATAATACTTCATTCTATAAATTATTTCCAACGAAAAATAGAGAAAAAATAAAACCAAAAATAAAATGAAAGGGGATATAAAAAAAAGATATATATATATATATATATATATATATATATATATATATATATATATATATATATATATATATATATATATATATATATATATATATATATATATATATATATATATATATCTATGTGTGTGTGTGTGTGTGAAAAAACAAAAGGAATAAAAAATATGAAAAAATGAAAAATAGCTCCAATAAGTGAGCCAGTTCAAATGCCACTTCATTTCAAAAAATGAATATATGTTTAAAAAATAAAAGAAATGTGATGAGAAAACCTTAGAAAAATAAAAATAATGCGATTGCTAGTCTAAATGTTGCATTAAAGGTTGAATAAATGTATCTAATTATTGTAATCATACAATATAAGTAAGATTAGATTAGTTTTAATAAAGTGCATTTAGTTAGTTTAATCACATCATTTAAGCGTGATTGGATTGGTGTTAATAAAGTAATATCTGACACGACACCTTTTTTCGTCATGTAATAAAGGTCGAGTTATAAACAAGGGCTTTAATCTAACCCACCAAGATCAAGGACAGGTGATCACTTCAGATCCCCACCCCCCCACCCCTACGACAGTTAATCAAGGGTGGGGGGTCCAAAACTAGGATTCCCCATTTACCATTTTCTCGACGTGGTGCTCCTTGGTGGAATTCGTACCCCCCTCGTCTAAAACTACTTACCACTCCCCCCCCTGAAATCTGATTTTTCTTCCTCTCGCTTCAAATATAACCATTAACCCGTTATTTCGGCTCCACTCCTCTCTCGCCAATTGGTACGTCCTTTCCCCATCCATACCAATCTGATCCTACCACATGGCATTTCCCCTTCCCATTCCACCCCTTCTCTTGTCACATCTCCTCCTGTCATTTAACCATTAAAGCAATTGTTTAGGAGATATAATCACTGCTAAGTTATTAACTTGATCCATTAAACGGATCAATCTCTAATTGTAAATGATTTTATTTATAAATATATAATAATCTTGTTTAGTTGGCGCTTCCTCTAATATTCTAGGACACTAAACAATCCAATCCTCTTACCGCAACCAATCATCAAGTCAACCTATCACTTCTACCAGTCAACAAGTCGACTTGTGACCACTACTAGTCATCGAACCCGACAGTCTCATCTGACCAAATTCCTAGGTAATTGTAGAATTTCATTTATTTCCTTTCCAACATGTCTTCATAAGGAAAATCAAAAGCTACAGTAGAAAACACCTGGTTTCCTGCCGTGATTTATTTAGACCATCAGCCATTAGTCGATGAACATTATAAAATTTTGAGACCGGTTGTGAGTTCGGCCTCTAAGAACTCCACAACTAGTTAGGACAAAAACCCATTCATCTAAGTGATGAATTGGGTTTGTGGGAATCCTTCCTACCCCAATTCATTTTTCCTGATACCCATTATTTTCCTGAATTTTTTTCATGGTGCCACTTCTGATACATTCCTAGTCAAAGGGAAATTGTAGCCTAGAACAATGATATTATTTTCACAATTACCCCTAATTCCATAAGCCAAATCCTTCAGATTCAGAATTCTGACTCTCTAAAAACATTTTTAGTAGATTCCCTCATAGAACTCTACAAGAATCTCACTTTCCCTCACAGAGCCAAAATCTTTGAGACATTTCTACCCGAGAATGTAGAATCGCCTAATAAAAACCTCTTTATCCATCCTCCATGTTCCCTGACATGACAAAGAAAATTATCTCAATAGTTTCTTTTTTACTTGGTTACCAATCTGATCAGTGGGTTGATGAATCCATTATAGAACTCTACAAGAACCTCACTCTTCCTCACAGAGCCAAAGTCTTTGAGACATTTCTACCTGAGAATATACAATCACCTAATAAAAGACCTCTTTATCCATCCTCCATGTTCCTTGACATAACAAAGAAAATTATCTCAGTAGTTTCTTGTTTACTTGGCTATCAATCCGATCCGTGGGTTGATGAATCCATCATAGGGTTTTTCCTATTTTCTCAACAGGTGAAAAGTCCCTAGTCATCTTTAATTATAGTAACTTCCTAGGAGATGCCATCCATGAACAATCCTAAAGTTTTCTACAAAAGGGGCCTTTAAACATGCTTCAGTTTTAGTGCATTTGTTTCTATTCCATCAAGCAGACAAGTTTCAATTTCCATTACAGAATCTGGATGAATAAGGGAATGGGAAATTTGTGATTTATTGGACTTCCTTGGTAAGGAAGCATGCCAATAAATTCACCTCCAGGGATTATGTAGAACATTTTTTGTATAGATTTTCTTTCCTATTGAATAGTGATGCTGAACTAGTAACAGGACCTGAGATAAAAATAATTCTACATCTAAGTGAGCAAACAAAGACAGGTGTCCGGTATTTGTACCCAAATTACACTGAGATTAGAGTGTATGGGTGCCAATTTTCTCAATACAAGTTGCCCAAATTTGTTCCTATGAGATTTTTTTCATTAGAATATATTAGACAAATGATTAATATGAATGAGATGCATTTGGTGGTAGCCAAGAAGAAATCTCATTTCAAGATTAAAACACAGTTTGGGACTTTCATTTGCAATACCAAGACAACAACAAAAGAAGTAAATATTTTACTCAAACATATGAAGTTTAAACTCAGTTTCACTTGGTCATATGATCCTTTGGGAATACTATCAAAGTTGAGAGTGGGGGAGAAAACTACTCCCTACACCCATACTCCCAGACCTGCGATTGAGAAATCTAGGAATCAATATTAATGGCAGGAAAACACATTGATGGAGGTAGAAGAATAGGTACTCTGTAAAACAACATCACAACTACCAGTACCCCAGGAAAAGCAGGATAAAAGGCCAAGGAAGGATTTTTCCCCTTTAGTCAGAAAAACTTAGGGGAAATAATTTCAAATATATAATAAGAGGTAGAAAACCAATCCAGTAGCAGAGTTTTCACAGTAAGAAAATTTACAGTCTACAATACTTTTGACAGACCCATATACTTCTACTTTCCCTCACATTGAAGACATTTTCATAGATCACCATCATCTTCGGCTTTTTAGGAACCTCTGGAAACATCTCAATCAGGAGAATTGGTTCATGATAAATATGAACAATGTATATTTTCTAGGTATAAGGAGACAAAGAAGAAAAATGAACTCCTGAAAGAAACCACCTTTTCTTTGTTTTGGAAGCAAACAACTTCATCTTAGCACATACCTCTCTCTTCTTCTGACAATGAGGAAGGGAAAATACAGACAAATTTTCTGGAAGCTTAGGTTCATTTTTCTAAAACTTCATATGAATACAACAAGTCCATTTTTTCTTTCAACATTGATCAAATCAATTCTGTTAGTGAGATGTATTTGCAAAACCAAACATGTGAGATGATGTATTCCAACTTGAAAATATCAACAATGGGAACATCCAAACTTCAGGCATCATTGGACAATATTCAGTCTCAACTAAAATTAGAGAAAATATCTTATTTATCTAAAGGCACTAAGATAACGTCTTTAGAGGATTTAGTGATTAAACCGGGATATGATCCCAGTAATGTAAAAGTTGCTGAGGAGATCATTAAAAGAAAAAATGCTGATATGGAAGCCCTGAAAGTAGATCAAAATTCCATCCACTGAAGAACCACACACAATGGAAGTTGGCCAACTAGAGAAGGAGAAATAAGATATGTTTAAAATTATGAAGGAGAAGAATGGGCAAATTAAACAAATGGAGACTGAAATTGAGAAGATGCTAAACGAGAAAGAGCAATCAACTAACTTAGAAATCATTCCTCTCATAGAAATTCCAGTTGCAGGTACATCAACAGTAGGTGCTTCGACTTCAACCACTACTACAACAGAGACATAGTCTACAGATACATCAGGAGAATTAATTAAAGATGTGCAAGACTTGTCTATCAGAGGCCAAGAGATTGAAAAGTTGAAAGATCAACATAAAAACCTTCAAGAGAAGAAATTAAATATTGACAATGTGAATCTAGTAGAGCTTCAAAAGACACATAGGTTAACTCAGAGAATTGAATAGTTAGAGAATGAATTTGCCATGGTCCAGACAATTGCACAGGAAAAGGAGTACATTTGGGTGGAAATCAATGAAGCTATGACTGAAATTTGGCCTTCCATCAAAATAATTTCCGAGCAGGAGGAATTGGTATAGAGATTAAAATAGTTCCTAGAAGATATAAAGGAAAACTTGGGTCAGAATCTAGGTGAATAATAATTTTGAACTCAAAGACCAAGGAAGAGTTAGAGGAATATGAGATCACTGGTAGAACTGAAACAATACTTGAGGTAAGAAGAATTATTACAAAAAGAAATTTAATGTTGCAGTTACAGAATAAGTGTCACAATTTGGAGTCTAGCATTCATAAATTCCATAACAATTTCAACATACTGCACTAGAGGGGGCTTGTAGGTTTGAAGGGAATTGGAGATAAGTTAGTTCAACTAGAGGATTATTAGTAAAAGTTATATTGAATAGCTAGAGATAAATCAAAATTTTCCACCATAAAGGGAAAGATTACAAGTAAATCTTTCATGGAGGGTTTTAAATTTCACTTACTAATCAAATATGAAATAAAACATCTATTTTTAGTTAAGCCTACTTTCCAGAAATATAATGAGGTTGATGAAACCTACGAAAAGTTAATTAAAGTATCCACACTAGATGAAGACATATGGGATAAACTTTGTCAAATTCTTGAGTAAAATAGGTATTCATCTTCACCAATAAAATGACAGCTTTCTCAGGCTGAGTCATCATAGGAAATCCTCAAAGTTAGTGCCGGAGCTTCAGCAGTTTTAGTTTTCCTATATTCTTGTACTATTTTTGTAAACAATTTTTAGGATATTTTGTAAGGAAAATCATGATATTTTAAATCAATATATTTTGATGAATTTTTATAAATACTTCATAATTCGAAGTACAAAGGGTTGGAACTTATGTGAAGAAAGCAGATCCTTCATTTAAAGTTTAGCATGTATTGAAGTGAGCATTTCATTAATATAGAAAGTTGTTTCAGGATTCATGTGTCAGGAAAGTAGTGAAGCTTCTTCTCTTGTAAAATTGTTATTTTTCCAGTTTTCCATATGTTCTTTCTATCTTTATTATTTAGAGAAGATTAGGGGCTGAATTTATTTGAATACACTCTACTTTGGCTTATAAGAAATATCTATGTTTTCACATTGATATTAAATATATAATTCATCCTAGTATCCTCTATGTTTAATTGAATCTAAATCTTTTCATCCCATTCATTCCATAAATGCTCTAAATATCTAAAACCCTGCCTACCTTGCCCTGTTACAACTGTTATGCAATTCTTGTATTCTATCACCCAAGAATCATTCAATCCATACCCAATGGATTCTCCTTGAAGTTTTGGCCAAACCTTTGAAAAAATCCAACTCATAACTCATAACTAACCTAATGCTTTAAATCAACAGATCCAAAGTGGTTTTGTGGTTACCTCTGGATTTCTCTCACACCAGTGGGAAATTATGGAGTGATAACATAGTTTATGGATGTAGCAATGACGAGCACACATGGATTTTAAAACTTTACAAATATAGAATATAATATTTCACATGTTTTCCTAACATCCCAAGGAACTTACTCGTTTATGATATAAACTAATTCTATCCATTTTCATGAAATGTTTTGAAATATTTTTAAGGTTTATGAGAGGAATTTTTATTTCTAAGATTCAACTTTGCAAATAATGTAATTCTTTTTTACTTTTCTTAAACATATATTATATCTCCTATATCATTATTACATTGGATATATGTTGTTATTCTTAAAAAAAATAAAAAATAAATAATATAATTTGAATAAATAATAATACAACTATACAGATTAAATGGCTGGTAATTGTGAATTGACATCAAAACACGTACTTTATAATATATATAACATTACCAAAATTAAAAACAATGATAATGTATCGTATTTTTTTGTTGCACACCATGTAAATGTCACTATGTCACTATGAAGGAGAGGACATATATATATATATATATATATATATATATATATATATATATATATATATATATATATATAAGGAGGAGAGATCGTTACTGATGTGTTTAAAACAACCCACATCAATCTCATTTGTTTCCATTTACATGTCACCCTGACAAATTGAATAGCTTACACAAACAGGTAGTAAAGTCTTGGTATGGGTACCCTTAGTGGAGGGCAATGCACATACTTTCCTCTTTCTCATGGGAGATGATGGAAATATGACAACTACATTGATGGGCTGGAATTTAACACAAAATAGAGAGAAAGTAAAGGAGAACACGAAGAAAGTAGTGGGAATGCAAAGAAGAGAAGGGGGAGAGAAAAATGAGATAAATTTGGGAGAATAGAGAAACGAAGGAAATTCTTGAATAGTTGCAGAGGAAGAAGAAACAACCCTGAGCTGGTGCTTTGTATTTGGGGAGAAATACCATATGATTATGTTTATTCCTAAAATATGTTTCTTTTTCTGACTCGCCAGTGGGAGGCTCAGTCAAGATTTGAATGACTTAGTGTTTTCTAAGTAAGCTGAAAAACCACTAAGTTCTTGTTGGATAAGTTGATAAACCACATACTCCTTACTAAATGGAATGCTTAACCACTTGGGTGCTAGCTAGAAGGTTGATAAACAACAAGGAAGGTGAGATGAACCATTGGGATGCTTGCTAAAAATACCTAAAAGACCACTAAATGCTTGTTGAAGAAGTTGATAAAGCACTTAGTGCTTACCAAGTAAACTAACAATTGAGCCTTGGGTGAATCCCCTTGATTGATTTCAAAGAGGCAGAGAACCACTATGGTGCTTAATAAAAAAACATGGGTGATAATCCACCTGGATAGTGGATCCTTTATGTTGTTTGTTTGAGCTAATATCCATGTTAAATTCATTTAATAAAATAACTACTTAGACTTTGAATTTGGTTTGAGGGTGGTTAGTTGAAAGAAAGAATGCAATGTACTTAACATATGGTTGGGTCGAGAGACAAAATCCCTTTAGTTTCCATCCATTTCAAGTTAAATATATGAATATAATTACTTGTAACAATTTGAACTATAAGTGATGAATTTCTTTGATATGTGATTTGTGAAGTTATCGTTCAACACACTCATGGTAGTTTGCTGAGATTATTGTATGTTCATGATAAACAAATTTCCCTATATGCCTTTATGGTTGTTTTGAAATCTTAGATATAAGTGATTTTTATCACTTTCATACTCTATGGATTTATTTACATGAATATCACTAGTTTCCTGAAGTCCCTCAGTTAACATGTTATTGCAAGTGTTTTTTTTATTGACATGTTTATGAATTTGATGGTTCATTGTATTATTTAAGACTATAGACTACCTCCCACGATAAGGAGTTAATTCATGTGTTCTATGTTTCATGAAGATTCAGTTAGATCTGAAAATCACTTATCTTAAGAGAAATATGATAATTTTATGGTTATGCACAACTTTATATTTTTGTAATTTCTTGAGCTTCACAAAGAAAGCATGGCCTGCAATTTTCCTATGAAATATGGCCATTAGAGCCATTTCATTCTTTTACTCAGGATCTGATATATGTTAGGTTTATCAGTGCCATTAAATTTTTGTGGTCATGGCATAATAGCTTTGAAGTTTGATGTTCACCAATTGGGTCCTTGTTCGTAGAAATTGGTGTTATGGGAAAATGCCTTTCCTTAAGGAATTCTTGTTGGGTATACAACCAAAGTCTCACATTGACTAGAAGTGGAGAGGATCATGGGTATATAAGGATGGACAAATATCTCCATTGGTATGAGGCCTTTTGGGGTAAAGCCCAAGAGAAAATCCATGAGGGCTTACGCCCAAAGTGGACAATATCATACCATTGTGGAGATATGTGGTGTCTAGAGTCCTTACAAGTGGTATCAGAGCCAAAGTTCAAAGTTAGCCAAGTGGATGAATCCTCGAAATGCTGAACGAAGGTGGTGGGCCCCGGTAATATCACGATGGGATCCGTGGATGAGCTCGGTTAGACAGGCGTTGCGCTCCACATTCTTCATGGACGTGTCCTGGTCCCAACACGGTGAAGAGGAGTTGACCTGGGATAGAGCAAGCTCTCGAGGGAAGTGGTGCTCCATGTAAGGCGTGTGCTTCCAACGCATTGGAGCGGAGAATCCTGGTTAGTAGAGAGTGGACAGATGGATAATCGTTTGAGGGGAGGCTCGATGGTCCTTTGTTCGAGTGGAGGATTTTTGGGTATACGACCAAAGTCTCACATTGACTAGAAGTGGAGAGGATCATGGGTATATAAGGATGGACAAATGTCTCCATTGGTATGAGGCCTTTTGGGGTAAAGCCCAAGAGCAAATCAATGAGGGCTTAGGCCCAAAGTGGACAATATTATACCATTGTGGAGATATGTGGTGTCTAGAGTCCTTACAATTCTGATAAAGTTCCATGAAAGTCTCCCTTCTTGTAAATTTTTCTAGAAATGTAGATTTATGTCTAGGGTAGGATGGTCTCTTGGAGAATTTTTCATCTCAGTTGGATACCTCTTCTATCTCCCAAGAATACTTTGGATTTGGATAAGAAAGGGGGAAAATGTTTAGTTGACTTGTGAGCGCATCTAGTGATTTGGGCATCTGGATTGTCAGAGCATGTGCACATTTGCAAAGAACCAGATTAATATTGGAATGAATTTTTGTAGAAACCTAACTTATGAATGGAGATCCAATGTCAGTCATACTTAGGTGGAACACTTGCACGAGGTTGTATTTTCCCATAACCAGATAATGCATTTGAAATATAGAGCATCCAATGGTGGATGGATGGTGGACGTATGTAAAGTACCAAATAGGACCAATACCATATTTTCAATATTACTTGTATATGATTTAGGGAATATGGTATCTGAGGTGGGAAATTCTACACAACCTTTTGGAGCCTCAGATGTCCGCTAAGCCACATATTTCATGATGTGGGAACGTGATCTTGGGATTTGAGAGACCAGGGCATATTGTTGGTTGATATTATTGTGTACCCTAGATTTTGCTTTGAACGAGATATAGTACAAAGTGGTTGCATAACACAAAGGAGTTAAACTTAATGGGACCCACAAAACTAAGTTAACGTGGGAAGTGCCAATGGGATAAGGTAAAGGTTACGTGGATGCAATGTAGGTGCCACGAGTGAGGAGGAATTGTAAAAGATGACATGGAGGGTCCACATGGGTCACACATAGATGCCACATGGAAGTACCTTGTTGATGTGGTGTGATATAATTAGCTAAACTTAAAATGGGTATAATCTCAATATGAGATTCAATTTGAGGTAAAATTTATATAGTTGGAAAGATCTCAATGAGTTGGACATGATGGTAGTATCAAAAATTAATTATTCAAACTTTTGAAAAGGGGTATTTTTTGGTAACCCCATCTTCACAACATACTTTGGATGTTGAGTTAATTCATAAGTGACACCTTCCATAACTCGAGATAGTACAAGGGGTTAGGATGAAGTGTTATAGTGTGTTATCAAAGCTTGAGTTCAACACTTATAATAAATGGCACTAGAAAGATAATGGCAGAAGCTATGATTTGATTCATTTGGATCCAAAACATTGTGATATTTGAGTCAACATTTTGAGTCCGCATGTTTTTCTCATATTTATAACAATGATGAGAAATTTGATTGAGTCAGGTAGGATAAGTAGGTAGAGATACTAAGGAAGAGAAAGGAAGAAAACCATACATTTTCAAAAAATAATTAATGAACATTAAGTAAAAAAATGATAAAAAAATGTATTTATGTCAACAAAATGTTGCACCACCTTAGCAATAGTGGGCACTATAAAAATCTGAGTAAGAATTCCCTGAAAAAATTATCAAGGGTGGTCGCCAACACTATCTAACCTGATGCATCCTTCAACTATATCAACAAGAAAATGGTCAAGAACAATCCACTCAACACCAAAATATTTAGCTTCCTGAAGATTCATAAATAAGGGTCCCCTTTGATACCCAATGGTAGTACTTTAGGTGGTCCCACTTATCTTCTCAGCAAGCACTTATCCCATAAAGTTAAACCCCTAGTTAGCCTCACCATATCCTTTGTCAAGGACTTATTTATTTGTTAATGAGATTAAACATATCAGACTCAATACCTCTGATATTTTGGTGAGCTTCAACAAAATTTCTTTTTTCATGAAAAGAACCATTAATTAAGCCATTGATGTTATTTATTGCATAAGGGATGTGATGCGGCAAAGTTCGACAGAATTTTCTTGAATTTAATTTTTTTAGGTTTTAATGTGAATTCTATGCGACTACCTATGGGATTTCCATGGGCTCCCCTCTCTTCCTAGTAGTGGAACGCATTTTCATGGGTTTATTCCCCCTTCTATCCAATGATCCAAAATAGTTCATTGATGATACCTTTATTATTTGGCCTCATGCTCACGATAAGCTAGAGTTATTCCTAGAGTGTCTTAACAACCAATCTAATGTCAAAAACTTCATTATGGGAGTTGGTGATAATGAAAACCTTTCATTCTTATATGTTATTACCTCTAAGAATGGATATGGTTCCATTTTCTCACTAGGTGTTCCGTAAAAATATTAGATAGATCAATACCTTCATGTTGATTCCTATCATCATCCAACCCAAATATTCAATGTTTTAAACACCTTAGAGACCTAGGCATTAATGGTTTCTGATGAGAACCACCTTAATGAGGAAAAGAACCACCTCCTTGAATTTTTGTGAGTAATGGTTATAATAAATTCCAAGGTCTTAGAGCCTTCCTAAAATCTAGCCAAGGCGCTAGCTCGAAGAACAACCCCGCAATCTAGTTTCCAGTGCTCAAATTCCTTTCATCCAAGGAATCACTAATAGGTTTGCACTCAATTTAAGAAATAATAAGGTATGTAATACCTTTTATCCTCTAAAAAAATCGTAATTAAGGTGTTCAAATATCTTGTTGACACTTCAAGCATGAAAGGTGTTTACTTAGTCATGTGTTGATGTGGGGATCCATCCACTGGTGAAATTGGTGACTCCATTAGGCATAGATACAAGAACATGTGGCTGAAATCAAACATAGTCAATCCCATTCTTCATTCCTAGCAAAGCACTCCAAGAATATTAGAAACCACATCTGCATTGAAAACCCTAGGGTCCTAGCCAAAATTGGTAACTACCATCATAAAACGTTCAGAGAAGCCATTGAGATTGAGAAATGAATGGGAAATATACATAGAGATTAGGCTTCAAAAAATGAAAAGAACTGGACTATCACCCTTGCTTCAAGATTTTCTTCCTCATGAAGCTTCTCTTCTTTATATTTCTCTCTCCTTGGACTTTTCATTCTTATTTTTATTTTTCAAATGCATTTTCTTTGAATTTTATTCCATCTTTCCTTCCCTTCCCTTTTATTTTTATTCCGTTTCTTTTATATATTATATAATTTTTAGACTTTAATATTTTTATCCTTAGTTCATGACTTTTGTTGGTCCTAAAGGTTTTTATCATATATATATATATATGATTATAGGGCTTTATTATAAACTCATAATCTTTAAAAATTTTCACCCTACATTTATCATAACTAGCTCTATTAACATTATTATTTTAATGCCTTATTAGTTAGGATTTTTGAATAATATTTTTAGTTTGTTTGATATATTAATATATTGTATCCCTTATATGATTAACCTTTATTATATATCTTGGCTTAGGGGGTCCTGAACCAGGTTCAAAGTTAGTTATGCCAAACAAATCCCTACACTACTAGCCCTTTCAGCATCAATCTGCGATGCACAGACTGAAGTCTCACCCGAAGCAATATGGGGGGATGCTGGAACCAAGTTTCCACACCGAGAGATCAGTGCGATGTCTGTTTTGTAAGCTAGCTATGCCTACGCACAAATCTCTAGGCCCTTATGGCCTATTGCTATAATTTCCTTTAATCAGCCTCTAGACCTTTGCGAAGGTCTATGACTGGCTTTTGCGGATCTTAAGCAGGTCAATTAGCTACTTAGGTCTCCTTTAGATTACCCATAGATAAGTAATTACTCGAAATTACCTAATTGTTCAATAACTTTAATAGAGAGTGTTAGGATCTTCACATAACCACTTAGCATTAATTGCGTTTAGATAACAATACAGATCAAGTAAAGTTGCGCATCAATACATTATTATTTCACAAAGCCATCATTCATCACAACATATATCGCAATCATACATAGCAGAAGTAAAGAGACTAAACACAGGAATTTCTGTAGCAATCTTCTTTATTGATATTCAATAAAGGTTTACAGACTCAAAACTTCCCTTCGCACTCAACTATAGGGGTCCACACACTCATATGCAAACACTCTTCTAGGCCTTTACGCACTACGTTGTAGAGCCTTTTCCTTCTCTAAGGCTTCTATCTCGATCTTCCTTCTATTGACCCATTACATTCATCATATCTTATGTTCCTACCTTAGACTCTCTAAGGCACACCTATTTATACAATACCATGGTCCACGGATCATGGGTAGATCTTCAAAAATCAAATCAAGTTACATAAAAGAAGGGTATAATGATTTTTGAATCTTAACTAACTAGGTGCTCCATGACCACAATTTGCGGATACTTTAGATCTTTTTACATCAAAACTTTGCCTTTTGCCCCAAAACTGACCCAGGGGACCCCATCCCAACAGGCCCCCAACACAAATATCGTGACTCATCCTCAAGTCACTGGGCTGGTGTGGAGATCTTGCTGTGAAGATTCCCCAGCTCCAACTACACCAATGCTACTTTAGCCGCGCTCTACGTGGTTGCCTACTGCACCTGTTTGACCAGTTGTTTTTTGGCTGGTCCTTCGTGTGTCTGACCTGTTAGTTTTTTACAAGTAGTCCTATAAGCCCATAGTACCACCATTATGTGCACACCCCAATCATGCTGTTGTGTGTTGCAAATATTTGTTAGCTCATTCCAATATCTTATTGAAAGCCTCAAGTGTTCCATTAGCATGAGGATGATATGTTGTACTTTTATGATGGTAAACCTGGAACTCTTCTGTCAGTGCGCTCATCGTTTCATTCTGGAAGTGCATACTGCGAGCACTCATCAACACTTTTAGGCACCTGAACCTAGTTAGCAACTACTCAAACAAAAATTTAGCTATTGTAGCCCCTGTACAATATTTTATAGGTTGTGCCTTTGCCCATTTGGTTAGATATTTGGTCACGGTGATGATATAACACACACTTGTTTTCTTATGTGGGGGCTGAATCGGTCCTACAAAATCAATTGCCCATTTCTCAAATGGGTGCAATGACACCTGCAGATTTAGAGGCAGCTCATCCCTCCATGATAGTCTACCCATTCTCTGGCATGCATTGCAAGCCTTACAATAGTCTTTAGAATCTTTATGCAACATCGACCACCATAACCCAACGCGCAAAGCCTTCTGCGTTGTTGCTTTTATTGCATAATTCGCTCTCACAACTCCTCCATGAGACTTAGCGAGGATACTATTTCATTCAAAATCAGGTACATATCATCGAAGTATCTCGTCTGATCCCTATTATATAAATGTTTATCAATTATAGAGAAGTCTGTCGTGTGCACTACCAACTATTTTTTCTGCTGACTGGTGTATCCTTCTGGAGGCATCCTTGTAGGCAATAAGTGGATAATATCCACAAAGTGGTTATCCGCTACACACACCGTGAAGAATTATGTGTCAAGCGGCCCTTCCTCAAAATTAGTAGGCTCCTCTCCTATCTCAATGCGCGACAGATGGTCAGGTCTGTAGTTAACCTTCCTTGCTTCACCCTCAAAATAATATTCTTGAAATAACAATAGCCACCTACATATTTCCACCCCAACATAGGCTTATTGACTAGATACTTCAATGCAGAATGGTCTGTGTACATCTTGAAATGTCTGCCCAATAGATAGTGTATAAATTTTTGGAGCGCATACACCATAGCCAATCCTTCACGCTCTATTTTCGAATAATTCTTTTCTGCCTCTGAAAACTTTCTGCTCGCAAATACTATAGGATGATCCATCTCTCCTTCACGAGCCTATGTCAGCACTGCTCCCAACGCAATAAACGAGGCATCAACGTGCACATGGAATTCCTTCTTCCAATCCTGGAAGACTAATATTGGTGCAGTGACCATATTTTCCTTCAAGACATCCAGACTGCACTGGCATTCTTCATCGCAACAGAATGTAACTTCCTTCTTTAGTAACTTCTCCATTGGTGCAGTAATCTAAGCATAAGCTTTGATGAACTTTCGATGGTACCCAGTATGGCCTAGAATTGCATGCAGCTGTTTAACATTACTTGGGGATTCCAAATTGATTATTACAACGATCTTGGCAAGGTCCACCATGAGTCCTTGCTTGCATACCACATGACCCAGCAAAATCCCAAAGGAGACACAAAACAAGCACTTCTTTAGGTTCAGCGTGATCTCATATCTTTGGTACGTATCCATCATTAAGCACAGACTGGCTACATGGAGCTTTACTAGCCCAAATACTGTCCAGTCATCAAAATATACCTCCAAGAATTTGTGAATAAATTCTTTGAAGGCTGCAATGACTACACAAGAGAATATCGCTGGCACATTCTTGAGTCCAAAGGGAATCATTGTGTACTAAAAACACCCCCATTCTATCGAGAAGTTTGTTTTACTTCTGTCTTCTGGCGCGATCTTGATCTGATGGTATCCAGAGAACCCATCAGTAAATGAGTAGGCTTCCTGTCCTCCCACACTGTCTAGTACCTCATCAGTAAATAGTGTCGGGAAAGGATCATGAACGTAGGCATCGTTAAGCTTTCTTAGATCTACACAAATCCTTATCTCTCCCTTATACTTCTTTTCCTAAACTACCATTGGGCTCACCTAATCAGATTCCTCCACTGGTTCAATAATACCCGCCTCAAGCATCTCGTCCAATTGCAAGCGAATTTTTTCCTTATATTTTGGATTCAGGCGATATGGCCTTTACTTAACGGGCTTCGCGTTCGGTTTCAAAGTTATTTTCATCACTCCCAAATCGCATATGATGCCTTTCAAGTCCGAAAATTTTGTAGGAGAAAGATCCTGGTACTCGCGGAGTAACTCAACAACTTTTTCCACTCTGGCATCATCCCAATAATCTCCAATCTTCGTGAATTTATGCTTCGCTTTAGTTCTAATGTTTACCTGCCTAGTCTTCAACAGCGCGGTGATATCCAATTTCTCCATCTACAGACCTTCAACCTCTTAGTGGCCTTCCACTTCTGGGATATTGATATTCCTTGGATCCTCATCCTCTTCTTTAGCAATCATATTATAGCATTCCAGTGCATGGCATAGCTGGGTGCTCCAATCTGGTTGAACCAATTCCAAAGGATCTTGTGGAATTCATAGGATCACTGCCTTAACTTCCTGTAGCACCTCATCAATGTTTTCAAATCTGTCTTCAAAGCTGAATGTCCTGAAGAACCCCTCTCTTAATATATCCCACTCCATGGTGCCATGGCAGAGCTTCATTTCCAAATAGAAATTCATAGGGATTATATCCAGAGTGTGATGTAATAAATGCACCCATTCTGTCTGCAGCTCTGTTCCATACACTTTAGTCCATTTTTCCAGGTGATCACGTGGATCATTCTTCCCATCATATTTATTGGTTGACCGTACTTTAGGGTGACCAAATTGCATCATCATCATCCTTCTATAATCACTCCATTCATCAAAGTTGTCTTTGTGGGTACCCCACCACCGAGTGAGCGTAGCGCGCAGTGATAAATCCAGTGCCTGCAAGTGGTGATCCGATGGAACTTCTCTTTCAAAACCATCCAAAAATTTATATACGTTAGTTAAACCATTGTAATAAGTTAAATTTCTTACCTCCCACGACATACAATGCAACAATTTGGTCATCATGTTGCAGTGCAGTGTGGATACTTCATGCAACCTATTTTTCTAATGTTCCAAATCTTTGTCTCAATCCGAGTTACAAGAACTCTCATGGTACCATGAAATCTGTCCATCAGCCATTGGATTGACCCAATCTTGGTCTCGCGTAGTAATTTTATAGATTTTATCCAAATCATTGTCACTTTCCCCATAGTCACACACTGGTTTAGTATAGCGCGGTCCTTCTGCAGGATCCAATGGTACTACAATGCGGAGCGATTTCCTTTCAAATGACATTGTCAACTTCTTAAAATTGATGACCCCATTCATGTCGATATCCCAATCAATTCCCAGGAGAGTAGGGTATGGATTGCTATCATCAACAATCTCTATGACTTGAAAATCAGCCAGTGCACTCGCACCTTCTATATCTATGGTAACTCCCTGCAATCCTCCCATAGGGATAATCTTCTGCTGGTTCGCCATCCTTAGTAGACCACTGCATCACAAGTATCCCCATTCTCTATGAGTTCTATTTAGGTAATACATTTGCATTAGACCCCAAATCCAAAATAACTTGGTCCATCTCATAGTCTCCTATTTGTACGGTAAGCCTCATCTTGCGCCCTGTTCTTGCCTTATACTTACCAATCTTTCTAACTATGCGGGGTCCATCAGGAACATTATCCTTATAGACACATTTGTTTATCAACTCATGTAGTCCTTTCATAGCCTTTCTATCACACAATCGTTTCAAACAAGTCACCAAGAACATGGTAAGCATAGAGGGGTCAACCTCTATAAATAGTTTTTCCTGACTTCCTAAGGTAGAGGCCTCAGTGAAGCTTTTCTTCGCTTCCAAGAATTTTTCCTTTGCACGCTCCATATCAAACCCAACCTCCTTTTCTAGAGCCTTGCAGATCAATCCACCTTCTTCAGGTTGTTCTCCCGTATCGTCACCAATCATGATCCCGCTTCGCAGCGCGATATTCACATTTGGGTCCTCTTTGCAGGGCTTGACCATCATCATCTGTCATTTCTAGGTAGGATTCTGAGGTTCCGCCTTCTTCTCCTGCATCTTCGCCATTAGCATAGGAATTTCTTCGATTGTGTGGTCAAAATGAATGCAGTATTGACATGATGAGTGTGTCTCATTCGTACACTCTCACGCATAGCATCCTGGCATTTCGTAATTGTAGTAGATGACCTGCCCACGATCCCTACCAGGTCCTCCTCCTCCTCAGCCTCGTCTGTGCCCTTGATATCCTCCATGCATTCCCTTAGTGCCCTGATCCGGAGGCCAAGTTTCTGCTTGCATTCGATACGTAGGTTTCCTCTCCATAAATAATTCATAGCTTCGATAGTGGCGCTCATCGTGGTCCATCGATTTGTAGAAATCCAAAAACAATTGTTGTGGTGTCTGTACAATTTTTTGCAGCAAATGAAAATTGTTTGTTACGTGTTTTCTGGCCACTTGATAAATAACACACCATAGCACAGGCCCCACACTCGGTCCTGTTAGAGCTTCCTACCTTAGGGGCATAGGTCCCCCTCTTATGATGTAATTCACGAAGAAAGGGCAATGATCTTTATCATGCCCCTGGTTTTTACATTTAAGATACCAAACTTCTTCACGCACCTCCGGGCGAGCTGCTTTTTCCTTTTTCAAGCTCTGAAACGCCAAGGAGAGGTTCTGCAAATCTCCATGAATCTATTGAACTCCCAAAGAAGTATCCTTGATATGTTTCTCATGCAGTCTCATCGTGATTTCCAGGGTTTCCGCCTGAGTTCCTATATTTTGTTGTGATAAAGCAATCATTAAGTGGGGTAGGAGCACAACTATAAACCAATTGCGGTGCTGACTATCTGTGAGATTCATATTAGATTTGAGGACCCCACACTTCAATCTTTGATCTATCTCCCATGACGTTTCATGGACCTAAACATGATTTCCTTAAATCTAATTACCGATTGCGAGGCAGATTTAGGCTTATCGAATTCCTTGTTTAAAGTGGTCTGAGTATCTTCTAATGACACCAACAGGTTATTAGTGCAGTACTTAACATACCATGTCAGCGCGTGGTCCTACAAAGCGATGACTAATTGTGCATTATTTATATTTTCATTCGTAATTTGTTATGTTGTCCACACAACCTTCACAACAAACCAAAACTGATCCAGATCCTCACTTCCTAATCCCTTGAAAACTCGCAACTTCATCATATTTGACATATTAACTGACGGTGGTGGTGGTGGCGGTGTGGGTGAAGGTGTATGTTGTGGAGGTGAAGGTGGAGGTGGTGTGGATAGATGAGGTATCCACAGAAAACCTTGCCTTATCAGCTGGACAACCCTCTACAGTGAAGCCTATGTTACTCCCTCGTCATCACTTGAAGGAGGTCCAATCAATGGACTATATTCAAGACCTGATATTTCTCAATTTCTAAAGCTTCATCCACTTCACATATATCCAAACATCAAGGTAATGGCATAGCCCACTTTTCACACAAGAGAATCTTAATCCAAGTATTCAAAGATCTCAAATACTTAACTTGCGGGCCCTTGAAGAAGCGTCACTCTGCTTCATTGTAACTAACTGAGGTGTCAACTGTGAACTAAGTAAAAAATCCTCCGATGACTCGATCAAGCCAGTGATAAACTGCGCGTGCGATCTTATCTTCATAAGCTTCTAGCATCCGTACAAGTTTCGGGGTCCATACTATCAAACCGTCAAGATTCCACCTTCCTTGGTTGTCTTCCAATTTAGTGATCCACTCATATAGTTTCATCGGGAAGGTGCAGAAGAAGATTTCGTGTATTTTTGTGTACAAAAATATCTGTCCAACCACTGTTCTTTTCTGAGGCATGGATTTCTATTTTCTTACACTGCGAATTTGTGGATGTTTCTATCCAACCACTTCTCAATTTCCTTCTTGGTTGGATTCTAGTAATGTGACATCGCAGATCTCTTTATGCAGATATCGGTCCCGGCAATAGAACCATTTGCTGGTTTAGGGGGACTTGACCTAGGTTTAGAGTTAGTTATGCCAAAAAAATCCCTACACTACTGGCCCTTTCAAAATTAATCCGCGGTGCGTAGATTGAAGTCTCACCTAAAGCAGTATGGGGGGATGCTGAACCAAGTTTCCGCACCTAGAGATCAATGTGACGTCCTTTTTGTAACCTAGATCTGCCTCCATGTAGATCTCTAGGCCCTTACGACCTATTGTTGTAACTTCCTTTAATCAACCTCTAGACCTACATGAAGGTCTATGATTGGCTTTTGTGGACCCTGAACAGGTCAATTAGCTACTTACGTGTGCTTTAGATTACCCTTAGATTAGTAATTACTGAAAATTACCTAACTATTTGATAACTTTAAGAGAGAGTGTTAGGATATTCGCATAACCACTTAACATTAATTGCATTTATATAACGATGTAGATCAAGTAAATTTGTTCATCAATACATTATTATTCCATTAAACCATCATTTATCACAACATATATCGCAGTTATACATAGCAGAAGTAAAGATACTAAACACAGGAATTTCTGTAGCAATATTCTCTACTGATATTCAAAAAAGGTTTATAGACTCGAAACTTCCCTACGCTCTCAGTTGTAGGGGTCCGCACACTCAACTGCGAACACTACTCTAGGCCTCTACGCACTTAGCTACAGAGCCTTTTCCTCCTCTAAGACTTATATACTGATATTCCTTCTATTAACCCATTACATTCATCATATCTTATCGTCTTGCCTTAGACTCTCTAAGGTACACCTATTTATACAATCCCATGGTCCGCGGACCATGGGTATATCTTAAAAAACAAACTCAAGCTACATAAAAGAAGGGTAAAACCCTTTTTGACTCTTAACTATCTACGCACTTCGAGAGCACAATTTGTGTATACTTTACATCTTTTTACATCAAAACTTTGGCGTTTGGCCCAAAACTGACCTAGGGGACCCCATACCAACAATACATATTTTGGTTATTTCCTTGTTGTTGGTGCATAGATTGTCCGAGTAATGGAGCACAACCTAAGACAAAATCACTAAGGATCTTAGATCATCTCGCTCTTGGTGATAAGGGCTCGCTTCCCTTTCACCACAGGGGTTATTCCGTGGTGATAATGTAAATTAAATGGTCGTTGTAGAATATTATAAATTAAATATATATTTTAGTTAGGCAAATAATTAAGGCCATTTTATGTATATGATGTAAATAGGTGTAAGTTGCGAAGTTCTGGGTGGGGAGAGACCTATACGACATCTGGTGAATGATATTAAAATGAAACCTTCATTAAATAATATGAAAACAATATTCCATTAGAACTAAAATAAAGGAAAGTAAATAGTTAGAGATAAAGGAAAAACATTTAAATGTTAGGTATTCTCATCTCCGATAAAAAGATATGGTGGTGATAAAAAGAGAATATAAGGAAAGTGGAAAAATTAAAGAAAAGAAAATAAAGACATCAATTTTGAAACAAAACTGCGCTCAGGTTAGATGAAAACATGTGCAGCAGGTGCAGGCATATTCATTCCACTCTATGCTAAAAAATAATTAATAGTATATATCGTGACTGAGATTCACGCAAGAGTAAAACATGTGGATTTTAGAGAACATCACACACTTTAGGATGGAACAAATGTATCAACATAGTAACATAACACCTAGAGTTGCAATCACTACAAAACATGAATTATATCAATGAAAGATAAGTCTTCGATCGTAAATAACTCAAGATAACTCATTCAAAAATTGTGTTGATAATATCGATATCGGAACACAACACTAAAGGATCTAGTGTCTAAATGAGATCAAGCCTAAGATTTAGTATTCTGTGATTACGATTTAAAAAAGAATAATAGAAAGAACATGCATTCTTGTAAATAACATTTACATGAGATATTGTAATAGAACATAAATGTCGAGCATATTCTATCAATAATAAAACCTGTAAATAATTTTGTCTATTTACCTCTCATAGTATGCATATCATAGAGGAAATCCAATCAAATAATAAAGTCGATTCATATAATTAATCATGTCAACTTTCTAAACCATTGTTTCAACCGAGCACATGTTTAGCAATTGAAATAGAAGGACAATACAGAAATATCAGATTCAGATTATATAATAAAGGGTTACAAAATAGTTGTTTCCTTGTGCACGAAGTGCAAATAGGCATATAACAGTCAATTTCCTCCTCTCTCTGAATCCACCCCCAACCTTCCACCCCCTCTCAAATGAGAAAATAGGGGTCTTATAAAAATGTATTGATAACTATTTTACATATCTATCTAAATACATATTTCATAAATATTAATTTGTAAATAGTTTTTTCGTCTTTCACAATTTTTTTAAAACATTAATTTTTCCCTTTGACTAAACTTAGGACCTCCACACACTTGGGCTTGAATGGTTATAACATTATGCTAATATAGTCTTCCATAATCATAGTTTATCCGGAATACAATCCTTCCCTAATGAATAACGCGTGTAATAAGAAAATGGGAGTTAGTTTCTTAAGTAACGAGATAATAAAGTGTAAATGTGACAAACTTATTTCTCATATATTATTCCCAAAATTAGTTTGCATAATAAATGAGGAAAATATAAAAAAAAACCATTACGTACCTCATAGTTTTCTTCACAGTAAATCATTGTTAAGTTTTCTAAAATATAACTAAACCCTATGTAACTTATAATAAATCTTATGAAATCTATTTGAAGCCATTTCAAACTAAAAGCAATCGATTAATATATGTGTATCCAAAATTATGAAATTACCATCGTAAATCCTCCTCAACCTGCAAATAAATCTCTAGTTTCTAAAATATATTTCACATGTATGAATTCATGCATGTAAATATACACCCTTACCCAGAAGATTACCAAAATATTTCTGAGAAATGAATTTAAGCTGAAGAAAACCCTAAACTCATTTATGTTGAAGAAAACCCTAAATTTTTACGCTGCTCTATAAACATTTTACAACGTTGATTGCAATTTTGAATTATATTTATAAGTCATTGCGTTGATAGTTGGAGGGAGGTTTAATGATCATTTTAAATGCAATGAGATCTTTACAGTGGGCTTCATTTAATCCGACGATTGTCATTCCACATCAGGTGGTAAGGTGGGGTGAGGTAACCTCTCATATTCACCCCGATGACATTAGTACAAATGAGTGGTGCCTCATATTTAATATGATAGTATTTATATTTAATATCAGTTATATTGAAAACTTAGTATAATGTTTATGTTTAATATGGTTTTATTCAAAACTTAATATAAAGCTTTCGAAGCCTGTTTTCATTTTAATAACCATTTCAATATTAAAGCCTCCTCCATTAAATCTATGTAAATCTCAAAGATTTTTTCTTTTCACCTAGGACTTAGATATCTAGAGGTAAAGTTAAAAGTTAAAAATGATGAGTAATTCATAGTAAGATCAATGGTGATATTGTGTAAAGTAAAAATAGCTATTTTACACTTATGAAAGTATATTTTCAATATTGATTACCTAAGTCCTTTAGGAAATTCAATCCTCCCAAATATATAGGAATTAAAGGATTTTCATAATAAATAATTCATTTATATATATAATTCCTCCATTTGTGGACAATGTCCCCTTAATTCATGGAAATTGTTTTTCGTGGACAATGTTTCCTTAATTTTAGGTTTGTTAGTTATAGTAATAATAATTTAATTTAGCCACATATATTAGTTAGTGTTATTTAATATTTTTATCATTTATATTTTGAATCTTTATGTCATATACAGAATCTAAGTAATAATTAAGTATTTCATATGCATATTTATAATATGCCATTTCTTTAACATCACTTAGCTACAAACCCTACTTATTTTTGTTTTAATCTCTTCTATTGATTTCTCTTTTGTATTTTAGGAAGTGATTTGAATCATAGGAGAATGATAAGGAGTCAAATGGAAAGGAAACATAAAGCAACACCCTCAAGGAATACCTAGTTCTAAGGAGGGTCATTTTTGGTGACAACATTCAGCTCCAACTGGGGATGATGCTCCCCTGTAGAGGATCAAGAATGAAGACCATATGAATTTTTATTGGGCATGGAGTCAAAAAAGGAATCTAAAGAAGTAAAAAGGAATGAAAGGAAAATATTTTTCATCTTAAAGGCTC
The DNA here is from genome assembly GCA_031772625.1 of Pinus tabuliformis. Taxonomy (NCBI): domain Eukaryota; kingdom Viridiplantae; phylum Streptophyta; class Pinopsida; order Pinales; family Pinaceae; genus Pinus; species Pinus tabuliformis. Next base: position 871,241,958 of record CM062805.1, read on the forward strand.
AGTTGATTGTCAACAAGAACGAAACAAGAACAAATGTGAGGCCCTAGCATGCATAAACTAACAAGTTCAAATTTTATTTACTTACACAAAAGAAATTTGTTTGTATATTAATTCTATTAGGGTAAATAATGATTAGGGTAGATAATCATAAAAATGATAAATGTATGAATTCATAAGAACATCCAATATCACAAAAAATTATACCTACTTACAGCTAATGATTAAGAAATTACATAAACCAAGGAGCTAATTAAGCTACATAAGAGGGAATTCCATTTTTTGAATTTCTTGAAACTAAGGAGGCTAGCCATCAGGGATTTGGTTCCCTTTTAGATCCATAACACGAGTTTCCAAAATCAGATGTCGTTCCACTGCGAGTTAGCATGCATAACCCCGGTAGAGTCATCAACTAACCTCAAATGAGGAAATCTATGGAATCTGGTTTTCTCTTTCCATTAGAGGTTCTTAATTCAATTTATTTAGTAAATATAACATCCATAGGATGCGAGGATTACACACTGGAATTAGTCCAATACCATTGAGCTTGCTCCACTGCGAGTGAGTGTTCATAGCCCCAGTGGAGATGTCAGCATACCCCATCCAAGTCACCTCAATAGAAGGAGTGGGAGGATTACATGCTAGAATTTAATCTAGCACCACTTGACTTGCTCCACTGCCAACGAGTGTTTATAACCTGGGCAGAGATACCAACATGTCCCACCCAAGATACCACTAGTTCCTATCCTTATGGTAGTATGTTGATTAGGAGAGTCTCATGCATGGTTGTGGCGTGACTAAATAGTCCTACCAAAGCTTCAATTATATGTATGAAAGCTCGATCTTACGGTTATATGTCTAGCCCTTATGACTTAATGTGATCTCTTAGTATTTGTGTGTAAGTAGTATGGAAGTAGAATGTGGTGAGGAATATTCAATATGAAGGTGACATTACTAAAAGATTAAGATATGATCCCTTTAAAGATGTTACCCCTTAAACATGATTTACAAACCAAATCTTTAAATATGTGTTTAAAAATCTTGTTTAATATAGTTCATACTAAGCGCTCATATATGTGTTTTTCATTCTAGTATGATCGTAAAAGAGTCTTCATGATGCAAAAAAACTTTCATCTTTATACATTGTAAACCTAAAAAGCCTAAAAGGTTTATATATATACATAATTGATATATAATGTGTTTTAATGACAATATTTATCAAAAAGGTCAAAAATCCAGTGTAACCAGACACAAATATTGTCAATGGTGAACTTCTAGACTTTAGGCCTCAATTTTATCAATAATAATAACATATTAAACTGTTGAAAGAAGTAGGGGATAAATTGTTTTACTAGGAAATTGAGAAATATATTCACATTTGATTGGAAACAAGAAGAAACCTTTTCAAAATAAGTGTTCATCCAAGTTTCAACGAAGTCTTGCAGGTCTGTATGAACATCTAATGACAAAAATCTTGAAATATAAACAAAATGCCCATGAGAAATACTTTCATGTTTTCCTATTTCATGGTTATCATGTATTGCTATGGAGTTGATCATGTTAAAGTTTAAAAATAAACATACCAAAATAAAATTAAATACATTAAAAGCCATAAGATCTATAGTATAACCTTCGTGTTGTACCATATGATCAACATGAACAGATTTGACGTCATGTGGTCACGTTAAATTAGTTAAATCATTATGCTCAACATATTTATTTGTATTAACAAAATTGAAATAACAACATAATTGCAAATTTATTCTTGTAAGTTGATTGTTATCCAATTCACGATTTTGAGAGGAAATTGATAAGTCATGTTCATATGTGTCCTATATGGGTGGTTTTTAAAAATCAATGTAACTCTCACATACAACAGAATCAAAATTACTAAAGATATCACTACATGTCATTTCATTAGATAAAACAAAATCTTCGAATTTTGGTGATTCATCTACATAATTATGAATGTGTGATGGTGATATGGTTATGGGTATAATTTCTCCTTTAACATCATTTAATTCACAAACTTTATAAACACTACCCTTAGGAGAATCAAAAGAAAAGAAATCAGATTTATTATTGGTGGTTAAACTATTAGATTCTTCAAGGTTCTCCTGACATTCGACATTGGATGTTACTCCTAGTCCATCTAAAATTTCGTTTGGTAAACCAAGAGAGAGTAATCATTTTTCATTAGAATTGTCATCTTTCCAACTCATTATTTTATTATTAATACAAGATTCATCTTCCTGCAATGTTGACTGAGAATATTCATAATGTTCATCTAGTAAACAACAAAAATTTCCAACAAGTGTAGTAGAGGGATACATAGTTGCATAATGTTCATAGAAAACTATATGGAAATCCTTTAAAGATAAAATACCTGTGGGAGGAAGTTTCTGATACCACTATCGAGCTCTACCTTCCAATGACATCATGAATAATTTCATCTATACGTCCTCATGTTTGACCCCCATCCTATGAAGGGAGTCATGAAATAGGAGAAGGTGTTCAATCAGATCATCATCTTCATCTTTGTGAAAATGGGGTAGGTAGATGTCCCATATGTCTATATCTGGTAACTCATTTGGAAACCCTACAATCTAAGAAAAATCCAAAGGAACAAAACGTGATGCAATCCAAGAAATATCCATTAGTAATTTTAAATCAGGGAGTCACCAAGTGAACAAATAAACAAAAAGATATACACTTGAAACGTTATAAGGCACATACAACTGTGACCCTGTCCACCAATGGATCATATACTTAACCAATAAATAAGTTACCAAAGGAAATGACCTTCGTTCCTTGATATCAGTGCCAGAAAATATTGGTGCACAGATTGTCCTGGTAACTGAGGACAACCTAAGACCACATCACTAAGGATCCTAGATCCTCCCACTCTATGTGATAAGGGTTGGCCTCCCTTTCACCACAGGGGGTAATCCTTGGTGATAATGTAAATTAAATGGTTATTGTAGAATATTATAAATTAAATATATTTTCTAATTAGGCAAATAATTAAGGCCAGTTTATAGATATGATGCAAAGAGGTGTAAGGTGCAAAGGTCTAGGTGGGGAGAGGCCTATATGACATTTGGTGAATGATATTAAAACATAACCTTAATTATATAACATGAAAATAATATTCCATTAGAACTAAAATAAAGGAAAATAAATGGTTAGAGATAAAGGAAAAAGAATTAAAAGTTAGGTATGCTCATCTCCCGTAACAAGATACGGTGGTGATAAAAGAAGAATATAAGGAAAGTGGAAAAATTAAAGAAAGTAAAATAAAGGCATTTATTTTGAGACAAAAATGCGCTCAGGTTAGATGAAAGCATGCGCTGTAGCTGCAGGCATATTCATTCCACTCTATGCTAAAAATAATTTAATACTATATATCATGACTAAGATGCAAGCAAGAGTAAAACGTGAGGATTTTAGATAAAAACACACACTTTAGTATGGAACAAATGTATCAACATAGTAACATCAAACCTAGAGTTGCATCACTGGAAAACATGAATTATATCAACGAAAGATAAGCCTTTGATCATAAATAACTTGAGATAACTCATTCAATAATTATGATAACTCATTCAGTAATTATGTTGATAGCATCGATATCAGAAAAAAACATTATACGATTTAATGTATAAATAAGATCAATCCTCAGATTTAGTTTTCTGTGATTACAAATCAAAAAAGAAGAATAGAAAGAACATGCAATTCTGTAAATAACATTTACATGATATATTGTAATACAACATAAATGTCGAGCATTGAGAAATTCTATCAATAATAAAACCTGTAAATAATTTTGTCTGTTTACCTCTGATAGTATGCATATCGTAGAGGCAATCAGATCAGATAATAAAAGTGATTAATATAATCGATCACCTCAACTATCTAAACCATTGTTTCAACCCAACGCATGTTTAGAAATTGAAATAGAAGGAAAATAAAGAAATATGAAATTCAAATTATATAAGAAAGGGTTACAAAATAGTTGTTGGCATGTGCATCAAGTGTAGACAAGCGTATAACAGTCAAGTTCCTTCTTTCTCTGAATCCCCCAACATTTCACTCCCTCTCGAATGAGAAAACAAGGGTCTTATACAAATGTATTGATAACTTCTTTAAGTAACTATCTAAATACATATTTCAGAAATATTAATTTGTAAATAGTTTTTTGTCTTCCATAAATGGTTTAAAACACTAATTTTTCCCTTTAGCTGAACATATGACCTCCATGGATATGGGATTGAATGGTTGTAACATTATGCTAATATAGTCTTCCATAATCGTAGTTTATCTGAAATACAATCCTTCCTAATGAATAACCTATGTAACAAGAAAATGGGAGTTAGTTTCTTATGTAATGAGATAACAAATTGAAAATGAAAGAAACCTATTTCCCTTATCTTATTCCCAAATTTTTTTTGCATAATAACGGAGGAAAATCTTAAAAAACCCTTACGTACCACTATTTTTCACCACACTAAACCCTGGTTAAGTTTTCTAAAATATAACTAAAACCTATGTAAATTATGATAAATCTTGTGAAATCTATTTGGACCCATTTCCAGCTAAAAACAATCGATTAATATGTGTGCGTCCAAAATTCTAATATTAAATTACTAGTGGCTTTCACAACAAACCACCACAAATCCTCCTCAACCTGCAAATAAAGCTCCAGTTTCTAAAATATATATGGCATGTATGAATTGAGGCATGTAAATATAAACCCTTAACCAAAACATTAACCAAAATATTTCTAAGAAATGAATTTAAGGTGAAGAAAAACCCTAAATGCGTTTAAGGTGAACAAAACCCTAAATGTTTTATGCTTCTCTATAAACCTTTTACAAATGTGATTGCAATTTTGAATTATATTTATAAGGCATTGAATTTTATAGCAAATACATAACTATCTCGAGATGTGAGCCATATTTAATGGAGGGTTAATACTTCCCATCATGTGGAGAGTTGGAGGGAGGTTTAATGATCATTTTAAATGCGATGAGATCTTTATAGTGGGCTTCATTTAATCCGACGATTGTCATTCCAGATTGGGTGGTAAGGTGGGGGTGAGTTAAGCACCCTTTTCCACCCCGATGATCTTAGTACAAATGAGTGGTGCCTCATATTTAATATGATAGTATTTATATTCAATATCAGTTATATTGAAAACTTAGTATAATGTTTATGTTTAATATAGTTTTATTAAAAACTTAATATAAAGTTTTCAAGGCCTATTTTCATTTTAATAACCATTTGTGGCGATCCAAAGGAGGGACACGTAGCAGCGACCATTTAACTCTTATCGTTTTGAAATTTAAAGCAGTGGCAGGGTTTTCGTGTGAGGTTTTAATGTGTATTATGTCATTCGGCCTGCCCTTCGTACTGACCTTGGGTTTGAAAACACGTTCTATCATACTTGTTGAGGGTATTTGGAATTCATTCTTGCATTATTGTGGTCTTGTTTGGCTCTATGGGTACTTGATGCTTTCGCCTGGTTCTCGTGATGGTTGGTAGGCATTGTGCCTTGCTTGTCCCATATGGTGGTTTGTTAATGTTGTGCCTTGCTTGTTCCCTCTGGTGGTTTGTTTGCGCCATGCCTTTTCTTATTCTATGTGGTGGTTTACTTTGCTAGTTCTTGGAGGGTTTCAGGTCATTTTCCCACCTGCAAGTTTATTTCTCTGTCATTTGGCTCATATTTCGTCTCTCTTCTGTTTTGTGATGATTGTTTTCTTGATGTTGGGTCTGGTGATGATTTGGCTTTGCAAGCATAGGTTCTCGCCTTGCTGCTACATAGGATGGCTCAATGAACTCATTCTCAGGTAATTCTTCTTGTTCTGGTTGCAATTCCTCCTTTCGTTTTTGAGGCTCTAACGTCCTAGCTCCTTGGTGAGCAGGCAAAACTCTCTCATCATATTTCTCTTGGGATAAACCCTCTATTGCAGTTCTTGGCTCTCGTCCTCCATCGCAGAATCGAACCTCCTCTAGGTAAGTCCTCACTCCTCTCTTCATTATCTATTCATTGTATTTTGGTCTTGTGGCCCTACTAAACTACTGCCTTGTTTGGTGGTAGTGTGCAGGTCATTCCATGGGAATGCTTCTCCACGACCTCATCCTTGGGAGTTTTCACAAGCTTAGGGAAAACCTGGGTAGGGTCTTTCCGTGGTTGTATCTTTCTATTTCTTACTTTGTTTCTTGCTCTGTCTGTAGTTGGGTATAATGCTTGGGGCTTCAATTCCTCCATGTATGTGTGTGGTTTCAGGGGTTTCCATGCCCTCATTGTTTGACTAGTATTAGTAAGGATTCAGGGGTTTTCATGCCCTCGCTGTTTGACTAGTATTTAGCCTGTGAACTATAATTTTTGGTTTTCATGGGTTTCAGAACCCTCCACAGTTTTAGGGTTATATATTTTGTACAGTGAACTATTAAATGGGAAATGAAATGAATGTACAGGAATGCTTGAATGCTGAATATAAAAGTACCTGGTTTCTTTTTTGTTGAGGAAAAAAAAATGTATTGTATATGCTAGTTTTGCCTTTGTCTAGTTCCCGGTATGAGATGCCTTTTGTTACAAGATTCTTGTCGATGTTATTCAGCTTCTTAATGAGTTGTTTCTCTGTCTTGATTTCATTACAATGTCTGGAATATTTATGCACAAGGAAATAACAATAAATAAATCTATCTCGCTTCCTTAATGACAGGTTCTAGATTTATTTGCCTTTATAGAGATTTAAGACAATTGTAAATTACAAATTATGAGCTCTCTCTTCTCTCTAGATGGCAGCCCCTCAATGAGCTTTGGTTTTTCTTTTTCAATGCATTATTAGCAGTTTCTTTACAATTGAGGAATTGTTCCTCAATTACCTTTCAGTTGTCTAACAGTTTCTTTAAACATGTTCCTAACTAATCCTATCTTGATTTGCTTGCCTAATTTTAAAGAACAATGGCTGAGTCATCCTTAATTTTAAATAAAACAAAAATAAAATAGAAACTCAAAATGTTTTTCTTTCTGTCCAGCAAAATAAAATAAAAAATTCCCAGTTGTCACCTTTTCACTCAGATGCTCCTAGATCAGGCTCCCGGGGTAAATTAAACTCATGGCTCCTCTCAATGAGCTCTTCAATATAGTACCTGACGCTTTGAATTTGGCCAGCATCTAACCAAGAACTATCTTCAATAGGATGACCCTTCCACTTGACTAGGTACCGCAAATATTCTTTCCTTCGAGTCTGTCTGGCCACCTAGGTGTCTAGGATCTGTTCGATCTCTAAAGGCTTTGTTGGGGGCATTTGTTTAATCCACAAATCATTCTCATTCTGGGTGTCCCGTGTTCATCTTTCTGAACTGTCTTCTTCATTTTCTGCAATGTAAGGGTACAGATCTACCACATTAAAAATGGGTGAAATTCCTATACCTAGGGGTAACTGCAATTCATAAGCGTTTGCAGAAAACTTCCAAAGAATCCTACAAGGCCCAATTTTCTTCCATTTCAACTTGTTGTATTCACCTTTAGGAAACCTCTCCTTGCGTAGGTGTGCTAATAACAGGTCTCCTACATTGAATTGTATCTCCCGCCTTTTCAAATCTGCTTTCTATTTGTATCTTTGGCTACTGTCTTGTAATTTTAATTTCACCTGTTCATGAAGATTGTTGATTTCCTTTGTGAAATATTCAACATCAGCTCTCCTGTGCTCCAACTAACCCAAATCCCGTAACTCATGTACTCCACGTGGGTGCATTCTATATAGGATTTAGAAAGGACTACTACATGTGCTTCTGTTGGTCGAATCATTATAAGCAAATTCTACTTGTGCAAGCACACGATCCCATTGTCAACAATTTTCTCCAACCAAACTCCTTAATAAATTTCCCAGACTTTAGTTCACCACTTCAGTTTGGCCATTGGTCTGTGATGATAAGCTGAGCTGAAGTTTAGTTTGGTGTCTAATTTTTTTCCATAAGGTCCACCAAAAATGTCCTTTAAACTTAATGTCTCAGTCTGAAATAATAAAATTTGGTAAGCTATGTAATCTAACTATCTCTGTGAAGAAAAAATGTGCTACATGTGTGGCATCACTGGTTTTCCTACACAGAATGAAATGTGCCATTTTGGTGAAACGATCCACCACCACCATGATGGAATCGAATCCTCGTTGTGTCTGCGGCAGACCTAAGACAAAGTCTAAACTGACAGAGTCCCATGGTCTGTTCAGAATAGGTAATAGCGTATACAACCTTCTGTTCTGTTAGGATATTCCGACACATAGGAAATAGTTAAGTACAACTTGGTCTAGTGTAGAGTTAGGTATAGAGTTAGGTAAAGTGTGTTTCTTTACCGTTGTACATTTTGTAACTTACAATCCGACGGTCACGATATGTAGTGATCCGACGGTTCATTCTCTCCTCGGTATTACCGACACTTGATCCGTGGCTTGACACCCGATTGGTCCATGAATTCTATTTAAAGTGCATGGAGGGTCATTTGTAGGGTAATCCGTGCATGAGAGAAACATATGTAAATTTTCATTCTTTTATTAATAAATTGCCTGAAGTGGCCGCGGTGGCTCAGGCCATGGACTGTTTCCCTCTTTGAGGGTTTTAACCACGTCAAAATGCTGGTGTATTGATCTGCGATCTGGTTGTGAGTGGTGTCCTTTTGGTGTTCTGTCTGAGGAACTTACCTTGTAAATTCCTACATGGTATCGGAGCTATTTAAGGGCCGCGTTCATTGGTGATCCAAATCTGAATCCGGTAGAACTGCATCTGACTGTCGTTTTCTAGATCTGCTGTTTCTGACTGCTTTCGGGCCGAGAGGACTGCTCTGTTGTGTTCGGAGCATCTGTTCCAGTGAGGAACCCCTTTCGTTTCACGCGAAAAGGTTTCCGGTAGCCCTAGCTGCGTCATTTTTAAGATCTGGAGGTATACAATGTTTATTTGCAGTTTACTGTTATTTTCTCTCTGTTTATTTCGGTTTTGGTTTATTTAGCCTTTTTATTACCGGATCTATACCTTTCATTTCTGCGTATGCTCTTTGCCCTGCGACTCTGTGTGATCTGGGCAAATCAGAAACAAAAAGGAAGGATTTTTCTCACGTGTATGCTCTTTTCCCTGTGCCTTAGGGTGATCTCGGAAAATCAGAAACATTGAGAAAAAAATATTTAGTTTCCGGCCAAAGCTAACTTTGAGCCGCAAGGTTCATTTTTGAAAATATTTAGTTTTTCGGCTAAAGCTAACTTCGAGCCATAAGGTTCGTTTTCTTTGCATGTCGATGTTGGGTTTTGTGTTTTGTGTTTTGTAGGGAAAAAGAGCTTTCTCAAGGCAAACACGCAACCCAAACCACCCCCCCCCCTCTCTCTCTCTCTCTCTCTCTCTCTCAAATTTTTTGTATAGATCAATTGGTTCAAAGCTATTTTAAGAGAGTAGAGGTCTTGGGTTCAAGTCTCCATTTTGTGGGGGCGAACTTTTTCATTTCCGCACATTCCCGCACTTCGTCGGCAACTTCAACAACGTTTTTTCAAAAAGCCATAACTTCTTCATCCGGAAGCCGTTTTTAGAGCCATTTTTTTTAAACCAGCCTAATTTTTCGAGATCTATCCATTGGAACACTTATTTTCAGCATCTTTAGCTTCAGTTTCCATTGAAATGGAAAGTCAATACCAAGTTACCCTTGACAGCACCAACTACTTCCAATGGTTGGCTTACATTGAGGATTTACTTAGAAGTAAAGGTCTCTTCAGAATATCCTCGGGCCAAGAAAAGAAACCGAAGGATGAAGATAAGGCTGCTAAATGGGAAAATAGGCAAGATCAAGCACGTGGACTGATAGGGATGTCTATTTCTCCAGATCTTAGATTCCATATTGCAGAAATTGATTCTCCTGATGAAGCAATGAAACAAATCAATAAAGTTTTTGGGATTAAAAATGAAATTAGAGCCCATCAACTTGAAAATGAGTTGCTTACATTGGACACTAATAATTTTTCTTGCATTGAAGATTTCTTGTCCAAGTTCAAGACCCTTAGATATCTTTTGGAAGGTGTTAAAGTTAAGAAAGAAGATAGTAATCTTATCTATTCCATTCTTACAAAGTTGGGACCAGCCTACTCTGTGTTTGTTTCCACCTTCCATTCTACAAGAGAAGCCTTCATTTCTCAAGGAACAGACTACAAGTCCCCTTCCTTTGACTCTTTTTGTGATTCTTTAATAAGAGAACAAGAAAAACTCTTACACCTTGGTCTTCTTAATCTTGGAAACTCTTCCAAGAAAGCATTAGCCGCCCAGCAGCAACCAAATTCAAAGAATCCCAAGAAGTCATATCCTAAAAAGAATGGTCCTAAACCAAACAAGGGTCCTAAGCAATTTCAGCCCCAAAATGAAAAATCATTTCAACAAAATGATAAGACAAATAAAAACAAAGGGAAGAAGACTAATAGACATTGCAATTTTTGTAATCGAGATGGCCACTTAGAATCAAAATGCTTTAAGAAGATGGAAGCCTTGGAAGCAGCAATGAAGAAGCATAACATCCATTTGGGGCAATCTTCAACTTCAACTTCATCTTCAGGAATGGCACTTTCTGCATGTGGTTGTCAAGCATCTCGGTCTGGCTATGCATTAAATGTATCTTCTTCTTCTCATTCTCATGAGTGGCTCATTGATTCTGGAGCTTCTTATCACATGGCCAAAAACAAAGCCATGTTTTCTTCTTTAAATGATTGTAACACCAAAAATATATATGTTGGTGATGATAGATCTCTTAATGTTGTAGGGACTGGAACTGTTCATCTAGACAATGGTCAGTTTAATGATGTATTATGTGTTCCAACCTTATCCTGCAACCTTCTATCTGTATATCAGATAAATCATTCAGGTGAAGGTAAAATCGTTGAATTTTCACCTCATGATGTTGTAATCAAGGACTTAAGATATCCTAAACAGATTTTGGCTACTGGCATTGCTGATGATTCCACAAGGTTGTATAAGTTTCACAACTTTGGGTCATCAAATCTTCCCTCAGTATTTGTTGCTCATAACGATGAAGTGAGCAAACTTTGGCATGAGCGATTTGGTCACTTAAACTATCGCTCCCTTCAGCATCTATGTAAAGAAAATATGGTGACAGGTCTTCCTATGGTATCTTGCAGAGATGGTGTTTGTTCCGGATGTGTACTCGGAAAACATCATCGGGACAGTTTTGAAAAACGTGCCTCTTGGCATGCCTCAGCCCCTTTACAGCTTGTGCATAGTGATTTATGTGGTCCACTTCCAGTTGTGTCATTCTCTCGCTGCAAGTATTTCTTAACTTTCATTGATGATTTCTCCAGACGCACTTGGGTATACTTCTTAAAACTCAAGAGTGAAGTATTTAACACTTTTTTGGCCTTCAAGGCCTTTGTTGAAAAACAATCTGGACATCAAATTCTTAAGTTAAGATCTGATAATGGCGGAGAATATGTTAAAAACACATTCATCAACTATTGCACTGAGAATGGAATTCAAATGCAACATACTGTTCCATATACTCCACAACAAAATGGTGTAGCTGAAAGGAAGAATCGCACCTTAAAGGAAATGGCTAATTGTATGCTACAATCTAAAGGACTTGGTCTTAGTTTTTGGGTAGAAGCAATTAACTGTGCAAATTACATAATAAATCACACTCCTACTAAGGATTTAAAGAATATCACTCCAGAAGAAGCATGGAGCTCAATCAAACCAGATGTAAGTCAATTTCGTGTTTTTGGAAGTGAAGCGTGGGCCCATATTCCAGATGAAAAGCATAAAGCTTTAGAACCTAAGAGTGAAAAATGTACTTTTGTTGGATATTCTGAAGATGTCAAAGGCTATAGACTTATTCCATTTAAGTCCAAAAATGTTATCATTAGAAGAGATGTAAAATTTGATGAAAATATATCGGCCTGCGAGCCTAGTCTGGCGGATGTGCCACCTCTCCCTATCTCTTCTACCTTTGAAAACATTTCTTCTTCAGATGATGAAAGTGAGGATGACAATCCTCCCCCACCATCTCAGGATCCTCCTTCGGCTCCTGAGCTTCCAAAATGGGTTCGTGCTACTCGAGATGCAGCAGGTGATCTTGCAAGTGATCCTACAGATCAGCGACGTACACGTTCTCAGTTCGAGAGAGCCTCTTCTTTACTGGCTCAAGCTCCAGTAAATTATGATCCTGACACCTTTGTAGAGGCTTCAGGCCATCCAGATTGGGAAGCAGCTATGAATGAAGAATATCATTCATTATTGGTAAATGATACATGGGATCTTGTTCCTCTACCAAAGGGACGAAAACTTGTCAGATGCAAATGGGTTTACAGAACCAAGTATGGACCAAAATGGATAGCTTTCTTTTAGAATCTGGCTTTTCTAGGTGTCATTCTGACAATACTGTCTACACCAAGAAAGTGGGCAACTCTATTATCATCCATGTTCTTTATGTTGATGATCTTATCCTTACTGGTAGTGATCCCAACCTTATAAACCATGTGAAGTCTAGCCTTAAAAGGAAATTTGAAATGACAGACTTAGGACACTTACACTATTTTCTCAGTCTTCAAGTCTTGCAATCCAAGGAGGGTATTTCCCTTTCCCAGTCCAAGTATGCTTGTGATATTCTACGGCATTTTCACATGGAAGACTGTAAGCCAGCCCCTTCTCCCTTTCAGTCTGGAGTCAAACTTTCAGTCACTTGTACTTCTCCTGAAGTTGATGCTACATTATACCGTCAACTTGTAAGAAAACTCTTGTATCTAACTCATACTCGTCCTGACCTTTCCTTTGTTGTTGGCCTTGTTGCTCGATTCATGCAAAACCCCCGTGAAAGTCATTGGAAAGCAGCTAAAAGAATACTTCGTTATGTTTGAGGTACAGTTCAGTTTGGGATTCATTACAGTGCCGAAGCATCTCCTCTATTGGTTGGTTTCACTGATTCCGATTGGGCTGGTGACCCTGATGATCGGAAGTCTACTGCCGGTTATGTGTTCACTCTTGGTTCAGGACCTATTACATGGGCTTGTAAGAAACAAGCTGCCATTTCTCTTTCATCAGCAGAAGCAGAGTATCGTGGTGCCGTAGAAGCTAGTAAGGAAGCCTTGTGGCTTCATCAGATCCTGTCAGAGTTTGGCTTTCAGAAGCAGCATCCGACTACACTTTGGTGTGATAATCAAAGTGCCATTCAGCTATGCAAAGATCCAGTCGAACATCAGCGCAGCAAACACATTGAACTGCACATGCACTTCATCAGAAAGCTCATTCACGACCATGTTCTTGAAGTGCAATATTGTTCAACAGATGATCAAGTTGCAGACATATTCACAAAGGCTCTCACAGAGGCGAAGTTCACTAAACTTCGATTTATGGTTGGAGTTCAGGAAGTTGTCACTAAGGGGGGATAGGCTCTAGTGCCTCCTTCCTTCTCCTATTGTGTCATATTTGTAAATCCTTCAATCCTATCCCAAGTTGTTCTTAAGGGGGGATGTTAGGATATTCCGACACATAGGAAATAGTTAAGTACAACTTGGTCTAGTGTAGAGTTAGGTATAGAGTTAGGTAAAGTGTGTTTCTTTACCGTTGTACATTTTGTAACTTACAATCCGACGGTCACGATATGTAGTGATCCGACGGTTCATTCTCTCCTCGGTATTACCGAAACTTGATCCATGGCTTGACACCCGATTGGTCCATGAATTCTATTTAAAGCGCATGGAGGGTCATTTGTAGGGTAATCCGTGCATGAGAGAAACATATGTAAATTTTCATTCTTTTATTAATAAATTTCCTGAAGTGGCCGCGTTGGCTCAGGCCGTGGACTGTTTCCCTCTTTGAGGGTTTTAACCACGTCAAAATATTGGTGTATTGATCTACGATCTGGTTGTGAGCGGTGTCCTTTTGGTGTTCTGTCTGAGGAACTTACCCTGTAAATTCCTACATGTTCTAGTTGTGTCCCTTTGCAAACTGACACACTTTGCATCTAGTCACAAACCTCTGTACATCTCTATGCATCTTTGGCCAATAATAGAAGTGGCTCAACTGATCTAAGGTCTTGTCTATGCCAAAATGCCCGGATAAACCTCCATTATGCTTTTCCTAGATTAAGTTCTCTCTCATAGAACATTCCGGAATACACAACTGCCCTCCTTTGAACAACAACCCTTCCTACATCTTATAGTCCAGCCATGAACTGTTATCTCTCAACAATGGATTTTGGAAAACTTCGTAGGCTTCCTTAAAATCTGCATCTATCTCATACAAGTCTTTAAGATGTTCAAATCCTAATACTTGTATTGTACTTTCCTGTAGGATCAAATTCCTCCTGCTTAATGCATCTGCCACTTTGTTGGCTTGACCGTTGATGCGTTTCAATACAAATGTAAAACTATGCAAGTACACCAGCCACTTCGCATGTTTATGGTTTAGCTTATGCTGTTACATAATATACTGTAACACAAAATTGTAAGAAAATAAGACAAATTCATTCGCCAATAGATAATGTCTCCAAAGCTTTAGCGCTTGAAACACTCCATAAAATCCTTGTCAAAAGACGTGTACTTCTGCTTGCTTTCATTTAGTTTCTCACATAAGTAGGCTATTGGCTTTTCTTCTTGGCTGAGTACTGCACCAATGGCTTTTCCACTGGCATCACAGTGAACTTGAAAAATTTTGCTAAAGTCTGGTAATTTGAAAATTGGTTTTTCAGTAATCTTTCTTTTGAGAAGCTGAAAACTCTTCTCTATCATTTCTATCCAATGGAAAGGTTGATTTCCATTCTTAATGGTGTCCACCATGGATGCACAAATCCCACTAAAATTTCTAATAAAATTCCGATAAAAACTTGCCAATCCATGAAAGCTCTGTACCTCAAACAAACTTTTGGGAGATGGCCAGCTAACTATTACTACAACCTTTTCCGGATCCATTTTTAGTTCATTCTCAAAAAAGAAAAATCCCAAATAAATTAACTCTTTCTTGAAAAAGGAACATTTCTTCAAATTTATCAGTAATCTATTTTGCTGCAATTTTTCCAGTACATACCTCACATGTTGAAAATGCTCTTCCTTCATCTTGTTGAATATAAGTATATCATCCAGATATACAATCACAAATTTACCAATGAATTCGTTCAGCATCTCGATCGTCAAACCCATGAACGTGCTGGGGGCAATATGCTCAATCCAAATGGCATAACCAGCCATTCGTATAAGCCTTCATTAGTCTTGAAAGTTGTCTTCCACTTGTCACCTTCTTGAGTCCTGATTTGGTGGTAGCCGCTTTTTAGGTATATCTTTGAAAAGTACGCTTCTCCACTCAAACAATCCATCATATCATCCATCCGAGGTAAAGGAAACTTGTACCTAATAGTGATCTTGTTAATTTCCTGAGAATCAGTGCACATTCGCCACTCACCTCCTTTCTAGGGAGCTAAAACACTCGAAATTGCACAAGGGCTTAAACTTTCCCAAATAATTCCTTTATCCAACAACTCCTGCACCTGCTTCCTGATTTCTTCACTGTCCTTCGAACTCATCTGGTAAGCAGCCTTGTTTGTAAAACTGGCTCCTGGAATGAAATCAATATGGTGACTAATGCTCCACTTTGGTGGTAATTTTTCTAGTAGATCATCTACCACAATATCACTAAATTCTTGTACCACATATTGTATCTCTTTCGGTAAGTCAGTGCCTTCAGTATGGACCAATACTAGTTTTTGCCTTCGTACAACTGAATAGTTTACCTCATCATCCTCCATCTATTGCAAAAACTCTTTTCCGCCTAACATTAATGCTTTTGTCCCACTGGTTTCTGCAGCATCCTCTTCCCTAATGGGTACTAACGTATGGTTTATCCCATCTTTAAAAAACTTGTAACAATTTGTTTCCCCGTCATGGATTACCTTCCTATCATACTGCCATGGTCTACCCAGCAGAATATGGCACACGTCCATAGGCATGATATCGCAAGTCACCTTGTCCTTGTACTTGTCAATATGAAACTCTACTTCGCATTGGTCATCGACTAGCAGTTGGTGACCTTTCTACAACCAAGAAACCCTATATGGATTTGGGTGCTTCAACTTCTTCAAACCCAATTTCCCCACCATTTCCGTAGCTACCATATTATTAGTACTTCCACTATCTATGATTAATTTGCAGCATTTCCCATCCAACTTACACACAGTCTGGAACAATGCTTTCCTCTGTGATTAATCAACTACTTCCTTAGCTGATTTTAATAGTACCTTGTCAACACCAAGGCTTCCCTGGTTTTTGGCATATTTTCCACCTCCTGTGGTGGTGCCTCCACGTCATCGGGCTAAGCGACATATGCTCCCCTCTACACAGTTTGTTCATTTTCAGGACATTCAAAGGACCTGTGTCCCCACTTGTGACACTCGTAACACTGGTAGGAATTTCTTCTGCCTGTGCCATTACCTCTTCCTCACTAGTATTACTCTCCTCCTTTGGTGTTAACTTCCCTTTGAGTCTATCCCAAAGTCTTCGAACTACTGCCCTCTTCATTGTTGTTGGCAGTCCTACCTGTGTCAAAGGTCTGTCACTGACCTCTCCCAGAACCACGTCCTCTTCTGACATTCTATTTCCTAGCAATATTTTCCTCCACCTTCAAAGCACTCTGATAGGCTTCCTCTATGGTCTTAGGGGAAAGAATACTAATTTCGTCTAGGATCTCCATCCATAGACCATTTACAAACCTCATTGTTTTCTCAGGGGTATCTTCAACATAACTAGCTCTCAAGTTTACTTTATAAAATTCTTCAGTATATTCCTTTACGGTCATCATTCTTTGCCTCAGGTTCTATACTTGTCTATAAAGGGCAATTTGATAATCTTTAGGCAAAAATTTGCTCTTCATTCTAGCAATCATCCTGTCCCATTTTTTAATCAATGGTTTGTTCAATCTCCTCCTTTCTTCCTGTACACTATCCCACCATAGTGTTGCATGTCCCTTCAACTTGGTGACAACAAACCTGATCCTCTTTTCTTCGCTAATTTCTTCATATTCAAAATATTTATCTAGCTCACTTATCTAGTCTAACAATGCCTCTGTGGACAAACTGCCATCATCATTCGAGAGCTTTGGTCTTGGCTTGCTGCTAGCCAACAAAACTGACCTCAATAATTTAATCTCTAGTCCTTCATCATCTAACCCATCCGTCGTGGTTGTGTTTTCCTCCTCACTGTCATCCCCACCTTCCGGATCTCTACGCCTTCTTGTTTCCATTGCTACCAAACGTGCAGTTAAAATCCTAATTTCTTCTCGTAACCCTTCATTTGCTACTCTTTTGATGGCTCTTCCTCGACCCCTTCTTCCTACCACCATATTTACTGAGAGAAAGGAACAAACTGGTTTGATACCAGAAATTGGTGGTGAACCCAAGGAGGGACATGTAGCAGTGACTGTTTAACTCTTATCGTTTTCGAATTTAAAGCAGTGGCAGAGTTTTGGTGTGAGGTTTTAATGCATGTTATGTTGTTCGGCCTACCCTTTGTACTAACCTCGGGTTTGCAAACACAATCTATCACACCTGTCGAGGGTATTTGGAATTCATTCTTGCATTGCTGTGGTCTGGTTTGGCTCTATGGGTGCTTGGTGCTTTTGCCTGGTTCTCGTGATGGTTGGTAAGCACTATGCCTTGCTTGTCCTGTATGGTGGTTTGTTAATGTTGTGCCTTGATTGTTCCCTATGGTGGTTTGTTTGCATTGTGCCTTTGATTACTCCCTGTGGTGGTTTACTTCGCTAGTTCTTGGAGGGTTTCAGGTCATTTTCCCACCTGCAAGTCTATTTATCTATGTCATTTGGCTCATATTTCGTCTCTGCTCTATTTTGCGATGATTGTTTTCTTAATGTTGGGTCTGGTAATGATTCGGCTCTGCAAACGCGGGTTCTCACCTTGCCGGTATACAGGACAGCTTAGCGAACTCGTTCTCAAGTAATTCTTCTTGTTCTGGTTGCAATTCCTCCTTTTGTTTTTGAGCCTCTAATGTCCTGGCTCCTTGGTGAGTAGGAAAAACTCTCTCATAGAATTTATGTTGGGAGAAACCCTCTATTGCAGGTCTCGGTTCTCATCCTTTGTCACAGAATCGAACCTCCTCCAAGTAAATCCTCACTCCTCTCTTGGTTATCTCCTCACTGTATTTTGGTCTCGTGGCCCTACTAAACTACTACCCTGTTTGGTGGTGGTGTGCAGGTCATTCCAAGGGAACGCTGCTCCACAGCCTCATCCTTGGGAGTTTTCGCAGGCTTAGGGAAAACTTGGGTAGGGACTTTCCATGGTTGTATCTTTCTATTGCTTACTTTGTTGCTCGCTCTATCTGCAGTGGGGTATAACCCTTGGGGTTTTGATTCCTCCGTGTATGTGTGTGGTTTCAGAGGTTTTCATGCCCTCGCGGTTTGACTAGTATTAGTAAGGTTTCAAGGGTTTTCATGCCCTCATTGTTTGACTAGTAGCTTGTGAACTATAATTTTTGGTTTGCATGGGTTTCAGAACCCTCCATGGTTTCAGGGTTATATATTTTGTACAGTGAACTGTTAAATGGGAAATGAAATGAATGTACAGGAATGCTTGAATGCTAAATATAAAAGTACCTGGTTTCTTTTTTGTTGAGGAAAAGAAAATGTATTGTATATGCTGGTTTTGCCTTTCGATGGTTCCCGGCCCGAGGTGCCTTCTGTTACAAGATTCTTGTTGATGCTATTCGGCTTCTTAATGAGTTTTTTCTCTATGTTGCTTTCATTACAATGTCTGAAATATTTATGCACAAGGAAATTAAAAAAAAAAAAAAAAAAAAAAAAAAAAAAAAAAAAAAAAAAAAAAAAAACTATCCTGCTTCCTTAATGATAGGTTCTAGATTTATTTTCTTTTATAGAGATTCAAAACAATTGTAAATTACAAATTCTGAGCTCTCTCTTCTCTCTGGATGGTAGCCCCTCAATGAGCTCTGGTTTTTCTTTTTCAATGCATTATTAGCAGTTTCTTTACAGTTGAGGAACTGTTCCTCTGTTACCTTTCAAGTGTCTAACAGTTTCTTTAAACATGTTCCTAACTAATCCTATCTTGATTTGTTTGCCTAATTTTAAAGAAGAATGGCTGAGTCAGCCTGAATTTTAAATAAAACAAAAATAAAACAAAAACTCAAAATGTTTTTCTTTTTGTCCAACAAAATAAAAGAAAACATTTCCCAACTATCCCCTTTTCACTCGGATGCTCCTGCATTACCATTTCAATATTAAAGCCTCCTCCACTAAATGTATGTAAATTTCAAAGATTTTGGCTTTTCACCTAGGGCTGAGATATTTGGAGGTAAAGGTACACTAAGATCAATGGTGATATTATCTGAGGTAAAAATAGATATTTTACATTTATGAAATTCTATTTTCAATATTCATTATCTAGGAAATTCAATCCTCCCAAATATACAGGAATTAAATGATTTGCATAATAAGTAATTCCTTTATATATGCAATTCCCCCATTTGTGGACAATGTTCCCTTAATTCGTGGAGAATGTTTCCTTAATTTTAGGGTTCTTAGTTATAGTAATAAAAATTTAATTATGTTTTAGCCACATATAATAGTTAGTGTTATTTAATATTTTGATCATTTGTATCTTGAATCTTTATGTCATATGTAGAATCAAAATAATAATTAAGTATTTCATATGCATATTTATAATATGGCATTTCTTTAACGTCACTTAGATACAAACCCTACTTATTTTTTTTAATCTCTTCTATTGATTTCCCTTTTGTATTTTAGAAAGGGATTTGAATCATAGGAGGATGATAAGAGTCAAATGGAAAGGAACCATAAAGCAACACCCTCAGAGGAGACCTAGTTCTAAGGAGGGTCATTTTTGGTATATTATTTTCCTTTTTCTTTTTCCTTAGTTCCTTAGATCAATTTTTATTACATGAATTTAATTTTAGCTCCTATTAATAATATTAACTTAATATTTTATTTTATTAATATGATTAATATATAGTTTTATATATTAATATATATATCTAGTTAACCATTATATATATATATATATATATATATATATTCTTATTTAATTTCCTTGTTTGTAGTGTTTTTGCTTGGTTTCCACTTTTTATCATTTTTACCTAACATTCATTGATTATTTTTTAACCCTTTGTGGGTTTCTTCTTTAGTTTCTTCACTTATTTATCTTACATGAATCTATCAAATTTCTCGTTAGTGTTGTGAAGATGAACCACAATTGCCTTGAAAAATTAACCCAAATAACACAATGTGATGGATATGAAAGAATCATATCTTAGTTATTCACATCACATAATCTTTAACTCAGATATAGAATATATACGGTAACATTTAATCTAATAGTTGATTGTTATATACACGTGTACTAATTTTTGAATTGTAAATAATAGGATGGTTGGCATGAAAAAATACTAATGAGCTATTTTTTTTTTACGTGTATGCTAACTTGAAATTTAATGTTTCAGTTAGTGTCACATCAACATGCTTGTTGCAAACATGGAAAGGTGATGAGTGAATATATTTGGTTGTGTTTGATTTAACTAAAATTCATGCACGTATGATTTAAGAATACATCAAGGAAGTGAAAGGAAATAAAGGAATAAGCAAAATAATGGTGCAATACAACACTAATAAATCCAAATATAATTAGGAATATGACCCATTTGGGAAGAGAAAAGAGGAATATTCCCCTAGTTGGATGGACTCCCTTAGGAACTTAAGGGCTAAGTTGAGAAGTTGTAAGGAAGGAAATGAAAATATTGTCAAATCTCAAGAGAGGAAAGCAAAAGTAAATGCAACAAATTTTCATATTGTAACATATCTACAAGTACAAAAGCAACATGAGCTTGATGCGAGATACCTATGTAGGAACAAATCCAAGCAACACCCATCCAAGATAGGGAAGCATGGATTTGAGGCTAATTGGGGAAAATGGTAGAATATCTAAGAAGAGGCATAGTTACGCAAGTGAAGACATAGTGAGGAGGGAATCCACCCAACACTTCGGAGAGGAGAACATATAGTCATGAACAGTTATCTACTGTTGCAACTACGAGACACCACCAATAGAGAAGGAATGAGAAAAACTTAATGCGAGACGAATTCAAGAAATAAAAACTCCTTACCTTTTATGGAGAAGTTAAGAAGGATGAACAGGAACAATCTTGGTTATTTGAAATGAATATGTACTATAAACTACATGACTACCTTGAAAACATAAAGGCAATAGTAGCCATTTTCAGCTTGAAGGGTGAAATTGATTTTTGGTGGGAAGATTTAAAAAATGTAAAAAACATTCAAGAGAAGGAGCTATCATGGAGGAGGTTTGAATGATATTTCTAGGAGAAGTACTTGTATGAATGTTACTATGAAAACAAGATCAAATAATTTCATAAGCATAAACTAGGGAAACTTCCTATTGATGAATACACAAATAGATTTTTAGAACTATTAAGGTACATTTCATTCATCAAGGATAAAAAAATAAATATTCAAAGGTAACTTAGTGGGTTACCATAAAATTATAGAGAAACAATTGATTTTGATGAGCCAAGAACCCTACAGGAGACTACATGAAAGGATAAACTCCTATCAACTATCCAAACATAAAATTGAATTATGAACTAATTGGTAACGAAGAGGTATGACCAACTTTAAGGGAAAAGGATAGAAATAATTAGTACATCAACCAGGGGGAAGTAATTTGAAGTTCACCACTCTTACCAAGGGTGAGTTTTAATAGAAATATACTATTTCTAGTAGAGATCAGTCTTCTAAGCCAAGAAGTGAATAAGTCAAGGGGCTTAGGAAAGGGCCCATACAATGTTGGACATGTGGAGAAAACCATTTTTAGAAAGATTTTCCATAACAACATTGTGATTTCTCACACATGTACCTATTTTAAGAATAGATGATCCATAAAATGATTTCTTTGTTTGCACATATGCTTGCAAGGAAGG
The DNA here is from genome assembly GCA_031772625.1 of Pinus tabuliformis. NCBI lineage: Eukaryota > Viridiplantae > Streptophyta > Pinopsida > Pinales > Pinaceae > Pinus > Pinus tabuliformis. The sequence continues at coordinate 871,263,971 of CM062805.1, forward strand.
GCTAGGTGTAGTTCTAATGCAAGAAGAACATGTGATTTCTTATGAATCAAGAAAATTAAATGAGAATTATAGGAACTATATCACTCATGAATTGGAGCTTGAAGCAATAATGCATGCACTAAATATGTGGAGACAATACATGCTTCAAAGAAATTTTGTTTAACTGTTATAAAATCGAGGGATGAGATATTTGTTTGACCAACCTAAGTTAAGTGTAAGAAAAGATTGGTGGTTCACCTTGATCAATGAGTTTTACATTGAAATAAAGTACATTAAAGGAAAAGAGAATTAAGTATTAGATGCACTTAGTAGAATTATGCAAGTGGATCATTTAGTAGCCATAAGCACTTACGAATCTGACATCAGGGAAATAATCAAAGAAGCATTTCTTCATGATGAGAATTGCCACATTTTGAAGGAATGCTTGCAATAGGATCTAGAATAATCATTAAAAAATAATTACTCACTCACTGATGATGGTACATTGAAGTTCAAGGGTAAATGGTATGTGCCTTATATGGGTGAATTGAAGTGGCTCCCCATCAATGAGTTTCAAAAAATTACTCATTTAGGTAATCTTGGTTATCTTATAATGATAACACCTATAAAGAAAATCTACGTTGGCCAAGCATGAAAAAGGAAGTTGTTTATGAAATTTCCAAGTGCTGGGAATGTGAACAAGTTAAATTGGTAGGTATACTCCTAGTGATCTTGGAAGATCTGGAAAGGCTTGTAATACCCCTCCATTGGTGTAATGGTTTTCTTTTAATTTTAAATTGTGTTAGTGGGAGTAGTGGAAAAAGGCCATGAAAAACATTGATATATTTATGTAAATAAATAAATTGAATTAATAAATAAGAATAGGGGGTCAAAAGTACTAGGGAAGTAAACACTCAAATATGGGATACTTTCGAAAGAAAACAAAATAAAATAGCAGTGGTAAATGAGATTGGAAAATTATTTCACGATAGAATTCTAGATGGAATTCTATATAAGCTTGATGGATTGGAGAGAAAAATCCATTAAGCAGCTTAGATGGAGAAAGATGATAAGATTGGAAAAAACAAAAAAGCATCACAGGAGATAAAGGTGAGATTTTATGGCAAAAGCCTAGGTAAGTGGATAAAAATATCCACAAAAGTGAGACAACACCATGGAAACCTTATTGTGAAATAAGGGAATTAAATACCCATTGAAGGGATCAACAATAAATTGTTGATATCTAGTCAAGTACTCTTGGCTCGGGGGGAACTGGAAGCACAGTTCATGATTGGGTTGTGAGTGTTCTTACTAAGTACTATCTGGCCTCAATGATTCTCATTAGATCATTTGTGCATAATTATTTCTGAAGTGTATTCTAAAAATAGTTTTGATATCTTGAATTTATGAAATTGATATGGTAGATATAAATTATGGGTTTAGTTCTTATAATTCTTTTATAATCTATAATTTCTTTGAGGTGTATTAATTCTACCAATTCTGGTAATATTAAATCATGGCCAGGTTGTGTAGGACTAGGGTATGAATTTATAAAGACAAAAGGTGATTTATATGAACTTGGGAGCTACTAACAGTTTAATTATAGATTGCATGAAATAACAAATTATTGCAAACAAAATAGAGGAATTATGTCTCTACCAAGATGGGGAGATAGGGTAAGAAAGATATAGATGCGTAAGCTACACTCAAAATCTTTAAAGATTATTTAGTTACTTAAAAATAAAATTTATTATTACATTTTCAACAATGTTCCATAGCTTATAGGCTAATGTCGAAGGTTATGACATTTTCATGCCATATACCCGTGAAATTTATCAAAGAGCTCACAAGAGGCTGAAAATTAAGTAACTAAGAACATACTCAGTAATAGGTAGCAGAAATTAGAGTGCAAATGAAGGGATTATTATTAAAACTAAATGAGGAGAATAGATCGAAAGATCTGCCTCTCAATGGGGGGGGGGGGGAATGGTGCAGTGATGTCCAAACTAACAAATGGGTATATAGTTTGTATGAGTTCAACCTAGATGAACCCGATACATCACGTATACCATTAGAATCTTCTATAAATGATTTTTGAGTTAAAAATAAAGATTGAATGACAAAATGGGGAGGTGTTTGCTAAACAACGACGCTTAAGTCACGAGTTGGGGGGTTTGTTTGATAACTAGGAGAACTCTAAAATACATTGTAAAACTAAATGAGTACGAAAACGAACAATGCCAAATGAACGTGCTATTTTCTCCAACCACATACGTTCCATTTCCATTGACCGTGGAATTTCCACCATAAGGGTGAATTAAGGTCTTCCTCTCTAAAGGAAATGAGTTCCATTCTCATATTTTCAGATTAACCAAGTAGGGATGTACCCAGGTTACGGGTTGCTTCCGTGAAATAGCTGACATATTACCCAAGGAAAAGAAAACCTGGAAAATGCAAACATAAAATCATGATATCTTCCATTATATTTGGAATCAAAGAAAAGGAATAGATCGGTTGGGATGTATGAAGACATTGTCGCATAATTGAAAAAATTATATTATACAGATTGTTAATAGTTGGGAAAGGGGGCATCTTTCAAAAACTAATTGATGTGATTCTGACATATGCAACACTTGGTAGGTATGGGATGCACTTAAGATGCTTGATGCAGTCGACATTGATCACATAAAGAACTCCCCTAATGTGATCAAAATCTACAGACTGAGAATCGTACCTAAGACTTTAGTGACCCAACCCTCAAGGATGGAATACGGGACATTGGAGCCTCGATCATATGGGTTAAGTAAAGGACCAGAGGCCAGTGAATTGCACAATCTACATCCTGTAGATGTAATCAGAAATTCATCACAAGGAAATAAATATTTTGGCATGTGTGTAGCGAGTAGTATAGAATGTTCAGGCTAGAAAATGTCACGACTGCACATGATACAACTGCTGGTAAGCGAAATCGGACATACCCCTACCAAGGCTAGGGGTGTTATTGGAGGTTCAGTGTTATATGCGACATTACTCATTAAGATGCAGTAACAGTTGAAAATAATTAATATTATTTTGTATTAATGGAGAAAATGGTTACATAGTTGTAACGTTCTCCCTAGTTTAGGATTAGTTCCTAGAGTTTAGGGGTTTGGTTGCAACTTCCTAATTCCTAGTATTGTATTTAATGATGTAATCTTTCATTGATGAATAATAGTGTACGAGAGTGATCTCTCTATTCTGAGTGTAGTCTCCAGGTGCAGACCTAACCTGTGAGCTACATCTCCTTCATTTTCAATTCTGTTCACATTTTATCTTGGTAACAGAGCTCAGATTGGGTGAGCCTGATCTTGTATCACATCTTGTGACTGAAGTGCCTTTATGGCCAGCTTGCCTTGTGGCAGAATTTCCTGTGTGGTTTGAGGTGCCTCTATGGCCGCGTGTACACAAGGAGCTTTGTGCTCAATTGAGCAGGTGGACTGCAGAACACTTGGCTCGGACTGGATGTTTTTTTTTAATTTTCTCAATAAAAGGGGATTGGTGCGCTTTTCGCACTAACAGTAGCGCCAGGAGCGGAATTGGCGTGACGTTTAGTTTATTAATCGCACCAGAGCGCCAAATTACCTGATTGGCACAGAAAATCACAAAAAAATCGCGCCAGCAAATTTTACTCTAACCGATTTTTTCTTGGCATGGATTTTTCGCTCGAGAACGCGCTAATACGCTCGGGGACATGCCAATCCACCTTCAAGGAGATCTGTGGGAAGCGTCATCTTCGTTTGGTGATTTGCGAAGGGAGTAGATCGGAGAAGTTGCAGATCTATCCGGAGAGGCAAATCGGATCAGTTTTTGATCAGATCGATTTTTTGGCTGTATTGAAAAACAACGGATTTTCTCATCGGAGCGCGACTAATTTTGCTGAGTTGTTAGATATTGGCGAATCTGAATCGGTGACAGATCGAATTGACAAGTATCGATTTTTTGTTGGGTAGATTCATTTCTTAAATCTGATCAGAATGAGTAATACGATGGAATCTTACCTCCACGAGTCTGGAAAACTCGATGGATCTAACTTCACAAATAGGAAGTTTAGGATCTAGACCTTGCTTGAGGGAGCAAATGCTTGGTCCATAGTTACAGGTGATGAGCAGTGGGCGAATGCAGGGGTGCAGGAGCAAGACTGGGATAAGCGAGAGAACAAGGCGAAAGTTTTGCTGAAAATTTCCGTGAAGGACAATGTTATCCCACACATCAGAGATTGTAAAACGTCCACGGAGATCTGGACGACCATTAAAAATCTGTATCAGACCCAGAACACAAGCCGAGTTATGGCACTTAAAAGAAAGCTATTTTCGATGAGGATGAACGAAAATGAGACTGTTGTTGCATTTGTTGCGCGAATCAAAGATGTGAAAGATGCATTGGGGAACATCGGAGAGGCGGTGTCAGACTCTGATCTTGTCTCAATCACACTGAACGGGATGCGAGATGAATTTCAAATGTTCATCACTGGATTGGCGGCAAGGGAGAAAGGGCCCACATTTGATGATTTGACAGGGATCTTGCTACAAGAGGAGGAGCGGCGGCAGAACTTGAACCCCCAGAGTGATGATCTTGCGTTGATGGCGAAACGACGATCATTCAGAGGGAAGCAGCCACAACAGCAATCGCAACAGAAAGGAGGAACATCGCAGAAGCGTTCACATAAAGGTATGATTGCAAATGATTCCGTAAAGAAATGTTATTATTGTGGAAAGAAGGACCATATACAGAGTGTATGCTTTAAGAAGCAGGCTGATGATGCAAAGAGGAAGTAGGCAAAGCACATAGGACACTTTGTTGAAGATGATGTTGAAGAAGATAAAGATTTCAGTCATGAATTTCGATTGTTCATAGTCAACCATGCCCTTTTAGCATCTGATGAGGACGATATATGGTATGTTGATTCCAGAGCATCCTCTCACATGACAGGTAAAAAGGAATTTTTTGATAGTCTTGAGGAAAGTACATATGGATCAAAAATCTATTTGGGAGATGATAGTGGATATGAGATTAAAGGTTATGGGGTTATTCCAGTCAAGTTACCAAATGGAAAAATTAGTCATCTTCAAAATGTTTTTTATGTACCTGGAATTAAGAAAAATCTGATATATGTATCCATGATAACTGATCAAGATATGCAAGTCGAGTTCTTCAAGACTCATTGTGTGATAAAGGATTGCAGGAAGGAAATAGTTGCAACAGGCGTGCGTGTTGGAAGCCTATACAGACTAGTTGTAAATAGTATATCAAAGTGAGCCATGGTTGCAGGAGGATCGACAGCTGAACAACTCTGGCATCAGAGATTCGGTCACTTGAATTTGCAGGACCTCATGCTATTGCAGAGAAAAGGTATGGTTGAGGGGCTCCCTATCTTTCGTAATATTCAGTTAAATGGTGATGGATGTGCCTTAGGTAAAATGCATAGAGAACAGTTTCCTGTGCATGATAGGAGGAAGGAAACAGATATTTTAGAACTAGTGCACACTGATATATGCGGACCTATGTAGACAAGGTCGCTAGGTGGAGCATATTATTTTTTGTTATTTACTGATGACTCCACTAGATATTCATGGGTTTATATTCTAAGTAAGAAAAGTCAGACTTTCCAGTGCTTTAGAGAATTTAAAACCTTGGTGGAAAAACAGTTTGGTAAGAGTATAAAAATTCTCCGTTCTGATCAAGGGGGAGAATACAAGCTAGGGGAATTCATGAAATTCTGCAAATCTCATGGGATTCTTCAGCAGTTTACAGTGCCACACACACCACAGCAGAATGGAGTCGCAGAACACAAAAACAGAACCTTAGTGGAGTGCGCAAGGAGCATGTTACAAGGTAAGGATCTATCTAAAAGCTTTTGGGCAGAGGCTATTAACACTGTTGTATATTTGAAGAACAGAAGTCCTACCAGGTACCTTAGCTTCAAAATCCCTTTTGAAGCCCTATATGGATTCAAACCAGCAGTAAATCATCTAAGAGTATTTGGGTCAAAAGCATGTTCCCATATACCCAAAGCTGATAGGAAGAAATTAGATCCCAAAGCAATTGAATGCATCTTTGTTGGTTATGGCACAAAATTTAAAGCATATAAATTGTTCAATCCTGAGACTCATAAGATATTTGCAAGCAAGGATGTAATGTTTCATGAACAGGTACAGGAAGGGAAAGATGACATTGGTGATGATTGGCACATTCCATTGTTGATGGATGAAAGTAGCGAGGATGAAAGAGAGCAAGAGCAGAATGAAGAACAGGAAAAAAGTGATAAAGCAAGCCCATTTAGAGCTGACAAATTTGAGGTAAGTCCCCTACCAAGGAGATCTAGTAGGAAGACTCAATTACCATTAAAATTGAGAGACTATGCTTTGATGTCAAATGTTTTGAACATTCTAGAGCCCACTTATTACAAAGAAGCTAGTCAATTTAAGGAGTGGAGCGCTGCAATGAATGAAGAGATGGAATCAATTGTTAGAAATGATACTTGGGAATTAGTTGAACTGCCTAAGTATAAAACACCCATAGGATGTAAATGGCTGTTTAAACCAAAAATGAATGTAGATGGAAGTATAGAGAAATTAAAAGCGAAGCTGGTTGCAAAAGGATATTCACAGTAGGAAGGTATAGATTTTGATAATACTTTTGTACCTATAGCAAAGTTAAATACAATCAGAATGCTTATTGCTTTAGCTACTAAATATAATTGGGAGCTACACCAACTTGATGTCAAATCTGCATTTTTAAATGGTGAGTTAAAAGAGGAAATTTACTTAGTACAGCGAGAAGGGTTTGTAAAGCAGGGGTAGGAACATCTTGTTTGCAGATTGAAAAAGGATTTATATGGTTTAAAACAAGCACCCAGGTCTTGGTATGAAAAGGTTGATTCTTTATTTTTAGAGTATGGCTTTCATAGAAGTTTGAATGACCCAAATTTGTATACCAAGTACAATAAGCAGGGGCAGATCATTTTGATTTCTTTGTATGTAGATGACATGATTATAACAGGAGATGCAAATGATTTAATTAGAGGAATCAAAAGGCTTATGGCACAAGTTTTTGAGATGAAAGATCTTGGAAGACTTCATTACTGTCTGGGATTAGAAATATGCAGAGATACTGGGCAAACTTTTCTTACCCAAGGGAAGTATGCCAGAAATCTGTTAGAAAAGTTTGGTATGGATCAGTGTAGATCAGCAGCGACACCTTTGCAGTAGAATCTGAAGTTGACCAGTGACGATGGCACTAAAGAGGTTGATGCTACAATGTACAGACAACTAGTTGGCAGCTTGATATATCTTACAACAACCAGACCTAACTTAGCATACTCTGTTAGTGTGTTGAGCCAATTCATGTCAAAATCGCTTGAAAGTCACTGGGTAGCAGCAAAAAGTGTGTTGAGGTATCTTTGTGGTACTGTTAATTATGGCATTTTATACACTGACGCATCTGATGTTATTCTAGCAGGTTTTTCAGATTCAGACTGGGCAGGTAACTTGGATGATCGAAGGTCCATCACAGGTTACACATTCAGCATAGGATCTAGGTTCATAGCATGGCACAGCAAGAAGCAGAGTATTGTAGCTTTGTCTTCGTGTGAAGCTAAGTATCAAGCATTGTGTGCAATGACGTGTGAAGCGATCAGGTTGAGAAGGCTTCTCAATGATGCAGGAAAAAAATAGAAGAATTCCACTTCCATCAAAAGCGACAACCAGAGCACCATTAAATTGGCATACAATCCAGTGTTTCACAAAAACACCAAACATATAGACACTCAGTTCCATTTTGTCAGAGAGAAGATACAGTGAAAAGAAATTACTATTGAATATTGTAAAACTTGTGACAATATGGCTGATATTTTTACAAAGCCACTTGCACGTGTGAAGTTTGAATTGTTTAGAAGGATGCTAGGAGTTCAGGACAACCCTTTCTCCATTAAGGGGGGGAGTTGAAAATAATTAATATTATTTTGTATTAATGGAGAAAATGGTTACATAGTTGTAACGTTCTCCCTAGTTTAGGACTAGTTCCTAAAGTTTAGGGGTTTGGTTGCAACTTCCTAGTTCCTAGTATTGTATTTAATGATGTAATCTTTCATTGGTGAATAATAGAGTGTACGAGAGTGATCTCTCTGTTCTAAGTGTAGTCTCCAGGTGCATGCCTCACCTATGAGCTACATCTCCTTCATTTTCAATTCTGTTCACATTTTATCTGTAATAGGAACCAACAGGTAATAGGAAGATGCAGTTACTTATTAAGTTGCGTACTCCTTTCTATGAAGGTGAGAAATTATTTATTAGATTTAAACTTAAAAATTTAACTAGACCCTTCAAAAACATGGCATGAAAAAAAGACCCAAAATAGAACAGGAATTAGAAAGATGATAAATGGAATAGAAGAAATGGAATCAGAACCGAAACATATATAAATCTAATTCAATTTGAGCACTTTGAATCAATAATACAAGCATAATCATAATGGAAACATTTGAATATAGGTGAGAACAATGGCACGATACCCACCCAGAGAAATCATCAGTAAATGGGAATAACAATAGCAAAATTTACGGAAACATGTTTATGGTTAGAAGCTCAGAACAAAATTTTTTTATCCGCCCCTTCCCTCGGAACAATAATACTTTCGAGTTAAATTAGGGGCTTTAGATATTAGTCGTGTTAACTAAGATTCAAATTCTAGAGAAGAGATCCAGTATTGTATACGATAGTAATGTCCCGTTACAAAGGAAAACCCTCTTTCCAACTAATTTTAATATATAGCCGACCAAGCACAAAGACTAAAATAAACACATTACCAATAACACCTTAAGTATAGTCTACCACTAATTCAGATTTCATAAAGAAAGCAACTACAAAAAGAAAATCCATCCGGGATCTAGAAATCTGTGGGAAGGCAACACCGACTTGTATAGGAACGATGAAATACCAGTCGATAATGTAATGCCAATCTTCCCTAGAGGTACTCAAGGTGTGAAGGATTACATGCAAACCTGTAAGAAAAGAAGCATAGAAATGCAACTCCAATAGCTTACCCGGATTAGGAATGTCGTTTGGAAAGAAATGACAGAGTCTGGTAGAGACTCTTTCCACGTGAAAAGTTGGGGAAAAACCATCAAACCCATACAGCACTGAACCCAAAACCAGACACACGAAAGCCAGAAAAACACCTGGAGAATTAAACTTTAAATGGAAGCTGAATTTGAATGTTCACAATTATTCATGGGTACAAAGAAAGAATTAAATAACAAAATTAGTAGAATATAGGCCTCGTCTTCTGACCTAGTCTCCAGGTCTGTGTTAATATTCCGTGGCTGAAATCGTTGTAGTTAAACCAGCTGTCGAATGCATGAGATGAGCCCAAAACAAAATAATCGTTCATGAAAAGAGTAAGCTGCCATGCGCAAAGGCAAAAGACCATGGCATCGATATCTATGCTTCCTCCCAAAAAATGATGAAATCTTGGAGGTGAAAGCGTAAAAAATATTAGCGCTTACATGTTTGAGGCATTGTCATGCATTATGCACCACAGATGGCTACCATCCATTTTAAACCCGAGCTCACATGTACCCATCACATGAAAGGGGTGTGGTGTCATTCAAACGTTGGCTATTGGAGCAACAATCACATGGGCGGTTCATGATCAACATACCAATCTAGGTGGGGGTACCATGCGCAATTAAATAGATAAACACCCTTTGGGGGGGAAATAAACCCATATATTATTTTAACATAGAATGTCATTAGGAATATGGACTTGAACTTCAAACGGTGATGTGGCCGCCTAAGGTAAGAAGCCAATTTGGATAATGGACCTAGGCTTGATTTATTATTGAGGAACAACCAATGAGTGAGGCCCTGGTCTATTAAGCACACAACAATGTTGCAAGGAAAATGCAACTTAAGTACTATTAACATGGAGCATATGCTTGTTCAAATGGCAAAGGGGTCTATATTATGTTTCATACCAATAAGGATATCGCACAAGGTAATGCTTAATAAGAGAGGTTGTATCTATATACATAAGAGCATTACATGACCATAGTTTTGGTCTTACAAATATAATAGCAGAACCATAAAAATAATATTACATGTTTAGCCATGTCATACCTCAGCCAAGGTGGGTACATATATTTGAAATATATATATATATATATATATATACCCGTGCTTAGCATTTAATCTGTAAAATAAAGATATGCGGGGTTAGAAGTAGGGCACATGACAAGTGGTGTTAGGTCTTAGGTTCAACCCTTCGACCTAATGTGCATTATCATAAGACCAAGTAAGAAATATCATCTACAACAATTTCCATGGGTGATGATTAAAAGTATAAATAACCTAGTTCTTAAATTATGATGAGCACACACACATGGGAAAGTACGTATAGAAGTCAAGGAATTTGGATTTCTTAAATATTTTGAGACAATGATTCACAAGAAAGAATACCATTTTCGGTAGAGAAAACCAATAGACGGGCTATAGAAAAGATTGTAGCAAACAGTAGGGTTGAGTAAATAAAAGTGATATTTTGGGCGCTTAAGCCAACAATATAGAAGGTGTCGAATAAGAAATCAAGGAATTGGACCATGGAAACCATTGTTATAATTAAACGAGCTAAATTTCTAATAAAGAAAAAAAATACTTGAGAAACAACTAACCTTTACCTTATGATCACCCATCTAAAACAACAAAATTGAAATTGCTAATCCTAAGGTTGAACAGCATGAGACATTGTTTCTTTTTTTTTCCTATGGTTTTCGTCTTTGAATTTAAAGGAATCCTTGGAAATATGTCCTCGTATGTATTAATGCCATCTTGTTGATCAATTTATCCAATAGATAAATGAGTAGTTATTAATGTTACAATTTAAATGATATATGGTAGAGTTGCTCATAGAAATGTGAATGGATATCTTAGAGGAGAAACTATTGAATGGGAATAAACTCAAATAAATTCTATAATTCTCAACTGCATTAGTAGGGTATGATATCAAAAATTGGTTATTTAAACTATTTGAGAAAAAAACAATCTCTAAGGCATATGGTTATACAACTTGTGCTACAATATTTTATTAAAATATAAGGCATACAAATTTATCTCTTATTATTCCAGCTAGAGATGGAGCTTGTATGCTTTAATGTTACTACTATAATATATTGGAAAATAAAAACTGAAGTATATAAGTGGGTGACTCAGGACATTGTTATATTAAGAGTAAAATATTGTATGACACATGTATTCATTTATTAAGAGGATTCTTGGGCACTTTCTAACTCTCCACATTTTCTTAATATCTCTTACATTATTTTCTACAGGGAAAATACATTTACCATTGTAAGGTCCCTATAATACTAGTGTATTCCCTCATTTTTATTCTCAATGTAGCCCTCTTTTTGTTATTATTGGGCCCATATTCTTATTAGTGTGCCCCATAGAAGCTCACCATTATTATTATTGTTCCCTTACATTATTATTGTTATGCCGACTCAAATTATTTTGTGACCCCTTAGACTCTTGTATATAGAAAGGAGGTTTTTTCATTTGAATCATCCAAAAAATTTTCATTTATGTAATTTAAAGGAGGTTTCCCCATCGAATATGATAATTTTTAAGTCGTTGATCTATCTATTTTTGAGCTGGTTGCATAACATTTGGTATGAGAGCTTTGGATTCTAGGGTTTCGCTGCTTCAAACAAGTCATCGTGGAATTTTTCTATAACATTTGTTCTACAAAGATTAAGAAGCTGAAGTTGAAACCCCGTGGAGCTTAAATATTTATCAACCATTTTTACAAATTTTGGGTCTTGTGTCACTATATTTTTAGAGATATTATCTGAGGAATTTAGGGTTTTTGCAGGCTCCAAAATCCATCTGAATTAGGCGAGCTTGGGAAAATTGTCATAACTTTCTCTCTGAGACTTGGATTTAAATTTAAGAAAATGTTATAGAACTATGATGGGATGTAGTTTGTTGGGTATCATTGTAAGGGATGAAGGTCAAAAAGGGACAAGTGGCACTTCGTACAAGCTCACTCCACTGAACTAGTCTATAACCAGGTCATCGTGGCAGATTGGGAATAACTATTTGTTGAAGAATCCAATATCGATCAGACTTGAAGGGTTGGAAAGAGGACTCAAATGGATACCACAGAACAAAATTTCATACGTTGGAAATCTGAAATTGCAGAGATACAACGGATTCAATATCCATCTCCTACAAAGCAAAAACAAATGGTGTGTATTCTTTAAAAATTGCATAACTTTTGTTTGAAAAATCAGATTGAAGTGGTTCAAAGGGCATAGTGAAGCATAGATATCATTGTTTGATTTCAGAATGACTTTAAGTAAGAAAACATAAACACCTAGTAATAAACAAGAAGGCTCTACTATGACTCATGAAGAAGAAGAAGAAATGCAACATGATATATCAAAATTACGAGGCCAAGTGAAACAAATTTCACTCTCACAAAGTGTAAACAAAAATGCAATGGAAGCTAAGATGTATGGTTTAAAGATAAGCTTAACATCAGAAATGGAAGGTTTGAAGGATGTCATGGATGGAATGAAGGCTAATATGGATGACATGAAAGGTAATATGAATGGTATAGAAGAAAAAATGAAAGGGAACATGGAAGATTTGAAGAATGGCTTAAAAGAAGACATGTAAGGTTTGAAGGAAGGTTTGAAAAAGTTGCTACAAGAAATGCTTCCTAATGGTGAAGATATATTAGATGAAACTCATGATGAGAACAAAGAAAATGTTAATCATGATTTCATAGACTCTAGCATTGGATTGAAAACCCACCATATTCCAAAGATTGATATGAGAAAGTTTGATGGCAAGGATCTAGTAACATGGATACTACAAATGGAGCCATATTTTTTATCTTCATAATGTGCAGCACACACAAAAGGTACACATTGTAACTTTATATTTAGAAACCAATCTTTTTGTATGGTATCGATGCACTTGTTCTTGTAAACCAATTATCATTTGGTCAATTTTTACAGAGGAAATGATAACACATTATGAGGTTACAAAGAGAAACACCTTCTTTATCAAATTGATAAATCTCAAATAAAAGGGTTCAATGGCAGAGCACATTGAGGACTTCCAAAAATTGAATATAAGGGTAAATGATATTCCAAAGGAGCACAAGATTTATGTGTTCATAGGGACTTTAAAGGATAACATACAACATGAGGTTCACCTTTGGGAACTTGATTCATTGGAGAAGCCATTCAGGCTGGCAAGAATAAATGAAAACAAAATTATGGAAATAAGGAAGCCTACCACTCACAACTATAAAGATGGAAGTGTTTCTTCCCCTAGCCTTCCACAATCTACAAGGTTGACACCACAACAATTGGAAGAAAAAAAAGAAAAATGGATTTGTTACAGTGATAGAAAATACACTAAAGGTAATAAGTGTGCTAAGAAGAAGTTATTTTATATAGATTGTGAAAAGGAGGAAGAAAAGGAACAATAAATTTCAAAAGAAGAGGATATACACCAGGAACCAACCCCAAAGAAAGAAGAAATTAATCTGACTATATATTGTAATGCATTGACAAGAATTACCACTCCTCAAACTCTGAAGATAGAAGGACATGTCAGTAAGAAATAGGTAATAATTTTGATTGATTCGGGTAGTACCCATAATTTTATTCATTGTAAGATATCTAGGGAATTGAATTGGTTCCTATACCCAGCACCAAAGTGTCAAGTGATGGTTGCAAATGGAGGAACCATAAATTTCTCTAGAAGGTCCTATAATATCAAGTTATCCATGGGAGAATATGTAATGAATAGTACAATGCTTTCCATTCAAATGGGTGGTGTTGATGTTGTACTAGGAGTCCAATGGTTACAATCTTTAGGTATGATAGCTTTTAATTTTCAACAACTTTTCTTCAAATATTTTTGGGAAGGAAAGGAAGTTAAATTAAGGGGTATCGTAGGGAAACCAGAAAAAATAATCAGCTCTAACAGGATGACAAAGATTCTAAAGAAAGAACAACAGGGCTTAATAGCACAATTATGTTCACTAGAGGTTACCACATCGAAATCATCTATTTCTCCAGATCTTCAAAAAGTCTTGGACAATCATTCTGAGGTATTTGAGACTCCTAAAGGCCTTCCACTTATTCATGAACATGATCATGTTATTCATTTGATTCAATGAAATGTTCCTCTAAACATCATGCCTTACAGATATCCCTATGCCCAAAAGAGTGAAATTGAACATATGGTTTCAAAATGCTAGAGGCTAGTATAATTAAACCTAGTCAAAGTTCTTTCTCTTCTCAAGTGGTAATGGTGCAAAAGAAGTATGGATCATGGCACTTGTGTCTGAATTATAGGGAACTCAACAAGTTCACTATTAGAGATAAATTTCTCATTCCTATCATTGATGAATTATTAGATGAATTACATGGAGTAATTTACTTCACCAAGTTGGATCTTTTTTTAGGATATCACCAAACTAGAATGAAGACTGAAGACATTCCAAAAACAACGTTTAGATCTCATGAGGGTCATTATGAAATCCTAGTCATGCCTTTTGGCCTTACCAATGCACCTTCTAGATTTGGAGGTTTGATGAATTCCATTTTCAAACTCTTCCTTCGAAAATTTGTGTTAGTATTTTTTTGACGATATACTAATCTATAGCAAGTCTTGGAAGGATCATGTTCAACATGTTGACAAGGTGATCAAACTATTGGAGGAGAAACAATTATATGAAAAAACCTCCAAATGTTTCGTTGGAGTAGCGGAGGTGGAATATATAGGTCATATTGTATCTCATGAAGGTGTTAAGGTAGATCCTAGGAAAATTAAATCTAATAAGGAATGGAAAATCCCCACATCCATAAAGAATCTGCGAGGATTTCTCAGGTTGGCAAGGTATTATTGCAAGTTAGTTGAGAATTATGGGAGAATAGAAGCACCTCTAACAACATTACTGAAGAAAGATGCATTTTCGTGGACTCCAAAGCAACTAAGGCCTTTGAACATTTTAAAGAGGAAATGTGACAAGCACCGGCCTTAACTATGCCAGATTTCACAAAAACCTTTATTGTGGAATGTGATGCCTTAGGAAATGGAATTGTATTTGTTTTAATGCAAGAAGGAAGACCCATTTCTTTTTAAAGTCATCAAATAAAAGGAAAGTATTTACAAAAAGCTACTTATGAGAAGGAAATGTTGGCAATACTACATGCAGTTAAGAAATGGCGACCTTACCTAATGGGAAGACACTTCAAGGTAAAAATGGATCATGATAGTCTTAAATACTTTTCAGAAAAAATATTATATTTAGAAGAGCAACACAAATGGGTCACAAACATGTTGGGTTATGACTTTGAAATCATCTACAAAAAAGGGAAGAAAAGTTTTGTTGCATATGAACTCTCAAGAAAGGATGAGGATGTGGTAGCATTGGTTTGTTACATTTCTATTATTCAGCTAGATTGGATAACCGAAGCAATGGATGAATGGAAGAATGACAAAGAAGTGTGGGCACTCATTCAAAAGTTGCAACAAGATCCTTGTACATCTGATACATTTAGCTAGAAAAATGATTCAATATGGTACAAAGATCACTTATACCTTTGTAATAATTATCAACTCATACAAAATATTCTTTTGGAATTACACACCTCTCCCTTATGAGGGCACTCAGGATTTTTAAAAGCTTATCACAAGGTTAACAAGGATTTTTTTTGGATGGCCTTAAATCTGATATTCAAAAGTTTGTGTCATAATGTTTGGTTTATAAATAAAATAAAGTTGAGACAATTAAGACCCCGGGTCTATTACAACCTTTATCCATTCCAGGTCAAAATTGGGAGGAGGTTTTAATGGATTTTATCAGAGATTTTCCCAAGACCGAAGGAAAGAGTGTCATTATGGTGGTAATTGATAGGCTTACCAAGTATGCACACTTTTGTGCATTATATCATCCATTTAAAGCTAGTACAGTTGCTACTTCATTTATGGAAAAAAATTCAAAACATTCATGGAAACCCAAAGATTATTGTAAGCGACAAAAACCCCATTTTCACTGGAATTTTTTGAACAAAATTATTTTCTTGTCTGGGTACTCAATTAGCTCATAGCTCATCTTATCATTCTCAATCTGATGGGAAAAGTGAGATAGTGAACAAATGTTTGGAAGGATATCTTCGTTTCTTGTATATTCTAAACAAACACAATGGTTAAAGTGGTTACCTCTGGCGAAATGCTGGTATAACACTTCCTTCCATAATGCAGCAAAAATGGCCCATCTATGGCACTTTATCGATATCATCCACCATCCATCACATCATCTTTAAGAGAAAATTATAAGGATCAAGAAGTGTAAGATCACATCGAGCATCAACAACAAGTTATCCATCTCTTAAAGGATAACCTCACTTTGTCATAGAATCGAATGAAACAACAGGCATATCAACATCACAGTGAAATAAGTTTTAATGTAGGTGACTGGGTATTTGTATGGCTACAACCATACAAAAAAATATCCCTCAATCAAAATAATAAGGATAATCAATTATCAACAAAGTAGTATGGCCCATACAAGGTGTTGCAAAATATTGGTACTATAGCATACAAATTGGGGCTTCCTGCATTTTCCCGAGTGCACCTTGTTTTCCATCTTTCATGCTTAAAGAAGGTTAGATGTGACAAGCTCCTAGTTCAAACAATATTACCAGAAATGGAAAAGGAAGGAAAAATCATATTGGAACATGAAGTAGTCACGAAAACAAGAACTTGAAAACTACGATATCGATCAATTTCATAGTATCTCATCAAGTGGAAGAACTTACCCATTGAAGATTCCACAAGGGAGGATGAGAATGCTATACAGAAGCATCCAGAACTACTAAAACGTTGAGGACAACACTTTTTTGAAGGAGAAGGACATGTTAGGTCCATATACTACTAGTGTATTCCCTCATTGTTATTTTCATTGTAGCCCCCTTATTGTTATTGTTGTTCCCATATTATCCCCAGATTGTTATTAGTGTGCCCCATAGAAGCCCACCATTGTTATTGTTCTGCCCTTACATTATTAATGTTATGTCGTCTCTGATTATATTGTGAACCCTTAGACTCTTATATATAGAAAGGAGGTTTTTTCATTTGAATCATCTAAGAATTGTTCATTTATGTAATGTAAAGGAGGTTTCCCCCTCGAAGATGATAATTTTCAAGTCATTGATCTATCTATTTGTGAGATGGTTTCATAGCAACCATAATCACTAAAGAGTAGATTTTCCATGATCACTAATCACATGGTACTATATGTGGAACGTCATAAATATCACCAAGGAACATCACAAATAGTGGGTGATATAACTAAGTGTCTGATCATATGATTCATCTACCTAGTTTTCATAGGTACTTACATCATATGATGGTAGGTGAAACAACTATGGTTTTGATTAGAAGGGAGATTCGAGTTAGGTAGATATAAGGGGCCCATGGGTATTTGTAATTGATTAGTAGCATATTTTCTCATTTGTAGATAACTTATTTCATGGGATAAGATTATGTCCTAATATATATATATATATATATATATATATATATATATATATATATATATATATATATATATATATATATATATATATATGGGCACTGCAACCAAAACAATGAATGTGGGTTGACTAAGTCTTCGTGAGGCAAGTTACAAAATAGTTCATTATTTCCATTTTGGAAATATGGTCTATGGTCTGACCATAACTTTGTGATCGAAGCGGGACTAAGCAACAACACAAATAGTTGTGTTGAACTATTTCCTTTGAAATTATGTTCTAGGTTCTTGGAGGCTTTATTAAAACTAGTAAACGACAAAGAGTCCTTAAGGGACAGATCTATGAGAAATATCGGATGACTAATGATTAGGTAGAAAAATAAAAAACAAGATACTAAACTTATATCTACACCTTAGTCTAAAATAGATGAAACACATGGAACATATGTTCTCTAGTATTTAGTACACCAACATATAAGTTTTAAAAAGGCAAGATTGTGGATGGAAACTAGCGTTGGATACATAACTAAGGATTAATGAGGGCTTCATTCATGTTGAGGCTCAACATATAACTAAAATACCAAATTTTAATTCCTCTAAAGTGTTGTCAAATATACAGCTCTAGAGTTCATGGTTTATTAAACAATAGATATTTTCAGTTTATGTTCTAAAGTGCAGTGAAAAAAAAACTTGTAAGCAATAGATATTGGAATCCAAATTATCTAATAAATAATTATGGAAAATTGTTTCCTTCAAGATGTATATATGAAAGTTAATAACTATTAAAATGGATTGAGTAATATCAAAAATTACATACGTGAAATACTTAATAAATATGTAATATATATGCTATAAATTGTAAAACTGGTACCCAAGAAACTAAGCAAATATGAATATACTGGAAGATAGTACAGAAGGAATATAGAAATTATCAACCTCATATTGAAAAAGAATTACCCAACACATAAATTATAAAATGATCCTAGTTTGGAAGTCAATTTTAGGAAAATGGCCAAAACCATTTTGTGGGATTAGAACTCATTATTGTGAATCCATTACAAACTTCTAAGATTGGAAGATTGTGGAATTAAAAATGACTACGAAGTGGTGAACTGTAATGATAAACAAGGAAAGTGGATAGGGAAGCACCAGAGTAGCCTATCCAAATAGGCAAAAGGGTATGACCAAATAATGGTAGAAAATTTTTAAACTTAACCTTGTTATGGTAAATGAATACATACATACATACATACATACATACATACATACATACATACATACATACATACATACATACATACATATATATATACATAAGAATGAATAATAATGATGATGGTTGGAATTGATAACAACAATGGTGCTAATGTATTATGTAAAAGTGGAATGTTTCATGGGTATACACAAAGAAAATAATTTTTATAATTAACCATGAAGATCAAGTATATTCAGACACCGTTATAGAATCTAGGTTAATAGTGTCCTTATACCTTCATTGGGATATAGAAGGGTATGGAGATATGCAACAAAATAACTACATTGAAATTGGTTGAGTCCATTTTGAGAATAGTACTAGTAGGAGTAAGTTATCTTACACTGGAATCCACATAATAGATGACGGTGGATACAAAGGTATTGGACTCACAGCATAAAATGAACGAATACAAGTAGACTAGTAATTACTATGACTTTTATGTAAGTAATATGAAAGGAAAGGTGGGGAGTTCGTATTTTCAATTCCACCATAGATAATATTCATGACATTGGATAGAGTTGTATATAAAAAGAATGGAAATAAATCATGGGAACATTGTGAGACTATATTAAAGTTATTGAAAATATTTGAATGCATGTGGATAAAGGTATAGGTGAAGGTGAACTATAGGAAAAAACTGATTAGCATGTCTACATACATACTCACAAAGGAGGAATTTTCTTTCTTCTACTAGAAATGTAAGGAAATGAAAAAGGGGGAAACGTGGAGCCATTGCGAGCAAAATTGAACCCATAGATTTTTAACTAACATTATCCAGTTATACTAAACTTCATAATGTTTTTCAAAAATATGTATGTAATCACTCTCACATAATTGATTGGAAAAAATGCTATAGGTATTCGTCGAAGCAAACTTGCTGGCAGAACTCCTTTGTAACCTAGTTTTTAAAAAAATCTAAATTGGATTGAAGTAGAAGGGAAACATTGTGCTTCGAAGCGGTTGCATGGGAGTGAGAAGGTAAATTACAGATTGTGTACCCAACACTGAGTATGAGAGAAGTGAAAGGCACACCGAGGAAGGTGTGAATTAAAGGGGAGAACAATGTAATACCCTCTGTTGATGTAATGGTTTTCTTTTAACTTTAAATTGTGCCAGTAGGCATAGTGGAAAAACGTCATGAAAAAAATTGATATGTTTATGTAAATAAATAAATTGAATTAATAAATAAGCAGAGGGGGTCAAAAGTACTTGGGATAGAAACACTCGAATATGGGATACTTTCCATATATATATATATATATATATATATATATATATATATATATATATATATATATATATCATTGGTAAATGAGATTGGAAAATGAGATTGGAAAATTCATTCGATAGACTTCTAGATGGAATTCTAGATAAGCTTGATGGATGGGAGAAAAAAATCCATTAAGTTGCTTAGCTAGAGAAAGATGCTAAGATTGGAAAAAACATAAAAGCATCACAGGAGAGAAAGGCGAGATTTTATGGGAAAATCCTAGGCAAGTGGATAAAAAGATTCAAAAAATCGAGAAGCCGCTAAAGGAAGCCTGATCATGAAAGAAGGGAATTAAATACCCTTTGAAGGGATAAACAAGAGGTTCTTGATCTCCGGGTAAGTACTCTCGGTTCGGGGGGAACTGGAAGCATAGTTCATGGTTTGGTGGCGAGCGTGCTTACTAAGTACTATTTGGCGTCAACGATTCTTGTTAGATCATTTGTGCATAATTATTTCTGAAGTATTGTCCCAAAATAGTTTTGATATCTTGAATTTCTCAAATTGATATCGTATATATAAATTATGGGTTTAGTTCTGATATTTCTTTTGTAATCTGGAATTTCTTTGATGCGTATTAATCCTGCCAATTCTGGGAACATTAAATCATGAAAAGGTTGTGTAGGACTGAGGTATGAATTTGTAAAGGTAAGTGGTGATTTATATGAACCTAGGAGTTATTAACAGTTTAATTACAGATTGCGTGAAACAACAAATTATTGGAAACATAATAGAGGAATCATGTGTCTATTGATCTGGGGAGACATGGTAAGAAATATATAGTGGGTAAGAAACACTTAGAGTCATTAAAGGTTATTTAGTAACTTAAAAAAAAGTCTACGACTATATTTTCAATAGTGTTTCATAGGTTATAGGCTAATTTCCAAGGTTATGACATCTTGACGCAATACTTGTGAAATTGATTAAAAATCTCACAATAGGTTGAAAATTAAGTAACTAAGGACATACTTAGGAATAGGAAGTAGAAATTAGAGTGAAAATGAAGTGCGTATTATTAAAACTAAATAAGGAGTATGGATCAAATGATCTACCTTTTCATGAGGGGGGGGGGTGATGCAATGATGTCCAAACTACCAAATGGGTATGTAGGTTGTATGAGTTTAACCTATATGAACCCGATACATCATGCATACCGTTAGAATCTACTATAGATGATTTTTGACTTAGACATAAAGATTGAATGACAAACTGGGGGGGGGTGATTTTCCAGACAACGACGCTCAAGTCGAAAGTTGAGGGGGTCATTTGATAGCTAGGAGAAATCTAAAATACATTATAAAAATAAATGAGTGCGCGAACATGCAACGCCAAATGAAAGTGGTATTTAATCTTACCATGGACTTTCCATTTCCATTTACAATGTCATTTCCACCATAAGGGTGAATTCAATTCTTCCTCTCTAAAGGAAATGAGTTCAATTCTCATATTTGGGGATGAACCAAGTAGGGATGTACCTAGGTTATGGGTTGGCTTTTGTGAAATAGCTCACAGATTACCTAAGGAAAAGAAAGCTTGGAAAATTCAGAGATAAAATCATGATATCTTCTATTATAATCAGAATCAAAGAAAATGAATAGATTTGTTGGGATGTAAGAAGACAATGCCCCATAATCGACACAAAATTGTTGTACAAGTTGTTGATGGTTGGGAAAGGGAGCATATTTCCAAAATTAATTGATGTGATCATGACATGTGCATCAACTGACATGTATGGGATGCAGTTAATTTGCTTTATGCAGATCCTGTTGATCATCCAACGAAATCCCCTAATGTCATCGAAATGTATAGTCTGAGAACAGTACCTAAGACTTTAGCAGCCCAACCCTCAAGGATGGAATAGGGGAAATTTTGGGGCCTCAATTATATGGGTTAAGTAAAGGACCAGAGTCCAATGAGTTGCACAATCTACATCCAACAGATGTAATCATAAATTCATCACAAGGGAATAAATATTCTGGCATGTGTGTCCCGAGTACTATAGAATATTGAGGCTAGACAATTCCACTGCTGCACCTGATACAACTACTGGTAAGGAAAACCAAACACACCCCTACCAAGCCTAGGGGTGTTATTGAAGGTCAGTGTTATATGTGACATTACACATTAAGATGCAGCAATAGGAAACACCATGTAACAACAAGATGCAATTAATCATTTAGGGGTATATTCATGTTTATGCACGTGATAAATTATTTATTGGATTTGAACATAAAAATCTAACTAGACCCTTCAAAAACATGGTGTGAAAAAAAAGAATCCAAATAGCCAGGAATTAAAAATATGATAAATGGAATACAAGAAATGGAATCAGAACCGAAACAGATATGCATCTAATTCAATATGAGAAATTCAAATTAGTAATAAAATCATAATCATAAGGGAACCATTCAAATATAGATGACAATAATGGCATGGTACCAATGAAGAGAATTCATCAGTAAATGGGAATAACAGTAGAAAAAATCATGGAAACATATTTATGGTTACAATATCAGAACTAATAGCTCTGCTATGCAGTGCTAACTTTCTAAGATCATGGAGGAGTTCCAGTCTATTTGGTTGTGCTCAAAGGTATTTCACATTCGGTCACTCTTCCCTTCTTCCCCTACCCTGCTTATTCTCCTCCATCTCCATTTCCCTATTCGCCTCCTAAACTCGATAAAGTACCCCCTTTGACTTCAGCCCCGAGCGCAAAACCCCGACCTACCATAAAACCCTACCATATGTCTCTGCGCGTTTAGACCTCATCACACCACATCCCCACCATTGATCACCCTGTCGATCCAACGGCTCCTGTCGCATCCGATAAAGGGGACCCGCTCTACCACTCTCTGCCGTCAGATCATCTCCGCCAAGATTTGACAGTCTTCGCTTTCATCGCGCCAACAACTTAATCGAGCGATAGCACATGACGAGAGTGGTTTTTCTCTCTCATCTGCTACTACGTGTTGATTGTTGAATGGAATCGCTCGGCCCCGAGCTTTTACCACTTTACGCTCGAAAGTGGTGTGATAAAAACCATTACCGCTCGACCAAACCACCCACTCCTATTAAACGTCCATGAAGCTCCGTAGCCCGATGACTGTCCGATGAAGATCCAACGGCCCTAACTCATCCTTCTCCCATATCGACCGACAGACTCTGTCGAGGCATCTCCACCGTCCACTTCTCAGATCTGATGGTCATTCTTCTCGCTCACCCAAAACGTCCACCTATCCATGCATTCCACATCTTCTAACCATTCTGTTACCCGAAGAAGGAGATGGCCAGCTCCGCCATCATCAGTCACTGTTAGACCCCCAACAACCATATTTAACAGAAAACATGGCTAAAGGAAGAAAAGGACAAGTACAACCCTGTAACTGAATTTATCAATCATGGACTCCACTGGTACAAGCATTCCAACTGCCTAAAAGAATAGCAGAGCACCTGAACAGATCAGATTCACTCACTGAAGTAAGAAAACATGTTCAGAGACTCCATCAGGCAGTTAAATGTGGTTGGTGTTCAGTTATGACCCCTCCATACCTAAATGGCCAAGTGCCCCTGTAATGTAAATCTATAAATATCCAGAAGCAAGATGTAATCAGGGTTGGCATTTGATGTAAGGTTCAACTTCTGGAGATTGTAGACATTTTGTCACTTTCAGTGTCTCGTCTTCATGTTCAGCTAATACAAGCTTCTTTTGTTGTTAACTGCTCACTTTCCATTTTCCTCCATTCCAAGCTTGTACTTGATATGTTGTGTTCTTGATATCTTGATGTTTAGCACTAGATAACTGTCGTCTTATCTCTGTGTTAGAATCTCGTCTGCATGATTGAATAGGTTTCCCAGGTTTCTTTCTATCTAATGTAGGAGAGTTGTCATCCTGTCTTTGCATTAGTAGATTAGATTTACAGGTTTCTTTACTAGTTTCATCCAGCCATCACATGGTCTTGTTCATCTACTGGTGTGGTTAGTATTCTCCATATTCACCTAATATCTAAAACTGTGAGCATTGGTGGTCTAAAGCCTTATAGTCTGAGGGTGTCCATGCATGTCCGGAGTGAAACAAAGTAGAAGTGGTTATCTAGATTGAACCAACCCATCATTCCTTCCATTAAACCTGCAACAATAGTTGAACTTATATGTTATCAGGCATCTCCAAGCTACAACCTAGGAGATTTTCTTGGAATCCTAACATAATTGGCACCATTGTCGGGGAGGGGAGATTGAAGCTCAACTTTCCTGGGAGAATGACACAGATCCAACTTTGATGATATACAAAGTCTGGACACATTTTTGGTTGTAATCATCTATCTGGCAACTCTAATGGAGAACGAACCTCTTGACGACTCCACATCACAGTTTTGGCTCAGTTTGTGAGATACGCTCAGAGAAATCCTCAGAAATCACCAGCTGACCCAGTGCTTGACCCTGAGAAGATTTTCAAGCAAAGAAAGACACCACAAAAAGGAGCATCAGGATCAGGTAAGCCTAAACAATCTTATGTATCTCTGCAAGAAAGGCTTGTAACTGAGCATGTACACGTTGAAAATATAGAGCGTAGCATTATCAATGAAGAAATACTCTCAGAAATTCATAAAGCTCATTGTCCAATAAGTTCCCCTTTCGATCTCAGTCCAAAGAAAACCTCCCTTCCAGTCCATCATATTCCTTTAGCCTTGTCATTCATTTCTCGGCTCCCTATCTTCCAAACTACCAGTACCCTTCCATCCACCCCAATCATGGTAGGCCAACAAGCCCTACCAAAATGGAAAGAATCATAGCTGCTAGGTATGGACCCCTGGTCCTGCCTATTACTCTAAATTCCATGCCTGCAAGAGAATATCATAAATACATGCCTAAGTTCATTGGTACAGAGGGAGTAACAGCTGAATAACACATTAAGTCTTTTCATAGCTATGTTGATAACCTAGACATTAGTGAAGATGATGTGTGGATGAGAGTATTTTTCCAAAGCCTTGATGGAGAGGCTAGAAAGTGGTTCAGAGAGCTGACCCCTAGGTATATAGCAGATATTGAATCATTAGATGATGTGTTTTAAAGCATTGGGGAGATAAGAAAGACCTGCTATATTATCATACTGAGTTTGGCAATTTCAAAAGAGAAAATGGGGAGTTATTGTCTGATTTTAATAAAAGGTTCAATCGTATGTATAGCAAGATACCAGCTAAATTAAAGCCCACCCCCACCTCTACCAAACTCACTTATGCTAATGCCTTTGATTCTGATTTCTATCTGCTATTAAGAGAAAGGAGATGTGCTACTCTAGCTGAAATGCAAGATGCAGCCTTGGAGGTGGAATCCAATATCATGGCTGCAGAGAAACTCAAAGGACATGTTGATAGAAGGAGGCAGAGAGATGAGGCTTCCTCCTCTTCTTCATCTTTAGAACCTAAAATAGACAAAATGACTAAAATGATAGAGTCATTGGCTGCTGAAATATCTAAACTGAAGGTTGAGTAGAATTATGGGAAAGTAAGGCTTCCTAATGCATTTTCTCCTAGAAATCCAAATCCATTCAGAAGAGAAAATGAACAACTGCAGATCATTCAGAGGGGAAAAGAGGCCAATGAAGAAAAAAGGGTTAAGACTCCTTTTTAGAAGGTAGTCATGGAGGAGGAACAGTTTGATGAAGAGGATGAGATTCACTGCATGGAAGATAAGGGTAGTCCTGCCTTTTTTACATTAGCTGCCTACGAGGAGTCATTACTCAGGGACCAGACTAGTCAAGAGTGGGGCATAGAAGCTATTCTACTAACTGAAGACTAGAAAAGATATAATTTGAGGTCAAGAACGAATAATGTCAAATAGAATCCTGCTCAAAGAGCTGTTGTCCCCACAGAGTAGCAGGTCAGCAAATAGAAAAGACCAGTAGCTGATCCCATCATCCTAAAAATGCCAGCTTAATAGGTAAGAGGCCCTGATAAGTCCCCTTCCCCTTTCAGCTTTGAATCAGAAGTCCAAAAGTTGAAAATATCTGTACCTCTAATAGAACCTGCAAAGAGTGAGGTCTTTAGGAAGCCCATCCTTGATGCCCTTAAGCTGAAAGCCACACAAGCATCCAATGACTATGTGAATTTATAAGATGATAAACCTGCAGTTATGCTTAGCCCAATGATTGAACCTGCTAATGACAATTCCCCATCATTTTATGTCTCCTTGACCATTCATGAAAAAATCCTCCATAACTGCCTGCTGGACACAAGTGCCAGTCATAATCTGATGCCCAAAGCTGTCATGGAAGAGTTAGGCCTTGATATTACCAGACCTTATCATGACTTGTTCTCCTTTGATTCGAGGAAGGTGAAATGTATGGGGTTAATCAAAGACTTGGCCCTCACCCTAACTCAGCTACCCATGAAGAGCATGATGATGGATATTGTGGTAGCAGATGTCCCCCCTAAGTTTGGTATGCTACTTTCCAGAGGGTAGATTAAGAAGTTGGGTGGGACATTAAAAAATGACTTATCGTATGCCACTGTCCCAGTTTTTGGAGGAGAAAGAAAAAGACTATACAGGGAAGCCCAGCTAGCCTATATCATCAGTGATGAGAAGAACCGCACTAATCATCCTATTTACGCTGTGGACACTGATTTTGGAGCATGTATCCTCCAAATTGAAGAATCCTAGAGGGCCTCAGTGCAGATCAAGAAACCAATATGCCAAGCCATAGAGGAGGAAGGAACACAGGCTTGGGATATGTTCTGTGATGGAGCATGTTCAAAGAAAACTGTAGGAGCAGGAGTGGTGCCAATGTCTCCAAAACAAGACAGAACACATCTGCCTTTCAAGTTGACTTTCTAGGTCACCAACAATATAGCAGAGTATGAGGCTCTAATATTGGGCTTAAACGCTACCAAGGACATGGGAATCAAGGACATAAAGGTGTTTGGAGATGCTGATCTCATCATTCAACAAGTGAACAAAACATTCCAAGCAAGGCACCCAAGGCTGAAAGCATACAGAGATGAGGTATGGAGGCTCAAAGATTCTTTTGATAGTTTTTGTATCTCATATATTCATAGAGTAAAAAATCAACTTGCTGATTCCCTTGCTGTGTCTGCTAGCATGTTCATCCCTCCCATGCCCCCTAGATTGGCTTATGAAGTCCAGATAAAATATAGACCATCCTTGCCTGATAATGTCCAGCACTGGAAAGTCTTTGAGGATGATGATGAAGTAAATAGGTTTCTAAAAGTCATTGATGAATTCTCTGAAATGCAAATTGACCAAGAAAATGAAGCCTTGGAGGAAAGTCCTCGGCCCCAGGTAAGGAATAGAATTGGACAAAACAACATTATACAGTTGCCTGGCAATCATATACCTAAAGGGCTAGTGCCTCTAGAGAAGTTTTTTGACCATAATGTTGTGCCTCATAAAATTGCCCAAAAATAAGATCAATCTGCAGTTCATAGGCACAACTTAGGGAGTCCAGGTCATCCAAAGTATATAAATCTGTCCACTCATTTGTCTACTGCCCAAAGTTCTGAGTACCGCACCTTAATGAAGCAATTTGCTGATGTCTTTGCCTGGGAATATAGTGACCTCAAAACTTATAACAAAAAGATCATCTAGCACAAGATCCCATTGGAGAAAGACACAATTCCTTTCAAACGGAAGCTGAGACCTATAAATCCTTTGCTCCTCCCTCTGATTGAAAGAGAAATCAAGAAGTTGTTGGCTGGAAAAATCATAGTTCCTCTGAGGTATTCAAAATGGGTAGCCAACTTGCTAGTGGTGAGGAAGAAAAGTGGAGAAATTAGGTTGTTCGTTGATTTTAGGAACCTGAAAAAATGTTCCAGAAAAGACAACTATCCCCTGCCAAAGATGGAGCATTTGCTACAGAAAGTCTTAGGAGCCAAAGTCATGTCTTTCCTAGATGATTTTTAGGGTATAACCAAGTTGTCGTACATCTAGATGACCAAGAAAAGACTGCATTCACCACTCCTTGGGGAACTTTTATGTACTCCAAGATGCCTTTTGGGCTCATGAATGCTGGACCTACCTTTCGGAGAGCTATGGATATAGCATTTGTAGGAGAGAAGGATAAGTTTGTTCTTTTCTACCTGGATGATATAACAGTATACTCCAGTAGCCATGAAGACCATTTACAACATTTGAGGAAAGTGTTTCTGAAGTGCAGAAGGTTTGGGATATTAGTGAATCCTAAGAAGTCACAATTCGCTTTCGAAGAGGGCAGCTTTTAGGGCACGTTGTTTCTATTGTAGGTGTCAAGATTGAACCATAAAGAGTGAAAGAAATACAGACCTTGTTTGTCCCAAGATCAAAAAAGGACATCCAATCCTTTCTGGGCAAAATAAACTTTGTAAGGATGTTCATTCCTAATTTTGCAGAATTGGTAAAACACATCAACTCCATGCTAAAAAGGACATCAGAGATCAAGTGGACTGATGCAGCAATAATATCTTTTGAAGCCATCAAAAGAGCTATTATGGAAGCTCCTACTTTGATCAGCCCAGACTATGGCAAGGAGTTCCATATCTTCTCCTTTGCTTCTTGTGACGCCCTAGCAGCAGTCTTATTGCAGAAAGATAATGAGGGTTCAGAGCGTCCAGTGTCATTTTCAGAAAAACCTTAAGGGATGTTGAACTAAGGTATGATATTATCGAAAAACAGGCATATGCTCTTATCAGATCTTTAAAATCTTTCAGAATATACATTCTACACTCCAAGGTAATTGCGTATGTGCTCCCTGCTTCAGTAAAAGATGTCTTAACGCAGCCAGATGTTGATGGAAGAAGGGCTAAATGGATTGCAAGGCTTATTGAGTTCAACATAGAATTAAAGCCCACCAAGCTTGTTAGAGGTCAGGGCCTTGCCAAGCTGATGGCTGAAGAAAATTGCAGGATGCTGGACATGAATTGGATAAGCACAAACTTAGATGATAGATAGACATAAGAAGCAATAGTAGGACATGACCAGTTGTTGGCTGAAAATCTAGCTTCTTGTGACTAGTATTCTATAATAGCTCGATTTTTGCTAAAGCTAGAAGTTCCTCAATGCCTAAGTTCAAGCCAAGCCAAGACTATTAAGCTCAGGGCATCCAAGTTCTGTATTCATGAAAACTTGCTTTATTGGAGGGATCCATTTGGAATCCTTTTAAGATGTTTTGACAAAGAACAACACGTGGTAGTCATGCATCAGTTCCATTCCAGCGTCTGTGGAGGACATCACTATTGGAAAACCATAGCCTATAAGATCCTCAGGGCTGGGTATTATTGGCCCACTCTGTTTTATGATGTCTTTTCATTTGTAAGATCCCATGACAAATGCCAGAGGTTTGAAGGAAAACAAAAGTTGAAATCCTTACCCTTGAAGCCAATACATGACAATGGCCCTTTTCAGCAACGGGGCCTGGATTTCATAGGGGAAATTAATCCACATTCCAGTGGCCAGCATAAATGGATCTTAGTAGCCATTGATTACTTCACTAAATGGATTGAGGCCATCCCTACTAGGAAAGTTGATCATCATGTAGTCATGAAGTTCTTGACAGAAAATATTTTCACCAGATTTGGTTGTCCACACAAATTGGTTACAGACAATGTAGCAGCCTTCATGGCAAAAGAGTTGGTGGACATGTGTGACTCAATGGGCATTAAGCTAGTGCATTCCACCTCATATTACCATCAAGGTAATGGCCTAGATGAATCATCCAACAAGAGCTTGATAAGGATAATCAAAAAGATGTTGGAGGAAAACAAGAGGAACTGGGATTCCAAACTAAAGTTTTCATTATGGGCTGACAGGGTGACCACCAAGAAATCCATAGGGAATTCTCTATTCAAGCTAGTATATGGCACTGAGGCTGTATTCCCAATTCAGTTGAACCTCCCTGTGGCCAAGTTCTTGCAGGAAGAGAAGAATGAAGAAGATGACATGGCAAAGAGGATTAGTGACTTGGCAGAAGTGCATCAAATCAGAGATCAATTGGTTGAAAAGTCTGTAGCACATCAAAAGAGAATCAAGGAAGCCTTTGACAGAAAGGTAAAGATGGAAAATTTTCAAGTTGGGGACTTGGTGCTTAAATGGGATGCACTGAAGGAAAAGAAAGGCAATCATGGGAAGTTCGATGATCTATGGACTGGACTTTTTATCATTACTCATATCCAGGGGAACAACACTTTCATACTGCAAAGTATGGAAGGAGAAACAGTTTTTGATGGCCCAGTTAATGGGCAGTTTTTGAAAGTTTATGTTAGTTAAGGCCTTTAGGCCTCAACATTGTAAATATGTTATTTTTACAAGTTTTAGTGTAGGCTTAATTAGACTCCATGCCCAATGGAACACTAGGGAATATTTCTAATCTTGTTTTTGTATGAAAGGCAGTGGTCTACGGTTCTTAAAACCTCATAGGGAGGCTTTCATCCCCAGAAGGAGCCAGTGTTAGCTCCGCTATGCGGCACTGACTTTTTAAATCATGGAGGAGTTCCAGTCTATTTGGTTGTGCTCAAAGGGGTTTCACATTTGGTAACTCTTCCCCTCTTCCTCTACCCCGCTTATTCTCCTCCATCTATGTTTCCCTATTTGCCTCCTAAACTCGACAAAGTACCCCCTTTGACTTTAGCCCCGAGCGCAAAACCCCAACCTACCATAAAACCCTACCATATGTCTCTACGTGTTTAGAACTCGTTGCGCCGCATCACTACCATTAATCAACCTGCCGATCCAATGGCTTCCGTCGCATCTGATAAAGTTGACCCGCTCTACCACTCTTTGCCGTCAGATCATCTCTACCAAGATCTAATGTTCGCTTTCATCATGCCAGCAACTTAATTTAGCGATAGCGCGCGATGAGAGAGGTTTTTCTCTCTCATCCGCTACTATGTGTCGATCGTTAAATGGAATTGCTCGGCCCCAGGATTTTACCACTTTATGCCCAAAAGCGGTGCAATAAAAACCATTACTGCCTGACCAAACTTCCCACGCCCGTTAAACATTTGTGCAGCTCCATAGCTTGATGACCGTCCAATCTATCTGATGAATATCCAACAGCCCCAACTCATCCCGCTCCCATCTCGACCGATAGACTCCATCGAGCCATCTACGCCATCCACTTCTCTGATCCAATGGTCATTCTTCTCGCTCACCCAAAACGTCCACCTATCCATGCATTCCACGTCTTTTGACCATTCTGTTGCCCGAAGGAGATGACCAGCTCCGCCATCATCAGTCGCTATCAGACCCCCAACAACCATATTTAACAAAAAGCACGGCCAAAGGAAGAAAACGACAAGTACGACCCTGTAACTGAATTTATCAATCATGGACTCCACTGGTACGAGCATTCCAACTGCCTAAATGGACAGCAGAACACCTGAACAGATCAGATTCACTCACTGAATCAAGCAAACACGTTCAGAGACTCCATTAGGCAGTGAAATGTGGTTGGTGGTCAATTATGACCCCTCCATACCTAAACAACCATGTGCCCCTGTAAATGTAAATCTATAAATATTTAGAAGCAAGATGTAATCAAGGTTGGCATTTGATGTAAGGTTCAACTTCTGGAGACTATAGACATTTTGTCACTTGCAACATCTCGTCTTCATGTTTAGCTAATACAAGCTTCTTTTGCTATTAACTGCTCACTTTCCATTTTCCCCCGTTCCAAGCTTGTACCCAATATGTTGTGTTCTTGATCTCTTGATGTTTAGCACTAGATAACTGTCATCTTATCTCTGTGTTAGAATTTCATATGCATCGTTGAATAGGTTGCGTAGTTTCTTTCTATATAATGCATAAGAGTTATCATCCTGTCTTTGCATTAGTAGATTAGATTTACAGGTTTCTTTACTAGTTGCAATCGGCCATCACATGGTCTTGTGCATCTATTGGTGTGGTTGGTATTCTCCATATTCACCTAATATCTAAAATTGTGAGCATTGGTGGTCTAAAGCCTTGTAGTCTAAGGGTGTTCACACATGTCTGGAGTGAAACAAAGTAGAAGTGGTTATCTAGCTTGAACCAACCCATCATTCCTTCCATTAAACCTGCAACAACAGTTGAATTTGTATGTTACCGGCATCTCCGAGCTACAACTAAGAGAGTTTCTTGGAATCCTAACAGGAACAAAAAAAAATTACCAGCCCCTTCCCTCGGACCAATAATACTTTCCCATTAAATTAGGGCTTTAGAGAATAGTCATCTTAACTGAGATTCAAATTCTAGAGAAGAGATCCGGTATCGTATGCGATAGTAATGTCCCTTTACAAAGGAAAACCCTCTTTCCAGAGAACTGTTACTATACAACCGACCGAGCACAAATACTGAAATAAATACATTACCGATAACACCTTAGGTATAGTCTGCCAATAATTAGGATTTCATAAAGAAAGCTGCTACAAAAGAAAACCCATCTGGGATCTGCCAACACGGGGGCAGATTAAACCAACCTGTACAGGAACGACAAAATATCAACGTAGACTATAACGCGAATCTTCCTAGGAGGTACTTAGTGTGTGAAGGGTTATGTGAAAACCCCTAAGAAAATAGGCACATAAATGTAACTCCAATAGATTACTCAGATTAGGAATGTCATTTGGAAAGAAACGACAGAGGATGTTAGAGAAGATTTCCACGTGAAAATTTGGGGAAAAACCATCAAACCCATCCAGCACTAAACCAAAAACTAGAGACATAAAAGTGGGAACAACACTTGGATAATTAAAGTAGAGTTAAAATTTAAATGGAAATTGTATTTGAATGTTCACCATAATTCATGGCTACAAAGAAAGAATTAAATAAAAGAATTAGTCGAAAATATGCCTCGTCATCTCACCTGGTCTCCAGGTTTGCGTGAATATTCCAAGGTCAAAATCGTTGTAGTTGAACTAGCTGTTGAATGCGTGAGCTCAACGCAAAATGAAACAATCGTTCAAGGAAAAAGTAGGTTGTCAGGCGAAAAGGTGCAAGACTATGCCAACATCAACCATGCTTCCTCTGGGAAAAAATGATGAAAATCTCGGAGGGGAAGGGCAAATAATATTAGGGTTTACATGTTTGAGGCATCATTTCTCATTATGCACCACAAATCACTATCGTTCATTCTAAACCCAAGATTTCATGTGCCCATCACATGAAACGGGTGTGGTTTCATTGAAACATTAGCTATATGAGCAATAGGCACATGGGCACGATATGATCAATGTACCAAGCCAGGTGGGAGATACCATGTGAAACTAAATGAAAAATAACCCATGGGGGGGAAATAATATTATTTTAACATAGAACATCATTAGGAAATATGGAATTGAACTTGAAACAATGAGGAGGCCACCTAAGGTAAGAAGCCAATTGGAATAATGGATGTAGCATTGATTTTATTATCAAGGAACACCTAATGAGTGAGGCCCTAATCTATTAAGCATGCAACAATGGTGTGAGGAGAATACAACTTAGGTATTGTTAACATGGAATGAGTGCATGCTCATTCAAATAGAAATGGGCTTGTCTTGTGTTATGTGTCAATAAGGTTATGTTTGTTAAAATAAAAAAGGGGTCTATATTATGTTTCATATCAATAAGGATATTTCATAGGGTGGTGCTCAACAAGAGAGGTTGTATCTATATATGTAAGAACATTACATATCCTTAGTTTTGGTCTTATGAATATAATAGCAGAACCATAGAAATAATATTAGATGTTTAGCCATGTCATACCTAAGCCAAGGTGGGTAGATATATTTTCACTCTATATACATAATAAAAAAAAATACACCTATGCTTAGAAATTAAGATATAAAATAATTATATGTGGGTTTAGAAGTAGGGCACATGACAAGGCGTAAATATAAAATTTTAAAAAACTTGATGTAAATAGCACCAAGACAAAGAGCTCGATGAGACAATTCCAATGCAACTTGAATTCCATTAATCAGAGTCTCTATGAATAAGTTATGATGTTTTGAAGATTTTGACCAATGGGAAAAAATGTAAAACTTACAAGGTGCTACAAACAAGGTGATGTGGAACCATTTGGGCTCAACATGTGGCAAACACATGGTGACATGGATAAGTATGAAAGGTTGATGAGATGTTGATTGAATGTTTATTGGATGTAAAGTTGACCAATTTGAGGCTTCCATGTGGTATCATCTAAAAGGCCAAAGAGGCTTGAGGCCCAAGCTTCTTAATCTAGTAAACAAATACAATGGAATGGTTTTTAAATTACTAATAGTGGATCCAACAAGGTTTGACCCCACAACCACAGGGCACATAATCCGAGAACTCTACCATAAACCAATGATCGAGCAATGGAATTGATTCAGTTCTAACTATATTTATGTTCTTTTTATATCCATATGCTAAAAGGGGGGAGGAAGTCCATAGGCTTGACCTTGCAACCTCCTTGTCAACTAAGAAATTTATTGACAACATTAACAAAGCCATGTGATTGCAAACAGATTGCATATTATATTAAAATGTGGTTGATCCATTTAGTTGGATGGAGGTATACTACATTGTACAATTTGGATGGGTTGTAATAAATACACAATAAACAAATGGTTATATATATATATAATAACCAATGTGCTTACTGAGATATGGTTTTAACAAATGTTTATATTTGGCGATACATTTTATTTATATTATATAGTTACAATGGAGGGGATACAACCTATGTGTGCTTGAACACTAGTTTACGAACCCCAAATGTTATATATACCAAAAGGATTCCTAATGTGTCACAATCTTTGGGGTTGTAAAGTTTTCTAGAGCTGAGATATTTTTAAGCCATGTTTTAAGTTTGTATTTATTTTTTTAAACAAAGTTCTTAAGAGCTTGATTTTGTAACAACTTAAAGGAGGATATCAGTGGAATGTTGGAGGTCACTTGCTAGTAGCAGATAGATCATTTGTAGAAATATTTTGGAGATATTTTTCTTATTTTTAATTGCAATGTTGGGAGAGTAATAAAGAGGCCACTCCTTGGAGGTAGGAACTAGAGACATAATCCACACTAGACGAACTTTGTTATAAATTGGTTTTTTTCAAATTTTCTTCTTGTCTTGATCTTATATATTCCTATAAGTCCTTTACACTTGATGTGAAATTATTGATTGCACACTTTAAGTTGGACACTCCTTGGAGGTAGGACCTAGAGACGTAATCCATGCTAGATGAACTTTGTTATCAATCGATTTTGTTCCTATTTTTTGTTGATTTCTGTAGCTTGGGAGGTACTCCAAGCCCGATAGTTTAGTGTTTGGAGGGAAAAGCACCACAAGGGTCACTTGTGGGCTTGGAAACCAAGTATGGGGTTTTGTACCAATCTTGTTTGGGGAATTTCTAGGAGTATATTTCTACATGTGATCGCATGAGATGATAGAGGGTGGGAAGGAGAATCCAACACTTCAAGAATCATCGAATTCTGAGTTGTAGAGGTGGAGATATGAATTTTTGAAGATTATTGATGGGTTTGCAAATTGTGCATATAGGTTTTCCTAAGGTGTTTTAGGCTCATGATAGTTGGCATCCCCTCATTATGACACTTTATGGAGCCCCTTTCTGTGTGTATAAATAAAGGGTGAAGAGGAGTCATTAAGACATACATCTTGTGCAACATTACCTATAGGAAAGGACTCGTTGAGGAAGATATGCCTCTTGCACTAGCCACAACACAGAAGGAAGAAACAGTGAGGAGACAAGGACTATTTTAGACTGAAAACAAGGGTTTGAGTTGCTATCCAGGAGGCTGAGGGTGCTAGCTATTAGGACGAATCGTTGAGGGCTAAATCCTATTGATTTTCTCACTTGTTTGGGCATGTTTTAAGGGACCGAAAGCTATAGGTTTTCTTTGAGCTAGGTCATAGGCCATAGCACCACAATTAGGCTTGAGTAGGGTAGTCAAGGGTTGGCCTATGCCCTAAGGAAAGCATCATAGCAAAGGAAGAGCTCTCTTAAATTGTGCCACAATATTTGAAAGGGTTGTTTGGGGTCTTTTGGAGGATTCTAGGGCTTCAACAATGTTCCCTAACTAGAGCGTCATAAACAACAATATACAAATAGGGTTGGAGTAGTGTGTGAGGTTTGTTGGGTCAAGGAGGTGACTAGTTTGGATTAGTTTGATTAGTTGCAGCCTGTGGGAGGCCAATTAGAAAGGTTGACTTGGAGAGTTAGAATCCTTTATTATGAGAATATCTTGTATTGAGTGGATTAGACATATTTGGACTATTGGAGGGAAGTGTGTGAATGTCCAAAGTAGCTCTAGACTAGCAGTCTTGAAGTGATGAGGAGAGCTGAAGATTGGGTGAATTTTTCAAACTTATGAATAGCTCTTTGATGGAAAAAAGAGGCAACTAGAAGGTAGATTGGAGCTCGAGAATTGGCCAACCTAGAGAGAAGATTGATGAGCATGTGTACATGCAGCAAAACAAACATGCAACAGTGTTAGGTGGTAACCATCCTAGAGTCTCAATGTGTAGTGGCCTTGATGGACTAAGGCACTACTAGTGAGCAGTACGAAAGTGAAGGGCCAACAAGACAAGATATTACATAAAAGTTGCAACCGTATTTGTCATTATATCATGTATAACATAGACTATTTATTATTCATAATTGGTTTAATATAACGAAGATTGGTGATTGTAGAATATTATGCAATTTTGTTAAAAAGTGTGGATATTTGTGCATATATGATTTACTGCTTGATATTTTCATTGTGCAAAGTAGTTTATGGTTGAGATTCTTGTTTGGTAGCATTAGTGATTTTAATAGTCTAAGCTAGACCCAAGATCATTGAAATTCAAAATTTTCTTCTTGTATTGATCCTATATATTTATTTTAAGTTAAAAATTATTTAAGTCATTTACACTTGATTTGAACTTATTGATTACACACTTTAAGTTGGTTTAGTTTAATCATATATATTCAAAGATTTTTATGAACCAAGTCATTTCAAAATATCCATATCGAGTTACAATCAACGAATTTTAATGGTGGTTTGTGAGTGTTCATGGTAACTAGGAGGAAATTTATGAAAGGTGATGTAATACTTGTTGAAGGCAATCCAAAAATTGGATTGTGAACCTTTACTTGTAGAAGAGAGATGTCCTCACATAAGGGAGAGAAGAATCATTTTGGTTTCGAAACATAGTTTTGTGGAAATTTCATGGTGTTGAACGACATGGTAGAAAAAATGTATCTAGAATAGAAAAATTATGTATAGGGAAGATCATCGAAGAAAGTGAAAGATAAAGGAAATGAAGGTGATTTGAAGAGACTCCTCCTCCTCCTCCTTCAACTCCTCATTCTCTTCATGATTTTGAGAAATAATTGATGGGCCTGTAAATTAGACATAAATTAAGGCCCATCTCACCATCCTTCAACACATTAAACCTCTCTGTTTACATTAGATAATGCATTTTTAACTTTAATATGTTCACTAGGAAATTTTATGGGTAATTTCATATTTGTGCCTAATATTATTTATTTTTGTGGAATATTTTGAGAATATTGGGCCGATTATGAAGATTTGGAGGAGGAGATAATTTAGGGACTTGATCCCTACTACAAGAGGATCAATATTAAATAATAAATCAATAATATATTCTGAAATAATTACAAAGATTCTGCAGCTCCAATGATTGAGAAAATCTAGTAATGTTTCCATGTCATTTAATGTAGATTTCTAGTATTGGGAACCAAATGCACTAAAGGGATTTTGGTGGGGAAAGCTTCCTGCTTTCATGAGAAATGATTCCTAATCATTGTTTATAAGTACCAAGTCAATTTTGCCTCTACGGCTTGATTTTTATTAGTTTTCTTGTGGAGGGAACTCATATTTTTGTAGCTGCACTTTCATTTCTTGTAGGGATCTAATTGTATTGATGGAAATAATGAAGATTGGTGCCATATTGAGCTTCTAAGTCTTGGTATCCTTCATAGAACTTGGATTTTCCTTGGGCTTCACCATCCCAAGAGACTCATATCCCTTTTATATCATTTACTCTTCTTCCTTTCACTTCTTATTCACATGCTTCTCTTGTTCTTGTTTTTTTCTATTTGGGCATTAAATATTGATGATTTCTTGTTGTAGGATTGGGTACAATGGTTGAAGCAAGTTTATTTTTAGGATCACAGGCATAATTTCATCCTTGTAACATATTTGGAAGGTCATATTAATCATTTATTTTCTTGGATTAGTTTTCTTATTCCCAAGTCTAGATTTCTGAAAGTCCTTTGTCGCAAATAATAGCAAATTTCTGCTATTATTTAGAGCATGTTGATGAGCTTCAATCACATTTATTAAACTTGCATTATATCAACAAAAAATTCTAGTTAATAAAAAAAATTACCCCATTAAATTTTCAGTTGATTAGGTTAGGCATTTGATAGATTTAGTAGCTCACAAGTTCTCGAATTTCTAGATTTTAGACTAGTACTTTTCTGCTTTTTTTTAGCATGGGTTAAATGAGGTGTTTTTGAGTGATTACACTAGGAATGGAGAGCTAAAAAATCTTAGTCAATAAAAAAAAATTCCCATCCAATTTCGATTTGATTTTTTTGTTCAATTGGTGAATTATAGTTTCCTTGAGTAAGTCTGCAGTTTCTTGTAGTAACTACAGGATCTCTTGTAGCGCCCTTCCAACATGTATATACTTGCCCAAATTCACTAAATGAGCTTGGTTATTGTCCCTTAGGGTTGAATAATGCTAATTTTAGGTATGTTATATGCTTAGAGAAACTTATTTCAATTTTCACAATTAGCTCAATATATTTTCCAGATTAGCAATCACATCATCATAATAGTAAATTGCAGATCGAACATAAACATAAATCACAGAAGACAATACAAGACAAGATGACACAAGATGCGGTGCTAGCCAGGGAAAAGCCCCAATGTGGGGAAACCCTTGATCAATTTTTCTTATATGTTCTTCAATAGTTCAGCAGAGAGAGAGAGAGATAGTAAATTTACAACAAAATTCAACACTTTGACCTATCTAAATAAGAGCATAGATCATTTCTAAGAAGATGATACATGAGGTAGTTGTGCTGAAAATGTAAACAAGAAATGATAAAAATAGAAATGCTATAAATAGCATTGCTATAAATAGATTTTCAGGTACCAGTGTTGGATATATCAACAAGGAATGATAAAATATAAATGCTAGAAATAACATTGCTATAAATAGTATTTCGGGATAGATTCCAATTTTAGTTAGTCCCTAAACTAAAATTGAGAATTAAAATTCGTATTTGATCTTAGCAGCTGTTTGAAAAATAATTAATTAATTCATCTTGAATTAATTAGTTGGACAAAATCAAACATGAAGTCTATGTGAAGACATGCAACAGTTTCCCCTTTGATTGAGGAAGTTATCCCTTGATTAAGGAGATCAGGATGAGTTTTACTTTGAGTTGTAATTAGTTAGCTCAGTTAATTGAGGTAAGTCTAGTTAGATTAGTTCAAATAGTTTGTTGAACTAATTGTGAGTTCACTTAGTTAATGCATACATGCATGTAACTGCTCCACTTCAGATAACTGAATATTCTCTCATAAATAACTCGTGCATGTATGTTCAGTCAAAGATCCAATTGAGATTAGAGGAAGGGACAATGTAATATCAGTTGGAGGCTTTTTCCTATATAGGAAACTCACCCATGCATAAGGAATTATCTCCTTCAGGACTGCGCAGTTACTATTGAGCTTAATGTGTTGTGTGAGAGGTGAATTCACACAGGTGGCAGCATGGGACCCCAGGAGAAACTGAGCAAGGAAATAGGAGGCTTGGAGGGTAGAGGAGAAGGTTTGTGAGAAGCCTTTGACTGTCTATGAAAAGCAGTTGGATTGTACTGAGAGCAAGATAGCTTGTGAGTTGATTCTTTGGGTAATATGAACATATTTCCACTTGTATGATAATACAGAGATTGGGGTTTTTAGCTGAGGCTTTCCCAAGAGTATTCTTCTGTGTTTCATGTGTATGATTTCTTCTTCTCTATTATATGTGTTATGATTAATCTAGCTCAAATTGATTAAGCTTTCACAAAGTTTGATTATAGAAGTAGACCAAGTATTTTTCTTTAGTATATTGCATTATCAGGTGATCTACAGTGGGAAATTCTACATGGTATCAAAGCAAAGGTGATCAAAGCAAAGAACAATATACAAAGAAGGGAGAAGTTTGAAGTTTGAAGTTTCTGATTATAGAATTTGAATTCTTATCACATCTCAATTTCACCAATGACATTCAGCGGTTTAAGAATCGAGTATTCCCTTGATGGCAGCTTGAATTATATAGCCTGGAACGATCGCATGGAAGTAGTATTAGAGGACAACAGTCTAAAGGAATTCATTGATCAAGAAGTCCCCAAGCCGGCAGCTGCTAATGCTACAGAATTAGCGAAATGGAAGAAATGTGTTGCTAGAGCGAGGAGAATCCTCCTGGAGGGAGTTCGAGACCACATAGTCTCGAGTCTCCATGGGAAGGAGACACCATTTTCGATGTGGAAAACATTGAAATATCTATATCAGAACAACAATGATCAAAGGAAGCTGGCGCTGAAAGACAAGCTTCGGAAAATCAAGTTTGAAAAGGGCGACCCGATCTCTACATATCTGAACAAGCTCACCATATGCAGGGATGAGCTTGGAAGTGTAGCGATCATGACAACTGATGATGACATGGTGAGCCTGGATCTCCTTAGTCTTCCTAAGAGCTGGCATAGCTACCAAGACTTGGTAAATGGAAGAGAGAAACTGCCAGATTGGGAGTGACTTTGGTCGGATCTGATGTAGGAGGAGATAAGGAGAAGCACCAGAGATGGTTCTTCATCCAAGGAGGATGAAGGAAATTTCACCTTAGTGAGTAAGGCAAAGAAATGGAAGGAGAAGGATTCTCATCCCAAATCGAGTTCTTCCTATGGTGGGAAGAAGTTTGACAAATCGAAAGTGTGATGCTTTCATTGTCATGAGGTGGGCCATTTTTCTACAAATTGTCCACTGAAGAAATCCAAGATGGGATCCAAGGAAGGATTTTAAGGTGAGGCATTGGCCTCACAGTTCGAGTTGGATTTCACCCTCCTCGCATGCATGGTTTCATCCATGGTTGGATGTGGTTGGTGTTTTGACAGTGGAGCTTCATTCTACATGACCCGCGATAAGAGTTTGTTCAGTACCTTAGAGGAGAAAGATCTCTAGATACTCGTAGCAATGGGTAATGATGAAAAGTATAGTGTCTCAAGAGTAGGCACAGTTGTTTTTTAGAGGGAGCATGGAGCTCACATTACCTTGACAGATGTGAAGTATGTGCCAGGACTGAGGAAAAATTTGGTATCGATCACAATGCTGGAAGACAAAGGCTATGATGTAGTCTTCAGCAAGGGAAAGGTTTTCCTTAGACACATCACCACGAGACAGGTGAAGCAGATCAGCTCACGAGTCAAGAACTGTATGCTCTTGAGGTTCAAGATGCATGCAAAGCCTTGAGGAACAAGGAAATTGATGGAGACTTGATGGTTGAGAGGCAGAGTACAATACCTCCCAACATGCAGTGCCAGAAGAAGTCTCAGACAATTGTGGAGGATCCATAATTGGTGAAGAAGCTTCAGGACATTGTGGAGCAACCACAACTAGAGAAGCTGAGAGGAGATAGAGTGGAGACATCCACTCATGCAGAGACCTCCACTAGGGGCAATTTCGAGCCAAGTGAGTAGAGGGATTACATGCAACCATACCTCCAGGTGTGAGGTGCGGCGATGTGAAGCGATAGTCTCAAGAAGGTTGAAATAGGGGCAGGATCATTGAGGTACCCAACCTATTTGATTAGACCTTGCTACAAGAGCCCCGACGAGGAGTAGCAAGACTGGCTGAGTTGGTAGAGATGGATGTGGATGGAGTAGCAGAGAGAGCTACAATGAAGGAGTCCCAAGACAGTGCAGATCTAGCAGGCTGCAGCAATGCGAGAGGCACAGGAGTGTTGCACCAGTGCAGGATGGCCTAGAGAGGTGTGCAACAGTGCGAGATGTAGGGAATTGTTGTAGTGGCACAAAGGTTAGAGAGTGAGAACTTGTTAGCGACAGAGGGAGATTCAACATCAGAGGGTGTTTCTAGCGCAACAGGGAGGTCAGTTGGGAGATCAGTTACTTACTTCTCAGTAACTGAGTTGCAGTGCAATAGTGGGCAGCATGATGCAACATGATGAGAGGAGGTGCAGTGTGGATGCAGTGCTGGGAGATAGGACCAGCAACAGCACGAATGCAGCATTGGGAATAAATGTGATTGATGTAGTCAGAGATCAAAGTGACAGAGGCTAGATCAGTCAGATACTGAAGAGCACAGAGGTGCAAGGTTTTCAGTCGACAGAGGCAATAGCAATTAGTGACATTGATGACAGAGGCATCATTCTGATTCAGGTTGGTTATTTTTTGTTTCTAGAGTTGCTAGAGCAACAACACTAGGGAGAAGTGTTGCATGCAGAATATTCCAAAGGTTCAGGATCGGGTTCGAGTTGAATGCCTTTCATGTTGAAAGGGAGTGTTGAAAATGGCAACAAGAAATCCTAAAAATAGAAATGCTATAAATATCAATGCTATAAATAGCATTTCAGGTACCGGTGTTGGATATAGCAACAAGGAATGATAAAATAGAAATGCTAAAAATAACATTTCTATAAATAGTATTTTGAGATAGATTCCAATTTTAGTTAGTCCCTGAACTAAAATTCAGAATTAAAATTCGAATTTGATCTTAGCAGCTATTTGAAAAATAATTAATTAATTCATCTTGAGTTAATTAGTTGGAGAAAATCAAACATGAAGTCTATGTGAAGACATGCAACATTTTCCCCTTTGATTGAGGAAGTTATCCCTTGATTAAGGAGATTAGGATGTACTTTGAGTTGTAATTAGTTAGCTCAGTTAACTGAGTTAAGTCCATTTAGATTAGTTCAAATAGTTTGTTGAGCTAATTTTGAGTTCAATTAGTTAATGCATGCATACATGTAATTGTTTCACTTCAGATAACTAAATATTCTCTCATAAATAACTCATGCATGTCAGTTTAGTTAGAGACCCAGTTGAGATTATAGGAAGGGAAATTTTACTATCAATTGGAGGATTTTTCCTATATAAGAAACTCATACATGCAGAAGGGATTATCTCCTTCAGGACTGTGTAGTTACTATTGAGTTTAATGTGTTTTGTGAGAGGTGAATTCACACAGGTGGCAGCATTCAACCCCAGGAGAAACTGCGCAAGGAAATAGGAGGCTTGGAGTGCAGAGGAGAAGGTTTGTGAGAAGCCTTTATCTGTCTATGAGCAGCAGTTGGATTATACTAAGAGTAGGATATCTTGTGAGCTGATTCTTTGTGTAATCTAAACATATTTCCACTTGTATGATAATACAGAGATGAAGTTTTTTAGCTGAGGTGTTCCCCAGAGTATTCTTATGTGTTTCATGTGTATGATTTCTTCTTCTCTGTTATATGTGTTTTGATTGATCTAGCTCAAATTGATTAAGCTTTCACAAAGTTTGATTATAGAAGTAGATCAAGTATTTTTCTTTAGAATATTGCATTATTAGGTGATCTACAGTGGGAATTTATACAAGTTGAACTCAGTTGAAGACATGTTGCTTCAACTCATTCTCCAAGGTGACTCCACCACCATGATGCACCTATCATTGTGTTTCACCTCATCATCATGCTACACCTCACTGTGCTCCACCATGTTGCACCCATCATCACTATGTTGCATCTCATCATGCTTCACTAATCATGACTATACCCATCACTATACTGCATCTACTCTTGTTGCACTATGATGAGCTCTTCATTGCACTATGCTGCACCCAAATGCATGTTGCAATACCTCATCATCCTACTACTACAGTACATTCTTGCTGCTATTATATGTCCATGATTACAGTGTTGTCCCATTGCTGCACCATACTGCACCATGTTCCCTTCATCTTGCTGCTACCTATCACATCATTATGTTGTTGTATTGAAGGTGCACTGCTGCAATTCTGGGACTAGTTAGGGTACTAACCAAATTCCTTAACAACCCATCAAAACTAGCCCAGAATTGCACTTAGTGAATTTTGTTGTCTTCCACAGAGATGCTGCCCTCCATGCTGCCCCTTTGAGGTAGTTTCATGCCCAATGCTTTTACCTATCTCCCTAACAGAGCTGTGGCATCCAAATTCCTAACTAACAGCACTTGCCAGCATCCAAACACATTCATTCTTCACGCTATCACTAGGGTCCTTCTCTTGTTATGGTTAG
This sequence comes from Pinus tabuliformis, assembly GCA_031772625.1. Classification (NCBI taxonomy): domain Eukaryota; kingdom Viridiplantae; phylum Streptophyta; class Pinopsida; order Pinales; family Pinaceae; genus Pinus; species Pinus tabuliformis. The sequence continues at coordinate 871,308,341 of CM062805.1, forward strand.
GGTTGCCTTGTTGTGTATAGATTAGGGCATGATATAGGAGCAGTTATGGGCAGCATATAGTAGCAGTTATGGGTAGAGTATAGGAGCCCTTTTAGGCTGTGTATATGAGCCTCTTTACTATGGTCAGGGCATCCATTTTTCTGCGTCTAAGGGCTATCTAAAACCCTTCCAAAATAGCATATGGATTAGGGCATGACTGTGTTTAGCTAGGGCTTGATATGACCTGTGTTTAGGGCATGATAGGATTGCGTTAGTCTATGAATAGATTGTGCCTAGGGCTCCAAGAATAGGGATATTGAAGCTCCCTTAAACAGTGGAAAAATATCCCTTTGCATTGTGACCAAAACTTCACAAGACCTGCATCTAGGGCTCCAAGATGAAAACGGCTAGGGAATCCTTCTTTTGCTGCGTATAGGGTCTCCTTATAGACCTACATTTTTCCCTTAGAGATAATTATTTCCACTAAAACCCAAAACAAGTGGAGAAGAAGAAATCTCAAGAGAGTTGTGTGTTTAACTGACTTGCAAGGCACTTGTATTTATACCAAAACGTGGAACACAAGTGGGGGTAGTTTAGTTGTTGGCCGACCTTGACGAATTGTCCCATAACACAAATAAATTCATATCTCCATGAATACTTATAGGAATCATATGATCTTTAGATCAATCCTACACCTCTCGATGAGAGGGATCGAAGAATTATATCAACTATCATAAATAAGATGATCCACATGGAGTTTGGCCCTAGTTTCAAATTTTAACACTCTCTCTCAACTAGGGAGAACTCCAACCGCTAATCCATCTTCCAGACTATACTATCTCGGCCATCAGTGCCCTGCATTTCTTTGCTCTGCTTTGTTGAACCATGAAGAAGAAGAATTGATCGAGAATGCCTCATACCATCCTCTACTAACCTGAAGTCAGTCCCATATGAAGAGAGTGTGTCATACCACTCTTACTGATCCCAGATTAGTTCCAAAAGAGAGTGAGTTATATCACTCTTACTGACCCAAAGTGAGTTTCATTGATCCCAGATCAATATCACAAGAGAGTGTCTCAAACCACTCATACTAACCTGAAGTCAGTTTCACTGATCCCAAATAAATATCAAAAGAGAGTGTCTCAAAGCACTCATACTGACCCAAAGTTAGTTTCATTGATCCTAGATAAATATCAAAAGAGAGTGTCTCAAACCCTTATACTGACCTAAAGTCAATTTTATTGATTCCAGATCAATATCATCCTAGCATAAGGAGTACAATAGTAACACGATGCGTCCATCGACACTACTATGGTCCCTATCCTCATTTCCCTACTCATTGGCAAGATGAGAGGTACTTCCCATGAGTGCACGACTGCATGAGTAGAATGTCTTAGTAGGAGAAGGATCAACCACTCATCCTACCTACATGTCGCAGGGGTATCCCATGGTAAGGCTGAACCACTCACCCTGTACACAACAAATCGTTAGGGGAAGGCTAAACCATTCACCCTATGACTATGTCTCAGCAGGAGAAGGATGAACCACTCATCCTGCCTACATAGAAAACCCATAGGGGAAGGTTGGACCACTCACCCTATGGTTGCTCATCGCTCCATGATGTACCCCCAAACCCCCTAGAGTTCCCAAAGCTCATTGTCCATATCATATAGGACCCTTAGGAGAGAGTCTCTCCATGATTCCTATTCATTTTCAGAAAGTCACAAATTTGACCTTTCCTAAGGGTTTCGACAAAATGTCGGCAACCTGCACAATAGTCCGACTGTGATGGAGCCTTCTTGCTCATCGATGTACCATATCCCAAATAAGGTGGTACCTGATGTCTATATGCTGGAGTGATCATAGAATACGAGATTCTTCAATAATCGAATCCCCCTCTAGTCGTCAAAAAAGATCACGGTGGTATCCAGCATGTGTCCAAACAGCTCACTGAAGAGCTTCCACAACCAGGCCGCTTCACACGAGGTCATACTCGTAGCTATGTATTTGGTCCCAGCGGTGATCAAGGAAACCAACTTCTGCTTCCTGCTCATCCAGGATATCATAACAGAACCCAAAGAGAACCAACAATCAGAAGGGCTCTTGCAATCCTCCACACTGCTTGCCCAATCAACATTCGAATAATCATGCAGCTTCACATTTCTGATAGTGTATCTCAATCCATGAGAGATTATTCACTGAAGATATCTCAGAAGATTCTTGGGACCAATCCAATGAGGCTCAACCATATATGATGTCAACGCGCTAACTACAAAACATATATCCAGACGGGAGTTCACCAAGAACATCAATGCTAGATTGAATTTATGAAACTCAGAGGCATTTCCCAAATTATGTCCCACATCCCTACCACATAACTTCTGAAAGTTAAGCTCAATAGAGGTAGTCACGGGCTTGTAATTTACCATTCCAAATCTGGAATTCAACTCCCTCTTACTTTTGCAAATGAGAGGGTCTACACCTGTCAGAAAGAGGTTGTCCTCAGAAGGTGCCAGTATGAGAGGTCTATCATCCACAACCTTCAAGCAAAGGTTTGGATCGGCTTCACTCCTAATGAATCTCAACTTCATCAAACAACTGTCAATCCTCTCATATCAAGCCTGGGATGTCAGATCTAAATCATAGAGAGCTTTCTTCAACTGCATACATGAGATTCCTAATCATGAATCTCAAACCCCTCGAGTTGTTCCACACCTGTGGACCTACTACATGAGGGAAATGTTCTCTTGTAATATTTTCCTTCGGTACATCTTGGATATGTACTTTCATGCTCTTTTTGAATTCAGGCATCCCTGTCACCATCTGACTGACATCAGATAGGGCTCCATAATAAGCATACCTCCTGTGCTATAGATGATATGTGTCAACTGACATGGTTCCCAATGGACTTCTTGCACCTTGATACAAATTTCCAATCTTGAACTCAAGGATAAAAGCATCTTTGATAATTATATTTTCAAACACGTACCTTTCCATCGATGAATGCCACCTTGAAACCTTTGACTTCCATTTCCAAAATGGACAATAGGTTCTTCTTGCAATTGGGTACATAAAGAGCTTCTTTTAAATGAATCAGGTTATCCTCATTCAATTGTGGGGTAACATTCCCTACACCTTTTCCGAGATAAGAGGCATTGACTCCAAGTATAATCCCACAATTGTTTCCATCTCTACGAAATTATATAGAGCACCCTTCTATTTGATGAAGTGCCTTGATGCACTACAATCAATAAGCCATATTCCCAAGGAGTCTAAGGGAGAGGGAAAATATAAGATAACGCTTATTTATCTTATAAAAAACAACATTTGATTCTTCATACCTAGGGTTCCTTGCTTTCTTTGAAGAGTTGGCAATTTCCTTGATGACCTGCATTACCTGTCATTCCTTCAATCATTGAATATGTCCCTAGAATGACTGTTATCATCATCAAGTGATGTGTCCCTACCATTTAGACAGTCCTTCACATAATGGCAAAAATTATTGCAAGCGAGGCATCTGCCTTTCCTTCCACCCTTAGATTTGGACTTCCCATTGAAGTGATCTTAAGGTAGGCCATAAAAAGCTTCCATTGTGCCATTATGATAATATTCTCTACTTCAACTTCACCCTTGGTGAATTTGAAAAGGGATGAAGAAACCATTGAGCCTTTTGTCCTTTCCCAATTGTCTTCGGTGATTACTCTTTCACTCTTGCTTGGGCTTTGTCTTCATCTCAGCTCTGATACCATGTTAATTTTAGGTATGTTCTAGGCTTAGAGAAATTTATTTCAATTTTCACATTTAGCTCAATATATTTTCCCGATTATCAATCACATAAGCATAATAGTAAATTGTAGATAGAACATAAACATAAATCGTAGAATACAAGCCAAGACAAGAGGACACAAGATGTGGCGCTAGCCCAGGACAAACCCCAATGTGGGGAAACCCTTGATCAATTCTTCTTATATGTTCTTCAATAGTCTAGCAGAGAGAGAGAGATAGTACATATACAACAGTAGTCAAAACTTCGACTTATCTAAAAAAGAACATAGATCATCTCTAAGAAGATGATACATGAGGTAGCTAAACTCAATTGAAGACATGGTGCTTCAACTGGTTCTCCAAGGTGACTCCATCACCATTCTACACGTATCATTGTGTTGCACCTCATCATCATGCTGCACCTCACTGTGCTGCACCATGCTTCACCCTTCACTATGCAACATCTCATCATGCTTCATTAATCACGACTATACCCATCACTGTGTCGCATCTCCTCTTGTTTCACTATGTTGAGCTCTTCATTGCACTATGTTGCACCCAAATGCATGCTGTAATACCTCATCATCCTGCTGCTACAATACATTCTTGTTGTTGCTATATGTCCATCATTACCGTGATGTCCCATTGCTGCACCATACTACACCATGTTGCCTTCATCATGCTCCCACCTATCACATCATTATGTTGTTTTACTTATTGTGCACTATTGCAATTCTAGGACTTGTGAGGGTACTGACCACAGTCCCTAATAGATCATCAAAAGTAGCCCAAAATTTCACTTAATGACTATTTTTGTCTTCCACAGAGATGTTTCCCTCCATGATGCCCCTTTGAGGTATTTTCAGGCCCAACGCTTTTACCTATCTCCATAACACAACTGTGGAATCCAAATTCCTAACTAACAGCACTTGCCAGCACCCAAACACATTCATTCTTCACGCTATCACTAGGACTCTTCTCTTGATTTGGTTAGGGCTGCCTTGCTTCATATAGATTAGGGCAGCCTATAGGAGTAGTTATGGGTAGTGTATAGGAGAAGTTATGGGCAGCGTATAGGAGCCCTTTTAGGCTGTGTATATGAGCCTCTTTACTACGGCCAAGGAATCCCTTTTGTTGTGTCTAAGGGTCGTCTCAAACCCTTCCAAAATAATGTATGGATTAGTGCATGACTGCATTTAGCTAGGGCTTGATATGACCTGCATTTAGGGCATGATAGGACTGTGTTAGTCTATGAACGGAGTGTAGCTAGGCCTCCAAGGTTAGGGCTATTGAAGCTCCCTTAAACAATGGACGTATCTCCCTTTGAGCTGTGGCCAAAACTTCATAATACCTGCAACTAGGCCTCCAAGATGACAGCGGCTAGGGAATCCTTCTTTTGTTGCATATAGGGTCTCCTTCTAGACCTACATTTTTCCCTTAGAGATTCTTCCTTCTACTAAAACCCAAAACAAGTGGAGAAGAAGAAATTTCAAAAGAGTTGTGCGTTCAAATGACTTGCAAGGCACTTGTATTTATACCAAAACGTGGAGCACAAGTGGGGGAATTTTAGTTACTGGCCGACCTTGATGAATTGTCCCATAACACAAATAAATTCATATCTCCATGAATACTTATCGGAATCGGATGATCTTTAGATCAATCCTACACCTCTCGATGAGAGGGATCCAAGAAAAATATCAGCTACCGTAAATAATATGAACCACATGGAGTTTCGACCTAGTTGCAAATTTTAACAAATCAAGACCCCTAGGCTCTAAATTAGTTATTAGGGAAGACTAAATACCACTTAGGACTTGCTTCTTTACCCATGAAAAACATCTTAGGGATTTGGGCTAATGGATAAATTTATGAAATGGATTGTTAGGTCCCTATAATACTCGTGGTGTCCCCATTACTATGGTCATTGTGTCCATTATTGTAATTATTTTTCCCCTATTGTCCCCATATTGTTATTAGTGTGCCCCATAGAATCCCACTATTGTTATTGTTGTGCCCTTATATTATTATTTTTATGTCGGCTTTGATTGTATTGTAACCCCTTAGACTCCTATACATAGAAAGGAGCTTTAGTCATTTGTTTCATCCAAGAATTGTTAATTTGTGTATGCAAATGAGGTTTCCCCCTCGAAGACGATGATTTTGAAGTTGTTGATCTCTCTTCTCTATCATTTTGTGAGCTGGTTTCATAACATTTGGTATCAGAGCTTTGGATTCTAGGGTTTCGCTGCTCCAAAACAAGTCATCGTGGAATTTTCGCTATAACATTTTTTTTGTGATGTTTCAGAAGCTAAAAAAGAAACCCATTTGAGACAAAATTGTGATGATCTTTGGGTTCGAATTTCAGATCTTGCCTCGCTATATTTTCGGATACATGATTAAACTAATTTATGGTTTTTGTAAGCTCCTGAATTACATCCCAAATAGGCAACCTTGGAAAAATCGTAATAACTTTCTCTCTAAGTATCAGATTGAAATTGCTTAAGAAGTTGAAGAAACAAGATAGAGTGTAGTTTTTTGTGCATTGTTTTTAGGTCCAAAGGTTGAAATAGTGACATGTGGAACTTCGTACAAATTTGCTCTACTGAAAACGTGTATAATCAGGTCACCTTGGGAGATTAGGCATAATGCCTTCTTGGAGAATCCAATTTCAATCATAATGGTGGCATTCGAAAGAGTACTCAGAGGGATACGACATTTCACAATTTCAGACCTTGGAGATGCGAATTTTCAAAGATACATCAGATTGAATATCGAGATCCTACAAAGTGAAAAAGGTTGTGTAGTTTTTTTTTTTTTATTTTGCATAAGTTTGGTTTGAAAAATTAGTTTGAAGGAATTCAAAGGGCATAGTTAAGAATAATTATCATTAATTGATTCCCCAAATAAATAAAATGGAAACACCTAATAATAAACCTAAAAGCTCTAGCATGACTCATGAAGAAGAGGAAGAAATGCAACACGATATATCAAAATTACGAGACCAAGTGCAACAAATTTCACTCTCACAAAAAGTAACAGAAGCTAAGATGGATGGTTTAATAAAAGGCGCGGAAGATAATATGGATGATTTAAAGAAAGGCATGGAAGCTAAGATGGATGGTATGAAAGACAACATTGAAGATTTGATGAAGGACATGGAAGGTTTGAAGGAAGGTTTGACAAAGCTTCTACAAGAAAGGCTTTCTAATGGAAAAAAGGTAATAGAGAAAACTCATGATGTGAACAACATACATGTTAATCATGATTTTATAGACTCTAACGGTGGATCGAAGACCCACCATGTTCCAAATATTGATAAGAGGAAGTTTGATGGCAAGGATACCATAACATTGATACTACAGATGGAGCATTATTTCGATCTCCATAATGTGCAAAACACACAAATGGTACGTATTACAACTTTATATTTGGAACCAAATCAATTTATATGGTATCAATGTCTTTGCTCTCATAAAAAGATTGTCACTTGGGCAATTTTTATGGAACAAATGATAGCACACTATGAGGATACAGAAAGAAACACTTTTTTTAGCCAATTGATAAATCTCAATCAAAAGGGTTCAATGATGGAGCACATTGAGGACTTCCAAAAATTGAATATAAGGGTAAAAGATGTTCCAGAAGAGCATAGGATTGATTTGTTCATAGGGACTTTAAAGGATAACATCCAACATGAGGTTCTCCTTTAGGAACCTAATTCATTGGAGAAGGCATTTAGGTTGGCAAGAAAAATGGAAAGCAAAATTATAGCAACAAGGAAACCTACCACTCACAACTATAAAAATGGAAGTGTTGTTTCTCCTATCCTTTCACAACCTACAAGGTTGACACCACAATAATTGGAAGAAAAAAGAGCAAAAGGGCTTTGTTACAGTTGTGATAAAAAATACACTAAAGGTCACAAGTGTTCTAAGAAGAAATTATTTTACATAGATTGTGAAGAGGAGGAAGAAAAGGAACAAGAAACATCAAAAGAAGAGGATATACACCAGGAACAAACCATGGAGAAAGAAGAAATGAATCTGACCATATATTGTAATGCATTGGCCAGAATGACCACTCCTTAAACTATCAAGATAGAAGGACATATCAAGAAGAAAAAGTTAATAGTATTGATTGGTTCGGGAAGTACCCATAATTTTATTCATTGTAAGATAGCGAAGGAATTGAATTGCTTCCTATATCCAGCACCAGAGTGTCAAGTGATGGTGGAAAGTGGAGGAACCATAAATTTCTCTGGAAAGTGTCACAATATCAAGTTATACATGGGAGAATATGTATTGAATAGCCCAATGCTTTCCATTGCAATGGGTGGTGTTGATGTTGTACTAGGAGTCCAATGGCTACAATTCTTGGGTACAATAGATTTTAATTTTTAATAACTTTTCAAGAAATTTTCTTCAAAATGAAAGGAAGTTGAATTAATGGGTATCACAGGGAAACTAGGAAAGATAATTAGCTCTAACAGAATGACAAATCTTCTAAATAAAGAACACGGAGGAGTAATTTCACAATTGTGTTCGCTAAAGGTTCCCACATCGAAATCATCTACTTCTCAAGATATCCAAAAAGTCTTAGACAATCATTTCAAGGTATTTGAGACTCCCAAAGGCCTCCCAGCTATTCATGATCATGATCATGCTATTCATTTGATTCCAGGAAGTGTTCCTCCAAACATCAGGCCTTAAAAATATCCCTATGCCCAAAATATTGAAATTGAACGGATGGTTGCAGAAATACTAGAGGTTGGCATAATTCAACCTAGTCAAAGTTCTTTCTTTACTCTAGTAGTATTGGTGCACAAGAAGGATGGGTCATGGTGCATGTGTCTGGATTATAGGGATCTCAACAAGCTCACTATTAAAGATAAATTTCCCATTCCTATCATTGATAAATTATTGGGTGAATTGCATGGATCAATTTACTTCACCAAGTTGGTTCTCTGTTTAGGATATCATCAAATCAGAATGAAGACTGAAGACATTCCAAAAACAACATTTAGAACTCATGAATTTCATTATGAATTTTTTGTCATTCCCTTTGGCCTTACCAATGTACCTTCTACATTTCAAGGTTTGATGAATTCCATTTTCAAACCATTCCTTAGAAAATTTGTGTTAGTAGTTTTTGATATATACTAATCTATAGAAAGTCTTGGAAGGATCATGTTCAACATGTTGACAAGGTGTTCAAACTATTGGAGGAGAAATAATTATATGCAAAAATCTCCAAATGTTTCTTTGGTGTACAAGAGGTGGAATATCTAGGTCATATTGTATCTCATGAAGGTGTTAAGGTGGACCCTAGCAAAATTAAAGCCATTAAGGAATGGAAAATCCCCACATCCATAAAGCAGCTTCGAGGATTTCTTGGGTTGACAGGATATTATCACAAGTTTGTTAAGAATTAAGGGAGAATAGTAGCACCTCTAACAACATTATTGAAGAAAGATGCATTTTCATGGACTCCAGAAGCAACAAAGGCCTTTGAACATCTTAAAGAGGCAATGTGCCAAGCACCGGTCTTAGCTATGCTAGATTTCACAAATAACTTTATTGTGGAATGTGATGCCTCAGGAAATGGAATTGTTGATGTTTTAATGTAAGAAGAAAGGCCCATTTCCTTCAAAAGTCATCCAATCAAAGAAAAGTATTTACACAAAGCTATTTATGAGAAGGTAATTTTTGCAACACTATATGCACTTAACAAATGACGACCCTACCTAATGGGAAGACACTTCAAGGTAAAAATGGATCATGATAGTCTGAAATACTTTTTAGAACAAAGATTACGTTCAGAAGGGTAGTAAAAATGGGTCGCAAAGATGTTGGGTTATGACTTTGAAATCATCTATAAAAAAGGGAAGCAAAATGTTGTGGCAGATGCACTCTCAAGAAATGATAAGGATGCGGAAGCATTGCTTTGCGCCATTTCTATTATCCAACCAGATTGGATAAACGAAGTAAAGGAATGAATGGAAGAATGACGAAGAAGTGTGTGCACTCATTCAAACGTTACAACAAGATCCCAATACATATGATACATTTAGCTGGAAAAATGATTCATTATGGTACACAGATTGCTTATACCTAGGTAATAATTCCCTACTCAAACAAAATATTCTTATGGAATTGCACACTTATCCATTAGGAGGGCACTCAAGATTTTTAAAAACTTATGACATGGTTAAGAAGGAATTATTTTAGGGTGGCCTTAAATCAGATATTCGAAAGTTTGTGGCGGAATGTTTGGTTTTCCAACAAAATAAAGTTGAAACAATTAAGACCCCGGGTCTTTTACAACCTTTATCCGTTCCAAGCCAACATTGGGAGGAGGTTTCAATGGATTCTATCATAGGTTAACCTAAGTTCAAAGGAAAGAGTGTCATCATGGTGGTAGTTGATAGACTTACCAAGTATACACACTTTTGTGCATTATCTCATCCATTTAAAGCCATTACAGTTTCTAATGCATTTATGGAAACAATTCAAAATCTACATGGAAACCCAAAGATTATTGTAAGCGACAAAGATCCCATTTTCACTGGAAATTTTTGGACAAAATTATTTTCTTGTCTTGGTACTCAGTTAGCTCATAGCTCATCTTATCATCCTCAATCTTATGGAAAAACTAAGATAGTAAACAAATTTTTGGAAGGATATATGCATTACTTTGTCTCTGATAAACAGAACAATGTGTGAAATGGTTGCCTCTAGCTGAATGGTGGTATGACACATCCTTCCATACTGCAGAAAAAATGTCCCCATTTATGGCACTTTATGGATATCATCCACCATCCATCACATCATATTTAAGAGAAAATTCTAATGTTCAAGCAGTGGAAGATCACATTGAGCTTCAACAACAAGTTCTCCAACTCTTAAAGGATAACATCACTTTCGCACATAATAGAATGAAACAACAGGAATATCAACATCGTAGCGAAAGAAGTTTTGTTGTAGGTGACTAGGTATCCCTACAGCTACAACCATATAAACAAATGTCCCTCAAGCAAGTTAAGAATGATAATAAATTATCACCAAAGTATTATGGTCCATACAATGTGTTGCAAAAGATTGGTACTATGGCATACAAATTTCAGCTTCCTGCAGCTTCCTGAGTGCATCTAGTTTTCCATGTTTCATGTTTAAAGAAGGTTATAGGTGACAAGCTCCCAGTTCAAACAATATTGCCAGAACTTGACGAGGAGGGAAAAATCATATTGGAACCTTAAGCAGTCACAGAAACAAGAACTCGACAGTTACGAAATCAATCAATTTCGAAGTATCTCATCAAGTGGAAGAACTTATCCGCTGAATATTCCACATGGGAGGATGAGAATTTTATACAGAAGCATCCATAACTACTCAAGCGTTGAGGACGACACTTTTTTAAAGGAGAGGGGCATGCTAAGTCCCTATAATATTAGTGATTCCCCCATTACTATTGTCATTGTAGCCCTTACTTTTTATTATTGTGCCCCTATTGTCCCTATATTGTTATTAATTTTCCCCATAGAATCCCACTATTGTTATTGTTGTTCCCTTGTATTATTAATTTTATATCGGCTATGATTATATTGTGACCCCTTAGACTCCTATATATAGAAAGGAGTTTAGTCATTTGTATCATCCAAGAATTGTTCGTTTGTGTAATGTAAAGGAGGTTGCCCCCTTGAAGAGGATGATTTTGAAGTCATTGATATATCGTTTCTATTCTTTTGTGAGCTAGTTTCATCACATGGATAATACAATGATGATTGCCACATCCAATGGAATCTATTAATGTAACTAAACTCTTTGAAATTTAATGATCGACATTTAATTCATGAGATTTACTTTATGAAATTATAATAGGTTTCTTTCCTTGTATTTTCTTTCTTGTGGTAGGTTATAGTTTCCATTTCGAGCATTTCATCTTATGCAATTAGTTTAGGATCTGATTTTATTACGTTCACTCCATTCCATCATGACATCAATCAAAGGGAAAATTGTATGCTACACATATATTTCTGATACCTCTTAAGTTTGTACAAACCCTCGGTTGATAATTGAAGTTGGTAGCCTTGGAAATTGCAGCATTATTGTTGCAATACCAAGGCTCATCACTTTTTTGTGCTGTTGTCAGGGAGGTGTCAAAGTATGAATTTCTTTCTTCCCTAGTTGATTAATTTCTTTTTACTTTTTGCGAACAAAAAAAATTTATTTGGATTAGGAATATTTCATTTCAAAGACAAAACATTGCATTGCATTAGTAGTCTTATTCAAAAAAATAAAAATAAAAAATACTTCTCCAACCCCAGCCCCCCCCCCCCCCCCCCATTTGATCACGTGGTGCAATAAGAGGCACATCACCATTCATTTTTGTAGGTAGAAGAAGAAGAGGTGGCAGAGAAGAAAGAAGAAATGGATGGAGATGATGGAAATGAAGAAGATCCTCTTGGATTTCCCATTCAAGATACTGATGTTAGTGTGCACATGAAGAACATCCCTCCATCGTTTCTTCCAAACTTTCATGGTCGAAGGTGAGAGGATCCGAAAATCTTTCCCTTTGAATTTTAAATTATTGTCGATCTTATCGTTACTTATTAAACACTCAAAAATTCAGATTATTTCTAGAAACATTGAAGGATAGAGCTCTTAAATGGTTCATAAGTTTAGGGACTAATTCAATAAGATCATCCAATTATGTGCATAAGATATTTCTATAAAAATATAAAGATCGTGATCTTAAAGAAGAAATCCTTAGAATGAATAAAAACGAAGATGAGATCCTTGAGGATCTAATAGAGGGGTTCATGTATAACATTAAGAGGGAAAAACTACATCATCTAGGATCTAACAAACTAAAAACCCTCTTACTTAGAACAATTAGGGATGAGTGGATTGTTGCGATGGGGTCCCTTGCATTAATTTTGTTAAATTTTGTAAGTCCTTTTTTGTAAAGATGTAAAGCCTTAACGATTTGTGGAAGCAGCGCGCAAATATAGTAAGAGTGAAAGGGGCTTTAGTCCCTTAGGTGGGTAGGTGATAGGAAGGTTTTGAGACCTACCCGTGGTCAAGGCTATAAATAGAAGAGTCATAGCGACTCTAAGGGATAAGTCATTGATAGAAATCTTGGTAAGCGAAAGTAAGCTAAGGAAGGAAAGGTCTGTTTCCTATACTTAGGCAAAGGGGAACACTCCTGAAGCTGAGTGCGTGTAGACCTTGGTAAGTTCGCAGGTTGAGTGTGTGGTTCCCCTACAGCTCAACATGCACGGAAAAAAGAGTCTATATCTGAAATATTACATCTAATAAAGACTGTTTTCATTCAATCCTTGTGCATATGTGTATTTATTCTTACTTTTGCAGTTTTCTATATTTTCTCTCTATATAGCAATTTATATGAACAAATTCTTAATTTATGTCTGAAAGTAGTAGATCAGTATGAATTATACATGTCATGAATAATTAAAGGCCTTCGTGAAGATCTAGATGTTGTTTAAGTGAATTACTGCAATTATCTATTTCGGAAGGATTAGGGTTCGCAAAGGTAGAACTAAAACCTAGGAGTCACAGGGACCTATCACGCAGATCTCTGGATGCAGAACCTAGTCCTTTCATCCCCCAATACTGCTTCAAGTGAGACCGCAACATATGCTACATGGGTTGTTGCAAAAAGGGTCAGCATTTTAGGGTTTTGTTGGTTGGCGTAGTTAAATTTGAACTTGGGTCAGGCCCCATCAAGCTAACAAATGGTTCTATTTTCAGGATCAGGATCTTTCTAGAGGGATGCGTGATAAGATGTTCCCCACTAACAAAGAAATCGAAAAATGAATCGATCATAAGGTGCACATGTTTGCAACTCAGAAGAACAGAAATCCTCAAGTGTTAAACGAAGAGTGGCTGAATAGATACCTATATACAGATGAACACAAAATATTCTTCTACTCTTTTCCTTGTGAATTGCACTAGTGGCTGTCCACATTAGCTGATATTTAGGGCATGTGGAAGTTTGATGACCATATTGTGTGGACCCCTGAACTAGTAAATCACTTGGAGGCTTCAGGAATTAAATTCGCGCGGGTCGTCGACGAGTTAATTGATCGTATTCTGGGAGGATTTGTAATTGAATTCATGATCGATTCATCCCTCAGCTACAGTGAAGGAGAGCACAGGTTCTTCAAAGGACCAAGAGATAAGTACCTAAAATCTCTGAATTCTTGCATTAAGATGTTATTGTGTGAAAAGCGGGTTATGCCTTTAAATTAATGTTTGGGACTATGTGAAGTGGAAGAGAATTCAGAAGGAATAAAGAATCAAGCTCTAAATATAGTCTGTTGTTAGGGTCTTCTTCTAGTGACAAAGACGGTCATATTATGAGAACTCACCGAAGCGTGCTACAACTTGTGAGCCAGGGTATCCCAGGGATAGCTCATCCATCTACTCCACCTTTTCCTCCACCTCCACCTCACACACCTACACCTTTGCTTCCACCTCCACATCCACCCCCATAATTTAATATGGAAAATACAATGAAGATTCTTGTTTTTAAGTGAGCGGGAACTGAAGACCTTGAGCCATTTTGGTTTTTCACAGATGTTGTATGGACGACACAACAAATCATTGACGATAATATGAAGAAAACGCAGCCAGTCATGATGCTGCATGACAAAGCGCTAAGATAGTGTTGGAAAATACTGAGGGGGGAGGGGTGAATCAATATTCCATAGCAATTAGCACTTTTAAATATTTTCAGAGTATTATTTAATATCCAATTATTGTTAATATTTATGCAGTAGCAACAGTGAATAAAATAACATAGGAGGCACAAAAATTTTAGGTGGAAAATCCCCTCTGGGTCAAAATCCACCGAATGCTTTTCTAATAATTCTTTAATCTTCAACTCCAATTGAAAAGAAAGCTCCAACTTCCTAGAATCTAGAAAAGCATTCTTCTCCAGCTCCCACTAGATGGATGCTCCAACACCGAAGATTCTTCAGTAGTCAACTGAACGAATGCCCCAACACCCAATGAGATACAACTCACCCTAGCACCACCCTACCACCCTGAAGTTTTCATAGGCTCAAACCTGTTGGTGACTTCATGCACCAGCCTAGCATCACCCTACCACCCTATAGAAGAATAAAAGAAGAATGGACCCCTGTACCAGGGAAAATGGTCCACTTTACAATGATATAGAATGATGTAGAAGAAGAAGACACACTAGACCATAACCCCAACTATGACAAAACCACCTAATGATGATCCTAGACCTCCCGACACTGCCTCTTCAACTCTTGGAAAATAGACACTTGTACAAATTTTACAAAGATGCGTTTACAACGAATCTCTACAATGATACTTTTACAATGTTTGTATGAAGTGCTGCCCACTTGAAGATTTCACGTGGTGAACTTCTTGTTGTTGTTTTACACCTTGATTGCTGCTCTTGTCATGCTACCCTTTCTCATTCTTCAGAACATTAGATTATGCATTGAGTCTTCTCTTGATGAATATATAATACTTGCAAAAAGTCTTCAAGGAAATACGCATGACATGATAATAACAAAACTTACCTCATCATGCAGAGCATATGTCAGTGCTAAAAAAAAACAACAAATTATAATAAAAATACCCTAATGCAATTAAGACACTAACATGCATATAAAGAAGATACTTACTTGTAGCTTACCACTACTACATGATTTTGCTGCACCTTGCTCTTTTCTGCCCTAGAAAGTCTGGTCCTTTGCACCCCTTAACAACACTTGATGTAGTCTTTCTTGCCTTCTAGGAGCATGATATTTAATCTGATGGATCTCTACAATTTCATATCCCCAAAATGTGATATTCGGTCCTGTAGAATCCCTCTGAGCCTTCTTTCCAATGCCACATTTCTGACCTGATTTGGACTCTTCAAGGCAAAGTTATGCCCAAGATCTCACAATGACCTAATTATGGACTAGTTCAGTAGAGTGAACTTGTACGACGTGCCACGTGTCATTGTTTCCTCTTTCAGCTCTCAAATTGATATACAAAAAACTACAGTCTGTACGCTATCCACCACTCTTTACAGAATTCCAATCTGCCTTTAAGATAGAGAGTTATGATGATTTTCCCAAGGTCACTTCTTTGAGATGAAATTCGGTAGCGTACAACAACCCTAATGTCCGCAGACCATATCTCCCAAAATATAGCGAACCAAGATCTGAAATTTGGTCACAACGTTCATGAGGATTTCCAATCAAATGGGTTTTAATTTCAGAATCTTAGACTTCATAGAAATGAAGTTATCGCAAAAATTCCACGATCACTACATTTGGAGGATATATGAGATTTCTTTTTATAGAGTTGAGAGGGGCTTCTATAGAGAATGTTGGAGGGATTTTAGGAGATTAAAAAGTTATTAATTAATGACTATTCAATGACAAAAACCAATTATGAGTTCCATGCCACAACCCCATAGGGTTTTATCCCACTAACTTGGGTTACTAACTTCAAACACGAATATCTCTCAAACCGTGAAGAATTACTTGGCGTGCCATATATAAACGGAAACATCTCAACAAGTAGAATCTATCTAGAAGGTCCTCGACTCAAAATAGAGTAATTTGTCATGTCAAAATTACCTTGCAAGAAGGGTGGCCCCTGGTGCTACCTGGGTTGACATCAATGCCAACCTGAGATCATCTTTAGATCAACAATCTCCCCCTTTGGCATTGATGGCAACAAAAGTACTCCCCTTGTGATCAAGGCACCTCTTCCTACTTCCTTCTCTCCCCCTTTCAAATCAATGGCAAAGGGTAACTCTCCCTAACACATAACCATCCTGCAGACCTGTACACACTTTCATTCCCCCTTTATTTTTTGAATAAGGAAAATATAAGGAGAAGTTGGGAGAAACCCAAGCTTCTGGCGAAGATATTCAAATGCTTCACGAGGTAAAGATTTGGTGAAGATATCAGTGATTTGTTCTTCTGTACCAACATATTCAAGTTTGATATTATTTTCAACAACTTGTTATCCAACAAAATGATATTTTATCGGAATGTGTTTTGTTTTTTAATGCATGATAGGATTCTTGGAGATGTTGATGGAACTGGTGTTATCACAGAAGATGGGAATAGGCTTAGTGAATTGTACTTGAAGATCTTGCAAAGTTTTTTTCATCCAAAGGACTTGAGTACAACAAGTTGTTGCTGCAATGTATTCTATTTCCACTGTAGATAATTAGATTTAGGTTTGCTTTTTTCTCAACCATGATACGAGACAACCACCTAAATAGAATGATTCTCCACTAGTACTCTTACAATCATCAATGCTTCCTACCGAGTCTGCATCTGTAAAGGCTTGAATAATGAGATTGTTTCCCTTGGGATACCACAAGCCATATTCTATTGTGCCTTTTAGATATAAAAGAATTCTTTTGATAACAATAATATGTGATTCTTTTGGTGTTGCTTGGAATATTTCTACTTTTCCAACTGCTTGCATAACATCTTGTGAGGAGGCTGTTACATATAGAAGACTACCAATCATATATCTATACAACCTCTGATCCACATCCTTAGATGAGTCGTCTATGCTCAATTTGCAACCTGTTACAATTGGAGTAAGGACGTGTTTGCAATCTTCCATTTTGAATTTCTTGAGCATTTCCTTGATGTACTTGGCTTGACATATAAATATTCCTTTCTCTTGCTGAGATATTTGAAGCCCTAAGAAGTATGTCAACTCACCAAGTAAAGACATCTCGAACTCACTTTGCATATTTGTAGCAAAGTTCCTACTTAGTCAATCATCATTGGTACCAAAGATTAGATCATCCACATATACCTTAACGATTGTTAAATTACCCTTATCTATTTGTACGTAAAGATTGTTATCAACAGTACCTTTCTTGAACCCTTGTTGATGTAGATATCCGTCAAGACAAGCATACCATGCTTTGGGAGTCTGCTTGAGACCATAAAAAGGCTTCTTTAACCTACAAACATTGTCTTCTTTTTATGATAGTAGAAAACCTTTAGGTTGTTCGATGTAAACTTCTTCTTCTAATTCTCCATTCAGAAATGTTGACTTAACATCCATTTGGTAGACTTTTATTTTTCTTGAACATGCATAGGGGAGAAACATCCAAATGGATTCCATTCTGGCAACTGGTGCAAATGTTTCATCGAAATCAATTCCTTCCACTTGTGCATAGCCTTTGCAAACCAATCGTGCTTTGTTTCTAGAAACCTTTCCATCTTCATTCAATTTGTTCTTGAACACCGATTTAGTCCCAATGACATTTTTATCTTTTGGTCGTGGAACTAATTCCCAATTTTTATTCTTCTCGATTTGATCTAATTCTTCATTCATAGCTGCTACCCAATGTTCATTCTGGCTGGCTTTCTCAAAACTACTACGCTCAAAGGTTGCTAGAAAAGAAATGTGAGTTTGTTGTGATGAACGAAGTTGTCGACCTTTTCTTGTTCCAATTCCTTCATTTATGTCACTAATGATTTGATTTGATGGATGGTTCTTTTGAATCCATTCTTTTTTCTCTTTGGAGGAGCTTTTTGTTGTTGTTCTTCTATATCTTTTTGTTCATTATTTACTTCTTCCTGGTTGATAGTTGCTTCTTGTTCTAGAATTTTCTCTATACCTTTTTCAGCCTCTGTCTCAAGTTCCAAAGATTCTAGATCCTCATCATTATTTGTTAGAACATTATCTTCGTCAAATGTAACATTTATGCTCTCCTCTATCTATTTTTCTCTTAGATTATAGAATTTATAGGCCTTTCTTTTGCACGAGTAACCATCAAAGATACTTTCATCAACGCGTGATTCAAACTTACCCAAATTTTGATCTTCTCTTTTGATATAACATTTGGTTACGAATATTTTGAAATATTTTACATTAGTCGGTTTTCTTTTCCATAATTCATATGGGGTCTTATTGCAAGTATTTCTGAGAAGACTTCTATTGATAATGAAAACTACCATATCAATTGCTTGAACCGAGAATGTTTCATCCAATTTTGAGTCCTTCAGCATTATTCTACCCATTTCTTGTACGGTTCTATTATTTCTTTCACCAATTCCATTTTGCTAAGGTGTTCGTGTTGTTAAAAATTGTCTTTTTATTGCATTTTCGTCACAGTATTACTGAAAAAATTTCGAAGTGAATTCTCCGCCATTATTTGATCTTAGACACTTTATTTTTAAATAAATTTCATTTTCGACCAACTCCTTGTAGATCTTAAAGCACTCAAATGCTTTAGATTTTTTTCTTTAGGAAAATGATGGCTCTCATCTTGGTATAGTCATCTATCATTAAAGTGAAATATAGTTCTCCATCTAAGCCTTTTGTTCCCATAGGACCACAGATCAGTATGTATAAATTCCAATCAATGTGATGCAAAATGTTCTTTTGTTTTAAATCTACATTTTGTCTGCTTGCCGTGCCGACATGCCTCACATAGTGTGTTTGAAGGTTTTGAGATTTTCGAAATTTCTCGTATTGGTTCCTTTTTACTTATCCTAACAAGATTGTCAAAGTTTATGTGACCCATTCATGTGTGACATAACCATCTTTCATCTTCTTTAGCTAGTAGACATGATTTAGTTGCTTCATCCAGAACATATATGTTGTTTGGAGCTCAACTTGTTGTAGCCATAATTTTACCATACCTACCTTTCCTAATTTCAACTTTTGTGGAGTTGAATAGCATTATGTGTCCTTGATCACACATTTGTCCAACATTGAGTAGATTGTGATTCATGTTTTCAACCAATAGAACATTCTTGGCTAGAGCATCTTTGCTTCCAAGATTGAAAGTACCTGATCCCATAACATTTGAAGATCAATTATTTCCAAAGGACATGGTTCCATCCTTCTTCTCTTTTAGAGATACAAATTTATTTCTATCTCTAGTCATATGCATTAAGAAACTGCTATCAACATACCACACATCTTTGTTGTTTTGAGCCTTGAGAGTGAGAGCACAATTATCAGTGTTCTTCTTCTTCCATGTTCGTTCATTCTGTGGCTTCAAAGATTCTTCTAGAGGATTTTCATGTCTGCAGTCTCTGGCTATGTGTCCAAAGTTTCGAGATTTGTAACATTCAATATTACTTCTTAAATTTTCAAACCTATTGATGTTTCGTTGAGCCCTGGGAGGTTCATATTTGACAAATCTCCTGGAATTGTATTGGTTCCACATTCTACAGCTTTATGACCAACTTTTACACATGAATAACAATAGCGATAAAAAATATGTTGGTACCTGGATGGAAATATTCTTCGGGGAATTATCTTCCAAGGTTGTTCTTGCGAATCTTGTTCAATGAAGTCTACATGCCTATCAGATGTGATAGGTTCATTTTATTTTATTGTAGAAGGTCCTACTTCTTCTTCTTTGTAACCGAGGCCAGTTCTATCATTGTAATATCGTTGATTGTTGATGAGTTCTTCCAATGCCCTTGAGTTGTTGGTATAGTTTTGGATAGTTTTTCCCTTCTTCACTTCCTTACGCAACAAGCCTACTTTGGTTTCTAATGCTTCCCTTTCTCGATTGCTTTCTTTCAACTTCATTTGAAGTGTCTCTTCAATACGTTTGTGTTCTTAAACTTCAATTTTGAGACCTTGAACCTGTTCTTCAAGAGTATTGGAACGGATCTTCTCAACCTTGAGCTCTTTTATAAGCTTGATTGCCTCCTTAGAAAATTCTTCTATGGTCAACCCTTATTTTTCGTTGTTTGATACCTCTTGTTTATTATGCTTGGACATAAACAATACCTCTCTCATTAGCTTCTTCTTCACTGCCACTGTCTTCATTGGGTGATGAGCTATCTTCTTTAGAGAGAAAGTTCCTTTTGGATCCTTTCTTCTTGCCTTGCTTGTTGAATTTATTAAATCCTTTCTTTCCTTTTGAGTTTCCATCACTTCTATTCAACCATTTTGCTACGAAATGCCCAACCTCACCATGACCAAAACATATAAATGGAAGTTTACCTTTGAATTTTCCGTTACCAATTTTTAGTTTTCTCGTAAAGTAAGCATATTCTCCATCTGAAAAACCTTTTTCATCATCTTCCTTTTCTTCACACTTGCAGGTGCAGGTGCAGGTCTTTTCCTTTGAAGGTTGTTTTTCCTTATTGGTTTTCTTAGATCCAACCAACACAGTTTCTAGATGCGAAGTACCATCTTCTTCATCAAGTCTCATTCCATATGCTATGAGAACTCCATGTAATTCCTCTTTTCTGAGTTTGTCTAGATTTCTACTGTATTCTAAGACTGATACCTTTGGGTTGAATCTTCTTGGTAACGTTCTAAGAATCTTTCATATAATAGTCTTCTCATCAATAGGCTCTCCCAATCGTTCCAGAGTGTTGGTTATTTCATCAATGTGTTGGAAGTATGCAACAATGTTGTCATCTTCTTTCATTCTGAGTTGCTCAAATTTTTCTCTGTAGATTTTTGCTTCTTTAACAATTGAGTCACCTGCATATATATTCTCAATCTTGTCCCACACATTTTTTTCAATTTTACAACCCAAAACCTTATGATAAGAAGATTTAATAAGTCCAATGATAATAATATTCTTTGCTTTTGCATAACTTACCAAATTCTTCTTACCTTGTTCATCCGCAGTTAGTGTAAATCCATTTTGAATAGTGCCCCATACTTCATAACCTTGTGCCAAGAGATAGACCTCCATTCTTCCTTTCGAGAGCGCATAATTATTTTCATTGAATATAGGTACACCATTCTTAGTATGATCCATGATCTCCTTCCAGTTGTTAAACTACTATTGAAGGAACCAAGCTCTGATACCAATTGTTGGAAAATACTGAGAGGGTGGGGGGTGAATCAATATTCCTTAGCAATTATCACTTTTAAATCTTTTCAGATCATTAGTTAATATTCAATTATTATTAATGTTTATGTAGTAACAAGAGTGAATAAAAGAACACACAAGGCACAAATATTTTAGGTGGAAAACCCCCTCCAGGTCAAAAACCACTGAACAATTTTCTAATAATTATTTAATCTTCAACTCCAATTGAAAAGAAAGCTCCATATTCCTAGAATCTAGAAAAGCATTCTTCTCCATCTCCCATTGGATGGATGCTCCAACTCCTAAGATTCTTCAATAGTCAACTAAATAGATGCCCCAACAACCAATGAGCTACAGCTCACCCTAGCACCACCCTACCACCCTAAAGTTTTCACAGGCTTGAACCTATTGATGACTTCAAGCACCAGCCTAACACCAGCCTACCACCCTATAGAAGAATAAAATAAGAATGGACTCCTGTACCAGGTAAAATGGTCCACTTTACAATGATATAGAATGATGTAGAAGAAGAAGACACACTAGACCATAACCCCAACTATGAAACAACCACCTAATGATTATCCTAGACCTCCCGACACTGCTTCTTCAACTCTTGGTAGATAGACACTTGTACAACTTTTACAAAGATGCTTTTACAATGACTCTCTACAATGATACTTTTACAATGTCTGTATGTAGTGATTCCCACTTGAAGACTTCATGTGGTGAACTTCTTGCTGCCCTTCTGCACCTTGATTGCTACTCTTGTCATGCTACCCTCTCTCATTCTTCAGAACATTAGATTATGCATTGAGTCTTCTCTTGATGAATATATAATACCTGCAAAAAGTCTTCAAGGAAATACCCATGACATGATAATAGAAAAACCTACCTCATCCTGCAGAGCATATGTCAGTGCTAAACAAAAACAACAAATTAGAATACAAAGAACCTAATGCAATTAAGAGATGAACATGCATATATAGAACATACTTACCTGTAGCTTACCTCTGTTGCATCATTTCGTTGCACCTTGCTATTTTCTGCCCTAGAAAGTCTGGTCCTTTGCACCCCTTGACAACACTTGATCTAGTCTTTCTTGCCTTCTAGGAGCACGATAATTAATCTGATGTATCTATGCGATTTTAGATCCCCAACATGTGATATTCGATCTTGTAGAATCCCTCTGAGTCTTCTTTCCAATGCCAGAAGTCTGATCCGATTTGGACTCTTCAAGGCAAAGTTATGCCCAAGATCTCACAGTGACCTAATTATGGACTAATTCAGTAGAGTGAACTTGTACGATGTGCCATGTGTCACTATTTCCTCCTTCATCTCTAAAATTGATATACAAAAAACTACGGTCCATGCGCTATCTTCCACTTTTTACAAAATTCCAATCCGCTTCTCAGAGAGAGAGTTATGACGATTTTCCCAAGGTCACTTCTTTGAGATGAAATTCAACAGCCTACAACAACCCTAACGTCCACAGATCATATCTCCCAAAATATAGCGAAACAAGATCTGAAATTTGGTCTTCATTGGGATTGCGACTCGAATGGGTTTCAATTTCATAATCTAAGACTTTGCAAACATGATGTTATAGAGAAAATTCCACGATCACTACATTTGGAGGATATATGAGATTTCTTTTTGTAGAGTTGAGAGGGGATTCTATAGAGAATGTTGGAGGGATTATAGGAGCTTAAACAATTATTAATTAATGACTATTCAATGACCAAAACCAATTATGAGTACCATGCCACAACCCCATAGGGTTTTAGCCCACTAACTGAGGTTACTAACTTCAAACATGAATATCTCTCAATCCGTGAAGGATTGCTTGGCGTGCCATATATCAACGGAAACATCTCGACAAGTAGAATCTATCTACAAGATCCTTGACTCAAAATAGAGTAAGTTGCCAAGTCAAAATTCCCTTGCAAGATCAAGGTATCCCCTGGTGCTACTTGGGTTGACATCAGTGACTACCTTAGATCATCTTTAGATCAACACATGGTACATTAAGTTCTGCACACATAGGCCCAATGCAACTATGCTATAAACTCTGCAAGCGCTGAATAGAAAGTTTAAGAAGCCCAAGACTTAGGCTTAATCTATACCAGAGCTCAAGGAGATTTAGCAGAGGGTAAATGAGTCTGTGTGGGACTTTGATCAAAGATTAAAATTTCTTATTCAACAAGCTAATATGACTATTATAGATACTCAACATAGAGATTGGTATATTTCTTCACTCCTACCACATATGAGAGTAACATTGTCACAACAGAAAATAGGAACACAAGTCGAAGCAGTGGAGATCGCCATGAGATTAGAAGCTTTACCAATACATGTTACAAATATAGGGGTATAGTAGATTTAATCGCAGTTGGCAATCACGCACATGGAGTTGCAAAGCCTGAAGAAGGGGAAGGAACTGTAGCCTGAGGGGCATGCAACAGTTTGGTGCCTGAAGTGTAAAGGCTAGGGTCATGACAAGCA
The DNA here is from genome assembly GCA_031772625.1 of Pinus tabuliformis. NCBI lineage: Eukaryota > Viridiplantae > Streptophyta > Pinopsida > Pinales > Pinaceae > Pinus > Pinus tabuliformis. The sequence continues at coordinate 871,332,416 of CM062805.1, forward strand.
CCACTTTCATGTTTATCAGCACTACCTCATTGGGGGAGGTCCTATTCCTCTAAAACTAGAAAACACCATTGGACCGAGTGCGGGAGTACCATTATGGTGCACTACCTGTCAGATAGAAGGGAAGCACGCAACTGACAATTGTCATCTCCTACAACAGTTTGTGTAGACATCACAACAATTATTTTTTACTTTCTGTAAGTCAGTTGGGAATGATGAGCGCAATTACCGGATCTATGAATTGATCATGGAGCAGACCCCTATGTATAGAATGCAATTGGAAAATTGGCCTCAGGAACAGGGAATGGGTGCAGCACACGGAGTATTCTAGCGATGAGGAAGAGGACTGGGAGGAGGGGTTGGCAAGGGTCATAGAAAAATCATTTTTTATAATTGTGGAGAAGAAGGTCATTTTGCGCGTGACTTTCAAAACCCTACACATCAATCCTGCTAGTATTGTGGACTATTTCATAATGTTATAGAATATTGATTTGTACTAATAGTCAAAATGTAGGAGAAGAAAACGAAGACACCTACACAGAATATTCAGAGGATGAGAGTGGAGCCTCGTGAAGAAAAGCCTAATATTAATATAGTAATGAGAAGTGGTATTTCCATAGTAGAAGATAAAGGAAAGCAATCGGAAAATGAAGGATGCGTACGCAAGGTTGTAGAGAAGGAAGTTGGATTCGACCTAAACCACACCAAAGAAAACTTTATAGAAGTCAAAAAGAGCTTCACTGAGGCCTCTATCTCAGGAAGTTAGGAGAAGTCTAGTGGAACCAACGAAGCACAAGCCATAGATCCTTCGCTATTAACTACTTTTCTGAAGACTTGTATGAAGTTGTTATGCGATAGAAAGGCAGTAGAAGGGCTTCAAGAGTTAATTGATAATTGTATAAGTAAGATCAAGCCTCCTCTAGAACATCATGCTGTAAGAAAAATTGGAAAAGGAAAGACACAAACAAGTCATGAAATGAGGCTAACAATGCAGATTGGAGAATACGAAATGGAGCAAGTAATTCTCGATCTAGGATCTGATGTGAATGTGCTACCAAAACAAACTTCGGAGAGAATGGGGAGACCTATGCTAGAGTTCTCTCCTATCAAGCTTTTCATGGCCAATCAGTAGAAAATCATTCCTATGGGGCGCCTGTATGGGGTAATGGTGGATATTGAAGGAGCAAGTGTCATGGCCGATTTTGAAGTGATCGAGATAGTGGATGATAGTAATCCTTACCCTGTGCTATTAGGAATTTATTTGGCCTTTGACATGGATGTGGTCATTAATCTTAAGAAACGAAGAATGATATTTGAAAGAAAAGAGCTCCTAGTAATTGTTCCCTTAGATCCATCTGAAGGTGCGAAATACACGGAACCAGTCTTCGATTATGAAGAGGAGGATGATCTAGATAAGATATATAAGATCACTACGCATGATGAAGACTGGATAAATCCTATAGTAGATGGATGAATTACCTGGGATAGAGATAGCTCCTGCACCTTAGATTCCAACGAAGAACATGCGCATTGACACAACATATTACATGAATTATCCTTGCTACACTACAACATGTTGACCAAATCGCTTCGCTGCGTTTCCATAGAGGCACAAAATCTCCCTCATTATGATGGTTTAGATGGTGTTAATTTGTTTCTAGATAAGTTGGAAAGGGAGGTGCTAGAAGAGCATCGGTTCCAGGCACTAGGTCTGGCGATGCGTGCTACACCTTCTTGTTGGTGGGGTATGCATAAGGACAACTTTTCTGATTGGAAAGAATACAGGTGAATGATGAAGTTGATATTCGGGTACACCAATACCCATATGATGGAGAAATACACTAGAATATACGATCCGCATAAGCATCTGCCACAGTGGACTAAAGAATGGGGAGAGATCCCTCAGCCTGAATGGGTGCACATACTTTGTCACAACTTGGATACCATTTCGATGAATTCATACTTGGAAATGGAGCTATGCCATGGGGAAGCCTAGTGGGATAGCCTTAAGGAAAGTTTCCTATTAACCTTCAACTTTGAGGATGGATTTGAATGTATTAATGAGGAGCTCCAAAAAATTAAGTTTGTGATCTTTAGAATGCATGAGGACTCGGTATAATGGGTTCAACTAGATTGGAATATGCAGTTGCGCCATGCGTTGGAGTGTTATAACATGACCGCAAAAGAAGAAGAATATGAACCTAGGACTATCAATATTACAGATTCTGAGGGACAACGCGAAGTTGAATGACCCAAAGCAGAAATCCCTGACATAGTAGAACCTTCGAAGACTAGACAGGTAAACATTGGATCAGACGAGCAACCAAAGTTTGCAAAGATAGATGACTATTGGAATGATGATATAGTTGATAAGGTCGTAGAACTACTACTCGAATACCAGGGCTTATTTCCCAACAATTTCTGAGATATAAAATGGATAGTAGGTGATTTGGGTGTGATGAAGATTACTTTGAAGTAAGACGTGAAGCCTATAAAACAACGACCCTAATGTTTGAATCCAAAATATAAGGAAAATGAGCACAAGGTGTTGGAAAAGATGCTCGAAGCTTGGATCATCGAGCCAGTGGAGGAATTAGACTGGGTAAGTCCTATGGTAATTCAAGAGAAAAAATAACAGGATAAAATACAAATATGCATAGATCTAAGGAAGCTTAATGATGTGTGCATTGATGACCTGTTTCCAACACCATTTATAGATGAAGTCCTGGAGAATTTTGGGGGGAAAGAAGCCTATTCATTCACTGATTGGTTCTTAGGGTACCATTAGATCAAGATCGCACTAGACGATCGTAGTCAAACCACCTTTGTAAAGGAATGGGGATGTTCTAAATATACGATAATGCCATTTGGATTAAATAATGCACCTGCGATCTTCTCATGGGTAGTAATTGCAGCTTTTAAGGAATTCATCCACAAATTATTAGAAGAGTACTTTGATGGTTGGACTGTATTTGGGTTGGTGAAGTGCCATGTTTCATGTTTACGCCTTATCTTGGACACTTGTCGCAAACATCAGATCACCCTGAATTTGAAAAAATGCATCTTCTGTGTTCCTTATGGAATATTACTGGGTCATGTGGTTTGCAAGCAAAGATTGATGGTAGATCCTGCAAAGATAGCAATTATTGTCAATTTGGAGGCCCTGAAGAATGTAAAATAGCTACGCGTGACACTGGGCCATACAAGGTATTATAGAATGTTTATTAAGGCATATGCAAAAATTGCTACGCCAATGGAGAAATTGTTGAAGAAAGACCCGACATTTTGCTGGGATGAAGAGTGTCAGAACAATTTAGATATTTTGAAGAAAAAATGGTCACCACACCCATTCTGGTATTCTCTGATTGGAAAAATGAATTTCTTGTGCATGTGCATGCTTCTTGTATTGCGCTAGGTAAGGTGCCGACCCAACCAGGTGAAGGTGATATTGATCATCCTATAGCATTTGTGAGCAGGAAGTTGTCTAAGGCAAAGAAGAACTACTCGACTACAGAGCACAAAGGGCTAGCTATGGTGTACGTGCTATAGAAATTCCAGCACTATTTGGTAGGTACACACTTCAAGATGTATATAGACCATTCTACTCTAAAATACTTGGTCAATAAGCTTGTGTTACGCAGGAAGATCTGCCGATGGTTGTTGCTCTTTCAGGAGTATGATTTTGAGATAATTGTGAAGCCTAGACGACTGAATGTTGGTCCTGATCATCTCTCCCAAATTGAGACTCATGATGAGCCTACTAGTTTGGAAGAAGGGATTCCTGATGCGCATCTCTTTACTATTCGTGTCGTAGAAAATCACTTCGCTCATATAATCCAGTTTTTAACAACTGGCAAAGACCCAAAAGGATACTCTACACAACAGAAAAATGATTTGGTGGTTCGCGCGACTGAGTTTTCTATGATCGTTGGAAACTTATATAAAATGGGTTGCAATGAGATATTGCACCGATATGTCTCAGGGTTTGAACGATCAAGGATCCTCACATAAGTGCATGGAGGAGTAGCAGGAGGCCACTATTCAGGAAGAGCGACCACGCTGAAGATCTTGCGTGCAAGACTTTGGTGGCTAACAGTACATAAGGATGCAAAAACATACTGTAGGGCATGCGATGCTTGCCAAAGGATAGGAAAACCATCATGGAGGGATGAATTTCCCTTGAATCCATAGATAACTTTATAGACATTTGATAAATGAGCAATTGATTTTGTGGGTCTGATCTAGCCATCAGGGAGAAAGGCTGGAGCTTGATATATTATTACAGTAAGAGAATAATTAATGTGATGGGTGGAAGCAGAGCCAGTAAAGGACTATAGTGCAGCTACTGCTACGAATTTTATCTTTGAGTATATCCGGTCTCGATTTGGTTCTCCTAAAATGTTAATGAGTGATCGATGTACGCACTTCTTAAACGAAAGGATCTCTATGATGATTGAAGAATCCCAGGTCTATTATCAGAAAAATACACCCTATCATCCTTAAGCTAATGGTACATTTTAAGCCTTCAACAAAATTCTAGAGAGCACTCTAACAAAGGTTTACAATTTGAAGAGAAATGACTGGGATGTATGCATACCAAAAGTCATGTGCGTGCATAGAAATACTTGTAAGAAGTTGAGAGACCAAACCCCTTTCCGGTTGATCTATGGGTAGGAGGTTGTGATGCCCATGTAATATATTGTGCCTAGTCTGCAGATTCCAGCATTGACTGATATGCTAATCGCGAAACCATGGAGGATCATCTCATGTAGCCGATGGAGTTGGAAGAGGATCGATTCTTGGCAGGATTTCACCAACAGGTGCAAATAGAGCACGAAAAGGCCTGGCACAATCGACACATAAAGTAGTGCACTTTCCAGGTTAATGATTTGGTCTTATTAGATGACAACAATTTTATGAAATTTCCTTGAAAGTTTCAAATGCATTGGCTTGGACCATATGTGGTCAAGGAAATTACATATGGTGGCGTAGTTCAGCTCACAAAGCTGAATGGAGAATTGTTTCCAAGAAGAGTTAATGGCAGTCGATTGAAGTTGTACAAGGGTGATCCTACCCTTCATGCCCCTGCACAATGACTATATGATATCGCAGGATAGTCTTAGTACTCCAGGAAGCTGTAAGGAAGTACTAGACTATAAAGTACATTGCCCGAAAATTGGAAAGACGAGGTAAGAAGGTTAAGCAATGGAAGAAATAAGGGCGCCTAGGGGAGCTGTGCCACCGAGGTTGGTGCCACATAGCCTGGTCACAAAGTAGTCATTGGATGCACTATAGATGATTGGACAGAAACATTTCCGTTATGAGGAGAAGGGAGGACGCATTTATGGGGTAAATCTTTGGAAATTTTCCACCATAGATGCATTAATGATGGAAATTTGGAGGGAATGGTTGGATTCAAATTCGAATTCACCTGCAAATATGGCATGTTAGCCTCATTAGAACACTTTGCATCCCGAGACTTAAATTTAAGTTTTTCTTCCTTGTGTTGTGCCAAGAGTTGAACTGTATGTCCTACCCAAATTGGGAAGAGCTATTTTCTTGACTAGGGTTGGCTGACATGCCTGAGTTTCTCTGTGAACATTTTGTTGCTAGAATGACTTCAACTCCCCATGAAATAGAAGTAGTGCCCTCTAAAGGTGCACCCTCCACTGAAGCACTGCCCTATGTTCTGACGAAAGTTCCAACTACGGTGCCTAGGTCTCCTAGACCTAAGCCTCTTTCCACTAATACAAAACAAAAGAAGTTGTAACAAGTTTCGGTGAGGCAATCACCATGAAAAATCCCCACATAGATTCGTTAGAAGGGGAAAATGGACAAAGAGAAGTAGTCGCATGAGCCCCTTGACTTATATGAAGAACAAGTTCGCAAAGGCATCGAGGAGATGAATGCCATAGAGGGTGAGCCTATGAATTGGCTCCCAAAGCACATCCCACCGCATAAGGGCAAAGCCAAGGTGCCTAAAGACCTGGACACCGCCAAATTCATGGTCTCTACACCACTACTGCTATAAACTTTGGTGTTTTAGGGTGCACTATTGGGTCGCATTCCATTGCTCAAGCTAGAGGATTGGGACTTGGAAGATCACAAGAAGTTACCTCATCTTGTTTTGAATAAATATTTGGAAAAAATATACTATGAGCAAACTGGGGTCACCCAACTAGAGCCGATGAAGTGGGTTGCACGAGTTGAGAAATCGGGCCTTCTGAACATGCTATGGGTCCCACACTTCAGACGAAAAAACATTAACATCGTGTGTGTTGGACAATTACTCACCCTGGTGCGCAATGGGCGTCTCTGGCTGGGTGAACCCATCCCTATTATGGATATGCTAATAAACTAGATCACATAGATGCCCTATCAAGGTGTGGACATAGCAGAGGCAATTGGAGGGAAAACAAAATAAAATCAACTCGCCGATCAAATGAAGAGTGACTTTGGATTGCTGAAAAAGTCATGCAGATATTCCATCTCAAACAAAGTGGTGCAGTTCACCGTGCAAATTTTGGCATGCAAGATCATGCAAAATTGTCGCGCGGACGAGGTTTCGACGCCAACAATTTCCCTAGCTTCCTAATGTGCCAAAGAAGTCCAGTACAACTAGGCTCAGTACCTATGCAAGGAATTTTAGGTGAACTCTCGCAAGGCCCAGGACAAGGACAAGGCATTTCATTATGCCTAGTTATTATTATTAATAGTCTTGGTAGCATCAAGGATGCTGGAGGATAGTCAATTGCCTCCTCAAGACCCAGACCTTCCAAAGGCACCGAAGTTCGCTTTGTTCTGGGCAACCAAAGATACAGCGCAGCTCACAAAGACCAAGATGTTTTGGGTACTCGTGGAGATGGACTTCCGCATAGTGATCAGCCAAAGGCCGAGGCTGTCACCTACATTATATGAGAAAATTGATCCCTACGTAGGAATTAAAAGCGTATTTCCACAATGTATCCATTTGTGCACGACAGGATCCGAAGAAGGTATGGTATAAGTTGTCTTACCTTGTTAGCGAGGTAGATGTTAAAGAGATCATTGGTAAATGGCCAAGGAAGTGGCTGGTTCGATCAGATCCAGGCATGCGAACGAGCAAGGCAATGGAAGATACCACCATGCAAACCTCAGCAGTAGCAAAATAGAAGGAGGCTGACAAGGCTGCAGCTCGGGAGAAAGATATGTAGCATAAGGAAGTTGTTGACAAGGAAACTGCTAACGAAGAGAGAGTGTACAAGGAAAATACCATAGATGTTGAGGAGTCTAATTCTCAGCACACCCAAGATCAGGAAGGGTCAGAGCTAGAAGGTGGTGGGGGCACAGAGCAAAGAACCCACTTTGTGCTCAAGAAAAGACCGAAGAAGACCACCTCGGGACTATAAAAGAAGCAGAAGTCCACAACACTCTCCCTAGTGGGTCCACTAGTTTTCACTGAAGTGGACGTAGATGAGATTAGTGACAAGGTGTGGGACATCAAAACTAAGCTTTGGACCTAATTTGAATATTAGTACTAGTAGGCATTGGGAAATCTGTAAAAGGATCTGCATGACCTGCAGATCCAGACAGGGCAACTGCAAGGGAGTGTAGGTTAGGCGAGAGGAATTCGGGTGAGCCTACAACAAGCGATCTCGACAATACTGACATAGATCGAAATTTGGATCTCGAAGTGATTTAGTTTCCAGACGTGGCCCTGTGCGCTCAATCAGAAGAAGCCAACACCCAACTTTCATAGATCACAAATATAGGAATCAAGCTTGTGACACTCCCTATCCAAACTCTACATGAATTAGAATAAGGTGTCTCCGATGAGTTGAGGGTTAGGGAGTAGCACGTGGTGCTCGTGATTAGTGAAGTTAAGACCAAAAACCAGTAGATATTCCAAGAAAAGGTGTAGATGTTGAAGGAGAAAGACAAGTTTGCTACGCGCAGCCAGAACTTAGAAGCAACAATTACACAGGGGTGTAATGTGCTGCCTAAACTCAACATTCCAGTACAAGAAAAATCAGCAGAAAAGATACAAAAACTAGTTGTGGTAGTCAGGCAGTGAAAGGATGAAATCGGTCCAATCCAATTTGAGCTACAGTTGCAGATTTTGGAGCTACAATTGAAGCTACAACCAACATCTTTGCTAGAGGTTTAGGAGTAGTGCATATCATCTATCAACGAAGGGATGGCCACATTAGGTGCAGTAGTCAAGGACTGCACATAATTATTTGAGCAACCATGGATCTTTTGACATCTATGTAGGAGGACCCCACTCTGCAGAAGATCAACACTGATCTTAGGGAAAAAGAACAATGTTTGATGAGATAAGGTCGACTGTGTGCACTTTGGCGATAGTACACAGGTTTGCATGGTTAGAAGAAGGAAAGTAGCTACAGACTGAAATCAAAGTGTTGTGATGGAAAGAGGACATTCTTAGGGCCATAACACAACCTTGGATAGAGGAAGCCATCAAACTCACTTTGTCAGTGCAGAACAAGCTAAAGGGCATCCAACAGACACAAAGGACAATGGGCCTCGTGGTGGAAGGCCCCACTACAGAGAAGTTAGTCGAGGAAGTGCAACATGTAGTTATTCAAGGAAAAACTAATCTGTAGGTTTTGAAGTTGGATTTTTGCAAACTCCAAGCAAAGATTGCAGTGCCTTCTGAGTGACTTGAGGATGAGTCACCAAATTGTGTTGGGGGCCTATTGGGATGGGGTCCCTAGGGTATATTTTGTTAAATTTTGTAAGTCCTTTTTTTTAAATATGTAGAGTCTCCACGATTTTTGGAAGTGGGGCACGAAGAATGTAAGAGTAAAAGGGGCTTTAGTCCCTTAGGTGGGTAGGTGATAGGAAGGTTTTGAGATCCGTCCATGGTCCGCATACCACAGTATTATAAAAGAAAGGCTATAAATATAAGAGTCATGGTGAGTCTAAGGGATAACTCATTCTTAGAAATCTTGGTAAGGGAAAGTAAGCTGAGGTAGCAAAGGTCTATTTCGTGTACATTGGCAAAGGAGAAGGCTCCTGTTGCTGAGTGTGTGGAGACCTTGGTAAGTTCGCAGGCTGCATGCATGGGACCCTATGGCTGAGTGCACAGGGAAAAAGAATCTGTATTTGAACGATTACATCTAATAAAGACTGTTTTGATCCAATTCTTGTGCATCTGCGAATTTATTCTTACTTCTGCAGTTTTCTGTATTTTTGCTTTGTATAGAAATTTATATGAATGAATGCTTAATTTGTACACAAAAACAGTAGATCAGTACAAATTATATATGTTAGGAATAATTAAATCCCTTTGCAAGGATCTGGATGTTGTTTAAGTGAGTTATTCTAATTGTATGTTTTGGAAGGATTAGGGTTCACGAAGGTAGAACTAAGCTCTAGGAGCCGTAGGGACCTATCACCCAGACCTATGGATGCAAAAACCTGTTTTCATCCCACAATACTTCTTCGGGTGAGACTACAACCTCCCCTGCACTGGTTTTTGCCGAAAGGGCCAACATTTCAGGGTTTTGTTGGTTGGCGTAGTTAACTTTGAACCTGGGTCAGGCCCCAACAAGCTAACATGGATTGATCTTCTTGATATCATGAGTAGAGGAGATGTATACCGATTATCATTTGAAGAAATTTTTGAAACATGCAAACATATATCAAGAGGAAGGGAAAGAGTAAGTAAACCATCATGAAGATCGGTAAGTCAAGCTAGACTTGGAAATTTGTTTGATGACTTTAAAACAAAAATTCTTAGAAATCTAACCAAACAAGTAGAAATGTTAGGAATACAAAATGAGAAAAAAGAAGATGATGATATTTGTGTTGACCATGTAGAATAACATGATGTTAAATATTTCCCCTCATTACTAAGGTTGAAGGAAGTTTAGCAAGAGGACAATGGAGCAAGTCAATTGGCAATGCGTTTATGTTATGTAGCTCCAAGGGGACCTTGGAAGCCTATTCAACCTAATATGATGCAAGAGCCCAATTCAATATTTCAGGTTTATGCACATCCATCTCAAAGTAATTGGAACACACCCTTTACTTGGCAACCTTAGGCATCTCAACCCCAAAACCAATCTTGGCAACAAGGTTGGCAAGAAAATTATTGGAGCCATCCACAATATCCTCAATATCCTCCATACCTAACTCCATGTTATCCCTACCATTCACCTCCACCACAACCACAACCCCAATGACATCAATCTCAATTATCCACTCCCACTCAACTACCCCTACCACCATTTCCAAACCCACACAATGAAGTAGCTCATCCCACTTACAATGCTGAGGTACCATACTTCCAAACATATCATATTGATATAAATGGTACTCATCTTAGCTCAAGAAGAGTGTCACAAAAAAGAGATTCTATTGATATCATTGAAGGACAACATGGAGAAAAAGGAGATTCAAATGAGAAGACCAAGGAATCATGGGTTGCACTTGATGAAGAGTAGATATCAAAATTAAAGATTGGGAAAGTTCCCTCATGTTTACCATCAGATCCTCTATCTGTTCAAGAGAATAATCAGCAAAAAGAAGAAGATCTAAATTTTATGGAAGAAGAAGACATCCAAGATGATTCAAATAAGAAAGTGGACCAAGGGCATCACAACTATATTGAAATATGGTTCTCGATAGTCACTAAGTTGCAACAATCTCTCTTCTTCAACTGCGCTTGATATCATCAAAGTCAAAGCATTTGGTCTCTTACATTCAGGTACATCTCAAATAATATGTTTCAATCCTACACATGATTTTATTTGTCATCTAGTTATGAAAGTGGCTCCATTGGAAGTATTCCTATACTTGAAAATGATTTTTATTTCTCAGGCAGAGTAGGATAGGAAAAGAAATAAAAAATAAAAAAATAAGAGAAAAAAATAAAAACTCAGGTGAAAGCCTGCTTCGAGGCGCCTGTAATTGGCTCATTGATTGAAAGCCTCCATGAGGTAGTCAATGGGTTGGAAAAAGGAGAAAACATATAAAAAGAAAATATCCTAGGTGAAGACCTCCTTTGAGGCACCTAGGCAGACCTACTAGTTGAAAACATCATTAAGGTGACTAGTAGGCCTAGAAGAAAAAGAAACAAGAAAACAAAAATTCATTTCTCCATGTATCTCTCTCTCTCATGAATGCAGGTATTCTCTAACTTCTGTAAGCAACAAAAACAAGTTAGCCACCAAAAGAAAAGTTGATCAAAGGCCTAGTCAAAGGAATTAAAACTTGGAATTTCTCCTCCTTTGCTCAGATACCTCAGAAGGACCAAGGCCATGCTAATCCACCACCCTCATATATTTCCACCATCCACTCATCATTCCCAAGATTTTACCACTCATTTTCCTTGTTGTCCTAAAATGCTACAGGAAGATCCTATAGTTTCTACATGAAAAAAAAATACATATAGAAGAAAATTATTTTTGTTATATCTTGAAAATAATGCATCCATTTGCCAATCTGTTTTAGGGAGGATGCATATGGATTATAGTAACATGCCCAAGACATTTTAGCAAATTCCAGTGCACAATTATCGAGAAATTGACCTCCATCACATATAGACATTTTTGAATTTGATCGATATTTGTGCATCCATTTGTAAAGCTATTTCATGGGGAGATGTATATGAATGATGGTAACATGCCCAAGAAATTTCAGAAAATTCCAGTGCAGATTTTTTGAGAAATTGACCTCCATGACCTGCAGTAATTTTTTATTTTTCTCGTGATTTGTGCATCCATTGGCAGTTTTTTTTTTTTTTTATGGGGAGGTGCATATAGATGGTGGAAAGATGCTAAGTAAATTTCAAGTCAATCCAATATACTGTTTGGGAGATATGGGTTTAAACAGGCTAGTACAAGGTTTCTATATAGTTACTACAGGATGTCCTAGTTTACTATAGGATGTCCTAGTTTTCTACAGGAAACTAGGTGAATGCTATATGAAAGTAGAGAAGGTGAAATGAAGTGCTCGTAAGGGGTACGATAGTTGTGAAAAGTGTGGGCAATGTGAACATCACCCATGGCCTACCCTAGCACTCCAAGGAGGTAGGATTTGACTAAGATAGCTTGCTCTTGGTAACTGTAAGGCAGAGATTTAGAATCACCAAGCTATGAAGACCTATGTAGAAGAAAACAAAGGAAATTATCACCTCCAGAGGACCATGGATTGGTCATGAAATCAATAGTAGCATGAATTCATCTCCAACAACCATGAGGTAGGTACAGGTATGCAATATTCTTGACCTCTTCTCTTGAGCATATTATAGTTAGAAATTTGTTGTCAATGCATGAGATATGAGGTTTTATAAGCTAAGGATGGGTCAATAGTCTTGGTTACCTTCAACTAGTTAATAAAGCTAACTCCTTCACTCATGCAATGTTGAAAAACCAAATTAGGAAGGGTGATGATTTCTAGGAATGGGGACAACAGTTAAAAGAGGAAATTTGTGCAAAGGCCTACTCACCACAGCACTTCAAGCCCTCCATCCACTTCATATCCACTATCTATCTATCATTCGTGCATCCCATTTCATAAGAAAAAATTAATGTTTTTCAAGAACAAAGCCTACACTCTATCTCACCCTGAAAATTTCTTAAATAAAAAAACGCACATAGCACATCCTCTCCATTTTCACAAACCTACACTACTCCCTATGAGCCCTAGCATTATCAGCAAAACCATCTACGTTATTTCTCATCACTCCCATACAGCTAGAAGACCCTAAAAGAGAAGGAATGAATACTACAGGAAAGAAAAATGTTGCTACAAGAAGGAAGAAAGGAACAAATTGTGTTAAAACCCAAAATGGCAGTGCTTAATAAAGATCTAATCAAAATAGAGAAATCCAAGGCCATTAGGAAGTCATCTAGGCCACAAGAGAGAAAAAGAAGGCAACAAAAGTGAAGAAGGAATTCACCATCAAAATATTACTCAAACTACAATGATGAAAAGGGGCTTTCCAAGGTCTCTAATACCTTTCTAGATTTTTTCCAAGGCCGAAAATATGTTATAGAAAGAGGCGAAATGCATGGAATTTAAGTTGAGTGCCTACCCTAGGCTAAGACTATGATTTATGCTCAAAACAGGTTTAAACGAGCTTGTTACATAGTATTTTATCATGCCTCCTACACTTACCTATGTCATAAACCGCAGTGCCCGAAACTTGGCAATTATGCAATGTATTCATCCTGATATCCAGTCTAGATCCTCCCTGAAGAACTGATGAAAAAATGCTTTGAGCCTTCCCTGAAGAAGTAAGCTCAAAAACCCTAATTTCAGGATCAATGCGACAGTGACACTGACAACTCGTGTTGATGGCAGGTTGAATAATACTAGCCTCACACTTCCAGTGCATTTTTGACTTGGATACTTGCGCTGATCCCTAAAAGGAAAGTTTTCCCAAAGTTGACAAGAAGCTTCATGATCTAGAGGCTTCTATAATGATGAGTTGGAGGCTTTTCATTGTGGATGTAGTCAAATTCCCCCAATATTTCCCTTTGATATTATCCCTATGAGCTTCCTCCTTGAGATGAGGGCCTTCCCTATCTTTGGTGAGAGCCTAACTCCCTCTCATTGCTTATATATTCATCCTTTCCCATTCCCAAATGGTTGGTCTATGATTATTTCCACCCTTATGCTGAGATAGTGCCTACATGCAATTCGTTTTGGCTTGGAGAATGAGTGCTTGGAGAGCTTGAGCTTGGACTTGGACATTCACTCAAGGAGGGCTTACTAACATCAAGGCATAGTTTATATGCTTCCTCTTTCATTCATTAATATACACAAATGTTGGTTCACTTTCCATAAATGCATGTGTCAATGAATCATTGATCTTAATGCTCCTTTATTTGTTAAGTGGATTACATTTGATTATGCTTGTTGCACTTGTATGCTTTGCTGTGTCATTGGCCTCTTGTGTAGGTATTCAAATGCTATGAATAGTAAGGAATGAGCCTGAGTAGGAAGTAATCAAGATCTTCAACAAAGGAGTGTGTTATAGCATTAGAACAAGGTATGTCTACTTCCTCTTCTCTCATTTCAATTGTAATTTAGGAAAGTGTCTCATAGATTTTCACGTTGGTTTCTAGTCCCACTCATTAGGCTAGAGGGATCGTCTCTATCCGTAGAGAGAATTTACCTAGACAAAAAAATGGCAACTCCACTAGGGAAGCTATAACCTTTCCATACATTCCTTTGATTACATTTTCTGATCAGTTTGACTAGCCATCGATTTCTTGGCTTGTATGCATCACTATAGATTTATGTAGTCACTGGTTTTTTCTTGAGAGTGTTGAGCCTACACTAATTTTGAATATTTTTTATTTTTTCCTTATTTTCCTCGCCCATTCCATTTTCTTCTCTGAAAGAAGCACTGCTAGCAATGATTTTGAATTTACAGTCGTGTTGCTTTGCCTTTCATCTCCCTTCTTCCCTTAACAAGTGCACTACTCCTAGAGGATAGAAAAAATTTAGGGTTTCTTCTTATTTTCAGTGGTTTTTAACCTCTGTGAGTGGTTTTCCAGTGTAATTACAATTTGTTTGTCTTCATTGTTGTCCTTTTGTGATTGCAATTGTCTCTTGGCTTATGTTGGTGTGTGATTGAAGCTTGATTTCCTTCTAGAGTTTCTAGGTCTAGGTCACCTTTCACTCATCATTTGTCTTGTCTCTGTGAGATAGATTGCTTCCATTTAGGAGTATTGTTGCAGTGAGGACACCATTTTCAAGTTTCTTTAGGTTCATTTTTGTGAAGTTATTTTTATTATTATTGAATCATACTGGTGGTTTTAAAATTGTTTTTGCTCCATTGTCAAACATAGATTACAATTGTTTTCTTTGGTAGAAATGAAATTGAATTCATGTTTTCATTTCATTGTTTCGAAAAGAAAAGTGAAAGGATTTACTTCATTTATTTATTTTTGCAATGATGTATGTTTGAAACCAAAAAGTCAATGGAATTTTCATTTTAGTTATTTTGGATTTTATTTTTCCATTTGCTTGTGCATTATTTTTCATTTTTGAATCAAAGTGAAAGGAAAAGAACGAAATTAGTGCATCTTAGTGAAAGGAAAGTGATTTTTATTTCTCATAGGATTGCATTTTTGTACTGCATTTGTTAGTGAAAGTGAAAGAGTAGTTTTATTTTTTACATCTTGCATTTGAAAAGCTAGGGAGATATGTTTTTATGCATTTTGCTTGATTGATACATTGTTTCAGTGTCTCTATTCCTTCACTAGTGTAGGCTTTATCGAATGAAAATATTTCATTTTTCTCATTTAGCTACATTATAGGAATTTAGGTGACATCATTGAGCCATAAAATCGAAACCTTATTCAAGATAAACATAAAATTAACCTCAATTAACCTAAGGATCATTTGTAACGTACCACAAATATCTAGATGTCTAGACTAGAGACATGTTCCGATGTCTTTAAACATAGCAGTTGTCATTAACTACCTTCATTGTATCCCAAGGTTGAAATATCATTCCAGTATGGAAGTATATCGAAGGTTCTCCAGTAATTTTGGGTATTAGGAGGCACTTCAGTATGGAAAGTATATGGGAATGCTCTCATTGAATGATTATGCATTAGACAACGCTAACACAGACTTGTGTTCCCCGTACTATTGAGTATATATTGGGAGATCCCACTAGGTTTCTATTGTTTAGCCATAGGTAACCGAGTTAACCGCCTTGCAAAAGTGATACACCGAACACAACATTGGGGGAGATCGGCCATCGTATGTCAAGTCCTTGGTTTTGGCTAAGGTCTATATAACAGTTCATGGATACTTGGTAAACCCTCTTGTCTAGCATTACCCTTTTTTACTTATTTCTTGTTTCGTGTCATAAATGTTACTACCAACGATAACATGTCAAACTCATGCAGTTGTTTCTTGGCCTCACATTGAGTAATTACTTGCAAATTTTAATTTTAATCAATCCTCAATGAACCATCTCTTCTCCTTCTTCTACTGAGAGAAAGTCATCATGGTTGAACCTTTGCATTCACCTCATAGTTCCCCTTCATCGACTAACCATGAAGGGTCTTCACAAGGAGTTTGTACTGAACTTTCATAGCCACTTGAAGCTAAAGGATTTGAACTTGGATTGTCCCAAGCATCCAACCCCTTGCTTCTCGCCCCCCACCTTAGGACTCATCGTCATCTCAAGAGTTTGATCTAGAAACCCCTAAGGGTCCACATAGGTTTCTTCTATATCCTCTGAATCCTCTTTTTGATCCATTTGTGATATATAATCAAAATCCTTATAGTCCATATGATTGATTGGTTGTTCATTTGGAGTTATCCCCTCATCCATTGTGAATTCCTCCTCGCCAATTGTTTCCATTTATGGATTTAGAAGGTGAGATTCCAACCTCTCCTCGAGGTCTGCCGGAATGCTCCACTACTCAAACTCCTAGTGTTGACAATGATTTCAAATATGAATTTCCCCCAGAAGGATTTCCTTATGAAGGAAGAGTTCCTTCTCAACCATCCCCTAGGAATAGCAAGCCTATGCTTCCACATGGTTACATGGCTGGTGGGCTCCAGTATTGTAGCAATAATGCTACAACTCCTGGAGCTTCCTTCTCTAATTTTATCAACCCGGTAGTTCGTAACAAACTTGGAAGCGACGGTGCTGTATGCACAAGTACTAGCTCTTGTCGCAGCTGTCACTTGGTCAGCTGGCACAAGTCCGCTAGGGCTCAAGCCAACTACTATATGTTCGCAGAAGAAGCTTTTTAAGTGATGAACGAAAGCTATCTCAAAGGGAATTAACCTACTTTGCAAGAATGAACTGAAAGCCAACAAAACATAGAAACCCTAGTAAACCCTAATTGACCAGCTTAATCCTTACGATGCAATGGTGGGAATGCAACTTCCAAAATGATGTCATTACTTCTAGTGAGATGAGATGCATGGGTCTAAACTACTTTCATCTGAAGAGAACATGTTTTTGTATTTTTGCTCAAGTGGTTGGAGTTATTATGACTGTGCTTCTTACTGGGTCTTGACTGTGCAGGGGTAGTTCAAGGGGAGGAAGGCTTGGAAAAGGTCAGGAGGACTCTAAGAGGGTCCAGGGGATCCCTAACATCATTCCACAGAAGTTCACAATGTTCAGATGCCTGGCAACCGTGTTTGCAAGCTTCTACAGGATGTTTGCAGGGGATCCTACAAGAAGCTCGGGATTTCTACAAGAAGTCTGCTAACTTCTACAGGATGTTCTGCAATCGGAGTTTTGGGTGATGGATGGGTGAATGAGCTGTATGGGTGGATGGGTAGGATGAGAGGGGAGCTTGTGATGGCTTATGGACAGAGAGATGAGATGGAGAGGGGGTGTGTAAAGCTGGTTGGTCGATAGGAGGGTAGAGGCAATGGAAGGCCGAAAAGATAAAACAGCGTGGATAATAGAAGAGTGGGGAGGCAAATGATCAAACTGGGAGATGAATAGATGGCCTAGGCATGGCTGAGAAGGATAAGGAAATGATAGAGTGGTGCTGCGCAGTGTAAATGAAACAATTCACCTCTGTCTTGAGTATCACCGGAATGTCATGAACCTACTCTAACTATTTTATTAAAAACCAAAGAACAACAATGTAGTTTAAGAGAAAAGCATGCATGGTGCTGAAACAAAGAGTTATTCCACAAGATCTAAATGCATGGACACTTCTACAATTGAAAATATTACGTTAAAGCTTGCATGCACATATAAAACTGTGTTTTTGGTGGGTGGCACAGGCTGCACTTCCGGTCCCCAATCAGAGGTGAAAGTGAGGGTGCATTCAACCCTTTTTTGGAGCTCTGATCACTTTAATCTCCTTACTCTAATCTAAACTACCGAAAGCAACTTTGTTCATAA
This sequence comes from Pinus tabuliformis, assembly GCA_031772625.1. Lineage (NCBI taxonomy): Eukaryota > Viridiplantae > Streptophyta > Pinopsida > Pinales > Pinaceae > Pinus > Pinus tabuliformis. The sequence continues at coordinate 871,350,267 of CM062805.1, forward strand.
CACTAACCTATGTAACCACACCAAGAAATCCGAATCAGCAAACTGTGTTTCCAAGTGCATGTAAAGGACAAGAAATATAATGCTGAAAGAAAGACAAGTAACAATACAAAGAAAGGAGGCCTATTGCTCTCAGGTTGGGCCCAAACCTGAGAGCTATAGCTCCTCTAAGAACTCAGAATTCAACTCAAATCTGCCTGCCTTTTATTAAAAGATCATAGTCAAAAGTCTAACAACATGCCAAAAATGGCTTACAAAGAGCAAAACAGAGCTGTAGCTCGTGCTTCAGAATTTGCAACAAAGGTTCAAAAGTTCCCATCGAAGGCTACAGCCTCAATATTTATACATTATGAGTGCCAAGCTGCCCTCCTAAATTAGTGGGGCTTGGCTGTCCAACTAAAAGTAAACTGTTGTTCCTTTAGAATCCGTTGGCTGCCTTCTAGCTGGGTGGTGATAGCTGTTGGAGCTCGGAGTTGGGGTGGAGATCACGAGGAAGGTCATTCAAGGTTGTGGACAACCTTCCTACAAAACCGCAATGCCACCTTGGCTGTCTTGTCCCCTTGATCTGCGTGGTTTTGCTCCATTTAATGTCAAAAAAACCTGAAATAAACATGTATTAGCCACATAGGCATAATGACTGCCCTCCTTCCTACAAATAACATGAATATACTGAGAAATGATGCATAAGTGATAAAAAATGAAGGGTTGAGCAAGGTAAGTAGGCCAAATGAGCCCAAAATGTTACCAAAATTTGGGCCTCATCAACGACCTTCTCTCATCTAGTTTTAGGAAATCCTAGTGATTCTTCGTTATACCAAAATCCAATTTGGTCATCAAATTATATGACTATTTTTGGTCCATTTATTCCAAATGTGACCTCTCATATCCGTGTGCAAACTGTCACTACTTCAGTTCCAATTCAACCAACTACTCCAATGAAACCATTACCTTTGTTTCAACCTTTCATTCCAGTGAAATTGACTATTTCAGTTTATACATTTGTAAGTTCCTCAATTCCCCCATCAAGAAGACAAAACGTGCCACCACCTCATTCATAGCCTAGAGGGAAAAATCCAAATATACCACTTGTCTCGAGTGGGACCCATGTGAGTGGATCACAACCTCACATGGTTGGAGTAAATCAACCTGTTAGTGGTATTCCTAATCCCGTTGATTCATCTATTCTAGCTGGGGCATGTAGTATCTCGTATTAACAACCTTATTCATCTCAGATACCCCTCCAAAAATCTTATGTTCCATATGGTTCATAAGCACTACCAATTACACCTTATATTCCACAAATGGGTCCTCATGTGCAACCTAGTCAAAATTCTATTCCCGGTGCATATGGTCAAATCACAATTGGAACTTATCAGTACCAACAGGGAATTCCTCAGGGAATTGTTCAATGATGTTTACAATAGCAAGGGAAACCTTTGTAGCAGCAAAGGAAACCTTTACAATAGCAAGGTCAACCTTTGTAGCAGCAGGGGAAACTTTTCCAATAGTTTCAACAACCATTGCAACATCAAAGTCATCCCTTGCGGAAACAAAGCCAACCTTTATATCAGCAAGGTCAAACCTTAGAGACACAAGGATAACACTTGTAGCAACAGGGCCATCAAATTTATTACTGGGGTCAGGAGTTGCAACAACCTTACAATCCATATGTCGCGCACACTATTTATCCACCTTATGGTTATCAACGGCCTATGGCAGGTCAATATCAACCCTACCCTGGGCAGAATCCATCTTACAGTCAAGATATCCCTTAGTGGGATCAAGCCCCTTATGGTCAAATCCTCCACTTTGGGGGCATAACCCTTACCAACAAGGTTAGAACCTGCAAACTGGGCCTTATCAAAGGCCCTATCTGCCTTTTAACCCACAATTTCCATTTCTAACGATGCTAGAACTAGCTTATGTCTCAAGGCTTACCAATGATCCCATTGTTCATTCACCTTATTGGCCTCCAGTTCCCACTAATATTCCTAGTGATTTCCCTAAATTCGAAGGAAAATCTAAAGAAGACTCGAAGGCCCATGTCATGACGTATCACCTATGGTGTTCTTATAATTCCTACGTTGACGATTCTGTTCATCTCTGCCTATTTCAATGAACCTTGACAGGTGTTACCACAAAGTGGCACATCGAATTTCCTCTCGAGGTACCTATGTAGACTTCAATGATTTCTCCATGGCATTCCTCACTCACTTTCATCTACCGGTTTGTTAAGAAACTAGTACCAATTTTCTTACGTCTTTGAAATAAGATACTGCGACCCATATCTCCGATCACATCCATGAATGGAGATGTCGACATCGCCTCATCAAGTTTGAAATCCCTGATGAGTTGTTAACCAAATGATTCACCAAGTCATTCATAAAAAAAATCGTTGCAGATATAGCAAAAGGAGCTTGTGTTACCAAGGACCAAGCCATTGCCCATGCCCAGTATTTGGATTTGGTTTCTTCCCGATCTAGAATGTTATATGAGATTTTTCTTGATGCTACAAGGCCATCTTCAGATCCAACATATTTGAAGTCTCCAGATATAACACATGTTGATGGTATCATTGGATCAATATCTCAAACTTCCACTTGAGCTTCTTCGAAGAAATTTTTTTTTCAAATACTAGTTCTAATCCTCCTTCAAAAACCCCATCGAATCCTAGTAAAACCTCCAAAGTTAATGTCATCCAGTCTACCACGACATACCAAGGCTTGGAAAGGTAAGAAAAATGTTAAAGGTAAAGAAAAATTTGATACCCCCGAACATGATCATCCTAAGCCATCTATTGATAATGCCTCCAAACGTAATTCAAAATATCCTTGCCTCATTTACGAGGAAGATCGTTACACCAAGGAATGTCCCTGTCATGTAGAAGTTAGTCGTCTATTGAAAGGGACTCCGTCTATACTGAGAGAACCACTTCCATCACATGAGACCTAGTTGGTAGACCAACGAAAATCCTCTACCTCTTGAGGTTCTCATGTTTACATGATGAGTGGAACAACACCCATCTCTATTGCCACCCAGTAGAAAGATTATCATAATCCTCAAAAGAAAAAAGTGGAAAAGGAAGTTATTGAAACACCTTCTACTTCCACTCCTCCTAGTTCTGGTCCTCTTCATATTTAGAGACATAATAATGAATCTTCCATCCGACCACCTCCCAAACATGTGCTTCATAAGTCATCCTATAATCCAAACACTAGAGGTGCTCAACATTACAATATTTTCAAAGAGTTAGTTTAAGCGCCTTCGGCGATGTCTACGTTAGAAGTTCTCCAAAATTTTCCAACGCAACAGAAATCATTATTTTCTGCTATAGGAGGCATTGATCCTACCGATTCAAAGTTGATCACATTCGATCTAGAAAATCATGTTCATCATCTTCCTCATAAAATTTCTTTTTTTATTCAAGTCATTATAAAAGGAAAGACAATTGATCAGACTGTCATTGATGAGCGTGATTCCACCTACATCTTATTTGTTTCATGTTGGAAAGCCATTGACTCTCCACCTCTTAACCAATCCCCAAACACCTTATAAGCCTTCGATGCCAGAGGCTCCCATCCTTATGGTATTATCATAAGTTTTCCCATCTCCTTGGAAGGGAAAACTGTCGAATTAGAAGTGGAGGTTGTAGATGCGAATTCGAATTACAACCTTCTACTTGGGCGACGTTGGACCCATGCCATGTTTTGCATTGTTTCCTCTTAATTCCGTGTCTTACGTTTTCCCCATGAAGAGAAAATTTTCACCATAGATCAATTGTCCTTTTTCTCTTCTAATGCTTCAAATGGCAACGTCCCATATGTGGGAAATAACGATATTCTGTATGAGAACATGGGGGTAGGTCTTTTCAAAGATTCTACTTTAACGAGAAATTTTTCTCTCCCACCTCTGCATATCGCCTCGATCAACATGATCTATACCTCAAATGATCCATGGATAATCCCTACTGCATATCAAGTTGATTCTTTTGGTGATTCTACATCGCTAAGTCATTTATAGCAAGCTTATCAAGAAGTTGTCTTGGCTTCAGTGGCTACTTCAGAAAGTCATACTATTTTCATTATGCACCTAGATATGTATTCGCAATCTCCTTGGCTTGGTTCTTGGGATTCTCTAGATCCCTTGAATGAGACATTCCCCACTGACGAGAGTATTGTTGAGGTTATGTCTCTTGACGAAACTCCTTGGAATGATGCCCATCATCATTTGTCATTTCTTCCAAGTCTTATTGAGATTCCTTCTTGTTTTGAGGCTTTTCTTTCTCATAACCCAATGCATCCACTTCAAACACCTGTTTTGGTGCATGAATTTTTGTTCGAAGGTAATATGGGAAATATTACTGCAACCATGTCGATTGACATTTTCATTAAACCTAGAATTGTTGAGAACATTCACATTAGGGTTTCCTGTTTTCCTAATGATATCAGGGTTTATGTTGACCTTTTTAAATAATTTCACGATGTCTTCACTTGGTCGTATGAGGAAATTCCTGGTATTGATCCTAATGCCAAACATATTCGTCAACAACTCCATATAGTACATCCCAGAAAGGTCAATGTTATTAAGGGAGAAGTTGGAAAAATTCTAAACGCTAGTTTTATCTACCCTATCCCATTGAAATACTAAGTTTCTAATATCGTACTTGTTACTAAAAATCAAGGAACAATCCGAATTTGTGTTGATTACCACAACATCAATTGTCCATGCACTAAAGACAATTATCCCACTCCCTTTATTGATCAAATCATTGATGAGTGCACTGGGAGTGAGATCTTCGCTTTTATGGATGGTTTTTTTAGTTATAACCAGATTAACATATTACCTGCTGATCAGCAAAAGATTTCCTTCATCTATTCATGTGGGACCTTTTCTTATAATAAGCTCAATTTCAGTCTTAAAAATGTTGGTGCTACCTTCTAGAGAGAAATTTCATATGCCTTTCATGATATTAAACACATTTTTCAACCTTATCTAGATGACTTACCAACTCATTCTGTAAGCATCGTGACCATACAGACCACCTTCGAGCAATATTTCTACGTTGTTGACACTATAATATTCATCTTAATCCGCATAAATTTATCTTTTGCATCGAATATAGTCGGCTCTTGGGTTTTATTGTGTCCAAAGAGGGCATCTGAATCAATCCTCTGAAATTTGAGGCTATTGTAAAATTTACCCCCTCCTTCATCGTTGCACCAATTGTAGAGTTTGCAAGGGAAGGCCAATTTTCTTCGTCGCTTTGTCCCTAATTATGCTGAGCTTTCTAAGGGTTTTACTCTCTTAATTAAGAAGTGGATCCCATTGGTTTGGGATGAAATTTCCCTAAAATATTTCAATGCTCTAAAGCAAACACTCATCAGTGGTCCTTTATTACATCCCCCTTACTACCACCGTGATTATTTCATGTAGTTGGCCGCGACTGACAATACCATTGTTATGGTACTAGTCCAAGATGATGAGGATTGAAATGAACATGTGGTTTATTATTTAAGCCAAAATCTTATTGACACAGAAACTCGATATGCTCATGTCGAGAAGCTTTCCTTGGCAGCGGTCCATTTTGTTCAACGATTTCGCCATTATATTCTTCTATAGAAGACCACAGTGATTTCTGATTGTAACCCCATGAATTATAATTTGACTCATCAGTTGCTTGGTAGAAAATACTATAAATGGATCATTATCTTGCAAGAGTTTGATTTGGAGTTCACTGCAACCAAATCAAAGAACTCACTAGTTTTTGTTGAATTGATCTGCGCCCTTCGTTATGCAAACAACTAGACTAATTTTACTGAGCAGATTCCTGATGAAACCCTTTTTCTCATCAGTAATCTCGGCCCGTGGTATGGAGATATCAATGTTTATCTTCAGACCCAAAATTTCTGATCCAAGTTGTCTTGATCTGACCGACATCGCATCCGGCAATAGTCTCAACCTTATCAGGTTATTGGCGATGCATTGTACCGATTCGATGTTGATTATATTCTTCGTAGATGTCTAACACTTGAAGAGGCTAAACGAGTCATGAATGAATTCCACTCTGGGGAATGTGTTGGTCACATTTCAGGCTATGCCACTCCTCATAATATCCTTCGTGTCGGTTATTTTTTTCCTTCTATCTTCAAAAATTGTATTTTGGAAGTTCAAAAGTGCCATGAATGTCATATTTATAACCACAAACAGTGTACCCCATCAACACCCTTACACCCAGTTGTTACCGTCGCCCCATTCTGTCAGACCAAGAGGTAACTCCTCAAATCATAACTCATATTATTCATTCAAGTTGCTCATTATTATATACAAGAGGGAGTGATTGTTCGATTCATCTCTCGATGACTCTCTATCTTCTCTATTATTTATTTACATTAATTACAACTGTACACCCAATCCCTCTGATTAGGTGTCAACTTTCCCCCCCTTAATCTGAAGGGATGTTGGTGAGTCCAAGCATCGTTCTGAACCTTTCAAGCTTTTCTCTTCCAAGTGCTTTGGTGAAGATGTATGCAATTTGCTCATTAGTGGAACAATGGCGGAGATGGATTGTTTTGGCCTCAACATGATGTCGAATAAGATGATATTTAGTATTTATGTGCATTGTTTGATCATGTAACTTTGGGTTCTTGGCCAACTTTATTACAGAAGTATTGTCAATCATGAGTGGAGTCGATTGTATTTGTTTTACCTGCAAATCTTCAAGAATTTTCCTGAGCCATACAATTTCTTTTGTTTCCTCAGTTGCTGCCACATATTCTGCCTCTGTTGTGGAATCTGTTGGAACTGATTATTTGCATGATCTCTGGGCGATAGCTCCTGATCCAAGACTCATAGCATAACCTGAAGTAGAAACCTCAGTTTCTTTGTCTCCATTGAAGTCTGAATCAGAGCATCCAATCAAGATGAAGTCGCCCACCTGTGTATGCTTGATTCTGAAGTCTCGAGTTTCCTTCAAGTACTTTAGAACTCTTTTTGCAGCAAACCAATGTCCTTCACAAGGCTTTTGCATAAATCTAGAGAGGATTCCAACAACAAATGAAATGTTTGGTCTGGTAGTAGTTAGGTAGTTGAGACTTCCTACAAGTTGTCTATACTTTGTTGCATCCTCAAATTCTTTTCCTTCAATGGATGTGAGCTTTAAGTTTTGTTCCATTGGAGTAGTTAGAGGATTACATTTGGTCATGCCAAATCTGTTCAATATATCTCCAATGTACTTTTTTTGAGAAAGGAATATGGACTTCAAATGTTGACTTACTTCAATACCAAGATAGTAATGAACATAGCCCAAATCAGTCATTTCAAAACCTTTCTTCAATTCCTTATTTATGGATGCAATGTAGCTTTCATTGTTCCCCGTCATCAAAAGATTGTCTACATATACTACAAGATATACAATTGTTTTGACAACTTTCTTGACAAACAAAGTTGCATCATCAAGATCATAATGTTTGAAATTGAGTTTCAGAAGATGCTCAGTTAGTTTTTCATACTAGGCTCCTGGTGCTTCTTTGAGGCCATAGAAGGATTTCACAAGTTTTCATACTTTATTTTCATGTCCTTTCATAGAAAATCCTTCAGGCTAGGACATAAAAACATTTTCTTTCAGATCTCCATTCGAGAAAGTAGTTTTTACATCCATTTGATGGACTTTCCAACCGTTCTGAGATGCTAAGGCAAAGAGTGTCTGAATGGTAGCCCATTTTGCTGTGGGGGAAAAAGTTTCCTCATAATTGACCCCTTCCTCCTATGCAAAACCTTCTGCCACAAGCCTGGCTTTGTGCTTGTCAAGTGAGCCATTAGCTTTATACTTATTCTTGTAGACCCACTTGCAGCTAATTGGTTTAGTTCCCAATGGAGGATCAACCAGCTTCCAAGTGCCATTATTTATCAGAGCATCATATTACTTTTGCATTTCTTCTCTCCACTCATCATGAGTAGCAACTTCTTTGAAGGAAGATGGTTCAAAATCTATAGACAAATTCAATTCACAATCATAAGAAACATCCATGTCAATAGGTGAATCAGAGTCATCTACATTACCTCCATTTGTCCCGTTTGAATTTCTAGTTCCTGTCTTTCAAACCTCATCGGGATGAACACTTTCAAGTGTCTTTGTCAGCCACTTTGGGGGACCTTTCTCAGATGGTCTAGGCTGCTCCGTTGATTGAGTTGGGACTAAATCAAGATTGAGTCTCCCAATTTTGTCAATCACATCACTCAAAGTATCATCTGTTGTTGGAGTTTCATGTAGGGGAGAGAGTGTTTCAGAAGAATATTCCACAGATTGATCTAGTATAGGAATCCCCCCTTCAAGATGTGGAATCTGATTATAAAATTCTTGAAATGATTTTGCAATTGCGAGTCTATTCGAGTGATCAAGTTTCCTTTCAACAACATTGTCAGTTTTGGATGATTCAAGAAAGATTACATCTCTAGATACAACAAACTTTTTGTTGACTTCATCATAGAGATGGTATGCTTTGGAGGTGTTTGAATAACCAAGGAAGATACGCTTATGACTTCTTACACCAAGTTTTTTTCTATTTACCTTTGGTATTAAGGCATAACAGTTGGAACGAAAGACCCTGAGATGCTTTACCAAAGGAATGTGCCCATACCACATTTCATATGGAGTCTTGTTTCTGATAGCATTAGATGGACATCTATACTTTATATATATAGCTCATAGGACTGCATCAGCCCCAAACATCATTTTTACATTTTTGAAGAACAACATGGAGCGTACCATATTTAAGATTGTCCTATTCATTCTTTCAGCTACACCATTTTGTTGGGGATTATAAGGCACAATTGTTTGATGTTTGATCCCATGTTGGTGAAGATAGTTTTCAAATTCATTTGAAGTGTATTCTTTTCCATTATCAGTTCGAGCCAATATGAGATTGTGCATCATTTTCAATCCATGTATGAAAGTTCTTGAATGTTTGAAAAGCATCAGATTTGTTCTTCAATAAATAAACCCAACAGATTCTGGTGTAGTCATCAATAAATGTCATCATATATTTATTTCCATTTATAGAAGGAACAGGCATTGGACCACATAAATCTAAATGAATGAGTTCAAGTTTTCTATGTGCTCTGGAGTGTGAATCATGAGAGGACTGTTTTCTATGCTTTCCTAAAATGCAAGCATCACATTGCTTAAGCTTCCTAGGAATTGTAGGTAAACCAGTAACACCATTTTTCTTCAACAAGCGGAGGCTGTCATAGTTCAAATGTCCAAATCTAGCATTCCATAATAAACTTGAGGGAAGTGTACCTTCTTCATAATGAGAATTTATGAGACATGTTGTGCACGAGCAAAGGTACCCTGTAGCTAGAGAAGCCTTTCTTCTTCTATCCCTGTCATGCCAAGTGAGTGTTCAGATGCTTTTCTCACCTCAAGCTTGCCATCAAACATATGAATGGAGTGACCTTGCTGGTGGATGTGGACCAAGGACAACAAGTTTCTCCTCAGTTATGGGAGATATAGAACATGACGAAGAGGAAAGTCTGGAAGACCAGGCAATTTAATCTGATTGTGCCAAGCCCTAATGGCTTGATTTTTGATTGGTCTACAAAGTATATTGCTCCATCAACATTGTCAGTAAATTCTTCAAAAAAAAAAATTCTATGAGTCATGTGGCAAGTTGCTCCTGAATCAAGTAACCAATCATTTTTCAAAGAAGCAAGTGAAGCATTAAATAAGTCTTCATTTACTCCAATATTACATTGTGCCACAACATAATGAGTGGATTCAGGTGCTTTACCTTTGTCTATGTCATTAGTTTTACCTTTGGGTTGGTTTCTTTGCTGTTCAATTTTGTCCCAAGGTAACTTGCATGTGGAGGCATCATGTGATGCATTTCTTTTGCAGCGTATGTAGTGCAAATTTGACTTTTCTCCTTGAGAGTGTCTGCCCCCCGCCTCTAAAATATCTTCCTCTTCCTCTTCGACCAACTCTTCCTCTGGAAGAATATTGGGCAAGATTATTTTCTTTATGAGCAAGGCACATATACACTTCAGAAGATTCAGGGGCTGTTTTTTTTCCAAAAGCTTTCTCTCTTTCAGCAATTTTTTTCACAAGAGAGTCAAACGTAATATCTTTGAGATTTCCATTTGCTTGCAATGGCTCAAAATAATTTTAGTAAGTAGGATAAAGTGCCTTGAGAAAAGCGATTAGAGGAATATCCAATTCAAATGTTAAACGCACACATGGGAGCAACAGAATATTAAAGATAAGCAGGAGAGTACTTCTATTATTTGACAATGATATACATTTATAGTACATTCGTGTGACCGTTGGGTTCCACATCCCAAGGTCTCTTGGACTCTCATGGCTGTTCACATTCTACACCAACCCATAGAGGATTAGGTTTTCAACATTTCCCTCTTAATCCGAAGGGTTATGTATGAGTCCAAGAAGAGAGCTGTAATACAAAACGTGCAAAAATGCATGGCAACACTAGGCTGAATGTGCTCTCTAAAATGTTGGTATAAAGGGAGGTGGTTTAAGGATGAACACCAACATTGGAATGCTTAGTGTAGTTCCCAGAACTCTTATAAGTCTGGCGTGAAGCTCAAGTCTTCTTCTAGAGGAAGTGCTCTTAATGTTTTGAGGAGGGAAACCTTCAAACATGAAAGGGAGGTCTCACCCCGCATAAAAGGGAGAACCTCAACCTGAAAAAGGAATTCTCAATCTGTGATGGTTTAAGGATGACCAACAACTCTGGAATGCTTAATGAAATTCCTAGAACTCTTCTGAAACTGGAAATAAGTTGAAGTCTTCTACTAGAGGAAGTGCCCCCAATTATTTGAAGAGGTATCACCGCCTGAAGGCATGCTCAGGGGCATATTTATCTCTGGCTACAACTCTGAATCTAGTATGGCAGGTTGTGGCTCAGGCTTGCTTGATGTGGCTTTGAAGCTTGTAGATGACCATCATTTCCCCCCTGTCAGATACAAGGTGAGATGATGGAGAAAACTCAACTGCAAGACTATTCAATACTCTAGAACAAGTTCTGACATATGACTGGAATATCTTCTTGGCTATTGATGCCCATTGCCAAGAAGTGATCCATCCAATATGAATCTATGTTCTTCCAAGAAGCTTGTTTTTGAAGCATCTATTTGAAGAATGACTAGTTTTATGACAGTGCTTACATGGGTGAAGATCAAAACAACGATCTTTCATATGGCCAACTCGGTCATAGTGTTGGCATTTCATAATCTGTTGTTGTTGCTGTGGAGGAGGGGTAGAATCTGGAACAACTGAAGATGAACTGCCATGAAGAAATCCATCACTCTGAAACTAGATGGGCTTTGAGTAATCTAGAATATGAAAGGAAACATCCTTATCATATCCAATACCATTTCTGTGCTTGTTGTGGACAAGCTCTTCCCAAGGTCTGTTGATGGGCTTGGGAAGTGCAGACTAAACTTCTGCATCTACATGTGACTTTGTTGCTTCATTGGGAACTAGACCTGAATTTGTAACATTATTGACTTGCTATTTATGGGAGTCTGTTTCATTGTTCTAAATAGAAACAGGCTTAGAATGACGACTCCATTGCTGTTATTCTGCTTGCTATAGCTGAGATTCAAGCTACAAAAATTCAATCTTATCTTGTGCATTTTGCAGACATATTTTAATGTCGAAAAGATTGTCCTTGGTGATGTTTACCATCTCATCTATAGTGGAATGTATCAAGGTATTTCATAAAACTAACACATCACCAATTAGAGCCATTTTCACTTACAACAAAAGAGTATTGAAGTAGCTCTGCTTTTTGTAAGTTAGAAAAATAGAAATTAATAGAGTGGTTTGGATAATAGTCTCTAGATTGTCAAAATCTGCAACAATGTCTCTGAAAAAGGACCAAATGATCATACAACTTGTTTGCAGTTATCTTCAAAATAACTCAAAAACAATGTTGGAATAAAGCTTCAACACAACAACCCATATATGTAGGATTTATTAAATATAAGCAATGACAATTTTGTTATCAGAATTTTAACACACAAACTTCAATGCATTTAGGACTCCATGCATTGAAGAGCTTGTCATTGATGAATCAAGTTGGGGTTGTGGTGATATCAATATACATGTGAAATATCATATTCGATATGTACAGCCTAATATTCTTGATTTGCGAGGTCGGTCACCACTACCTGCGCCTTCTCCTGAGGAAAGGTCCTGGGAAACTCTTCATAAAAGCAGAGAATATGGTGCTCTGATGTCAAAACAATAGGATTCTTGTTATCAGTTTTCTCTTCAGGAACAATTCTTTGGATCGAAACCTTCCTCTACCTCGCAAATTTCTTCAAATACATGAATTGATTCGCTGAACAAGTTGCCTCTTTTTGCAGGTCCATACGATTCCAATCCCTCTGATTGGGTGTCAACACATTCGTTAAATGGGGAATATATTTCATGACATGTAACCCTTACTCGGCTGGGGGGCATGGTTATATCATCGTCGCCGTCGACTATTTTACTAAATGGGTGCAGACGATCTACACATATAATGCTGATGGTACAACTGTTGCTCAATTCCTCTTTAACCATGTCACAGATCACATTTTTGTCAATACATGATGGGAGAGCTTATTGATCAGTTGGGTCTTTGACAAGACAACTCAAATCCCCACTACCCACAGGCCGATGGTCAAGTTGAAGAAATTGGCAAAGTCTTAATTACTATGCTTCAACGTACCATTGGGAAGCATAAAAAGGATTGACATCTTATGTAGTTCTTGGCTCTCTAGCATTACCAAATCTTGGCTAAGACAATCACTGGTTTCACTCCATTCTAGTTGGTATATGGTTTAGAGGTGACACTCCCCATTGAGTGTGACATTCCTTCATTAGAAATAGCTATCGAGATACTCCCTGATACCTCACCTAAATAGGATCGGTTACTTTATCTGGAGAGGCTTGATGAGACCCGTCGTATTGTTGCGATGGTGATCGAAACACAAAAAAATGAGTTAAAGCTCATTATAATCAAATTGTTTCTCCACGATTTTTCGCTGAAGGTCACTTAGTTTTATTGTATATGTATATATATAGTGTCTATCAAAGTTTTTTCATCAAAATCTCAAAAGATAAGTGTTCTGGGACACATGGCTTTAAAAGCCTACAATAGTGCAGATAAACAAGACTAGGAAAAAGATATTCGCCCACATTATGCTCACGATAACATGAGACCACTATGATCACTCAACCTAACAACCGACGCAGTCTTACAGACACTCGTAGTATATGCCTCTAGTACCACAGAGGTACGTCATCTACAGTCGCATATTCTGGAATCGCTCGAGTAATCACTTCCAGATTTCGCTCCATCTCTACCATAGGATCCGCTTCTTCCTCATATGGAGCATCCTCTCTCTGACGTGCTACTTGTTTTGTTATTGGTGACATGCCAAGAGGCCTACATCTGCAAAATTATCACAAGTAAGCTCTCAGATACAGTTTGAACCAAAAAAATGATAAAACTTGAAAAAATTCCAAAAAACAAGTTTTACCTACATCGGTCCACTGTGCACCAAATCTGGATCTCCTCTAAAGTTCGTAACCACGTAGACATAGTCATCCATGATGATTTGTTGTTAACATAACCAACCAAAGAATCGCAGAGGAAAATGCATCCATTTACCTCCCCCTCATTGAGGCATGATCTCACTCCACTTGAGCAACCTCGGATTTTGTGGAGTTGGATCGTCCACCTCTACCCACTGGTATTGAAATAGGGGCACACGCTCCAAAAAGAAAGTGACTAAAATCTATCTAAAGCCAAACTGCTTCATGTTTCCCAACTTTCCTTTGGTCAACTCTCTCTTCATATTGACTAGTAGTCCTTCGCACCAGTTGAACACTATCAGGGCAAGACAATCCACTACGTATTGGAATTGTGATTTTGTTGCCTCATGCAACATTTGCACCCCAGCTATATGGGCCATGGTGTATAGAATCATCCTCAAGGGAAGATTTTTTATTGTTGCTATCTTCACCTTCCCGCTCATAGTTGTCTCTACACCCAGGCAATGCCTTCTAATCAAGGTGTTGGTGCTCTCTCCTCCAGTACGAGCTCCAAAGAGTTGGAGCCTCTCCACTCTTCTAGAAAATCTAGTGACAAAGTAGATATTAGCTACTTCAAGCTCTATTCCTTGATCTCCAATGATGAAGATTTGCTGATCGACATCCTAGAGTCCAATGAGATAGTGTAATAACTCATTTTGAGCTCTCAGTCTCGGGGTTTAGAAGCGTTTCAGTAACCCGCACTCCATCAAAGAATTGACCCATTCAACACTTTTGGAAACATGGTGATCTTATACCTCATCGCCTTTTTCCTTCCATTCGATGGCCATGTCTGTCGAAGTCTCCTATAAACAACCCATAAACATCATTTAGATGCCTTTCCATGGATCAAAATGTTGAAAAAACTGATCAAGCGAGAGGATTTTTCATTTTATTTTTCTGCTCTATATCTAGCGCGACTATAAGAATTATTTTTGCACTAATAGCGCAAGAGCCTTTTGGGCTCAGGGGCGATCAACATGGATCTAATGAGAAAACTCGCGCTAGTCGCCCTCGATTTTAAAAATCGAAATCCTCCCCTTAACCAGCCAAATTTCGTAGGAAATGACATGAAATAAGAATGAAAAGAAAGAGGAAAGGAGGATCTCTTACCTAGAGCTGAGGGTTCTTGAAATGGTGCCTTGGATCTCCCATACTACTTGTCCGAAGAATGAAGGAAAATGGGGTAAAATGCCCTCTCCAATTTTCTTCAAGTGAAATGGTAAAAATGTTTTTACTTTTTGCCTATTTATAAGTTTTTAAACACATTTTTGCAAATATTATATTATTTTTCTCGATATCAGTGATGTGTGGTTGTCTTTGTGAAGTTACAAGATCTTTTCGATGGTTACAGTGATCGATTTTTACTGACTCAACGCATTTTTTGTTTTATCTCTTTTTCAGACTCGTTAAAAATAAACAAAAAAGGAACCCCCCCTAGAGTCATCTTTAAGCTATTTTCTGAATCTCGGAATATGAAAAGATTAGCAAGTACTTGTCTTTTCAAACCCATTAAATTAAATGAATTGACGTTCTCTCAGTATACAATTACCCCTTTCTCGAGTTGGGATTGAATATTTACGAAAAAGTTACACTTTGGTCGATATGGTCATGAGGTTCTCTCGAATATCATTTTCCACCTTTTCGGGTTCGAGAGACAAATTATGAAAAGGGACATGATGGAGTTTTCTTTTTCGTATCTTTTTCAAACTCTCTAAATGTTAAAAAGACATCGAGTTATTCTTCCATTGGATTGATAAAAATTAAACGATGAAAGACTTTCCACCATGATAAGACCATGTTTCTCCTTCCTAAGACTTGTAAAACTCAATAGGATGGATTCATTCGAATAATGAACTTATACGACAACAATATTCTATCCCCTTCAAGCTTGTCATTAAAAAATAATTGGGTTACTCATTAGATATAGTGGGGAAAAATGAAAGTGAAACATCTCTTGTATAAGGAGCATGTTTCTCTTGAACATGACACTCATTTGTTTCTTGTGTCAATTTTGGGATATCCTCACTCAGTCACTCATCCTTTTAGGTTTGGGTGATCCATTTTTTCCTCTCATTTGACTATTCTTGTTTGTCATCATGACTCTTAGTCCTATGTTGATTCAAATGTTGCTACAATCTGGAGTCGTGTCGCTGATATGTTCAAGAGAAGTCCTATCTGCAGTTTATTTCCTATACATTGTCTGAAAATTTTCCACAGTCCTAGATCATACTCATTTATTCCACTTTATTCCTTTTTTCATGTCGATGATGAGGAAATCACCATGGCCCTCCTTCGACGGGTCACTTCCTGTAGACTTCAACTAATTATCCAGGAAGATGACTTAGGAACCCCCTTTCAGTACCTTAGAGCTTGCATGCATTAATGTCAAGTTCTTCGCATCTAATGATAGGTTTTCAGCATTGACCTTCGATCAGATGATTCGACGAGTGTTCAAATTCATGTTCATTTTGACATTCACATATTGTATTGTCGTACCTTGAGAACCATTATCATTATTGGTGGTTTCTCTCATGCCTGTTAATGGTCCACATCATTGGCCAGTGATCAGGTGGCTTTCTAGCATGTTCAACTTTGACACATTCATTCACATGTTAGAATTTGTACTTTGATTGAGTTGGGATGGAGCGCAAGAACCTGAGTTTTTTCTGTTATAACTCAGGTTGCGAGGTGTTATGTATTGTTCATGATTGTATACATATTTCCCCTATACGGATGGTTGTGACCATACCATGGGACCTTATATTTATGATGCTGATTATCCTTCTATGTCAGATGGCTGTGTCCATCCCTTGGATATTATATTTCCAAATGATCCTTTTCATTTGAATGGTTGTGCCCATACTGTGGATATTTTCACATAGTCCTTTCTATGTGGATGGTTGTGTCCATACCATGGAGTAATGTTCTGATGTATATGACAGTGATATTAGATATGTATATCTATATCCATCATTGATTTACAGGTCTCCTGATAGTGTTTTTTCTCATCCTTGCAAAAGCTCGTAAAGCATGTTAGGCATCACTCCCTATTATTCCTTCATGCTTTAGGGGGAATCTATTACATAGTATTTTGTCACACATCCTACACTTCCCTGTGTCATACCCTAGAGTGCTAAAAACTTGGCAATTATGCAGTGTACCCATCATGATATCCAGTCTAGATCATCCCTAAAGAATTGATGAAAACATGCCTTGAGCGTTCCTTGAAGAAGTAAGATAAAAAAACCTAATTTCATGATCAACGCAGTTGTGACGCTGGCAACTCATGCTGATGGCAAGTTGCATCATACTAGCCTCGCTCTGCCAGTGCATTTTTGACTTGGATCCTTGCGCAATCCCTAAAAGGCAAGTTTTCCCAAAGAGGACAAGAAGCTTCGTGATCTAGAGGCTTCCAAAATGACGATTTGGAGGTTGTTCATTGTGGATGTGGTCTAATTCTCCCAATATTACACTTTGATATTATCACTATGAGCTTCCTCCTTGAGATGAGGGCCTTCCCCTATCTTTGGTGAGATCCTAACTCCCTGTTCCTGCCTATATATTCATCCTCTCCCATTCTAAAATGGTTGGTCATTGATTATTTGCAGCCTTATGTTGAGATAGTGCCTACATGCTATTCATTTTCGCTTAGAGAAGGAGTGCTTAGAGAGCCTGAGCTTGGACTTGGACATTCACTCAAGGAGGGCTTACTAACATTAAGGCCTAGGTTGTATGCTTCCTCTTTGATTCATTAATATATATAACGGTTGGTTCACTTTCCATAAATTCCTACATCAATGCATCATTTACCATAATTCTACTTGATCTATTAATTAGATTACATTCGATTATGCTTGTTGCAGTTGTATGCTTTGTTGTGTCTTTGATCACTTGTGCAGGTATTCAAATGCTATGAATAGTAAGGACTGAGCCTGAGGAGTAAGAGATCAAGATATTCAACAAAGGAATGTGTTATAGCATCAAAATGAGGTAGTTCTCCTTCCTCTTCTTTCATTTCGATTGCAATTTAGGAAAGTGTCTCGTAGATTGTCACATTGGTTGCTAGTCCCACTCATTGGGCTAGACGGAGCGTCTCAGTCTACAGAGAGGATTTACCTAGACAACAGGGCTGCTACAGGGTTTCTTGTAGTTACTACAGGAATTACTATAGGTTTTCCTATATTTACTGTAGGAATTACTACACGATGTCCTAGTTCTCATCTAAAGGTATTTTGAAGGTTTGAGAGGTGTCCAAATAGTGGAAAAAGGTAGCAGGAAGTTGGAAAAGGTTGCGGAGGACCTTTCCAAACTAAAAAATATTCAAGAACCCATCTTGAATAAGGGGAAGGAGGCAGGATAACGGTCTCAAGAAATACTATGATTTTTCTATGCACAAATAGTTTTGGAAAAATGACTGAAAATGGAATGAAGGTTTCAAGGGAGATGATATGAATGAAATGGATTTAGAAGCCAACAAAGTTCACTTGCAAAGAGGAAAGTTATGTTTTTTGGCTTAAAATACTATTAAACAATCATGAAAAGAACAACCACATTTTTGTTCTTGTCCTTGCATAACTTACAACCAAGATCCTTAAGAGAAAGGAATAAGGAATGCACAAGAGAGAGGCCACAAGGGTTGTGAATGAGGCAGAATCAGGTCACTATGTTTCTCAGAGGATAAGCAACACTTCAAGAGGGGGTATGATGGGCCTCTAAATTATACATAAATTAAGGCCCATATAAACATCATTTAGCACATCGAACCTCCCTTTTTCATTAGATAATGTGTTTTTAACTTTAATATGTTCGTTAGGAAGGTTTATGGATAATTTCATATTTGTGCCTAATATTATTTATTTTTTTGGAATATTGTGAGAATATTGGGCATATTATGAAGATTTGGGGGAAGAGATAATTTAGGGACTTTCTCCCTACTATAGGAGGATCAATATTAAATAATAAATTAAGAAGATATTCTAAAATAATTGCACATATTCTAGAGCACCAATGATTGAGAAAATCTAGGAATGTGATCCCTGACATTTAATGCATATTCGTAGTATTGGGAACCACATACACAAATTAAGGAATTTTGGTGCGGAAAGATTCCTCCTTTCATGGGGAATGCTTCCTAATCATTTTGTATAAGTACCAAGTCAAATTTTCCTTTAGGGGTTGGTTTTTATTAGTCTTCTTGTGGAGATAACTCGTATTTTTCAGTTCCACTTTCATTTCTTGCAGGGATGTAATTGTATTGATGGAAATAAGGACAATTGTTTCCATATTCAGCTTCTAAATCTTGGTCTCCTTCATAGGTCTCTAAGTTTCCTTGGGCTTGGCCATCCCAGGAGGCTCAGATCCCTTTTATATCATTTACTCTTCTTCCTTTCACTTATTATTCACATGCATATGTTGTTCTTGTTTTTTTTCTATCTCTGCATTTTTTATTGATGATTTCTTGTTGTCAGATCATATTAAATGGTTGAAGTAAGTTCTTTTTCAGTATCAAAAGCATAATTTCATCCTCAGAACAACTTTGTAAGGTCATAGTAATTATTTAGTTACTTGGAGTAGTTTTCTTATTCCCAAATCTAGATTTCTGGAAGTTCTTTGTGGAAAATAAGAGTAAATTTATGCTATTTTTTAGAGAATACTAACAAGCTTCAATTGAGTTTTTTAAAATTCCATTAGATCAGCAAACCATTCTATTTAATGGAAAAAATTACCCCATTGCATTTGCACGCTATTAGGTTAGGCATTTGATAGATTTACTAGCTCACTAATTCTCGAATTTCTAGGTTTTAGACTAGTAATTTTCTATTATTTTTTAGCATGGGTTAACAGAGGTTTTTTTGAGTGATTCCACTTGGAATGGAGACCTAAGGCATATTAGTAAATATAAAAAAAATTCCCATCCAATTTTTATTTGAATTTCTTGGTCATTCAGTGAATTATAGTTTCCTATAGTAAATTTGTAGTTTCCTGTAGTAACTACAGGATCTATACTAGCAACCTTCCAACATGTATATATGTGCCTAGGTTTGCCCAAGAAACTTGGTTATTATCCTTTAAGGTTGAATCAAGACCCCTAGGCTCTAAATCAATGATTAGGGAAGACTAAATACCACTTAGTACATGCCTATTTACCCATGAAAAACATTTCAATGATTTGGGCTAATGGACAAATCTACGAAATGGATAATACAATGATGATTGCCACAACTAATGAACTATGTTAATGGAACTAAACTCTTTGAAATTTAATGATTGAAATTTAACTCATGAGATTTACTTTATGCAACTAGAATAGGTTTCTTTCATTGTATTTTCTTTCTTTCAATAGGTTAAGGTTTCCATTTTGAGCATTTCATTTTTTGAAATTAGTTTAGGATCTGATTTTATTACATTCACTCCATTACATCATGACATCAAAGGAAGGACACATTATATTTTGCACATAGAGTTCTAATACCTCCAAATTTATTACAAACCCTCGGTTGATAATTAAAGCTGGTATCCTTGGGAGTTGTAACCATCTTTTTGCAATATTGCGACTCATTAATAATGTTTAGTTGTCAGATTGACGTTATTGCCCAAGATGGGTTATGAGGGAAAGGGACTTGGAATTCATGGATAAGTTATAATTGAACCTTTAAAGGTGAAATATAGACCTCGCTATACTGGATTATGGTATGGTGAAGGGAGATTCTCTAAGGAAGAAAAAGAAAGGAATTATTGAAAGGAACCATTACAAGAACAACATGTGAGAAACCAAAGAACATCATTTTCGAGTAGTGGTATCACATGCAAGATGTCCAAGAGAAGAACAAAGATAGATTCTCCTTAGCATCTGTGCACCAAAGACAACCATCAAAGGTACAATAACAATAAGTATTCCAATCCTTTTGATTTCAATAAGATTAGCAATGCAAGAATTTATGATATAAGAAACCATGCACATTTTGTCGGTTGGATAACCATAGTGTTTCCAAGTGTTGGTGTTGGCCTTATGATACATATGTTGTACTTGATGGAAATCCACTTGTAGTAGAACAACTCACTTTGGCAACTAGATGAATCCATGTAAATAGATGAATCTACAGGAGAGATATCGTGTGTAATAGAATGCATGGTAGTTGTGTTTATAGATGGGAAAAAATGCAAGGCAGTTCAAAGGAATCAATTCAGAAGTAATGTACAATGGAAAATCACATTATAACAGGTCTATTCAGAGGGAACAAGTAATGGTACAGAAGAACAGGAAGATGGAACTAAGGTCTATTGATCAGAATAAAGAAGGTAAAGGAAAAGGTTGATGTAAAGAAGTTTAAGAAGTATACATAGGTCCACTTAGTCAAAACAGTGCATACACGCCAGTCCACAGAACAAAAAAAGCGTATATGTATACACGCACTCCCATGGGAGGAAAAGCACATACATGTTGGAAAACCAAGGTTTTGGTCCAAGGTATTTGGTCCAAGATATTTTGGTCCAAGGTATTGGTACAAGGTATTTGGTCGGAGGTATTTGGTTCGAGGTATTGACCCTAGGTATTTGGTCCAAGGTATTGGTCCTAAGTGGTTTTGGTCTGAGGTATTGACAAAGGATCTAAGTATATAAGGAGGAGAAGATCAAAGGGCTAAGTGCACAAGTAATGAATATCTTATGAAGTGTTATATCAAAGGAAAATATGCATGTTATGGGTTTCTGATGCTTTGCTTGATCTAGACTAAATATGCACCTGAGAATTTGATGATGGATGAGATCTAATGATGGATCAAGATCATAATGACTTATCATTATGTGATCTAATAATGGATGGGATAGATCTGATTGCTAACACATGTTTTATCCTTTATATGTGATGATCTGGGTATGTCTGAAGTCAAGAATTACAACGAAGTTATAAGTAAGTATTTGCAGATCTATACATTGGTTCGCTTTGGTGAAGAGGCGTATACATGCTAGTTCGGCTCTTCCAAGTAGAGTATGCAAAAGAAAGGCTTGATGTTTGAGTATGACTGATCTATCAGATTAGTGATGTTATTTTATTGTTGTCTGTCAATGAAGTCTTCTTAGATCTGAATGTAAACCTAAATGCATAAGGTGGCTAACATTTGATTGATTGATTTTATAATTTTGAAGAAGTGATCTCTGTAAGTTGACAATAGATGTTTAGTATATTGCTGGTTGGTACAGACTTGATTCAAAAGTTTATATTTGCAGTAGTTTTGAAGGTATATGTAGGTTTTATTAATGGAAGTAGCATATACACGCAGTTTGGGTTCAGCCAAGTAGCGTATACATTCTGATGCATGGTTTTTGAGGTTACAGCTGGTTCTGAATGATGATGTAGTGTTCTGGGTTCAGATCTATGTACTGGTTACAGTGATCTGTCTATTCCAGTTGATTGGTTGAATTTGATTAAGTTTGAACAAATGGTTGATTCAGTTGTGTAAAAGGTTTGAAGTGATTGTTTGATTCAGTTGTTTAGTGATTGTTTTATGTTAGAGGTTTCAGTGATTGATTGATTCAGAGATTGATGATTGGGTTTCAGTTATATCAGAGATTGATGATTGAGTTTCAGTGATTGGTTGATGCAGATGTATTTGATGGATGTATTGCAGTGGTGATTGAATTTGAGCTTCAATGTTACTAATGGGTCCAGTGTGAAAATTTGATGAAATTTGGCCTACATATAGTGTTGTTGTGTACCAGGAGCATCCAGTGTGAAAATTTATGAAACGTGGTCCCTGGAGGATACTAAGGGTTGGAGCCTTTAGTGAGGAAGTCAAAACTTCCTGCGAGTAGTGGCTGGTGATTTGATTAGGGGGTTGGAGCTCCCTTCCAGTAGCAGCGGGAGAACGAGTGAAGGTTGGTGCCTTCTATAGGCTGGCACATACGTACTAGTAACTGGATTGGCTAGTACAAGAGCCAGGAGGTTGGAGCTACCTTCGAGTAGTAGCTAGAGAAAAAGTGAAGGTTGGAGCCTTCTATAGGCTGGCGCCTACGTACTAGTAAATGGATCAGCTAATAAAAGAGCTAGGGGGTTGGAGCTCCCTTCCAGTAGTAGCTGGAAAAAGAGTGAAGGTTGGAGCCTTCTGTAGGTCAGAGCCTGCATACTAGTAAATATATCGGCTAGTAGAAGAACTAGGGGGTTGTAGCTCCCTTTCAGAAGAAGCTGGAGAATGAGAGAAGGTTTTAGCCTTCTGCAGTTGGGTTCCTGTGTACTAGTATGAGTCTACACCAGTACAAGATTGTAAATAGATTTTCTTATTATTAAAAGAAGACAGAAATGACAACAGCACGTGGTTTTCACCCACATTGGGTTTCCACCTTAACTCTTGGTGTTCATGTGTGTTTCTTATGTGTGATGGTTTATTCTGTTATTACTGCACATGGTTACTATTTAATGTTTAATATAGTATTCATGCACTGATCTGGATTTAAACAGGAACGCAACAAATTACAGAGATAACCATATACACAAAGATGCAGCGGAAATAATACTTCATTTCATTAATGGAAAATACTGAAATATGCTTACAACCAGAAATGGAAATAAACCAGCTAGGGCGATGGTAGCTTATCTCTGAGAAGAGATGTGATGGCTACATGCCTCTGAACTGTGTTACAATGAGGCTCGAAGGCCTATTTATTGTTGAGAAACAATGGAAAACCCTTAACATTCCAAAACCTAACCCTAGGAGATGAAACGCCAAACTGTGGGCCCCGTTTGGGGGTAAGTTGGTACATCAACTTCCCGGGTTCGTAACTTTGGCATATGATCTTCATTTGACGCGTACAATAGCTCATTAGAAAGATCTATCCGAGCACTATCATTGTTGGAATGAGCAACATCGGTCCATTCCATGGACCCATGTTGCCCCCGGATTCCCCAAAAAACGTCGTTTAGGGCCTCAAAACGGCTCCGGAAGTTCAGGACCCGAAAAACTGCTAAAAATAGTAAGTTGTGCTACAATTAAGGAAACTGAAAATGCTGAGAAAGACAATGGTGGGGGTCCAGGTGGACTTGGCAGGTGGCCACCAATATCCACCTGGATCATTCCTCCCCCCTTAGGAAGCAATGGTCCCCATTGCGTTGAGCTCCTCCATGAGATGAGGAAACTTCTGCTGAACTTGTTCCCTGGTGAGCCACTTGCCCTGCTGAAGGAGTTGGCCTGCTTTGACAACTCGATACAGTTGGATATTCTGTTGGCGAGTGTTCTTGATCTGTGTGTCCATGATCCGATCAGTTGCAGCTTGTTCCATGCAATCTGGATTTAATTCTGTGGGTTTGAGATGTTCTGCAATGTCGGATGTGTCTAGCAATGGTGGAAAGTATGGCCGAAGGCGGTCCACATTGAACACTGGGTGCAGGCCAAGGAATGGGGGAATGCTGAGCTCAAATGCATTATCCTCCATAGCCTTAGTAATGGTGTAAGGACCATATCGGAGAGGTCTCAATTTCCGATAGGCTCCAGTAAGGTGTTCCTTTTGCAAATGCAACCAGACTTTGTCGCCCACCTGAAACTTGTGTGGCACCCGATGTTGATCATGTCACTGCTTGTACTTGGCATTTGATTTCCCAAGAATGTCATGGACCTGCTGGCGAATATGTTGGATGCGCTCAATGAAGCTGGTGGCCTTATCTGTTTCGGACTGGACATGAGCTGAATTCATGTGAGTAGCTGCAAGTGGCATGGCCACATCAATGGGGCATAGTGGCTGGAATCCCAAACCCACCTGAAAAGGGCTATGGCCAGTGGAGCTGTGAAGAGCTCGGTTGTAGCTGTGCTGAACATAGGGGAGGCTCTCGTCCCATGTGCGTGGATGCTTTGAGTTATACATGCGTAGAATGTGCACATTCATCCTATTGACAACCTCTGTCTGGCCATCCGTTTGAGGATGGAAGGCTGTGGACTTCGTGAGTTTGGTGTCCAGCATTGACCAGAGACTGGACCAAAATGTTCTGAGAAACCGACTATCCCGATCTGAGATGATAGACTGTGGGATCCCAAAGTGCACCCACACTCGTTCAAAGAAGAGTTTAGCAGTGCCTTCTACTGTGATATTCTTCTTGCAAGCCACCATAATGGCCATCTTCGAGAACCTGTCGACGACCACAAAAACACAGTCATTTCCATGCTTAGTGGAAGGATGGCCTGACATGTAATCCATGGAGATGGATTCCCAAGGTCGACTAGGGGTAGGCAACGGGGTATAGAGGCCGTGCTTCTTAATGGTCGGTTTGGCAATGGCACAGGCAGTACATGATCGGATGTACTTCCCAACATCCTGTCGAAGATTCGGCCAATAGAAATAATTTTGCAGTACTGCCACTGTTTTCTCGACCCCGAAATGCCCAGCAGCCCGACTATAGTGTGCTTCCCAAATCATCTTGGCACGCTCGCTTGAAGGAACACAAAGGTGACCGAGGTGGCATAATAGGGCATCCTGGAGGTGAAAATCTGCAACCTGTCGACCCTCCAAGAGTGTCTCGTATGTGTGGCCGAATTCTAGGTCGCTTTTGTAGAGAAGTGGCCAATCAGCAGTCTCGTGCCCACAAGAGTTGAGCACGGTGGTTAGCGCCATGATCGGAGGTCGACTGAGGCAATCTGCAACATTATTGGTGCTGCCCTTTTTATACTTGATATTCAAGTGAAACTGTTGCAGGTATGTAGACCACTTCTGATGGCGATCATTCTGCAATTTCCCTTAGGTCTGTATGAACTGCAGAGGCCGGTGGTCTGTGTGGATGACCGTTTCCTTCCCCAAAATGTAATGCTTCCATTTTCGGCAGGCCTGTACAATGGAATACATCTCTTTATCATAAGTGGGGTACTTCTAGACTGTGTCTGAAAGTGTTTCACTGTGATATGCCACTGGATGTCCATGTTGAGTAAGGACTGCCCCAATAGCATAGTTAGAGGCATCTGTCTCGACCTCAAATGGTTGTTGTAAATCTAGTAATGCGAGCACTGGCGCCGTGCAGAGGCGATCCTTCAACTCCCTGAATGCCTTCTGTTGAGATTCAGACCAAAAGAATTTTGCTTTTGCCCTGCCCTTGGTGACTTGACTCAAGGGCCAAGAAATATGAGAAAACCCCAACACAAACCTGCGGTAGAAGTTGGCAAGACCTAGAAAGCTGTGGAGCTCTGTTAGAGTGGTTGGAGAGGGCCAATCCCGAATGACTTGGATCTTGGCTGGATCGACATGCACCCCCTGTTCGTCAATGATGTATCCCAGATACTGAACCTGGGTCATGCCAAAAGTGCATTTCTCCAAATTGGCACATAGCTTGTGTTGCCGCAGTGTTTGGAGAACCTGTCGGATGTGGTGGAGGTGCTCTTCCCAACTCTGGCTGAAGATCAGAATGTCATCCAAGTATACTACTACAAAGGAGTTGGTGAATGGCCGCAAGATGTCATCCATTAGCCTCATAAAGGTTGCAGGAGCATTCGTCAATCCGAAAGGCATGACCAACCATTCGAAGAGGCCCTCCTTGGATTTGAAGGCAGTCTTCCACACATCGGAGGGTTCGATTGGTACCTGGTGATATCCCGACTTCAGGTTGATCTTGCTGAAATATTTCGCCCCCTTTAGTTGGTCTAGGAGGTCATCAATCCGCGGGATCAAGTACCTATTACGGACAGTGATCTTGTTCAGCGCCCGATAGTCAATACAGAGTCTCCACGTCCCATCCTTCTTCTGTACCAACACGATCGGGCTCCCACAGGGCGATGAACTCGGACGGATGTGACCTTTCTGCATGAGCTCCTGAATCTGCCTCTTGATTTCATCGTTCTCCAGAATGGAGCGCCGATAAATTGGTCCATTGGTCCATGAAGTGCTTGACTTGACAGTGTAGAGGAACCCTTGCTGGGGAGGTGAAGATGTCCTCGTACTCCTCCACAATCTTGTCCATCTGTAGTTGTCATGCAGAGGGACCCTGTTTGGAGGCCGCGGCCACTGTCTTCTTCTTTCCTTGAGGGCGTATCATCAGGAAAACAAATTTCCTGGTTTTGGAAATGATCTTACTGCATTGTTTTGCAGTAATCAAAGAGAGGGCGGCAGGTGGTGCTACCTCTGGTATCCTGAACAACTTATTTCCCAATGTAATAATAACAGCACGGGGCCTTGATTCATACACAACATGTCGCTTCCACAAGTATGGTTGTCCTAGTAATACATCACAAACTTCAAGGGGAGCAATGTCACACAATACCTCATCCGTGAAGGGCTTGATGTTGTATGGAAGGCGACATTGCTGGCTCACGCGAAGATCTTGTCCTTGGTGAAGCCACCCAATGGTGTATGGTTGTGGATGTGCTGTGGTCGGTAGGCCCAACCGCTTCACGACCTCTGCCGAAATGAGGTTCTTTTGACTCCCGCTATCAACAATGAACTGTATCGGGGAGCCCTTTACCCACATCTGGGAGTGGAAGAGACGCTCCTCCTCCTCTGGATCTTCAGGTTCATTTTTCTGGATCTTTGCGGTAGCAACAGTGGCGCTGGGGTCCGCATCAATGATCTGCTTCCCTTTTTCATACCCCTTATCGGGTTCTGACTCAGAGTTGGAACATGCATCTGATTCTGAAACCTTTAGCTCATCCACCAGTGACTGCTTGGCCTGACACTCACTTGTGTTGTGAGTGGAGCTCTTATGGAACTCGCACCATTTTCCAGTGTCCTTTCTTGGCTTCGCGGCGCTGTTCTTTGCTTGCAGCTTCGGCTGGTTGTCTTGGGCTGTCCTGCCTTGGCTTTGTCCTTTTTTCTGTGGTTTAGGGGCACCTTTCCCCTGCTTTGGATTCGCAGATCCAAAGTCTCGCTTCTTTTGTTTAAACTTCTGCTCGACCTTGACGGCATACCGGTATGCTGCGCCGAGCGAGGGGATGTTTAGGAATTGTATTTCTTCCTGGATGTACTTATGCAGGAAGCCACGGTATTTGAGTATCAAATGTTGCTCCGAATCCTTGATACTCAACTTTGTGCGAAGCGTATGGAAAAGATTGGTGAACTCCGGCACGTCTTGGTCCCTTCCCTGCCGCAATGTGGTCCACTTTATGTATTCATCCTCATAGCTCCCGACAGGGTAGTACTGCTCCTTGATGGCATCCCCGAACGAATCCCAGGTGGGTGCGGATGAAAATAGTGAGCCAGTACTTTCATCCTTCTGCTCGCAGTAGGTTTCCCACCAGTCCTTGACGTGGGGGGCTGCTATGAGGAGATCAAAAACAATCTTTTCCCGACTCGAAAATTCATGAACAGAAAAATAACCCTCTAGCAGATTTAACCATTTATCTACAGCATCTGCGTTTATCTGACCCTTGAATATGGGGATTTCAAAATTAACTTGTACCTTAAAGGGTGTGGCGCTTCCAGAGTAGCTGCTGGAAGTCGATGCGTTGCTTCTGGGTAGCTGCTGAAGGATCTGGGCAAAGCTGTCCATCATCGCGTTCCGTTTTCGCTCGAGGGCTTCTTCGAGCAAGATTTTGATGGGATCTCCTACCCCCTCGTCTTTCTTCTCGTCCGCCATGGGAGGCCATCAGGATTTGCGAGGCTAGTCTTGCAAAGGTTCAACCAGTTCAAGCCCTAACTCCTTATATCCCGACCTTGTTGGGGACATGCAAAGAAAAACAGAGAAAAAGCAGACCGCTCTGATACCACTGATCTGGATTTAA
Source organism: Pinus tabuliformis (assembly GCA_031772625.1). NCBI lineage: Eukaryota > Viridiplantae > Streptophyta > Pinopsida > Pinales > Pinaceae > Pinus > Pinus tabuliformis. The sequence goes on from CM062805.1 coordinate 871,378,551, forward strand.
ACAGGAACGCAGCAAATTACAGAGATAACCATATACACAAAGATGCAGTGGAAATAATACTTCATTTCATTAATGGAAAATACTGAAATATGCTTATAACCAGAAATGGAAATAAACCAGCTAGGGCGATGGTAGCTTATCTCTGAGAAGAGATGTGATGGCTACATGCCTCTGCACTGTGTTACAATGAGGCTCGAAGGCCTATTTATTGTTGAGAAACAATGGAAAACCCTTAACATTCCAAAACCTAACCCTAGGAGATGAAACGCCAAACTGTGGGCCCCGTTTGGGGGTAAGTTGGTACATCAACTTCCCGGGTTCGTAACTTTGGCATATGATCTCCGTTTGACGCGTACAATAGCTCATTAGAAAGATCTATCCGAGCACTATCATTATTGGAACGGGTAACATCGGTCCATTCCATGGACCCATGTTGCCCCCGGATTCCCCAAAAAACGTCGTTTAGGGCCTCAAAACGGCTCTGGAAGTTCAGGACCCGAAAAACTGCTAAAAATAGTAAGTTGTGCTACAATTAAGGAAACTGAAAATGCTGAGAAAGACAATGGTGGGGGTCCAGGTGGACTTGGCAGGTGGCCACCAATATCCACCTGGATCATTCACTGATTAAAGATCAACATATGATGAATTAACTGAATCATAAGTTCACTGGATATACGTTGGTTGCCTTAAGAACAGTTGCATGCACACGCGAGTTCCCTTCACTGAAGTAGTGTATATAAATCTGACTATGGAAATGAAATAGTTATTGATCTGTAAATTCTGATTACCCCCCCCCCCCACGTGTTATTTCCAACAATTGGTATCAAAGAAGGTCCTTTGGCAGAAGCTTGATCGCTTGAAGGAGATCCATAGTAACAATTGGAAAGAAGCCAAAGAAGAAAGCACCTTAGAAGAAGAAGACATCTCAAAGGAACTGTGACAGTGGGAGAGATGATTGGCCTTTATGTGGAAGCAACTCTTAAGATTCAGAATCACCTCAGAATGAAGATGAACAAGCAAAATAACTATCAGGTATGAATTTGTTGTGCCCCCGTGATACATTTCTCTTTTCATTTGAAGATAATGAAAGTGACAGAAAAAGAGCTGAATTTGCTCTTATGGGTGAAAGAGAAAGAAATCAAATAGAGGTGGAATTTAAAAAGCTCACAGACAAAATTAGAGATCAAAAATATCTAATTGATAAAAGGGAATGTGCCTAGAAAGAAGAAGTTACCAGGTTAAAAGCCCAGTTGGAGGAAGGAAACAAAATGAAGAAGCAGTACAAAGAAAAGGAAGATCAAAGTCGAATGCTACAGGATGAAGTGACATCATTGAGAAATGAAGTGAATGAAAAGGACACAACAACCACAGAACTTATAGAAAGAACCAGCTATTGTGAAGGTCTTGAAGCTATGGTCATTTCTCTAAAAGAATATCTCAAAAATTCAAATAATAAGAATGAATAACTACTCCAAGCATTTGAAGAACAAGAAAATGAAGTTCTCGAATTAAGGCAACAAGTGGAAGAAGGAAGAAAAGTTGAAGAAATCATGAAGAAGCAGTATCTTGAAAAGGAAGAGCAATATCAGGTTGAGGTAAATATCCTAAAAGGTAAATTAGAAGAAAACTATAAACTTTTACGATTTCAAGATAGTACTAATATTTTGGATGATATTCTTAGTAGTCAAAGGTTTCCTATTATCAAATATGGTATTGGTTTCATGAAACTGTTAAAGGAGAATCTAGTTCACAAGTTGAAGCAAAAAACTCTAGTGCAAAATCTGAAATGCTTAACAAGGAGATAAGAGGTCAACCCCATCAACAACAAAGGAAAGAAAGTCTTCAAAGAAAATCATTTACTCCTAACTATGGAAGTGATAATTGGTTCTTTCCTCTGATGAATAATGTTGAATGTTTTATATGTCATAATTTTGGACATGTTGCAACAAGATGCAGAAGTAGAATGGTTCAAGCTAATAACTGTCACACAGAAACATCATCAGCTTCCAGGTACTTCAAGGGATATTGTTTCTCTTGCAATATGTTTAGTAGTAAATTCATTGACTGCTATAGAGGGAATACGAAACATAGAAGATGTTATGCTTGTAACAAGTTTAGGCATGTAACAAACGAATGCAGGAGAAAAGTTTGGCCAACATACCAAAAGGAGCAAACTTCATAACACTCCAAGGTATGGAAGAAGAAGGAAGTACAATCAGAAATATGTGGCATAGCACAGTATACAGACAAAACAGACTCAGGAAGAACTGAAAGTATGAAATTTCAGTGCTATAATTCTGATACGTAGTTATAATGAAGACAAGTCGTGTATATATGCTACTTCGAAGCTGCACGGTCGCGTATATGTTGGTTTGATGAAGAAGTAGTGGGACAAACTCAGGAAAAGGGGTCTGATATAGTTCAGTCAATTATCAATTATATTTTCTGTTTTGATTGATGATGATAATAGTTTGTTGATGATATGTAGAAGTGATTTTGACCCTCATAAGTTGTTGATGACTTGATGTATAACTAGTTGATGATGATTCCTTGATGATCCTTACTGATATATGTAATGATCAGATCTGACAGTGAACAGGTGGAATAGGTTTAGGGGGAGAATATGTTATACTTCTAATAATGCATTGTTGGCATTATGTTTAGAAGTCTTTGGTACCTAATGTTTCTTGTCAATGGTGATGATGCTTATGTTCAAATGATACATCATGCTATGTTGCAGTGATGAGTTGCCTATGATGAAGTCTCAGATGATACTTGTATTGCTTGGGGTTACATACTTGCTATTTAGATCATATTTATGGATGATTGTGGCTGAATTTTTGATGATGCATACAATATATATGTGTTGCTTACATGGTGATATTCATAAGGACAAGGAGAAGTACAAAGCTTGAGTACACAACTTCATTATTTGATTATGAGCCACTCATTTCTTTTATGCTGTTGTCATCATGCCTTCAAAGATGCATAAAGTTCATATGGTGCAGTTATGATGCAGGATTCCTATAGTTCTTGGCTCTCACATGGTTGAGGATTATCATTGTTGATGGTATCAAGAAAGCTTGACAAATGACTATGAGTGCATGGTTTGTTAGATACATATTGCTGTCTCTTTGATGGATATATAGTATGATGGATACATGGATGATTACTTAAGTTGCATATTGATAAATATTGTTGGCTGGCCAAGAGAATGGTGTTATTCTAGGCATAGATATTTGAATACATGGATATTTGAAGCATGGCTTACTTAGTCACATAGTGATGATGCCTTCTTACTTTATGATGATAGGTTTGATACTCACATATGTTGATTATCATGGTCAATTCTTATCAGATGTCGAATGTTCCCAAGTGATGATACATGGTTGATATATTGAGGGTTCTTGTGGAAAGATCATGCAGTTCTTGATGATGATGTTATGATCATAGATGATGACTATGGTGTTTTCACATACATATGATATGATGTGAATGATTTTGTGTTACTGCTTGGAGATATGACATATGCTTAGTTGATTCATGGAAGGCTAGGATAAGGCTCTTTCTACTAAGGAAATGAAGCAAGTTGATCTTGATGAGATCAAGAGGATGAGTTAATATCTATGTGCGGCATAATTTGTCACAGGTTGATTATATTTACTTTTTCACATCTTTGGAACAGATGATGGACATATACAGGTTGCGAGTCTAGATGTTGCTGACAAATTCTTATGGTGCAGATCATATATAGTGTATGATATTTGCTGATGACTATCATGGTCTTGTTTAGGTCTTTGGTCTTTGTTATAAATATCGTGTATATCACTCAATGAAAAGGTCATATAAAGGCCCATGATGTAATAATATGGGGATCATAGTCTTTTCATAAGTCCTTTTGGTCATATGATGTAAGTTAGATCCCCACTATGTATGGGAAGGATGATCTAATAATTATTATATTTGTATAAACATTTGGTATATCCCCACTTGGTTGGGAAGATGAGTCAAATTCGGTATATCCCTACTTGGTTGGGAGATTGATGTATGTATGTGTCATTGGTGATAGGAAGGTCATACTCACATAGTTGAGTTATAGAGTCATGTTATTTGCAGACTTTGCATATGCTCAGGGGAAGCATGGATGGTATAGTCCATATCAACATGAACAAAGGGGGAGTTTAATCATAGAATTCAGCATGTGCCTAGGGGGAGCATGATCAATGTTCATATTCGTCTGTTCAGATATGAAAGTCTTCATTTTGGTCAGCCTTTTACCCTTGATATCAAAGGGGAAGAGTATCTTGGTCCGCCCTTTGCCCTTGATGTCAAAGGGGGAGAGTATTTTGGTGTTGCTTGTTATCTCTAATAGTTTCAACAACTTGTAGTAATCAACACCAACATGGTTTCCATCAAGTCCAAAGGGGGAGATTGTTGGCATTATGATACATGTGTTGTACTTGATGGCAATCCACTTGTAGCAGAACAACTCACTTGTATATGGCAACTAGATGAATCCACGTAACTAGATGAATCTATAGGAGAGATATCAGATGTGATAGAATGCATGCAGTTGTATTTACATATGTGACAAAATGCAAGGTAGTTCGAAGGAATCAGTTCAGAAGTAATGTACAATGGCAAATCACATTATAACAAGTCTATTCAGAGGGACCAAAGTAATAGTACATAAGAATAGGAATATGGAACTGAGGTCTATTGTTTAGAATAAATAAGGTAAAGGAAAACGTTGATGTAAAGAAATTTAAGAAGTATACGCAGGTCCACTTAGTCAAAACAACATATACACGCCGGTACCATAGAACAAAAAAAGCGTATATGTATACATGCAGTCCCAGAGGAGGAAAAGCACGTACATGTTGGAAAACCAAGGTTTTGGTCTGAGGTATTTGGTCCAAGGTATTTTGGTCCAAGGTATTGGTCCAAGGTATTTGGTTTGAGGTATTTGGTGCGAGGTATTGACGCTAGGGATTTGGTCCAAGGTATTGGTCCTAAGTGGTTTTAGTCCGAGGTATTGACAAAGGATCTAAGTATAAAAGGAGGAGAAGATCAAAGGGCTAAGTGCACAAGTAATGCATATCTTATGAAGTGTTATATAATAAGAAAATATGCATGTTATGGGTTTGTGATGCTTTTCTTGATCTAGACTAAATACGCACCTGATAATTTGATGATGGATGAGATCTAATGATGGATCAAGATCATAATAACTTCTCATTATGTGATCTGATAATGGATGGGCTAGATATGATTGCTAACACATGTTTTATCCTTTATATGTGATGATCTGGGTATGTCTGAAGTTGGGAATTGTAGCGAAGTTATAAGTAAGTATTTGCAGATCTATACGCTGGTTCGCTTTGGTGAAGATGCGTATACACGCTGGTTCGGCTCTTCCAAGTAGCATATGCAAAATAAAAGCTTGATGTTCAAGGATGACTGATCTATCAGATTAGTGATGTTGTTTTACTGTTGTCTGTCAATGAAGTCTTCTTAGATCTGAACGTAAAACTGAATGCATAAGGAGGTTGGTATTTGATTGATTGATTTTATAAGTGAGAAGAAGTGATCTTTGTTGTTGCCTGTGTAAAGCTCTGTAAGTTGACAGTAGATATTTAGTATATTGATGTTTTGTACAGACTTGATTCAAAAGTTTATATTTGCAGTAGTTTTGAAGGTATATGCAAGTTTTATTAATGGAAGTAGCATATACATGTAGTTTGGGTGTAGCCAAGTAGCATATACATTATGATGCATGGTTTTTGAGGTTACAACTAGTTCTAAATGATGATGCAGTGTTCTAAATTCAGATCTGTGTACGGGTTATAGTTATCTGTCTGTTCCAGTTGATTGGTTGAATTTGATTAAGTTTGAATGAATGGTTTATTCAGTTGTGTAAGAGATTCAGTGATTCTTTGGTTCAGTTGTTCAGTGATTGTTTTATGTCAGAGGTTTCAGTGATTGATTGATTCAGAGATTGATGATTGAGTTTCAGTGATTGGTTGATGCACATGTATTTGATGGATGTATTGCAATGGTGATTTAATTTGAGCTTCAATGTTACTAATGGGTCCAGTGTGAAAATTTGATGAAATGTGGCCTACATATAGTGTTGTTGTGTACCAAGAGCATTTAGTGTGAAAATTTGTGAAACATGGTCCCAGAAGGATACTGAGGGCTAGAGCCTTTAATGAGGAAGTCAAAGCTTCCTACGAGTATTGGCTGGTGATTTGATTAGGGGGTTGGAGCTCCCTTCTAGTAGCAGCTGGAGAACGAGTGAAGGTTGGAGCCTTATGTAGGCTGGCGCCTATGTACTAGTAACTGGATTAGCTAGTACAAGAGCCAGGGGGTTGGAGCTCCCTTCCAGTAGTAGCTAGAGAACGAGTGAAGGTTGGAGCCTTATGTATGATGGCGCCTACGTACTAGTAAATGGATTGGCTAGTACAAGAGCCAGGGAGTTGGAGCTCCCTTCCAGTAGCAACTAGAAAACGAGTGAAAGTTGGAGCCTTCTCTAGGTCAAAGCCTACGTACTAGTAGATATGTTAGCTAGTACAAGAACTAGGGGGTTGTAGCTCCCTTCCAAAAGAAGTTGGAGAACGAGAGAAGGTTGCAGCCTTTTGTAGGTGGGTTCCTATGTACTGGTATGAGTCTGCAACAGTACAAAATTATAAATAGATTTTCTTATTATTAAAATAAGACAGAGACAACAACAACAGGTGGTTTTCACCCACATTAGGTTTCCACCTTAAATCTTGGTGTTCATGTGTGTTGCTTATGTGTGATGGCTTGTTCTATTATTACTGCACATGGGTACTGTTTAATGTTTAATGAAGTACTGATGCACTGATTAAAGATCAACATATGATGAATTAACTAAATCATAAGTTCAATGGATATACGTTGGTTGCCTTAAGAATAGTTGTGTGCACACACGATTTCCCTTCGCTGAAGTAGCATATATAAATCTGATTATGGAAATGAAAAAGTTATTGATTTGTAATACTGAGTCACCCCCCCCCCCTCTTAGTATTATTTCCAACAATTGGAAAAGAATGGCTTTGTACAAGAAATTTATGTCAACCATGAAGAGAACACAACATGAATACCCATCTCCACATCAGAAGGAGGAGAATAGAAATAAAGGATGGATGTTGAAAAACCTTTGCACCTATTAAAAAAAAGGTGGAAATCAAGAATCTAAATGTTGGAAACTCCATCTAGAGCTTCATCTGAAGAAGTATAACACGATTGAAGATGATCTCTCATAAGTAACCATAAGGTAGTTGAAGAGGATTGTTAAAATAAGGAAAATCGTTTCGCTCATAGCTACAAAGGTTGAAAAACCAAGTGATTTGAAGCATGAAAAAATGTAGTCACATGTAAGCCTAACTATCAAGTGATTAACATTAATATTGCAACATGGGAATTTGTCATGGGAACCTATCAAGAGTATTAAACATGTTGTTATTTCATTGTCATTAATATCCTTGATTTTTTTATCATTAATATTATGTTGTACATTGACATTGGTTGGAGTAATAAATGCAGAAGGATGCAGGGAAATGAAAATGGGTGGAAACATGGTTTTAGTTGTCATAATTATTATTGTGTAGCTTTTTAACATGAAGTAGGTGTACAAAATAAATTAAATGGACAATATTCAAATGGGAAGGTTTTCCTCACTTGGAATTTGATTAATACCCTTTTGGAGGTCCAAAAGCATCTTAGTGGAAAGGATTGATCTAGGAGGATATGAGAATTCCTAAAACTTAAAGCTCCCGAAATGTTTTGCAAACAACGGTAAGTCAAAGATCTTGACAAGACAATTCTAACGCAATTTAAATTTAATCAATCGAATTTTGTATTAAGAAGTTATGATATTTAGAATATTTTGGCAAGCATGCAAAAACTAGAACATAGCACGACATGTGGTAGTACATAATAGGTGACTTTGAAGAATTTGGGCTTGACAAATGGAAAATATGAGGTGAAATGGCTTGGAATGAATGGTTAATTAAGAGTTGATTAGATCTTGATTGTATTAAAGGTGTACCAATCAGAGGCTGGCACATGGGAGCCTCTAATATGCCAAACAGGCTCGAGGCCCAAGCTCATGAATCCAATAGACAAATATAACATAATGATGTTAAATAGTAACATTGTATCCAATGGGGTGCATCCCCATAATCATCAAGCATATAATTTGAGCACTCTACCAATAAACTAACATGTGGATTATAGAATGGATTTGGTTCAAAATATATTTAAGTTGTTGTTATAACCACATATTATATTAAAATGTGGTTAATTTGTTTGTTTGGACAAAGGTATATTATATTTTATGGTTTAGAGAGGTTGTAATAACTATAAAAAATATAAATGGGTATATATATATATATATATATATATATATATATATATATCTATATGTCCCCATTAACATATGGCTTTAACAAATGTTCATAATTGGTCGTAGATTCTATTTATATTATATGACTATGATGGAGGCGAAACAACCTCCATGAGCTCAACTATAGGGATGTAGACCCCCAATGTTACATATATGAAAATGATTTTTGGTACACCACAGCTTTTGGGGTTTTAAATGTTTATAGAGCCGATATATTTTTAAGCCTAGTTTTAAGTCTACATTTATTTTTTAAACAAAGTGCATGGGAGATTGATTTTGTAGCAACCAAAAGGATATTTTTGGTGGCATTTTTAAGGTGACTACCTAGCAGAAAAGAGCTCATTTGTAGTATGATTTTGGAGGATTTTTTCCTCTTCATATTTACAATTTTGGGAGAATAATAAAGAGGCAACTCCTTTGAGGAAGGACTTGGAGACATGTTCCACACTCGACAAGCTCTGTTATCAATTTTCTTTATTCCTATTTTTTTCTTGTCTTGATCTTCTATATTTCTTTAAGTTGCAACTTATTTAATTTATTTATGCTTGATTTGAATTTATTGATTGCCGACTATAAGCCGATTTAGTTTAATTACACATGGTTAAATATTTTTTCAAGCCAAGTCACTTTAAAAGATCCAGATCACCCAATAAGATTATTATAGTTCATCCCAATTCCTATGTGGAAGTGAGAAGCCATATATATGGGCTTCACTAGAGGATTGCAAAAAAATCTAGGAAACATGATGTTATATTGGTGTTAGTGGACAAATTGAGCAAGGAAACTCACTCTATAGTTGTCATGTGTAACTACAAGGAAATTGTAATATCTTAGATCTTCATCAAGGATATATTTAGATTACATGGCATACGCAAGAAAATCATTTCTGATTTGGATGATAAATTCAATCAATATTTTTGAAAGCATTGTTTATAGGCTTTAGAATTTAGCTAGCATTAAGCACAATGTAATTACCTAGATGGATGGATAAATTGAGATAGTAAATAGAGCTCTAGAATACGTGCTAAGGTTGTATGTCGTGCATCAATCAAAGAAGTGGGAAGAATTCCTACCCTTGGTTTAATTTTCCTATAACAATGGGTATAGAGAGTCATTGATGATTAGTCCTTTTGAGGTTTTATATGGTAGAAAATGTAACACTCCCATTAGTTGGGATGATTTAGTGAGTAAGGTCATTCTTAGACCTGATGTGTTGAAGGAAATGGAGTAGGAGGTAATTAATATCATACATATTTCTTTGGCAGTCAAAGATGGGTAAAATTTCTATGCATATTAGCAAATAATGCATAAGGAATTTTAGGTGAGAGAGCATGTATATCTATGCATTATAGAAAGAAGGAGTTCAATGAGAATAGGGTATTTTGATAAGACAAAACCAATATTTTGTGGAGAATTTTAGATTTTGGAAAGAGTATGACTAGTGGCTTAATTATTAACATTACAACCCATAATTAAAGCACATTATGTTTTTCACATTTCTTTCCTTAAGAAGTATGTGTGTGACACAAATCATGATTTGGATCTCTCTATGATACATGTGGAATCTAAGGGAGAATTCCAATGAAAACCATAGGACCTTATGGAGCAGAGGGAGATCGTGCTCCAGAATCAAGTAATATAGTACGTCAATGTACAATGGATGAACTTTAGACTAGATGAATCCATATAGAAAATGACTAACCATATGGGGTGACTTTACCCATTTTTGTTCACTACATAAATGAATAAAGAGCTATAAATATAAAGATCAATGTTGTATTTTGTTGTTATGTCTACAGAACATTGATGAAGTAATTCCTTTAAGGGGCTTGTCTATGTGGCAAACCTTTTTGTTGCACCATATGTAAATGTCACTATATGAACTTGTTTGTGTAATTTTTATGAAGATTAAATTGATGACTAAGATCAAGGAGAGGACATAGATTAAAATATTTGAGGATGAGAGATTATGTATGATGTGTTTAAACTAGGCCACATGCACCTCATTTATTTCCATTTACTTATCACCTTGAAGAATTGAGAGGCCTCCAAAAACAAGTAGTAATGGCTTGGTATGAGAAGATAAAGTGTGGGATGATGCCCATACTATCATCTTCCTCATGGTACACGATGGAAAGTGATCAAACATTTAAATGAGGAGGAAGTCAATATGAAAGAGAGAGAGAAAAAAAAAGGAGAAAATATTGAAGATGAACCTGTTTGGATGTTCTGAAATGTCCACTACAATACTTAAATATGTGTATCTTCCGCTATCTATAAAAATTCAAAACCATATAAATGTTAATACAATAAAGGATAACATAAATAAAAAAAATGGGAATGCAAATAAGAGATCAAGGAGAGAAAAATTAGACAATATTGGGAGAACAATGCAAAGAACAAAATTCTCGAACAAGTACAAAGGAAGAAGAAACATACTTGATATAGTGCTATGTAGTTGGAAAGACATTACTTGTGAATGTGTTGATTCTTGAACCATGTTCTTATGTTTGATTGACGAGTGACATATTTAATGGAGAGTTCAACCATTAAGTGGTTGTTGAGTAAGCTAATAAACCACAAAATTCTTGTTGGATAAGATGATAAACCACTTATTTCTTGCCAAATTAGTTTATAAACCACTTTGGTGGTCGTTGGAATGATAATAAACCACTAGGTGAGTGAGTTTATCCATTGGTGTCCTTGTTGAAAAGAGATAAAAAACCATTATCTGCTTTTCGAGCAAGTTTATAAACCACATAATGCTTCCTAAGTAAGCCGATAAACCACTTGGACTATGGGCTATAGACTCTTCTAGTTATTTCCTTGAAAATATAGCTAATAAATGACCTATATAGTGTATTCAATGTCCTCGAACTAAGCAATGCTTTACCCGAGCCTTGGGTGAATCCCTGTGATTGATCTCAAACAGACAAAGTTATTGTGATGATTACTACTAGAGGGAAGTTAATAAGACACCTCAAGATTTGACAACTCCTCTTTTTTGTTTTATTGAATATCAATGGAAAATTCCCTTGAGAAAGAAACTCCTCAAACTCAAAATACAAATTACAAGTGGTTAGCTACAAGAAATATTGTATTGTAACTAGCTTATGGTTGGGCAGAGAGTTGAAGTCCCTCCTATAGTTGATAGCCATTTAAAATAAATAGATAAGTATACTTGTATCCATTTGAACTATGGATGATGAAAATATTTGATGTTTTTTTTTATGAATTTATGGTTTGGCATTACCCATGGAAGGTTGTTGATATTATTGTATGTTCATGGTAAAAGAGTCACCTTATATAGCTTTATCATTGTCTTGAACTCTTGGATCTATGTGGTTGTTATCATTTTCATGATATGGAGAGTTATTGACATGAATATGACTAGTTTCCTAAAGTCCTTTACTCAACCTATTTATTGAATATGTTTTCATTTATTTGACATGTTTATAAGTCTGATGGTTCATTGCCTTATTTAAGGCTGTAATCTACCTCACATGATAAGGAGGTAATTCATGTGATGTATGTTACATGAATATTCATTTAGATATAATAGTCACTTATCTTAAGAACAATGTGAGATTTTATGGCTATGCACTCCTATATATTGTTTTAATATCTTGAGCTTGACATAGTAAGCATGGTCTATGGTTTCATCATGAAATCTGTCTATGGGATCTAATTCTTTATTTTTCTCAATATGTTATGTAAGCTAGTTCTATTAGTGCCATTAAATTTGCTAGGATCGTGCTATAAATCCATTGAACGTCAATTTTCAGAACTTGGGTTCTTGTTTTTGAAAATTATTGTTATGGGAAAATGCCCTGCCTTAAGGAATTCTACTAGAATTCCTTAAAGTTATCCCTCCTTGCATGTTTCAGTAGAAATACATATTTGTATCTAGGATTAGATGTTCTCAGCATGAACATTTTATCTCGATCAGATACCTCGTCCATCTTTCAAGATTACTTTACATTTAGATAAGTGAGAAGGTGTATATCTAGTTAACTTGTTGATGCATTTGGTGATATAGGTATTTGGCTCATCATAACATGTGCATTTCTGAAAGGATAAAGTCTTAAATCAGACCAAATTTATGTGAAGACCTGGTTTATGATTATAAATCCTGAATGGGACTCACACAGATGAAGACATGCGTAAAGCTAGGTATTCCTGTAAGTGAATGACGCATTCAATGGTGGATGGATTGTGCACATACGTAATGTCTCGAATAAGACTGAGACAAAATATTTTGTATGATTTTCATATGATCTAGGAAATTTAGGATTCAAGGTGGGAGGTGGTGAACACCCTTATGGAGCCTGATATGTTCACTAAGCCTAATATTCCATGACACGAGCATATGATTTGTGGATCGAGAGATGGGAGCATGTCAATTGTGGATATTAGTCTACACCTTAGATTTTTCTTGGAACTGGATATAACACAAAGTGGTTTCATAACACAAATGGGTTGCACTTAATGTGACCCACAACCCTAAGTTAACATGGGAAGCACTAATGGGATAATGTAAAGTCTATGTGGATGCGAAAAAGTTTCCATGAGTGAGGCGAGATTGTTATAGATGACATGGAATGTCCATGTAGTTCATAAGTGGATTCCATGTGGAAGTACCTTGCTCGGGTGACATAATACAATTGGTTGATCTTCAAATGGACACAATGGTGGTATTAGGAATTAATTTCACAAACTTTGACAAAGGGAGATGAATTAGGACACGGGAGTGGGTTAGAGAATTACACATAAAAATAAACTAAATTATAACTTTATTTTATATGATTAAAACAGTTAACATATGATTTAAACATATATACATTTAAAAATACATGGAACAAGATAGTTAACCATGGAAATTCACCTCCATTTTAGCATAGAGATTCTGAACCTATAAATATTCTTTTGTTACAATACCATGACTTGCTAATACCACATACCAATAAACATCATAACTCATCATAATGACACATGTTCATATGGCATTTTTTTAAATTAATGAATTTAATTAAGACATAAAAGGAATAACTACTTTTGAGATAAATATCAATCTTTGATCATTAACTACTACTAAGACTATTCTTGAATATTTTATGGAGGATGAACTTCTACCATCCACCTATTAATTATTGATAATTAAATTAAATATGAAAACCTTATTACTAAATATACATATCTATCGATATAATTACTTTACATCTACATATTCGTTGAAAAAATAAATCCATATAACAATAAAGTAAAGAACAATTATTCTAATTTATAGCCTATAAAATTAATTCACGATTATATCATTAAATTCTTGTAGTTGATAAATTTTTTTTATTAGACTAATAATAGGACCTTATGAATGATTCAAATATACACTATGGGATCATATTAAAACATTTTAATAGCATGTAAACTCCCGATATGCCATCATTTAGTGAGATCATACTAGTATTAATAATTTAAGAAGCCTAATTGAGAATAAAATATAAGATGTAATATTAATATAATATTTGTATTAAGATAATTCAAAATTATTCATTAGACCAATGTGTAAATTAATTCCCTTTAAATTAAAAAAAAAAATAAAAAAATTTATTATTTTATTAATTTCATTTAATTCTATACTATTAAGAGATTAAACATGATTTTAAAGATCTCATGTGATATCTCTACCATACTTCCATAAAAACATAATATACAATTTACAAAATGAACATATTATGAATTTAACATATAATAAGTATCGGAATCAATTAAATTAAAAAAAGGTTATATCGTCTAGATTTATTATAATATCGCTTTGATGTATATAAAAAACATTGTTAACAAATAGTTAGCATGAATATTTAGTTAAAATATGGGTTCTCATCCACGAATTTGTTGATTCTTTTTCTTGGTTGATAATTGACTTGAATTTGAGGAGAGTGATGATAAGAGGGAATGGTATAGCGTTGACAGCTTGACGGCTAGTTGAATGCAAACTCGTTAATTCCTCTGAAGACTCTTGTTGTATTAGCATGTCTGCACTTGCCAATACTTCGTATTAATTTGTCATTTCTACATTTGAGGTAAATTGAACATGGGTGGTAGAGGGTATATTTGTTCCTATTTTTAAAGGTCTCCTTACTTGACACTTGATGTCTTTGCATATATGTTTGCAAGATTTGAAATCTTAATAGAATGGATGGTCCCTGTGTTTTTTATGAAATTCAACATTTTTGTATCATTTTGTTAGGGCTACCGATACAGATTAAGAGTCTAAGTGTTGTAGTTTGATGAGAGATAAGTTCACTCTTTGGAAAGTTTCTTTATTCTTGTGAAAATAAAAGTATGGCTAATCATGTTAATGTTATTTAAAATTAATTAATTTTTTTGGTGTGCAGAAGCATAGTTACTTCTGATAATTTCCCTGGGAAGTGTTGCAAAGTTCCTATACTTTAAAAATGTTGCAGGGATATATGTGTTATTAAAAACATTTTTTTAGTTCATGCATATTGTTATCACAAAATCATGTACTGATGGCTGCTATCAGTTAGACTCTATGTAACTATTTCAGACCAGACTCTTGACTAAGGATTAGCCTCCCTAGTCTGAGAGGGCTCTCTCAAAACAAACTATTGATTATGATTAACACTAAGAGGGCTAAATCTTGAAATGAAGACTTAATAAACATGCTGGTTGGACAGAAAACATAAGATTTCTTCCATTGGGCTCATGGAGTCAAACACCATTTCAGTAAACCATAAAACTACTCATTCATGGAAGTCAGGGCATGTAATGTTTAAACACTCAAAACATTTCTCAAATGAACCTCAACTCATAAATACACACTGGAAATCTGAGCAGCTAGGTGAATTCAGAGTGATTGTGTATCTATAAAGCTGTAAAACATAAAGGATAAAACAAAGCCACATACATCTTGAGCATTTGAACAAAGTATGAATCCTGAGAAGAAAAAGTAGTCTTTTATATCACTGTAACAAGTCTTTACATAAGCCAATATAAACTCTGTTTCTTCAAAAACATCCAACCCTCATTACATCCAAGTTTCATCTATATATAGAGAAACATTCTTAACTACTTTGAGCCTCCTCCTCCGGTATGAGGGGAGCTCGATGACTGTTATTAACTACCCCTATCTATCTTTAACTGATTCATTAAATACATTAAGTGCTGAGCTGCAATTACAAAGAGTCCTAATCAAGCTAAAACTCTAATTCCATTCTCCTCGTAACATGATTCTTTTCTTGATCTTTGACAGCTGTCTCCTTTTAGTTTTGGCCGAGATATCTGAGATAAGGATGCAATGAACATGCTAGCTTAGGATCCTGAATGCGCTGATGGTTCATTAATCTTAGGATGGAACCCCTGTTTTTCCGGTCCTTGTCTTCCACCACTCTTCGAAATTCAGGCAGCATGTCTCCAGCTCTTTAATTCCTCAAAAACTATGAGTATCACCATATTCAGATGCGCTGGAGGCTTCGTTGATGGCCATGTGTATAAACCAAAACAATACTCCTCGTATGCCATTTCTGCCAAACCCTAACTAGTCATAAAGTACCTTTATAAAAGTTTTAACTTGAGACAAAATATTTTACCTTTTCAAAAAGGCACACTTGTCATTCTCTGAATAGCTAGGATAGCCTCAAGTGGTCTCCCTTATGTTCCTTAGGCATTTCCTTCAAAAATTTGCTGATCTTACCATTAAACTGTTTGTCTTCTTTCAAAAACAGCACCTACAGCAGTTTCGTAGCGCGCTACGAAACTGCTGTGTAATTCCAAAACACAGCTTCAACCCAAAATCTGACTGTCTTCAAGTAACAAGGAAGAAGAGATGTATGCCAATCATTGGCAATGAAAACAAAACCCTCCCCATAAGGTCCACTAAAGTGTTCACTGCTTGAGAGATTAAGAATCCTTGGAGTTTCAATAGCTGCCTGACATAAGAGGCTAAAACAAAGTTCATTGTCATCCTTCAATTTCTGCCGTAATAACAAATAGCTCTGCATTTCTTGCTATAACCTTTGCTTCTGTGCCAGTACTACTTCGAAAGCCTTGATCTCAAATTTTTCAAGTTCAGAATACATCATAATCCAATGCTTCACCCTTTCCACAACTGAGAGATCTGATGGGAAGAGTGATTCAGAGAATACCATTTCAATTACTTGAGGTCTGAAATCTTTGTCATAACAACACATTATGATTTTGCGTGGGATCCATTCAAACTCATAATCAATAAATGAACCATCTGAACACTTCAAACAATAAGCTCTATATATATCTGCCAACCTTTCCAGAGTATACATACGAACAGAAACCATTTTGTCACGAAGGCGATCAGCTACAAACTTAATTGTCTCCATCGGTATAGATTTCAAGGCATAACCGGCAATATCACAAATTTCTGCCACAACTTGCTTACGCACATTTTCATCATAGTCCAACAATCGATCGCTCATTGCAGAAATGATGCCAGCTGCCTCATGCCTAAATGGATTCGATAAAAGACATTCTTTTGCATGTTCGACAACTGACAGTCGAACTTCAACATCCTTATCTGTAAGTCTCTTTAGGAATTCCAAGAAAAGCGGCCGAAACACTTCTGGCAGAGAGTGCCCAGGTATCGCAAAAAGGCGACCAAGTAACTTCACTGACTTCAACCTCACATCTAATTGATCTGTCAGGAGCTCATGTGTCATATTTGGAATAACACCCTGCAGCATCTGGGGTGCACACTGATATATATCATAAATAATCTCATGGTAGGCAGTTTGCAAGTTGTTTTTTTTTTTTTGAAGTTTCCTCAGCCGCCATGGCTGAAGTGATAAAGTGGATCACATAAGGCTCTAGCTTGATTGCACACTGCTCCAATACAGTCATAGCAAGCCTACGGGCATTTGGAGAAACATCCTCTTTTCCTCTTCCCAAGGAAGCTAACACAACAACTAATAACTGCTCTGGAATATCTTCACTCTCATCCAACACAAGAGTCATAATAGTTTGCATAGATGTTAACAAATTTTCCGGATGAGCTTCACTGGCAACAGAGAAGAAAATGTGAAACATTTCAAGAATCAGGTCATGACATTCAAGATCCAGCATCATAACACAAGACCTAATTTTTGCAACAGTTCCTAAAATGGTTACCCTCCTTCCAAATGAGGGACTATTTATATTATCTAAACCGCGAAAAGTTGTAACAATCAAATGAAAGATATCCCTCAACACATCTGGCGACAAGGGTAACTGAATGTAACATCTTGGAAGTCCATGTTGCCCTGGATTACTGTTAGCTTATTTCCTTCTGAAACATCATGAATGATTGTAGGCTGTTGTTTAATAATCTCCATCAGCTTGTATGCAGCAACTTTCCTCTTGCCAAATGCACCAATATTGGAGAATGATCGCCCTAAACTCATGCCACCGACTATAGCAGAGAAAATGGCAGTGAACGCTTTACCTCCATCTGTCCTTCTTATGATATCGAACAAATCCCCAATTTCGTAGCGCAACCAGTGCAAAATATGAATTATGCGCTACGAAATCGCTTGAAGCATATTGCGCTGCGAAACTGCTAAAGGATTTATGCGCTGCGAAAACACTTTGTCCTTAAGCTAGTCTGAACAATTTTGGCAACAGAATTTTCAGTGATAACACATATAACTAGATAAGTTACGACTATTGTTTCTCTTAAAAAAAGAATGCACACAAACACATGAACAAAAAATATTTGATAAGTCGTGATATTTTCCATGAGAAGGAATGCATGTGACTTTTTTTAATGAAAATACAAAGAAGCTAAGTTATTTCATTAAGAAAAAAAATATTGGAGGAAGGAGATATTTGCATCATCCCTATGTATTAGATTTCTAAAGAGAAACATTAGACTTGTAAAGGGAAATGTGTTTGTGTATAAGAATATCTATTATATTTGATTTTTTGAAGTGAATATTTGAATTTTCATGCATGGGAAGAAATACAATATTTTGTTAGTCTTGGAAATGAAATATATATTTGCATTCAGAAAGAAAAAAAATATTGTTAGATTTCTTGCAAAACCAATTTTAGCCTAGAGAAAAGAAAAAATTTGGTGATAACATTATAATAGCTAATCTTTTAGCTTTATTTTGGGAAAAGAATATGTAGTAGTATGCATGAAGAATAACCATTGTATTATATTTCTTGAAAAGAAAATATTTTTGCATGCATTATTGTATTCGATACTTGGAAAAGAAAACATGTATTTGCATGCTTTATTGTGTTAAGATTTTTTTGGAAAGATTCATTTGGAAAAAAAATATGCATTTTCATGCGTAGTAACAATATCCATTGTGTTAGTTTTCTTTTACATATTTGCATGCGGCAAAAGAAATAGTTGAGGGGCTAGCTTCTTTTGATAAAGTTTATGTGATTTCATGCACAAAGATCATAACTAACGTGTTAGTTTCCTTTAAAAAAATATGGATAATTGTGGTGGTTTTCCTCTTGGAGGTAATATGTTCTTTTGTAAAGAATGTAGTAGTAGTTATGATATGTATGTTTTAGAAAGTGTTTCCCTCTTCTTTTGTGAAGAGATAGTGATGGCCATGGAAATACCTTTTTATGTGATTCCATGAAGAATATTTTAATATTATTAGACTCTAGTTGGTGGAGGTAAAATGTAATTACACTTATTATAATGGATGTGAAGATTAGATAAATGAGCATGTTTTGGTAATTTGTATGCAATTTACCTTATGCATGTGAGAATTTGAATGGTTCGGCATGGTTCATAACTATACACATGCATGGATAAACAAACATGTTTGGGTAGTTATGTTCTTTTAATTAGTGCATATGTGGTGTTGTTGAAAGAGGCGTGTCTAAATACTTTGTTTACAGTTTATTCATGCACATGAAAGGATGTTTGAAGCATCATTAGTGAATATTACCTATTATTTAATATTTGATCTAATAATGTTATCAAATTTTGTTGATTGTAGCAATGGCACGGAAGGATGATCACTTATGCAAAGGATAGATTATTTTTAACTTTATGGGATGAAAAGAACTAGTGGTATACACACATTGAAGCAATGACAATGGGAAGAACTAGGTGACAAGGACATAGTTTTTAAATATTTGTGGGTAAATGATATGATGATTAAATTAATAACTCCTATCTAGTTATGTTGTATTTAAGATGATATTTCTTTATAATATTTTATGATAGTGGTCAAGCAATGGAATCCCTTACAACCATTGAGTGATGATTAAACAACCTCACTAACATTTAATAAAAATTAAACGTTTGTTGGTTCTCCCTACGAGGTTTCCAACATTTGTATTCAATGATGTTTTTTCTTATTGTTCCATTCTAATGATTTTGATTCCCTGCATTATGTGACATCTACATTATCATGCATGTGGTTAACTAACCGAGTTAAAATAATCATGGAAATTATGGAATGTTATTTTAGGAAGCTTATGTTAATATATTGCAACAACGATTGTTAAGTTATGTGACTTACTATTCCATTCCTAAAGTTTACCCAATGTAAAGATGTTGATTTTATCTAGTGGTCACCGAAAAGAGATGGAATACTGAATTCAGATAATTACATTCTGTATAAAAAAACTAATGATATGTATTTTTACATGAGGTTAAAGAAACATTAGACTCTTAAAGAGAATATGTGTTTATTTGCATAAGAATATCTATTATATTTGATTTTTTGAAATGAATATGTGAATTTGCATGCATGTGAAGAAATAAATTACTGTGTTAGTTCTTGGAAAAGAAATATATATTTGCCTGTAGTAAAAAAGAGTAATCATTGTTAGATTCCTTGGAAAATAAATATATATTGCATGGAGAAAAGAAAAATTATGGTGACAAACTTATAATAGTGATTGTGTTAGCTTTCTTTTCATGAAATAATATGTAGTTGTATGCATGAAGAATAATCATTGTATTATACTTCTTGAAAAGAGAATTCTTTTTGCATGTAGTATTGTATTAGATTCTTGGAAAAGAAAACACATATCTGCATGCTCTATTGTGTTAAGCTTCCTTTTGGAAATATTCATTTGGAAAAAAAATATGCATTTGCATGTATAGGAAGAATATCCATTGTGTTAGCTTTCTTATACATATTTTCATGCACCAAAAGTAATAGCTGAAGAATTAGTTTATTTTGATAAAGTTTATATGATTTCATGCACAAATATCATAACTAACATGTTAGTTTCCGTTAAAAGAATATGGTTTGTTGTTCCTCGGAAGGAATATGTTCTTGTGTAAAGAGAATAGCAGTAGTTATGATGTATATCTTTTAGAAAATGTTTCCCTATTCTTGTGCGAAGAGATAGTGACGAAATTGGAAATAATTTTTACCGTGATAACCATGATAAATATTTTAATAGTAATTTTGATTCCTTGCATGATGCAACATCTATATTATCAATATGTGATTAACTAGCCTAGTTAAAAGAATCGTTGAAATAATGCAAGGTTACATGACAAAGATTTTGTTAATATATTGCAACAATGGTTGTTAGGTTATGTGACATAATATTCCATTCCTAAAGTTTACTTAATCTAACGATGATGATTTTATCTAATGGTCAATTAAGGAACCAGGAATAGTCAATTTGGATTATTACATTTTGTAAAAAAATTTCTAATCATATGTATTTTTACATGAGGTTACCAGGGGATGTTACATCTCACGTGAATATATACATATCCTCGGAAGGAAATGAATCCTCCTGTCACACCCTCATATACATATACATAAAAATAAAAATAAAAAAATAAAATTAATGCCAAACACATATGAATCAATGGTAACTCTATTAACCATTTGAACCCTTTCCTTCGCATTGCTTGTATGTCAATTTATATTTCATGTTGACTTAAGTTTTACCGCATAATAATTATATGCTGCACGATGGTAGATTATGGTTGGACGTATATTGTTTTAACACTAACCTACCAACCCCTCAGTACATGGTATATATTAAATAGGCGCAGTGATTTTTGGTCCGGCCGCTGTCCCTGCCGGCGCCAGGTCATCGGTTGCTTTTATGTTTTGGGCTCATACGTTGGCAGGTGGCATGGCTTACCTGCGGGGCCATGTGACACCTCGGGCTCCGTCTCCTCGTCCTTCCCGCTCCAGTTTCCCGCGCGGTATCTACGGTCGAGATTTACATTCCAGATCGGAGGGCTGGGGTGAGCCCAAGGGTATAGGGTTAATACATAAACCCTTATGCTGCGAGCCGGGTTCATTTGTTCACAAGGTCGTATCCTCTTCGTTTTCTCAGACTCCGGTTCGAGTTCTGTTAGCCTTCCGGATGCCGTGGCTTGCCCATCAAAACTTACTCAGGTATCGCAATATCCCGCCTGCATATTCGTCTGCTACCATTCTTTTTTTCCCTTTGGGTTGCTCGCGCTCAGGTTAAGTTTTGTTTGCTTGTTTTTCAGATGTTCATACTAAATGATTCCCTTATTGGTAATGCGTGCAGGTGGATCCGCTCGAGCCCCCTTCGACAGCGTAACCTCAACGCCTCGGCTTCCTCGGCAATTTTACAGGTAGGGTTACCTTTCATTTTACGGTTCCTCCTGGGTGCGAGAGCTCTAAGGCTCCTTCGACCCTAATGTATTCCTGTTTGATTATTGCAGTTTGGTCCTTCTGTTGCCGGTTCTCTTTCGTTTTCGTGCTGATGAGGTGTTTCCTGAGGGAAACCTCACGGCTTATGGATTTTAGTTGTCAGGCTTAGGCCATGTCCGGCTCCGGTGAGTTATGATACACCGTGGAACTTGTGTGCTCGAATTCATTTACTGTAACTTCAGTTTGAACATTTCTACCCATTGCGGGGTTTGGGCACTGATGCCTCTGTACTTAATTTAATAGCAACTGTAACGAGCTGGCTGTATGCCAAACTCTTTGGTTAGCGGGACTAGACTATACATTTCCTTGTTTCAGTTATATATATATAAATGTTACATTTCCAGGGTTATATTATCTGAGTTTTTCCTAACTTGCATTCGAAGGTTGTCTTTCTATCTGAGTTCCTTCTGGGTTGTTTACGTTTTGAATGCTATTAACATGGTTCGCTGTTACCATTGTTGCTAATGGTTATTCGCCTCCGGCTATAGCTCGGCTGTCTGTCTGTCCCTGAGACAGCAGTACACTTCAGGTTCACTTATATCTTAACGACTGATATCGAAGTAAATATACTCATAACCTCTGTATAAGTTTGTCATTGAATGGTTTGGTTAAATGATGTGCTCGCTTGGTTTATGCAACAACGCCTTATATGTTTCCTTTTGCTACAAAGATTAGATTATATTTCTTGTAAGGGTTTACTTGGAAGCATATACGGGTTCTCTGTTTGATATGGTTACTCCGGAGAATGATTCCTCACAGCCAGGCTCACGGCTGCGGTAGCGCATACTCTGGGCTGTTAACGCTATCATGAATATTGTTTGATGTCTATTTCCGTAAATTTGTATATATTGAATTCCTCTGTTGGCCGTATGTATTGAACATTACTCTAACGGCATTAGTTACTGTAGGGTTCCATTATTTCCTGCGATTGCAGGGTTTGTTCTCTTTCCTGAAGGATATGTTATTTTTCCGATATCCATCATTCTCTTGTATCTTAAAGTAGATTCAACTCCTTTCTATCAATGTTTAAGGAGAGATTTATTGGCCGGATTTTCTTACATGGCTCAAAAAGTTTTCTGATGTTACTATCGATACATTCATAACTGGTTAAGTTCTATAGCATCTTGGCTAGTTGTTTCGTTGCATGCACTTTCTTACTAAGGACCACCTCTGTGTCTCTTTTTCTTTTAATATGTATATTGATTGATGGTCTGTTTTTTTAAGTTAACTACCATCTGTTTAACTATATTATCTTCATGATAATCTGACATTTAAGTTAAACTACCTCCTGTTTAACTAAATTATTCATCATGATAGTAATTAAAGAAATGAAACACACAGTCATTCCCTGACTACTGTAGGTCCTCTGTGCATTCGTCATTCTTTATTCGTTCAGTTTCTCTGCAGTAGTAATTAAAGAAATAAAACACACAGTCATTCCCTGACTACTATAAGTCCTCTGTGCATTCATCATTCTTTATTCATTCAGATTCCCTGCAGTATGAATTCGTACCTGGTTCGCCAGTATCGTAAATGGGTACTTCAGTAAATTCACCTGCATGCCAAATCTGCTCTTCCACCCAACCATGAGATCCATCTATAAGACTGGATTCTCCCCCCGAGCCATCTTGCAGGCCTTCAACCCTCAACAAGATATGTGCACCTTGTGCCTGGTTATCTGGTCCTCACTAGACTTAACCAGTTTTATCTTGTATTTTCTTTTTTCCTTTTCCTCCTGGAAAAGATTTCTCTCTGTCTGTCCCCACAGCACAGAGCTTCCTCCCCACTACCAGGACTTTTCCTGTTTAGGTGGGTAATTTCAATCAGTTAATACAATTGACTTCTTTCTTTGAAATCCTCCTTTAAGAGGCTGCCAGCATTTCAAGAAAAATATTTTAAATTTCTCAATAAAATAGTTGATCAGAGTTTTGTTTTTTTTTTACAATAAAACAACAACTACCATACTATCTTTTACCACAGTAAAATTCCACATTTACAGCTTCTGGGGTCATTACATCTCCCCCTCCTGTGATTGGACATCGTCCCGATGTCTGTTCCCCCTAAACAAATTCAGGTAAGCTTCTTTCAGGAGTTCCTCATCCTCCCAAGTGGCCTCATCAGGCCCATAGTGCTGCCACTGCACCTTAGCTTGGGAAATAACCTGCTTCCGCAGCCGCACTTCTCTCCGGTCGAGAATGTTCAGTGGTTCGACCAGAACCTCGCCTTCCAGCTCGACCTGCAACCAACAACAAATCTAGTTATTTCCTTGTTTGAGGTCGAAGCTTAGCTAGAATATCCAGATTAATTCTTACCCGAACATCTTGCCATTGGATCACATGTTTAGCATCGTAGACGTATTTTTTAAGTATAGAAACGTGGAAAACAATATGGATCTTAATATGGCTTGGCAGGGCGAGTTGATAAGCTACTGGCCCCACTCTTGCCAGGATTTGAAAAGGTCCAAAATAGCGAGGGGCAAGTTTGGCACACCCACTCCACTGCAAGGTACTCCTTCTGGCTTGAATTCTTACAAAAACATAGTCTTCAACCTGGAATTCTTTGAACCTTCTCTTCTGGTCTGCAAAACTTTTTTGTCTGTCCTGGGCAGCCTTTAAGTTGGTACGCACCTTTTTCACCATGTCTTCCATTTCCTTGAGCATTTCCGGGCCAAATCTTAATCTATCCTCAGGTCCACCCCAACTTGAGGGTGTGCGGCACTTCCGCCCATACAGGACCTCAAAGGGACTCAGCTGTGTTGACGTGTGATACCCATTATTGTACGCGAATTCAACCAGGTGGAGATATTCTTCCCATTGGGTTGGTTTCAGCATAACACATGCCCTCAACATGTCCTCCACCACCTGGTTCACTCGTTCCATTTGGCCATTGGTCTGGGGATGATAGGCTGTGCTAAAGTTCAGCTGTGTTCCCAGTTCAGCAAACAATGTCCTCCAAAAAGTTGATGTGAACTTGACATCACGATCAGATATTATTACCTTCGGAAGTCCATGAAATTTGAACACATTTTGCATGAAAATATGAGCAATTTGCACAACCTTATACGTACACTGTACAGGTATGAAGTGTGTTTCCTTACTTAGCTTATCTACCACCACCATAATAGAATCATTATTTTTCTTGGTTCGAGGCAACCCTGTTATAAAATCCATGGAAATAGTTTCCCATTTCCATTCTGGAATGGGTAAGGGTTGTAGCAGCCCTGCTGGATGCAAATGCTCCGCCTTAATCTGTTGACATTCCAGGCATCGCGCCAGGTATTCAGCTACATTCTTCTTCATTCTTGGCCAATAGTATTCCTTCCGAAGTGCGGTGACCATTTTTTGGTAACCTGGATGCCCGGTGTAGTGGCTGATGTGAAATTCGTCCAGAATCAGTTTTCTAAGACTGTCTTCTTCAGGTACATACAACCTTTTATTAAAGTACAACATTCCGGCATCATCTAACTCATATCCCTGTTGTGTTTCCCTACCAGAAAGTTGTTGTACCTGCTGTTTAATTTGCTGGTAAACAACATCTTGATCAGCTGCTATTTTTATCCTTTCAAGTAAAGTATTCTGCCATCTACTGACCGAAATTTTGCACAAGCACTGCACCTTTCGACTCAATGCGTCAGCTACCCGATTCTCCTTTCCTTTTAAGTGCTTAATTTCAAAATCAAACCCACTTAGGAAATCTGCCCAACGAGCTTGTCTCGTATTTAAGGTGGGTTGACTGAAATAATTTGTTAGACTATGATGGTCTGTCAACAGCAGAAATTTTCTTCCCAAGAGGTAATGTCGCCACATCTTTAGTGCATGAATAACAGCTGCCAACTCCAAGTCATAGGCAGAGTATTTCTGCTCATGTTCCTTTAGTTTCCTTGATTCGTATGCAATTACTCTTCCTTCCTGCATCAACACTCCTCCCACACCCTCTTTACTTGCGTCAGTACAAACCACGTAATCCTTATTAGGATCAGCTATACTCAAAATGGGTGCGGTGGTGAGTAAGTGTTTAAGCTGCTCAAAGCTCCGCTGACACTCTGAAGTCCATTTGAATACCTTCCCCTTCTTTTGTAAGGAGGTGATGGGGTATGCTACCCTTGAAAAACCTTCCACAAACCTTCTATAATAGCCAGCTAGCCCCATAAAGGACCTAATATCTGCCACGTCTTTTGGTATGGGCCATTCCATTATAGTCCTTATTTTCTCAGGATCTACTGCAATCCCCTCCTTGGTGATTATATGGCCTAGGTATTGTATCTCTTCCCGGAAGAAATCACACTTACTAAACTTAGCATATAACTGATGTTCTCGCAGAGTTTGTAACACTACTCTAAGATGTTCCTCATGCTCCTCCCTTGATCGGGAGTAGATCAGAATATCGTCAATAAATATCAACACAAATTTATCTAAGAACCTGTGAAACACATTGTTCATTAAACACATAAAGGTAGCTGGTGCATTGGTCAGACCGAAAGGTAGCACCACAAACTCGTAATGCCCATATCGAGTTTTGAAAGCTGTCTTGGCGATATCTTCCTCTTTAATTCTAATCTGATGATAACCAGATCGCAAATCGATCTTAGAGAACACCGTTGCCCCCTTCACTTGATCGAAAAGTTCATCAATCCGGGGCAAAGGATATTTATTTTTGATCGTGAGCTTATTCAGCTGACGATAATCAATACACATCCGAAAAGTTCCATCTTTCTTTTTGACAAATAACACTGGGGCTCCCCAGGGTGATACACTGGGAGGGATGTAATTTTTGTCTAGCAGCTCCTGTAGTTGCATCTTTAATTCTGTTAATTCTGGTATGCTCATTCGGTATGGTGCCCGTGACACGGGTGCTGCCCCCGGAATCAGTTCGATGGTAAAGTCCACATCTCTTTTAAGTGGTAACCCCGGTACTTCCTCTGGAAAAACATCTGCAAATTCTTGCACCACTGGAATGTTGTCTAGCGTAGCGGTTTTGTCCTTCTGATTTGTGTACCCCACCTGAACAGCATAAATATGGCATTTATTTTTGATGCATTTAGCTAACTGAGACGCTGTAATGGGTCGGACCCGTACGGGATGCTTGATCCCTTGCAGTTCTTGCTGTTCACCAAGATCATTCTTATAGTAAATGGTTTTAGTCTTGTAGTTTATTAATGACCAATGTTTCTCCAGCCAATCCATCCCAATCAGGATGTCATATGAACCCAAGGGTAGTACGTTCAGATCCACAACTATTGGCTATCTTGCTACGGTTAAAGAGCAATTATTTATTTTTGCCAAGACCCGTCTCTTGGCTCCCGTAGCTAATTGGACCAACCACGGATTTCTGAATTTTTCAGATTGTAACTTACACTGTTCTACTATCTTTGGGCTAATATAACTTAAAGTAGCTCCTGGATCAATGAGAACAGCTATAGAAAGGTTTGAGATTTTACCTTCAAATTCCACCATAGTCGGCTGGTATTCCGCTTGGCGATCATCCAAGGCTGCGTTAATCCTCGGTACACTACGTGCCACATCCCCAACAGTCGATGCTTCATGAATCTGAGATATCTGGTCCGTACCCTTTCGCTGTGGACAGTTTTTAACATAGTGAGGTCCTCCACAGCCCCAGCATTGAACTGGAGGTCTGGTCATTCCTTCACCTTCTGGCCTAACAGGCTGTTCACTTATTTTAGTCTCACTTGTTGGCCTAGCTCGGGGCGCACTTCTTGCTACAGCTCTGTTGTTCAATCCTTTACCAGCTCCCTTACCCCCATTACTGCGACCTCCTTTGCTGTTTCCAACCACCCGACTACTCCTTCTTTCATTCCATCTTTTATTTGAAGTATCCCCCTTCTGTTTATTCTGCTGGTAACAGATCCTTGCTTTGCGGATAGCCTCATCCATGGTCCTAGGATTGTCGAACTCAATCCTCTCTCTTATATATGAAGGTAAGCTGCTCACAAACCTTTGCACCTTGGCCTTTTCCTCCTTAATATAGGGTACATAACGTAGCAGAGAAGTAAAACGATTAATGAATTCGTCCATAGTCTGTTGCCCCAGCCGTAAATCATGGAATTCTCTTGCCTTTTCATCGTAGAAGCGCTCAGTCAGGTATCTCTCTTTGAAGTATTTCTGGAACTTCTCCCATGTGATGGTCCGTTCACTTACCCCCTTGACAATCTTGATTTCCTCCCACCACAGGGTTGC
This sequence comes from Pinus tabuliformis, assembly GCA_031772625.1. Lineage (NCBI taxonomy): Eukaryota > Viridiplantae > Streptophyta > Pinopsida > Pinales > Pinaceae > Pinus > Pinus tabuliformis. The sequence goes on from CM062805.1 coordinate 871,406,840, forward strand.
TTTACCTTGTAACTGGAAAATAGCCAGTCGCGCCTTCAAGTTATGATCATACTCATACAACTGAAAATATTTGTTCATATTTATTAGCCATGCTTCAGCTGCTTCTTCCTATTCTCCATCAAAATGTGGGGGTTTAATTTTTCGAAATTCTCCCTGTAGCTCCATTCTCTGATGTTTTGAAGTTTGCTATTCTGGTACATTATCAGAATGATCTTCCTTACCTTCTGAATTTTCAGGTCCAATTTCATAGTCTTGTTCTTCTGTTATCTTCTGCTGTTCCGCGCTGGGATTAGATAAGGGTGGGTTCTGCCTGTCTGACAAACTCTTCAGAATTCTCTCTTGTTCCACCGTCAAGCGCGCGTTGTCTTCCCGTAGTCTTGCCATCTCATTTTTCAACTCCTGAACAGTTTCCAGTATTGCGAGATTGGTACTTCGTGTTTCCTCGCCCAACTGTACCCACAGCTCTGGGTTTTCCCGAGGGGCGCTGCCGGCTCCTTGCATTTCACTTCTTTTTCCTAGCTTAACTATTAGCTGATATATTCCTGTATCTCACCCCTAAAATAGACAAAAACAACAGTTATTTGATTTTTTAACCTTCTATACATATGCATGGTGTAATCTTCTGCACAGTGAAACATGTCATTCCTGAGGCCACAGTGTTGAAACTGGGCTCTGATACCAATTTGTCACACCCTCATATACATATACATAAAAATTAAAATAAAAAAATAAAATTAATGCAAAACACATATGAATCAATGGTAACTCTATTAACCATTTGAACCCTTTCCTTCGCATTGCTTGTATGTCAATTTATATTTCATGTTGACTTAAGTTTTACCGCATAATAATTATATGTTGCACGATGGTAGCTTATGGTTGGACGTATATTGTTTTAACACTAACCTACCAACCCCTCAGTACATGGTATATATTAAATAGGCGCAGTGATTTTTGGTCCGGCCGCTGTCCCTGCCGGCGCCAGGTCATCAGTTGCTTTTATGTTTTGGGCTCATACGTTGGCAGGTGGCATGGCTTATCTACGGGGCCATGTGACACCTCGGGCTCCGTCTCCTCATCCTTCCCGCTTCAGTTTCCCGTGCGGTATCTACGGTCGAGATTTACATTCCAGATCGGAGGGCTGGGGTGAGCCCAAGAGTATAGGGTTAATACATAAACCCTTATGCTGCGAGCTGGGTTCATTTGTTCACAAGGTCATATCCTCTTCATTTTCTCAGACTCCGGTTCAAGTTTTGTTAGCCTTCCGGATGCCGTGGCTTGCCCATCAAAACTTACTCAGGTATCGCAATATCCCGCCTGCATATTCGTCTGCTACCATTCTTTTTTTCCCTTTGGGTTGCTCGCGCTCAGGTTAAGTTGTGTTCGCTTGTTTTTCAGAAGTTCATACTAAATGATTCCCTTATTGGTAATGCGTGCAGGTGGATCCGCTCGAGCCCCCTTCGACAGCGTAACCTCAACGCCTCGGCTTCCTCGACAATTTTACAGGTAGGGTTACCTTTCATTTTACGGTTCCTCCTGGGTGCGAGAGCTCTAAGGCTCCTTCGACCATAATGTATTCCTGTTTGATTATTGCAGTTTGGTCCTTCTGTTGCCAGTTCTCTTTCATTTTCGTGCTGATGAGGTGTTTCCTGAGGGAAACCTCACGGCTTATGGATTTTAGTTGTCAGGCTTAGGCCATGTCCGGCTCCGGTGAGTTATGATACACCGTGGAACTTGTGTGCTCGAATTCATTTAATGTAACTTCAGTTTGAACATTTCTACCCATTGCAGGGTTTGGGCATTGATGCCTCTGTACTTAATTTAATAGCAACTGTAACGAGCTGGCTGTATGCCAAACTCTTTGGTTAGCAGGACTAGACTATACATTTCCTTGTTTCAGTTATATATATATAAATGTTACATTTCCAGGGTTATATTATCTGAGTTTTTCCTAACTTGCATTCGAAGGTTGTCTTTCTATCTGAGTTCCTTTTGGGTTGTTTACGTTTTGAATGCTATTAACATGGTTCGCTGTTACCATTGTTGCTAATGGTTATTCGCCTCCGGCTATAGCTTGACTGTCTGTCTGTCCCTGAGACAGCAGTACACTTCAGGTTCACTTATATCTTAACGACTGATATCGAAGTAAATATACTCATAACCTCTGTATAAGTTTGTCATTGAATGGTTTGGTTAAATGATGTGCTCGCTTGGTTTATGCAACAACGCCTTATATGTTTCCTTTTCCTACAAAGATTAGATTATATTTCTTGTAAAGGTTTACTTGGAAGCATATACGGGTTCTCTATTTGATATGGTTACTCCGGAGAATGATTCCTCACAGCCGGGCTCACGGCTGCGGTAGCGCATACTCTGGGCTGTTAACGCTATCATGAATACTGTTTGATGTCTATTTCCGTAAATTTGTATATATTGAATTCCTCTGTTGGCCGTATGTATTGAACATTACTTTAACGGCATTGGTTACTGTAGGGTTCCATTATTTCCTGCGATTGCAGGGTTTGTTCTCTTTCCTGAAGGATATGTTATTTTTCCGATATTCATCATTCTCTTGTATCTTAAAGTAGATTCAACTCCTTTCTGTCAATGTTTAAGGAGAGATTTATTGGCCGGCTTTTCTTACACGGCTCAAAAAGTTTTCTGATGTTACTATCGATACATTCATAACTGGTTAAGTTCTATAGCATCCTGGCTAGTTGTTTCGTTGCATGCACTTTCTTACTAAGGACCACCTCTGTGTCTCTTTTTCTTTTAATATGTATATTAATTGATGGTCTGTTTTTTTTAAGTTAACTACCATCTGTTTAACTATATTATCTTCATGATAATCTGACATTTAAGTTAAACTACCTCCTGTTTAACTAAATTATTCATCATGATAGTAATTAAAGAAATGAAACACACAGTCATTCCCTGACTACTGTAGGTCCTCTGTGCATTCATCATTCTTTATTCGTTCAGTTTCTCTGCAGTAGTAATTAAAGAAATAAAACACACAGTCATTCCCTGACTACTATAAGTCCTCTGTGCATTCATCATTCTTTATTCATTCAGATTCTCTGCAGTATGAATTCGTACCTGGTTCGCCAGTATCGTAAATGGGTACTTCAGTAAATTCACCTGCATGCCAAATCTGCTCTTCCACCCAACCATGAGATCCATCTATAAGACTGGATTCTCCCCCCGAGCCATCTTGCAGGCCTTCAGCCCTCAACAAGATATGTGCACCTTGTGCCTGGTTATCTGGTCCTCACCAGACTTAACCAGTTTTCTCTTGTATTTTCTTTTTTCCTTTTCCTCCTGGAAAAGATTTCTCTCTGTCTGTCCCCACAGCACAGAGCTTCCTCCCCACTACCAGGACTTTTCCTGTTTGGGTGGGTAGTTTCAATCAGTTAATACAACTGACTTCTTTCTTTGAAATCCTCCTTTAAGAGGCTGCCAGCATTTCAAGAAAAATATTTTAAATTTCTCAATAAAATAGTTTATCAGAGTTTTGTTTTTTTTTTACAATAAAACAACAACTACCATACTATCTTTTACCATAGTAAAATTCCACATTTACAGCTTCTGGGGTCATTACACCTCCAATGAATTATTGTGTTCAGATGTGAGGCCATAAATTTTTAAAAATAGTATTGGTTGAAATGGTATGTTCTATTATACTTTGTAGGAATAAATACGAAACAAACTTATGTTATAAATATACTATTATAATAATAATCATATTAATATATTTAAAAGAGAATGATTATATAATTAAGATCCATATTAACTCTAGATCTACCTAGTGCCTAGAGGGATAAATTCTCTTTTTACTGTAAAAGAGGTTTCGATCTCAAGTGTTTGATCCCTCTCAGATCTTGGTAGATCCCTCTTTAATATGGATTAGGTTAGTGTATATGTAATTGAAATTGAAATATTTTATTTATAATTCATGTTATCCACATTATCATGTTAAAACATGCCCCTCATTATTGTTTTCCTCTATGCATACATTTAATTATTTATATTATAAATTTTTTCTAAAATATTACATATCAAATCCATATTAAGCATTGAAAGTATTACAAATACCCCCCCATACATTGAATTAGAATGTAGATATTAATGGAATAAGAATTCTCTCAATCTTTCCCTCTCCATATACATTTCATGTTAAAATATTTTACTCAACCTATGTATTGAAATGTTTGAAATATTTTATTTATATTGTGTGCTAAAATTTTCATTGTTATTGGTATTTTTAAAATATTATATATCAACTCCATATTAGAAATGAAATGAATTAAACATTTTCGTGGTTATGGAAAATTAAAATATAAGAAATTTTATTTATACCTATTGATATTTTTAAAATTTTATATATCAATTGTATATGAGAAATAAAATAAATTACACATTTCCTTAGTTATGGAAGACAAAAAAATAAGAATATTTTTAATTATAATTTTTTTTATTTTTCTCTATATAAAGTACATATGAAGTTATATTATTAAGTATGGAATATTTTTAATTTTTTTTTTTTGTTATTAATGTTTTTTGTTTTAAATATGAAATATAAAATGAACATAGAATGAATTACATATCATGTAATACCAAAAAAGATTTTATTCTCATTTCCCTACTAAGTAGTGAAGAAATTACATTTCTTCCTCATACTAAAAGGTAATTTTTTTACTTTCCATTACTTTATATCTCTATATAAAGTTATGTAGAATTAAAGTGTAAATTGAAGTATTTTAATTATGGATGATATTATTCTTTTGTTATTGCTATTTTTATTTTTTTTTAATTTTAATTATTATTTTAGTTTTTTAATGTAACACTAAGTGACAACATCTCTCCCATACTCGGTTGTATATCTGTAAGTGCAAATAACATATTAATATATTCAAAAGGTGATGATTGTATAATTAAGAACATATAAATTTATACCATGTGTGGATGATGATAACATCAAATTAATTTTATTAAAAATTAATTATGTACTTATGTGGCAAATAAAGGTAGAAAGGAATAAAAATGGTTTATCCTTGAATTTCATTTCGCAATCGCATATGCAAATGAAAAGGTGACACAACAAAAATGATAAATGCCAGAAAGTAATAAGGGTTTCTTAATTGGAGAACTTAAATAGGTAAACTTGTTAGGAAATGAACCCTTGTTTGGCCTTCAATCTGTATTTAAGTAACTCATCAGTGTTTCCTTAAATTTCCATCGATGGTTGTATTCCATTACAGTTTTGGGAATCACGTTACCCCATTGTCCATCATTTGTAAGTAACTATTTTAAGAATCATTACTATCATATTTCATTATTATTATCTATTGTTTTAATTCATTTTTCTAATTTTTCGAGATTTTTTTTTTAAACATATTTGGGTTTTATTTTTTTTCCAGTAATTATTGTTTTTTATATTAAATTTAAGTTTTATAATATTTTATTTTTTATTTTTTCTTATGTTTAATTTTAAAGTGTATGTTTATATATTGATTAATTAAATTGAGTGGGATAGGATTAATGTGGATGGAAGGTTTTCAATATAAGTATTTTTTTATATCGAAAAAAAAAAAAATTCTTCTCTTCACTTTTAGGAATGAGAATTTTTCTTAAATGAAAAACCTGCCTCTCAAAGCAGCAAGTACTTAAGGAGTTATATTGGTTTTCATCACAAAATTCTAAAAAGGATAAAAAAACATCCTCATAATAAGAATAGGGGTGAAAGGTCCAAAGCTAAGACTTCAAATATTCTTCTAATGCTTCATTGGAGCAAGAATATATTCTAACAAAATGTTTGCACAAGAAAATATAGAAACATAATACTTCTATAAATTGCTATAAGATGGCACATTGTTGGACCCACGTGGCGCAAGAGAGATATTAGGACCATAATTCATTCTTTTGTGATATTTCCTGCTTCTTGTTACCAATGCAGAAGAATGTTGTTTTCTAAACACATCTGAAATTGAATTCTTCTAGACCTCCTTACTAGATTCCTTCACCTTTCAATGCATGAGGAGTTAATGGAGAAAAAATTCCCAACGAATAGGCTTCCTTTTGAGAGTCCTAATCAGGCTCATCTTCATCTTTTAAATGAGGTGATACGTTCGAAATAGGAGAAGAGACCTGATCTAGTGTTGGCGTATCCTCTTGGGCCTCAAGAATATCTCATTTTTTCTTAGGAACATTCCGGACTTCAAAACTATTGTTATAAGGGATTGGTGTGAATATTTAGACCTACATGTTTTCTTCTTCCTATTTCCAAGCTTCTTATGTTTTCTTTTGATTGGAACGAATTACTAATTATTATTCATTTGCTCTTCTTTAGGAGGAGGGAATGGATTCGGAGAACTACGAGAGACTGAAACTTATCGAAATATTTTCATAAATTGTTGATAATCATGACACATGTTACACTTAAAAAGAAAATTTTCATAATACATAGCTTGGACGTGAGACAAATCATCCAAATTTATCTAAATTTCCTCAAGGAGGCATTTCTAGAAATCCATTTCTGCAGAAATTCTAGCGCATCAAAGGTTTTTCCCTTGTTCCATATCACTGGTGATAAATCAAAATATTTTTTTACCTTTATCCTTAAAAATTCCTTTCCACCAACAAAAATTAAGGAGAGATGAAAATGTGATCCAAAATGTTGTAGATGAAATTTCCATCAAAGGATTAAATTCCATAGACAAAAGAGTGAGAAATAGACCTCTATTACCCATGAAATAAGGACATAGATTATAATATTTTCTCCATCTATCTAATTTTCAAAACGAAATAAATAGTATGCATTTCAACACTAACAAATGTTGGACGATTAATGATTTGTCCAATTTACGAAAACAATATCTACTACAATTTCATTACTTGGCCATAACCCAATAAACCTTTTTCCCTTTGAGTTACCGTATTTTATTTTGATAAGGGATAAAACACGATATTCATCGAGGTGATTGATTCTTCCTTCCTGAAAAATTTGGTTGGGGCACTCATTCTACATGCAACAAAAACAAAACACACTAGAAAACCATCAAAGGTAGTCTCTAAGATATATTAGAGAACTAACGAGCTACATTGACCATTCTCACTTCACCACCAACAACCTAGATCTCAAATGAAACACTGAGATCTTGGAAGATGTAACCCCAACACGATAACATATCCACTTAAGGTAGTGTAGTTTTCAGGGGTTCCAGAGATGGTGGCTATGACTTCAGGAAAAAATGAAATCTTCATTAGTGACTACAAACATAGGGTATAATGGCTAGGGGAACCCTAATTTATAAGATATGGATGTCCCAAATATCCAAGCCATTCAGTCTTCCAAAAAAACCCAAAATCCAAACTCTGAGATGATGCCAATTGAGCCAGAAATCTTGATCTTACACGATGCAACCCAAAATGCGATAATGCCCCCAGATCTTAGAGTAACATGGAACTAAGGGTTTCTAAAGAGGTAGCAATGGATTCAAGTATAAACACAAGTTTTGTTGGTGGTTGCAAACATAGGGGACGACGAATAAGGAAACCCTAGCCAATGAAATATAGATGTCATAGAGCTCTAGGCCATCCACTCATATGTTATTAATATTATTTGTTAAAAATAATAAATTATTTTTTAAGAAATATTGGAAAAAAAACATTATTAAAAAAATATACGCAGAAAATTTGAAAAATAAAACAAGAAACAACATTTAACATGAAAATATTAATATTTTATAATTAAGAAGATTCAAAATGTTTGAAACCTATTTCTAAAAAAGCGAACAATTATGGAGCACTACTTTTTAAAACAATGATAAACAATTCACTAAATGAAACCTCTTAAAAGAGGATACTCTAGAGAGTTTTAATTAAGTATATAACAATGTTATTGTTTTCCACATGGGAATGAGAGGATTTTTTTCAATCACTAAATTAATTCACGTCCTCATGCATGTTCCATTTACATCATGAGATATTTCTATATAAGAATGTTGTATATTAATTACTTAATGCATTGTTTGATGCATGCAATGATAATTTTGAATGCAACGAAAACGATCATATTCGTTACAGCCAACAATAATAAAGTAACATGTATTTCTAGGATCATCCACAACATTAAGTTACACAATTGTAGCATGATTTGATTTTTTGGCATAGAAATCATGGTAGGTAAATAGCTTGGTGAGATTCTAGGTTCCCAAATCAAAGAATTGGAAAATACAATCTTAATAATAGCTTAAGAATATGTGGTATCTTCCTAGATCTATAGCATAGATTTATAGCAAGTGTATGTGTATGTTCCTAGTCCTTTTGCATATTTATCATGTCAACGCAACTTATACATATTCAACATAGCTTATGTTAGGACATAGAAAAGCCTATTATTTACCCTAAAACCCCTTATTAATGCCTAGATATTGAGTTGTTATATTTCTATGGTTATATTATTATGTAGGTTACAATCTTCATTGTGTTGTTTCATTATAATTGTACCCTTTGTCTCTTATATACATACCAAGGAGACCTCGTCTTATGATGATAATATCTTGCCTTGTACTGTATTCATGTAAAAGGAGGTTCCACCCTCAAAGTGGATTGTATTCATTGGGTTCTTCTCATTTTTAAGGTTCAAGGTTCATAACATTTGATAGAAAATGATATGAGCCTTGGATTTTGTTGCTACAAATGAGACATTATTGAATTTTCTCTATAACTCGGTTTTTGGAAACATTCAAAATGTATATTTTTTAGGTTTTTTTTATGAGACATTGAAGTATATCTGGTTAGGTTATCATGTTAGAGATTAGCTTTATAACTTCATGAAAACGGGTGGAATGACTTATACCAAAGAAGCGGTAGGAAATAAAGACAACAAAGAGAGTAAAAATCGTCCGTTGGGGCCACAAAGGGTATTTTTGGCTTAGAAAAGAACCAAAAGAACACATGACTATAGATAAATGTCATGTGTGGAAGTTGTATGAAAAAAATGGAGAGTAAGGTAGTGTGAACAAAAGGAAAGGTGCTAGTGGTAAATAGCAAGTGTTGCTTCAATTAAGGAGTTGTAAGGTGTGAAAGCCTACTGTCCTAGTAGGAAGGAGCCTAGAGATAGGGGGAACTATTGAAACTATAGTTCTAGGAGATTTCAAAGTTGAAATTAGAAGACCCAAAATAGGCCATCCTATGAGTTAGGCCCTAAATTTTGCAATTAGCTAGAATCTAAATTTCCTCTTACTATAATACTCCGAGTGAAGCTATCGAAGAGCCTACACTAATATCTATTGGATAGGTGGATATAATATTACTGAAGCCAAAGAAAGTTGGCTAAAGTAGAATGCACTTGGAAAAAAAATGCATCTGGATAGTCATTCACAAATGGCTAGCATTCGACTCATTTTTTAATTTCTAAAGATATCTAGTTTGTAGAAAAGGGAAACTTTACAAAAAATAACTTATATAATTGAATAGGAATAGGTTTGTACCCAAGGTTAGCTTGTTATGCATTGTAAATGAGGAAATGAAACTTGTTGATCATGTAATCCTTGACAATAATAATAATATTAATAAGGATGTAGAGAAATTCCTTAGGTGGAAACCCATGACATGAGTCCACCAAGCTCTCTAACCTATCAAGAGAAAACCAAAGTAATAATCACACCCTCTATACAATTGTGATACATAGAAAGATTGTCACTATTTATATTGAAAAATTTCTTAGTGCATGTAGGAAGCATCTTAGAGAAAGTCATTTTGCATATGTATAGTCAAAGGAAATGAAGTATCAAACATTTCAATAAACCCATCATATTTGCAACATTAAAATTTATAGTAGAGTAGAAGGAATATGTACAATATAGCCTTTTCTTGAAAAGAAGTTATAGCATATGGCCATACAAGTCTTGTGGTAATCAAAATCTAGATATACAAGATCACTTTGTGGACAACATTTAGCAAACCCTTGTACAAAAAGAATTAGAGTTACTTGAGCTATTCCCTGTATCCAAATATAACTCTCAAATGAAACTACACTAATTTAAATAAGAAAATTCCTAACTTGATAAAGATTTTAATTTTATAAACCCTTATAAGATCAAGGTAGTTCCACCCTAGAAAGCACATAAATTTTTTCTCGACACATGTGAGAGGCATAAAGAAAGATGAATGTGAAAAAAAGGATGAAAATGAGTAACCTTGCAACCAAACGAACCTTGGAGATTTCTTTCTAATAAAACCACAAAAAGGCTAACCTACCAACACAAAATCCTTACTCATACATACGTTGGGCCATGAAGAAACTATTACCAAAATAATTATAAATGAATTTCCATTTCAACTAGTGCATTACCTTAGAAAAGGGTAAGTGAAAAATCCTTGTGATGCTATCAAAACATAGTGTAATTTATAGTGAATCAATATATTAAAATATACAGAGTAGCCCTAATGGAAAAGGAAAAAAATAGCTAGTGTTTTAATTTAAGGTTGTCATCCAAAAAAAATTACTTGTCAAAAAATCCATGAGGAAGGAGAGTGAAGCCGGAATGCCATAGAAATTTTGTTTGCCACTGCCGAACACTAGAAAGAAACCATGATTTTCCGTGTGGAAAATATAAACATCATGAAATTAGATAATTAGATTTACGACAAAGTCATGCATAGAATCGTAACTAAAGTAATAAACAAAGAAAAACAAGGAATGGGAGACTTCATGGTTGACATGGACTTGGTTTGAAAAACCCTACCTATGCTAGAAGTTGTCCTTGTCAAAACACCATGAAAGGAAAATTAATCCATGGTGTCAATCTTGCAAATGCATGGCAATACCTTAAAATTTTCCAGGTTTCCCTCATGGTTTCCGAGTTGTGCTCTCAACTGAGTCCAAACGCAAATGACACGAGAAAAGAGTAGAAAGTTATGTTAACGTGATAGGGTTCTTTCATGTTGTTGATCATTTCAAAATTGATCAACACGGTTAATAGTAAGAGATCACGTGGTTGGATACGGTCCCTCATCCTACCACGTGGCCTTTAAGATGTACTAAAGAAATCTGAAAGCACCAAAGGGGCCATGAGGGCCCTTCCCTTATTCAGGCATTCAAGTCATTTCATTTCATATATAACGATGAAGTGGAACCAAGGCAAACATATATATCAATGATATGTAGTACTCTACAGTATATACATTATAAGGAAAAGATATATGGTGCAGGGTGGTATAGTTATTATAAGGTCACCATACTCATCATAAACTTCTACTATTAATAAAATAAAAATTAATAATTGCAATTATAATATATGTGTGGACTTGTGCATCGTCAATGCCTGAACATAGCCATGGCCTTGAAGCCAAAAAGAGGTCTTGACGGTAAAAAAGAGAGTATTGAAATGAGTTTGGGCATTTACCAGTGAGTGAGAACATGTTATATACAATATCCAGTGTGAGTTTTTGGTCTCAAGGGAGTTCTAGAATGGAGAAACATTACCATGTTCATGTAACATAAAAACAAATAGATATTAAGATACTAATTAAATTTAATGGTTCACTATTATTTTGACAAGTAATGTAAATATTAAGTTCAAAACATAATTTATTGTATACAAATTAGAATACTCCTACCATTATTATTCCCTTGAGTTGCGTGCTTCATCTTCTAACATATGAAGCTCCCTGCGAACTACTCTGCTAAAATGGAACAAAAGGCCGAGAGTTGTTCGGAAATCACTTTACTGACCAGCCATGCTATTCCACCATTGCTGTACTTACCCATTGAGAATTACGTTATCTCATAATAATAATAATAATAATAATATTATATTTAACTCAGCGTCAGAGTTAGGCTCTACATTATATTTTAGAAGTGACGTTAAACCATGGTTACCAAGTTCGACTGTACCGGTAAAAAAAATTCAGAAATTCGCTGATTCGGTTCGGCACAGCGAACAGACCGTCAGTTTTCAATTCGGTACGGTCAGCGTTGCATGATTTTGGGCCAGTGTCCACTGTGCTGCTCCCGCTGAGTTGACGAACAGTGTGGCTCTAGAACAATAAAATTGAACCTCGGCATGGTGTCCAGCACAACTCCGCCACTAAATTTGCCCTTCGCTGATTTATCTTGGCTGTGTTTGCCTTTCATTCCTTCCTATTAGAGCCTTAACCATTCATGCTACCTCACACGATGGGTGGGAAGCTCGGACTCTATGTAACCATGGATATGAATGATGACAAATCGGTGCGGAATAAAATCATGAGGAAGTAAATCCAAGTTTTCCAATTAAAGGAGAATTGAAATTTTATAAAAATAAATTGAAATAGCTTTAATGCTAATTTTTTTAGTTTTTATAAAAAAAATTATACGGGTACGTTTTTATACGAGGATAAATAAGAAAATTGAAAAAAAAACATAAACAGTGATTTTTATAAAAAATAAAATAAAAAACAATATTTTTTATATTATTAAAAATAGACAATTTTTATGAAATTTCTCTATGAAATGGTAAATAGAAGTGAGTTAGTAATTTCTATATAATTGCAGCTAGAAAAATATAATTTCTATATTAACAAAAATTATAAAATAATGAATTGGCTGCAAATTGGTACCTCTTTTATGAAAAACAAAAAACCTAATTTCTATATTTGAAAAAATTATAAATTCATAAATCTCATTGATAATTGGATAACTAGTTAGTAATTTCTATATAATGGAAAATTGCGAAAAAAAAAAGATAACTTCTATCTTAAAAATAATTATAAAATAATAAGTTCTTTGCAAATTGGTAACTCTATAAAAAAGAACCAAAAACCATAACTTCCATATTGAAAAAAATTATAAACTCACAAATTTAAGTGTTAAATGGATAACTGCTACATAAAAAATAGAAAAAAGATAGATCAATATTAGAAAAAATTATAAAAGATATAAAATGGTAAACTTGCAAATCCATAATTTTTAAACAAAAAAATAGAAAAACAATAACTTCTATATTACAAAAAATTATAAAATGGAAAAATTCAGTTTAAAATGAATAAGTCTTATGAAAAAATAGAAAAAAAAGGATACATCCAATATTAAAAAAATAATAAAAATGTAAAATGGAAACCTTCGTTGCACTTGCAAATGCTTAACTCATATATAGAAAAATGACAACTTCTATATTACAAAAAATTATAAAATAAGAATACCTAAAGATAAGTCTGCACTTGTGAATAAAAGAAATAGAAAAACAATAACTTCTATATTGCAAAAAATTATAAAATGTAAATTTCAGTTTGAAATGAATAACTCTTATGGAAAAATAGGAAAAGGGTAAATCCAATATTAAAAAAATATATAAAAATACAAAATGAAAAAGCTTAGCTACAAATCCATAACTCCTATACAAAAGCATAGAAAAATTGCAACTTCTATATTACAAAAAAAAATTAATAAGAAACTGCAGATACCTAAAAAATAAGTGTGCACTTCTCAATAAAATAATATGTAAATTTATTATGTTTTTTTTATGTTCAAGTACAATTGCAAATAGTAAAGGCAAGTTTTGCTTAGAATAATAATTAAATTTACATGAAAAAGCTATAAAATAGTAATAAAGGTAAGTTTACACTTGTGAATAGAATAGAAAGTAAATTTACATTTTAAATTTTATGTATAAAATAATAAAATAAAAAATAACATGTAAAATATTATGTAGTTACAAATGGTATAGTAAGATTGGTATGCTTGGTAAATTTGCATGCTACATGTTTTATATAAAAAAACAATAAACTGAATTTACATGTTCAATTTTATATTAAAATATGGTAGAAAATTATAAGTTTGCACTTGTGAATTTTTTTTCTATATTAAATTTAAATTATGACATAGAAAGTAGGTTCTATTTTTTTTAAATTGCGATAAAACTGGTTTACCAACTATTCCTGTTTTTTTTTGGAAACCTTCTACAAGTAATGGGAATTAACATGGAATTATTTCTCAATGTAGTAGCAAAGTATACTTAGAAATTATAATTAAAAACTTATTCCGTTCCATAAAGAATTTTTGGTCAAATTAGTAGCAAAACAATTTTTGGTCAAATTAGTAGCAAAACAGAGATAGAGTTAAGAATTTGTTCTCTTCAACAAAGAATTTTGGATCAGTGCATCAACTAAACACTTTTGGAATTAAAAAAATATAGGGAATTGTATGTTTTATATTAAAAAAAATGCAAATATATTTAAATCACATTTTTGTTTTTATTCTCGCTATTTTTTTATGATATTGATTACCAGGTTGGAGTATAGTCTAATAAATTGGGATAAGATAGGACACATAACAAATTGAAATTAAATGAAAACTGTTATTTTTTATTTGTGATCAAATATTTTGTCTTAGTTGTTAATAGACATGTAAATACTAATTTCCTTGTATCTACCCAATTATCACTCTAGTAATAGTTTTGAAATTGTATATCCTGGCCATATTTGCAATTTTCTACTAGATTCCTAGGAATTAATTTGTTTTATTTTCACATAGAGTGTCATGTTTTTAATTCAATTATAAGTAATATGATAAGTAGGCTTCTATGCATTGTCTCTTTTGTATTCTCCATAACTTGAAAATTTTTGTTTTTCAAAATATGTACAAATATAGTTCATTGATTTTGAATGATTTTTTTTCTTCCAAACACGATACTTGGAGACCCTCTAAAGAACATTGATGGCACCTAGATCGAAACTTCCTCAATGGAAATATATTGAAAGAAAAAATGATGGAAAATTTTATTGCAAGTTCTGCAATAATACTTGTGGGACATCAATGACTCGAGCAAGAGATCATTTGCTTGGCACTGTGGGTGGAACTGGTGGAGGAGTGGCAACATGTACTAAAATTGATCAAGATGTGAAGGAATGTTTAAGTGAAGAAGTCAATGCTCATAAGAAAGAAAAGGTAGTCCAAGAAGCAAGAAAAAAACAACACAAGATAAAGTCATGGGAAGAGAAAATGTTATTAATTCAACAATAAAATCTTTCCCATCATTTGTGGCATCTACAACATCTTATATGCCATATGGATCACAAAGAGAACCTCCTTTACTAGACGTTGATCCAACACAACAAACATTGGAGAAAGCTTGGAAGCCATTAGAGCGAAATGAGGTAGATGATGCAGTTTATGATTTTTTCATTGGTTGGAATATCTCTTTCAACACTATCAAAAGCCCATTATTTCATGATATCTTAAAAAAGATCAGCCATTTTGGTCCCTCATATTTTCTTCCAAGCTATGAAAATCTTAGGACCAAAGGAATTGATAGGAGCAAACAAAGAATAGATGAAAGAGTTAAACCAATAAGGGATTCCTGGGCTATTCCTAGATATACTTTAGTTAGTGATGGGTGGACTGATCGCCAGTCCAGACCTCTTGTGAACACACTTGCTTGTTGTCCTCACGGAGTGATCCATTTGTCTACTATTGATTGTATGGACAAAACAAAGACTGTTGAATATTTATTTAAGATACTAAAGGACACCATATTATCTATAGGAGAGGACAACATAGTCCAAGTTGTCACTGATAATGCATCCAATTATGTTCGTGCTAGTGATTTATTGATGGATCATTTCCCTAAGTTGCTTTGGACACCTTGAGCAACACATTGTATTGATATAGCCCTTCATGACATTGGTAAAATAGGTTCGGTGCAGGTAAATATATCTCAAGCAAGGCAACTGGTCAAATTCATTCTTAACCACCAATTGAGTTTGAGTATATTTAGAAAATGCAAAACTAGGAATCTACTGAGACCAGGTGACATTAGGTTTTCCACCCATTTTATTGCACTACAAAGGGTGGTGAAGCAAAAAGGTGCATTAAGATCATTTTTATGTAATGGAGAGTGGGTGAACTCTCCTTTGTCAAGGTCAGAAGGTGGTAAAATAGTAGAGAAAACAATCTTCAATGAAATTTTTTGGTCATGTGCAAAAAAAATCATCTCTATTTGTGAGCCTATTGTACAAATATTGAGGATGGTGGATTCTAATGCTGCATGTATTGATATTGTATATGAGGGCATGGATAGGGTAAGAGAACACATATCATTGATATGTAAGAATGATAGTTTAGTATATAATCCAATATGGAGAATTGTGGAAATAAGGTGGTGTATGCTGCATATGCCATTACATGCTGCGGGGCTTTTTCTAGCACCTAATTACTTTCACGTTCGTAAGGATAGAGATATCATGGAGGGATTCTATAATTGCATGGAGAGGATGTATCATGATCCTGAGATACAATATCAAATTCAAATACAATCAATATCATATAAGCAAGGGACTAGTCATGTTTTCACTACAGCTAGGGAAAGACGAGATATGCAGCATCGAGAGATAACCCCTGCTCAATGGTGGTTTCTCCATGGATAGGAGACACCTCAACTACAAACATTTGTAGTGAGGGTGCTGAGTTAGGTATGTAGGCATTATAATTATTTATACTTTGTATGTATATTTGCAAATTATTCCATGTAAATTATTGTACTAATATAATATTATTTTCATGTAAAAAAATAGGTCACTAGTGCATCAGCATGTGAAAGGAGTTGGAGCACTCATAAGTTCATCCATAGTAAGAAAAGAAACCATTTACGAGCTAGAAAATTGACAGATTTGGCTAGCATTCATTGCAATTTACACTTGTGGTTGAAATCTTTGGAGGGGAAGAAAACAACTTCAAATATCGTACAAGAGGTTGCCCCTATTTTTAATGCATCTAGTGCAACCTCACAAGCACCAACTGTGGGATCGTCTTCTACAACCACACATCACATCAATGAGAATGATGTCTTGCTCATAGAAATTCTTTATGAGAGTGCTAGTAGTGATAATGCCTCTCTCATGAGTGAATACACTAATGTGGATGAGGACAATGGAAATGAGATGACCTACACACCTTAAGATAATTTTGGCCTTTCATTTATGGTAATGATCATAAATGTTTTATTTCTATTACCATTTTGTATAAGCACATAAGCCTTAAACTATGTTTTAACTTTTTGACATTTTATGATTGAATTGTTCTAGTTTGACATATTATGATTCTTAGTTACTTCTATTGCATTGTTTTATAAGGTTTAAAGGTGTTTATTTTATAGGTAATATTGTTTTTTAACTGTAATACAAAATGAGCATGAAGTAAATGATCTAAATTCATATTTGAACCTTAAATTGGATATCATTGTGGTTGTATTTTTTAACTATAATACAAAATGAGCATGAAATAAATGATCTAAATTCATATTTGAATCTTAGATTGGATATCATTGTTGTTGTCTTTCAAGAAGATTCTCTAGAAGTTTGTAGATATCTACAAAAAGGCCCTTTGGAGTGGTATCAATGTTTGTAGATGGCATGTACATTTTCAAATAGATCTATTTAGTGTTTTAGACATAAATTTCATGGTATTTAGAGATCATTTAAATCATATTTTAATATCCAATATTTCAATTTTTACATTGAACTCTAGCTTTGTGTGTTGTGACTCATATTATTAGATTTTACTTTTACATGTTTTTTTAGTCTGCAATAATAATTAATTTGATGCATTTTGATCTTCATTATTTCTAAGCTGTTTTAGAGAGAAAAGCTCTATAACATTTTAAATAGGAGGAATTAACATTGGAAATATGTAAATAAAAGTATGCTTGCTAGGGAAAGATTTAATGAATTTTCATATAATGATTGTTTATGTAATTAAAAAAAAAAAATGAAATATTTGTAAGAGGTATAATGTCGAATTTTTTCAGTATTGAATTTTATAAGGTTGCATTTTTTCAGTATAAAATCGATCGAATTCAAATTTGATAACTAGTTTACTGTTTCTTCCCATAAACTTTGATCTGTCATTCTTTCAATGATTTTGGCACATACTTCTTTTTTGAGCTGCGTTCTACATAAAAAGAGAGAATTTCTTCGCATCAGATGGACATGACGATAGAAAGCCATAATTTGTGGACATCATAGCTTTTTATCTCGACTAATTTCATGGAATTGTGCGTAGGGCTAGGGAATCTTGAACGGCTAATTGGCATGTAAGGTTTCAATATCTCTAAACCTAATTAGATATATGCCAGTGTGGGGCACATATTGAGAATAATTAATTGGAATAATCACATATTTTAGATAGATTTGTGCATTCAACATAAATGGATTGTGTAATGGGTTGTGGGGATGGTAGAATATAATACGGCTTTGTCGACCAAGACTATAATTTATTTTTGCTTAGATGGTATACAATTTTCAGTAAATTTGATTGCTAAAGTGTTTGAATAGTGTAAATTGATTTAACAAGATATATAACTCCTAAGACATCCAAAATCAAACTTAACTTAGAAAAAATTCAACAAAATTTTAAATTTATTTTAGGATGAAATTGTACTTCGTTACACTACTCTATATATAGTATACTTTGTTATATAATATATTGAGTGTATAATACATTATTGACTATTTAATTATCCGTGCACTTTGATGTGAGGTATTTGTCCGTCCCCGTACTATGTAAAATAGAGTGGGCATGCAACAACAATGAAGTAAAGTCTAGCATTCATGGGGATGGATACTAAAAGTCAAATACTATTTTTCTATTTAAGTAATTGTTTTATAATTAGGTGATCCACCTAATGAGGAGGACAAGATAGCTTCACCTTCCATTTGCAGAATGTGGAGACATGTTGAGATTTTCTGTTTTAGTCAAATAGGAAAAAATCTCTGAAGGATGACAACAATAGGGATTCAGTTCCTAGATTAGCTCCAGGTTGTTGGGAGGGAGTTAATGCCTCATATATTTGATGTGAGGGAGTTATGAGGCTGTTAGATTCTCTAGGCTATATAACAGGCAACCATTCGGATGGTTTGTTGAGAGTGTGAGAGTTTTGTGAGGCTTTCATGATGTAATCTCCTAATTTGAATAATAAATCCCTGATGCCTATGTTTGGTGGACGTAACCCAGATTGGTTGGGTGAACCACGTTAAAAATTGTCTCCTATGTGCTTGATTGTTCTGTTGTGTTAATTCTGTGTTTATTTATTTTTGCTGTGCACCTGATCCAACAATTGGTATCAGAGCATGTTGGAGGTGCTGCCTGGAGCGCTGGCTGTGCTGGAGATGCACTGTTTGAAGGTAGAGCGCAGGTGTTGCTGGAGCTGTTGGTGCGTGACTCCGTGTGAATGCGTTCAGAAGCGGATGCATATTCTATAACATTGTTGGAGCTGTTGGTGCGTATTAAATCGCTGTTGCTGGTAGAATTAAGGTATGCACCGTCATATATATATAAAAACAAACGCTGATACATAAATTTGAAAACCAGCGTGTATATATATTGAATATATATAAAACAGCATATATTCCACGCAGCATATGTCTCCAATTTAAGAACAGCATTAAGAAAAACGGTGTGAACTTTTTTTTAAAATACAAAAGGTTCAAAAGCATTAAGGAAAACGACGGTGTGAACTATTTTTAAATACAAAAGGTTCAAAAGTATTAAGGAAAACGGGCGTGGACATGTTTTATGAACAGCGTGGTTTTTTGTTTGTTTTTTGGTGCTGCGTGGGTATGGATTTGTAAACAGCATTGATATATATTTGACAAACCAGCAATGAAGATATAACATAAAACGGCGTGGTTTATGCGTGGGGATTTCATTGTTTTTTCTGCGTGATTGCTAGTGTTACGACGGTGTACAACGTGCATATATGTAATTATTAGCACTTGCTGTAATATATATATATTAAAACACGGTGGATGTGTATTGAAACAAACAGTGATATAAAACAACAGCCTTGATGTGTATTGAAACAACAGCGTGGAAATATATATATTTTTAAAACTCACAGGCGTAGTTATATGTTTTAAACACTGCGGATCGATGCGCTATGTTTCATACTGCTGAGGTTGTTTATCTGCCCTGAGGTATTATGCTGGCACGGAGGTATTTTGTGAACTGTAATTCTGCACAGAAATAAGTCAGTTTTTTTTTGTTGTGTAAAAACAAAGGCATTGGCAATTTGTTTTTTTATTGCTGGTTGGATATTGGAGATTATTGTGTTTTTTGATACAAATGGCGAAAACTCAAAGTGCCCGGTTTGAAATTGAGAAATTTAATGGCAAGAATAATTTTGAGATCTAGAAGGTGAAGATGCACGATCCGCTGGTTCAACAATGTTGGCATTATGATTCAAGTGTTGTCCTTGATGGCAACTCACTCAGAGGATGGTACAGGTGCTCAGAGGTTGGTACAGGTGATGGCATCTTAATCAGAAGACAGATCTCAGTACAGCATGCCAAGGAAGCTCATACACGTCGTTTCGTTAAGCCCAAGTCGCGTGTAGACGCTAGTTCGATTCATAAAAAGCGCGTGTATGTGGAAAGGTTCCTTTGGTCCATGGTGGTTAGTCCTTGGAAGCTGTGCCTATGATTTCGGACCATTGTGTCTCGACGGGCGTGTCGATCCCTAGTTTTGAAGTTGATGGTATTGTGTTACTATGGTTTTGGCTCTTGGTATTGAGCTAGGCCTAAGACTATATAAGGAGAAGAAGATCATTAGGCAAAATCATCTTTGGACAAGGCTTGAATATCTAAGAGAGAAAGAGATCTGATATGCAGGTTCTGGGTTGCTTGATCTAAGCCAAGGAGAGATCACATCGGTTGATGGAAGACTAGATCTAAGGATAGATCGGGATCTAATGGTTTGAAATGCACTATCATGATATGGTTGATTATGCGTATTTCTAGATCTGCATATTGTCGCAATATTACGTTTTGGATCTAACTAATGTTTGGTACAGCTGCAAATTGAGAAAGGTTATTTTTAGATCTGTACGCAGGTTGGCTTCGGTAAAAGCGCGTGTATACGCGGGTTTTGCTCATTGAAGTAGCGTATATCTTTTGAAGCTTGATTTTGGGTTTACAGTGGGGTCTGACTGTTATTGCAGAGTTCTGCAGTCTGCTCTGTGTTCTGGTAACTGGTGATTGACAGGGTTCAGTGGTTCAGTGATTCAAAGTTTGGTTGTTTTATGCTTCAATGATCTGTTGTGGAAATTGAATGATTTGTGGTCTTCAGATTGTAATGTTGTGCTTCAGGAATATCCAAGTCTGAAAATGTATGAAAAGTGATATCTGAAAGAAGGAAGATTGTAGGTCAGCACCTACGTACTAGTATCTTGGCTAGTACAAGAGCAAAGGGGGTTGGAGCTCCCTTCCAAGGAAGTTTGGAGAACGAGAGAAGGTTGTAGCCTTCTGCAGGTTGTAGCCTGCGTACTGGTATAAGGCTGCACCAGTACAAAAGATTGTAAACTGAAGTTTCATATTAAAGAAAGATAGAGACAACTTGCAGCAGGTGGTTTTCACCCACATTGGGTTTCCACCTTATATCTTGGTGTTCATGTGTGTGGCTTTTTATCTGTTCTGTTATACTGCACATGTTTACTGTTAATGTGGTGAATAATGTCCTGATGCACTTAATTGAAGAATAAGCTAACTAAATTGTGAGTTTTCTTCCTATACGCTGTTTTACTTCGTCACAGTAGCGTGTACACGCTGGTTCACTTAACTGAAGTAGCGTATATGTTTCTGAGCATTTAAAAAGTTTGATTAATCTGATAATACTGATTCACCCCCCCTCTCAGTATTATTTCCAACAATTGGTATCAGAGCAGGTCCTTCAGAGAAGCTTGATCGCTTGAAGGAAGATCTTTCATCATGAGCAACTACGAGAAAGAAGCATCAATCAGGCCACCGGTTTTTGATGGAACAAATTTCAATTATTGGAAGGTAAGAGTTACTGCATATCTTCAATCTCTTGGTACAGAAGTTTGGGACATTGTAGAAACAGGCTATGTTTTTCCTTCAGCTACTCCTACAGATCCAGCTGAGAAAAAGGCATATGAAACAAATGCAAAAGCAGTCAGTACTCTATTAGGAAGTATATCTCAAACAGAATTCATGAAGGTCATGCACTTCAAATCAGCAAAAGAGATATGGGACAAAATGATCACTAGCTATGAAGGAGATGAACAGGTAAAGCAAGCTAAACTTCAAACTCTCAGGATTCAATATGAGACCCTCAAGATGTATAATGATGAAAGTGTGGCTAATTATTTTCTTCGGGTAGATGAGATTGTTAATTGTATGAAAAATCTGGGTGAAGAAATAAAAGAGACTATAGTAGTTCAAAAGATTCTAAGATCATTATCCCCCAAGTTTGAATCCAAAGTATCTGCAATAGAAGAAAAGGAAAATCTCAAAGTTCTCACTATGTCTCAGTTACATGGAATTCTAACTGCTTATGAAATGAGAAAGGGAGGTCCATCAGACAGAAGGGAAGCTGCTTTTAAGGCATCAAGAAAAGAAGATTACTATGAAGCAAGCCATGTTCCAGAAGAAGAGGAAGAAGAATCAAATTTTGTCAGAAATCTTCAAAGGGGTGCTGGAAGGTTCAGAGGTAAGCTACCTTTCAAATGCTTTGCTTGTGGAAGAGTAGGTCATTATGCTGCAAAATGTCCTAATAAGGATAAAGAACCTGCTAGATGGAATAAGAAACAAAGTGCAAATAAGAAAAGCTACTACACCCATGAAGATAGTGATGGCTTATCAAACAGTGATGAAGATGAACAAGGTAATAAATATAAGCTATTAATGGCATTTGAAGATGATGATTATGAGGATGCTGTAGATGTGGATAATCTCTATAATGAAATTACTAGACTCAAGAGATGCATAGAAGAAAAGAGTGTGATCATTGATACTTTGCAATTTCAAATTGATGAAAAGGAAAAACATCTTGAAAAACTAGAAGGTGAAATTGTTGGTCTCAGAAAAGAAATTGAGAAAACAAAAGCTATTAATCTTAAGTTTGTCAAAGGATCTGAAACTTTGGATGAGATTATCAATGTGCAGCGGTCTCCTCTAAACAAGACAGGTTTGGGCTATAATGGAGAAACCTCTCAAGCATCCACCTCAAAGAGTTATCTTGATGCAGCAAGGAGAAATGAGCAGAAGAACAATGAAGATAATCAGGTAAAGCAGGGACGAATTACAAACAGAAACTATCAGGGACAATCCTTCTTAAGGGTGAACAAAAGCTACAACCAACCACAGGTAAAATCTTCTCAGTTTGGCACAAGAATAGATGAAAATAGAAATTACAATCAGTTGGCTGGTAGATTCAATAACCGCAGAAGCTTCTTCAATGGACAATGCTTTTCTTGCCATAACTTTGGTCACAAAGCAGCTCAATGTGTTGCATATAAAACAATCATGACTAGGGAAGCTCAAAAACAAAGAAGTATGACAGGGATTACAAAGAGGACCTATAACAACTTTTCGGTTCTTGAAAATGAAGTTGAATGTTCTATTTGCAATAATTTTGGTCATAAAGAATCTGAATGCAGGAGCAGGTTTCAGGAGAAAAAGGAACAAGCCACGAGCACCAAAAAATGGAGAATAAAAGAACCTCAGACAGAAAGATGTGGGATAGCGTTTTATGCAGAAGGACAGGAAAATCTATGGTACATTGACAGTGGATGTTCGAAACATATGACAGGTGATAAAGAAAAACTTGAATCTTATTCTACTTTAGAAAAGGGAAAGAAAGTTTCTTTTGGAAATGATACTCCTGCAACTATAAAAGGAAAAGGTATTGCTCCTTTGAAAGAAAAGGTCAAGGCTGGAAATGTTTTGTATGTTGATGGATTGAAGCATAATCTTCTAAGTGTCAGTCAGATGTGTGATCAAAAAACCGAGGTTATTTTCAGATCGAATGGATGTCTTGTTCGTGATCTTGATACAGGTAAAACAGTTCTCAAAGGCAAAAGAACTCCAAATAATCTGTACATATTTGAAGAAGGACAACAACAATGCTATCTTAGCAAGGATGAAGAGCACTGGTTATGGCATCGAAGGTTGGGACATCTAAGCTTCTCACAAATAAGAAAAGCATGCAAATATCAGGCAGTTCGCGATCTTCCAGATATCAAAATTCCAGACAACACTATATGCAAATCTTGTCAGTTTGGAAAGCAAACCAGAACTAACTTTCCAGAAAAGGAAGGATCAGCTAGCTTGCCTCTTGAGCTAGTCCATACAGATGTATGTGGTCCATTTAGGAAAAGGACACCTCGAGGAGAAGAATATCTGATATTATTCATTGATGATTTCTCAAGGTTTGTTTGGTTAGGGCTTATGAAGCACAAAGATGAAGCATTCGAAAAATTCAAATCCTTCAAAGCATTGGCTGAAAATGAATCAGGACACAAAATTAAGTGCCTCAGATCTGACAGAGGTGGGGAGTTCACATCAAATGAATTTTTCGATTTCTGCGATGAACATGGGATAAGAAGAGAATTCTCTACAGCTAGAACTCCTCAGCAAAATGGGGTTGTGGAAAGAATGAACAGAACTATCCAACAAATGGCTCGTGCTATGCTCGATGAATCAGGTACTCCTGCAACCTTCTGGGGTGAAGCTGCACATGCTGCTGTTATCATTCTTAACAAAACAAATGTCCGAGTAAACAGCACTCAAACACCTCATGAGCTTTGGAGTGGTAAAACTCCTTCCGTGAAGCATTTCAAAATCTTTGGGAGCAAATGTTATATTAAGAATACTGATGAGCAACTTGGCAAACTTGAACCTAGAGCAGATGAGGGCATTCTTCTTGGTT
Organism: Pinus tabuliformis; assembly: GCA_031772625.1. Taxonomy (NCBI): domain Eukaryota; kingdom Viridiplantae; phylum Streptophyta; class Pinopsida; order Pinales; family Pinaceae; genus Pinus; species Pinus tabuliformis. The sequence continues at coordinate 871,431,546 of CM062805.1, forward strand.
ATTCTCCACATAGCAAAGCATACAAGTGCTACAATAAAAGACTTGGCAGAATTGTTGACAGTATTGATATAGTGGTTGATGAGAAGGGATATATTCCTAGGCAAATTCATCATGAAGACATTGAAGAAGATGAAGGTTACTCTCAAAGGCGAAATGATGAAGAAGAAGAACCTCAAGAAGAAGAAGAATCTCAAGAAGAACCAGAGGAGCAGACAAGAATAGAAGAGAAGACTCCATCCAGATATGTCCAAAAGAATCATCCAAAAACTCAGATTGTGGGGCAGAAAGAAGCAGGAGTACAAACAAGAAGGACACTTGCAGAAGCTTCAAGCTACTTGGCTCTACTCTCCTCCATTGAACCACAAAATGTGAAAGAAGCATGCAAAGATGAATGTTGGGTCAAAGCAATGGATGAAGAACTTGAGCAAATCGAAAGGAACAACACTTGGGAATTAGTTCCTAGACCAAAAGATAAGAATGTAATAGGAACAAAATGGGTCTTCAAGAATAAGTTAAATGAAAATGGAGAAGTAATTAGAAACAAGGCCAGACTTGTTTGTAAAGGGTATGCACAGCAAGAAGGAATAGATTTTGAAGAGACCTTTGCTCCTGTGGCAAGACTAGAGGCCATCCGAATGTTCCTTGCTCTCTCAAGCTTTCAAAACTTCAAGGTATTTCAAATGGACGTGAAATCAGCCTTCCTGAATGGAGACTTAGAAGAAGAAGTATATATTGAGCAGCCAGATGGGTTCATTCTTGGAAATGATCCAAACCTTGTATGCAGATTGAAAAAGGCACTCTATGGGCTCAAACAAGCTCCAAGGGCTTGGTACTATCGGTTGGACAAATATCTTCACCAACAAGGCTTTTCAAAAGGATCAGCAGATAGCAATCTCTATATAAAAGTTGAAAATAACAAATTGCTAATTCTTGTTGTTTATGTAGATGATATTATTTTTGGCAGCAATGAAGAGACCATGAGTCAAAACTTTGCCTTGGTTATGCAGAAAGAATTCGAAATGTCACTTCTTGGAGAATTGACATATTTTCTTGGATTGCAAATCCAACAAAATGAAGGAGGTATCTTCTTGTCTCAAACCAAATACCTCAAGCAGATCTTGAAGAAGTATGGCATGGAAGAGTCAAAGCCAGTATGTACACCCATGGTTACAGGATGCAGCCTCAGTGCAAATGATGAATCAGCAGCAGTTCACCAACCCACTTATAGATCCATGATTGGTAGTTTGCTTTATTTGACAGGTACTCGACCAGATATTACACATGCAGTAGGAATGGTTGGAAGATTTCAAGCCAACCCAAAGGAAACTCATCTTCAGGCAGTCAAAAGAATCTTCAAATATCTTCAAGGGACCCAAAACTATGGCTTATGGTATCCTAGAAATACTGATCTCACTCTTCATGCTTACACAGATGCAGATTGGGCTGGAAGTGTGGATGATAGGAAAAGCACAAGTGGAGGTGCTTTCTTCATGGGTTCCAGATTAGTATCTTGGTTCAGCAAGAAACAAAGTTCGATTGCCTTATCTACAGCTGAAGCAGAATATGTGGCTGCAGCATCTTGTTGCACACAACTTCTTTGGATGATGCAGACCTTGCAGGACTTTCAAATCACTTGCACTCCACCTGTCTCTATCTTATGTGATAATACAAGTGCAATCAGCATTTCAAAGAATCCTGTCATGCACTCAAAGACCAAGCACATACCAATCAAGTACCATTTTCTTCGGGAACAAGTGCTTGAGCAGAAGGTCAAGTTGGAGTATGTTCCTTCTAAGGAGCAAGTTGCTGATATTCTCACAAAACCACTGCCCAGGGAAACTTTTGAATATCTCAGACAAAAGCTGGGAGTAGTTGATGCTTCATCCTGTTGTTGAAGTTTGTTTGTTCTACAGAAAAGTTGGTATACGCAGGTTACGGAAGGGATATGAGCGTATACACGCGGATTCATGATGGGTAAGTCGCGTGTATGCTGGACGCTTGTTGCAGAAAGAATATCCGCGTACATACGCTGTTTTATACAGGATAAAACGCGTATATGAAGTTCTGAACAGCAAGGGAAAACTCTGAAGTTCTGAACAGCAATAGGAATGTCAGAATTCTTCAGGCACAGTTTCAGGGAGTGCAACAGGCACAGGTTCAGGGGGAGCAGCTCAAAAGTCTCATAAAGCATTGTTGGCATTCAGATGTTTTGGTTGTTGGTTTCAGGAGAAGGAGCTCAGAAAGAAATTCAGGTTGCTGATCTAACAAGATGATTATCAGATGCTGCTGGTGTCTTTCCTAAGTCTTGGTCTAGATCTGTTGTCTCTATGTCATGTATCTCTCTTGTCATATATCTTTTATGGTGTCAAGGTCATGTAACGGCCTATGTTGGTTTCCCCACTATGCCTGGGATGAATGCTGTAATATAATTGGTTGTTTCTGATATGTCCCCTCTTGGTAGGGAGTATGGATGTATGTATTGAGTCTTTTGGTGATAGGAAGGTCCCTTATGGTGTATAAATCTTGGTTCTTGTTGAAGAATATCTTTTTCAGATCTGGCCTACTGTCAGGGGGAGCACGAGTCAGCACAGCCAAGCAGAGGTATCAGCATGTCCTCAGGGGGAGCACAGCCCTTTGCTCTTGATGTCAAAGGGGGAGAGTGACTTGGTGTGGTGGTTGCCATCAAGTCCAAAGGGGGAGATTGTTGGCATTATGATTCAAGTGTTGTCCTTGATGGCAACTCACTCAGAGGATGGTACAGGTGCTCAGAGGTTGGTACAGGTGATGGCATCTTAATCAGAAGACAGATCTCAGTACAGCATGCCAAGGAAGCTCATACACGCCGTTTCGTTAAGCCCAAGTCGCGTGTAGACGCTAGTTCGATTCATAAAAAGCGCGTGTATGTGGAAAGGTTCCTTTGGTCCATGGTGGTTAGTCCTTGGAAGCTGTGCCTATGATTTCGGACCATTGTGTCTCGACGGGCGTGTCGATCCCTAGTTTTGAAGTTGATGGTATTGTGTTACTATGGTTTTGGCTCTTGGTATTGAGCTAGGCCTAAGACTATATAAGGAGAAGAAGATCATTAGGCAAAATCATCTTTGGACAAGGCTTGAATATCTAAGAGAGAAAGAGATCTGATATGCAGGTTCTGGGTTGCTTGATCTAAGCCAAGGAGAGATCACATCGGTTGATGGAAGACTAGATCTAAGGATAGATCGGGATCTAATGGTTTGAAATGCACTATCATGATATGGTTGATTATGCGTATTTCTAGATCTGCATATTGTCGCAATATTACGTTTTGGATCTAACTAATGTTTGGTACAGCTGCAAATTGAGAAAGGTTATTTTTAGATCTGTACGCAGGTTGGCTTCGGTAAAAGCGCGTGTATACGCGGGTTTTGCTCATTGAAGTAGCGTATATCTTTTGAAGCTTGATTTTGGGTTTACAGTGGGGTCTGACTGTTATTGCAGAGTTCTGCAGTCTGCTCTGTGTTCTGGTAACTGGTGATTGACAGGGTTCAGTGGTTCAGTGATTCAAAGTTTGGTTGTTTTATGCTTCAATGATCTGTTGTGGAAATTGAATGATTTGTGGTCTTCAGATTGTAATGTTGTGCTTCAGGAATATCCAAGTCTGAAAATGTATGAAAAGTGATATCTGAAAGAAGGAAGATTGTAGGTCAGCACCTACGTACTAGTATCTTGGCTAGTACAAGAGCAAAGGGGGTTGGAGCTCCCTTCCAAGGAAGTTTGGAGAACGAGAGAAGGTTGTAGCCTTCTGCAGGTTGTAGCCTGCGTACTGGTATAAGGCTGCACCAGTACAAAAGATTGTAAACTGAAGTTTCATATTAAAGAAAGATAGAGACAACTTGCAGCAGGTGGTTTTCACCCACATTGGGTTTCCACCTTATATCTTGGTGTTCATGTGTGTGGCTTTTTATCTGTTCTGTTATACTGCACATGTTTACTGTTAATGTGGTGAATAATGTCCTGATGCACTTAATTGAAGAATAAGCTAACTAAATTGTGAGTTTTCTTCCTATACGCTGTTTTACTTCGTCACAGTAGCGTGTACACGCTGGTTCACTTAACTGAAGTAGCGTATATGTTTCTGAGCATTTAAAAAGTTTGATTAATCTGATAATACTGATTCACCCCCCCTCTCAGTATTATTTCCAACAAACAAGGTGTGGCAAAAGCACTGTTGGGGAAAAACAAAAGGCCTGCTTCCATGACGGAGGATGAATGGGATGAGATGGACGATAGAGCTCTGAGTGCAATTCAGTTATGTCTAGCGGACGATGTTCTGTTCAACATTGTGTCAGAGAAAACCGCCGCAGGCTTGTGGTCGAAGCTTGAGAAGCTCTATATGACGAAGTCTTTGACAAATCGGATTCTCCTGAAGCGACAGCTTTACGGTTTGCGGATGAAAGAAGGTACCTCAATTGTTGATCACCTGAATGTTTTTAATACCTTATTGGTGCAATTAAACAGTCTAGATGTGAAATTTGATTCAGAGGATAAGGCGATAACTTTATTATGTTCATTGCCCGAATCCTGGGATCACTTTGTTACTTCCATAAGTTTTAGTACATCAGAAATTCTTGAGTTTGACGATGTTGTTGGAGCCTTGTTGGCTGAGGAGACGAGGAAGAGGTCAAATGTAGACACCTCTACATCAGAGGTAATGATGGCCAGAGGGCGATCACGCGAGAGACACTCCGAGGGAAAGCATAGCAACTCTCGTTCAAAGTCCAAAGGAAAGAAGCCAAAGATGAAGTGTTGGCATTGTGGCAAGGCTGGACATCTGAAAAAGGATTGCTGGAAGCGAAAGCAGGCTGCTAAAGAAGGCTCTTCGACAGAAAAGAAGGAAGCCAACACTACAGATACAGGTTCAGTATCTGGTTCATGTATGAGTGATGAAGTATTGTCAGTTAATGTTTCAAAACATGATCAACATTGGTTGTTAGGTTCCGAGGCATCTAACCACATGTGTATACATAGAGATTGGTTTAAAACATATAGATCAATTGATGATGGTGTTGTGTACATGGGTAATGATGTAACATGTAATATTGTTGGGATTGGAAGCATACAACTACAAATGTTTGATGGCACAACAAAAATATTAACTGATGTGAGGCATGTACCAGATTTAAGGAAAAATTTGATTTCATTAGGAGCACTTGATTCAAATGGATATAAAACTGTAATTCAAGGTGGAGTTATGAAAATCTATAAAGGTATCTTACTAGTTATGAAAGCTAAGAAAGTAGGAAATCTATTTCAGTTAGAAGGTAGAACTGGGTCAGATCATGTGTCTGTGTCTGAACATGACAGTAGTTCCATTCACTTATGGCATCAAAGATTGGGGCATATGAGTGAAAGAGGATTGAAAATTTTGGCTGACCGAAAGTTACTTCCTAATCTAAGATCTGGAAAATTGGATTTCTGTAAACATTGTCTGTTTGGTAAACAAAGTAAACAAAAGTTTAAAACAGGCAAACATACTAGTAAAGGGATACTTGATTATATCCATTCAGATGTTTGGGGTCCAGCCCCTACAGTGTCATATGGTGGCTCATCTTATTTTGTATCATTCATTGATGACTTTTCTCGGAAAGTTTGGGTCTACATGTTGAAAAAGAAGTCTGATGTTTTTACAGTTTTCAAGCAGTTTAGAGCATTGGTAGAAAACAACACTGGTAGAACTATAAAATGTTTAAGAACTGACAATGGTGGTGAGTTTTTCCTCCAAGGAGTTTGACAGCTATTGCAAGGATGCAGGGATCGAAAGACATAAGACCACGGTTTATACTCCTCAGCAGAATGGAGTTGTTGAACGCATGAACAGGACTCTTCTAGAGAGAGCAAGGTGTATGCTGTGTAACGCCGGGTTGCCGAAGGAGTTGTGGACGGAAGTAGTGGCAACTGCTTGTTATGTGATAAACCGATCTCCATCAACGGCAATAGACTGCAAGGTTCCGCAAGAGGTATGGACAGGACACCCTTGTGACTATTCTAAACTCAGAGTGTTTGGTTGTGATGCATATGCTCTAGTGCCTAAACATCAGTGAACTAAATTAGATCCGAAATCAAAAAGGTATGTCTTTGTTGGGTATGGTGATGGAACAAAGGGATATAGATTGTGGGATCCTACTACCTGCAAAATCATCATCAACAGAGATGTAAAGTTTAATGAATCCTCTCTTGTACAGTTAGATGTAGATAGAAGATTGAAACAGGATGATGTATCTGATTTCCAGCATATTCAGTTTGACAGCATTTCTAATGATAGTCATAATGACCATAGTTCAGATTCTAGTCATGAACAGGTTTCAGAATCAGATTATGAACAGGGTTCAGATGGAGGACATGAATAGGTCTCAGATGGCGATCATGAAGAAATTCCTACAGTTGATAGACAGCCAGTTGTGGAAGCACCAGAAACATTCTTAAGAAGATCTACAAGGATCAAACGTCGTCCGAGAAGGTATGATGATCATGTTACTTCAGTTGCTTTGATCGCTAATGATGATGAACCTTTGTGTTATCAGGAAGCTGTAGAAGGTTCAAATAGTGACAAATGGAAAGCAGCCATGAAGGAAGAAATGATGGCTTTAGGTAAGAATGGTACGTGGGATCTGGTTGAACTTCCCAAAGGCAGGAAAACTGTGGGATGCAAATGGGTCTTCAAGCTGAAACGGGGTGTGAATGATACGGAAGACAGGTACAAAGCGAGGCTGGTTGCAAAAGGGTTTTCTCAGAAAGCTGGCATAGACTTTCATGAGATATTTTCACCAGTGGTTAAAATTGTTTCAATTAGAATTGTGTTAGAATTAGTGGCTTTGTTTGATTTGGAATTGCAGCAGTTAGATGTTAAGACTGCATTTCTACATGGTGATTTAGATGAGGAAATATATATGGAACAACCGGAAGGGTTTGTTCAGCATCGCAATGCGAAATTTGTCTGCAGGCTCAAGAAGTCATTATATGGCCTGAAGCAATCGCCTCGGCAGTGGTATAAGAAGTTTGATTCTTTCATGTTGAGTCAGAAATATGTAAGAAGTGAATATGATCATTGTGTTTACTTTAAGCAGTTAAATAATGGCATGTTCATTATCTTAGTGTTATATGTTGATGATATGCTTTTAGCAAGAAAAAGAATTGAAGAAATCAACAGGTTGAAGACTCAGATGGCAAGGATGTTTGATATGAAAGATCTAGGAGCGGCAAGACAGATTTTGGGCATGGAGATTTTCAGAGACAGGAGTAATGGTAAGTTGTGGCTATCACAACAAAAGTATGTTGAGAAAATACTTTTGAGGTTTGGTATGAATAATGTGAAGCCTGTGTCAGTCCCTTTAGCTTCCCATTTCAAGCTTTCTTCCAGTTTATGTCCTAATACCGATGAAGAAAAGGATTATATGTCTCGAATTCCTTATGCCAATGTAGTAGGATGTTTGATGTATGCGATGGTGTGTACGCGACCAGATATTTCTCATGCAGTTGGGGTTGTCAGCAGGTACATGGAAAATCCGGGTAAAGAGCACTGGTCAGCAGTGAAATGGGTGCTTCGGTATTTGAGAGGCACAAATAGTTATTGTATTTCTTACAATAAGAGTAGTGAATTTGTTTGCGGATATGTTGATTCCGATTTTGCAGGTGATTTGGATAAGAGAAGGTCAACTTCAGGGTACGTCTTTACTCTTGCAGGTGGAGCTATTAGCTGGATGTCAAAGCTACAGAACATTGTTGCTTTGTCTACTACTGAAGCAGAATACATTGCTGCTTCTCATGCTTGCAAAGAGGCGGTTTGGTTGAAAGGTTTGCTTGGTGAGTTTGGTAGGTTACAGGACAACATCAGGTTACTTTGTGACAGTCAAAGTGCAATACATTTGGCTAAGAATCCGGCCTATCATAGTAAGTCAAAGCATATTCCAATCAAATATCATTTTGTAAGACAGGTTATCACTGAAAGGGGAGTTTCTCTTGAAAAGGTGCATACAAAGGAGAACTGTGTAGACATGTTCACGAAACCAGTTTTGTTGGAGAAGCTACGCTGGTGTTTGGCTTCTCTTGGCTTGCAGAAAAGATAAAATAATAACAGGGCATCAGGCGAATTGTTGTCAAGGTGGAGATTGTTGAGATTTTCTGTTTTAGTCAAATAGGCAAAAATCTCTGAAGGATGACAACAATAGGGATTCAGTTCCTAGATTAGCTCCAGGTTGTTGGGAGGGAGTTAATGCCTCCTATATTTGATGTGAGGGAGTTATGAGGCTGTTAGATTCTCTAGGCTATATAACAGGCAACCATTCGGATGGTTTGCTGAGAGTGTGAGAGTTTTGTGAGGCTTTCATGATGTAATCTCCTGATTTGAATAATAAATCCCTGATGCCTATGTTTGGTGGACGTAGCCCAGATTGGTTGGGTGAACCACGTTAAAAATTGTCTCCTATGTGCTTGATTGTTCTGCTGTGTTAATTCTGTGTTTATTTATTTTTGCTGTGCACCTGATCCAACAAGACAGTGTAATAATTATTTTCCATGGAATTAGTTATGTATTACATGAAGAAACGAAGGAACGCGTTATTTTTGTGAAGTGACTGCCAATAATTTGGAATGAAATTTTTTATATTCATACTTGTAATGCCTCAGGAAAATGTAAATATTTTATTTTACCGCAGTAAGAACAAAATAGTGTTGTTATCTATTTGAATTAAATAATATTTTAATTACTAGGAATGAAAAATGTTTTAACCATTAACAGAAATGGCAACTTCTGAAGAGGGAAGTTAGAAAAGACGGTTGTTGGAATACAACCCTAACTACCTATTCTAACTCAAGGGGCTTCCAAAGAAAAGGAAGACAGGGGAGGGAAAATTTGCGTTGTAACGACAGTCAAGGAAAAGGGGAAAATGGCTAAGCTTGGTGATGACCAGATAGCCATGCATGTAGTGCGAGCAACTTGCTGAGGATGGTGGTTCTGCAAGTAAGCTAGGGGGGAGATCCTAGTCCCGAAAGACGAATCTCAAGGATGGGTGGGAGACTGGTAGCGGGAGAATAGAGGATCTCAGCTTCTGAAAGCATCATAAGCCACAACAACATAGGTAAGTGGAAAACACCTAAAAGGCATTCTGAAATATAATTGAGGTAGATAATGTTAGAATGTTGGATTGCATTGATACTATGTAGTGGAAAGAAGGACTTGAACAAACAAAAGAGTTGTCTTGTATTATGTTTATTATATAATAAGAAAAATGATAAAGGACATCCTTTATTTCTACTTATTAAAAAATAAACGGATGACGGAAATAGTGGAATCAAAAACTAAATAACTGATAGACAATCGTTTGATTACTCTGCTATAATGGAAGCAGTTAACCAAATGCTGGACCATTTCCAACGTAGGAAAAATTGCATGAGAAAAATGATGCAAAAAGAGAAAATTGAATTAATGGAATCCTTTTCGATATATGTATTCACAAAAAGTAGAAAACCAAACTATATAATTTCCTGAAACTCGTGGAAAAAAGAACTGGAAACGTTTCAGCGTTAAATCGAGATATGCTTAGAATGACTCAGAAATAAGATGGACTATTTTCTTTATTGAAAAAAACACAGAGTCGAAATGCGGAGAAGCAGTGAGATATTTCCTAAAGACCAAGTTCTGGTCATGACCCTGCAACAGAGAATTAAACTAGTTCTTTCAAAGGAAAGTATGCATACAGTGTTGTGGCCAAGACCCTGAGTTTGAAGACTCAGGCCTAAACCCTGTCACACATATCAGAATCAAAGTTAGAGGGTTACTTGTTAAATTCTTTAAACCAATGTTCAAACCTGTTTCTAGGTGGATGAACTTCCAAACCGCAACTGTAATCAAACCAAACAAATATCGACCTAAATAATTCCAGCTAAATAGCACACCAAGAACTAATGAATAAATATTGTCAGGAACAGAGACGATTACCAATCTAGAACCACTGCAGAATAACGTAACCAGGAAGACATAAAATATAGTCGAATAATCCAGCATTAGAAGGGAACATTGCATAAGTCTAGTAAATATTTTCTGTTGTACATAACTCAGGAAATGTAAAACATGAGAGAGTACAAATACACCAATATTATATACGCATAAATAAGCTCAAAGCGTAAATCCAGATGGAGTGTCTTTCGAAGCCAAATTAAACCAGAGAATGGATTTACAGAAGATAGCAATTAAAACTACAGAGATGGCCAGAGTGGCTCAATAATATTAGAGTTGAAACCCCCTCAAAATTAACTAGCTTCATGAAAACATATGACATGATTCAGGCCTCTGGACCCAAAACCAGAGGGTTAATGCCTCTCCATAGACATATACTTAAACGTTCCCTAACTATGAACATATGCCTGAGTAAACAACTAGATTACGTAGGAGGGGAGGACAACCCCTTCTGCGAAAGTAATTTGAAACCTAGCAACAGTAATCTAATACAACTGCAACATGTCGAATGAAAAACCAAGGTGGAAACATCATACCCGGTGGAAACCCTCGAAGGTACCTCTGTTCGAGAAAGGCACGGCTTCCATTTGGTAGCATCCACAAAACTCGGAACCGGAAGCAGGGTGTACCTACAAGAAAAACACCACAAATAGATTAAAGATTCAGAGATTCCCTTAGAAAATGTAAGTTTAGCCTGCTGTGAGGAAAATGATAAAACAAGTTGCAAGAAAGAAACGAAAACAGGAAAACTTTTCTGCTACTAACTCACCCGGGACGCTAACTCTGGTGGTGAGATCAAGAACTGGCACCACGAGCGCCTTCCAACCTCAATAGAACTCTGGTTCAAAGCTTGAACAAGACCGCCGATGGAAGAAGAAGACAAAGTAGGTGTCATGAGCACTAGTGGAGGAATGAGACCTCGATTTGGCGCCAAGGGTAGAGAAAGTCGACAAAACCACCTTTGGCCGTTGGATCACTCAATAGGCCTCATTACCGTTGATACAAGGAGTATCCTGAGGCGGCAGCTAAAGCAGATCAGATCTGCCCATGCCACGTAAAATGGTCAGTGCAGGCAATCAATGCATATTCAGAGTTATCCAGTTACCAAAGCGGCTAACCAATGATTAAAGGACTATGAAATGAACAAGCCATAATGCAAAAATGTTTAACATATAATCCAACGTTTAAGATTGGAGTTTTTCAACAGTGGAGTCATGTCATAGATACATAGTTGTACAACTCCATAAATGATATGAGTTAATGAATATGAAATGGTAAAATTTGATAGTTGCATGAATGTGTATTATATTTTATTTATTTTCATATTGTTACCAAAAAAAAAATTAATAGAGTTTAGGCTTCTGTGATCCATATCAAGTTAGAGAAATATTTCGGCGAAAATCACATGGAATCTCATTGTCGACGCGTTTCGAACCAACCAGTGTGGTTCATCGTTAGGACAAGTTCAAGAAACAGATCCAGCTTAGCATGTTATATAGACCGAGCAGAGCCTCCAACGGCTAGTTTGACCAACCGTTAATATTGACTAATGGACCGGGATCAAAATAATAGTTTATTAATAAATATTTAAAAATTAAAGGTCAATTAATTTGCAACGCGTCGACAATGAGATTCCATATGATTTTCGCCGAAATCTTTCTCTAAAAAAAAAATTAACTGGTTTCATGACAAGTGGTATCAGAGCAAGGATTCAAAAACTGTGGCCTCTGGCAAATTTGTGAATGGGAGATAAACAGATATAGTGCATTTATTTAAAAAAGAAAAAAACAGTTAATGCGTTAACTCTTCTTTTGTTTCTTTTCTTGTGCTAAGCACAGGAAAATAGACGACAACCAATATGAGAAGAATAGATAGTGTTCCGCACAGGTTTGTGGCAGGTCAGGGACCTGTAACTGGCCTTGAAACTACTCCTGAGTTATGGGTACAGCTTGGAGAGGAGGCTCGTAATATGAACCTTGTGATATTAGAGATAGTACAGGAATTAAAGAATGAGATGTCCCATTTGCAGGAGGATAATGTGAGGTTAACCATGGAACAGGAAAGGATCATAAAGAGCCTATCTGATAAGTAGAATCAGTGCCCGCCGAATCCCAGCCCTGACCAGTAACGAGTGTCAGAGGAGCTGGGCTACCACACAGAACAAGAAGAGTCAGAAGGAAGGGAAGAGAATCAAGAATAATGCTCGGATAATGCTTCTGAGCAACAAATATCGAAGAGGCAGCGGATAGAAGTGCAAGGGGAGTTTCGTAAAACAAAGCCGCCACACTTTGACGAAGAGTTGGAGGAGGCAATCGAAGCTTGGTTGATTAATATGAACGAATACTTTCAACTATATGAATATGATCGCAACCTCAAGGCGTGGCTGGCCATTTTCCAATTACAGGGGAAGGCCACCCTATGGTGGGAAGAGGTTAAGATTGTACAAGGGGTAAGTGAACAAAATATAACTTGGGAAAAATTTCAAAAATATTTCAAGGAAAGATACCTGACCCAACGATTTTATGACAAGAAATCAAGGGGATTCCATGACCTGCAACTTGGGCAATAAATAATGGATGAGTTTATCACCTGATTTACCTCGTTACTCTGTTATGTGCCTTACATACGAGAGGAGAAGGCTAAGGTACAACGATTTGTCAGTAGTTTACCTTTGGCAATGAGGGAAAGAATTGAGTTTGATAACCCAAAAACAATGGATGAAGTAATACGAAAAGCCATGATTTGTTATCAACAAAGTAAGCAGAAGGGAGAAATCCTAGGAAAAAGGTGGGTTGATAAGAGAAGTAACAAGATGGCTGGGAATATTAAAGGAAATTGCAGTAGTGCTAACAAAGGATTTTCCAAGGGGCAAAACAACAGAAATATACAAAAGAACCATCTCATATTAAAGCCAGCCATTGAGTCCAGAATCAGCGAACAATCTGGAAAAATTGACAATGAAGGGACAGCAAGGCCTCCAGTACAATGCTGGGGCTGTGGAGGGCCTCATTGCATTAAAAACTATCTCAACGAAAGGGTACCAAACAGGATTCCTAGATTTATGAAGCATCTATAGTTGGCGACATGGGACGCAGTATACCAAGGATTAATGTTGCTCTAGAAGATTGTTAGGCGGAGTACTAGCCCACCATGGTGGAGTTTGAAGGTAAGATCTTTGATTATACTGTAACTATTTTAATTGATCTTGGAGCTACGTTAAATTATGTTAGTCCTAAGGTTGTGGAACAATGTAAGCTGCAAACTATCAAATTTGAAGACACTTGGGTAGTACATCTAGCAACAGGGGCAAAGAGATGTGTTCTAGCTAAGGTTAATAACTTCACTTTGAAGATAACAGGACAGCTGGTGATGACAGATTTAAATATGCTTCCCCTTAGTTCGTATGATGTGTTGATAGGCATGGACTGGTTGGAAAAATGCTGGTCCATTATAAATTGTAAAACAAAGACTATCTGTTACAAGGATGAGTTCGGAGAAAAGCAGGAAATGCAAGGTATTAAGAGGCCAATGCAGATTTGGCCAATAACCGCTTCTCAATTGGCAAAGTGTATTAGGAAAGGATGTCAGATTTATACCATCCAAGTTGGTTATGCCAACTCAAAAGACAAAATTGCCACATTGGAGAGTATTCTGGTGATACAAGATTTTGCAGATGTGTTTCTGGAGGAAATACCAGGACTGCCACTCAAGAGAGATATAGACTTCACTATCGAATTAGTTCCAGGGGCAGCCTCGGTATCCCAAGATCCTTATAGAATGAGCACACCAGAATTGACAGAGTTAAAGATGTAATTACAGGAACTGTTGGACAAAAATTGCATCCGCCCCAGCGTGTCACTCTGGGGAGCCCCGATATTGTTCGTTAAAAAGAAGGATGGGACCCTTCATATGTGTATGGACTATCTTCGGTTGAATAAGTTGACAATCAAGAATAAATACCCTTTACCCCATATTGATGAACTTTTTGATCAGGTAAAAGGGGCAATGGTATTTTAAAAAATTGATTTACGATTAGGGTATCACCAAATCAGAATTAAAGAGGATGACATAGCCAAAACTGATTTCAGAACACGATATGGACACTATGATTTTGTGGTGTTACCCTTTGGGTTAACCAACACCCCCACAACTTTTATGTGCTTAATGAACAACATATTTCATTAGTATTTAGACAAGTTTGTGTTAATTTTTATCGATGATATACTGACATATTCCTGGAACATGGAAGAACACAAGGAGCACCTCAGATTGGTACTACAAACCCTCCGAGAGCACCAATTATACGCCAAGTACAGCAAGTGTGATTTTTGTAAGGAACAAATACAGTACTTGGGACATATAATCACTAAAGATGGAATCATTGTGGATCCCGAAAAGATAAGGACCATAATGGAATGGCCAGTGCCAAAGGACGTGGTAGACATAAGATCCTTCATGGGATTAGCAGGTTATTACAGGTGGTTTGTGGAAGGATTTTCAAGAGTGGATTACCCTATCACTTATTTGCAAAAAAAGGGAAAAACTTTCAAATGGAGCACAGAATGCCAAAAGAATTTTGAACAACTCAAGTATCTGCTCACCACCACACCTATTCTAAGCATAGCTAATCCAAGTAAAGACTATGTGGTGTGTACAGATGCAAGAAGGAAAGGTAATTGAATATGAGTCTAGAAAATTAAAAGAGCATGAGCAGAAATATTCCGCTTACGATCTGGAGTTGGTGGCTGCCATTCATGCTTTAAAAATGTGGCACCAATATCTTACAGGAAGGAAGGTTTTATTATTGACGGACCACCATAGTTTGACTAATTATTTTAGTCAGCCCACCTTAAATTCTAGGGAGGCACGGTGGGTAGATTTCTTAAGTGGTTTTGATTTCGATATCAAGCATTTAAAAGGGAAAGAGAACCGGGTGGCGGACGCTTTAAGTCGAAAAATACAATGTCTCTATGCGATCTCTTGCAGTGAAGGGAGAAGTATCTTCGATGAAATGATTAAAAAGGCAGCAGAACAAGATGCAATATATCAGCAGATAGGAGTGCAAGTTCAACATTCAACCAACAAAGAAAATCAGCAAGGTTATACTACAGATGCTGTTGGTATGTTGTATTATAAAAAGAGGTTGTATGTGCCCAATCAAAGTAGCATTAAAAACTTGATTTTAGATTAATTTCATAAAAGTCACTATGTTGGGCACCCGGGATATGAGAAAATGATCACTGCACTCCAGAAAGAATATTATTGGTCGGGGATGAAGAGATACGTGGCTGAATAATTAACACGCTGTCTAGAATGCCAACAGATTAAGGCGAACACCAGCACCCTGTTAGGTTATTACATTCGTTACCCATTCCAGAATGGAAATGGGAAATCATCTCAATGGACTTCATAATAGGTTTTCCGAAGTCAAAAAAGAACAACGACTCTATCATGGTGGTGGTGGACAAGCTGAGCAAATCAGTACATTTTATACCAGTGCAATCTACTTATAGAGTTGTGCAAATTGCCCATATCTTTATGAAAAATATTTTTAGGCTCCACAGGTTACCAAAAACAATAATTTCTGACAGCGATATAAAATTTACATCGGCCTTTTCGAGAACTCTGTTTGGAGAATTGGGAACTCAATTGAATTTCAGTACTACTTACCATCCTCAAGCCGACGGACAAACAGAACGAGTGAACCAGGTTGTGGAAGACATGTTAAGATCATACGTAATGTAGCAACCATCCAAGTGGGAAGATTATTTGCACTTGGTTGAGTTTGTGTACGATAATGGCTATCATACATCCTTGCAAATGAGCCCGTTTGAAGTGTTGTATGGACGAAAGTGCCGCACACCCTCAAGCTGGGGCGGACCTGAAGACAGACTAATGTTGGGTCCCGAGATGCTTAAGGAGATGGTAGAAATGGTCAAGAAAGTACGGTCCAATCTCAAGGCAACACAAGACAGGAAAAAGAACTTTGCTGACTAGAAAATGAAGTTTAAGTAATATCAAGTAGGTGATCATGTGTATGTGAGAATTCAAGCAAAGAGGAGCACGCTACAATGGAGTGGGAGCGCCAAGCTGGCACCTCGATTTTGTGGACCTTTTCAAATCTTAGTGAGAGTTGGGCCGGTGGCATACGAGCTCGCTCTGCCAAGTCATATACAGGTCCATAACGTCTTCCATGTATCAATATTAAAAAAATATGTTTATGACCCTAAGCATGTGACTAGATGGCAGGATATACAGGTAAGAAAATATCTCTGGTAGATTAATTAGAATGTGTAAAAAAAAAGCTGACTTAAAATGTTGTGTGCTTCAGATCGAGCCAGAAGGAGAAATCGTGGTCGAGCACTGAATATACTTGATCAGAGAGAAGTAACACTGCGGAAACGAGCCATCGCCCAGGTTAAAGTGCAATGGTAGAACTTTGGGCCAGATGAGGCCATTTGGGAGGTTGAGCAACTCATGGGAGAAGCTCATCCAGGACTGTTCATGGTCGAAAAACATCGGGATGATGTTTGATTTCAGAAGGGGGAGATGTAATGCCCCAAGAAAATGTAAATATTTTATTTTACCGTAGTAAAAACAAATTGAATATTTAGTGTTGTTATCTATTTGAATTAAATAATATTTTAATTATTGGAAATGAAAAATGTTTTAAGCATTAACAGAACTGGCAACTTCTGAAGAGGGAAGTTAGAAAAGACAGTTGCTGGAATACAACCCTAACTACCTCCCCTAACTGGAAGGGCTTCCAAAGAAAAGGAAGACAGGGGAGGGAAAAACTGCGCTGTAAGGATAGGCAGGAAAAAGGGGAAAATGGCTAAGTTTGGTGATGACCAGATAGCCATGCATGTGGTGCGAGAAACTTGCTGAGGACGGTGGTCCTGCAAGTAAGCTAGGGGGTAAATTCTGGTCCCAAAAGATGAATCTCAAGGATGGGTGGGAGACTGACAGCGGGAGAACAGAGGATCCCGGCTTCTAGAAAGCATCATAAGCCACAACACCACAAGTAAGTGGAAAACACCTAAAAGGAATTCTGAAATATAATTGAGGTAGATAATGTTAGAATGTTGGATTGCATTGATACATTATCTAGTGGAAAGAAGGACCTGAACAAACAAAAGAGTTGTTTTGTATTCTGTTTATTATATAATAAGAAAACTGATAAAGGAAATCCTTTATTTCTGCTTATTAAAAAAATCGGATGACGGAAACAGTGGAATAAAAAAAATAACTGATAGACAATCTTTTGATTACTCTACTATAATGGAAGTAGTTAACCAAATGCTGGACCATTTCCAATGTAGGAAAGATTGCATGAGAAAAATGATACAAAAAAAATATTGAATTAATTGAATCCTTTTCGATATATGTATTCGCAAAAAGGAGAAAACCAAACTATATAATGTCCTGAAATTCATGGAAAAAAGAACTGGAAACATTTCAGCCTTAAATCGAGATATGCTTAGAATGGCTCAGATATAAGACAAACTATTTTCTTTATTAAAAAAAAAACATAGAGTCGAAATGCGGAGAAACAATGAGATATTTCCTAAAGACCAGGTTCTGATCATGACCCTGCAACAGAGAATTAAACTAGTTCTTTCAAAGGAAAGTATGCATACAGTGGTGTGTCCAAGACCTTGGGTTTGAAGACTCAGGCCTAAACCCTGTCACACGTATCAGAATCAAACTTAGAGGGTTACTCATTAAATTCTTTTAACCAATGTTCAACCCTGTTTCCGGGTGGATGAATTTCCAAACCCCAACTGTAATGATACCAAACAAATATCGATGGAAATAATTCCAGCTAAATAGCACACCAAGAACTAATGAATAAATACTGTTAGGAATAGAGATGATGACCAATCTAGAACCATTGCAGAATATCGTAACCAGGAAGACATAAAATATAGTCGAATAAGCCAGCATTATAAGGCAACATCGCATAAGTCTAGTAAATATTCTCTGCTGTACATAACTCAGGAAATGTAAAACACAAGCGATTACAAATACAACAATTTTATAAACACATAAATAAGCTCAAAGTGTAAATCCAGATGGAGTGTCTTTCAGAGCCAAATTAAACTAGAGAACAAATTTACAGAAGATAGCAATTACAACTACAGAGATAGCCACAGTGGCTCAATAATATTAGAGGTGAAACCCCCTCAAAATTAACAAGCTTCATGAAAACATATGACATGATTCAGGGCTCCAGACACAAAACCAGAGGGTTAACGCCTCTCCATAGACATAAACTTAAACGTTCCCTAACTATGAAAATAATCCTGAGCAAACAACTAGATTACGCAGGAGGGGAGGACAACCCCTTCCGCAAAAGAAAATTGAAACCTAGCAACAATAATCTAATACAACTGCAACATGTCGAATGACAAACCAGGGTGGAAACCCTCATACTCGGTGGAAACCCTCGGAGGTACCTCTGTTCCAGAAAGGCATGGCTTCCTTCTGGTGGCATCCACAAAACTTGGAACCAAGAGCAGGGTGTAACTACGAGCAAAACACGCAAATAGATTAAAGACTTGGAGATTTCCTTAGAAAATGTAAGTTTAGCCTGCTGTGAGGAAAATGATAAAACAAGTTGCAAGAAAGAAACGAAAAAAGGAAAACTTTTCTGCTGGTAGCTCAACCAGGATGCTAACTCTGGCGGTGAGATCAAGAACTGGCGCCACGAGCGCCTTCCAACCTCAACAGAACTCTGGTTCAAAGCTTGAACGAGACCGCAGATGGAAGCAGAAAAAGGCAAAGCAGGTGTCATGAGCACTAGCGGAGGAATGAGACCTCGATTCGGCACCAAGGGTAGAGGAAGTTGACGGAACCACCTCTGGCCATTGGATTGCTCAATAGGCCTCATTACCATTGATACAAGGAGGATCCCGAGGCGACAACTGAAGTAGATCAGATCTGCCCACGCCACGTACAGTGGTTGGTGCAGGCAATCAATGCATATTCAGAGTTATCAAGTTACCAAAGCGGCTAACCAATGATTAAAGGACTATGAAATCAACAAGCCATAATGCGCAAATGGTTAACATATAATCCAACAGTTAAGATTGGATTTTTTCAACAGTAGAATCATGTCATAGATACACAGTTGTACAACTTCATAAATGATATGAGTTAATGAATATGAAATGGTAAAATTTGGTAGTTCCGTGAACATGTATTATATTTTATTTATTTTCATATTATTACCCAAATCATGACAATATTATAAATTATTTTTATAACAATATTATTAATTATTTTTATAAATTATTAAGATTAAAATAACCATATAAAAGTAAAATTTATTTATTTAATAATTAATTTTTATTAAATTATTTGTAGGATTTTTTTTTAATTTAATTATATTAAAAAAATTGAAATTATAAAACACAATAGAAAAATGTTAATAATAAAATTAAATTAATTTTGAATATATAGCTCATACTTAAAGTGCACAACAAAGATATTATACTATAATATACTTTTTAATTAAATGTGAAAAAAATTGATGATCTATAACTAAATTATAATATTTAATAATAAAGTATGAGATAATAATATTAAACAATTTTATTATTTAATTTTGGAAAAAAATACAAATTAAATCACACGTATTAATTAAATATAGGGAAAAAAATTAGTTAATTGAAAAGAATTCTAAATTTAAAAGAATATATTAAAAATTTGATATGGGAAGAAATTTTATCTAAAATTTGGTAAAATGTCTTTTTATTTAAATAAATATAAATTAAACGAATTTATTTTTAAATTTATAGAAATGATTAATTTTATGAATAGTGACAATGTGTCATGTATTCACTTTTCTCTCTTACAAATGCAAATACAATGAATAAATTGTAATGAGTAAACATTTTAATGTATGTGATAGTTAGAATGAACTAACAAAATATTTATAAAATTATATATATTTATGAGTGACAAAAAAAATATTGTAATTTTATAAATAATAAATGAAAATACATTCATAGATATAGAATCACAAATTTTCCCAAAGAAAAAGTTAAATTGTAAATACAAATATTTTCCATTATAAGTAGAGCATCTATTAATAATTAGTAAACACTAAAAAATGCAATAATATATTTTTTATTATAATAAACACTTACAAATGCAATAATTTAATAACACTATTTTTACTTGGTGTATATATATATATATATATATATATATATATTTTATGCATATATTTGTATATTAATATTTTAATTATATATTTAACTAATATAATTCTTCTTAACTATATATTATAATTTTATTTAACTTTAATTATATAATACAATTCTCCTTAACTATAGTTATATAATATAATTTTATTTAACTATAATTATATAATTAGATTTAGTATGATAGTAATTTAATTCTCATTTAAATAATTTAGTTGTCGTTAAAAGTATACTTAAAGTAGGAAAGGAGACTGCACGCGCACCCGCCCTCTGCATTCTCCGATCCCTGCTGCCAGGTCGCCGAGGGCTCTAGATTCTGGCTGCGGTCGGCTAGGGTTTGACCTGCTGGCTCTCCATGGAGGAGCCGCCCCCCCCACCCGGGGTCTTCCTCCCCTTCTTCGCCTTCTGCTATTGAGGCCTTCAGATCCTTGCTGGCCTCTCTGCCCAAGAAGAAAGTTGTGGAAGCTGCCAAGTTCATGAAAAGGCTAGAAGATATCCTCGAGATCGCCCTTCCTCCTGAAGGTCCAATTCAAGTAGCATTATCTCTGGTGGATCATGCTCTGGTTGGTTAGTTTACAGGTCTCTGGCCCTCCCCGAAATCAACAGAGAACTGGGTTGCTAGGAACTGGGCTCCGCTGATCAAGAACAAGGTAACATCTTACTTCCTCGGAAGAGGATACTTCTTATTTGAATTCTCAGAAAAAGAGGACAAGGATCTCATTTTCAGAAATGGCCCCTACTTCATGGGCCCTCAAGGGCTGTATTTAAATAAATGGACACCAGACTTCGATCCGGCGGTGGATGTGCCTTCTGCGGTCCCGGTGTGGGTAAGGCTCCCCAATCTCCCAGTTCACTGTTGGAACTAGGACTCTTTGAAACATATCGGAAACACTCTTGGGAAATTCATAGACAAGGCCAACAACAAAGATTAGTACGATTGAGTTAGAATTTGTGTGGAGGTAGATTTGAAGGTCGGATTACCAGAAGCCATCAAAATAAGGGTACGTCCTTGGACACATGTTCAAAAGTTGGACTTTGAACAGCTGTCGTTCAAATGCCGGAAGTGTCATGTCTACGGACATTTCGCCAGAGATTGCCCATCCAAAAGGGGTAGAGGAAAAAGGGAAGGAAGAAGGATGGAATCAGGCAAAAAGACCCAAAACTTCATCTAGGAAAAACGCAAATGTTAATGCAAGAGCCCCCCAAATGGGCCCTGCTCAGCATCCACCCATGGAAAGCCAAGGGAACAAATTTGAGATCCTTGGATCTAGAATCATGAATACACAGGAGACAGAAATTCCGAAAGAATTCTCTTCACCTAAATCCAAAAACATTCCAGAGAGATCCAAAGGGAAGATGTCAGATGAAGAGGAGGAAACCCAAGAGTCTGAGGAATCGGAGGAAGAAGGGGAAATAGGGGATTCACAGTCTACCCCCAGAAGATCTACAAGAGGACGAATGTCAACAAAGGAAAAAAGAGATCAAGAAACATACAAAGACAAGCTTCAGGGCAGCCAGCCAACACTAGAGAAACTCCTAGCAAAAACCCCGAAGATGAAGAGGATCCAAACCCAGAGCTCCAAAGGAGCTCATCACAACAAAAGTAAATGATGAAGATAGTCTCTTGGAACTGTAGGGGAATGGGCTCCAAAGCCAAGGAAGAAGCAATGAATAGTCTAATAAGACTGGAAGCCCCAGACATTCTTCTCATCCAGGAGACTAAACTGGAGGATTCAACCTTCCTCCAAGCAAGCAGAAAATTTTGGAAGAAAGACGGAGCGCATGCAACCTCTGCTCGTGGAGCATCGGCAAGACTTGGGTCGCTCTGGAATCCAAATAAGTTCTCTCCAATCTCTGAGTCCCTGAACACTCATTGGATTTTGTTAAAATTGCAACATTTAGAATCTAAGGAAATTATTACTCTGGTCAATGTATATGCTACTAAGAATGCAGGTGAAAAAAAACTATGTTGGGAGTCCATAAAAAATTGGCAGATCTAGAAAATTTGGAGAACATAATCATAGCCAGAGAGCTCAACCTCACCCTCCTCTCGTCAGAAAAAAGAGGAGGCAGTATTGTCAGAGATCCGACAAGAGAATCAGTGGAAGATCTCATGCAATATTGGGATCTGATAAATATTAAGCCGACTATTGGCAAGTACACGTGGTCAAACAACAGGGTTGGCCCGAGCCACATAACTGCAAGGCTGGACATATTTTTGGTGCAAAGTTCCTTCCTGCTTCTTGGATTAGAAGCTAGATCGTGCATCCTTCACAGCAACATATCAGATCACAAGCCTATTGGCTTAGAACTGCTGACCCCCAAGGACCTAAGGCCTATTCCATTCAGGTTCAACTCTCTTTGGATAAAAGAGGAAGACTTTATGGACAAGGTGAGAGACTGTTGGAAAGACCCAGTCAAGGGATCCGCCTTCTTTGTGTGGGAGTAAAAACTTAGAAGAGTTAAAGTCATGCTAAAAAATTGGGCTAAGACCCTGCCCAACCCTGCTGCGGAAAGGAAAAAAATTCAAATCGGACTAGAAAGCCAACATCTCCATCTTGAAACGGCTGAAATCACTAAAGAAGAATTGGAAAAGGAGGCCAAGCTTCAGCAAAATTTCCATAAGGCATGCCTGGAAGAAGAGGAGTACTGGAGGCTCAAGTCTAGAAGTCTTTGGCTCAAATCTGGCGACAGAAACTCCTCTTTCTTTCATAAACAAGCTCAAGCTAGGAAAGGACGTAACTCCATCACCGAAATAAAAGAAGAAAACTGCGTTCTGAAGGACTTTGCAAGCATAAAAAAGGCAGCTTCAGATCATTTTGAGAAGTTGTACAGGGAAGAAATAGGAGCTGAGCAAAACGACAGCCTATTGGACGCTGTCCCTAGCCTCATCACCTCCAAGATGAACCAGGCTCTTGAATGCAAAATCACGCATAAGGAAGCCAAGGAGGCCCTTTTCGCAATGGATCCCGATAAAGCTCTGGGACCTGACGGTTTCACGCCTAGATTTTTACAAACCTGTTGGCAGATAGTTGAGAAGGAGTTCCTCAAAATGATTCAGAAATCCCAGGACTGTCAGAAGATTGGGGGCTGCACAAATTCGGCATTTCTCGCCCTCATCCCCAAGGAAAAAGGTGCAAATTCTTTCAACAGATTTCGCCCAATTTCCTTATGTAATATTGGGTACAAAGTGATCACCAAAGTGATAGCAAACAGGTTGAAAAGAATCCTCCCTAAAATCATTCCGGACAATCAAGGTGGGTTCATTCAGGGCAGGCAGCTGGTGGACAACTTCATGCTGGTGCAAGAGGCGATCCATTCCAGCCAACACCGAAAGGAAAAAGGTATGGTTATTAAATTAGATCTAGCAAATGCCTTTGATCGTGTTAGACATAGGTTTTTGTTTGATGTAATGCATAAATTGGGGTTCAGGCAAAACCTCATAAAGTGGATAAAAGCTTGCATTTCGGAGCCTTGGATTGCCCCTCTGGTGAATGGAAGGGCCGTTGAATTCTTCAAAGCCTCTAGAGGACTGAGGCAGGGGTGTCCCCTTTCACCCCTCTTATTTGTCATTCAGGCTTCTGTCCTCAGTTTCTATCTGAATAAAAAGCAGCAAGAACAAGACATTGCTGGCTTGTGCATTGCAAGAGGGGTTAAATGCATCAATCATGCCCTCTTTGCCGATGATACATTACTGTTGGGAGCTGCTTCCCCGCATTCTGCTATGAAATTCAAAGCAGTTCTGGACGACTACTGTAAGGTCTCAGGTAGCGTGTTAAACAAGGGAAAATGTCAGATATACTGTTGGAACATCCCTGCTTCAACTGCAAACTCCATAGCCAGATGCCTCGGATTTGCAGCCTCCACTACTTGGTCCTCATTCAAATATCTTGGTCTGCCAATCTTCAACAAGAGGGCATTAAGCAAAGACTGGTCATCTCAGCTAGACAAATTCAAAGCAAAAATGCAAGCCTGGGGATCCTCCTGGCTCAACATTGCCGGCAAAGCAGTGCTCATCAAGGCAGTTCTCAGCAGTCTTCTGATTTTCAAATTCTCTGTCCTCCTGGCACCTGTGGGAATCATAAAAAAGATGGAGGAATTAATCAGGCAATTCTTCTGGAAAGGAGGCAAACAAAACGATAAGAGATTCTCCCTAGTCAATTGGGAAATAGTCACCAAACCAATTTTTGAGGGGGGATTGAACTTCAAAGATCTCAGAGCTCAAAATCTAGCCATGGGAGCCAAATTAATTTGGAAAATCATTGCTCCTAATCCAAATTGGGCTCAGGTTGCATTGTGGAGGAAATACTTCAGAGGAACAAGACTCAGATGTTTGGATCAGCCCAAAAACCAACTCAGAACTCCTTTCAGCATGTTCATTAACAGAATTGGTCCGATGATAAAAAATTACTCTTACTGGATTCCTGGAAATGGAAAACGAATTCAGCTGTGGAGTGACAGAATTCTGGATCGACCTCCGCTGGCAGAATTGAGAGACTTTACTGAGTTAAAGAACTGGCTGTCTGAAGCAAACGTCCACACCCTGTGGGACCTCTTGACGTGGAAGGAGGATGCCTGGGCGGGTTGGAAACACCTCCCTGTGCCCACCGCCTTGCAGCCTGAGTTGGCATCGCTCAGCAATTTCTTGCACGGGCTGGCCCCTATCCACGCGCGCAGGCAGGACGTGAGAGGCTGGGGCAAAAACCAGGCAGGATACACAGTCTCTCAGGGATACTCTAAGTGCCTTGAATGTCCCCACGTGCCTCCCAATCCTGCCCCTTGGGTAGGCATATGGAAATTCCCCTCAATTCCTAAAGTAGACCATTTCTGTTGGCTTCTCTGTCATCAAAAAATCCTCACTGATGACAGACTTCAGAAAAGAGGAATCAATGGGCCTTCTAGATGCATGCTTTGCAAGGAAAACTCAGAAACTGCCCTCCACCTCATGATTGAGTGCAAATTCACAATCTCTATTTGGCAGGAGCTGCTGGATTCTTGGAATTATAAGTTCATCTTTCCTACTTCTGTTCAGGATTTGTTCGCGGGCTGGATGGCCAGATATCCAGGCACACACCCAAAAAACAAAACAATTAGGACAGCGTGGAGTGCACTGCCAAAATTCATCAGTTGGCAAGTTTGGTTGGAAAGGAACAGGAGGATATTCCGGAGCAAGAATCAGGACTATAGAATAGTTGCCAACTCAGTGAAAAGCCAGCTAACCGAGTGGCTGGAAGACAAAGGAGATGACTCAAATCTAAGCCAGCAAGACAGAGATTTGGGAGCTGTCCTCAAGTTTAATTTTCAAAAACCAAGAAGTTCTCCTCCAATTCTCGAAGACTGGCAAATTAGGAAAAATGAAGAAGATTTTCAGGAATGGTTGTCCAATCAACCACTTCCCTCTCTCTTCTTTGATGGGGCAGCAAAAGGGAATCCTGGAAAGGCCGGAGCTGGAGGACACATCATCAATCCAGACAACACATCTCCGCACAATTTCGCTTGGGGATTAGGCCATTCCTCTAGCATACAAGCCGAGGCATTGGCCCTCTTTCAAGGGGTAAACTTCCTCAAAGAGCTGGGAATTCGGGAGGCAAATGTCTTTGGAGACTCCCAAGTAATCATAAGAGCAGTGGCGACCAACTCCAACCCAGCGGATCTGCAGCTAGCAAGGTTAATTACAAGGATCAAAAGCATGTCAAAGTCCCTACATCTGAATTATTTTCATGTATTGAGAACAAATAATAAAGCAGCAGACATTGAGGCAAACAAGGCAGTACATTTAGAGGCTGGAACTATTCTCAAAGATAAGAAAATTCTGTGGGCACCAATCCCTTAAAGAGTCATGTTTTACTGCTTTCTTCTACATCAGTTCGTTTGTATCTTTCAGCTTGGACAATTAGCAGCAAAAGTGCACTTTAACAATTGTAAAAAGAGGAAGCTGATAAGAGCAGGCGCCATTTCCCTCTTGGTAGAAAGGCATGCTGAAACTTGCTCCTCCTTTTGTAACCGAATGTGTGGCCTTTAGCCAAGCAGTTAATGAAATCCTATAACCGTTCTTGTTAATATATATATATATATATATATATATATATAGAAAGAAACACATTTAAATAAAAGTAAATTATAATTTATTAAAATATTATTTATAAGGAAAAATTAATTATTTTAATATAGAATTATATTAACAATTAAAACCAAAATTGAGTTTTAATTAATGAAATGATTTGAGTATTTTCATTGTATATTAGAAAGTAATTAAATAAATATTGAAAATAAAAATTAAATTGAATAATTTATAATTGTATATTAGAAAGTAGTTAAATAAATATTTAATATAAAAGTTAAATTGAATATATTATAATTAATAGAATAAATTGTAATTAAAAAAAATTAATTTTATAAATTAGATGATTTTTTTTTTTTTTAATTATAAAATTGAAATACCTCAAAATTTGCAAAATTGTAGTATTTTAATTACATAAATGTATTTAATAGAAATTATCCATATATATTTACCTTTGCTTCAAATTTAAATTTTATTTTTTCTATTTTAAGAAATTACAAAAATTTAAATATTTAATACTTTGTCTTTTCAAAATTATATATATATATATATATATATATATATATATATAAATAATTATATAATTTTATAATATTTTATTAAAAATTAATATTTAAAAAAAAACATTAGATTAAATTTCATTTTTGAAATATAAATAACTATTTATCACAACTATATAATTGTTAACCATTTCCTAATAACAAAATATGTGTCATCTATCCAACCTCTCCTGTAAGGCCTTCGTTGCGATACGACGGGCAAGCGCCAGGCGACCAAGAGCGCGTGCACGCGTGCACGGTGAACGATGGTCGCGTAGCTCGGGCGAGAGGCAACGAAGTGTGAAAAATGACTAAGTATAAATGAGGGCGGTCCATAATCGACGAAGGCATCCACATATGCGCGCGGAGGTGGGAGAGTGCCCGCACGTTTATAGGGCGACTTGGTAGCTCGCCCCACACATAAGCCGACCGAAGGGTGGATTAAGCAAGCTGACGGCATAAAACACTTAAAGACACAACGGTTGGGCGTTTGAAGGGTCGGCCATGGAGCTGGTCGCCACACGAAGCAATGGTATAAACTCTTGATGTGCACGCTCATTTGGAGAGACAACTTCGCATGGCATCTTCGCACTTGATATAGGTGCGCACAAGAGGTGCGAGGCAACACTTAGCCACAGTTTGGAGTATGTTGGGGATGCGCCCGCCGAGTCGGGCACGACAACACGATCTTGTGCTGCGCGAGTTGTAGAGTGAGTGATGGTGCGCATGGGCGTCCACGCTAGTATACACTTGGATTAGGTTGAGGTTTGGGCACGGGTCGTGCACGGGTGCGCCCGCCCGCCCAACGCTAAGTTTGTGTATGTGATATTGTATTTCGGTGGATTATTGTGGCAGACCGCCGTGCGCTCTTGCATGGGCGGGTGCCCTCTTATTTTATTAACGCCGATGGAGCGCGGCTCCCGGTCATTGTAAATTCCGCATATATAATAAAAGATTGATTATTATTATTATTGCCGAGTTTGATTTATTATCTTTATATTGTTGATGGTTTCTGCACATTAATAATATGAATTCATGTTATGAATTGTTGAAGGCGTAGTTCGTAAAGTTAACTAACGGTGAACAAGTTATTAACTTAGGCGGTGCCGCACCCACTCAATTAAACGAAAAAAGAATTGGGGGCGTGACAGGTGGTATCAGAGCAGGCTGATGACCGGGTTTACGATGAAGTGCTGATCCCACTGCACTATCGTGACAGTTGGTATCGGAGCAGGCTGATGACCGGGTTGACGATGAAGTGTTGATCCCACTGCACTATCATGACAGGTGGTATCAGAGGCAGGTCCGAAGACTTGGAGAAGTCTTGCAGGAAGCTAGGTGAAGCAAGTGTGTGTACACTTGGAAGTTGATGACAGGTGATATTGAGGCTTGAACCAAGTTCAGGTGTTGAAGCATTGAAGGTAGTTTCAAGACTCGGTTTGAGCAGGGTTGCTCGTGACTGTGGAAGCAGTTACTTGCAGGTGAAGGAAGCTAGTTTCACATACAAGTGGAACAAGGGCCAGTTCATGGTTGCAGGGAACTTGGTGAAGCTGGTAAAGGTTGGAACCGGGTGTCGTAGAGTTGAACAGACGGTACTACGTGCTGGTCATATGATTTGGGCACTTTTCAGGTGGGCAAGTGGGACTGCGTGTGGGTAGGCATACACGGTTTGGGCGTCTGTGGACCAAACGAAGTACGAACCAGAGAAGATGAAGTACAAGGCATGGCAAGTTTGGGAGAAGGTGAAGGGAAGCTCTTGCTTACCTTATACAGGTTGAAGAGGTTGAAGGAAGAGAATCCTCAAATCCGAGATAAGCTTGAAGTCTTGGAAAAGAATGTTGAAGATGAGCTTCTTGAATTTGGTTGGACAATGGAGCAAGGCAAAGTTGCAGATTGTGCTAACAAGGAAGAGGAAGCTGTGATAGTTGAAGATGTTGCAGACATAGCCATGATGGAGGATGAGCTTGAGATTGATCAAGTTGGACCAGGATCGTGCAGTTTGTCAACATGGATGGATGAGGATACTCACATGGAGGAGCCTCATGATGAGAAAGTAAGTAGTGATACTTGTGTTTCATTTGGGCATTTGGTGGATGGACCGTATGCAGGGAAGGGCAAAGCCAGTTTGCCAAGGCAAGGGAGCATCTTACCATGGATGTTCATGATGAGACCCTGTATGGAGAAGCGAGGATTGTTGATTGTTGCAGGACTTGTTGGGGTTATTTGTGACCTTATGGTAGAAGGTACAAAGGCCCGTGACAAGGGTGGAACTTGATGATCGTTGTGGAGGATTGGGTCATGCTTTAGCTACTTTGGCAAAGTGCCTGGCATGACTCATGGATAGGTTGAGGAGGGCACACATTTGATGATGCTTGGGTGGAGTTCTCATGGCTGAGACCAAGAGATAGTCTTGGTGGAACCTTCAGTGGGGGAGCTATGACAGAAGGGACTTGTGATGATGATATGGTTGGGTGACCGAGTTCACTAGACCGAAGATTGCAGACTTGGATGAGGATGACCGATTGTTGTGATGGGTCTACTTGATTGGACTACATGGACAACATAGTCATGGACATCATGTTGAAGGCATGGAGCATGGCAGTCTTATGCAGGGACATTATGTGGGAGCACTTGTAGAGGTGTCATGGACATCCAATGAAGAGTGCCAAGGCAGGAATGTTGTGCAGATGGATTTGCTAGTGTGACATGGAGACTTATTACTTATGAGCCTATGGAGAGCTTGTACACTCTTGTGCAACAAGACCATGGACTTGGATGGAGTTATGAGCAGACTATGGAGCATTCCTACTACATGGAGAGCTGAGGCATCTTGCAGAGACCTTTGGGCCGAGACTTTTATGCTTGCTGGATGTTGGTTGGGGATGACTTATGGAGCTCATGATGACATGAGATTGTTGTGACTTTAGGGACTTCATACATGGTGGACTTAGAGGATCTGATGCATTGAGGAGCTGAGGTCAGGGACATTGATGCAGGTGCATACTTTCAAGTACATGTATGGGAATGGCTTGAAAGAGTGACTTGATGTAGAGGATCGATATGAGGCACCTTGGAGTGATGGAGTTACGATGATGATGATGCCTTGGTGGCAACACTTGGGGCATGAGTTGAGCCGAGACTCAACTACCTTTTGACATGGGAGCTGATTGATCTATGATCATGGGCAGCACATGGATAGATGAGGCAGGTGTATACTTGTTTCTATGGAGACTTGAGGGTTGACACATTGCAAATGTAATGGAGGTAGCTTCATGGACTTGGATGTGGCATACCGAGAGTTGGTGTTTGATGAGATGGTCTCTTCATATGGAAGAGGCACACATATGGATGATGTTGGAGTAGATGTGGCTGACTTCGTGTAGCACATTGAAACCAAACATCATGGATGACATGGTGCAGTTGAGATGAGGACTACTTCATGGACTTGAGCGTGGTCTACTTATATGGATGGATTCTTGATCGAGTTCAGGATGTGACAGGATGCTTTGAGGAACGACTGATGGTGGCATGAGGATGTGCATTCTCATGGTTTGGGCGTGACGGTTGGATTAGCTACCCAACTAGTTCAGACATGAGGGCTATAGCATGCACAGAGATGTGTTAGCATTTGTTGGAGTATCATGGCAGAAGTTCACATGAGGACGACGCATGATGACGTCGACACGATATGTTGCAGTGAGCAGGCAACTTGAGATGGAAGGACCAGCCTTCCACAATGAAGCAACATGTGGAGATTGTGACATGATGGTTGATGATCATGGATTGAGATGACTTTCGATAGATGACATATTGTTGAGATGAGATGTTGGCACATGGTTGAGGTGTGTTAGCACTTGTTGACATATCATGGGCAGTTTTGCATGTGGTGGTGATGACATGATGGAGTTTGACACATTGTTGCGGCGGACATGTAGCTTGAGTTGGAGGGATCAACCTTCCATGGTGGAGAGCAGCATGGGGAGATTGTGACAGGGTGGTCAATGATCATGGACATCTAATATCTGACATACATTGGTATGGAGTATCTTGGTGACAGTTGGTTGCTAAGATGAGACATGGTGGAGATGGAGTCCTACATATGTTGCCGGGATGTTTGCCATATGTGAGGGGAGTCGACATCATGGATATTGATGCTTGGAGGATGGTATGTTGTCGAGGACGACAACGACTTCAGGTGGAGGAGAATGTAAGGCCTTCGTTGTGATATGATGGGCAAGCGCCGGGTGACCAAGAGCGCATGCACGTGCGCACGGTGAACGATGGGCGCGCAGCTCGGGCGAGAGGCAACGAAGTGTGAAAAATGACTAAGTATAAACGAGGGTGCTCCATAATCGACGAAGGCATCCACATATGCACGCGGAGGTGGGAGAGTGCCCGCACGTTTATAGGGCGACTTGGTAGCTCACCCCACACATAAGCCGACCGAAGGGTTGATTAAGCAAGCCGACGGCATAAAACACTTAAAGACACAACGGTTGGGCGTTTGAAGGGTCGGCCATGGAGCTGGTCGCCACACGAATCAATGGTATAAACTCTTGATGCGCACGCTCATTTGGAGAGACAACTTCGCATGGCATCTTCGCACTTGATATAGGTGCGCACAAGAGGTGCGAGGCAACACTTAGCCGCAGTTTGGAGTATGTTGGGGATGCACCCGCCGAGTCGGGCATAACAACACGATCTTGTGCTGCGCGAGTTGTAGAGTGGGTGATGGTGCGCATGGGCGTCCACGTCGGTATACACTTGGATTAGGTTGAGGTTTGGGCACGGGTCGTGCATGGGTGCGCCTGCCCGCCCAACACTAAGTTTGTGTATGTGATATTGTATTTCAATGGATTATTGTGGCAGACTGTCGTGTGCTCTTCCACGGGCGGGCGCCCTCTTGTTTTATTAACACCGGTGGAGCGCGACTCCCGGTCATTGTAAATTCCGCATATATAATAAAAGATTGATTATTATTATTATTGCTGGGTTTTATTTATTATCTTTATATTGTTGATGGTTTCCGCACATTAATAATATGAATTCATGTTTATTATGAATTGTTGAAGGCGTAGTTCGTAAAGTTAACTAACGGTGAACAAGTTATTAACTTAGGCAGTGCCGCACCCGCTCAATTAAACGAAAAAAGAATTGGGGGCGTGACATCTCCCCTCGAAATTGCATTCATTTTTTTTAATTGGCCCAACATTTCCTTAACTCCTTTTTTTTTAATTACACACGTCCTTAACTCAATTGTAACAAGTATTTGATTATATATATATATATATATATATATATATATATATATATATATATATATATATATATACCATACTCCATTACCAACATGTACATAATGTGACTGCAGATTAAAGTTGACTAACCCATGTGTTATATTCGTGGTTGTTGGATTAAACTATAGGGTTTTATCGTGTTTTATTGACTTTACCCTAGGTGATTATTCCCGGTAATATAATATAATTTTAACTGCCACAACCACACCTTCACAATTTCTCGTGCAACACATTATCCATATATTTGTATATAGCTTCCTTTGAATAGATACATAGATTGTCTATTTTATCTGTTAGGGTCCCACCCTAACCCCCTTATTTATGTAATGGGAACACGTCATAGTCAAGAGTCAATAAAACCCATATTAATAATTGTAAGTGGTTAACCCGCAATTAATGACAGAACCATAGTTAGTTGCAAATTGGTCGTAGTATTAGATAGATGGTATTAATAAAACCCACGGTATTGGTCCGTGGTATTGCATGTATGAGTCATATATAAAGGATAGAGACTCCCTGCGAGGAGCATCGTGTCTTATTTTGTAATCGATCTCTGCTGTATTGGAGGTTTCCCCCTCGAAGAGGCAAGTGAACATTACTCTCTGAATAATAAAATCATTGCTATTCTGTGTTTTGGGTATCTTTTCTTCGCATATTATGTATTTGGGTATAATTTTGCAGGTTAAGAGCATAACAAGTGGTATCAGAGCACTTTCCAAGGCCGGTGGGATCTCCATTTCTTAGCAAATTTTTTTTTTGGCTAGAGACGTGTTCCGGCGTCTTTAAACCACGGGATCTGTCGTTGAGCGCATAAACCTGCGGATTTGCGGAGGCATGCACATAGGAAATACAAGAGGTGGTCACATCTGTTGGACTCCCTTGTAACCCCTGTGGGTACCCCTTCGAGTAGTAGTGC
The DNA here is from genome assembly GCA_031772625.1 of Pinus tabuliformis. Lineage (NCBI taxonomy): Eukaryota > Viridiplantae > Streptophyta > Pinopsida > Pinales > Pinaceae > Pinus > Pinus tabuliformis. The sequence goes on from CM062805.1 coordinate 871,464,558, forward strand.
ATTAGATAGAACCGCGCACAGACTGTCTTCCACGTACCCTCTGGGTATATCGGAAGCCCCCTAGGCTCCCTTGAAACCTTGCCATAGATAAACCGTCGGCCGTCTTGCGGCTACAATACACCGAGAACAGCACTCGGAGAGATTACTCGCCCGTACGATAGGGTAGTCGGGTTGTACGGCTAAGGGTACGGTCGATCCTCCTTCGTTAGAGCCCTGAAACATTGGGCCGAGTACTACTGCCAAACCCTTATATATATTGCGATCTGTAGCTCCTGACACTCCTCAAGACCATAGTTCCCTTTTCTATCGGGGGATAACACATCATCTCTTCCAGATCCGCTTGTGCAAAGGGGTGCAGCAGCAGCAGACATCAGTTCCACAGTCTCGAGTTCACAGATTAGCCATTCCGATCTATTAGATCCATCAGATCCGCAGAAGCAGTCTGTTCCACCGCGCAGAGCTATCAGATCCACCATTCAGATCTCTCAGATCCACTAGATCGGAGTCATTGTGAAGGGTTCCTATACCGGGGTATAATTTTCGCAGGACTTTTGGCTGCATCAACATTTTGAGGATTTGGTGACTGCAGTATTGATAAGGAAGGAGTACCACGAGCTGAGCACGGTGGTACCATTCACTTCTTAGTGGAAATTTTTTTTAGGCGGTCCCAATTTTCAAAAAATCAGATTGGTGTATGGTAGAAACTAGAGCTAAAGCGATGGCCAATGAAAGGATGGACAAACTTGAAGAATCAGTGCAAACCCTCCACATTCAGCTTAGCGGACTATGTAGCATGGTCGAGAAAATAATCCCGAAGGGCAAGGAGCAAGCCCACGAGGAGGAGTATAATGGAAGTGGACACAACGAGGGTGAGTCTAGCCACTCTCCTGACGTCTGGCACACCCACCAAAAACCCAGTCAGCGACCTCCCAAGTTGGATATGCATAAATTTGACGGTTCTCACCCATCGGCATGGATAGCACAAATGGAGCAGTATTTCAAACTGAATCACATCTTAGATGACGAGACTCAGCTTATGTTGGGGAGCATGTACTTGGACAATTTAAGGTGGCAATGGTGGGAATGGCATCAACGTTGCACTGAACCTTTTAGGACTTGGACCAAATTCACCAAAGCTCTTCAAGACCTCTTTGACCAGGAATCATATTTTTTGGGTTGTCTTACTAAGCTCCGATAGACTAGTACAGTGGATGAATATATTACATCTTTTGAAGCCTTAGCCTTCCACACTTGGGGTCTCTAAGATGTGTTCTAGACGGAATGTTTTATCAGCGGTTGTTGTGGGGAAAAGTATCCAACACGGAATGACCCTATCCCACTCTAAGGGTGATAGTTCCTTAGCAACAGCAGAAGCAAAGCTATCTAAAGTTACTTCTTTATGACATGCAAGAGATGAAAGGAAGAGATCCACTTACCGATGTCTTGCGCAAATGGTCGATCCGATCTCCTCTATTTGCCGCTCGCTCCCAGCTCCAAGTCTTCTCACGGGCCCAGCTACACGAGATCCTGCGAACAAGACAAGAAAAGGAAACTACAAGAAGCATGCATTCATAATTGATTCAAGGATTAGCATAAATCAAATACGCAAGTAAGACAATACACCATTGAAACACATGCGAATAGAAGAACCTCAAATGCTTTATTAATATAAGGAAGTAAGGTTCAGGCGGTGATACAACCGTGAGAGGTCCAATCCAGCATCACCTTCCCGACGGAAAGAAATCTCCTCTTCACCTCCCTCAAGCAATCACCCAATACTCACAACTGTAAACCAACAGCAATTCTTTGCACAAAATTGCGGCCTCCAGATCCCATGGGATGAGATCCTTATATAGAGTTTTGGAGTGAAGATAAGTCAGCTTGATGTGTGACTTGTTGTCCTCTTCAACTCCAGTTGTTCTTCAGTCCTTGAGTCCACTCGGAGTTTCTACCTTCCACTTGGAGTTTTAGAACCTCTTTACTCATCATTAGGCGAATCTTCTGATCCAAGTGTCATTTTGGAAGCTTCCTGGGCACTGGCACATTGAGAAAAGATTCCTCCACATGTCAAAGTACGCCCAGCGCAGGTAGCCTTTGTTGCACTTGCTATGCAGCGCAGGTACACCATAGAGCTTTTGACATTCAGTGCAGATGCTTAGTGGAGCAGCTGCTTTGATCCAAAATTGACCTGTTTTTGAGTGTTTTTCAGTGGAGAACTGATCTGTAGTGCTGTGGTTTGCTGACCTTGTTCCTCTACGGGTAGGAACAACATGTTTAGGGACTTTGGATCCCTCAGATTATTGACATTTCATGCTCCATGCTGTAAGGCACAAAAATGTCTATAACAGTTGCCCCCTAAAGTATGAGGTCGTTTATCGGGTGAAATGCTTTATTAGGAGGATCCGAAGTTCATTCAATCGTCGGGAGGTGACCTGTAACAAAATACAATACAATACATTATCTTTTCATACTTTCTTTTCATGATCTAGCTGATGCGGGCATTTCCCATGCTCAGCTTTATAAATACATTTGTTGTACATAAACAGACGATCGTCTGATAACAGACTGATAATTCTCTGCTTTTAATTATCATCCTTTTAGTAGGATGATCATCTGCTGCACATGTCTATGTTTTTATCTCCTGAATATATATCGCAGCCCGGATGGATGAAACTAGATCCGGGGTCTTCAAACTTGTCCGATCTTCACTCTAGTACAAGTCGATCCATGTGAGAATTTCTTGAAGTCGAACATGGAAAGACATCGCTTGATTACCAGTCAATAATGTAAACTGTTAACAAGCGCGAGAGGAATCACCGATAATGATGATGACCCTCAAGGTACTGCAGCACAATTCACGTGGCGTGAATATAGGATCTGACGTCGAACACCACGCAAAGTCTCCCGGTCGAAGGTCATTAATGTATACCTATCGCCGGAAGTGAGAAACTTGCCATTGAGGCATGCAAGCTTCAAAGTACTGAGGGGGTGTTCCTAGATCAACTTCTTGGATAGTGAGCTGATGTCGACAAGAAGTGATCCGTCAAAGGAGGGCCTTAATGAATCCCACATCAGTGACACGGAACGGAGCTAGTGCCGATGGTGAAAACGATCTGTGAAATATGATTCAGGGTGGCGGTCATGGAAGGATGAAAGATGATGTATGGTAGTGGATGGGACCCGGTTGACACTTTCTGAATGACATCTCTTTGAACATATAATGACACTGATGTGATGGATCGGTAGCATTACCCCATGTGTGGATGGTATGGCGAGACCATGGTGAAGGGACCGGTGAATGATAATAACCCAACCCGATATTTACGGAGGCAAAAGTGTCATGTTCAAGAGCGACTTGCTACCATTAAGCTTTGAGGTTCTTCCCAATTTTTCCCCAGTCATTTCTGACCAGTACCTCTTTATTTTTGTCAAGCTTGAGGAGGATAACATATGCTTGTTCTATAACCTGCCCTTCGGGCAAGCCCATCGCTATGTTTTAACGAGCTTAACGATAGGGAAACTCGTTCTCGTCTAAAGACAAGTTTGTCGCTATCTAATATTTTTAACGAGCCCAGCGACAAAGACAACTCGGTCCTTTTCATCTTTAGAGAGTCTGAAAAGGGTACATAAAGTGGACTCCAGGGGTCCTTTTTCGTCATCTAATCCCTTAAGTCCGAAAAAGTATAAAACAATACAGAAGGGATGAATGTTCGATATCTTTATCGAGCCGAACTAGACAAGCGCTCGATCTTTTTGTGTAATAATCCCTCAGGTCCAAAAAGATTAAAATCTAGAGGAGGGATAGCTCTTCCGGTCCTTTTAACGAGCTGGAAGGCCAAAACTCGGCAAACTTTTCATATTTTACGAGTCAGTGAAAAGAGCTCAAAGAAGACTCGTATTTTGAGGAACGAGTGATAAGCAGGGATAGCAGCAGATTCCAGGTACAGGTTGGAATTTTCCAATCACGGCAGTATTACAAGGATGGCCAAGTGAAATCACTCTTCGCAGCTGTTCCTCAAAATGGGTAAACAATCAAGTGGATGTGAATGATCGGCCAAATGAAAAGTGGAGGTGACGGTGCACAAACACGACCAAGGCTTTTATGGCTGATGAATTTACGGTCTCAAATGGTTATTTACCGGTTCATTTTTTCTTGATGAGCTTGAACTCTGGGGGAAGCTTGCTCACATGCGCATTTATTTTTTAATGAGCATGAACTCTTGCTAAAACTGCTTGGTTTTGCGTTTATTTTTTAACGAGCATGAACTTTGCCAAAACTGCTCGTTTGATAAGGTCAAATTCATATTTTACCATGACTAGTTTCTCTTTTCCAGAGATAGTACTGTTTCATCAATTGCTGCAACAAACTTGTTAGAAACGGATAACATGAAGTAAAAATACTAATATTTCACTTTGAACTACGTAAAAAGAAATTAAAAGATGTTTTTACCTCTCATTTTACCATTTCATGTGCATTTGGTTTGTTGGAGCTTTGGAGGTGCCTCTTCCTCTCGATTTTTCACCAGCTGATTTCGGGAGATTCTGTGGACGATTTTCAGCGCCGTTTCCACCAGGTAGGAGCTAAACCCTAGCTCTATCTTTTCATGGTCTTATTTCTCAGTTTTATGCTTGTTTTCCTGCCCCCATGAGCCCCTGGGGTTTCTCTAGGGCGCTCTGCCATCAGCGCAGGTGCCCCATATCGAAACCTGCGTTGGGGGTTCTCATTTTCAAAGACAGTTTGTCTCCCAACGCAGGTGAGACCCCTCCCCACCTGCGTTGGGCACAGAAAACATCTTGGTTGCACAATTTTTCATGAGATTTTTGCCATTTCCTTTACTCAGTCAGGGATCTTACTCCTCCTCTTGTTTGTTTTGCAGAGTTTATTGGAGCAGAATGACTCTTACGTGGCGAGAACAAGAGCATGAAGAGGAGGACATGATTGCCCTCCATGATCCTGTTACCGTGAGCGCGTTGCGGAACTGTGGCTTGCTAAAATTCTTCCGCATATCCAGCATGAGGGCACAGATACGTTTACTGCAGTACCTGCTTGATGCTTGGGATCCTGTTAACCAAGTGTTCCAGATTAGGGGCAAGTCCATCCCTTTGACCATAGTGGACATTTACTTCTTGACTGGGTTGTCAAGGCGGGGTGCCCCCATTTCCTTGTCCGGTTCGGCCCGAGGGAGTGATTCCATGAAAGATTATATCCATCAGTATTGTAGGGAGGGGTCCCAGCCGAGCAGAGACGGCAAGGTTTCTATCCGTGATATCACTGACAGGTCTCTCAGGTCTATTCTGTACATGGTTTGTAGGATGGCCGGTAGCGCATCCCCTCATGTTGCCAACAGGTCTTATGTGCAGCACGCCCTGGAGTGTCTTCAGCCGAAAGTTTTTAACTGGTGTGATGCAGTACTGGTTCAGATGAAAAACCAGTTGACCAAAGTAAAGGACGGGAAACTGAAGAATTTTGGCTTCGGTTCAGTTTTGACTGCCTTCGCTTTGGAGAAGATACCCTTGATGCAACCTCAGTATATTATTCTCGACTTGCCATCTCCTACTGAGCCACGCATGCAGAGGTGGGTTGACCACATGTCCAGACATGCAGGTCAATCTCAGATTACTTTTACTGATGCCTTCTTTAGGTGGTTCGAGCGGCAGGATATGGCTTTTTCCGAGCATCCATATATTGGCATGGATTTCCGAGGTGATCCGGATTTGGTGCTACCGGATGGCGAGCAGTGGGGTGATCTTGGTAAAATCTTGACCTTATCACTATTTACTGTTTTTTATTTATAATGTCCTTGTGCTTTACTCTATCAAGACTCTAATCAAACTCATGTGTGCATGCAGATGTTGGTCCCGTCCGTCCAGCAGTTCGTCCGAGAGCTCCGGCCGCTGCCCCAGCAGGGGAGGCTCCTGGGAGAGCTATTCTCCGTGACCTTGACTTGGCCGAGACTCTTGCAGCTGTGCAGGAACAGGTCGAGGGTCTTACCCTTGGGATTCCGGATGTACGGATCGACGAGCTGCCTCTACGATTGCAGCGACATACTGCTGGTGTTCCTAGACGATGGTCTCGTCTTCTGCGCATGATCGCACAGGCCGTGGCATGTTATCATGAGCATCACTAGGCTAGGGTGCCCCCCAGCCATTTTTGAGTTTTGGGGTCGTATGACCGATTTTGTCTTGGTTACAGAACATTATATGTAAACCGTAAACAGTTATATATATTTTTGATTTTCGGGGTTTATTCCAGTTTTTATGTGATCCATGTATGAAACATCGATGATGCTTCTCTTTTTATCAATTTTGCAAATGTCTATCTAACACATAGTTTGCTAATGAGTCGGTTAATGTGTTTAAGTTTCTGGAAATGTGTTGATATTGGATAAAATCAAACTGTCTTTCCAAGATTTTAACTCTTAGGAACTTGCGATAAATAGCTGGATTTCGGACAGAGTAGGTACCATTGAGCTGTAGTACCACGAGCTGTGAGTCTAGCCTGACGACTAGCCGGCGTATGCCATGGGTGATGGCATCAGAGAGGAGCTCTATCAACGCACTATACTCAGCAATATTATTTGTTGATCGACCAATACATACCCCCCTGAAACTCACTAACTCGCCGCTTGGGTCAAAAATGGCCCATGCTGCAGAGGATAGGTTCCTCGAACTACGACTCGCTCCGTTAGCATATCCAACCCACGGTTCCAATGGATTTGACATCTGCAAATAAGTGTAAAAAGCGGATTACTTAAACCGGAACAAACGCTTTAGCGAAAAAAAAAATGTAACAAAAGCATACAGGTTACTATTAGGCATAGTAACGTTTAAGGTACAACCCATTACGGGGTTGCGCCAGTGGAATTCCGTCATAATCTACCAACTCGTAGGCTCCTTTTGCTAATACACTCTTAACAATATAAGGGCCCATCCATAAGGACTTGAATTTCCCAGCTCCCAATTTATCGGATTCTTGGTCATAAAGCAAGACCAAATCACCTTCCGAGAAGACACGGGGTTTGACATTTTTGTCGAACTGCGCTTTGACTCGTTTCTTGTGGGCTTCATTGGCCAAGGCGGCATCACGACGGGTTTCATCCAACTGGATTAATTCCAAGAAACGAGCTTCTTCTTCCGAGGTTCCGGGGAGGAGATCAATTGCGAGTTTAAGGGACGAAATTTCACACTGGATTGGTAGGATCGCCTCTAGGCCATACACCAGTTGAAACGGTGTGAACCCAGTGGCATTCCTTACCGATGTTCAGTAGGCCCACAAAGCCGAGTACAGGATCAAATGCCATCTTCTTTTGTGAACCCCCACCATCCTTTGCAGCATGTGCTTCAGGACTTTGTTGATTGCTTCAACTTGTCCGTTAGCTTGCGGATAGTACGGAGTAGAGCTGTCGTGAGACAATCCTAGTTTGGCAGTTAATTCAACCATCATGTGATTGCGAAAATGCGATCCATGATCTGTTACTATGGCCTGTGGTATGCCGAATCTGGCGACTACATGATTAAAAAAGAATAGGGCTGCTGTTTCACCAGTGTTATCCAATGTAGGCATCGCCTCGGCCCATTTGGTAAAATAGTCAACTGCGACTATAATATACCCATGCCCCCCGGTCGAGGTGGGGTTACATTGCATGAAATCGATGCCCCACTTGGCGAAAGGCCCCACAGCTATTATTGGCTGTAAAGGAGCGGGGGGTCTTCTGGTTTTGCTATCAAAAATCTGACATGCATGGCAACTTCTGACTGCGGTTATGCAATCTTTGAACATGGTTGGCCAGAAGTATCCTGCTCGTAAGATTCTTTGTGCTGTAGCATATCCAGATTGATGCCCCCCACAGGTGCCTGAATGACATTCATTCAGGGCTTTTTCGGCCTCCTCATGGGTTAGACACCTTCTCAGGACCGTATCGACACCACGACGGTAAAGCGTATCACCGACGATCATGTAGTCTTTTGCTTGGTATCGAATGCGTTTTTGTTCTGAGTGAGAGGTGTCTGGCCGAAACTTTTGGGTTTGGAGATAAACTATTATATCTCCATACCACTCATCACTTGCCGATATCAGAAACAAACTTTCGTCCACGATCGATTCTTTGGACGTTTCATCGTTGGACGATGATGGGAGATCGCATAATAATTCTGCGAAAACTAAAGCTTTCTTTGATTTGGATTTCACAAATTCCAGATCAAACTCTTGAAGGATAGCTATCCACTTTGAATATTTGCCCCCAAGTAACTGTCGCGACAGTATATAAGTCATGGGGTTGCAATCTGACAATACGGTGGTCTTCCTGAAGAGGACATAGTGCCGAAATCTTTGTATCGCTTGAACAGCAGCAAGTGCTAGCTTTTCAACATGAGAATATTTACTTTCTGTATCATTTAAGTTTTTACTTAAATAATATATAGGGTGTTCAATTCCATCGGCTTCTTGAACTAAAACCATTGCTATGGTCGTATCTGCTGCAGCCAGATACAGGTTAAAGTCCCTTAGATAGTCTGGGGCGTACATTAATGATGCTTTGACTAGCGCTTCTTTCAAAGCATCAAAGGAAGCTTGTGCAACCTGGTCCCAGACGAAAGGTACATCCTTTTTCAGGAGACGGGTATAACCTTTAGCAAGTTCTGCGTAATTTGGAATGAACCTCCTCAGAAAGTTTGCTTTCCCTTGGAGTTTCTGAATCTGAAGCAAGTTCGAAGGTGGAGGCAAATTAATGATTGCCTGCACCTTGCAAGGGTCGAGACGAATTCCATCCTTGGAGACTATAAAGCCAAGTAAACGACCAGAACCGACGCAAAACACACATTTGTGCGGATTGAGTCTTATCTTGTAGTGTCGGCATCGTAGAAATATCGCTCTTAAATGCTGCGGATGATCAGTCCGCTTTTGCGAATGAGCCGGAAGATCGTCGAGATAAGGTTGAACGATGTTCTTGATGTCATGGAAAGCATAATTCATTGCTCTCTGAAACGTCGCCCCTGCGTTCTTTAAACCAAAGGGTAATTTTCGATAAGCGAATGTGCCCCACGGACAAATAAATGCAGTCTTTGACTGGTCCTGTGGGCGGATATTAATTTGATTATACCCGGAAAATCCGTCCATAAACGAAAAGATTTCACATCCGGCGCATTCATCAATTATCTGGTCGATGAAGGGTGTAGGGTAGTTGTCCTTTGGACAGGCTTGATTTACATCCCTATAATCGACGCACACTCGTATTGTTCCTTGTTTTTTCATAACAGGGACAATATTCGATACCCAATCGGTTAGAGGAACCGGGTAGATGAAACCAGCATGGAGAAGTTTCTCAACTTCCGCTTTAATGGCAGCGGCCTTCTTGGGGTGTACCTGCCGAAGCCGCTGTCTTACTGGTTTGACATCAGGATACATCTTAATTTCATGTTCAACGATACTCGAGTCAATGCCTGGCATTTCATCATATGACCAGGCAAAGACATCTCTAAATTCGCGGAAAAGAGCTTTATATATTTCTTGTTCTGAAGGGGAACAACCTTTGCCGACATAAATATTCTCTACAATGTCTGTTTTGGTCGAGATATTTATGGCTATAGTTTCTTCTATATTGGATAGGTTTCTCTCGGAGTCCACCGTATTTACAGTATTCGTTAGGAATTCAAATACTGAGGGGTGATATAGGTCGCCTTGAGTATCTTCCTTAGGAAGGGAACGATGGTGGTTATCATCCCATGGTGCCCCCTCAATCCACATTGATTGCGGGATTCCTTCGTCACTTGCATGCACTCGTGACCAAGGATCCAAAGGGGTACCACATTCTCCTGACCTATCTACCCAAACACTTGACGAGCATTGATTTGGGCTCGCCTCCCATGCCTGAAACATTGATTGCTACAATATTTCGATTGGGCTCGGGTGCAAGACCATTGCCCGATCCATGATGACTTTGTCTTTTGCGACCTTCGTGGAAGATATCATGTTGCAGGTAGCCACCAATGGTACATTTCCTATGTACATATGATTTGGTAGCGAGAAAGTCCCCATCATCGTGGGGTCTTTCAACAGGCCTACTCCTATATCTTGAATTGAATGGTCGCTTTCATGGATCATGGGAATGCTTCCCGTAACTTGTGAACCATTAAGGAGGAAGTTCTGTTGGTTGACGACCGTAATCCCTCCTTCAAACGGGAATGCGATCTTCCTAAAATAAGTCGACACGACAGCTGCCATGGCATAGATCCATGGTCTTCCTAGTAGGATGTTGTAATCCAGATTTCCATCTATGACTTCAACATCAATCTCTACTGTTTTTCCACCTAGTTCAACCTTCAAGTTACTTAGAATACCGTAAGGGGTATATGTCCTACCGTCGAAAGCCTTTAGTGTTGTCGAAGATCTCGACAAGGTTGGCGACCCTAGCGTTTTCCAGCAGCTCATCGACATAATACATGTAGATGCCCCCTCGTCAATAATTGTTCTGTGAACAGTTTTGTTGAGGGCCTTCACTTGAATAAGGAAAGCTAGTTGAGCTGGTAACTGAGGGTCATACCCTTTGTGATCAAAGGACACAAGATTGGAATCCTTAGGATCAACCCCCCCTATTGCCGATAACAATGCTTGCCTTTGGGATGGACAATTTTGTAGTACTTCTAGAGTCGACATAGCGGATGGCGATTGAGCCAAATCTTCTACTATGTTATAATGCTGCGCCGCTCTGGCACGAGGATTAAAAGTCGACTTGTGTACTACACCCTTAGGTGGTTTTATCATTAATTCTGGCATTATGGGTGGGACAACTTTTGTCGAAGTTGTTGTCGAACTACTAGGTTGATCTTTACCTTTTTCGTTTGACAGTTGCGGATTCCCGTAATCTTTGTTCCTTGTCGAAATCAAAGCATCATTCTGCTGCTTGGAGATCGATAACATCAACACTTGCGACGGGGAAGCATTTCCACTATCAACCATATTTTGACCTGGATTGGGAAATGGATCTGTCAACACAGCTGGGTTCTTTGGACTTTTAAAGAATCTCTTGAGCTCAGCTTTGTATGGACAATCTGTTGTCTTGTGATCTTCGTCACATATCATACAAGGCCATTTCTTTTTCCCTTTCTCAGGAGGGTTTGAAGAAGTTTTTTCAGGTGACGGATCATCCTGTTGCTTCTTCTTCCCTTTGTTTTGATTCTTCTTGCTTCCTGGTTGATTGGTTTCTTTGCCTTTATCTGCTGATATGGCATTTACTTCCGAAGCAAGAATCTCTTCATGGGCATTTCAATCTGAAGTCTTACGGGCTTTCTGAGGTGAAGCCTTTTTCGACTTCGCGCTTGCAGTGCCAATCACGCCATCTCCGGCATGAGAGTCAATATTCGATTTAGGAGGGGGAGGAATTGAAAATTCAGGTCTGGGGGCATCAGGTATTTTGTCGTAGAGCGTGCCAGACTGAGTATATACCAAGTCTAAATATTGAGCACGAGCAATCACTTGCTCCTCTGTTACGACCCCCCCCCTTGGCCACATCTTCCGTTATAGCCGGAAGTAATGACTTTATAAACCATTCAGCTAATAGCTGATCAGGAACGTACGTTTTCACCATCCTACGACGGCGACGCCACTCATGTATGTGATCAGATATGTGAGTAGCTGTCGTCTGTTTGAAGTTGGTCAGTATCTCGGTTCCTGTTTCATACCTGATAGGTAATTGAAAATGGGTTAGGAAAGTCGTGGCTAAGGAGCTGAAATTGTCGAAAGAGGTTCTTGGAAATTCTATATACCATTTAGCCGCCGGACCTGTCAATGTCCTCTGGAAGAGGCGAAGTCTTATCGAATCATCGTTCAGAGTGTTCGATGAACACCATAGATGAAAGGTCATGACGTGATTCGACGGGTCTTCACCTGGATTTCCATTGAATTTAGGAATGTCGGAGGGAATTTTGTGAGGAATCGCTGGCCACGAATGGCAGCTGTTGACTCAGATTAGGCGAAGCGTACCCAGGATACGAAGGGATCGCCTGAGCAGTTGGTCTTTGCATACCGGCATAATGTATTTGATGCTGGTATGATTGATACGGTTGGTGGACTACCCCACTGTAAAGTGGTTGGTTTTGACCGTATTGTAGGTACGGTTGTCCATTGTTCGCAAAAATCTGCTGCTCGGTACCTTGGTACACTTGCTGGAACTGCGGTTGTTGATACTGCACCAACCATGGTTGTGATACCATTGGTTGTTGTGCGATGCTTACCACTGGGCCAAGATGAGGGGTAAGGGTACCCGTTTGTGCTTGTGTCGCCCCGCCAGTCGGCGATTGTGGTTGGGTTGCAGGGTCAAAGGGTTGTTGCATTACAACCTGAGAAAACTGAGGTTGACATGCAATAGGTATTGTTTGAACTTGCGACACAGTCACAATTGCTGGTGTCGTCGGGATGTTCGTCACAGGCATCTGTTGTTGCATAGAATATACAACTCTTGGTTGCTGGGGTAGCATAGGTATCCAACCACTTGTAGTGATTCCAGTATAACCTGAGTATGGTTGTGAGCTCCCGTATGGGTAACCTCCCGGAGGGGGTAATGAAAAAGCATATTGCCCCCCATACGGTGGTGGTCCGGAACCGAGAGGATTTATTACACCTCGAGGACCGGATTGCCCAAACTGATTTCCGAAAGGATCAATCTGTTGAGTTCCAACATAGGAGTTACCGGGTATTATCCCAGGAGAACAAACAGGAACAGACCATACTATCGTCACGGCCCCCGAAGGGACCCCCTCTAGCTGTTGAGGGTTAGGGACAGATGGCATGCCGGCGAACATTGTCGGAATGACTGCAGGGAGTTCTGCTGTCGCTGTGTCATTTGGCACAGTCCTAGATGTTGACAGTTGTTCAGACATTTTGAGTCTATCCAGTAGATTGCCTAGTGATTCTTCAGGAACTTCTCTGGGTGATAGGCTAGCTTCTGATGCAGTAGGAAGTAGAGTGGTCCCTGCTCCAAAATGTGTTGGAGTAGTTGCTTGCGGATCTTCTACAATTTCTTCTATTGCGATCAGACCGGGTGGAAGAGGAAGACCGTCAAGTCCGTAGAATATTTCTGGTGCCGAAGAAGGGGTTGTTTCGACAGCGACAGTCGTTTGAGGAGCAAGACTCTCTGAACCGATCACTGATGGAACTGATTCAGTAACGCAAGTATTTGCTCTCAGACTAGGATCAGTGTTACTGTCCTTCTGGGGCTGTTGAACTTCTTCAATAGGGGCAGGGTTTCCAGAAATGTTTGGAGTAACCGGAACCTCAGATGTCATCGGAACACTTGTTCTAACTTTGACAGGAGATTTGGAACCAGTTGAACGAGATCGCTTTGCCCGGGTTGTTTTCGATTCCGGAGACAAAGACGGTTGACTCGTACGCCTCCGCGAACGACGGTTCATCGATTGACTTTCTTCCACGGTTGCGGATTACTTGATCAACCAACAATGCACAGGGTAAAAATGTGTTTTCGAATTGAATTAATTTTAGACGCTTTTTAAGACACAACTTGCTTTTTCATGTTTTAAGAGTCGAGAAAAAGCTAAAGATGACTCTAGTCTCCTTCGATGTATTAACGAGCCCGAAGTGACAAATGCTCGGATGGACTTTTTCAGTTATAGAGTTTGAAAAAGGCCAAAAGAAACTACTCTGGAGTTCTAGGCAGAGGGTGTGCCAAACCTTTCGCGAAACCACAGAATACGTTTTACGGTACGAGTGGTCGATCTTCGTGAATGCTGTGTTCACTGCATCGCGATCAGTAGGGCGGCCGACACGGCTTCCTACGGATAAAGGCTTTATTCCTATAGGGGTCCCCCAATATACGCGACGGTACGCGGGGGCACAAGTCCGTATTAGTGCTATCGTCCCTCAGGAGGAATCACCCACCTTCGTAGAGATCGACGGTCACTATGTTTAACGACGCCGGAACACGTCTCTACCTAGACCTCTACTGTGTTTCGTTATGTTTCAAAGCGTTGTTAGATAAATTCAGTTCTTTTTAGGTTGATCTTGCTTAGCAGTTTGCCTTTATGGATCACCACGTGATGTATGATACAACTCCTAAATGCAGTCTAAGAATGATAAGCAAGCTTTTTCAATTCTTTCAACTTATGAAAATCTTAACTACTGAGGGAAAAGAAAGACATCATCTTTTCAAACAGATCATAGAGCACACACTGATGCACTTTTCCTAAATCGACATGCAAACTGTCAAAATGCACATGCACAATGCAAGTATTTCTTTTCTTCTTCCTTAATGTTGATGTATTACAAAAAGAAAGCTGTTGTACAATTTCGAATTCAATTTCAAGTGAAAGAAAACAAGTTTTTGTCCAATAATCAAAAGAACACCTTAAGATTCACTCGTTTCAACACAAGAAATACTGAAATTCGAACCATATAACGAAAGCAAATGTTCAAGCAGCTATGAACAGTAATAAACTAGCTCTTAGAATCACAACGACACTTTCTTACAGGCCTAGATCCAAGAGGTCACAGCAAGACTAGTTCACTTTCGCTACGGGAAACTGTGAATGAAAGCAAGAAATACAATAAGAACAATCACGGTTTCTTCATACAACTGAGGCGGAATGAAGGCAAAGAAAGGTAGTTTCAGCTGGGTATACAGGTTGACAACAGGCTGCAAAAAGAATATTGAAAACTGGGCAACAGACAGTAGGGAACCCCAGTTGCACAAGGCAAAACTGGATCAGCGCAGGTACTGCACTGTCAATCTGACATGCAGCGCAGGTAGCCCCTTCGGGACCTGCGTTGCAGCGTAGGTAGCCTTTGTTGCAGCTGCACTGAAGAGACAACTCTCGTCTCTCTCAGATTCCGGGTCACAGTTTGCTCAAAAATCAATGGTTTTTGGCCAAATCAGAGGCTATCAGCCAAGTATACACTAGAGGATGATTAAGGAATATGAACACTATCACAAAGAGCTAAAAAGAGTCCTTGTGGATCAGCTCTTCAAATCATAAACATGCCCAGCACTGAGCTAGAGTAGCTGCCCTCTACTTTGCATTCGAAGGATTCGAATGCAGTTCGATTCGGTACTCCCTTTGTTTAGGAAATGAATAGCAAGAAACACAAGCTACCAACAAGACACGATCCCCAGCGGTGTCGCCAGTCTGTTGTGGGGAAAAGTATCCAACACGGAATGACCCTATCCCACTCTAAGGGTGATAGTTCCTTAGCAACAGCAGAAGCAAAGCTATCTAAAGTTACTTCTTTATGACATGCAAGAGATGAAAGGAAGAGATCCACTTACCGATGTCTTGCGCAAATGGTCGATCCGATCTCCTCTATTTGCCGATCGCTCCCAGCTCCAAGTCTTCTCACGGGCCCAGCTACACGAGATCCTGCGAACAAGACAAGAAAAGGAAACTACAAGAAGCATGCATTCATAATTGATTCAAGGATTAGCATAAATCAAATACGCAAGTAAGACAATACACCATTGAAACACATGCGAATAGAAGAACCTCAAATGCTTTATTAATATAAGGAAGTAAGGTTCAGGCGGTGATACAACCGTGAGAGGTCCAATCCAGCATCACCTTCCCGACGGAAAGAAATCTCCTCTTCACCTCCCTCAAGCAATCACCCAATACTCACAACTGTAAACCAACAGCAATTCTTTGCACAAAATTGCGGCCTCCAGATCCCATGGGATGAGATCCTTATATAGAGCTTTGGAGTGAAGATAAGTCAGCTTGATGTGTGACTTGTTGTCCTCTTCAACTCCAGTTGTTCTTCAGTCCTTGAGTCCACTCGGAGTTTCTACCTTCCACTTGGAGTTTTAGAACCTCTTTACTCATCATTAGGCGAATCTTCTGATCCAAGTGTCATTTTGGAAGCTTCCTGGGCACTGGCACATTGAGAAAAGATTCCTCCACATGTCAAAGTACGCCCAGTGCAGGTAGCCTTTGTTGCACTTGCTATGCAGCGCAGGTACACCATAGAGCTTTTGACATTCAGCGCAGATGCTTAGTGGAGCAGCTGCTTTGATCCAAAATTGACCTGTTTTTGAGTGTTTTTCAGTGGAGAACTGATCTGTAGTGTTGTGGTTTGCTGACCTTGTTCCTCTAGGGGTAGGAACAACATGTTTAGGGACTTTGGATCCCTCAGATTATTGACATTTCATGCTCCATGCTGTAAGGCACAAAAATGTCTATAACAGCGGTCTTAAAGAAGCCATCAAAGCTCAAGTCCTACCGCACCACCCTCCCACATGGACGGAGGCTTGCAATGTAGCTCGTAACGTGGAACGTGCATTAGCAGCCCAATACAGTCACCCAAATTTCTCCGCCAAATTTCACCCCCCATAGGCTCACAACATGACTCAAACACTTAAGGTCCAAAAGGTGTCCCCTGTGGAAATGGCTGACAGAAGAAAGCAAGGACTATGTTACTACTGTGATGAAAAATACTCCCCAGGTCATAAATGCAAGGAGCCCAAATTTTTTCAAATTGATGCCACTGACTACAGCTCAACAGAGGAAGATCCACCACTTGAGGAACATGAGCCACTAGAAGAAGACAACCAAAAGGACAATGTCTCTGACGAACCAGTTATTTTGTTGCATGCTTTGGCAGGGATTTATTCCCCTTAAACTCTCAAAATCAGAGGTTTTATTAAACATTGCCCAGTAGTAGTCTTGATTGATAGTGGAAGTACACATAATTTCATCCATCAAAAAGTCACAGAAGCAGCGCATTGCTTTGTACGAGTAGTTTCTAACTTCCAAGTTCAATTTTTGGGGGTGCTTATTGGTGATCTAGCCCATCAGAATCGGGATGACGAGCTGAGCACTGTGGTACCATTCACTTCTTAGTAGATTTTTTTTTTAGGTGGTCCCAATTTTCAAAAAATCAGGTTGGTGTATGGTAGAAACTAGAGCTCAAGCGATGGCCAATGAAAGGATGGACAAACTTGAAGAATCAGTGCAAACCCTCAACATTCAGCTTAGCGGACTATGTAGCATGGTCGAGAAAATAATCCTGAAAGGCAAGAAGCAAGCCCACGAGGAGGAGTATAATGGCAATGGACACAATGAGGCTGAGTCTAGCCACTCTCCTCACGTCTAGCACACCCACCAACAACCCAGTCATCGACCTCCCAAGTTGGATATGCATAAATTTGACGGTTCTCACCCGTCAGCATGGATAGCACAAATGGAGCAGTATTTCAAACTGAATCACATCTTAGATGATGAGACTTAGCTTATGTTGGCGAGCATGTACTTGGACAATGAAAGGTGGCAATGGTGGGAATGGCATCAACGTTGCACTGGACCTTTTAGGACTTGGACCAAATTCACCAAAGCTCCTCAAGACCGCTTTCACCAGGAATCATCTTTTTTGGGTCGTCTTACTAAGCTCCGACAGACTGGTACAGTGGATGAATATATTACAGCTTTTGAAGCCTTAGCCTTCAGCACTTGGGGTCTCTCAGATGTGTTTTACACGGAATGTTTTATCAACGGTCTTAAAGAAGCCATCAAAGCTCAAGTCCTACTGCACCACCCTCCCACGTGGATGAAGGCTTGCAAGGTAGCTCGTAACGTGGAACGTGCATTAGCAGCCCAATACGGTCGCCCAAATTTCTCCACTAAAGGTCGCCCCCCACAGGCTCACAACATGACTCAAATACTTAAGGTCCAAAAGGTGTCCCCTACGGAAATGTCCGACAGAAGAAAGCAAGGACTATGTTACTACTGTGATGAAAAATACTCCCCAGGTCATAAATGCAAGGAGCCCAATTTTTTTGAATTTGATGCCACCGACTACAGCTCAACAGAGGAAGATCCACAACTTGGGGAACATGAGCCGCTAGAAGAAGACAACCAAAAGGACAATGTCTCTGACGAAACAGTTATTTCGTTGCATGGTTTGGCAGGGATTTCTTCCCCTCAAACTCTCAAAATCAGACGTTTTATTAAACATCGCCCAGTAGTAGTCTTGATTGATAGTGGAAGTACACATAATTTCATCCATCAAAAAGTCGCAGAAGCAGTGCATTGTTTTGTCCGAGTAGTTTCTAACTTCCAAGTTCAATCTTTTGAGGTGCTTATTGGTGATCTAGCCAATCAGAATCAAGACGATGAGCTAAGCACGGTGGTACCATTCACTTCTTAGTGGAAATTTTTTTTAGGCGGTCCCAATTTTCAAAAAATCAGGTTGGTGTATGGTAGAAACTAGAGCTCAAGTGATGGCCAATGAAAGGATGGACAAACTTGAAGAATCAGTGCAAACCCTCCACATTCAGCTTAGCGGACTATGTAGCATGGTCAAGAAAATAATCCCGAAGGGCAAGGAGCAAGCCCACGAGGAGGAGTATAATGGAAATGGACACAATGAGGGTGAGTCTAGCCACTCTCCTCACGTCTGGCACACCCACCAACAACCCAGTCAGCGACCTCACAAGTTGGATATGCATAAATTTGATGGTTCTCACCTGTCGGCATGGATAGCACAAATGGAGCAGTATTTCAAACTGAATCACATCTTAGATGATGAGACTCAGCTTATGTTGGGGAGCATGTAGTTGGACAATGAAAGGTGGCAATGGTGGGAATGGCATCAACGTTGCACTGGACCTTTTAGGACTTGGACCAAATTCACCAAAGCTCTTTAACACCGCTTTGACCAGGAATCATCTTTTTTGGGTCATCTTACTAAGCTCTGACAGACTGGTACAGTGGATGAATATATTACAGCTTTTTAAGCCTTAGCCTTTCACACTTGGGGTCTCCCGGATGTGTTCTACAAGGAATATTTTATCAGCGGTCTTAAAGAAGCCATCAAAACTCATGTCCTACTGCACCACCCTCCCACATGGAAGGAGGCTTGCAAGGTAGCTCGTAACGTGGAATGTGCATTAGCAGCCCAATACAGTCTCCCAAATTTCTCCACTAAAGGTCGCCCCCCATAGGCTCACAACACGACTCAAACACTTAAGGTCGAAAAGGTGTCCCCTGCGGAAATGGCCGACAGAAGAAAGCAAGGACTATGTTACTACTGTGATGAAAAATACTCCCCAGGTCATAAATGCAAGGAGCCCAATTTTTTTCAAATTGATGCCACTGACTACAACGCAACAGAGGAAGATCCACCACTTGAGGAACATGAGCCGCTAGAAGAAGACAGCCAAAAGGACAATGTCTCTGACGAACCAGTTATTTCGTTGCATGGTTTGGCAGGGATTTCTTCCCCTCAAACTCTCAAAATCAGAGGTTTTATTAAACATCGCCCAGTAGTAGTCTTGATTGATAGTGGAAGTACACATAATTTCATCCATCAAAAAGTCGCAGAAGCAGTGCATTGTTTTGTACGAGCAGTTTCTAACTTCCAAGTTCAATCTTTCGGGGCGCTTATTGGTGATCTAGCCCATCAGAATCAGGACGACGAGCTGAGCACAGTGGTACCATTCACGTCTTAGTGGAAATTTTTTTTAGGCGGTCCCAATTTTCAAAAAATCAGGTTGGTGTATGGTAGAAACTAGAGCTCAAGTGATGGCCAATGAAAGGATGGACAAACTTGAAGAATCAGTGCAAACCCTCCACATTCAGCTTAGCGGACTATGTAGCATGATCGAGAAAATAGTCTCGAAGGGAAAGGAGCAAGCCCATGAGGAGGAGTATAATGGCAATGGACACAATGAGGGTGAGTCTAGCCACTCTCCTCACATCTGGCACACCCACCAACAACCCAGTCAGCAACCTCCCAAGTTGGATATGCATAAAATTGACGGTTCTCACCCGTTGGCATAATTAGCACAAATGGAGTAGTATTTCAAACTAAATCACATCTTAGATGATGAGACTCAACTTATGTTGGGGAGCATGTACTTGGACAATGAAAGGTGGCAATGGTGGGAATGGCATCAACGTTGCACTGGACCTTTTAGGACTTGGACAAAATTCACGAAAGATCTTCAAGACCACTTTGACCAGGAATCATCTTTTTTGGGTCGTCTTACTAAGCTCCGACAAACTGGTACAGTGCATGAATATATTACATCTTTTGAAGCCTTAGCCTTCCGCACTTGGGGTCTCTTAGATGTGTTCTACACGGAATGTTTTATCAGTGGTATTAAAGAAGCCATCAAAACTCAAGTCCTACTGCACCACCCTCTCACATGGACGGAGGCTTGCAAGGTAGCTCGTAACGTGGAACATGAATTAGAAGCCCAATACAGTCGCCCAAATTTCTCCGCTAAAGGTCGCCCCCCACAGGCTCACAACATGACTCAAACACTTAAGGTCCAAAAGGTGTCCCCTGCGGAAATGGCCGACAGAAGAAAGCAAGGACTATGTTAGTACCGTGATGAAAATTACTCCCCAGGTAATAAATGCAAGGAGCCCAAATTTTTTCAAATTGATGCCACTGACTACAGCTCAACATAGGAAGATACACCACTTGAGGAACATGAGCCGCTAGAAGAAGACAACCAAAAGGACAATGTCTCTAACGAACCAGTTATTTCGTTGCATGCTTTGGCAGGGATTTCTTCGCCTCAAACTCTCAAAATCAGAGGTTTTATTAAACATCGCCTAGTAGTAGTCTTGATTGATAGTGGAAGTACACATAATTTCATCCATCAAAAAGTCACAGAAGTAGTGCATTGTTTTGTACGAGCAGCTTCTAACTTCTAAGTTCAATCTTTCGGGGCGCTTATTGGTGATCTAGCCCATCAGAATCAGGATGACGAGCTTAGCACGGTGGTACCATTCACTTCTTAGTGGAAATTTTTTTTAGGCGGTCCCAATTTTCAAGAAATCAAGTTGGTGTATGGTAGAAACTAGAGCTCAAGCGATGCCCAACAAAAGGATGTAGAAACTTGAAGAATCAGTGCAAACCCTCCACATTCAGCTTAGCAGACTATGTAGCATGGTCGAGAAAATAATCCCGAAGGGCAAGGAGCAAGCCCACATGGAGGAGTATAATGGCAATGGACATAATGAGGGTGAGTCTAACCACTCTCCTCACGTCTGGCACACCCACCAACAACCCAGTCAGCGACCTACCAAGTTGGATATGCATAAATTTGACTGTTCTCACTCGTCGGCATGGATAACACAAATGGAGCAGTATTTCAAACTGAATCACATCTTAAATGATGAGACTCAGCTTATGTTTGGGAGCATGTACTTGGACAATGAAAGGTGGCAATGGTGGGAATGGCATCAACTTTGCACTGGACCTTTTAGGACTTGGACCAAATTCACGAAAGCTCTTCAAGACCGCTTTGACCAGGAATCATCTTTTTTGGGTCGTCTTACTAAGCTCTGACAGACTGGTACAGTGGATGAATATATTACAGCTTTTGAAGCCTTAGCCTTCCACCCTTGGGGTCTCTCAGATGTGTTCTACACGGAATGTTTTATTAGCGGTCTTAAAGAAGCCATCAAAGCTCAAGTCCTACTGCACCACCCTCCCACATGGACGGAGGCTTGCAAGGTAGCTCGTAATGTGGAACGTGCATTAGAAGTCCAATATAGTCGCCCAAATTTCTCCGCTAAAGGTCGCCCCCCACAGGTTCACAACACGATTCAAACACTTAAGGTCCAAAAGGTGTCCCCTGTGGAAATTGCCGACAGAAGAAAGCAAGGACTATGTTACTACTGTGATGAAAAATACTGCCCAGGTCATAAATGCAAGGAGCCCAAATTTTTTCAAATTGATGCCACTAACTACAGCTCAACAGAGGAAGATCCACCACTTGAGGAAAATGAGCCACTAGAAGAAGACAACCAAAAGGACAATGTCTCTGACGAACCAGTTATTTCGTTGCATGCTTTCGCAGGGATTTCTTCCCCTCAAACTCTCAAAATCGGAGGTTTTATTAAACATCGCCCAGTAGTAGTCTTGATTGGTAGTGGAAGTACACATAATTTCATCCATCAAAAAGTCGCAGAAGTAGTGCATTGTTTTGTACGAGCAGTTTCTAACCTCCAAGTTCAATCTTTCGGGGCGCTTATTGGTGATCTAGCCCATCAGGATCAGGACGACGAGATGAGCACGGTGGTACCATTCACTTCTTAGTGGAAATTTTTTTTAGGCGGTCCCAATTTTCAAAAAATCAGTTTGGTGTATGGTAGAAGCTAGAGCTCAAGCGATGCCCAACAAAAGGATGGACAAACTTGAAGAATCAGTGCAAACCCTCCACATTCAGCTTAGCGGACTATGTAGCATGGTCGAGAAAATAATCCCGAAGGGCAAGGAGCAAGCCCATGAGGAGGAGTATAATGGCAATGGACACAATGAGGGTGAGTCTAGCCACTCTCCTCACGTCTGGCACACCCACCAACAACCCAGTCAGCGACCTCCCAAGTTGGATATGCATAAATTTGACGGTTCTCACCCGTCGACATGGATAGCACAAATGGAGCAGTATTTCAAACTGAATCACATCTTAGATGATGAGACTCAGCTTATGTTGGAGAGCATGTACTTGGACAATGAAAGGTGGCAATGGTGGGAATGGAATCAAGGTTGCACTGGACCTTTTAGGACTTGGACCAAATTCACCAAAGCTCTTCAAGACCGCTTTGACCAGGAATCATCTTTTTTGGGTCATCTTACTAAGCTCCGACAGACTGGTACAGTGGATGAATATATTACAGCTTTTGAAGCCTTAGCCTTCCGCACTTGGGGTCTCTCAGATGTGTTCTACACGGAATGTTTTATCAGCGGTCTTAAAGAAGCCACCAAAGCTCAAGTCCTATTGCACCATCCTCCCACATGGACGGAGGCTTGCAAGGTAGCTTGTAACATGGAACGTGCATTAGCAACCCAATACAGTCGCCCAAATTTCTCCGCTAAAGGTCGCCCCCCACAGGCTCACAACACGACTCAAACACTTAAGGTCCAAAAGGTGTCCCCTGTGGAAATGGCCGACAGAAGAATGTAGGGACTATGTTACTACTGTGATGAAAAATACTCCCCAGATCATAAATGCAAGGAGCCCAAAATTTTTCAAATTGATGCCAGTGACTACAGTTCAACAGAGGAAGATCCACCACTTAAGGAACATGAGCCGCTAGAAGAAGACAACCAAAAGGACAATGTCTCTGACGAACCAGTTATTTCGTTGCATGCTTTGGCAGGGATTTCTTCCCCTCAAACTCTCAAAATTAGAGGTTTTATTAAACATCGCCCAGTAGTAGTCTTGATTGATAGTGGAAGTACACATAATTTCATCAATCAAAAAGTCACAGAAGTAGTGCATTGGTTTGTACGAGCAGTTTCTAACTTCCAAGTTCAAATTGCGGATGGAGGCACAATGAAATGTGAAGGCCGCTGTGAAAATGTCAAACTTCGAATGGGGGATTATCAGTTGAAAACCCACATGTTTGCCATACACATGGGGGGTTGCGACATTGTCCTCGGCGCTGAATGGCTCCGCACTCTTGGGCCAATCGCAATGGATTTCCAGGAGTTATATATGAGTTTTAAGCAGAACAACTACACACATACCCTCCGTGGACTCCAGGCGGGAGCCCCCTCTATCATCTGCTCGAATAGGATGGAAAAATTGTTAAAAAAGGGCAATCATGGAGTTGTAGCTCAATTTAATGCCATCCAGGCAGTCGAAACCAAGCCTCTGCCAATTCATCCTAAGATGCAACAGATTTTAAATAACCATATGCTGGTCTTTGATAAGCCTCATGAGCTTCCACCCTCTTGAGGGGAACATGGTCATAGCATCACCTTGATTCCAGGGGCCCAACCCCCAAATGTTCGCCCATACAGATATCCATTCACCCAAAAGAATGAAATAGAAAAAATCATCAAGGAACTTTTGAAGTAGGCGTCATTCGTCCCAGCATTAGTCCTTATTCATCCCCAGTGGTCATGGTGCTCAAGAAAGATGGGGAGTGGTGGATGTGTCCCGACTTCAGGGCCCTCAATAAGTTGATAGTCAAAGATAAATTTCCCATCCCGGTGGTTGATGATTTGCTGGATGAACTCAATGGGGCTCAATTCTTCACTAAGCTGGATCTTCGCTCAGGCTACCACCAAATTCGCATGAAGGAAGTCGACATTCCCAAGACTGCTTTCAGAACTCATGAAGGCCATTATGAATTCCTGGTCATGCCATTTGGTCTTTGTATTGCCCGCTGTACTTTTCAGAGCCTTATGAACCACATTCTCAAACCATATCTCAGGAGATTTGTCCTTGTCTTCTTCGATGACATCCTCATCTATAGTTGCACTTGGGCCGCACATCTTCAGCATGTAGA
Source organism: Pinus tabuliformis (assembly GCA_031772625.1). Taxonomy (NCBI): domain Eukaryota; kingdom Viridiplantae; phylum Streptophyta; class Pinopsida; order Pinales; family Pinaceae; genus Pinus; species Pinus tabuliformis. The sequence goes on from CM062805.1 coordinate 871,488,810, forward strand.
TCTACTCTTGCAACTGCTCTGCAAGCATAAATTATTTGTAAAGATGTCCAAGTGTTCATTGGCATGGTAGAAGTAGAGTATTTGGGCCACATTGTGGGGCGTGATGGTGTCAAGGTGGACCCCAAAAAGATCCAGGCAATGTAGGAATGGCCTCAACCTAAGACCTTGAAGAGCTTGAGAGGATTTTTGGGTCTCACAGGCTATTATCGTAAATTTGTCCACAATTATGGTCGCATAGCGAAGCCCCTCACCCAACTACTAAAGAAAAATTCATTCTTCTGGAAATAGGAAGCACAACAGGCCTTTACAGCTCTAAAAAATGCCATGTGTTACACTCCAGTCTTAGCACTACCTGACTTCACCAAATCTTTTGTCATTGAATGTGATGCTTCGGGTATAGGTATTGGGGTGGTCTTAATGCAGGAAGGGCGACTGTTGGCCTTCACAAGCCAACAACTAAGTGGGAGGAATCTAGGCCAATCTACCTACGAGAAGGAAATGATGGCCATCTTACATGCAGTCAAGACCTGGCGACCTTACTTATTGGGGCGACATTTCCAAATCCGCATAAGTGGGAGGAATCTGGGCCAATCTACCTATGAGAAGGAAATGATGGCCATCTTACATGTAGTCGAGACCTGGCAACCTTACTTATTGGGGCGACGTTTCCAAATCCGCACAGATCATCACAGTCTTAAATATTTTTTGGAGCAACGCCTATCCTCCCCACAACAAAATAAATGGCTCACCAAAATGCTGGGATATGATTATGATATCCTTTACAAGAAAGGGAAAGACAATAGTGTAGCAGATGCATTATCTCGCCAATTTGAGGAGGAAAGTACTCTGCTAGAAATTTCCTTCCCCATTCTAGAATGGATTGAAGAGGCTCGCAGGGAATGGTTTTCACACCCCAGGCTCTCCCAACTCATTTCTCAATTGCAGGTAGATCCAAATTCCACCAAGGGATACTCGTGGCAGGATGATATTCTTCACTACAAGGACCGAGTCGTAATATCACCAACATCCACCCTCAAAAGTCGCATTTTGGCAGAATTGCACTCATCTCCCATTGCAGGACATTCAAGCTTTCAGAAGACGTATGCACGCACCAAAAGATCATTTTTTTGAACAGGCATGAAAAAGGACATCCTTACTTTCGTAGCAGAATGCGATGTCTGTCAATGCCACAAAGGGGAAACCGTCAACACACCAGGCACATTACAACCATTGCCCATTCCAGCATCAATTTGGACGGAGGTTTCTATGGATTTCATTACAGGGCTTCCAAAGTCAGGGAACAAGTCAGTCATCATGGTGGTTGTGGATCGACTGTCGAAGTATGCTCATTTCTGCGCCCTACCCCACCCGTTTACACCAACTTTGGTCGCTCAATCTTTTATGGATCAGATCTTCAAATTGCATGGCATGCCCACTTCTATTGTGTCCGACCGCGACCCAATCTTCACCGGTAATTTTTGGCAGGAACTCTTCAGGATACAAGGCACTCAACTAAAACTCAGTACTTCCTATCATCTGCAAACAGATGGTCAAACCGAAGCCGTCAAAAAATGTCTAGAAACCTACCTTAGGTGTTTCACTTCAGAAAAGCAACACCTTTGGGTACAGTGGTTACCTCTGGCTGAATGGTGGTATAACACCAACTATCATGCCACCACCAAAATGACTCCCTATGAAGCAGTATATGGTCAACTCCCACCTTCACCTACTTCGTATCTCAAGGGGTGCTCAAAAGTACAAGTAGTGGATCAACTCCTACAACACCGCGCATCCATGCTCGCCCATCTTCGAGAGAATCTTCATCAAGCTCAGAACCGCATGAAGAAACAAGTAGACCAACATCACTCTGAGCGCCAATTTCAAGAAGGGGATCAGGTATTTTTACGGCCACAACCATATAAGCAAACCTCACTCAAAGACAAGGGGTGTCAGAAACTATCTCCCAAATTCTACGGACCATATCAAGTACTTCAGCACATTGGAGAAGTGGCTTACAAGTTGGCCTTGCCACCTACTGCAAAAATCCATCCAGTTTTCCATGTCTCATGCCTCAAGAAAGTGATTTGGAACAATTGCAGAATTCAGACCAGTCTACCTGAATTGGACGAAGAAGGGTCCATCTGGCTTCAACCTAAATAGGTCCTAGACACACGAGACAAGCAACTACGCGGCCGCATGATTAAGGAAGTCCTCGTCAAATGGAAAGACACCTCTCCGGAAGATGCAACTTGGGAACCAACCACTATTCTTCAGTAGTTTCCGCAGCTTCAGCCTTGAGGACAAGGCTAGTCTTAAAGGGGAGGGCATATTAGGGTCCCACCCTAACCCCCTTATTTATGTAATGGGATCACGTCATAGTCAAGAGTTAATAAAGCCTATATTAATAATTGTAAGTGGTTAATCCACAATTAATGACAGAACCACAGTTAGTTGCAAATGGGCCGTAGTATTAGATAGATGGTATTAATAAAACCCACGGTATTAGTCCGTGGTATTGCATGTATGAGTCGTATATAAAGGATAGAGACTCCCTGCGAGGATCATCGTGTCTTATTTTGTAATCGAGCTCTGCTATATTGGAGGTTTCCCCCTCGAAGAGGCAAGTGAACATTACTCTCTGAATAATAAAATCATTGCTATTCTGTGTTCTGGGTATCTTTTCTTCGCATATTCTGTATTTGGGTATCATTTTGCAGGTTAAGAGCATAACATTATCTTCCATGCCTGGTGTAAGGTCCTTGGGTGTGCGACGCATTTGGGCGCCGGGCAGACTGGGCACGGGCGCGGGTATGCGATGAGTCGGAGTGCACGACGGGTGCGCACAGGTGAACGGCGAGCTGACACACACGACGGGCGCGCGGGGGTGAACGGCGAGTTGGAGCAAACGACGAGTGCGCGTAGGTGCACAAGCGAGCTAAAGCACACGACGGGCGCGCCCGGGTGAATGGCAAGCTGGAGCACACGACGGTGGAGCGATCGGTTATGCGACGAAACAAGTGACAAATGATTTGCGATGGGAGTTTTATACCCAATGGAGAGTGGGGAGAGACATGTGAAGGTCGACCCATGATGGAGGGCAGGCCGACATGTTTTGAAAAGCATTTAAGGGGTGTGTAAACAAGGTTGGGCGGTCGGCTGGGCAACCCCGCCAACACATTGTGAAGGATATATATTGAATGCGTTTGGGAGGAATTTTACATTCATTCGACACACACATCTTCGCATAAGGACTTGAGTGCACAGACTTGTGCGCAGGAACAAGAGAAGGTAAGGGCACATATCTCATGCGCACTTCTTGGTTGAGCCGCACAGTTGGTGAACACACTTGGGGTTGGGTGAAGGAGTTGGGCAAGGTGTGCCCGTGGGTCGGTTGAGGCGTGCATGATGATCATGCAAGTGCTCGTTTGTGCTAAGTCATGGCGTGGGTGTCTTGGTGGCTCGGGTGAGTGCCCGCCCATCTTGCAAGTGTGCACGAAGGTGAACAGAGGTTCGCCTTGATTGTAAAATTGGCTAAGTATGAAACTTGGACTTCCAAGTATACTTGTAAAAGCTTGTAAAAATTGAAGATTGATTAATACATATATTTTGGGCAGACTCATTGTTCAGGGAATTACCCCTCCCTTTATACTCTGCAATTGTATTCTCATTTATAATTGTTGTTGATAATGAATGTTTATGGGTATTCATTGGTATAAAGGAACACATTAATAATACTTGGTTGCGAAACACAAACTAAGTAAGATAAGTGGAATGTTAGGCGTAGTCCACGAACATAAGTATTGGTGAAAAGAAAGTGTTTGGTGGTGCCGCACCTCGCTATAAGTGGTTGGAAGACTACCGCAGGTGTAGGGGCGTGACAGTTGGTATTAGAGCTCGGTTGGAGATAGTGAGCAAGGTTGCTCATGATGAAGTGACACTGGAATCAGGCACTTGCAGGTGAAGGAAGCTGGTTTCACATACAAGTGGAACAAGGGCTGGTTCATGGTTGCAGGGAACTTGGTGAAGCTGGTGAATGGTGAAACAGGTTTAGTAGAGGTGAAGCATCCTTCTTGGGCCAAGCTAAACGACAAGGCATGGCAGGTTTGGAATAATGCGAAGGGAAGCTCTTGTTGACCTTATACAGGTTGAAGCGAATGAAAGAAGAGAATCCCCGGATTCAAAAGGAACTTGAAGTCTTGGAAAAGAATGTTGAAGACGAACTTCTTCAACTTGGTTGGACAATGGAGCAAGATGAAGTTGCAGATTATGCTAACAAGGAAGAGGAAGCCGTGATGATTGAGAATGTTGCAAATGTGACAATAATGGAGGAGGAACTTGAGATTGATCAAGTTGGACCAGGATCATGCAGTTTGCAGACATGGATGAATGAGGATACTCATTTGGAGGAGCCTCATGATAATGAAGTAAGTATTGATACTTGTGTTTCACTTGAGCATTTGGTAGATGGACCGTATGTAGGGAAGGGCAAAGATAGTTTGCCAATGCTATGGAGGATCTTGCCATGGATGTCTATGATGAGACCTTGTATGGAGAAGCAAGGATTGTTAACTATTGTAGGACTTGTTGGGGTTGTTTGTGACCTTATGGTAGAAGGTACAAAGGCCTGTGACAAGGGAGGAACATGATGATCGTTGTGGAGGATTGGGTCATGCTTTAGCCACATGAAAAATTGGCTAAGTGCCTGGCATGACTCATGGATAGATTGAAGGGCACACACTTGAGGTATGATGATGCTTGGGTGGACTTCTCATGGCCAAGACCAAGAGCAAGTCTTGGTGGAACCTTTAGTGGAGGAGCTATGATGGAGGGACTCGTGATGATGATGGTATGGTTAGGTGACTGAGTTCACTAAACCGAAGATACAAGACTTGGATGAGGATGACCAATTGTTGTGATGGGTCTACTTGGTTGGACTACATGGGAAACTTAGTCATGGACAACAGGTTGGAAACATGGAGCATGGCAATATTATGTAGGGACATCGTGCAAGAGCACTTGTAGAGGTGTCACTTATGGGCATCCAATGAGGAGAGCCAAGGCAGGGATGTTGTACATATGGATTTGCTGATGTGACATGGAGATGTTTTACTTATGAGCTGATGGAGAGGCTGTGCACTCTTGTACAACAAGGCCATGGACTTGGATAGAGTTGTGAGCAAACTATGGAGCATCCCTACTACATGGAGAATTGAGGCATCTTGCAGAGACCGTTAGGCCGAGACTTGTATGCTTGCTGACACGTTGGTTGGAGATGACACATGGGGCTCATGATGACATGAGATTGTTGTAACTTTTGGAGTTACAACAATGATGATGCCTTGGTGGCAACACTTGGGCATGGGTTGAGCTGAGACTCAACTACTTTTGACACATGGGAGCTGATTGATCTATGATCATGGGCAGCACATGGATAGATGAGACAGGTGTATACTTGTTTCTATGACAGACTTGAGGGACGACACATTGCAGATATGATGGAGGTTGCTTCATGGACCTGGATGTGGAACACGGAGAGTTGGAGGTTGATGAGATGATCTCTTCACTATGAGGAGATACACATATGGATGATGATGTTGGGATAGATGCAGCTGATTTCATGTAGCACATTGACACCAAACATCATGGACACCATGTTGCAGATGAGATGAGGACTACTTCATGGACCTGAGCATCGCTTACACATATATGGAGATGGATTCTTGATCGAGTTGAGGAGGTGACAGGATGTTTTGAGAGAAAACTGATGATGGCATGAGGATGTTCACTCTCATGGTTTGAGCATGACAGTTGGATTAGCTACCAACTAGTTTAGACATGGGGTCGTGAAGTGTGCAGAGATGTGTTAGCATTGTGTTGGAGTATCATGGCAGCAGTTCACATGATGACACATGATGAGGTCGACACGAGATGTTGCAGGAGGCATGTAGCTTGAGATGGGAGGATCAGCCTTCCACGATGGGGAGCAGCATGTGGAGATTGTGACAGGGTGATCGATGATCATGGATTGAGATGATTTCCGATGAATGACATACAGATGAGGTGTATACCTTGGTATGGTGAGCTTGGTGACAGATGGTTGCTGAGGTGAGACATGGTGGAGATGAAGTTCCACATATGTTGCAGGGATGTTTGCAGTATGTGGAGGAGTTGACACCATGGATATTGTTGACCTTGGTGGATGGCTACCAGGATGATATGTTGTCGAGGACGACAACGATTTTAGGTGGAGGAGGATGTAAGGTCCTCGTGTGTGCGATGCGTTTGGGCACCAGGCAGACCGGGCGTAGGCGTGGGTATGCGACGAGCCGGAGCGAACGACGGGCGCGCACGGGCGAACAGCGAGCTAGCGCACACGACGGGCGCACGCGGGTGAACGACGAGTTGGAGCACACGATGGGCACGTGTAAGTGAACAGGCCAGCTGAGGCACACGATGGGCGTGCACGGGTGAATGGAAAGCTGGAGCACACGATGGTGGAGTGACCGGTTATGCGAAGAAACAAGTGACAAATGATTTGCGATGGGAGTTTTATACCCAATGGAGCGTGGGGCGAGACATGTGAAGGCCGACCCATGATGGAGGGCGGGCCGACATGTTTTGCAAAGCGTTTAAGGGGCATGTAAACAAGGTTGGGCAGTCGACTGGGCAACCCCGCCCACACATTGCGAAGGATATATATTGAATGCGTTTGGGAGGCATTTGACATTCATTCGACACACACATCTTCGCATAAGGACTTGAGTGCGCACACTTGTGCACAGGAACAAGAGAAGGTAAGGGCGCATATCTCATGCACACTTCTTGGTTGAGCCGTACAGTTGGTGAACGCACTTGGAGTTGGGTGAAGGAGTTGGGCAAGGTATGCCCGTGGGTCGGTTGAGGCGTGCACGACAATCGTGCGAGTTCCCGTTTGTGCTAAGTCATGGCGTGGGTGTCATGGTGGCTCAGGTGAGCGCCCGCCCATCCTGTAAGTGTGCACGAAGGTGAACAGAGGTTTGCCTTGATTGTAAAATTGGCTAAGTATGAAACTTGGACTTCCAGGTATACTTGTAAAAGCTTGTAAAAATTGAAGGTTGATTAATACATATATTTCAGGCAGACTCATTGTTCAGGGAGTTTCCCCTCCCTTTATATTGTGCAATTCTGTTCTCGTTTATAATTGCTGTTGATAATGAATGTGTATGGGTATTCATTGGTATAAAGGAACACATTAATAATACTTGGTTGTGAAAGAAAAACTAGGTAGGATAAGTGGAATGTTAGGCGTAGTCCACGAACATAAGTATTGGTGGAAAGAAAGTGTTCAGTGGTGCCGCACATCGCTATAAGCAGTTGGAAGACTACCGCAGGTGTAGGGGCGTGACACCTGGGGTTCTATATTGTTATGTATGAGATTTTCTGAAAAATTCTATAGAATGCATAGTGGTCGTGCACTTTCATACAAATCATGTCGGTGTCTGACATTGATGAAGTGGCAGCAGGTTTGTCGTTTATGATAATGAGTTTTCAATCGGGCAGTCAACGGTGAGATGGTTTGGTTAGGGTAACCGTCTCTTACTTGCGCCGCTTAGTGTGGCCTCCATTTACACTCTCGCCCTTACAAAAAGGGCTCTGTAGCTACCCACTATGCAAGGTCTAGGTGCATTTCTTCCATAGATTGAAGGTTTCGTTCCTCATCCAAAACCCACCTTGCGTAGATGACCAATATGCCTAAAGGTAGCTCCGACTGAGGAACCCTCTATACGGTTTTTTCAATATTTTGTATTTTGGTGATTTTTATTTTTTTTGCTAATGTGTTGTAATGTGTTCTCTCTGAACGAACATCATTTATTTGTACACCAATATGGCTCTAACACCTGTGATGGCCGGACTATTACAGTTACCCATGCGCCATGCAAAGTAAAGGTTTTCCCCATCTCTTCCTCTGGTCTACAAGTATGAGATTTTGGTGCTCCCACCGAGTGAGTCTACCTAGGTTATGGTTTTGTTTTATTTTTAATTTGCTAACACACTTCTTAACTCACTTCTTAACTGTGCACCTTCTCTCCCTTTCTATTCTCACAGGTGGGTCCTCAAAATCTTGGAGTTGTGAGGTTATTTTGTTTTAGGAACTCAAATTCCTTAAGTATGTCCTCCAATACCCTTCTTATTACTCCAGGTTGCTCCCTGAGTAGGTCACACCTACGAATTGGCTTCCCACAGGCGAAGTTCCTAAGATTGTAGAAATTTGTTAACAAAAAAAATCAGTGAGTTCATCTTTTTTATTTTTGTTAAATAACAATATTTTAAGAGTAACTTTATTTTAGATGTGGGCTACATGGGATCTAGATTCTAGAATTCAATCTTTCTTCTACCACTTAATTTATATTGGTGGAACTATACCGGGCTAGTTGACTTAAGTAGGCTCCGGCCTGGAGGTAACTCTCCTATATAGATTTGTATAAATACATCCGAGATTGTATACCCATGAGTGATATTGAACATGCTGCAAAGTGTTGAAACTAATAATACAGTTCTTCCTCATATCAATCAGATTCTATAATCAATCCTCTAACTCGCTACTGGGACTACTCTCCTTTTCACGGTTTTCAACAGAGTCTATTACTAATAAAAAAATATGTTTCAAAAATATGTTTATGATTTCTTTGTTATGGGCTTAGCCTTTTGCTGTTCTGCAATTATCTATTTCGAATACACTTTTCTTTAACAAAAAACTTACATAAAACTTTCTCATTCTTTAATATAGTTTTTTATTCTAATTGTAACAACGTATCTTATCATCTACGAGGTTTACCAAGGTTTCACCAATTTTTTTCAACAAATAATTTAGGACAATATTTTTACAAAAACTTCATACATTAATATCATTTACAACAAAATGTTCTCTTATGAAGAGAAACCAAAAAAAAAAGAGTACTTAGTTGTTAAAATCACACTGTCACAGAATTCGCGAGGAAGAAAGTCCACTCCTCCCATGCAATGAGAATGGAAATTACGCCTACTTCTCGACAGTGCGAGTTTCCACTTCTAGAACAATGATAGAAAGAGACTTCCACTTCCACAACAGTAATAGATATAGACCTCACCAAGTCTTTCCTCAAACTCCATGTCTGATTAGGGATTCCATAGCCCAGCCAACTCAAGAATACCCTATCTAGCAACCTCACGCCTTCCTCCACAACTTTTTGTTTGAGGAAATTCTATTCTCCCTTCTCATATGCCTCAAGATTTTCCTCATACCCTCTTGGCTTCTTTTCCCTAACTGATATTATTTGTCTCTTGGAATGGGAGTAATTATCTTTAACTCTCTCTAAGTGTAACTTTCACTCTCAGAGTTTTCTCGTAAGTTCCCTCGCTAACCATAACCAATTTCTAAAAGAAAACTTTAAACACTAAATTTTCTACCAGGCTTCCACATAACCCACAATTTAATAAGTTACTGTAGTAAAAGTAAATTAAATATTTTCTTTTTACTCAGCGGTGTTACATATTCTCCTCCTTGAGAAAAACACTACCCTTAGTGTTTCCTAGTGTTGATGAGGTCCTGACGGTGCTGGACCTGCCAACATGTTACTGAATCTGCCCCGTAAGAAGTCCCAATTAGACCTCAGATCGTTTGGTATAGGAGTCCTAGCAGTGGGTCATAAGGTAATGCCTTGACCACATTTTCACACAAAGGTAAGTAAGATGTCCCTGTTGGTAGTAAGGGTGTGACAACTATGGTAAGTCAAGGAAGATGCATGAGAGGTTCTAACACATGAGGGTGAGGTGAGTGCACCCCTTGGAAACCTATAATAGTACTCGGCTTTGAAGGGAACACACGAGCAAAGATGCATCGCTAGCTAGAGAGCAAGATAGTGAGCAATCGAAAGTGATGTTTAAACCAACAACACATTTACAACAAGATTCATACAACTGCATACAAAATAGTTCATAGATAAATGCGTAAGTTAAATAACATACATTGCTACAGTAACCAGAATAGTCCAATTACAATAACAACATATGCATGAAAACATGTTGGCTCTGTTATATTAAGAAGTGTAAGTTCTAATCATAGAATACATCCATGTCCAATCACTAGTTCCAATAGTGGAACATTACAACCACAACCGCCTGCTCCTCCAAAGAAATATGCTAGATCTGCGTAGTGGAGAAGCCAAGGCACGTTACAAACTATCCAAGCTTTCTCTAAGATAGTCCTATCGAAGCTTGAGTGACTAAAATCCCATAAAATGAGTTATGAGGGACTATTTATAGCAAACAGTGGGGTGGCCCTTGACATTTCCCTTTGTCACAGTTCATCTACCCTCATGAATCTTCATCTTCTCTATGACTGTTACATCACCGATCGACACTTGAACTTACACTTGACAAGGTGTTACATACAATCTTCACATGTACCCATGTGAGACAAAATGGCTTGAGCAAGCAATACAAGACATCACTAAAACTTAGACTGTTGTGGTGAGACCAACTATTGACATCCTTGTGATGGTAAACAGTGGAAAACTGATGCCAAGCTTGTTCATCCATGACGGTGTCCGTGTGCTCAATGGTGACATCTTGGTGAAGTGAACTCTTGCCTCCGTTGCATCCAGGTACACTAATACGGCTCCTCCATCCAACTCATCTGATAGCATGCGCATGGTCATCCTGGATGCGGCCAGACCGACATGTTGATGCCTAGTGTCTCCACTGATCTCCAAGCATGTGGTGGTGGCCATGAGCATTGACTTCTCAAAATACATGTTTAGCTATATTTATACTTACTTCTTATCTTAGCCTCGGTGAGTGTGCCAAATGGGTGGGATCGCATGCGTGCACACAATGACATGCATGTTGCTAAATTCCCTTGCATGTGATCAAAAACACTGCTCACCTTGTCTACTCCGTGCTAGCTGCTGGGATGGATCTATAACTTGTACAGACAGAGTTTCATCTATGAATGCATGTTGCACCCCGTGTTGTACCTGTTCCTATTGTGACTCAGTCTCTCACCTATGCAGCTCATGTTCTTCCTTGAGTTGCTGCTTTAGCACATGCAACTCCTTCTTTGTTCCATTCTCTGTCTTCACGCGATCTTCATGTTGTGCCATCACCTCATAACCTGAATCTCCAAAGTTGTTTCATCACAAGTCGATCTACTTTGAGCTTCCAACTTTGTTCCACCTCTGTGTTGTCAATAAGCTTCCGCTTGCGTTCGTTACATCCTGTATGATGCCTTGAGTTGTTGTTAATGGTGCTTCTAGTTGTGATTCTGCTGCCATCATATCTTGATGTCCTTGTCTATGAACAACTCGATGTCTTCGTGGGTAGGCAAGCTCATAGACATTTGATCGACTACATCCCCAAGTGTGCTCTGAATGATGTCTTCAACTCAGCTCTCCTGGAAACCATTGTACGTGTGTTGCTGAGAGGTAGATGAACACCTATGATACCTGGAGACATGTCAACACTCATGGCAAGCAATCTGTCCATCAAAAACCAAAACGAATTTGAGAATTGACATGCAACATACCTGTGTGAATGATAATGAAGGTTGCACAATTTCCATAGGGAGGTTGGGAGCCTAACAGCCAAAACTGCACAAGGCATAGTCTGAGCTATCAGTAGGTTGACTGACTACTAGAACTGTGCAATGTAGTCCTGCCTAGCTTGCTGAGGACTGAAACTGCAGAATGTGCAATTTCCATCAGTAGTGACATGCAACCAGCAAACTGCATTATGCAGTTTCAGGGTCTAACAACACATTGCCTCAAAGAATTGTGTAATGCATAACTGGAGGTCAATGTCTGGCTAAACTTGCGCAATTTCTTGAGGGAAGGCAGAGCCTTCACTTCTGAAAATGCACATTGCTAGCCGGGCAAGGCACGATCCGGGCCAAGGCAGCCCAGTCTAGCCGACAGGAAACTGAAAACATGAGAAGTGTGAATGCATGATAAGATGAGTGCAAACAGGAGTGAATGATCATTCATGCAAACAACAAGTGCATGATTCAAAAATAGGGAAAGCATGCATATTTGTGAAGCGAGTCACCGCAATGGTGACCGTCCATGCAAAACAGTGTCATGCATGCGATAGTAGTGAGATGCGAATGAAAACTGAAACAGTGCTTCTACAAGCTAACATGCATCAAAATGAAAACAAGTGCTCACTGAAATCAACCAGAAAATAGTCACAAAAGGTGAAACACAAAAAGCGATATAAATGCAACACACGACATGGAAGGCGGGTTTACCTCAACAAAATTGAGCTAAATGTGCCAATGACTCCTAGATGCAATATGGGATGTCAGAGATGAAAGGTTGATGTCAGGAATGAGATTTGTTGTGTCTGGTTCATGAGTTTCGACAAAATCGAAGATGTGACATGCATGCCACAAATCTAAGAAGAGCCACACTTGGTGGGAGGTTTCTGAAATGATCCTTGCATGCAACCCCCAACTGTTAAAAATAGATCCCTAAATAAAGAGATGGTTTTGCATGCTCCCTTGGGAGAATCATCCCATGCATGAAAATTAGTTTTTATTGGTCCCAGAGGGAACTGGTCAACTCAACTGTACATGCAACAGTCTGCTCAGCTGGGAGGAAAAATTATGCATTTCTGGGAGGGAGCTGGGCTAGGTGCCCAAAGGGATTGCACAATTTCTATGCAGGGTAGCTGACTACTACCTAGAATTGCACAATTGTTGGGTTGAGAAGTCCTGCTGGGAGGAATTGCGTAAATTTTCTAGTGAACAATGACAGGTAGATTTTCACAATTCTGGAGCCTAGTATGCTCCCACGCAAAATTGTGCAATTTCTAGACGGAAGGCTGGTTCCCCTCTAGAATTGCACAATTTCTTGAGGAAGCGGCTCAGCTTGCAGCTAGACCATGTCCAGTGAAACAACTTATGAGGGGGATGCAACATGTTTTAATTGACAGGATGTCATTCTGCAAGAAAATCACTAAAGCTTGTGTACTTAACAAGGCAAGACATGTTGCTGTGAGAGGTTGGTAGGGAGGCTCCAAAAAAAAGATAAATCAAAATTTTCGACGGTGGTTGTAGCCACTACAACACTTGGCAACACACTGATAGAACTCGAGCTCTCTGAATGGATCTTGTTCATGAAAAGCAAGTCTAACACCTCTGGAAGTATTGTTCAGTTCTCAATTTGTGCTGGTTCCACACTTTCTTGATTGGAAGATGTAGAATTTGCCAAGCTCTTGGTCAGTTGACACACATTCCAATCCAAGGCAAAATAGTTGTTTTGATTGGGGTTGAGGGGTATATTGGTGTGCAAGCAGTATAGTTGTTAGAGCCTTAGTTTCATCTCTAGTGATGCTCCATTGCCAACAGGCCTGGATAGTACCTCGAAAGACTTGCATAGTAACACAAGCATCACTCCACTACAAGCAAGCCTAGTCAGTACCTCGGCGGAGTTACTTGTATCACCTCTCTGTACAGGAAGCCTTTCTCTTATTTCACCTTATTAATTTTTCATTTTTTTCGAATTTTTTCGCTTTTCACTTTTTTATTTTTTGTTTTCATGGTTTTGCATAGCACTTATTCATTTGAGAGGTGGAAGAGGGATCCAACTTATTGAGAGAAGAAGAGGTTGTTCCTTCAGAGAAGTAGTTTATGTATACCTCTGATGTGCCTTTTAAGGTTTTCCCCCTCACCTTACTCTACTTGACTTAGTTGCCAATGTTTAACCCAAAAACAACTGACTAGAGTACGTGACACTAGTTAGCGTGCAAGCATTGTGTTTTCACCAAGGTTAACTTCGAACAATATGTATTTTCCATCAACGTATCATGGACTAAGAGTAATAAGTTCTTCATACAGAGGTAGGATGACAGATAACCAAGTAGTGATAGCTGCACAAGGCCTCTTTTACATTACCCAGCTTATTTCAAGAGTCACACATGTCCATGTGAAACTAGCCTACAGAAAATAAAAAACAAAAAAACCAAAAAGCAAAGCAATAAGAATAAGAAAATGCGAAAACAAAGGGAGTAAGAAAACAAAAAAGAAAAAAAAAAAACACACAAAGGAAGAAGCAGACATGCATGCAGGAAAACAACTCAAAAAGCAAACAATACTCCTACTCCTAAGCTAATAGTGCATGGGTCGTCTCATGTGAACTTATACTTCCAATGTAGCCACCAACGCATTGGCTGACCCATGAAAATGAAGGCATGGTTTTCCAAAAACACAACTGTGTGAACGAATAGATGTGAAAGATACAACAATGAAGACAAACACACTCTGATCTTACAAGCATCCACTGAACAAAAATGAGTGAAAGTGCATGACATACAGTCCGTGGACATACCATGATGATGTGTGACACTACGTGCATATGTTAAGCACATGGACATTGTTGACTATGACATGTAAGCACATGTGAGGAATGTAAACCAACTACATTGCGTAAGTGTGCTTGCTGAGTAAGATTCCTCCCATGCATGAGAGATTGGATCTTGTAGTTTGAGTGGAGGAAGTGAAATCTAAGTGTTAGATTGGTATTCAATGCATACAAATGAGTGATGAGGAGCCTTTCATGTTTGAACAATTTCCTGATCAAAAGTGAAACCAACCTTACGACAATGAGGGCCTGACCTAACCATCAGCTTGGGCTGAAGTGCCTTGAGAGTTTGCGGGGTTTTGACTTTGTTGACAGATGGATCATCATAGACCAGTGGCCTAAATGGATTAACAATGAGTGAATCAACATCATGATCAGACGATGAGGTAAAGAGATCACGACAACCAAGATCAAAAACCTCTGGACGATGGTCGACATCCTCATGATTTAATGAATAACACCAACGGGTAGATGAGAAGCAAGAATGTTCATCCTCTTTGTTTTCGGAAAAGACAAATGAAAAATCAAGTGGATGTTCAAAGAATGATTGGTCCTCTCCATTGTAAGATTATGGGCTAACATTTGGTGTGTCCTACGAATGATCAACAATGGGTGCATCCATGGAAGGAGATACACATGAAAAATCCAGGATGGTAGGATCACCAAGGAGGTCAGGAAAAAATAGATGAGGTACGGACAGAAAAGGATGGTCCTCTGCTACTGGTGGATGTTTAATCTCCCAGTCATACTCTTCGCAAATGAGAGCGCATGTTGGCTGTGCAAAACCAATTTCGTCGATAGATTGATCCTCGTTCAAAATAGGTGTAGAGTCCTGTTGTGGTCAACAACAACCCCCCTCTTTGTTTAGTATTAGCAATAATATCAAGCAAAGGGGGACCCTTAACAAAAATCCCAAAAATATTTTTATCCGAATTTTTGTATTTAACTCCCTAAAAGCTATATCGCATCGCAAAGAGAGAGTGAAGAGTTTTTCTATGCACATAAATAAGCTGCAAAGAAAGCGATGCGAAATTCATCGCATCGCATATTTTGAAAGCGCCCTTAAAAGAAAATAAAAAAGGAATCGCCGACGGCCGATATGCGACGTTGCATATCGCAAACGTCGCAAAAGAAGCACACAACGAGCAAACGAAAATTGCGATATTGCGATTTGCGATCTGCGATCCTACAAACTGCGATTTGCGATATGAGACGAATGAAACTATTAATTGCTACAATACGAATCATAGAAACCACTAATCGCAAAGTTTCTTCGGCATGATCTGTAAACCCAAAATCGAGCGCTCACCTTACGGGAAATTAATGATTGCACGCCTGAGTATCCAAAGATGATCATGTTGCGTTTTTCGAAGAGTCAAGTCCTTATGAGTGTCATGATTATGCATTTATTAGAGTTTAAAGGTTTCATGTCAATCTTTTCGTCATTTCTCTTTTCCTTTGCGTAAACTGCAAGGCAGTAACTGATATAAATCTATATGCAGGAAACATCTAAGGAAAAGGGGAAAGCGCCAATACTTGAAGAACATAGAGGAGATGCCTTCGTAAATGAATGTCGCATGCAGCAGAGCCGCGGAGTCCAGAGTATCACTCCACAGACACTGATGAAAATAGACTATCCAAGACTCAGAGTCAAAGGCGCACAAAAGTAGCATGTTTGCAAAGGTCCTGAAGCTCAGATTGGGTAAAGCAAAAAGAAAAACGCTGAAAAGGGATGATGCTTCAGAAAAGCCTCGAACAAAGAATGGAAGCAATTTTCAATACGTAAGATTGTTCAGGAAACGAAATCCCTAACTCATTGAGTCATTCACACGGCCGGAAACCGAAATAGCAACAACACAATCAGTTTGAAAGAAATCTGGGTTATACTAAGTATACACACAGCAAAAAACACCCAGCCAGAGGAAGATTTTCAAAAATATCTTCTAGGTTGTCAGAAAGAGGTGCCAGCTTTTATTATTTCTACTTTCATCGCCCGATCAAAAGGAAAAGACAACCAGCCGACTCTTTCCAGGCGAACCTCACATTGCTTACAGCACTAAGGAGCAGATACAGAAACAGTTAGAAATTAGATTCAATTTTTAGAAATAAATTTGCTTTAGTGAAAGGGCGGTCATTTGAAGCCGTTCCCTAAATTTGTGTAATTAAGATTAGTTAGTTAGTAGTATTTAACCCTTCTCATGGCATTTGGAGAAGGGTCTGGAAATTTGTCAAAAACCTTGTCCTCAGAACATGCACTTTTGCACCCTCGGAGGGGGTTTTTGATGAATGGATGGATCGAGATTTATTTATGTTTGCATTTTAATGTCTGCTACTGATGTTGCACTTATGTACTCTTAGTAGATGTTAGAAGTAAGTAGAGATAAATCGTTATTTCTTGAAGTGTGTGAGTGAAATCAGTCATAAATGGTACTTTTATCTCTTGATTAATTTCTGCTCATATTCTTAGAGTGATATACAGCTGATTTGTTTATATGTTAATGTATGAATGTCTAGATTACCATTTGGCACTTTTGTACAGTGGAATCATTTGTTTGTGCTTGACATATGAATAACTGATTATGCGATATGCTGTTCACAACTGTTTTGCCTAACGTTTTATGCAGAATGGTTCATCTTAATTGATTTATATTCTTATGATAGCTGAATGATCTTTATTACCAGTTTTTGTATGAAATCTTTTTAGATCGCATAATGAAAGAATTTTACCCTGGGTTAGTATAGATTAGATATGTTGTTTTTGTTAGATTACAGTAACATAGAGTCAGTTTAGAGTCTAGAATTAAATTAGTTTAAAATTACCTTTAGATTAATATCTTCAAAATCTACACACACACACACATCTTTTAGATTGGGAAGCTGGTCCCATCATCCCCAGTCGGACCTGCTACACCAAATGGGCAAGGAGCCGCCAACCAGGTTCCCGACCGGGTGGGTATCCCCCTTGTTGTCAACCCGATTTCGGGGCCCTCAACATATTTGGCGCTAGAAGGAGGGCACGAACTATGAATGGCAACTAAGTCAAAATCTAAATGCCATTCTGAGAGTAAATCACCCTCATCAACTCCCCCGTCTTCTCCACTACAGTTAAACCCGGAGTTAGAAGTCGCTCGAGTATCCACCGCTGCTACCTACTCCGTTATATCAGACCAACTCATTATTGAACCCCCTGAAATTCAAACTTTGATTCGTAAACTCCAGGGATTCTCTATTTTTTCGCGTAGGTCTGATAAATCTAACAGCAGCGTGACTTCGCAGTACAATCCTGCTCACCCTCTGACCAGATTAAAGAGTGAAAAATTTGGTATTCAACCAAGTAAACTCCCTCTCCCTACTAGGAAAAGAGCAAGGAAAGCACCACCCGAGTCTGACTGTGAGACTCTTTCATCCACTTCGTCCATCTCAACACCCTCACCGTGAAGTCAACCACCCACATCCTCATCCCAAATCACTCATCCATCTTACACACTTCCTCTTCAATCATCAAAGATCATAATACCTTCATCTTCTCAGCATCAGGGACCGTCTTCTGCACTCTCATTAACTAGCGACTCAACAATGGCCCAGTCTCCATGGAACAATCCTGGGGCGGTTTTAATGCCTCCAGCCCTGAGCCCAATACCGGCCCATCCTGAGAAGTGGCTACCTAAATTCAATCCAGAAACAGGCATGCTAGCTGAAGAGCATATCAATAATTTCATGCTTTCTGTTAATCTCAACGGAGTTACCAACGAAGGTGCTGTCGTCCGACTTTTTCCTTACACAATGCAAGGAACAGCCTGATCATGGTACTTTTCGTTACCTTCCGGGTCCATCACAAGTTGGGACATTTTTCAAAGTCAATTCCTCACCAAGTTTGGCGACGACAGATCAACAGCGAAATTGATCAATGACCTATCTAATCTTAAAGCTGAGGCTAGAGAACCCATTAAAGATTTCAACTTACGGTTCAATAAGATCCTCAACAAGATTCCTGCTGCTTCTCAACCCAGCGAGGAAGTAAGATGTGAATGGTACATCACGGCCTTACCATCTAACTTGGCTATCTTCGTAGATAGGGCAAGCAAGACGACCTTAGTTGAAAACTTAACTGAGGCGTTAGCAGTAGAAAAACGCGTAGTCGCCCTAGAAAAGAGATCTGCAATAGAAGAACGCAAATATAAGAAAATCTCTTTCAAAGAAGACACCAAGAAGAAGCAAACGAAAGATCCTTTCGATATGGAAGGATTACAAAAGGTGTTAAAGGCCATGTCCAACGAGATGATTGATATAAGAAAGCAAGTAGCAGAAACTTCTTCAAAAAAGCCCTACAGATCTTTTAAAAGAAACCTTCCCATGGAGGTGAAACCACCCAATGCTATCTCAAACGCCGAATCTGAAGAAGAAGAAGAAGAAGAGAATACCACTGAAGGGCAGACTGATGATGAAGAAGTTGTGGAACTACAAGGAATGTGGGATTTCATCCTCCCACAAGAAGAGGATCAAGAAGCATTTCCGGTTAGCACACAAAGCAAAAATCAACTTGATCCTCCCCAAACTACCCCTAAACAGAAGGGCGCAAGCCCTGCAACAAAAGATAAGGTCGCAACAAAGAAAACAACCGCTAGAGCGACCCAATTTAGCCTAGTCCAATCAGATCAAGCACCTCCATCAAGAACACTGATAGTGTCGGATGAAATGGAGTATAACATTATCGATGACATGAAAAAGACTAGGGCTAATATCACTCTCTACGAATTGAGCAAATTGAAACATCAACAGAAAATAATGATGAAGGAATTACATGTCGTGCCTACTACATCTTTACCTACAGCTGTAGCTTCCCACAACATGGGAAGACCTCCAACCAACATGATCAATAAGATTGATCCGAATGACATTGCCTTGATTGGAGGAAGGTCAAGATCCCATACTCCTCCTTTTCTCCTCACTTATGAAATTTTCAATAAAAACGTGCACAATTTCCTGATTGATTCTGGTGCTTCAACGAATATTCTACCCAGATCAATATGTGCCAAATTGAATGTTCAGCCTCAGAAATCTGCAGTGCGCATAGTTCAACTTGATCGATCTCAAGTCGAAGTGATTGGTGAACTTAACCAGGTGACCATAAGATTGTCGTCTAACCCGAAAGTATGTCAGGTTATCGACATTCTAGTAGCTGATATCCCTGAATTCTATGGTTTAATTCTTAGCACGGACTGGTCCGAGAAACTCCACGGATATTTCTCAACCGACTGGTCGCACATGTGGTTACCCTACAACGGCAAACCCAATCAAATAAAGGTTGAACGAGAATTGCACCAAAAGTACATAGTGACAGAATTGGAAGGAGAGAACGAAGCAATAGCATACAACAGCAGTATCATAGGCAATTACTCGGTAGATTCTTTCCTCGGCAATTTCAATTCTCACACTTCACCTTACTTAGAAAATTCAGTTGTGTCCCAAATTGAAAACTTTTCCCAAATTGATGATTCAAGGTGTTTTAATTTTTTAGATAGTTCTGTAAATACATCTTTATTTTGGAAATTATATTTTGATGGCTCTAAATCTAACGAGGGAGCAGGAGCAGGATGCGTTCTGATTAACCCGGATGGGAACAAGACCATGCTTACATGCAGACTTGAGTTCGATTGCACAAACAATATAGCGGAATACGAAGCCTTGGTGCAAGGCCTATACAAAGCAATCGGCTTGAATGGTAAGTATCTTCAAGTCTTTGGAGATTCCGAAATTGTCGTCAAACAGGTACGTAACACCATACATTGCCTGTCAAGTCATTTAAAGCACTATCAATCTTTAGTACAAGATCTGACTTCACATTTCATAGCATTCAATATTTCGTTAATCCCAAGACTCCAAAATGCAAGCGCAGACCTGTTGGCTAACGTAGCCTCTAGACTGATTCCCTCCGAAGATTTTAGTCTTAATAGGTTTTCAATAGAATTAATCTTTAAACCATCCATCCCTAACAACATCACCAACTGGAGAGTATTCAATGACGATCCAGACATTGTAAATTTCCTTACTTCTGAAGGATCCTACTCAAATCAAATAATTGACGAAGACCATCATGATCACCAAATTTAGCAAAATAGCACTGATAACGCTATACCTAAATCGGTGGTTAAGTTAGAAGATTTATATGATTTGAAAAGTCGGTTTAAAAGGTCTGCTAATTCTAAACTCTACAGTTCAACTCTGAACTATGAATTAGTGAACCTAGGAACCGATCAGAAGCCGCAAAACGTTAATCTAGGTCACGGCCTGGCCCCTGAAGAAAAATCAGCATATATCCGTCTTCTGAGACAATTCAAAAACGTTTTTGCATGGAATTACGATGAGATGAAAACATACAACACTTCTATCATTCAACACACTATCCCTATGATTGACAATGAAAAACCTGTCCAGCAGAAGCTCAAAAAAATTCACCCCAACTTAGAAAATCAGATAAAGACTGAGCTAAATAAATTGTTGAGAGCCAGAATAATTTTCCCCATTAGACACTCCAAATGGGTATCCAATATGGTGCCTGTTAGGAAGAAAAACGAAGATATTAGAATACGTATTGATTTCCGGAATCTCAACAAAGCCTGTCAGAAGGATAATTTTCCCCTCCCACCTATGGAGCAAATACTACAGGCAGTAGCGGGCTCAGAATTAATGTCTTTCCTGGATGGATTTTCAGGATACAATCAAGTGCTGGTGCATCCCGATGATCAGTTGAAAACCACATTCCGAACCAAGTGGGGCACATACGCATATCGAAAGATGCCATTTGGTCTGATCAATGCCGGAGCTACCTTTCAGAGAGCCATGGACATCGCATTTAAAGTTTTAGTCAATAAATCGGTAGTGATTTACCTGGATGATATAACAGTGTACTCCAAGAAGCGAAGCGACCATCTCAAAGATTTGAAACAGATCTTTCAAATATGCTTAAGGTATGGAATTTCACTTAACCCAAAGAAATCTTTTTTCGCATTAAGTGAAGGGAAATTGCTCGGATTCATAGTGTCGAAATCTGGTATTCACATTGAACCTGACAGAATCAAAGAAATTTCCGAAATATCCATACCCCATAAGAAAAAGGCCATGCAATCTTTCCTTGGACAAATCAATTTTGTAAAAAGCTTTGTCCCCGATTTTTCACGTATTATTTCTCCTTTACAAAATATGATAAAAAAGAATTCAAATTTTAAATGGGGCATAGATGAGCACGAAGCATTCAACTTGATCAAACAAGCTATCATCAACGCTCCATCTTTAGCTACCCCAAATTTTTCAGAATCTTTCATCTTATACACTTTTGCCTCAGAGAAATCTTATGCCGCGATTTTGACTCAAGTAAATCAAGAAAAGGCGGAAGCTCCAATCGCATTCTTTAGCTCGAAATTACAAGGTGCTGAACTCAATTACTTAGACGTGGAGAAACAGGCTTATGCTGTTTTCAAAGAGATCAAATATTTCAGACCTTTCTTACTTAAAGCCCATACCAAAGTCGTAGTACCGTTTCCAGCGGTAAGAAACCTTTTGGTACAGAAGGATGTGGGCGAAAAGAGAGCAAATTGGATTACCGCTCTGCAAGAATACGATCTTGAGATCAAACCAGCAAACATCGTAAGAGGTCAAGGTTTCTGCGAGATGTTAGCGGGAGCATCGCAAATTCCTGAGAACTCATCCAAAGAGGTACACACGTATGAGGTAAGCCTAAACGACGCAGAATCATTATATGCGGACACCATTTATTATCTTAAGAACGGGTATGCTCCATCGCATTTGGATCACACCAAGAAAAAAGCTCTAAGATTGAAAGCTAAACAATACCAACTCATAAATGATGTTCTGTTTAAAAGGAATTACGATTCTGTACTTCTTAGGTGTCTTGAGAAAACTGAAGCCGAAAAGGTTTTGCAGGAACTCCACGATGGACCAGCAGGTGGACACTATGCTGGAGAGACTACTACGCATAAGATCTTACGTGCGGGATATTATTGGCCCACGCTGTTCAAAGACTCATACAATTACGTAAGGAAATGCCAAATCTGCCAGACTACTGCGGGGAAACAAAGGAAATCGTCCATGCCACTACAGCCGGTCAACATCGAGCAACCATTCAACCAATGGGGCTTGGACATAATAGGTGAGATCGTTCCTCACTCTTCTAAGCAGCATAGGTATATCCTCACGGCAACAGATTATTTTACTAAATGGGTACAAGCAGTTCCTCTCAAGACAGTTAATTCTGAAAACATTATTGAATTCATAGATCAATTTATCATCACTAGGTTTGGATTTCCAATGGCCTTAATGTTTGATAATGCATCATACTTTTCTGGAAATGCAATGACTGAGTTTGCATTGAAAAGAGGGTTCAAATTGAAATATTCTACCAATTACTATCCGCAAGGTAATGGGTTGGCTGAATCAACAAACAAAAACCTAATCAGGATTATCAAAAGAACAGTCGACCAAAACCAAAAGAATTGGCATAAAGCACTGATAAATTCTTTATGGGCAGATAGAATCACGAAGAAAGCTTCAATCGGCACTTCTCCCTTTAATTTAGTTTATGGGAAAGAAGTGGTTCTTCCAACTCACTTAGTCATTCCCTCTTTGTCTTTAGTACAACACATCGATGAAGTATCTACTTCCTCTTTGCAATTAAGACAAATGGAAATAATCAAAATAGAAGAACACCGAGAAAAAGCTAAGAAAACCCATGCTCACCACCAAGCGCTAATAAAATCCTCTTTTGACTCAGCCATCATAACCAGAAAGAACTTTCAGATGGGAGATTTAGTTTTGAAATGGGATAAGGCTCATGAAGAAAAGGGAAAACATACGAAATTTCAGAAGTTGTGGCTTGGTCCTTTTCAGATTGTAGAAGTCATAGGCCCATCGACGTTTGTGTTGCAGGATTTGGCAGGTAGAAGAGATTCTTTGCCTGTGAATGGACAGATTCTTAAAATGTATTTCCCATAGAAGATCACTCTTCTATTTTTTTTTTTTTTTGTAGGATAGTTTTAGTTTCTTTTATTTTGTTTTCTCTTTCTTATAAATAAAACCGGTTGTAAATGATCATTGAATAAGATTCATGAAAGAGCACACTAACTCTCTATCAGATTTTGATTTCACTTGTACAAATAGCAAAACTTTTCGAAAAATCTGATTTTTATTATTGACAAATAGAGTTAACTTTAGCCTGAATAATGATATTAGTTTCAACCTTTAAAAAGACTTTGATGAAAGCAACCTTTAGTTAAAAAATTGTTTTATCCCAACACAATGAAAGGTATCATCAATAATAAAATAAATATTCTCTGCAAAGCTGTTATTTTCAAAACTCTATTATTGTCGTCCAGAGCTTTCTTAAGGAAAAACAATGACTTCCTCCTTGTCAAAGGAAACCTCAGCATTCAGAGAAACAATCCGAGAAAGCACTATATCTCAAAGAATAAGAGGTCTCATCACGAGCCGGCTTATCATGATCACAAATATTATAGCTTGCTGACTTTGCCAAAACTGTCTATCAAAACAGGGCAACGACTCAAGATTGTTGCAATCAAAAGACAAGGGGTCTCATCACGAGCCAACTTGTTCAGAAAAAGTGTAAATCAAGTGAATGACTGTATCATAATTTGGCCACCAAACCAAGACATTGTTCTTTAGAGAGTAAAAAAAAAAAAAAAAGTGCCAAAAGGGATTTTTCTCTGAAATGTTGTAAATAACCTCAAGCTAAAAAAAGGATCATTGCTGGATAACATGGTAACTCTGTCGAGGCTATGGACGCTTGCGGGCAGCAGAGGCTCTACCTACGACAAATGAGCATATTTTAAAGCCAGCACGCAGAGAAGACCTTATTTTATCTTTTAAAAAGACCGAGTAATGTCTGGTATGAATGCAAGAACTAAGCCTAGGGAAGCAGACAATTGGAATAAGAGAAGGGTTGAAACAAAGTATCAATGACAGGGTGAGGGGTAATCTACTCTATTTGTCCATAACAAAATTTAGACATATGAAAATTTTTCTGTTTCGGAAGTGGAAATGTCAATAGAAAAGCAGAGATAACTCGTTCTTCACAGTGAATCGCCATTGTTGTGGTCAACAACAACCCCCCTCTTTGTTTAGTATTAGCAATAATATCAAGCAAAGGGGGACCCTTAACAAAAATCCCAAAAAAAAATTATCCGAATTTTTGTATTTAACTCCCTAAAAGCTATATCGCATCGCAAAGAGAGAGTGAAGAGTTTTTCTATGCGCATAAATAAGCTGCAAAGAAAGCGATGTGAAATTCATCGCATCGCATATTTTGAAAGCGCCCTTAAAAGAATATAAAAAAGGAATCGCCGACGGCCGATATGCGATGTCGCATATCGCAAACGTCGCAAAAGCAGCACACAACGAGCAAATGAAAATTGCGATATTGCGATTTGCGATCTGCGATCCTACAAACTGCGATTTGCGATCTGCGACGAATGAAACTATTAATTGCTGCAATACGAATCGCAGAAACCACTCATCGCAAAGTTTCTTCGGCATGATCTGTAAACCCAAAATCGAGCGCTCACCTTAAGGGAAATTAATGATTGCACGCCTGAGTATCCAAAGATGATCGTGTTGCGTTTTTTGAAGAGTCAAGTCCTTATGAGTGTCATGATTATGCATTTATTAGAGTTTAAAGCTTTCATGTCAATCTTTTCGTCATATCTCTTTTCCTTTGCGTAAACTGTAAGGCAGTAACTGATATAAATCTATATGCAGGAAACATCTAAGGAAAAGGGGAAAGCGCCAATACTTGAAGAACAGAGAGGAGATGCCTTCGCAAATGAATGCCGCATGCAGCAGAGCCGCGGAGTCCAGAGTATCACTCCACAGACACTGATGAAAATAGACTATCCAAGACTCAGAGTCAAAGGCGCACAAAAGCAGCATGTTTGCAAAAGGTCCTGAATCTCAGATTGGGTAAAGCAAAAAGAAAAACGCTGAAAAGGGATGATGCTTCAGAAAAGCCTGGAACAAAGAATGGAAGCAATTTTCAATACGTAAGATTGTTCAGGAAACGAAATCCCTAACTCATTGAGTCATTCACACGGCCGGAAACCGAAATAGCAACAGCACAATCAGTTTGAAAGAAATCTGGGTTATACTAAGTATACACACAGTAAAAAACACCCAGCCAGAGGAAGATTTTAAAAAATATCTTCTAGGTTATCCGAAAGAGGTGCCAGCTTTTGTTATTTCTACTTTCATCGCCCGAGCAAAAGGAAAAGACAACCAGCCGACTCTTTCCAGGCGAACCTCACATTGCTTACAGCACTAAGGAGCAGATACAGAAACGGTTAGAAATTAGATTCAATTTTTAGAAATAAATTTGCTTTAGTGAAAGGGCGGTCATTTGAAGCCGTTCCCTAAATTTGTGTAATTAAGATTAGTTAGTTAGTAGTATTTAACCCTTCTCATGGCATTTGGAGAAGGGTTCGGAAATTTTTCAAAAAAATTGTCCTCAGAACATGCACTTTTGCACCCTCGGAGGGGGTTTTTGATGAATGGATGGATCGAGATTTATTTATGTTTGCATTTTAATGTCTGATACTAATGTTGCACTTCTGTACTCTTAGTAGATGTTAGAAGTAAGTAGAGATAAATCGTTATTTCTTGAAGTGTGTGAGTGAAATCAGTCATAAATGGTACTTTTATCTCTTGATTAATTTCTGCTCATATTCTTAGAGTGATATACAGCTGATTTGTTTATATGTTAATTTATGAATGTCTAGATTACCATTTGGCACTTTTGTATGGTGGAATCATTTGTTTGTGCTTGACATATGAATAACTGATTATGCGATATGCTGTTCACAACTGTTTTGCCTAACTTTTTATGTAGAATGGTTCATCTTAATTGATTTATATTCTTATGATAGCTGAATGATCTTTATTACCAGTTGTTGTATGAAATCTTTTTAGATCGCATAATGAAAGAATTTTACCCCGGGTTAGTATAGATTAGATGTGTTGTTTTTGTTAGATTACAGTAACATAGAGTTAGTTTAGAGTCTAGAATTAAATTAGTTTAAAATTACCTTTAGATTACTATCTTCAAAATCTACACACACACACACATCTTTTAGATTGGGAAGCTGGTCCCATCATCCCCAGTCGGACCCGCTACACCAAACGGGTAAGGAGTCGCCAACCAGGTTCCCGACCGGGTGGGTATCCCCCTTGTTGTAGACCCGATTTCGGGGCCCTCAACAAGTCCAGAACAAAAGAACAAAAGATAGTGCAATCTATAGGATTATCAGAATATGAGGACCAAGGTTGAGGAATGAAATACATGTGATAACCCATGGGATTCGCAGCCAATATTGCGCGAAAATTGGAAGCATCGATTTCGAGAGGATGTGACATTTGAACAGATGTGTGTTCATGCTCTCCCACATCACTCTGCGATGGTGGAGCTGTTTGATGAGGGGACAGGGAGAAGTCACTTGTGACAACGACTGTGCCGGTCTCTGATTGTGCAGCTCCATCATTGAAGTACGCTGAGTGGGGTTTGAGCTTGAAATTCTTCTTGGGATTGACAGATTGGATAAGGCAATATTCAAATATGTCCATGAGATACTGAAATTTCATTTGACTTTTCGGGGCTTCAAACATTAATAGATGGAAGCGCTTTGAAACTCCATAATTGATTCATGTGGGGCCTTCCATTGTTTTAACAATTTTTTATCAAGTACTTCAGGATCAAAATGGTGGAAAACAGATTTGATTAGATCATTGAATTGCTTGAATGAGTGCACAGAGTTATGAGGTAGTTTGCCACACCATTGTGAAGGGTGGTCACGAAGTGTTTCTGCAAGCAGCGAAAAGACCTTTGTTTCATTAAAATCTTCCATGCCCTCCATGAGAGCATGGAAGTCATCTAAGTGCTCACGCCAGGCCACTTCGCCTTCACCATCATACATGATTTCTGACAAGTGATACCAGAACTCCCTCTCGATGTGAAAGATATTTCCATTGGATAGACATTTCAGAGGGCAACCTATAACAAACTCCATGATAGGTGTGTGAAAAGTCTAAACAGATGATGAGGGGTTAGCTTGTCATCTAGCCCTCCTTCTAGTGTGAGAAATGTTGATGGTGATGGACTTGTCAACATGTGAGGGGATCTCACCAGTAAGAAGTTCCAATTAAACCTCAGACCGTTTGGTGTAGGAGTCCCAGCAGTGGTTCGTATGGTAATGCCTTTACCACGGTTTCATATAGAGGAAATAAAGATGTCCCTGTTGGTAGCAAGGGTTTGGCAACTATGGTAAGTCGAGGAAGGTGCATGAGAGGTTCTAACACATGGAAGGTGAGGTGAGTGCACCCCTTGGAAACTTATAATAGTACTTACCTTGCAAGGGAACACATGAGCAAAGATGCATCACTAGCTAGAGAGCAAGATAACGAGCAATCCAAAGTGACGTTTAAACCAAAAACAAATCTGCAACAAGATTCATACAATTAAGTGCAAAATAGTTCATACATAAATGCGTAAGTTAAGTAACATACATTTCTACAGCAACCAGAGTAGTCCAACTACAATAAAAAAATATAAGTGAAAACCTTATGGTTCTGTTGTATTAAGAAGTGTAAGTTCGAATC
The DNA here is from genome assembly GCA_031772625.1 of Pinus tabuliformis. Lineage (NCBI taxonomy): Eukaryota > Viridiplantae > Streptophyta > Pinopsida > Pinales > Pinaceae > Pinus > Pinus tabuliformis. The sequence continues at coordinate 871,516,859 of CM062805.1, forward strand.
ATACAATACATCCATGTCCAACCACTAGTTCCAATAGTGGAACGTTACAACCACAACTGCCTACTCCTTCAAAGAGATATACTAGCTCTCCGCAGTGGAGAAGCCAAGGTGCATTACAATACTGATGCAGAAGCATGAGGCTTGAAGACAAAAGGCTTTGAATTTATTCCAAAAATGAAAAAAAGATTACAAGCAAAGGAGTGGGATCCTTTAGCTGTCAATTTACAAGTTTTCTAGATAGTATTTGAGCTAGGATTTAGGGATTAAGTGATTTGTAATTAATTCATGCAGTTTAGATTTAGTTGGGATTCTCGAGGAGAATATCAACAAGATTGGATATTATTTAAGATTAGGAAGATTCGATCCATTGATTAAGGATCTGATTGTTAGAATGAAATGGTATTTATGTAAGTTCTGAATGATTGTAAAGGGATTTTGACTGATTTTGGCTGATTTGGCCGTATAAGATTAAGTTACAGAAACAGAATGTCTGTGTGTGTAATGTGTATAATTGGTCAATTCCAGATGTTGTATTCCTTCGAATAATATCTCTGTGTATTATCGAATTTCATTTTGACCTGAAAAATTAGAGTTCTGTATGATCTGGTGTGGTCGTGTTTAATTCCTCTTTCACCTTGTATTAAGTTAGATTGAATGTGTTTGGAACCACAGAGCTTTAATTAATTAAGCTTCGAATTAGAAAGAGTAGAACTCAACCTGGCAGAAGCACTAAAATCATAGTGGAACAAGAGCGAGATCCCTCCGATCTACAGATCCAATAGATCTAACAGTCATCGCGCGCCAATCAGCTTGTGCAATAGTCAAGGAAGAAAGGTGGTTTTATCAGTGAAGCTGGTTATCGGGTGAAGAAATAGTGGTAAGTGGTAATTCTGGGTGGTCACCCAATTCCATTAATCAACCGACACGTAACACTCGGGTGGAGAGAGAAAACCACATTATCGGGCGGGTAATCCTCGTGCAATTGGCTCACCCGATATCGTTGTTAACCATTGGATCAAGTGCGCCTTGATCAACAGTGGAAGATCATTGATTAGTTTCATTGATTGGGTGAACCATCAACCGTCAGATTGAAGGGTAATATCAATGGCAGAGAACTAACGCAATAATATTTGTGAAAAAGCAGACGCGATAAGGAAATAAACCAAAGTTTGAATTCCTTTTGATTTTGTGGCAAATGAGAGGGTTATCATATTGTGGTAAAATTAAGCAGTTCAGCTGATTAAGCAAAATAGTCATGTTTGGAGGTAGATTAGTGATACTCCAAAGGAAATCCAAGAAGAAGTTCCACCTAAACTTGCAGAAATCATTTCTGGATTTGAACGATTGTCCATTACACCTGTACCTAGGCCACCAATTGTGATATCAGAGTAGCCTAATGACAACTGAACAGGATCTCAAGGATCAGAAAAAGAAATCCAACATGGCTTTTAGAGTTGGAGGATGAGGTGGTGGTCGAAGAAGAGGACAACCAGTTGTAAATGTTGAAGTGTTGGAAGCTATGCAATAGATGCAAGCTAGATTGGAAGCAATGGAAATGGGAAGAGATGCAGATGTTGGAGATGTCAGTGAACCTGGAGCTGAAGCTGTAGATGAGGAACCTACAGATGTAACTCCTAAAATGAGATTCTTTAAGTCAGTATTGAGATCCATATCCAAGCCTAGACTTGAAGTTTCAATCTACACAGGAAGCTTAAGCCCTAAGGAATTGATAGACTGGATAAATGACATGGAGAAATTCTTCGATTATGAAGAAATAGAAGAAGGAAAGAAGGTGAAGTTTGTTGTAACAAAACTGAAAGGACATGAAACACTTTGGTGGGATGGAGTGCAGGCAGAAAGAAGAATACTTGGCAAGAAACCAATTAAGAATTGGAACAGGATGGTAGCAAAACTGAAAAGTAAGTTTCTTCCAAGTAATTATCACCAAACATTATTTAGACAGATGCAAAATCTTAGACAGAGGTCTATGACAATAAAGGAATACACAGAGGAATTCTACAAAGTGAGTATAAGAGCAGGACAAATCCAAGATACAGATGAGAAGGTTGCAAGATATGTGAATGATCTTAGAATGGACAGGTTGTTTTCTCTGACAGAAACAATTGAAACAGAATAATAAAGTGTTTTCTGTGTTCAGGAATTAGCTATTCCTCCCCTTCATTCTTCTCCTGGTGCGAGACTTCTTATTTCTTATTTTTAGGTTTGGTTGAATCAATATAGTAGCAGAATTTTTGACAAGTAACTATGATAGCTACCTACTCTCACCCCAAAAATGATTTGGAACCAATATTCAAGATGAGATAAGTGTGTTGTCTCCTAAAACAGTAGAAGAGAGTTATCATATGGTACTAAAGGCTGAACAAAAACTCATGAGGAAGCAGTCTACCAAAAATAGGGGTACTTTCCGAGGAAGGTGAAGTCAAGGTGGTAGAGGAAGATCTATAGCACCTAGATATTGAGCTAGCAGCAGCTCAAGTCAGCATGCACCAACAGGAGGTGATGCAAGTGGCAGAGGGAGTTTTTCCAGAGGAAGAGGAGGTAGAGGTAGAGGAAGAGAAGTTAGATATTATAGACGTAACAAGCTAGGACACAGAGCTTATGAGTGCCCAAAAAATATAGGAATGAATCAGAGGAATGTAATTCTTGCAAAAACTGAAGAGGAAGCAACAAAGGTAATATAAGAGGAGAATGTACAAGAGAAAGGGTGTTGTGGGGAAAAGTATCCAACACGGAATGACCCTATCCCACTCTAAGGGTGATAGTTCCTTAGCAACAGCAGAATCAAAGCTATCTAAAGTTACTTCTTTATGACATGCAAGAGATGAAAGGAAGAGATCCACTTACCGATGTCTTGCGCAAATGGTCGATCCGATCTCCTCTATTTGCCGCTCGCTCCAGCTCCAAGTCTTCTCACGGGCCCAGCTACACGAGATCCTGCGAACAAGACAAGAAAAGGAAACTACAAGAAGCATGCATTCATAATTGATTCAAGGATTAGCATAAATCAAATACGCAAGTAAGACAATACACCATTGAAACACATGCGAATAGAAGAACCTCAAATGCTTTATTAATATAAGGAAGTAAGGTTCAGGCAGTGATACAACAGTGAGAGGTCCAATCCAGCATCACCTTCCCGACGGAAAGAAATCTCCTCTTCACCTCCCTCAAGCAATCACCCAATACTCACAACTGTAAACCAACAGCAATTCTTTGCACAAAATTCCGGCCTCCAGATCCCATGGGATGAGATCCTTATATAGAGTTTTGGAGTGAAGATAAGTCAGCTTGATGTGTGACTTGTTGTCCTCTTCAACTCCAGTTGTTCTTCAGTCCTTGAGTCCACTCGGAGTTTCTACCTTCCACTTGGAGTTTTAGAACCTCTTTACTCATCATTAGGCGAATCTTCTGATCCAAGTGTCATTTTGGAAGCTTCCTGGGCACTGGCACATTGAGAAAAGATTCCTCCACATGTCAAAGTACGCCCAGCGCAGGTAGCCTTTGTTGCACTTGCTATGCAGCGCAAGTACACCATAGAGCTTTTGACATTCAGTGCAGATGCTTAGTGGAGCAGCTGCTTTGATCCAAAATTGACCTGTTTTTGAGTGTTTTTCAGTGGAGAACTGATCTGTAGTGCTGTGGTTTGCTGACCTTGTTCCTCTAGGGGTAGGAACAACATGTTTAGGGACTTTGGATCCCTCAGATTATTGACATTTCATGCTCCATGCTGTAAGGCACAAAAATGTCTATAATAGTTGCCCCCTAAAGTATGAGGTCGTTTATCGGGTGAAATGCTTTATTAGGAGGATCCGAAGTTCATTCAATCATCGGGAGGTGACCTGTAACAAAATACAATACAATACATTATCTTTTCATACTTTCTTTTCATGATCTAGCTGATGCGGGCATTTCCCATGCTCAGCTTTATAAATACATTTGCTGTACATAAACAGACGATCGTCTGATAACAGACTGATAATTCTCTGCTTTTAATTATCATCCTTTTAGTAGGATGATCATCTGCTGCACATGTCTATGTTTTTATCTCCTGAATATATATCGCAGCCCGGATGGATGAAACTAGATCCGGGGTCTTCAAACTTGTCCGATCTTCACTCTAGTACAAGTCGATCCATGTGAGAATTTCTTGAAGTCGAACATGAAAGACATCGCTTGATTACCAGTCAATAATGTACACTGTTAACAAGCGCGAGAGGAATCACCGATAATGATGATGACCCTCAAGGTACTACAGCACAATTCACGTGGCGTGAATATAGGATCTGACGTCGAACACCACGCAAATTCTCCCGGTCGAAGGTCATTAATGTATACCTATCGCCGAAAGTGAGAAACTTGCCATTGAGGCATGCAAGCTTCAAAGTACTGAGGGGGTGTTCCTAGATCAACTTCTTGGATAGTGAGCTGATGTCGACAAGAAGTGATCCGTCAAAGGAGGGCCTTAATGAATCCCACATCAGTGACACGGAACGGAGCTAGTGATGATGGTGAAAATGATCTGTGAAATATGATTCAGGGTGGCGGTCATGGAAGGACGAAAGATGATGTATGGTAGTGGATGGGACCCGGTTGACACTTTCTGAATGACATCTCTTGAACATATAACGACACTGATGTGATGGATCGGTAGCATTACCCAATGTATGGATGGTATGGTGAGACCATGGTGAAGGGACCGGTGAATGATAATAACCCAACCCGATATTTACGGAGGCAAAAGTGTCATGTTCAAGAGCGACTTGCTACCATTAAGCTTTGAGGTTCTTCCCAATTTTTCCCCAGTCATTTCTGACCAATACCTCTTTATTTTTGTCAAGCTTGAGGAGGATAACATATGCTTGTTCTATAACCTGCCCTTCGGGCAAGCCCATCGCTATGTTTTAACGAGCTTAACGATAGGGAAACTCGTTCTCGTCTAAAGACAAGTTTGTCGCTATCTAATATTTTTAACGAGCCCAGCGACAAAGACAACTCGGTCCTTTTCATCTTTAGAGAGTCTAAAAAGGGTACATAAAGTGGACTCCAGGGGTCCTTTTTCGTCATCTAATCCCTTAAGTCAGAAAAAGTATAAAACAATACAGAAGGGATGAATGTTCGATATCTTTATCGAGCCGAACTAGACAAGCGCTCGATCTTTTTGTGCAATAATCCCTCAGGTCCAAAAAGATTAAAATCTAGAGGAGGGATAGCTCTTCCGGTCCTTTTAACGAGCTGGAAGGCCAAAACTCTGCAAACTTTTCATATTTTACGAGTCAGTGAAAAGAGCTCAAAGAAGACTCGTATTTTGAGGAACGAGTGATAAACAGGGATAGCAGCAGATTCCAGGTACAGGTTGGAATTTTCCAATCACGGCAGTGTCACAAGGATGGCTAGGTGAAATCACTCTTCGCAGCTGTTCCTCAAAATAGGTAAACAATCAAGTGGATGTGAATGATCGACCAAATGAAAAGTGGAGGTGACGGTGCACAAACACGACCAAGGCTTTTATGGCTGATGAATTTACGGTCTCAAATGGTTATTTACCGGTTCATTTTTTCTTGATGAGCTTGAACTCTGGGGGAAGCTTGCTCACATGTGCATTTATTTTTTAATGAGCATGAACTCTTGCTAAAACTGCTCGGTTTTGCGTTTATTTTTTAACGAGCATGAACTTTGCCAAAACTGCTCGTATCTTGCGTTTATTTTTTAACGAGCATGAACTTTGCCAAAATTGCTCGTCTTTACCAGTCATAAAGTAGGAAGGTCTCTTGGTAGGTTGCTCGCTATTTTTTAAGGAGCTTCATCTCGCTATGCTTTGCTCCATATCCTCTCTTTATGCAAGCTGGGTATCGGCTAATCCTACGAGTTTAACGGGTTAGACCTACAGGTTTAAAGGGGGGACCTAAAAAACTAAAAAACAAAATAGCCGCCCATGCTTGCATTCCAAGAGGTTTGCATGCCCCCAGGTGTAAGTCTAATTTCAAGGTCGCCCCTACTTGTCCGTCAAAACCCTTGTTTTCAACGGGTGAGGCTTACCTCTTTCTGGTTACCCAAAGAATGGTTTCGTTTGCTGCCGCAAATGAAACTCTTTCTTCGGCGATGTCTATCATTAGGTTACACAAAGATGGTTACAATTTGTTGCAGCAATAGAATCTCTTTCTTTGGAGGTTGCCCCTACTTATCCTTTAAATCATTTGTTTTAATGGGTGAGGCTTGCCTTTTATCCAAAGATGGTTACTACTTGCTGCCGCAAACGGATCCCCTTCTTTGGCAGAGCCTACTTTTTTTAGACAAAGGTGAATGACCTTTGTCAAACAAGTAACCTTGACAAAAGAATCCTTTTCCAGAACAACCCCATTCCTAACTGCCCCTTCTTCTGCATGAGAGCTCTTGCCGGCTCTTCTGTTTTACGAAGATGAAGGAGGGGACGGGGTACGGACTAGTCATATTCTCCCGCGGAAATTCTACTTTACACCCAAGGTTTTTTCTGACCCCAGCAGACCAGGATGCATGCCCCCTGGGTTCCGGCCCTACTTTCCCGAATCACTCGCACTCATCAGGAAGAAGAACCGGAGGTAGAGACCTTTCTTGATCGAAAAGACCATTAAGGATAGGTATGTGACTATTTGCGATGCATGATCCCGGAAATGAAAGTTGGTCTACGAGCTTGACCATTCTTCCTTCGTATGGAAAACACATTATTCGAAAGAGTGAGGAGACTATTGCTTCCATGCAATATATGTAGTCTCATCCAAGGAGTAGGTTATAATCCAAGGGTCCTTGGACGACCATCAAATTCATCTTGACAGCCTTCCCTTTCAATGTAATAGGCACATTAGGTAGAATCCCTAATGGTCGACTGGTTCCTTTGTCAAAACCCGAGAGATTCCTAATCTCAGGCAAAAGCGCTGGGCAACCCAGTGCTTTCCAAGCAATAGAGGACAGGATACTCACAGATGCCCCTTCATCAATGATAGTCCCAGCCATCACCATTTTGTATATTTGGACTATAATTCTAAATGGTATACTGGCTGGTAACCGGGGTCTGCCTAGTTGGTTCCAATCAAAGGACACAACCAGGTTGCTTGGTGGTGGGACCGAATACACGGCCAGGTATGATCTTGATGATGCTCCTTCCTGCGATAAAGGAGTGGGCACATTGCCCTGATGTTCATCAGAATCGGTGTTGATGAAAAGAATCTGGACGGTGTCATCCTTACTCTCTTCAGTAGGGGTGTCAGCTGAAGATGAATCCTCAGTGACTGTGGTATTTGAAGATGAAACTTCTGAAGGGAGAACCGGGTCAACTGCCGTCTCGACCTTTGGACTTTCGTCCGGTCCGGATTCAGTAGGTTCATTTTCAGAGACTGACACTTCAGCTGGCCCTATGAGCGGGGCAGCCGTATTTTCGACCAATGAAGGACTTGGCGCGAGTTTTTGGTATCCAGGAGGAAGTAGCAACGGTGCAACCAGTTGATCTTCCAAAACTCTCTTTGCTTCGTCTAAAAAGGGACAACGGCGGAGGGTGTGATTGCCTTCACACAGTTCGCAGGGGAATCTCATTCCCCTTCGTCGTCTAGAACCTCCACTTTCGTTGGTCGACGGTAAGCATTCCACCTGGTTGTCAGAGGTTGATGCTTCCGAACTGTGCAAACGAGGGGACCAGTCCCTTAGTATTCAGGGAATACTGGGACAATCATGGTGGAAGTGGTCTCCTCTACATATGACACATGGCGATTTGGGCCCGGTCCATGCTGTGTGTGGATTTTTGTTAGATGCCTTTTGCTTGCCCCCAGGCGCATTTGGCTCCTTCTGCTTCTTTTCTTTCTTCTTCTTTTCCTTCTTCTTTTCTATGGGAGCTCCGCTTTCGGCGGCTTGACCTTTCGAAGAAGAAGGATCGGAGGAAGGCTTATAAGAAGTGGAAGGCTGGAGGGTAGCTCTAGACTGGTCTAACTGTTGACTCGACTGTTCAGGAACCGTGGTGTTCTGAACTACAGTGGTTGAGAATAGCCAAACTGGCAGGCCAATTGTCAGTCCTGGAAGCGACAACGTGGCCATGTGGGGCGCACCAACTTCTCCCCAAGAGGAGAAAGGGCTAGGGTTCCCATCATGTGGAATCCCTTGGTTGGCGTGTTCCATGTTCTCAACCTCAAGATCAACGCAGGAATAAGGGGTGATTATGTTCCGTTTAGAATGAATTTTATATGACGACCCTTTAGACACAACTTGCTTTTTCACTTTTTAAGAGTCGAGAAAAAGCTAAAGATGACTCTAGTCTCCTTCGATGTATTAACGAGCCCGAAGTGACAAATGCTCGGATGGACTTTTTCAGTTATAGAGTTTGAAAAAGGCCAAAAGAAACTACTCTGGAGTTCTAGGTAGAGGGTGTGCCAAACCTTTCGCGAAACCACAGAATACGTTTTACGGTACGAGTGGTCGATCTTCGTGAATGCTGTGTTCACTGCATCGTGATCAGTAGGGTGGCCGACACGGCTTCCTATGGATAAAGGCTTTATTCCTATAGGGGTCCCCCAATATACGCGACGGTACGCGGGGGCACAAGTCCGTATTAGTGCTATCGTCCCTCAGGAGGAATCACCCACCTTCGTAGAGATCGACGGTCACTATGTATAACGACGCCGGAACACGTCTCTACCTAGACCTCTACTGTGTTTCGTTATGTTTCAAAGCGTTGTTAGATAAATTCAGTTCTTTTTAGGTTGATCTTGCTTAGCAGTTTGCCTTTATGGATCGCCACGTGATGTATGATACAACTCCTAAATGCAGTCTAAGAATGATAAGCAAGCTTTTTCAATTCTTTCAACTTATGAAAATCTTAACTACTGAGGGAAAAGAAAGACATCATCTTTTCAAACAGATCATAGAGCACACACTGATGCACTTTTCCTAAATCGACATGCAAACTGTCAAAATGCAAGTATTTCTTTTCTTCTTTCTTAATGTTGATGTATTACAAAAAGAAAGCTGTTGTATAATTTCGAATTCAATTTCAAGTGAAAGAAAACAAGTTTTTGTCCAATAATCAAAAGAACACCTTAAGATTCACTCGTTTCAACACAAGAAATACTGAAATTCGAACCATATAACGAAAGCAAATGTTCAAGCAGCTATGAACAGTAATAAACTAGCTCTTAGAATCACAACGACACTTTCTTACAGGCCTAGATCCAAGAGGTCACAGCAAGACTAGTTCACTTTCGCTACGGGAAACTGTGAATGAAAGCAAGAAATAAAATAAGAACAATCACGGTTTCTTCATACAACTGAGGCGGAATGAAGGCAAAGAAAGGTAGTTTCAGCTGGGTATACAGGTTGACAACAGGCTGCAAAAACAATATTGAAAACTGGACAACAGACAGTAGGGAACCCCAGTTGCACAAGGCAAAACTGGATCAGCGCAGGTACTGCACTGTCAATCTGACATGCAGCGCAGGTAGCCCCTTCGGGACCTGCGTTGCAGTGCAGGTAGCCTTTGTTGCAGCTGCACTGAAGAGACAACTCTCGTCTCTCTCAGATTCCGGGTCACAGTTTTCTCAAAAATCAATGGTTTTTAGCCAAATCAGAGGCTATCAGCCAAGTATACACTAGAGGATGATTAAGGAAGATGAACACTATCACAAAGAGCTAAAAAGAGTCCTTGTGGATCAGCTCTTCAAATCATAAACATGCCCAGCACTGAGCTAGAGTAGCTGCCCTCTACTTTGCATTCGAAGGATTCGAATGCAGTTCGATTCGATACTCCCTTTGTTTAGGAAATGAATAGAAAGAAACACAAGCTACCAACAAGACACGATCCCCAGCGGAGTCGCCAGTCTGTTGTGGGGAAAAGTATCCAACACGGAATGACCCTATCCCACTCTAAGGGTGATAGTTCCTTAGCAACAGCAGAAGCAAAGCTATCTAAAGTTACTTCTTTATGACATGCAAGAGATGAAAGGAAGAGATCCACTTACCGATGTCTTGTGCAAATGGTTGATCCGATCTCCTCTATTTGCCGCTCGCTCCCAGCTCCAAGTCTTCTCACGGGCCCAGCTACACGAGATCCTGCGAACAAGACAAGAAAAGGAAACTACAAGAAGCATGCATTCATAATTGATTCAAGGATTAGCATAAATCAAATACGCAAGTAAGACAATACACCATTGAAACACATGCGAATAGAAGAACCTCAAATGCTTTATTAATATAAGGAAGTAAGGTTCAGGCAGTGATACAACCGTGAGAGGTCCAATCCAGCATCACCTTCCCGACGGAAAGAAATCTCCTCTTCACCTCCCTCAAGCAATCACCCAATACTCACAACTGTAAACCAACAGCAATTCTTTGCACAAAATTCCGGCCTCCAGATCCCATGGGATGAGATCCTTATATAGAGTTTTGGAGTGAAGATAAGTCAGCTTGATGTGTGACTTGTTGTCCTCTTCAACTCCAGTTGTTCTTCATTCCTTGAGTCCACTCGGAGTTTCTACCTTCCACTTGGAGTTTTAGAACCTCTTTACTCATCATTAGGCGAATCTTCTGATCCAAGTGTCATTTTGGAAGCTTCCTGGGCACTGGCACATTGAGAAAAGATTCCTCCACATGTCAAAGTACGCCCAGCGCAGGTAGCCTTTGTTGCACTTGCTATGTAGCGCAGGTACACCATAGAGCTTTTGACATTCAGCGTAGATGCTTAGTGGAGCAGCTGCTTTGATCCAAAATTGACCTGTTTTTGAGTGTTTTTCAGTGGAGAACTGATCTGTAGTGTTGTGGTTTGCTGACCTTGTTCCTCTAGGGGTAGGAACAACATGTTTAGGGACTTTGGATCCCTCAGATTATTGACATTTCATGCTCCATGCTGTAAGGCACAAAAATGTCTATAACAAAGGGGAATATTTGGTAGTCAACAAAATTTTGTTGAAGCCAGCTAAGTAAATTGTTGAACCAACACAGAGAAAAACCTTGTTCAGGATTGTGTGTAAGGTTCAAGGGAAGTGTTGTCAGATGGTAATAGACAATGGTAGTATAGATAATTTGGTCTCCACTGAAGTGGTGGAGAAGTTGAAATTGAAAACAAAGAAACATCCAACACCTTACAAGTTGTCATGGCTTCAAAAGGGATATCAATTGGTAGTGAATGAGCAATGTGAAGTGGAGTTGCAGTTGGGAACGTACAAAGACAAAATTTTGTGTGATGCGATGCCTATGGATGTGTGTCACATATTGTTGATGTTGGCATTATGACACAGGTGTTGTCCTTGATGGCAACTCACTCAAATGACAGACCATAGTTCAGGCCCTTAGAATGAAGGAAAAGAGATATACACAGGTTCCCCTTATCTAAGTCGTGTATACACACGGGATCAATGATCAAAATGCGCATATACATATGCACGCACTTTCATGCAAGAAAAAGCACGTACATGTGGGAAAACTTATTTTTTGGTCCATGGTATTTATTCCTTGGTATTTGGACCTATGGTTTTGGACCATGGTATCTCGTCCGATGTGGTGAACCTAGGTATTGGGTCTGATTCTCTATGGTTTTGGACCATGGTATTGAGTAAGGCCTAAGACTATAAAAGGGGAAGTAGATCATTAGGCAAAGGCATTTTCTCAACCATTGAATATCTTATGGAAAACAAGATCTAGAATTGGGTTATGGTGCATAGCTGGATCTAAACCAAGGAGGAACCTGAGCACTAGAAGAAGGATAAGTTCTGCTGATGGGTCAAGATCTTAAGCCTTGAATAGTAGTATCTTTGTGTGATTTTGATCTGTTATATTTGGCGCATGACTTGATCTATAAATCTGATAATCTGGGTATAACTGATGTCTGAATAAGTGAAAAGGGTAAATTATCTTTTATGGATCTGTATGTAGGTTCGGCATAGCAGAGGCGCGTATATGCGCTGGTTCATTAATTCAAAACAATGTATACGTAGATTGGCCTTAATACATCAGCATATGTATGCAGGTTCTGCATAATGAAGTAGCGTACGTCTCATGAAATATGTTTTAGGTACTTCAGTTTATTGTTGCAGTGTTCTAGGTTTAGGATTGGTTTTGGTTACTGTTAATGTATTTTGGTTACATCTTTCTGAGAAGTGATTGGTTGATTCAGTATTGGTTTGTACAAAGGAGATTGGTTGATGCAGATATACTTGATATTTGATTGATGTTATTCATGGATCCAGTCTGAAAATTTATGAAACGTGATCCCTGGAAGAAAAGAGAAGGTTGTAGCCTTCTGTAAGTCAGCACCTACGTACTAGTACCTCAGCTAGTACAAGAGCTAAGGGGGTTGTAGCTCCCTTCCAAGAGAAGCTGGAGAATGAGAGAAGGTTGTAGCCTTCTGCAGGTAGCAGCTTGCGTACTGGTATAAGTATACATTAGTACAGAAACATTGTAAAAAGAAGTTTCTAATTAAAAGAAGATAGAGACGAATTGCAGGAGGTGGTTTTCACCCACATTGGGTTTCGACCTTATATCTTGTGTTCTTATGTGTGACTACCTATTCTATTTTACTGTTCCTGGTTATTGTTTATATGGTTTGATGCACAGATTAATGATCAACATCTAAAGAATAATTTAAATTACAAGTTTGCTAGTTATACGCTAAGTTTCCTTAAGTGCAGTTGCATACATACGCGGTTTTTACTAATTGAAGTAGCGTATACAAATCTGAGTGTGAAATGAAACATAATTGACCTGATAATACTGATTCACCCTCCCTCTTAGTATTATTTCGAACAATTGGTATCATAGCAGTTCCTTCAGAAGAAGATTGATCACTTGAAGGAAGATCTATCGTCATGAGAAACTACGAAAAGGAGGCATCTATCAAGCCACCAATATTTGATGGAAGCAACTTTGTCTATTGGAAGGTAAGAATCACAACCTATCTTCAATCTCTTGGTACAGAAGTTTGGGATATCGTGGAAATCGGATACACATTTCCATCAGCAACTCCTACAGATACGGCTGGTAAGAAGTAGTATGAAACAAATGCAAAGGTTGTCAATACTCTATTAGGGAGTTTATCTCAATCAAAATTCATCAAGGTTATGCAGCTCAAAACTGCAAAAGAAATATGGGACAAGATCATTCTGAGCTATGAAGGAGATGATCAAGTAAAACATGCAAAACTACAAACTCTCAGAATTCAATATGAAAATCTCAGAATGCACAATGATGAAAGTGTGGCTAATTATTTCTTACGTATAGATGAGATTGTTAATCATATGAAAAACTTGGGTGAAGAGATAAAATAAGTTACTTTGGTTGAAAAGGTTCTAAGATCTTTGTCTTCTAAGTTTGAATCAAAAGTTTCTGCCATAGAAGAAAAGCAGAATCTATAAAGCATTACCATGTCACAACTGCACGAAATCCTAACTGCTTTTGAAATCAGAAAAGGGGGACCATAAGACATGAGAGAATCTGCATTCAAAGCCTCAGGAAAAGGAGAATACAATGAGTCAAGACATATGTCAGAAGGAGAGGAAGAATCAAACTTTGTCAAGAACCTTCAACGGGGTTTTGGAAGATTCAGAGGTAAGCTACCTTTTAAATGCTTTGCTTGTGGAAGAGTTGGTCACTATGCAGCCAAGTGTCCTCATAAAGATAAGCTTGAAAAAGGTAAGGAACTAGTTAGATGGAACAAAAAATAGAATGTAAGTAAGAAGAGCTATTATACACATGAATATAGTGATGGATTTTCAAATAGTGATGAAGATGAACAATGTAATGATTATAAACTTTTGATGGCTTTTGAAGATGATGATTTCTTGGATGCTATAGATGAAGAAGGTCTTTATGAAGAAATTTCAAAACTTAAAATTTGTTTAGAAGAAAACAATATGATTATAGATACTCTGACATTCCAACTTGTTGAAAGGGAAAAACACAATGAAAAGTTAGAATGTGAAATCGTGGGATTTAGAAAAGATATTGAGAAAACAAAAGCTCTTAATCTTAGATTTTCTAAAGGATCTGAAACTTTATATGAGATTATCAAAGTGCAACGTTCTCCTCTAATCAATACAGGTCTTGGATATATTGAAGAAGCATCTCAAGCACAGAATCCATCCACCTCCAAAAGTTATCTTGATGCAGCAAGGAGAAGTGAACAGGTTGACAATCGACAGCAAAGGCATAATGCAGATCACCAGGTAAATCAGGGACAATTTACTTCAAGAATGAACAGAGATCACCAAGTAAATCGGGGGCAATCTACTTCAAGGATGAATAGAAGCTACAACCAACCACAGGTAAATCATTCTCAATTTTCCTCAAGAATGGATGTCAATGGAAACTACAATCATTTGGTCGGTAGGTTTGATAATCGTAGGAATTTCTTCAATGGCCAATGTTTCTCTTGTCATAACTTTGGACACAAAGCTGCTCAATGTGTTGCCTACAAGACCATCATGACTAGAGAAGCTCAAAAACAAAGGAGTATGACTGGGATAATGAAAAGGACCTACAATAACTTTTTTTCTCTTCAAAATGAAATAGAATGTTCTATTTGTAACAACTTCGGTCATGAAGATTCTGAATGCAGCAGTAGGTTTCGGAAAACAACTTAGAAGGAGCAAGCTTCATTGAGTCCCAAGACATGGAGAAAGAAAGAACCGCAACCAGAAAGATGTAGTATATCGACAATGGATGCTCGAAACATATGACAGGTGATAAAGAAAAACTTCAGCCATATAGTTCCTTAGAAAAAGAAAGGAAGGTCTCATTTGGAAATGACACCCCTGCACTCATAAAAGGTAAAGGTTCTGTTCTTTTGAAAGAAAAGGTCAAAGCTGGAAATGTTATGTATGTTGATTGCTTAAAGCATAATCTATTGAGTGTCAGTCAAATGTGTGATGAAGGAAATGAGGTAACATTTCGATCAAATGGATGTATTGATCATGAGCTTGATACAGGAGAAACAGTGATCAAAGGCATAAGAACTCCAAATAACTTATACATACTCAAGGGAGGATAACAACAATGCTATCTAAGCAAGAATGATGAACATTGGCTATGGCACAGAAGATTGGGGCATCTAAGCTTCTCTCAGATAAGGAAAGCATGCAAATATCAGGAAATTTGTGATCTCCCTGACATCAGAATTCCAGACAATACAATATGAAAATCATGTCAGTTTGGTAATAAAACTAGAACTAATTTCCCTGAGAAGGAAGGATCATCTAGTAGGCCACTTGAACTTCTCCATACTGATTTATGTGGTCCATCAAGGAAAAAGTCACCTTGTGGGGAGGAGTACTTTATATTGTTCATTGAAAACTTTCGAGGATGTGTTGGATAGGACTTCTAAAGCATAAAGATGAGGCCAGTTGGGCTGTGAATACGACCACTTTTTAACACTTATTTCACCCATTTTTACTCTTCTTTATCATGTCATTTATTATAATTTATTATATAAATCCATTTTATAATGATTTATGCTCTTATCGATGAATATTATTTCTTCTCCTTTATTTCTAATAAATTGATGATTATGCATGATTTTATCAATTATAGTTTTAATAAATTGGTTGTAAGATTATTCACCATTTTTAGCCTCCAATACAATTTCCAGATTGAAGATTTGATCATTAAATATTCCAACTCAGAAATTCGCTGGAATAAGAAGTGATAGTTTCGCGGTTGAGATTCTGAGCAAATGAAGAAGAATCTGGAAAATCTAGAAAATGGGTTTCGTCCAGAACGGACCAAATTAACTTTTCTAAGGAATGGCTTGCCCAAATTCAGCTTTTATTGAGAGAAACATAGGGTTTTTTGAGCCCAATTTTCTCATATTTGCTGTGTGGCCGTTTTCCTAATCTCAGCTACAGAGCCAAATTCGCCTTGCTCTTGTTGAAAGGTGGATGGAAATATATCTTCTTGTTGATCAATTGGTTAGAAACAATCCAATTTTGTAATAGAAATCATGTTGTAATTATCTCTGTTGTAACTGCTCTCTGATCTCTCTCTATTTAAATGAAAATAGATATCAGAGATAGAGATGGAGAATTGAGGATTTAGAATCGGAGATTCAAGAATGATGATGGATTATTCATGATGGGATAGGATAGAATAGGAGGAAAAGGAGATTGTTGCATTACGATTGTAATTCTCAAGGCTTTTGCTGTTGTAATGATTTCACAATTTGATGATTAATATATAATTTGGAGGTTGCTATTCATTCGTCTCATCTGAAGTAGCCCAGCAACATCCGCTGGTGGCTAAGGGCCCAACCTCTGGTGGATTACGCTGCTGTTGTTGTATTATATCTTTACAATTGCTGTCGTGTGATGGTTTGATTTAATTCTTATTCCTTTGAATTGCATTGCTTTATAGTTTCATGTTTTTATAGCATTCTGTTATAGTATTTTATGAAATTGTTTTATTGCACAATTTGAGATTGAATCGCGTGGCTGTTCTTTTCCATCATAACAGAGATTATTATCCTCTCCAGCATATATTGTTATGCTGTTCATTTAAAATGTAAAGCTTCGTTGTTCATTTCATACTTTGATATTCATTACGGATTATTGGTTATTTGATTCCATTAATTAGAGTTTGCTGTTCAGATTTATTAAATAGGATTCGTTGTTGAATTCCTTTAATTATAGTTTGCTACCTATTTACTTTGTTGTTCATTTCTGATTAATTGCAAAGAGTTTGCTTTTACAGATTTTTCATAATTTACTTTCAATAACAACTTTAGTTCAATTTCTATTTCTTTTTAATTGCTTTAAAGCAGGACTGTAAATTGTAGAGAACATTGGTTATTGCTTCCTCGTTCCCAGATTGATTGTCTTGTTCCAGTTTGATTTCAATTGCATCAATCTCTAGAGGAATTAGTTATTGCTACTGTATCCTCGATTGATGGTTGTTTGAGTGAATGATTTAGTTCAGAACATTTTAGTTTCTTGTTGTTCCAATTAGATTTTGTTTCTAGCATTCATTCACTTTTGGATTTTAAGCACTATACTGCAAAACATTACTCTTGAGTAAATAGCCGCCTCAGGCTGAGTACACTGTTGAAATAAAAAGTCATCCCTGGGTTGACAATTAATGTGAAGATAATTAGGAGTTAAAAAGACACCTTTTTATCGCTCAACAAGGCCTTCGAAAAGTTCAAAGCTTTCAAAGCCTTGGTTGAAAATGAATCAGATCGTAGAATCAAATGCCTCAGGTGTGATTGAGGAGGGGAATTTACCTCGGATGAATTTTTCGATTTTTGTGAAGAACATGGAATAAGAAGAGAATTATCTACTGCAAGGACTCCTCAACAAAATGGAGTAATGGAAAGGATGAACAGAATGGTTCAACAAATGGCTCGTGCTATGCTTGATGAGTCTAAAACTCCTGCAACCTTCTGGGGTGAAGTTGCATTGCTGTTGTTACCATTCTCAACAAAACAAACGTCTCAGTGAACAACACTCAAACTCATGATGAACTGTGGTATGGTAAGACTCCTACGGTCAAATACTTCAAAATCTTTGGAAGAAAATGTTACATCAAAAGGACTGATGAAAACCTTGGCAAGTTTGAACCTAGAGCAAATGAAGGCATTCTTCTTGGTTACTCTTCCCGAAGTAAAGGATATAAGTGTTACAATAAAAGACTTGGAAAAATTGTTGAAAGTATTGATGTGGTGGTTGATGAAGCAGGAAACAATCCAAGGAAGGTAAAATCCGAAGATTTCAAAGATGTTGAGGACTATCCTTCAACATCAAATCAGGCTAATTATGAAGAAGAAACCTATGAGGCACCAGAAGAACAGATAAAGGTAGAAGGAAAGACTCCATCTAGGTACGTCCAGAAGAATCATCCAGAAACTAAATTTTTGGGGCAGAAAGAGGCAGGTGTTCAAACAAGGAGAACTATTTCAGAAGCTTCAAGCTATCTAGCATTGCTCTCCTCCATTGAACCATGAAATGTATGCAAAGATGAATGCTGGGTCAAGGCCATGAATGAAGAACTTGAGCAGATTGAAAAGAATAATACTTGGGAGTTCGTTCCTAGACCAAATGACACGAATGTCATAGGGACAAAATGGATATTCAAAAACAAGTTGAATGAAAATGGAGATGTTATTAGAAACAAGGCTAGACTTATTTGTAAAGGGTATGCTCAACAAAAAGGTATAGACTTTGAAGAAACTTTTGCACCCGTTGCCAGACTTGAAGCGATAAGAATGTTTCTTGCTCTTTCTAGCTTTCAGAAGTTCAAAGTATATCAAATGGACGTGAAATTGGCCTTTCTAAATGGAGACTTAGAAGAAGAAGTGTATATTGAGCAACCAGATGGGTTTATCCTTGGAAATGATCCAAAACTTGTATGAAAACTCAAAAAGGCTCTTTATGGCGTTAAATAGGCACCAAGAGCTTGGTATTATCGTTTGGATAAGTACCTCCATCAACAAGGTTTTACAAAAGGATCAAAAGATAGCAATCTATATATAAAAATTGACAATGATAAGTTGCTAATACTTGTTGTGTATGTTGATGATATCATCTTTGGTAGCAATGAAGAAGACATGAGTCAAAACATTGCCTTGGTGATGCAAAAATAATTTGAAATGTCCCTACTTGGTGAGCTCACATATTTTCTTGGTTTACAAGTCCAACAAAACAAAGACGATATTTTTCTATCACAAACCAAGTACCTCCAGCAGATCTTGAAGAAATATGGGATGGAGGATTCGAAACCGGTATGTACCCCTATGGTAATAGGATGAAACCTCAACGCAAATGATGAATCAACAACAGTACATCAACCAACCTATAGATCCATGATTGGTAGTTTGCTCTATCTAACAGGTACCTGACCAGACATCATGCATGCAGTGGGAATAGTTGGAATATTTCAAGAAAATCCAAAGGAAACTCATCTTCAAGTAGTTAAGAGAATTTTCAAGTATCTTCAAGGAACTCAAAACTATTGCTTATGGTATCCTAGAGATGCAGATCTCACACTTCATGTATATACAAATGCAGATTGGGCAGGAAGCATGGATGACAGAAAAAGCACTAGTGGTGGTGCATTCTTTATGGGTTCCAGATTAGTATCTTGGTTCAGCAAGAAACAAAGTTCAATTGCATTATCTACAGCTAAAGCAGAATATGTGGTTGTTGCATCTTGTTGCACACAACTCCTTTGGATGATGCAAACATTGCAAGACATTCAAATCACTTGTACTCCACCTATCTCCATTGTTTTTGATAATACAAGTGCAATCAGTATTTCAAAGAATCCAGTCATGCATTTGAAGACTAAGCACATACCTATCAAATATCATTTTCTTCGGGAACAAGTGCTTGAACAAAAAGTCAAATTGGAGTATGTCCCCTCCAAAGAGCAAGTTGTTGATACACTCACCAAACCACTACCCAGGGAGACATTTGAATACCTCAGATAGAAGATGGGAGTGGTTGATGCATCATCTTTCTATTGAAATTATCTGTTTCAGAGAGCAGTGGTTGTACGCGAGTTTCATGAAGCATATCTGCGTACATAAATAGGTTTATGTGGATAAAGTTGCGTATATATTGGCTTGAAGAAAAACAGTGGGGCCAGACTCAGGATGAAAAGAGTCTGATATGGGTCTGAAAGAGACCATCTGGCATAGGTTCAGGGGGAGAATATACTACTAATAATGCATTGTTGGAATTATCTTAGAAGATCTTGGTTCAATTTCATAGATGTTTTTGTTTCAGGTGGAATAGGTGAAGAGGGAGATCATGGCTACCGGTCTGAATGATGATTGACACATGCTGTTAGTTGCTGATGACTATCATAGTATTGTCTTAGATATTTAGTCTCTATGTCATGTATTTCTTTTATTATCAAGGTCATGTAATGGCCTATGTTGGTTTCCCCATTATACCTAGGATGGATGATGTAATATTCTTGTTTTATCATGTGCAAACTTTTGGTGTATCCACACTTGGTTGGGTGGATGACTCAATATTGGTGTATCCCCACTTGGTTGGGAGATGGATGTATGTATAGAGTCCTTGGGGATAGGAAGGTCATTTATGATGTATAAAGTCATGTTTCTTCTTGTAGAACATCTTTTTGCAGACCTTGCCTATAGTTAGGGGGAGCATGGACAACACAGCAGAGCAAAGATTTCAGCATGTACTCAGGGGGAGCATAACCCTTTGCCCCTGATGACAAAAGGGGAGAATGAATTTGAGTGACTTGGGGTTGCCATCAAGTCCAAAGGGGGAGATTGTTAACATTATGACACAGGTTTGGCGCTATGACACAGGTGTTGTCCTTGATGGCAACTCACTCAAATGACAGATCATAGTTCAGGCCCTCAAAATGAAGGAAAAGAGATATACACAGGTTCCTCTTATCCAAGTCGTGTATACACACGGGATCGACGATCAAAATAAGCATATACATATGCATGCACTTTCATGCAAGAAAAACCGTGTACATGTGGGAAAACTTATTTTTTGGTCCATGGTATTTAGTCCTTGGTATTTGGACCTATGGTTTTGGACCATGATATCTCGTCTGAAGTGTTGAACCCAGGTATTGGGTCTATGGTATTGATTCTCTATGGTTTTGGACCATGGTATTGAGTAAGGCCTAAGAATATAAAAGGGGAAGGAGATCATTAGGCAAAGGCATTCACTCAAGCATTGAATATCTTAGGGAGAGCAAGATCTAGAATTGGGTTATGGTGCATAGCTGGATTTGAACCAAGGAGGAACCTGAGCACTAGAAGCAGGATAAGTTCTATTGATGGGTCAAGATCTTAAGGCTTGAATAGTAGTATCTTTTTGTGATTTTGATCTATTATATTTGGCGCATGACTTGATCTATAAATCTGATAATCTAGGTATAACGAATGTCTAAATAAGTGAAAAGTGTAAATTATATTTTATAGATCTGTGCACAGGTTCGGCAAAGCAGAGGCATGCATACGCGCTGGTTCATTAATTCAAAACAGCATATACAAAAGTTGGCCTTAATACATCAGCGTATGCACACAAGTTTTGCATATTGAAGTAGCATACGTCTCATGAAATATGTTTTAGGTACTTCAGTTTATTGTTGCAGTGTTACGGGTTCAGGATTAGTTTTGGTTATTGTTACTGTATTTTGGTTACAGCTTTCTGTGAAGTGATTGGTTGATTCAATATTGGTTTATACAAAGGAGATTGGTTGATGCAGATATACTTGATGTTTGATTGATGTTATTCATGGATCCAGTCTGAAAATTTATGAAACATGGTCCCTGGAAGAAAAGAGAAGGTTGTAGCCTTCTGTAGGTTATCACCTACATACTAGTACCTCAGCTAGTACAAGAGCTAAGGGGGTTGTAGCTTCCTTCCAGGAGAAGCTTGAGAACGAGAGAAGGTTGTAGACTTTTGCAGGTAGCAACCTGCATACTGGTGTAAGACTGCACTAGTACATAAACATTGTAAAAAGAAGTTTCTAATTAAAAGAAGAGAGAGATGAATTGCAGCAAGTGGTTTTCACCCACATTGGGTTTCCACCTTATATCTTGTGTTCTTATGTGTGACTGCCTGTTATGTTTTACTGTTCGTGGTTACTGTTTATATGGTTTGATGCACAGATTAATGATCAACATCTGAAGAATAATTTAAATTACAAGTCTGCTGGTTATACGCTAGTTTCCTTAACTGTAGTTGTGTACATATGCGGTTTTTACTAACTAAAGTAGTGTATACAAATCTGATTGTGAAATGAAAAATAATTGACCTGATAATACTGATTCACCCCCCCACTCAGTATTATTTCCAATAGTTGGGTAGACCTTGGCAGTATGACAGAGGAGCTATGCATGATGGAAAGAAGAACACATACAAATTTAGAAAAGATGGTGTCAATCATACATTGCTGCCAATGGAAGGAGAGGATACATCAAAGAAACCCGATCCAAAGACCCTTTTGCTGAGTGGAAAGGAATACTTGTAGCAGATGGAAGAAGATGAGGTAATTTTTGCATTAGTTTGCAAACCCAAGGTAATAATTACTTCCACAAAAGTTTTTGATTTACCAATTGAAATTCAAGAGATGCTGGACAATTATTGTGATATCATTATAGATGATTTTCCAAATGAGTTACCACCCATTAGAAAGATTCACCATCATATAGATTTGATTCCAAGAGAAAATCAACCAAATAAAGTAGCTTACAGGATGAGTCCCACAGAGAATGAAGAAATCAGGAAACAGTTTCAGGAACTGCTAGACAAGGGACTGGTTAGAGAGAGTTTCAGTACTTGTGCAGTGCCAATAGTGTTGATCCCAAAGAAAGATGGAGGCTGGAGAATGTGCATTGATTCAAGAGAAATCAATAAGATAACAATCAGGTACAAATTTCCTTTACCTAGAATCGAAGGTTTGATGGATTGTTTGAGTGGAGCTAGATATTTTACAAAGTTAGAATTAAGAAGTGGTTATCATCAAATCAGAATTAGAGAGGGAGATGAGTGGAAAACTACTTTTAAGATCAATGAAGGATTCTATGAATGGATGGTAATTCCTTTTGGGTTATCAAATGCTCCTAATACATTTATGAGACTTATGAATGAAGTTCTAAAGGGATTTATTTGTAAATTTGTAATAGTATATCTGGACAATATATTAGTTTACAACAGATCTAAGGAGGATCATATGAGACATCTAAATTATGTCTTACAGAGGCTACAAAAAAAAATTACTGATAAATTTAAAGAAATGTTTATTCATGAAGGAGGAGTTGGTGTATTTGGGCTTTGTTGTTTCTGCTGAGGGGTTAAAGATGGATCCAGAAAAGATAAAAGCAATCATATAGTGGTCTTCACCAGGAAGTGTCTTTTAGGTAAGACGTTTTCATAGTCTTGTGAGTTTTTACAGGAAATTCATAAGGACTTTTAGTGAGATCAATGCTTCAGTTATTGACACAATAAATAAGGACAGACAACCATTTAAATGGACTGCTGAAGCAGAAAAGAATTTCCAGCTATTGAAGAGAAAGATTACTGAGAAGACTATTTTGATTTTTCCTGATTTTAATAAACCTTTTCAAGTGAAGTGTGATGCCAGTGGAGAAGCCATTGGAGCTATTTTTAGTCAAAAGGATAGGCTTGTAGCTTATTTTAGTGAAAATATGAATGAGACAAAGAAGAAATATTCTTCTTATGACAAGGAGTTTTATGTAGTAGTACAGTCTTTGAAGAAGTGGAGACATTACTTGATGCCCAATGAGTTCATACTGTATTCAGATAACCATGCATTACAGTACATTATGCAAAAGCAAAAGCTTAACCAAAAGCATGCAAAATGGGTAGAATACCTTCAAAGTTTTAATTTTGTGTTAAAACATATAACTGGTCAATCAAACAAAGTAGCAGATGCCTTAAGTAGAAAAATCATTTTAGTTCAAGAAAGTCAAATTCAAGTGTTGGGTTTCCATTTCCTTAAAGAGTTATATGAGAAAGATCTAGATTTTAAAGAGGCATTTAAAGCTTGTAGAACTCCTATTTTTTTAAACAGAAGCAAGTGGATGGATTATTTCCCGGAAGAGGGAATGTTGTTTAAAAGAAATCAGTTGTGCATACCAAATTGTTCTATGAGAGAAAATTTGATTAAGGAGAAACATAGTGGTGGACTGGGAGGACATTTTGGTGTAGACAAGACTTATGAACAGTTGAACTGGTTTTATTTTTCGCCAAATATGAGAGCAAAAGTGGAAATGTAAGTGAAAAACTGTAAAACCTGTCAGTATGCAAAGGGAAGGAGTCAAAACACACGTTGGTATGTTCCATTACCTATTCTAGATAGGCCTTGGGATATGGTAAGTATGGAATTTGTTTTGGGTTTACCAAAAAATCAGAGAGGAAATGATTCAATTTATGTAGTAATTGACAGATTTTCAAAAACGGCACATTTTATTCCATGTTGTAAAACCAGTGATGCTACTCACATTGCTAATCTATTTTTTAAGGAGATTGTAAGATTACATGGGTTACCTAAGAGCATTGTTTCAGATAGAGACACCAGATTTATTGGACATTTCTGGAGGACATTGTGGAAGAAGCTTGGAACTAAATTGAGTTTCAGTTCTACTTATCCTCCTCAGACTAATGGACAGACTAAAGTTGTAAACAAAAGCTTGGGTAATCTTATAAGAATTCTTGTAGGAGAACATTCAAAAAAGTGGAATCAAGTATTGGCACAAGCAGAATATGCTTATAACGATTCTCCTAATAGGAGTACAGGGCACAGTCCATTCCATATAGTCTATGGAATGCACCCAAGAGGAGTGTCTAAATTGAGAGACTTGGGAAAAGCTGAAATGATAAGTGGTAAAGGAGAATATTTTGCTACAGAAGTGATCCAAGATCTTTTTCTTATAGATGTGTTAAATAATTACATGCATAAATTGTAGTTTAATAGATAAAACTTAATGTACACATGAGGAAGGAGGGGAGACACATAAGTCATGAAAGAAGACAAGAAGCTTGATAACGGAGTTTGTCCAACTTGGATTACGTCTCTAGGCCCTGCTCGAACAATGGGGAGGCCTTCATTCATTAAATTCCATGAAAAAGAAGAATACAACCATCAATTACAAGCAAGGAGTCTTATACCTCCATTATGGAAAATGGCTGAAAAATGCAGAACTCAGAGGGAGAAACGGATAGTGCCCTGGCTCGAACTGTGTGCACTGTCATCTACCCCTGCACTTTTCTGTGTTCATTGTGTCTTATAACATTCTTTTGTTATAGAGACGCTTAAATCGGGGAGTCTTTTTGTTTAGAATAGAAGTCGTTTGAATGGAAGGATCAACGGGCGTGATGAATCCGACTGCCCGACCTTCCTTTGCAACAAATCCCCGAAAATAGCCGTTTTCCATTCATTACAATAATACATGCAAACAATAGAAAATCTGACCGCAAAGATATAAAGATGGAATTCAAATTATATAAAATATTCCTTATTCTCCTGTCGGGTCCGCACTTATCGCAAGTCACAACATCCCTTGGGTCTTTCCTTTGACTATGCCAATCACCAATCGCCAATTGCCGATATCGCCGATATCATCCTGACCATTGATCTGTCTTCTGATCCGATGGTGGAGATTGCACGTCGCTATCGGCATATCGCAATCGCTATTGGCATATTGCAATCGCTACGGCCAAAGGGTTCTTCCATATGGCATACACCGACGTCGATCGCCGACACCGATATCGCATGTCGCTTGGTCTAGGTCCTGATATCTCATTCCTTCTGCCCCCGATTACGATAAGTTGAAGATCACTGATCGGGTGTTCCTTCCTCCTAGCCTTAAGTCCACCCCTTGAACCCTTCCGATTGTCGTTTTCCTTCATAAGGCTTTAAACCCATTTTCTAGAAGAAATGCCTCCCTTTTCAAAGTAACAAAGGCAACTTGTTTTTGTGATAACTTCATCATCCGAAGTCCATTTTAGCCCATTAAAGTTGCAGTAGATTCAGAATGAAAATATCTACGCAATGGGACTATTTCCCATGGCACTGTGTCTAAAGATCAACCTGGATCAAGAATTTCAAGAAATACATGAACAGGTAAAACAACAACTATAGGACAACAACATAAAATACAAGAGTAGAGTAGATTTGAAGAAAAGAGAAGTTAATTTTGAGTTTGGAGATTTGGTTTTAGCACACCTGAGGAAGGAAAGATTAACAAAAAGGGAGTATAATAAGCTAAAGTTTAAGAAATTTGGACCATGCAAAGTCTTGAGGAAATTTTCTGCAAATGCATATGAAATTGAATTACCCCCTGATATTGGCATATCTCCAATTCTCAATGTTACTGATTTGTATAGGTATGAAAGTGAAAATACAGATGACACAGTAGAGGACCAAGAAGAACAAGAGATTGATTGGGTAATTTAGTTACCTATAGCAAAATAATTAAAGCTAGAGAGGATTTTGGACAAGAAATTGTTGAAAAGGACAAGAGGACAAGAGTATTTTCAGTATTTGGTCAAAAGAAAGGATCAACCAATTGCTGAAGCTACTTGGATGATAGATGTCATGCTACAAAAGTTGGGCAGTTTTGTAGAGGAGCTCATGGACAAGAGCCCATGAAGAATTTTGTCCTCAAGAGTCTGATGTAGGAGCATGAGGCTTGAAGACACAAGGCTTTGAATTTATTCCAAAAATACAAAAAAAGTTTACAAGCAAAGGAGTGGGATCCTTTAGATATCAATTTACAAGTTTTCTAGATAGGATTTGAGCTAGGATTTAGGGATTAAGTGATTTTGTAATTAATTCATGCAATTTATATTCACTTGAGATTCTCGAGGAGAATATCAACCAGATTGGATATTGTTTAAGATTAGGCATATTCGATCCATTGATTAAGGATCTGATTATTAGAATGAAATGGTATTTATGTAAGTTCTGAATGATTGTAAATGGATTTTGACTGATTTTGGCTGATTTGGTCGTATAAGATTAAGTTGTAGAAACTGAATCTTTTTGTGTGTAACATGTATAATTGGTCAATTCCGAATGTTGCATTCCTTCGAATAGTATCTCTGTGTATTATCGAATTTCAGTTTGGCCTGAAAATTTAGAGTTCTGTATGATCTGGTGTGGTCGCATTTAATTCCTCTTCACCGTGTATTATGTTAGATTGAATGTGTTTCGAACCATAGAACTTTAATTAATTAAGCTTCAAATTACAAAGAGTATAACTCAACCTGGCGGAAGCGCTAAAATCATATCAGAATAGAGGGAAGCCTGGCAAATCATGGTAAACCTAGAAGAAGAGTGAGGGTCATCCAATCTATAGATCCAATAGATCTAACGGTCATTTCACGCCAATCAGCTCATGCAATAGTCAAGGAAGAAAGGCAATTTTATCAGCGAAGCTGGTTATCAGGTAAAGAAAAAGTGGTAAGTGGTAATTTGGGGTGGTCACCCGATTCCATTAATCAACCAACATGTAGCACTTGGGTGGAGAGAGAAAACCGCTTTATCGAACGAGTAATCCTCGTGCAAGTGGCTCACCCGATATCGCTATTAACCGTTGGATCAAGTGCACCTTGATCAACGATGGAAGATAACCAATTAGTTTTGTTGATCGGGTGAACCATCAACTGTCGGATTGAAGGGTAAGATCAATGGCAGAGAATTAACGCGATAATATTTGTGAAAAAGCGGACGTGATAAGGAAATAAGCCAAAGTTTGCATTCCTTTTGATTCCATGGCAAATGAAAGGGTTATCATATTGCGGTAAAATTAAGCAGTTCGACTAATTAAGCAGAATAGTCAAGTTTGAAGGTAGATGACTGATACTCCAAAGGAAATCCAAGAAGAAGTTCCTCCTGAACTTGCAAAAATCATTTCTAGATTTGAACGATTTTCCATTACACCTGCACCCAGGCCACCAAATACTATCCAAATTTTCTCTAAGATAGTCCTATCAAAGCTTGGCTGACCAAAAATCCATACAACGAGTTATGAGGGACTATTTATAGCAAAGGGTAGGGTGGACCTTGACATTCCCCTTTGTGAAAGTTCACATACCCTCATGAATCTTCATCTACTCTATGACTGTTACATCCACTATTGAGACTTGGACTTACACTTGACAAGACATTACATACAATCTTCACATGTACCCATGTGAGACAAAATTGCTTGAGCATGCCATGCAAGACATCACTAACATTTGGACCGTTGTGGTGAGACCAACTCTTCACATCCTTGTGATGGTCGACGGTGGAAAACTGATGCCAAGCTTGTTCTTCTATGATGGTGTATGTGCGCTCAATGGTGACATTTTGTTGAAGCAAACTCTTGCCTTCGTTGCATCTAGGTATACTAATACGGATCCTCCATCCAACTCATCTAATATCATGCGCATGGTATTCTTGGTCGCTATTAGACCGACAACATGTTGATGCATAGTGTCTGCGATGATATCCAAGCATGTTCTGGTGGTCATGCACATCGACTTGCCAAAATACATGTTCAACTCCAGTTGGACTTCCTTCTTGTCTTTGCCTTGGTGAGTGTGCCAAATGGGTGGGATCACATGTGCGTGCAAAATGACATGCATGCTACTGAATTCCATTGCATGTGGTTAATAGCATTACTCACCTTGCCTTCTCTGTGACAACTTCTAGGATGGATTTATAACTTGTACAAGTACAGTTTCATTCTTGAATGCATGTTGCACCCCCTGCTGTACCCATTCCTGCTACAACTCATTCTCTCATCTAGGTAGCTCTTGTTCTTCCTTGAGTTGCTACTTGAGCACATGCAACTCCTTCCCTGTTCCATTCTCTATCTTCGAGTAATCTTCATGTCACACCATCACCTCATAGCCTGAGTCTCGAAAGTTTCTTTCCTCACAAGTGGATCTGCTTGGAGCTTGCAACTTTGTTCTGCCTCTATGTTGTTAACAAAATTCCTCTTGCGTCCGTTGCATCTAGTATGCTGCCTTCAGTTGTCGTTGATGGTTCTGCTTGTTGTGATGCTTCTGCCATCATATCTTGATGTCCTTGTCTATGAAAAACTCAATGTCTTCATGGGTAAGAAAGTCCATAGACACTTGATCGACTGCATCCCCAAGTGTGCTCTGAACCGTGTATTCAAATCCGCTCTCCTGGAAACCATTGTACCTGTGCTACTGAGAGGTATATGAACACCCGCGATACCTACAGACATGGAAACAATCATGGCAAGCAATCTATCAGTAAAAAATAAAAACGAACTTGAGAACTGACTTGCAACATACCTCTGTGACTGATCATGATGGTTGCACAATTTCCATTAGGAGGTCGGTAGACTGACTGCCAAAACTACACAAGACACATTAGGGGTTGTCAGTAGGCTGACTAACTACTAGAACTGTACAATGCACAGTCTAGCCTCGCCTGCTAAGGACTAAAACTTTGCAATGTGCAATTTTAGTCAGCAATGACATGCAACCAGCAAATTGCATTGTACAGTTTCTGGGGCAGAGCCTTCGCTTCCAAAAATGCACAATGCTAGCTCAAAAAGGCATGGTTTGGGCTAAGGAAACCTAGTCTAGCCAATGAACGACTGAAAACATGAGAAGTGTGAATGCATGATGAGATGAGTGAATGATCATTCATGCAAACAACAAGTGCAGGATTTAGAAAATGGGAAAGCATGCATGTGTGTGAAGCGAGTTGCTGCAATGACGACCGTCCATTCAAAATAGTGTCATGCATTGGACAACAATGAGATGTGAACGAAAACTAAAATGATGATTCTACAAGCTAACATGCATCAAAAAGGCAGCAAGCACTCACAGAAATAAAGTAGAAAACAATCACAAAAAGAAAAACACAAAAAGCGAGAGAAATGCAACACAAGACATGGAAGGCGGGCTTACCCCAACACAGCTGAAATGAATGTGCCGATGACTTCTAGATGCAATGTGGGATGTCAGAGCTACAAGGTCGATGTGAGGAATGAGATCTGTAGCGTCTAGTTCATGATTTTTTATAAAATCAAAGATGTGACACGCATGCCAGAAATATAGGAAGAGAGACACTTGGTGGAAGATTTTTGAAATGATCCTTGCATGCAACCCCCAGTTGCTAAAACTAGATCCCTAAATCAAGGGATGCCTTTGTATGCTACCTTGGGAGAAGCAGCCCATGCATGAAAATTAGTTTTTCTTGGTCCTGGAGGGAACTGGTCAACTCAACTATACATGCAACAGTCTGCTCAGCTGGGAGGAAAAAAAGTGCATTTCTGGGAGGGAGCTGGGTGGCTGCTTAGAGGGATTGCGCAAATTCTGGGCAAAACAACTCACTGTTGCCCAGAATTACGAAATTTCTGGGTTGAGCAATCCTACTCGGAGGAATTGCGCAATTTTTCCAGTGAATAGTGACAGGCAGATTTGTGCAATTCTAGATCCTAATAGGTTGCCAGATAGAATTGTGAAATTTCTAGAGGGAAGACTAGTTCTCCTCCAGAATTGCACAATCTCTTGAGGGATTTGCTCAGCCTATAATTGGACCAAGTCCCGTGGAAAAACTTGTTAGGGGGATGCAACTTGTTTTGATGGACATGTTGTCATTCTACAAGAAAATCACTGAAGCTTGTGTACTTGACAAGGCAAGACATGCTGCTATGAAAGGTTGGTAGGGAGGCTCCAAAACAAAGCTAAGGCAAAATTTTGGAGGGTGGTTGTAGATGCTACAAAACTTAGCCTTCAAAACATACTAAAATATTCCTTGTGCATAACATCTTTATTTTCATTTTCCCAGGTAGCCTCTCCCGGCTAAAGTGATTTCACTGCACTTAACGTGGATAATCTCTTGCTTCTATAGCTAATTTTTCTCTTATTTATATTGCGGAGTGGTTCGATGATATTACTTCTTTTGGTTTGACCTACATTAAAAATAATTATGGTCATCATTTTTCATGAATAATTATTTAAGAACGTATATAGATATGGCTACAATATCCATTACAAACATCATCAGTTGTCATTCATATACCTATCAATGATCATCAACATGCATCACAACCCAACAAGGGTCAGTATCTTGCACTCGATATGGGTTACCAACATCACTGCAATTCATCATTTGTAAATTCTTTCACTTACCCAAAGGCTATGTCAATCAACAAGGACCCCACCACATGGTCCCACTATAAGTTTCAACCCACATAGATATAATTTTTGTCTACACTATTTTTTTAACAACAATAATATGTTTAAAAATTATTTATTGTTCTTATCTTTTATCAGATATTGTACTAAATATCACTACTATACATTTATCTAGCACTACACACTAGTCATGTACTTGTACAATGCACTGGTCATGTATGAGTAGAGTTTATGATAACTTTCTTTTCTTTCCATATTCATGATGGCTATAGTGTTGTCTAGTTGTCCAAGTAGCTTAAATATGTCCATCTTGGATTTATTTGCTATTTTGTTTCAACTAACACCAAGCAACATTCTTTCAATTTCGACCTCTTTTCCATGCTTCTTTACTGGTTGTGGATAAAAGTTGTACACAATTCACTTCCATGTATAGTCATGGAATTTCTCTTTTTTCATTTGTACTTCTGTTAACTATCTCACACTCCTCTTCTGATATGATATAATGGTTTTCTTATATATAATTTCTTAACATGTCATTCACTTCATTCCATTATCATGTTATTTTAATATTTTTAGCCTATAGGATCCTGTGGATGGTTAAAAGTAAATAGCAATTTTAAACTCAATATGGGAATAATTTTTCAGTTCATAGTATTCATACTTATTATCATCATCATTTTTAAGTTCAAGGGAAATTCTCATACCCTGTCCCCATGATGGCTTGTAACTAAATATTTTTTGTGACACCATCATAATTCTAGAATACCACTGTCCAACATTACCAAGGTTTGGAACAGTTGCTTCAACTTACGATTTTCACAGCAAGTATTACCTTCACTCCTTTTTGAGGTGGACCTTGTTCCATCTACTTCACTTACCCACTCATATTTTCACATAAGTCCTAATTAGAATTTTATAATTCATTTAGTGTTTTGTTTTGCTTTGTTTTCTTTTCATAATTTCCATTCCTGTAATTTTTATCTTTCTTCATACCACTGAAGCTTAAGAGCACAGGATATTATTAATGGAGTAACTATAATTCCTTAAGAACACAAATTGGAATAATATGGCAGAATTAAAATTAACAAATGATGACAAGAAATCCATGTCACCTAATTTTGCATCAGTATCTCTTTAACCAACCTCACTCATCAATTGTCTTTTATCTTTTTTCTTGGGGTTTATGTGCTTTCTAAATTATCGATTAATGTGTTTGGGAAATTCATTTTTACTTTTTTCTTCCACCTTTTGTGCCTGCCAATCTTATCAACACATTATCTTAGTGTGGTTATCTTGACATGGTAATTTTATAATCAAAAGTTAATCCTAGTCAATCATTTGACCAAACTTAATTTGTGTCTATAAATGTCATCTTTCAGGTACTTATTCGGGGTAATATTGACTAGTGCAATGTTTCCATTTCCTTGTCAACATGCATAGGTAACATTTATGCTAATGTGCTATAATCATACTCTTTTCTCAACTTCAAATTTTTTTAAAATTAGATGTCATATTCCTTAGTTATATTTACTCGGCTATTGTTGGGAACGGGATCCCCCAAGGACAGTTTTGGGGCTAAAAGCCCATGTTTTGGGTCAAGTTTTGTAATAAGGTGTAAAGTATCTACATATTTTAGTCACAGAGAGTGAAGGTGTGATGAGTCATAAAGGGTTGTCTACCCTTATTTTGTAAAGTGTAAAGTCGACTGTAAAGATCTACCCATGGTCTGCGGACCATGGGATTGTATAAAAAGAGCTAAGTAAGTAAGATCTAAGTAGTTTTATAAGACATAAGACATGGAAAGAGGTATTGAGCGATAAGGAGTAAGTCTCTTAGAAGTCTAAGTTTCGCGTCGTAGCATAGCTAGAGGGTCTGCAGTTGAGTGCACAGAGGCCTAGGGTGGAAGTCCGCATCTGAGTGCGCAGAGGCCTAGGGTGGAAGTCTGCAGGGTATATAGAGTTTGTAATCATCTAAAGATATCAATAAAGAGAATCATTCTACAAATTATGTTTCTTTGTTTCCTGTTAATGCATCTTGTCATATTGTGTATGGATTTCATTTACAATTCTTATGTGATGTGCGAATGTATGTAATTATGCTGGTTAATTGAATGCAAGGAAGAATATCTATTTACACGGTGCTAACTGTGATTGTTTAGTAAGATAATTAAACACTTAAGGATAATGTGTAAACCTATTCTATATGTCACTTTAGTAGCACAAAATTACCTGAACCGAAAGTTAGGGCTACGCGAAGGTCAATCGTACCCTTTTGCATAGGTATTGTCGAGTGGAATAAGGGGCCAGATAGACAAAGCCCTAGAACTTAACGACCTATGAAAAGGTAGGAATAGGAGGAATAAACCGACATCATGAGCATCTTAGAGTGCGGAAACTTGGTTCCAGCATCCCCGCATACTGCTTCAGGTGACACTTCGGTCCGTGCTCTGCGGGAAAATGCTAAAAGGGCCAGTGGTGTAGGGATTTGTTTGGCTAACTAATGTTGAACCTGATTCAGGCTCCACGTAACCAACAAATGATTCCGTTGCTAGGACCGGAATCTACATAAGAGATGTGTGATGTTGTATCACTAGAATCCAACTAAGAAAGAGATCGGAGACTGGTCGGATAGAAATATCCATGAATTCGTGGCGTAGGAGAACATAAATCCATGAAAAACAAAGGAATAGTGGCTGGATAGGTACGTATACGTAGAGATCCACGAGATCTCTTTTTGTTCCTTTCCGGTTGAGCTATGTGAGTGGATAGCGAAGCTAGCAGATAGCCAAGAAAGGTGTAGATTTGACAGTCCCATTTTATGGACCCCGTACTTAGTACAGAGAGTGGAAGCCTCTAAGGATAAGGTCAGCCAAGCTGTCAATCATTGGCTCGACAGCATCATAGGAGGATTTGTGACCGAATTCACAGTCGATACCACAGTCAGCTACAACGAGGTGGAGCAATGCTTTTTCAAAGGTCTGCGAGGTAAGTACTTGAAGTCTTTAAATACCTGGATTAAAATGTTATTGTGAGAGAAATGGGTTATGCATCGACCTTGATGTTCGGAGCTACGGGAGGCGGAAAGACTTACAGGAATGAAGGAAGAAGTGGTCCTGAATATAGTCCATTGATTTCACTTCCATTGGGTGATGAAGAGGGATTAGCATAGGCTTCTCTGTGAAGTGTTATTCAGTTAATAATATAAAGATTCCCGCAAATGCCACCTCCTCCCACACCACCTCCAATTTCACCACCATCACCTGCAACTTCACCTGTACCGCCTCCACCTCCACCACCTCCAACTTCACCACCATCACCTGCGACCTCACCCGTGCCACCTCCACCTCCACGGCAATTCAGTATTGAAAATTCGGTAAAGTTTCCTTTGTTCAAAGGCTTGGGAAATGAGGACCCAGACCAGTTCTAGTTCATTGTGAAAGCTATATGGGAAGCTCAGGGCATCATAGATGATCACATGAAGAAGGCAACAATGGTTAGTGCTCTACAGGATCACACGCTAACTTGGTACATTAAATACTCTAATGATAACCTGAACACTGGAGTGGCAAACATCCAGACCACTCTGAATAAAGAATTCAGTAGGCCTAAATATGAGGCACAGTCGATTGTGGGGTTCAAACAAATCGTGATAAAACCAGGTGAGACACCTTGGGAATTAGATCAGAGGTTGAAGTTTAAAATCTATGAGGCTAACATGAACTTAACAGAGGGACAACAGCGTAAATGGTTCGTGGCTTCACTCCTGCCACACCTAAGGGTTGCATTGTCACAACAGAAGATAAAAACTCAGGTAGAGGCCTTGGAGATTGCAATGAGACTACATGAAACACCAATGCAGGATCAGAATCTGGGGGTTCAATAGATCCATGCGCAGTTGCAAAATCTTTGCATTAAATGCAAAGCTTGAAGCAGGACAAGACAATTTGACCAGAGGTGCGTGAAGAGGTATGATGCCTGAAATGCAAGGGTTAGGGGCATGACAAAGGCCATTTCCTAGTCTTTGTGAACTATATTAGAGGAGGAAGACTGATGCCTTTGAGGCTGGAGGCCTAATTAGGACCAAACGTGACGCCTGCATTGTGGTGCACTATATGTCAGGTAGCAGGAAAACATATGACATATAACTTTAATTTGCTGCAGAAGTTTGTACAAACACTACAACAACTGTTCTACAATTTCTGTAGGTCAGTAGGGTATGATGAGTGCAATTGCAGAAGCTATGAATTGATGATGGATAGAACACCCACCTATAGGGTTCAGGCATAAACGCAACCCCTTGACTAGAGCGCAGGGATGGCACGAAGAAGCTTTTAGGGGCATGGAAGAGGATGAGGTGGAAGAGGACTTGGCGGAGGTCAGGGACAACTAATCTACTACAATTGTGGAGGACCAAGACACTATCCCTTTGATTGCACTAACCCAACGCGTTCGTTGTGAAAATATTGCAATCTGTTTGATCATGAAATGGAGGATTGTCCTACACTGATATCAAGGATACGTGACAAAGGGGAGCTACCCCCTTAGCTGACTCAGAACCTACAGATGATGAGGTTTGAGCCTCATGAAGAGGATCTGAATGTGAACATAATGCTTTGAAGTGGAGTTGCAACAGGGGATGATAAGGGGAAATAGCTTGAAGATATCACATGGGTTCACAAAGCTCCAGTGGAGGAGGCTGAATTTAATTTGGAATGCACATGCAAAACTTTCACGGAAGAAAAGAAGAGGTTTGCTGAGGCCTCCACCACAGGGAGCAAGGATAAGCCTGATTAAGAGATGGACCCTTCTGTGCTTACAACCTTCTTAGAAACCTGCACGAATTTTTTGCGCGATAGTAAGGCTGTGAAGGGATTACAAGAGCTTATAAATAGAACCGTCAGAAACACTCTGGCTGAACCACGCACGGTATGAAAGATTTGTAAGCATAAAACAAGGACAGGATGAGAGATGAGGCTGACTGTGCAGATAGGAGAATACGAAATGGATCAAGTTATTTTGGACTGAGGGTCAGACACGAACGTCCTATTGAAGCAGAATTGGGAACATATGGGAAGACTCGCACTGCAGTGGTCTCCGATTCAGTTAAGGATGGAAAATTAGCAGAAGATCATCCCCATGGGGTGGCTGTAAGGGGTGACTGTAGATATTGAAGGTGCAAGCATGTTGGCTAACTTTGAAGTAATAGAAATTGTGGACGACAACAACCCCTACCCTATGCTCCTTGGCATTGATTGGGCTACTGATATGAACGAGGTAATCAACCTAAAGAAGCGAAAGATGATATTTGAAACGAAATCACGCCACGAAATAGTACCCCTAGATCCTGCTGAAGGATCATGCTATGCTGAACCAGTCCATGATTATGAGAGTGATGATGATCTGGACTGTATCTACAAGATAACAACACGAGACCAATATTAGGTGAATCCAACAACAGATGGACAAATAGATGGGATCACAAGAGTTCCTGCACCTCAGACTATGATGAAGAATTAGAATGCTGGTATAATCGGTTACATGAAGTAACGATGCTAAGCTGTAACATGATGACCCGGACGCTACACTGTGTGTTGTTAGAGGTAAGAAATCTACCCACTTATGATTGCCTAAATGACATAGTGTTAAGAAACCATCTCACAAGAAGATAGAAAATATAGATGAACGCCTTAGTATGTTAGGAAACTAGTTCACAAAAACATAGAAAACATAGATCAACACCTTAGAATTTAGCATCTTCGAGGGGGAAACCCCCTTCACATTAGACAAATGAAAAATTCTTAGATGATACAAATGACAAGACCTGCTTTCTATATATAGGAGTCTAAGGGGTCATAATAAGATCAGAGCCGACATAACAATAATAATGTAAGGGCACAACAATAACAATAGTGGGCTTCTATGGGGCACAATAGTAGCAATATGGGGACTACATGGGCACAAAAATATAATAAGGGGGTTTTACTAATAACAATAAGGGGTTACACTAGTAGTATAGGGACCTAACATGACCCTCTCCTTAAAAAAATGTTGTCCTCAACACTTGAGTAGTTCTGGATGATTCTGTATAAAATTATTATCCTCCCATGTGGAATCTTCAGCGGGTAAGTTCTTCCACTTGATGAGATACTCTGAAGTTGATCAATTTCGTAGCTATCGATTTCTTGTTTCTATGACTGCTTCAGGTTCCAATATGATTTTTCCTTCCTCGTCAAGTTCTGCCAATATTATTTGAACTCGGATCTTCCCCAACTTTTCAATGAGTGGCCACACTTCTTCGTCATTCTTCCATTTATCCCTTGCTTCATTTATCCAATCTGGTTGGATAATAGAAATAGCACAAAATAATGCTTCCACATCCTCATCCTTTCTTGAGAGTGCATCTGCAACAATATTTTGCTTCCCTTTTTTGTAGATGATTTCAAAGTCATAACCCAAAATATTTGTTACCCATTTTTTTTGTTCTTCTGAAGATAATCTTTGTTCTAAAAAGTATTTAATACTATCATGATACATTTTTACCTTGAAGTATCTTCTAACTTGGTAAGGTGGCCATTTCTTAAGTGCATGTAGTATTGTGAAATTTTCCTTCTCATAAATAACTTGCTTTAGGGTCATTTGTATGGATGTAGCCATAAAAATAACTTATCACCTACATCAAAACTTCTTTCACTGCGATGTTGATCTGCATGTTGTTTCATTCGATTCTGCACCAAAGTGGCATTATCCTTTAAAAGTTGGAGAACCTGTTGTTGATGCTCGATGTGATCTTTCATTGCTTGAATCTTTTTCTTCTTGATATGTCCTATCTTGAGAGTTTGAGGAGTGGTAATTTCTTCCAATGCATTACAAGATATGGTCAGATTCATTTCTTGATGCTCGATGTGATCTTTCACTTCTTGAACATTTTTCTTCTTGATATGTCCTTCTATCTTGATAGTTTGAGGAGTGGTAATTCCGGCCAATGCATTACAAGTGATCGTCGGATTCATTTCTTCTTTCTCGATGTGATCTTTCACTTCTTGAACTATTTTCTTCTTGATATGTCCTTCTATCTTGAGAGTTTGAGGAGTGGTATTTCTTTCCAATGCTTTACAAGATATGGTCGGATTCATTTCTTCTTTCTCTAGGGTGAGTTCCTAGTGTATATCCTTTTCTTTCGATGTTTATTGATCCTTTTCTTCCTCCTCTTCATAATCTATGTAAAATAATTTCTTCTCAGCACACTTATGACCTTTAGTGTATTTGCTATCACAATTGTAACAAAGCCCTTTTTCTCTTTTTTCCTCCAATTGTTGTGGTGTTAACCTTGTAGGTTGTGGAAGGTTAGAAGAAAAAGCACTTCCATAATTATAGTCATGGGTGGTGGGATTCCTTGCTTCCATAATTTCGCTTTCAATTTTTCTTGCCAACCTGACTGCCTTCTCCAATGAATAAGGTTCCCAAATATGAACCTCATGTTGAATGTTATCCTTTAAAGTCCCTATGAAGACATCAACCATTTTCTTCCCTGGAATATCGTTTACCCTTATATTCAATTTTTGGAAGTCCTCAATGTGCTCTGCCATTGAACCCTTTTGTTTGAGATTTATCAATTGGATAAAGAAGGTGTTTCTATTTGTATCCTCATAATGTGCTATCATTTTCTCCGTGAAATTGACCACGTGAAAATTGGTTTACAAGAACAAAGCCCTTTATACCATAAGAATTGATTTGGTTCTAAATACTTAGATGCAATACGTACATTTTGTGACAGTGGTACACCATGTAGATCAAAATATTTCTCCATATGTAGTATCCAATTTACTGGATCCTTGCCATCAAACTTCCTCATCTCGCTTTTTCTTGATTTTAGGATCTCGAACTTGAAATGACTGTAACTCTGTTCTTTTGGATCCTTAAGTTCTAAAATTTAGGTCTATAACAGCCATCTAAGACCTCTTTCTAACTTCACAAGTCTGATCACAATCGGATTCCTGAACAAAGATCTATTCCCAATCTCTCGCGATGACCTAATTATAGACTAGTTCAGTAGAGTGAAATTGTACGATGTGCCACGTGTCACTGTTTCAACCTTAGGTTCTGAAAATTATACCCCAAAAAAATATAGCCTGTCCTCTTTCTGTAACTTCTTATGAAATTTCAATATAATGCTCAGAGAGAACGTCATGATTATTTTCCTAAGGTCACCTATTTAGGATGTAATTTGGGAGTCTGCAAAAACCCTAAATTCCTCATATCATATATCCAAAAATGTAGCGAGACATGATCTGAAATTTGGAGACGAAGTTCAGACAGATTTCTTCTCAAATGGGTATTTTTCTAGGTTCTGAAACTTTGCAGCGAAAACGTTATAGAGAAACTTCCATGATGACCTGTTTTAGATGAAATTCTGGATCTTGCAAAAACCCTAAATTACTGAGATCATATATCCTAAAATATAGCAAGACAAGATCTGAAATTTATACTTGAGGTTCAGAGAGGTTTCTTCTCAAACGAGTTTTTTTTTATCTTCTGAAACATTGCAAAAAAAACGTTATAGCAAAAATTCCACGATAACCTGTTTGGAGCAGTGAAATGCTAGAATCCAAACCTCTCATACCAAATGTTAAGAAACCAACTCACCAAAAGATAGAAAATATAGATGAACACCTTTGAAATAAGCCTCTTCGAGGGGGAAACCTCCTTTACATTACACAAATGAACAATTCTTAGGTGATACAAATGACAAGATCTCCTTTCTATATATAGGAGTCTAAGGGGTCATAATATATTCAGAGCCGACATAACAATAATAATGTAAGGGCACAACAATAACAATAGTGGGCTTCTATGGGGCACAATAATAAAAATATGGGGACTACATGGGCACAATAACATAATAAGGGGGTTGTAGTAATAACAATAAGGGGTTACACTAGTAGTATAGGGATGTAACACGTAGATACATTTTTGGATGCATTCGAAAGGGAGGTACCAGAGAAGCAGCGCTTACAACCTTTGGACTAAGCACTGTGCACTACACCTACAAGGTGGTGGGGTACGCACAAGGGTAGAGTTGATGATTGGCGCAAGTGTAGAAAGATGATGAGAACATGCTTTGGGAAGTCGAAGGTAGGAATGACAGACAAATATGATGGGAAGGATGATCCGTGTGTGCACTTGGCCAAATGGGCCGAGGTGTATGGAGCGAAGCCCCAACCTGAATGGGTGCACTTATTCTGTCACACCCTAGATGTCATCCCGATGAACTAGTACTTAGAAACAGAGCTCTGCCATGGTATAGGTGAATGGGATATTTTGCATGAAGGATTCATAATCACATTCATATTTGAAGATGGGTTTGACTGTATTGACAAAGTGCTACAAGAAGTGAAAGCAACGATATTTAGGATACCCCAGGATCATTTGGACTTGATTCAACCCGATTGGACTACTCAGTTGAGTCACGCGCTGGAATGCTTTAACATGACCACTGAAGAAGAATATGAGGATCCGTGAAAGATTAACATCAATGAAATAGAAGGTCACCAAGAGGTTGAAGGACCACAGATTGAGAATCTTGATATAACTTCCCCACTGAAAATGAAACAAGTGAATATTCATACAAAGGCTGAGCATAAATTCACGAATATTAGTGATTACTGGGATGATGCGACAATGGATAAGGTCATTGAATTGCTCTGCGAATAACAGGATTTGTTCCTTACCAAGTTTACGGATCTTAAAGGGATAATAGGAGACCTGGGTGTTACGAAGATCACATTGAAACTTAATGCAAAGCCGGTTAAGCAAAGACCTTACCATCTCAATCCAAAGTATAAGGAGAAGGCCTGCTTAGAGCTAGACAATATGCTCATGGTAGGAATCATTGATCCGTAGAAGAATCTGATTGGGTAAGCCCAATGTCAGTACAGGAAAAGAAGAGGAAGGATGAAATAAGCATATGCGTAGATATCAGGAAGTTGAATGATGCCTGTGTACATGATCCTTTCCTGACTTCTTTCACTGATAAAGTGTTGGACAATGTAGGTGGCCAGGAAACATATTCCTTCACTGATGGGTTCTCTGGGTACCATCAGATCAAAATCGTGCCAAAGGATAGGAGCAAGATGACCTTCACGACTGAGTCGGGATGTTTTCAGTACACTGTAATGCCTTTCATATTGAATAATGCGCCTGCGATTTTTTTGCGCATAGTCATTACTACATTCAAATAATTTATTCATAAGTTCCTAGAAGTGTACTTTGATGAATGGACTGTCTTTGGGCTGGTGAAATGCCATGTTGCAATTTTGCGCCTGATGCTAGATACCTGTCGAAGATACCAGATCACGCTCAATCTCAAGAAATTCCTATTTCATGTTCCTTTTGGGACCTTGCTGGATCATGTGGTTTGTAGATAGGGTCTGATGGTAGATACTTCGAATATCGTGGTGATACTTAACTTAGAAGCACCGAGGAGTGTGTAATAGCTACGCACTACCCTAGGGCATACTGGATATTAC
The DNA here is from genome assembly GCA_031772625.1 of Pinus tabuliformis. Lineage (NCBI taxonomy): Eukaryota > Viridiplantae > Streptophyta > Pinopsida > Pinales > Pinaceae > Pinus > Pinus tabuliformis. Next base: position 871,558,031 of record CM062805.1, read on the forward strand.
AAAAAGTTTATCAAGGGTTATGCCCAGATCACTACATCTATGGAGAAATTTGTTGAAAAAGAATGTCACATTTTGCTGTAATGAGGATTGTAAGAAAATCTTGAATGTATTGAAGGAAAATATTGTCACCGCGCCGATTTTAGTCTTCCCGTATTGGAAGGAGTTTCATGTACATGTTGACGTGTAATGTATAGTGCTAGGAGTAGTACTGAGACATGCTAGCAGAGGAGACTTGGACCATCCTATAGCGTTCACAAGTAGAAGGTTATCCAAGGCGGAGAAGAATTATTCCACCAGCAAGAGCGAAGGGTTATCCATGGTATACGTGGTCCAAAATTTTAGACACTACTTGTTGGGTGGCCATTTTAAGATGTATACGAATCATTCCATGTTGAAGTACTTGGTCAATAAGCGTGTGTTGGGGGGAGAATCTTCTGGTTTTTGTTATTGTTCCAGGAGTATGATTTTGAACATATTGTGAAACATGGATGACTGAACGTTGGACCAGACCATCTGTCATGCATCGAAACAGGTGAAGAGCCAACTAACTTGGAGGAGGGATTGCCTAACGCATAGCTATTTGCAGTGCGCATCGCAGATGGTCATTTTGAAGATATCATACACTTTCCAACAACAAAAACTACCCCAGAATGATACACCATCCATCAGAAGGAGTTAGTGGTGTGCGCAGCAGAATTTTCTATCATTACCGGGCATCTGTACAGAATGGGTTCTAATGAGATAATGCGATGATATGTCCCAAAGTTTGAAAGGAGCAGTATCCTCACGGACACTCACGGGGGCACCGCGGGAGGACATTATGCAGGGAGAGCAACTGTGTAGAAGATTCTACATGCAGGGTTGTGGTGGCCAACCCTCCATCAAGATTCAAAAGCTTACTGCAAAGCATGTGATGTGTGTCAAAGGATTGGCAGGCCATCATGGAGGGGTGAACTGCCTCTAAACCCACAAACGGCATTACAACCCTTTGAAAAATGGGAAACAGACTTTGTGGGAACCATTCTGCCCTAAGGGAAGAAGACGAGAGCGAGGTACATTATCACCGCGACGAAGTATTTGACTCGATGGGTGGAGGCATGGCCTATGAAGGATTGCACAGGCCTTACTATTGTGAAGTTCCTCTTTGAGTATGTACTGACGAGATTTGGGTGTCCAAATATTTTGATGAGTGATCGTGGTACGCACTTTTTGAATGAAATGATCGGTGTGTTGACGGAGGAATTCCAGGTATATCACTAGAAAAGCACACATTATCACCCACAGGCTAACGAGATGGTGGAAGCATTCAATAAAGTGCTAGGGGATGTGCTAACCAAGGTTTGTAACACTCAGCGAAGTGATTGGGACCTGCACATACCCACAGTACTTTGGGCCTATCAGATGACATGGAAGATGTTGACTAGAAAAACACCCTTTAGGCTTGTATATGGCATTGAAGAAATGATGCCCATGGAATACATTGTGCCTAGATTGCACATAGCGGCACTCACAGGTATGGCATATTACAGAGCCCTGGAAGAGAGGCTCATGTAGCTGATTGAGCTTGAGGAAGAAATATTTCTAGCTAGGATTCACAACCAGTTCCAAAAGCAGTGTGAGAAAGCATGGCATGAGCAGCACATTAAACTGCACACCATTAAGGTAAATGACTTTGTTTTGTTATATGACAACAAGTTTGATATATTTCCAGGGAAATTTAGAATGCACTTTTGAGGGCCCTATGTCATTAAGGAGATTACCGATGGTGGAGTAGTTCAGTTGGTTAAATTGAATGGAGATCTCTTCCTAGGAAAGGTGAATGGTAGTCAATTGAAGCCATACACCGGTGGTCCAGTCATGTGACTATATGAAGGTAGCATAGTCTTGGCGCTCCAGGTAGCTGAAAGGAGGTGCGGGACTATAAACTACACTTCTCAGGTTGGGGATTTGCGCAATTGGAGGATTGTGCGAAGAAAGGAAGTGTCACAGGGTTTGCAACAACACGAAGGGATCTACGTTACCCAAGGAAAAATCGTGCATTTCGGTCGGAAAGTGACTGTTAAAGTCACTGTTCAAGATTTGACGATACAAATCTGGCCAAATGGAGTTGGCGGCTGGCATTTCAGTCGACATTTATGGGTCAGATCCTTGAAACTCTGCCTCCAATCCAGCATTAATGAAAAAAATTTGGGGGAAACGGTAAGATTTTAATTCAAAATACCATATAAATTACAGGTGGCTGTCCAGTGAAAAACACTTGGCATTTTGAGAGTTGAGTTGTTGAACTCTCAGGCGCACATGAACCAAGAATTCTTTGAGTCTCTGATAGTGAGTTCAGTGTAGCAGAACTTACCAGAGATGTCACGAGCAATGTTGAGAAGCGCTATGTCGACACTTGCAACAACTATGGACACCAAAGTAGTGACAGCCAAGGAGGATATGTCGGAAGTGGTTAGCAAGATAGATGTAATTGCTCTAGAGGTTGCCGAAGTATTAGCGAAAGTCCCCAAATCACCAAGGACGCCGAGGCCGAAGCGGACCCCTACCAAGGAAAGCATGAAGGATAAGAAGGCAAGTAGCTTGCAATACCAGTGTGTGTGTCACAGGGATGAAACCCACCGATGGATAGGCCCACCACACAGGAGAAGAGCAAAGCCATCAACCTAGAGTCGGAAGAGGAAGAAATCAAAGACATCTCGATGGATGACGAGGATGTGGGAATAGACGTGGAGGAAGTTGAAGCCCAGGGTGCTGACCCTATCACTCGATTGCCTAATTACGTTCCTCCGTGTAAGGGCAAGCCCAAGGTACTAAAAGATATCGATGAGAGAAAGGTCCCCTTGCGAACCCCTCTGCTACCAGACGAGATTGTTTTTGAAGGACAATTCTTGGCGCGGGTTCCTCTGCTAAAACTTAAAGACTGGGACTTGGATGACCATGAGAAGTTCCAACACTTGGCGATCGAACAACTGATGTGCCGCATTATCGATACAACCACCAGAATGATCGCATTGGAGTCGCGGAGGTGGCTCAAAGGAGTAGAGAAGGCAGGTCTTCTCAACATGCTATGAGTGTCGCACTACAACCGCACCCCGATTACAGTCTTGGTCATCAAGCTGCTGCTATGATTGGTGCATGATGGGTGTCTGTGGTTGGAGGAGCCAATACCAATCACTGACAAGTTGATCTACAGGATCACACGGTTGTCCTACACAAGAGAAAATCTGGCCATGATATTTGGCAGAAAAAGTGGTGAGCAAGTCCTTGCGAAGGCCATGAAAGAGAAGTTTAAGTTGGTAAAGAAGTCGCGTCGATATGCCATATCCATCATCTATGACCCTACTGTAAAGGTGGCTATGTAGATTTTAGTAGGGAAGGTGATGAGGAAGTGTCACACTGATGAGGTGCCAGTGCCTGTCGTCGCGCTAGCAGCCTAATGCGCCAAAGGAGTTCAGTTCAATTGGGCAGACTATCTCCATGGTGAGTTCCTTACAAAATTTTACGAAGCACGGGAGCTCAGCAAGACATTCCACTATGCATGGCTCTTGCTGTCGATTGCGCTAGTAGCATGGGAACTGCCAGAGGATAGCCAATTCCCTGCGGTCGCGCCAGACCTACCAGAAGCAGTGAAGTACGCTTTTTTCTGGGTGACCAAGGATGTGTAGCGCATCACGGACAACAGGATGTTTTGGATCTTGATGGATATGAACATCCGCATGGCCATCAATCACAAGCCATGGTTGTTACCTACGATGTTTGCCAACCTGCAAGGCTACATAGAGTTTAAAGCAGATTTTCACCATGTGTCCATCAAGGCATGGAAGGACCCTACGCAGACATGGTATGACTTGCCTTACCTGGCAACAGATGATGCCATTGATGCAATACTTGATTGTTGGATGGAAGAATGGCACACTACAACAGACTTGGCGATGGGAGGGAACAAGTCGACCGTGCAGCTCAAGAAGGAGGAGGCCAAGCTCAAGATGACGCAGCTGGATGAAAAGAGAAACATGAAGGCCCCTAACAAGGACTAGGTGGAGCATGATACTGCTTAGCAGGTGGAGAAGAAAACAGGTGGAACAGAGCAGGGCTATGACAAAGGCACGAGGTCACCTTCACCGAAGACAAAAGAAGAGACACATGAACAAACAAAGCAGCATGGTGCGGACCAACAGGCAACATCCACCCGCATCAAGCATCTAAGGGAGCAGGAGAAAGGAGGGACCGGGAAGAAATACAAAGCCACTAAGACATCGCTCGACCCAATGATGCTCACAGAGGGCAACTTGCACGATATTGGAGACACGGTACGAGATGTCATTGCGGAGGCCCTCCAACAGTTTGAGCAACAATAATAACTAGTATTGGGGGCTATCCATATAGGTCTGCAGGAGCTGTAGACCCACGCATCGTAGGCTGGCATGGTATCCACAGCCTTGCTATCGGCATTTCAAAAGTTGTCGTGATGCTCTGCGCAAAGGCCTCCAAAACGATAGTGCTTCCTGATGGAGTACTAACCATGGAGAATGAAGCTTAGAGGTCCACTATCAGTGCCCTCAAGGGAGTAGGGTTGAATCTGGCAACACTCCCTGGTGAGGTGCTCCACATATTGCAGGATGGAGTGATTGCGAAGTTGAGATCCCGTGAGCACCACACCCTACAAGTGATCAGGGAGCACCGCATTAACAATGAGTAGATGGAAGTACATCGAGACTCTCCCATCACCTCCTTAACCAAGGTAACCGACTAGAATAAGCGTATACTTCAGGTCACAGAGGAGGCATGCTGAATGGTCCCAGAGTTGGCCATTCCTGAGAAAGAATCAGTCGAGGTGCACGTACGCAAGCTGGCTATAGGGGTGCATGACACTCGGATAGAAATGGTGAGGTTTCAGTTGGAGTTGAACCTGCAGATCACCGAGTTGCAGTTGAAGGCCCAGCCTTCAAACCCACCAGAAGTAAAGGAGAAGCGGGTGACCACTGTCACAGAAGCAATAGTGGTGGTTGACAGTGTAGTAGCAGACTCCGTACAACTTTTTGAGTAGTCATTCGAGGTCCTGACGAGCTTGCAGGAGGACCCTGATGTACAACGACTAGAGACAGAAGCGCACGATGTGAAACAGGGCTATGATGAGGTCAAAGGCACAACATGAACCGTTGCATCCACACAGAGATTGGTGAAGCTGCAAGAGGCCAAGCAACTAAAAGAACAAGTGGATGCAGCACTGCACAAGGAAGCAGTGCTGAACGAGTGATTGAGGCCCTGGCTGGATGAGGCTTACATGGTCACAACATTTATTGAAGGAAATATTGTGATTCTTCAAGCAACTCAGCAAAAGCTTCAGGCTGACATTTCAGGAGTAGTGACTGAGCAAATGGTTGAAAACGCAGAGCAAGAGACCGCACAGTGCATTATCGAGGTTGTGGCCATAGAGATCGAACTAGGAGGTCTTTGCGCTTGCTGAGTGACTTGAGGGCGAATCACGATGTTTGTGTCGGGGGCCTGTTGGGAAAGGGATCCCCCAAGGATAGTTTTGGGGCTAAAAGCCCATGTTTTGGGTCAAGTTTTGTAATAAGTTGTAAAGTCTCAGCATTTTGTGCTCACAGAATGCGAAGGTGTCATGAGTAATAAAGGGTTGTTTTCCCTTATTTTCTAAACTATAAAGTCGGCTGTAAAGATCTAGCCATGGTCTGTGGACCATGCGATAGTATAAAAAGAGCTATGTAAGTAAGCTCTAAGTAATTTTATAAGACATAAGTCATGGAAAGAAGTCTTAACTGATAAGGAGTAAGTCTCTTAGAAGTCTAAGTTTTGGGTAGAGGCTCTACAGTTGAGTGCGCAGAGGCCTAGGGGGGGAGTCCACAGCTGAGTGCATGGAACCCTACAATTGTGTGCGTAGAGCAAATGGAGTTTGTAATCCTCTGAAGATATCAATAAAGAGAAGCATTCTACAAATTTTGTGTCTTTGTTTCATGTTAATGCATCTTGTCATATTTTGTATGGATTTCATTTACAATGCTTATGTGATGCACGAATGTATATAATTACTTGGTTAATCGAACGAAAGGAAGAATATATGTTTACATAGTGCTAACTGTGATTGTTTAGTAAAATAATTAAACACTTAAGGATAACGTGGAAACCTGTGCTATACGCTACTTTAGCAGCATGAAAGTACTTGAATCGAAGGTTAGGGCTGCGTGAAGGTCAATCGTACCCTTTCGCAGAGGTATCGAAGTGCGTAATAAGGGGCTAGACAGATAGAGCCCTAGAACTTAATGACCTGCACGAAAGTAAGAATAGGAGGAATAAACCAACTTCACAACCATCTCATGACACAGAAACTTGGTTCCAACATCCTCCCATACTGCTTCGAGTGAGACTTTGATCCACGCTCTGCGGGCTGATGCCAAAAGGGCTAGTGGTGTAGGGATTTGTTTGGCTAACTAACGCTGAACTTAGGTCGGGTCCCATGCAGCCAACAACTATTTGTTCATTTCTAATCATGATTTTCTCTGAACCTGTCATTCGTCCTTCAAGCCATGTTAAGAGGAAAATATCTTAGAGATATTTAATATACATGTTCCTCGTTGTGTATATCTCATACATATATACATATAGTTTTTTGCTTTCCTTTTCAACTTATGATATTGTCCAAATGTTTTAAAGAAAAGGTATCAAACTAGTGAATACCTGGTTTAAAAGTTCCCATTGTAATTTACAATTATATCATGCGATCTACATACTCGCTAAATATATATAATTTTGCTTGCAATTTTACTAATTTTCACTTGAAATTTAGCATCCATCAACTCATGTTCACCTAATTATCTCAAATATTTAGATACGATAATTACAATTATCAGTTGTTTCAATTATTCTATTGTGATTTTGTTTTCAATCATACTTAGCCCTCCCACTTGTGAGGCGGTTATAGAATAAACCATCTAGCTAGGATTTAGTTTTGCGATTTTGTAGCTTACAAAATTCTTGAACCATTTAGTTACACAAGGTACACATATTTTTACAAAAACTATTTGAATTTCTTTCCCATGTTTTAGAACCATTGCATTCCTTAGCAAATATTCCTATTTTCAAATTTGTTCTTACTCAATTTACACCTGCTAAGTTTTAATGTAACATGGATATTATTTATTTTTATTTTTTTTGTCTCGATATCAACAACATTTTTTTGATGTGCTAACATATCTATTTGGTGTTTGGAACAACCCCGATATAATTACCAAGCTCCTTTAAAGTTTCAATTATATCATTTACTTAGTATGTCTGAGGCTTATTTTTTTATTCCATCATATCTATCACCACTTATCTCCATTTCACTCATGCTTGATCAAGTATATTATCTTGCAATTCTACTACATATCTCAACCACTTGAATGTTATAATCGTCCATGTTGAGGGTTTGTGCCAATTGTTCTACTATGGTAATCATCCTTTACATGGCTCCCTTTTTAAGATATTTCTCAATGTAAAATTCATTAATTACTTTATTAGTTTGGACTTATTTCCATCAATCATGAATTATGTACCAACTAGTATGGTAGTAGTGAAGTTACTTATACCTAAGGTATATTGTTGACATATTCATTTTTGTTTATATTTTATTGGAACCACTATCAATATCTGCCATATCAATTAAAGGAATTCCAACCATTCTCATTAATCACCCACCATTGACTCATATTGTATCTACATTTAATAATCATAAATATCATATATCCCTATTTAACATGGATGGGAGTTACCCTCAAGTATGCTAAAATGACTTTGTGAGGTATATCTGTGTACCATACATTTTCATATATATATATATATATATATATATATATATATATATATATATATATATATATATTTATATATTTTACAAGTTTCTGGGTCAACATCTGGTATTGGTGCAATCTATCATCTAGTATTACAGTTAAATATTACTAACTTTAACATCAATAGTTCTTTTAACCCCTTTTTTATACCAACCCCTTCATTGACCAAATTCCTTACGAACATAATCCTTATAAAGTCTGTATCGAGGTAATCCTTATGTAAATTAATAAGAAGAATCTTGAAACCATTAACAAGCATTTGTCCTACATGTAATCCCAAACTTCATAAAATGATTTCACATGCAACACCCATCCTCATTCTCAAGCATATCCATAGTGTAGTAAATGTCAATTTACTTAGTTTATCATGTATTTATCTTCTGATTTGTTGGTGCATGAGCTTCCCCATGGAATCGTGAACTTTTATCATTACTAATAGTAATGGAAATGATTCTCTTAATTTCCATTATGGTGAAATAAATATTTCAACTATTATTTGTTCTCCTATGCACTCAATAAGTCAATCCTTGTAGATAAGGGTGGCCTTAGAAATAAATCAATAAATACTTTGGTAATTTAATTCATGTAATGGAATTACTTCAATGCATATCTCACAAAAATTTTCACTTTTCTTGCGCTTAATCAGGCCACAACATTGAAAACTTCAGCTCTCATACCACTTGTAACATCCCCTATCACACTTACTATTTTTTTTTTACTACGCACAACATGTCTTTGACTCAATTGTAAGAGGTATTTTATTTTTTTACCATACTCCATCACCAACATGTTCATAACGTGATTGTAGATTAAATTTGACTCAACCCATGTGTTGGATTAAATGATAGGGTTTTATCGACTTTACCCTGGGTGATCATTCAGGGTAATATAATATAATTTTAACTTCCACAACGACACCTTCACAATTTTTGTTGCAACAAATTATCCTGATATTTGTTTATAGCTTCCTTTGATTATATACATAACTTGTCTATTTGATCTTCCATGCCTGGGGTTTTATATTGTTATATATGAGTTTTTCTGAAGGATTCTCTATAAAGCATAGTTATTATGAACTTTCATACAAATCATAGCGGCGTATGACATTGATGAATTGGCAGTAGGTTTGTCGTTTATGATAATGAGTTTTCAATCTAGCAGTCAAGACTAAGAGGGTTTCATTAAGGATAATCGTCTCTCTCTTGCGCTGTTAAGTGCGGCCTCCATTCACACACTCGACCTTGCATGAATCGCTTTGTAGCTATTCGCTATGCAAGGATAGGTGCACTTCTTGCACATATTGAAGATTTCATCCCTCATTCAAAAGCCTCCTTGCGGTGATTGTCAGTATGCCAAAAGGTAACTCTGATTGATTAACCCTCTATATGATCCTTTCAATATTTTGTATTTTTGTGAATGAATATATCACATGTCATTTTTTATTTTGGTAATCCATTGTAATGTGTTCTCTCTGAAGCAGCATCATTTATTCGTACACTAGTATGACTCCAAAACCTATGATGGCTAGACTATTAACAGTTACCCATGCGCCATGTGAAGTAAAGGCTTTTCCCATCTCTTCCTCTGGTCTACAGATATGATATTCGGGTGTTGCCATCGAGCGAGTTTACCTAGGTTACATTTTTGTTTTATTTTTTTATATTTTTTAACTTGCTAACACACTTCTTAACTGTGCGCCTTCTCTCCCTTTGTATTCTCGGAGATGGGTCCTCCAAATCTTGGAGTTGTGAGCTGATTTTGGTTTAGGAACTCAAATTCCTCTAGTTTTCCCTACAATACCCTTCTCATTACTCCAAATTCCTCTCTGATTAGGTCACACCTACGAATTGGCTTCCCACAAGCGAAGCTTCTGGGATTGTAGAAATTTGTTAATAAAACAAAACTATAAAGAGTATCTTTATTTTAAATTTGGGCTAGATGGGATCTAAATTCCATAATTGTCTTTCATCTACAAATTAATTTATATGGGTAGAACTATACCGAGCTAGTTGACTTAAGTTGACTCTCCCCTGGAGGTAACTTTCCTATATAGATTTGTATAAATACATCCGGTATTGTATACGCTTGAGTGATATTGAACATGGTGAAATGTGTGGACACTAATAACAAAGTTCTTCCTCATATCAATCATATTCTATAATTAGACATCTAAGAATCAGACATCTAATTGGCTAACGAGACTAGTGTCCTCTTCATGGTTTCAAACACATTATACTACTAATTAAAAGAAAAAACCCAGTTCTTTGTTATGCATTCTATTGGCTTTGCTTCTTGTTGTTCTACTATTATCTATGCCGAATACACTTTTCTTTAACATAAAACTTTATTATTCTTTAATATAGTTTTGTTACTTTATTTGTAAAAACATATTTGCACAATCTTATAATCTACCACGTTTATCAATTGTTCACTATTTCTTTAGAAAAAATAATTTAAGACATCATTTTTGAAAACATTTCATACATTACTATCATTTACAACAAAAATTTTTGTTATGAAGAGAAACCAAACGACACAGTTGACTAAGGTATTAAAATTAGGCACCATCTAGTGAGAATGAAAGTTAAGTCCACTCCCCCCCAATGCCAATTTTCACTTCTAGAATAGTAATGAACAAGGACCTCACCACGTTTTTCCTCATAATCCAAGTTTGATTGGGGATTCCACTCACAAACCAATTCAAGAATACCCTAATACCTTATTTGGTATTATCATGCCATCCTCCACAAGGTCTTGTTCGAGGAAATCGAATTATTCTTTATATTCTCCCTTTTCAAATGTCTCAGGTTTTTCCTCATACACTCTTGGCTTCTTTTCCAAGCTGAGATGATTTATCTCTGGGGATGGGAGTAATTGTCTCTAACTATCTGGTAAGTGTCATTTTCACTCCTGACTTTTCTCGTCAATTCCCTAACTAACCATAACCAATTTTTAAAATAAAACATTAAACATTAATTACTGAAAAGTGTTACATGAGTGGTCACACATGTTATTCCGTAAATATCTAACAATATGAATAACTTTGAAAGTTTCGGGTCACTCACAACTATATAATATAAATCAGTTCTATATATACTACTTAAAAAAACTCTTTTATAAAATCGTGTTTATTTTATATAAATATAATTATGAAATTTTTTTAGAAAAATATAAATTTATAATAAAAATAGTTAGAACACAATCTAAACCTATATAGTTATATATTTCATATAATATAATATTTTTTTTATCTAATTTTCTAAATCCTTTATTTATACATCTCAATTTTTACATACATTTAAAATATTATTTAATATAATTGATTCATTTAGGTTTACTTCTCTTTATTCATTTTTTTTAATTTTTATTTATGTATTTGAATTATAATATGTATTAACAACATTATTTAATATAATTTATTCATTTCGTGTGTGTTTTACTTATTTAACCTTAAAAAAATGTTTGTGTATTTTTTATGTGTTTGACTTGAATATTTATTAACAACACTATTTAATATAATTTATTCATTTCCGGTATGTTTTGCTTGTTTAATATAAGAAGAACTATTTGTGAGCGATAAAATGATATTGTTATTTATAAAGTTAAACAATGGGTTTACACATAAATCCATTCACTTTATTAATTTAGATCAACTTTGATTTTAAAATAAAATAGGTGTTTCACAAAAATTTCAATAAATTTTATTAGTTAAAATACTTAATGTTTTATTGATATTTCAATATAATTTTAATAATTTGATTTTCATTCCACTTGTAAAACTTGATTTTCCTTTATTATAGGTTTAATTTATATTATAAGCTCCCAAGTGGGAAAACAACTTTTAAAAGTGGTGATAGAAAACGTAAGGTACTATCTATATCGGAGAAAGTTTTAATAGAAGCTCATAAGGTTCTGAAGGATTAATCTCTTTATATAGAGAAAATATTTAGACTTCGCTATATTAAGAAAATATCCATGTTTGGTTTTGAAATGAAGGCTTTTTCTTTGAATGCTAAAGGCTCTCGAGGATGGGGTTGGAGTGATAGCGATTATTCTATGAACTTTTTTTTCAATATTTTTGGTTAATTTACAGAGATAGAGAATTAGAAGATGGAGATTTTGTTTTTTATACTTAACATATATATGGGTTGTATCATGGAAAAGCTAAATATTGAAAGTATGTTCTCAATACCTATTCTCCTTTTTTTTCAATATTTTTGGTTAATTTGTATAGAGAGAATTAGAAGATGGGGATTTTATTTTTTATTCTCAACATATATGGGTTATATTAGGGTAAAGCCAAAGGTTGAAAATATATTCTCTATTAATGAATGAGGAAATTACACACATATTTATACAAACAAAAGTCTCAAGATAGGAATTCTATCTTAGACGTACAGTAGCGTGGCTGAGAGATTCTCTCAACCACACACTAAACTAGGAGAAACTATATTCTAGCTAATTCCTATTATGTAGGAACAAACTCCTCAAATGGAGAATTACAACCATAGACAAGTATGAATTAATTATTTCTAACTCCCCCCCTTAATGACTACTTGTCATATTAGTGATTCACAAAGTCTGGTTGTGGTCAAACTACATATATGTACCTACAAATCGACCACCATCAGGCGAATTGCATGTGCAGAATTTCCAAAAACAAAGAGAGATCGGTGCCTTTCTAATCAAAATATTCATGTCCAAATAACAATCACAAACAGTTGCGCTGATTGCGCCTTTCGACGCAACTGTCAGATATAAAAGTGCGTCGACCCTCTTATGCTCAGACACACCAATATCTGAGACCGTGAGCCAGGTGTTACTGCAGTCCACCTGCTCCTACGCGCACAAAGCTCCCGTGTACACGTTAGCCACTCAGGCAATATGCCACCACCGGGCAAGTCCGATCTGCCACCATCAGGCAAATCCAGAACTTAAATGTGCCACCTCCGGGAAAATTTTGTAGCCACTAAGACTCTATAGATGGTTTCTGGCTCACCACCAACCATTACTTTATAGTGACAAAAGATGGTTTCAGGCTGACCATAAACCATTACAAAGTGGTTTTAAGATCACCACGGACTTTCAGATGCCTTTAAAAAACTTACATTTCATTCCACATTTTGGAGTTTCTGGGTACATACAATGACCATTACAACACCTGGTCTTGCTTATAACATGCTAGGGAGTCTATTCCACAAACCACACTAACTCAAACAAACATCTATTTTGCTGTCCACCATAAACATTGTTGCTGCTACTTTACCTCATCTGTTCATTGTTCACATATTGGGCATCCTTGTCTATTCAAATAACTTCTTGGAACTCCATGCTTAACCTGTCATTCATTAGAGTTTCAAATTCTAACAAAATAACTTTGCCTACATTGATTTAGCTAGGCTCAATAATATTTAAACATGATTCCAAGAAAACACAACATAAACTCTTCAAATTTAATTTCTCTATCTCCGCCCAAGGATGATTATTTCCCAAACATAACAGCAACTATTTTTCACCAACGATACCTATGAGGGGTCTACTAATAAAGAAATGGATTGAATACCTTTCACCTGGACTCAATACAATGCATTCAAACACTGATGATCCAGACATAGGCACAAAACCATACGAAGAGAACACAATTTTCCCTTCAAAATAATAATCCAGGACTCCATGGTCCAATGCTCCATCGCATTCAAGGTCAATCCGGATTTGCGGATCTCTTCGATCCCTATTCCTGCAAATTTTGTCAAATGTGGAAGAAACTCTGGTCCATCTCTCTGAACAGCTTACACCGCGGCCTTATAAGCAGCGCTCGCATTAATCGCCGCTTCCTGGGCCTTCAACAGCACCTGATACGCATTCCCCTGAATAGGCTCTGCATCGATCAAATAAGTTCCACATAGATTTCAACACAACTAACACCTCCTCAGATCTGGTAGCAGTTACAGGCTTCATGCCTCTTCAAAGCCAAAGATCATTGTTCTCAGGCCAAATGCCCACGCACGTCAGTAAGCTCACATCAACGAGCCATAAATGCCACGCTCCAACCATGATCCGATCTCTTAGACTGCACCAGGTCAAATAAGAGTGGCTCACCACTGGCCACACTCATAACAGTGCCATCTCACCCAACTTAGGCACACGAACTCTATTCAACACTTCCAATGTGGCAGTTACGAGCCAACCTTGGACCAGACAGATCCTTTCAACAATGCTCTTCTCTGTTGTATCCAATACCACAACACATCCTCTCTTCTCTAGTCTTCTCCACGTAGCAGATCCCTCGTTTAGCAGTAATGTTCACCTGCACAACACGTCGTTTCACCAGAACAACGTTTCTCATCACTTTGTCACTGCTACTAAATGAGGTTCAGACTCAGATCTCGCTCCCATGCAGATCCAACACCTTCACGTGAACAACAACACACTAGGCAATCTCCACCTCGAGGCTCCATGTAGATTCAGGTGCAATCTGGCAACCACTATCTACGGCTTGCTCGGCACACACCGCCGGGCTCGACCTATCCGCTGCTTCCTGATTAGATCTCCACACACCTCTGTTGGCACTGTCGCATTCACCTCTCCAGTGCTTGGGAACAGGGCCTATGCCCTAAACATTGAGGCTCCACCGATCAAGCACTCACGCAGATTCAATATGAAGCCCAACAGATTCAAAAGGAAAAAAAAATAGAGCCCTTCCCCTCCAGAAAATAGATTCAGACTCGACGACTTCGATTCTTTGTAGAGCTTGAGCCCACGCGTAGCGTTCCTCAGCGATCTCCACGGCAGAGTCGTGGCAGCTTTCGCCTCCCCAATCCTGGATTCGACAACTGGAAACGTCGGCCTTCAAGCAAGAGATCTCGGCCTCCTCCTCGGCAGTCCACGCACCCTCTGAATCTAAAAGCAGAACACGGATTCAGATCCTCCAAAGCGTGCAGAAAACAGCAGGCCGCTAGCCACGGTGGTCACTCCACCTCCGTGCATCGATGGATATCCAAGATGCAGACCACTGTGCGACCTCCTCCAACAGTAGTAAACAGAAGCTTCAGTAGCATCTAACGCCTCGTTTCTTCGTTTGTGTCAATTGTGCTCTTCGACAGAATATGAGCGCTCAACACCCAAGCAGTCTTCAACACAATGGCCACACACACTCTCTGCAATCTTGATTCCAAGGAGTTCATCTTCATATATGAACGAAGCAAAACCTCCATTAATCGAGCAGCCTCGTTGATACCTGACAAACTGTGCACACTTCCTCCGCAAATCTGCGTCGGCACCCCTTTAGAAGTCAAAGAACCAATCCACACACCAGTCGGCTCCATGTTCACACAGATCCATGCTCTTAGCTCCACAGATCCGAGTATCTCCACAAATCTAGTCGGCTCCAGAGTTCCATGCTCAATCACTGCGAATTTCAACAGGAAGAGAACACACCAAAAATCGGCAACTGAGAGATCCAAGAGAGATCGAGGTAAACCCGGCGTGAAGTGATAGACATACACCACAATCTGCTTGGCTCATACTTCGCAGCTTCAACGCGTCTCCATCTCACGGATGGTCATTCATACAGCGACGACAACATTCCGCTATAATTTTGCACGGTAATACAGATCTAGCAGCTCCAGAGATTCATTCACGGACACAACGCATATAGACAAATATCATCTGCACATGGACAAACAAAACACATCCCTGCAAGATCCATCGATATGTAGGGTCCACACACCAGCAGATCCACCAGCACACAGACCCGCCTGAACACTTACCAACACCGCCGGCTCGACCACGCTGCACTGTTGGCTTAACTACTCAGCAGTCACAGGATCTGAGCAATCTAAGAAATCTGATCTCTGCTGCATAAAACCTAATGGTGGATTCTCAGCGTGGTGATCCCTGAGCGCATTGAGATCTCCTCCGGGGCAATAATCCATAACCCAGGCAACAATCTTGTTCTCTTTCCGTGCGCTCTCTCTTCAATCCATCGCTCTTTTTCTCCATGACAGGTTTGCTCATAACCTTCATGGCTAGCACAGGCTTCTCACAGTCTTGACCCTAGGCCAAAAACACAGTCCCCGTGGCGCCCCTGCCAACCACTTTCACGGACCGTTGACCACGGGCTCCTTTGCTCGATCGACGAAGGGCCATACCACTGCGCCACCGCTCGGCCAGCTCCCTCCAAGCAGCCACTATTCACACCGGTATCCAGTCCCTTTGCTGGAAACAAGGCACCACCGATCCTGATTCACCAATCCTGATTCACGCACGACTGCATACATGCAGATCTCTGACTTTGAAGATGCCGCAAATCCAGCAACAGATCTCGGATCCCGTTTTAGCGCGATGCACCTTCCACAATAGATCTCAGTTCTTCTGATTCACTTGATCCACCGATATGCCGATCTTCTTTCCTTCGCTCTATAAAGACGCCCGCAGGTCTTCATCGGCAACCGAGTTTAGAACGTCCTGAATACGCTGGACCAAACCACCAGCATGCTTTATCACGATTTCAATGAGCCGCGTTTAAACAAATAAAAAAATGATGGACAAACACAAAAAATGGATTGGCAAACTAATCTCTTTATTTCCTCAGCCCAGGATGGGCCAAGCCCACGAGGGGCGAGGCCCTTAGCGCTCTGATACCAAGATAAAATAGCACAACCACTCAAAATATATTCTATATTAATGAATGAGGAAATTACACACATATTTATACAAACAAAAGTCTCAAGATAGGAATTCTATCTTAGACGTACAGTAGTGTGGTTGAGAGATTCTCTCAACCACACACTAAACTAGGAGAAACTATATTCTAGCTAATTCCTATTATGTAGGAACAAACTCCTCAAATGGAGAATTACAACCATAGACAAGTAGGAATTAATTATTTCTAACTATTGAGACTTTCTACTCATCCTTATCCTCTAAGCTCTCTTTTTTCATCCGCCTCAGAAGGTTAATCTAGTGGACATTATATCTAAGATAGTGGATATGTCTAAAGGGTTGGATAGGTTCCTTTGACATGAGTATCTATGTGATAGGGTGGATAGATTCAAGACATAAGTGAGTCAAGTTATATTTTTCCATTACTTTTCAATTATCTTAGAATTGAGTGAGAAAGTAGAAAAGCCAAAAAAATACCTTCAAATTTAGTATGAAGGAATAATTCTTACTCATTAAAAACTTTAAAATATATCCCTTTCAATGAATATATAAAATACTATTCTTATTTTCCATAAAATATCGTTATTAAAAATTTAATTTATATTAACATTTTTCTGAAAAATAAAATTAATATATACCATATTTTATAATTTATTTCTATGGAAATTTGTTTTTGTTTTTAACTTGAAAATATTTTACTATTAATAAATATATTAATATTATTTTATATATTTAAATTATCTCCCTTTTAATTAAAATATAAAATATTATCCGTAATACATCGTTATTAAATATTTAGTTTATATTAACATTTTTCTAAAAAATAGTAATATATTTACGACATGTGATATTGTAATTTATATATTATTTTTTTTCAAATTATTAGTAATATATAATTTTAATATTAATATTTTTAATACTATTTTAAATAATTTAAATTTGAATATTTAAAAATAATATAAATATATTAATTATTTTTTATACGATTTAATTTCATTTTAAAAAATATTTAAATAATAGTACACCAAACTATTCAAATAAACAGGTAGAAGATCTCATAAAAGAGAAAACGAAATAAACATAGAAATTAAATTAAAATATTGTAAATATTGGTATTAATAGAGTGATTTTTAACCATTAAATAATTTTATTATCCATTTAAATATGGTTGAAAAACCTAAATATCAAAGTTAAGTTAAAACATAAGAATTAAATCAATAATGTGTTATAATAAATTTTACCCTTATAAACTAAAATATAATAATTTTAAATAAGTATATTTATTGCATCTTATAACTTAAATATTCTATATTGAAATAAATTTTGACATGTGATATATATATATATATATATATATATATATATATATATATATATATATATATATATATTTTATTATATATAAACAAAATACTAAAAATACTAAATGAAAAAACAATTTTTATTATTATATTTTATTATTATTTGATATTAAAAAAATTCATTATAAATATGAAATTTAGTAAATAAAATTATATTTCAAAAAATTATTTTAATTTTCATATATATATATCTCAAAAAAAAACTTATATATTTTTTGATGATGATGGTGGTTAACGTCTGTTGAGACCAAACATTGGTCTATCAGACCTAAAGAAACAAATTATTTATTTTGATTTAAGATTTTATTCCTATACTCAAAAATCTTGGAGGGAAGCCTCTCGAGCTCACTATAATTTTGACATTGTAAAAGGCTAGGAGGTCACTATTGTAACAAAGATTGTGAAACTGAGATCTAATATGGTTGTAGGCGGGGCACTCTAAGAGGAAGTGGTTTTCATCCTCGATGTTCCTATTTTGACATATATGGCAGATCCTTTCCATCCATGGTGTTTGAGGAAGTGGTTTTCATCCTCGATGTTCCTATTTTCACATATATGGCAGATCCTTTCCATCCATGGTGTTTTAGGAACCGCCAAACGACCTGTTTTACTATGGAGCTCATGAGAATTCATTCTAATCTTTGCTATATTAAATTTCTGAGCTAGTTAAAATAGAAAAATACTTCTAATCTTCCAGGGTGGAGTTGATGACCTTCTTATAGATAATTTATACAAAAATTGTTAATTTTTCAATATTTTAAAAATTGTTAAGTAATTAAAATTCACATATATTTATCCTAAACCGCCTCCACACAAAATATATATATAAAGTTTGGCAACTATAAAATTCTTTGAAGAGGGTAGAGATTTATGTTAACGTGCTAGGATTCATTCATGTTGTCGATCATTTCAAAATTGATCAAGTCATTTCATATATGTGAAAAAAACACTGAAATGGAACAAGGCTAACATATATATCAATGATATTATGGCCCTCCCCTTATTCACGGATTCAACTCATTTCATATATGCGAAACAAAAAGTATCAAATGGAACCATGACAAACATAGATATCAACGATATTTTGCGCTGGGCCGTATAAAAATAAGGCCAAAACATATGGTACATAGTGGTATAATATTATAAGATCAAATATTGACTATTAATAAAAGAAAAAAAAAACCAATAATTGCAATTATAATATATGTGTGGATTTATGCTACTTTAATGTGGTAACATAGCCATGGCCTTTTCGCTAAAACAGAGTGTTAAAATGAGTTTGCCTGTTTAGGAGTGAGGGAGAATAAGTTATATATAATATTTAGTTCTAATTTTGGGTTTCGAGGGAGTTATAGAATGGAGAGACATTACAATGTTCTTCTAACATAAAAATTAATAGATATTAAGCTACTAATAAGATTTTTTTTTTTAAGTGAAATTTAGTGGTTCAGTTTATTTTTTTTATTTTGATAAGTAAGGTATGTTTTAAATTTAGGTTTTTGTGATCTATATTATGAATGTTGAGAATTTTTTTCGTAAAAATCATATAGTAAACATTTTGTCAACTTTTTTTGAATCATCGAGTGTATTAAGAGATGCTTTCCAACTGTTAGAATATATAACAATTATTTTTATTAAAGAATTATCAAAATAAAAAATAGTTGTAAATAATGAATTGAATTAATATTATTAGTGGAAAACCATGAATTAAACTAAAATTATTAGTATTATTATTTTAATAAAAGGGAAGGGGAAGAATGTTCAAAAATAATTATTCTAAACAATAATGTAACATCCCTCCGTAATATCACATGAAAATGCATGGAGTTAGAATTTTGTTCACAAAATTTACCCACACGTAACTATCCAAATTACTTTTCCAGATTCTTTATTAACCATTAGATAGAATCATCATCATTATATAGAGTAACTTTAGTAAACGAATAGTAAATTACATAACCATTACAACTAATCTTGTGGTATTTTAACATAAACTTTCTGATGTAACTTTTTATGATTCTTTTAACCAGATTTGTTAATCATATACTTGATATTATGAACATCACATCATGCAAGGAATCGACATCACCAAAATGACACAATAAGAAATCACATCATTAAACATCCATATACCCTAGAAACCCGGTAGGGTGAAAACCAAAAAACGTTTAATTTTATTATTAAACACTCATGAGGGTGTTCACCCCTCACTCAATGCTTCATAAGGTAGTCCATCCCTTAACCATTATGATAAAATATTACAAGGAAATATCATTTAAGTATAACATATCTAGCTAAAATCTATTACAATCATTATGATATCATTTACCAACAAATCTTCAATCTCTATATCTTTGTGGCTTGGTGGTTCCATCAGTGGACCATCGCGTAGCTCACATTCATCTGCATGGACCATTAGTTCCTTATCTGACACAATGTTAAATATAATCTATCATTTCCACAAGTCACCATCCTTTCCTTCCATCACTGTCATTAGCAACTTTGATATCATCATTACATAAATGATCAATCAACTCATAATCAAGCTTTAACACTAATCCTTCAACATTTATTCATGTGAATACATGAAATGTAAGTAATATGTCACAACATGGTTCCTCTAACAACACTTCTCATGCATTAATTATAAAGAAAACATGTCAAAATAAATACCACATTACTATAATCCTTCTCTCACAATCACATGTTATTCTCCAAAACAAAACCATTGTAGCCATCCATTTCCATTTAAAGGATACTAGCAACTTAGCTTTATTTTCCATGGATGTAATTAGATAAAAAAATGTATTCAAGGAAAGTTATCCCCTTAGCTTCTTTTTTGTGCTTGAAACTAAGTAATCTCTCCAATACAATAGATATTATTATTATTATTATGCATGCAAATGCATGTCCCTTTTTCCAAAATCATCTTTCCCAAGATAGAGAGATTTACAATGTCTATTGTACATGAAAATACTTGCTATGTTGTAAAAGAAAACTCATGTGTTAGCTATTATTTGTTGAGTACGAATATATGAATTTTTCCAAAGGAAAGCTAATGCATTCATTGCATGCAATAATCATACACTTTCCAAGCATACTTCTTTTCAAGGAATCCAATATTATAGTTATTTTTTCGTGCAAGGAAATAACATATTTCTTTTCAAGAAATATCAAACATAGTATTTTTGTTTTATGCATGCAGATCAACTTATTCTATAAAAGGAATGATTCTATTTGTTCATATTTCTTATGAAGAAAATCTAATAAAATAAGCTTAAACAACATTCACATGCATTCTTTATGAAAAATAACATGATTTCTTAAATCGTTTTGTGTGCACGATTCATCTGCATTCATTTTTCAAGAGAGAAACATCCTTAAGTTGTCTTGTCATGTGAGTAAAATTAAGAAAACCATATCAAGAACCCATACATCCCTACAATATATATTCTTTATGCATGCAAAAATTTATCATAATAGTGCTTCTTTAATGCATGCAAAACATATCCATCCTTTAAAAGGGTGTAGCTATTTATGTGATATATGGGAATACTTTCCCCTTTAAAAAAAAACTTACACAATTAACTATTGTTAACTATTGTTTCTATGCTTCTTCATACCTGTTCCTTTCATATAAAATGATTGATTATTTATGTAAATAACACATATTTTCAAAAACCCAACATAGCTTGTCTATCATTTATGCACAAAGTTGTCATGCATTTTTCAAGAAAGTACCATAATTAACCCTTCTTTTGTGCATAAGAACTAGGAAAACCTTTTTAAAATCATAATAAATCTAACCTTTTATGCACTAAACCATGCAATTAAGTCAAACTATCCAATATACAACACACAAATAACTTTATCTTTTTACCCACCAAAACATGTAACTTTTGCAAAATCTTGCAAAGGAATTAATACAATTGACTTATGTTTCACGGACAAGAAAAAAATATCCTTTCCAAAAAAGATCCTATGACTTATGCTATCTTTGTGCATGGAATTTATGTATAATTTTTCAGAAGGTAATTCCATAAGCTTTTATATTTAAAAGCAACTACATATTTCACCTCAAAAAGGAAATCCCACCTTATTAACTCTACCCATGAAATATCTTCTCATATATTTATTTCATCTTGATATGCTTATATTTATAAGGGAATAGAACTTGTTTATAATGTGATTGGACAATAAGTCGGGTAAATAATCAATAGTAAATGTTTTCACTTCCATCGTAATAAACTGATGCAATACCCTCTTCTTTATATATGTAAACCATCCGAAGAAATATGAGCAAAATAATTATTATTTATCACTATTTCCCCATAATCGTTTCGAAAGAAAAACTATATGATAATTTTTTTAATTTATGTGCACTCCTTTATAGGAAAACTAATTTGTTAATAACCATGAAAATCCATGCAATGTTTGTCAAGATGAAATCGAATGAACACACATACCTCTGGCCAACATTGTTAATAAGCACTGTTATTATTCCATAATACTGCTAAGAAACTCTCACGACTGTATCAACTACCGCATTTCTCTCGCTAATATCAAGCTATATCACCATGGCTTGAAGGATAGTCTATTATTGGTGTTGGCCACGATGTGGGATCCCCATGGAGATGCTCAATCAAAATTTTTGTCCTTGCCTTGGGAACGCTATGTTCTCCCTTCCAACTAATGTTTCCAAAGAATCGGCTTGTCCCCATCTTTGTTTTCTTGGGAATACATTTAACCTTTTTCCTCTCCACAAAGTGAATGCAGAAAAATGATAGTATGAATATGTAAGGGAATACATGTAAAAAATTATTACACAATCCCTCCTCATTTTATTGGAACATCCGAGAGGGTAGTTTCTAACAAATTCAAAACCCAATGAGTTCTTGAATTGTTAAACATGTTAAATAATAATGATCTTTCAAAAAAGGAATCATAAATTCCAACATAATATGTTGGCTGGAGGGATATTACATACTGCCCCCCTTGAAGTAAATATTGTTCTCGGTATTTATCATTAACTTTTACTCGGGATATAACGATCTAAACGACCAATAAGGGATCCTTCCATTTTAAAATGAAGGATCTGGTTTTTATGAAATATGAACAAAAAATAATAATAATGTTTTATCAATAGCCATAAGAATTTAAAGCTATTAAATTAAGTAATTTCTACTTTCCATCACTTAGGCATATTCTATTTTATAGAAAAAAAAAAATATTTGTACCAACTTATTGTTACTTACGAATTACTCTTGGATGACATGGTCATGTTTACATAAATGCTTAGGAAAAAGCACTCTGTAATCTATGATCAATAAATCCAACATAATCACATCAATCACAACATTTTCAATCAAATCAAATATTTATAAATATCACTCAGTTATACAATCTCAAGTGATATTTTAACCATAGTAACTCCACAAGTACTCATAGAGCACCAACCCTCTAGTCACCAAAATGATAAATCATTGCACCACATGTATACTATCTTAGTTCTTGCTAAATACATTCACAAATTACTTCTAAAAGTACTCAGAGAGAACCTAGCTCTCCAATCATCGAAATGATCAATAATTGCATCTAGTGCAAACTGTCTTAGCCCTTGCTAGAGACATTCATAATATTGGTAATACAATAAAGTAACTATGCTGCCAATAATTCCTTACTGAGCACTAGGCTCATTTCTTGTCAATATGTACATAAAATATCTACACAATTATATAGAAAATGCATTTTTAACAAAATACATAGTCGATTATTTAATTTGTTCTTCACTGAGAACCAAAATGGAAAAATAAATTCTCCTCCCAACCCATGGGAACTGGTTTCCACAACTAGATTGAGCCATTTTCACATCTAGATAGTTCTCTGACATAGACCATACTAGGTCTAGTCAGGAATGCCATTAGTCAACCAGCTCAAGATTTCCAATGACCACATAGGGTCCAAAATAGGGTTCCCCTTGGAAATGTCCTTCATGTTCCTCTAACGGCATCCTGTTTATGAGAAATTTTCTCGGCCTCCTCCAACAGGATGCAAAATCAATAAATTTCCCTTAGTATTTTTCACCTCTCAATTATTTTCCCTTACTAAGATCATCTATCTCTAGGGGGAGGAAATCTGGGAAGGCAAGTGCCAACCCCTCCAAGCACACAACTGCCAACAACCGAAGGCCTCCTAGGCTTTCAAAGCTATCCACAACTGTCTGGCATGTGAAATTCTCTTTTACCACTCTTTCCGACACAATGAACCATGCACATTATCATTAAAAGAAAGAAACATTTATGTACACCATTCATTCATATTTGACTCTCATCATGGGTCCACAATATCTAGATTGATAGCAAACATAAATGACATATAGGTGGTATACATTCTAATTTTTTAAATAACACAATCATGCACATCATAATATTACACTTTCTCATTTACGATTGCAATTCACATTGCAATGTTTTACCTTCATAGGTTTTCTTATTTCCATTAAGCCTCCCCTGCTTAATGCCATCAAAATGCTAATCATAATTATGAAATTATTTAAACATGTATTCATTTTCCCAATCATTTTAGTTTCATGCATACAATTTTGTCATGCATAAACGTATATACAAATATTCATTAATGTGTATATGTCAACAATGATTAGGGAAACAATCCAAATATTTCCAATCCCCATAGCGTACTATTACCAATAGACTAACACATGAGGTAACTACCATAAGCACTTGTTCAAAACTTCCAATAATCTTAAATTAAAACCAATTCATGCATATAAGTTTTAATAGTTAGTCATGAAACACTAAATAATTAGTGATACTAATCATCTTAATGCAACCATGACACTAATTAATCAATAACTATCCATTGCATTCAAGTGTCACTACTCGACTCATTGTGTACTTTTAACATCTAAAAGGATTCCTTCAGTTTCATTTTAAATCACTCTATCATCCTCTTCAAAGACATTCCCCATATTTTACATTCATGCACTTATTCTCCATATGTAGTGAATTGTAGGTTTAGTAAAGCTCATTAAATGTATTAGTAATATTTACATATAGGAAAAGGTTTAAAGTTGATTCTCACTTTCGTTAGTGAGTCTTTAAGATTTTTCATAGGTGTAACAAAGGTTTTATGCCATGAACACAATTTTGCAACAGTCTTTATTACTTACTACTCTTCAATGTTGTTATAAACATGAATCACACATCTCATGTCAAAAGTAGTCTACTCCATATATCAATATCTAGATAGTTAGACTCATATATGAGTTGATTCCCACTACTATCATACCTCGATTTCTTTTCTATTGAATAATTTCCAAAGGTTCCAATGCTACAAGCTTCCACTCTGATACCACTTGTAACATCCCTGGTTAATCTCACATGAATATGCATGGAGTTAGAATTTTGTTTACAAAATTTACCCATGGGTAAATATCTAAATTACTTTTCCAGATTCCTCATGAACCATTAGATAGAATCATCATCATTATATAGATTAACTTAGGTAAACTAATAGTAAACTACATAACAATTACAACTATTGTTGTAGAATTTTAAAATAAAATTTCTAATGCAACCTTTCATGATTCCTTCAAGTAGATTATTTAATATTATACTCGATATTATGAACTTCACATAATGCAAGGAATCAACATCATCATAATGACACAATAAGTAATCACGTCATTAAACATCGATATACCCTGGAAACCCCTTAGGGTGAAAACCAACAAATGTTTAATTTTATTATTGAACCCTCCTGAGGGTATTCACCCCTCACTCAATGGCTCATAAGGGACTCCATCCCTTAGCCACTGTCATAAAATATTACAAGGAAATATCATTTAAGTACAACATATCTAGCTAAAATCTATTACAATCATCATGATATAATTTACCCACAAATCTTCAATCTCTGTATCTTTGTGGCTTAGTGGTTCCATTAGTGGACCATCCCGTAGCTCACACTCATCTACATGGACTATTAGCTCTTTACCTGCCACAATGTTAAATATAATCTATCCTTGGCACAACTCACCATTCTTTCCTACCATCACTATCATCAAAAACTTGATATCATGATTACATAAATTATTAATCAACTGATAAGAAATCTTTAATAGTGATTCTTAAACATCTATTCATGTGCATACATGAAATGTAAATAAAATATCACAACATGCTTCCTCTAACAACACTACTCATGCGTTAATTATAAGAAAAAGCATGTCAAAATAAATACCACATTACTATAATCCTTCTCGCACAAGAACACGTTCTTCTGCAAAATAAAACCATTGTAGCCATCCATTTCCATTTAAAGGATACTAGCAACTTAGCTTTATTTTCCATGCATGTAATTAGATAAAAAACTTATTTAAGGAAATCTAGCCCATCAATTTCTTCTTTGTGCATGAAACTAAGTAATCTTTCCAATATATATATATAGTATTACTATTAGTATTAGTATTAGTATTAGTATTATTATGCATGTAAATGCGAGTCCCTTTCTACAAAATCATTTTTCCCAAGATAGAGCTATTTACAATGTCTATTGTACACACAAATACATGCTCTCTTGTAAAAGAAAACTAGTGTGTGAATTATTATTACTTGCTTGTGAATATATGCATTTTTCCAAAGCAAAGCTAATGCACTTACTGCATGCACTAATTATGCACTTTCCATGCATACTTTGTTTAAAGGAATCAAATATTATACTCATCTCTTAGTTACTATTTATTGTGTGTGAATGTATGCATTTTTCCAAAGGAAAGATAATTCATTTATTGCATGCAATAATTTTACACTTTCCATGCATACTTCTTTTCAAGGAATCCAATATTATAGGTTTATTTCTCATAGGTCCAAAGATCATATCTCCTTTCAAGAGATCATACACAATATTACTATTTTTTCATGCAAGAAAATAACACATTTCTTTTCAAGAAATATCAAAATAGTAGTTTTCTCTTATGCATGCGGATAAACTTATTCTCTCAAAGGAATAATTCTGTTTGTGCATATTTCCTATCAATGAAATCTAATAAACTAATCTTAAACAATGTTCACATGCATTCTTTATGAAAAATAGCATGAATTCTTAAGTATTTTTGTGTGTGTGATTCATGTGCATTCTCTTTTCAAGAGAGAAACTTCCCTAACTTATTTTGTCATGTGCATAAACTTAAGAAAACCTTATCAAGCACTGATTCATGCCTACAATATATACTCTTTGTGCATGAAAGAAATTATGATAATAGTGCTTCGTTAATGCATACAACACATATCGCTCCTTTAAGAGAGTCTATCTATTTATGTTATATATGGGACTACTTTTCATTTTTAAAAAACTAACTGATGAAATTAACTATTGTTTCTATGCTTCTTCATATGTGTTCTTTTTGTATAAAATGATTTTTTATTTTTGTAAATAACGCATAATTATTTTCAAAAACCCAATATAGCTTCTCTATGTTTTATATACAATGTTGTCATGCATTTTCTTCAAGAAAGTATGATATGGAACCCTTCTTTTGTTCATAATAACTAGGAAAGAATTTTCAAGATAATAACAAAGCTAATCTTTTATGCACTAAACCATGCAAACACACAAATAACTTATCTTTTTGCACACTAGAATATGTAAATTTTTCTAACTCTTGCAAAGGAATTAACACAATTCACTAATCTTTCATGCACAAGAAACAAATATCCTTTCCAAAGAAGATCCTATGACTTATGTTATCTTTGTGCATGGAATCTATGTATAATTTTTCTTACAGTAATTCCATAAGTTATTAAATTTAACCACAACAACATATTTCACCTCAAAAAGGAAATCCTAACTTATTATCTATGCCCGTGAAATATTTTATCATATATTTATTTCATCTTGATATCCTTATGTTCATATAGGAATAGAACTTGTTTATAATGAGATTGGAAAATAAGTCCAGTAAATAATAAATAGCAAATGTTTTCACTCCCATCGTAATAAACTAATGAAGTACCCTTTTCTTTTGTGTATGTAACCCATCCCAAGACATATGAGAAAATAATTATTATTTATTACTATTTTCCCATAATCTTTTCCAAGCAAAAGCTAAATGATATAATTTTTAATTTATGTGCACTCCTTTCTAGGAAAACTAATTCGTTAATAACCATGGAAATCCATGCCATTTTTTCCAAGATGAAACTGAATGAACATGCATACCTCTAGACAATGTTGTTAATAAGGTCTCTTGTTATGTCATAATACTTCCAATAAACTCCCACGACTATGTCAACAAGCACACTCCTCTAGTTAATATCAAATGACATCACCATAGATTGAAGGATGGTTTGTTGTTAGAAGTGGCCATGATGTGGGATTTGCATGGAGAAGCTCAATGCAAACTCTTGTCCTTTCCTTGGCAACTCGGTGGCGTCCCTTGCAACTAGTGTTTCCAAAGAATCGAGGTTGTCCCCATTTTGTTTTCATGGGAATAAAGTTAACATTTTTCCTCTCCACAAAATGAATGCAGAAAAATGATAGTAAGAATGTTTAAGGGAATATGTTTAAAACTTGATTACAAACTTCCTCCTCATTTTCCTGGAACAAATCAGAGGGTAGTTTCTAAATAGTTCAAAACCCTAACAAATTCTTGATTTGTTAAACATGGTAAATAAAATCATATTTACAAAAGGAACCATAAATTCCAACATAATATGTTGACTAGATGGATATTACATACTCCACCCCTTGAAGTAAATATCATCCTTGATGTTTATCATTATCTTTTACTCACGACATAAAGATCTGAACAACCAAGAGGGTATCCTTCCATTTTGAAATGAAGGATCTCGTTTCTAGAAAATATCAATAAACAAAAAATAATAATGTTTTATCAATAGTCATAAGCATTTATAGCTCCTTAATTAAGTAATTTCTACTTTCCATCACTGAGGAATATTAAATTTTATAGAAACAAAACAAAAGCTCTATACCAACTTAAAGTTACTTACCAATTAGGAATTCATGGTCACTTTTATGCAAGCACTTCAATGGTTTAACAACCCAACAACAAGCACCCTGTAATCTATGATCAACAAATCCAACATAATCACATAAGTCACAACATTTCAATCAAATGAAATACTTATAAATATCACTCATTTATATAATGTTAAGTGATATTTTAACCACAGTACCTCCCCAAGTACTGAGAGAGCACCAAACCTCTAGTCATCAAAATGATAAATCATTGCACCATTTGCATGCTATCTTAGTTCTCGCTAAATACATCCACACAGTACTTCTAAAATTACTCAGAAAACACCTACCTTTCCAATCATCGAAATGATAAATAATTTCATCAAGTGCAAACTGTCTTAGCTTTCTAGAGACATTCATAAAATTGGTAATACAATAAAGGAACTATGCTACCAATAATTCCTTACTAAGCACTAGGCTCCTTTAATGTCAATATGTACATAAAATATTTACACAATTACATAGAAAATGTAGTTTAAACACATTAAATAAATGACCAGTTAATTTGTTCTTCTGTCGGAACCACAGTGGCAACAGAAATTATCCCCCGAACCCATGGGAATTGGTTTCCACAACTAGATCAAGCCAATTTTATATCTAGATAGTTCTCTAATAGAGACCATACTAGGTCTATTATGAAGTTCCATTCGCCAACAAACTCAAGAATTTCAATGATCGCGTAGGTTCCAAAATAGGATTCCTCTTAGCAACTTCCTTACTATTTCTCTAAAAATGTCTTGTCTATGAGGAATTGTCTCGTTCTCCTCCAACATGCTCCAAAATCAACAAAGTTTCCTAAGACTTTTTCACCTCTCACCATCTTGGCCAACACTTTTCCCTTACTAAGATCATTTATCTCTAGGCAGAGGAAATACGTGGATGAAAGTGCCATCAACACCTTCGAGCAGGCAACCACCAAAAACCCAAGGCCTCCTAGGCTTTCATGACTATCCACAATTGTCTGGCATGTGAAATTCGCTTTTAGCATTCCTTCTGAGAGGGTAAAACATATGCACATTATCATTAAAATAAAGAAACATGTATGTACATCATTCATTCATATTTGACCCTTAGCATGGGTCCACAATATCTAGATTTACAGGAAACATAACTAACATATAGGTGGTATAAATTCTAATAACATTATACTTTATCATTTACGGTTACATTTCACATTTCAATGTTTTACCTTCATAGGTTTTCTTCTTGCCATTAAGCTACCCCTCCTTAATCCCATCAACGATGTTAGTTATAATTATGCATTTTCTAAACAAGTATTCACTTTCACAATCATTTTACTTTCATGCATACAATGTCTTCATGCATAAAACTATATATATATATTTATTAGTTTGTATATGTCAATAATGGTTAGGGTAACAATCTAAACATTTCCAATCCCCATAGTGTAATATTACCAACAGATCGACACATGAAGTAACTAACATAAGCACCTGTTTACAACTTGAAATAAGCTTAAATGAAAACCAATTCATGCATAAAAGTTATAATACTTAGTCATGAAGCACTAACTAATCATTGCTACTAATCATCTTAATGCAGCCATAACACTAATCAATCAACAAATATCCATTACAGTGAACTCTCACTACTCGACTCATTATGTACTTTTAATATCTAAAAGGGTTCATTCAATTTCATTTTAAATCAGTCTATCATGCTCTTCAAGAACATTCCCCATCTTTTACATTCATGCATTTATTCGCCATATGTAGTGCATTGTAGATTTAGAAAATCTCATTAAATTTATTAGTAATATTGTCATATATGCAGAGGTTGACAACTAATTCTAACTTTCATTAGTGAGTGTTTAATATTGTTCATAGATGTAACAAAGGTTTTATGTTATGAACACAGTTTTGCAAGATACTTTATTACTTACTACTCTTCAATGTGCTTATAAACATGAATCACACATCTCATGTCAAAAGTAGTCTACTACATATATCAATATGTAGATAGATAGTCTGATACCTGAGTATATGCCCACTAGTATCATACCTCAATTTCTTTTCTACTTAACAATTCCAAAAGGTGTTAGTGCTGCAATGTTCAGCTCTGATACCACTTGTAACATCTCTTGGTAATGTCGCATGAAAATGCATGGAATTAGAATTTTGTTTAAAAAATTTACCCACAGATGAGTATCCAAATTAATTTTTGGATTCCTCATTAACAATTACATAGAATCATCATAATTATATAGAGTAACTTTAGTAAAGGAATAATAAATTAGATAACCATTACAACTACTCTTGTGGCATTTTAACATAAACTTTTTCATGTAACCTTTTATGATTCCTTTAACCAGATTAGCTAATCATATACTTGTTATTACGAACATCACATCATGAAATAAATCAACATCATCAAAATGACACAATAAGGAATCACATCATTGAACATCGATATACCGTAGACACCCCGTAGGTTGAAAACCTACAAATGTTTCATTTTATTATTAAACACTCATGAAGGTATTCACCACTCAATCAATGGCTTATAAGGGAGTCCATCCCTTGATCATTATCATAAAATATTACAAGGAAATATTCTTTAAGTACAACATATCTATGTAAAATCTATTACAATCATCATTCCATCATTTACCCACAAATCTTCAATCTCTATAGCTTTGTAGCTTGGTGGTTCCATCAATGGACCATATCGTAGCTCGCACTCATCTACATGGACCATTAGTTCCTCTCCTACCACAATCTTAAATATAAGATATCCTTGGCACAAGTCACCATCCTTTCCTACCATCACTGGCATCAACAAATTTGATATCATGACTACATAAATGATTAATCAATCGATAATCAATGTTTAACAATAATTCTTCGACATCCATTCATGTGCATACATGAAATGTAAATAAAATATCACAACATACTTCCTCTAAGAACATTGTTTATGCATTACTTATAAGAAAAAACATTTCAAAATAAGTACCACATTACTATAATCCTTCTCGCACAAGCATACATTCTTTTGCAAAACAAAACCATTGTAGCCATCCATTTCCATTTAAAGGATACTAGCAAGTTAGCTTTATTTTCCATGCATGTAATTAGATAAAAATCTTATTCAAGGAAAGTTATCCCCTTTGTTTCTTTTTTTCTGCATGAAACTAAGTAACCTTTCCAATACAATAGATATTATCATTATTATTATGCATACACATGCAAGTCCCTTTTTCCAAAATCATCTTTCCCAACATAAATCTATTTACAAATTCTATTATACACGTAAATACATACTCTATTCTAAATGAAAAGGCATGTGTTAGTTATTATTTCTTGCGTGCGAATATATGCATTTTTCAAAGGAAATCTAATGCACTTATTGCATGGAATAATTATACACTTTCCAAGCATACTTCTTTTGAGGAAATCCAATATTATACTGAAGTGTTAGTTACTATTTCTTCAATGTGAATATATGCATTTTTCCTTATGAAAGCTAATGCACTTATTGCATGCAATAATTATACACTTTCCATGTGCACTTATTTTCAAGGAAT
This sequence comes from Pinus tabuliformis, assembly GCA_031772625.1. Classification (NCBI taxonomy): domain Eukaryota; kingdom Viridiplantae; phylum Streptophyta; class Pinopsida; order Pinales; family Pinaceae; genus Pinus; species Pinus tabuliformis. The sequence goes on from CM062805.1 coordinate 871,590,508, forward strand.
CCAATATTATAGGTTTATTTCTCATAGGTGAAAAGATAATATCTCCCTTCAAGAGATCAAACACAATATTACTATTTTTTCATGCAAGCAAATAGCATATTTGTTTTCAGAAAATATCAAACATAGTATTTTTTCCTAATGCATGTAGATAGACGTATTATATAAAAGGAATAATTCTATTTGCTCATATTAATTATCAATGAAATATAATATAATAATATTAAGCAATGGTCACAAGCATTCTTTATGAAAAATAACACGACTCCTTAAATATTTTTGTGTGCATGATTCATGTGCATTCTATTTTCAAGAGAGCAACATCCCTAACTTATCATTTCATGTGCATAAACTTAAGAAAACCTTATTAAGAATCCATACATCCCTACAATATATATTTTTTGGGCATGCAAAAATTTATCATAATAATGTTTCTTTAATGCATGTAACACATATCCCTCCTTTAAGAGAGTCTAGCTATTTATTTTATATATGGGAATACTTTCCCTTTTTCAAAATAATTGATGCAATTAACTATTGTTAACCATTGTTTCTACGATTCTTCATATGTGTTATTTTCATATAAAATGAGTGTTTCTTTGTGAAAATAAGACATACTTATTTTCAAAAACCGAACATAGTTTCTCTATCTTTTATATATGATGTTGTCAGCATTTGTTTCAAGAAATTACCATAATTAATGCTTTCTTTATGCATAAGATATAGAAAAGTTTTTTTTTTAATGACAAGTTAACCTTTTATAGAATAAACCATGCAATTAAGTCAAACTATCCAATATACGACACCAAAATAACTTATCTTTTTACCAACCAGAAAATGTAACTTTTGCAAACGCTTGCAAAGGAATTAACACAATTGACTTATCTTTCATGCATAAGAAAAACATATCCTTACCAAAGAGGATCCTACGACTTATGTTATCTTTGTGCATGGAATCTATGCATACTTTTTCAAAAGGAAATTCCATAAGCTATTATCTTTAACCACAACTACATATTTCACCTCAATAAGGAAATCCTAAATTATTATCTATGCCCATGAAATATTTTCTGATATATTTAGTTCATCTTGATATGCTTATATTCATATGGGAATAGAACTCGTCTATAATGGGATTCACAAATAATTAATAGTAAATGTTTTCACTTCCATCAAATAAACTGATGAAATACCCTTTTCTTTTGGGTATGTAACCCATCCCAAGAAATATGAGAAAAATAATTATTATTTATCACTATTTTCCCATAATCTTCCAAAGAAAAACTATATGATATTTTTTTAATTTATATGCATTCCTTTATAGGAAAACTAATTCGTTAATAACCATGCAAATGCATGCAATTTTTTTCAAGATGAACTGAATGAACATGTGTACCACTGGCCAACGTTGTTAATAAGCACTTTTGTTATTCCATAACACTGCCAAGGAACTCCCACAACTGTATCAACAACCACATTTGTCTCGCTAATATCAAGCTACATCACCATGGATTGAAGGATGGTCTGGTTTTGGTGATGGCCACGATGTGGGCTCTGCATGGAGAAGCTCAATGCAAACTCTCATCCTTGCCTTAGAAACGTGGTGGTCTCCCTTCCAATTAGTGTTTCCAAATAATTTTGCTTGGCACTATTGGCATTATGATACATGTGTTGTCCTTGATGGTAACATACTCACAGGTCAGCTCAGTTTTGATGAAAGGAAACCCATAGGGTAACAGGTCTATTCATACGTAACAGGGCATTGGTACAGAAAAACAGGAAGATGGAACTATATTCTATTGATCAAAATGAAGAAGTTAAAAGTAAAGGATAGTGAAAAGCAGTTTAAAATGTATACGCGGGTCCACTTAGTCAAAACAACATATACACACTGGTTCAAACAACGGAACCAACATATACATATACACGCACTTTCACAAGAAGAAAAGCATGTATATGTTAGGAAATTCAAGAGGAGACAATACGAGGGGTCAATAACATGCTATTAGCCCACAATATTGAGTGAAGGAATGATTATTTGATCTTGTCCAAGAATACCATGGTCCTAAGTGGTTTTGGACTGAGGTATTGAGAAAGGCCTAAAACTGTATAAGGAGGAGAAGATCATAAGGCCATGTGTGCAAGTGAAAATGGTTTTTAAGGAATACTTCTATCTGAAGTATATTTTATGTTGTAGGGGCTATGTTGGTGATTTGATCTGAAATATTGTGTGCACCTTGAATTGAACGTTGGATCAGGATCATGAGACCTGAAATGACTTATCATTGAATGATCTAATATTGCTTCAGCCAGATATGATTGTGTACACCATCTTTATTATTTAAATGTCATGATATGGGTTTGTCTGAAGTCCGGAATAGCAGTGAAGTTATGAGTTAATATTTGCATATATGTATGTTGTTTCGTCTCAGTAAAAGCATGTGTACAAGAAAGTTGTACTATTCCAAGTAGCCTATACAAAGGAAAATCCTCTTCTTCAGGTCTGACTGATCTATCTGATCAGTTCTGTTGTTTTATTCCTATCTATCATTAAAGTCTTATTAGATCTGAATGTAAAGATAAATGCATAAGGAGTTTGATATCTAATTGATTGATTGTATAAGTGAGAAGGGTGATCTCTGCTACTGCATGTGTAAAGCTCTGTAAGTTGACAGTAGATGTTCAGTATATTTCTGGGTAGTGTAGACTTGATTCAAAAGTTTTATGTTTTAGTAGTTTAGAAGGTATACGTAGGTTTGATTAAAGGAAGTAGTGTATACATGCAGTTTGGGTTTAGGCAAGTAGTGTATATGTTCTGCTACATGATTTTTGAGGTTACAGTTGGTTATGAATGATAATGTAGGATTTTGGGATCAGCACAATATTCTGGTGACAATGATCTGACTATTCAAATTAACTGATTATTGGTTTATGCAGTTTGAAATTTCTGATGGGTCCAATATGAAAAATTGATGAAACGAGGCCTTCATGTGTATTGTTGTGTACCAGGAGCATCTAGTTTGAAAATTTATGAAACGTGGTCCCTGGAAGAAGAGAGAAGGTCGTAGCCTTCTGTAGGCAGGCGCCTACGTACTAGTAAACACATTGGATAGTACAAGAGCTAGGGGGTTGTAGCCCCCTTCCAGTAGAAGATGGAAAATGAGAGAAGGTTGTAGCCTTCGGCAGGTGTGTGCCTACGTACTAGCATGAGTCTGCACCAGTACAAGATGGTAAAAATATATTCTTATTATTAAAAGAAGACAGAGATGACAACAACAGGTGGTTTTCACCCAGTTTCCACCTTAAATCTTAGTGTTCACGTGTGTTGCTTATGTGTGATGGTTTATTCTGTTTTTACTTCAGTGTTTAATAAGTTACTGATGCACTAGTTAAAGATAAACACATGATAAATTGACTAAATCACAAGTTCTCTGGGTATACGCTCATTTCTCTAATAACAATAGTGTGTACATGGTAGTTCACTTCACAAAGTGGTATATATGAATATGCTTTGGAAATGAAAAATTATTGATCTAATAATACTGATTCACCCACCCCTCCCAATATTATTTCCAACAATTGGTATCAGAGCGGGTCCTTTAGAAGAAGCTTAATCGCTTGAAGGAAGATCTTTCAATATGAATAACCATGAAGGCATGGGATCCATCAAACCACCAATATTCAATGGGAGAAACTTAGTATATTGGAAAATAAGAACTAGAGCCTATCTAAAATCTCTTGGAGTCAATGTTTGGGAAGTTGTGGAAGGAGGATATCAATTTCTAGCAGCATTTCCTACAGACTCTGCAAGTAACAAGTTATACGAAACCAATGCCAAAGTTGTCAATACGTTATTGGGAAGTCTGTGAGAATCAGAATTTGTCGAAGTCATGTAGCTCAAAACAGCCAAAGATATACGAGACAAAATCATTCATAGCTACAAAGGAGACTCTCAGATAAAAATTCAAACTGTCAGAATTTAGTATGAAACTCTTAAGATCATAGTGATGGGAGTGTTGCTAGTTAGTTTTTACATATAGATGAGATTGTTAATTGTTTGAAGAATTTGGGTGAAGAGATAAAGGAAGCTACTTTAATGGAGAAAATTTTGATATCTTTGCCTTCTAAATTTGAATCAAAAGTGTTTGCCATAGAAGAAAAATAGGATCTTCAAACTATTAAAGGAGGTCCATCAGATATGACAAAAGCCACTTTTAAAGCATCAGCAAAGGGAAAAGAAAAGGAAGAGCACAATGAATCAGAATATATTTAAGAAGAAGAAGATAAGTTAGATTTTGTCAAGAAGCTTCAATGGGGTTCCAGAAGATTCAAAGGTAAGCTACCTTTCAAATGTTTTTCTTGTGGTAGAGTCGGCCATTATGCTGCCAAATTTCCTCATATAGAAAAATATGAAAAATGAAAGGAATATGCAAAAAGGAAATAGAAAAAAGTTTGTGAATATAAGGAGTTACTATACGCATGAATATAGTGATGGCTTATCCAATAGTGATGAAGATAAAACTGAACAAGATTATAGACTACTCATGGCTTATGATAATGATGATTTTTTGGATGCTTTAGAAGAGGAAGACTTCCTTGAAGAAATCACTAAACTCAAAATTTGTTTATAATAAAAGAATATGATCATATATACGTTGACACACCAACTCACTAAAAGAGAAAAACACAATGAAAATATAGAATGTGAAATTGTGGGTCTAAGAAAGGAACTTGAGAAGAAAAAATCTCTGAATCTTAGACTTGCTAAAGGATATGAAACTTCAAATGAAATCATCAAAGTTCATTGTTCTCCTTTGATAAATACAGGTCTTTGATATACTGAAGACTCATCTCAATCATAGAAGCTGTTAGCCTCCACCAAAATTTATCTTGATGCAGCAAAGACCAGTGAACAATATGTCAATAATCAACAAAGGCCTAAAATTACTCATCAGGTAAACCATACCCAATTTATTCCAAGGATGAATATCAGTAGAAGCTTCAACCAACAGGTAAACAATGCCAAAAGATTCTATGATCGCAGAAACTTCTTTAATGGGCAACGTTTTTCATGTCACAACTTTGGGCATAAGGTTTCTCAATGTGTTTTTTACAAAACCATCATGACTAGAGAAGCATGAAATCAAAGGGGTGTAACAGGAATCAAGAAAAGTTCATATAATAAATTTTCTCCTCTTGAAAATGAAGTAGAATTTTTGATTTGTAACAACTTTGGTCATGAAGAATCTAAACGCAGGAGAAAATTTCAGCCATCACTTCAAAAGGAGCAAACATAATTAAATCCCAAGATATGGAGAAAGAAGGAATCTCAATCGAAAAGATGTGGCATAGCTTTGTATGTAGAAGGACAAGAAAATTGGTGGTACATCGATAGAAGATGCTCCAAACACATGACAAGTGATAAAGAGAAAATTCATTGATATAATGCTTTAGGAAAGGAAAACAATGTCTCATTTGGAAATGACACTCCAACTATCATTAATGGTAAAGGTTCTGTCTTCTTGAAATAAAATGTTAAAGATGGAAATGGCATGTATGTAGATGGTTTAAAGCATAACCTATTGAGTTTCAGTCAAATATGTGATCAAGGAAATGAATTTGTGTTTCGATCAAACAGATGTGTGGTTCATGAGCTTGATATAGGAAAGACCGTGATCAAAGTAACAAGAGCTCCAAACAACTTATACATACTCAAAGGAGGACAAAAACAATGTTATCTAAGGAAAACATATGAAAACTGGCTATGACATAGAAGATTGGGACATCTAATATTTTCTCAAATAAGAAAAGCATGCAGGCTCAAGGCAGTTCATGATCTTCCAGATATCAACATCCCAGAAAATACCATATGCAAACCATGTCAAGTCAATAAGCAAACTATAGTTCACTTCAATGAAAAAGAAGGATCATCAAGTAAGCCTCTTGAACTCATCCTGATTTATGTGGTCCAACAAGGAAAAATTCACCTCGTGGAGAAGAATACTTTATTTTGTTTATTGATGTTCTTTCCAGGATGTGTCGGATAGGACTACCAAATAATAAAGATTAAACATTTGAAAAATTTAAAGCCTTCAAATATTTAGTAGAAAATGAATCAGATCAAAAAATCAAATGTCTCATATATGATCGAGGGGGAGAATTAATATCAGATGAATTATTTGACTTTTGTGAACAACATGGAATAAAAAGGAGATTCTCCATTACAAGAATTCCTCAGCAAAATTGCGTGGTGGAAAGAATGAAGAGAACAATTCAACAAATGGCTCGAGCAATTCTTCATGAAGCTAGAACTCGTGCAACCTTTTGGGGTGAAGCTGCAATTTCTGTCATGACTATTCTCAACAAAGCGAATGTTTGAGTAAATAGAAATAAAACTCCATATGACCATTGGTATGGTAAGCCTCCGACTATAAAACACTTTAGAGTTTTTGGAAGCAAATTTTTCATCAAAAGGACTGATGATAAACTTGGTAAGTTTGAACCCATAGCGGAAGAAGTAATTCTTCTTGGTTATTCATCTAGAAGTAAAGTATACAAATGCTATATAAAAGACTTCAGAAAATTGTTGAAATCATTGATGTTGTAATTGATGAAGCATGCAGAAATCCAGAACAAATGAAATCAATAGAGGAATATGACAATGAGGAAGATGGGGAATGCTTTCCCACATCAAATCAAAATGATATAGAAGAAGAAACCAATGAAGCACCAGAAGAAGATACAATAGACAGGGAAAAGACTCCATCTAGGTATGTTCAAAAGAATCATCCAAAATCTCAAATTCCAAGAGAAAAAGGGGCTGGTGTACAGACAAGAAGAACTCTTATAGGGACCTCAAGTTATCTAGCATTACTATCCTCCACTGAACCTCAGAATGTAAATGAAGCCTGCAAAGATGAATGTTGGGTCAAGGCCATGGATGAAGAACTGGGCCAAATTGAAAGGAATGATACTTGGGAATTAGTTCCTAGATCTCATGATAAAAATGTTATAGGAACAAAATGGATATTTAAGAATAAGCTGAATGAAAATGGAGAAGTTATTAGAAACAAGGAAATACTTGTTTGTAAAGGGTATTCTCAACAAGAAGGTATAGATTTTGAAGAAAATTTTGCACCTGTTGTCAGACTTGAAGCCATAAAGATGTTTCTTGCTCTCTTTAGTTTTCAAAAATTCAAAGTATATCAAATGGATGTAAAATCAACCTTTCTTAATGGAGATTTAGATTAAGAAGTTTATATTGAACAACTAGAAGGATTCACTCTTGGAAATTATGCAAAACTCGTATGCAAGCTCAAAAAGGCTCTCTATGGTCTAAAACAGGCTCGAAGGGCTTGGTATTACCACCTTGACAAATATCTACAAAAACAAGGTTTCACGAAAGGTTCTGCAGATAGCAATTTATACACAAACATTAAAAATGATAAACTACTAATTATTGTTGTTTATGTTGATGATATCATATTTGGTAGCAATGAAGAATCCATGAGTCAGAATTTTCCTTCAGTAATGTAGAATGAATTTGAAATGTCCTCACGTGATGAACTTACTTATTTTCTTGATCTATAAGTACAACAAACAAAAGATGGTAGCATTCTTTCACAAACCAAATATCTCAAGCAGATCTTGAAGAAATACAGAATGAAAGATTCTAAACCAGTATGTACTCCAATGGTAACAAGATCCAGTCTCAGTTCTAACGATGAATCACTAGCCGTAAACCAACCAACTTACAGATCTATGATCGAGAGTTTTCTTTATCTAACAGGTACCATACCTGATAGCATGCATGTAGTAGGAATTGTTGGAAGGTACCAAGCAAATCCAAAGGAATCACATCTCCAAGCAGTCAAGAGAATTTTCAAATATATTCAAGGAACTCAGGACTTTGGACTATGGTATCCTAAATATATAGACATTACTCTTCATGCATATACAGATGTAGATTTGGCAGGAAATGTTGATGATCGAAAGAGCACTAGTGGAGGTGCATTCTATATGGGTTCTACGTTAGCGTCATGGTTCAACAAGAAACAAAGTTCAATTTCCTTATCTATAGCTGAAGCAAAATATGTGGCTACTGCATCTTGCTGCACACAACTACTTTGGATGATGCAAACATTACAAGACATTTTTATCACATGTACTCCACCCATCTCCATTCTATGTGATAATACAAGTGCCATTAGTATTTCAAAAAATCCTGTCATGCACTCCAAGACCAACCACATACCCATTAAGTACCATTTTCTACGAGAACAAGTGCTTGAACAAAAGGTTAAATTGGAGTATGTTCCCTCCAAAGAACAGGTTGTTAATATATTCACTAAATTGCTTCCCATAGAAACATTTGAATATCTGAGACAAATGTTGGGAGTAGTTGTTGCATCATGTTGTTGTTAAATCTAGTTTTTAGAGGAGGGCTATTATATGTTGGTTTCATGAAGTATAGTGTCATATACACATGGTTTTTTGTGGTTGAAGGAGTGTATATGTTTTTCTGATAGAAGAAAGGTGGGCCAGACTTTGATATGGGTGCTCTGTCTGATATTGATGATCACAGTTTGACGATGTGCTTTGTTCACTAATTTTTATCCAATTGACAAAGATGCCTTCATGAATGACTTGTTGACAATGCACAGGTAGCACAGTTTTAGGGGGAGCATTAGCCTTCACACAAATTCACCATTGTTGGCATCATGGTTGTTGAGTTTAGCTATGGCTTCAGATACCTATATCATTTGTTGCATAAGTGATGCAAAGATCTAGGGCTTAATATGAACTCTTATGTAATGGTCTATATTTGAATGAGGCCTATTGGACATCTAATGTAATTTGTATCCACACTTTGTATGGGATGGATGATATAATAATTGTTGTATTTCTATCATGTATAAACAAGTTGTATATCCCCACTTGGTTGGGTGGATGAGTCAAATGTGTTGTATCCCCACTTGGTTGGGTGATTGATGTATGTATGAGTCATTAGTCGTAGGGAGGTCATACTCACTTAGTTGAGTTATAGAGCCATGTTATTATTTTGAAACATATCTCTGCAGACTCAGCATGTACTAAGGAGGAGCATGGAAAACATAATATATAGCAAAGGGAAGAATAGCTTGGTCCACCCTTTGCCCTTGATGTCAAAGGGGGAGAGTACATTAGTGTTTCTTGTTATCTCTAACAGTTTCTTCAACTTGCAGTAATCAAGTATTTTGGTGTTTCTTGTAATCTCTAATAGTTTCTATAGCTTGCAGTAATCAACACCAACATGGTTGCCATCAAGTCCAAAGGGCTAGATTGTAGGCATTATGGTACAAGTGTTGTCTTTGATGGAAAATCACTCACAGGTTAGTTCAGTTTTGGTGAAAGGCAACCCACAGGGTAACATGTCTATTCAGATGTAGCAGGGCATTAGTACATAAAAACATGAAGATGGAACTACAGTCTAGTAATCAGAATGAAGAAGTTGAAAGTAAAGGATGGTGAAAAGTAGTTTAAATGGTATACATAGGTCCAATTAGTCAAAACAACATATACATGTTGGTTCATAGAACAGAAAGAGCGTATACGTATACACACACTTTCATAAGAAGAAAAGCGCGTATATGTTAGGAAGTTCAATAGGAGACAATACTAGGGGTCAATACAATGGAATTAGCCCACAATATTGAGTGGAGTAATGACTATTTGATCTCATCCAAGAATACCATGGGTGCTAAGTGGTTTTGGTTCGAGGTATTGAGAAAGGCCTAAAACTATATAAGGAGGAGAAGATCATAAGGCCATGTGTGCAAGTGAAAAGGGTTTTTAAGGAATACTTCTATCTGAAGTATATTTTATGTTACGGGGGCTATGTTGGTGATTTGATCTGAAATATTGTGTGCACCTTGAATTCAATGTTGGATCAAGATCATGAGACCTGAAATGACTTATCATTGAATGATATGATATTAGTTGGGCCAGAATTGATTGTGTACACCAGTTTTATTCTTTAAATGTGATGATCTGGGTCTGTCTAAAGTCCGAAATAGCATAAAAGTTATGAGTTAATATTTGCATATATGTACGTTGGTTCGTCTCGCTAAAAGCACGTGTACGCATAGGTTCTACTCTTGCAAGTAACATATACAAAGGAATATCATTATACAAAGGAAAATCCTTTTCTTCAGGTTTGACTAATCTATCTGATCAGTTCTATTGTTTTATTGTCTGTCAATGAAGTCTTATTATATCCGAATGTAAAACTAAATTCATAAGGAGTTTGATATTTGACTAATTGATTGTATAATTGAGAAGGGTGATCTCTACTACTGCCTGTGTAAATCTTTGTAAATTGATAGTAGATGTTCAGTATATTCCTGGTTAGTACATACATTATATAGAAGTTTTATGTTTTAGTAGTTTTGAAGGTATACATAGGTTTGATTAAAGGAAGTAACATATACACACAGGTTGGGTTCAAGAAAGTAGCGTTTATGTTCTCATTCATTAATTTTGAGGATGTAGTTGGTTATGAAAGATAATGCAGGATTCTAGGTTCAACACAGTATTCTGGTGACAGTGATCTGGCTATTTAGATTAACTGATTAGTTTATGCAGTTTGAAAGTTCTGATGGGTCGAGTATGAAATTTTGATGAAACGATGCCTCCATGTGTATTATTGTGTACCAGGCACATCCAGTCTGAAAATTTGTCATACGTGGTCCCTGGTAGAAGAGAGAAGCTCGTATCCTTCTATAGACTGGCGCCTACGTACTAGTAAACGCATTGGCTATTACAAGAGCTAGGGGGTTGTAGCTCCCTTACGGTAGAAGCTAGAAAATAAGAGAAGTTTGTAGCCTTCGGCAGGTGGGTACCTGCATACTTGTATGAGTCTGCACCAGTACAAGATTGTAAACAGATTTTCTTATTATTAAAAGAAGGTAGAGATGACAACAACAAGTGGTTTTCACCCACCTTGGGTTTTCGCCTTAAATCTTGGTGTTCATGTGTGTTGCTTATGTGTGATGGTTTATTTTGATTTTACTACATTATTTAATAAGTTACTAATGCACTAGTTAAATATCAACACATGATAAATTGACTAAATCACAAGTTCTCTAGGTATACGTTCGTTTCTCTAATAACAGTAGCGTGTACACACTAGTTCACTTCACACAAGTAGTGTATATGAATCAGTTTGGGAAATGAAAAATTATTGATCTGATAATACTGATTCACCCCTCCTCTCAGTATTATTTCCAACAGTCACCATATTTGTTTTCATGGGAATACAGTTAACCTTTCTCCTCTTCGTAGAATGAATGTAGAAAAACGACAGTATGAATGTGTGAGGGAATATATGAAAAAAATTATTACACACTTCCTCCTCATTTTCTTGGAATAGATCAGAGGAAAGTTTCTGACTAATTAGAACCCCTAACGAATTCTTGATTTGTTAAACATGGTAAATAATAATGATCTATCCAAAAGGAATGGTAAATTCCAACATAATACATGGGTTGGAGGGATATTACATACTCCCCCCCTTGAAGTAAAAACCATCCTCAATGTTTATCATCCACTTTTACTCACAATGTAACGATCTAAACAACCAAGAGGGGATCCTTCCATTTTGAAATGAAGGATCAAGGTTCTAGGAAATATCAATAAACAAAAAATAATATGTTTTATCAACAGCCATAAGCATTTATAGTTGCTAAATCAAGTAATTTTGACTTTCCATCATTGAGGTATATTCAATTTTATAGAAAGAAAACAAAATCTCTACACGAACTTCCCGTTACTTACCAATTAATCTTCGACGTCATGGTGACTTTTATGTGGGTGCTTCAATGGTTTAACAACCTAAAAACAAGCACCCTGTAATCTATGATCAACAAATCCAAGATAATCACATCAGTCACAACATATTCAATCACATGAAATACTTGTAACTATCACTCATTTATACCATGTCAATTTATATTTTAACCACAGTACCTTCGTAAGTACTCATAGAGCACCAACCCTCTAGCCATCAAAATGATAAATCATTGCACCACGTACATACTATCTTAATTCTCAATAAATACATCCAAATAATACTTCTAAAAGTACTGAGAGAGGACCTAACTCTCTAATCATCGAAATGATTGATAATTGCATCTAGTTCAAACTATCTTAGCCCTTTCTAGAGATATTCATAAGATTTCTAGTACAATAAAGGAACTACACTGCCAATAATTCCTTACTGAGCACTAGGCTCCTTTCTTGTCAAGATGTACATAAAACATTTACATAATTATATATAAAAAGAATTATTAACACAATATATAGTTGATTAGTTAATTTTTGTCTTCTATGAGAACCACAGTGGCAAAAGAAATGCTCCTCCCAACCCATGGGAACTGGTTTCCACAACTAGATTGAGCCATTTTCGTACCCACACAGTTCTCTCATGGAGACCATACTAGGTCCAGTCTAGAATTATAGTGACCAACTAGTTCAAGAATTCCAATGACCACATAGGGTCCAAAGTAGGATTCCTCTTGGAAACATCTGACCTGTTCCTCTGATAGCATCCTACTTATGAGGAATTTTCTTGGCCTCCTCCAATAGTCTCTATTACACAACATTTTGTCACTGTCCCTGTACTCCCCATCTACGATCTTGGAGGACCTCTACAGTGTACCCAACATGCTTTCCTATCACGAAGAAACTCCCATTGTGTCCCTCTTCATGAATAGAACAACTCCCTTTTACATCATTTCCCAAAAATCTTCTGTTTATCCTAGTTTACAAGACCGATGCTAATGACCTGTGTCCTCCTCACGTCGATATGTATGGATTACAACTGCCCCTAGCGCTGATCGGATCAACTGAGCCCTTTCTCATTCATGTCTATCCTCTTTTGGAATGTTTTTTAAATATGGAGCTGAAGCATTCAGCTCTAGAAACTTCATAACGGAAGTCTGGTAAATGGTTATGCTGGATGGAGTCGAGGAGGTCAGTTTGGGCTCCTTTCCCCTATTAGGATGGAAATAATCCAAGAGATAAGGCCTTCTCCCATGAGAAGAGGAACCATATCCCCTCCATCCAAGCTATATAAACCTCTCTTCTTCCCAACCAAAAGTTAGTCATAATTAAGTTCTGGATGAAGTTTTGATTTTGGAGTAATCAGCAAGCTACCCATAGTTTGTAGCACTCTAGTTTGTTTTTAAGGGAGAATTGTAAATTTGGTTTGGTGTGAAGACTAAAGGGAAGAGCCTTGAGACTACCTTTGTTGAGGCTATCCATGAGATGCTATAAGAAGTGTGTGGGAACTCGGATATGTCAGAGGATAACATCAACGTGAAGACATCGATTGTAATCTCTTCTTAAACTAATATAGATGCACCTATCGATTGATTTCCTACATGAAATGTCATCTTACATATTTATGGCTTAATGTTTCTTGACCTATTAAGTAGGCTGAATGCAATTTGTATGTCATCACGTTTGTTTCTTGTTGTTGTTTGCTTGTTTCAGGTGTTCGAAGGAAGGAAATGAAAGATATATGGAGCAAGGAAGCAAGATCATTACCAAGCTTAATAGCATACTAAGAGGTAGGCCCTCTTATTTGATTATAGCTTAAGGAGATCTTCCATATTTATTTGTGGCTAGACCTGCTCTCTCAAGCTAGAGGAATTGTTGGTGTCCCCACTTAGAATTTACCTGCACCACAAATTGGCAACTCCGTTGGGGATCCAATCCTTCTGTTTGTTCGTTTGTAATTTCATGGTTTTGTGTGAACTTTTCTAGTATCACTATTTCCCTTTAGTCCTGTCTGCTTTGCCTAGTTTACTGCTCTAGGTCTAAAATTTACAGTAGCAAGTCTTGTCTCATCCTTAGATTTTTATTTTATTTTTTCCTTGCATCCTTGGTTAGCATGTTTATTTTGTTAATAGTCGCACCGATCAATGCAAATTGCTCCGAAACGTTGACCCCATTCTGGCACTTGTTTTCAGTTAGGCAATCACGTTGATGCCTATAGGTAAAGATTAGGGTTTTCCCTAGATCTCAACCAGTTTGTCTTGATCTCTTGATTTTTGTCTCTAAGCTTGATTAGTTTGTGTTCTCCCTTACTAGAAAGCTTCCTTTGCTTTGTTTTATGTTCTTGTTAGTTTGCCTTCTTTTTACTTGATTTCTTGAGTCCTTGGATGGTTGGTGGCCCTAGGGCATCTAGGTTATAATCCATTCAACTGATTGTGAACTCGGTGAATCAAGTGATTGGTGAATTTACTCCTTGCATTTCATTTGTAGTCCTCTTGTTGCTTTGATCTCTGTCACACAAGTTTGAAAGGTTTCGTTTCCTTAAGCGTCTCTTTTCCAGCATAGATCAAATTTCTTGTCTTGTTTTTGATAGAGTCATTGCATCATTGGTTTAGAAGAAAATCTCTTTTGTTTCTTTTCATTTGCTTGAGGATTGATTTTCTCAAAAAAAAATTCATTGAAGTGTTTTATGAAATATTCATTTTGCCATTTCATGAAAAATACATAATTCTAGTTTGTTGCATCAATGTGTTACGTTAGTTAGCATCATTGACGACTAGAGTTTCATTTGCATTTGAAAAGAAAAAGGAATTCTCTTTACTTGTGAAAGGACTACTTGAAGTGCACTTATTAGGAAAATAGGAATTGGAAAGATTTTTTCATTAGTTTATTTTCAAAAAAGTAAAGTAGTGAAAAAATCATTTTTCTTTCAGTTGCTTGATTGTTTGCATTTGATTGTGTTTTCTACTCTCTCTAGTGTAAACAACTCATCGAATTGAAAGACTCTTCCCTCATTTAGCTGCATGTAGGATTTTTATCAGATGACAACAGTAGGGCCTTGTAAATGAAACCTAATTCAAGATAAACCACTAAAATTTATTGAGTTAACCTAAGGAAAAATTGAAACTTAACACTCACATTTATTTGTCTAGGCTAGAGACGTGTTCCGGTGTCTTTAAATCTAGCAGTTTTTGTTCGCTTTGGAATTAGACAGTGTTAGTACGGACTTGTGCTCCCTGTACCATCGCATATATAAAGGGAGACCCCACTAGGTTTGCAATCCTTTATCCATAGGAAGCCAATTCTGCCACCTTGGAAACATGATACACTGAACATAGCATTCCAGTAGATATCTTACTCATACTTTTCGGTTTGACGAGAGGTATTCTGCAGTTCACAGTTACTTGGAAATCCCTTTTGCCTAGAGTACCCTGACTAGTCATTTTTAATCTTTACTGACTCTTTAAATTTGAAAAGATCATCGAGCACTTGTCCTTTTGAGCTCGTTAATTTCTAAAGTGACTAGATTTGCCTTTCATCCTTTTGTCGACTCTTAAAACATGAAAAGGAAAAGTTTTATTTCAGTGTTCTAAACTTAACTTCCCATGAAATATTCTTGGTTAAAGTTATATTCCTTAGTAATTATTTAGGGTTGATTCCAATGGCAACATTTCTAGAATCTACCGGTCAAAAATTCCCCTCAGATGGGAATCCTGGTCCTTTTCCTTCTTTTGGAAACACTAGTGCTCCTTATATGGCAACTTTTGCCTTCCTGGGTTAACCATTTGTCTACCTGTCTGGTTGTTTTTGAGCCTGGTGGTCCCAAGCGTCCTGATTCCTGTCCAAATGTCTCCTTCATTCGAATCACATGATGATGATTCTAAGGTTGATCCCTCGCATTTTTCCTCATTTCTTCATCCTCCTCTTCTACTTCGCCAGCTGAAAGTTTCAAATCTAGTAACCAAGAGGCTAAGAAGAATAAGAAGAAGAATACGAAGAAGAAGAAGTCAAATAAGCGACAGGCCAATTGTGCAGCTATTGCTCTAAATGTGCTTCCTATCAAAAAACTTTCTAATCCTCTGTGGGAGGTTGAATTCCCTTGTAGTTTGTGTAAGGGTGACCATCTCCTTCGAGACTGTCTTGGCATTCCCAGCATCTTAGAGGTATGGTCTCAAAATTTGGATCGACCATCCCCATTGATCTTTGGAGATCATGTCGATGCTATACTCACGGTAACCGATGGTGTGAAGAAGGGAAATATTAGATTCCCCTGTAGGTTATGTGAAGGGAAACATCTTCTTCACCTTTGTTCTCTTATGGATAAAGCTTCCAAAGTTTTGGAAAACCTTACTGCTCCTCAACCCCAACTTCCTGTTGGTTATCAAAAGCTTTCTTCTAACCCTCTCCTATTTGTTAAAGAGATTGACTTGGATTCATATCTTACCCATACTGCTCTTCCTGATCATGACTCTCTTGTGTCTATTCCCACCCAACCATTTGTTGAAAAGAGTGTCGACTTGGCTCCACCTTCGGTTGTTCACTCTATTCTTGAAGAGAGTAGTGATCATATGGCTCATGTTCCTCTTGTCTCCTCAGATTCTCATGAATCAAAGAGTGACCCTCCCATCTTGGTTGTTCAGGAGAGTCCTTCTCCTATACCTAAAGGGCATGGGAGCAATCATATGATACCCCCACCAAGTAGTTTTGTCATTTATTTTGATTTTAGCCAATTGACTTCTTTCGGCCTCCCATCTTATGTGCCTTTCCAGATCAAAGTACAAGCGTATAATATGGTAGTACATGGCACTATATTAGATGAAGGTGCATTTATTAGCATCATGTCTTCTACTAGTTGGCAAGATTTGGGTTCCCCACAGCTTGTGCCTGTCACCCAGAATTTGTTGGCTTTCAACGGAGGAACCAGTCAACCCTTAGGGATCCTTCCGAAGTTCCCTATTACTTTGGGGGGAAAGACCATCTATATAGACATGATCGTAGTCAAAGGTCCCTTAGATTTCAATCTTCTCCTTGGATGCGACTATGTTTATGTCATGGGAGCTCTTGTTTCTTCCCTTTTCCATGTGGTTGGTTTTCAGTAGGAAGGGAGAATTGTGATTATTGATGAACTATCGTTCATTGGTCACCAGGTGCCTCCTTTGCAACCATCATCCCCTATCAGCTCTTGTTTGCAAGAAATAACTTCCCCGCCATAGGTCAATTATGTGGCTACTTATTCTGTATCTACATCTACTAATGATCACATAGATGGTATTGTACATTATGTACTGGGGCATTTGAACCCGATCTTTCTTTGGTACCAATTGACATGTATTCCTCCCACAGTGTGGTTCTTCCGTCTAGTGAAGACCTCCTAGGAACCATGTTCTCGTATGGTTCATGAACAAATGTGTCAACATAGTTCCTTGTCTTGCGTCAAGCTCATTAAAAAATGAAACACGGGTCATGAGGATAGTTCCTGATCTCGTGTCAACAGGGGGTCTGCTTTCAAACTCTTTTCCAACTCTTTAAACACGAAAATATTGTCGAGTTCTTGTTTTTTCAACTCGTTAAAGGCTGTGAAATGTCATGTTCCTAGTATACGTTTACCCCTTTTTCGGGCTCGGATGCATTATTTACAAAAAAGGTACTCCTTGACTGAAATGGTCAAGCGGTTCTGTCAGGTATCTTTTTCTACCTTTTCGGGCTCGAGAGACAGAAATGTACGAAAAGGGACCATGTAGATTTTTCTTTTTTGTGTCTTTTTAAAACTCTCTAAACATGAAAAAGATACTGAGTCACCCCTTTGTCAGACTCGTTAAAACATTAAACGACATTGGATTCGTCGCCATTACTAACATGAGCTTCTCCTTCCTAGGGCTCATTAAACTTACTAGGTTGGATTCATCCGAAAGAGGAAATTATAGTGCAAGCACATGTTATCCCCTTCAAGATTGTGATAAAAAAGATTTGGGGTACCTAGTAGAGATGGTGGGGAAATTGGAAATTTTATCAATTGTGTTAGCAACTCACTCTTGAACATGACACTTTCTGTTTCGTGTTGGGTTGGGATATCCTCCTTTCACCATTGACCTTCTTGGGTTGGGCCACTAATTTTTACCTTCCATTTGATCTGTGCCACGTCATCATGACCATCAATCCTATGGATCTAGAAGCTACCAAATTTTGGAATCATGTTGCTGATATGTTCAAGAGTCAGTCCTTCTACAGTTACACTTACTCCTGATTCTCTTTATCATCTAACATCATTTGCATCACTTTGTCTCATGTCGATGATGTGGGATATATCATGGCCCTCCTTGGAAATGGTCGCCTCCTGTCGACTTCAACTTATTATCAAGGAAGTTGCCCAAGAGACTCCCTTCCAATACCTTAGATATTGCATGCCCTAATGGCAAGTTCTTCGCACTCGATGACAAGTTCACATCATTGGCTTTTGATTGGGTGATTTCACAAGTGTTCGGTATCAGTTCATTTTTTACATTCTATGAACTGTGTTTCCAGTACCTTGAGAGCCATTGTCATTATTGGTGGTTTCTCTCTCATTTGTTAATAGTTCACATCATTGACCGGAAATAAAGTGAATTCTTAATATGTTCGACTACAACACATTCATTCACATGTTAGGATTTATACTTTGATCCAGTCGTTGGGAGTGTAAGACCCTGGGCTAAGATTACACAAGTCCACGTTGTGAGGCAATGGGACATGGTCATGTCAATATACATGTCTCTTTTATATGGATGGCGGCGACCATACCTTGGTTTCGTGGATGGTTGCACCCATGCCTTGGATCCATTTACATGATCAATCTCTGGATAGCTGCGTCCATACCACAATTCATGTATTATTATTCAGAGTTTTCAGTGATGTATATGTATCTTTTCTTTCTTACAGGTTTTTCGGTGACGGACTCCGTTCCCTGCTTCCACTTATAAATTATTTCACCCCTCACTCTAGCTTGGCCTCCATGCTTTAGGGGGAATCTTCTACACAGCATTTTGTCATTGCCCATGTAGTCCCCTTCTATGATCCTAGGGGACCTCTACAACGTACCCGACATGTTTTCCTATCATGAAGAAACTCCCAGTGTGTCCCTCTTCATGAGCAGAACAATTCCCTTTTGTATCATTTCCCAAAAATATTCTGTTTATCCCAGTTTACAAGACCAACGCTAATGACCTGTGTCCTCCTCACACTGATATGCAGGGACAAAAACTATCCCTACTTTTGATTGGATCAACTAAGCTCTTTCTCAGTCGTGCTGATCCTCTTTTGGAAGGTTTTTTAAATATGGAGTCGAAGCTTCCATCTCTAGAAGCTTCGTAACGGAAGTGTGGAAAATGGTTATGTGGGATGGAGTCGAGAAGGTTAGTTTTGGATCCTTTCCCCTATTATGATGGAAATAAGCCAAGAGATAAGGATTTCTCCCATGAGAAGAGGAACCATCTCCCCTCCATCCAAGCTATAAACCTCTCTTCTTCCCAAGCACAAGATATTCCTAATTAAGTTCTCGCTGAAGTTTTGATTTTAGAGTAATTAGTAAGTTACCCATAGTTTGTAGCTCTCTAGTTTGTGTTTAAGGGAGAATTGTGAATTTCGTTTGGTGCGAAGACTAAAGGGAAGAGCCTTGAGACTACTTTTGTTGAGGATATCCATGAGATGCTAGCAGAAGTGTGTGGGAACCCACATATGACAGAGGAGAACAACAATGTCAAGGCATCGATTGTAATCTCTTCTTGAACTAATATAGATGCAACTATCGATTGATTTCCTACATGAAATGTCATCTTACATATTTATGGCTTAATGTTTCTTGACCTATTAAGTAGGCTGAATGCAATTTGTATGTTATCATGTTTGTTGCCTGTTGTTGTTTACTTGTTTCAGGTGTTCAAAGGGAGGAAATGAAAGATAGTTGGAGCAAGGAAGCAAGATCTTCACCAAGTGGAATAGCATACTAAGCGGTAGTCCCTCTTATTTGATTCTATCTTAAGGATATCTTCCATAGATTGTTTTTTTTGTGGCTAGATCCGCTCTCTTGGGATAGAGGAATTGTTTGCATCCGCACTTAGAATTTACTTGCACCATAGGCTCCAAAATCAAAAACATTTCCTAAGGATTTTTCACCTCTCACCATCTTGGACAATTTTTTTACATTAGAAAGATCATCTATCTCTAGGGAGAGCAAATACGGGTAGCCAAGCGACATCAACCCCTTTGGGGAGTCAACCGCTAGCAATGCAAGCTCTATTGGCCTTTCGAAATTGTCCATGACTATCTGGCATGTGAAATTCTCTTTTAGCACTCTTTCCAACATATTAGACAATATGCACATTATCATTAAAAGAAAGAAACATTTATGTAGATCATTCATTCATATTTGACCCTCAACATGGGTCCACAATATCTAGATTTATAGGAAACATAACTGACATATAGGTGGTATATATTCTAATTTTTCAAATCACACAATCATGCACATCATACCATTATACTTTCTCATTTACGGTTGCAATTCACATTGAAACATTTTACCTTATATTGATGGTGTTGGACCCGCCAACATGTCAAGGGGATCTCCCCGGCAAGAAGTCCCAATTCACTAGTACAAAATGACTAATTAGTTATTAAAAAAAGAACTAAAATTGCATATAAACGTTTTTCAGTTAGTGACCAATAGTAGCTAATTTACAGTGTCTTATAACACGGCCAACTTTTAGTTATTTTTAGCTTTGTCATTAATTGGCGCAATTAATGACCAAATATATAACAAAATATATTACTATATGTATCCTCGAGATAAACAATTAATGACCAAAGAAATATGACCAAGATCTTGGTTGTGTTATAAGATACTCTAAATTAGCTACTAATAGTCATATATATGCAAATTTTAGTCATCATTTAAAACCAATTAATGACCAAATAAATATGACTAAATTTTAGTCATGTCATAAGATGTTGTAAATTATCTACTAATAGTCATATATATGAAAAATTTAGTTTTCCTTTAATAATAAAAAAATTATCATTTGCACTAGTCATTTATCTTTCTTTGGTATTTTCATATTCATTATATAAACGACTAATTTAGTCATATATTCATTTTATTCGTGTTCATCATTAATTAATATAAACTAATAATTTAGTAGTTTTAGATTGATCTTAAGTGTTTATTATTAATCACCATAAATTAATTAGTATGATTTTGCGACTAAATTTTAAGAAAATGTCATACAATGTGCATGTTTATCTAATATGATAACGCAAAGTTACATATGTTAATTACAAGACTAAATAATAGCAAGTGCAAATACAAATAATTTCAACGATATAAATTTTATTATATAAAATATCAAGTATTACAATATGAGTTTCCAACTTAATATGGTTTGGGCTACAATTTACACATGAAATATTGTTTCATCATTTCAAAACATTATCACTGTGTTGCCAAAGCATTGCAGGTGAATTCACCAACTCTGAAGGCTTGACCATCATTCTCTGTGAGTGTGCCTTATGCAAGATATTGGCTCTAAGGGTATCACTAGACAAATTCTCTTCTCCCTCTCATTTTTCATTTGTCGCTCAAGTGTTATTTCTCTCCTCTTTCTTCAATTGTTGCTTCTTAAAATCAATATTGAGTTCCTCTCCTGAAAATGAAAGAAGATACAATGCAGAGTATAAGACATGAAAGACGATGAATACATGAATATAAAATAAGGTAGACTATAAAAGATTTATATGGCATATACCTCAACATTCGATAGTGGCCACTATGTGGCTAGATGACCTGTATAAACAAAGAAAATAAAATGTCACCATAGAAAATGGAATTGGAGAGGGATTCATCATGCATGTTAGGATTTTTTTCTATTTGCATACATCATATTGCTCACTTCTAATTGTATCAAAAACAAAGAGTATGCAAAATAACATGTAGTGACATGTGGGTGTCTATATTTTGACTCAATGATATGCTTGATTTTTTAACCCATTCCAATCCTACCGCAATTAAATTAAGAGAGACAAGGACACAAGAAGGAATATCAATAAATGAAATTAGAGACTTTAGAATGCAACTCAATTGTACCTGAATGTAACGATAAGTATTTGCAGGTTCTTGGTCACATATGAGCATCAAATCACACTATGAAAAATTCCTTGTATTATGATAATTTGGTTGCACCTACGCTAATCCTTTGTAGTAGCCCCTTGACTTGCCTATAGATATAATTTTAGAAACAATCCTACTCCTGCAATTCTTCCCTATATGGACCATCTTCCCCCCTATTAATAGTTATTTTTCAAGGAAACATAATAGAACTCTCCAATTGCATCATCACCTTTCAAAACAATGCTTGAGTATTTCCAGGTGATCGTTGAACCAATCTCTACTCAGGTACATGAAATCCTTGATTTGTCTCCATCGCAAAAACCTCTTTTCGTAATAAAATTATAAATCCTACATCTGCATTCCTCATCCCCAACATACAAATTCTTTACAGTGGAATACTTTATCATTGCTGCCTCGGTGAAATAGAGATTCACTACTGTGGCATGGAGATGATTGGTGTCATAAAATGGTATAGTTCATCCTTCAATATATGTCACAAAACTCCTCTCACCTCACTTAACTCCTCTCATCTACCAAAATAAGAGTCCTCTCAAATGCCTAGTCCCTATCTCATTCATCTTGAAATAAGTGGATATTTCCATTGGTGACAAAGTGTGCTTGGAGATTTAATAGAAGGAGATATCATTAAAAAAAAATACAATGCAACATAATATTTATCAGAAGGAGAAACAACCATGCCAAGCTACTTCCTAACTAGATAAAGATAACCTCAACTACCTATAGAGTCTACCTATGCATGGTAGCAATGAAAACATTGTCAAAAATAACATCTACAACAATGTTGGGCAATCTCTTCATCTAGTCAAGGGCATGCCCAACTTTTGAAAAGTATCAAGAAGGTTAAGGTCCACCTCATCTAAGCTCCTCTTCTTCTTGTACTCTCTATGTTTAGGTTCAGAATAATACCAAATGTCTTCGAAATTGATGGGTGGGTAAAAGTTATCAGACCATTGAGTTCTTCCATTTTTAATTATTTTCTATAAGAATTGAATCTAAATTGCAAAAGTCGTTCAGGTTCCTTATTTTTAGTTAAAATTAACCTAAGCTTTGGAGAGTTGTAAGGTTTAATGGATCTAAGTATATTCTACTTAAAATATAGTAACATGGTTTAAAAATGTAGGCATTGAGATCAGAATCTAAGGATAAAACAGAAAATATTTTATGTGCATGATTACAAGAAATTTCAATTTCATGTAACAATGTTTGAGGAGCGTCTATCATTTGCATCCTACTAGAAAATTTTCTTGCATCACTTGAGCCATTTTAATTTGGGCATGGTAGAGTCCATTACACAAAAAATCAACCACTAAAAAAAGGTGAAAAGAAAAAATAAAATTTCATGCATTCTAACCCTAGAAAAGTTAGGGAGGATCGAACTGACCTGAACAATAAGGACATGCAAAATTCTTAGTTGTCCATTGCCTTTTGATGAATTGTTAGCCACAATCAAGATATGCATTATCATAATCATTAAACCCTTACAATAAGGACATGCAAAATGCTTACTTGTGCATTGTTTTTTTGATGAATTGTTGGCCGCAATCAAGATTTGCATTACCCTAATCATTAAACTCTCAACTCTAGATAAAATTTATGATTTCATCATATAAAACCTCAAAATTATTTACCCATAAGAACAAAAATCCTATTTAGTAAAAAGGAAGAAAAAAGTCCAAATTCATACCCATTTACAAATTACCAAAATATCATAATCATTAAACCCTATAAAATTTATGTTTTGATCATATAAACCCTCGAAATTATTTACCCATGCAAACAAAAATCCTCTTTAGTAAAAAGGAAGAACATAGTCCAAATTCATACCCATGTACAAATTACCAAAATATTCATGCCCAGTGACCTTGCCCTTCCTCCATCTAATCATTGATGCTCTCCTAAGGTGTTTTTCATGCAAACTGAGCTCGAAACCCACGAGATCGTTGATGATATCCTAAGTTGTTTCCCATGCAAACTGGGTTCGAATCCCATGAAATCCATAGATCACATTAATGGTCTTCCTTCTTCTGGAATTTCCACGCAGATAGACAAGGTAAAGAAAAAATACAGTGCTACAATGCGAAAAAGAAAAGAAATATTTATAATACAAAAAACAAAAGAAATATTTATAGTATAAAATAAAAATATATAAATTGCAATTGGATTAAATGATTTATTTTTAATAAGAATTTTTTATTTTCTCCTAAGATGCTAAATTAAAAAGAAGAAGAAGAAGTTAAAAATTGCTAAATTAAAAAGAAGAAGAAGAAGTTAAAAATGATATTGGGATGAGTGTAAACATTTAAATATGACCTCAATTAATAATAAAAAGTTAAATTAATAAAAATAATAAAATTTAATTTGTTATATTTTGATTTTGTTATTAACTTGTGAATAGGCTTGGTTACAGTACCATGGGCCAGTACCGTGGCTTATCAATACTACAAGTCCAAAAACATAACTTATTTCACAACCAAAATATTTTACAACAATATGACAAGATTTTTAAGCATGGATATTCACCCCCACATTACGGTAGATATTATTAACTTGTAAAGGATAGCTTTCGTTACAATACCATGGTCAGTACCATGGATTATCCGTACCACATGCCCAAAAAACATAAATTATTTCACAATCAAATATTTATAACAATATGACGATATTGTTAACCATGGATATTCACCCTCACTTTACCATGGATATTAACTTGTAAATCCACTTTGTTACAATACCATGGGCCAATACCATGACTTATCAATACCACATGTCAAAACACCATAGCTTATTTCATTGTAAAAATATATTATTTTAATTTAATTTTACAACACTTTTTTAATTGAATCTAAAAGGGAAAATGTTACAATTTGAGATATATCTAAACCCTCTATCCTTCAACTACTAAAAATATTCCCATAGAAATTAAATTAAGGTTTTAATAAAATTAAGCTAAAATGGATCTATGTCGGTTCTATATATATATCTATATATATATATATATATATATATATATATATATATAAGAACCTACATAGATCAATCTTAGCTAAGGATCCAAGGGTCCTCCAACTACTAAAAATATTCCCATAGAAATTAAATTAAGGTTTTAATAAAATTAAGCTAAGATGGATCTATGTCAGTTCTTTATCTATATATATATATATATATATATATATATATATATATATATATATATATATATATATATATATATATATATATACCGACATAGATCAATCTTAGCTAAGGATCCAAGAGATGAGAGCAAGCAAATTGATTAATTATAGTAGATTAAATATAGTGCATGTTTTTTTAAAGTTTTCTGTTATTTTATTTTCTTTGACATGATTGATCCAACATATAGGTTTAATATTTTACAACCGACACCATGGGCCAATACCATGGCTTATCAATACTACAAGTCCAAAAGCCATTACTTATTTCACAACTAAAATATTTTACAACAATATGACAAGATTCTTAATCGATGATATTCACCCCCACATAACGATAGATATTATTAACTTGTAAAAAATAGTCTTTGTTACAATACCATGGGTCAATACCATGGATTATTAATACCACATACCCAAAAAACATAAACTATTTCACAATCAAAATATTTTATAACAATACCACATGCCCAAAAAACATAAATTATTTCACAATCAAATATTTTATAACAATATGACGAGATTGTTAACCATGGATATTCACCCTCACTTTACCATGGATATTAACTTGTAAATACTCTTTGTTACAATACCATGGGCCAATACCATGGCTTATCAATACCACATGCCAAACCATAACTTATTTCATAGTCAAAATATTTTATTTTAATTTAATTTTACAACATTTTTTTAATTGAATCTAGAAAGGAAAATGTTACAATTTGAGATATATCTAAACCCTCTATCCTCATGACTACTAAAAATATTCCCATATAAACTAAAATAAGGTTTTAATAAAATTAATCTAAGATGGATCTAGGCCGGTTCTTTAGATATATATATATATATATATATATATATATATATATATATATATATATATATATATATAGATAACCGACATTGATCCATCATAGCTAAGGATCCAAGGGATGAGAGCAAGAAAATTGACTAATTATAATAGATTAAATATAGTGCATGATTTTTTAAAGTTTTTCATTATTTTATTTTCTTTGACATGATTGATCCAAAATAAAGGTTTAATATTTTACAACCAATTAATTTATTTTTTTAATTCAAAGAATTTCTTAAACACAATACAATGTGATCAAATTTAAGAGAAAGTTGGGGAGGGGGTGGAGAGAGGGAGCAAGACGGTGAAAAAGTTGGAGGATAGAGAGAGAGAAAGAGAGAGTGATGGGGGGGAGAGAGAGTGAGGTGGGAGAGAGGGAGCGAGAGGAAGGAAGCGAGAGGGGAGAGAGAGAGAGGTGGAGTTGAGTGGGAAAGAGAGGGAGGAAAGAAAAAAGACATAGAGAGATAGAGGTGGACAGAGAGAGGAGTGAGAAGGGAGAGAGGGAGAGAGAGTGAGGGAGAGAGGAGAGGAGGGAAGAGAAAGAATAGGAGAGGATAGAGATAGGGAGAGAAGGGGAAGGGAGAGATATGGAAACATAGATATGGAGAAGGACAGGGAGGGGGGGAGATAGTGATAGAGTTGGACATAATAGAGAGAGAGAGAGGGAGAGTGATTTGGGGGCGAGAGACAGAGGGAGCTGGGAGATAAAGGATAGAGATGAAGGAAGATATATATGAGGA
This sequence comes from Pinus tabuliformis, assembly GCA_031772625.1. NCBI lineage: Eukaryota > Viridiplantae > Streptophyta > Pinopsida > Pinales > Pinaceae > Pinus > Pinus tabuliformis. The sequence continues at coordinate 871,617,244 of CM062805.1, forward strand.
GAGGGAGATGGAATTGGAGGGGGTAGGAGAGGGAGGGAACAAGAAAAACATAGAGGGCGAAAGGTGGACAGAGAGAGGGGGTAACAAGGAAGTCATGGAGAGAGAGTGAGGGAGAGAGGAGAGCGGGATGGAATAGAGAGAAGGATATAGATAGAGAGGGAGAGAAGGAGAAGAGAGAGATAGACAGAGAAGGGGAAGAGAGGGAGAGAGAGTGTGTGTATATTTTGGGAGTGATATACAGAGAGGGAATAACAAAGAGACACAAATACAAATATAAATATTATATAGTATTATATAACCAACCTAGATCCATATTAACCCTATAACTATCAAGTGCCGAGAGGGATCCAATCTCTCGAGGTGAAAACATTTCCTCAAGTTTTGCACTAGAAAAAAAAAGTTTGCACTTCTAAAGATTGGACCCCTCTCAACACTCGATAGATCCAGGGTTAATATGGATGTAGGTCAGTTAATAGGAAATTAAAGTAGTTCTTATTTGATATTATAGTCTTAAAAATTAAAATTTCCCTTTAAATTAATTTCAAATTAGAACTAGAACCAATTAGATTCAATGAATAGATTTTTAAAAAATACATAAAATAATTTTTTTTGTTTAAAAATATATTTTTAAAATTAAAAATTATTAGAGATACATAGTGAAAAGTTGGCTCACCTATACACCATGTGAGGATGAAGAAGTGTTTAACGAAGAATAACCTTTCAACCAATCTTTAACAATCTTTCAATCCCCTATCACTTGTATGTTTAAATTGGTTGACACAATTAAGATGACTAACATAAAAAACTAATTGATATTTTTGTAGTACTTGTTAGATAGTGTATTTTTGTTCTTAGACTAAATTAGTCATTCATGTTAGTCATTTTTAGTTGTATTACTTATTATCTAGTCACATATTTTAACCCGCAAATAAATTAGTGATTTATGTTACTCATTTTTAGTTCTGGAACTTAAGATTGCTCATTTTTGGTAGTACTTCACTTGGAAAAGCTACGGTGACTAAATTTTTTAGTTACCTACTAACTAATTGATCATTTTATACTAGTTATTAGACCATAGACCGTTGGTGTAGGAGTCCCAGCAGTGGGTCATAAGGTAATGCCTTGACCGAGATGTCACATAGAGGCAAGTAGAATAACTTTGTCAGCAGCAAGGGTGTGACTAGCGTAGTGTGTCAAGGAAGGTGTATGATAGGTTCCAAAACTTTGAAGGGGGAAGGAGGTGAAGGTGACTTCTAGGTTGAAAGGGATCAATCCAAACTTGGCTAGGAACACACAACACAAAGGACATGCTCAGCTTCCGGCGGAGCAGTCCACTTGGATGCGTCAGTCACATCATACAAGGTGAGATAACACGTAAAACACTCATGGATCATTCCGAGATGAGTGTGATGGTTGTTATAGCAAGGTTCAAGTGAAAGGTCTGCCATATGTCCAGGGGAGCAGTCGACACGCACGGTGACATCATTAACAACATATGCAACACATTAACAATAAGATTCATATAATTTCATGTGAATCCGTTCATACACAAGTATGTAAGTTAAACAACATATATCATTAAAGCAACTAGAGCAGTACAACTACAATAACAAAATATGCATGAAAATGTGTTGGCTATTTTATATAGAGAAGTGTAAGTCACAATCATATAATACATCCATGTAAACCTGGTAGCCCCAATAGTGGAATGTTACAGCCACATCCACCTGCTCCTCCAAACATATGTACTATCTCGATGCAGTGGAGAAGACAAGGCACATTACAATACTATCCAAGCCTTCCTCAAGATAGTCTTAGTAGAAGCTCGGCTACACAAAAGCATTTACAATGAGTTATGAGGGACTATTTATAACAAAGGGTGGGGTGACCATTGGCATTCTCGTTTGTGACAGTTCAACTACCCTCATGAATCGTCACCTACTCTATGACTATTAAATCCAACCATTGACACTTGACTTACACTTGACCTGACTCAACATTACAATGCACATGTACTCATGTGAGACAACATGGCTTGAGAAAGCCTTTCAAGACATCACTGGCACTCGGTCCATCATGATGAGACCAACTCTTTGACATAGTTGTGATTGTGTAGGTGGTGAGCTAATGTCAAGTTTGGTCATTCGTGATGGTGTGTATGCACCTCATGGTGACATCTTGTTGAAGTGAACTCTTGCCTCCATTGCAACCGATGCATTGGTTTGGTCCCTTCATCCAACTCGTCTTCTAACATGCTCATGGTCTTCTTGGGTGTGGCTGAACCAGAAAAACACTGATGCATGGTGTTCATGCTATTCTTCAAGTGTGTACTAGTGGTCATGTTCATCAAGTTTCCAAGGTACATGTTCAGCTCCAGTTGGACTTACTTCTTATCTTCGCCTTGGTGAGTGTGTTGAATAGGTTGGATTTCATGGGCATGATCAATGATATGCATGCTATCGAATCCATTGCATGAGATCATCAACATTTCTCACCATGTCTGCTATGTGTCATCTGCTGAGATGGAACCTTAACTTGTGTAGGTGTATTTTCATCCATGTGTGCATGTTGCACCCATTGTTGTTCTTGTTCCTGCTGCAACTCATTCGTTTGTCTTTGCAGCTTCATGTTCTTCCTAAGTTGCTGCTTTAGCACATGAAACTCCTTCTTTGTTCCATCTTCTGCCTTCACACGATCTTCATGTCGCGTCATCACTTCATAGACAGGGTCTCCAAAGTTGCTTTCATCATCAATGGACCTGCTTGAGCTTGCAATCTTGTTCCGCCTCTGTGTTGTCAACAACCCTCTTCTTACATTCATTTCATTTGGTATGTTTTCTTTAGATGTTGTTCATGATGCTACTTCTGTCATATCTTGATGTCCTTGTCTATGAAAAAATTTATGTCTTCGTGGGTAGTCAAGTTCATGGACACTTGATCAACTGCATCCCTAGGCATGCTCTGAATAGTGTCTTCGTCTCTACTCCCTGGAAACCATTTCACCTGTATTGTTGAGAGGAAGATGAACACCTGTGATACCTGGAGACATAGAAACACTCATGGAAAGAAATCTATCAATTGAAAATCAAACTGAACATGAGAACTGTGTTGTGACATACTTGGGTGAATGATCATGAAGGTTACACAATTTTGGTAGGGAGGTCAAGAGACCGACTGCCAAGACTACACAAGGCACAGGCCAGGCAATGCAGAGTCCAGTCTAGCTGCTGACTGCTAGGATTGCACAATGCACAATTCTAGCTTGGAAGGACTATTGGCCCAAGGATAGGTTTGTGCAATTTTTTGGGCCAAGTAGCCACTTTCCTCTAGAAATGCACAAAACAGTCCTAGAGGGCAGTGTTATGTATGAATGCACAGATCGGGAGAGGAAGGTGAGCATTCCTTTCCTTGATTACGCAATGCAGCCTTGGTGAAGGTAGAGCCCGGTCCAAGGTTGGCCTAACTCACTGACGAGCAACTAAAATAAAGTAAGTCAGTGAATGCATGACGACACTAAATGATACTAGAAGTGATCGACAGTGCATGCAAAACATGAATGAAAGATTCAACAAACTTATCAACATGTATGCGTGATCCAAAATAGATTCAGCATAGCCTCGAGATCAAAAGTCTTCAAATATAGGTGAAATGAAAAAATGTTGAAGGGCTTGTGAATACGAAGACAATGGTGCAAACCGCATGCAGATCCGAGTCCGGACAAGAAAATTAGAGCTAATCAAAGGTTCAGGTCAAAGAGTCAAAGCATACGTCAGCAGGACAAGTGGAAACCTAGGTGCCTATTAAGGCTTTCCCCCTTACCTTACTCTACTTGACTGAGATGACAAGGGTTGACCGAAAAACAATTGACTAGAGAAGGTGACACTAGTTAGCACACAAGTGTTGTGTTTACACCAAGGTTCACTTCAAAAAGTACGTATTTTCCTTCGATGTATCATGGACTAAAAGTAACAATCTCATCATATAGAGGCAAGATGATAGATAACCAAGTAGTGATAGTTGTACAAGCCCTCTTGTACTTTAACCAGCCTGCTTCAAGAGTCATACATGGTTTCAAGCACAACTAACCTATGAACGAAACAAGCGAACGAACTAACAATTGACATAGCAAAGCAAGAGTAAAAGAAAAAATGAAAGCAAAGAAATTAAACAAGAAAGAAAGCAAACAAACAAGCAAACAAAGCACATAAGCAAAGAATCATGCAAGAAAAAAACTGAAAGTAAACACTACTCTTACTCCTACACTAACGGTACATGGGCCTAATCATGTGAAGTGATACTTCCAATGCGGCCATCGGCACATTCGTAGACCCATGTTGGTGAAGTCTTGGTCTACAAGCAACCTAGTTGTGTGAACCAGCAAGAAAGAAATATATAACAATGAAGACAACCACACTTCATGATTCAAAGTGCCCATGGGACATAAGTGAGTGCATGTGCATGACGAGCAGTCCGTGGACTTATCATGGTGTTGTGTGACACTACGTTCAACTTTGAAGCATAAGAACACTCTTGATTGTGACATGCAAGCAAATGAAAGAAGCAAAGATAACTTGTGTTGCGGACGAGTGATTGCAATGTAAGGCTCCTCCAATGCATGAGAAATGGAATTATGTAGTTCAAGTGGAGGAAGTAAAATCTGAGTGTTGGATTGATCTTGAGTGCATATAGATGAGTGATGACGAGCCTTGAGTGTTTGAACAATTTCTCGATCGGAAGCGAAACCAACCTTAAGAGAGCGAGGGCCTGACATAACCATCAGATCGGGCTAAAGAGCCTCGATGGTCTATGGGGTTTCGACTTCGTTGATAGATGGATCTTCATAGACCAGTGGCTTAGACAGGTTAACAATGAGTGAATCAACATCATGATCGGATGATGAGGTGAAGAGATCACAAAAAGCAAGATCAAAAAATTCAAGATGTTAGTCAGCATCGTCATGGTTGGATGAATCACATAGAGGGGTAGATGAAAAGAAAACAAACTCATCCTCCATGTTTCTAGAAAAGACAGATGAAGGATCAAGTGGATTTTCAACGAGTAACTTATCCTCTCTGTTGTTGAATGATGGACTAACATCCGGTGAGTCTTGCGAGTCATGAACAATGGGTTCAACCGTGGATGAAGATACACATGCAGAATCATGGATGGCAAGTTCACCAAAGAGGTTAGGAAAGAAGAGAGCGGACTCAAACAGAAGGGAGTCATCCTTCACCGAGTGTTGATGTTCAAGCTCCCACTAATACTCTTCATGATTGATAGCGCATGTTGGTTGTGCAACAGTAACTCCGTCAGTGGTTGTTTCCTCGTTCACAACAAGTGAAGAATTTGGAATGGACAAACACAAGACAACATCATCGGGAGGAACACTTGTGTGGAAGGTGGAGGTCGAAGAAAAGAATCGATATAATAACTCGAAGGACTCACAACCAAATCTGCGTGAAAATCAAGTGGAGTGATGTTGGGAGAGTGTGAAGGATGAACAGGTGTGTGAGCATGATCCTCAACATCACTAGGAAGTGGTGGAGCTACTGAATGAGAGGGAGGTGAATAGTCAATTGAGACAATGCCCGCTCTCACACGAGATTGCGTAGTTCCATCAATGAGTAATGTTGAGCGAGGCTTTACATCAATATTCCTCTTCAAACGGGTATATTTCTTAAGGCAATACTCGAACCAGTCCCAAAGATAAGAAAATTTCATGTGGAGCCCTCCACTGTTGTAACATTTTCCGATCAAGATTGTATGGATCGAAATGATAGAATGTGCCTTCAATGAGATCACAAAAGTGCTCAAATGAGAGCACAGTGTTAGCTGGTAGGCTGACCACCCAATGGAATGGAGATTCACGAAGTGTGTATGCAAGCAGCAAACCGGCTTGCTCATCAGAAAACTCATCTTCCTCATAAGTCATGAAAAGAAAGTTATATAAGTGCTCAGGCCAGACCACTTCACCTTCACCATCATACATGTGAGTGGAAAAGAGTTCGAAAAGCTTCCCCAAGATGGAGAAATCTTCACAATTCGAAAAACACCTCGGGAGAAGAAGAGTGCAAGACTCCATGAAAGATATCCAAAGGTTCAAAACTTGATGAGAGGACACAGCTTGTCATCAGGCCCTCCTTCTAGCACCAAAAATGTTGACAGTGTTGGACCCACCATGATGTCAAGGGAAACTCCCTGGTAAGAAGTCCCAATTAGACCTCAGACCATTTGGTGTAGGAATCCCAACAGTGGGTCGTAAGGTAATGCCTTGACTGCGGTGTCGTACAGAGGCAAGTAGAATAACTCTATCAGCAGCAAGGGTGTGACTGATGTAGTGAGTCAAGGAAGGTGTATGAGAGGTTCCAACACTTCGAAGAGGGAAGGAGGTGAAGGTGAGTTCCAAGTTGAAAGGGATCAGTCCCAAGTCAACTAGGAACACACAACACAAAGGGCATGCAGAGCTTCCGATGGAGCAGTCCACTCGGATGTGGCAGTCACATCATACAAGGTGAGATAACACGTACAACACTCACAGATCAGTCTGAGATGGGTGTGATGGTTGTTACAGCAAGGTTCAAGTGAAAGGTCTGTTTTATGTTTAGCAGAGTAGTCGACATCGATGGTGACAACATTAACATCATATGCAACACACTAATAGCAAGATTCATATAGTTGCATGTGAATCAGTTCATACACAAGTATGTAAGTTAAACAACATATATCATTAAAGAAACTGGAGCAGTCCAACTACAATAACAACATATGCATGAAAATGTTTTGGCTCTTATTATATAAAGAAGTGTAAGTCACAATCATACAATACATCCATGTACACCTGCTAGCCCCAACAGTGAAACGTTACAACCACATATGCTTGCTCCTCCAAAGAGATGTACTAGCTCCGTGCAGTGGAGAAGGCAAGGTGCATTACAATATTGTCAAAGCCTTCTTCAAGATAGTCTTAGTAGAAGATTGGCTGACCAAAAGCCTTTACATTGAGTTATGAGGGACTATTTATAGAAAAGGTTTGGGTGACCCTTGACATTCCCCTATGTGATAGTTCAACTACCCTCATGACTCTTCACCTACTCTATGACTATTACATCCAACCATTGACAATTGGCTTACACTTGACATGAATCAACATTACAATGCACATGTACTCATGTGAGACAACATGGCTTGAGTAAGCCTTGCAAGACATCACTGACACTCAGTCCACTGTGATGAGACCAACTCTTTGACATGCTTGTGATGGTGAAGGTGGTGAGTTGATGCCAAGCTTGGTTGTCCGTGATGTTGTGTATGCACCTCATGGTGACAAGTTGCTGAAGCGAACTCTTGTCTCTGTTGCAACCGGTGCATTGGTTCGGACCCTTCATCCAAGTCGTCTGCTAACATGTGCATGGACTTCTTGGGTGTGGCTGAACCTGCAACACATTGATGCATGGTGTCTGTGCTGATCATCGAGTGTGTACTGGTGGTCATGCACATCAACTTGCCGAAGTACATGTTCAGCTCTAGTTGGAAATTCTTCTTGTCTTCGCCTTGGTGAGTGTGTTCAATTGGTTGGATTACATGTGCGCACTCAATGACATGCATGCTGTCGAATCCCTTGAATGCAATCAACAACACTTCTCACCATGTCTACTCTGTGTCAGCTGCTATGGTGGATCCTTAACTTGTATGGGCACAATTTCATCCCTGTGTGCATGTTGCACCCACTGTTGTTCTTGTTCCTGTTGCAACTCATTCGTTTGTCTATGTTAATGTTCTTCCTGAGTTACTGCTTCAGCACATGCAACTCCTTCTTTGTTCCATCTTATACCTTCGCACGATCTTCATATCGCATCGTCACTTTATAGCAGGAGTCTCGAAAGTTTCATTCATTATCAATGGACCTGCTTCAGCTTGTAACCTTGTTCTTCCTTTGTTCGCTCAGGTTCGACAATCTTTCGAACACTTTGAAATTTGGGCTATTACTTAGGCCATTCATCAAGATTTGATCACATCTTCACGATTCGAAAAACACCTTGGGGGAAGAAGAGTGCAAGACTCCATGAAAGATATGCAAAGGTTCAAAACTGGATGAGAGGACACAGCTTGTCATCAGGCTCTCCTTCTAGCGTGAGAAATGTTGATGGTGTTAGACCCACCAACATTTCAAGGGGATCTACTCGGTAAGAAGTCCCAATTAGACCTCAGGCAGTTTGGTGTAGGATTCCTAGTAGTGAGTCGCAAGGTAATGCGTTGACCATAGCCTCACATAGAGGAAAGTAGAATAACTCTATCAGTAGAAAGGGTGTGACTGATGCAATGAGTCAAGGAAGGTGTATGAGAGGTTCCAACACTTTGAAGGGGGAAGGAGGTGAATGTGAGTTCTAGGTTGAAAGGGATCAGTCCCAACTCGGTTAGGAACACACAACACAAAGGACATGCAGAGCTTCCAGCAAAGAAGTCCACTCGGATGTGATAGACACATCATAGAAGGTGAGATAACATGTACAACACTCACGGATCAGTCTGAGATGAGTGTAATGGTTGTTATAGCAAGGTTCAAGTGAAAGGTCCGTCTGTTGTCCGATGGAGCAGTTGACATAGACAGTGACAACATTAACCACATATGAAACACATTAACAACAATATTCATATAATTGCATGTGAATCAGTTCATACACAAGTACGTAAGTTAAAAAAAAATATATCACTAAAGCAACTGGAGTAGTCCATCTACAATAACATCATATGCATGAAAATGTGTTGGCTCTTATTATATAAAGAAGTGTAAGTCACAATCATACAATACAACCATGTAAACCTGCTAACCCCAACAGTGGAATGTTATAGCCGCATCCACCTGCTCTTCCAAAGAGATGTACTAGCTCCGTGTAGTGGAGAAGCCAAGGCGCGTTACAATATTGTCCAAGCCTTCTTCGAGATAGTCTTAGTAGAATCTTGGTGGACAAAAAGCCTTTACAATGAGTTATGAGGGACTATTTATAGAAAAGGGTGAGGTGACCCTTCACATTCCCCTTTGTGGCTGTTCAACTACCCTCATGACTCTTCACCTACTCTAAGACTGTTGCATCCAACCATTAATGCTTGACTTACTCTTGACATGACTCAACATTACAATGCACATGTACTCATGTGAGACAACATGGCTTTAGCAAGCCTTGCAATATTTCACTTACACTCAGTCCACCATGATGAGACAAACTCTTTGACATTCTTTTGATCATGAAGGTGGTGAGCTGATGCTAAGATTTGTCATCCATGATGGTGTGTATGCACCTCATGGTGACATCTTGTTGAAGCGAACTATTGCCTCTGTTGCAACCAGTGCTTTAGTTCAGCCCCTTCATCCAACTCGTCTGCTAACATGTGCATGGTATTCTTGGCTGTAGCTGAACAGACAACATAGGGATGCATGGTGTCTGTGCTGATCTTCAAGTGTGTACTGGTGGCCATGCACATCGACTTGCCGAAGTACATGTTGAGCTCCAGTTAGACTTGCTTCTTGTCTTCGCCTTGGTGAGTGTGTTGAATGGGTTCAATTGCATGGACGTGCTCAATGATATGCATGTTTCTGAATTGGTTGCATGCGATCAAAAACGATGCTCACTATGTCTACTATGTGCCAGCTGCTCGGATGGATCTTTAACTTGTATAGGCGTAGCTTCATCCGTGCATGCATGTTGCACCCACTGATGTTCCTATTCCTGTTGTAGCTCATTCATTTATCTGTGTAGCTTTGTGTTCTTCCTAAGTTGCTGCTTCAGCACATGCAACTCCTTTGTTCCATCTTCTACATTCCTGCGATCTTCATGTCGCTTCATCACTTCATAACTAGAGTCTCCAAATTTGCGTTCGTCATCAATCGACCTGCTTGAGCTTGCAACCTTGTTATGCATTCATGTTGTCAACAACCCTCCTCTCACATTCGTTGCATTTGGTATGTTGTCTTCAACTATTGTTCATGATGCTTCTCATTGTGATGTTGTTGTTGTCATATCTTGATGTCCTTGTCTATGAACAAATTGATGTTTTTGTGGGTAATCAAGTCTGTGGACACTCGATGGAATGCATCCCCAAGTGTTCTATGAACGGTGTCTTCATCTTTGCTCTCCAGGAAACCATTGCACCAGTATTGCTAAGAGGCAGATGAATACCTGCAATACCTGGACACATGGAAACACTCATGGAAACTAATCTGTTAGTTGAAAACCAAAATGAACATGAGAACTGACTTGTGACATACCTGGGTGAATGATCATGAAGGTTGTGAAATTTCAGTAGTGAGGTCAGGATATCGACTGCCAAGATTACAAAAGGCACAGTTTAGGCTACTGGGAGACTGACTGATTGCTAGAACAATGTAATGCACAGTCCAATCTAGCTGTTGACTGTTGGGACTGCGCAATGCGCAATTCCAGTTGGGAAGTATTATTGGCCCAGGGATAGATTTGCACAAGTTTTTGAGCCAAGTAGCCATTGTCCTCCAGAAATGCACAAAACAGTCCTAGAGGGTAGTGCTAGGCAGAAATGCACAAATCTGGAGAGGAAGGTGAGTCTTTTGTTCCCAGATTGCACAATGCAGCCTTGGCAAAGGCAGAGCCTGGGCCAAGGTTGGCTCGACTCGCCGACGAGAAACTGAACGCAAGTAAGGCAGTTAATGCATGTTGACACTAAGTGATATCAGAAGTGATTGAAAAGGCATGCAAAACATGAATTAAAGGTTTAGAAAATAGATCAACATGAATGTGGGTGAGGCAGTTTGTTGGTTGGGCGAACGTCCGTGGAAAACAATTTCATGCATGCGACAACACTAAGATAGCAATGAAAATTGAAACAAAGCTAGAACAAGCTAGTATACATGTAAATGATAGCAAACACTAAACTAAATCAAGAAAACAGTACTCATACAAATGAAAACCCAAAAAGTGGCCGAAATGCAATAAAAGGCATGGGAAGCAATCTTACCCCAAAACAACTATGTTGAATGTGTCGCTTGCTCCTAGATGTGATGTGGGATGTCAAAGCTACAAGGTTGATGTGAGCAATGACCTTTTTAGTGTCTCGTTGATGAGTTTTTATAACATCGAGGTTATGACGTGCATGCCACAAATATAGGGAAAGTGAGACTTGGTGGGAGGTTTCAGAATTGATCCTTGAATGTAACCTGCACCTGCTAAACATAGATCCCTAAAACAAGGGATTCCTTTGCATTCTTCCTTGGGAGAAGCAGCCCATGCATGTAAGTCTATTTTTCTCAGTCCTAGAGGGAACCGGTCAACTCAGCTGCAGATGGAAGAGACCACTCGATTGCTAGAGAAAAATGTGCATTTTTGGCCAGGAGCTGGGATGGCTGCCCAAGCGATTTACATAATTTATGGGTAGAGTAGCTGATTTATTCTCAAATTTCCACAAATCCTGGGCTGAATAGCTTGATGCTGGGAAAAGTTGCACAAATCCTACTGGGAGGGTTGGCTGGTAGGACTGCGCAATCTTGGAGCCCAACATTCTATCAGAGAGGATTACACAATTTATTTAGGGAAGAATGGTTTCCCTCCAGAAATGCATAATTTTCAAGGGAGACTGACTGTTGGAACTGCGCAATGCACAGTCCAGTTTGGCTGCTGGCTATTGGGATTCCGCAATATGCAATTCTAGCTGGGAAGGATTGTTGGCCCAAGGATGAATGTGAACAATTTTTTGGGCCAAGCAGCCACTGTCCTCCAGAATGATGCCAAACAATCCTGGAGGGAAGTGCTGGGTAGGAATACGCAAATATGGAGAGGAAGATGAGCCTTCCTTTCCCATATTGCGCAATGCAGCCTTGGTGAAGGCAGAGCCCAGGACAAGGTTGGCCCGACTTGTCGATGGGAAACTAAAAGAAAGTAAGTGAGTGAATGCATGGCAACACTAAGTGATAGCAAATTTGATCGACACTGCATGCGAAGCATGAATGAAATATTCAACAAATAGATCAACATGAATGTGGGTGAGGCAGTTCGCCAGTTGGGCGAATGTGTTTGCGAAATAGTTTCATGCATGCGATAGTGGTGAGATAGCAACGAAAACTGAAACAGAGCTAGATTAAGCTAGTATACATGTAAATGACAACAAGCGCTCAAAAAAATCAAGCAAATAATACTCATACAAGCAAAAACCCAAAAAGCAACAGAAATGCAACAAAAGACATGGGAGCGGGCATACCCCAAAACAACTGAGATGAATGTGTCGAATGCTCCTAGATGTGATGTGGGATGTCAGAGCTACAAGGTTGATGTGAGGAATGAGCTCTGTAGCATCTGGTTGATGAGTATTGATAACATCTAGGTTGTTATGCGCATGCCACGAATCTAGTGGAAGCAACACTTGGTGGGAGGTTTCAGAATTACTCCTTGCATGTAACCTCTAACTGTTAAACATAGATCCCTGAAACAAGCGATGCCTTTTCATGGTGCCTTGGAAGAAGCAATCCATGCATGCAAGTTTGTTTTTCTTTGTCCCGGAGGGAACCGGTCAACACAGTTGCATGTGCAAGAGACTGCTCAACTGCTGGAGAAAAATGTGCATTTTTGGCTGGGAGTTGGGCTGGCTCCCCAGGCGATTTGTGCAATTTATGGGAAAAGTAGCTGACTGCTACTCATATTTGTGCAAATCCTCACTTGAACAGTGTGCTGCTAGGAAAATTTGTGCAAATCCTGCTGGGAGGGTTGGCTAGCAGGACTGCACAACCTTGGAGCCCAGCAGGCTGCTAGAGAGGATTCCACAATTTTTGGAGGGAAGGTTAGTTTCCCTCCAGAAATGCATAATTTTCACGGGGAATTTGCTCAGCCTAGAGCTGGACAAAGTTCGGCTGAGCAGCCTATGAAGGGAAAAGATGAAAATGTGATCGACAGGCTACCTTTGAGCGAGAAAGACACTGAAGCTTGAGGACTTGATGAAGCAAGGAAAGTTGCTGTGAAGGTTGGTAAGGAGGCCCAAAAATAGGCTAAGGAAAAATTTTGGATGGTGGTTGTAGCCACTACAACACTTGGCGACACACTGGTAGAACTCTAGATCTCTAAGTGGACCTCGTTTGTGAAAAGCAAGTTTAACACCTCCGGAAGTATTGTTTAACTCTCAGCTCATCTTGTCTTCACACTAGCTTGATTGTAATATGTAGAATTTGCCAGAATCTTAGTCGATTTACACATGTTACAAGCCAAGGAAACATAGTTGTCTTGATTGGGGTTGAGGGGTATGTAAGTGCATAAGCAGTATAGTCGTCAGAGTCTTAATTTCATCTCTCATGTTGCTCCACTGTCAGCAAGCCTGGAAGGTACCTCGGTGGAGTCACATTGGAACACAAGCATGGCTCCACTGCCAGTGAGCCTAGTCAGTACCCCGGCCGAGTTACTTGCATCAACTTCGTGCATAGGAAGCCTTTCTCTTATTTCGCCTTATTCATTTTTTTTCTTTCTTTTTTTACTTTTCATTTTTTTTCACTCTGAATAGCACTTATTCATTTCAGAGATGAAAGAGTGATCCTGACTTATTGAGAGAAAAAGAGGTTGTTCTAGTATAGAAGTAGTTTATTGTATCTCTGATGTTCCTATTAAGGTTTTCTACTTTACCTTTTTCTACTTGACTAAGCTGAGAAGGGTTAACCCAAAAACAATCGACTAGATAAGGTGACACTAGTTAGCACAAAAGCATTGTGTTTACACCAAGGTTCACTTCGAATAGTATGCATTTTCCTTCAACGTATCATGGAATAAAAGTAACAAGCTCATCATACAGAGGCAAGATGATAGATAACCAAGTAGTGATAGTTGTACAAGCCTTCTTGTACTTTACCTAGCTTATTTCAAGAGTCATACATGGTTTCATGCACAACTAACCTATCAATGAAATAAGCGAACAAACTAACAATCAACAAAGAAAACAAAGAGAAGAAGCAAAAATGAAAGCAAAGCAAGTAAACAAACAAGCAAATAAACAAAAAAGAGAACAAAGAACGTAAGAAAACAAGCATGCAAGCAAACAACTAAAATCAATATTACTCCTACTCCTACACTAATGGTTCATGGACCTGATCATGTGAAGTGATACTTCCAATGCATCCATCGGCACATGGTAGACCCATGTTGGTGAAGGCTTGGTCCACGAGCAACCCAGTTGTGTGAACAAGCAAGCAATAAAGATATAATGATGAAGACAACCACACTTCGTGATTTAAAGTTCCCACGTGACATAAGTGATTGCATGTGCATGATAAGAAGTCGGCAGACTTATCATGGTGTTGTGTGACACTACATGCAACTTTGAAGAATAATCACACTATTGACTATGACATGCAAGCAAACGAAAGAAACAAAGATAACTTGTGTTGCGCACGAGTGCTTGCAATGTAAGACTCCTCCAATGCATGAGCAATGGGATCGTGTAGTTCAAGTGGAGGAAGTAAAATATGAGTGTTGGATTGATGTTGAGTGCATATAGATGAGTGATGAGGAGCCTTGAGTGTTTGAACAATTTCCTGATCAGAAGCGAAACCAACCTGGAGAAAGCAGGGACCTGAGATAACCCAGCTCGGGTTGAAGTGCATCGATGGTCTGTGGGGTTTCAACTTCGTTGATAGATGGATCTCTGTAGACCAGTGGCTTAGATGGATTAACAATGATTGAATCAACATCGTGATCAAATGATGAGGTGAAGGGATCATGACAACCAAGATCAGAAAATTCATGATGTTGGTCAGCATCCTCATGGTTGGATGAATCACACAGAGGGGTAGATGAAAAGCGAACAAACTCATCCTCTGTGTTTCCAAAAATGACAGTTGAAGGATCAAGTGGATTTTGAATGAGTAACTTATCCTCTCCCTTGTCAAATGATGGACTAACTTCGGTTGAGTCCTAGGAATGATCAACAATGGGTGCATTCGTGGATGAAGATACACATGAAAAATCATGGATGGCAGGTTCACCAAAGAGGTTAGGAAAGAATGGATGGGACTCGGACAAAAGGGATTCATCCTTCATCGAGTGTTAATGTTCAAGCTCCCACTCATACTCTTCATGAATGACATCACATGTTGGTTGTGCAACACCAACTCTGTCAGTGGGTTGTTCCTCATTCACAATAAGTGAAGAGTCTGGAATGGACAAACACAAGACAAAATCTTTCGGAGGAACACCTGAGTCCAAAGACGAAGGTCAAAGAAAAGAATGTATATGAGAACTCGAAGGACTAGCAACCAAATCTGCACAAAAATCAAGTGGAGTGATGTTGAGAGAGTGTGAAGGATCAATAGGTGTGTGAGAATGATCCTCAACATCACTCGGTAGTGGTGGAGCTGCTAAATGAGAGGGAGGCGGAAAGTCAGTTGAGATAGTGATTGCTCCCAAATGAGATTGTGCAATTCCATCAATGAAGAATGTCGAGTGAGGCTTGATCTAAAGCTTCCCCTTGGGATGGGAAGGTTTCTTAAGGAAATACTTGAACCAGTCCCAAAGATAAGAAAATTTCATCTGGCTCTTCGGAACTTGAAACTGCAAGTCATGGAAGCGCTACCAAAAACCAATAACGGATTCATGCAGAGCCCTCCGTTGCTGTAACAGTTTCAGGTCAAGATAGTATGGATCAAAATGATAGAACGTGTCTTCAATGAGATCACATAAGTGCTTAAATGAGTGCATGGTGTCACCCGGTAGGCTGAGCACCCAATGAAATGGAGATTCACAAAGTGTGTATGCAAGCAGCAAACCAGATTGCTCATAAGAAAACTCAACTTCCTAATAAATCATGAAAAGAAGGTTATATAAGTGCTAGGCTAGGCCACTTCACCTTCACCATCATATCTGTAAGTGGATAGGAGATTGAAAAGCTTCCGCGAGATGGAGACATCTTGATCTGAAATGGGGGTTTGATAACTTCTTATGCTTACAAGAACCTCCCACTGAGTTAAACAAATAAATGGTCTAGCTTATATATGACATTTTCGGAATTAAATGCTTGAAACAGGTGTATGTCTTTTGATCAACTGTTTAAGTTCTTTAAATCCATTTGTTTCTGCTGATATTAAACATATATAACAACCATATATTGCAGCAAATCAACATCTACATATAACAACAAATTTAATCTAGGAGTTCATGCGAATATTGTGGGTTATGTCTCCTTGAGGTTTTGTCATCTTCACTTGGCTCTTTGGGATTATGGAAAAGTTTCTTTCACAAGTTCCACAATAACTCCAAAGGTTACTGAACTGAACTAATGGGCTTAGACTACCGTCTATATCCCTGTCATGGCTATCATCACTCTGTAAACAGATCTAAGCTCTGTTAGACTTGATTCCTTAAATCACTTCTCTGATCTACCTTAAGCTTGTTGATGCCACTAAGTCCTTAAAAATTCTTTAACTGTCACTAAAACCTCATATACTATCTCGAGCATATATTAGACACCAAAAATAGACTAATCCTTTACTCAAAATGAGCACTGCATCCCCAAACTAGGTCTTCAAATGCTTCTACAAATCCATACAATGGATTCAGAATGCTCATTACTGCCAGGAATGACTATTGGTTTGATGAGAACGAGTACTGGTAGCTCCTACAACTGGCTCCAACTCCTGGTGGCCCTGAGCTCCAAAATCTTCCTACATGAAAATCTCTATAAAGATGAATTCGTCAGCTTCTCTAGACTATTCCATTAGCTTTAGAAGGCTCCAATTAAACTAGATAGCCTCTTTTTTCACTCTCTATGGTCAAAAACTGCTCCTGGAGTGCATTTAGTCAATATCCCATAGGGATACTCCACCAAACTTGGTGAACTGCACCTAACTATGGATAAACATATCATATCCACCTAAGTTTATCCACTCTGCCAAGCTAAACCATCGGAGGTAGCCATTACAATAAATACTCAGTGTGCATATGTGGGTGGTATAACCCCGGCAGTTAGGCTAATCCTCCGTAGAGATGGCAGTGGTATTAACATGCAACTGTGTGTAAATTGTTTGCAAATGGCGGTTAAATTGGCATCGGGACATGTGAATAATTTATGGGGATCGCCAGTGGGTAAGACTACTGGTAGTCCTAACCCCTAATTCACAACCCGTTACAACACAAATATGCAACATAACCATTATATGTTAAGAAACAATGTCGGGCAGAGTTGGTAGAGCATTGTCTTGTCTTGCCGGATGTCGCGGGTTCGATTCTATCGGACCTATACAAATTTTGCATAACAATTCTAGGGCCATGTGGCAGCCTCCAGGCTTGCCACGTGTTGGCACCTAATTTGTCCCCAAAAGGAATATTCCTTGGAATATACTTTTTTTAATTTTTCCAAAAACCAAATTAATCTTGGTCAAATGTCCAAAAATTGTAGTTTACTGGACTTTTCAAATTGCAATAACTCCCTCAACGATGTCGGCTTTTCAAACCGTTTGTGGCACTGGAATTAGGAAGGGGAGATATATCTGATCAATTAGGATTGACACTCTTTCGAACACTTTGAAATTTGAGCTAGCACTTAGGTCATTGATCAATATCTGATCACTCCTCCCCATTAGGAATATTTTGGACCCCAAAAGATTTATATATTGATCTGTACATTAGATGAGAGTACAACACCTTCTTCTTTTCAGCCTCCATACACTTGCCATTCATGGCTAATGCCTTTGAACCAAAACTCGAAGGTAGTTGGCACTTCCCTTCTTCGATGTGCTTGTCCTCCTGTTAAGAACTGTCTTGCTTTAACTCATTCAGAATTTCTGTTGAGAAGTTTACAAAATTTAGTTGAACATCGCTTCCTTGATCATCGACCCAAGGTGGCTCAAAAAAACATGAGATTACATCATAAATACATGCATACATAACTGAAATTCTCATATGTACCAATGAAAGTATTTTTTACTATGTCAAGAAGTCAAACCACTTCTTACCAAGCCACTTCTATGGCGAATTTTGCTGCTGCAAATCTTCTTTTGACATCTTGTCAAAAACAACATAATGCAAGAAACAAATCGACGACAATAATTCACATCATGTGAATCATCATCATGTCTCTTACATCTTGGTGTACAAATGTTCGATTAAATTACAAGCCGACAAAAACATACCTTTTTCAAACAACTGACTCTCCAAGTCAAGCATGTAAAAAAACAACTTGAATTCCACCTCTTGTGAAACACTTCATCATTATCTCCCTTTGTCAATCTTGGAGAAAAAATCAACTTTTCCAAGTCATTATGACATTGCATGCATGTTTAAACAAAGCAATTGACCATCAAGTCAATTACACATACATGTCCAAATACAATGAAATCATCAACATTCCTTTGTTCATACATACCATTCTCATGCATGTATTCCATTCTTCAACTTTCTCTAAAGCACAATCATAAGTACAAGATCCTCAATCATATGTAAATGTACTTACAAAGCTGAAATGAACATAATTTTGCTGCAATAAAGCGAGTCTCATACTCAACTTTTCATTCACCTTTTTGATAGAACCCTGCAACTTGCATTCCATTGGCAAAGAAATATAAAATCAAAGGACATGCAACCTTTAATTGGATAATAACTCTAACCATTTCTTACCAATCCACATCAAAGGCACTTCCTTTAACTACACATCAACATCAACATGTGAATCATCCTAAAACAAATCAATTATGGAAACTTCCTTTCCATTCTTTCCATTCTCTTTTTCCACCTTCTTTGAATTTCGTGGAAGCATTGTTGGATTCAAAATCCAACACTTTTCAACAATAAGTCCTTGGTTATGGTAATAAGTGCAACACACGCTCATCCACTTTATAACATAATTTGCCTTGTCCAATGGGCCTTTGGCTTCTTTCCTCCTCTTCTCCAAAAGTTTCCTACACGTGGCCATTTTCTTCCAACATCTAGAAACACTATGGTTAACCAAACCACAAAAGGAACATGAAATTTCCAATGCTTATGTGGAATTTAACATGCTTAACATAATCGAAAGAAATATGATTGAAATCATATTTATACCTTTCTCTTTCACCTTTGTTGCTTTCATGAGAAGGTGAATTGAATGAAGAAGTGGCTCCCTTCAGAACATGATGCAGGAATAACCCGTGATACCCAAAGTATGCACATAAAATGCATAATCTCATCAATCTTAGGAATTTCAATGACATGCCTAGTCCAACCTTCAAAACATTAAGGTTTAAGGACCCTTAACTAAATCTCATGCGAAATGAGTTAATAACTAACCATAGTCTAATCCTTAGTTAATCCTTTTCTATGGAACCTTGTAACTCAACCCTTCAACCTTTGTTAATTCTATACCCACGTATATTAACCAAAGCCCACTCTACGTGCCAGCTCATCCTTTATCGCAATCGCAAGGTTTCAAAGCACTCAATAGAACGCGCACTCAGGATTCCCGATTTTCGATATGCGATTGCCCTTTCCACCATTGCTTTCTTCCATAAGATCAATGGTTGTAGCATAATTGCATCACACTAACATGTGACTTCATTGCCTCTCGCATGGGATATGCGATAACACAACCAGACTCCAAATAAATTAAAACCATGCCTATAATCTCCTCGGGTCTGCTCTCCACAATTCCTTTCACTTCAATCTCCACTGTTGATCTTACCCTCGATCCGACGGTTGATATCTTCCCCGATCAACAGAGTTGCTCATTGATCCTGCACCGTAGATCAAAACCCATTTGATCCGATGGTCCACAATGATATCACACGGACCACTTGAATGACATTTAACCGCCTTACAGAACCGATTAACAATTATACAACCTTAATCTATAAATGTTCGATTCTGTCCTTGAAGTTAAAGTTTTATCTCTTTACAGCCCGATATCTATTGGATGACATAGGCCACTTAAATCCTACGGCCTGTGACCCTTCAACTAGCATGCCAGTTAATTACAGGTCTAATACCATAGTTGACTATGATGTAAGTGTTAACCGTGGGATCAACAACTAGGATTTACTATGGGACTTCAACCACGATCAGGGCACCCATACACTCTCTGCCCTTGCTGTGGTTATTAATCACCATCGATCTACCATGTCGATCTAACAGTCCATATCGATTCCCACCTTTCACCTTCCACAAGTACTTGGATTGAATCTTCGTCGTTCATTTCTTTTACTTATGTTGTACGACTTAATCTTGGTTGTCCATCGCCTTCAGCCTCGTTCGTTGATCTTTAGATCCAACGACTCCTGTGCATCGTTACTTCAACTCTTCGTCCTTCTCTTTACTTTGGGTTTATGTTGTTCCTTCAATGTTCCTCTGCGGTTTCAGCTTTCTTCAAGGTTCTGGTCTTTCATTGTTCTGCCACATAATTCTCTCCTGAGCTTGGCTCTACTCGCGCCTTTATGCTTCCTTCACCTTCACTCTAACACTAAAGGCTTCCTCTTGTATTGTTGATGTGTACAAAGCCGTAACACCTCTCTGTTACTCTTCTCTGTATTTCACCTTTGATCCTGCACATGCAACTTCTGTTACATAGAACTTACTCTAGTTCACACACTGATTATATTTAAATTACTCCATACACACACATAAACTCATAATCGAGTTGTTTTTATTAATAAATAGGTATTTACACAGTTTCTTCTCTCAGGCCTGATTTCTAATATCGGCGGCCTCTGTTTCACAATGCGCCCGTAGGCTTACAATCAAACTTCCAACTACTAACTTGACTTGACTAACTAGCTAACCCTTGACTATGCCTTTTAGGCTTAAATTTATACAAAAGGAGTCTATAACCAATTTTTGGTTTAGATCCTTAATGATTTCAACTAAAACCTAAAAATCCTCTCAATCCTATAAATCATGACCTAATTCCTAATTCAAGATCTACAATTAATTTCCAAAGCTATCAATTCCTATGAACTCTCAACTATCATTATTCTCTCATGTTTCCCTTCATTCGAGAACATTTACAATATGCCTTACAATACTTAATTAATTCCTATTTTCATTAAAATCACTCAAAACCTAAGTAATTACATTAATTCAACACTTAGGAAACCAACTTCCTTAAAACATAAGACCACCCTATGTCTACTACAATACAATGATTCTTCTAAGCTGAATGCTCTTGCATCATACTCCCAAAGTAGGAAATGTTCATGATCTCCTGATCATGTGCTTTCATGTGTTGATAAAAAACCACCAAGGTCCCAAACTTTAGCTCATTACTACCCAAATGCCTTGCACCTTTGCTGTTGTTGTAGGTCTGTTGTCTTCTGTTTCATCTTCCTCTCCTTGTCAATCAGGTTCAAGTTCTGATTGATCATACTTCCATCTGTCATTTTCCTCAGCTTGGACTGTTTCATCATCAACTGCCATAGTTCTTCAATCTCCATTTCCAGCACATCCTTGGGCTGGTCCATACTCTGCCTCTTACTGTTACCTCTTTCTCTTTGTTTCAGGTTGTTGCTATTGTCTAGTAACTCTTCAAACGTTGTTTTTCACTTTGAAGTTGTTGAATTCTATCACTTACTCTTTTTCCTATGCTTACTTTTTATTCGTTTATTTTTACTTTTTCTTTCATTCTTACTTGTTCTGTCTCCCATTCATCCTTACCCTCTTTCATGATTATCTCTTTCTGTATTAAATCCTGACTGTCCAGAATTCTCTCCAGCAATTTAACATCTCTCTTCCAGGGATTAAATACTTGCAAAGAATCTTCCTCTTTCATTTTTATTTTGACACTCATCTGTGCGAAATTTTCTCCAGCATCTACAACTGAACCTGCACTCACCATACAATTATTAAAATAATAACCATAAGGCTTCTATGCCTTTTCCTCCTTTGGCAACACATCAGTATGGTGCTCTAATTCTTCCTCCCCTGTTATCACATCAGTATGGTGATTTGAATTCTTAGCAGAATTCATGAGACTGTCAGCTAGTCTCTCCTCCACACCATCTGTTTCAATTATGTCTTCCTATCCTTTTCCACTGTAGTGAACTTCTTCATTCTCATTCAGTTCTGATTTTACAACCTGAACACTTACTTTTTGGTTTTCTAACCTTTTCTCCAAAAGACTTAACTCATGCCATAAATTTTCCATCTCACTTGGAATTTCTCCTAAACGCTCTGTACAATCCTCACTATCTTCTTCTTTGTCACAAGTATAACTTCTTGTTGAAACTACTTCTTCATTCTTGATTAGAATAAAATTCTGATCCTCCATCTCTGTGATTGTTTTAGATGTCTGTCCATCACTCTCCCTTTGGCCATTTAAGAAAATCAATTCCTCTTTGTCCTTATCAATAGCAAATTCCTTATCATAAAACATAATTGTCTCATCTCTACTGAAGATATTTCTTCCACTATGCAAAGAATTTATGAACTCCTTCTGATGTAATAAGTCAACTTGATCTTCATTTGAAAGACAATCATCATCATACTTTACTTGGAAAAGTTCAGCTTCATTCAAGACAGTTCCATAAAATGGTTTGTCTTCTGCAATACCTTCATTCACACATAACTTGTCAGTTGTAAAACCACAAGACCTCATGATCTCACTTGATGATTCAATCACCAAGTCTTCCTGCTATTCCAAGTTCTTTACATGACTCAAAAATATTTCAATGGTCTTCTCTTTAATCTCATCAAGTCCTTCACTTGATTGCTTGATATCCTTCTCTACTTCTTCTTGCTTTTGGCCATCCTTATGAGTCCAACTTCCTCTACTTTCAGTCCTTGCAATATGCTAAAAGGTAAACCGTTTTCCTAACTGTGTATAGGTATTTACATGAGACCTATTTATCTCATCTTCTTTCAGAATAGAATTTAGATTATGCTTGTCTTCTTCCTCCTTTATGTCAATATCAACAAATTGTCCTTCTTCACATGTTTCACCTGCAACATACTCAAATTGTCATATTTAAAATCATGTGACCCTTTGGTCTTACTTGAAGTTTCAGTCTTCAAGTCTTCATGTTCTCCAAGAACTTCACCCTGCTCTGGTTCACAAATGAAAACTTCCATTTCCAACTCAGCTTCTTTGAGTTTTCCCATCAGCCACTTTACTTCCCTCTGTTTTAGCCTTTTCTATATCTTATGCCACTTTACTAGCTTCTTCTTTAGTACCCAACCTAATCTCATGCTTTCCTCGAGTATCCTTCTTAATGCATCAAATTTTTCTTTTATCTCTGAAATTTACTTAAATTCCAGCTCCTCTTGACTCATTCTCTTGCCATTTGCCTTGGCATCCTCCTTCTTCACTTTTCTTCTATTGTGGTCTTCCTCAAAACCTCTGCTATGACTATCAGTCGTCATTTTCTCCTCCATCTCTATAAGTTCCTCACTCACTTACTATGAGCTGCATTAAAGCCTCTGCAACAATAAGTCCTCCCTGCTGCCACTCACCTCACCAAGCTTTCGTTTGTACTTGGTCTTTTGGCAAGCCCTTGGTTCTCTATCTTTGGAACCTCTTTTGAGCACTTCTCTCTGCTCCTTCTAGGCTTCAACTCATCTACATCTTCTAAGAACATAACTATCCTCTTGTATTTTAATCACAATGAAATACTTGGTTCTAACCACCTCTTCTTTCACTTAGAAAGTCTTATCAGCTTCCTTCATTACTTAGGAATTTTAGCCACATCCTATGTGGAATTTCCTTTGTGAGGTGCAACAATACCTCTGCAGTAACAAGTCTCCTTTTCACTACATATGCTTCACTAATATTTTCTCCTTTGAGCTCAGTATTTTATCATCTCTCTGGTTCTTTCCTCTAGAACCAATTGAGTACTCCTTGCTCTAGGTTGCTTCAATCTTCTCACCTTCTTTTGTTGTTACCTATGTATCAATATAAATACCACATACTCTCCAATCTTCGAATCAAATTAAAATAAAAACATACCATCTCACCTTCAATATCTCTGCATGATCTTGTTCTACCATTCACGCACACCTTGAATGGATTGTCATATGTTCCCTTGCATCTGCAATTCTCCCAATATTCTACTATACTTTATCTCTGTGTTCTTATTGTTTGTCAGATTAGAATATGATCTCCTCTTGCCTGCTTTCATCACCATTCACCTGTATACACACCTTCAAAACATAACTTTGTTCTAAATTCTTTTCAAAGAAATTTTGACATGGAATTTCTTTGTGTTTCCTTAATATCAAATGTTTCAATCACAATTCAGCTCTGATACCACTTTGTTGCAAGAATAACCTATGATACCCATAGTATGCATATAAAATGCATAATTTCATCAATCCTTGGATTTTCAATGACCTCCCTAGTCAAACCTTCAAAACATTAAGGTTTAGGGCCCCTTAACTAAATATCATGTAGAATGAGTTAATAACTAACCCCTGTCTGATCCTTAGTTAATCCTTTTCTGCAGAACCTTGTAACTCAACCCTTCAACCTTAGTTAATTCTATACCCACATATATTAACCAAACCCCACTCTACATGCTAGCTCATCCTTTATTGCAATCGTGAGGTTTCAAAGGACTCAATAGAATATGCACTCAGGATTACCGATTTGCGATATGTGATTGCCCTTTCCACCGTTGATTTTGTCCATCAGATCATCGGCTTTCGCAATATCGCATCACACCAACATGTGACTTCAACGCCTCTTGCATGTGATATGCGATAACACAATCGGACTCCAAATAAATTAAAACCATGCCTATAACCTCCTTGGGTCCTCTCTGCACAAACCTTTTTACTTCAATCTCCACCATCGATATCACTCTCAATCCGACGGTTGATATCTTCCCTAATCAACAAAGTTTCTCGGTGATCTCGCACTATAGATCAAAACCCATTTGATCTGACAGTCCACAATGAAATCGGACATACCACTTGCATGATGTTTAACCGCCTTACAGAGCCGATAAGGATTATACAACCTTAATCTACAAATGTTCAGGTCCACCCTTGAATTTAAAGTTTGATCTCTTTATGGCCCAAAATCCGTTGAATGACAAAGGTGATTTAAATCCTATGGCCTATGACCCTTCAACTAGCATGCGGGTTAATGACATGTCTAATATCGTAGTTGACCGTGATGTAAGCATTGACCATGGGATCGACAACTAGGATATACTATGAGACTTCAACCATGATCAGGGCACCTATACACTCTCTACCCCTGCTATGGTTATTAATCACCATCGATCTACCATGTCAATGTGATGGTCTAGATCGATTCCTGCCTTTCACCTTCTGCAAGTAGTTGGATTGAATCTCCACCGTTCATTTCTTTTAGCTATGTTGTATGAATTAATCTTGGTTTTCCATCACCTTCAGTCTCGTTCGTTGATCTTTAGATATAATGACTCCTGTGCATCATTACATCATCTCTTTGCCCTTCTCTTTAATTTGGGTTTATGTCGTTCCTTCAATGTTCCTCTGTGGTTTTGGCTTTCTTCAGGGTTCTGGTCTTTTGCTTTTCTGCCACATAATTCTCTCCTGAGCTTGACTCTGCTCACACCTTTATGCTTCCTTCACCTTCATTGTAACACTAAAGGCTTCCTCCTGTACTGTCGATGTGTATAAAGTCGTAACACCTCTCTATTACTCTTCTCTATATTTCTCCTTTGATCCTACACATGCAACTTCTGTTACATAGAACTTACTCTAGCTCACACACTAATTATAACTAAATTACTCCATACACACACATAAACTCATAATCGAGTTGTTTTTATTAATAAACAAGTATTTATACAGTTTCTTATCTCAGGCCTTATTTCCAATATCAGTGGCCTCTGTTTCAGAATCCGCCTGTAGGCGTACAATCGAACCTCCAACTACTAACTTGACTTGACTAACTAGTTAACCCCTGATTATGCCTTTCAGGCTTACGTTTATACAAAAGGAGTCTATAACCAATTTTTGGTTCAGATCCATAATAATTTCAACTAAAATATAAGAATCCTCTCAATCCTATAAATCATGAACTAATTCCTAATTCAAGATCTACAATTAATTTCCAAAGCTATCAATTCCTATGAACTCTCAACTATCATGATTCTCTCATGTTCCCCTTCATTCAAGAACATTTACAATATGCCTCACAATACTTAATCAATTCCCATTTTCATTAAAATCACTCAAAACCTAAGTAATTACATTAATTCAACACTTAGGAAACCAACTTCCTTAAAACATAAGACCCCCCTATGTCTACTAAAATACAATGATTCATCTGAGTTGAATGCTCCTACATCAGAACACCATCAATAACGTCAATGATTTTAGAGCTTTCACAACTCCCTTGTTAAAGTGCATGCTTATGAACACCTTATTCTTGCAAAGTATGTTTCAAACAATTGCATTCCCATGAAGACAATCTTTACAAACTTGAGGCAGAGAACCTAAAATGAAACTCCTAGGAACTGTTTCAATTTCCTTCATGGCTTCTTTGGAACTTTCTCCATAAGATTGACCATAGCCAAGACCCAAATACTCAGGCCTTTCCTCAACCATTATTGTCTCAACAATTCCCTGTGCATGTTTTCCCAATCGTTTTCCTTCATAACCCATTTTTGACATCAACTTGGACCCTATACCTCTTGTATGTTTTTCAAAAGAACTAACATAAACATTCTTAGAGGAAATTGAAGACAAAGTAGGATTGTTTACCTCTTCTTCAAACTGACGCTTCACTAAGGCTTCTTTGGAAACAAGGAGTTGTGTCTCCATCTCATGCATCCTTTCTAGGTTCATATTTTCAATATGAAGTTGGTTCTCCATCTCTAGCAACTTGTCAAAAAGCAATTGCTTCTCTTCCTTCATGGAATTCAACTGCTCTCGAAGTTTTGTGCTCTTCCTTTCATCTTCATACATTTGTTTCACCATATCCATCATGATGAACAAGTCACGCTTCATGTCTTCATCAAAAAGTCTTGTGAAGGAGGAGAATTTTGAAAACTCACTTGTAGAAGTTGTCATTATAAAAATGAACAAATGAACTTCAACAAAATTCACAAAGCTTTCAAAATCTATTGGCAATACTTATGAACTAAATCGCTGTAGAGTCAAACTCTTATTCAAGTAGCCTTTTGCAAACAAACCCTCTTGTGCTTCAAGGGTTTCCTTGAGGTCCTTTGGGTAAGGTGAATGCCTTCAGCCCTTCTTCCTTCTTGTCCTTTCCTGGACTTAGCTATCAGTAGCTTTCCCTTCACCTTCACAAACTCAAGCAACAGTCAGTTTACAAACAGTGAAATAGTCAAATTCTTTGTATTGTTTAAACACCTTTCAAGTCAAACAAGAAACCTATTACTCTGTCAATCAAGTAACCTACTCTGATATGACCTGATCTAAAATTGGGGTTTGATAACTTGTTATTCGTACAAGAACCTCCCACTAAGTTAAACAAATAAATGATCTAGCTTATATATGACATTTGTGTAATTAAATTCTTGAAATAGGTGTATGTTTTTTAATTAACTATTTAAGTGCTTTAAGTCCATTTGTTTCTAAGGATATTAAACACATATAATAGCCATATAATGCAACAAATAAACATATACACATAACAACAAAACTAATCTAGGAGTTCACCCGAATATCATGGGCTACATCTCCTTGAACTTTTGTCATCTTGACTTGGCTCTTTCAGATTATGGAAAAGTTTCTTTTACAAGTTCCACACTTCACTCCAAAGATTACTGAACTAAACCAATGGGATTAGATTACCATCTATATCCCTATCATGGTTGTCATCACTCTGCAAACAGATCTAATCTCCCTTAGACATGATTCGTTCAATCAGTGCTCTGAGCCACCCTGAGCTTCTTATTGGCACTAACTCCTTAAGAATTATTTAACTATCATTAAAAATCCATCTACTATCTCTAGCACATATTAGAAGCTGAAAATAGACCGATCCTTTGCTCAAAATGAACACTGCATCCCAAAACTAGGCCTTCCTCCATGGTTGGCACTAGGTGGCCTGAAAATTCCCTGTAGCGTCTCGGTCTTTAGAAGTATTCAAATGCTTCTGCAAATCCCCGCAATGGATTCAGAATGCTCATTACAGTCAAGAATGACTATTGGTTTGCTGAGAATGATTATTGGTAGCTCCTACAACTACCTCCAACTCTTGATAGCCCTAAGCTCCAAAATCTCCTTGGATGAAAATATGTATGAGGATGACTTCTTCAGCTTCTTTGGACTATTCCATTGGCTTCAGAAGGCCCCAATTAGCTTAGATAGCCTCTTTTTTCACTCTCTCTAGTCGAAAACGTATTTTGGAGTGCATTTAGTCAATATCCCCTGGGGATACTCCACCAAACTTGGTGAACTACACCTAACTCTGGATAGCCTATCCGCCTAAGTTTATCCACTCCACCAAGCTAAACCATCAGAGGTAGCCATTACAACAAATATTGGCCATGCATATGTGGGTGGTATAACCCCGATGGTTAGGTTAATCCTCCGTAGATCTGGAGCTTGTATTGACATGCAACCGCGTGTTTTTTGTTTGGAAAGGGTGGTTAAGTTGGCATCTGGACATGTGAACAGTTTATGGGGATCGTCAGCGGTTAAGACCGCTAGCGGTCCTAACTCCCAATTCACAACTTTTACAACACATATATGCAATGTAACCATTATATGTTAAGAAACAAAGTCAGGCGAAGTTGGTAGAGCGATGTCCTGTCTTATCGAAGGTCTCGAGTTTGATTTTGTCGAACCTATACAAATTTTGCATAACCATTCCAGTGCCACGTGGCGACCTCCAGGCTTGCCACATGTCGACACTAGATTGGTCCCAAAAAGGGAATATTCCAAGGAATATTCTAGGGAATATTCCAAGGAATATTATTTTTTTAATTTTTCCAAAAACCAAATTAATGTTGGTCAAATGTCCAAAAATTTCAGTTTACTAGACTTTTCAAATTGCGATAACTCCTTCATATGGTGTCGGTTTTTCGAACCGTTCATGGCACCAGAATCAGGAAGATGAGATCTATCTGGTAGCTTAGGTTTGACACTCTTTTTAACACTTTGAAATTTTAGCTATCACTTAGGTCATTGATCAATATTTGATCACATCTTCACGATTTGAAAAACACCTCGGGGGAAGAAGAGTGCAAGACTCCATGAAAGATATGGAAAGGTTCAGAACTGGATGAGAGGACACAACTTGTCATCAAGCCCTCCTTCTAGCACCAGATTTTTTGACAGTGTTGGACCCACCAACATGTGAAGGGGAACTCCCTGGTAAGAAGTCCCAATTATACCTCAGACCGTTTGGTGTAGGATTCCTAGTAGTGGGTCGTAAGGTAATGCCTTAACCATGGTATCACATAGAGGCAAGTAGAATAACCCTATCAGCAGCAAGGGTGTGACTGATGCAGTGAGTCAAGGAAGGTGTATGAGAGGTTCAAACACTTTGAAGGGGGAAGGAGGTGAAGGTGAGTTCCAGTTTGAAAGGGATCAGTCCCAAGTCAGCGAGGAACACACAACACAAAGGATATGCAGATCCTCTGGTAGAGTAGTCCACTCGAATGTTGTAGTCACATCATAAAAGGTGAGATAACATGTACAACTTTCACGGATCAGTCCGAGATGAGAGTGATGTGTTATAGACATTTTTGTGCCTTACAGCATGAAGCATGAAATGTCCATAATCTAAGGGATCCAAAGTCCCTAAACATGTTGTTCCTACCCCTAGAGGAACAAGGTCAGCAAACCACAGCACTGAATATCAGTTCTCCACCTGAAAACACTCAAAAACAAGCTAATTTTGGATCATGTCAACTGCTCCACTGAGCATCTGCGCTGAATGTCAACTGCTCCACTATGTACCTGCGCTGAATGTCAACTGCAAAGAAGGCTACCTGCGCTGGGCGAGTTTGGCCAAGTGGCATAGTCATTCCTCAAGGTGTCAATGCCCAGGAAGCTTCCAAAATGACACTTGGATCAGGGAATTCGACTGGTGATGAGTAAGAGGGTCTTGATCTCCAAGTGGAAGCAAGAACCTCCAAGTGGACTCAAGAACTGAAGAATAACTGAAGTGGGAGAGGACACTAGTTAGCTCCATGCCAAGCTCAAGCTGACTCATCCTTTCTCCAAAACTCCTATAAATAGAGCTCTCTCATGAGGTCTAGGGAGGCAGGAATCTTGTGAATGTAAGGAAGTGCTGTTGGTTTGAGTATAGAACTATTGGGTGATTTGCTTGAAGGAGGTGAAGAGGAGATTTCTTTCTGCTGGGAGGTGATGCTGGATTGGGCCTTTTATGGTTGTATTACTTCCTGAACTTTACTTCTTCCATTAATAAAGCATTTGAGGTTCTTCTATATGCATGTGTCTCAATGGTGTATTGTTATACTTGTGTATTTGATTTATTCTAATCCTTGAATCAATTATGAATGTATGCTTCTTGTAGTTTCCCTCTCTTGCCATTTTGCAGGATCTTGGTGTAGCTGGGCCAGTGAAAGAGCAAGGAGCTGGGAGCAAGCAGCAAAGAGAGAAGATTGGATCAATCATTAGCGAAAGACAACGGTTAGTGGATCTCTTTCTCCCCTCTTTTACATCTCATAAAGAAGTAATCTCGAATAGCTTTGCTTTGATTGTTGCTGAGGTACTATCACCGTTAGAGTGGGATAGGGTCTTTCCGTATTGGATACTTTTCCCAACAACAGATTGGCGACTCCGCTGGGGATCGTATCTTGTTGGTTGTTTGTGTTTTTGCTATTCATTTCATAAACACAGGGAGTACCGAATCGAACTGCATTTGGATCTTTCAAATGCAAAGTAGAGGGCAGCTACTCTAGCTCAGTTTCTGGGAAAGTTTATGATTTGAAGAGCTGATCCACAAGGACTCTAAATAGCTCTTAGTGATAGCTTTTCATCCTCCTTTTCATCCCTTAGTGTGTACTTGACTGATAGCTTCTGATTTGGCCAAAAACTGTGAATGTTTGAGCAATCTGTGACCCGGAAACTGAGAAAAACGAAAGTTTATCTCTTCAGTGCAGACACTGTGAAGGCAGTCTGCATTTCAGCACAGTTCTCGAAGGGGCTACCTGCGCTGAACCAGTTTTGCCTAGAGCTACTGGGGTTCCCTCCTGTTTATTGCCCTGTTTTCACCCTTGTTTTTGCAGCCTGTTACCAGTCAATGTACCTATTTGAAACCAACTTTCCTTGCCACTATTCCGCCTCGGTTGTATAAAGAAACTGTATTTGTTCTTTGTGTATTTCTTATATCATTTACAGTTTCCCGTAACGAAATTGAACTAGTCTTGCTGTGGCCTCTTAGATCTAGACCTGTGTTAAGTGTCGTTTTGATCTTAAGAGTTAGTTTGTTTACTGTTCATAGCTGATTGAGCTTTTGCTTTCGTCATATGGTTTGAATTTATATATTTCTAGTGTCGAAACAAGTAAATCTTAAGGTGTCTTTTGATTTTGGACAAGCTTGTTTGCTTTCACTTGAAATTGAATTCAAAGCTATACAACAGCTTTCTTTTTGTATTACATCAACATTAAGGAAGAGAAAAGAAATACCTTCATTTTGCATTTTGCATTTGATAAGTTTGCATGTTGATTTAGGAAAAGGTGCATTAGTGTGTGCTCTATGATCTGTGTGAAAAGATGATGTCTTTCTTTTCCCTCAGTAGTTAAGATTTTCAAATTTGAAAGATTGAAAAGCTTGCTTATCATCTTAGGCTGCATTTAGGAGTGTTATCATACATCTCGTGGTGATCCATAAAGGCAAACTGCTAAACAAGATCAACCTTAAAATAAATTGAATTTACATAACAACGCATTGAAACATAACGCAAACACATAGAGGTCTAAGCTAGAGACGTGTTCCGGCGTCGTTAAACGTGATATCTTAGCGTTGAGTGGTTGGGTGATTCCTCCACGGTGAAGCAATAAGTATCAATACAGACTTGTGCTCCCACGTACCGTCGCGTATATATTGGGAGACCCCTATAGGAACAAAGTCTTTATCCATAGGAAACCGTGTCGGCCGCCCTACTGATCGCAATGCAGTGAACACAGCATTCACGAAGATCGACCACTCGTACCGTAAAATGTATTATGTGGTTTTGCGAAAGGTTTGGCACACCCTCTGCCTAGATCTCCAGAGCAGTTTCTTTTGGCCTTTTTCAAACTCTATAACTGAAAAAGTCCATCCGAGCATTTGTCACTTCGGGCTCGTTAAAACATCGAAGGGGACTAGAGTCATCTTTAGCTTTTTCTCGACTCTTTAAAACTGAAAAAGCAAGGTGTGTCTAAAGTGTCGTTAACAATTTATTTTAAACGGAACAATCACCCTTTATTCCTGCGTTGATCTTCGAAGTTAGTCTACCTTCATCACAAAGTTCTTGTCGAATCGCTAGAAAATCTTTTGGATAGACTAAATATGTCTGAACAACTGTCGACATCCAGGACCGTGTCATCCGACACAGCAGCGGCAGAGCCTCCTGCTGCTACTCCAACGATGTTCACTGGTATACCATCTGTCCCGGCAAATTGTCAACAACAAGCTGGAGTCCAATCAGAGACTGTTTCGACGACATGGTTAGTTCCTATTTCTTCATCCGGATTATCATCTGGTATTTCTTGTGTTGAAACTCAACAACTTGATCCAATGTGTCTTCAAAGGCCAATCTACCCTTTAAGCACTGGATTGCCACCATATGGAGGGCAGTATGCCTTTTCATTGTTCCCCCCCGGAGAACAACCATATGGGAGTTTACAACAAAGTTCAGGTCAAACTGGAATTACATCCAGCGGATGGGTACCAATACTGCCTCAGCAACCAAGGGTTGCATATTCAATGCAACCAGTCCACCCTGTGTCGAATGTCGCCACTATACCTGGTATGTTAATTGCGTCGCAAGTACAAGCGCTACCTGTTGTATGTCAACCCCAAGTTTCTCAGGTTGCCATACAACAGCCTCTTGTCTCGACAACTCAATCGCAACCTCCGGTTAGTGCCTCCTTATCTGGAGCGACTCAGGCTCAAACAAGTACTATGACTCCTCATTTTGGTCAATCATCCAGTATTGGACAACAGCAAATAATCCAACAACCGGAGCTGGTTCGAACCCAACAACCGCAATTCCAGCAATCATATCAAGGACCCGAGCAACAAGTCTTTGTAAGTAATGGGCAACCGTATAATAACGGTTATGCCCATCAAACTTGTCAAAGTTGCCAGCATCAAATACATTATGCTGGTATGCAAAGACCCAATGCTCAGGCGATTCCATCTTATCCTGGGTATGCTCCGCCTAACCTGAATCAACAGTTGCCCTTTGTAGCAACTCTAGAATTGCCAGATCTAAACCGGCTGACGAATGATCCAATTGCTTATGCCCCTTGGTGGCCAGCGATTCCGCATAAACTTCCATCGGACATTCCTAAATTCAATGGAAATCCAGGTGAAGACCCGTCGAATCATGTGATGACATTCCATCTATGGTGTTCATCAAACACCCTAAATGATGATTCGATAAGACTTCGCCTCTTTCAGAGGACGTTAACGGGTCCAGCGGCAAAATGGTACATTGAATTGCCTAGAGCTTCGTTCGACAACTTCAGTACCTTAGCCACAACCTTTTTAACCCATTTTCAATTACCGATAAGGTATGAAACGGGAACAGAACTTCTTACCAACTTCAAACAGACGACCGCCACCCACATATCTGATCATATACATGAGTGGCGACGTCGTCGGAGGATGGTAAAAACGTACGTTCCTGATCAGCTATTAGCTAAATGGTTTATCAAGTCGTTACTTCCCGCTATAACGAAAGATGTGGCAAAGGGAGGAGTCGTAACAGAAGAGCAAGTTATCGCTCGTGCGCAATATCTAGACTTGGTCTATACTCAGTCTGGCATGCTCTACGACAAAATACCTGATGCCCCTAGACCGGAATTCTCAATTCCTCCTCCTCCTAAATCAAACAATGACACTCACGCCGGCGATGGCATGATTGGAAAGCACAAAATTTCTAGTCAAAATGCAAATGAAGAACTTCTTGCCTCGGAAGTAAATACCATGTCGACCGATAAGGGAAAACAACTGAAGCAACCACGGGGCAAGAAGAAAAAGACAGGGAGAAAAAGGAAACCCCCGGCAGGTTGTCATATATGCGATGAGGATCATTGGACGAAAGATTGTCCACATATAGCTGAAGTTAAGAAACTCTTCAAGAGTTCAAAAACCCCAGCAGTATTGACTGATCCGTTTCCTAATCCAAGTCAAAATCTGGTTGCTAATCAAAATGATTCCCGATCCCAAGTGCTTATGTTGTCTGTCTCGAAGCAGCAAAATGATGCTTTGACAAGGAATAAAGATTACGGGAATACACGGCTGTCGAATAACAAGGCTAATGAACAACCTAGTAGTTCGACGACAACTTTGACCAAAGTTGTGCCACCCATCGTTCCTAAGCCAATGATAAAGTCGCAAAAGGGAGCAGTACACAAATCAACATTTAATCCTTGTGCGAAAATAGCACAGATAGAGGACCTGGCCCAATCACCGTCCGCTATGTCGACACTTGAGGTACCGCAAAATTGCCTCTCCCAAGAGAAAGCTTTATTATCAGCAATAGGTGGGATTGGCCCAATGGATTCCAATCTTGTGGCCTTTGATCATAAAGGATATGACCCTCAATTACCAGCTCAACTAGCTTTCCTTATTCAAGTGAAAGCCCTCAACAAAACTGTTCATCGAACAATTATTGATGAGGGGGCATCCACATGTATTATGTCGATGAGTTGCTGGAAAAATTTAGGCTCACCGCCCTTGTCGAAATCGTCAACGACGTTAAAAGCATTTGATGGACGATCATACACTCCATACGGGATTTTAAGTAACATGCAAGTTGAACTGGGGGGCAAAACAGTAGGAATTGATGTTGAAGTAATTGATGGAAACCTCAATTACAACATCCTACTGGGAAGGCCCTGGATATATGCCATGGCCGCAGTTGTGTCGACCTACTTCAGGAAAATTGCATTTCCCTTTCAAGGAAGAATTACAGTCATCGACCAACAAACTTTCCTCCCCGACAGTTCACAAGTTACGGGAAGCATTCCAATGATCCATGGAAGCGATCATTCGCTTCAAAATATTGGGGTAGGCCTCCTAAAATACCCTGCCTTAATGGGTACTTTCGCCCTACCGCCTCCAAGTAACCTGGCAGAAGTGGCCACAGTGGAAACCTACAAAATGAAATCTTCTATATCGAATGGATTCGGAAGATTCCTAAACATTTTGTCAGCATGGATCATCGCCCTAATGGAAATACTGTAAATACAGTGGGCTCCGAGGACGGTTCTTATACTGTGTCAACCTCATTAAAGAATGAAACAAATCCCCTTTTCAAAGCTCAAAGGTAAACCTTCATTCCAACCACCAAGATGAATGCAATGAAGCTTGGGGGGCATGCACCTCGATTTGCGTTATTATGCTGGGGGCATGCAAACTTATCATCGAGAAGTTTGCGTTATTATGTTGGGGGCATGCAAACTTATCATCGAGCAGTTTTAGCATAACGTTCATGCTCGTTAAAAAATAAACGCAAGATCCGAGCAGTTTTAGCACATAGTTCATGCTCGTTAAAAAATAAACATAAGATTGAGCAGTGTTTTGGCGCATTTGAGCTCTTTAAAAAATGAACCCAGTACCGGTAAATAACCATTTGTGATCATAAAATTATTAGCCATAAAAAGCCTTGGTCGTGTTTTGCACCTGCCACCTCCATTCCATTTGGCCGATCGTTCACCTCCATATGATTGTTTACCCATTTTGAGGAACAGCTGCGAAGAGTGATTTCACCTAGCCATCCTTGTGACACTGCCGTGATTGGAAAATTCCAACCTGTACCTGGAATCTGCTGCTATCCCTGTTTATCACTCGTTCCTCAAAAGACGAGTCTTCTTTGAGCTCTTTTCATCTGACTCGTAAAATATGAAAAATTTTCCGAGTTTTGGCCTTCCAGCTCGTTAAAATGACCGGAAGAGCTATCCCTCCTCTAGATTTTAATCTTTTTGGACCTGAGGGATTATTGCACAAAAAGGTCGAGCGCTTTTTTTATTCGGCTCGTTAAAATTATCGAAAACTCATCCCTTCTGTATTGTTTTATACTTTTTCGGACTTAAGGGATTAGATGACGAAAAAGGAATTTTGGAGTTAACTTTCTGTACCTTTTCAGACTCTCTAAAAATGAAAAGGACCGAATTTTCCTTGTCGTTAGACTCGTTAAAATGATTAAATAGCGACAAACTTGTCTTTAGACGAGAACGAGTTTCCCTATCGCTAGGCTCGTTAAAACATAGAGATGGGCTTGCTCGAAGGGCGGGTTATAGAACAAGCATATGTTATCCTCCTCAAGCTTGACAAAAATAAAGAGGTACTGGTCAGAAATGACTGGGGAAAAATTGGGAGAACCTCAAAGCTTTAATGGTAGCAGGTCGCTCTTGAACATGACACTTTTCCTCCGTATCACATCGGGTTGGGTTGTTTCATTCGCCGGTCTCATCACCATGGTCTTCGCCAAACCATCCACATTTGGGGTAATGCTACCGATCCATCGCATCAGTGTCGTTATATGTTCAAGAGATGTTGTTCAGAAAGAGTCAACCGTGTCCCATCCACTGCCATACATTATCCTTCATCCACCCATGATCGCCACCCTGAATCATATGTCACAGATTGTTTTCACCTCCACTAAAATCATTAGCTTCGTTCCGTGTCACTGATGTGGGATTCATTAAGGCCCTCCTTTGACGGATCGCTTCTTGTCGACTTCAGCTCATTATCCGAGAAGTTGATCTAGGAACACTCCCCTCAGTACTTTGAAGCTTGCATGCCTCAATGGCAAGTTTCTCACTTCCGGCGACAGGTATACATCAATGACCTTCGACCAGAAGATTTTGCGTGGTGTTCGACGCCAAGTCCTTTATTCACACCACGTGAATTGTACTGCAGTACCTTGAGGGTCATTATCATTATCGGTGATTCCTCTCGCGCTTGTTAACAGTTTTCATCATTGACCGGTAATCAGGCGATGTCTTTCCATGTTCGACTTCAGCGCAATTCTCACATGGATCGACTTGTACTTAGAGTGAAGATCGAACGAGTTTGAAGACCCTGGATCTAGTTTCATCCATCCAGGCTGCGATATATATTCAGGAAATATAAAGACATTTGATATGTACATCATTGCAGCAGATGATCATCCTACTCAAAGGATGATAATTTCAGCAGAGAATTATCAGTCTACCATCAGACGATCGTCTGTTATATGTACCAAAATGAATTTATAAAGCTGAGCATGTGAATGCCCGCCTCAGCTAGATCATGAAAGCAGAATGAAAAATAATGTATTGCATTGTATTTTATTACAGGTCACCTCTCAGCGATTGAATGAACTTCGGATCCTCCTGATAAAGCATTTCACCCGATAAACGACCTCATACTTTAGGGGGCAACTGTTATAGACATTTTTGTGCCTTACAGCATGAAGCATGAAATGTCCATAATCTAAGGGATCCAAAGTCCCTAAACATGTTGTTCCTACCCCTAGAGGAACAAGGTCAGCAAACCATAGCACTGAATATCAGTTCTCCACCTGAAAACACTCAAAAACAAGATAATTTTGGATCATGTCAACTGCTCCACTGAGCATCTGCGCTGAATGTCAACTGCTCCACTATGTACCTGCGCTGAATGTCAACTGCAAAGAAGGCTACCTGCGCTGGGCGAGTTTGGCCAAGTGGCACAGTCATTCCTCAAGGTGTCAATGCCCAGGAAGCTTCCAAAATGACATTTGGATCAGGGAATTCGACTGGTGATGAGTAAGAGGGTCTTGATCTCGAAGTGGAAGCAAGAACCTCCAAGTGGACTCAAGAACTGAAGAATAACTGAAGTGGGAGAGGACACTAGTCAGCTCCATGCCAAGCTCAAGCTGACTCATCCTTTCTCCAAAACTCCTATATATAGAGCTCTCTCATGAGGTCTAGGGAGGCTGGAATCTTGTGAATGTAAGGAAGTGCTGTTGGTTTGAGTATAGAACTATTGGGTGATTTTCTTGAAGGAGGTGAAGAGGAGATTTCTTTCTGCTGGGAGGTGATGCTGGATTGGGCCTTTTATGGTTGTATTACTTCCTGAACTTTACTTCTTCCATTAATAAAGCATTTGAGGTTCTTCTATATGCATGTGTCTCAATGGTGTATTGTTATACTTGTGTATTTGATTTATTCTAATCCTTGAATCAATTATGAATGTATGCTTCTTGTAGTTTCCCTCTCTTGCCATTTTGCAGGATCTTGGTGTAGCTGGGCCAGTGAAAGAGCAAGGAGCTGGGAGCAAGCAGCAAAGAGAGAAGATTGGATCAATCATTAGCGGAAGACAACGGTTAGTGGATCTCTTTCTCCCCTCTCTTACATCTCATAAAGAAGTAATCTCGAATAGCTTTGCTTTGATTGTTGCTGAGGTACTATCACCCTTAGAGTGGGATAGGGTCATTCCGTATTGGATACTTTTCCCAACAACATGATGGTTGTTATATCAAGGTTCAAGTGAAAGGTCTCACTGTTGTCTAGCGATGTAGTCGACATAGATGTTGACAGCATTAACCACATATGCAACACATTAAAAACAAGATTCATATAATTGCATGTGAATCAGTTCATACACAATTACATAAGTTAAACAACATATATCATTAAAGCAACCAGAGCAGTCCAACTACAATAACAACATATGCATGAAAATGTGCTGGCTATTATCATATAAAGAAGTCCAAGTCACAATCATACAATACATCCATGTAAACCTACTAGCCCCAATAATGGAACATTATAGCCACATCCACGTGCTCCTCCAAAGAGATGTACTAGATCTGTGCAGTGGAGAACCAAGGCGCGTTACAATACTATCCAAGCCTTCTTCAAGATAGTCTTAGTAGAATCCTGGATGACCAAAAGCCTTTACAATGAGTTATAAGGGACTATTTATAGCAAAGGGTGGGGTGACCCTTCACATTCCCCTTTGTGATAGTTCAATTACCCTCATGACTCTTCACCTACTCTATGACTGTTACATCCAACCATTGACACTTGACTTGACATGACTTAACATTATATTGCACATGTACTTATGTGAGACAACATGGCTTGAGAAAGCCTTGCAATACGTCACTGACACTCGGTCCACCATGATGAGACCAACTCTTTGACATGCTTTTGATCGTGAAGGTGGTGAGACGATCCAAGCTTGGTCGTCCATGATGGTGTGTATGCACCTCATGCTGACATGTTGCTGAAGCGAACTCTTGCCTCCGTTGCAACCGGTGCACTCGTTCGGCCACTTCATCCAACTCGTCTGCTAACATGCGTATGGTCTTCTTGTGTGTAGAAAAATAGGCAAAATTGTGATGCGTGGTGTATGTACTGATCTTCAATTGTGTACTGGTGGCCATGCACATCAACTTGCCGAAGTACATGTTTAGATCTAGTTGGACTTGTTTCTTTTCTTCGCCTTGGTGAGTCTGTTGAATGGGTTGGATTGCATGTGCACAGTCAATTACATGCATGTTTTCAAATCCCTTTTGTGTGATCAACAACACTGCTCACTATGTCTACTATGTGTCAACTGCAGGGATGGATCCTTAACTTGTATGGGCACGGTTTCATTCGTGCGTGCATGTTGCACCCACTATTGTTCCTGTTCCTACTGCAACTCATTCATCTGTCTGTGCAGCTTCATGTTCTTCTTGAGTTACTACTTCAGCACATGAAACTCCTTCTTTGTTACATCTTCTCCCTTCATGCGATCTTCATGTCAAGCCGTCACTTCATAAGTGGAGTCTCCAAATTTGCTTTCATCATCAATGGACTTGTTTGAGCCTGCAACCTTGTTTTTCCTCCATGTTTTCAACAACCTTCCTCTTACATTCATTGCATTTGGTATGATGTCTTCAACTATTGTTCATGATGTTGCTCATTGTGATGCTATTCCTGTCATATCTTGATGTCCTTGTCTATGAATAAATTGATGTCTTCGTGGGTAGTCAAGTTCATGAACACTTGATCGAATGCATCCCTGTGTGTGCTATGAACCTTGTCATTGTCTCTGCTCTCCTGCAAAGCATTGCACCAGTATTTCTGAGATGCAAATGAACACCTGTGATACCTGGAGACATGGAAACACTCATGGCAAGCAATGTGTCAGTTGAGAACCAAAATGAACATGAGAATCGACTTGTGACATACCTCAGTGAATGATCATGAAGGTTACTCAATTTCGGTCTCGAGATCGGGAGACTGACTGCCAAGGCTGCACAAGGCAGAGTTCAGGCTGCTGGGAGATAGAATGACTACTGGAATAGTGCAATGCACAGTTCAGTCTAGCTGCTAACTACTGGGATTGCGCAATGCGCAATTATAGGTGGGAAGTATTGTTGGCCGAGGGACAGATTTGTGCAAGTTTTTGGGCCAAGCAGCCACTGTCCTCCAGAAATGCATAAACAAGTCCCAGAGGGCAGTGCTGGCAAGGAATGTGCAAATCTAGAGAGGAAGGTGAGCCTTCCTTTCCCAGATTGCGCGATGTAGCCTTGGTGAAGGCAGAGCCCGAGCTAAGGTTGGCCCGACTCGCTGACGGGCAACTAAAAGTAGGTAAGTCAGTTAATGCATGTTGACACTAAGTGATAGCAGAAGTGATCGATAGTGCATGCAAAACATGAATGAAATATTAAGCAAATAGATCAACATGAATGTGGGTGAGGCAGTTTGTCAGTTGGGCGAATGTCCGTGCAAAAAAATTTCATGCATGCGACAACACTGAGATAGCAACGAAAACTGAAGCAAAGCTAGACAAGCTAGTATACATGTAAACAATAGCAAGTTCTCAAAGAAATCAAGCAAACAGTACTCATATAAATGAAAACCCAAAAAGCGGTCGAAATGCAATAAAAGTCATGGGAAGTAGGCTTACCCCAAAACAACTGAGTTGATTGTGTCACTTGTTCCTAGATGTGATGTGGGGTGCTAGAGATACAAATTTGATGTGAGGAATGATCTCTACAGTGTATGGTTGATGAGTTTTGATAACATCAAGGTTATTACGTGCATGCACGAATATAGGGAAAGCGAGACTTTGTGGGAGGTTTCGAAATTGCTCCTTGAATGTAACCTCCACCTGCTAAACATAGATACCTAAAACAAGGGATTCCTCTACATTCTTCCTTGGGAGAAGTAGCCCATGCATGCAAGTTTGTTTTTCTCAGTCCCGAAGGGATGCGGTCAACTTAGCTGCACATGGGAGAGACTGCTCGATTGCTAGAGAAAAATGTTCATTTCTAGCTCAGAGTTGGGATGGATGCCCAAGAGATTTGCATAATTTTTTGGCAAAGTAGCTGATTTATTCCCAAATTTTCACAAATCCTGGGTTGAATAGCTTGCTACTGGAAAAATTTGTGTTAATCCTTCTGGGAGGCTTGGTTGGTAGGACTATGCAACCGTGGAGCCCAACAGTCTACCAGAGAGGATTGCACAATTTATTTAGGGAAGGTTGTTTTCCCTCAAAAAATGCATAATTTTCAAAAGGAAGGTACTCAGCCTATGAATGGAAAAGATGAAAATGTGATCGATAGGCTACCTTTGAGCAAGAAACACACTGAAGCTTGAGGACTTGACGAAGTAAGGCAAGTTGCTATGAAGATTGGTAGGGAGGCTCCAAAATAGGCTAAGGCAAAATTTTGGAGGGTGCTTGTAGCCTCTACAACAACTTCATAGGTTTTCTAGTTCCCATTCATCTACCCCTGTTTAATCACATCAACAATGTTAGTCATAATTATGCATTGCTTAAACAAGTATTCACTTTCACAATCATTTTAGTTTCATGCATACAATGTTGTCATGCAGAAAATCATATACAAATATTCATTAATGTGTATATATCAATAATGGTTAGGGTAATAATCCAAACATTTCCAATCCCCACAATGTAATATTACCAACAGACCGACACATGAAGTAACTACCATAAGCACTTGTTTACAAATTACAATAATATTAAATCAAAACCAATTCATGCATATAAGTTTTAATAGTTAGTTATGAAACACTAACTAATTAGTAATACTATTCATCTTATTGAAACCATGACATTAATCAATCAACAACTAGCAATTACAGTCAAGACTCACTACTCAACACATTGTGTACTTTTAACATCTAAAAGTGTTCATTAAATTTCATTTTAAATCACTCTATCGTGCTCTACAAGGACATTACCCATAGTTTACATTCATGCATTTATTCTCCATATGTAGTGCATTGTAGCTTTAGCCAAGCTCATTAAACATATAAGGAATATTGTCATATATGAAAATTTTGAGAGTTGATTCTCACATTTGTTATTGAGTGTTTAAGATTGTTCATAGGTGTAACAAAGGTTTTGTGTCATGAGCACAATTTTACAGAAAGGTTTATTACTTACTACTCTTAAATGTGATTATAAACATGAATGACACAACTCATTTCAAAAGTAGTCTACTACATATATCAATATGTAGATAGTTAGACTCATACTTGAGTTGATGCCCACTAGTATCATACCTCGATTTCTTTTGTACTTAAAAATTCCAAAAGGGGCTAGTGCTAAAACATTCAGCTCTGATACCACTTGTAACATCCCCTCATAATGTTGTATGAAAATGCATGGAATTAGAATTTTGTTTACGAAATTTACCCATGAGTAACTATCCAAATTATTTTTCTAGGTTCCTCATTAACCATTAGATAGAATCGTCATCATTATATAGAGTAATGTTAGTAAAGGAATAGTAAATTACATAACTATTACAACTATTGTTGTGGAATTTTAACATAAACTTTCTGATGTCACCTTTCATGATCACCTTATCTAGATTAGTTAAGCATATACTTGATATTATGAACATCACATCATGTAAGGAATCAACATCATCAAAATGACACAATAATCAATCACATCATTGAACATCGATATACCCTAGAAACCCCATAGGGTGAAAACCACAAAACATTTAATATTATTATTAAACCCTTAGGAGGGTGTTCAACCCTCACTCAATGGCTCATAAGGGAGTCCATCCCTTAACCATTGTCATAAAATATTACAAGGAAATATCATTGAAGTAAAACGTATATAACCAAAATCTGTTACAATCATCCTCATATAATCTACCCACAAATATTCAATCTCTATATCTTTGTAGTTTGGTGGTTCAATTAGTGGACCATCCTATAGCTCACACTCATCTGCATGGCCATTAGTTCCTTACCCACCACAATGTTAAATATAATCTATCCTTAATACAAGTC
Organism: Pinus tabuliformis; assembly: GCA_031772625.1. Classification (NCBI taxonomy): domain Eukaryota; kingdom Viridiplantae; phylum Streptophyta; class Pinopsida; order Pinales; family Pinaceae; genus Pinus; species Pinus tabuliformis. The sequence goes on from CM062805.1 coordinate 871,660,586, forward strand.
ACCATCCTTGCCTACCATTGTTGTCATGAGCAACTTTGAAATCATGATAACATAAATTATTAATCAATCGATAATCAATCTTTAACAGTAATTCTTCTACATCTATTCATGTGCATACATGAAATGTAAATAAAATGTGACAACATGCTTCCTTGAAAAACACTAATCATGTATTAATTATAAGAGAAATCACCTCAAAATAAATACCATATTACTATAATCCTTCTCACACAAACACATGTTCTTCTCCAAAATAAAACCACTATAGCCATCCATTTCCATTTAAATCATACAAGCAAGTTAGCTTTACTTTCCATGCATGTAATTAGATAAAAAACTTATTCAACAAAAATTAGCACCTCACCTTCTTCTTTATGAATGAAACTAAGTCATATTTATAATACAATAGATATTATTATTATTATTATTATGCATGCAAATGCAAGTCCCTTTTTCCAAAATCATATTTCCCAAGATAGAGTTATTTACAAAGTCTATTGTAAACACAAATACATGCTCTGTTGTAAAATAAAACTCATGTTAGTTATTATTTCTTGCATGCGAATTTATGCATTTTTCCAAAGGAAAGCTAATGCACTTATTTCATGCAATAATTATACACTTTCCATGCATACCTTTTTTCAAGGAATCTGATATTATACTCATGTGTTATTTATTATTTCCTTCTTTCAAATATATGCATTTCTCGGAAGGAAAGCTAATGCACTTATTGCATGCAATAATTATACACTTTCCATGCATACTTGTTTTCGAGGAATCCAATATTATAGGCTTATTTCTCATAGGGGCAAAGATCGTATCTCCTTTCAAGATATCAAACAAAATATTATTGTTTTTTGGTGGAAGAAAATAACATATTTCTTTTGAAAAGATATCAAAGGAATAATTCTATTTGTGCATATTTCTTATCAACAAAATCTAATAAAATAATCTTAAACAACGTTCCCATGCATTCTTTACGAAAAATAACATGGCTTCTTAAATCTTTTTGTGTCCATAATTAACGTGCATTCTCTTTTCAAGAGAGAAATATCCCTAACTTATCTTGTAATGTGCATAAACTTAAGAAAACCTTATCAAGAACCCATACATACTTACAATATATATTCTTTGTACATGCAAGAATTTATCGTCATAGAGCTTCTTTAATGTGTGCAATACATATTCCTCCTTTAAGAGGGTCTAGCTATTTATGTTATATATAGGAATACTTTACCTTTTTTCAAAAAGAAATGATTCAATTAACTATTGTTAACTATTGTTCTATTCTCCCCGGATGCAGGTGATAGCTCGGATGGGACGTGCGTTTAAATGCTGCCACATGCCAGCCATGTGCCGTCGCAAGGGAAACACATGGGCGCAGGCCTGTCTTTGCCCGCGCGGGAATGAAATGTTTGATATTTTCCAGAATCGCTTAAATGCTCTGTCCAGCTCTTCAGCTCGCATGGAGGTTTCAGTAATGGCGGACGGGTTTCGAGGTGGAGGCAGTTATGTTAAAAGCAATGGTGGGTTGGATCTCACTGCGCCGGTCCATGTTCTGTTCATGGTTCTTCCTCAGGGTTTGTTTATGCAACCTCTGGAGCTGCGAGCAACTCCAAGAGGCTATCTCTCTGTCTGGGCCAATTCACCGTCGGTTTGCGGTATCCCCGGGACTGGTTTGATCCTCAATTTCGCGCTGCGCATTTTCCATTTGGACCTTGCAATTATGGTCAGGCCTCGACATCGAATGCTCAGCCGTCGAGGCACCTCCCATGGGGGGTCTTCACGCCCTCCTGCAGATGCTACCTATCCCCATTTCTGCCATTGCAATTGTCATCGTACCCTTGATGCCAACCCCCTTCAGTCAAGTCAATTCCTGGACTCAAGCGCTCCTGATTCTGCTTCCTCGCCCGCCTTCGGCTCTGCCATTTTCAATTTCAACAGTTCTTTGAACTGCCCCTGGATCAGTGCCCATGTGTCGGTTCTCTTCATCGAAGCCTCCTTGGATGGCATCGACTCTCAAGATGGTCTGGGGAAGCAGCCAGCGGACGGTTCAAAGACAATCATGAAAATGCCTGCGGCAGTACCAGAGAATGTCTCAAATCGCCCTCTGGCTCAGGAGGCAATGATCAGTAAAGGCGAAGACGTCAACATGGAAACTACTCCCACTACAGTGGAGGTGGAGGAATATGGGTGGTGTCGGGTGGTTGAGGAGGAACTGAACGAATAGCGGTGTCGTCGTTCCAGGTCTCTACGACACATCTGTTAAGCCTTTCGGCCTTTCTCGCTGCTTTGATCACATTTTGGTCTTAAGTTTATGTTATGTTGGCAACTGTCTATTTTTGGGTCTTGGGTACCGGGATCTTGTTCTATGGTTGGGATGTGTTTGTTTTCCCCTGCGCGGGATTATTCTGATGTTCTGCTGGCGCCCCTACGAGGGCTGGTTTATTTTTGATCTGGTTAAGTCCTCGGACATTGCAGTCGCAGTTGTTCCAAGATGCCATTACAGGCAACTGGTTCTTTCTGTCTTGAAATGATGTAACTGTTTTCTATTTATGTATATAATAGAATAGTTTTAACGAGAAAAAAAAAAAAAAAAAAAAAAAAAAAAAAAACTATTGTTCTATGCTTCTTCATATGTGTTCTTTTCATATAAAATGATTGTTTCCTTGTGTAAATAACACATACTTATTTTCAAAAACCCAACAAATTTTCTCTATCTTTTATGTACAAACTGTTCATGCATTTTTTTCAAGAATGTACCATAATTAACCCCTTGTTTTGTGCATAAGAACTAGGAAAGCCTTTTTAAGATAATAAAAAAGTTAACATTTTATGCACTAAAACATGTAATTAAGTCAAACTATCCAATATACAACAAAAAAATAACTTATTTTTTTCCCACCTGAACATATAAGTTTTGCAAAATCTTCCTAAGGAATTAATAAAATCGACTTATCTTTCACTCACAAGAAAAACATATCTTTTCCAAAGAATATCCTATGACTTATGTTATCTTTGTGCATGGAATCTATGTATATTTTTTTAGAAGGTAATTCTATAAGCTATTATCTTTAACCACAACTATGTATTTTACCTCAAAAAGGAAATCCTAACTTATTATCTCTACCCATGAAATATTTTCTCATATATTTATTTCATCTTGTTATTATTATATTAATATGGAAATAGAACTTGTTTATAATGAGATTGGAAAACAGGTCAAGTAAACAATAAATAGTAAATGTTTTCACTCCCATCATAATAAACTGTTGCAATACCCTTTTATTTTGTGTATGTAACCCCTCCCAAGAAATATGAGGAAAATAATTATTATTTATTACTATTTTCCCACAACCTTTACAAAGGAAAAGCTATATGATATTTTTTTAATCTATGTGCATTCCTTTCTAGGAAAGCTAATTCGTTAATAACCATGCAAATCCATGCAATTTTTATCAAGATGAAACAGAATGAACATGCGTAACTCTAGCCAACATTGTTAATAAGCACTTTTATTATTCCATAATACTACCAAGAAACTCCCACTACTGTATCAACAACCACATTACTTTGGCTAATATAAAGCTACATCACCATGGATTGAAGGATGGTTTGGTTTTATTGGTGGCCATTGTCAAGCCATAAAAAGGGTCTTTTCACCTCTATTTACCCCACATTAACTTATCAATCTAGGAACAATTTGTTATCTCAAGGAGTGTACTTAGTTTGAGGTGGTCGTTTGTCAGAGTAATGCTAGCAGTATAGTCCTCAAAATACAAGAGTAAACGGATGCTTAAAACAAGATCTACTTACAACAAAGCACTTTAAGACTTAAATCATGCACTAAGCGAATTATCAGTCAAGGGTACAGTAACAGTAACTCATCCCTCTGTAAACTGATGTAACTAAAGATAATCAAGGAACAGATCATCAACCTGGAAACTAGACATCAAATGTCAATGCTCACTACAGTCTCAGATCGTTCAAAGCAATGACAATGCAAATAAAAGGAAATGGAATAGCAACTATAAATGGAACAACAACTAGGAAATGGAACAAAAACTAGTTCTTCTAAGCAGCGAAACCTTATTCTAAGGAAATAAAGGCAGCAATCGTATCCTACAGAAATCAGCTAGCAATCCTTACTCTAAGAATAAATCAGACAGCAAATGGAAATAGAATTGCAACTGATTAGCGATGAAATATAGAACAACACTTAGGGCCAAAGGTGAATATACAATAAACCAAACTAAATAACACACACAACACGCCTTGATATTGAGAGAAACAGTAATCTGACTTCGATACCACAAATATTAATCTCAGTTACAAAAAATAACGATTGCAATTCATAATGGAACAGTAATGTCAGTTGAACAACAATCGCGATTAAGTGTGAACCATAGATGAATACAGTAATACCAACTTATGAACGTTACAGCCCGGTTACTCTGTAATTGAACAACAATAGCATTCTGTAAGGAACAATAATGTTATATCAATGATTAAAGGAACAATAATGCATTACAAAGTCAGAATGAACAATACGACATTCCTATCACAGAGAACGATATTGTAAATATAACAAAAACGTGATGTAAAATAACAAAACACATCAGATTACTGAACAAAGCTAATAATGAAAACCATGCACGAACTAAAGATAATGGCACAGGAGCAAGTGTTCCACCAGGGTCGGGCCCTTAGCCTCTAGGGACACACCACTTGAGATTATTCCAGGATCAAAGATGGAACAACAACCAAATTTATATTAAAGCATCAAAGCAGAGTTACAGTGGATCACTTCTCAATGAGAGTCAATGATCAGAGTTTTAAATACAAAGAGAAATTACATAAGAATAACAACAGGTAACCCGGGCTACCAGTGTTGCCGCTTTTTATAACAGTCGAGCGGAGATATCAATGATGCAAAAATAGTTAAGATAGCGATCCCTTAGGATCAAAGGGTCCTGAGGGATTCACCAAACTGTTAATTCCCAGTTATCCATTTGTTCTCTTGCACCGATTCGATATCTCCTTTTCCTTTCCTTGGCTGATATGCTTCAATTTGGATCACCTTGTCTCCATATGGTTCCCTGTGAAAGGGACAGCAGTTAAATTTGCCTTGTCTTTTTCTTTGGGACGTCATCTTTTGTTTTTCCCTTTTTCCACATAAGAAAATGGCAATTATTAGTTGTTTTGTGTTACATACAAATCTCATAGATTTTGCCATAATTTTTTATTATTTACCTAGTTCATGATGCAAAGGGATTATGAGTTTTAAAGAAAAGATGACAAAATAATCAATAAAAACATACCTTCTTCAGTACTCCACACACCCCCCTGCTTACCCTTTTTCATGCCCTAATGAAAAAATTGTAGTTGACATGTAAGGCAGTGAGAGAGTAAGTTGGAGACGGGATATCATGTGGTGGTCTACAGCCATGATGCCTAACTAGGTGTTCAAAAAGATGGCCTGTTTGACCCTCAGGCATCTCATACAGGGCTTGGTACCTAGGTGCAGGGTGCCAAATAATCGGACTTCTGAACCTATATCCTAACCAATATGACCCTTCCCTCAAGATAAGTTCACCATAGAGGCTCAAGCGATCAGCGGCTAACTTAAAGTTTTCATAATTGAATGGTTCCTTGAGTTGGATATTTGGATTAGAGGTCTGATATCGAAATTTAGCAGCTGCAATGGCAAGGCCCTTGATGGTAAAGAAGTATTCTATCCCTTGCCAATTGGTTTTTGTATGAATGGGTCCTAATGCTTCAATCATGCTCGGAGTCCTCATGAGATTCCTATGTTTATTCCACAACTGTAATGGATCTCTAGGCTTAGCTCTTACCCATAAGTCTAATCCATTTTCTTGTCTTTGGAAGGCATTATAGGCTTTAAGCCATTTGATTTTATTAACTCCAAATGAAACAAATTCCTGCAGTTGGATATCCCCAACGAAATGGTGGGGTTCTGCTCTGTCTCTTGATCTAACACAAGGTTATACAGATAGAATTCACACAATAACCTTTGAACCTTTACTCCATAGTGCTTACAACAATTTATAAAATCATCAATAGTATTAATTTGTATAGGGGCTCCTGCTTTGACAGCCTTAATTTTCAATTGCAAATATCGTTCCATTAAAAACAAGGCATAATTATTAGCAAGGGCTCTACATCCTAGGATGTCAATGTACAAAGAGCATAAGGTATCCATATGCTTGATAACTACGTCTAACCTATGAGTTACCTTTGCGAATTTTTCTTCTTTCTTTCGCCATCCTTCAAAATCCTGACTTTCGGATAAATTGACATTCCTTAGCTGTTGTTGTAATTCTTCATATTTTTCACAACAAACCGTTTGTTCTATTTGGGTTGCTCAAGAGTAAAAACCCTAGCCAGTTCTGTTATTTCCTGGGTGACTTCCTTTTCCACCCCTTCTTCTCCCTGAAATTCTTCTGATGTAGTATGGCTAGGAACAGATTGTTCCTCTTCTGTATCACTTTTCTCTCCTGTCATACTTTCATCATGAATAGGACGATTCTCTTCTTCTTCTTCCTCGTCGCGTAATTATTTGGGTGCATTTTTTTCTTGAGCAGAATTCTCTTTTGGTTCTTGTTCAATAAGGAGGCCTAGTGGGCTGAGAGGTTGGGCATATTCACCCATATTGGCTAGAATTTGGGCCAATTCATCCTCTTGCAATGGATTTTTCAATGGGCTTTCTTTGCGTTGCTCTATCTCTTCCTCCGCCTACCCAGGCTACTCGGTCTCTTCCTTTGTTTCTCCTTCCTCATTTCCTTCCAATCTTTCCTCATTCTCTTCTCCTTCCAATTGCGGGGGTTGCTCATCCCCTAAATCGTCTATCTCCACTGGTTGGCTAGTATTACCTTGGGAATTTTCCAGCCTCCCTCTAATCCGTGCCAATCTGACTAATTTCCTCCGTTTCAATGGTCTATTCGGTATACTGGTAGCATGTTTTCGTTTTGGGGCTAGCATAGTTAGTCCCCCGTCTATCATGGCAATTAGCTCTTCCTAGCTGCTCTGTTGTTGAGCAAGACTATGGCTAACTATTAGCCATATCAGCCCATGGTGACTTACTACCGATTCTACATGTTGTGATTTTTTCATACTTTGGGCAACATCATGAAGTAATGAATTTAAAAATGCAGGTAAGTTCGCAGAGAATTTCTGTTTTAATACGGATAGGAGTTTAAGGTATCGTGGTCTTACCACGTCTTTCCTGCCTTCGGAGGTGATGTAGCTCTGTATGATCTTTGCCAATTCTACCCACGACTCCCCCAATGCTGCTGGTAGGACTCCCTTTCCTCTGACTATTAGGTTCTGGCCTTCATCTTGGAAGATTTTTATGATCTTTCACAGTCTCTCCTTCTTTAGAGTCCACACAAGTCCAGTGGTTGGCAGTCCCGATACTTCTGCAATTATGTCACCGGTGACTGCTATGTGTCTCCCCCTTACTGTGGGGTGATATTCTTGCAAGTTCTGCAAGAATTTTATTGCTACAGTCTCGTTGGATTCCTGTAAACGATTAAGATAAACTAACCATCCTGCCCTTGCCAGGATTTCCCGTGCAGCATAAAAAATTGTCGATACCTATGGCTCTCTCCGAATTGATCTTCCTCCCATGCTTTAGCTCACTATAAAAATGTAGAGACGACAATGGAGCAACAGGTTGTTCAAACTATTAGAAATACAGAGAAAATAACGAAACAACAGGGCTCGTTCAAATCCTGAGTCACTTACTAATTACCGCAGAGCATAATACGGAAATGGCTTAGGAACAGCAAGCCATGCAAATTGAAAAACAATATACCGTTGAGCCTTGCTATTCCCAAGTAAAAAATTTTCCGAATAATAGTCTGACACGTATACCAGCAAATTATGAGGTCACCTGCCTCCCCCATGCAATGTGATAGGCTGTCCTTGGCCATCAAATGAGGGAGCGGCGTGGTGAACTGTCATGGTACAGAGTCATAAAGGAACATCGTATGCCGAAATGCCATGTTTTACAAAAGGAGCAGATTACCAAAATCGAGGTGTATAGTAGGATCGCTTAACAAGTAAGAGAATGTTGTGATATGATGCGAGGCTGGGAGGATAGGACAACTGACGTGCACAAAAAGTCCGATGTAGTCATTATCAACTTTTTGCATCATGAATGGTTGTAATAGATTTTCATGTGTTTAATGGTTCGGGGAAATGATATACATAATCTTATTTGACGTATTACAAAGGTATAAGACAAGACAGGGTGTTGATGATTGCTATTGGTGTGTGAGGAATGTGACTTCAATACCATTAATAGGGTTCTGCTACCGACAGGTGTCCATAACCTTGACAGAGTTGTTTGTTTCACCCATGGAACCATGATCCTTTGTGTATGCTTAGGAAGTGTTGTGCAATGTAAAAATGGAGGTCATTATGCCGGCTTGGTAACTAGTTAAACCATAATGTCATTCACAAGGAAGGAGTGAAAGGTGGGCAGGTCGGCTCATGATGAGACCTCCTATTCCAAGGACTCTTTATTTTCTCTGATGTGCCTCTTGGAGCATATCCCTGGTGTGGTGGCCATAGTGGGAATGCCACTTCACTTTCTTCCTTATGATCATGGTAGGCTGGCTCTTGATGAGACCCCCTATCCTGAATTTGACAACCCATAAGTTATATAAACATTTTTCTCTCTCTTTTTTTTTTTTTTATAAAGTACTTTCCTATTTATACACAAAGGATGGTTCAACACTCCTTAAGAGTAGGAATGGTGGAAGAAGTCTTAACATCTCAATAGAAAAATATACCCTTTGTTCTTATTCCTTAATAATGATGAAAGAAGATTATGGGAATTTAAAAAAGGAACCACCATGATAAAGACAGCAAAAGTGATGGATAATTGTGTCCTTTCCTCTTTCCTCTTATCAATTCAAAGCAATTTCTTGTAAAAATAACGATTTTATATAATTTACTGATTTCAGTATGCTCTAATTTTGTATCCATTGCATAAGTGTATAGCTTTGCTCAAAAAGACTCGAAATTATTATATATTGAGAAGAACAGTAGTTGTCCTTTAATTGGAACTGAAAGGAGAAAAAGAATAAAGAAAAGGAATACGAGAATGTTGTCATTTCAAAAAGGAAGAGCAAAAAAATACAAGTGTTGTTCCTTTGGAAAAGGAAGAACAGAAAACACAAGTGCCATTCCTTTGGAAAAGGAATAGTAAAAATCAAAAGTGGTGTTCCTTTGGAAAAGGAACAGCAAAAAAACGCAAGTGCCATTCCTTTGGAAAAGGAACAACGAAAACCATAAGTGTTGTTCCTTTGGAAAAGGAACAGCAAAAAACGCAAGTTTCGTTCCTATGGAAAGGGAACAACAAAACCCAAAAGTGTTGTTCCTTTCGAAAATGAACAGCAAAAACCAAAAGTGTTGTTCCTTTCGAAAAGGAACAGCAAAAAATGCAAGTGCCATTCCTGTTCCTTTGGAAAAGGAACAGAAAAAAAACACAAGTGTCGTTCCTTTGGAAAAGGAACAACAAAAACCAAAAGTGTTGTTCCTTTGGAAAAGGAACAACAAAAAACGCAAGTGTCGTTCCTTTGGAAAAGGAACAACAAAAACCAAAAGTGTTGTTCCTTTAGAAAAGGAACAGAAAAACGCCAGTGCCGTTCCTTTGGAAAAGGAACAACAAAAACCAAAAGTGATGTTCTTTTAGAAAAGGAACAACAAAATGAAAGTGAAAAAGGAATGGTTAATACAAAAAGTGTTGTTCCTTCGAAAGAGGAACAACAAAACGAAAGTGTTGTTCCTTTGGAAAAGGAACAGTAGAAAAAAAAAAAGTGCACACAAATGATGTTCCTTTAGAAAAGGAACAACAAAAACAATAGTGTTGTTCCTTTTGAAAAAGGAACAACAGAAAAATGCAAGTGCTGTTCTTTTTGAAAAAAAAGGAATCAGCAAGATAGTGAAGGTGATGTTCCTTCTAAAAGGAACAACAAAAACAATAGAATTGTTGATTCTTTAAAAAGGAATAGCAAAGTGCAAAAAAATATGTACATAGAATAATTCATGCTAACAAAACAAAAGAATTATGTACAAAATGTAAGAACAGTTGAATCACTTTAATAAACCAGAGGTGAGGAAGATTTCTCTTCCTCCTCCAAAATTTGCATGTCGGAGTCTTCGTAAAGTTGTTGGTAGAAGGATTCTCGAGTAAGTGGTTTGCGGTATAGTCGAACTCGGTGGCCGTTTTCCTTGAAGGTATGTCTAGATCTGTCAATGGTGATTAGAGTAAGGGTGCCATTATCATGAACCTTCTGGATTTCATATGGCCCCAGCCAACGAGTCTGAAGCTTCCTGGGAAAATCCTGGAACCTGGAATCATATAAGAGCACCCAATCTCCTTTGTGGAAGACGTTCCTTTTAATGAGAGAGTCATTCCATTTAGCTCGTTGCTGTTGGATCAATGCATTGTGTTGAAGGTCAAAGAGCCTGATTTCATCTACCTCACTGATCTGCTGTAATCTATTAATCTGTGCCTCATTTAGATCTAGACCAACTTCTTGTGCTGGTCGCAGTGTTTGGATTTCGAATTCTATGGGAAAAATGGGTTCCCTTCCAAACACCAATTGGTATGGTGAATAGCCTTTAGTGCTTCTCCATGTTGTTTTGTAAGCCCACAAGGCTTCTGGTAATCTTGCAGCCCAATCGCATCTATGTGACGCAATGGTTTTTGTTAAGATTGCTTCTATTATTTTATTGCTACTTTCTAGTTAGCTGTTTTCCTGTGGGTGGTATGGAGTTGTAATTTTATGCTGGATATGATAGTTTTTTAGTGTTGCAGCAATCTTGTTACCAGCAAACTGTGGTCCACTGTCTGTAATTATATCTCTTGGAAGCCCGTATCGCACAAATATATGGAACATGAACTATATGACAAAATCCTCTGTAGCTCTCGGGAATGCCTCTGCTTCAACCCATTTGGTGACATATTCTGTTGCTACTAAAATATATGTTTTCTGGTTCGAGGATGGGTTAATTGGACCAACAAAATGGAGGGCCCATCACTCGAATGGTTCAATAACTAGCTGTGGATTCAGGGACATTTCGTCGAACTGACCAGGGCGCCCTGCTCTCTGGCAACTATCACAAGCTTGAATGAACTTCTTTGCATCTTTGAAGATCATGGGCCAATAATACCCTATTTCCAGCACCTTATGTCCAATTCTACGATTAGCAAATTTTCCGCTACATGGTCCATCATGACAAGCTTTCAAAATGTCAAAAATTTCATCCTCCCGGGCGCATCTCCTGATGTGCATATCTGCCCCTGTATGGAACAGGTAGCCCCCAATCCAAGAAAATTTAGCACTTCACTGGACAATCTGTTTTCATTCAATGGGGGTCAGATGTTTCGATAATTTACCTATTGCTAAGTAATTGACAACATCAGCATACCAGGGTGTTTTAACAGTGACAGCAAACAGATGCTCGTCTGGAAATTGATCTTCAACTGTTGCTGTGTCCACTGATTTTGGCATTCGCGAGAGAAAGTCAGCTACAGGATTTTCTTTTCCAGGTTGGTCCTTGATTGTGATATCAAATTCATGCAATAAAATCAGCCTTCTGGTTATTCTACCATTTTTGATTGGTTTATTTTCTAAATATTTTATGGTAGAGTGATCTGTATACAAGATAATAGGATATCCAAAAATGTAATGCCTGAGCTTATTGACAACATGTATTATGGCTAGAAATTCCTTTTCAGTAATAGTATAATTCAATTCAGCAGGAGATAAATTCTTGCTAATATAACAAATTGCATATGGTTTTTTATCTTCTTCTTGCCCAAGGACTGCTCCTATAGCTGTATTTGATGCATATGATGAAATTTGAAATGGTAGGTCCCAATTTGGACCTCTAAGGACTGGGGCTATTGACACAAGCTTCTTTAGATCCTGGAAAGCACGGTCGCATTTTTCCGTCCAAAGAAAGTCAAAATTACCTATCAATGCATATAGAGGTGCAACAATATGCAAAAAATGTTCTATAAATCTTCTATAGTAACCAGAAAATCCAAGAAAACTACATACCTCTGTTTGAGTGGTAGGAGTGGGAATTAGCAAAATTATTTGAATTTTGGCTGGGTCTACCTGTATGCCAATTGTTGAGATATAATGGCCTAGAATAAGTCCTTCAGTCATCATCATATAACATTTTTCATGGCTCAAACAAAGCTTAGTGGCAATGCAGCGCTGCAGGACCTTTTCCAGTGTGTCTAATGCTGGGTCAAAATTGTCTCCATATGGTGTAAAATCATCCATGTATACTTCGAGTCCTTCATTTATTAAATATGAAAAGATGCTGAGGATAGCCCTTTGAAATGTGGCAGGAGCATTGCATAAACCAAAAGGTAGAACTCTGTAGGAAAATGTTCCCCAAGGACATGTAAAAGTGGTTTTGTCTTGGTCTTCAGGGGCAATCTGAATCTGATTGTATCCACTAAAGCCATGTAAGAAAGAAAAGAATTTCTTTCCTGCCAGAGTGTCTAATACTTGCTCAATGAATGGAAGGGGAAAGTTGTCCTTTTGTGTTGCCTTATTTAGTTCTTTATAATCTACACAAATCCTCCACTTTCCATTCTTCTTTGGTACCACAACAAGTTGAGAGACCCATTTACTATCGGAGATAGGGTAGATGAAGTTCACATCTAAAATTTTTTGAAGTTCAGCTTTTACAATGTCTTTTAGATGAGGGTTAAGTCTCCTTCGTGGCTGGTGAACAAGTCTCACATATTTTTCTATGTAAATGTGGTGTCTACATAACTGGGGATCAATTCCTTTCATGTCAGGATAGTCCCATGCAAATGCTTCTTTGCATTTCCTCAGTAGTTGGATGAGCTTCTCTTCTTGTTTGGAAGTCAGGTTGGCATTAATGTTTAAACTCTTTCCTGGCTCATTTTCTACAATTTTTCTATTTGAGACAGAGGTAGTAGGTATTGTTTGATCATGTGTATCTTTAAGATGATCTTCTTCTAATTCATTATCAAATGCTGCTTCTATCATGTGACATTGTATGCGGGATCTGGGTTCAGATTGGCTAATAAAATTGTTAATGGCATCGTCTTCTATTTGGTTTTTGAAGTTGAGGGCCTCTTCTATGGTTAATGGAGAACTAATATTTTCAGTGAGGTATGATACAGGATGCTTGTTAGTTTTTATTATTGTGACACTTGGCTGTGCTGGGGGGTATAAAGCTAGATTCTTGATATTTCCCCCCTAGTTATGGTCATACTACCCTGTCGGCAGCCAATATAAGCATCGACAGTTGCAAGCCAAGGTCTGCCTAAAATCAATGGATGTCCATCAAGTCAGTTTTTGGGGTTTATTATCAGAAAATCATCCGGATAATCCCAGGAGTGAACGGATACCATGACATCATGTAGTGTGCCTTCTAGCCTAACCACAGATCGGTCAACCAATTATAGTAAAGTGGAGGTTGGTTCTACTGATGTAATGCCCAATTTTTGGCAAGTGGTGGTTGTTAAGATATTAATTGCAACTCTTAGATCAACTAAGGCATTTGAGAAGGTTTGTCCATTGATTTGTACGGTTACTATTGGATTTCTTGGGCCTTCGTATTTAACGGGTGTTTCTTTCCCTAATAATAAGTCGGATAGAGGGCCAACTACTTGGGCTTTTGGGTCATTTGTTATTTTCCTCCTTGGTTTCTTTATACATAACTCTTTGATAGTCTTTGCATATATCGAGATGTCTTGAATGGCTTGGAGGAGTGGGATTTTTATTTACAAATTTTGTAGTTCTCCCAGAATGTCAAAATCAGGGTATTGTATAGGTCCAGGTATAATCAATCATTCTGGGAATGGGGGAGAGGATGTGGTTGTTGGATCATGAATTTGTTGTCTGGTCACATCCTCTTCTTGTAGCGGTTGTTCCATAGGTAACCGATTTTCAACTTGAGCTATTTTATCTCCCTCTGTTTCGACGATACGCCCAGATCTTAATTGAAGGTCATTACACTCCCTTAGATTAGTTCCTATCTTTGGTGTTTCAATTATTTGAATGGATTGAACCGGTTTGTTATTCGGATTGGGGTTGGGTTGGGCTAGGAGTTGCGGTCTTAAGTTAGGCTGGGGGTTTTGTTGTAATGTTGGCAGTGTAGGTTGAGGGAGCGGGATGGTTCCTACTAGCTGATTCATCGGTCTTTGCCAGTTTGTCTGCCAGGATTGACTCTGTGAAGTAGGAGGGGTCCATTGTGCTAGATATGCATTGTTTTGCCAATGTGGTGGGGTATAGGGAAAATTTGGCCAATTAGGTTGGCTTGCTTGATTTGGCCATGGAGATGATGAAGGAAATGATTGTTGTGACCAATTCAGGAAGGGAGGTCGATTTTGCCACATTGTATTATATTGTTGAGCATGATATTATGGAGGCTGAAAAGAAGAAGCTGGGTCTGAAAACATACCTGATTGTCGTGGCCACCATTGACACCACTGATTAAGTAGATAAACCGATTCAGGCTCTTCTTCTGCTTCCTTGTATACTGCTTTCAATCCAGGAAGTGAGGGACAACTCTCTATGGAGTGATCATTTGTACAAATGGTGCAAACTTGGACTGCATCTAATGGACACTTCTTATGGCTGTGTTTCTTTCTGCATCTGGGACAAAATATTGCCAAATTTTTTCTGCCTTTGCTTGCTTTTGTTTGGCCTGCATAATATCAAGTTGTGTTGTCAGTGTCCCTAATATGTCAGTTTTAAAATTTTCTAATAAATTTCCAATTTCTGCACGAGTTACTCCTTCTGCTGAAATTTTGTTATCTCTTGCAAATCGATCATGTTTTGCTATTTTTAGTCTTGTGCTACCTCTCGAGCTCCTGATACATAGATTAATAATGTCAGAAAAATTTTCCTAATAAATATCTCCTTTTCCCATAATATTTAGTGTTTCAATCCATTGTTCCTTCATTCACCTAATTAATGATGTTTTTAATACATTATAAGGTAAGGGTAATGATGCATAAGAAGATCTTCGAATATTATACTGGAAACGCTCAACATATTCTTCTAATGTTTCATTTGGTCTAGCTACCATCTGAAATATTTCATCTTTTAACCATCTAGACATGTAATAGTCCTGATATTTTTTTAGAAAAGACTCTTTCATTTGATCCCAGTTATTTATAACACCACCACCCAATCCCATAAACCATATTAGAGCAACCCCTTTTAATGTAGAGGGAAATAATTTTAGTTTTTGGGATCAGTGGTATAGTCATATCCTCTACACAACACATCAAATTCAAATAAAAATGCATCGGGGTATTCTGATGCAAGGCCATGGAATGTAGGGATATGCTGGAGAGGAATTGCTTTCATAGGTGCATTAGCTGCAATATACACAATGGGGTATTGCAGTGTAGAGGTTTGGGTGTTTGGCTGGTTCTGGGCCATTTGGTCAAATATATGCCAATAGCCTTCTGGGATATCTAGGAGGGTATTCCTAGGTTTTCGAGAGGGAATGGCTCTAACGGGAATGGCCTTAACAACACTTCCTTTATCTGGGATGATGAGAGTGCCTAATGTCTAAGAGGGTTCAGGTTCTCGAGTTTCTTCAACTTCGTTATAGATGATTTTTGCAACACTTCCCTTATCTGGAATGCTTAGTGGCTGAATTACCCCAAGAGGAGATCTTGGTTCTTCAGTCTCTCCTGTTTCTCCTCTTCCTTCATAGAGGTTGCTAAGGTTCCCTTCTTGCAATGATTTTGGACTAGAATTTTCAATTTCTTGAAAATCTTGCTCTTCGGTTTGACTATGCACCTCAGCAAAGTCTACAGATGGTGATCCTATGGCCTGAAGGGAACTAGTAGGCTGTCTAGAAGTAACTTTTCTAGGTCCTACTGAAGGCTGAGATTTTGCTTTCTTAAGGATTTCGTCTATAAAGGTCGATCGTCCAAGGGTCACCGGTCCCTTAGCTTTATCAGGCTTTGGTAGAGGTTTGGGATTCTTTTCAGGCTTTTTCTGCTTAGTCATGCACTCAAATCAACTGCTAAGTTATACCCAAACAAAATAGCAACAAATATGTAGGAAAGTAGGCAGGGGAGCAGGGCTATTACATACTCCACACGTAGGTTCTTACCTTTAATTTTTAAAATCCAGTTCTTTCCTAACAGGTTCTTACACTACTCTGAAACAGAAACAAATGGCTACACTCTTCCCTGGCATACGACGCCAAAATGTTGAGCCATAAAAAGGGTCTTTTTCACCTCTATTTACCCCACATTAACTTATCAATCAAGAACGATTTGTTATTAGCATTTGTCAATAATGCTATAGTGCTCAAAATACAAGAGTAAACGAATGCTTAAAACAAGATCTACTTACAAAAAAGCACTTTAAGACTTAAATCATGCACTAAGTGAATTATTAGTCAAGGGTACAGTAACAGTAACTCATCCCCATGTAAATTGATGTAAATAAAGATAATCAAGGAATAGATCATCAACCTAGGAACTAGACAACAAATGTCGACACTCACTACAGGCTTAGATTGTTCAAAGCAATGATAACATAAATAACAGGAAATGGAACAACAACTATAAATGGAACAACAACTAGGAAATGGAATAGCAACTAGTTCTTATAAACAGTGAAACCTTATTCTAAGGAAATAAAGGCAACAATCGTATCCTATAGAAATTAGCTAGCAATCCTTACTCTAAGAATAAATCAAACAACAAATAGAAATAGAATGGAAACTGATTAGCAATGAAATATAGAACAACACTTAGGGTCAAAGGTGAATGTATAGTAAACCAAACTAAATAACTCACACAACACTCCTTGATATTGAGAGAAACAGTAATCTAACTTCGATAACACAAATATTAATCTCAGTTACAAAGAATAACGATTACAATTCGTAATGGAATAGTAATTTCAGTTGAACAACAATCGCGATTAAGTGTGAACCATAGACAAATACAGTAATACCAACTTATGAACATTATAGCCCGGTTACTTTGTAATTGAACAACAATAGCATTCTGTAAGGAACAATAATGTTATATCAATGATTAAAGGAACAGCAATGCGTTACAAAGTGAGAATGAACAATATGACATTCTTGTCACAAAGAACGATATTGTAAATATAATAGAACCGTGATGTAAAATAACAAAACACATCAGATTATCGAACAAAGTTGATAATGAAAATCACGCACGAACTAAAGATAATGGTACAGGAGAAAGTGTTCCACTAGGGCCGGGCCCTTAGCCTCCAGGGACACACCGCTTGAGATTATTCTAGGATCAAAGATGGAACAACAACCAGATTTATGTTAAAGCCTCAAAGAAGAGTTACAATGGATCATTTCTCAATGAGAGTTAATGATCATAGATTTAAATACAAAGAGAAATTACATAAGAATAACAACAGCTCCCCTGGGCTAGCAGTGCTGCCCCTTTTTATAACAGCCGAGCCGAGATATCAATGCTGCAAAAATATTTAAGATAGTGATCCTTCAGGATCAAAGGATCCTAAGGGATTCGCCAAACTGTTAATTCCCAGTTATCCATTTGTTCTCTTGTGCCAATTCTATATCTCCTTTTCCTTTCCTTGGTTGATACGCTTCAATTTGGATTGCCTTGTCTGCATATGGTTCCCTACCAAAGGGACAACAATTAAATTTTCCCTATCCTTTTCTTTGGGACGGCAATATTTCGTTTTTCCCTTTTTCTGCATAAGAAAATGGCAATTATTAGTTGTTTTGCATTACATACAAAATCTCATAGATTTTGCCATAATTTCTTATTATTTGCCTAGTTCATGATGCAAAGGGATTATGAGTTTTAAAGAAAAGATGACAAAATAATCAATAAAAACATACCTTCTTCAATACTCCGCAGCCACGATGTGGGATCTGCATGTAGAAGCTCAATGCAAACTCTCATCGTTCCCTTGGCAACGCGGTGGTCTCCCTTCCAACTGTTGTTTCCAATGAATTGGGCTTGTCCACATATTTATTTTCATGGGAATATAATTAACATGTTTCCTCTCTGTAGGGTGAATGCAGAAAAATGACAATATGAATGTGTAAGGGAATACATGTAAAAAATTATTACACACTTCCTCCTCATTTTCTTGGAACAGTTCAAAGGGTTTTTTGTAACTAATTCAAATGCCTAACAATTTCTTGATTTGTTAAAAATGGTAAATAATAATGATCTTCCTAAAAGGAATCCTAAATTCTAACATAATATGTCAGCTAGAGGGATACTACATACCCCCCCCGCTTGAAGTAAACACCATCCTTGGTTTTTGTCATTAACGTTTGCTCAGGATATAACTATGTAAACGACTAAGAGGGGATCCTTACATTTTGAAATGAAGTATATGGTTTCTACGAAATATCAATAAAAGAAAAAATTTGTTTTATGAATAGTCATAAACATTTATAATTGCTAAATTAAGTATTTCTTACTTTCCATCACTGAGGCATATTCAATTTTATAGAAACAAAACAAAATATCTATACCAACTTACCGTGACTTAACAATTACTCTTGGAAGTTATGGTCACTTTTATGCAAGTGCTTCAATGGTTTAACAACTAACAAGCATTAGGATGACCACCAATATCATTGGAGCCTCTTCCACGTTAATCTAATGATTAGCCTAATTCAGTACTTTGTTAGGATACTGGACCCTAGTCAGTCCACCTCTTGTAGGTTTCATTCATTCACTACTTCTCTATCGAGCGATGCTCTGCGACTGAAAGACGACAACCTATCATAGGGGTTTCGGCCTCCATTATCCAAGTATCTCACTAATTTAATAAAAAAATTACATCAGTAATTCCCATCTTCTTCATTTATCATCCTGGCGGGGTTTCCATGGTACAAATGCTTATCAAGCCCCATAATTATTTTCACAAGTATGTGGCTACTGTCGACTTGGGTTTGTTCAATATCCTCGAAGTGAAGTTAATGGTTGCTTCCTCAACAACATTACTCCCTCTGCTATTTCTGCAAAATTGTCTTTCAAAAGTTTTCCTCAACGTTTGTTTTATTTTTATTTGGTTAACTAACTTTCTTCTCTTACTATAGGTTCCTCTTTCAATGCCATGGAGGTTGATAGTGCAGCAATCAGATTGATATCTAGTGCATGTAGATTTGATTCATCCATGATTTTGGCTAATCCTTGTCCTTTGATGAGATTTGTAGGTTTTATCTCCAAGTCATACTCCAGCATGGCTGCAATCCACTTTCCTCTTCTGCCTTCAGGCTCTGTTTACACAAGGTTTTATTTTATTGTTGTAGTAGGGACATAAGCAATGGTATGAGAATGTAGAATATAAACTCAGAAATCCTTGAGGGGTTTTACCAATGCCAATGCCTGCTTCTCAATGATATTATATCTCAATGTTGTATCTCTTATAGTGCGACTGAAGAATGCTATAGGTTGCTCATTTTTCTGATCTTTTTTTTGCATTAGGACTGCTGCTAATGTATGCTAAGAAGCAAAATAAAAGATGATGAAATATGAAGTATAATGTGGGCTAATCAAAATAGGAGCAGTAGATAATGCAAACTTTACCACATGAAATGATTTCTTAGTCTCCAAAGACCACTTTACCTCCCTGTCCTTCTTCAACATATTTGTCATTTCTTTCAAGTGCTCAGCTAGATTAGGAATAAATCTCCTCAAAAAATTAAATTTCCCATTGAATGACTAAATATCTTTCTTGTTCCACTCTTGTAGGATCAATGTGGATTCCATCTTTAGAGATGATGTGTCCTAGTAGCTTGCCTTCTTCCATGGTGAACAAGATCTTCATTGGGTTAAGTGAGATGGAAAATTTTTTGCATTTCTGAAAAGCAATCCTTAAGTGATGCCAGTGATCTTCATCAGATTTTGAAAATATTGTTAGATCATCTAGATAGATAACCAGAAATACATCTTTTTCGTTTACAAATGCTATGTCCATGGCCCGTTGAAAAGTAGCTCCTACATTCTTCAACCCAAAAGGCATCTTGGCATACATGAATGTACCCCACGGTGTTGTGAAAGATGTCTTGAGCTGATCATCCTTGTGTACCAGAATATGATTGTATCCATAGTATCCATCTAACAGTGACATCCTAGAGGATCCAACCACCCTTTGTAGTATGTGATCCACCTTAGGGAGGGGATAGTTGTCTTCAAGGACACCTTATTGAGATTTCTCAAATCAATACATAGACGAATTTCCCCACTCTTCTTTCTCATAGGCACTAGATTAAACATCCATTCAGAAAACTGAATGGGGACTATTATTCCAGACTTATAAAGTCTATTTACCTATTTTTCAATCGATGGCAGAAACTTGGGATTGATTCCCCTCAATTTCTTGCAAAATGGCTTTTGATCAGGCTTAATAGGAATGATGTGCTGAATGATACTTTTGTCATAAACTTTCAGATCTGAGTAGTCCCAAGAAAATGCATCAGCCAATTCCTTCATTAAATACATATATTTACCCTTTGTTTCAGGAGATAAAGACTTTGATAACTTGATCAATTTAGTATTTTCAATTGTGCCAATGTTTACATCTTCAACTCCCTTTTCTATAGGAACAATGGTGGGATTCTTGGCGACATCATCTCTATCAAGTAAATCTTCCAAAGGCACCAAACCCCTTGGAATGTTGTTGTCTTTGAGCTATAATACTTCAGTGTCAGCTGAATGGATGTTTTGGTCATCAAAGTTGTTTGCATCATCAATGTGAGAATTCTAAAATTCTCCCTCCAATTGCAAAAAACTGTCTATTTTCTTATCATCACCAAACACTTCCCAAAACCTCATATTATCTGGGACAGCTAGGCAATGTTTAACATGGATGGGGTACTTATGATTAGGATGGGATCTTCACCATACTTGCTGAAGTGGCGAGTGAATCAGCTATGACATTTTGAGTTCTAGGAATAAGAGATAAAGTATATTTTGAAAAAGTTTTGAGAATATCAAGTACAACATTGCGATAAGCTCTCATTCTTGGGTGTTTGGCATGGTATTCCACTTTGACTTGATTGATCACTAATTCGGAGTCACCATAAATAGAAATCTTTTTTTCTCCCAACTTTTTCAGAATTGTGAGGCCAGCAATCAATGCCTCATACTTCACCTCATTGTTTGAACATTCAAAAGCCAACGTGTAAGAGATCATTCTCACATTTCGAGAGATTTTATTTGACTAATGTAATGGACCATGTATCTAGACGCCAATTCCTTCTCCTTCTCTTCCTGATGCACCTTTGAACTCCATGGTCCAAAGACCATTTTCTTCATCTGGAAAAAGGATTTATGAAGACTGGAATTTTTTATTTTTAGGATTTTGAACATCTATATCAAAACTTTATGTTTTCTACACTATTCTTTGAATTTCCTCAATAGGATTTGTAGGATTCCTATATTCTTCACCAACCTCTTTACCTTCTGTTGTAATAGTTTCATGTATGCTGGCCATTATGTTGGGAACTTCTTAAATTTCCACTAACTGACATTCATCACCAATAGAATTCATATCACTAAATAGAATGAAAGATTCAAGATCAGTATGAACAACATGTATAGGATGATTGACTCGGTTCTCCTTACTGCTTATCATAAATTTCATCTTCTTTTCTCTATAAAGTTTTCGGAGCTGTCCAAAAATAGGGATAGTGGCCTATGAAAAATCAAGCTGCAAAGTTCCCTTTAGTTTTTCTCCCTAAGACCTTGAAAGCAACATGCCAAACCTAGGAGGAATATCAACAACTACGACATCCATAAGTACATTTTTAGATGGGATTTGGTCCAAGGACACTATCAAGTATTTAATAAGGCCAAGGCATTCCATTCTTCCAGAATCAAAAGAACAAAGATCATGGTAAGGTCGGGTGAGGCTCAGTCCTAGTTTATCCATGATGGCTTTAGGCATCAGATTATGAGAGGTGCTAGAATCTAACATAGCATTGTGAAGGATAAAATAATGAAGTTTAAGACTTAGATAGAAAGGATGAATTTCACTATCTTCAGGAGCTCCTTCTAAGGTTGGACCAAAAAGGATTGTTGGCTAATCATCAACCACGTTAACTATATTAGAAATCTGATCAACCTTAAGCATCTTTGCAATCTGAAATTTATATTTGTCATTCCTTGCCAATTCGGTGAGGGGAATGGCAATTTTCAATTTAGAAATTTCATTCTCCAAACTGAAAAGATTAGATTGCTTTTCTACCTCTTTTGAAGCGATGTCCTTCCCTTTCGTTTGGCCTTTAGCTTGAGCTTCTTTCATTTGACTTTTAGTTTTTAGTTCTTTATCTTTCCTCACATTGCTAGTGGAGGTTTCTTTTTTTCTATCCCGATTCAGTATGATAATGTCCTTGTCTTTATTTTGTCCTGTAGGAGTGGTTTGTTTGCTTGGTGCGTCCTTTTGTAGATTTTGTCTTTTTTGAGTTAGAGTGACAGGTACAATTCTATTCCTCAAATTGTACTTCTTTTGGGAGATGACTGAGGGAATTCAAATATCCTCTTTGGTACTCTTTAGTCTGAATAACCCACAGATTTTTGCTCGCGAACAAAAGTTTTTGATCATTTGGTATGAGAGAGTCTTCGGAAAACTAATCTTCCTCTGTCAGGAAAGTAGGTAGTTCATCTTCTTGAAAGAAGTGATTTGCTTCTACAATTTATTCCTCATCTTCTTCCTAACCTTCAATGTAATTTTGCTAGAATGGGGCTCTTACTCGACCTTGAGGATCTTGGTTTTGCTGCTCTTTCTGTTGATTTTTGAACTGTTGTTATCTCTGTCCATGAAAGTTACGATTCCTCGCTGAAGGTTCAACTTTTCGATCAGTTATGGATATTCTATCCATCATCCTCTCCATATCTTTTATCGTATTGTCAAGATTTGCATTAGAAGATGATGTGGGCTCTTCTTTGAAGACAACTTTCTTCTCCACCCTCTCTAGCTTTGATTTTGATTTCTTAATGAGAAAATTTTCTTCATAACTGATTGCATTCCGCTGCATCTCTTGAAGAGTAGTGGGGTCTGTTTCTCTAAGCTGGTAGGCCATGTCTAGATAGAAAGCATTAGGATAATGAAGAAGAGCCAAACCAGGAGGAGGCTTCATATCATCAGGTATAGAATTGTACATTTTATTAAATCTTGATGTAAAATCTTGAACCGTTTCATTTGGGTTCATTTTCATTGAATTATACTTAGCTAATATCTATAATGGATTCTTCTTCTCTTCCCAACAAGCTAAGAATAATTCAATCAATTTTTTAGAAATGTTAATAGAATTAGCAGCCATACTCCGAAACCATTTCTTAACATCTCCTAAGAAACTCTGAGCTACAATCATCATTTTGGCATTCTCCTCATCCATTCCTTCTAAATCAATGAAATCAATTAACTTGTCAACATGCTGCTGAGCTGTAATTTCTGCACTTCCATCAAACAAAGGGAGTCTTTGACCATAGTTCCGAGGCAAAGCAGCAAGTTGAGAAAGCAGTAATAGAGGTGAAAATATTGCCATGACTGTTGGAGATAGGGAAGGTGCTACAATGGATTGTGTAAGTAAGGGTGGTGATGCTGATGAGGATGATGGAACTACTAAAATGGGTTATGGAGGAAAATATGGAATGAATGGGGGAGGTAGGAAAGATGATGAAACTGAAACTTTAGGAGATGTAGCAGATGTGCTTGGAGGTGAAACAGAGGATGAAGTTGTGGCTAGGTATTCAAGTTGATATTGAAAAAAATCTTTTTCAGTAGTGATCTGAAGTTGGTTAGCAAGGCTTTGAAGCTTATCAAAATTTAACCAGAGTTCATGATCAGTCTTTGCAGACAAATATTCTGATGAGATAGAGTGATTTTCAACCTTTGAAGGTTCTAATGTTATATTAGAGATACAAGATTCAGACTTGGACCTTGTAAGTGATAATTCTATCTGCTCTTCAAAAGGAATTTTCTCAAAGGTGAACAAGTGTTTAGGCAAAGAATTTGTTCTTTTAATTTTACGAATTGCACTTTTAGTGATGGGTAGTCTAAGTTTTCTAAGCAGTCTTTCTGGATCTTCAACAATAAAGGGTGGATTTGGGTCAGGGTTTGACTTGGTATGTCTTTTGGAAGCCAGAATGTATACACCCTAAACTAACGAGATTTATGAATTCAACCTAACTTTGGATACTGGAAACTTAGAGGTACAAAACTAGTTCTTTGAAAGATCTAGATATTTCCTAGGAATAATTTAACAGTCATTCCTTGGCAATGACACCAAAAATGTCAGTCCTTACAATCTCCTAGGTTGAAAAGGAAATCAAGAAGGGTAACCTCAAACCACTTCAGCTTAGTAGCTAGCCCTACTGAGCATGACAGGGATCTCTCGAAGTCTCTTATCAGTGATGTGACTTTAAAGAAAATGGATTTTAGACTAAATATGAGTATTTGTTTGTGAAAAATTGGTTTTTAAAGATTTGCTTAACTTAGGGTTTGGAGCCACAAGTAGGTCTAGGTTGTACGAATGCAGGAGAAAACATAAGAAGGAGATAGATATTAGAAGCCATGGTGTAATTTGAGTATTTTTCAGTTTAGTATAGAGGATATAGTGTGGAAGAAACTAATGATCATAAATAAACATGATTTCATTAGCTTAGGAAGACAAAACACATAAGTATGAAAACCAAATAACAAAGCTTGAAAAACAAGAATTCTGAATATTTTATCACAAGGCATTCATATAAAGAAGAGATATAATGTGTATAAATATGTTTAGACCATGAGGAAACAAAAAGAATGAAGTACAAGCACCATGAACTCACTGGGCTAGAGTTCCTTGAAAATAGTTGCAACCTGTCTCTATATTAGCTAGAACATGATTACATGTAAGCCTCCTTCACCAAAATTTCAACCCTCTTCTCCTAAAGTCAAATGATACATATAGACTCTCCTAGACCACTTCCCACCTTCAGGAGTTGAATTCCTTGGTGGAGGAACTGACTCCAAGATTCTCTCAACCAACAGGTGAGAGTGAGAAGGTGAAACTCAAACACTTCATGAAGAGTTTGTTTATGAGTTTGCTTCTTTTATGAGGTGTAATAAACATAAAAAACTACCTATGATGTACATTTATTCATGCCTAAATCACCTAGCCTCGTAACTAGTGCCATTACATAGAGAATCTTGACTCCGACTAAGTCAAACTAGAAACTACAAATTTACACAGTGAATTTTACAATTTGAAGCACAGAAAATTGTAGAACTGCAACGCCGACTTTAAGCTGATTTTCTGGTGCCTTCCAGGGGTCAAAATGCAAATTTGAGAGAATGGTCAACTATTCTTTCAAGTCTAGTCTAATAGTTTTAATTTCTGAATTTGGAGCATGGGAAGACCTTAAAAAATCCTTTCTCCCAAGGTTGCTCCAAAAGTGCATCCCCTGTCAAAAAATGGTCCAGAATGCTAGTTTTTTGCCACTTTTTTGCATTTTTCTCCAAAATTAAGCCACCTCTACAAAATCTGGGCAAATGGGTTTTTAGAGTATGGAAATAACTTTCCAAAACTTTAGAGCTTTCCTTAAATTGAGGTGTGAGGAAAAAGCGCAGCGCCAAGGCGCTGTGCTTCTGGAGTAGCTGAATTTCTGAACTTGGACCAAAATTTCTCAAACAACTCAAAATGCTTAGAATTTGCTAAAAATTTGAGGGAAGGTGTAAAAACAGGTTTTCTATAGCTTCATGGATGCTTCAGTAAGCATCTCCAAGTTTCCCTCATCCTTTTGGTATTTTTTGCCTCCTTGAGCTTGTTTTCAAGTTGTTTTACCTTGACATTGGCGATCATGTTTTGAGCTTGGTAGTGGTGCGCCATGTGTCTGAGCAACTAATTGTCTCCTTTTGCCTTCTCAAGGAGATTCTACAAGTGTTCATTCACCCTATTAAGCCAATATTCCTTATCTTGATGAACCTCTAGGGCGATCCTATCTTCTAGGTCAAGATCCTCATTCGATAGAATTTGTTCTTGTTCCTCTTGCAAAGCTTTCTTGAGGCCTTTTGTTCTTGTTATTTTCCTTTTTCCTCTCACCTCTGATTCTTCAGGCTCACTTGATGTCATGATCTCCTTACCTTTACCAACTTGCTGCGTTAACTTGTTTTTTTCCTTTTCTAGGATCAACACCTTTGCTTTGAGTTGATTGTTTTCCTTTTCAAGGAATGATATAACATACTTCACCCTTTCCAAATTGATTGCTAGCTCCTTGATTTGGTAGTTCTTATCCCTGATAGTTTGTCTCATGTTGGTGGTTTGATCCTCAGTCTCTGGATCAATTAGTTCAAAATCATGCTCAATTGTGTCTTTATCTTTTGCTGGCGATTCTTGCTTTGTCGATGAAGAAGGCTTTTCCCCTTGTTATAGACATTTTTGTGCCTTACAGCTTTGAGCATGAAATGTCCATAATCCAAGGGATCCAAAGTCTCTAAAAGTGTTTTTCCTACCCCTAAAGGAACAAGGTCAACCAATGACAGCTTCTCCCAGAAGTTCTCCACCAGAAACTGCTCAAAACTAGTCAAATCAGGATCAATTCAGAAGCTCTACTAGCTGCCTGCGTTGCAAAGCACCCCAGTACACTAGCTAGGTGCATTGCAACACACCTAAATGCACTACCCAGGTGCGCTGAGCAGGAAATGACAAGTGGCAGAGTCATTCAACGAGGTGGAGAGACAATGGAAGCTTCCAGAATCTTCTCCAATGACACTTGCCTCACTGAATTCGACCAGTGATGAGTAAGAGGCTCTCAGTCTCCAAGTGGAAGCAAGAACTGATAGAGAGAAGCCACAAGTCAAAACATAAGCTGACTCATCCTCTCTGCTTACATCTATATATGGATCCCTCATCCCAGAGATCCGAAGGCTGGAATTTTGTACTTTGCAGAGAATTGCTGTTGGTTTGAGATTGAGATTAGTACATTGGGTGATTTATGCTTTGTTGGAGGAGAGGAAGGGATTCCTTTGCTGGGAGGTAGATGCTGGATCGAGACTCACTTGGTTGTATCTCCTCTTGGACTTTCTTATCATATCAATAAAATTATTTGAGTTTCTCCTACATGCTGTGTATCAATGATGTTTTGTTATATTTGCATGTTTAGCTTAATCTGATACTGAGCTTTTTATGAATGTAAATCTATATCTTCGTGTAGTTTCTCTCTTCTGTGATCAGGAATTCGGTGAAGCTGGGCCGGTAAGGGAGCAGGGAGCTGGGAACTATTGAAGAGAGGAGCGATTGGATCAACAAACTAGCGAAAGACACAGGTTAGTTACATCCTTCCTCTTCATTTACATTTCATAAAGAAGAATACTCAAGTAATTTTCCTTATTTGTTGCTAAGGCACTATCACACCTTAGAGTGGGATAGGGGCGTTCTGAATAGATACTTTTCCCAACAACAAATTGGCGACTCCACTAGGGATCGTATCTAGTTAGTTTATTTGTGTTTCTATTGTTGTTCTTCTCATAAACTTAGGAGTGGCGAATCGAACTGCATTTGCCATTTACAAATGCAAAGTAGAGATCTGCTACTCTAGTCCATTCACTGGGCTTGTTTATGATCTGAACAGCTGATCCAAAAATGCTCTAACTTCCCTTTGTGATAGCTCTTAGTCCTCCTTTAAATCATCCTCCTAATTTTGCCTTATTGATAGCCTTTATCTGGCCAAAAACCTTAGATCAAACTGCAAACCGTGACCCAGAACCCGGAGACAATTCTCGTTTTTGCTTCAGCGCAAGCTCTGTGAAGAGACTCTGCATTTCAACGCAGGTCCCGAGAGGGCTACCTGCACTGCAATTCAATTTCTCTGTGCAACAGGTGCACTGATCAGCCTTTGCCCTGTGCAGCTGTGGTTCTTTGCTTCTTTTTGTTCAGTTTTATCTCTGATTTTTGCAGCCTGTTATCAGTGAGTGTACCTATCTAAAAACCCCTTTTCTTTGCCTTAATTCCGCCTCAGTTGTATAAAAGAAACTGTATTTGTTTTTGTGTATTTGTTACATCATTTGCAGTTTCCCATTACAAAAGTAAACTAGTCATACTGTCGCCCTTAGATCTAGACATGTCGTAAGTGTCGTTTTGATCTTAGGAGTAAGTTTGTTTGTTGTTGACAGTTGATTGCGCTTTTACTTTTGTCTTTTGGTTTGAATTTGTGAATTTCTAGTGCCGAAACAAGTATTTACTTCAAAATCATAAAGTGTCGTAATCATATTTTTGATTTCAAAAAGAAACTTGTTTGTGTTTTCACTTGAAATCGAATTCAAATTTGTACAACAGCTTTCTTTTTAGGCATCAATATTAAGAAAGTGAAAATAAATACATGCATTTGTGCATTTGCATATTGATAGTTTGTATGGTTTGATTTAGGAAAAGTGCATTTACAGTGTGCTCTTTGCTCTTTGAGAAAAGATTGTGTCTTTCTTTTCCCCTTGTAGCTAGGATTTTCATTGTTGAAAAGAGATAAAAGCTTGCTTATCATCTTTAGACTGCATTTAGGAATTGTATCTGCATCTCGTGGTGATCCAAAAAGGCAAACTTCTAAGAAAGATCAACCTAAAATAAATTGAATGAACTTAACAATGCTTTGTAACTTAACGCACAACATAGAGGTCTAGGCTAGAGACGTGTTCCGGCGTCGTAAAACCTGGTGATTGTCGGCCTCACTGATGGTTGGGTGATTCCTCCTGAGAGACGATAAGCGCCAGTACGGATTGTGCTTCCACGTACCGTTGAGTATATATTGGGAGACCCCTATAGGCATAAAAACTTTATACATAGGAAGCCGTGTCGGCCGCCCTACTGATCGCAATGCACTGAACACAGCATTCGGGAAGATTGACTGCCCGTACCTTAAAAGGTATTTTGCGGTTTTGCGATTGGTTTGGCACACCCTCTACCTAGAACTCTAGAGCAGTCCCTTTCGTTCCTTTTCAGACTCCTTAACGGAAAAGGTGCATCTGAGCACTTGTCACTTCAGGCTCATTAAAAATCGAAGGAGACTAGAGTCATCTTTTGCTTTTTATCGACTCTTTAAAATTGAAAAAGCAAGTTGTGTCCAAGCGTCGTTAAAATTTATTTTAAACGCAATATTCATACCCTTTTCCTGCGTTGATCTTTAGGTTCAGAAAATGGAGCCTACCAACCAAGGAATTCCCCTTGGTGGAAATCCTAGTCCCTTCTCCTCTTGGGGAGATGTTGGTGCGCCCCATATGGCCACATTGTCGCTTCCAGGACTGCCAATTGGCTTGTTAGTCTGGCTCTTCTCAACCAATGTCGTTCAGAACACCACTATTCCTGAACAGTCGAATCAGCAGTTAGACCAGTCCAGAGTTACCCACCAGCCTTCTACTTCCTCTAATTCTTCCTCTCCTCCTTCCTCTTCGCTTGATGGGGCTGGCAAAGCCAAAAGTCAAGTTCCTAAGGAGAAGAAGGAAAAGAAGAAGAAAGAGAAGAAGAAGAAGGAGCCAAAAGCGACTCGGGGCAAATGAGTGTCGTCTAACGAAAATCCACACACTGCACTGACCAGGCCTAAATTGCCATGTGTCATTTGCAAGGGAGACCACTTTCACAGAGATTGTCCCTGCATCCCTCGGATACTAAGGGACTGGTCTCCCCATTTGCACAATCTGGTGGCATCAACCTCTGATAGCCATGTTGAAAGCACACCGTCAACTAGCGAAAGTGAAGTCCCAGGACAAAAAGGGAGAGCTAGGTCTCCCTGTAGACTGTGCGAAGGCAATCACGCCATCCACCGTTGTCCCTTATTAGATGAAGCTAAAAGAGTTTTGGATGATCGTCCGGTTTCAACGTTACGACTTCCTCCTGGATATAAAAAAGTCTTGCCGAGTCCTTCGTTAGTTGTAAATCCAGCTGGCCTGCTCAAGTGGTCAACTGAAGCGCCAGTCATTGAAGATGGACCAGCTGAATCCATACCCGACGAAAGTCAAAAGGTCGAGGTAGCAGTTGACCCGGTCTTGCCTTCAGAGGTTTTATATTCGAATGATACAGTCATTGAGGAAAATAAGGATGACACCGTCCAAATTCTCTTCATCAACACAGACTCCGACGAACACGGGGGCAACCTACCCATTCCTTTATCGCAGGAAGGAAGTTCGTCAGAGCCATACCCGGCCGTCTACTCGGTCCCACCTCCAAGCAACCTAGTTGTATCCTTGGACTGGAACCAACTAGGCATACCCCGTTTGCCAGCAAGCATACCATTCCGAATTATCGTTCAAATATACAGAATGGTCATGGCTGGCACCATCATTGATGAGGGGGCATCTGTGAGTACCCTTTCCTCTATTGCTTGGAAAGCGCTTGGTTCACCATCGCTTTTGCCTGAGATGAGAAATCTGACAGGCTTCGATAAAGGAACCAGTCGACCTTTAGGGATCCTCCCCAATGTGCCCATAACATTGAAAGGGAAGACCGTTCAAATGAACGTGATGGTCGTTCAAGGACCCTTGGATTATAACCTACTCCTTAGACGAGACTATATTTATTGCATGGGAGTCATCGTCTCCTCACTCTTTAGAGTAATGTGTTTTCCACACGAAGGAAGAGTGGTCAAGCTCGTGGACCAGCTTTCATTTCCCGGATCACGCATCGCAAATAGTCATATACCATCCCTAAATGGTCTCTTCACGCAAGAAATGTCTCAATCCACGGTCCGTCCTCCCGATGAGCGCGAGTAATTCGGAGGGATATGACTGGAGCCTAGGGGGCATGCGTCCTGGTCTGCTTCGGCAGGAAAACTTTGGGTATAGGGTAGGTTTCCGCAGGAGAATATGACTAGTCCGTACCCCGTCCGTGATTGGAAGAGGGGTTGTTCTAGAATAAGATTCTTTTGTCAAAGTTATGTGAGTTGACAGAACTGAGTCAATCACCTTTGTTTATCTCGGTAGACATCGCCAAAGAAGTGTTTTGTTTGCTGTGTGAATAGAATAATCTTTGGGTGACCTGTAAGAGGTAGGCCTCTCTCGCTAAAACAAATGTTTTATCGGACTAAAGTAGGGGTAACTTTGAAACTCTGTTTTATACCTGGGGGCATGCAAACCTTTTGGAGTGCAAGCAAGGGGCGGCTATTTATTTTTTTAAATTTTTAGGACCTCTAACCCTTTAAACTCGTAGGATTAGTCGTTTCCGAACTTGCATAAAGAAAGGATGCGGGGCAAAGCTTTGTAAGGTGCAAGCTCCATAAAAAATGGCATCTTCAATGAGACATTCTTATCATATGACTGGATTAATCGAGCAGTTTTAGCACATAGTTCATGCTCGTTAAAAAATAAACATAAGATCGAGCAAGTGTTTCAATCCGCGTTTAAGCTCGTTAAAAAATGAACTATCCTCCGGTAAATAACCACCGTGAATGTAACATTATCAGCCATTAAAGCCTTGGTCGTGTTTGCACCGTCACCTCCACTTTTCCATTGGCCGATCATTCACCCCCATTTGATTGTTTACCCATTTTGAGGAACAGCTACGAAGAGTGATTTCACTAGCCATCCTTGTGACAATGCCGTGATTGGAAAATTCCAACCCTTACCTGGAATCAGCTGCTACCCGTTTTATCACTCGTTCCTCAAAAGACGAGTCTTCTTTAAGCTATTTTCATCTGACTCGTAAAATATGAAAATATTGCCGAGTTTTGGTCTTCCAGCTCGTTAAAGCGACCGGAAGTGCTATCCCTCCTCTAGATTTTAATCTTTTTGGACCTGAGGGATTATTGAACAAAAAGATCGAGCGCTTGTTTTGTTCGGCTCGTTAAAACTATCGAAAATTCATCCCTTCTGTATTGTTTTATACTTTTTCGGACTTAAGGGATTAGATGACGAAAAAGGAATTTCGGAGTTAACTTTACGTACCTTTTCAGACTCTCTAAAAATGAAAAGGACCGAGTTATCTTTGTCGTTAGACTCGTTAAAAACATTAATAGCGACAAACTTGTCTTTAGACGAGAACGAGTTTCACTATCACTAGGCTCGTTAAAACATAGCGATGGGTTTGCCTGAAGGGAAAATTATAGAACAAGCGTATGTTATCCTCCTCAAGCTTGACAAAAATAAAGAGGTACTGGTCAGCAATGACTGGGGAAAAATTGGGAAGAAACTCAAAGAACCTTTATTGGTAGCAAGTCGCTCTTGAACATGACACTTCCACTCCATACCTGAGTCGGGTTGGGTTGTTTCATTCACCGATCACATCACCATGGTCTCGCCATACCATCCACCTTTGGGGTAAATGCTACCAATCCATCATATAAGTGTCGCCGATATGTTCAAGAGAAGTCATCCAGAGAAGTCAACCGTGTCCCATCCACTTCCATACATTATACTTCATTCTTTCATGACCGCCACCCTGACCATATATCATCAGATCGTTTTCACCTCCATCAAAATCATTTGCTCCGTTCCGTGTCATTGATGTGGGATTCATTAAGGCCCTCCTTTGACGGATCGCTTCTTGTCGACATCAGCTCATTATCCAAGAAGTTGATCTAGGAACACCCCCTTCAGTACTTTGAAGCTTGCATGCCTCAATGGCAAGTTTCTCACTTCCGGCGACAGGTATACATCAATGAACTTCGACCGAAATATTTTGCGTGGTGTTCGACGCCAAGTCCTTTATTCACACCACGTGAATTGTACTGCAGTACCTTGAGGTTCATCATCATTATCGGTGATTCCTCTCGCGCTTGTTAATAGTTTACATCATTGACTGGTAATCAAGCGATGTCTTTCCATGTTCGACTTCAAAACATTTCTCACATGGATCGACTTGTACTTAGAGTGAAGATCGGACGAGATTGAAGACGCCGGATCTAGTTTCATCCATCCGGGCTGCGATATATATTCAGGAAAAATAAAGACATTGACATGTACAGCATTGCAGCACAGACAATCATCCTACCAAAAGGATGATGATTTCAGCAGGATCATCAGTCTACCATCAGACGATTGTCTATCCTATGTACATAAAAATGAATTTATAAAGCTGAGCATGGGAATGCCCACCTCAGCTAGATCATGAAAACAGTATGAAAATAATGTATTGTATTGTATCTTATTACAGGTCTCCTCCCAGCATTGAATGAACTTCGGATCCTCCTAATAAAGCATTTCACCCGATAAACAGCCTCATACTTTAGGGGGCAACTGTTATAGAAATTTTTGTGCCTTACATCTTTGAGCATGAAATGTCCATAATCAAAGGGATCCAAAGTCCCTAAAAGTGTTGTTCCTACCCCTAAAGGAACAAGGTCAACCAATGACAGCTTCTCCCAGAAGTTCTCCACCAGAAACTGCTAAAAACTAGTCAAATCAGGATCATTTCAGAAGCTCTGCTAGCTGCCTGCATTGCAAAGCACCCCAGTACACTAGCTAGGTGCGTTGCAATGCACCTAAATGCACTACCTGTTGGCATTATGTTTCTGGTATGGCTATATGTTACAGATGTTGTACTTGATGGCAACTCCCATGGCAAGGCTCTCAATTTATTGAAAATTAAGAAGTATGCAGGAAATCAGTTCAGAAGGTGCGTACCCGCAGGTACACCATGCAGGGACCGCATCCAGATACGCAGGCCAGCCGTTCAGGAGGTGCGTCCCCCCAGTGCACACATTTCAAGGCAGAGAAAAGCACACATGGGGTTTCTTATGTTTTACTCTTGGTATTTAGCCGAAGGTATTGGGTTATTATGGTGTCGGCTCGTGGTATTGTTCCATGATTTTAGGAGGAGCTTGCCTATATAAAGCAAAGGAGATCACTTGGCTAAGCATCTTTTGCAATTGAATATCTTTAGATATGAGATCTTGGGTTATGGTCTTAAAAGCTTGATCTATATGAAAGGGACGTTGAAGGCGAATCTGTGAAGGGTGATCTCTCGAGCGCATGATCAGATCTGAGCAACTGTGCCACTCTGGTGGACTGCCTATTCGGCCCTAATCAGAAGGACGCAGGTGTTTAACAGAAGAGCTGCATGGGTACGCAGTGCAGAAACAGGAGATCTGCGTCGGGACGCAGCGCAGAAATAGGAGATCTGCGTCGGGACGTAGAGAAGATACAGGAGACCTGCGTCGATACGCAGAGCAGAAGAAGGAGAATTGCGTGGGTACGCAGAGCGACTAAGGTTCAGGTGCGTCCGTGCAGTAAAAGTACGCGGTGCGATAGTATTTTCAGGTGCGTCCGAGTAGTAACAGTACGTGGCGCGATAATGTCTCTGGGTGCGTCCCTGCAGTAATAATACGCAACTCGGTTCAAGGAACAGTGCGTGGGCACACAGTTCGGCAGAAGGATCCCTGCGGGTATACGCAGGAAAGCAGAAGGTGAACTGCGTAGCGACGCAGGCCACAGAAGGGAAAACTGCGTATCTGTCTTAAAATATTCTGTTGACTGAATTTTTCTGTTGATAAGGTGTTCTGGGTTAGTTCTGTTATTGCTGATCTGATAACTGTAGTGGACTGTAACTTTTATGTACTTGATGATCATTTGATGCTTTATGAAAAGAAGTAGGGGGTTGTAGCTCCCTTCCAGGAGAGACTGGAAAACGAGAGAGAGAGAGTTGTAGCTCTCTGCAGGTTGCAGCCTGCGTACTGGTAAAGGACTGCACCAGTACAAAACCATTGTAAAAGAAGTTTCTAATTTGAAAGAAGATAGAGACATATTGCAGCAGGTGGTTTTCACCCACATTGGGTTTCCACCTTACATCTTGTGTTCTTTGGTGTGACTATCTGTTTTTCCTTGCTCATGCTCATTATTTTATGGTACTGACATGCAAAAATAATTCAAAGAACAAATAAGGAAGATTGATTAAAAGAATTAGATAATACTGATTCACCCCCCCTCTCAGTATTATTTTCAACAATTGGTTTTAGAGCAGGTCCTTCAGAGAAGCTTGATCGCTTGAAGGTAGATCGTTCATCATGAGCAACTATGAGAGAGAAGCATCAATCAGGACACCAGTTTTTGATGGGACAAACTTCAATTATTGGAAGGTAAGAGTTACTGCCTATCTCCAATCTCTTGGTACAGAAGTTTGGGACATCGTAGAGACAGGCTATGCTTTTCCTTCAGCTACTCCTACAGATGCAGCCGAGAAAAAGAAGTATGAAACAAATGCGAAAGCAGTCAGTACTCTATTAGGATGTATATCTCAATCAGAATTCATGAAGGTAATGCACTATAAATCCGCAAAAGAGATATGGGACAAAATTGTCACAAGCTATGAAGGAGACGAACAGGTAAAGCGTGCTAAACTTCAAACTCTCAGAATTCAGTATGAGACTCTCAAAATGTATAATGATGAAAGTGTGGCTAACTATTTTCTTCGGGTAGATGAGGTTGTTAATTGTATGAAAAATTTGGGTGAAGAAATAAAAGAGGCTATTGTGGTTGAAAAGGTCCTAAGATCATTGTCCCCCAAGTTTGAATCTAAAGTATCTGCAATAGAAGAAAAGGAAAATCTACGAATTCTTACTATGTCTCAGCTACATGGAATTCTAACTGCTTATGAAATGAGAAAGGGAGGTCCATCAGACAGAAGAGACGCTGCTTTCAAGGCATCAGGCAAAGGAGATTATTATGAAGCAAGCCACATCCCAGAAGAAGAGGAAGAAGAATCAAATTTTGTCAGAAATCTTCAAAGGGGTTCTGGAAGGTTCAGAGGTAAGTTACCTTTTAAATGCTTTGCTTGTGGAAGAGTAGGTCATTATGCTGCAAAATGTCCTTATAAGGATAAAGGAAAGGAACCTGCTAGATGGAACAAGAAACAGAATGCGAATAAGAAAAGCTACTACACTCATGAAGATAGTGATGGTCTATCAAACAGTGATGAAGATGAACAAGGTAATGAATATAAGTTGTTAATGGCATTTTAAGATGATGATTATATGGATGTTGTAGATGTGGATAACCTGTATGATGAAATTACTAGACTCAAGAGATGTATAGAAGAAAAAAACATGATCATTGATACTCTACAATTTCAAATTGATGAAAAGGAAAAACATCTTGAAAAACTAGAAGGTGAAATTGTTGGTCTTAGAAAAGAGATTGAGAAAACAAAAGCTATTAATCTCAAGTTTGTCAAAGGATCTGAAACTTTGGATGAGATTATCAATGTGCAGGGGTCTCCTCTAAACAAGACAGGTCTAGGCTATAATGGAGAAACTTCTCAAGCATCCACCTCAAAAAGTTATCTTGATGCAGCAAGAAGAAATGAGCAAAAGAACAATGAAGATCAACAGGTAAAGCAGGGACGGATTACAAACAGAAACTATCAAGGGCAATCCATCTTAAGGGTGAACAAAAGCTACAACCAGCCACAGGTAAAATCTTCTCAATTTGGTTCAAGAATAGATGAAAATAAAAATTACAATCAGTTGGCTGGTAGATTCAATAACCGCAGAAGTTTTTTCAATGGACAATGCTTTTCTTGCCATAACTTTGGTCACAAAGCAGCTCAATGTGTTGCATATAAAACAATCATGACTAGGGAAGCTCAAAAACAAAGAAGTATGACAGGGATTACAAGAAGGACCTATAACAACTTTTCGGTTCTTGAAAATGAAGTTGAATGTTCTATTTGCAATAACTTTGGTCATGAAGACTCTGAATGCAGGAGCAGATTTCAGCAGAAAAAGGAACAAGCCTCAAGCACCAAGACATGGAGAATAAAGGAACCTCAAACAGAAAGATGTGGGATAGCATTCTATGCAGAGGGACAGGAAAATCTATGGTACATTGACAGTGGATGTTCGAAGCATATGACAGGTGATAAAGAAAAACTTGAGTCTTATTCTGCTCTAGAAAAGGGAAAGAAAGTCTCTTTTGGAAATGATACTCCTGCAACTATAAAAGGAAAAGGCATTGCTCAGTTAAAAGAAAAGGTCAAGGCTGGAAATGTTTTGTATGTTGATGGATTGAAGCATAATCTTCTAAGTGTCAGCCAGATGTGTGATCAAAGAACCGAGGTTATATTCAGATCAAATGGATGTCTTGTTCGTGATCTTGATACAGGTAAAACAGTGATCAAAGGCAAAAGAACTCCAAATAATCTGTACATATTTGAAGAAGGACAACAACAATGCTATTTGAGCAAGGATGATGAGCACTGGTTATGGCATCGGAGGTTGGGGCATCTAATCTTTTCACAAATAAGGAAAGCATGCAAATATCAGGCAGTTCGCGATCTTCCAGATATCAAAATTCCTGACAACACCATATGCAAATCATGTCAGTTTGGAAAACAAACCAGAACTAACTTTCCAGAGAAGGAAGGATCAGCTAGCATGCCTCTTGAGCTAGTACATATAGATACATGCGGTCCATTCAGGAAAAGAACACCTAGAGGAGAAGAATACTTGATATTATTCATTGACGATTTCTCCAGGTTTGTCTGGCTAGGACTTATGAAGCACAAAGATGAAGCATTCGAAAAATTCAAATCCTTCAAAGCCTTGGTTGAAAATGAATCATGTCACAAAATTAAGTGCCTCAGATCCGACAGAGGTGGGGAGTTTACCTCAAATGAATTTTTCGATTTCTGTGAAGAACATGGGATAAGAAGAGAATTCTCTACAGCTAGAACTCCTCAGCAAAATGGAGTTGTGGAAAGAATGAACAGAACAGTCCAACAAATGGCTCGTGCTATGCTTGATGAATCAGGAACTCCCGCAACTTTCTGGGGTGAAGCTGCACATGCTGCGGTTGTTATTCTCAACAAAACAAATGTCCGGGTGAACAACACTCAAACTCCTCATGAGCTCTGGAGTGGTAAGACTCCTTCGGTAAAGCACTTCAAAATCTTTGGGAGCAAATGCTATATCAAGAATACTGATGAGCAGCTTGGCAAACTTGAACCTAGAGCAGATGAAGGCATTCTTCTTGGTTACTCTCCACATAGCAAAGCATACAAATGCTACAATAAAAGACTTGGCAGAATTGTTGACAGCATCGATGTAGTGGTTGATGAGAAGGGATACATTCCTAGGCAAGTACATCATGAAGACATCGAAGAAGATGAAGGCTACACTCAAAGATAGAATGATGAACAAGAAGAACCTCAAGAAGAACCTCAAGAAGAACCAGAGGAGCAGACAAGAATAGAAGAGAAAACCCCATCCAGATATGTTCAGAAGAATCATCCAGAATCTCAGATTGTGGGGCAGAAAGAAGCAGGTGTACAAACAAGAAGAACAGTTGCAGAAGCCTCAAGCTATTTGGCATTACTCTCCTCCACTGAACCACAAAATGTGAAAGAGGCATGCAAAGATGAATGTTGGGTGAAAGCAATGGATGAATAACTTGAGCAGATCGAAAAGAACAACACTTGGGAGCTGGTTCCTAGACCAAAGGATAAGAATGTTATCGGAAAAAAATGGGTCTTCAAAAATAAATTGAATGAAGATGGAGAAGTAATTAGAAACAAATCCAGACTTGTTTGTAAAGGGTATGCGCAGCAAGAAGGAATAGACTTTGAAGAAACCTTTGCTCCTGTTGCAAGACTTGAGGCCATCCGAATGTTCCTTGCTCTCTCAAGTTTTCAAAACTTTAAAGTATTTCAAATGGACGTGAAATCAGCTTTTCTAAATGGAGACTTGGAAGAAGAAGTATACATTGAACAGCCGGATGGGTTCATTCTTGGAAATGATCCAAATCTTGTATGCAGATTGAAAAAGGCTCTCTATGGTCTCAAACAAGCTCCAAGGGCTTGGTACTATCGTTTGGACAAATATCTTCATCAACAAGGTTTTTCAAAAGGATCAGCAGATAGCAATCTTTATATAAAAGTTGAAAATGACAAATTGCTAATACTTGTTGTGTATGTAGATGACATTATTTTTGGGAGCAATGAAGAAGCTATGAGTCAAAGTTTTGCCTCGATCATGCAGAAAGAATTTGAAATGTCCTTGCTAGGAGAACTGACATATTTCCTTGGTTTGCAAATCCAACAAAAAGAAGGAGGAATCTTTCTATCTCAAACCAAGTATCTCAAACAGATTTTGAAGAAATATGGTATGGAAGATGCAAAACCAGTATGTACACCCATGGTCATAGGATGTAGCCTTAGTGCAAATGATGAATTTGCAGCAGTACATCAACCAACCTACAAATCTATGATTGGAATTTTACTTTATTTGACAGGTACCCGACCGGACATCATGCATGCAGTTGGAATAGTTGGAAGATTTCAGGCAAATCCGAAGGAGACTCATCTTCAGGCAGTGAAGAGAATTTTCAAATATCTTCAAGGGACTCAAAATTATGGCTTATGGTATCCTAGAGATACAGATCTTACACTTCATGCTTATACAGATGCAGATTGGGCCAGAAGCGTGGATGACAGGAAAAGCACAAGTGGTGGTGCGTTCTTTATGGGTTCCAGACTGGTATCTTGGTTCAGCAAGAAACAGAGTTCAATTGCCTTGTCTACAGCTGAAGCGGAATATGTTGTTGCTGCATCTTGTTGCACCCAACTCCTTTGGATGATGCAGACTTTGCAGGATTTTCAAATCACTTGTACACCACCAATCCCCATCTTATGTGATAACACAAGTGCTATCAGCATCTCAAAGAATCCTGTTATGCATTCAAAAACCAAGCACATACCAATCAAGTACCATTTTCTCCGGGAACAAGTGCTTGAACAGAAGGTCAAGTTGGAGTATGTTCCTTCTAAGGAACAAGTTGCTGATATTCTCACCAAACCATTGCCCAGGGACACTTTTGAATACCTCAGGCAAAAGTTGGGGGTTGTTGATGCATCATCTTATTGCTGAACCTCTTCTGATTGATGGTACAGGTTTAGGGGGAGCATATAATGCATTGTTGGCATTATGGAGGATGGCCAGAAGGAGATCTTGGAAATAGCTGCAATATGTCTCTATCTCTTTCATGGTGGATTATGGTTCTTTGTTGCAGATCTGGTTCATATTCAGGGGGAGAATGTCCTTAGGGGGAGCATACCCCTTTGCCCTTGATGTCAAAGGGGGAGAATGAAGCTGAAGTTTGTGAGGTTGCCATCAAGTCCAAAGGGGGAGATTGTTGGCATTATGTTTCTGGTATGGCTATATGTTACAGATGTTGTACTTGATGGCAACTCCCGTGGCAAGGCTCTCAATTTATTGAAAATTAAGAAGTACGCAGGAAATCAGTTCAGAAGGTGCGTACCCGCAGGTACACCATGCAGGGACCACATCCAGATATGCAGGCCAGCCGTTCAGGAGGTGCATCCCCCCAGTGCACACATTTCAAGGCAGAGAAAAGCACACGTGGGGTTTCTTATGTTTTACTCTTGGTATTTAGCCGAAGGTATTGGGTTATTATGGTGTCGGCTCGTGGTATTGTTCCATGATTTTAGGAGGAGCTTGCCTATATAAAGCAAAGGAGATCACTTGGCTAAGCATCTTTTGCAATTGAATATCTTTAGATCTGAGATCTTGGGTTATGGTCTTGAAAGCTTGATCTATATGAAAGGGACGTTGAAGGCGAATCTGTGAAGGGTGATCTCTCGAGCGCATGATCAGATCTGAGCAACTGTGCCACTCTGGTGGACTGCCTATTCGGCCCTAATCAGAAGGACACGGGTGTTTAACAGAAGAGCTGCGTGGGTACGCAGTGCAGAAACAGGAGATCTGCGTCGGGACGCAGTGCAGAAACAGGAGATCTGCGTCGGGACACAGAGAAGATACAGGAGACCTGTGTCGGTACGCAGAGCAGAAGAAGGAGAACTGCGTGGGTACGCAGAGCGACTAAGGTTCAGGTGTGTCCGTGCAGTAAAAGTACGCGGCGCGATAGTATTTTCAGGTGCGTCCGAGCAGTAACAGTACGCGATGCGATAATGTCTCTGGGTGCGTCCCTGCAGTAATAATACGCAGCTCGGTTCAAGGAATAGTGCGTGGGCACACAGTTCGGCAGAAGGATCCCTGCGGGTATACGCAGGAAAGCAGAAGGTGAACTGCGTAGCGACGCAGGCCACAGAAGGGAAAACTGCGTATCTGTCTTAAAATATTCTGTTGACTGAATTTTTCTGTTGATAAGGTGTTATGGGTTAGTTCTGTTATTGCTGATCTGATAACTGCAGTGGACTGTAACTTTTATGTACTTGATGATCATTTGATGCTTTATGAAAAGAAGTAGGGGGTTGTAGCTCCCTTCCAGGAGAGACTGGAAAACGAGAGAGAGAGAGTTGTAGCTCTCTGCAGGTTGCAGCCTGCGTACTGGTAAAGGACTGCACCAGTACAAAACCATTGTAAAAGACGTTTCTAATTTGAAAGAAGATAGAGACATATTGCAGCAGGTGGTTTTCACCCACATTGGATTTCCACCTTACATCTTGTGTTCTTTGGTGTGACTATCTATTTTTCCTTGCTCATGCTCATTATTTTATGGTACTGACATGCAAAAATAATTCAAAGAACAAATAAGGAAGATTGATTAAAAGAATTAGATAATACTGATTCACCCCCCCCTCTCAGTATTATTTTCAACACTACCCAGGTGCGCTGAGCAGGAAATGACAAGTGGCAGAGTCATTCAACGAGGTGGAGAGACAATGGAAGCTTCCAGAATCTTCTCCAATTACACTTGCCTCACTGAATTCGACCAGTGATGAGTAAGAGGCTCTCAGTCTCCAAGTGGAAGTAAGAACTGACAAAGAGAAGCCACAAGTCAAAACATAAGCTGACTCATCCTCTCTGCTTACATCTATATATGGATCCCTCATCCCAGAGATCCGGAGGCTGGAATTTTGTACTTTGTAGAGAATTGTTGTTGGTTTGAGATTGAGATTAGTACATTGGGTGATTTATGCTTTTTTGGAGGAGAGGAAGGGATTCCTTTGTTGGGAGGTAGATGCTGGATCGGGACTCACTTGGTTGTATCTCCTCTTGGACTTTCTTATCATATCAATAAAATTATTTGAGTTTCTCCTACATGCTGTGTATCAATGATTTTTTGTTATATTTGCATGTTTAGCTTAATCTGATCCTGAGCTTTTTATGAATGTAAATCTATATCTTCGTGTAGTTTCTCTCTTCTGTGATCTTGCATGAATTCGGTGAAGCTGGGCCGGTAAGGGAGCAGGGAGATGGGAACTATTGAAGAGAGGAGCGATTGGATCAACAAACTAGCGAAAGACACAGGTTAGTTACATCCTTCCTCTTCATTTACATTTCATAAAGAAGAATACTCAAGTAATTTTCCTTGTTTGTTGCTAAGGCACTATCACACCTTAGAGTGGGATAGGGGCATTCGGAATAGATACTTTTCCCAACAACACCCCTTTCTCTCTGTGAGTAGAAAACACAATCCTCTACCCTTTATTACACACTTTAGTCACCTCATGATTGGATAGCTAAGTCTTCTCCATTGTTTTGCTAGATGACCCCACCTCTGTTTGTTGTTTTGGCTCACTAGAAGACTGAGATGCTGCACCTCATGCCAATTCAAGTATGCTTCCCAAAAGTCTTCCCAAAACATACCTCTCTCTGTCAGCTGGTGAAGGACAATGTTTTTGATGATATTGTGATGGAACAAGCTTGGGGAGTGCTCTTTGTCCTTTAATTGTATTTTTTTATACATTTTGTAGATGATCCTGAATAGATAATTACACATGTTCAGTGGCTTTTGAGAGGTGGAATGTATCAGGAGGTCGATATGATATGCATAAAACCTGGAGAATATACCTTCACAAGTGAAGAACCTCATGAGAGTTTTCATTAAAGAGGCATATTTCTCCCATAAATATCTGAAAGGCAAGAGGTGAGTATGTTTATCTTTTTATGGTGTCTTTAAGAAAGGCTTGTAGTTTTCAAGATCTAGGTTCATATCTGAGGATCCTTCCTGCTTTATGTTTTCTCTTTCTTTCTGGCGAAGATTCTACCTCCATGATGACACAAAGCCCTAGCAGCATGAAGTGAAAATAAGATGTGAGGTGTGAATGGAAATGAAGTGATATGTAGGTGATTTTTAACAAAATGATGGGATGGGTCTTAGGAAAGGTTAGATGACTTTGAAAGCTGATGAAAATGAGTAGAGAAACAGTGGAAAGATGGTTTTCTTGTAGGTGGGAACAACAAGGTTTATGATGAGACTTGCTCAAAAACCTCTAGGAATGAGCTAGGGTTTTGCTTTTTGAGTTCTTAAAATTTGTTTTGAGGAGGGTAAAATGGTTAAAATGGCTCATTAAACATGTATGTAGGTGTAGGATATCATTTTACATGTTTTGGAAATCAAAAATAATGATGGCCATTTTTACCGTAACATTTCCCTGCAAAATTTGCCACAAACCCTAACTTGAAGAATCTTTGATATGAGATGAAATTGGGAAAGAAAAATATGGAGGATGATGGTGTACTTACTTGTTCCTTAGCTTAGAAGTCAGTGAAACCAAGCTTGCAATTGAAAAATTAAAGTTTGGGAGAGTTTTGATGAATTTCAGGGCACTCGGTCCTATGTGCAACATAGTGTTCCTACGCGCAATGCCAAAGCACAAGGTAGTTCTTCTACACAGAGCGCCTATCTCCTAAGTGTAGCGCAGTGCTTCTACGTGCAGTGCCCGCAAATTTTTGCTAATTTCCCCTAGGAAAACAACCTTTTTGACTTTTTTGGTGAGAGAGCTTGATGATAAAGAGTTAATAGGATATGAATGAAGGAGTTATGTGGCTTTTGAGTTTATATAGAGAAATTTTCCTCACTTTTTCAAAAAGAAATGGGGCCCACCCTCCTTTAGAAACTGATTTCACTTTATGAAAACATAATTTACCTTTACCATTGCAAACCTATGATGTCTTTTTTTTCCTCAATGTTGAAGATTCTTTTTCTAGAACCTTTGATGAAATGAGAGAATGAGGAGTGTGTCAAAAATCAAGATCAATTCTCCAAAAGTTGCTTTGTCATGTTTTACTCACTACTGGTTTTATTCATGAAAAAGATGGACCTTGGAAACCCTAGCAACCTAATGGATGACTTGAGACCTAAATGGAATTATGATGATGACTGACCCATTTTTATTGTGATACCTTCGTAAAGTATGATAGGCAACTAGCATGAGTGAATTTCCAAACAATGAATTCATCTTTAGACTAACCAAATGATGAACAAATTTGTTGTGTAAACCTAGTATCAGAAAAATTTGATTTTCGAAGCCTGGAAAAACATA
Source organism: Pinus tabuliformis (assembly GCA_031772625.1). Classification (NCBI taxonomy): domain Eukaryota; kingdom Viridiplantae; phylum Streptophyta; class Pinopsida; order Pinales; family Pinaceae; genus Pinus; species Pinus tabuliformis. The sequence goes on from CM062805.1 coordinate 871,704,830, forward strand.
GTAAAAGAATATTTGATCCAGGTGACAGGCTAACATGACTGACACTAACAGAGGCTAAAATGCTTAATTCCCAGGAACCAAAATTTGGATCTTTTCAAAAGGTAATGACTCCGATATCCTAGCATCAACAGTTTGTTACACTCGTTTCCATTGTCATTCGACATATATACATATCTCTATTTAATACTCACCCGAATCATTATCTTTCATAGGCAAGGATTCACAAGAAATTTCGGACGAAGGCATGAAGGCTCATCCTATATCCCAATGCACAAGTTAGGTTCTTATACTTTGGTCATTCCACCAATGGTGATGTAGTGATTAGGGTTTCACTCATTGCACCCACAAATTTGGGGTTTTATTACCAAGGGTTTCAACATTTCAACCCTAAGCAAGTGTTATATATCTAAGTAATTAGATCTTGTTTTCATTTATTCACTACATGACCGAATCCTGGACGTGTCAAGTTTTGTTCCAGAATTTGTCAGTAGTTACTTGGATTTTATTTGAGTTATGCCAGCCCCCAGCAAGGGCTACTTGGTCAGTTATTTGCTCTCTTTAAAATATATTTATTTATTTATATTTTCTACGGACCTTTTGTTAACTAATGTTCTGTTTATTTGTGGTGAGACAAGATAATATGGTTTTAAATTAATTGTCTTTGATAAATGGGAATATTCATTTTTGTCAATACTGTAAAGTCTCCTTGCTAGAATATTTGGATGATTTAGTATGCAACTGTTCCTATAATTAATTAAAGAATTCATGCCATTCTCTTCCATTTGCTTCGTTGTTTATAGATTCTATTACTCATCATTAAAAGGAATAAATCAAGAGTCTTTATTATGGTTTTAGTTATTTACTACTTGAGTTTGAGAGGGACTGGGCTCGGTAGTCGTTAAGTGGCAGCCTGGCCCTAACCTCCTCCAGTCCTCTAACTACAATTTCTCTATTGGAATTTCAAAGGTCCCTCTAGGCCTATCATTGTTTTGTTGTACATTCAAACTTCCTTACACATACAAAGTATATCTTTTCATTTTTTATTCAGTGCATGCACGCTCTCATTCCACTTTGTTTGGATTTACTACCTAGTCTCTTAATAACACAAAAGCTATATTAAATCAAGGGTTTAATTCTCATTTACATTAAGACCATGACTCAATGCAAAAATCAAAGAATTTAACTAATAAGTTGTCGAGTGCAATTGTAACTCTTTAGTTTTTTGCTTTTCACTAACACAATGTTTAGTTAGGTTTATGAGCTACTTAGTTAAAAGATATTACTTATATTTGATTCTAAAATTAAATAACTAGTACAGTAACATATGAATACAATTTTTTTTGTTGTTTTTTTTTTTTTTTTTTTACTCAAGAGTTTAGAGGTGGGAATTATATTGATGGCTTCCGAGATCGATTCCGCAGCCTTGCAGAGTCCAGTGGGTAAGCGCCCTCTGGAATCATCTTCAGCTTTACCAGAAGTGAATCCCAAGCGGCCTTGCGCGGCTCCCGACACCGATGGCGACAACTTTGAAGAATTCTTTGCTCTGCTGCAACGAATCGAGGCCACCGAGAGGCACTGCTTGAGGAGGCGCGGGGCTAATTGGCGAGAGCCCGCTGCAAAATGCGTCGAGGCGGGGAAGGCCGGTGATGCGAAAGCCGTTATGTCTCAGGCGTCGTGGTGGCCTTCATTCGAGTGGGAGGATTTTTCAGCGCACGGGAATGGAACCCGCGACGCCGACTCCAAGGCCCGCGCCGAAAACTTGAAGGGGACAGAGCGGGAGCAGGATCGAGGCTCACCGGAGGCGAGGTTGGAGAGAGAAAGAAGCCTGGATCTGAATTTACCGGTGGATGTCGAAGCGATGGCAGAACGAAATGCTTCGAGTAGGGTTTCTGGTGCTCGGGTTCTGGGAATGGGGCGTCTGAAGTCGAGCCCCCGCTCCCTCCACTGGCGCCGCAACAGGAAAGGCCGCAGGAATGGCCCTGGGATTGCTCGCCCTGCGGAGATTCAACAACAGGGGAAATCGAGAGCCACAGGAAAGGCCGAGGCTGTGGTGATCGTCGGACGCAGATGCCAAAGATCATCCAGCATTTCGCACCGGATCCACTCAGAAGAAGAAGTAAACCCAGCCAGGGTTAACAAAAGCCGTGCTCTGCCTCCCCGGAATGGTCGATACTTCGCATCTCATTTTCAGAACTTTCCAAGCTTCCTGGATCTGCCTAGAAGGAGCATCTGGGATCTGAATGTTTCAACCTCGATTCCTCTTTCAGGCAGCCGAGATCTTACTCATTTCCAGCAAGCGAGTTTCCAGATTCAGATAATTCTTCTGACTGGCAAAACCCTGCTCCTAGAAGTCCAGCCGTCTTTCACAGTGTGCCATCTCTCAAAGATTCTTGAACTGAGGTTGGGGATCCCTTCCTCCCTTCTGCGGCTCCTCTTTGTTGGTAAGCAGCTTGATAACAATCTGCCTCTTTCCTTTTATAATATTGAAAGAAATGCCACAGTGATCCTATCACTTCGACTAAGGGGAGGGGCAGTAGGGCAATCCTCTGCCTCCAAAGGTTTCTCATACAAAGATGCAGTACATGCCCAGCCTGCCAAGAAGCCTGCCCAATCTGTCGAGGCTCCCAAACCCTTCTTGGTGGAAAAAATGGAGGAAACCCCTGCCATTGAAATCACTCATCCATCTTTGGATGATCAATACCAGACATTTGCAGAAAAATCCCTCATCTGCAGATTTAATGGCCTATGGCCCCGCACTGCTGATCTATACCAGTGGATCCATTCTAATTGGACCAACAACTGCAAAGTCTTCTTCTGCTCGAAAGGTTTCTTTATTGTAGTCATTGCCTTCAATGAAGATTACCAGAAAGCCTTAACGGGTGGCCCCTAGTTCTGGGGATCAGCTGGACTTTTCCTCTCCCCCTGGTTCCCAGACTTTGACCCCTCCACTGCAGTCATCTCCAAGCTTCCTATCTGGGTCAGGCTTCCAAATCTCCCTGCGCATCTATGGCATTTTTCTGTCTTTCAGGGAATCAGAGACACCCTTGGCCGCTTCCTGGCAACAGATACCTCAAGGGGGGAGAAAGGAATATACACCTATGGCAGAATTTGTGCAGAAATAGACATCAGTAAAGGGCTACTAGATCAGATCATCCTCAAAGTCGGGGACTTCCATTGGATGCAAACTTTGGACTATGAGAATACAGCCTTCAGGTGTCGCCATTTCCATCAGACAGGGCATCTCCAGAACACATGTGCAGCGTTCCTCGATAAAAAGAAGAATTTCACTCGCAAATCAAAATCCAAGAGTTGCAAACCTTGTGACAGACCCCCTATGGATGACATAGAGTCCTCTAGCTCTGATGAGGAGGACTTGGAAGTGGACGAGGAGAATTTGGAGCAACCGAAGGACCCGCCCTCAGCCAGCGCCATGGATCCTTCTGCGCCTCTGTTCTCGCAAAAACGTCCTCATGAGTCTTCGCCTTCTGATTCAGACAAGGAGTCTCCTCCTTTAGCTCAGATCAGTCTGCAAGTAGTTCCGGTCCAGCCAGATCCATTTGGTTGGGTCAAAGTCAGCAAAAAGAAAGGAAAAAAATGTAGATTGGAAGATTCTGCCCATGCTGGGTAGACTCCCTAGACCAGCTCATTCTTTTTGTTCCTCTCTGTTATCTTCTGCTTGTGCCGTGGTTGTTTTTGGGACCGAGGTTGATATCATATCATTTCTAGCTCCCTTGCTCCTTAGCTTCGCTTCTTTGTAAGCTTTGTTTGTACCATATTTCTTTTCTTAATAGAGTTAGTCTTAATTCAGGAAAAAAAAAACATATGAATACAATTCTTTTTATTTTCCAATACAAAGCTAGCAGATAATCGTATACTTGAATTACCAGTTCACTATATTATCTAAACTTGAATTCGTACTTAAATGACAAGATACAGTAAAGTATAGATACTCATTCAAAAAATTCTAATTTAAACTTTTAAACAAATAAGGAAAACTTGTTTGTATTTTTTTAATCTCTGAGTTCAATGAGGGTGAGACCTTCTCCACCCAACCTTAAGAAGGGAAATGACATCCGCTTCTTTCCCCAGAGCTTCCGCTCTAGGATAGTAGGTAACAATTTCTCTTCATATTCTTCAAAACAGGCAATAGACATCAGGACTAAAATCCAGTCTAATGTAGCCCTTATTCGTTTCTACACCAATGTTATCCACTAGCTCAAAACTAGCTTAGGATATCCTCTCTTGGAAGCCTTTTGTCAATTGTACATATCTTTTTTTTTCATCACCAACTGAACCCCCTTCCAATTATTCCTAACTTCTTGGAGATTGGAATTTGTTTATGGTCTCTCGTTTGGATTATGAGATTTAATTTATCATAACATAATATTATCCACTACTTAATTATTATCAAAATGTCATTGGGATTCCAGGAGCCTCCTTATTTACCATAGTCTCAAATAAATAAAGTAATTTAAAATAACATCCCGGGGTGTTAGATCTTCCCCCCTTTGTTAAACATCGTCCCTGATGTTTATTGTAGCCCATTGAATAAGGTAGGATAATCCTGTCGCATAAGGATTTTTTCATTCCAAGTAGCTTCTTCTCGGCTAAACTGCTTCCATTGCACTTTAACCTAGATGGTAACTCCCATCTGTAGTGTGGTTTCTCTCTGATCAATAATATGCATTGGTTCTACCAAAAATTCCCCATCCGGTTCGACATGTTAACACATCACTATTATTGTCAGTTTATTTATCTTGGTTTAACATTTCTTAACTCAATTTCATTCATACTTGTACATCTTTCCAGCTAATAATGTGTCTGGGATCATACACATACTTCTTTAGCAGTGACACATGAAACACATTATGTACTTTTATGTGGTGAGGAAGAGCAAGCTAATAAGATACTAATCCTATTCTTTCCAGAATTTGGAAAGGGCCACAATAAAGGGGTGCTAGTTTAGCATAGCTACCCCACTGTAGTGTGCTTTTTCTAGGTTTAATCCGAACATACACATGATCCACTATCTAGAATTCTATGTAAGTTCTTTTTTTATCTATGTAAAATATTTGTCTATCTTGAATAGATTTTTATTTTTGTTGAACTTTCCCTATAATCTATGACCAAAAAATCCAACATAATCACATCAGCCACAACATTTTCAATAAAATGAAATACTTATAACTATCACCCATTTTATACGATGTCAAGTGATATTTTTACCACAATATCTCCATAAGTACTCAAAGAGCAGTGACCCTCTAGTCATCAAAATGATAAATCATTGCACCACGTGCATACTATCTTAGTTCTTTGTAAATACATCCACACATTACTTCTAAAAGTACTCAGGGAGCACTTAGATCTCCAATCATCGAAATGACAAATAATTGCATCCAGTGCAAAATATCTTAGCCCTTGCTAGAGACATTTATAAGATTCATAATACAATAAAGGAACTACACAACCAATAATTCCTTACTGAGCACTAGGATTTTTTATTGTCAAGATGTACATAAAATATTTACACATTTCTATATAAAATTCTTTTTTAGCACAACACATAGTTGATTAGTTATTTTTTCTTCTATTAGAACCACAGTGGAAAAATAAATGCTCCTCCCAACCCATGGGAACTCGTTTCCACAACTATATCGAGCCATTTTCATATCCAAACAGTTCTTTGATAGAGACCATACACTAGCACAAAATTGCTAATTAGATACTAAAAAGATGGCTAAAATTTGCATATAAAGGACCATGTTTTAGTCGGTGACCAATAGTGGCTAATTTATAGTATCTTATAACGAGACTAACGTTTAGTCATTTTTAACTTAGTCATTAATTGGTTGTATAAATTTTATCGTATAGTAGTATATTTAGTCATAAATTTGGTCATTAATTTGCACAATTAATGACCAAATACACAACAAAAAATACTACTATATGATCACCCAAAAAAACCAATTAATGACCAAAATGTTGGTTGTGTTATAAGATACTATAAATTAGCTACTAATAGTCATATATATGTAAATTTTAGTCATCGTTTAAAACCAATTAATGACCAAAGAAATATGACTAAATATTGATCATGTTATAAGATACTGTAAATTAGCTACTAATGGTCATATATATGAAAATTTTAGTCATCATTTATAATCACAAATTTAACATTTATAGTAGTCATTTATATTTTTTTGTAATTGCATATTCATTATATAAACAACTAGTTTAGTAGTTTATATTCATTTCATTTACTTTCATTAATAAAACTATAAACCATTAATTTAGTCATATATTCATTTTATTTTTGTTCATTGTGAATCAATATAAACTACTAATTTAGTAGTTTTAGATTGATTTTATGTGTTCATTATTAATGAACATAAATTAATTAGTATGATTTTGCGACTAAATTAAAAAAAAAATGTTATACAATGTGCATGTTCATCTAATATGAAAACACAATGTTACATATGTTAATTACAATACTAAATAATATGAAGTACAATTATAAAAAAATTCAACCGTATAAATTATATTATATGAAATGCAAATATTACAATGTGAGTTTCCAGCTTAATATTGGTTGGACTATAATTTATACACAAAATATTGTTTCATCACTTCAAAACGAATAGTCTCTATGTGTATGTCTCATGCGGCATATTGGATTTAAGGGTATCACTAGACCAGTTCTCTTCCCTCTCTCTTTCTGCATTTGTCACTCCAGTGTTATTGCTCTCCTCTTTCTTCAACTCCTACTTCTTACCATTAATGCTTAGTTCCTCTTCTAAAAATGAAAGAAGATATAATGCATAATATAAGACATGAAAGATAATGAATATTGGAATATAAACTAAAGTAGTGATCCAGGGGGATCTCCAGACACCAGTGGAAAAAAGACAATTAACTTGACATCAAATCGAAGTGATCGTCACCCTGATTCCAATGGTGCGAACAACACTCCAATTTGAGTCCGGATGAGGAAGATAGAGGCAGTCAAAGTTGGGTTGACTTTTTTCTGAGTGGGCATGATTAATGAAGACACAATTTGGACTTTTTCCAGTGGATGGAATCTGGCCAACTCTGGCTAGATTCCAGGCAAAATTGTCTCATTGTTAAAATGATTCCTTCAACCTAAAATCGATATTTTTAACAAATGACATTATTGTTTTAATAACAAAATTTATTAAAGAAAAGGGTGGCAGGCCACCAACCCACCACCCCAAACCTTATCAAAATTATGTTATTATGGAGGGGCAGGACAGTACCCCCGGTCCCTCCTCCCCATTCAACAGAGTCGTTAAAACATTGGTTGGTGGGCAGGCCCTTAGGGCACGGACCCAACCACCTTACACTATATGAAGGTAAATAAACTTAGGCCGGCCCTTGGGGTGCAGACCCAGCCTCAACCATCAATTAACAAAAAATATACGGACCAAGGAGAGGGGACAGGTGAGGTGGGTGAGTTGCCCAAGGCGGGCCCAGCGCAACCTCTCTTCCCATTAAAGAATTCAATATGTAAAACAAAAGGAGGAGGCGGGGTTTGACCACCCGACCTCCTCCATAACAAACAAATCTCAAACCAACTCTGCCAACTGATGTGCTGTGAAGTCCACCACCAATTTTTTATTTGAACGCAGTTCATCAGTGCGCCTAGGAGAGGAGGGAGCGCACGTAGTTCAAGGAAATTTTTTGCAGGAGGTCCCGATTTTCATTTTGTCAGATTTTGAGAAATTTTATATGGTTTTAGCATTTCTCAACACCACGAACACAATGCCATTGTCCATTTTTCCATCAGAGTTCTGAATGTTTCAGCCATTTTTTAGTATGGAGGTATAAAAGTCCTTTTTTGTAACTGATGCTTGTACTCTTCTTTCTCATTCCACTTAATGAATGACGGCCTCCCCATTGATTGAGTAGGGCCCGGAGATGTAGTCTAAGTCAGACGAACTCCGTTATCAAGTCTTGTTGTCTTATTTCATGCTTTCTGTGTTTCTCCTCTTCTCTCATGTGCACATTAAATTTCTATGTTAATCTACAATTTATGCATGTAATTCTTTAACACATCTATAAACAAAAGATCTTGGATCAATTGGTATCAGAGCAGGTCTTTTTAGACGTGAATTGCATGTTTGTATGCTAACAAGAAATAGGATCCAAAGAGGCAAAGGGAAACTAAAGTCTTTCGTTCCCGAAGCAGGGCGTGCACATCGAAGGAGAAATATGGTAGATGAAGAGGCTTGTCATCAAGAGGAGCACAATTTCCGCAAAACCTTCTATACAATGGCAGAAAATGTCGGTCATTTGCTTTTAGGGCTAGAGAAAGTAGAAGAGAGAAATCTAGAAAAAGGTTCAGTGCATGGAACTGGTGGAGAAGAAGCCCCTCCTTCTCCTTCCATGAGTGAAAGTTCTTCTTCCTCTCATCACCATCATCATAGAAATTCAAAGGATGCATCTAAGAAACCTTTCTTTAAATTAGATGTCAAATTTTATCTTCTCGTGTTTAACGGTGAAAGTAATGCAGAAAAGATTAATAATTGGATTAGGCAAATTGAATTCTACTGCAGGATTTAGTAGATCGAAGAGGATGAGGCAAAGATTCAGCTGGCCTCTCTTTGGCTGAGTGGCACCGCTCTCATTTCGTGGGAGAGAAAATTGCGAAGCAGTAAGAGTGTGGGTAATCTTCTTTCCTCATGGGCTAGTTTCGTTTATGCATTAACGGGACAATTTTATCCCTTGTGTTACAAAGAAAAAGCCTTAATGGATTGGCAATACATAAGGCAAGGTAGAGGTCAGTATGTTCAAAGCTTTATAGAGGAATTTATAAAACAGGCACTTAATTTGGGCATTGCACTTGTCTCACCTGAAGTAGTAACTAAGTATATTAGATCATTACATAGTTACCTTAGACATTAATTATTATTTTTTGAACCAACTACTATTGACTCAGCCAGTGTAAAGGCCATCCATCTTGAGAATAGGGAAAAAAATGAAAGAGAAGATCATTTCAAGAAACCACCTTTCAAACCTCCAAATGGCAAACCTGAAGTGAAAGGAAAAGGAAAGGAGAAGAGGACGGCATCAACCAAGAAAGATGAAGGATAAATACCTTATTGCACTCAATGCAAAAAGGAAGGTCATGATGACGATGATTGTTGGAAACTATACCCAGAAAAGAGACCAAAGAAGTATGGAGGAAAAGGCAAGCAGAAGGCAATGGCAACTGTGCAGCAAGACCTTGGATCCGATTCAGGAGATGAAGCATTCATCACAGCAGTTGGAAAAAAACGTACTCTTACACCTCATGTTAATTCTGGATCACATGAAGGCATTGGTTCAATAGATGAGTCTCTTCCTAATGAATGAAAGAGAATTGAGCTATTTCATATTAGAGTTATCATAAATCATACAAAAGTGGAAACTCTATTTTATACCGGATCCCAAGAAAACTTAATTTCAGAGTCCTTGGTAAAGAAGCTAGGCTTGAAAACCAAACGACATCCAAAACATTACCCACTTGGATCGATACATGATAAAGAAAAACTAAATGTAACTAAGTAGTGCAAGGTTAAATTTGTGATCACTTCTAAGTTAGTGGATGAGGTAAAACTTGATGTGATACCATTGGATATCTGTGGCATGGTGTTAGGGAGTCCATATCTATATGATAGAAAGGCAATCTCCTTCTGTCATGAAAACAAAAACCAAATCACAAAAGATGGTGTAGAATATTTTGTAAGTGCTCATCAAACTAAAATCAATGCCAACCTTGTAAGTGCAGGACAAATGAAGAGGTTGGTGAATTCCAGTAAGGGTTGCATGCTTATAGTTGTAAGGGGAAAAGATGAAAAATTATCTGATGCTTTCCAAGGTTGTGATCATGTGCATAAAAAGGAACTATGTGAATTAATTTCTAACTATGATGAGATGTTTCAGGAACCAAGGGGATTGCCTCCGAAGAGGGAAATCCAACATTAGATCCATTTGCAACATGACACTCCTTTACCAAATATTGGCATGTACAGGATGTCGACGATTGGGATGGAGGAGATCAAAAGGTAGGTGCAAGAACTATTGAACCAAGGGGTCATCAGACCGAGCACTTCTCCATGCGGCTCACTAATTGTCTTAGTGCCGAAGAAATATGGTACATGGAGGATGTGCATAGATTACTAAGCACTAAACAAAATCACGGTGAAAAATTGATACCCTCTTCCTCGTATTGATGACTTATTAGATCAATTAAAGAATGCTATCTATTTCACCAAATTGGATTTGCATAGTGGTTATCACCAGGTTCGAATTGTAGAGTAGGATGTGTGGAAAACCGCCTTCAAGACCAAACAGTGGTTGTTCGAATGGATGGTGATGCCATTCGGACTTTGCAACACTCCATCCACTTTCATGAGGGTCATGAATGATCTCTTTATGCCTTTTATTGATGAATTTGTTCATGTATATCTAGATGATATCCTTATCTTTGGTAAAAGTTGGAATGGACATATATGCCATGTGAAGAAAGTGCTTGATGTATTGAAAAAAGAAAAGCTCTATGTAAAATTGTCATAGTGTGAGTTTGGGAAAACCTCTTTGGTTTAACTAGGTCATATTGTTGGTCATGGTCAGCTAAAAATTGATCCTTATAAAGTTGAAGAAATTGTATATTGGCCTAAACCTACTAGTGTAACCGAGGTTCGTAGCCTTTTGGGTGCAGTACAGTATTGGAGGAGATTTATTGCCAATTTCTCTATTATTGCAACACCTTTACACACATTGACAAGTGTAAAGCAAGTCTTTAAATGGGGAGGAAAGTAGCATAAGTCCTTAAAAACATTGAAATAAAATATCAGCACTGCACTGGCCTTGGCCTTACTAGATCTCCAACAGCCATTCGAGATTGAGACAGATGCTAGCAGATATGCCATGGGAGCTGTACTGATGCAACAAAAGAAGCTAATATGTTACCATTCAGAGAAGTTCTCTCAGGCTTTGATAAACTATCCCACTTATGATAAAGAGTTATATGCCTTGGTCCAGAGTGTGAAAAAGTGGAAACTCTACCAGATCGGAAAGGAGGCCATCGTCCATATGAATCATCAACCCTTGTAGTATCTTCAGTCACAAACCAAGTTGCAGCAATATCGTCATTTCAGGTGGATGGGTTTTCTTCAGCAATTTCACCTAGTAATAAAGTATAAGAAGGGCACTAGCAACAAAGTAGCCAATATGCTATCTCTCCCTCCTATTTCTGCTTCTATTATTTTGCATAATCCTTCATTATCTTTTGAAAGTTATGCTGAAATATATGCTAACAATGATGACTTTAAGGAGATTGATGAAAAACTAACCCATGGTTCACAGGTGGACAACTATCACTTGCAGGGGAAACTATTGTATCACCTTGGAAAATTGTTCATACCCACAGGAGAAAGGGTACATGTAATCAGGGAGGCCCACACCTCCCTTGTGCCTGGTTATTTTGGTGTTGAACAAACTTTGTGTCATGTACAAATATTTTTTTTTTGGCCTCATATGAAGAAAATTGTGACTAGCTATGTAAAGGGATGTGTGATGTGTTCTGTTTCAATGCCCTCTAATATAAAACTCAGTATCTACACACCACTCCCTATTCTGAGTCATCCATGGGAAGTTGTGTTGATGGATTTTGTAGGAGGTTGTCTTTGTCTAGGAAAAGTCATGACTATTTGTATGTCCTCATTAACCATTTTAGTAAGATGTGTATTTTAATGCCTTCTAAAGAGTAGATCACTGCAGAGCAAACTGATTATCTTTTCTTTCAGCATGTTTGGGTCTATTTTGGGTTGTCCACATCGATTGTGTTAGATCGGGACTCTCGCTTTCTCGGAGAGTTTTGGACTAGCTTGTGGAAGATGATGGGCACAAAGTTGAAAAGAAGCACGACATTTCATCCACAGACTAACGGACAGACAGAGGTTGTCAACCACACGATGGTACACTTGTTGCGAGGCTACTATGGGAAACATCCTAAGTTGTGGAATGAGCATCTTCCATATGTGCAACATTCCTACAACCGAGTAGTACACTCATCTACGCATCATTCACCATTTGAGACATGTTTTGGCTACCTGCCAAAATACCCTTTTGATATGGTCTTTGGAAGGGAAGATGACTCCAGTGGACGTAATGATAGGGACAAAGCACAACAGTTCATTCAATGGATCTAGTTGATTCACCAAGCAATACAGGAGTAGTTGGAGAAAAGTCAAGCTCAGTGCAATGTTCGACATGACAAACATCGAGTCAACCATCAATTTCAAGTGGGAGACAAAGTGTGGTTCCATATCAAAAAGGGCAGGATGAAGGGAGAATTTGTGACCAATCCGGTATGGTCCATTCACCATCTTGGAGAATATTGGAAAGAAATCCTTCCGTCTCAATCTGCCGATATATATGCAAATGTACTCCGTAGTGAATGTGGAAAAATTAAATCTATATAAGCCACCATTGATTATGAACACTGAAGAGGTGGGCACTTTTGTGGAGGTAAATCTTCTCTGCGGACAGAGACAATCCCTACTAGCCCAGACCGGGTCTAGCAACAATCACACAATGCTATCACGCAAGTTCCTAATTGCAAATACAAAGTGGATGGTGAGAACCTACTTGGATTCCAACGCTAGTGTTCGTCGAAGAGATGTCGCCTTCGTTCCTTTGCCTTGGCCGGTCACGATCCACACGATCTCCGTGATAGGATACCTGCACATGCAAAGAACAACACGAAAACAAGCATAAAATCTAGTAGATGCAATTATATATCAGTCAGAAAAGATATAACTCAACATCAAACATGAGACAATGAGAGTGGAACCATAATGATAGTCATCTATTATTAATAAATAACAAAGAAGAATACAACCATTGTTCTAACGTCAAATCCTCCTTTGGCTGGGTAGTCAGCTACACAAGTCTTGCAAAGCTTGTTGGGATGAGGAACAAGCCTCTCTCTCTTTGGGTGACAAGAATCTCCTTACTTAGATTTGGCCTTATGGGTGCAAAGAAGGCTCTTGCAGCTTCAACCTCTTAAAATCCTGGAACTATTGTAATTCTTGTGACTAGCTTGCTCAAGACATAGAGGCAAGCTTTTATAGATGGAGAGGGAAAGAGATAGGATCAACCACATTATTCATGGGATTGGCTTTATCACTTAGAAACTTCCATGAAAGGTGGCAAACCACTTTCCCTTCTATGCAGATTCGAAGCCAAAGCATCCTAGCTCAACATAGATTCAGTTGGTGAATGGGTTGAAGAGAACCTTCGGGAGTTTGGTCGTTGAAAAATTTACTCAATTCGGTTGGCGCTAGTGCGACTCTGGGACAGAGCGCCAATGGCACGCCCTTTATAGAGTATTTCCCTCATTGGCGCGGGCAGTGAACTGTGAACCCACGCTAATGTAAAAAGAGCTATTTTCATGAGGATTTTGCAGGAGATGTCTTCAGGGAAAATGAAGCTCATACTAAGAGGAATATGATGCAAGTGGTTTCAGGTCATGTCACTTCTCATAGGTCCCGGAATGAGTCCTCCAGTGTACAGGTGAGCGGTAACAGGGAAGGTGACAAACAGTGACAAATTGCTGTGTAACAGATGCCCCCTAAAGCATGAGGCCCAAGAGAGAGAGGGGTGAAATGCTTTACAAGAACATGCGTGACTGAAAACACGGCCGCCGGAGAACCTGCGTAAAGAAGTACAACTGATATCTCAAGTACATGATATATGTGTGGTATGGGCGCAGCCATCCGTAACAGAGTGCATAATAATCTAGATACAAGGTATGGACGCAGCCATCCAGAGAGGATCAATAAATAGACTCAGGCATGGTCACAGCCATCCAGTAAATGAGTCATGTAATCATAATAATCCACAAATCGCAGCCTGGATCTCAATAGACAAAATCTAGGGTCTTGCGCTCCGTCTCGACCCGTACAGAGTACAAGTTCAAGCATGCGAATGTATGAGTTGAAGTCAAACATGCATGAACATCGTCTGATTACCAGTCAATAATGAAAACTGTTAACAGACGCGAGAGGTACCATCAATAATGACAATGGACCTCAAGGTACTATAGGTACAATCTACGGCATGTGAATGAACTAGCTGGCGTCGAACCCTGTAGAATCATTCGATCGGAGGCCAATGATGAAAACCTCTCGTCGAACACGAAGAACCTGCCATTGAGGCATGCAGGCTCCAAGGCACCAAAGGGAGTCTCTAGATCAGCTTCCTGGATAGTGAGCTGAAGTCGACAGGAAGTGATCTTGATCAAAGGTGGGCCATAATGTTTCCCACATCATTGACACGAGACAGAGGAAAGATGTTGTGGTGATGCAAAATTATGTGAGGTATCAGAGGGAGGTTGTAATTCTGCAGAGGTCAACTTCTCTTGAACATATTGGCGGCACGATAGCGGACTTGGCAGTATTTGACATCAAATGAGCAGAGGTCATGGTGACAAGGCAATGAGTAGATGAGAGGTCAAATAGGATAACCCAAACCCACGGAGGCTAGTGTAAAACAAGATGAGATGTTCCCACCCAGACACGAATGTAGACTAGTGCCATGTTCAAGAGCGACATACTGCCGACACGATGACAATTATGGATCCATTTTCCCCACCATTTCTGGCGAGTACCCCAGCTATTTTTAACAAGCATGATGGGGATAGCATATGCTTGTGAGCGTCATTACGACGGAATCCGATGTCATTAAGTTTTAACGAGCCTGACAAAGGAGAAACTCAGCGTCTTTTCCTATTTAGAGAGTCTGAAAAGACAACAAAAAGAAAAACTCCAGGGGGGTCCTTTTTCGTAAAGTTGTGTCTCTCGAGCCCGAAAAAGTATAAAACAATGCTCAAAAGAACCGCTCGACCGTTATGATTGAGGAGTACTTTTCAATTATAGTGACATCGATCCGAAAAAGTAGAAAAGCGATCAACATCACGTTGTTTCGTAACCAGTTACGAACCAGAAACGACAAGGGTCCGATGATCTTTTCGTTTTTCACGGTCGGAAAAGGGTTTAAAGACGATCACCTCTTATTTACTTTTAATGAGTCAAGAGGGGCAACTCGGCAATCTTTTCACTTTTAATGAGTTAGAAAAGAGCTGAAAGATAACTCCATCATGACTTTTTCGTGTATTTACCGAGTCCGAAAAAGCATAAAACATAACTCACTTCACCATCGAAGTTGCAAAAAGGACCTGTCATAGCACCAGAAACAAGCGTAAAACCTGTTTTCGACCAAAAGCACGTTAAAATATTCAAAAATCAACTTACAAGTCAAAAATTCTATAAATGTGGTGAAAATGTAAAAACAAAATTACTTTTATCTTTTTACCTTGTGCATAGTGGTAGTGGTCCATTTGGAGTGCAAACTTCGAGCAGCGATTACCACCAATCTGGGCAACCATTTGAGATTCCGCCAGTTCCAGGTAAGAGGCGCTCTCTTAAGCTTCATTTTCATTCCTGTTTTTATGCATTTTGTTCCTGATTTGAGCCTCCACAAGGGGGATTTCAAAATTTAGGGTTGCGCCCCATTGGCGAGGGTATCTGGCACGGGTCCACGCCAATGGGGTGATTTACCCAAAGGTGCCATGCCGACTATTTTAGAAACAGTCGTGCCAACTGCGCGACCTAGGTTTTCACTTAAATTTTCCCATCAATTTTGAAATTTGTCCGGTGTATTTGCTTACCAGGGTTTCATTAATGATTTATTCATCCTTGTGAGTGCAGGAAACACGAAAAAAAGCCGGTGGAATGGAAAGAACGAGAGCACGATGCCATAGATGCCTTAGCCATCGTAGATGAGGGATGTATGAATGCGCTGAGAGACTGTGGTCTCAAGAAATTCTTTCTCACCTCCTACCTGCGAGCTCAACCAGAGCTATTACAGTTCAAAGTGGATGCTTGGGACGTCGATGACCACGTATTTCGACTACGGGATCAGACCTTAGAGCTGGATGTATCTGATGTGTATTTCATTACTGGGCTGTCACGAAGAGGGGCAATCCCCATTCTGACCGGAAGCAGGCCTTCCGCAAGGAAAATAGGTGAAGTAAAGGCTCGTGTGTGCCCAGAGGCACAATTTGGGAAGAACAGCGCCAAGGTGGATATCGCCACCATCCATGATTTGGTTCTTAAGGTGATTCTGTTCACTATCACACGTGAAGCTGGGGTACAGGCGCCCCATGAGGCCAGCAAGAACCATCTGTTACTGGCGACAGAATGTCTTAGCCCCACCATTTTTGACTGGGCTACAACAGTGACTACAAATATCAAGAGGCAGCTTACAAAGTGTAAGCGCGGGGGGGTGAAACAGTTCGGATATGGTTCGATTGTGGTATCATTCTTCTTGGAACGATTACCTTTATTCCAGTACTAGGGAGCTGTGGTAGCGGACCCATTACCACGAGAGCCTAAGATGGCTCGCTGGGCAGAATTGATGCCTAGAGGAGGAGGGGGCCAGCAGATGTCTTCGCGGCCCGAGTTCTTCATATGGCTTCGCTGCCAGTTGATAGTGGTGGAAGACTGGCCATACGCGGGAACCAACTTCATGGGGGACCCAGACCTCCCACTGCCAGAGGGGGAGGAATGGGAAGAGGAGCTAGGTATGATCTTCTCTTGTCTTTTATGTATTTTTTACGTTTTGTTTTTTTTTTTTTTTTGTTAATGCATGTTCTGATGACAGTGATATATATATGCAGATGTGGGCCCAAAGCGTCCAGCCGGTTTGTCTCCTATAGCAAGGAGGAACCAACCTGCAGCTGACCCTCAGGCAAGAGGCGCCGTGGGGGAAGAGCTGGTGTAGAATCTCGAGGGACTTACCCACGGGATTCCAGGCTATGCTAGATTGGCGGATGTGCCGTTCGTATATCAGAGGCACACGGTGGGGGTGCCGTCCCGCATCCATCGTCTGTTGAGACGCTAGTTGCGCGCGGTGATGTGCTACCATGAGCACCACCATGAGTAGACTCCTAGGTTTCTTTCATGCATATTTTTTGAGGGACATGTTGTTCGAGGATGTATCAGAACACGTATTATTTTTTGGGTTTTGTAACGCACACGGTGCAAACATTATGACACACACATATATATATATACATATGCCTATGGTTTATTATTGTGCTTTTATGCGCTTGCTTGTATGATGTTTTGATTATAAATTACGCAAATGTCTATCTAATACATGGTTTGCCAACGCATCAGATAATGTGTTTAATCGTCGAGGAATATGTTGATATGTGATAAAATCAAAATTTCTTTCTAACAATTTAACACGTAAGTACAACCTTAAAATGTGAGGGTCTCTGACGGAATATCGCCCATTGAGCTGGTGGACGACAAGCTGAGAGTCTAGGTTAACAAGCAATGTATGAATACCGAGATTAATTGCTTCGGCTAATAATTCAATAACAGCGCTATATTCAGCGACATTGTTTGTAGTACAGCCTAAACAGACACCTTGAAGGTCTATCAACTCACCGTGAGGATCGTAGATCACCCACGCTGCAGAGGACAAATTACGAGTACTGCGGCAGGCACCATCAGCGAAACCAATGTAAGGTGCACCCGACATCTGCACAAGAAGAAAAAAGACACAATAAGGGGCAATCACGCTTTCACACCAAATCGAAAACATGAAAACTCACACACACACACACACACATATCCAAATCGAAGCGCACGAATTATGCATAGTACTTTTTCAAGTACAGCCCATTAAGGGGCTTATCAAGAGGATTACCTTCGTAGTCAATTAGTTCGTAGGCCCCTTTTTGCAACACTCTCTTTACAATGTAAGGGCCTAGCCACATGGGCTTGAGTTTGCCTGCCCCCAGCTTATCGTTAGCTTGGTCGTATAGCAAGACAAGGTCTCCCTCAACAAAGGAACAAGGACGAATGGTATGGTCAAAATGAGTTTTGACTCTCTTATTTTGAGCTTCAATAGCTAGAGAGGCTAAACGACGGGTCTCGTCTAACCCTTCTAGATAAAGGAGCTGTTCCTCCACTGGAGTGGTGTTCGGAAGCAACTCGACGACTATTTTCAACGAAGGAATTTCACATTCTATAGGAAGGGTAGCCTCCAGTCCATAAACTAGCTGAAATGGAGTGAATCCTGTGGCATCCTTCACAGAGGTTCGGTAGGCCCACAAGGCAGGAAACAACATCAGATGCCAATTAGACTTATGCATGTCGACAGTGCGTTGAAGCATTGTTACCAAAATCTTGTTAACAGCTTCAACCTGACTGTTAGATTGAGGATAGTAGGGGGTTGAACTATCGTGCCGTAAGCCTAGTTGGGTTGTCAACTCGGTCATCATGTTATTATGGAAATGCTTCCCGTGATCTGTGACGATGGCTTATGGAACTCCGAACCACGTAATAACATGATTGAACAAAAACTGCGCCACTGTATGACCGTCTTCATTTAATGTGGGCATTGCCTCGGCCCATTTTGTGAAGTAATTGACTGCAACGATAATAAACCCATGCCCCCCGGGCGAGCGAGGCTTACAGGTTGTATAATCAATGCCCCATTTTGCAAAAGGGCCTACGGTCACGACAGGGTGCAGCGGGGTCGGTGGCGCACGCATCTTCCGCTGGTATATCTGGCATGCATGACACGAGCGGACAACAAGAATGCAATCTTTAAAAATGGAGGGCCAAAAATAACCAGCGTGAAGGATTTTTTGAGCTGTGGCATATCCGGACATGTGACCACCACAAGCGCCAGAGTGGTAGTCATTCAAGACTTTCTCAGCTTCCTCGAGGCTAAGACATCGACGGAGAACGGAGTCAACGCCGAGGCGGTACAGGGTGTCTCCTATGATCCGATAGGGTTGATATTGATGGCGGATCTGCCACCGAGCATCCTTGGATAGAGCGGGGCGGAACGAGGAGGTCTGTAAATACACAATAATATCCCCGTACCAAGGATCGAGGGTGCTGATCAGAAAAAGAGTTTCGTCCGGAATATGATCTTCTGAAAGAGAAGGTACAGAAGGGGATGGCAAAGAATAGAGCAATTCAGCGAAGACCATAGACTTCTTAGACTTGGCAGCAGTGAATTCCAAGTCAAACTCTTGGAGGATTACGATCAATTTAGAGTATTTTCCCCCTAACAACTGATGCGACAATATGTACGTCATCGGGTTGCAGTCCGAAATCACGGTCATGGAGCGCAACAGGATATAGTGTCAGAAATGTTGGATGGCGCACACAGGGCCAATGCCAACTTCTCAACGTAAGCGTAGCGAGTTTCCGTATCCATGAGGTTGTGGCTGAGGTAATAAATAACGTGCTCATTGCCATCATCGTCATCTTGCACTAGAACCATGCCGATAGTGGTATCAGCAGCGGCCAGATATAGAGTGTAATCACGGTGGTAGTTCGGAGGTTGCAATAATGGAGCAGAGACAAGGAGACCCTTGAGTCGCTCGAAAGACTCCTGAGCAATAGCATCCCAATGGAAGGGTGTGTCTCGCTTCAACAACCGTGTAAAACCCTTAGCCACCTCGGCATAATTCGGGATGAAACGTCTAAGGAAATTTGCTTTGCCCTGCAAGCTCTGCAACTGCTGCAAAGAAGTAGGGGGAGGAAGATTCAGGATGGCCTCGACTTTGAGGGGATCCAGATGGATGCCTTCTCGGGAGACGATAAACCCGAGTAGTCGGCCTGATTCCACGCAGAAGACACATTTATGAGGATTGAGCCTAATACGATAGTGTCGACAGCGGAGAAAAATTTCGCGAAGATGGGAGGGATGGTCTTGACGCTTGGCTAAATGAGCTGGAAGGTCATCCAGATACGGTTGCACAACGTGTCGAATATCATGAAAGGCATAAGACATCGCACGTTGGAAGGTAGCACCGACATTTTTTAAACCGAAAGGGAGCTTCTTATAGGCAAAAGTGCCCCAAGGACAGATAAAATCGGTCTTATGTTGATCAGCAGGCGCGATGTTGATCTGGTTATATCCAGAAAAATCGTCCATGAACGAGTAAATTTCGCTTCCTGCACACTCATCAATAAGCTGATCGATGAAGGGTGTAGGGAAGTTATCCTTAGGACAAGCGCGATTGATATCACGGTAATCAACGCAGACTCAAATAGTGCCCTGCTTTTTTTTCACAGGAACTATATTAGAGACCCAATCCGTCAGTGGAATGGGGTAGATGAAACCAGCCTTGAGAAGCTTTTCGACTTCTGCTTTGATGGCTGCGGCCTTTCGGGGGTGCACAGGGCGTAGGTGTTGACAGACAGGCTTAGCACCTAGATACGTAGGTATTTCGTGCACCACAATACTAGGGTCGATGCCGGGCATTTCTTCATAGGACCAAGCGAAGACATCACGAAATTCGTGAAATAGAGCGGTGTAAAGTTGAACTTCCTCTGGAGTGGAAGTGACTCCTATGTAAATGTACTCAACAATCCCTGATTTCACAGAGATGTCGATGGGTTGGGTTTGCGTGATGTTTCCCATATTGCCCTCAGAAGAAACTTGGTAAAGCTGAATAGGTGTTTGAAGGGGCGAGGATGGGATACACGAAGCAAAACGTTCGAGACATGCGATCATTTCCTGATGGGGAGGGAGAAACGAAGAGCGGTGGTGATGATCTGACCAAGGGAGCTCTTCAAGGGACATGGTCTCTATGATGGCTTCATCGGAAGGAAATATTTCCTTTAATGGATCCGAAGTAGCATCATCTCCTAGCCAAGGGAAATGAACATATGAGTCGGGAACACTGCCCGGAAGAGCAGGTTCAGCAGGGGGAGCCGATGCAGCAACGATTTCGACGTAGTTGAGCTCGGCAGGACTCAACGGCATCATATCGCCCCAGGATTCTTCCTGATTAGCGGGAGGAAGGACCCACGGATCAAAACGCACAAAGATCATGTTAATAGGGGCGAGATTTAGAGGTGGAAGGGGAAATACGCCCATTAGAGCGGGATCTTTAAAATGTCCGGCCCCCACACTCTCGAATGACTTAGAGGTATGCTCCACAAATGGCACATTACCTTCAGAAGAAGAGGCGAAGAAGGAGAGCTGGTCCACTGTGACAATCTTCCCCTGATGAGGGAAACGAATGACACGGAAAAGGGAGGAAGCCACGGCTTGCATGGCATATGTCCAGCTACGTCCGAGGAGGAGATTATAGGTGAGATTAGCGTCAACGACTTCTACCTCCACTTCTACCGTCTTTCCTTCCAGGGAGATGGGCAAGCGTTGGAGGATACCATAAGGATGAGACTCTCTTCCATCAAAGGCTTCTAACGTCGTAGGAGACTGACTTAACGTAGGAGAACCAATAGCCTTCCAGCAAGCAACAGACATGATGCAAGTTGAGGCACCTTCATCAATGACTATACGATGAATTTTTTTGCCATTGATGATGACCTGTATAAGGAAAGCGACTTGGTGGGGCAGTCTCGGCGTAAAGCCCTCGAGATCGAAAGAAATCAAATCTAAATCAGCCGGGTCTATGCCACTGATAGATGATAGCAAGGACCTCCTCTAGGAGGGGCAACTCTGGAGGACTTCTAGAGTGGACATAGCAGACGGAGCCTAAACTAAGTCCTCAAGAATGCTATATTGTTGGGCAGCATGAGCATTAGGGTTGTAAGACGACTTCTGGAGTACACCTTTTGGAGGGGGTCGGGGGATCGTCTCAGTGCTGGGTCTTTCGATGTGGAGAGGACCAGAACTGGATGGAGGAGTGCTGGAGGGGACCTCCGGCTCTTTCTCGGCAGGAGAGGGATATTCTTTTGCTCGAGTAGTAACATGGATGGGAATTGTCCCAGCCATAAATACTTGAGAGCCAAATGAGGAAGAGGGTTGAGATGGGTTTGCCACCATTTGAGTTTGTTGAGAAGGGAAAGGTTCCTTAAGCACAGCAGGAGTCCCAGGAGCACCTTTCAATAACCGACTAACTTCGGACCACCTTGGGCAGTCTTTAGTGTAGTGATCCTCATCACAGATAAGACAAGGATACTTAGGTTTTCGTTTGGCTCCTTCCTCGGTTGGATTTTTAGGGGAGTCTTGTTTGGGCTGTTCGGTCTTATTCTTAGCTTTCCCTTTCTTCTTCCCTTTCGAGGATTTATCCGCCGTGGTGGACTGGACGACATTAACCTCGGAGGTACTTCCAGAATTAGATTGGCCTTGAGAAGTATTTCCATTAGAAGCGTTCTGTTTTTGCTTCCCAGGGTTCGCGGCCGATTTCTTTGATGACGAGTTTACAGAGCTAATAACTTCGTCAACAGATGGTTTTGGCGGAGCTTTGGATTGTCCGGGCCTCGGGGCGTCTGGAAAATAATCATATAAAGTACCCGCCTGAGAGTATACTAAGTCAAGGTACTGAGCACGCGCGATAGCTTGCTCTTCAGTTACACAAGCTCCCATGGCGATGTCTCGCGCGATCGCAGGGACAAAGGAAGTCGTGAACCAATCGGTCAGGAGTTGATCAGGAATCCAAAATTTGATCAAGCGACGACGCTGTCTCCATTCATGTATATGATTGGATATATGCGTAGCCATGCACTATTTGAGAGACGTAAGGAGATGTGTCCCTGTCTCATACCGAATGGGTAACTGAAAATGGGTTAGGAATGCCATAGCCAGCGAGTTGAAATCTTGAAATGTTCCGCGATGCAGCTCAATATACCACTTAGCGGCTGAGCTGGTGAGAGTTCTTTGAAAGAGGCGGAGCCGGATAGAGTCATCAAGCCATGAGTTCGATGAGCACCAAAGGTGATAGGTCATGACATGGGCTTGAGGGTCTTCACCAGCTTTGCCATCGAATTTTGGGCAATCACCGAGTATTTTAGTCGGAACTGGTGGCCAATATGGATTATGAAGAATGGGATCATTCGTCAACTTGGACACATCTGGAAGTTCCAACGTCGCTAAGAAAGGCAACTGAGGGTTAATGGGCATTTGTGGCTGTGGAAGAGAGGTAGTACCAGGGTTCCAACCAGGTGGTGGTTGCCCCCATGGACTTTGTCCGGATGGGCCCGGCCCAAAGGGGCTTTGCCCATAGGGATTTTGCCCGTAGGGGTTCTGTCCATATGCAGACAATTGACCCTGGGTCTGCCCCCCAGCAACCCATGGATTAGCAACTTCACCTGCAGGTGCAACGTACTGTTGCTGATAATTTTGATAAGGAGTAACCTACATTTGTTGATAATTTTGGTAAGGGGTAAATTGAGTTTGCCCCTGGGGTCGCTGGTAGCCATACATTTGCTGAGCTCCATAATGGGCCTGATAAGAAGGCTGCGCTTGGTACGAAGGTTGGGGTCGTGGCCCACCTTGCATTTGATAACCAAGTTGAGTCTGGATCCTAGAAGAATGTCCTTGAACAGGCTGGGCTTGGACCATCTAGCCGGAAGGTTGGCCTGGTTGGGTTTGGGACGGGCCTGGTTGCCCAGAGGGATATGTTTGCTGGGTACCAGGTTGTCCTTGAACAACCATGGATCGTCCTTGCGGGATAGATGGTTGAGCGGACTGGATGGCCGGTTGACCTTGAGGTTGGCTAGCCTGTCCAGAAGGATGACTGAGCTGGGCAGTGGGTTGGCCTTGCTGTGCAGAGAGCTGGCCCGTTTGCCCAGAAGGATGACTAGGCTGGGCAGTGGGTTGGCCCTGCTGTATGTAAGGTTGCCCCCCTTGCCCAGAAGGATACCCCTGTTGGACTGCCGGTTGACCTTGTGGAATGTAAGTTTGTCCGGTTTGTCCAGAGGGATAACCCTGCTGAATACCAGGTTGGCCTTGTTGAATATAAGGTTGTCCTGGTTGTCCAGACGGGTAACCTTGCTGGGTACCGGGCTACCCCGGATAACCCGAAGGTTGAGTCAGATAGGTAAAGGATGGACCACCAGCGGCCAAAGGTTGTCCCTGATAGGGTTGTCCTTGTAGGCCCCCAGATTGTCCTAGGTAAGACTGGCCATAATATTCCTGCCCCTGGGGGGTTTGCAGATAAGATGGCTGGCCTTGGTTAGGTGGTCCCTGAAGTTGTCCAGGCATTACTTGGCCTCCATGGAAAGAGTGAGTGCTAGGGTCCCAAGTAATAGATAACGGTACCGAAACCTCAACCATAGGTTGAGTAGGCAAGGGTTGAGATAGCTAAAGGTATTGACCGGTAGAATC
The DNA here is from genome assembly GCA_031772625.1 of Pinus tabuliformis. Classification (NCBI taxonomy): domain Eukaryota; kingdom Viridiplantae; phylum Streptophyta; class Pinopsida; order Pinales; family Pinaceae; genus Pinus; species Pinus tabuliformis. The sequence continues at coordinate 871,729,016 of CM062805.1, forward strand.
ATAGTAAAATAACGAACCTTGCGCATTCGGATCCTGAACAGCTTGTCCAGAAGCATCATATGGCCCTCCTCCTGGAACGGGACCAGAAGACGGTGGAGCACTTTGTGCAGGGTGGACAACTCTAGGTGAGAGTTCCGGCTGGCCACTACTCACTTGACCGTGAGGGGGACTAGAACCAGTGTTCAAAGATGAGGATGCTGTTATGGCACTAACGACCGGAGTTGAATGTGCTACACAAACAGTTGGATTCGTCGGAACTGAGGTAACAGGTGTAGTATGGGGTTGTGAAACAAAAGGTCCCATGGTGGGAGTGATATGAGGATCCCACATGGTCGAAGCAGGAGTCCTGGCAGCTACCCTATCCCTCAACGACTGATAGCATGGGGGGAGTGGAGAAGTAGCTGGGATGGGAGTGTCAATATTCAACACCACAGGTGTCTCACTCATGCTAGGAGATGTCTCATCCATGTGGGAGGTAGACATTGGAGACGAAACACCAGGGGGGTAACAGGAATATCGTCCTCGTCAGGCTCCCAGATGGGGTTCCAATGAACTTCATAACCCTCGTCTTCTGGAGCGCGAGAGTTGATCAGTTGGATACTCGAGATAACAGGAAGAGTATCACTCCCAACCAGTACCTCAAGAGCAGCGGAAGATGGAGAGCCTTGATCACTTGGAACGGGAGTCGACGGTTCAGCCAGGATGACAAACTTCAAACAAACCTAAAGGAGTCTAACGATAAAAGACCCTACTCAAACTAATGCACACAAGATCTAACTAGGTAATTTTTATCGTGGCCAAATGAATTTTAAGACGCAAAGACACAACTTGACCTTTTCATGTTTTAAGAGTCGAGAAAAGGACAAAAATGTGACTCTAGTCGCCTTTGAATGTTTTATGAGCCCGAAGTGACAAACTGCTCAAGTGAGCCTTTTCATTTAAGGAGTCTGAAAAGGATCAAAAGTGACTACTCCAGAGAGACTAGGCAAAGGGTTTACCAAACAAATCCGTAAAAATACATATACACCTTGGCAGTCATATGAAAACCAAGGACTTCCCGTACAACAGTCAATCTTCCCGAATGCTGTGTTCGGTGCGTTACGGCTTGTAAGGCGGCAGACACGGCTTCCTGTGGATAAAGGATGATAACCTAGTGGGGTCTCCCCTATATACGTGACGGTACGTGGGAGCTCAAGTCCGTGCTAGACCACTATCGAGTCACAAAAGGAGGAATCAACCAACCGTAGTGTGAAACAATAGTGACTAGGTTTAACGACGCCGGAGCACGTCTCTAGCCTAGACCTCTACTTAGTGAGCGTTATGTTCCAATGCGTTTTTAAGTTCATTCAGTTCATTTTATGGTTGATCTTTGATTAAGTTTCAGTTTCAGGTCCTACCGTATGTAATCTCTCACAATTTCCTAAATGCAAACTACATTCCAAAGAATATCATTTCGTTCAATGAATGCTAACTACAAGAGAGTTAAGGATTTTTCAAACAAAATGACCACAAACAAGCACGAATCACTTTGATGCAGCTAATGACAAATAAACGAAACTTTTCTTTTGTCTTAAAATCACTTAATCAATGAAAAGCTTCTAATTTTAATTAACTAATGTAACGCAACAGAGATTATTCGCTTTCTTTTTCAATGGCAAAGTGCACAAAATGAATTTTGAGAGATAGTAACACCGAGTAAAAGATCACTTTCACTCAATGAGAACACAAACGGATCCCAAAAACACCAAAACAGTCCTTCAAACCAAAAAGAAAATACAAAGACCTCTTATGAGCTATGTGAGCCAAGCTCAAACGAAGCCAAGTGAAACCCAAGCGATAAAGAAACAAATCACTTGAATAACAAAATAACTTTGACAACTACTGAGCGAATGCAAAGGAATAAACACAATGTTGACCGGACGATCAAAGAACACAAAACACCTCCGGGAGGCTCGACGCACAAAGCCACTAGATGCCCTAGGGCTAAGATGTGAAACCGATAGAAAAAAGCAAACACCCAAATGATGAAGGTCTAAAACCTGTCAAATCAGGATCAAACACACTCCAGTAATTGAAAAAAGATAGCTAGACACAAATCCAAACTCAGAGGGCTTAAGGACAAGCGAACTTGAAAAGTTGACAGGCCTGGCGCGACTGTTAGGCTGCAACTCGTGCCTTTATAGGATTGGCGCGGGTTGTCTTTGAGAAACTTGCACCAATAGCGCGACTGTTAGGCTAAAAAGCACACTAATCAAGTTAAATTAAATCGAAACAAAAGCAGGTGACCCAGGGCTTCAGAACAGTATCAAGGCAAACCAAGAAGCAAGAAACAACAATAAATTTGACCCAGAAAGCTATCTAAGCAATCAAAACAAGAAAAAACCAAAGAGACAAGACAAACTCCAAGTTGTTTAGTTCGTAAACCAAACCGGAGATTGACTGAAGTGGCGTTGATCTACTTCGCTAATGCAAAGCAATAGCATTTCGAAGGCTACCTGGCCGTGCTTCAGGCTCCGTCTAAAGTTTACAAATCAAACAACAAGATCTCCCCAGTGGAGTCGCCAAATTGTTGTGGAGGTAAATCCTCTCTGCGGACAAAGACGATCCCTACTAGCCCAGACCGGGTCTAGCAACAATCACACAATGCTATCACGCAAGTTCCTAATTGCAAATACAAAGTGGATGGTGAGAACCTACTTGGATTCCAACACTAGTGTTCGTTGAAGAGATGTCACCTTCATTCCTTTGCCTTGGCCGGTCACGATCCGCACGATCTCCATGATAGGATACCTGCACACGCAAAGAACAACACGAAAACAAGCGTAAAATCTAGTAGATGCAATTATATATCAGTCAGAAAAGATATAACTCAACATCAAACATGAGACAATGAGAGTGGAACCATAATGATAGTCATCTATTATTAATAAATAACAAAGAAGAATACAACCATTGTTCTGACGTCAAATCCTCCTTTGGCTGGGTAGTCAGCTACACAAGTCTTGCAAAGCTTGTTGGGATGAGGAACAAGCCTCTCTCTCTTTGGGTGACAAGAATCTCCTTACTTAGATTTGGCCTTATGGGTGCAAAGAAGGCTCTTGCAGCTTCAAACTCTTAAACTCCTGGAACTATTGTAATTCTTGTGACTAGCTTGCTCAAGACATAGAGGCAAGCTTTTATAGATGGAGAGGGAAAGAGATAGGATCAACCACATTATTCATGGGATTGGCTTTATCACTTAGAAACTTCCATGAAAGGTGGCAAACGAGTTTCCCTTCTATGGAGATTCGAAGCCAAACCATCCTAGCTCAACATAGATTCAGTTGGTGAATGGGTTGAAGAGAACCTTCGGGAGTTTGGTCGTTGAAAAATTTACTCAATTCGGTTGGTGCGAGTGTGACTTTGGGACAGAGCGCCAATGGCGCGCCCTTTATAGAGTATTTCTCTCATTGGCGTGGGCAGTGAACTGTGAACCCGCGCTAATGTAAAAAGAACTGTTATCATGAGGATTTTGCAGGAGATGTCTTCAGGGAAAATGAAGCTCATACTAAGAGGAATATGATGCAGGTGGTTCCAGGTCATGTCACTTCTCACAGGTCCCGGAATGAGTCCTCCAGTGTAGAGGTGAGGGGTAACAGGGACGGTGACAAATTGCTGTGTAATAGGCACAGTTCCTACAGTTGATTACTTTGCACCAGAGTATCTCTTTGAGTTATCTGATGACATCATCCATGACAGAAGAACCAGGACTTCATGATGGGGATATGTGGAATACCTTCAAATTGGTTTCAAGGGCATGCACCCTAACAAGGCAAAATGGTTGGAAAAGGAAAGAGTGGGGGAAGAATTCCCTCACTTGCCAATTGACTGATAAAACTTTTGGCAGTCCAAAAGCTCCTCAATGGGGAGGATTGATCCAGGTCGATCGCAAGAAACCAGTGGCATGGAAAAGGCTCAAAATTCAAAGTGGAAGAAAAATGATTAACTTGACATCATATCGAAGTGCTCATTGCCCTGATCCCAACAGTGTGAATGACACTCCAATCAGAGTCCAGATGCGGAAGATAGAGGCAGGAAAAGTTGGGTTGAATTTTTGCTAACTGGGCAGGATTAATGAAGACACAATTTGGACTTTTTCCGACGGTCAAAATCCAGCCAACTCCGATTAGATTCTAGGAAGAATTGTCGCCTCGTTAAAATGACTCCTTCAGCCTAAAATCAGGATTTTTAAAAAATGACAATATTGTTTTAATAAAAACATTTATTAAAAAAAAGGTGGCAGGCCACCAACCCTGCCACCCCAAACCTTATCAAAATTATGTAATTGTGGACGGGTGGTCCAATACCCCCAGCCCCTCCTCCCCATTCAACAGAGTCGTTAAAACATTGCGTGGTGGGCTAGACCTCGGGGCATGAACCCAACCACCTTACGCTATATGAAGGCAAATAAACGTGGGTCAACCCTTAGGGGGCGGACCCAGTCTCAACCGCCCATTAACCAAAAAGATATGGGCCAAGGAGAGGGGACAAGTGAGGTTGGTGGGCCTCCTAAGGCTGGGCCAGCCTAACCTCCCTTCCCATTAAAGATTTTGGTATCTAAGAAAAAAGGAGTCAGGGTTTGACCGCTCGACCGCCTTCATAAAAAACGAATTTGAAACCAACTGCGCCATCTAATTTGTTGTGAAGTCTGCCACCAAATTTTCATTTAAATGCAGTTCATCAGTGTGACTAGGAGAGGAGGAAGCACACGTAGTTTGAGGGAGATTTTTGCGGGAGGGCCAGATTTTCATTTTGTCATCTTTTAACAAATTTTATATGGTTTCAACATTTCTCAACGCCACAAACGCAATGGTGCTATCTGTTTCTCCATTAGAGTTCTAAATTTTTTGGCCACTTTTAAGTATGGAGGTATAAAACTCCTTTTTTTTAATTGATGCTTGTACTCTTCTTTCTCATGCCACTTAATGAATGAAGGCCTCCCCATTGATCGAGCAGGGCTTGGAGATGTAGTCCAAGTCAGACAAACTCCATTATCATGTCTTGTTGTCTTCTTTCATGCTTTATGTGTTTCTCTTCTTGTCTCATGTGCACATTAAATTTGTATGTTAAGCTACAATTTATGCATGTAATTCTTTAACAAATCTATAAGAAAAAGATGTTGGATCAAGTGGATTGTAAAGTATTAATATGACATATACCTTAACATCAACTATGTCAATGCCACTTTTCCCTAGAAACGCAAGAAACACAAACTAGTTTTATTCAATGGGGCGATAGTAGCCACTATGTCACCAGATGAACTGCATAAACAAAGAAAATAAAATGTCACCATTGAAAAGAACACCTGAAGAATTCACATCCAATAACGGAAAAAAGTATTTAAATTTTCCCATATATTAACTGATCATTGACAATACTAATATGTACTTGTAGCAGAAAAGGGAATATATTTACTGAAAATGTGAAATGTAGGTGTAATGTCTTCTTAAGCTAAGACCCTTAACATATTGAAATGTCAAAATATCAATGAATTCTTCATATCACACAAATAAATTTAAGGACTATATTAAAAATATACATGAATCAATACACAAAATCCATACAAGCTTTTTATCTGGCATTGAAAAATACATTGTCACTCAAAACAATTTTTATATCTCCTTATTATCTGATATAAATTTATTGCAAAAATACCAATCATGAAACTCGGGAAACTCAAACTATTTTTATTCAATTGGACGATAGTAGCCACTATGTCACCAGATGGCCTGCATAAATGTTAGATCCCTATATTACTAGTGTAACCCCTTTTTGTTATTACTATGACCCCCTTATTATATTTTTGTACCCATGTAATCCCCATATTGTTTTTATTGTACCCCATAGAAGCCAACTATTGTTATTTTTTTGCCCTTACATTATTATTATCAAGTCGGTTCTAATTATATTATGACTCCTTCGACTCCTATATATAGAAAGGACGTCTTGTCATTTGTATGATCAAAGAATTGTTCATTTGTGTAATGTAAAGGAGGTTGCCCCTCAAAGAGGATGATTTTGAATTCGTTGATCTATCTTTTCTATCTTTTTGTGAGTTGGTTTTATAACATTTGGTATTAGAGCTTTGGATTCTAGGGTTTCACTGCTCCAAATAGGCTGTTGTGGAATTGTCACTCTATATTTTTCTCTGCAACATTTCCATAGTTACAGAAAAAACCCATTTGAGCTGCAAGCGTGCTGAAGCTCGGGTCCGGATTTTAGATCTTGTCTCGCTATATTTTTGGAGATATCATCCAAGGAAGTTAGGGTTTTTGCAGTCTCTTGAATTACATCCCAAATAGGTGACCTGGGGAAAATCGTCATAACTTTTTCTCTAAGCATCAGATTGAAATTTCATCAGAAGTTATAGAAAGACAAACTGTAGTTTGCTTTGTATTATCTTTGGGTCCTAAGGTTGAAACAACAACATGTGGCACTTCGTACAACTTCGCTCTGCAGAAAATGTATATAATGAGGTCATCTTGAAAGTTTGGGCATAACTCTTTCTTGGAGAATCCAATTTCGATTAGACTGGTGGCATTGGAAATAGGACATAGAGGGCTATTGCAGTTCGCAATTTCAGAAAAGTGATATGAGGAAGTTTGATGGCAAGGATCCAATAAATTGGATACTATAGATGGAGCAATATTTTGATCTGCATGATGCAAAAATGTTACAAAAGATACATATTGCATCTTTATATTTAGAACCAAATCAATTTGTATGGTATAGTTGGCTTTGTTCTCGTAAACCACTTCTCGCCTGGTCAATTTTCATGGAGGAAATGATAACACATTATGAGGATACAAAGAGCAACACCTTCTTTAGCCAAGTGATAAATATCAAACAAAAGGGTTCAATGGTAGAGAACATTGAGGACTTCCAAAATTTGAATATAAGGGTAAATGATATTCTAGAGAAGGAAAGGATTGATGTCTTCATAGGGACTTTAAAGGATAACATTCAACATGAGATTCGTCTTTAGGAACCTGATTCATTGTAGAAGGCATTGAGGTTGGCAAGTAAATTGAAAGTGGAATTATGGAAATAAGGAATCCTACCACTTACAACTATAAATATGGAAGCGTTTTTCCTCCTAGTGTTCCACAACCTACAAGGTTTACACCACAACAATTGGAAGAAAAAAGAGAAAAAGGGATTTGTTATAGTTTTGATAGAAAATACACTAAAGGTCATAAGTGTGCTGAGAAGAAATTATGTTACATAGATTGTGAAGAGGAGGAAGAAAAGAATCAATAAATGTCAAAATTAGAGGATATACACTAGGAACCAACCCCAGAGAAAGAAGAAATGAATCCGATCATATCTTGTAAATCATTGGCAAGAATTACCACTCTTCAAAGTCTCAAGATAGAAGGACATATTAAGAAGAAAAAGGTTCAAGAAGTGAAAGATCACATCGAGCATTAAGAAATGAATCCGACCATATCTTGTAATGCATTGGTAGGAATTACCAGTCCTCAAACTCTTAAGATAGAAGGACATATCAAGAAGAAAAAGGTTCAAGCAGTGAAAGATCACAATGAGCATCAATAACAAGTTCTCCAATTTTTAAAGGATAACCCCACTTTGGCGTAGAATAGAATGAAACAACAGGTAGATCAACATCGCAGCGAAATAATTTTTGATATATGCGACTGGGTATTTCTATGAATACAACCATACAAACAAATGTCCCTCAAGAAAGCTAAGAAGGATGATAAATTATTGCCAAAGTACTATGGTCCTTACAAGGTGCTACGAAATATTGATACTATGGCACACAAATTGAAGCTTCCTGCATCTTCTCGAGTGCCCTCAGTTTTCTAGGTTTCATGATTAAAAAAGGTTATAGATGACAAGCTCCCAGTTTAAATAATATTGTCATAACTTGACGAGGAAGGAAAAATCATATTGGAACCTGAAGCATTCATGGAAACAAGAACCCGACAACTACAAAATCGGTCAATTTCAGAGTATCTTATGATGTGGAAGAACTCACCCATTGAAGATTCCACATGGGAGGATGAAAATTATATGAATAAGCATCCGGAACTACTCAAGCATTGAGGAGAACACTTTTTGAAGGAGAGGGGCATGTTAGGTCCCTATACTACTAGTGTAACCCCTCATTGTTATTAGTGAATCCCCCTTATTATGTTGTTGTGCCCATGTAGTCCCCATATTGTTACTATTGTGCCCCATAGAATCCCACTATTGTTATTGTTGTGCCCTTACATTATTATTATTATGCCGGCCCTGATTATATTATGACCCCTTAGACTCCTATATATATAAAGGAGGCCTTCTCATTTGTATCATCCAAGAATTGTTCATTTCTATAACGTAAAGGAGGTTTTCTCTTCAAAGAGACAAATTTTGAAGTTCTTGATCTATCTTTTCTATCTTTTGTGAGCTGGTTTCATAACAATAAACAAAGAAAACAAAACATAACCATAGAAAATAACACCTAAACATTTCGCATCCATTAATGAAAAAACTATTTAAAGTTTCCCATATTTTAAGTGATCATTGACAATACTAATATGTACTTGTAGCATAAAAGGGAATATGTTTATTGAAAATGTGAAATATAGGCATAATTTCTTCTTAAGATAGGACCCTTAACATATTTAAATTTCAAAATATCAATGAATTATTCATATCAGACAGCTAAATTTAAGGACTATATTAAAAAAATGAAGGAATCAATACACAAAAGTTATATAAGCCTTTTTCTCTGGCATAGAAAAGATACATTGTCACTTAAAATAGTTTTTAGATCTCCTTATCATGTGATCTAAATTTATGGAAGAAATATCAATCTTGAAACTTGGGTGAAATTTACATATTTTTGGGTGTAGGAATTGCAATTAAGAAAGCTCCTTTCAACACTTAATTTGTCAACCCGTGGCTTCGTACACTTTGAGGCGTAGCACAAGAAATGCCAAGAAATGATATGAACCTTCTCTAATTGTATTACTACTTCTTAAATAAAAAATTTATAGAATCAAAAGAGAATGATGATCAAGTGACAATTGATACTCAAATAAAGTTTGGTGCTAGAATAAATGAAAATTAATTTTGCATAAACTGAAATGGATTCCTAATTCATTGTGAAAAATATTAACTAATGAAATGAACCTTTATATTTACCTCCAGTGAGACAATGTGATAAATAATTTATTCAGTGTATCTCTCTCCTTTAAAGATATTCTTTCCTACACTAAATTGTTATTCCTGTACTACAAGGACATTCTTGTACCAGAACATTGTACCTGCACTAGAATGAGATTTAGATACTTGAAGGATGTTTTGTACTTGTACTAAAGTTCTGACATTCGTGCAAGAATTCTAAATCTCTGGGCTAGAACACTCTGATCCTGGACAGGATCTAACATTCTTGCACCAGATAATTAATAGTCCTGCACTTGGTTTCTAGATTACATTCGAAAAATAAAAAGTGTGTTCAGTGAAATAAAGTGCAAAGAAAACAGAGTTTGAAAGTAAATTCTCACAAGCAGAAATATGCTTCAACCAAATGTATATTCTAGATAGGAAATGATTTTCAAAAGTTAAAGTAAATCATTCTTTTAAATAGAAGACTCTTCTATATAATTACGAAAATCATCACGGTGTGTGGATCAAGCTTTTCCTGAGATAGTTGTTCATATAATTTATATTTTCCTTTTAATGTTTTAACTTAGAGGGTTCATTCAATAATTAATAATGAAATTCAATCCTTTCTTTGAAAGTGTTCAGTGCAAGCATAGACCTGTAAGTTACTACAACATTTACTCCATATTCATCACAACACAATTAAATCTTAAGTGAAACCTCAAATATTAATAATTCCCTTACTTTTATAAACAAACATCAATCTTGTAGGAAGGAATAAAGAACTCTTTCAAAAATAAAGGAATAAAAGACTTGTGAAATTGAACCAATGACATCAACTTGCATAACTAGAAATGAACTAGAACAGGAAGCGTGCTTGTACTGATCTTGCAGAAATAAAATCAAACATTAAAAGGAAAGCTTATGTAAACTGAAATAAATTACTTCTAAGCCTTCACACCATGGATCTGTAACACAATAACTATAAATGAGATCAAATTTGTAACTTGTGAGGAAAAACAAAATAAATAACAAATTCACACGTGCACTCTAAAATAAATTAACAAGCCTTTAAAGAAAGGCAGAACAAGCTGGGTTGGCCGGGCCCTAACCAAATAGCTCGTTTCCCTGTTAGGAAATCGAGAAACACAGTTGGTCAAAGATTCATCACAATGCAAATAAAAAACAAAAATGCATACTAGCGCATTCCTTTATATTAGTTTCAGAAGCAAAAATATATCTTGGATCTGCAATCCAGCCCAGAGAGGCGATACTCTAAAATAACTACAATCTCTTAACAAAATTTTACAATGGCATCACTCCATAATTCCTATAATATTTTTACATTATATACAAGCCTTTATGCCTACAACCATAACAAAATCATAACAGTAGCTTAACTAAGCCTTTTAGCTGTTTACAAAATGCTAATCTAAGATATCTGGCCGAGGTCATGATCTTAAATCCGCTGATTTCTCTCACGCTCCGAGACAAATGCGAGGTCAACTAATCCATTTCCAAAGATATGCGTCGGTTGGTGAGTTGTCATGGGAATGTAAGTCATAGACGCATCCAATTCAACAACCCAAGAGGTTGTACAACAACCCCAGAGGTTGTACAACCCAAGTGATGGTTACAAATGATAAAGGTTGGAGGGCTGAGGGATGTTAGGTTGGAAGGTGGACTGAGGGATGTTTGGTTGGAAGGTGGGGTGATGGGGCTGGCCGAAGGCTCATTTCAAGACCCTGCATTGCCGGGTGATGGAGGTTTGTGGAAAGCCATAGATGCATCCAATTCAACAACCCAAGAGGTTGTACAACCCAAGTGATGGTTACCAATTAGGTGAAGGCCGAAGGCTCATGTGTTGTCTGATGTGGAGGTGTTGAATTCTTCATCTTAGAAAAGATAAAGGTTGGAGGGCTGAGGGATGTTAGGTTGGAAGGTGGGGTGATGGGGCTGGCCGAAGGCTCATTTCAAGACCCTGCCTTGCTTTCAAATGAGGTTTGGGTCATCCGCAAACCTCCATCACCTGGAAAGGCAGGGTCTTGAAATGAGCCTTCGGCCAGCCCCATCACCCCACCTTCCAACCAAACATCCCTTAGCCCTCCAACAACCTTTTATCTTTTCTAGAGATGTAGATTTCAGCACAGCCAAATCTGACAGTGCCTCCTAAAGATGGGCATCATATATACAAATGGGCAAAAACTCCTGATAAAGAAAACTGACTCCTGACTTCTGACTCCTCCTGACAAATCACCCAAGTAATACAGTTGCCACACCTCCAATGGTCATGAATCATTGAAGACTGCATACCTGCAATCTGGGAAACAATATAGCTGGAATATATTGATCCAGGACAAAAGCCTGACTAAGGCATCTAAGTAATATAGTTGCCACACCTCCAATGGTAATGAACCTTCGAAGACTGCATACCTGAATTCCTGGAAAAAAATACAGTGGGAATATATTGATTCCAAGAATGAGTTAAACCCAACTTTGACTCAGGGACAACCTAGTCAAAGGCTCATCACAAGAGGAAATTTGATCTAGCCCAACTGATTATTTCTTCGAGGGTGAAGGTATGAGTCAGGGATGACGAAGAGCTTTTCAGCAAGACCTTTTCACCATATAGATTGAGGCTGAGGCCTCTTGGAAAAATTCTAGTCTTGTTACATGCCTGGCATGCATTTCTCTTTATGGTCGGGTGATCCTGCCTATTTCTATTATATAAACTTCCATTCTGAACTTGACTTTGCTGGATTCTGAACTCATCCTGCTTGTTGATCCCCTTTTTCCCTTATCCTACTCTCTAGGTTTTTTGTTTTTGTCATTCCTATCCTACTAATAGTAGTAAAGAAGATCCGGTCAGTGACACTGATAAAAGAGGCTCCTAGCTAAAGGTAGCTTGTCTAGCCCAGGAGGTAGGTTTTTCTTGGCTATATGGTTCATCTGGAGATCGAGTAATCGGAAAATCCAGTGCAGTGCTTGATAAACTTTCGATACCCTCCTAATGTGCTTCTAGCTGGAAGCAGCCAATCCCATTAAAAGATATTTAACCCTTAGGGTGGATCCTTCAAACCTCCATCACCCCACCTTCCAACCAAACATCCCTCAGCCCTCCAACAACCTTTTATCTTTTCTAGAGATGTAGATTTCAACACAACCAAATTTGAGAGTGCCTCCTAGAGATGGGCATCATATATACAAATGGGAAAAACCCATTCTTGGAATCAAGATATTCCCCACTGTCTTTTTTTCCAGGAATTTGGTATGCAGTCTTCGAAGGTTCACTACCATTGGAGGTGTGGCAACTGTATTACTTAGGTTCCTTATTCAGGTTTTCGTCTTGGATCAATATATTCCAACTATATTGTTTCCCGGATTGCGGGTATGCAGCCTTCATTGATTCATGACCATTGGAGGTGTGGCAAGTGTATTACTTGGGTGCTTTGTCAGGAGAAGTCAGGAGTCAGGAGTCATTTTTCTTTGTCAAGAGTTTTTGCCCATTTGTATATATGATGCCCATCTTTAGGAGGCATTGTCAGATTTGGCTGTGTTGAAATCTACATCTCTAGAAAAGATAAAAGGTTGTTGGAGGGTTGAGGGATGTTTGGTTTGAAGGTGGGGATTCATGTCCCTTACGCAGTCGGTTACCTAATTGTATACCTTGATGATGATATTGCAGCCATGCCTGATTATGATACTAAAATCTTTTTCAGTGAGGATTATGCCTTATTCGTGCCTGAATTTAAAGACAGAAGTTATTACATGATGTCACAGTTTCTGGAGGAATTAGATCTGGTGGCTAAGAGAAGGCAGATTCACACTGTTTACTTACATAACTTATCTCGGTTCGATGGTATTCTCTTGCTGAAATATTATGCTTCTCATGACTCTAAGTACACCTTCAAACCTCTGATGAGGAACCTTATGCTCTACGAGTTAGTGGTCTCGGGGTACTAAGGTTGTGTTACGTTTCAAAGATTCATTAACTCTGCTCCCAAGTAGTCTGGATACATTGGCTAAAACCTTATGTCCTCAATTAGGATCTAAAGGATCCATCCAGCATGACGAAGTGCGAGTTTCTAATATTAATGTGCTTAAACAACAATTAGTGGATTATCTAAAACAGGATATTAGGCTGTTAGGTGGTGTCATGCAAAAGGCCCAATATATCTATTATACTGAGTTCCAGGTGGATATATTGGAGTGCTTGACATTGTCATCGCTAGCTATGATGATATATCATACTAGCTTTTATGATTATAATAACTTTCCTATCCATATTCCAAGTAGGAATGAAGATACATTTATTCGGCGTGGGTACTATGGTGGCCTGCGGATGCGTATGTCCCATTTGGGCAGAATTTGTACTACTATGATGTGAACTCCTTATATCCATTTATAATGAAAGCATTTAATATGCCTGGTGGTAAACCTGTATGGAATGGTAATTTGGAAGGCCAGGACTTGTCGAACTTATATGGATTTATCGAAGCATATGTGGTATGTCCTAGGACTATTACTCGACCTTTCTTACCCTATAGAGACAGTAATGATACATTACTATTCCCAACAGGTAGATTCGTAGGGATATATTATAGTGAAGAATTGAAATTTGCCCAGGACTTGGGTTATAGGATTATACCCCTAAGGGGCTACTTGTTCGAGGAAAAACCAAGTCCTTTCGCTAGCTTTGTATCTACCCTCTTCTCCAAGAGACAAGAGGCTAGGAAAGGTGGAAATGACGCAATGGCCTACGTTTACAAGATCCTTATGAACTCGCTGTATGGTAGGTTTGGAATTAATCCCGAAAGTACTACTACTGTGATTTGCGATAGAGCTAAATATGATGAATTGACTCAGAAAGATAACTTTATATGGGGTGATCAACTAAGCGATCATACCTATATAGTCAGTTACCTTTGCAATGCTTCAAATGTGGAGGTACTGAATTCCTCATCTTAGAAAAGATAAAGTTTGGAGGGCTGAGGGATGTTAGGTTGGAAGGTGGGGTGATGGGGTTGGCCGAAGACTCATTTCAAGACCCTGCCTTGCTTTCAAATGAGGTTTGGGTCATCCGCAAACCTCCATCACCCAGCAAGGCAGTGTCTTGAAATGAGCCTTCGGCCAGCCCCATCACCCCACCTTCCAACCTAACATCCCTCAGCCCTCCAACCTTTATATGTTCTAAGATGAATAATTTAGCACGTCCACATCAGACAACACATGAGCCTTTGGCCTTCACCTGATTGGTAACCATCACTTGGGTTGTACAACCTCTTGGGTTGTTGAATTGGATGCGTCTATGACTTTTTCGGGTTGGGCAGAATAGGAAGAATTTTTCACTCCGTGCACTGAGCGATCATTCCTCTTGCTATGATTAAGGTGCGGCTAGAAGCAGGAAGCATTCCCTCGTCATTCCACGCAGGCAGAGCGGTGTCCATAAACTTCAAATTGATCACTGGGAATTTATTAATTCAGACTTTCACTATTGAATGATTCGGGGAGTAGGGGAATGAAGAGCAATGTCCACTATAGTTTGGAGGAGGAGTTGTAGCTATAGATAGATGCTAAAGAAACTCTTCCCACCTCCCTCATAAAAGAACTAGTTCTAGTTGGGCCTTCCTAGTGCGAAGGATAAGTGGGGTGGGCAGTCACTATAAACCCTTTTCAACAGAATTCTGTTTTTTATTATAATACGATGAAACTAACTAGTTATATCACTATGAGTAACTACGAGTGTCGATGCGGGTGTTCTGATGTCCCTGTGGGGGTATAGTCAGTCCACGGAAAGGACCAATCAAACCTTGTCCAATCCCCTGGTTTCACGCATGCATGATAGTGGTACCCACCACGGGTGGCAAGGAAATGAATGAAGTGAAGGAAAATGTTGAGGCCAGAAAGGCCTTCTATATCCATCCCACGGGTTGGATCGATAGGGATGCCTACCCACCATTCTATCTCTTTTTCGCCTCAGCTCGGAACTAACTAGATTTCTTGTTGTCGGACATCCCTATTGAATCTCCACCGCCACCCAGCCACCAACGAGATGGGCAAGGGAAAGAGGTTGTCTTGAATGATTATGAAGTAGTCGAAATATGCTATTAGTAGGGGAAGGCGGCTAAAGGAAAAGGGAGGAGCAGGACCAAGTGAAGTTGACCTGGAACCGGATCCACTAGTCACAGGGGTAAGAGATTGAGGCCAAATCCCAGTTACAGTCCCGGATCTAGATGTAGTTGTTCGAAAGCCATAAGTGGTTGACGACTATTATAACCCGATCTAAAGTCAAACCTAGTCAACCTAGTAGTTTCACTCGTGAAGGAAGAGCCATTTTATAGATTTGATTTAGCTGAACCTAAGCAGATAAGCCAGTTCGAGTGCCAATAGTAGCATATCCAATCCCAACAGTTTACCCATAAGTAGCAGCTTACTCGGTTTACCTAGAACTGCAAAGGTAGCAGTGATGGAGGCAGTAGCTGTAGCAGAACTAACTAGAGTATATGTTCCAGCACCAGTGAACCGAGCATAGCTAGCATTTGACCAAGTAGAGGATTCTTTGGTATAAGATCCAATAGATTAGTTGATTGAGCAGATTGAGTTATAGAGTCAAAGCCTGCAGCATAAAAGAAAAGAAAGCATCTTCACCAGTATACCCACAAGCAACCACTCAAAGGCAAGCAACCTAATGAATGGCCTTCCCTCACTTCCATCATAGCATGTGTGTGTAACCCAGCCCATCCATAAGGAACATACTAACTAACTCACTCACTCAGTTGAGGTTTGGAGAAGGACTGACATAACTCGGTTTAGGGTCGACCTATCCACCATTTAGGTAGGTACTTGACCTATATATCTATTCAGTAAGTAGTAATTCGAGGAAGAGGGATCTACCTGTCGATAAGGGATGTGATTATATTTATGATAAAGAAAGTGGGGGCTTTCATTCACGCCCCAGATCACCATTAACCAAGCTACATTCACCTTAACAACCCCCCCGTCATCTAAAGGAAACAATGCCACAAACAACTGATAACCTTTGTGTGTAAGGAAGGCTCAGTAATTCCTTGATATATATATTGATGCATGCAAATTCCTTTGTACCTGGCCCCTCTTAGGTCTTTAGACTCACAACACGTACCTCCCCTTTTGCTTACTGAATTGAAAACAAGATTGTGCCCTAGCCTCCAACCGTGACCTAGGTTCTTCACACAGGGTAAAATCCAATAAACCATAAGGCTAAGTTTCTAGCCTGAATGTCGCCTCCTAACCTCGTTCATTCCCTATGGGGTAGATTGAGCTCCTTTCCTTCAGTTGAATCAATTGCCTTCCACTGAGGCAGGCCAGTCGGCTTATATCCAGTTGCCTTCCTTAATCTCTCTCTCCCTATCTATCTCTCTTTCACTGGTCCTACATAGTGATGGAAATGTGCTCCTTCGCTGATCACTAGAACACATTCTATCTTCACTGTATCATTGACAAGGTACCCACTCTAGGCAGTTGTTGTTGAGTGTAGTACTGGGACAGAGAAAGCTGGACTACAACACCTACAATGGACCTACAATGGAGAAGAATTACATCTCTATAACTTACCCTACCTCCTCTTCCCATTGTTGTATTAGCAGTGGAGTAAGCCTAGGGGGATTACAGGCATTGACTATGGTGGTCTCCCAGGTATCGGCTACAGGGTATAAGACTGGGTATCGAGCACTGACTTTTACTGTTGCTTATGGCATAGAGCCAGCAGAAAAGGATCACCTATCCTACCTATTCAAATGCCTACCTATTGAAATGGAATGAAAATGAAAAAGTGAAACGTAGATATGCGAGTCCAAGTTCAACGTATAGATGCGAGTTTGGAAACATGGTGGGGGGATTTTCTATTCCAATTGGTGTACTTAGGGAATGGTGCTAATAAGGGGATCACCTCAAATGGTCTACCCTAACTTCTTGCCTGCTCCGAACCAACCAATAAGTCTCCATTTGTTGGGAACCTGGGGTGGGATTTTCTACTTCCTCTTGGCTAGGTAAATGCCTCCTTAAGCTGTGTAATGGTGAATAAACACCCTAGCAATCAGAGGGAAACTGCATAAAAGAGCATGGTTGATTGTTGTCTATTTAGGGAGGTGCTAAGGATCACCTATGAAATAGTCTAATTGACATGGAGCTTCACTCTGTCTTCACTCTGTCTGAAAATATGGATGGGGCGGGGCTATAAGCCTTAACTATAGGGCTAGTGTCCTAGCCACTCAGTGCCATAGAATAATAAGATCGTGTCTCGGCTCATTGACACCAGGTTTTTCTACTAGTTGACTGTTGTATAGTAGTTCTTTCTCTACGGACTAAATAAGGAAGGGAGAAAGCAGCAAGAGAGATTGAAAGCAGAGATCATTCATCGGCAGAGGCAGATCTCGATCAGTCACAGGCAGGTAGATCAAAAGCAGTAAGTCTGAAACGTAGGTCGGAGTGGGCAGGCAGGTAATTGAGATGTCGAAGGCAGAGTGGGGAGCGAGTTGGTCGATGAAGGGTTGAAGGATCGGTTCCATCCAGGATTCTCTTCAAATTGTGGAGTTGTAGGTATGGCTGCAATGGCCGGGTCCCCAGGTTAGGTATCCAGGCTAGGGGGTGGGTCCCTGTCGCTCTTTCTTATTCTATGCACTTAGAGTAGGACACACTACTAGATGAAAGCCATAATAGTTTAGGAGGTTATGGATAATTTGGCACGAACACGCCCTTTCTCCTGGGCAGCACGGCGGATCGAGAACTGGTCACGTAGAACTCCATCCTGGTAGAACTCCATCCTGCCTGTTTTCACATAACTGTACTGTACCGCACAAACAACCCAAGCACCTCT
The DNA here is from genome assembly GCA_031772625.1 of Pinus tabuliformis. Lineage (NCBI taxonomy): Eukaryota > Viridiplantae > Streptophyta > Pinopsida > Pinales > Pinaceae > Pinus > Pinus tabuliformis. The sequence continues at coordinate 871,747,026 of CM062805.1, forward strand.
AGGGCACAGGGGATCGGATCACGTCCAACTGGTAACGGGAGAGTCTCTCCAACGGATGGGCCCATAAAAGAATCTCACCTCCTGTCTATGTATCATGGGTGTTTTGTTACTATTGGGAAGGGTAGGCAAGCTGCTGTATCTGCTATCTAAAGAGTAGCTGTAGTGTAATCCCACATGCACTAAGAACTATCTAATGAAAGTGAAACGTAGATATGCGACACGTAGATATGTGAGTGAGTCAAACTCTCCCTTATTTTCTTCTTGATTTCTGGCAATAACTAAACTAAATATTGGCATCCGCCTCTCATAGCATAGAGAACCTTCTGGAAATGGCATGAAAGGACCGGTTGGGAGTGAGACTGTCAATGGATCGGCTGAATCATAAAGACTGGGTACTCTGACTAGGGACTATGCCAAGAGTTCATGCGCTGACAAGAGCTTATAGAATTAGAGTATGTTTTCGTATGCCCATTTCCATATTCAGATTATAAGTGAAAATGGACAAGTTCAACGTATAGATGCGGGTATCATACATCATGTAGAATAACTACTTCTAACCAACCACCCTCCTGGGCATGGGGAATGGCAAACAGGTAACGCAAAAGATCCTCCCGGGCATGGGGGATATAAACAAGAAGCTTGTGTGGATTAATACCCCTCCTAGGGCAGGTGGAAAGAGAAGGTGGTGGGCAGTAAACAACCACAACCTCCTGTCAAAAGTTCATGGGTAGAGCATTTGTGAAGGGTAGGGAAGTTGGATAAAAAGGGGTAGGTCCCTGCTGCTGTCTCGTTTCTATGCCGGGGATGGGCCATTGCCATATTCTGTTTACTTACACTGGCAAAGTGAAACGTCTATATGCGAGTATCAGCTGTACAGCAAGGGGACCTTATGACAATGTGACTGGGATACACTGGCTATTAATTAGTGGCTGACCGGCTAGTAGCAATGATCTCCTGGGCACTTATGGATTATTCCCAATAGGATACTATTAGCTTCCAAGCTGTACTACTTACTAAGCCCTACTAGCCACTACAATTAGTATGTTCCCATACGTATACCCATTACATATAATGGCCTATAATGGAATAATGACATATATCACTTATATACCCTATATCCTCTCATTAATGGACACCGGGACTTACCACCCATAAGTAGTGTATTGGAGTATGGGCTAGTGTCTCTGTTGAAAAGGCTGCACTCTAAGTCTCAAAGTGGTGTCATCCATGGAACTTAACGGAGACTACAGGCTTTGTATTTTAACTAATCAATAAGACTAGGGACTAAGGTTGTTTCCAATGTTGGACTGCGCCCCCCTGGCATCAACTAGCTACATGAACTTGTTGCTCAAATATGACTATATGAGACTGGGGGAAACTAGCCTTGTTGTAATAGCCTGAACCATTGTAACTATACTATACACTCTTGCTTTAATTAGTAGCCATACTACTACTGGAACTCAATAATATTTAGTGTAGTCTTATTAGCTGTAGTAGTTATTAGCTGTAGTCTGTAGAATAGCTGTAGTGTAGTCCACATGCACTAAGAACTCTACCTAATGAAGGCAAAAGGTTCAAGGTGAGGCAGATTGCATAGATGACAAATTCTTACAATGGCAAGGACGTATAGATGCGAGTCTCATATGTGAAACGTAAGACCTATGGATTGAACGCGGGTATGCACTTCTTTCGGCCATGGAGTTGAGAAAGGGGACTCCTATCACATGGATGGACTGTGTTTGGAGGAGCTAGGGTGGGTGCACCTCAAGCTGGACCTGCCTGGTTGTTAACCTCGCTCTTTTCCCGAGGTATGGGTAAGTTCTCCTCTATAGCGATGATGGGTAAGTAAGTTCTTTTCCTATCGGCCATTGTTGATGTGGGCCCTGCCACCTTCCCACTCGGATATGGTAACGGGATATGTTTTAAGGGGTTCTCCATCCAATGGGGGCCTTCTCTCTTTACTAGCCTTGACACTTTCTTTTGTACTTGCCATGGAAAGGTGAAACGCGGAGATATGTGAGTATCAAGAGAAAGGGCAGTGTATCCGTCCAAGTCTGCTTCAAACTTCAGAGGTAGGCACCCAATAGCAGCATAGTAGAAATAGGCCTTCTTCATGGAGAGATAGTTTCTTTATAGGAGCCTCCATAGTCCCAGGTCAAGCCCCATAACAAGTCGAAAAGGTATTAAGTAACCAACATGGTAGGTATTCAATAAGAAACATATATATGGTATGTGATATTGGCTATATGGCAAGGATCAAGGCGCTAAAAAAAGCAAATGAAATCCTACCTACTGTATAAGAAAGAGCAAGATGAGTCCAATGAGCAGTGAAGGGGATTGCAGTCAATGAGGAGACTGCAGAAGATAAAGCAGATGCAGAGGTTACAGCGATGGCAGAGGTTGGAGTAGGCAACAATGATTAGGCTACCAAATTTGAAGTCAGATCCGAAGGTAAAGATTATTGAGTGCAGGAGGAGCAGGAAGATGAAAAGGTCCATAAGGAAGATGGACAAAGGAATGAAGAGGATGTGTAAGCATGGCTCGACTAATAGGAGAGGAAACTGTCCGAGAGTAGGACAAGCCAGAAGCAGAAGAGGCCATCATGGGGGTTGTAGTTAGAGCAGTGAAGCTACAAGAGAAGATAAAGCTCAAGGAGAAAGGAGGGCACCATGATGAAGTGCCAAGCCTCCTAAGCAGCAGGAGCAAAGAAGAGAGAGAAGAGCTTTTGGATGTTATATACGACATTCAATTCTTAGTGGATAAAGCGGTAGCCACTTCTCTCTTAGTCTGACTTTACCTTTAACTTTATTATTAACAACCGGGCACCCACCCTACCAACCAGAATACCACACCCAATAGAGGGGAGCCTTGAAAAACCTCTGCCAAGGTGAAAATGACAAACTATAAGGAATGTAATAGTAGTTATAGAGATCCAATTTATTCTTTGAAAGACCCAATTCAAGCTTCCCTTTACCCAGATACGGATCTACCAGTAGCATCTAATCCAGATGTTATAGACATTTTTGTGCCTTGCATCACTGAGCATGAAATGTCGATAATCAAGGGATCCAAAGTCCCTAAACATGTTGTTCCTACCCCTAGAGGAACAAGACCAACTAACAACAGCAATTCACTAAAGTTCTCCACCTGAAAACACTAAAAAACAAGGCAATTCTGGATCATGTCAACTGCTCCACTGAGCATCTGCACTGAATGTCAACTACTCCACTGTCTACCTGCGTTGAATGTCAACTGCAACAAAGGCTACCTGCGTTGAGCGAGTTTGGACAAGTGGCAGAGTCATTTCTCAAGTTGTCAATGCCCAGGAAGCTTCCAAAATGACACTTGGATCAGAGAATTGGACTGGTGATGAGTAAGAGGTTCCAAATCTCCAAGTGGAAGCAAGAACCTCCAAGTGGACTCAAGAACTATGAGAGGGAGAGGACACTAGTCAGTTTCATACCAGTCTCAAGTTGACTCATCCTCTCTCCAATATCCCTATATATAGATCTCTCCTACAAGAGGTCAGGGAGGCTGGAATATTGTGATTGCAAAGAATTGTTGTTGGTTTGTGGTTGGATCATTGGGTGTTTATGCTTTGAAAGGGGCTGAAGAAGGAATTCCATTCTGCTGGGAAGGAGATGCTGGGTTGGAGCCCGATGGGTTGTATCTCTTCCTGAACCTTTTTTATCAATCAATAAAGCTTCTTGGTTCTTTCCTATATGCTGGTGTATATTGTATGATTTGCATTAGTATATTTGATTTACTTCTAATCCTAAATCATTTATGAATATGTATATTTGCCTTTGTGTTGTGTCCTTCTCTTGTCGCAAGTAGCTGTTCTCTTGTCACAGGTAGTTGTTCTCTTGTGATCTCGTGGGAATCAAGTAGCTATTCTCTTGAGCAAGCGAGGAGGCAAGTAGCTGTGGACACCCAAAGAGGAGAGGATCTAGATCGAGGGACAGCCGGAAGATAACGGTAAGTCTACCAATCTCCTCTCTTTCATATTTCATAAAGGAAGAAACCGAAGTAGCTGTATTCGTTTGTTGCTAAGGTACTGTCACACCTTAGGTGGATAGGATCGTCCTGCATAGGCATTTTTCCCCACAACAAATTGGCGACTCCGCTGGGGAAGAACTTGTTTATTCATTTCATTTGTGTTTCCGTCATTTGTTTACTTCATAGACTTGACAGCAACTTTGAACTGCATCTTTCCCAGATGCAAAGTAAAAAGTTGCTGCTTTGATCCAGTTTTTGGACTTGTCTATGATCTAAACTAGATCCACAAATGACTTGATGATCCTTTGTGATAGTCTTTAGTACCCTCTCAAAGCATCCCTCTGTTTATACCTTGCTTTTGTTTCTGATTTGGCTTGAAACAATTGATTTTTGAGCATTTTATGACCCAGAATCCAAGAGAAACGAGAGTTTCTCCTTCAGCGTGACTACTGTGAAGGCATTCTGCATTTCAGCGCAGGTCCCGTGAAGGCTACCTGCACTGAATGTCAAAACCACAGTGTTGAGGTTGCGCTGAACCAGTTTTTCCTTGTGCAGCTGGGGTTCTCTGCTGTCTTTTGGCCTATTTTGATCTCTGTTTTTGAAGCCTTTAGCCAGCATAGGTACCAGTCTGATAACCCCTTTTCTTTGCTTGAATTCTGCCTCATTTTTGTACAAAAAGACTGTAAGTGTTTTTATGTGTTTGTGGCGTCATTTACAGTCTTCATTTGCATGAGTAAAGTAATCATCCTATAGCCCTTGATTCAGATCTGATTGATTGATTGATTGTGATCTTAGGAGAGAGTTCATTGGTTGTTTGCAGTTTGATTATACATTTGCTTTTGCTTATTGGTTTGAATTTGTCACTTTTGAATGTCAAAACAAGTATTCATTTCGAAAATCGCAAAGTGATTGTAATCTCTTCTACCCTTGTTGATTTTGGAAAAAGTAAACTTGTTTGTTTCAGTCATTTAAAAGCAAATTCAAAATTGTACAAAAAGCTTTCTTTGTAGGCATTTATACTAAGAAAGTGGAAAACAAACACCTGCATTGTGCATTTGCATTTTGATAAGTTTGCATGCTTGGTTTAGGAAGAGTGCATTAGAGTGTGCTGATTGCTCTTTGAGAAAAGATAGTCGCTCTCTTTTCCCTTAGTAGCTAGGATTTTCAAAGTTGAAAGATTATAAAGCTTGCTTATCATCTTAGACTGCATTTAGGAATTTGTACCATACATCTCGTGGTGATCCTGAAAGGCAAACTTTAAAAAGATCAACCTAAAATAAACTGAATGAACCTAACAATGCTTTGTAACATAACGCACAACATAGAGGTCTAGGCTAGAGACGTGTTCCGGCGTCGTTAAGCCTAGTGACTGTCGATCTCGTGGAAGGTGGGTGATTCCTCCTGAGGGACGATAGCACTAGTACGGATTTGTGCTCCCACGTACCGTCGCGTATATATTGGGAGACCCCTATAGGCATATATCCTTTATCCTTAGGAAGCCGTGTCGACCGCCCTACTGATCGCAATGCAGTGAACACAGCATTCACGAAGATCGACCACCCGTACCATAAAAAGTATTCTGTGGTTTTGCGAAAAGTTTGGCACACCCTCTGCCTAGATCTCCAGAGCAGTTTCTTTTGGCCTTTTTCAGACTCTATAACAGAAAAAGTCCATCCGAGCATTTGTCACTTCGGGCTCGTTAAAACATCGAAGGAGGCTAGAGTCATCTTTAGCTTTTTCTCGACTCTTTAAAACTGAAAAAGCAAGTTGTGTCTAAAGCGTCGTTAGCAATTTATTTTAAACGGAACAATCACCCTTTATTCCTGCTTTGATCTTCGAAGTTAGTCTACCTTCATCACAAAGTTCTTGTAGAATCGCTAGAAAATCTTTTGGATAGACTAAATATGTCTGAACAACCATCGACATCCAGGACTGTGTCATCCGACACAGCAGCGGCAGAGCCTCCTACTGCTACTCCAACGATGTTTGCTGGTATACCATTTGTCCCGACAAATTGTCAACAACAAGCTGGAGTCCAATTAGAGACTGTTTCGACGACATGGTTAGTTCATATTTCTTCATCCGGATTATCATCTGGTATTTCTTATGTTGAAACTCAACAACTTGGTCCAATGTGTCTTCAAAGGCCAATCTACCCTTTAAGCACTGGATTGCCACCATATGGAGGGCAGTATGCCTTTTCATTGTTCCCCCCCAGAGAACAACCATATGGGAGTTTACAACAAAGTTCAGGTCAAACTGGAATTACATCCAGCGGATGGGTACCAATACTGCCTCAGCAACCAAGGGTTGCATATTCAATGCAACCAGTCCACCTTGTGTCGAATGTTGCCACTATACCTGGTACGTTGATTGCGTCGCAAGTACAAGCGCTACCTGTTGTATGTCAACCCCAAGTTTCTCAGGTTGCCATACAACAGCCTCTTGTCTCGACAACTCAATCACAACCTCCGGTTAGTGCCTCCTTATCTGGAGCGACTCAGGCTCAAATAAGTACTATGACTCCTCATCTTGGTCAATCATCCAGTATTGGACAACAGCAAATGGTCCAACAACCGGAGCTGGTTCAAACTCAACAACCGCAATTCCAGCAATCATATCAAGGACCCGAGCAACAAGTCTTTGTATGTAATGGGCAACCGTATAATAACAGTTATGCCCATCAAACTTGTCAAAGTTGCCAGCATCAAATACTTTATACTGGTATGCAAAGGCCCACTGCTCAGGCGATTCCATCTTATCCTGGGTATGCTCCGCCTAACCTGAATCAACAGTTGTCCTTTGTAGCAACTCTAGAATTACCAAATCTAAACCGGCTGATGAATGATCCAATTGCTTATGCCCCTTGGTGGCCAGCGATTCCGCATAAACTTCCATCGGACATTCCTAAATTCAATGGAAATCCAGGTGAAGACCCATCGAATCACGTCATGAATTTTCATCTGTGGTGTTCGTAAAACACCCTGAACGATGATTCGATAAGGCTTCACCTTTTTCAGAGGACATTGACAGGTCCAGCGGCTAAATGGTATATTGAATTACCTAGAGCCTCTTTCGACAATTTCAGTTCCCTAGCCATGACTTTCTTAACCCATTTTCAATTACCGATAAGTTATGAAACTGGAACGGAAATATTAACCAACTTCAAGCAGACGACGGCCACACATATATCCGATCATATACATGAGTGGCGTCGTCGTCGCAGGATGGTAAAGACTTACGTTCCAGATCAGCTGTTAGCTGAATGGTTTATAAAGTCGTTACTTCCTGCCATAACGGAAGATGTGGCCAAGGGAGGAGTCGTAACGGAGGAGCAAGTTATTGCTCGTGCACAATATCTAGACTTAGTATATACTCAGTCCGGCACGCTCTATGATAAAATACCTGACGCCCCTAGACCGGAATTTTCAATTCCTCCTCCTCCTAAATCAAATAGTGACTCTCATGCCAGCGATGGCGTGATTGGCACAACAGACATGAAATCGATAAAGGCTATATCTAAAAAGGCCCGTATGATTTCCGGTCAAAATGCAAATGAGGAACTTCTTGCCTCGGAAGTAAGTGTCATGTCGGATGACAAGGGCAAACGACTGAAGCAACCAGGGGGCAAGAAGAAAAAGAAAGGGAGAAAAAGGAAACCCCCTACGGGGTGTCATATATGCGATGGGGATCATTGGACAACAGATTGTCCATACAAAGCTGAGCTTAAAAGATTCTTTAAGAGTTCGAAAACCTCAGTTGTGTTGACTAATCCGTTTCCAAGCCCGAGAACCGAACTGGTTGCTAATCAAAATGCTTCCCGATCCCAAGTGCTTATGTTGTCTGTATCAAAGCAGCAAAATGATGCTTTGACGAGGAATAAGGATTACAGGAATCCAAAGCTGTCGAACAACAAGGCTAATGAACAACCTAGTAGTTCGACAACAACGTTTACCGAAGTTGTGTCACCCATCGCCCCTGAGCCAATGATAAAGTCGCAAAAGGGAGCAGTACACAAATCGACATTTAATCCTTGTGCGAAAATAGCACAGATAGAGGACCTGGCCCGATCACCGTCCGTTATGTCGACACTTGAGGTACCGCAAAATTGCTTCTCCCAAGAGAAAGCTTTATTATCAGCAATAGGTGGAATTGACCCAATGGATTCTAATCTTGTGGCCTTTGATCATAAAGGATATGACCCTCAGTTACCAGCTCAACTAGCTTTCCTTATTCAAGTGAAAGCCCTCAACAAAACTGTTCATCGAACAATTATTGATGAGGGGGCATCTACATGCATTATGTCGATGAGTTGCTGGAAAAATTTAGGATCTCCAACCTTGTCGAGGTCTGCGACAACGTTAAAAGCATTCGACGGAAGGACATATACCCCATATGGTATACTAAGTAACTTGAAAGTTGAGCTAGAGGGAAAAACGGTAGAAATAGATGTTGAAGTCATCGATGGGAATCTTGATTACAACATCCTACTAGGAAGACCATGGATATATGCCATGGCAGCTGTTGTGTCGACCTATTTTAGGAAGATTGCATTTCCCTTCCAAGGAGGAATTATAATCGTTGACCAACAAACTTTTCTCCCCAACAGTTCGCAAGTTACGGGAAGCATTCCAATGATCCATGGAAGGAATCATTCGCTCCAAAATATCGGAGTAGGTCTCCTAAAAGACCCTGCCTTAATGGGTACTTTTGCCCTACCGCCTCTGAGTAATCTGGCAGAAGTGGCCACAGTGGAATATGAAACCTTCTACATCTAATGGATTTGGACGCCGAGGACGGTTCTTATCTCGCGTCAACCTCGTTAAAAAATGAAACAAGGAGTCATGAGGATAGTTCTTTTACTATGTCAACCTCATTAAAAAATGAAACAAATCCCCTTTTCAAATCTCAAAGGTAAACCTTCATTCCAACCACTGAGTTGAATGCAATGAAGCTTGGGGGCATGCACCTCGATTTGCGTTATTATGTTGGGGGCATGCAAACTTATCATCGAGCAGTTTTAGCATAAAGTTCACGCTCGTTAAAAAATAAACGCAAGATCCGAGCAGTTTTAACGCGGTCTTCATGCTCGTTAAAAAATAAATATAAGAAGTGAGCAGAGTTTCCTCCAGTGTTTAAGCTCATTTTTAACTAAAAAATGAACCTATCCCAGTAAATCACCATTGTGATCGTAAATTTATCACCCATAAAAACCTTGGTCGTGTTTGCACCTGCCACCTCCACTTTTCATTTGGCCGATCGTTCACCTCCATATGATTGTTTACCCATTTTGAGGAACAACTGCGAAGAGTGATTTCACCTAGCCATCCTTGTGACACTGCCGTGATTGGAAAATTCCAACCTGTACCTGGAATCAGTTGCTATCCCTGTTTATCACTCGTTCCTCAAAAGACGAGTCTTATTTAAGCTCTTTTCAACTGACTCGTGAAATATGAAAAGATCGCCGAGTTTTGGCCTTCCAGCTCGTTAAAGGATTGGAAGAGCTATCCCTCCTCTAGATTTTAATCTTTTTGGACCTGAGGGATTATTGCACAAAAAGGTCGAGCGCTTGTTTTATTCGGCTTGTTAAAGTTATTGAAAACTCATCCCTTCTGTATTGTTTTATACTTTTTCGGACTTAAGGGATTAGATGACGAAAAAGGAATTTTGGAGTTGACTTTATGTATCTTTTCAGACTCTCTAAAAATGAAAAGGACCGATTTATCCTTGTCGTTAGACTCGTTAAAATGATTAAATAGCGACAAACTTGTCTTTAGACGAGAACGAGTTTCCCTATCGCTAGGCTCGTTAAAACATAGTGATGGGCTTGCCCGAAGGGCAGGTTATAGAACAAGCATATGTTATCCTCCTCAAGCTTGACAAAAATAAAGAGGTACTGGTCAGCAATGACTGGGGAAAAATTTGGAAAAATCAAGAAAACTTTGATGGTAGCAGGTCGCTCTTGAACATGACACTTTTCCTCCATACCACATTCGGGTTGGGTTGTTTCATTCACCGGTCACATCACCATGGTCTCGCCATGCCATCCATATTTGGGGTAATGCTACCAATCCATCGTATCAGTGTCGCCATATGTTCAAGAGAAGTCGTTCAGAAAGAGTCAACCGGGTCCCATCCACTGCCATACATTATCCTTCATCCATTCATGACCGCCACCTTGAATCATATGTCACAGATCGTTTTCACCTCCATTAAAATCATTAGCTCCGTTCCGTATCACTGATGTGGGATTCATTAAGGCCCTCCTGTGACGGATCGCTTCTTGTCGACATCAGCTCATTATCCAAGAAGTTGATCTAGGAACAACCCCTTCAGTACTTTGAAGCTTGCATGCCTCAATGGCAGGTTTCTCACTTCCGACGACAGGTATACATCAATGACCTTCGACCAGAAGATTTTGCGTGGTGTTCGACGCCAAGTCCTTTATTCACACCACGTGAATTGTACTGCAGTACCTTGAGGGTCATTATCATTGTTGGTGATTCCTCTCGCGCTTGTTAACGGTTTACATCATTGACCGGTAATCAAGCGATGTCTTTCCATGTTCGACTTCAGCGCAATTCTCACATGGATCGACTTGTAATTAGAGTGAAGATTGAACGAGTTTGAAGACCCCGGATCTAGTTTCATCCATCCGGGCTGCGATATATATTCAGGAAAAATAAAGACATTTGATATGTACATCATTGCAGCAGATGATCATCCTACTCAAAGGATGATAATTTCACTAAAATTATCAGTCTACCATCAGACGATCGTCTGTTCTATGTACAAAAATGAATTTATAAAGTTGAGCATGGGAATGCCCGCCTCAGCTAGATCATGAAAGCAGAATGAATCATAATGTATTGTATTGTATTTTATTACAGGTCTCCTCCAGCGGATGGATGAACTTCGGACCCTCCTGGATAAAGCATTTCACCCGATAAACGGCCTCATACTTTAGGGGCCAACTGTTATAGACATTTTTGTGCCTTGCATCACTGAGCATGAAATGTCGATAATCAAGGGATCCAAAGTCCCTAAACATGTTGTTCCTACCCCTAGAGGAACAAGGCCAACTAACCACAGCAATTCACTGAAGTTCTCCACCTGAAAACACTCAAAAACAAGGCAATTCTGGATCATGTCAACTGCTCCACTGAGCATCTGCGCTGAATGTCAACTGCTCCACTATCTACCTACGTTGAATTTCAACTGCAACAAAGGCTACCTGTGCTGAGCGAGTTTGGACAAGTGGCAGAGTCATATCTCAAGGTGTCAATGCCCAGGAAGCTTCCAAAATGACACTTGGATCAGAGAATTGGACTGGTGATGAGTAAGAGGTTCCAAATCTCCAAGTGGAAGCAAGAACCTCCAAGTGGACTCAAGAACTATGAGAGGGAGAGGACACTAGTCAGTTTCATACCAGTCTCAAGTTGACTCATCCTCTCTCCAATATCCCTATATATAGATCTCTCCTACAAGAGGTCAGGGAGGCTGGAATATTGTGATTGCAAAGAATTGTTGTTAGTTTGTGGTTGGATCATTGGGTGTTTATGCTTTGAAAGGGGCTGAAGAAGGAATTCCATTCTGCTGGGAAGGAGATGCTGGGTTGGAGCCCTATGGGTTGTATCTCTTCCTGAACCTTGTTTATCAATCAATAAAGCTTCTTGGTTCTTTCCTATATGCTGGTGTATATTGTATGATTTGCATTAGTATATTTGATTTACTTCTAATCCTGAATCATTTATGAATATGTATATTTGCCTTTGTGTTGTGTCCTTCTCTTGTCGCAAGTAGTTGTTCTCTTGTCACAGGTAGCTGTTCTCTTGTGATCTCGTGGGAATCAAGTAGCTGTTCTCTTGAGAAAGCGAGGAGGCAAGTAGCTGTGGACACCCAAAGAGGAGAGGATCTAGATCGAGGGACAACCGGAAGATAACGGTAAGTCTACCAATCTCCTCTCTTTCATATTTCATAAAGGAAGAAACCGAAGTAGCTGTATTTGTTTGTTGCTAAGGTACTGTCACACCTTAGGTGGATAGGATCATCCTGCATAGGCATTTTTCCCCACAACACCAGATCCACCAGGAGATCAAAGAGTTTACCAAGCGTAAGAAGCAGCAAGAGCCAATCCAAAAGAAAACATAACGAAATCCAGTGAGTTAGTTGATGAAATGAGTGAAAACGTAGTGAAATTCAGCAGTGAGAGAAGGTCCAAAATGGTTCAAGTCTTCAAGGATAGAATGAAGTAGCAAAAGAATACCAAAATCGTGAAAGAAATATTCATTATGAGGCTTAAGAACAAATTCAACCAAAAGATAGGTGTCACACAAAAGTATGATCGATTATGTAGGCTGCAAGAAGTGGACAAAAAGAAGCTATAACACGAGATTCACGTAGCATGCATCGTATGATAAGACCACATGAACATTCTACTTGGGATCGAATCCCAAACTCGAGGGCTAAAATCACTATCAAATTGATTCATTGAACAACGTAAATAAGATTCATCTGCTTGCAACATCTCTATGAATGAATCTACTCATCGGTCGGTATGGTTAGTCTACCTAAGGCATTACACCATTACCCTTGATTCATACTACCCTGCTTCTAACTTGGTTGACTCCCATTCATAGGCTATTCACATTTATTGGTGTTTCATCTCTAACTATAGGGAGTCCACCGGTTTGACTCACAATAATACCTTTGCTGCATTCACCCTTGGCCACTTACAGAACTGTTATGGTAGCTGCAACGGAACTTATGGTTACCATGAGGAGGGAGATAACCTAATGGCCGGGGACTGCTGCAACGTTATAGATACTTGATGTTGCTACCAATGAAGGTAGGGACTTCCTCGAGGGGGAGATTCATAAAAAAGGGTCAATTTTTGGTATCAATGAATGAAATGAAATAGTATTTCTGCGAGAAAAGCTTGATGATTGATTTGCTGCTAGCGAAAGAAAAATGAAGCACCTGAAGATTAAGATTCTGATTCTGATGGAGATTGACACTGCATCGTTTATAAAGAACACATGTGATTCTCTCTCAACTTGGTGAATGAATTTAGGATTGAAGTGAATGAATTTAGTATCAAACTATATGAATTTGGGAAACTACATACAAGCTTGGATAAACTGGAAGATTTATTTCACTTGAAGATTGGTGGAATGAACTCACTCCAAAACTCCTTTATGGCTTTCCACTGTAAACTAAACAATAGCTTACATGGTATCAAACCTAAACGCCATTATGTAAGCCTTCAACACCTTGGATCACTTCATTTTGGCAGCTTTTGTGACGTTACCCATTGCTTTAATAACAGCGCTCACACTCTGAAGAGGTGCAAGTTTGACTAAGCACCCTGTTACGCCTACTTTCAAAAAAAGGGTCCCCCACTTGCATGAGCCAAAGTGTTTTTCTTTCGTATGTGGCTCGACTTTTGACACTATGTGTTGGTATCCCATTAGGAACTCCTAACAAAAATTCATCTCTTCCATCATTAGGATCTCCTTGGAATCTTAGACTTAACTCATCAGACTATCCTAACTAAACATAGCTCCTATAACTACACTTAATACTACATCGATATAACCAGACTCTTAAGCTAGGACATAGAATATATACCTTGTATCTTCTTCGTAAGCTAACTCCTTACTAACAGTAATCTATAACTCTATGGTCTATAAGGAAGATATAGCTTGGTATAAAAGGAGGATATCACTCTATAAGGAAAGAAGGAGGATACTGACTTATTAGATTATACTTAGGATATCTTGGATTATATTAGAAAGATTAGGAATAGACTATAGATTAGGAATATTAGTCATATTATATCTATTAGTATTAGGAATATATTAATAAGATTATCCTATGCTTATAAGAATTGTTGTTATTGGCACTAATATTGAACAACTGCTGATTCTTACATTCTAGCTAATAGAGCTTATACTAGGCACTTGAAACTAATGAAAATGGTTGTGAACTGCTACTAACATTGTACTAACACTAATACTAGCATTGAACTAACACTGAACTAACGATGAACTGCTGCAGGCTTTCTTACTCATGAAAACACTAAACTTCTAGCTAACTAAATTGTAATAAACTCTAACTTAACTGCACTAAGCTTAAACTCAGCAAAGACACTTTCATCGCTATCTTCTTCTTACCTCTTCAACAACCTTCTCTAGCTCTAGAAACAAAACCTCAAGCTAGCTCTTCAGAAATTCACTGCACATACTCCATCCTTCACTACACAACGTATAGCAAACATTGCCTAATTTACAGCTTTCAACCACCTAACCAACTAAGGTTCTCTATTACACATTTACCAAGGGAGGATATGTGTTAAAAAAAAACCAGCATCATGACTCATAAAAGTGGGAAGAGTGGATAGTATATAACATCACATACTCTAATCTCTCTTTTAAGCAGGGAGAAGCAAATGGTATTTATAATACGATATGAACTATACCATTCACACCATGATGAACCAGTGTATCAGTGTGGTTCCTCCTGCATTTTTGTGTCTTCATTAGTTTAGATCGATTGATCCGGGGTGATTGGATGATGATAGCTTGGTGTAGATTAGTTTGTCTTACTTTATCAGTGTAGATCTCTATTGATTGCTTCGTTGTTGTTCTTGTTGATCATTGGTGTTAGTAGATCGATGGATGTTGTTTGATCGATGTTGATCCATGTACCAACTACATGCTTAATCAAGGTATCTTTGTTCCTCAATGTCCATCCATTTATCTAGTGAGCTTGGGAGTGTCTATATTTCCTGCTTGATTCTTGTATCTGTATCTTGACTAGTGTATCTTGGGTGGTTTTCATCGCTGGAATGATGTGGATAGCTCGGTTTGTTCGTGCTAGCTGAGAAGTGCTTGTGTCTAGGTTGATATCCCTGTTTATATAGCCTAGCCATTTTGATTTTGCTTGCTTTAGCCAGGTAGAACCAGAACTAGTAGTAGCAACAGCACCACCAGAAGTCATAGACAATCCGTAGCACTCTTTAGAGTATCAAATCCAATAATGACTAGGTTTTCCTTGAGTCAAAGTTGGGTTTAACTCATTCTTGGGATCAAGATATTCCCCACTGTCTTTTTTTCCAGGAATTCGGGTATGCAGTCTTCGAAGGTTCATTACCATTGGAGGTGTGGCAACTGTATTACTTAGGTGCCTTAGTCAGGTTTTCGTCTTGGATCAATATATTCTAGCTATATTGTTTCCCGGATTGCGGGTATGCAGTCTTCAATGATTCATGACCATTGGAGGTGTGGCAACTGTATTACTTGGGTGCTTTGTCAGGAGGAGTCAGGAGTTTTTGCCCATTTGTATATATTATGCCCATCTTTAGGAGGCACTGTTAGATTTGGCTGTGCTGAAATCCACATCTCTAGAAAAGATAAAAGGTTGTTGGAGGGCTGAGGGATGTTTGGTTGGAAGGTGGGGTTGTTATAGACATTTTTGTGCCTTATAGCTCTAAGCATGAAATGTCCATAAACCAAGGGCTCCTAAGTCCCTAAAAGTGTTGTTCTAACTCCTAAAGGAACAAGGTCAACAAATTACACCTTCTCCCAGAAGTTCTCCACCAGAAACTGCTCAGAATCAGTGAAAACAGGATCATTTCAGCTGCTCCACTAGCCAAGTGCGTTGCATAGCACCTAAATCCACTAGCTAGGTGCATTGCAACGCACCTAAATGCACTACCAGAGTGTGTTGAGCGGGAAATGACAAATGGAAATGTTTTTCCGCGAGGTGGAGAGACAATGGAAGCTTCCAGAATCTTCTCCAATGACACTTGCCTCACTGAATTCGACCAAGGATGAGTAAGAGGCTTTCAATCTCCAAGTGGAAGCAAGAACTGACAGAGAGAAGCCACTAATCAAATCATGAGCTGACTCATCCTCCTTGCATACATCTATATATGGATCCCTCATCCCAAAGATCCAAAGGCTGGAATTTTGCACATTGTAAGGAATTGCTGTTGGTTTTGAGATACATATCAGAGAATTGGGTGATCTATGCTTTGTTGGGGGTGAAGAAGGGACTTCTTTGCTGGGAGGTTGATGCTGGGTCAGGAATCATCGGTTGTAACTCCTCCTGGATCTTCTTGTACATCAATAAAAACTATTTGAGTTTCTTCTCCATGCTTTTGTATCCTTGATGCTTGTTACATTTGTATGGTTAACTTAAATCTGATCCTAAGTTATTTATGAATATAAATCCATGTCTTTGTATAGTTTTCTCCTTCTGTGATCTTACAGGTACTTGGTGAAGCTGGGCAAGTAAGGGAGTAGGTAGCTGGAAGCTATCGAAGAGGAGAGAGATTGGATCAAAGGACTAGCGCAAGAGACAGGTTGGTTCTTCCTATTCCTCTTTGTTTATAGTTCATAAAGGAGATACAAAAGTAGTTTTCTCTATTTGTTTCTAAGGTAGCTGTCAAACCTTAGTGGGATAGAGTAGTTCTAAATAGACACTTTTCCCGATAACAAAATGGCGACTCCGCTGGGGATGACTGTCTAATTAGTTTGTTTGTGTTTCTCTTGTTGTTTGTTTCATAAACTTATAAGTAGCAATCAAACTGCATTTGCCTTGACAAATGCAAAGTAGACATCTGCTACTTCAATCCATTCACTGGATCTGTTTATGATTTGAACAGTTGATTCATAGACTAACTGATTTCCCTTGTGATAGATCTTAGACCCCCCTTAGATCTACCTCTGATTGGGCATTACTGATTGCTTTTACTCGGCCAAAAACCAAAGATTAAACTGCAAATTGTCACCCAGAACCCGGATAGAATTTTCGTCTCCGCCCCAGCGCAGGCACTGTGAAGAGGTTCTGCATTTCAACGCACTTCCTGAGAGGGCAACCTGCGCTGCAATGCAGTTTCTCTATGTAACAGGTGCGTTGATCAGCCTAGCCTTGTGCAGCTGAGGTTCTTTGCTTCATTCTTTCCAGTTTTGTCTCTGATTTTTGCAGCCTGTGATCAGTATATGACTGTTTCAAACCCCTTTTCCTTACTGATATTCCGCCTCATTTGTACAAAAGAAATGTAGATGTTTTTATGTGTTTGTTGAGTCGTTTACAATTTTCCATTGCAAAAGTATAATAATCGTACTGTCGTCCCTTGATTTAGATCTGTCACAAGTGTCGATTTCGATCATAGGAGAAAGTTTATTTGCTGTCGTCCCTTGATTATGCTTTTACTTTTTCCTTTGGTTTGAATTTGTGACTTTCTAGTGTCGAAACGAGTATTTATTTCAAAATCATAAAGTGTCGTAATCATCTCTACCTTTTGATTTCGAAAAGAAGCTTGTTTATGTTTGTCGCTTGAAAGAAAATTCAGATTTGTACATCAACTTTCTTTTTAGCATCAATATTAAGAAAGTGAAAAACAAATACATGCATGTGCATTTGCATATTGACAGTCTGTTTGGCTTGATTTAGGAAAGTGCATTTACAGTGTGCTCTTTGCTCTTTGCGAAACGATTGTGTCTTTCTTTTCCCCTAGTAGTTAGGATTTTCATTGCTGAAAAGAGATAAAAGTTTGTTTATCATCTTTAGATTGCATTTTAGGAATTACATCTACATCTCGTGGTGAACCCAAAAGGCAAACTTCATAAGAAATATCAACTTAAAATAAATTCAATGAACCTAACAACGCTTTGGAACTTAACGCACAACATTTAGAGGTCTAGGCTAGAGACGTATTCCGGCGTCGTAAAGCCTAGTAACTGTTGTCCTCATTGATGGTTGGGTGATTCCTCCACTTTGAGACAATAAGTTCCAGTACGGACTTGTGCTCCCACGTACCGTCGAGTATATATTGGGAGACCCCTATAGGCTTAAATCCTTTATCCATAGGAAGCCGTGTCGGCCACCCTACTGATCGCAATGCACCGAACACAGTATTCGGGAAGATTGACTGCCGTACCGTAAAAAGTATTCTACAGTTTTGCGATTGGTTTGGTACTCCCTCTACCTAGACCTCCAGAGCAGTCCCTTTCGTTCCTTTTCAGACTCCTTAACAAAAAAGGTCCATCTGAGCACTTGTCACTTCAGGCTCATTAAAAATCGAAGGAGACTAGAGTCATCTTGTTTTTTCTCGACTCTTAAAAACTGAAAAAACAAGTTGTGTCAAAAGCGTCTAAAATTCATTTAATTCGGAAACATACCTTCCCTTTATTTTAGTTGATCGAGTAATCCGCAATCGTGGAAGAAAGTCAATTGAAACCCCGTCGTTCGTGGAGGCTTACGAGTAAACCGTCTTTGTCTCCGGAATCGAAACCAGTACGGACAAAGCGAACTCGTTTAACCGGTTCCAAATCTCCTATCAAAGTTAGAACAAGTGTTCTAACGACATCGGAGACTCTGGTTACTCCAAACATTTCTGGAATCCCTGCCTCTACAGAAGAAGTTCAACAGCCACAGAAGGACAATGGTACTGATCCTGGTTTGAGAATAAACACTTGTGTTACCGAACCAGTTCCATCTACAACCAGTTCGGAGAGTCTTACTCTTCAAACATCTGTCGCTCCTGATTTCACAACTTCTTCGGCACCAGAAATATTTTACAGACCTGACGGTCTTCCCCTTCCACCTGGTCTGATTGCAATAGAAGAAATTGTAGAAGATCCTCAAACAAGTACTCCAATGCACTTTGGAGTTGGGATCACTCTATATCCTTCGACATCAGAAGTTAGTCTACCACCAGCAGAAGTTCCTCTAGAATCGCTAGGTAATCTTTTGGATAGACTACAAATGTCTGAACAACAGTCAACATCTAGGACTGTGTCATCTGACACAGTGACGGCAGAACTCCCTGCTATCACTCCGACAATGTTCGCCGGCATACCATCTGTCCCGTCTAGCTCTCAACCGCTAGAAGGAGCCCACTCAGGGGCTATTTCGACAGTCTGGTCCATTCCTATTTGTTCATCCAGAATAATATCCGGAAACTCTTATGTTGGGTCTCAACAAATTGATCCATTTGGAGGTCAATTTGGGCAGCCCGATCCCCAAGGGCAAACAATTCCCTTGAGTTCTGGATTACCACCGTATGGGGGGAAGTATACCCTTTCATTATCCCCTCCGGGAGGATATCCATACAGGAGTTCACAACAGCATTCAGGTTATACTGGAATTACCTCAAGTGGTTGGGTACCTATACTACCTCAACAACCAAGAGTTGTGTATTCGATGCAACAATGCGTACCTATGTCAAACATCCTGACTACGCCAGCTATTGTGACGGCGTCGCAAGTTCAAGCGCTGCCTGTTGTATGCCAACCTCAGGTTTCTCAGGTTGTAATGCAACAGCCCCTTGACCCTCTGACTCAACCACAATGGCCAACTAGTGGGGTGACACAGGTCCAGACAGGTACAATTACCCCTCACCTTGGTCAAACGGTTAGTATCAGGCAACAACACATGGCTCCACAACCATGGCTGGTGCAATACCAACAACTGCAATTCCAACAAGTATACCAAGGTTCTGAGCAGCAAATCTTTGCGAACAGTGGACAGCCGTACATTCAAAACGGTCAAAATCAACCATTTTACAATGGTCAAGTCCACCAACCTTACCAAACATACCAGCATCAAATGCATTATGCCGGTATGCAAAGACCAACTGCTCATGCGATTCCATCGTATCCTGGGTATGGTTCACCTAACCTGAATCAACAGTTACCATTCGTGGCAACTTTAGAGTTACCTGATTTAAACCGGTTAACAAACGATCCAATTGCTTACACCCCTTGGTGGCCAGTGATTCCACATAAACTTCCATCAGATATTCCTAAATTTAATGGAAATCCGGGTGAAGATCCATCGAATCACGTGATGACCTTTCATCTATGGTGTTCGTCAAACACCCTAAATGATGATTCGATAAGACTTCGCCTCTTTCAAAGGATGTTAACGGGTCCAGCGGCAAAATGGTACATTGAATTGCCTAGAGCTTCGTTTGACAACTTCAGTACCTTAGCCACAACCTTTTTAACCCATTTTCAATTACCAATAAGGTACGAAATGGGAACAGAACTTCTTACCAATTTCAAATAGACAACGGCCACTCACATATCTGATCATATACATGAGTGGCGACATCGTCGTAGGATGGTAAAAACATACGTCCACGATCAGCTTTTAGCTGAATGGTTTATTAATTCATTACTGCCTTCCATCACAGAAGATGTGGAAAAGGGGGGAGTCGTAACAGAAGAGCAAGTTATTGCTTGTGCACAATATATGGACTTGATCTACACTCAGTTCGGCACGCTCTATGACAAAATACCTGACGCCCCTAGACCAGAATTCTCAATTCCTCCTCCTCCTAAATCAAATAATGACTCTCATGCTGGCAATGGCGTGATTGGCACGACAGACACGAAATCGACAAAGGCTACATCCAAAAAGGCCCGTAAGATTTTAGGTCAAAATGCAAAAGACTAACTTCTTGCTTCGGAAGTAAATGTCGTATCGACAGATAAGGGAAAAGAAACCAAACAACCAGGAAGCAAGAAGAAAAGCAAAGGGAAGAAGAAAAAACAGGATGAATCATCACCTGAAAAATATTCTTCGAACCCTCCTGGAAATAGGAAACCAAAAACTCCATGCTATATGTGCGATGAGGATCACTGGACCTCAGAATGTCTGCACAGAGCTGAGCTTAAGAAATTCTTCAAGAATTCAAAAACCTCCGCAGTGTTAACTGATCTGTTTCCTAATCCAGGAACAAATCTGGTTGAAAGTGGAAATGCTTCCCCGTCTCAAGTGCTAATGTTGTCGATTTCAAAACAGCAAAATGATGCTTTGATATCGACAAGGAACAAAGATTATGGGAATCCACAGCTGTCGAACAACAAGGATAAAGATCAGCCAAGTAGTTCGACAACAACTTCGATAGAAGTTGTACCACCCACCATCCCTGAATTGACGATAAAACCGCCGAAGGGAGTAGTACACAAGTCGACATTTAATCCCCACGCTAGAGCGGCACAGCATTATAACATAGTGGAAGATTTGGCCCAATCGCCATCCACTATGTCGACTCTTGAAGTACTACAAAATTGCCCATCCAAAAGGTAGGCTTTATTATCGGCCATTGGTGGGATTGATCCAAAGGATTCCAATCTTGTATCCTTCGACCACAAAGGATACGATCCTCAGTTACCGGCTCAACTAGCTTTCCTTGTTCAAGTGAAAGCCCTCAACAAAACTGTTCATCAAACAATTATTGATGAGGGGGCATCTACATGCATTATGTCGATGAGTTGGTGGAAAACTTTAGGATCCCCAACCTTGTCGTGGTCTGCGACGAAATTAAAAGCATTCGACGGAAGGACATATACCCCATATGGTATCCTAAATAACTTGAAAGTTGAACTAGGAGGGAAAACAGTAGAAATAGATGTTGAAGTCATTGATGGGAATCTTGATTACAACATCCTACTAGGACGACCATGGATATATGCCATGGCAGCTGTTGTGTCGACCTATTTTAGAAAGATTGCATTTCCCTTTCAAGGAGGGATTACAATCGTCGATCAACAAAACTTCCTCCCCAATGGTTCTCAAGTTACTGGAAGCATTCCCATGATCCATGGAAGCCCCCATTCGCTTCAGAATATCGGAGTACGCCTACTAAAATATCCTATACTAATGGGAACTTTCGCTCTTCCACCTCCAATCAATCTGGTGGAAGTAGCGACGATAGGAACCTGCAACATGATCAAGGATAATTTTAGGGGCGAATGTTCGCCCTTTGGCGAAATTAAGGGGTTTTAAATTTTTAGTGGGTGAATATTTTGTATCATAGTACATTTTTACAAATCACCTCAAATAGCCCACCTTATTTTAAGGGAGAGGGTAAAAAAGGTAAATTTAGCCCTTGAAATTAGGACTTACAACCTTCCATTCACCCATTTTCAAGAATAGGTTTTATTTAAGTGAATCCATTCGCCCGTTTTCAAGAATAGGTTTTATTTAAGTGAATCTTATGGGTCAAATACCATATTTATAAAAGAGGTATGGTAAATAAATAAAACATTTTTTATATTTACTCCATAAGTCACCTTATATACATGTAAGGGTGTAAACAAATAAAAATATAAGTAAAGTTGAGGTATGGTAAATAAATAAAAATATAAATAAACTAGACGTATCGTAAATAAATAAAACCTCTTTTTATATTTAGTCCATAACCCTCGTTCTATTTATGAAGGCTCAAGAAAGAGGTTTTATTTAAGTGAATCCTATGGGCCAAATACCATATTTGTAAAAGAGGTATGGTAAATTAATAAAAATATAAATAAACGAGAGGTATGGTAAACAAATAAAACATTTTTTTATATTTACTCCATAAGTCACCTTATATTTACGAACACTCAAAAAATGGGTTATATTTAGGTGAAACCTATGGCCAAAATACTATGGGACAAATACCATGGACTAGATTGTTATTAATACCATGCAAAAAACCATTATTAACCCTAATATTAGAATTAATAAAAATAAAAATGGCACATGGTATTGACCCATGGTATTCACCAAAATGGCACATGGACCAATGGTATTCACCTGGAATGTAGCCTATTTAAATGGGGGAATTAAACCAGCGTGTAGCCTATGCTAAGATTCACTAGGACTTTACAAAATTTTATTATTTAGTGAAAGACTCACCAAGATCTTACAAGATTTTATAATTGAGTAAAATATTCGCCATGCCTGGTGAGAGATTCGCCAAAAAATTATATATACATATTATATTATTGATAAAATCGCCTTCCATTTTTCCTATATACCATGGAGATTCGCCCATTTATTATATTTATAAATTTAGGGGGGGTTCTTAAAATTTTCCCTGAACATGATATCTTCTACAAAGATCTCAGAAAACGATATCGACATGGATCATGCAGTGGTTTTTCCCCCAAGCCCAACGGAAATATTATAGCAATCAATGTTCCTAGCATGGGAGGCAAACCCAAATCAACGCTCATCAAGCGTTTGGATAGATAGGTCTAGAGAATATGGTACTCCTTCAGATCCTTGGTCGCAAGTGCATGTCACTGACGAAGGAATTCTCCAAGCTATGGTAATGGAAGGAGCACCATGGAATGATTACCACCGTCGTTCTCTTCTTCCGGATTGTGAAGAAGATACTCAAAATGACCTTTACCATCCTTCAGTAGTTGATTTTCTATCAAATACTGTAAATACGGTGGATTCCGAGCGAAACTTATCCAACATTGAAGAGACTATAGCCATAAATATCTTGACCAAAACAGATGTTGTAGAGAATATTTATGTTGGCAAATGTTGTTCTCCTTCAGAACTGGAAATATATAACGCTCTTTTTCGCGAATTAAGAGATGTCTTTGCTTGGTCATACAGTGAAATGCCAGGCATCGACTCGAGTATCGTTGAACACGAAATTAAGATGTATCCAGATGTCAAACCAGTACGACAACAGCTAAGGCAGGTGCACCCCAAGAAAGCCGTTTCCATTAAGGCAAAAGTTGAAAAACTCCTCCATGCTGGTTTCATCTACCCGGTTCCTCTAACCGATTGGGTATCAAATATTGTCCCTGTTATGAAAAAATAGGGGACAATTAGAGTGTGCGTCGATTATAGGGATGTAAATCAAGCTTGTCCAAAAGACAACTACCCTACACCCTTCATTGACCAGATAATTGATGAATGCGCCAGATTCGAAATCTTTTCATTCATGGATGGATTCTCCGGGTATAATCAAATAAATATCCGCCCACAGGACTAGTCAAAGACTGCATTTATTTGCCCGTGGGGCACATTCGCATATCGAAAATTACCCTTTGGTTTAAAGAACGCAGGGGCGACGTTTTAGAGGGCAATGAATTATGCCTTCCATGACATCAAAAACATCGTTCAACCGTACCTCGATGACCTTCCGTCTCATTCGCGAAAGCGGACTGATCATCTGCAGCATTTAAGAGCGATATTTCTACATTGCCGACACTACAAGATACAACTCAATCTGCACAAATGTGTATTTTGCGTCAGTTCTGGTCGTTTACTTGGCTTTGTGGTCTCCAATGATGGGATTCGTCTCGACCCGTGTAAGGTCCAGGCAATCATAAATTTGCCTCCACCTTCGAATTTGCTTTAAATTCAGAAACTCCAAGGGAAAGCAAACTTTCTGAGGAGGTTCATTCCAAATTACGCTGAACTTGCTAAAGGTTATACTCGTCTCTTAAAAAAGGAGGTACCCTTTGTCTGGGATCAGGTTGCGCAAGATTCCTTTGATGCTTTAAAAGATTCCCTAATGAAAGCATCATTAATGTATGCCCCTGATTATAAAAGAGATTTTAACCTGTATCTGGCTGCAGCAGATACGACCATCGCAATGGTTTTAGTTCAAGAAGTCGATGGAATTGAAAATCCTATATATTATTTAAGTAAAAACTTAAATGATATAGAAAGCAAATATTCTTATGTTGAAAAACTAGCGCTTGCAGCTGTTCAAGCGATACAAAGATTTCGACACTATGTCCTCTTTCGGAAAACTACCATTCTGTCAGATTGCAACCCCATGACTTATATATTGTCGCGACAGTTGCTGGGGGGCAAATATTCAAAATGGATAGCAATACTTCAAGAGTTTGATCTGGAATTTGTAAAATCCAAGTCAAAGAAAGCTCTAGTTTTCGCAGAATTATTATGCGATCTCCCATCGTCGTCCAATGATGAAACATCCGAAGAATCAATCGTGGATGAAAGTTTGTTTATGATATCTGCAAGTGATGAGTGGTATGGGGATATAATCATTTATCTCCAAACCCAAAAATTTAGGTCAAACACCTCCCACTCTGAACAAAAACGTATACGATACCAAGCAAAAGACTACATGATCGTCGGTGATACACTTTACCGTCGTGGTATTGATACAGTTCTGAGAAGGTGCCTCACCCATGAGGAGGCCGAAAAAGTCCTGAATGAGTGTCATTCAGGCGCATGTAGGGGGCATCAATCTGGATATGCTACGGCACAAAAATTTTTACGAGCAGGATACTTCTGGCCAACTATGTTCAAAGATTGCATAACCGCAGTCAGAAGTTGCCATGCTTGTCAAATTTTTGATAGCAAAACCAGAAGACCACCTGCACCTTTACAGCCAATAGTTGCTGTTGGGCCATTCGCCAAATGGGGCATCGATTTCATGACATGTAACCCCACCTCGACCGGGGGTCATGGGTATATCATAGTCGCAGTTGACTATTTTACCAAATGGGCCGAGGCGATGCCTACATTAGACAGTATTGGTGAAACAGCTGCCCTCTTCTTTTTCAATCATGTAGTCGCGAGATTCGGCGTACCACAGGCTATAGTCACAGATCATGGATCGCATTTCCACAATCACATGATGGTTGAATTAGTTGCCAAACTAGGGTTGTCTCACGACAGCTCTACTCCATATTATCCGCAAGCCAACGGACAAGTTGAAGCGATCAACAAAGTCCTGAAACGCATGCTGCAAAGGATGATCGGAGTTCACAAAAGGAGATGGCACCTAATCCTCTACTCAGATTTGTGGGCTTACCGAACATCGGTAAGGAATGCAACCGGGTTCACACCCTTCCAACTGGTATATGGCCTGGAAGCAGTGTTACCAGTCCAGTGTGAAATCTCGTCTCTCAAACTCGCAATTGATCTCCTCCCCGGAACTTCAGAAGAAGAGGCTCGTTTCCTGGAATTAATCCAATTGGATGAAACCCGTCGTAACGCCGCTTTGGCTAACGAAGCCCATAAGAAACGAGTCAATGCGCAGTTCGACAAAAATGTCAAACCCCGTGTCTTCTCAGAAGGTGACTTGGTCTTGCTTTACGACCAAGAATCCGATAAATTGGGAGCAGGTAAATTTAAGTCTTTATGGATGGGCCCCTATATTGTTAAGCGAGTATTAGCAAAGGGAGCCTACGAGTTAATGGATTATGATGGAATTCCACTGGCACAACCTCGTAATGGGTTGTACCTCAAGCATTACTATGCATAAATAGTAACCAATATGCTTTTGTTATATTTTTGTTTTTGCTAAAGTGTTTGTTTTGGTCACGTAATCCACTTTTTACATTTATTGCAGATGTCAAACCTATTGGAGACATGTGTTTGATATGCCAACGGAGTGAGTCGTAGTTCGCGGAACCTGTCCTCCGCAGCCTGGGCCATTTTTTATCCAAGCGGCGAGTAAGTAAGTTTCTGTGGTGTATGTATTGGTCGATCAATGAATAACATCGCTGAGTATAGCGCGTTGATAGAACTTTTCTCTGATGCCATCACTCATGGTATACGCCGACTAATTGTCAGGCTAGACTCACAACTCGTAATACTACAACTCAATGGTATATATTCCGTCCAAAACCCAGCTATTTATCGCATTTTCCTAAGGGTTAAGATTTTGGAAAGACAATTTGATCTTATTCAATACCAACATATTTCCAGAAACTTAAACACATTAACCGACTCATTAACAAACTATGTGTTAGATAGACATTTACAACATTTATAAAAAGAAACACATCATCAATGTTTTGCATGTGGATCATGTAGCTCAACCAAAATAAAACTCCGAAAATAAAAAATATATATAGTTGTTTATAGTTTACACATAATGTTCTCTAACCAAGACATAATCGGTCACGCGACCCAAAAACTCAAAATGCTAGGGGGCACCCTAGTCTAATGATGCTCGTGATAGCAAGTCACAGCCTATGCGATCATGCGTAGGAGACGAGTCCATCGTCTGGGCACACCAGTAGTATGCCGCTGTAACCAAAAAGGTAGCTCGTCAGTCCTCACATCAGGTATACTGAGAGTGAGGCCCTCAACCTACTCCTGCAAAGCTGTGAGAGTCTCGGCCACATCGAGGTTGCGAAGAATAGCCCTTCCGGCGGCCTCTCCTGCTGGGGCAACAGCTGGTACTCTTAGGCGAACTACTGGACGAACAGGACCAACATCTTCATGTACACATGAGTTTGATTAGAGTCTTGATAGAACAAAGCACAAGGACATTATAAACAAAAACAGTAAACAACAATATGGTCAGAGATTTTACCAATAGCACCCCACTGCTCGCCATCCGGCAGTACTAAATCCGGATCACCCCGGAAGTCCATGCCAGCATATGGATACTCAGAATAAACCATCTCCTGACGATAAAACCACCTGAAGAAGGTATCAGAAAATGAAATCTGAGATTGGCCAGCATGCCTAGACATATGGTCAACCCATCTCTGCATATGTGGTTCAGTAGGAGAAGGTAAATCGAGTGTAATGTACTGCGGCTACATCAGTGGTATCTTCTCCAAGGCAAAGGCGGTCAAAATAGAACCATACCCAAAGTTCTTCAACATCCCATTCTTTATCTTGGTCAACTATTCCTTCATCACAAGAAGTACTGCGTCACACCGGTTGAACACCTTTGGTTGGAGGCATTCCAAGGCATGTTGCATATAGGATCGGTTGGCTACATGAAGAGACACACTACCGGTCATCCTACCAAAAGTAAACAGGATAGTCCTAAGGGACCTGTCAGTGACATCACGGATGATGATCTTGCTGTCTTTACTTGGCTGAGATCCTTCTCTGCAATACCGGCAGACATAATCTCTCACATAATCGCCTCCTCGGGCTAAACCTGACAAAGAGATGGGGGCACCCCGCCTCGACAAGCCAGTCAAGAAATAGATGTCTACTGCAGTCAAGGGGATAGATTTGCCCCTAATCTGGAAAACCTGATTGATAGGATCCCAAGCATCGAGCAAATACTGCAGTAAGTTGATCTGTTGTCTCATGCTAGAAATGCGGAAGATCTTCAGCAAGCCACAATTCCGCAGCGCGTTCACTGTAACTGGATCATGTAGGGAAATCATGTCCTCTTCTTCATGCTCACGTTCTCGCCATGTAAGGGTCATCTTACTCCAAAGATCTCTGAAAAACAAACAAGAGAGGAGTTAGATCCTGATTTTGGCAAGAAACAGGCAAAAATTCCATCAGAAATTGTGCTTCAAATTCCCTTTTTGCGCCCAACGCACCTGCAGCAGTGTTCTAGGTGTGTTGGAAGCTAGATAACCTTCACACAGGCCAGCATTCAACGCAGGTTTCGATACACTGGGGGTGTGTTGATGGCAGAACGAGTTCCTCAAACCCCAGGGGCTCAAAAAGCTAGGAATCAAGATCAAAATGCAAAATGGAAACCATGAAATGAAAGAGCTCAAGTTTAGCTCCTACCTGGTCCAGACGGCGCCGAGAATCGTCCACAGAATCTCCCAAAATGAACTGATGAAAATCGAGGGGGAAAAGCACCTCCAAAGCTCCAACAAACCAAGTTCAAATGAGATGGTAAAATGAGAGTTAAAAAACACTTTTTAATTACTTTTACGTAGTTCAAAGTAAAATATTAGCGTTTTAATCTTGTTTTCAAGCAAATATTGTTCATTTCTGACTAGTTTGATGAAGCAGTTGAAAATACAGTACGATCTTTGGAAGGACGAAGCTATTTATGGTAAAAATCAAAACAAGACCATCTGATCGAGCAGTGTTGCCGTGAGGTTCAAGCTCGTTAAAAAATAAACCCGGATCGAGCAAACGTTTCCACCCGCGTTTAAGCTCGTTAAAAAATGAACTATTCCCTGGTAAATAACCACCGTGAATGTAGTACTTCAGCCATTAAAGCCTTGGTCGTGTTTGCACCGTCACCTCCACTTTTTCATTGGCCGATCATTCACCTCCATTTGATTGTTTACCCATTTTGAGGAACAGCTGCGAAGAGTGATTTCACTAGCCATCCTTGTGACACTGCCGTGATTGGAAAATTCCAAACCTTACTTGGAATCAGCTGCTACCCATTTTATCACTCATTCCTCAAAAGACGAGTCTTCTTTAAGCTCTTTTCTGACTCGTAAAATATGAAAAGATGGCCGAGTTCTGGCCTTCCAGCTCGTTAAAGTGACATGAAGTGCTATCCCTCCTCTAAATTTTAATCTTTTTGGACCTGAGGGATTATTGCACAAAAAGATCGAGCACTTGTTTTGTTCGGCTCGTTAAAGATATCGAAAATTCATCCGTTCTGTATTGTTTTATACTTTTTTGGACTTAAGGGATTAGATGACGAAAAAGGAACTTTGGAGTTGCCTTTACGTACCTTTTCAGACTCTCTAAAAATGAAAAGGACCGAGTTATCTTTGTCGTTAAACTCGTTAAAAAGGTTAATAGTGACAAACTTGTCTTTAGACGAGAACAAGTTTCACTATCGCTAGGCTCGTTAAAACATAGCGATGGGTTTGCCCGAAGGGAAAATTATAGAACAAGCATATGTTATCCTCCTCAAGCTTGACAATAATAAAGAGGAACTAGTCAGTAATGACTGGGGAAAAATTGGGAAGAAAACTCAAAGAATCTTTATTGGTAGCAAGTCGCTCTTGAACATGACACTTCCACTCCGTGCCGAGTCGGGTTGGGTTGTTTCATTCACCGGTCACATCGCCATGGTCTCGCCATACCATCCACATTTGGGGTTAATGCTACCAATCCATCACACAAGTGTCGCCGACATGTTCAAGAGAAGTCATCTAGAAAGGCCACCTGTGTCCCGCCCACTACCATACATTATACTCCATTCTTTCATGACCGCCACCCTGAACCATATATCATCAGATCGTTTTCACCTCCATCAAAATCATTTGCTCCATTCCATGTCATTGATGTGGGATTCATTAAGGCCCTTCTATGACGGATCACTTCTTGTCGACATCATCTCATTATCCAAGAAGTTGGTCTAGGAACACCCCATTCAGTACTTTGAAGCTTGCATGCCTCAATGGCAAGTTTCTCACTTCCGGCAACAGGTTTACATCAATGACCTTCGACCGAAAGATTTTGCGTGGTGTTCAACGCCAAGTCCTTTATTCACACCACGTGAATTGTACTGTATTACCTTGAGGATCATTATCATTATCGGTGATTCCTCTCGCGCTTGTTAACAATTTACATCATTGACTGGTAATCAAGCGATGTCTTTCCATGTTCGACTTCAAAACATTTTTCACATGGATCGACTTGTACTTCGAGTGAAGATTGGATGAGATTGAAGACCCCGGATCTAGTTTCATCCATCCGGGCTGCGATATATATTCAGGAAAATAAATACATTGAAATGTACAACATTACAGCACAGATAATCATCCTACCAAAAGGATGATGGCTCTATCAGAATCATCAGTCTACCATCAGACGATTGTCTGTCCTATGTACATGAAAATGAATTTATAAAGATGAGCATGGGAATGCCCACCTCAGCTAGATCATGAAAACAGTATGAAGATAATGTATTGTATTGTATCTTATTACAGGTCTCCTCCCAACGTTGAAAGAACTTCGGATCCTCCTAATAAAGCATTTCACACGATAAATGGCCTCATACTTTAGGGGGCAACTGTTATAGACATTTTTGTGCCTTATAGCTCTAAGCATGAAATGTCCGTAAACCAAGGGCTCCTAAGTCCCTAAAAGTGTTGTTCTAAATCCTAAAGGAACAAGGTCAACAAATTGCAGCTTCTCCCAGAAGTTCTCCACCAGAAATTGCTCAGAATAAGTCAAAACAGGATCATTTCAGCTGCTCCACCAGCCAAGTGCGTTGCATAGCACCTAAATCCACTAGCTAGGTGCGTTGCAACGCACCTAAATGCACTACCAGGGTGCATTGAGCAAGAAATGAGAAATGGCAGTGTCATTCCGCGAGGTGGAGAGACAATGGAAGCTTCCAGAATCTTCTCCAATGACACTTGCCTCACTGAATTCGACCAAGGATGAGTAAGAGGCTTTCAAACTCCAAGTGGAAGCAAGAACTGACAGAGAGAAGCCACTAATCAAATCATGAGCTGACTCATCCTCCTTGCATACATCTATATATGGATCCCTCATCCCAGAGATACAAAGGCTGGAATTTTGCACATTGTAAGGAATTGTTGTTGGTTTTGAGATACATATCAGAGAATTGGGTGATCTATGCTTTGTTGGGGGTGAAGAAGGGACTTCTTTGCTGGGAGGTGGATTCTGGGTCAGGAATCATTGGTTGTAACTCCTCCTCGATCTTCTTGTACATCAATAAAAACTATTTGAGTTTCTTCTCCATGCTTTTGTATCATTGATGCTTGTTACATTTGTATGGTTAACTTAAATCTGATCCTAACTTATTTATGAATATAAATCCATGTCGTTGTATAGTTTTCTCCTTCTGTGATCTTACAGGTACTTGGTGAAGCTGGGCAAGTAAGGGAGCAGGTAGCTGGAAGATGTCGAAGAGGAGAGAGATTGGATCAAAGGACTAGCGCAAGAGACAGGTTGGTTCTTCCTATTCCTCTTTGTTTATAGTTCATAAAGGAGATACAAAAGTAGTTTTCTCTGTTTGTTTCTAAGGTAGCTGTCAAACCTTAGTGGGATAGAGAAGTTCTAAATAGACACTTTTCCCGATAACAGGGGTGATGGGGTCAAGTAATTGCAATAGGACCTGACCCGTTGAGCCTTTGGCTCTTCTAGCAATATGAACATGTTTCAGCAATTGTCGCTCCATTAGTCCTTAATGAAAACGCAATTTATGTTTTTCTTCTAGTTGGATACGATATTGAGATATTTTCTTGGAAGAAGACCGGTTCATAAAATCCTTTTTGTTTTTGGGTCTTTTACTAGTGAGACCTGGTAAAGTTTTCAGACAACGTATTATTTTTAAACGAGGTCCCCGATAACGGGACATAGAAACTCCTTATTCAATTAACAAATAGTGCTAGAAAGAAGAAAGAATAGTATAACCCGTATGAGTACTACTAGAATTATTTTATATGGAAAACGAAGATCTTTCTCCAATTTCTTATTGATCCTAATAGCTCCAATCATTTAATTCATCCCATTCCTAGTTGGGAGTAAATGATCATGGCATGACGGACCCGAAAAACGATCGTAAGAGTATTCTCCATTCCATCTTGATCCTAAAAAAACTTTGTGGATTATGGAAATGAGAGGAACGTAAAAGAGCCAGCTATCAGGATCGAACCGATGACCATCGCATTACAAATCCATACCAAGAAAGTGGCACCCTTTAGAGTAAAAAAGAAGAAGAAAAAATCAGGTGTTCTAGGCCGAAGGCTCAGGTGCTGAAGGCCAAAGGCTCAGGTGTTAGCTTGATCTTGGGGCATATAGCTCAGTGGTAGAGCCAATAAGTAGGGTCAGAGGGTTCGAGTCCCCCTATGTCCATCTGATTCCTGGAAATTTCAATAAGCCGGTCCCTCACCCCACCTTCCAACCAAACATCCCTCAGCCCTCCAACAACCTTTTATCTTTTCTAGAGATGTAGATTTTAGCACAGCCAAATCTGACAGTGCCTCCTAAAGATAGGCATCATATATACAAATGGGAAAAAACTCCTGACAAAGAAAACTGACTCCTGACTCCTGACTCCTCCTGACAAAGCACCCAAGTAATATAGTTGCCACACCTCCAATGGTCATGAATCATTGTAGACTGCATACCTGCAATCTGAGAAACAATATAGCTGGAATATATTGATCCAAGACGAAAACCTGACTAAGGCACCTAAGTAATACAGTTGCCACACCTCCAATGGTAATGAACCTTCGAAGACTTCATACCCAAATTCCTGGAAAAAGAGACAGTGGGGAATATCTTTATTCCAAGAATGAGTTAAACCCAACTTTGACTCAGGAAGTCATAGACAATCTGTAGCACTCTTTAGAGTATCAAATCCAACAATGACTAGGTTGTCCCTGAGTCAAAGTTGGGTTTAACTCATTCTTGGAATCAAGATATTCCCCACTGTCTTTTTTTCCAGGAATTTGGGTATGCAGTCTTCAAAGGTTCATTACCATTGGAGGTGTGGCAACTGTATTACTTAGGTGCCTTAGTTAGGCTTTTTTCTTGGATCATTATATTCCAGCTATATTGTTTCCTAGATTGCGAGTATGCAGTCTTCAATGATTCATGACCATTGGAGGTGTGGAAACTGTATTACTTGGGTGCTTTGTCAGGAGGAGTCAGGAGTTAGGAGTGAGTTTTCTTTGTCAGGGGTTTTTGACCATTTGTATATATGATGCCCATCTTTAGGAGGCACTGTCAGATTTGGCTGTGCTGAAATCTACATCTCTAGAAAAGATAAAAGGTTGTTGGAGGGCTGAGGGATGTTTGGTTGGAGGGCTGATGTTCCAGATCCATACAATCATCTTTGTGGTTGAGATTGAAAGTAATAAATTATGATCGTTAGCTAGATCCAGACCTTCATTATATTTATCCAGCACCAGAAACACAGGTCCTACAGGTCGGAGCATCCATATTAACCAGGAGCAGTAGCACAATAAGCATCTTAGCTAGCACTTGAAGAGTAGTCAGTACATTCTTATCTTATCCCTTCAGTCCTTTATTCACCAGTCGATACAGAACCTGTAGTAGGGGCACATCATACACTTTCTTATAGTTATCCAGGTTTATAACAACCAGGCCTAGTAGTCACCTTTTACTAGTTGGATATGAAGTGAATAACCCTGCCAAAAAGCAAGCAGCGAGAAATGCAGGGGTAATAAAAAATAATACTAGAGTAGAGGCACCTTAAGTAGCAGATCTTCGTTCTAGTGGTTTAGTCCACTAATGGAAGGCCTACACTCCGAGCATTGAGAGGAAAGCCTTCGTGTGAATGAATGAAAGGGAGGGAGAGCGAGTGGTTTTCTCACATGCCTTATTTTGAAATAGATCCAATCCAATTGATACTTTCCTTCTGACTCGCCTTCAGGAAGAGGTGCGTAAGCTTGCCTTCTTACTTGCCTTCAGGAACAATCCCAATTCGGGCAAAAACTCCTGACAAAGAAAACTGACTCCTGACTCGTGAATCCTCCTGACAAAGCACCCAAGTAATACAGTTTCCACACCTCCAATGGTCATGAATAATTGAATACTGCATACCCGCAATCCGAGAAACAATATAGCCGGAATATATTGATCCAAGATGAAAACATGACAAAGGCACCTAAGTAATACAGTTGCCACACCTCCAATGGTAATGAACCTTCGACGACTGCATACCCGAATTCCTAGAATGAAAGACAATGGGGAATATCTTGATTCCAAGAATGAGTTAAACCCAACTTTGACTCAGGGACAACCTAGTCATTATTGGATTTGATACTCTAAAGAGTGCTACAGATTGTCTATGACTTAGGTTGTACAACCCAAGTGATGGTTACAAATCAGGTGAAGGTCGAAGGCTCATGTGTTGTCCAATGTGGAGATGGTGAATTCTTCATCTTGGAAAAGATAAAGGTTGGAGGGCTGAGGGATGTTAGGTTGGAAGGTGGGGTGATGGGGCTGGCTGAAGGCTCATTATAAGACCCTACCTTGCCAGGTGATGGAGGTTTGTGGATGACCCAAACCTCATTTGAAAGAAAGGCAAGGTCTTGAAATGAGCCTTCGCCCAACCCCATCACCCCACCTTCCAACCAAACATCCCTCAGCCCTCCAACAACCTTTTATCTTTTCTAGAGATGTAGATTTTAGCACAGCCAAATCTGACAGTGCCTCCTAAAGATGGGCATCATATATACAAATGGGAAAAATCTGCTAACCAACAAAACCATACTCCTTCATTATAGCTGACACCAGCAGGGCGGCGGACACCAGACACAAGACACTAATGGAACACCAAAAAAGTCATAGACGCATCCAATTCAACAACCCAAGAGGTTGTAGAACAACCCAAGTGATGGTTACCAATCAGGTGAAGGCCGAAGGCTCATGTGTTGTCCGATGTGGAGGTGCTGAATTCTTCATCTTAGAAAAGATAAAGGTTGGAGGGTTGAGGGATGTTAGGTTGAATGGTGGGGTGATGGGGTTGGCCAAAGGCTCATTTCGAGACCCTACCTTACTTTTAAATGAGGTTTGGGTCATCCGCAAACCTCCATCACCCGGAAAAAAAAGTCATAGACGCATCCAATTCAACAACCCAAGAGGTTGTACAACAACCAAAGAGGTTGTACAACCCAAGTGATGGTTACCAATCTGGTGAAGGCCAGAGGCTCATGTGTTGTCTGATGTGGAGGTGTTGAATTCTTAATCTTAGATAAAGGTTGGAGGGCTGAGGGATGTTAGGTTGGAAGGTGGGGTGATGGGGTTGGCCGAAGGCTCATTTCAAGACCCTGCCTTTCCGGGTGATGGAGCTTTGTGGATGACCCAAACCTCATTTGAAAGAAAGGCAGGGCCTTGAAATGAGCCTTTGGCCAGCCCCATCAACCCACCTTCCAACATAACATCCCTCAACCCTCCAACCTTTATCTTTTCTAAGATGAAGAATTCATCACCTCCACATCGGACAACAGATGAGCCTTCGGCCTTCACCTGATTGGTAACCATCACTTGGGTTGTAAAACCTCTTGGGTTTTTGAATTGGATGCATCTATGACTTGCGTCGGTTGGTGAGCTGTCATGGGAATGTAGGAATCTGCCAACTAGTATAGGAATCTTGTCAATGAGCTATGACGGGAGTGTAGGAATCCACCAGCTGGTGCAAAAATCCTTCCTGCACTCGACCATATTATCACAATGATAGATACATTTGTTTATCAAATACTTGACGAAAGACATATATTAGTTACAAGGATAATTAAAGGTATAAAATCCATAAATAAGAAATTAAGTCCATGACAAGCCTTTAAATATCAAAATACAAAGAGGGTGCACGAATGAGCATGATTTTGGAAAAAGGTACAGGAATGAATAGGTTCGTAGGTTAAAACAAAGGTTTAGGTCATGTGTCTAGAGTAGGATAGACGTTAAAAAATAGGACAATTTAGCCTACCAACATCCTCCCATCCCTATTTTGTTGTGTGTCCTCACACAACCTTTACTTGCTCCAAAAAGACCAAAACAAGGGAGCCTTCTTTTAGTTGTGTATTTGTATGCTAATTCTTGCTTTCACTATCTTTCTCTTTTTGCCTTGAGCCTTCTTGAGCCATTTGTTCACCTTTTTCAGACGACTGTACTTCTTGAGCTAAAAATCCAGATTCCTACAATAGTGGAATATTGTTCTGTTATTCAGCCATTTTTTCTAACTCTTTCACGAAACAAGGTTCAATTCTCATGGGTGCCAACCTTAATTCACTAAACTCTGTCTAAAAATTCTTAGAAAAATCACATGGTCATTTAGGAGCTCTTTCTAAAACAAACCTTGCGATAACTTAGCTATCTAATTGCCACTATATTGGCCACCTTGTTATAGCACCATTTACCACTCTTGGTAGATTTGATGCTCTGGTTATGGCCTAGGGCAACCCTTCCTTTCTAGACTTGGTCCAAATTCTAAAAAAACAGTGTTTTACTTCACATACGCTACTTTTCCCTGTGTTAAATGTGTGTACATGCAGGGAAGTATATACCCAACCCATATATATGTGTTAAAACACTAAACAATAAATAATCTCCTTAAATTCAGGTGGATCTTATGGGTTTTGCCTGTTACTCACATACTATAGTTGTGGTCCAACTGTTTCCCAACTGAGAAAACTGATTTGGAGAAGTATAAATAAACCTCCATGGGAAGGCCTAACGGGAGAAGAGATGAGATATTGATATTATGCTTGATTGATCCTTGATCGAGTCTGAAGAAATCCCCATGCCTCTTGCACCCCCAAGTTATACGAAACCTTTGTTTCCTCTTTTGAGATGTCCTTCATCCCTCTTATAACATCCTTGTATGTATCAATGGAGGAAGATTGCTGAGGCTGGGATATGATGGATTTGGAGGACGGTTCCACTGGAGATGGAGGAAGACTCAAGTTGTAGTTTTCCACCTTTCATTTAGCTTACATTAATAAAGAAATGTTGTTATGTTCCTGATATTTATCGTGTTTATGCATTGATCCATGTTGTGATTTGCTTATAGGTCTTATATTAATGCTCAATTGCTCATTTTCTTATATGATCTAACACATATATCATGAACATTCTTTCTTTTACTGCTGTTCTATATGCTTTTCTTGGATAATTTATAGGTTCTAAAGGCGTCATAAGGAGTAGAGGGTTTGGATCCTGTTGGATCAACCTCGAACGTAGGACCTCTGTGTAATACCACCTCTTCCCACTTCAATAGTTTAAGCATTTAGACTGTTCGTCTGCACATTCCTTTCTACTATATAACCTCCGCTCTGTTGGAGTTTTCAACCCAAGACCCTATGGTGTTTCCACCCACAAAAAAATTGGTGACTCCCCTAGGGAAAACATTCTTGCTTTTCCTAGTTTGGGTTGTTTGTTCTTAATCAGGGTTTGTTTTCTTGATTTCTTGTTTTCACAGTGTCATTCAATTCTTAGCTTCCCATGCATCAAGTCTGATCTTTTGGATCGGGCCTTGATTTCTTGTTTTTCTTGATTGAGCTTGTTATAAGATTATTTTTTTTTAATACAATTGTGTACACATGCTTGTTTCCTCAAATAGACTTGTGTATATGCGAGTTTCCTGTCTTTGAAACACATGTGCATGCCTCTGTGTCTTTACACAGTCGCGTATACATAATTTTTATTTTTTTTCCAAAATATTTTTCCCATTTAGGTTTGTTTCCTGGTGACTTTTGCTATTATTTGGTCATCCACTATCTGTAGAACTTTGTTCTCTTGGAAGTTTTCAATTTCGAATCTTCATCTTAGTGAAAATCCTAGTTGGCCTAGGATTTATTTTTTAGTAAGGTTTTGGTTTGTGTCTTGGATTCAAGGCTTTCGTTTAAAGTTCTTAGATGTTCTGGCTTTCCAGAACAACAAATTGGTTTCAGTTTCATTTATAACCCAAATTTAAAATTGCTTTGCTTTGCTTTCCCTTTTGGTTGACCTTGTTGTTTTTCGTGATTTTTGAGTGTCTCTTTGGAAATCTTGAGAGTATTTATTGACGTTTTTTCAGTTTGCTGAAGTCTTTTACTGTTGTTCAAATAATTTTGTGCAAGTTCGTAGTCCTTTCTCATTTCAAGTTTCATTTTATTGATGAGTTGTATAACTTGTGAAGTTCAAGGACTCTTTGTTCTTATTACTTGATCTTTGAAATTTGGTAGTATTTTTGAGACCTCGAAAATTTCTTTCAGTTTTTAAAAGAAAAAGACAAAGACATAGATTTTTCCTTTCCTTTTCTTTCCAAGCTTGTGGCTTTTTGGGTTCTTTTGTTTTATTTTTGAACAATTGTGAAATTTTTCAATTTGTTTTGCTTGGTTTTGAGGGAAATTTGTTATTAAATTTTTGCCCTCTTTATTGTCAAGTTAGCTTATTGATCTTATAAAGAAGCACATTTTCTTATTGTATGAGTATTCATAGGATCTTGAATCATCATTTAAGTTTGCATTAGGTTAGTTTTCATCATAAGAATTCTTAGTATTGTTATATTTTGAGTGTGTGTGGAGTGTTTATGAAAAAGAAAAGAAAAAGAGTATTTTGCTTATATAAGTTTTTTGTAAAACCAAGTAGAAATCCCTTTTCATTGAAAGAAAAATAACTGCATGCATATAGTTAAGTTTCTATTGATATCTTTTGGGTCGAAAACATCATAAGTTTCACTCTCATTATACCATTGACTTAAAAAACATCCCTTTAAAATCAAGTGATTTAATAAAAAGAACTAGAACTTTTTAATTTGTCATTAACAACACAAACAAATTTAAGTTCTTTAGGGCCTTGGAATAGGTGAGTGGAGAGTTAAATCACCAAGGCTACTCAAACTATCAAACATAGAAGTTGAATAATGAGCGGAATACAGTGTCATTAGAAAGACTAGGAAAGCTTCATGACTAGGATTCAAGCACGAGGGAGAGTGAAGACAAGGATGAGAGATACCCCCCCTCCTACTTGTTGGATCCCACCCCGAGACTATTCTGCCTATATTTGATACGAACTAGTGCCCATAGTTTCCATTCCTAGGGATGCCATAGGTAGCTGTGGAGGGAAATACTATGGCACATGAGGTAGATGTTGCATCACATTCATCAGTACTTCTTGAGGGTACCCTTGTGAAGCTTCAGTGCTTGCACTAGCAAAGACTTTTGTCTGGAGATCAACATAACTATTTTTGTTACCTTCACTATTAGGCCTGGATCGTCATTATCCCATACTATTTTTGGAAGGTCCTTGATTTTCACATTCTTGTATTTTGGTGTTCAGTCCTCATCACCCGAAGTGGAAATACTTGGAAGTAATTTGATTGACTTTATCTTTAGGGACTTTTAAGAGAGTGCTCTTTGTTCCTAGTTAACCTAGCTTTATAAAAAAAAATTGAGTCTTTAATTAGTTCTCTTAAAAATAATTATAAGTGGTTGATGGATGAGTTCGTCAGTCTAGGAGGCTTCGTGTGTTTTCACCTATGAGTGCTGACCCTTCTCCTGGAAGGCATAGGAGAAATTACGCTAGTGATTTCCAATCAGTGACAACAGACGCAACAGAGATTTATCCTCTAGTTGAAGTTATTGATTCACATAATAGACCAGCTATAAGTAGAGATTTGGAGAGGAACAATCTAGTCCTTTCTAGAGTCCTCTTCAAGTCGAAAGACATTATTGAGGTTGAAGGGCATGTTGAGTCTCTTTTGACTCCTAATTATCCTCTTCCTCCTGATCATTTGGACATTTTATTATACATCAGGACTCTAACCAATAGGCCTTCGAGCCATGTCTATTTCGATGACCACTGCTAGGAGCATGGATTTCACCATGAGTGTACTAGTATGAAAAATCCTATATCAGTACAAGGAGGATGAATGATTTCCATACCTTCCGTTACTCCTAGCACTGCAATATTTGGCTCTACCTCCATTCCATCTTCGAGGGGGGCACCCAATATTTTTCCTATGGCACTGGTTTTATCCCCTTTGGAATGCCAACCATCGTAATTCATTCAGTTCCAGTAAGTTTTCCATCAACTGCCTCCACATCTATGACTTCCATGGAAAGTGGGTCAAATTCTTTTCAGGGTTTCCCTTTTGGGAGTGGTCATATACCACATTCTAACACATCTTTAGGATCGATACCTTCTCCCTCCATGGGTAAAAGTTATAATCCTTCCCAAGGAATGAAAAACCCTAGTGTTAGTGGACTTCGACCCAAGAATAAATTCTCTTTCAGCCAACAACAGAATATGCCATATTCTTCCGCCAGTTCATTCCAGAGTTTTTCTTCCTATTCTCATGCATGAAACCATTATCAAGGGCTCTCTACTCCATTCAACACCTCTCTAGTGGGCAATTTCACTGGATATGGAAATTTTTTGGCAGGCGTTGGTCGTACTCTAGTTTTTTCTGGGCCACCAGGATGTCCTTATGGTTCAGTTGTTTCTACGAATTACGTCAGGCAACTTGGTGCTTTCACAAATCCAGGGTATTATTTTGAGAATGTCGAGAATTCTGCCCAGACAGGGTGGAATCCTCAGGCTCCTCCATGATTACCTTTCCTCACAATGTTAAACTTGCTAGATCTATCTAAATTGACTTATCATCTGATCAGATATAACTCAGCCTAGCCCTCGGTTCCAACTAAACTTCCGTCAGATATACCCAAATTTGAAGGGAAGATTGGTGAAGATCTGGGTTACCATATAACCACTTTCCACTTATGATTTTCGTCAAACTCCCTAATAGATTATTTAATCAGGTTGATATTATTCCAATGTATGCTAACTGGAAATGCACCTAAATGGTACATTGAACTCCTAGGGGGAACCTTCGCTTCTTTCTATGATTTGGCTACAATATTTTTGAACCATTTTCAGTTGAATGTCTATTATGATGTTGGAACTGAGCTATTAGCTAATTTTCACCAGGACCAGTCAACCCACATTTTGGATCATATCTAGGAATGTAGAAGAAGGAAGAGGCTCATTAAAGCCGATATTACACAAGAAAACCTTCTTGAATGGTTTCTTAAATCTTTACAACCCGAGATTTCTAAGGATTTATCGCTCTCTGGTATGTTCACCGAAGAACATGATATCTTTAGAGCCCAGTAGTTAGAAATTATATATTCTCAATCTAAGTTTCTTCAGAATATTCTACCTGATGCTCCTAGGTCCAAGGCTGATTTAGCCAAGTCAAAGCTAGGTACCCATGCCGATGGGCTAGTCAGATCGGTTGATGGTAACACGACCAACCTGCTAAATCAATTGCAACAGTTGTCTTTAAAAACTACTTCTTCTATGCAGGCATTTCCATCAGTTCCTATGTCTTCTCAACCTTCATCTATAAATGTCGTCCAAACTTCTAATCCCAAAGCAAACTAGTAATCCGATGGGATGAAGAAAGGACGAGGTAGGAAAAAGAATCAGGATGGGAAGGGTAATGCAAACAAACCTGACAATGATGCTGGATGGGGTAAAAAAGAGCCCAAGAAGAAAGTAAAGTTTCCATGCAAGTTGTGCAATGGAGATCATTTGACTCATCTTTTCCCTAAGGTCCAAGATACTCAGTGCGTATTAGTTCAACAGGGTTCTTCTAGCTCCCATGCAATTCTAACCAACCTTTTTCCCCAAGGGCAGTAGTTACTAGCTGGTGCAAACTCCACTACCAATACCCCCATTAGGGACAACCAGGAAGGCAAAAATACATCAGATGTTTACATGACGAGTTCACCTATTGATGTAGCTACACGATCATGTGACTATGGTGAATCAGAATTGTCCAAGGTGAAGTCTACTCCGAACGTTTCGGAGCTGCTCCATATTGAGAGCCTCGTAGTTGAGTCTATACCTCAGATGCCGAAAGGCTCCACAAAATTCTTGACCTTTAACCCTAATGTTAAGGTAGCCTAGAACTACTCTATGGCAGAAGATTTGGCTCAGAGTCCTTGTGCTATGTCTGCGTTAGAGGTACTCCAATCATGCCCAGCATAAAGAAGTGCATTTATCACTACAATTGGAGCAGTTGATCCAAAAAAATCTCTTTTTCTTACATTCAATATGTCGAACATCAAGAAGAGACTCCCACATCATATGGCTTTTCAAATTAAGCCTACATATCGAAGTACCGATATCTTTCGAATTGTAGTCGATGAGTGAACTTCCACATGTGTAATGTCAATATCATGTTGGAAAGCTATTGGATCGCTTTAGGCTATTCCTTCACCTACTCTATTGACACAATTTGATGGTCATTCTCATAGACCGCATGGGGTTATTCTAGCTTTTCCCATCTATGTTGGGGGTAAGGTGGTAAATATTGAAGTATAGATAGTTGATGCGAATCTGGAATACAATCTTCTTTTAGCTAGGAATTTGACTTATGAGATGGATGTTATTTTTTCGTCGTTATTTCACATCCTTTGTTTCCCTCATGAAGGGAGAATTGTAAAGGTTGATTAGATGGATTATTCTCTAGGTGACTCCCATGCATCTTCTGATTCTATTGTTCCTCTAGTGAACAACCCCAAGTAGCGAATAGAGAATTTAGGAGTTGGAATGTGTTGTTCCTTAATGGGTACCTTTGATTTTCCTGCTCCTATAACTAGAATTAATGTTATTTCATCCTACAAGCTTCCTTTTCGAAGAGAGTTCTTTAGAACTCATTATTTTTTGGATCCTTGGCCCTTACCCTCATCATCCACCACATTAGATGAGGTGCAGGTAAGTGGAATGGCATGTCCTATGTCTGTAGCTGAAATTTCTTATCAGTTAATTGTTAACACTGTAGACTCCAATCTTACTCCTTTTTCAGTAGAGGAGCTGGATGGGGATGTGGCTGCTACTTTTGATTTCTTAGATACTATCTTTCCATCTGAATAATTAATACCAGAAGTAATGAAGGGTGTGGAAAGACCATGGAATGATTTACATCATCGTTTATATTTCCTCCCTCATTTGCGGGAAGTTGAATCAAGTTTGTCTAGTTCTTCATTTGCTAGTGATGTCCATGCAGTTTTAAACCTTTGGCTCCAGCACATTTTTCTGCTGAAGGTAACATGTCTATTATTTCACAAATTGTTCCAGTTGACATATCTAGGAATCCCAACATCATTGAAAATGTCTTCATTAGAGCTGATTGTTCCCCTAAAGAAATTCAAACTTATACTGAGCTCTTTAAAGATCTTCGAGATGTGTTCGCTTGGTCTTATGAGAAAATTCCTAGGATAGATCAATTTGTATTCCAACATGAGGTCAAGGTGTATGAAAATGCAAAACCTATTCGTTAGAAACTTCGACTCCTAAACCCTAGAAAAGTAGCAACTATCAAAACTGAAGTTGAGAAGTTGCTTAAGGCAGGTTTCATATACCCTATTCCCTTAACTGAGTCGGTCTCTAATCCAACCCTCGTAGAAAAAAAACATGGAATGACCCATGTATGCATTGACTTTAGTGACCTAAATAAGTCTTGTCCTAAGGATAATTACCCCATTCCCTTTACTAATCAGATTATTGATGAATATGCTGGTAATGAAATTTTCTCTTTTATGGACCAATTTTCTAGTTATAATTAAATTACTATCCATCCAGAAGATTTGCATAAGAAAAATTTTATTTTCCCCTAGGGTACATCTGTGGACAAAAAGATGCCTTTTGGCCTCAAAAATGCTAGAGCTACTTTTCAGTGGACCATGTCATATGCTTTTCACGATATCAAGCGCATTATCAAAGCTTATTTAAATGATTTGGCTTCTCGTTCTTGAAAGAGAATAGATAATCCTAAATATCTTAGATATATTTTTGAACAATGTTGTTTTTATAAAATCTGGTTGAATCTAAATAAGTGTGTTTGCATTGTCACATCCATTCAGTTGTTGGGATTCATCATGTCGACTCAGGGGATTCGTGTAGATGCCTTCAAGATTGATGCAATACTTCAGTTGCCTCCCCCATCCTCTATACGTCAACTTCAGAGTCTTCAGGGAAAAGAAAATTTCTTGAGGAGATTTATAGCCAATTATGCTGAAATCAAAAAACGATTTATGAGATTTCTTAAGAAAGGCATCCCATTTCTATGAGATGATTTCACACAACTCTCTTTGGATGATTTGAAAAACGCATTAACCTCTGCTCCTTTGTTGAGTCCCCATGATTATAGTAGATACCTCCTTTTGCATCTCACTGCAACATAATCAACTAATGGTATGGTTTTGGTTCAGGAAGATGATGCCTTATGTGAGCATGTAATCTACTATCTGGGACGAGGCTTAGTAGGTCCTAAACTGTGCTACTCTCCCATTGAGAAATTAGCATTGGTAGTTTTCCATGTTGTCCAATGACTTAGACATTATA
Organism: Pinus tabuliformis; assembly: GCA_031772625.1. Classification (NCBI taxonomy): domain Eukaryota; kingdom Viridiplantae; phylum Streptophyta; class Pinopsida; order Pinales; family Pinaceae; genus Pinus; species Pinus tabuliformis. Next base: position 871,791,336 of record CM062805.1, read on the forward strand.
TTCTATTTCGAAAAACTTTCATTTTAGCAATCGTCAAAGCATTTCAGTTTGTTCTCAGTATGTGGGTGATTAGGGGAAAATATAATAGATTAATTGTCATTTTACAAGAATTCGACCTCGAATTCATGTCGGCTAAGTCTAAGAAATCTTTAGTATTTGTAGAGTTTATCTCAGAGTTTCCTTGTGAGGAAGAAATCGTTTGTGAGGAAAATTTTCCTGATGAACATCTATTTCTTATTTTCTTGCAAGATCCTTGGTATGGGGATATGATTATATATCTCTGGACTTTGAATTTTCCGCTCTCTTTTTCCAAGGATGAACATAGAAAATTACATTACCTTGCCAAAAGCTATATTATTATAGGTGACACTTTATATCGTCCTAGGGTTGATTCAATCCTTAGACGTTGTTTAAGCTTAGAAGAAGTTGAGTCTATGCTTAATGATTGCCACAATGGAGCTTGTGGTGGTCATCTATCTAGGCTTGCAACAACCCAAAAAAATTTGCATGTAGGCTACTTTTGGCCTTCGATCTTCAAAGATTGTATTGAAGCAGTCAAGAGATGCCATCCTTGTCAGGTTTATACTCGGAAAATGCGTGCACATCCAGCTCCGCTTTTCCCTATGATCACCATCGGTCCTTTCATGAAGTGGGGTATTGATTTTACTACTTGTAATCCACCTTTGGCAAGAAATCACAAGTACATAATAGTAGTCATAGACTACTTTACTAACTCAGTTGAGGCTATGCCTACTTTCAATAATGATGGTGAAACAACAACCTTGTTTCTCTTCAATCAAGTTATTTCGCAGTTCGGAATTCCTAAAGAGATTTTCACTGACCATGGTATTCATTTCTAAAATCAAATGATGTCTGAATTCGCTCTCAAGTTAGGTTTCCGGTAGGATCATTTGTCTTTGTATTATCCTTAGGTCAATGGGAAAGTCGAAGCCATGAAAAAATCCCTCAAAATCATCCTGCAAAGGATGATTAACAAAGCTAGATCCAATTGGCACATCATGTTATATCCGACACTTTGGGCATACCAAATGTGAGTTAAGACTACTAGTGGTTTCACTCCCTTCCAACTAGTTTATGGGTTGGAACCATTTTTCCTGTGGGATGTGAAATTCCTTCCCTTAAACTGGTAGTTGAACTTCTTCCTAATACTTCTAGTCTCAAAGAATGCCTAGTTAATTTGGAACATCTCGATGAGCAACGTTGAGATGCCACCATAATCAATGAAGCTCATAAGAGGAGGGTAAAAACTCAATACGATAAAGCTATCTATCCTAGAAATTTTTCTGAAGCTCACCTTGTCCTAGTCTACGATCAGGACAAATATGCCTTGGGGGAAGGAAAGTTTAAACCTATGTGGTACGGTCCCCTCATTGTCAATTTTTTTTTGAAAAATGGAGCTTATAAATTGATTGATTTTAAAGGAAACAAGTTGGCGGAGCCCAGAAATGGGCTCTACCATAAGAAGTACTTTGCTTAGGCTTCGACCTAGAATTTGCTTGATTGTATATATTGTATCATTTTACATATCTATCTATCAGTTTTATTGATGTCGATATTTTTGATCTTCTTTGGGAGGTATTGATGGATGATTCAATATATCTAGGGTTCGTCGATGCTGCTAGGAGACACACCCAAAACCTAGCTTCCATAGCTTAGGTGATTTATTATCCATCTAGCTAGTTGTTGGTTTCAAGAGGAGTATGTATTAGTCCTACTTCAAATAATATCACCAAATATACTATTGTTATTAATTTACTATCTGAGGAAATATCTCTTGATATTGATTTATTAGTAGCTTATTTGGATTCACAACTGGTGGTATCTCAACTGAATAACATCTATCGTGTGAGAGACCCTTATTTATATCACCAAATTATGAGAGTGCATTTATTACAAAGATCATTTGTTCATATTCCATGATCAGAAAATTCATTAGCAGATTCTATAGCTAATCAAGCATTAGATTGGCCAGTAAATTGTGCATCACATTAAAACATAAAAAATAATTGAAGTTTCATATATATATAAATATATATATAAATATATATATATATATATATATATATATATATATATATATATATATGATCATCATGATAAAACTGTCTGTGTCTAAACTAATATAAAATCGAGACAAATGTCCTACAAAATTAGGGCTTATGCCCATCATCATGTCTAATAAAAAAAGATCTGATCATCTATCTAGTGATCCTACTCAGGATGAGAGGAAATAAAGAAAATGATTGCATTAGCCACCTACCGAAATAGTCACACGAAATCCCGTGGTGCTCCCACCACGCGTTGTTGCATCTCCTTTGGTAGGTCCTCTATAGCCACCATAGGTACTTGGTGAGTTAACCTCACCAAGTTTCTCTCGGCTGCATGGAGGGGCCTCTCAGTCTTTGTTGCAGCCCCTTCAACGTCTCTTCCATGATGCCTATGTTGATGAAGACCATCAGGTCTCACTGGTCCAACATCTGTGTCATGATCAATAATTTTTTAATTGCTTTGTCTCATCAAAAACATTTTTTAGTTCATTTATACTTAAAATCGAAAAAAATTAAAAATTCAAAAATTAAAGATCATTTATACCTATGCCACTCCATGCTACCTCTAGTGGCAACACTATATCCATATCTCCTCTAAAATCCATTCTGGCATAAGGCTAGTCTTCGATTGCAATGATCTGTTATTCCAACCAAACGAAAAATGTGTCATGAAATGTAGTCCTAGGGACCTCGCCGTCCCCTACTCTTTTCATTAAGTCAGCCCACCTACCCATCCATGGATCTCTTGGGCTTTTGATGGTGGATAATACCTTGGGATGAAGCCCAGGTACTCTCTCAAAGAAGAAGCAACACAAGATGGTTTTGTATCCAAAGTTCTTTGTCTGACCCTTCTTGATAGAAGTAAGTTATTTTTTCATATTGGCTAGCAGAGTTGTGCACCAATCGAAGATTGTAGTGAGAAAATCCACTGCAAGACTCATTGAAACACGTGAAGCCTAATGTAGAGCAAAAGAACCGTTTACCCTGGCTATGGTAAAAAGCATGATTCTTAGTGATAAACTCTCTACATGCTTGATTGGAATCTGGCTTCCAATCTTCTCGGTGTTTCCAGCACAATATATGAGGACATAGTTTTCTACACTAAGACTACCTCTTGTCCTTATGATTGAGTGAAATCTCTCTCCCCTCTGAGAAAGACCTATATTGAAATAGATATCCTCTATTCCAATCCCTAGGGGCATATGATCAATCACAAAAGCATCTTCTTCTGCACTCCAATAATGGATTAACATCTCAATCAACATGGTATTTGCCTTCATATTCATCATTTTGAAGAATTTTAACAATTTTCATCCTCATCAGTCGTCTAATGCATTTTGATCCTCCATTACTTGATTATCAATTGCACTACGATCTCTTTCACGCGAAGTAATCAACATCCTACAAAGAAATAATGTTTTGAATCATTCAAACCATGTTTTTCAATTTTGAATTCATGCACACGCGGGCTCGTTATTAACATAATCTTGTATAAGGCTTTCTTATACACAGATCACTTGTATCCAACCCGCGTGTATGCAGAGAAAAGTTTTAAAAATAATTTCCCGCGGTCAAATTTGAGACAAAACATCTAAAAATCTCTAAACTTCTCAAAGGTTCAATTAGAAGGTTACCTGAAAGATTGGAAGAAGTTTGAATGGTTGAATTTGATAGGGGAAGCTTTCTTGTTTTTTTCTCTACAGCTCCTTCACCCAATTGCTCAAAATACAAATGACAAATTGTGAGTCAAAAAGTCCTTATATAGGTTGACAAATGAAAATTACTTTTCTAAAGGTTATTTTTCTTTTTGTGGACTTTTTGACCTTTCAGCTTGGAGTGTTGGGATGGGTTGTTTTTATAGGATACTTTTGAGATTTTTTGAGAAATTTCTTCGGTTGCATGATTGCAGACTCGTCATGGCAGGTACAATTTTCTTACTGGCATATAGGTTAGGGAATATCATTTTCTGTTGCATTTTTCCTACTAGCCTGCATACTGCGATATTTTTTCCATAGGGTCGACACCATCATGTCTTGATTCTAAGATGATTTTCACTCACTGAGTTATAAAATCATGATATGATGGTAGCGCCAACCTCAAATGGGCATCTTAGTTAGAACCTTGCTAGCATATGTTTCCCATGCTACTATATTAAATAGGATTGGGAGTCCTCTTTAGTCCCACCATGACTTGTGCATTGAAGACTCATTCTCTTTCTTCTTCACTATTTTTCTGGCTTTATAACCTAGCGGCTCCTTTTTTTTAACTTTTATTGCTGCATTGCATGTTGACCATTTGTACCTTTTTGCCTTGAGCCGACTTCTCTTAGACTCATGTTTTAGCCACCTTTTGACCATGTCTTCTAGAAAATCAACCTTGCAATCACTCAGCCTTTGCAACTTGACACACCTTTTTACCCATGGGAAGAACATTCCTTTGAGTGTCACTGACCAGTTTTGTCACCTTGCATTGAGCATAGGAATGTTCCCCTCCCTAGAACTAGTGCATATGTATTTGGAAACTTGTTATTTCCACTTTACTATAGCATTATTTTATTCTTTTTTAGGCTTCACGAATATGAAAAAGAAAAAAAAGTTATATATCTCGAAAAGAGTAGAACGAGACATTATTTCCATAATTGATGGCAGCTAGAGTCAATTGTGTCGCCCTTTAACAAAGCACTCGAAAAATAAGTATTTCCTCCATTGGGATGGCCTTTAGGTTGACTTAGGAGAGCCTTAACCTTGTTATTGAGTCAATACTCCTCTAATTGGTTATCTCTTCCAATCATATGGAGAGCTTTCTTATGCCTCCTCCATGACAAACTTATACAAAGTTATCATAGGTATGTAGTCACATTTGAGTCATGCTTTTGTTCAAGGGAAGTAAACCTAAGTCGACCTTTCTGTAGTGTCCCTTGACCTATTTTTCAGTTGGCCATCCCTGGTTGTGAGAGTCATCTTTGTTATCACATCCACTATTTGGTCCTTTGCTCATGCTGGTTTGAGAAGGCCTCCATTGACTTCTTGTTGGCAGGTCTTGCTCTTATCGACTATGATAAATTGCTCTGGGAGTAGATCTAGGGCCGCACCCTGACCCTATTTTCATTATTTATAGGTCACCTTGTGCTTAGCATCGATCAATATCATGGGTGTTTGACTGAGTGGTTTTCATTGTGTTCGAAGTCAGCTTTTTTTATCACACAGTGGGACTCATGCAGTACCTTGGTTTCCATTTGACCCTATTGGTGGATTCCTCGCCTCTATGTTAGCTTTCATTGTTGGTTGGTTCAAATGGTTTATATCATGCACTAGCTACATCTTTTGTACGCCAAGAACATGCTTCTGTTGGGCTAATACATCTTTATTCATCTGATTCCTTCCACATTATTGGCTTGCGGATTACACTGGCACTGGATTGATGAAGGATGCCTTAATTCCTTCCTTATAGCATATTTTTTCGCATCGAATTCAACTCATTTCTTTAGGAACAAGATCTAGAGTCCATTTGGCAGTACCTTAGGGTTTGCAGTCATCAGTGGAAGACTCATTCACTATCGAAAGTGGGAAAACATCATTGTCTCCTGATTGATATATTCTTCTAAGTGTTTGACTACATCTCATTTATTCGCACTTGTTAGATTGTACTGGGTACCTTGGCTCTTATCATCATTATCTGTGAGTAGTCTTGCATTTGTTAATGGTATACATCAATGACCGGTAATCAAACGATTTCTCACATGGTCGACTTCAGATCATTTATTCCCATTGTGTAGAAATGTACCACAGTGATCAGTGAAGACCTCGAGTTTGCATGAGCATTTCTTGGTTCACTTGTCAGTTTCTCTTGTTTCTTCTAATTGACACCATCCGCCTTATATGTTGCAGTTCCTTATAGTGACATCTTATATGTTCACACCTAAGTTGCGTGTAGTACCATTTGCTCCACCATTTTGACTTAGTACTTTCTGGACAAGCTTTATGACTTCGGTGATCATCTTTCTACTTCAGCATCATTGATCAGTTCTTTATATGTGATATTGAGACATGTACTTACTTGGATATGATCGGATGATCTCCTATGTATTTCCAATTTCTTTATACTTGTATACATATTGGATCCTCTTTTGTACTTGACATGTGGACATGATTTATTATCTCTGAGCATGGGTATGCCCACCTCAGACAACAATTTCTTTCTGATCTCTTTCACTGGCTTGGCAAGCTAAATTCTGGTGAACTCCTATTCGGTATTGGCATGATTCCTTCTATACACTTAATACATTTCAGCCATCATGTACCCCTTCTAACCTCATATATTAGGGGGCATTTGTTATAGGACTATTTACAACTTTTGGTAGATTTGATTCTCTAGTTATGGCCTAGGGCAACCCTTCCTTTCTAGACTTGGTCCAAATTCTAAAAAAAAAGTGTTTTACTTCCCATATGCTACTTTTCCCTCTATTAAAATTGTGTACACACTGGTCAGTATATAACCAACCCGTGTGTATGTGTTAAAACACTAAAAATAGATAATCTCCTTAAATTTGGGTGGATTTTATGGGTTTTACCTTTTAGTCACCTAATATAGCCCATGGCCCAACTATTTCCCAACTTGAAAAAAAAAATTGGAGAAGTATAAATAAACCTCCATGGGAAAGCCTAAGGGCAGGAGAGATGAGATATTGATATTATAGTTCATTGATCCCTGATCGAGTCTAAAGAAATCCTTGTGCCTCCTACACCCCCAAGTTATAAACCTTTGTGTCCTCTTTTGAGATGTCCCTCATCCCTCTTATGGCATCCTTGTGTGTATCGATGGAGGAAGATTGTTGAGGCCAGGATAGGACGGATTCAGAGGATGGTTTTTCTTAGAGCTGGAGGAAGACTCAGGTTGTAGTTTTCCACCTTTCATTTAGCTTACATCAATAAAGAAATGCTGTTCTATTCTTGATATTTATCATGTTTATGCATTGATCCATGTTGTGATTTGATTATAAATCTTATATTAATGCTCAATTTCTCATTTTCTTATATGATCTAACACATATATCATGAACATGATTTTTGGTACTGCTATTTTATATGATTTTCTTGGATAAGTTATAGGTTCTAAAGGCATCAGAACGAGGAGAGGGTTTGGACCCTACGGGATCGACCCCAAACGTAGGACCTATGGGTAATACCACCTCTTCACACTTCAGTATGAAGTATGACCCTAGGGTGTTTCCACCCACAAAACACCTCCTAACGGTCATACTCCATCATTAAATGTGGACCTTGGGATGATTGCGATATAGATATGTCGTGGTACAAGAAGATATGATCATTGGTGAAGGCATTGGTTAAGGTGAAATGATTAATATGAAAGTCATCTGTGGTATGGTATAAGGTTGGGTCATCATTAACAGGTAATGAGATTTTTCAAAAATCTAAGTATGGGATGACAGGTAAAATCGTACATATCCTGCAATCACTTCATTATTTCACACAAGGTGTACATGGTACTTTAAAAAAATAACATTTTATAACTTAACTATCCCAGTACTTAAAATATTTCCTTCCTATTTTAACAAATGATTAAAAAAGGGCTTAATCATAATAAAGAAATTATTGAATGCTATCAATCTAGAAGTGGGGTAGTCATTCTTCCTAAACATGATTTTCATGAAACAAGAGTAAACTTTCCAAATGTACATTTTCACACCAGGTATTCCTACACCATATTACAAATTTTCGCACTAAAGACCATTGTTCTTAAACCAGGACATGTAGTTTTGTACTCGAGAGTACTCAGTAGTGCGGATTCCTGCACTGAACATTTTTGCACTAAACATTCTTGCACTGGACATTCCTACACCGAACATTCCTACACTGAACATTCCTGCACTAAACACATATACCTACCCCAGGGATATTATGGCCAAACAATTCTGATAAAATTCATAGGCTGGATTCTTAAAGATTTGCTAAATCATAAAGGAGGTTTTATTCGACATCTTTTATTTGTCAATACATGTGTTTTGATCTGCTCATAAACTTGAATTAGATTCTGCAATATGATACATGGGGATAAAAGAAGTGGGAAAGGGGGTAAATTTTCAGAATGGGAAGGAAATTATGACAGGGAATTCAAGAGTGAGACTACCAAGAGGGACATATCAAAAAAGGGATCTAGGAAAAAAAATTCAGGGGAAAAAGAGGGAAGAACAAAATAGAATAGGGACAGTTTCCATGTGAATAAAGGGGTGGTAAACTTTATGGGATAAAAATAATAAAAATATATGGTATTTTACGAAAAAGGAAATAGAAGAAGGGGAAAATTCACCTAAAAAATCTGCCTAGATAGTACCACACCAAAAGTAAATGCAGCAAGAATTGAGTGTTTCTTGGATAAAAGTTTCTATGTCAATTGTCCCAAACTTTGATAAGGGCTCGGTTCCTACACTTCAAAACCTTCTTATTCTTGGTGATAGTTAGCACATATAAAGATTAAGCAACATTACCATTTTATTAAAATTTCGATCTTCCTACCATCATGTTGGTTTTCAGGCTGATCCATCTGTTACCATGTCAGCAAACTGATTTTCACAATCACAGGAAAATATTTTTTTTGTTTTATTTTTAGTTTTTGACATTTCTTTTTCTTTTTATTATTATTATTTATTTTTTTGAAAAGAGAGAATTAGATCTGTAATAGTTTGGCATGGCCACCTACCATCTCTAGCTTAGGTTGTTGCTGCACTTGCTGCTTGAAGTCCTCCTTTGTGAGGGGTTGAAAATATACCTTGAGTCTATGCCCGTTCACAAGGAATACTGAATTTTTCCTGCCAATATTTTTGATCTCTAGAACCCCCTTCTGGAAAATTATGACTACTTCATAAGGTCCCATCCATCGTGTATGGAATTTTCCTTTGAAATTTTTAAATCTAGAGTCATAAAGAAGTACCGAATCACCTGGTTGGCACTGCTTCTTCCTAATAGACTTGTCATGCCACTTTTTGCATTGTTGTTGTACTAAGACATTCTGTTGAACATCATCTCTTCGAAATTCATCTAACTCATTTAACTATAGTAGATGTTGTTGTTATGCTTTTGAGAGATCTAATCCCAACTGAACTACTATTCACAATGTTTTTATTTGGAACTCTATCGGTAAAAGAACTTGTTTCCCTATACCAACTCATATGGTGTATGTTTGTCCTATTCTTCCAAGTGGTTCGACAAGCCCATAAGGCTTCAGGTAACTGAATGGCCCAATCCTTCCTATGCAGATTTACTATTTTGGTGAGGATGGATTCAATCACCCTTTTGGTAGACTCCATCTAGGCATTTGCTTGTGGGTGATATGGAGTGGACTCTCTATGCCAAATTTTGTATTGATCCATGACTTCCTGTACCATATTAGAAATAAAATACGGTCCATTTTCATTAATAATCTCTCTAGGAACACCAAATCTATTAAAAATTTCACTAAACAAAATTCGACAACAACTTTTTCTGTAGTGAAAGAAACAACTTTAACTTCTACCCATTTTCTCACAAAATCAGTGCAAACCAATATATACTTTTTATTCATAGATGTTGGATTTATTGGTCTTATGAAATCGATAGCCCATTTTTCAAAAGGTTCAATCATAATCTGAGGACATAAAGGCATTTCATTGGCTTGAACAGGTTGACCCATTCACTGACAGTTATCGCATCGCTTGACATATTGTTTGGCATCCTTAAACAAATAAGGCCAAAAGTATCCAATGCATAAGATTTTATCTGTAGTTTTCTTATCAACGAAGTGACCACCACAAGGTTCATCATGGGTAGATTTTAGTATATCAAACACTTCTTCCTCTCTTACACATCTGCGAATGATGAGATCTAGTCTAGTGTAAAAGAGGTCTCCTTGGACCCAAGAATATGTAACGCTTTTTAATATGATATTCTGCTTTTCACGACCCGATAAGTGAGGTGGTGTTTTTCTGGTAACTAAATTGTTAGCTATGTCATCAAACCATGGAGACTTTGTTGGCATAGAAAAAAGATGTTCGTTAGGGAAATCATCATCAATAGGAATTACTTCACTAGGACTATTCAATCTAGAAAGATAGTCTGCTAAAACATTACATTTTCCTAGTCTATCAATAATAGCAACATTAAATTCTTGTAACAACAGTAACCACTTAGTCACTCTACCACTAGTCAGCAGTTTATTCATTAAATATTTTATCACAGAATGATCAGTACGCATAAATATTTCATATCCTGTGATGTAGTTTCTGAACTTATTGATAGCAAAAAATTATGGCGAAAAACTATTTCTTGGTCACTGTATAGTTCAATTCAGCGGGTGACAAGTTTTTACTGATGAAGTAAATAGAATAGGATTGTTTGTTCTCTTCTTGTCCTAAAGCTACACCAATGGCAGTATCTGAGGCATCATAGGAAATTTGGAATGGAAGGGACCATTTGGGACCTCTCAAAACTGGTGCATGCACTAAGTTTTCTTTTAATGTCTCAAAAGACTATTGGCAAGCTATGGACTAGAGAAACTCACTATCCTTAGCTAACAATCAGAAAAGGTGGGAAGTTATCCTAGAAAAGTTCCCAATGAATCTCCTATAAGAGCCCACATGTCCTAGGAATCCTCTCACTTCTCTTTGTGTTTTGGGTGTAGGAATACGCAAGATAACTTCTATTTTGGTCAGTTCTACCTGGATACCTTTGTTGGAAACCAAATTTCCAAGGACTACTCTTGATTTGCACATTAATCTACACTTTTTATCACTCAAAGCAAGGTGAGACTCTTGGCAATGTGAAACCACCTTTTCTAGGCTTTTGAGGGCTTCCTAGAATGAGTTACCAAGCATTGAAAAATCATCCATATAGATCTCAAAACACTTGAGATTAGCAAAAATGGCCAGCACAACCCTTTGAAAGGTGGTTGGGCATTACATAGTCCAAAGGAAAGGAAACGGTAAGAAAATTTACCCCATGAACATGTAAAGGTGGTATTAGCTTGACCTGCAGGTGGGATCTAAATTTGGTTGTACGCACTAAAACTATCTAAAAATGAAAAGTACTTTTTACCAGCAAGGTTATCTAGCACCTGATTAATAAATGGAAGGTGAAAGTAATCCTTGAGAGTGGCTTTATTAAGTTCTCAATAATAAATGCAGATGTGCCATCTCCCATCCTTTTTTGGGACTATTACCAATGGCGAGACCCACTGGCTATTGGATATAATATATATAAAGCTAGCATCTAAGAGTTTTTGTAATTCTTATTTCACAACGTCTCTTAGTGCAGGGTTCATGTGCCTTTGGGGCTGACGAACAGGTCGGGCTCCCTCCTAAATATAAATATGGTGAGTACAGGTTTCATGAGGTATGCCTTTCATGTCCTCATCACTTCGTGCAAAGGAATCAAGGTGATCACACAACAAATAAACAAGTTTCTCTTGTTGAGATGAGTCCAAGTATGAAGTAATATGTAATAATTTTCCTGGACTAATTTCAACAAGAGTAGTCTCAGGCTCAAGAGTGCAAGAAGATGCTACTAAGACTAGTGATGAGGAGGGTTGAGAATCAAAATTTTCTTGAAAATTTAGACTAAGGATTTGGCGAAACATGTCAAAATTAGGCATTATGTCCAAATTCTTCAAGAAATCTTGTAATCCACCCTCCTGGGTAGACTCTGTATAATGGTGGATCAAAGAAACAGGTTGAGTCTCCTCATCACTACTATCGTAATCTAACAACAAAGTGTACTTGATCTCCTGAAGAGATCTAGCAGGCAGGTATAAGGTGACTTTCTTACTAGAGTCTCCATGTGAAATATACATATCACCATAGCAACATCCAATGTAAGCATCAACTGTGGTGAGCCATGGTCACCCCAGAATCAAGGGATGTTGACCACAAGATTTTTTGGCTGAAGGAAAATAAAGTTTGCGAGGTATTCCCAGGAGTCTATGGAGACAACCACACCATCTAGTACACCTTCTGGCTTGATTTTTGATCTATTTACAAGTTCAAGCACAGTAGGGGTAGAACAAATATGGACCAACCCAAGCTCATCAATGGTTTTCCTAGTCATGACATTAAAGGTAGCACCTAGGTCTATTAACACATTTGGGACATGGATGCCACCTATCTGAATAGAGACAACCAGGTTTCCATGATCGATAGACTTTTCCATTTGTGCACATCCTATCATTAACTCAGCTTCTCGGCCAACAAATTGGATGGTCTGAGGTTATGCTCTCTTACTCCCTGGATTTTCGAGATAGATTTCCCTAATGATATTTGTGGAGATGGGGATCTATCTAATAGCCTGAAGTGAAGGTACCCTTATGAAAATATTCCTCAACTCAGAAGCTAGACTGGACTCGGGGTCACTCCTCTCCACAACTAGCCTCTCTAGGTAGGGAGGTCAGTTTGAAGAAGATGGTAACTCTGATGGTACGGGAATGTGCTGAATGGTGTCATTGTTCTTCGAATGATCAGGAGTTCCCTCTTCTTTTTTCTCCTCAATGATCACCATGGTATGTTTTTGTTTTTCTAGTTTAATTACCCTTCCCTATCTCAATTGAATCTCATGTATCCCAGCTCGCAACGTTTGATGAATAGGAGAAGGTGGCAGTTTAAAAGAACAGATCATTACACCACTTTATTATTAGGATTTGGTATTGGTTGAGCAGGAAGTTAGGGTGGTCAAAAATATTGTGGTAAAGGTAATGGTGGCATCAGTTGACTTTGTTGAGGTAGGGGAGGAAATGATGATTGTGACATATGGTGAGGTGCATATGTAGGAGGATATGACAACATCTATGCCGGATAGGACTAATATGAATGGTTTGACCCTCTCCATCCTTGTTGCCAAGATTGAGGGGGTTGCCCATACTGATAATGGTTCCCATGTTTCCAAAATTTTTGAGTGTTATAAAAGGAATATGGATCTGCATTATGACCAAAAAAATGTGGTGAAGGTTCAGGAACCATACCTGCACCTACCTTAGAAAATTATATATTACAGAGCAATGGAACACATAAAATATAATATAGAAATACAAACACAGAAATCACATAAAACAAGAGAGACATAGATATACTTGGTCCACCTAATTTGGGCTACATCCATGGAGAAACAGCCAGTCCTTCCTTTTATATTATCCAGGAAACTGAAGAGATAAAACCTATAGCCGATCCGATGTAATTCCCTATTCACTCTCACACAATATTCTCTCTCTTTCTCACTCAGAATAAAGATATACATAGACGCAATACAATTCCCTCATATATAGTGAGGGGTTTCATTCTAGGGAAAAAAACCCTAAATTAAACATAACTTCTACCGTCAAATCTCCACCTAATGAATGGCTCAGATTGACTACAAAATTACAACATTTTACAAGGAAATTTTTCATCTATTTTTAGTGTCGGGGGCACTGCCCCTAATCCCCCTCCAAGGGGGGCTCCCAAAGGTCATAGTCACCCCCCCTTGGATCCCCCCTACAGCATAAATATTATGGGTGGAATTGCCACCACATTATGAACTGGGGTCCAATGCAGTGATACCTTTGAATAAAGAAGATAATCAGGCTCCACACCCAATAATCTCCCACTTTGAGATTGATTATAACAAATTCACCGCCGCTTTATTTGCTGGACAATGAATACGCTTTGGACCTGGCTATTTCTCATCTTCTTCATCATACTTGAAGACCAATTGATACTGAGCAAACTCTCAGTTTCTCTCTGGTTACAACTTTTGTTAACATATCTGCAGGATTCTAGCTAGTGTGTATCTTTTCCAGCTTCAACTGTCCATTTTCCAATGCTGACCATATGAAATGATACTTCAGCTGTATATGTTTTTTCTTGGAATGAAATGCAGAGTTCTTTGTAAGATGTATGGCGCTTTGGCTATCACTGTATAACCTTTCCAACTCTTGCTTCTTACCCAATTCATCCAAAAACCTTTGTAACCAAATCATTTCTTACTAGCATCTGTAGCGGCAACATACTATGCTTCTGTTGTTGAGAGTGCAACAACACTTTCCAGTTTTGAAACCAAAATCATAGTTGTTCCACCTACAATAAACATTACCCTATTATGTTCCTCTTGTTATCTCTATCACCTGTCATATCTGCATCAACATATCCCGGTAGAGAAATGTTTGAACCACCAAAGCATAATGCTTGATTTGTGGTACCTCTCAAATACCTGAGAATCCAATTCACTGCCATCCAATGTTTTTTCCCTATATTTTTCATGTACCTGCTTACAACTCCGACTGCATGTGCAATATCAGGCCTTGTGTAGACCACTGCATACATTAAGCTTCCAACTGTTGATGCATATGGAACTTTAGACATATCAACGATTTCTTCCTAAGTCTTGGGACACACCTCCTTACGTAGTTTGAAATGGATACCCAAAGGTATACTAACTGGTTTTGCATTCTGCATATTATATATTTTCAGTACCTTTTCTATGTACTCACTTTGAGACAATGTTAATTTTCGATTCTTCCTGTCTCTATTTATTCTCATACCAAGGATTTGTTTTGCAGCACCCAAATCCTTTGTTGCAAATTAGTTTGCCAATTTTGTTTCGAGCACATTTATTTCCTACATGCTAGAACCTACAACAATCATGTCATCTACATACAATAATAATATAATATAGCTTCCATCATTTTGCTTTTTGAGATAAACACAGTGATCAGAGTGACATCTAGTATAACCTTGTACATACATAAACCTGTCAAATTTTAGATACCGCTGCCTTGGAGCCTGTTTTAAGCCATACAAGCTCTGCTTAAATCTTCACACTAGTTTCTCCTTACCTTTTACCTCATATCCTTGTGGTTGTTGCATATATATATCTTCCTCCAAATCCCATGGAGAAAGGTTGTATTTACAACTAACTGTTCAAGCTGTAAATCTTCAGCTGCTACTAGACTTCAAATAGTTTTGATTGAAGTCATTTTAACAATAGGAGAAAATATCTCGTCAAAGTCTATACCCTTTTTCTATGCAAACCCCTTCACCACAACTCTAGCTTTATACCTTTTTCTACCTCCATCTTCTTCCATCAACTCGTAAACCCATTTATTCTGCAATTTTGTTTTACCTGTAGGAAACTGGACTAAGTCCCAAGTTTGGTTATGTGCTAAGGATCCCATCTCTTCTTTCATGGCTTGCTCCCACTTCTTTTAGGTTTCTACTTGCACTGCTTCTTCATAACATTCTGGTTCACCAGAATCAATCAACAATACATAATATAATGAAGGAGATTATTGTTCAAGGGGGTCTACATATCCTGGTAGATCTTATAACACCACTTTTAGGTGTTTGAGGAACTTGTTGTTATTGTGGAAGCTGTTGATGTTCTGGCTATTGATCATTATGTATTTTAGGCACCATCACTTTTTCTGTGATCTCTTTAAGCACTGTGTATTCTCTATTTTCTTTTTCCTGCAGCTGATCCTTATACAAAACCTTTTCATTGAATATGACATCTCTGCTCCTAATGATTTTGTGTTTTTCATAATCATAAAAGTGATAACCAAAATCATTAACACCATATCCAATAAAGGTACATTCTTTGATTTTGCCTCAAGCTTTCTTCTATTTTCTTTATTAATGTGGACAAAGGCTTCACAACCAAAAGTCTTTAAAAAAGAGTAACTTACCTTTTTACCTATCCATGCCTCCTTTGGAATACCACCATCTAAGGAGGTTGAAGGCCCTTTGTTTATTATATAAACAGTAGTATCTACAACATCTACCCAAAATTGTAAAGGAAATTCTACATGCTCCATGATTGTCCCACTCATCCTTTCTGACACACCATTTTGATGCGGTGTTCTTGGAACTGTCTTCTCTCTACGAATTCCATTTTCTAAACAGTACTTATCAAACTCTTCGCTGCAATATTCACCTTAATTTTCTGCTCTGAGACACTTCAAGCTTTTTCCTATCTCATTTTCAACCAAATCTTTCCATTTCTTGAAAGTATCAAATACATTAGATTTATTTCGAATTCAATAAATCTAGGTTTTTCTAGTTGCATCACCAATAAAATTAACATAATAGTGAGAGCCACTGAGAGATGATACATGAGAAGGTACCCACACATCTGTATGCACAAGCTCTAACTTTTTGCTCTTCTTTTCTTTCCCAACTTTGAGAAATCTGACTCTCTTCTGTTTTCCATAAACACAATTTCCACAGAATTCCAAATCGACATGCTTCAAACCTAGCAACAGATTTCTTGAGTGAAGGATCTGCATCCCCTTCTCACTCATGTGCCTAAGCCTATGATGCCACAATGTCATATATGCTCCTGTATAGGTTAAAGCATTAACATAATTACAAATACCATTGCATAAATACAATGTACCAACCTTTTCTCCTTTTGTTATTACCAGGACTCCTTTTGTGACCTTCCAGGTTTTATCTGTGAAAGTAGTTACGCAACATTCACCTCCCAACTGCCCTGTAGAAATCAGATTTTTCTTCAAATCTCGAACATACCTTACCTCCTTCAATAGCCATTAATTTATATTCCGTTGTTTTATGAAAACTATACCCATTCCAATGATTTTACAGGGTTTATCATCACCCAATCGAACCTGTCCAAAATCTCCTTGAACATAGTCATGAAAATGTTTCCTATCAAGTGTGGCATGGAATGAGGCCCCTGAATCTACCACCCAGACATCAATAATATTTTCTAATGAAATAATCAAAGCATCTTGCAGCACATCACCTGTTACATTCGCTTCATGATTATTTTCTTGTTGCGCGTCTCCTTCTTTTCCATTCTGAGACTTCCAGTCTTTCTTCAGGTGTCCTTTCTTCCTGCATTTCCAGTACACTATCCCTGATCTGGACTTGGATCTTCCTTTTCTTGACATACTACGATATCCAGGGCTCTTTCCTCTTTCCATTTTTCTTCCCTTAGTATCTGTAGTCAAAGCATTACCTGATGTCTCACCAAAGCTTTTTCATCACATTTCCTCACTAAGGATTGCACCGAAAACATCATCAAATTTTAAAGTACTAGATCCAGAGACAAAGTTACTAATCGACATACCTAAACCATTTCAACTTTCAAGCAATGAGCACAGAAATAATAGAGCCCTAACTTCACTATCAAAAGTTACCCCTACAGAACTTAACTGACTAGTAACTGTATTAAATTCATTTAAATGATCAGTAGCAGATCCACCTTCTGACATCTTCATATTAAATAAACGCTTCATAGGAAATACCTTATTTGAGGCTGAGGGTTTTTCATATAGTTTGGTTAATGTCGACATTAAATCCTCTATTGTTGTTTCCTTTGAAATATTAAATGCTACCGATGCAGCTAGGCATAGCTGTATTATTCTAAGTGCCTTTCTATCGAGAATATCCCATTATGTTTATGTAATACTCGTCAGTGTTAGAGACTAGATTTTTCTCAAGCTCGAAAGACAAGGTTCTAGGTCCACATCAAACCACACTCAGCCTCGTAGCTAGCCCTACGAGGACAGGAGAGGGCTCTCTCCGGGTTGATCTCGGCAACAGATAATCAATGGGGCTGGAGATGACTAATTTTGCAACTGATTTTAGGCTACATATTAAGTGCAAAGGATTTGATTTGAGTTTTTGAGGGTTTTGTGTTGGAAATAGGGAAAGGTGAATTGGGCTCGGGGATGAGGCACAGTTTCTGTAGAGTTCTGATTGGGGCAACGAAGGAAATCGTTTTGATGCTTTAAATTGAATGAAATGGATAGATTGGACTAGTGAGGAGCTAAGGAGAGCAAGAGATTCTCAAGAATTCTCCTTAAACAGATGAAAACATGGAAATTTAAACAAATTCAAAGGCAAAGCATAACAGTTAATGGATTCCACCTTAATCACTAATTTGTTAAAATTCAGAAGAAAAGAGAGGAAAATGATACACATAACACTAATGAACTTACAATTACTTAGAGAAGCACACCGTCAAAACATAAAGCCACATGGATCCCAAACAGTGCTGCAAAACCCTGGTCTTTCCTTAGCCAAAAATGCAGAGATAGAATGTATAATGATATGCCAAAGCAATCCCAAGTGTCCAACCTTGAAAATGACTTAGAAATTACATAATATAGGCAAGAAAAACCTATTTCCTTGCCTCTAGGGGTCGAGCTCATCATTCTAGGAGCTGTTTCAACCAATTCTAAACAAAGCTCTAAAATATAGGTAGTCAAAACAACTTGCCTCTATAAGGTAGGAAACTGATTCATTCATTAAATGTTCACTTTTTAGTGAATGAATCCTCTAGAACAAGTAAATAAGTGCCAAAATTACATCATGTTCATCCAATTACATCAATATAGATCAAAAATTACATCACAAAGCAAAACTAGTCAAACTGGCCGAATTTCTGAGCTGGAAGGTGAAAAATTGGGCAAAAAACCTCTGTGCGCCGCACCAATTTCTCTGTGCATCGTGCCACTTTGAGACTGAGTTTGAGGCACTTCATGAAGTCCAAATTGAGCCCAAGTGTGCTTTTTGGAAAGACCTGCCTGTCTACTTTCTAGCCCAAGTAAAATTTCTGAATTTGGTGCCCATTTTCCCCTTCAAAACTTCAATCTCCCAAGACTGCTTCCTGTGTATAAAAATAGGGGCAGAGAGGTCATTTTTTGAGTGTTTTTGACCTCCTGAGGACTCAAAACTTGCTAAAACTTCTTGGCCATGCACCAGAAGTCATGATTTTTCATGAAAAATCCAAAAATATAATTTTTTTTCCATTTGGAGCTTCCTATCATAAGCGCGCACCACGTGGTGCGGCGCACATGGAGAAAAATTCTGTTTTTTGTACAAAAATTTGCCAAAATGCCAAAAATGCCCCAAATTTCTTGAAATTTGGGCTGGAGCTTCTTCATTAAGTGTTATGCTGAGCTAAAGAGGCTTTGGCCAAAATCTGAAGATGATCAAGCTCCCTTTGCCTCTTTTGCTTCCTTATTGCCTTCCTCAATTTTGCCTTCAAATTCTTCATTTAGGCCTTGCACACCTTGTTTCGTGCCATGTAGTGGAAAGCCATGTGTCTCAGCAAAGCATGGTCCTTGTCAAACTTGTCCAATAGCCTCTCTAAGTGCATGTTAACTCTCTCGAGATTAGCCTCCCGATCCTCATTAATCTCTTGCTCCAATGACGTGAACTCAATTCTTCTCCTTTGTGCAGCTTGGCGATGCTCGCGAATGTTTTGTAGCTCCATGATTGCTTGCTGATCTTCAAGCTATTTGTTCCTCTACTCCTAGTACTTCATGGTCCATTTATCTCTCTCCAAGTCAAGGGATAAGGCTTGGATCTCTGTTTGTTGCTCCTGGATGATCTCTCTAAGCTTGGCACTTTGTGGGCCCATATCTGTATCATCATCATGAATGAGAATGAAGTCGGTCTCTCTTTCACCTGAAAGCTCACATGAATGCCCCTCATCCTGCATTGGCCTCTTTCCTTTGTCCTGTACTGGTGGTGCTGATGGAGAAAGCGAGGCCCCTTCCACCCCGGGTGGAGATAACACTCGCTTTGCCGCTGCAAAGAAATGTCTGGTGCCTCTCTGATATGTGATTAATACCAGCACACTAGCGGTCTCATGGTGCTCATACTAATGAGAAGGTTCATCTTCATGCTTAACCTTTGATAATCCCTGCGAAGCTCTGAAGAAGTCATGAGAGATGAAATCATCCCAAGTGATGCCCTGTAGTCCAAGCTGATGAACCACCAAAATCTTAATAAGAGCAAAATTATATACACTGCTAAGTTGCTGCTGAGGTGTTTTGTGCTACACAAGGGTGGTCATCCTCTCTATGTTCTGGAAAAATAAATACGGAATTTTTATCATCCGTACCCTGGTGAAATGCATGAGCAACCTGATGTGATAAGCATAGAGACGAGAGAACCGTCCGTCACAGCTGAAATATTTCATGATCAATTTCATTAGTGGAGCATATTCATCTTTCAGATATCGGAATGGGAAGACTCTCTTGAGCTGCCTCAAGAAACCGGTTTTAATGTATGGCTCATAATGCTGCCGGTCAATCTTCTTCTTCTTGTGCCATGGTTCTCTAATGTTCGGTATGCCGGTTGCTAAGGAGACAGATTCTGGTGTAAGCATGAAGGTGACACCGCTAAGATAGTTTGATCTCCATGTAAGTGCAGCACAAAAAAATGAACTAGTTCATGATGAAATTGAGCACTAGCCACCTTTTTACAAAACTCATAGCATGATTGATGCTGAAAAAAAAACATGGCAAGAGGGCAGGCCTGCAATTCTGTAAGGGTGATTGGTTCTTCTCTTACATGTCTGCCACTTTTATGAGGCCTCCGGGGTGCCTGTTCTTCCAAGGGTGAGTCACTTTGGGTTTCCACTTCATAGTCCGATGAATGCTCAGATGCCATGACTGTTGTTTTATCAAACTACCTTGGAGAAAAAGATGCTAGTATATGAAAACTATTTAAACTGCTCTTTTGTGTGCAAAGTCTGCCACCAAAGGGAAAAATAAAATGCAACAGGGACTGTTAGGAAGGGGAAATAATAGTGAGGAATGGGAATTATTGGGAGAAATTTGATAGGGAAATATGGGAGAGGGATTGAGGGTTTTATGTATGGGAATAGGGTTTAGGGTTTGGGATTGTTGTATAGGGTTTGGGGTGTGAGGTTTGGGAACTTGGGACAGAGCATTTAGGAGAAGGGATTGATGAGCTTAGGGGGTTAGGAAATTATGGAATGATAAATACAAGGGAATACTAGGAAGGAGAAGTGACAACTTTGGTAGCAAAACACTAATTTTGACACCAACAACAATTCTCCTTTGAGATACATTTGAAGTAGGGTTTAAATTTTTGTTTCAATCATGTACATTCATAAACCACCATTCCTTATCACAAAAATGGATGAAACATCAATATGTTGACCCTACCTGGCAAATCCACGCAAATAAAGGGCAATTTGAAGAAATTTGGAGCAAATTCGGGCTTTCAGGTGTGTGCGTCGCATCGCATACCCAGTGCGCCACGCTCTCCCAGTGTGTCGCGCCCGTTCAAATTTGCACTAGAAATTTTCTCCTAATGCGCCGTGCTTCTCCAGTGCACCATGCCACCTGCTCTGTGCATCGCACGACCAAATTTCCTCCAACTTCACCCAAATCACTCACAAACTCAAGAAATTGCTTTGAACTATTATCTCTTTACTCTTGGCATTCAAAATGACCTTGACCATCATGGAGAAATCTTTATAAAGATATGAGACATGGTTTTGATTTTTGATTCTCCAAAACCCATTTTTATAATGTTTGACATTGGCATTTTTTCACACTTTAATGCAACTCTGTTTTTCACACTTCCTTTTTTGATTTTTCACTGAAATGATGAAATTTTTTCACAATTTTTGCAAGGACAGTTGACATGGAATTTGGCAAAGGAGACCAAGGCTGCGCCTGAAGATTTGAAAAACTGAAAACATTGAAAATTATTACAAGAGGACAAAATGTTTGACTTTTCTTAAAAACAGAGTTTTGAAGAATAGTCACTAACCATCCATATGATGATGAAAATCTTTGAATGACAACTTTGTAAGAACCTCCCTCTAGCCTGCTGACTTTATTGGACATTGTGAAGACACATTTTGTGAAACCCTAGACCTAGTGACTGAAAATAACTCTTGTTGATCAAAAGACGTAAAAATTTTGATGAACAGACTTGAGCCAGCAGTGCATAACATGAGGTGGATGAATGACAAATCCCTTCTGTCAGATTATGGCATGCCCCTAGTAGAATGCAACTGAGTGAATCGAGTGAGACACCTAAAAATGAAATGCAAAAAGTGTTTTGATCCCTGATGGAGGGATGACCAGAACGACTCTAACATTGGCTCCAATGGGGATGGTAGCTCCTTGGAGGTGCCAAGAATGGCAGATCTCTGGAAGAGCTAGACAGTGCCTTCGTCCATTGGGCTATGGAGTCATTATTTCAACAAATAATACAAGACTCTGACTCAATTTATTTTACTGAAACTTGACTCTAAATGACTCGATGATGAAACTGAAATGATTGAAAAACTGACTCGACAAACTGAACTCAAAACTAAAATCTTTCTTCAGAATTATAGCCTTCGCTTCGAGCCCCAGACTGAAGAAAAAATCATAGCACACACTTGCAGTGAAACTGAAATAAAATGGTATTTACAATGACAATGAAAACAACAAAAATAACTCAGAAATGGTACCGCTTGAGCAGCTGACCATTGACCGGCCCTCCTGGATAATCTTCCTTGTTCATCTCCTTCAAAATAAAGGCATTCTAACCTCGATATGCTGCGATCTTAAAAGGACCTTTCCAGATATTTTCAAACTTGCCATGCTTGCCCTTTTCTTCATTCCTTGCATCCCACTTTAAAACCACATCATCCAACTGAAATGTGTCCGCCTTTGCTTTTCTGTCATAATTTTTTTTAATTCTCTCTTGCATCTTGAATGTGTTTTGAAAAACATCTTCCCGTGTCTGCTGCAAGTGGATCATTTGATTTAGTCTTCTCTGCATTGGTTCATCTTCACTACCAACCTCCTGAAAAAGTTTGACTACCGAAGCTGCAAGAGAGGTAGGGAACACAGTATCAACTCCATAAACTAGCTCAAAGGGGGACATACCAATGGATTTCTTCTGACTCACTCGATCTGCCCAAAGTGCATGAACCAACTTCTTATGCCAACTCTTATTGTTGATTTCCAGCATCTTCTTAATGATATTAACCAAATATTTGTTGGAAGACTCCACCAATCCATTGCCTTGTGGATGATAGGCGGTTGAGTGCCCAAAAGTAATGTGATATTTACTGCAAAACTCAACCATCCTCTTTGACTTGAAAGTTGTTGCGTTATCAGTGATTAACTTACTCGGGCAAACAAAACGAGACAAAATATTATTATCAAGAAATGAAATTATTACCGCATTCGTAGCTTGCCTAGTGGGAATTGCTTCGATCCACTTTGTGAAATAATCTATTGCTGTGAGGATCCATCGATGCTGACCTGAAGAAGCGGGATGAATTTCACCAATGAAATCCAACCCCACTGCTAAAAAGGGGCATTCACCTCAATCAGCTTAAGCGGAAAAGGCTGTAATTTCTGTTTTCCTTCAAAAATTTGGCAGTTATGACAGCTCTTGACAGTTTTGAACACATCAGCAAACAATGTCAGCCAATAGTATCCAGCCCTCAGAATTTTATTTGCTGTTTTTTTTTCCAAAAACGGTGACCGCCACAATCTCCTTTATGGAAATCCTCCATGACTTGCTTCGCTTCTTCCTCCACCAAACAATTTAACAAAACGCCACCGGGATCTTTCTAATAAAGTGCAGAATTCAAAATAAAAAACTTAGCAGCCTTTAACTTAAGAGTTCTAGATTTGTTTCTAGCCATACCAGGTGGCGTGGACAAATTCAGAAGTACATATATGATATCTGAATACCATGGAGAAATAACAAAGGTTTCAACGACCTGAATGGATGAACTTTCCTCATTTTCATCCGACATAGCAGCAATCAGATTTATGTCTAAGACGTGCATATTTGATTCAGCCATTAACTTTGCTAATCCCTGTCCTTTAACAAGCTTCGTGGGCCTTATCTCTACATCATACTCCAGCAAAGCTTCAATCCATTTTCCACGTCTTCCTTCAGGATCTGTTTGGACCAAAACATCTTTGACAGCAGCGTTAAGAACATAAGCTAAAATATGGGAATGCAGAATATAAACGCGGAAATCTTTCAGTGCTTTAGCAAGTGCAAGGGCTTGCTTCTCAATAATGTTGTATTTCAAAGTAGCATCTCTTATAGTCTGGCTGAAGAATGCAATGGGTCTTTCATGCTCATATTTTTTCTACATTAATACCGCTGCCATAGTATGCTTCGAAGCAAATGAAAACAATATAAAATCCTGAGTATAATCTTGGCTGATTAGAACCAGGGCTGAAGAAAGAGCCAATTTTACTAAATTGAAATATTTTACAGCCTCTTCTGTCCACGTCACTTGGCTGTCCTTCTTAAGCATGTTTGTAATCTCCCTTAGATGTTCAGCAAGATTAGGAACAAAGTGGCGCAGAAAATTCATCTTACCATTAAACGATTGAATCTCCTTCTTATTCTAGGGCAGGTCAATTTGCCGAATTGCTTCCACACGTGCTGGATCGAGACGAATTCCATCCTTTGAGATAATATGCCCAAGTATTTTTCCTTCATCCATGGCAAACAAGCTCTTCTTAGGATTCAGCGACACACCATATTTTCTGCACTTTTGAAAGACAACTTTTAAATGATACAAGTGTTCTTCATCTAATTTGGAAAACATGGTCAAATCATCAAGGTATATAACCAAGAATACATCCTTCTCATTTGCGAAAGCCAAGTCCATTGCCTGCTGAAAAGTGGCACCCGCGTTCTTCAAACCGAAAGGCATTTTGGCGTAATGAAAGGTTCCCCACGGAGTGGTGAACACTGTTATGTCTCGGTCATCTTCATGGACTAAAATTTGGTTATATCCGGAATAACCATCAAGTAGTGACATGCGAGATGCTCCAACTACTTGCTGTAGTATGTGATCCATTTTTGGCAGCGGATAATTATCCTTCAATGAAACTTTGTTGAGATTCCTAAAATCAATGCACAAACGAATCTCACTTGTCTTCTTTCTTACGGGCACCAAATTAGATATCCAATCAGAAAAATGGATGGGAACAATGATTCTTGATTTGTACAACCGATTGATCTCCTTCTTAATTGATGGCAGCAATTTTGAATTAAGCCTTCTTAACTTCTGTCTGAAAGGTTTCTGATTAGGCTTAATAGGAATTGTGTGCTGAATTATATTAGTGTCATATGTTTTCAAATCAGAATAGTCCCAAGCAAAAACATCGGCAAAAGATGACAACAAACTGATATATTTGGCTTTTACCTTTGGTGGCAATGTTTTGGACAGCTTTACCATCTGTTGGATACCTATACTAATAGGTTTCATATTTCATGATTGGCCAAAGAAAGTCCAAATATGCTCTGCTTTGAGTTCACAAAGATCCCATATTTCCTAGAAAGCAAGAGGTGGGTAAAGTGTTTCAAGTATTGAGGACCTTATTTCAATTTTGTGGATGATTCAACAGTCTAATCTGGATCATGCCATGTTTCAATTTTGAGTTATAGAATAGAGAAAGAAGTCTGTCCAAACTGCTTAATCTTGGCAGACAAGTAGTTTAGGTAGAGGAGTAAAGGTTCCCAACAGCTTAATCTGGGACCTTGGAAGAAATAAGATTAGAAGTAGATAGAAAAGAAAAAAGAAAAGCCAAAGAAAAGAAAAGGCAAGTAAGGGTTTGCAAGTCCAAATGCACCCTCTATGGAGAAACAAAAGAAAAGGCAAGTAAGGGTTTGCAAGTCCAAATGCACCCTCTATGGAGAAACAAAAAATGCTAGGAAAATAGCTGGGTAGGCAGTTGTGGTTGCAGAAAGGATATTTTCACCATTACTCATATATCAAGAGGTGTTTTGCCAAGGCAAAAATCTGTCAATGGACAAAGTGGTTAATTCCATCAAATTACAGCAAGGAGCATAACTAACCTCCCCCTTCCCCTCTATTCCATTGCTAACACTCCCTTTATTTAGCTGAGATTTATGAAGAGAGATCATGGTTTTATGGTGGTTCTAGTTCATTCAGAATCCACATTTCTTGTCTAAGATCTTTTCATTTTGATCTACTCTCAAAACCAAGTCAATTTCAGATAAACTCAGTAAAATCCCCTTCATTTGCTCCCTTCATTCATATTAACCTCTAATTTTACTATATAGCTCCCCTATTTTACCCTTTCCCCTAATAATATTAACACTATGGTGTATAAAGCCCCAAATCTTATAAATACTCCCTCCCCTTGGCATTATAGCCATATGTTCTTCAAAAGGGACCAAAATGACCTCTGGTCACTTTGGTGAACCTGTCCCATCCCATTCCCCCTTGCTGCAAGTCAAACTGCTCCTCAAACCACCATTTGCATTGAAAAAACCTTATAAAACCTCTTTTGCCTATAAAAATCCTTTGCAAAAATAACCAAAGCCAAAAAACCCGCCTCTGGCGCATTTCCAAGGGTTAGCGCGCAGTTTGATTTTATGAAAAAACATTGAAAAAACCAATTAAAAACCCTCTACCCAAAGTTTTCCGCCTGCATATAACCCGAGCATCTTCGCACTCCGCCCACCGTCGGATCAAGTCTCTGAGATCCGACGACCCACAGCAATATCGGAGCGGCCCCCACTGCCGTCCTTTACCGCCCGAGAAGGTGACGTTGCGTCACGTCAGTACCTCTCCACGCGTCAAGCGCTAAGGTATCTCGGAGCCGGGCCTGACAACTTCGGCGCCGTACCCAAACCGCCCCGAGAAACCGTAGCGGTTAACCTTAACCGCAACCGCTACGGTCCTAACCGCCAACTGTTTTCCGCCAACGAACCGCCACGTCACCCGATGACGTCAGCTGACGTCACCTCACCTTGACCCACCAATGACGTCATGCTGACGTCATCACTAAAAAGCGCCAAAATGGTAAAAAAGTCTATATTTACCCAAAAAACCGTGTTTTTCCCACTTTTCTCTCCTGTCGCTATTGTTCTTTCTGCATGACCGTTTACGTTCGAAATTTCCGCCAACCTGCTGAGTCAACCCGGGCGACCTCCTCAGCATCAACCGTGCACACCTGCGCAACCTCTGTTCGTCAATTAACAGGTATTTACCATTGTTCTGCCCTCCATACGACTGTTGTTGAAATTTAAGTTGCTCAGAAGGCTTAAGACACCTTGAAACTACATTTACACCGCCCATTTCCCTCTGCACGTCCACCATTGTAACTGTGAAGTCCAAAAAGCACCGGCCGAGCCTTAATACTTGTAATTTCGCTCAAAACCACTGTCCCTCTGCATTTCCCGGCAGATTTCTTGATAAATACAATTCACCCGCTGGAAGGGGACAGTTAGACCTTATAGAAGCTCTGCTCCTAAAAACAAACAGTATTTCAATTGCTGTTGAGTAAATTCCCCTCTGGTATCCAAAATACAAACTGTTTTCACAGAGAATCACCTCTATTCTATGTTGCTTCCATTTTGACTATTCACCTACAATTGTTGCACTTTGAAGAACTATGGAGACTCCTATTGCTCTAAATATCAAGCCCCTCAATGCTCCTCACCAGGAATTAGCATGGAAAGCCCTGGGAGACATGGATTACCAAATGCTGGACTGGTTCCCTATGGGAACCAAATACAATATCCAGATGATGAATGAGTTAAAAGCCCAGCACCTGAGTGGGGCAGACATCTTGGGAATTTGGGACTCAAATTTGCCCATCTACAACCTTCCCCAAGTAAATCCTATGCCAGAACTGATCTACAGCTGCCAGGAATGTTATGACCCAAACCAAAGAGCTGTCATCAGCCCCACAGGCTCAATCCTATTCCAGATTACCCCAGAGAGTATAAATGGAATGCTGCACTTCCAAACTGCCAAGCAATTAACCCCCCTCTTTATGCAGAATTTGATAAACAAAGGGACCAAGCTGTCAAATGACCAAATCATTAAAATCAATCAGTTGTTTGTAAGACCAGGCTCTGAATCAGTCAAAACCCCCCCTATTGGGTATCACTATTTGAATGAATTGGGCAGGATGTTAGTGGATTTAATCAGTTATGTCCTAGGATTCAGGGGAATGGAGGATGTGGATGATAGCCTAATCGCAATGCTGTCTATATTCTCTCCTGGTAAGCCCCCAGCTGTACATTATGACTATGCAACCTACATTGCAGATAAAATCCATGAGCAGTTTATGAACTTGAAGAGGGAAAGACTATTCAGGTATACTTCATATATATACCATCTATTCTTGTTCTATCAGCCAGCCACCTTCTCTGTTCCTTTGAAGCCACTCAATGCCCAGGGAATTCCAAGGTCAGTTGTGTTCTGGACTTCTGTTTTTCATCATACCTCTGTATCACCTTACACATACACTGAGTTCATTGACTTATTCATCTATCCAGTCATGACAGTATTGCATGGTACTCCTCCTCCTAGACTAACTGATGACATGAGGAGAATTCTCCATTTGAATAAGTCCTACAGCATTGGTAATTGGTACTTCTACCAAAACCACACAGTCATCAGGATATATGGCTGTGAGTTGAACCCATTTAGGTTGCCAAGGTATGTCCCCATGAGGCTTTTTGCCTTGGAATATTTCAGACAGTTTGGGAACTCAGACTATCTTCATTTTCAGAGCAACAACAAGAAGTCACAGTTGAAGGTAAGGAACCAGCTGGGTCCTTTCCTATATAACAGAAAAGAAGAGGGATGGAAAGAGGCAAACACTATCCTGGAAGGCCTCAGACTGCAAACCAGCTTTGAATGGATACCCTATGACCCCAATCATGCTATCTCCCTCAGGAGGATTAGATACAAATTGGGTAGCTATGCACACAAGAGACAACCCGAGATTGAACAGTATGCCAATGCATCAAATTGGGAAGAGGGTACCCTAGAGGAGGAAATTACTAATGAAGAGTTACTTGAGAGAGAGGCTAGAAATATGCAAAAGGAAGCTGACTTGGAAACTTGTGGACAGGTGCCCCTCTCCTACAAAAAGCAACTTGGAGCAGCTGCTACATCATCAACAGTACAACAGCAAACTGCCGAGAAAGCATCACAGACAGCAAGCAAGGATAAAGGGAAGCAGGTGGAACAGCCACCTCCATTGACAGAAGAACAAGTGGACACATTGCTACAGCAGCAAGAAGAGATGGAGCAGCAGGAACTTGGGCAGCAACAAGAAGAAGAACAGTTTAGTGAACAGCAGCCCTTGCAGCAAGAAAAAGTGATGAATGCTCCAAGCTCCACTGAGCAACAGGCTCAGACAGTGGTGCCTCCTAGGGCAGAAACTACTGTTGATACTTCAGTCCTCCAAACCCCACAAAAGGAGGACTTAACCAGGAAAAGGGATAGAGAGACTCCCCTGACTTCATCCATCAATCGGGGAGAGAAAAGACAAAGACTAAATGACTCTCAAGAGGATGACATAGCAGTGAGGCAAGAAATGGGCATGAGCCCACCCAGTGGAGAAGTTTCGGCCAGTTCATTTCAGCATGAACACGATAGAGCCGTGGGAGGAGAGGTCAGCTCCTCCAGCCAGCATAGAGAAGGACAGTCAAGCATCAAACAGCAATTTATTGACATTAAGAGGAGGAGTGATCCTATTAAAGTACAGCTGTACAATCATTTGCTGAACCTGGCTCCCACCAATCAGCAAAGACTCATGTCTGCCTTTGATGTAAGTGAAGGCAAGATGATCATGAGTCACTTCATGCCCACAACGCTGCATCCTCAAACTACCTCGGATTACCTAAGAACCAACATGGAGGTGCTGGCCAAAGACATACACCCTATGGATAAGATTGAATTACATAAACAAACGGGTGAAATGGTGTATGCCTCCTTGGCAGATGAAACGTTGGAGAACTACAAATTGAAGAGCAGCCTTGATAACACAGCATCTCAGCTGGAATTGGAGAGAGCATCATCACAAGCCAAGGACAACAGGATCAAGTCCTTGGAAGAGGTAATTATAGAAATAGGACATGATCCTAAAGATGTTAAGGGTATCCAAGAACTCTTGAAGCTAAGGGATGCAGACATGGCGGCCTTAAGAAAGAAAATCAAGCTCCCAGCTACCATCCATCCTCAAACAGATGAAGTTGCCCAGCAAAGGCAGGAAAAGGATGCTACAGACCTACTGATATCCCTGTACAAGGAGCTGGTTCGAACTCAAGACCAGCTAGGACAATCAGAAGCTGCAAAGGCAGCACTACAAACAGCAATGAAGCAAAGAGAAGAGGGCCAACCCTTCCAGCCTCCTCCTGTGATAATTAATCTTGAGGAAGTCCCTCCAACAACTACTCCTCCTCCTCAGCAAACAGGAACTACAGCACCATCTACAGCAACAACTACACCAACACCAGGACAGACTCCCAGTCTGGATATGCAGAAGCTGCAAGCTGAGATCCAAGTTCTTGAATCTCAAATGAAAGAGCTTGATGAAGTCAAGAAATCTTTGGCCAAGGTGAATGAAAAATTTGACAAAAGCAAGCAGAATGAAGCAGCAAAGGAGAGAGAGATAAAAGCTCTAAAAAAGAGAATAGCTGAACTAGAAAAAGAGCTTGCACTAGAAAAAGTAACAGCAGAATTGAAAGCAGTCCTCTGGGGCAACATTGGTCGATCCATCACCAATCAGTGGCAGTATATTGAGACTATGGATGAGCAAATAGCACTCATCACCAAGGCAAACAAGGAATTACACAGAGCCAGAGCAAGCCTTGGCCACATGCCAGATGCTGCCAGCAGAATGATCAATGTTTTAAATAACAAAACTAGCTCTCAACTAGCTACCATGGGAATTACTAACAGGACTGAAACAATCTCAGTAGTTAAAAGAGTCCTGACACTAAGAAGTCTAGTTGGTACGCTGGAGAGGAGGACACAGGATATGCAGACCGAGATCAACAAGTTCCTGGACAGATTTGTGGCATTGCAGAACAGAGGCCTCCCCAGCATTTTAAGCAGTGTAGGAAGACTGCTCACCCTAGAAAATTACAACAAAAGGATTGATGCCCATGCAGTAGCACAGATTGCAAAACAGCCCAGTACCTCGACAGACACAGGGCCAGCATCAGGGCAGAATCTGTATGATAGGGTGGATAACTTGTTTTTTATCATGAATGAAATTGATCATCTGTTTGATACACCACCAAATTTCTTTAAGTATACTGAAGCAGATGAGACTATGGGGGCAATCATAAGACACCAATTGCCCACACAGGAAGAGTGGAGGAATTTGACACAGATAATTTTATCAGGCCAGAACCTGTAGCGTTAGTTTTCTCCAGTACATGAGCAGTCATGCGCAGGCACAATTTTGATGAATAAAATCTACAAGGAAGAGGCAGATGCTGAGCCAACTCAGCAGAGCTATTTACTCACCACAGCAGTAGTCACAATCACAGGTGACAACCCAAAATACAGCGTACAAGCCATAAAGTCGGGTTCTCCAGCATTTAATCAAAGTATCTCAACCGACTCAGCAGATCCCAAAGGCCAAAATATCTTCTGACAGAACATTAAGGCGCCTTTATTTTGTATTCAATGCTGTAATAAATTTCTGATAATAATATCTCAAAGTTGGTGAGAATATTAAGTCTGAGATAACTCAGGACTCAGATATTTTTGTAAAAATCGCAAGTATATATTCACCCCTGGCAGAAGCTCAGGGGGTTGTTGTTATTTTCCTTTTGGAAGTCTCACTTGCTGTAAAAATTCTCAGAGAAGCAATGCAAAGGGAGAATGGAATTTCCAAAGCCTGGTGTATTTGATGCGTTGTGATGAATGGTGAATGTTGCAGGATTCCAGAATGTTTCATAAAACAATAAGTTTTCTTAAATCTCTGTGTTACATGTTTTCGAGTCTTTTGTTCTCTTTTATTGTCTAAATGTTTTAAACTTAATAGCAAAGTAGAAGAATAGTTCAGGATTTAATCACTGATTACCCTGAACTCAATCTGAGCTATTATCCATGTTTTCTTCAGATACAGTGAATGAAGTGTAATTCTTAATTGCTGCACTTTAAAAACTATATCTTTTACAGTGATAGACATCCCCAGGGATTCAAGCTTTGCTCCTGAGGCATCTATCTGTTTCTCATACCTAGTTTGGTGGAAATACTCGAATACTTTAGTGAAAATTCTTAATTGCTTTCACTAGTTTTTTCACCTGTTTGTGTTATAAATCAAAATTTGTTCTATGAAGTATCCAAATGGCCCTGCAAACTTCACCAGTTCACCTCAAGGTTTCTAGACACCTACAGCCATAAACTCCATTGCCCAATGATATTTGACTCTTTGAAAATTACATCATAAGACCTAAGAGAAACTCTTCAACCAAAACATAAACAAAACCTGTGCATAATAGCTAGCCTAAAACCCTATCATAAACAGTTACAAATCATAAAGAGAGAGCCCTCTCTGATCACAGTTTGGCTAGAAACAGTGATCCAAAGATTGGTTAGTGGTTACCCCGGCCGTATTCCCTTGGGAGTCATAGGGAACAACCTGGGTGTTAACATAATTGGCGACTCCACTGGGGACTCTTAAAGATTTTTCAATTACTATCTATATTCCAAAGCTACCATCAAGCCTGAACTAGCCAAGAGGCCTTAGGACTGTTTCTGTGCCACGGGAACAGCTTTAGGGAAGAGCTGATTAGGGAATCTTCATCCTAGCTTTGAAACATATATAGCCATTCCAAAATTTTCATCCAGTCCTTGCATATATAAACTTCTTGTACAAATTCAAAAGAATATTTAGAAGCTGGCTCCCAAAAGAAATCCAAGGCACACTAGGGCAAACCCTGACCCTAATCAACCTATCATTGTTGATAATCCAAATATCATTCCAAAGAACACTAGGAGACAGCAAAAGCAGGAGAAGCCTGCCAATTCAGATATAATTTCAGAACAGCCTATCTGCATTCCCACACCCTGCAAAGTTCTGTTCCGGTCCACCCCTAGTTCCCCTAGTTCATCATCAACACCTCAAAGCCCTCCTCTCCCATCTTCACCATCTGCACATACTCTTTTAACCAGCCCCCCGCTTGTTACCCATCCTATTAACCCTGTTACACCCGTAATCCCAGCTGTCCCATTTGTTCCTATTAACCCCATAAATCCCATAAACATGGCCAACAGGTATGCACCTCTGCAGATACCAGCTAATGCTCCAGCTCTACCCCAAGATTACCAAACCAAAATCTCATTTTTTGACTCCCATGGCCCTTTGACAGCTGTCCAGCATGCTAAGAAGATGCAAGACCACTTTGAGACCTATGAAATAGATGATGACAGTGTCAGGATGAGAATTTTTGTTCAAAGCTTAACTGGGGATGTCAGAACTTGGTTTAGATCCCTGAATGCAAATTCCATTGCAACCCCTGAGGTCCTGTACCAAGAGTTTACCAACAGATGGGAGAAGAAGAAAGATCCTCTACACATACTCGGTGAATATAACACTATTAAAAGAGGTCCCCAAGAAACAGTTTTGGAATATTGTGCTAGGTTTAACAATGTATATAATGCTATCCCCCAGAACTTAAGACCCCCTCCTGATTTGGCCCTGTATAACTTCCCTGACGGTTTTGACTCCGATATGGCCTATCAGCTGAAAGAAAGAGATCCCCCAACCCTTGCAGAAGCTCAAAGAGTTGCAGTCACTGTAGAGGCCAACCTAATTGCCAAAAGAAACAGGGCAAAGCTGGAAAAGAAGGCTGGCTTCAGAGAAGAGCCCTCAGGTTTTGATCAAAAGTTGGATGCAATACTAAACAGCATGAAGAGACTGGGTGAAAGGGTGGAATCAGTTGAAAGAAAATCATCATGGGAGACATCACAAAG
The DNA here is from genome assembly GCA_031772625.1 of Pinus tabuliformis. Taxonomy (NCBI): domain Eukaryota; kingdom Viridiplantae; phylum Streptophyta; class Pinopsida; order Pinales; family Pinaceae; genus Pinus; species Pinus tabuliformis. The sequence continues at coordinate 871,824,949 of CM062805.1, forward strand.
CAACCCTCCTAGAAACCCAAATTTTAGGAGAACTCAGAACCCAAACATAGGAAAAACAAGTGCTGACCAAGATATCAGACCCCCTTTTCAAGAAAACTATGCAGAAACCTCCACAGCCAATCAGCTCAATGAAGATCCCGAAATTAACTTAATGGGTCTGGATGGTAAAAGCCATGTATTCTTAACACAAGAAGACCATGAGGAGGATGAAAGCAAAACATTCCAAACTAAATCAGGAGAATCCTTTGACTTTAAACAAGGATATGATACTGCTGTCTATGAAGTCCATAAACAATACAAATTAAGGAGTAGGACTGTAAATGTAAATCAACCTGAAAAGGTAAAGGAGAAACAACAGTCCAAAGAAACCATGGTCACTGAACCTAATGACAACACAAACGTGCCTACAAAAGAAGTAGTGGTTGAGGAGGTTACTGAACTACTGTCCCCACTACAACAGCCCATGGCAACCTCGTCCTCCCACCCAAATCCGAACATTACCCCTCAAGACATGAGTATGAGGGGCAGGTTTCAAAATCAAGATGAAATCCAACAAGAAGATTTAGTGAACAAAGAAAAGACTGCTATCCGTGACTCTAAAATCCAAGTTGACAAACCTTTTGACCTAGGTACAGAGATTGGCAAGTTAAAGATAGCAATCCCCCTCTCAGAGCTAGCCAAGCATGACATATATAAGCAACAGATAAAGAAATCCCTACAGCTCACCAATAGCAAAGATGATGTAAATGTGCTAGATGACACTCCAGAATTACTGTTTGGCCCAGAGGTAGATGGAAAATCAGAAGTCACAGGGGTTTTACCGTTTTATGTCAGCCTGCATGTTCATGATAAAATACTGCATAATGCTATGTTTGACTCAGGCGCCTCTCACAACCTTATGCCAAAAGCAGTCATGGAAAGATTGAACTTGGATATAACAAGACCATACAAAGACCTGTTTTCTTTTGATTCCAGCCAAGTCAAATGTTTAGGCCTAATAAAAGATTTATGTGTGTCTCTGGTTCAATATCCCAACAAGACTATTCTAATGGATGTTGTAGTTGCTGATATCCCACCCAAATATGGGATGCTGTTATCAAGATCATGGGGAGCCAAGCTCCAAGGCTCCCTGCAATTAGACATGTCATATGCAACTATCTCTGTCTTTGGGCAACCAAAAAGACTTTATAGGGAAACACTCATGAAGTATATGGTCAGCAGTGAAGAAAAGCCTCAAAATTTTCCAATATATGCTGTCCATTCGGACATAGACTCCTTCATCCTTTTCAATGACAGCACAAGCCTCTCAAACAATGACATTAGGACCGAAGCACTCATACAAGAACAAAACATTGATCAGACAAGTAGCACCTGCCAAACATCAATCAGCCCAACAATACACATTAACCCTCCTCTAGTCGTTAAAGATTGTCAAACAAATGATAAAGCTGTCCTAGAAAACAAATGGGGGAAGAAACCCCAACTCCTGCTCACATTGCCATCCCATGAACAGAACTTTAAATCTTCTGTCCAGCAAGATACCCTGTGGGTCCTAGAATTTGATGGCTCAGTTAACAAGTTAGGGGCAGGAGCTGGAGTGTGGATATATAACAAAGAGAAAAGCTATGCAGAAGGCAGGGCTTACAGATTAAATTTTAGGTGCACTAACAACATGGCAGAATATGAAGCTCTCTTGCTGGGCCTAAAGCTAGCAAAATCACTACAAGCTCCTAAACTCTCCATTATGGGAGACTCTGATCTAGTAATTCAACAAGTGAAAGGACATTTTGTCACCAATGACAAAAGATTGAGGTCCTACAGATCTGCTGTAATTGAAATATTAGAAACCTTCTCTGAGTTTGTTATCACAAAAATTTCAAGGGGCCACAATCTCCATGCACACAGCTTGGCAACGTTTGCCAGCACCTTCAAATTCCCATTAGAACCCAATAATTGTTTCACAGCCGAGGTCAAATACAGACCCTCTATTCCAAACAATGTCAAAGAATGGCAAGTTTTTGAGGATGACATGCAAATAAACAATTTCTTGACCTTGCAACAAGAGTTCATAGGATTAAGTATTGACCTTGATGGAGCAAGTCAATCACAAATACTTGATGGAGCATGTCCATCACAAATACAGTTTCAACAGTCTGCTCACCCAATGTCACCTAGGACAGCAAAACAACTACTCAGTCCAACCATTTTCAACAATGAAAACATTCAGCAAATCAACCAAATTGACTGTGAAGAGATGAGCAGCGCTGAAGCTGAAATCATACAACTCAAAGACAATTTCCTTCCAGCAGGCCTTACCCCACTAGAGGACATTTTTGACTCAAATGATGTCCCCAGGAAACCAAAGATGCAGCCATTAGATGCAGCAATTGAAGAATGCAACATTGGTACCACTGACAAGCCTAAAATAATAAAGCTATCTGCTGCTTTGCCCCCTGATCAAAAACCCAAATATATTGACCTCTTTAAAGAGTTTCAAGATGTTTTTGCTTGGGGTTATGAGGATCTAAAGTCCTATGATACCTCTGTTATCCAGCATACCATTCCCCTCAAGCCTAATCAAAAACCATTCAAACAGAAATTGAGAAGAATCAATCCTGTGCTCCTTCCTTCCATTGAAAAAGAATTACAGAAAATGTTCAAAGCTGGTATCATAGCACCAATCAGATTCTCTGAATGGATTTCAAATTTGGTCCCTACAAGAAAGAAAACTGGTGAGATTAGACTTTGTGTAGACTTAAGGAATTTGAATCAAGTATCACTCAAAGATAACTACCCTCTACCCAAAATGGATCACATTCTTCAAAGAGTAGTAGGGGCTTCGAGAATATCATTGCTTGATGGTTTCTCAGGTTTCAATCAAATCCTGGTACACCCTGATGATCAGGACAAAACTGCATTTACAACCCCATGGGGAACTTTCAAGTATGTGAAAATGCCCTTTGGATTGAAAAACGCAGGGGCAACATTTCAGAGAGCAATGGACATTGCTTTTGCAAAAGAGATTCATGACTTCTTGGTCATTTACTTAGATGATCTAACACCCTTTTCAAAATCTGACCAAGAACACTTGAAACATTTAAGACAGATTTTCATAACATGCAGGAAATATGGTATTTCCTTAAACCCCAAGAAGTCATTATTTGGCTTAGAAGAAGGGAAACTTCTAGGACATATTATTTCAAAAGATGGCATAAGAATTGATCCAGATAGGATACAAGCTATCCTACAAATGCCTCATCCAAGGAATGTCAAGGAGTTGCAAGGATTCTTAGGGAAAATCAACTTTTTAAGAAGGTTTATCCCTAATTTAGCAGAATTAATCAGATTACTAAATAATATGCTAAAGAAAGATTCAAAGGTCAAATGGACTGTCGAAGCAAAACAAGCCTTTGAAAGTATAAAATTAGCCTTGACTCAAACCCCAGTGTTAACCAATCCTCAGTTTGACAGAGACTTTATCATTTTCTCCTTTGCCTCCCAACATACTATTGCTGCTGTATTATTACAGAAAGATGACCAAGGGAATGAGAAGCCTATTGCCTTCTTCAGCAGAGCTCTTAGAGATGCCCCCCTAAAGTATCAAATAATGGAAAAACAAGCCTATGCTTTGATCAAAGCTATTAAAGACTTTAGGATTTACATCCTTTACTCCCATGTTGTGGCTTATGTACCAAGTCCTATTGTCAAAGACATTCTCACCCAAGAAAACTTAGAGGGCAGAAGAGGAAAATGGATTGCCAATATACTAGAATTTGACATTGAAATAAAACCCACAAAGCTAATAAAAGGGCAAGGTTTGGCCAAATTAATGACAGAAGCAAATTTCCAAGCCTTAGATATCAACCAACTGGACAGTGAAACAGAGCTGGCGACTCCAAAGATCAATGTAGCCTTTGAACAATCTCCTTGGTACTCTGATATCTGTTATGTGTTACAAAACCTGTGTGCTCCCCCAGGACTGTCCAGAACTAAGTGTAGGTTCCTAAAAATGAAAACATCTAGATTTTGTGTGATGGATGGAAATTTACTTTGGAAAAACCATGAAGGTATCTTGCTGCACTGTCTAATAGAGAATGAAACTAACAAGATCATGCAAGATTTCCATGCTGGAGATTGCGGTGGACATTTGTACTGGAAGTCCACTGTGGACAAGATATTGAGGGCTGGGTACTACTGGCCCATTATGTTCTCTGAGGTTAAGAAATTTACGGCCTCATGCCACAAATGCCAACTGTTTGAAGGCAAAAGACAGTTGCTGCCACTTCCTTTGAAGCCCATTGCAACAGAGAGACCTTTCCAACAATGGGGCTTGGATTTCATTGGGGAAATTCATCCCTCATCTTCAGGGCAACACAGATGGATTTTAACAGCAACAGACTACTTCACCAAGTGGATTGAAGCTGCCCCATGCAGACAAGCAAATGATTCAGTAATCATTCAGTTTTTGGAAAACAATATACTGGCTAGATTTGGCTGCCCGGACAAAATAATAACAGACAATGCTGCTGCCTTCAGATCCAAGAAAATGGTGAACTTCTGCCATAAATTTCACATTACTTTGGGCCATTCTACAGCTTACTACCCTCAAGGAAATGGCCTTGCTGAATCATCAAACAAAAGTTTAATAAATATCATAAAGAAAGTACTGGAAGAGAACAAAAAGAACTGGCATAAGAAACTAGTAAATGCTTTATGGGCAGACAGGCTAACAACTAAAAGATCAATTGGGACCAGCCCATATGAGTTAGTCTATGGATTAGAGGCCAGATTTCCTTCATCACTAGGAGTGCCGGTTATGAAACTTCTGCAAGAAAGCCATGCAGAGCCAAATGACATGCAAAGAAGGATTAATCAGATAATCTGTTTACAGCAAACTAGAGAACAAGTTTTCAGCAGAGTGCAGATACTACAAGAGAAACTGAAAAAGGCCTTTGATAGGAGAACCAAAGCAGAAGATTTCAATATGGGGGACAAAGTCTTAAAGTGGGATGCAAGAAGAGAAGAGAAAGGGAAACATGGAAAGTTTGACTCTTTATGGAAAGGACCATTTGCTGTCCAAGCAGTGCAAGGTAATAACACCTACTTCCTCAAAAGTTTGACTGAAACTGACTTGGATGAAGGTCCTGTCAATGGCAGGATGCTGAAGCACTACTTTGACTGTTCATTATGAATGGAAACTAAGGATTCATTGTATATATGCAGATGTACATATTGTTTTCTGTTTTAGATTGTAAAATACAGTTTTCCAAGTGATTCACCAACCAGCAAGAGGCAAATAGAATCAGAGGTCTTCCAAGAAAGAGGCACACTATTTTGACACATTTTTGCAGCAAATTTCAAAGATTGGGATGGGCAGTCAAGGAACAAGGCAATCTGACCTGCTGTTCTTGGTCTTTCAGAAGAAAAACCATCCCCATGTGGAGCCACTGTTGGATACCTATACTAATAGGTTTCATATTTCATGATTGGCCAAAGAAAGTCCAAATATGCTCTGCTTTGAGTTCACAAAGATCCCATATTTCCTAGAAAGCAAGAGGTGGGTAAAGTGTTTCAAGTATTGAGGACCTTATTTCAATTTTGTGGATGATTCAACAGTCTAATCTGGATCATGCCATGTTTCAATTTTGAGTTATAGAATAGAGAAAGAAGTCTGTCCAAACTGCTTAATCTTGGCAGACAAGTAGTTTAGGTAGAGGAGTAAAGGTTCCCAACAGCTTAATCTGGGACCTTGGAAGAAATAAGATTAGAAGTAGATAGAAAAGAAAAAAGAAAAGCCAAAGAAAAGAAAAGGCAAGTAAGGGTTTGCAAGTCCAAATGCACCCTCTATGGAGAAACAAAAGAAAAGGCAAGTAAGGGTTTGCAAGTCCAAATGCACCCTCTATGGAGAAACAAAAAATGCTAGGAAAATAGCTGGGTAGGCAGTTGTGGTTGCAGAAAGGATATTTTCACCATTACTCATATATCAAGAGGTGTTTTGCCAAGGCAAAAATCTGTCAATGGACAAAGTGGTTAATTCCATCAAATTACAGCAAGGAGCATAACTAACCTCCCCTTCCCCTCTATTCCATTGCTAACACTCCCTTTATTTAGCTGAGATTTATGAAGAGAGATCATGGTTTTATGGTGGTTCTAGTTCATTCAGAATCCACATTTCTTGTCTAAGATCTTTTCATTTTGATCTACTCTCAAAACCAAGTCAATTTCAGATAAACTCAGTAAAATCCCCTTCATTTGCTCCCTTCATTCATATTAACCTCTAATTTTACTATATAGCTCCCCTATTTTACCCTTTCCCCTAATAATATTAACACTATGGTGTATAAAGCCCCAAATCTTATAAATACTCCCTCCCCTTGGCATTATAGCCATATGTTCTTCAAAAGGGACCAAAATGACCTCTGGTCACTTTGGTGAACCTGTCCCATCCCATTCCCCCTTGCTGCAAGTCAAACTGCTCCTCAAACCACCATTTGCATTGAAAAAACCTTATAAAACCTCTTTTGCCTATAAAACTCCTTTGCAAAAATAACCAAAGCCAAAAAACCCGCCTCTGGCGCATTTCCAAGGGTTAGCGCGCAGTTTGATTTTATGAAAAAACATTGAAAAAACCAATTAAAAACCCTCTACCCAAAGTTTTCCGCCTGCATATAACCCGAGCATCTTCGCACTCCGCCCACCGTCGGATCAAGTCTCTGAGATCCGACGACCCACAGCAATATCGGAGCGGCCCCCACTGCCGTCCTTTACCACCCGAGAAGGTGACGTTGCGTCACGTCAGTACCTCTCCACGCGTCAAGCGCTAAGGTATCTCGGAGCCGGGCCTGACAACTTCGGCGCCGTACCCAAACCGCCCCGAGAAACCGTAGCGGTTAACCTTAACCGTAACCGCTACGGTCCTAACCGCCAACTGTTTTCCGCCAACGAACCGCCACGTCACCCGATGACGTCAGCTGACGTCACCTCACCTTGACCCACCAATGACGTCATGCTGACGTCATCACTAAAAAGCGCCAAAATGGTAAAAAAGTCTATATTTACCCAAAAAACCGTGTTTTTCCCACTTTTCTCTCATGTCGCTATTGTTCTTTCTGCATGACCGTTTACGTTCGAAATTTCCGCCAACCTGCTGAGTCAACCCGGGCGACCTCCTCAGCATCAACCGTGCACACCTGCGCAACCTCTGTTCGTCAATTAACAGGTATTTACCATTGTTCTGCCCTCCATACGACTGTTGTTGAAATTTAAGTTGCTCAGAAGGCTTAAGACACCTTGAAACTACATTTACACCGCCCATTTCCCTCTGCACGTCCACCATTGTAACTGTGAAGTCCAAAAAGCACCGGCCGAGCCTTAATACTTGTAATTTCGCTCAAAACCACTGTCCCTCTGCATTTCCCGGCAGATTTCTTGATAAATACAATTCACCCGCTGGAAGGGGACAGTTAGACCTTAGAGAAGCTCTGCTCCTAAAAACAAACAGTATTTCAATTGCTGTTGAGTAAATTCCCCTCTGGTATCCAAAATACAAACTGTTTTCACAGAGAATCACCTCTATTCTGTGTTGCTTCCATTTTGACTATTCACCTACAATTGTTGCACTTTGAAGAACTATGGAGACTCCTATTGCTCTAAATATCAAGCCCCTCAATGCTCCTCACCAGGAATTAGCATGGAAAGCCCTGGGAGACATGGATTACCAAATGCTGGACTGGTTCCCTATGGGAACCAAATACAATATCCAGATGATGAATGAGTTAAAAGCCCAGCACCTGAGTGGGGCAGACATCTTGGGAATTTGGGACTCAAATTTGCCCATCTACAACCTTCCCCAAGTAAATCCTATGCCAGAACTGATCTACAGCTGCCAGGAATGTTATGACCCAAACCAAAGAGCTGTCATCAGCCCCACAGGCTCAATCCTGTTCCAGATTACCCCAGAGAGTATAAATGGAATGCTGCACTTCCAAACTGCCAAGCAATTGACCCCCCTCTTTATGCAGAATTTGATAAACAAAGGGACCAAGCTGTCAAATGACCAAATCATTAAAATCAATCAGTTGTTTGTAAGACCAGGCTCTGAATCAGTCAGAACCCCCCCTATTGGGTATCACTATTTGAATGAATTGGGCAGGATGTTAGTGGATTTAATCAGTTATGTCCTAGGATTCAGGGGAATGGAGGATGTGGATGATAGCCTAATCGCAATGCTGTCTATATTCTCTCCTGGTAAGCCCCCAGCTGTACATTATGACTATGCAACCTACATTGCAGATAAAATCCATGAGCAGTTTATGAACTTGAAGAGGGAAAGACTATTCAGGTATACTTCATATATATACCATCTATTCTTGTTCTATCAGCCAGCCACCTTCTCTGTTCCTTTGAAGCCACTCAATGCCCAGGGAATTCCAAGGTCAGTTGTGTTCTGGACTTCTGTTTTTCATCATACCTCTGTATCACCTTACACATACACTGAGTTCATTGACTTATTCATCTATCCAGTCATGACAGTATTGCATGGTACTCCTCCTCCTAGACTAACTGATGACATGAGGAGAATTCTCCATTTGAATAAGTCCTACAGCATTGGTAATTGGTACTTCTACCAAAACCACACAGTCATCAGGATATATGGCTGTGAGTTGAACCCATTTAGGTTGCCAAGGTATGTCCCCATGAGGCTTTTTGCCTTGGAATATTTCAGACAGTTTGGGAACTCAGACTATCTTCATTTTCAGAGCAACAACAAGAAGTCACAGTTGAAGGTAAGGAACCAGCTGGGTCCTTTCCTATATAACAGAAAAGAAGAGGGATGGAAAGAGGCAAACACTATCCTGGAAGGCCTCAGACTGCAAACCAGCTTTGAATGGATACCCTATGACCCCAATCATGCTATCTCCCTCAGGAGGATTAGATACAAATTGGGTAGCTATGCACACAAGAGACAACCCGAGATTGAACAGTATGCCAATGCATCAAATTGGGAAGAGGGTACCCTAGAGGAGGAAATTACTAATGAAGAGTTACTTGAGAGAGAGGCTAGAAATATGCAAAAGGAAGCTGACTTGGAAACTTGTGGACAGGTGCCCCTCTCCTACAAAAAGCAACTTGGAGCAGCTGCTACATCATCAACAGTACAACAGCAAACTGCCGAGAAAGCATCACAGACAGCAAGCAAGGATAAAGGGAAGCAGGTGGAACAGCCACCTCCATTGACAGAAGAACAAGTGGACACATTGCTACAGCAGCAAGAAGAGATGGAGCAGCAGGAACTTGGGCAGCAACAAGAAGAAGAACAGTTTAGTGAACAGCAGCCCTTGCAGCAAGAAAAAGTGATGAATGCTCCAAGCTCCACTGAGCAACAGGCTCAGACAGTGGTGCCTCCTAGGGCAGAAACTACTGTTGATACTTCAGTCCTCCAAACCCCACAAAAGGAGGACTTAACCAGGAAAAGGGATAGAGAGACTCCCCTGACTTCATCCATCAATCGGGGAGAGAAAAGACAAAGACTAAATGACTCTCAAGAGGATGACATAGCAGTGAGGCAAGCAATGGGCATGAGCCCACCCAGTGGAGAAGTTTCAGCCAGTTCATTTCAGCATGAACACGATAGAGCCGTGGGAGGAGAGGTCAGCTCCTCCAACCAGCATAGAGAAGGACAGTCAAGCATCAAACAGCAATTTATTGACATTAAGAGGAGGAGTGATCCTATTAAAGTACAGCTGTACAATCATTTGCTGAACCTGGCTCCCACCAATCAGCAAAGACTCATGTCTGCCTTTGATGTAAGTGAAGGCAAGATGATCATGAGTCACTTCATGCCCACAACGCTGCATCCTCAAACTACCTCGGATTACCTAAGAACCAACATGGAGGTGCTGGCCAAAGACATACACCCTATGGATAAGATTGAATTACATAAACAAACGGGTGAAATGGTGTATGCCTCCTTGGCAGATGAAACGTTGGAGAACTACAAATTGAAGAGCAGCCTTGATAACACAGCATCTCAGCTGGAATTGGAGAGAGCATCATCACAAGCCAAGGACAACAGGATCAAGTCCTTGGAAGAGGTAATTATAGAAATAGGACATGATCCTAAAGATGTTAAGGGTATCCAAGAACTCTTGAAGCTAAGGGATGCAGACATGGCGGCCTTAAGAAAGAAAATCAAGCTCCCAGCTACCATCCATCCTCAAACAGATGAAGTTGCCCAGCAAAGGCAGGAAAAGGATGCTACAGACCTACTGATATCCCTGTACAAGGAGCTGGTTCGAACTCAAGACCAGCTAGGACAATCAGAAGCTGCAAAGGCAGCACTACAAACAGCAATGAAGCAAAGAGAAGAGGGCCAACCCTTCCAGCCTCCTCCTGTGATAATTAATCTTGAGGAAGTCCCTCCAACAACTACTCCTCCTCCTCAGCAAACGGGAACTACAGCACCATCTACAGCAACAACTACACCAACACCAGGACAGACTCCCAGTCTGGATATGCAGAAGCTGCAAGCTGAGATCCAAGTTCTTGAATCTCAAATGAAAGAGCTTGATGAAGTCAAGAAATCTTTGGCCAAGGTGAATGAAAAATTTGACAAAAGCAAGCAGAATGAAGCAGCAAAGGAGAGAGAGATAAAAGCTCTAAAAAAGAGAATAGCTGAACTAGAAAAAGAGCTTGCACTAGAAAAAGTAACAGCAGAATTGAAAGCAGTCCTCTGGGGCAACATTGGTCGATCCATCACCAATCAGTGGCAGTATATTGAGACTATGGATGAGAAAATAGCACTCATCACCAAGGCAAACAAGGAATTACACAGAGCCAGAGCAAGCCTTGGCCACATGCCAGATGCTGCCAGCAGAATGATCAATGTTTTAAATAACAAAACTAGCTCTCAACTAGCTACCATGGGAATTACTAACAGGACTGAAACAATCTCAGTAGTTAAAAGAGTCCTGACACTAAGAAGTCTAGTTGGTACGCTGGAGAGGAGGACACAGGATATGCAGACCGAGATCAACAAGTTCCTGGACAGATTTGTGGCATTGCAGAACAGAGGCCTCCCCAGCATTTTAAGCAGTGTAGGAAGACTGCTCACCCTAGAAAATTACAACAAAAGGATTGATGCCCATGCAGTAGCACAGATTGCAAAACAGCCCAGTACCTCGACAGACACAGGGCCAGCATCAGGGCAGAATCTGTATGATAGGGTGGATAACTTGTTTTTTATCATGAATGAAATTGATCATCTGTTTGATACACCACCAAATTTCTTTAAGTATACTGAAGCAGATGAGACTATGGGGGCAATCATAAGACACCAATTGCCCACACAGGAAGAGTGGAGGAATTTGACACAGATAATTTTATCAGGCCAGAACCTGTAGCGTTAGTTTTCTCCAGTACATGAGCAGTCATGCGCAGGCACAATTTTGATGAATAAAATCTACAAGGAAGAGGCAGATGCTGAGCCAACTCAGCAGAGCTATTTACTCACCACAACAGTAGTCACAATCACAGGTGACAACCCAAAATACAGCGTACAAGCCATAAAGTCGGGTTCTCCAGCATTTAATCAAAGTATCTCAACCGACTCAGCAGATCCCAAAGGCCAAAATATCTTCTGACAGAACATTAAGGCGCCTTTATTTTGTATTCAATGCTGTAATAAATTTCTGATAATAATATCTCAAAGTTGGTGAGAATATTATGTCTGAGATAACTCAGGACTCAGATATTTTTGTAAAAATCGCAAGTATATATTCACCCCTGGCAGAAGCTCAGGGGGTTGTTGTTATTTTCCTTTTGGAAGTCTCACTTGCTGTAAAAATTCTCGGAGAAGCAATGCAAAGGGAGAATGGAATTTCCAAAGCCTGGTGTATTTGATGCGTTGTGATGAATGGTGAATGTTGCAGGATTCCAGAATGTTTCATAAAACAATAAGTTTTCTTAAATCTCTGTGTTACATGTTTTCGAGTCTTTTGTTCTCTTTTATTGTCTAAATGTTTTAAACTTAATAGCAAAGTAGAAGAATAGTTCAGGATTTAATCACTGATTACCCTGAACTCAATCTGAGCTATTATCCATGTTTTCTTCAGATACAGTGAATGAAGTGTAATTCTTAATTGCTGCACTTTAAAAACTATATCTTTTACAGTGATAGACATCCCCAGGGATTCAAGCTTTTCTCCTGAGGCATCTATCTGTTTCTCATACCTAGTTTGGTGGAAATACTCGAATACTTTAGTGAAAATTCTTAATTGCTTTCACTGGTTTTTTCACCTGTTTGTGTTATAAATCAAAATTTGTTCTATGAAGTATCCAAATGGCCCTGCAAACTTCACCAGTTCACCTCAAGGTTTCTAGACACCTACAGCCATAAACTCCATTGCCCAATGATATTTGACTCTTTGAAAATTACATCATAAGACCTAAGAGAAACTCTTCAACCAAAACATAAACAAAACCTGTGCATAATAGCTAGCCTAAAACCCTATCATAAACAGTTACAAATCATAAAGAGAGAGCCCTCTCTGATCACAGTTTGGCTAGAAACAGTGATCCAAAGATTGGTTAGTGGTTACCCCGGCCGTATTCCCTTGGGAGTCATAGGGAACAACCTGGGTGTTAACACCATCTTCGGATGTTCGGCTGTTCTAATATTCACCTCTTCGACTCCTTTCTCTGTTGGCTACAATGTTGGTTTGCGGGCTACGTCATCATGATCAAAGAGTTCTTCTAAAGGTATCAAGCCTTTAGGAATCACATTATCTTTGAGCTGAAACACTTCCATTTCATTGATCTGCACATCATCTTTTTCGTCATCATGCTGTACATCAATTGAGGTATCTTTGAACTTACCTTTGTTTTGCAGAAAATCATCAATTTCCTCATCATCTTGGAAAACTTGCCAATATCTCTGATTTTCCAGGACAGCCGGACGATGTTTCACATGGATTTCAAATTTATTACTTGAATTCATAGGAATCTTCAAATTACTCGCTGCCTTAGCAAGTGCATCGGCAATACTATTTTGAATACGAGGCACACACATCAAGATGTAATCAGAAAACAACTTCAAAATGTCCAGGATAGCATTATGGTATGCCCGCATCCGAGGATGCTTTGCTTGATATTCACCTTTAACTTGCTTAACCACCAATTCGGAGTCGCCATATACATCAATCCTCTTAGCCTTCAGCTTTCTTAGGATCTTTAGGCCAGCGATCAGAGCCTCATACTCAGCTTCATTGTTCGAGCAATCAAAAGAAAGTTTTTAAGAACATACCCACACATTACTCGGCACTTTATTTGCAGCAGAAAAATGACTGCATACCCAAATTTCAATTTCAACACCATCACTTCCCACGGCTCCATCGAAATCCATAGTCCAGAGGCCATCTTCCTCTTCTTCTAAGTGCTGGAACTCTATTTGCTGTATTTTTTCTGCTTGTTGTCCATTATCCTTTTCCGGTCGCTGAATGGTATTGCCTTGTTCTTGACATTCTTTCTTCAAAACTTCTCTAAAATTCTTTGCTATTTCTAGAATATCATCTGCTACAACTAACTGACTATCAATCTCATTGAAACTATCTGAATACAAAACGAAAGACTCTAAATATGTATGTACATAATTAATCGGATGATTAATTGGTTTCTCCTTGCTTGTAATCATGTATTTCATTTTCTGCTCCCGATAAAGTTTTCTCATATGGCCAAACATAGGAATCATTGCATAGGATAAATCAAGCTACATAGTTCCTTTGATCTTTTCTCCCCAAGATCGGGAAAGGAGCATTCCAAATCTAGGAGGTATATCCGCCACCACCACATCCATCAAAATGTTCTTTGTCGGAATCTGATCCAAACTGACCACCAAGTCTTTAATAAGCCCAATACATGTCACCCTACTAGAATCAAACAAATAGAGATCATGACACTTCCTAGTGATGTCCAAACACAATTTCTCCATGATAACCTTCGGCATAAGATTGTGGGAGGCGCCGAAATCGAACATAGCATTATGCAACACAAACTCATGCACTCTCAAACTGATATAAAAAGGAGGCACATCACTGTCTGGAGACTCACCATTCAATGCTGGTCCAAAAATCAGTTCAGGTTGATCATCTTCTACACTCACCATATCAGACATTGGATCAAAATTCAAAATTTTGGAAACCTGACCTCTATAACTGTTGTTCCTCATCAGCTCTGTCAAGGGAATGGATACCTTCAATTTAGAAATTTCATTTTCTAAACTAAAAGTGGAAGTCTTCTCTACCTCTTTGGCTGGAACCTCTTTCTTCTCAGCTTTATCTTTCGATACAATGGGCTGATTGACTCGTTCATTTGCTGATGGAGATTTGTTAGGCATAGGATCAACAACTTCTTTCCCTTTATTTGGTGCAACAGGTGGCTCATTCTTAGATGTTGGACCTTCCTTTCTCTTTTGAATTGGATTGATGGGGACATTTCTATTTCGTAATGAATACTGACGCTGCTGGGTGGACAAGGCATGCATATACCCTCTCTAATACTCATCCGAGTCCTCTTCAAGAGCTGTATCATTCACCAAGATAAAATCTGCATCCTGCTGTACAGCTGAACTTTCTGCATATTCATCATCTTCAGTGATAAAAGTGGGCATATCATCAGGAGTAAAGAAGTGATTTTCTTCCCCTATTACATGGTCTTTATCATCATATTTGGGACCAACAAAATTCTGCTGAAGAGGTGTCTTTACTTGCTACTGTTGTGATGTTGGTTCTTGTGCTCGTTGCTCACGTTGTTTGATCCTGAATTGAGGTTGCTGCTGTCCACGGAAATTAGGATTCTAGATTTGCGGTTCGGGCTTTTCAAGTGTCAACCTTTCAATCATATTTTCTACCTTGCGGAGCACCTGATCTGAGGTAGAAGCCTCTTCCTTTATGGAGACTTTCTTCTCAGTTTTCAATCTAGCTCTCTTGTCATTCAAATTTGCCTCAACACTAATGACAATTTTTTACATTTCTACTAAGGTAGCTAGATCTCTCTCTCTTAATTGATAAGCCATGTCTGGATCAAAACCATCCAGGAATTTAAGCAAAGCTGACCTTCTAGTTGGCTTTAAATCATCAGGAATTGCATTATAAACCGCATTGAATCTAGTACAATAGTCTTGCACGGACTCACCAGCATTTCGCTTGATCTTGGTGTATTCAGAAGTGATCTGAAGAGGATCTTTCTTGACTTCCCAGCGATCCAACAACTATTTTTGAAGCTCTTCTAATGTGGGAATACCTCTAGCTGTCAAAGCTCTGAACCATTTTCTCACCTCACCTGCGAAAGTCTACATGAATAATCTCATGGTCACGTTTTCAGCATCAATCTCATGAAGCTCAAAGAAATCCATCATCTTGTCCACATGTTGCTGAGCCGTGGTACATTGAGAAGTGCCATCAAAAAAAGGAATTTTACTCTGATATTTTGCGGGCATGTCATCCAAAACTTGAGGTAGCGCGAGAGGTGCAAACTGAGCAGCCATTGCTCTTGGTGGATTGGCAATCGGCCTCGGAGATGTTGGGGGAGAAGGTGCAACTGATGTGTGAGGTGTATGAGGAGGTGTATGCAGAGGTGAAGCAACTTTGGACGTAGAAGGAGTAGATGGAGGTGAATTTACAATAGACTTTTGATCAACAATAGTAGACTTCGGGGGAAGGGTGGGAATGAAAGGAGGCTCGGTAGGGATTTTCAAAGTGGATGTCATTATGGAAGATCCAAGGGATGTAGAAGTAGCTTCTAGGAAATCAACGATATTTGAAGCATGAATTTCACTTTGGAGGTGATTTAAGATAAAATTCTCAATTGATTTTTTATTTCTTTCAACTTCAAGAGCTGCAGCAAATTCAGGATTTGGAACTATAGAACCAAGAGCACTTTCGGATTTGGTTTAAACAATGACAATTGAAACTTTTCATCAAAATCAAGCTCTTCAAGATACTTAAAAATTGCAGGACATGAACGATATTTAAACACGGGAGTGACAAAACTCCCTTGACGAACAATTCTTGAAATCAAATTGGGATTCTCGTAGAAAGGGGGAGGATTTGGATCTGGATTAGGTCTGATATATCTCTTTGAAGCCAGCGTGTTATTTTCAAGAAATCAAAGGGACATAGACAACTTATTCAGCGTTTCAAATTCTAAACTTATCATCCAAAGCTTAGAATTCTCAATTGTACTGGGGTGATTTACAGGTCAAGTGTCATGATTACAAGCTCGACCAGCGATTGACTGAAGCAGCATTTATCTACTTGCGCTAATGCAAAGCAAAGGCATTTCGAAGGCTACCTCGCATAACTTCAGGCTCCGTCTGTAGCTTAGAAAACCAATGACATCAACAAGAAAACCATTTTCTTCCCAATACGGGCGCCACTATGTTAGAGCCTAGATTTGTCTCAGGCTGGAAAGACAAGGTTTTAGGTCCACATCAAACCATGCTCAACCTCGTAGATAGCCCTACGAGGACAGGAGAGGGCTCTCTCCGGATTGATCTCAGCAAAAGATAATCAATGGGGTTGGATATGACTGATTTTACAACTAATTTTAGGCTAGGTATTAAGTGCAAAGGATTTGATTTGAGTTTCTTAGGGTTTTGTGTTGGAAACAGGGAAAGGCAAATTGGGCTCAGGGATGAGGCACAGTTTCTGCAGGGTTCTGATTGGGGAAAGGAAGGAAATCATTTTGATGCTTTGAATTGAATGAAATGGATAGATCAGACTGGTGAGGAGCTAAGGAGAGCAAGAGAGTCTCAAGAATTCTCCTTAAACAGATGAAAACATGGAAATTTAAACAAATTCAAAGGCAGAGCATAACAGTTAATGGATTCCACCTTAATCACTCATTTGTTCAAATTCAGAAGAAAAGAGAGGAAAATGATACACATAACACTAATGAACTTACAATTACTTAGAGAAGCACACCATCAAAACATAAAGCCACATGGATCCCAAACAATGCTACAAAACCCTGGTCTTTCCTTAGCCAAAAATGCAAAGATAGAATGTACAATGATATGCCAAAGCAATCCCAAGTGTCCAACCCTAAAATGATTTAGAAATTACATAATATAGGCAAGCCAAACCTATTTCCTTGCCTCTAGCGGTCGAGCTCATCATTCTAGGATCTGTTTCAACCAATTCTAAACAAAGCACTAAAATATAGGCAGTCAAAACAACTTGCCTCTATAAGGTAGGAAACTGATTCATTCATTAAATGTTCACTTTTTAGTGAATGAATCCTCTAGAACGAGTAAGTAAGTTCCAAAATTACATCATGTTCATCCAATTACATCAAGATAGACCAAAAATTACATCACAAAGCAAAACTAGTCAAACTGGCCGAATTTTTGAGCTGGAAGGTGAAAAATTGGGCAAAAAACCTCTATGCGCCGTGCAAATTTCTATGTGCATTGCGCCACTTTGATACTGAGTTTGAGGAACTTACTGAAGTCCAAATTGAGCCCAAGTGTGCTTGTTGGAAACCCCTGCTTATCTACCTTCCCACCCAAGTGGAATTTCTGAATTTGCTGCCCATTTGCCCCTTCAAAACTTCAATCTCCCAAGACTGCTTCTTGTGTGTCAAAATAGGGGCAGAGAGGTCATATTTTGAGTGTTTTTGACCTCTTGAGGACTCAAAACTTGCCCAAACTTCTTGGCCATGCACCAATAGTCATCATTTTTCATGAAAAATAAAAAAATATAGATTTTTTGCCATTTGGAGCTTCCTATCATAAGCGCGCGCCACGTGGCGCGGCGCACAGGGAGAAAAATCCTTTTTTTTGTACAAAAATTTGCCAAAATGACAAAAATGCCCCAAATTTCTTGAAATTTGGGCTAGAGCTTCTTCATTAAGTTTTATGCTGAGCTAAAGAGACTTCGTCCAAAATTTGAAGACGATCAAGCTCCCTTTGCCTCCTTTTCTTACTTATTGCCTTCCTCAATTTTGCCTTCAAATTCCTGATTCGGGCCTTGCATACCTTGTTTCGTTCCATGTAGTGGAAAACCATGTGTCTCAGCAAAGCATGGTCCTTGTCAGCCTTGTCCAATAGCCTCTCTAAGTGCATGTTAACTCTCTCGAGATTAGCCTCCTGATCCTCATTAATCTCTTGCTCCAATGACGTGAACTCAATTCTTCTCCTTTGTACAGCTTGGCGATGCTCACGAATGTTTTATAGCTCCAAGATTGCTTGCTGATCTTCAAGTTGTTTGTTTCTCTACTCCAAGTACTTCATGGTCCATTTAGCTCTCTCCAAGTCAAGGGATAGGGCTTGGATCTCTGTTTTCTGCTCCTGGATGATCTCTCTAAGCTTGGCACTTTGTGGGCCCGTATCTGTATCATCATCATGAATGAGAATTAAGTCGGTCTCTCTTTCACCTGAAAGCTCACTTGAAGGCCCCTCATCCTACATTGGTCTCTTGCCTTTGTCCTATATTGGTGGTGCTGATGGAGAAAGCGAGGCTCCTTCCACCCCAAGTGGAGATAACACTCGCTTTGCCGCTACAAACAAATGTCTGGTGCCTCTCTGATATGTGATGAATACCAGCACACTGGCGGTCTCATGGCACTCATACTGATGAGAAGGTTCACCTTCTTGCTTAACCTCTGATAATCCATGTGACGTTCTGAAGAAGTCACGAGAGATGAAATCATCCCAAGTGATGCCCTGTAGTCCAAGCTGATGAACCACCAAAATCATAATAAGAGAAAAATGATAGACACTATTAAGTTGCTGCTGAGGTGTTTTGTGGTGCACAAGGGTGGTCATCCTCTCTATGTTCTGGCAAAAGAAATACGGAATGTTCATCATCCATACCCTGGTGAAATGCATGAGCAACCTGATGTGATAAGCATAGAGACGAGAGAACCGTCCCTCACAGCTGAAATATTTCATGATCAATTTCATTAGTGGAGCATATTCATCTTTCAGGTATCGAAATGGGAAGACTCTCTTGAGCTGCCTCAAGAAACCAGTTTTAATGTATGGCTCATAATGCTACTGATCAATCTTCTTCTTCTTGTGCCATGGTTCTCCAATGTTCGGTATGCCGGTTGCTAATGAGACAGATTTTGGTGTAAGCATGAAGGTGACACCGGCTAAGATAGCTTGATCTCCATGTAAGTGTAGCACAAAAAGACAAGCTAGTTCATGATGAAATTGAACACTAGGCACCTTTTGACAAAACTCATAGCATGATTGATGCTGAAAACAAAACATGGCAAGAGGGCAAGCCTGCAATTCTATAAGGGTGATTGGTTCTTCTCTTACATGTCTGCCACTTTTACGAGGCCTCCGAGGTGCCTGTTCTTCCAAGGGTGAGTCACTTTGGGTTTCCACTTCATAGTCCGATGAATGCTCAGATGCCGTGACTGCTGTTTTATCAAACTTCCTTGGAGAAAAAGATGTTGGTATATGAAAACTGTTTAGACTGCTCTTTTGTGTGCAAAGTATGCCACCAAAGTCTGCCACCAAAGGGAAAAAGCAAATGCAACAGGGACTATTAGGAAGGGGAAATAATAGTGAGGAATAGGAATTATTGGGATAAATTTGATAGGGAAATATGGGAGAGGGATTGAGGGATTTATGTATGGGAATAGGGTTTAGGGTTTGGGATTGTTGTATAGGGTTTGGGGTGTGAGGCTGGGAAACTGGGACAAAGCATTTAGGAGTGTCGTTTGGAAAAGTATCCATTCAGAATGCCCCTATCCCACTCTAACGTGTGATAGTGCCTTAGCAACAAACAAGGAAAACTATTTGAGTGTTCGTCTTTATGAGATGTAAATGAGGAGAAAGGATGTAACTAACATGTGTCTTTCGCTAGTTTGTTGATCCAATCACTCCTCTCTTCAATAGCTCCCAGCTCCTAGCTCCCTTACCAGCCCAGCTTCACCGAATTCCTACAAGATCACAAGAGAGAGAAACTACATGAAGATATAGATATACATTCATAAAAAGCTCAAGATCAGATTAAGCTAAACATGCTAATATAACAAAACATCATTGATACACAGCATGTAGGAGAAACTCAAATAATTTTATTGATATGATAAGAAAGTCCAAGAGGAGATACAACCAAGTGAGTTCCGATCCAGCATCTACCTCCCAACAAAGGAATCCCTTCCTCTCCTCCCACAAAGCATAAGTCACCCAATGTACTAATCTCAATCTCAAACCAACAGCAATTCTCTGCAAAGTACAAAATTCCAGCCTCCAACCTCTGGATCTCTGGGATGAGAGATCTATATATAGATATTTGTAGAGGTGATGAGTCAGCTTATGTTTTGACTTGTGGCTTCTCTCTATCAGTTCTTGCTTCCACTTAGAGACTGAGAGCCTCTTACTCATCACTTGGTCAAATTCAGTGAGGCAAGTGTCATTGGGGAAGATTCTAGAAGCTTCCATGGTCTTTCCACCTCGTTGAATGACTCTGCCACTTTTCCTTTCCCACTCAACGCACCTGGGTAGTGCATTCAAGTGCGTTGCAACACACCTAGATAGTGTACTGGGGTGCTTTGCAATGCAGGCAGCTAGGGGAGCACTTGAATTGATCCTGAATTGACTGTTTCTGAGTGGTTTTTGGTGGAGAACTTCTGGGAGAAGCTGTCATTGGTTGACCTTGTTCCTTTAGGAGCTATAACAACATCTTTAGGGACTTTGGATCCCTTGGATTATGGACATTTCATGCTTATAGCTGTAAGGCACAAAAATGTCTATAACAGTTGCCCCCTAAAGTATGAGGCCGTTTATCGGGTGAAATGCTTTATTAGGAGGATCCGAAGTTCATTCAATGCTGGGAGGAGACCTGTAATAAGATACAATACAATACATTATTTTTCATACTGTTTTCATGATCTAGCTGAGGCGGGCATTCCCATGCTCAGCTTTATAAATTCATTTTTATGTACATAGGACAGACAATCGTCTGATGGTAGACTGATGATTCTGATGAAATCATCATCCTTTTGGTAGGATGATCATCTGTTCTGCAATGTTGTACATGTCAATGTCTTTATTTTTCCTGAATATATATCGCAGCCCAGATGGATGAAACTAGATCCGGGGTCTTCAATCTCGTCCGATCTTCACTCTAAGTACAAGTCGATCCATGTGAGAAATGTTTTGAAGTCGAACATGGAAAGACATTGCTTGATTACCAGTCAATGATGTAAACTGTTAACAAGCGCGAGAGGAATCACCGATAATGATAATGACCCTCAAGGTACTGCAGTACAATTCACGTGGTGTGAATAAAGGACTTGGCGTCGAACACCACGCAAAATCTTTCGGTCGAAGGTCATTGATGTATACCTGTCGCCGGAAGTGAGAAACTTGCCATTGAGGCATGCAAGCTTCAAAGTACTGAAGGGGGTGTTACTAAATCAACTTCTTGGATAATGAGCTGATGTCGACAAGAAGCGATCCGTCACAGGAGGGCCTTGATGTATCCCACATCAGTGACACGGAACGGAGCAAATGATTTTGATGGAGGTGAAAACAATCTGGTGATATATGGTTCAGGGTGGCGGTCATGAAAGAATGAAGTATAATGTATGGTAGTGGATGGGACACGGTTGACTTCTCTGGATGACTTCTCTTGAACATATCGGCGACACTTGTGTGATGGATTGGTAGCATTTACCCCAAAGGTGGATGGTATGGCGAGACCATGGTGATATGACTGGTGAATGAAACAACCCAACCCGACTCAGGCACGGAGTGGAAGTGCCATGTTGAAGAGCGACTTGCTACCAATAAAGGTTCTTTGAGTTTCTTCCCAATTTTTCCCCAGTCATTACTGACCAGTACCTCTTTATTTTTGTCAAGCTTGAGGAGGATAACATATTCTTGTTCTATAATTTTCCCTTTGGGCAAACCCATCGCTATGTTTTAACGAGCCTAGCAATAGTGAAACTCATTCTCGTCTAAAGACAAGTTTGTCGCTATTAATGTTTTTAACGAGTCTAACGACAAAGATAACTCGGTCCTTTTCATTTTTAGAGTCTGAAAAGGTACGTAAAGTTAACTCCGAGAGTCCGTTTTCGTCATCTAATCCCTTAAGTCCGAAAAAGTATAAAACAATACAGAAGGGATGAATTTTCGATTGTTTTAACAAGCTAAACAAAACAAGCGCTCGATCTTTTTGTGCAATAATCCCTCAGGTCCAAAAAGATTAAAATCTAGAGGAGGGATAGCTCTTACGGTCGCTTTAACGAGCTGGAAGGCCAAAACTCGGCAATCTTTTCATATTTTACGAGTCAGATGAAAAGAGCTTAAAGAAGACTCGTCTTCTGAGGAACGAGTGATAAAATGGGTAGCAGCTGATTCCAGGTAAGGGTTGGAATTTTCCAAGCATGGCAGTGTCGCAAGGATGGCTAGTGAAATCACTCTTCGCAGCTGTTCCTCAAAATGGGTAAACAATCATATGGAGGTGAATGATCGGCCAATGGAAAAGTGGAGGTGACGGTGCAAACACGACCAAGGCTTTAATGGCTGATAATGTTACATTCACGGTGGTTATTTACCGGAGGATAGTTCATTTTTTAACGAGCTTAAACGCGGATTGAAACACTTGCTCGATCTTATGTTTATTTTTTAACGAGCATGAACTATGTGCTAAAACTGCTCGATTATCCAGTCATATGATAAGAATGTCTCATGTAAGATGCCAATTTTTATGGAGCTTGCGCCTTACAAAGCTATGCCTCGCATCCTTTCGTTATGCAAGTTCGGAAACGACTAATCCTACGAGTTTAAAGGGTTAGACCTACAGGTTTAAAGGGAGGACCTAAAAATTTAAAAAATAAATAACTGCCCCTTGCTTGCACTCCAAAAGGTTTGCATGCCCCCAGGTATAAAACAGAGTTTCAAGGTTACCCCTCAATTTGCAGATAAAACATTTGTTCTACCAGGAAAGGCCTACCTCTTTCAGGTTACCAAAGATTGTCTCATTTGCGCAGCAAACAAAACACTTCTTCGGCGATGTCTACCGAGATAGACAAAGGTGAGTGACAACGAGCGCCAAACACATAACTTTGACAAAAGAATCTTATTCTAGAACAACCCCTCTTCCAATCACGGATGGGGTACGGACTAGTCATATTCTCGCGCGGAAACCTACCCTATACCCAAATTTTTCCTGCCAAAGCAAACCAGGACGCATGCCCCCTGGGTTCCAGTCATATCCCTCCGAATTACTCACGCTCATCGAGAGGACGAACCGTAGGTTGAGACATTTCTTGCGTGAAGAGACCATTTAGGGATGGTATATGACTATTTGCGATGCGTGAACCGAGAAATGAAAGCTGGTCCACGAGCTTGACCACTCTTCCTTCGTGCGGAAAACACATTACTCTAAAGAGTGAGGACACGATGGCTCCCATGCAATATATATAGTCTCGTCCAAGGAGTAGGTTATAATCCAAGGGTCCTTGAACGACCATCGCGTTCATTTGAACAGTCTTCCCTTTCAATTTTATGGGCACATTGGGGAGGATCCCTAAAGATCGACTGGTTCCTTTATCAAAGCCTGTCAGATTTCTCATTTCAGGCAAAAGCGCTGGCGAACCAAGCGCTTTCCAAGCAATAGAGGAAAGGATACTCATAGATGCCCCCTCATCAATGATGGTGCCAGCCATGACCATTCTATATATTTGGACGATAATTCTGAATGGTATGCTTGCTGGCAAACGGGATCTGCCTAGTTGGTTCCAGTCGAAGGAGACAACTAGGTTGCTTGGTGGTGGGACCGAATAGACGGCCGGGTATCGCTCTGATGAACTTCCTTCCTGCGATAAAGGAATGGGGGGATTGCCCCCGTGCTCGTCAGAGCCTGTGTTGATGAAGAGAATTTGGACGGTGTCATCCTTATTCTCCTCAGTGATTGTATCATTCGAAGATAAAACCTCTGAAGGCAAGATTGGGTCAACTGTCGCCTCGACCTTTTGACTTTCGTCGGGTATGGATTCAGCTGGTTCATCTTCAATGACCGGCACTTCAGCTGACCACTTGAGCGGGCCGGCTGAATTTTCAACTAATGAAGGACTCGGCAAGAGTTTTTTATATCCAGGAGGAAGTCGTAACGGTGAAACCGGACGATCATCCAAAACTCTTTTCGCTTCGTCTAAGAAGGGACAATGGTGGATGGCGTGATTGCCTTCGCACAGTCTACAGGGAGATCTAGCTCTCCCTTTTTGTCCTGGAACTTCACTTTCGCTAGTTGACGGTGTGCTTTCAACATGGCTATCAGAGGTTGACGCCACCGGATTGTGCAAACGGGGAGACCAGTCCCTTAGTATCCGAGGGATGCAGGGACAATCTCCGTGAAAGTGGTCTCCCTTACATATGACACATGGCGATTTAGGCCTAGTCAGTGTTGTGTGTGGATTTTCGTTAGACGACACTCATTTGCCCCCAGTCGCTTTTGGCTCCTTTTTCTTCTTCTCTTTCTTCTTCTTTTCCTTCTTCTCCTTAGGAACTTCGTTTCTAGTTTTACCAGTTCCGTCAAGCGAAGAGGAAGGAGGAGAGGAAGAATTAGAGGAAGCAGAAGCCTGGTGGGTAACTCTGGACTAGTCTAACTGCTGTTTCGACTGTTCAAGAATAGTGGTGTTCTGAACGACATTGGTTGAGAAGCCAGACCGAAAAGCCAATTGTCAGTCCTGGAAGCGACAATGTGGCCATATGGGGCACACCAACATCTCCCCAAGAGGAGAAGGGACTAGGATTTCCACCAAGGGGAATTCCTTGGTTGGTAGGCTCCATTTTCTCAACCTAAAGATCAACGCAGGAACAAGGGTATGAATATTCCGTTTAAAATAAATTTTAACGACGCTTGGACACAACTTGCTTTTTCAATTTTAAAGAGTCAAGAAAAAGCAAAAGATGACTCTAGTCTCCTTCGATTTTTAATGAGCCTGAAGTGACAAGTGCTCAGATGGACCTTTCCGTTAAGGAGTTTGAAAAGGAACGAAAGGGACTGCTCTGGAGTTCTAGGTAGAGGGTGTGCCAAACTTTTCGCAAAACCGCATAATACTTTTTAAGGTATGGGCGGTCAATCTTCCCGAATGCTGTGTTCAGTGCATTGCGATCAGTAGGGCGGCCGACATAGCTTCCTATGGATAAAGTTTTTATGCCTATAGGGGTCTCCCAATATATACTCGAGGGTACGTGGGAGCACAATCCGTACTGGTGCTTATCGTCTCTCAGGAGGAATCACCCAACCATCAGTGAGATCGACAGTCACCAGGCTTTACGACGCCGGAACACGTCTCTAGCCTAGACCTCTATGTTGTGCGTTAAGTTCCAATGCGTTGTTAAGTTCATTCAATTTATTTTAGGTTGATCTTTCTTAGAAGTTTGCCTTTTTGGATCACCACGAGATGTATATACAATTTCCTAAATGCAGTCTAAAGATGATAAGCAAGCATTTATCTCTTTTCAACAATGAAAATCCTAGCTACAAGGGGAAAAGAAAGACACAAACTTTTCTCAAAGAGCAAAGAGCACACTGTAAATGCACTTTTCCTAAATCAAACCATACAAACTATCATTATGCAAATGCACAAATGCATGTATTTGTTTTCACTTTCTTAATATTGATGCCTAAAAAGAAAGCTGTTGTACAAATTTGAATTCAATTTCAAGTGAAAACACAAACAAGTTTCTTTTTGAAATCAAAAAGACGATTACGACAGTTTATGATTTTGAAGTAAACACTTGTTTCGACACTAGAAATTCATAAATTCAAACCAAAAGACAAAAGTAAAAGCGCAATCAACTGTCAACAGCAATCAAACTTACTCCTAAGATCAAAACGACACTTACGACAGGTCTAGATCTAAAGGCGACAGTATGACTAGTTTACTTTTGTAATGGGAAACTGCAAATGATGTAACAAATACACAAAAAAAAATACAGTTTCTTTTATACAACTGAGGTGGAATTAAGGCAGAGAAAATGGGTTTTCAGATAGATACACACAATGATAACAGGCTGCAAAAACAGAGATAAAACTGAACACAAGGATGCAAAGAACCACAGCTGCACAGGGCAAAGGCTGATCAGCGCACCTGCAGCACAGAGAAACTGAATTGCAGCGCAGGTAGCCCTCTCGGGACCTGTGTTGAAATGCAGAGTCTCTTCACAGAGCCTGCGCTGAAGTAGAAACGAGAGTTGTCTCTGGGTTCTGGGTCACGGTTTGCAGTTTGATCTGAGGTTTTTGGCCGGATAAAAGCTATCAATAAGGTACAATTAGAAGGATGATTTAAAGGAGGACTAAGAGCTACCACAAAGGGCAGTTAGAGCATTTGTGGATCAGCTTGTTCAGATCATAAACAGGCCCAGTGAGTGGACTAGAGTGGCAGATCTCTACTTTGCATTTGTAAATGGCAAATGCAGTTCGATTCTCCACTCCTAAGTTTATGAGAAAAACAACAATAGAAAAACAAATAAACTAACTAGATACGATCCCCAGCGGAGTCGCCAATTTGCTGCTGGAAAAAGTATCCATTCAGAACGCCCCTATACCACTCTAAGGTGTGATAGTGCCTTAGTAACAAACAAGGAAAACTATTTGAGTGTTCTTCTTTATGAGATGTAAATGAGGAGAAAGGATGTAACTAACCTGTGTCTTTCGCTAGTTTGTTGATCCAATCACTCCTCTCTTCAATAGCTCCCAGCTCCCAGCTCCCTTACCGGCCCAGCTTCACCGAATTCCTGCAAGATCACAAGAGAGAGAAACTACACGAAGATATAGATATACATTCATAAAAAGCTCAAGATCAGATTAAGCTAAACATGCTAATATAACAAAACATCATTGATACACAGCATGTAGGAGAAACTCAAATAATTTTATTGATATGATAAGAAAGTCCAAGAGGAGATACAACCAAGTGAGTTCCGATCCAGCATCTACCTCCCAGCAAAGAAATCCCTTCCTCTCCTCCCACAAAGCATAAATCACCCAATGTACTAATCTCAATCTCAAACCAACAGCAATTCTTTGCAAAGTACAAAATTCCAGCCTCCAACCTCTGGATCTCTGGGATGAGAGATCTATATATAGATATTTGTAGAGGTGATGAGTCAGCTTATGTTTTTACTTGTGGCTTCTCCCTGTTAGTTCTTGCTTCCACTTGGAGACTGAGAGCCTCTTACTCATCACTTGGTCAAATTCAGTGAGGCAAGTGTCATTGGGGAAGATTCTGGAAGCTTCCATGGTCTTTCCACCTCGTTGAATGACTCTGCCACTTGTCCTTTCCCGCTCAATGCACCTGGGTAGTGCATTCAAGTGTGTTGCAACGCACCTAGACAGTGTACTGGGGTGCTTTGCAACGCAGGCAGCTAGTGGAGCACTTGAATTGATCCTGAATTGACTGTTTCTGAGTGGTTTTTGGTGGAGAACTTCTGGGAGAAGTTGTCATTGGTTGACCTTGTTCCTTTAGGAGCTGTAACAACATCTTTAGGGACTTTGGATCCCTTGGATTATGGACATTTCATGCTTATAGCTGTAAGGCACAAAAATGTCTATAACAAGGAGAAGGGATTGATGAGCTTAGGGGGTTAGGAAATTATGGAATGATAAATACAAGGGAATACTAGGAAGGAGAAGTGACAACTTTGGTAGCAAAACACTAATTTTGACACCACAACAATTTTCCTTTGAGGCACGTTTGAAGTAGGGTTTACATTTTTTTTCAATCATTTACATTCATAAACCACCATTCCTTATCACAAAAATGGATGAAACATCAATATGTTAACCCTACCTGGCAAATCCACGCAAATAAAGGGCAATTTGAAGAAATTTGGAGCAAATTCGGGCTTTCAAGTGTGTGCGTCGCGCCGCATACCCAATGCGCTGCGCCCATTCAGATTTGCACTGGAAATTTTCTCCCAGTGTGCCGCACTTCTCCAGTGTGCCGTGCCACCTACTCTGTGTGCCGCGCGGCCAAATTTCCTCCAACTTCACCCAAATCGCTCACAAACTCAAGCAATTGCTTTGAACTATTATCTCTTTACTCTTGGCATTCAAAATGACCTTGACCCTCATGGAGAAATATTTATAAAGACATGAGACATGGTTTTGATTTTTGATTCTCCAAAACCCATTTTTATAATGTTTGACATTGGCATTTTTTCACACTTTAATGCAACTATGTTTTTCACACTTCCTTTTTTGATTTTTGACTGAAATGATGAGAATTTTTGACAATTTTTGTAGGGACAGTTGACATGGAATTTTGCAAAGGAGACTAGGGCTGCGCCTGAAGATTTGAAAAAATGAAAACTTTGAAAATTATTACAAGAGAAAAAAATGTTTGACTTTTCTTCAAAACTCTGTAAGAACCTTTGAAGAACAATCACAAACAATCCATATGATGATGAAAATCTTTGAATGACAACTTTGTAAGAACCTCCCTCTGGTCTGCTGACTTTATTGGACATTATGAAGATACATTTTGTGAAACCCTAGACCTAGTGACTGAAAATAACTCTTGCTGATCAAAAGACATGAAAATTTTGATGAACAGACCTGAGCCAGCAGTGCAAAACATGAGGGGGGTGAATGACAAAGCCCTTCCGTCAGATTATGGCATGCCCCTAGTGGAATGCAACTGAGTGAATCGAGTGAGACACCTAAAAATGAAATGCAAAAATAGTTTTGATCTCTGACGGAGGGATGACCAGACCGACTCTAACAGTCGGCTCCTTTGCCTTTCTGCTCAATGGTTGGTACATATATTTTTGGTAAAAATAATCTTCCATTTGCATCTTCCACAACTGCTAGTTTTGGCCATTAAATTCTTCAACCCTAAACCTACCATCTTCTGCCATTTCTCCCACTCGAACCAGGAACCCTTCTCTCCTAAGAGTTTATTAGCCAAACAGACCTTTGACTCTGATACCAGTTGTTAGAAAATTATATATTACAAAGCAACACAACACATAAAATATTTTGTAGAAATACAAACACAGAAAACACATAAAATAAGAGAGACACAGATATACGTGGTTCACCCAATTTGGGCTACATCCATGTAGAAACAACCACTCCTTCCTTTTATATTATCCAAGAAACTGAAGAGATACAACCTACAATAGATCCAGTGTAATTCCCTCTTCGCTCTCATGCAATCTCCTCTCTCTTTCTCACTCAGAATACACATCTACATAGACGAAATACAATTCCCTCATATATAGTGAGGGGTTGCCTTCTAGGGCAAAAAACCCTAAATTAAACATAACTTCTACCCTTAGATCTCTACCTAATGAATGGATCAAATTGCCTACGAAATTACAACATTTTAAAAGGCAATTTTACATCTATTTTTAGCTTCGGGGGTGCTGCCCTCGATCCCCCGCCAGGGGGGGCTCCCAAAGGTTGTAGCCACCCTCGTTAGACCCCCCCTATAACGTAAATATTATGGACGGCGTTTCCGCCACATTATGAACTGGGGTCCAATGTGGTGATACCTTTGAATAAAGAAGATAATCAGGATCCACACCCAACAATAATAGGAATATGGATGTGCATTATGACCAAAAAAATGTGGTGAGGGTTCAAGAACCATACCTACACCTACCTGAGTCCAATTTCTTTGTGCTCCCATAGCATGTAATGGTTCAAGTTCAGAATGCTCCCCTGTAAATATATCTTTTAATCCTGGTATATAGAGGCATTTCTCGATGGCATGGTTCTCTGCAAAAATCACACGTTTTGAATCAACAAGACATTCTCTTAAAAGATGCTTTTTCCTACATTTAGGACAAAAAATAGACAAAGACCATTGATCATCTACCAATTTTTGTTGAATTTTTAAAGAGTCTATTTTCTTGCTAATAGTATTCATTATCTCAATTTTCATATTGCTCATTTTGTTCTCCAAACAAAGAATCATAGCACCTATAGATCCAAGTTTACTAGTATTATTTATATTTCCTCTATTGGATCTAGATTGATTCCTCGGAAATTTCCTACACAAGTCACAAATTTTATCAAAAGCTTTCTGACCAATATCCCGTTGTCCTAATAAATTCAAATTATGCCTAGAATATTTAGTAAGTCCATGTAAGAACAAGGTCTTGATATTACTTATGTCAAATTTGTGTTTCGACCTCTAGAGGATGTATAAATATCTCTCTAAGTAATCCTCCAAGGTCTCATCATCACCTTGCACAATGGTAAAGATCTCGTCATGTATTTCTCAAGTTTTACAATATTCCTGGTATTTAGTTAAAAACACCCTCTTCATTTGGTCTCAATAAGCTATAGTTCTCCCTCAGAGTCCCATGAACTAGCGCAAGGCTGAGTCCTTGAGAGTGGCAGGGAATAAATTTAATTTCTAGGCATCTGAAGAGTAATCATAGCTTCTACATAGGATGTCAAACTCAAAGAAAAGAATCAGGATATTAATGCACCTTACCATAGAAATGAGGGAGAGCCGATGGTGTAATGTTCTTCATTTGAGTAATTATTTCGGGATCCACTATTGGAAATCCAAAGGTGGATTTTTCATCAATTACCTAATTCTCACCAGTCCCCTAGGCATGATCCTC
This sequence comes from Pinus tabuliformis, assembly GCA_031772625.1. Classification (NCBI taxonomy): domain Eukaryota; kingdom Viridiplantae; phylum Streptophyta; class Pinopsida; order Pinales; family Pinaceae; genus Pinus; species Pinus tabuliformis. Next base: position 871,855,562 of record CM062805.1, read on the forward strand.
GTGCTCTGCCATTTTTGTTCCCTTGATCAAACCACTCTTGTTAAAGTGAGAAGGTTGACTATGGTTCAAATTGGTCTCTGAAGCACCACTAGTTTCCTTCTTCCCCTTCTTTGGTTCTGTCACACATGAACTATTGTTTCCATAATCCAAGTTGATAGTTCGTATGTGATGAGTTTGTGTATGTTTGGACTTTTTTCCTGCAAAAGAATGTCCAATTTGAGAAAAAAGTTTCAGATTTATCAGTGTTCCCTCGGCCCTTATTGGGATTCAGTCCTCTACCCCTTTTAGGCATTCATCTTAAAATTAAAAAATCCAGAAAATGACAAAAAATTTAAATTTACCAAAAAATAATCTTAAATCAAATGTTGCAAATGAAAAAATAAATCAGCACTACGAAATCCTTCAACAATATAAACACATTGTAGAAAAAATAAAAGCAGACTTAGCCCTACTACAAAGGAAAGAAATCAAGAAAGTTCTTACGAATATTTAGAAACGCCTCCCTAACAAAGACACCAAAATGTTGGGTGCAGGAATTGCAGTTAAGCAAACTCCTTTGAACACTTAATTTGTCAACCTAAGGTTTTGTACACTTGCAGGTGTAGCACAAGAAATGCCAAGAAATTATATGAACCTTCTCTAATTGTATTCCTACTTCTTAAATCACAAATTTACAGAATCGAAAGAAAATGATGATCAAGTGGCAATTGATACTCAAAGGAAGTCTGGTGCTGGGATAAATGAAAAGTACTTTTGCAGAGACTGAAATGGATGTCCAATTCATTGCAAAAAATATTAACTAATGAAATGACCCTTTATATTTACCTTCAGTGAGACAGTGTGAAAAATAAGTTATTTAGTGATTCTGTCTCCTTTAAAGATATTCTTTCTTGCACTAAATTGTTATTCCCATACTAAAATAACATTATTGTACCAGAACATTGTGCCTGCACTAGAATGAGGTTTAGATATTGGAAGGATGTTTTGTACTTTTACTAAAGTCCTGACCTTCGTGTAGGAGTTCTAAGTCTCTGGTCTAGAACACTTTGATCCTCGACCAGATCTGAGGTTCCTATAGCAGATAATCAATATTTACACACTTGGTTTCTAGATTACTTTCGAAAAATAAAAAGTGTGCTCAATGAAATAAAGTGCAAAGCATACAACATTTGAAAGTAAAATATCACAAGCAAAAAGACGCTTCATCCAAACTTAGATTCTAGACAGGAAATTATTTTCAAAAGTTAAAGTAAATCTTCATTTTAAATAGAAGGCTCTTATATATGATTACAAAAATCATTTGGTTACGTCGATCAGGATTTTCCTGAGATACTTGTGCATGTAATTTAGATCTGAATTTTAATGTTTTAACTCAGAGGGTTCATTCAATAATTAATCATGAAATTCAATCCTTTCTTCGAAAATGTTCAGTGCAAGCAGAGACCAGTAAGTTAGTACAACGTTTATTCCATATTCATCACATCACAATTGAATCTTAAGTGAAACCTCATATATTAATAATTCCCTTAGTTTTAGAAACAAACATCAATCTTGCAGGAAGGAATAAAGAACTCTTGCGAAAAGAAAGGAATAAGATACTTGTGAAACTAAACCAATGAAATCAACTTGCAAAACTAGAAATGCACTAGTACAAGTAGAGTGCTTGTAATGATCTTGCATAAATGAAATCAAACATTAAAAGGAAATATTATGTAAATTGAAATCATTTACTTCTAAGCCTGCACAACATGGATCTGTAACACAATAATTGTAAATGAAATCAAATAGGTAACTTGTGAGAAAAATTAAAATAAATAACAAATTCACGTCTGCACTCTAAAATAAAATAACACACCTTTAAATAAAGGGAGAACGAGTTGGGTTGGTCGAAACCTGTCCAACCAACTCGTTTCCATGTTAAGAAATCAAGAAATTCAGTTGGTGAAAGATTTAGCACAACACAAATACAAAATGAAGTTGCATACTGACACATTCCTTTATATTACTTTTAGAAGGAAAAATACATCTTGGATCTGCAGTCCAGCCCAGAGAGGTGATACTCCAAAATAACTATAGTCTCTTAACAAATTTTACCATGGCATCGCTCCCTAATTCCTATCAGAGTTTTACATTATATACAAGCCTTCAGGCCTATGGCTGTAACTAGATCATAAAAGTAGCTTAACTAAGCCTTTCGGTTGTTTACAAAATTCTAATCTAATATATCTGACCGAGGTCATGCTCTTCAATCCACTGATTTCTCTCCCACTCCAAGCCCAACTCAAGGTCAACTGACCCCTTGCCGAAGATACGCGTTAGTTGGTGAGTTAGGAGTGTAGGAATCCGCCAGCTGGTGCAGGAATCCTATCAATGAGCTGTCACAGGAGTGTAGGAATCTGCCAGCTGATGCAAGAATCCTACCTGCACTCGACCATACTATCACAACAATCAATACATTTGTTTATCAAATACTTTAGGAAAGACAAATATTAGTTGCAAGGATAATTAAAGGTATAAAATCCATAAATAAGTAATTAAGTCCATGACCAGCCTTTAAATATGAAAATACAAAGAGGGTGGAGGAATGTGCATGATCTTAGAAAAGGGTACATGAATGAATAGGTTCTTAGGTTAAAATAGAGGTTTAGTTTATCTATCTAGAGTAGGATAGAGGTTAAAAAATAGGACAATTTAGTCCTCCAACACCTATGTTACTTGCATTAAATATCTTATGGAGTGCAGATGACCATCAACCAAGTCTAGTGTAGGAATTAGTCTCGAACCTAATACTATTGCAAGTACAGTAGAAAGAAAACAAATAGTTGCAAATAAAAATTCTAAAATGCATAAACAAATAAATGAGTGAGGAGTTAAAGTAGCATAATAAAGAGATTTGAGAAGAGTCAAAAACATATGCAATCTTAAAAAGTAATTGGTTCAAAGATCTATGACCTATAAAATGGTCTCTGAAAGTTGTCCAAGTATCAATGTTAAATAAGTAGCAAGTATTGCGGTTCGAAATCAATATGTTCTAATCTATAATAGTCTCATAAATTATCCTAAGAGACTGACTCTGCCACATGATAATATGACATTTTGGGAAAGATCTTATGCTCCTAGTAAGTTCATGTGTTTAGATTCAAAACCACAAATTTCTATGTTATCTAAAAACCAAACTTGTATCTCTATAAAAAATTATAATAACATCAAATATTGAAGATAGTATTATATCCTACTGCTATTCCATCCTTTGTTGGGTAATCATTACCATATATGTTCAACATTGGTTTCCTACCCACAACCACTTGTTGGATGAAAGGCATGAGCTTATTTGGAATTCACTTTAGATCTTCATGAATCTTGCTACTTGGGTGAGCTCCAACTAGTTTGAAGTAACTCAATAAAATCATTATCCACTTTCGATCTACCTTATAAATATCATGGGATATATATTCAAGGAAGAGTTGAAGAAATAGATGGACAAGAGATTAATTTATGTAGCTACATGGCCCACCTAACCACTAATAACGAAATTATTTTAAGAGAAAAAGATATAAGAATCTACTCAGAAAATATTAAAAGTTATTAAAATAGCAATGGCACTCAACAACCAAAAAATACTATATGGAGATATAATTGTTGGTGCACACATCAAGTTGAACAACAAATAGTGCATCCATATGGATTCATTGTAGAAAGTTGGAAGTCTTCTACATAAGGAATCACCTTGGGTTGTCGAGAAACTGTAGTTGATGATGAAAAAACCATTTGCTAAAAATATTTGAGTAGAACATGATTACGCTTCAACTTAAATTACTAAAAATAATTTATGAAATTAACATCTAGTAGTGTGATAACTGAGCAACAGACCACATTGATACCCATATCCTTTGTATGCAATGGGCATACTAAAATGGATCACAATCTTCCATAAATGAGCAGCATGCAACACCGATACGCGTATCCTTCTATGCATACTAAAATTGGTCACAACAAGCCCCAACTATCTTACTCACTTGCATCAGCTTCAATGATAAACATTTTATATATTGATCTCAAAGCAACACTAAACAAATATGTTATCCTTCCTTATAATTTTCATTTTGGAAGCATCAAGATGATACACATCTTAATTAGAAAAAAATGGAAAAATATATTCTGAGATTCTACATCAAATTAAACATGCAACTTTCACACAATAAAAGCATATGACAAATTTGCTTAAAATTAAGAATTTTTGTGCTTGTATGCTATGAAACACAAGTATTTTGAAAATCCATACCATTGCATATTTCATATTTCTGATCATAGTGAATCAGGTATGACAAAAAGGATGCGAATAACCAAATGGATGACTTATTTAGATCTAGGTGAAGCAATGTAAATTTTTGAAACATGTTCTCAGATCAAATTGGTTTTATAACGCCCTCTTTGAAAAATATTTGGGAACTAATTTATGTACTTGTAATAAATCATATAGAATATAAAAATGATGAGTTGATTAACTAAAATTCCTCAAATAATGCTTTTATAACTCCAACATCATTCGAACTTGTGCAATAGCTTGAGTTGGCACCATGAATAACCACCAAGACAACAAATTTTATGAACCACTACATTTTGTGGTTGCACAAGTTTATTAGTTCTTTCATAATTGTTTCTAAAGTCGATCCAATTCTTTCAAGATAAGAAATTATCTACTAAAAAACAAAACTAAAAAAGAAATCAGGATAATCAAGGATATTTTAAATCCACATAGTTCAGCCTTCAAGGAATCAGATATGAATAGAATGAAGAAATAGCCATGGGATCACCATTGTCATTAATTTCCACTAATATGTACATCAAGTACTTTGAAAAGAAGGTATTAGGATCCCTTCCACTAAAACCAGATCAAAGGGACCAATTCACAAATGTATGAATATTGAATTCTCTCATGGAATGAAAATCATGAATGAATTTATCAATCATCTCAACAACCAAAATGAAAGCATCAGATTCGTGATGGAGGTGGAAAATAATAGGAGCATTCCCTTCATTGAAATTATCATAAAAAATAAATAATATGGATCCTTATTGGCTTATCCCATCAAGTTTACCAGAATAAAACCCATACCACTAGATACTTGCATGTAGATTATTCTCATTATCCAGTGAAAAAGCAAGTTGCAATCAACACTCTAGTAATGAGCCACTAGGATCTTTGAAGATGAGAATAGAGAAATAAATACAACAATTTGAAAAGGTATTCAAAAGAAATGGTTATAGTGAGATACAATATAACAACACTCTCCTAAAGGCAAGGATGATCCCTAAAGAATGCAGGAAGAAGGGAATGCAATATCAAAAATAACATTTCCTTACATCAGGGGAGTGACATAAAATAAAAAAAAAACTATGAAAAGGGGTAGCACAAAAGTCACCATCTACCAATGCCCCCAAATACCATACAAGGCAAGTTAGACTATGTAAAAGGCATAATCAATCCTAAAATGCAGAAAGGATTTCACACTATAACATGTTCTTTCGAAAATATTTACTTTGCAGAAATCGGTACGTATATGCAAAATAAACTTAAGGAGAACTATGTTGATATCATTTGAGAACTCTACGATAATGCCTTTACATTGGCACAATTCTATAATATACATAGTTATAAATATCATTAACAGTTGCAAGGTTTAGAATTACCTTTTTGCAACCATGTTTGACCATAATCTCATATAGATTTGAGGTGCCAACTAGATTGTTCTTATAACAAAGTAATGGAATTTATACACTTTAACCAATAGCCTTCAATCCATAAAAATGTATCACGACATCAAATATACACCATGACAAAGAAAATATTCTAATTAGATTAAATAATTTACTACTCGTAACGGTTTTGGTGCAAGAAATGGAAGGATAATACACAAAAGCGAGAGCAGAGATTCGGTGATCAAAAAATCAACCATCAAAATAAGTAGTCTAAAGCTATATAATATTTGAAAGTGTGAAACTATCTCTAATTTATATATGTTGCTAACCAACATACCGAATTATAGATGACGAAACACAAATTATGACTTAAGAAATCTTGAAGCAAACCATAGCTACAAATGTAAAACGAAAGGGCATACAAATGGAATATGTAAAGGAATGATTTAGAACACTTATACCCAATAAAAGCATCAAAATAACAACAATAAACATATAACATTTGATTTAGTATCTAGAATGCAGAATGTAACATGCATAACGAAATATACTACTTACTTGGTGAATGGAAAAGCCTTCCTTATATCCCCTTTCTTTAAAATATCTCCCTACAATCATAAGCATAGTTCACTTTGATTATTCTTATCATTTGTAGTACCATTATTTCTATCATTACACTCTAACCACAATTTAATATATATTCAAATATATAAGTGATTCTTCTAAAAAAACAGAATACAAGTAATTTACAAAGGAGACTCAATTGTTGCAAATGCCATGCAAATTGAAGGCTTGTTGTCCATGATGATGGATGTAATGTCATCTCGAAATATCATACATTTTTCCAAAATTTACACAAAGTTAAATATCCAGAATTCAAGCATCATGGTTTTTTGTTGAAATCAATGCAATCGAGAGGAGGTGAAAGGTACTACTAGTTAAAATGATCTATCTAAACAATGAATCTTCCCAAAAACCATAGTAATACAAGCCTTAAACAATTTAAGAGTAATTATATATTTTAAGAGAATATGAAAGTAGGTCACATCATCTAAGGACTTATGATCTATCACCATGCTTACCAATTTATTTGGTTGAAGTTAAAAATTCGTCAAATTTCAAAGCCTACAATTGAAATCATAGTGTTTTATATGAATTTTTTCCTTTTACATGAATTTATTGGGTTATGTAAAAGTAAATTAAAATAAAATAAAAAATTGATAACCTCACCTAGCATACATTCTTGTCAATTCTCCCAATACATTATGCCTTGTTTTTTCTGCTAAAGTGACTATAATTTGTGTTCTTGAACACCAATGGAAGATGATATTTTGTGCCTAAAGCAATACAATCTGTGCCTTTTCCTGAAGAAATGAAATTTGTTCTTGTGCTTGAAACACATGTCGCTGCTAAAATCCTGGAGATTTGAACAATTCCATATGGATGTGCTTAAACCTAAATCAACCTGTCAGAACACTGATTTGTGTGGCATTGGAAAACCTACTGCAACACTAGAAATCCACAAAGTAAAGAACTTAAACTTATAATTCTTAGAACTCTCTACCAAATTTCAGGTAAAAGAACCATTTCCTCCTACACCAATTAAACATAACATTAAATCATTCGAAGCATTCGTTTCCCTATACTAGCTAGCGAGAAAGAATAGTTGAGTGCAATGAATGTGCCATTATTGGTTCAATTAATATCTAAGGAAATTTATGAGGACCTGTCATAATTAAATATTGATTACCAACCAATATTCAACCTAAGGTTAACTACTTCCTTCACTTGTCATCCCTGAGTCATAGTTTTATCCATGTTGCATTCAGACAATGGCTCACTATATTATTCTTATTACGAGGGCCACGTGAATATCATTATATACAGAGAAATAGGACCCACATGTCAATTTTTTGGTTGCTTGTTCAATCTATGAGCATGCCACCCTCAAATCAAAACACTTTAAACCCCAACCATGGAGTTTTTATAGTAATAATCTTATCTATCCACCCGTGTTACAAATAAAAGCTTGTAGGTTCAACGCACTGAATTGAATTGAGGTGGTAGTTTCCATATTTCAAAAGAAAACAACATCCATCTACATGAATACATAATACATAGATGTTTTCTAAAGAGATGGTAGTTTCTAGATTTAGAAAGAAAATAATATTCATTTATCTAAATATATAGATGCCTTTTAAAGAAAATAAATAGCTAGTTGTGTATATCTAGCACAAATGGTTTGGTGAAAAATCCCTTTTCCAACGGTATAGATTAAAGTATCTTGAAACCCTTTCCCAAATTGCGGAGGTTCATTCTCCAAAAACATGTGATACTATATAGTTAACATGTGATATTATCATCACAATTGTCATCTAAATGGTGTTAGAGATGATGCATGAAACTAAATTTAAAGAGTCAATTTTTATGGGTGCCTACTATAATTTAGTTGTAGGAATGTGCCTATGTGTCCTTTTCAGAGGATTAAAAACTTGGGACTGAACCATGCCAAGTTACTTGGATTTCAGATCTTTTTCCAATGATTCATGCAATAAAAAATGAGTCAAACTTGTTCATTTTGATTTTACAAATGGATTCACAAATAATAAATTTGTAGAGTACAAGGATCATGTTGTTTTCAATCCTTGAAATTCTCACTAGACTCCAATGAAAAATATGTGATTAAGCCTTTCCATGGCAAACAATGAGTGTGATGTGGAAATTAATGACAGGTAAATTCTAGGTTTACCACTCGCAAGTCATCATATTAAAGGGATTTTTGGTTTTATATACATACAGAAAACCATAGGCCTGTAAAATTTAGAGCGCCCACACTACAATACAAGGATGCATGGGATTTTTACATGACAAGATTTGAGGTCTACTCCTATGGAGATTTCTTACATTGTATTGCATGCTCTATATTTGAACACTTGGCTACACCACTTCTGTGAAAAATATTTGCATTCCTTCAGTTGGAACTCAAAAGCATTTAATTTCAATGAAATCATCTTCTGGAATAATTTCTGACACAAATGTCTCAAGGTTTATCCATTTTTCTACTGGTGTGTAAATAGATATAAAGAGCGTGGACGAGCCTAAGGAATGCATGGAAAACATCCTAGTCCTAATTATTCTGGATAGGACGGTAAGTCACTTGAAAAAGAACTAGATTTAAGATGAAAATTTGACCCAAAATGAAATCCACTAAATGGGTATGATTTACTTGTGGCATTTAAAAAGGAAATAATAGGATCTGACTAGAATGATGTCTGCCCTTTATATGTATATCATGTGATTGAACAAATTAGGACAAGGCAATGAAATCTGATAAGACTGACATGTAGATGCAACTGTAGTGATAACTTAATGATCTATCATGTCATTAAAATGAAAAGTTATTGTAAATGACTGAAAGGAATCTCTAGTAGAAAAACAAGATGACGAATTGAATAGCTTGACCTTCATTCTTAGGTCAGCTATAGGCTAGGAAGATGAGCTTAAATTCTGAGGCAACAATTAATCTCCACGATAATAAAAATTGGGTCCATAATTCAATTCAAAATCTCTCAAAACACATGAATATCCAAGGGATGTGTTAGGATATTCCGACACATAGGAAATAGTTAAGTATAACTTGGTCTAGTATAGAGTTAGGTAAAGTGTGTTTCTTTACTATGTACATTTTGTAACTTACAATCTGACGGTCACGATATGTAGTGATCCGACGGTTCATTCTCTCCTCGGTATTACTGACACTTGATCCGTCGCTTAACACCCGATTGGTCCATGATCTCTATTTAAAGAGCATGGAGGGTCATTTGTAGGTTAACCGTTCATGAGAGAAGCTTATGTAAATTTTCATTCTTTTATTAATAAATTGCCAGAAGTGGCCATGTTGGCTCAGGCCATGGACTGTTTCCCTCTTTGAGGGTTTTAACCACGTCAAAAGTACTGGTGTATTGATTTGTGATCTATTTGTGAGCGGTGTCCTTTGGTGTTCTATCTGAGGAACTTACCCTGTAAATTCCTACATGGTATCAGAGCTCTTTGAGGGCCGCGTCTGTTGGTGATCCAAATCTGAAGCCGGTAGAACTGCATCCGACTACCGTTTCCTAGATCTACTATTTCTGACTGCTTTCGGGCTGAGAGGACTGCTCTGTTGTGTTGGGAGCATCTTTTCCAGTGAGGAACCCCTTTCGTTTCACGCGAAAAGGTTTCCAGTAGCCCTAGCTGCGTCATTTTTAAGATATGGAGGTATACAATGTTTATTTGCAGTTTACAGTTATTTTCTCTCTATTTATTTCAGTTTCGGTTTATTTAGCCTTTTTTATTACCGGATATATACCTTGCATTTCTGTGTATTCTCTTTGCCCCACGACTTTGTGCGATCTGGGCAAATCAGAAACAAAAAGGAAGGATTTTTCTCATGCGTATGCTCTTTTCCGCTGCGCCTTAGTGTGATCTCGGAAAATCAGAAACATTGAGGAAAATATTTAGTTTCCGGCTAAAGCTAACTTCGAGCCGCAAGGTTCTTTTTTTTTTGTATGTCCGTGTTGGGTTTTGTGTTTTTTGTTTTGTAGGGAAAAAGAGCTTTCTCAAAGCAAGCACGCAACCTAAAGCTTCAACCCCCCCCCCCTCTCTCTCTCTCTCTTTCAAACTTTTTGTATAGCTCACTTGGTCCAAAGCTAATTTATGAGAGTAGAGGTCTTGAGTTCAAATCTCCTTTTTGTTGGGGCGGATTTTTCATTTCCACACATTCCCGCACTTTGTCGGCGACTTCATCAAATTTTCTTCAAAGAGCCATAACTTCTTCATCCGGAAGCCGTTTTCAGAACCGTTTTTTTTAAACAGCCTAATTTTTCGAGATCTTTCCATTGGAATACTTAGTTCAACATCTATAGCTTCAGTTTCTGTTAAAATGGAAAGTCCATGCCAAGTTATTCTTGACAGCACCAACTACTTCCAATGGTGGTCCTACATTGTGGATTTACTTAGAAGTAAAGGTCTCTACAGAATAGCCACAGGCCAAGAAACCAAACCGAAAGATGAAGATAAGGCAGCTAAATGGGAAAATAGGCAAGACCAAGCACGTGGGTTGATAGGGATGTCTATTTCTCCAAATCTTAGATTCCATATTGCAGAACTTGATGCTCCTGATGAAGCAATGAAACAGATTACTAAAGTCTTTGGAATTAAAAATGAACTTAGAGCCCATCAACTTGAAAATGAGTTGCTTACATTGGACCCCAATAATTTTTATTGCATTGAAGATTTTTTGTCCAAGTTCAAGACCCTTAGACTTCTCTTGGAAGGTGTTAAGGTTAAGAAAGAAGATAGTAACCTTATATATTCCATTCTTACTAATTTGGGACCAGCCTACTCTGTGTTTGTTTCCACCTTCCATTCTACAAGAGAAGCCTTCATTTCTCAAGGACAAGACTACAAGTCCCCTTCCTTTGATTCTTTTTGTGATTCTTTAATACGAGAACAAGAAAAACTCTTACACGTTGGTCTTCTTAATCTTGGAAACTCTTCTAAGAAAGCGTTAGCCGCCCAGCAGTAACCAAATCCAAAGAATCCTAAGAAGTTGTATCCTAAAAAGAATGGTCCTAAACCAAACAAGGGTCCGAAGCAATTTCATCCTCAAAATGAAAAATCATTTCAACAAAATGATAAGAAAAATAAAAAAAAAGGGAAGAAGACTGATAGACATTGCAACTTTTGTAATCGAGATGGCCACTTAGAATCCAAATGCTTTAAGAAGATGGAAGCCTTGGAAGCCGCAATGAAGAAGCATAACATCCATTTGGAGCACTCTTCAACTTCAACTTCATCTTCAGGAATGGCACTTTCTGCATGTGGTTGTCAAGCATCTCGGTCTGGCTATGCACTAAATGTATCTTCTTCTTCTCATTCTCATGAGTGGCTCATTGATTCTGGAGCTTCTTATCACATGGCCAAAAACAAAGCCATGTTTTCTTCTTTAAATGATTGTAACCCCAAAAATATATATGTTGGTGATGATATATCTCTTAGTGTTGTAGGGACTGGAACTGTTCATCTAGAAAATGGTCAGTTTAATGATGTATTATGTGTTCCAACCTTATCCTGCAACCTTCTATCTGTATATCAGATAACTCATTCAAGTGAAGGTAAAATCGTTGAATTTTCACCTCACGATGTTGTAATTAAGAACCTAAGAGATCCTAGACAGATTTTAGCTACTAGCATTGCTGATGATTCTACAAGGTTGTATAAGTTTCACAACTTTGGGTCATCAAATCTTCCGTCAGTATTTGTCGCTCATAATGATGAAGTGAGCAAACTTTGGCATGAGCGATTTGGTCACTTAAAGTATCGCTCTCTTCAGAATCTATGTAAAGAAAATATGGTGACAGGTCTTCCAATGGTATCTTGCAGAGATGGTGTTTGTTCCGGATGTGTACTTGGAAAACATCATCGGGACAGTTTTGAAAAACGTGCCTCTTGGCACGCCTCAACCCCTTTACAGCTCATGCATAGTGATTTATGTGGTCCACTTCCAGTTGTTTCATTCTCTGGCTACAAGTATTTATTAACTTTCATTGATGATTTCTCCAGATGTATACTTCTTAAAACTCAAGAGTGAAGTATTTAACATGTTCTTGGCCTTTAAGGCCTTTGTTGAAAAACAATTTGGACATCAAATTCTTAAGCTAAGATCTGATAATGGCGGAGAATATGTTAACAAAAAATTCATCAACTTTTGCACTGAGAATGGAATTCAAATGCAACATACTATTTCATATACTCCACAACAAAATGGTGTAGCTGAAAGGAAGAATCGCACCTTAAAGGAAATGGCCAATTGTATGCTTCAATCTAAAGGACTTAGTCTTAATTATTGGGCAGAAGCAATTAACTGTGCAAATTACATAATAAATCGCACTCCTACTAAGGTTTTAAAGAATATCACTCCAGAAGAAGCATGGAGCTCAATCAAGCCAGATGTAAGTCACTTTCGTGTTTTTGGAAGTGAAGCATGGGCCCATATTCCAGATGAGAAACATAAAGCTTTAGAACCTAAGAGTGAAAAATGTATTTTTTTTGGATATTCTGAAGATGTCAAAGGATATAGACTTATTCCACTTAAGTCAAAAAATGTTATCATTAGAAGAGATGTAAATTTTGCTGAAAATATATCGGCCTGCGAGCCTAGTTCGGCAGATGTGCCACCTCTCCCTATCTCTTCTACTTTTGAAAATATTTCTTCTTCAGATGATGAAAGAGAGGATGAAAATCCTCCCCCACCTTCTCAGGATCCCCCTTAAGCTCCTCAACTTCCAAAATGGGTCCATGCTACTCGGGATGCAGTAGGTGATCTTGTCGGTGATCCTACAGATCAGCGACGTACACGTTCTCAGTTTGATAGAGCCTCTTCTTTACTAGCTCAAGCTTCAGTAAATCATGATCCTGACACCTTTGCAGAAGCTTCAGGCCATCCAGATTGGGAAGCAGCAATGAATGAAGAATATCATTCATTATTGGCAAATGATACATGGAATCTTGTTCCTCTACCAAAGGGACGAAAACTTGGTAGATGCAAATGGGTTTACAGAACCAAGTATGGACCAGATGGGAAAGTTGATAAACATAAAGCTCGTCTTGTTGCTAAGGGTTTTTCACAAGTTGAAGGCATTGACTACACTGAAGCCTTCCCCCCTGTTGCCAAAATGAACTCTATCTACCTTGTTCTTTCCCTTTCTACCTCTTTCAAATGGGAAGTCCATCAGATGGATGTTAAATCTGCCTTCTTGCAAGCATACTTGCATGAAGAAATCTATATGGAACAACCTATTGGCTTTATAAAAACAGACTCCAGCCTTGTATGTCGGCTTAAGAAATCCCTTTATGGTCTCAAGCAAGCTCCTCGAGCTTGGTATGCCAAAATGGATAACTTTCTTTTAGAAAATGGCTTTTCTAGGTGTCATTCTGACAATACTGTCTACACCAAGAAAGTGGGAAAGTCTCTTATCATTCTTGTTCTTTATGTTGATGATCTTATCCTGACTGGTAGTGATCCCAACCTTATAAACCATGTGAATTCTAGCCTTAAAAGGAATTTTGAAATGAAAGACTTAGGACACTTACGTTATTTTCTTGGTCTTCAAGTCTTGCAATCCAAGGAAGGTATTTCCCTTTCCCAGTCCAAGTATGCCTGTGATATTCTATGCCATTTTCACATGGAAGACTGTAAGCCAACCCCTTCTCCCTTTTAGTCTGGAGTCAAACTTTCAGTCACTTATACTTCTCTTGAAGTTGATGCTACCTTATACCGTCAACTTGTAGGAAAACTTTTGTATCTAACCCATACTCGTCCTGACCTTTCCTTTCCCGTTGGCCTTGTTGCTCGGTTTATGAAAAACCCACGTGAAAGTCATTGGAAAGCAGCTAAAAGAATACTTCGTTATGTTCGAGGTACAGTTCAGTTTGGGATTCATTACAGTGTCGAAGCATCTCCTCTATTGGTTGGTTTCACTGATTCTGATTGGGCTGGTGACCCTGATGATTGGAAGTCTACTGCAGGTTATGTGTTCACTCTTGGTTCAGGACCTATTACATGGGCTTGCAAGAAACAAGGTGCCATTTCTCTTTCTTCAGCAGAAGTAGAGTATCGTGGTGCCATAGAAGCTAGTAAGGAAGCCTTGTGGCTTCGTCAGATCCTGTCAAAGTTTTGCTTTCAGCAGCACCATCCGACTACACTTTGGTGTGATAATCAAAGTGCCATTCAACTATGCAAAGATCCAGTCCAACATCAGCGCAGCAAACACATTGAACTGCACATGCACTTCATCAGAAAGCTCATCCATGACCATGTTCTTGAAGTGCAATATTTTTCAACAGATGATCAAGTTGCAGACATCTTTACAAAGGCACTCACAGAGGTGAAGTTCACTAAACTTCAATTTATGGTTGGAGTTTAGGAAGTTGTCACTAAGGGGGGATAGGCTCTAGTGCCTCCTTCCTTCTCCTATTGTGTCATATTTGTAAGTCCTTCAATCCTATCCCAAGTTGTTCTTAAGGGGGAATGTTAGGATATTCCGACACATAGGAAATAGTTAAGTATAACTTGGTCTAGTATAGAGTTAGGTAAAGTGTGTTTCTTTACTATGTACATTTTGTAACTTACAATCCGACGGTCACGATATGTAGTGATCCGACGGTTCATTCTCTCCTTGGTATTACCGACACTTGATCTGTGGCTTAGCACCCGATTGGTCCATGATTTCTATTTAAAGAGCATGGAGGGTCATTTTTAGATTAACCGGTCATGAGAGAAGCTTATGTAAATTTTCATTCTTTTATTAATAAATTTCCTGAAGTGGCCGCGTTGGCTCAGGACGTGGACTGTTTCCCTCTTTGAGGGTTTTAACCACGTCAAAAGTACTGGTGTATTGATCTGTGATCTGTTTATGATCGGTGTCCTTTGGTGTTCTATCTGAGGAACTTACCCTGTAAATTCCTATAGGATGATGCACTGGTGTCAGTCTTTAAAGTCAATCCAAAAATTTCAGCACTAATACCAAGAGGGATTTTGAACAATTCATTCTCTCCAATATCATCAATGTGATTCAATTCTAAGTATGACTTCAAAGGACCACAAGACCTAGTAGGAGCAAAAGGATCAACAATTGAAGATATAAAATCATTTCTGCTCATATCTCTGCATCCAAAGCTTGTTGATGGTTCACAGATTTGAGAAGATAAATGCATTATTATTACCCCATCTTCAGATGCTTTCTCATAATCAACATTAAGATAATTATCTAATGAATATCTATTTCCTTTTCTAATTGAATTAAATGCATCAAAATGTGAAATTGGTATTTTGGAGATAGGATGTTGCATATCAATTATTTCTCTAGGTTCTGCTGGTGGAAAAGCACTTGTTGCTCCAGATCCTTTCCAACCTAGTTGTCCTATTCTTTGCACTAGATTTATTGAAGGAATGAAAGGTACTTTTGATCTAGAAACCACTACAATTGGTTTTTCTAAGTGAGTACATGATACAGTAAGGGGAACAGAAGCACTTATCTAAGGCACAACTAATAAATGAGATGTTGATCTCGATAGTTTTGTGTCATAATGATCTACTTTATCCAGTTCAATAGATTCATTTAAGTCAAAATAAGGTATTTCTCATGAATCATTTCTTCCACCATACTTTTCTAGAGGGATTTTCGTTGCCATAATTTGGTCAAAAGAATGCAGTTCATGTCACCACACACTTTGTACTGTTGTTTTCAATAAAAATTCTTGATGTTCTACAAATGTTGAAGATACAATTGTAATGATTTGTGGACCTCCATAAGAAATATTAGAAGATACCTCTGAAATCCCGTTATGTTTGATTTTTAATTTTCTTTCAATTTCACAAATATCAAGAACAATACAAGATCCAATCTATGTAGTAAAACATTTTTCTTGTCATAACTAGTAGTCACACTAATTCCTTTATTTGCTACTTCTGCAGATGCCAAAATCTGCTATGGTTCCATGCACTCACTTTTTTCGATCAGGGTTTCATTACTATCATCCTTATATGTGATTCTCCTGGCAATAGCAAGATGTTCATTTTCCTTTGTGTTCACCCTTCCCTTCGTATTCATGTTCAAGCCCATAGGTAGAATGATTTTTCTTGGCATCAAGCACATCAATACTTTTATTTTATTCATAAGAAAAACTTATATCCTCTACATCTTTATCAAGCTGCTTATTATAGCCACACTGCTTATCATGGCCCTCTTATTTTGCCAACCTTGTTTACCACTTGATGTGCAAGTTGCATAAAATCATTATTATAAAGGTTTGAATAACAATTATTTGGCTCCCTTACATTAGAATCGGAGGCCCCTGTGCATGGAACATATCCTTCACTTGGCTTTTCTTGGTTTTCATTTCCAACCTCTTTTTCCTTTTCCAAGCAATGTTCACTACTTCCTTGGTTGTCTCCTTGTACACTAATGCCCCTTACATGTACCTTTTCTTCTTGTAAATTAACTACATCCTGTATTTGGTGTCCACTAAGTCCCTCTTGTTCGTCTCTTCTCTCTAGTTCAGATTGTTTTTCATAGTCTGAATCCAATCCATCTTTTCCTCTGATGCACAGTTCTTCAACATCATAGCAAAACTCATCCCTTGCTTGTTCCCCACCCCTGTTTGAACATGAGTGTTGTTGTATCCTATCTTTAATAAGGCCCTTTATACCATACCCTACCATACCAACATTTCTAGTTTCTAAAGCCCTCATAGAGGAATTCAAAGCATCCTCCTTTTTACCAGTAAATTCCACATTTCAAAATGTATCCAAGTTAGTTCTAGAAGCATCTCGATGATCCATGGAATAGTAATAATTCTTGTCTTTCTTCATATTGAACGCATTTTGACCTACTACATCATCACTCCAAGGTGAATTGTGTTTGGAACCATAACCTGATAAATCATCCTGGCCTAAATTGTCTCACGTTCTCATGAAATTTGTTACAGAATTGCCTACGACATTTGCATTCTCATCTTTTGAGATTTCAGTCACAACTATGCATGCCAGTAAATTCATCCCACATTCATCCATGCTAATGTTTTTTCTTGAGAATGGATAGAGAAGCCTTCACTGGTACCTTTTCAGTTCTCACTAGGTTCATGGTATTTTATGCTTTCTACCTCAGTGGCCCCCTCTACCAAGTCTTCCTTTCGCTCTTCTCTTTCACCAAGGTGTGAAGATAAAATTTGAGTTGTATTTCACATTTCCAACATTTTTTCACTATTTTCACCATTAATGTTGCACTTCTCAATAGGTATAACACTTATGGATTTTGTTTTATTTCTCTAGCAATCCTTTGCATTAACCTCTGGATAGGAATTACCATTAAAAAGAACATTCTATTATTTTAATCTCCCATAGTGCACATCCTATTTTTCTTTCTATCCAAGAGAAAGCCCATGGTTCCCAAGAATTTCTTTATCTACATTCAATCAACAATTTACATTTCTAGTAGGGATTTTGGATGGGTTAGGAAGTCTTATTATCAAGTATCAACCTCTGAATGTTATAACCTCAAGCAATATTTATTCCCTTGTCAGATAATTTTCTAGAGTTTGAGTGTTTCTCACCTGACATATTTCTACTACATAACTATGCTTTCCCAACCATGGATTCTTCATGGCTCCCTGATAGAAATGAACTCTCGACACTTTTGGTTGAAATTTGATTTGCTGAACTAGAAAAGATGACATCTTACTAACTAAACATACCATAGAACTTTGAGTATCTTTTGTTTTGAATTGGACTAATAAATTTTGAAAATATAAAATAAACCAAATACAAACTTTCCTCTTAACTGTAAAATCAAGCAACAAATTTCCTTTGTTATTTATCAAAAAAGCATTGTCAGAACATGAAAAAGTTGATTTGTTCATTTAAAACATTCAAGGGATCTAGGATCAAATATATCATTAAAACAATAGCATAATAAAAAAAGAGAAAAGAGGAATGACAATATGTGGTGAAGTTTCAATGTCTTTACCAGATTGTTGTATTACAATCATATCAGTTAAAGAAATCTGTAGCAACCATACACAGTGGCACAAGAGTTGTGTCCCATCTTTTCCCATGTAATAGTTTTTCCCCATGCAAAAGGAAAAAATAGATATTCCCTTAATCCACTATGACATAAATTTTCATTATTCACCCACCTTTCTTTCTAATATTTTTTCAACAACACCTTTAATGTCATTTGCAAATCAAGAACTAAATACAATTACAATTATATTAATGTTTGACTTGTTTAGGATGGAGAAGTACTCATATATATAGTAATCGAGTACAAAATGAAAAGAAATATATAATAATAAGGTGCATGAGGCTTCATTACACTTTTAAACTTGATGAATATAGAGATAATTGTTGGCTTAGGGGGTCCTGACCCATGTTCAGAGTTCCTTGCGCCAACCAAAAAAACCCTATACTACTGGCCCTTACAGTAACAACCTACATAGCACAGGCTGCAGTCTCACCCAAAGTAGTATGGGGGAATGATGGAAACAAGTTTCTACATCTGAAGATCAATGTGATGTCTTTTAGTGCCTTGGATATACCTTCGCGCAAATATATAAGCCCCTGGGGCTTGGTACTACAATTCTATTAAAATAGCCTTTAGACCTTCGAAAAGGTCTACGATCAACCTTTGTGGACCCTTAACAATCGATTTATCCACTTACACATATCAAAGAACAACCCTAAATTAGTATTCACACAGATCTACTTAAGTTATTATTAAACATCATAGAATTCATCAGATTCTTCACAAAAGTACTTAACATACATTGTGTACATCTATTAAGACTTATTAAAGAGAATCACACATCATTCAATCAATATTTCATAACACACATCATTTATCGACAACATAATATATTAATAGAGATAATAGAAATATGTGATAATTCTTCAGAAACAGACTTTATTGATCTTTAATTCATGGCTACAGACTCAAAACAACCTTGCACACTCACCTGCAGGGGTCTACGCACTCAGCTTCAGACTCCACCTAGGCCTCTGTGGACTCAATTTTAGAGCCTTTTATCTCCTACCTAACCCACTTCTCTTCTCTATCACTCCTAAGACTCCATCCTTTCTTCACCATAGACATTCCTTAGACTCTCTAAGAGACATCTATTTATACCCCTTTTCATACAATCCAATGGTCTGCGGACCATGAGTGGATCTCAACACTGACTCAAACTTAACATAAAACAAGGGGCTAAACCCCTTTAACTCCTACTCATCTACGTGCTCCCCATCTAAAAATCATGGAGAGTTTACAAAAATGTATCAGAACTTGGGTTATCTTAACCCTAAAACTAATGCAGACGACCTGATCCCAACGGGCCCCCAACATAAAGATCTTGACTCTCCCTCGAGTGACTCTGTTGGCATTGCGATCTTGCTATGAAGATCCCCCAACTCCACCTATATCACTGCGACCTCGACATTGCTCTGCGTTGCTACCTGCTTAACGTCCTCAACTAATCTTTCCATTGTTGGTCCTTCAACGACCAACCTCATCGTCTGTTGTGTTTGATGAAAACCTTTAATCTTCTCCTAAATGGTAGTTGTGGCTTGATAAGCTTCTTCCAAACATGGCTGCAACTTGGCCTTTAGCAAGGCCTCTTTCTTCTGTGCTTCCTCTACCTATGTTAGGATCTGCTTCCCCTCCTGTAATTGGCAACGTGCTCCACTGGTGCTACGGAGAATGTAGTTTCCCTAACTTCATCATATTATTGTTGCAACTCCCTTATCCCTTTGTTCTTCTTCTAAAGGTTTGGATCCTCCTGCAGATTGGTCACTATCTCCATAGCCTTCTCAAACATCATTGCACAGTCAGTGACTGTGGCATCCAATATAGCCATGCCCTCCTTTATCGTGGCTCCACACTGCTCTGGGACCTTAGGCGGACTCATGGGCTGCAACTTTAACTCCAGCGCTGTGATCCTCATTTTGAGCTCAAAGGCTACCCATCCAATCTCTACTTTGGCTTCGCACACACCGACGACTAATTTCTTCATCTTTTATTTTGGTTGTGCATCCTCCGAGATATGAAGCTTAGGCACTGACTTGCATGCCTCCGCTACTGCTGACTCCAATCGTGAACAATGTGCCTGTAGTGTCTCTTTTTCCTTTAGTGCCTCTGTCTTTTTAGTGAACGTCTACTCGTTGTTCACTTTGTACTCACTAATGAGGTTAAGGGTGCATTGCTCTTTTGCTCTTAACTCATCTATCACCCCTGCATGTAGCGCGCGGAGGGGCTCATTGGAGAGCGCCGCGATATTTAGTGCAATGTTCTTGATCGTATTGAGGATGATACAGTCATCGGTGGTTTTTGCATGAAGGGACCCATCTATCAATGCTATAGTTCCAAGGTCAAGGGTCCTTACTAACTCTGCTGCTTGGCTTGTCCCAGGTGCCATGCTCACTTGCTCCACGCTCGCTTGTCTAGTGACCACATGTATCATACTTGCTTGGATCCCTAGCTTGTGCAGATCATTTTGGATGCTCCCCAGTGTCTGCATGTACTATTTCTCAAACTACTAAAGCACCTTAGTTGTGGTATCCTTGATTTTATCCCTGATCTCATCGAGATCACCTTCTGTTAGGGCCATGGGATCCAATGGTGCCTTATTGGATTTATGTTTTTCCTATGACCTTCTTGTTGCTCCTTGTTGCGCTTCTTCAAAATGAATGGGGTGCTCTGCCCCTCATCTCCAGCTCCTCCTTGCCCTAAAAGTTCCTCCTCTTCTGTTTCTAGCGAAGGTGACTTGTTACCTTTTTGTGACTCGGGTTGCTCATTTTGTGCATGCTCCTTCGCAGCATGCTCTTTCTCCACTCGATCCTGCTCTGCAGCTTCCTTATTTTTCTACACAGTAAGGTTACGTAGAACCTGCTTGGTTGCCTCTTTCCTTTTTTGCATAGTAGAACTTCTCGTGCCCGTGCTTGTCCCAAGATCTAATTTTGATCAGGCCCGCCACTCTACAAGCCATCTCACTACCACCTCCTGCACATCTGTTTCTGTCACCAAATATGGTAAATCATGCCACTTCTGTGCTAGATCCTTCCGCGCTTGGATATACACCCTGTGGAAGTCAACCTTGAATGTCGTGTAGGCTAATAGCTGCATGAACAAGGTTGGGCACAACCTTGGACGTTGGTTAATGGCAATGCGGAGAATTGATTCCATAAGGACACAAAATATCTTTGTTTCTGTAACACGCGTGAGGTCCTTTGTAGCCCATAAGGAGGCGAATTGCACTGCCTTTGGCAATCCTTTCTCAAGTGGAGGAAATTGATTGTCCTCCGGCAATTCCCATGCAACAAGCACAATTGACAGTAATAGCGAGGCATAGTCAAACAACTTGGTTTCGACCTGGGCCTCTCGGTAGTTCGCTAAGAAATATTGGGACAAGTATCTTAACCAATTAATTTTTACACCTTTTTCGCACTATGCAGCTAGGGACACTACGAGCACTAGAACTTCATCTGCATGACATTTCCTCATCACCTTCACTACTAATATTTGAGTGGCCAATTAGACTTCTGAGTCTATGATAGAGATGATTGAATACCCTCGTGACTTCTTCATGAGGCCATAATCTCTCTTCATTCTTTCGGCGAGGTCCTTCTCCCCTGTCTTTCTACTAAACTCCTTAGCTGGGTTCGGTCCTTCGTATGGTAGGTTTGTAATCTTGTGAATTAGCATGTCTATAATGGGTATAAGCCCTCTTAGCCATAGACAGACAACATGCACCAATGTGAGAAGTTGGCGAACACATATGGTATTAATGGGGGTGTGATGATAATGGGGCATCCACAGTAGATTTAGTAACCCTGAGTTCTTGACACCGAGGACCCATTCCTATGTTTCCAATGCAGTAACACCTAACTCCACATAGTAGACGTGACTCATGTACTTATCTGTCCCTAAGTGTGGAAACCTAGCATAATTGGCAAGGTCCCAATCCTCCATTTTCAGCAAAGGGATTCGCGTGAGCCGCAGACCTTCAAAAGGTACCTACTTTGGTAGAAAGGGCATGGAAATGCTAAACTTCTAAGAACTTGGGTCGCTTGGGACCTTCGCCTTTCCCTTTTGCGAATGGATATACTTGAGTAGCTTCATTATAGGTTCCACTCCTTTAGCGTCAATACCTTCCATTCCCTGGCCTTCTTCCACCTCGAGGTCCATGACATTCTCCAGTTGCTTGTCTTTATTTTGTTTTTCTTGTGTTGCAGAATGCTTTCTTGGTGATTCATGCACCAGTAGTGGGTTTTCTGTTTGTCCTTCTTCTATTTTCTAGTTTGGGTTTCTCTAGTAGGTGTAGGCTTTAGCCTAGGAGACCTCGGCGCTGTAGGAACAAGAGACGGAGCTTCCATGTTTACCATTTTAGGGACAACTCCCTCAGAGGCAACATTGCCACCAGCACTCACCATCTCAACAAGACTTGGTCCAAGAATTTGTCTAGGATAAACATATGATTGAGCTTAGACAACTTAGTAAACACAGGGCTCGCAACCAAATCATCCCAATATGATGAGTTCATAGGTGAGAGAACAAATTTTAGTAGCAATTCTGAGGGCGCAAATTGTTTTCTGTTGGACTGGTACGCGTAACTTATAGGGTTTTTTGAATTCAAATCTGACCGTTCCCCCAAATTTCTAACAATTACTGTTCTTTGGTGGCAGATCTTCAAATAATTTTGCCTTAAATGTCGCCATCCCGCTCCTCTTAATCATCTTTTGGATGCCAAGTCATGAATAGCGACTCCAATGGTCACTTTTTAGCTGAGCTGCATGATACCTCCCTCCATGGCGCAACTTATTGCGCATAGCTTCATAGGTTGTATCTTCATCAATTTTCACACACCCTGCTTGCTACGTTGTCCTCAAAACAGGGCAGTGTAGTTTATAGTCTTGCACTCCCTTGCAACTGCCTGGAGCACTAAGACTATCATGCCATCATACAGTCATTGCGCAACATCTCCTGTATATAGCTTCAATCTAATCCCATTCACTGTTCCCTGGAAAGGTTCCACATTCAACTTCGTGAGTTGAACTACACCTCCATTTGTAATTTATTTGATAATATACAGCCCCAGCAAATCCATTTGGAATTTCCCCGAAAACTTAATGAATTTACTATCATATAACAAGAAAAGATCATTTACCTTAAACGTGTGAAGCCTGATGTGGTGATCATTCCACACTTTTTAATTTTCCTTTTGTACTTGTTGATGAAATCCTGTTGTTAGAGTCAGTCTGGTCAGCCCTCTGTCATAGATCAAAACTCTTTGTGCATTTCAATTTTTGGTGTCCTGCTCCATTCACTCAGCTGCATTTCGATAGGGACATGCCATGATCTGACGAAGAAAGTCATGCTAGTCATTTTCCCTCATGTCTTGCCCTTGCTGGTTCAGGTCTTGGTCCATAATCACTGAAATTCATGATAGTCAAGGTCTGATCATATTACATGGACAAAGTCATCTTTTATGTTTGGGTTTAGGAAATCAACAAATTGGTCTTTGAAAAAACATGTCCAGAAACAAGCCGTGCAGGCCATAGGGAGACCTTATACAGCTATGGTTCCGAAAGCTTCATCTTCACTTGAAGAGACATAGACTCTTCTTCAAAACTCTGTTTTGAAGAAAAGTCAAACAAGGTCAACTATGACAAAAATTTTCCAAAACATCGCCAGTTGAATTTTTCAGATGCAGTCATGGTTTCCATGGCCAAATGCCCAGTCACACAGTCCCCGCAAACAAATGCCGAAAATCCCATCATGAGAGCCAAAATTTCAAAGAAAAATGAAAATCAGGGTGTTTTAAATTCAATGAAAAAAGTGCAAAACACAAACATTAGAAAGTGGGTTTTCAAGGAAGAAAAAATCAAACCAATTTCTCTCAAGCCTATATATATACTTGTTGTGGTCCAAAGCAAAGCCTCTATGCCATTGAAGACTTGGAGAGACATTACAAAGGTGGGAGAGTGCAATCGCGAAAGTGTGAGTGAGTGAGAATTGGTTTGGGAAGTGCGGCGCATACACCAGGGAGCGCGGCACACACAGAGGGTGAGGTGCATAGGCAGCTTGCCCGCCATTCAGCTTTTGCAAGGGCATGATGCACATGGCCAGGGGCATAAAAACGGTGCAAATCATTCCAAATCTCGGTGAAGGCTAGCAAAGCAAGAGGTAGGCCCTGTTGACACCTCTCCTCTCTCAAATTTGTCAATGATTTGCTGTTTATAAGATATTTAAATGGTACCCCAAAAGCACAAGATCGACCATGAAAAAATCATCAAGAAAAACGAGAAATGGGGTTGCAAAATGTGATGATAAGCACCAAGGTTCTGCTCCCCTCCCCTGGTCCCCTCACTCCTCATCGTTCCCGCCTCCATTCCATCATGTTTCCTAAAGAAACCACCCTAAAACCGGCCTAAAACCCTCTCCCCTATTTTTCAAGCAAGCTGGGAGACTTTTATAGTGCGCGGCGCACACAGGAGGTGGCGTGGTGCACTGGGAGCCCGGCCACAGTGCAAAATCGCCACTGGCATGGTGCATACCCAGCGCGTGGCAAACTGGGCAGAGCGCGCAGTGCACAGAATTATAAGCCCGAAAATGTACTAAATTGCCCAAAATTTTTGTGAATAACCCTCAAGATTGGAGAGGTAGCCTATCTACCTTCACCATTGGCATTTAAACTTGAAGAGGGATGTGATTTCGATGACCATGAATCAAATGTAATTTTTTTTTAAAAAGTAAAACAAATATGACACAAAGATGGTCAAGAAGCTAGGGTTTTTGCTACAGTGACATTATTGCTAAAGTATGCTCCTACGCTACCTCTATCAGCTTTCCCCTCTAGCAGTTTCCCCTAATAATCACCCTAGCTCCATTGTAATCATATCCATTCTCTCCCTTTATTCCTATGGCTCAAATACCCAAACCCTACCCCATCAAACACCATACCCAAAATGCTCCCAAATCCCTAATAAACTTCTCCTTTTAAACCCCTATTCCCCTTTTCATCATTCCCCTCCTAACACTCCCTGTTTTATTGTCCCCTTGGTGGCATATTTTCAGAGCATCTATCAGTTTCATTGGATTCAGAGGGCAGCATAAAACTCTGGGTACAAACAGCAGTAATGGCATCAGAAAATTCATTAGATTATGAGGAGGGGACCCACAGTGGCACATCTTCAGGAGAGAGATCCCATAGAAGACATCACCGGAGCGACAGACATCTTAAAGATGACCCAAGCACCCTCACTGAGCTGCAGGCATGCCCACTTGCCATATCTTGTTTCCAGCACTTGGCATGTTATGAATTTTTTCAAAAGGTGGCAAATGTCAAAGTCCATCATGAGTTGGCCCGACTTTTTTCTCTTCATCTACAGGGAGGTCAATCTATCCTAGCTGGGGTCACTTTCACATTGACACCGGAAACCATATCAGTGGCAACAGGAATACTGAACATTGGGGAACAATGGCATAAGAAAAAGAAGGTGGAGAGGCATCATTATGAGCCTTACATCAAGAACAACGGCTTGAGCCAGCTCACTAGAGTTTTTCCATTCAGATTTTTGAGAGATGAGTATGCCCCACTCATGAGATTGATCATGAAGTATTTCAGTTGTGAGGGGAGGTTTTCATGCCTTTATGCATATCACATTAGGTTGCTCATGCACTTCACCCTGGTGTGGATGATGAGCCTCCCATTTTTCATTTGCAACAACCTTGAGAAGATTGAAAAACTTCATGCAACGCAAGACCCCTCGACAACAGCTAAACAGTGTTTATCATTTTTCTCTCATCAGGATTTTGGTGGACCATCAGTTGGGATTACAGGGTATTGCTTGGGAGGACTTCATCTCCCGTGATTTCTTCAGCGCTCCACCGGTGGTATCAGAGGCAAAGCATGAGGTGGGGGGTCCTTCACATCAGTTTGAGTGCCATGAGACTGCCACCATGCCAGTATACATCACATACCAGAAGGGTAGTAGACCGTTTTTTGCGGCAGCAAAGCGAGTGTTATCTCCACCCAGGGTGGAATGGGCCTCGCTTCCGACATTAGCACCATAGGAGCAGGGTAATGGCAAGGAGCCAGTGCAGGAGGAAGGGCCATCAGGTGAGCAAGAGACCGAGTTCGTTCTCCTCCAGGATGATGAGACAGATGCAGAACCTACAAATGCTGAGCTGGGAGAGATCATTCAAGGGCAGCAATCAGTGATCGAGAACCTATCCCTGGACTTGGAGAGGGCCAAGTGGAACGTGCAGTATCTGGAGCAGAGGAACAAGCAACTTGAGGATCGGCTAGCTGAGACAGAGTTGCAAATGATCAAGGAAAACCGGCGACACATCCTGGAAGCACAAGGCAGACCTATGGAGCAAAGAGACGAGGACTGGGAGTATGTGTTAGAGAAAGTGAGCATTCACTTGGAGCAGTGGTTGGATAAGGCTAATAGGGAGAAAGAAATGTTGAGGTGCATGACTCATCACTACCAGGCCCGAAACATGAGCTCCAAAGCAAGAATCAGGAGCCTAAAAGCAAAATTGAGCAAAGCGACAAAAGAGGAAAAGGAGGAAAAGGAGAAAGATCAGCTTCGACTCTTGGTTGAGGCTTCCTTGGCACAGCATATCACTTCATAGGGAACCTCCAGCCCAAATTTCAAAAAATTTGGGCAAATTTTGGTCACAGGCAAATTTTTTGGACATAAAACAGGAAATTCCTCCCTGTGCACCATGCCACTAGCGCGACGCTAAAATTATAGGACTCTAATCAAGGAACGGCTTGCATATTTGGTTTCAACATATGACTACTGGTGTCTGGGCAAGAAATTTTGACAAGATCTGGGTCTCCTAAAGGTCAAAAAACACCCAAAAATGGCCTCTCTGCCACTTTTTTGACACACAGAAAGCAGTCTTGAGAGAATGAATATTTGGAGTGGCTAATGAGCACGAAATTGGGAAATTCTAGTGGGGTTAGAAAGTAGACATGACAGGCTTTCCAACAATCCCACTTGGGTATATTTTGGACACCTGCAAGTGCCCCAAAATCGGCTCCAAAGTGGCGCAACGCATAGAGAATTTGGCGCGGCGCATAGAGGAAAAAACTGCCAATTTGCTCCCGTTTCGCGAAATTTCGAGTCGCGAATTCTCCAAGTGGGCCCGGTCATCTACACTTTAGTTTTTTGGCACCAAAGGTGGCATTTAAAGAGTTTTTTCTTGAGATGGGCATCTATCCAAGTGGCAAAAGAATGCAAAGGGTCACCCCAGCCAAATGTCATGCTTGGGAGCGCTGCACCTGTAGCTGATGGTTGGCTCTCCATCTCCTTTTCGTAATGATTTGAGTAACTTACCAACCCCTGAGCATTCTATGTGTTCCTCACACATTCTATATATTGTATGCAAGTTATTTGCAAAGGGTTGGCTGGCTTGTAACTTCTGGGAGACTGCGGGAAAGAAACTTTGTTTCTGCATTGTGTATTTTTGACAGAGAATTAATGAAAGGCAGCGGCTCTGTTTCATGAGATTCTTGTGGTTGTGAGTGTAGAAAATGTGTTCTTATTTTCCATATGTACCTTGTTATGTTTCATATTTCAATTCACGTTTCATTTCAGTGAAATTTTCTAAGTGAGATTAGGTAGAATTCAATTTATATTGCTCTTCCTGTGGGAAAATTTCATGTGCAGTGTTTTTCTTCTGTTGAAAAGGATTCATTCAACTATTCCCTTTTCACTTTCTTCAACAATATTTTCATTCTACGTTACCTTAAACTGAAATTTCTGCTCTTTTCGCCTACCTTGCCTCACAGAATAATCCGTGCCTTCATATTCAATTCTCTGTTCTTTGTTGAGCACCAGTCCCATATACATCCCAGAAGCTCGGTCATTTTCAAAATTGTCTTCAAAATCCCTTTTCACTTACTAGCCTAAGGTAAATATTGCATTGTAAGTCATCTCAAACCATTTTTCTTATCCATTCACTGAGCGTGACTAGGAGAGAGCCCTCTCCTGCTCTGGTAGGGCTAGCTACCAGACTGAGCGTGGTTTGTGGTTACCCTAATTTTTGCCTTCTTCAGCATGAGGCAGATTTAGGTGCTAACATAGTGGCGACCATACTGGGGATCAAGTTGAAAATCAAATCCCCTTGTTTCATGAGAATTCTAGGCTTCCGGATGATGAGCTTAGGATTGGAAAGGCTGAGTAAGTTGGTTGTGTCCCGTAATTTCTCCCAATGGCACGCTGGCTTCGAGACAATATACCAGAGCGAATCCAGACCTAGACCCTCCTCATATTTATGAAAACCCCAATTTGATCCCAAGACTCCTTCGTCAAGAAAGTACCATAACTCCCGCGTTCAAATGCCATTCATGTCCCGATATTTTTGAGTATCTTGAAGAGCTTGAGTTTGACGAACGATTTGAGATATCACTGTTTGAATCTAAGTCCGAAAGGGCTGTCGATTATACCGTCCCCAATCCACAATTTCTTGTAGATCTTGAAACAGAAAGAGCCAATAGACTAATTGATAATTACATTGCAACACAGCCCCGAACTCCAAGTGCAAGCCCCTTGCAAACTGTGCACACTCCTCCAGCACCTCCGAGGCCAAATCCACCAAGAATGATGGATGCCCGTTTTGCACCCCTTGTTCTGCCCCAAGTCCTAGATGACATGCCAAATGATTATAAAAGTAAAATCCCATTTTTTTATGGCACTCGTAATAGCATTACTGCTCAGCAACATGTGGACAAAATGGCAGACTTCTATGAACTTCATGAGATCGATGCGGAGAATGTGGCAATGAGGCTTTTTGTGTAAACATTTGCAGGTGATGTGAGGAAATGGTTCAGAGGTTTGACGGCCGCAAGTATCACTACCTTGGCTAAGCTACAAAGATAATTTTTGAACCGGTGGGAAGTGAAAAAGAATCCCCTTCAAATTCTAGCCGAATATGAGCAAATCAAACGGAATGTCGGTGAGTCGGTCCAAGATTATTGTGTTAGATTTAATGCAGTCTACAACGAAATTCCAGACCATCTAAAGCCACCTGTGGGACTAGTGATGATGAATTTTCCAGATGGTTTTGATGCTGACATCGTGTACCAATTAAGAGAAAGAGAACCGGCTACAATGGAAGACATGCCGAAAATTGCGGTCAGCGTTGAGGCAAATCTGCTGTCCAAAAGAGCTAGAGCGAAAGCAGAGAAGAAAACCACGGTGAAAGAAAAATCTTCTTCAATGGATCAGCTACTCAAAAAAGTAGAACAAATTATTGAAAGGGTAAAACTTGACAAGCCAGAGCCACAAGTTAGGAATCCTAACTTTCATGGCCAACAACAGCCACAATATATGATAAGACAAAGAGATCAACGAACTCAAGAGCAGACAGCACAACAGCCGGTACAAACACCTTTGCAACAAAATTTTGTGCATGGACCGGAGTCAGATGAGGACGGGAATGTAATAGGTGAGGAAAACCATCTCTTTACTCCAGATGAGCTACCTACTTACATCACCGAAGAGGAAGAATGTGCAGTAAATTCAGCTACACACCAAGACACCGATTTTATTCTAGCTAGCGACACCGTGTTGGAGGAAGAATCAGAAGAATATCAAAGAGGGTATATGAATGCTTTATCCGCACAACAGCAACGATATTCGCTTAGAAACAGA
Organism: Pinus tabuliformis; assembly: GCA_031772625.1. Lineage (NCBI taxonomy): Eukaryota > Viridiplantae > Streptophyta > Pinopsida > Pinales > Pinaceae > Pinus > Pinus tabuliformis. The sequence goes on from CM062805.1 coordinate 871,885,524, forward strand.
GATGTACCGGCCAAACCAATTCAGAAAAAGAAGGAGGGTGAAACAACAAAGAATGATCCATCAGCTACACAAAGAAAGGGAAAGGAGGCGGTTGTTCCGGAGAGCAGCAAATCAAAATCAGTAGAACAATCACAGCAACCAGCCACATCAAAAGAGAAGGAAAGGAAAGAGATCCCAGTCAAAGAGGTAGAAAGAACTCCCGCTTTCAGCCTAGAGAATGAGATTTCTAAGCTAAAGGTATCCATCCCTTTGACTGAAATCATGAAGAACAGCAGTTATAGAGGACAGATTTCTAAAATGTTGAATTTGGACCCAATGTCCGACATGGTAAATGTAGAAGATGATCAGCCTGAAATGATTTTTGGGCCAGCAACGAATGGTGAGTCTCCCGATAGCGATGTGCCACCCTTCTATATCAGTTTACGATTGCATGATTTTGTGTTACACAATGCCATGTTCGATTCCAGAGCTTCTCACAATCTCATGCCCAAGGCTATCATGGATAAGCTTGGTCTCGACATCACCCGACAATATCATGATCTATATTCATTCGATTCCAGCAGAGTAAGATGTATAAGACTCATCAAAGACTTGGTTGTGAGTTTGGATCAGCCTCCTATGAAAAATGTTCTAATGGATGTTGTGGTAGCAGATATTCCTCCAAGGTTTGGCATGCTTCTTTCCAGGTCTTGGGTAGCGAAATTGAAAGGGACACTACAACTGGATTTCTCCTATGCAACAATCTTGGTGTTTGGACAAATGAGGAAGTTATACTGGGAACAAAAGATGAAATATATGATCACAAGCAAGGAGAAACTGATAAATCATCCTATTAACTATGTACATATAGATTTAGAGTCTTTTGTTTTATTTTCAGATAGTTTAAATGAGATAGATAGTCAGAAGAAGTAGATGACATTCTAGAAATAACAGAAAATTTCAGAGAAATCTTGAATAAAGAAGGACAAGAAAAGCAGCAAAAGATTGGGCAATCAGCTGAAAATGATGGACAACAAGCAAACAATGGACAACAAACAGATTTCTAGCACTTGCATGAAGACGAAGAAGGCTTGTGGACCATGGATTTTGATGGAGCAGTGGGGAATGATGGCGCTGGTATTGGTATTTGGGTACGCAGTCCTTTCTCTGCCCAAAACAAAGTGCCTAGTAGCATCAGAGTTTGCTCTTACAAGCTGGCCTTTGAATGTTCAAATAATGAAGCCAAATATGAAGCTCTGATTGCTGGCCTGAAAATTCTTAGAAAGCTGAATGCAAAGAGGATTTCGATATATGGCGACTCCGAGTTGGTGATAAAACAAGTCAGAGGTGAGTATCAAGCAAAACATCCTAGGATGCGGGCCTATCATAATGTAGTTTTGGACATCTTGAAGCTATTTTCCGAATACACCTTGACATGTGTGCCACAAATACAAAATAGTATCATTGATGCTCTTGCCAAGGCAGCGAGCAGCTTGAAGATCCCCATGAACTCCAACAATAAATTTGAAATCCATGTCAAGCATCGTCCAACCATTCTAGACAATCAACGACATTGGCAAGTGCTCCAAGATGATGAGGAGATTAAGGATTTTCTGCTCAACAAAGGCAAGTTCAAAGAAACCTTAATCGATGTGGAAAATGACGAGGACAAAGGGAATGGTACAGATGAAGTGAAGATCAATCAAATGGATGTATTGCAGCTGAAGAATAACATCATTCCTAAAGGCTTGATACCCCTAGAGGAACTTTTTGATCAGGATGATGTAGCCCGCAAGCCAACACTGCAGCTGACAGAGAAGGTTGTAGAAGAGGTCAACATCGGTACAACTGCAAATCCAAAGTTGGTAAAATTGTCCAAAGCATTACTGCCAAAGATCAAGGACAAATATATTAGTTTGATGGCTTCATTTGTAGATGTATTTGCTTGGGATTATTCTGATTTAAATACCTGTGATATGAATATCATTCAGCACACAACACCCATCAAGCCCAACCAAAAACCATTTAGACAAAAGTTGAGAAGGATAAATCCAAAGTTACTGCCATCTATTGAAAAGGAGGTAAATAGGTTTTACAAGTCAAATATCATTGTGCCTATCAGATTTTCAGATTGGATATCTAACTTAGTACCTATACACAAGAAGACCGGTGAGATCCGCCTATGTATTGATTTCATAAATCTAAATAAGGTCTCATTGAAGGACAACTATCCGCTGCCCAAGATGGACCATATATTTCAGCGAGTAGTGGGGGCATCTCGTATGTCGCTGCTTGATGGTTATTCTGGATATAACCAAATTTCCATCCATGAAGATGATAGAGACAAGACAGCATTCACCACTCCATGGGGAACCTTTCACTATGCCAAAATGCCATTCGGTTTAAAGAATGCAGGTGCCACATTTCAGCGGGCAATGGACTTGGTGTTTGCGAATGAGAAGGATGTGTTTTTGGTGGTGTACTTGGATGATTTTACGGTGTTTTCAAAGTTTGATGAAGAACACATGCATCACCTAAAAACTTTCTTTCAAAAATGCAGGAAATATGGTCTATTGTTGAATCCTAAGAAGAGCTTGTTCGCCATGGAGGAAGGCAAATTAATTGGGCACATCATCTCAAAAGATGGCATCCGTATAGACCCAGCGCGTGTGCAAACAATTCAGCAAACCGATCTGCCCAAGAACAAAAAGGAAATACAATCATTCAATGGTAAGATGAATTTTCTGCATCGTTTTGTGCCTAATCTTGCAGAACACTTGAAAGAAATGACCAACATGCTAAAGAAAGGCAGCCAGGTGAAATGGACAGAGGAGGCTGTAAAATCTTTCAACTTGGTCAAATTGGCCCTTTCTTTAGCTCCAGTGCTAGTCAACCCGGACTACACTCAAGATTTCATATTGTTTTCATTTGCTTCTAAGCACACTATGGCAGTGGTATTATTGCAGAAGAGGGATGATCATGAAAGGCCCATTTCATTCTTCAGCAGGGATATAAGGGATGCATCTTTGAAGTAAAACATCATTGAGAAGCAAGCCCCGGCATTGGTGAAGGCATTGAAGGATTTCCGAGTGTATATCCTACATTCTCACATTCTGACCTATGTTCCTAATACTGTTGTGAAATATGTTTTAGTGCAGACCGATCCCGAAGGGAGAAGAGGCAAATGGATCGCAACCTTGCTAGAATACGATGTGGAGATAAAGCCTACAAAGCTGGTCAAAGGACAAGGTTTGGCAAAGCTAATGGCTGAATCAAATTTGCATGCATTGGACATAAATTTGATCGCTGCCATGTCCGATGAGAATGAGGAAGGAACGTCAATTCAGGTATCCGAAATGTTTTCTTTGTCCCCATGGTATTATGATATAATATATGTGCTAAAAAATCTATCACCACTGCCCGGCATGACTAGAAACAAAGTGAGAACACTCAAATTGAAAGATGCCAAGTTTTGTATTTTGAATTCTGCACTGTATTGGAAAGATCCCAGTGGCATTTTGTTAAATTGTCTGGTGGAAGAGGAGGCAAAGAAAGTCATGGAGGATTTCCACAGAGGAAAGTGTGGAGGTCATCTTTTTTGGAAGTCAACAGCGAACAAAATTTTGAGAGCAGGGTACTACTGGCATACTTTGTTTGTTGATGTACATAAGATGGTCAAGCACTGTGATAAGTGTCAAATTTTCGAAGGAAAACAGAAATTACAGCCTTTACCACTTAAGCCTATTGAAGTGAGTGCTCCATTCCAGCAGTGGGGGTTGGATTTCATTGGGGAAATTCATCCCGCCTCTTCCGGACAACATAGGTGGATCCTTACAGCGACGGATTATTTCACAAAATGGACTGAGGCAGCCCCTACCAGACAAGTGACGGACACGGTAATCATTTCATCTCTCAAAAATAACATCTTGTCTCGCTTTGGTTGTCCAAACAAATTAATCACTGATAACGCAACAACTTTCAAATAAAAAAGGATGGTAGAATTTTGTCATAAATATCACATAGTTTAGGGTCATTCAACTGCCTATCATCCACAAGGCAATGGATTGGCAGAATCATCGAATAAACATTTGGTCAACATCATCAAGAAGCTACCGGAAATAAATAAGAAGAGCTGGAACAAGGGGTTGGTCCATGCGCTTTGGGTAGATCAGATCAGTCAGAAAAATTCTATTGGTATGTCACCGTTTGAGCTTGTTTATGGAGTGGACACAGTATTTCCCGCTTCTCTTACTGCCACAGTGGTCAAACTTCTTCAGGAGGCTGGCAGTGAGGAAGATCCCATGTAGAGGAGGTTGAATCAAATGATCAAATTGCAACAAACTAGAGAGGAAGTTTTCAAAAACACATCCAAGTTGCAGGAGAAGATAAAGAAAATCTATGACAGAAAAGAAAAAGAAGATAAATTTCAGTTGGATGATGTGGTGTTGAAGTGGGATGCGAGGAATGAAGAGAAAGGCAAGCACGGAAAGTTCGAAAATCTGTGGAAAGGTCCTTTCAAGATCACAGCATATAGGGGGTAGAATGCCTTTCTTCTGAAGGAAATGAACAGGGAAGACTATCCTGGAGGGCCGATCAATGGTCGGCTGCTCAAGCAGTATCACTGTTGATCTATTAACGTTGCTTCCACTGTCATTGTAAATACCATTTTTATTTCAGTTTGGTTTCAGTCTGTAAAGTCAGTTTTTGAGCTATTTCAAGGTAAAGTTTGAGTCAATTTCTTGGTTATTCCAGTTGTATAAATAAGTCAGAGTCCTATGTTGTTTATTAAAATGATGACTCCATAGCCCAATGGAAAAAAGGCACTGTCTAGCTCCTCCAGAGATCTGCTATTCTTGGCACCTCCAAGGAGCTACCATCCCCCATTGGAGCCAATGTTAGAGTCGGTCTGGTCAGCCCTCCGTCAGAGATCAAAACTCTTTGTGCATTTCAATTTTAGGTCTCCCGCTCCATTCACTTAGCTACATTTCACTAGGGACATGCCATGATCTGACAGAGAAAGTCATGCTAGTAATTTTCCCTCATGTCTGGCCCTTGCTGGTTCAGGTCTTGGTCCATAATCACTGAAATTCATGATAGTCAAGGTCTGATCATATTACATGGACAAAGTCATCTTTTATGTTTGGGTTTAGGAAATCATCAATTTGGTCTTTGAAAAAACATGTCCAGAAACAAGCCGTGCAGGCTAGAGGGAGACCTTATACATCTATGCTTCCAAAAGCTTCATCTTCACCTGAAGAGACATCGACTCTTCTTCAAAACTCTGTTTTGAAGAAAAGTCAAACAAGGTCAACTATGACAAAAATTTTCCAAAAAATCGCCAGTTGACTTTTTCAGATGCAGTCATGGTTTCCATGGCCAAATGCCCAGTCACACAATCCCCGCAAACAAATGCCGAAAATCCCATCATGAGAGCCAAAATTTCAAAGAAAAATGAAAATCAGGGTGTTTTAAAGTCAATGAAAAAAGTGAAAAACACAAACATTAGAAAGTGGGTTTTCAAGGAAGAAAAAATCAAACCAATTTCTCTCAAGCCTATATATATATATTTGTTGTGGCCCAAAGCAAATCCATTGTGCCATTGAAGACTTGGAGAGACATTCCAAAAGGTGGGAGAGCGAAATCGTGAAAGTGTGAGTGAGTGAGAGTTGGTTTGGGAAGTGCGGTGCATACACCAGGGATCGCGGCACACACAGAGGGTGCGGTGAACAGGCGGCCTGCCCGCCATTCATCTTTTGCAAGGGTACGACACACACCCAGCGTGTGGCGCAATAGGCTTGGCGCGCGACACACACAGCCAGGGGCATAAAAATGATGCAAATCATTCCAAATCGAAGGCTAGAAAAACAAGAGGTAGGCCCTGTTGACACCTCTCCTCTCTCAAATTTGTCAATGATTTGCTGTGTATAAGATATTTAAATGGTACCCCAAAAGCACAAGATCGACCATGAAAAAATCGACAAGGAAAATGAGAAATGGGGTTGCAAAATGTGATGATAAGCACTAAGGTTTTGCTCCCCTCCCCTGGTCCCCTCATTCCTCATCGTTCCTGCCTCCATTCCATCATGTTTCCTAAAGAAACCACCCTAAAACCCTCTCGCCTATTTTTCAAGCAAGCTGGGCGACTTTTACAGTGCACGGTACACACACGAGGTGGCAAGGCGCACTCAAGGCGCGTGGTGCACTGGGAGCCTGGCCACAGTGCAAAATCGCCACTGGCGCGGCACATACCCGACGCGCGGCGCACAGGCTTACAAGCCTGAAAATGTACTAAATTGCCCAAAATGTTTGTGAATAACCCTCAAGATTGGAGAGGTAGCCCATCTACCTTCACCATTGTCATTTAAACTTGAAGAGGGATGTGATTTCGATGACCATGAATCAAATGTAATTTTGTTTTAAAAAGTTAAACAAAGATGACACAAAGATGGTCAAGAAGCTAGGGTTTTTGCTACAGTGACATTATTGCTAAAGTATGCTCCTACCCTACCTCTATCAGCTAATTCCCCTGTAGCAGTTTCCCCTAATAATCACCCTAGCTCCATTGTAATCATATCCATTCATTCCCTTTATTCCTATGGCTCAAATACCCAATCCCTACCCCATCAAACACCATACCCAAAATGCTCCCAAATCCCTAATAAACTTCTCCTTTTAAACCCCTATTCCCCTTTTCATCATTCCCCTCCTAACACTCCCTGTTTTATTGTCCCCTTGGTGACAGATTTTCAGAGCATCTATTAGTTTCATTGGATTCAGAGGGTAGCATAAAACTATGGGTACAAACAACAGTAATGGCATCAGAAAATTCGTCAGATTATGAGGAGGGGACCCACAATGACACATATTCAGGAGAGAGAGCCCATAGAAGACATCACCGGAGCGGAAGACATCTTAGAGATGAGCCAAGCACGCTCACTGAGCTACAAGCATGCCCACTTGCCATGTCTTGTTTCCAGCACTTGGCGTGTTATGAATTTTGTCAAAAGGTGGCAAATGTCAAAGTCCATCATGAGTTAGCCTGACTTTTTGTTCTTCGTCTACAGGGAGGTCAATCTGTCCTAGCTGGGGTCACTTTCACATTGACTCCGGAAACCATATCAGTGGCAACAGGAATATCGAACATTGGGGAACAGTGGCATAAGAAAAAGAAGTTGGAGAGGCATCATTATGAGCCTTACATCAAGAACAGCTGCTTGAGCTAGCTCACCAGAGTTTTTCCATTCAGATTTTTGAGAGATGAGTATGCCCCACTCATGAGATTGATCATGAAGTATTTTAGTTGCGAGGGGAGGTTTTCACGCCTTTATGCATATCACATTAGGTTGCTCATGCACTTCACCTAGGTGCAGATGATGAGCCTCCCATTTTTCATTTGCAACAACCTTGAGAAGATGAAAAACTTCATGCAGCGCAAGACCCCTCGACAATAGCTAAACAATGTCTATCATTTTGCTCTCATCAGGATTTTGGTGGACCATCAGTTGGGATTGCAGGGTATTGATTGGGAGGACTTCATCTCCCGTGATTTCTTCAACACTCCACAGGTGGTATCAGAGGTAGAGCATGAGATGGGGTATCCTTCACATAAGTTTGAGCGCCATGAGACTGCCACCATGCCAGTATACATCACATACCAGAAGGGTAGTAGATCGTTGTTCACAGCAGCAAAGCGAGTGTTATGTCCACCCAGGGTGGAAGGGGCCTCGCTTCCGACATCAGCACCATAGGAGCAGGGTAATGGCAAGGAGCCAGTGTAGGAGGAAGGGCCATCAGGTCAGCAAGAGACCAAGTTCGTTCTCCTCTAAGATGATGAGACAGATGCAGAACCTACAAATGTTGAGCTAGGAGAGATCATTCAGGAGCAACAATCATCGAGAACCTATCCCTGGACTTAGAGAGGGCCAAGTGGAATGTGCAGTATCTGGAGTAGAGGAACAAGCAACTTGAGGATTGGCTAGCTGAGATAGAGTTGCAAATGATCAAGGAAAACCGGCGACACATCCTGGCAGCACAAGGCAGACCTATGGAGCAAAGAGACGAGGACAGGGAGTACGTGTTAGAGAAACTGAATGTTCACTTGGAGCAATGGTTGGATAAGGCTAACAGGGAGAAAGACATGCTGAGGCGCATGACTCATCACTACCAGGCCCGAAACATGAGCTCCAAAGCAAGAATCAAGAGCCTAAAAGCAAAATTGAGCAAAGCGACAAAAGAGGCAAAGGAGGCAAAGGAGAAAGATCAGCTTCGAATCTTGGCTGAGGCTTCCCTGGCACAGCATAGCACTTCATAGGGAACCTCCAGCCCAAATTTCAAAAAAATTGGGCAAATTTTGGTCACAAGCAAATTTTTTTGGACACAAAACAGGAAATTCCTCCCTGTGCGCCGCGGCACTGGCGCGACGCTAAAATTCTAGGACTCTAATCAAGGAACGACTCGCATATTTGGATTTAGCATCAAAAAATACGACTACTAGTGTCCAGGAAAGAAATTTTGACAAGATCTGGGTCTCCTAAAGGTCAAAAAACACCCAAAAATGGCCTCTCTGCCACTTTTTTGACACACAAAAAGCCATCTTGGGAGAATGAATATTTGGAGGGGCAAATGAGCACCAAATTGGGAAATTCCAGTGGGGTTAGAAAGTAGACAGGACAGGCTTTCCAACGAGCCTATTTGGTCACATTTTGGACACCTTAAAGTGCCCCAAAATAGGATTCAAAGTGGCGTGATGAACAAAGAATTTGGCGCGGCGCACAGAGGAAAAAACTGCCAATTTTCTCCCGTTTCGCGAAATTTCGGGTCGCGACTTCTCCAAGTTGGCCCGGTCATCTACACTTCAATTTTTTGGCACCAATGGAGGCATTTAAAGAGTTTTCTCTCGAGATGGGCATCTATCCAAGTGGCAAAAGAATGCAAAGGGTCACCCCAGCCAAATGTCATGCTTGAGAGCGTTGCACCTGTAGCTGATGGTTGGATCTCCATCTCTTTTTCGTAATGATTTGAGTAACTTACCAACCCCTGGGCATTCTATCTCTTCCTCACACATTCTATATATTGTATGCAAGTTATTTGCAAAGCGTTGGCTGGCTTGTAACTTCTAGGATACTGTGGGAAAGAAACTTTGTTTCTGCACTATGTATTTTTGATAAAGAATTAATGAAAGGGAGCGCCTCTGTTTCATGAGATTCTTGTGGTTGTGAGTGTAGAAAATGTGTTCTTATGTTCCATATGTATCTTGTTATGTTTCATATTTCAATTCACGTTTCATTTCAGTGAAATTTTCTAAGTGAGATTAGGTAGAATTCAATTTATATTGTTCTGCCTGTCGGAAAATTTCATGTGCAGTGTTTTTCTTTTGTTGAAAAGGATTCATGCGACTATGCCCTTTTCACTTTCTTCAGCAATCTTTCCATTCCGTGTTACCTTAAACCTAAATTGCTACTCTTTCCGCCTACCTTGCCTCACGGAATAATCCGTGCCTTCATATTCAATTCTCTATTCTTTGCTGAGCGCCAGTCCCATATACATCCCAGAAGCTCGGCCATTTTCAAAATTGTCTTCAAAATCCCTTTTCACTTACTAGCCTAAGGTAAATATTGCATTTTAAGTCATCTCAAACCATTTTGCTTATCCATTCACTGAGCATGACTCGGAGAGAGCCCTCTCCTGCTCTGGTAGGGCTAGCTACCAGACTGAGCGTGGTTTGTGGTTACCCTAATTTTTGCCTTCTTCAGCCTGAGGTAGATTCAGGTGCTAACACCTGCCAAAAATTTATCCTCTTCAAGATCCATCAGTTGCGTGAGCCCTTCCTCAAAGGCCTCCCGATCCACCATATTCGTCAGGGCCGCTATGCGTAAACTATGCACAATATACTCCATTGACATTATGGCTTCTACACCATATACCAATCTGAACGGTGTTTTCCCTATAAGCTTCTTACAAGTAGTCCTATAGGCCCATAACCCTATAGGTACGTGCACATCCCATTCATTCCAGTGCGTGTTGCAGATCATCGTCAACGCAATCTCTAAGATATTTTTAAAGGATTGAACTATTTCATTGGCCTGTGGATGATAGGGTGTACTCTTCTAATCATAGACCTGGAACTCTTCAGTCAACGCACTGATCATATCATTTAGAAAGTCATACCTCTGTCACTTGTCAACACTTTTGGGCAACCAAATCTGCTTAAGACATACTCAAACAAAAACTTTGTTGTAATTCCCCCTATACAATCCTTAACTATATGTGCTTCTACCCATCTGGTTAAATACTTCGTGGGGGTGATAAGATAGCACACTCCTGTTTTCTTCCCCGGGGGATGAATTGGCCCAACAAAATCAATTGCCCATTTCTCAAATGGTTACAAAGATACTTGAGGATTTAGTGGCAACTCATTCGTTCGCAATGGTTTTCCAGTTCTTTCACACGCATCACATGCCCTACAATATGCCCTAGAATATTTGTGTAGTGTTGGCCACCATAGCCCGACATGTAAAATCTTCTGCGCAGTTACCTTTCCTATATAATGACCTCCCACGGATCCCCCATGAGCTTTAGCGAGAATGCTATCCCTCTCAAAATTTTTCACGCATCTTCACAATATTTCATCTACACCCATCTTATATAGATGTCCTGCAATAACTGAAAAATCTATTGTGCGCACTGCTAGCTCCTTCTTTTGCTGACTCATATGCCCTTCTGGTGTTGTCACCGTAGTCAAGAAGTGAATAATATTGACAAAAATATTATCTGCTATGTGCACCATGAAGAGCTACACATCTCGCAACCATTCCTCCAAATTAGTAGGCTCATCTCCTGTTTCAATTCGCGATAGATGGTCAGGTCCTGCGTTTAACCTCCCTGGCTTCACAATGACTTCAAATTCATACTCCTGAAATAGCACCAACCATCTGCAAATGTTCCTCCCCAACACAGGCTTAATGACTAGGTATTTCAAGGCAGAATGATCTCTGTACATTCTAAAATGCCCTCCCAATAGATAATTCCTGAACTTTTGAAGCGTGTACACCATAGCCAACCCTCCGCGTTCCATCATTGAATAATTTTTATTAGCCTCCAATAATTTCATACTTGCAAAGGCTATAGGATGGTCCATTTCTCCTTCACCTCCTACGTCAACACTGCACCCAAAGCAATGCAAGAGGCACCCACGTGTACATGAAATTCATTCTTCTAATCTGGGAACACCAAGATCGGTGCAGTGACCATGTTTTATCTTAATACATTTAAGTTGTGCTGACATTCTTCATCCCAACAGAATGTTGCATCCTTCTTCAACAATTTCTCCACGGCATAGTAACCTAAGCATAATCTTTGATAATTTTTTGTAATATCCTGTATGTCCCAACTTTGTGCGCAACTTCTTAACACTCCTCGAGGCCTCCAAATTCACAATTACTGCAATATTTGCAGGGTCCACCATTAATCCTTTCTTACATACCATGTGACCCAGAAAGATCCCAAATGGAACATAGAATAATAATTTCTTCAGATTCAGTGCAATCTGGTATCTTTGACACGTATCCAACATCAGGTGCAGACTTGCTACATGGCACTTCACTAGTTCAAACACCTTCCAATCATAAGAGTATACTTCCAAGAACTTATGAATGAACTCCTTAAATATTGCTATAACTATGCGAGAAAATATATCGGGCACATTCTTAAGTCCAAATGGCATCACAGTATATCGGAAACAACCCCATTTCATCGTGAAGGCTATTTTTCTCCTATCTTCTATTGCGATCTTGATCTAATGATACCCAAAAAACCCATCAATAAATGAATAGGCCTCTTAACCCTCAACGTTAAGTTTTTACAGATCTACGCAAATTCATTTTTCACCCTTATATTTCTTCTCCTGAACCACCATCGATCTCACCCAATCAAATTCCTCAACAGGTTCTATGATGCCCGCCTCCAACATCTTATCCAACTCCTAATGAACCTTTTCCTTGTATTTGGGATTAAGACGATATAGCCTCTACTTAATAGGCTTTGCGTGTGGCTTCAAAGTGATCTTCATAATGGCCAAATCGCCTATTATACCCTTCAAGTCAAAAACTTAGTAGGAAAGAGGTCTTGATATTCGCGAAGTAACTCAGCAAAACATCGGTTCTATTTCAGTACAAATGTTTACTTGCTTTGTTTTCAACAGCATGATGATGTACAAGTTGTCTATTTGTGGAACTTCGACTTTGTGGTTCCATTCTACCTCTATAATATTAATGTTCCTTGGATCCTCATCATCCTCTTCAACAGTTACATTGTAGCATTTTAGCGCATGGCGCATCTAGGTGCTCCAATCTGGTTGAACCCATTCCATAGGTTCTTGCGGCATTCTAAAGATAACTGCTTTAATTTCTTGGACTGCTTCATCGATGCTCGTGAATCCATCTTCAAAGCTAAAGGTCAATAAGAACCCTTCCTTTAATATATCCCACTCTGCAGTGCCATGCAGAGCTTCGTTTCCAGGTACCAGTTCAGAGGAATCGTATCCAAAGTATGGCAGAAGATATGTACCCACTCCAGCTATCGTTTTGTCTCCCAAGCTTTAATCCATTTCGCCGAATGATCACGTGGATAATCCCTTCAACTATATTTCTTAGTCATTCTAGTATTAGACTGCCCAAACCGTAACCTCATCATTCTACGGTAATTCCTCCATCTAGCAAAACTATCTTTGTGCGTACCTCACCATCGTGTAGGTGTAGTGCACAGTGCCAAATCTAATGCTTGTAAGTGGTGATACTCTGGGACTTTTCGCTCAAATTCATCCAAAAAACAAATCAATGTCAATTGAACCATCATAATAGGGTAATTTTATTACCTCTTACGACACACAACACAACGATTTTGTCATCGTATTGCAGTGCAATGTAAACACTTCATGCAAGCAATTCTGCCAATGTTCCAACTCTTCGTCTGAATCAGAAGTGCAGGTACTTTCTCGATCCCATGAAATCCTTCCATCTGTTGTCAGATTGATCGAGCCCTGATCTTGCATCATTACTTTATAGATTTGATCCAATTCATCATCACTCTCCTCATAATTGTGGACTCGTTCAATATATCACGCACCTTCTGGAGGGTCCAATGGTACTACAACCCAAAGCGATTTTCTTTCAAATGACATTGTCCTCTTTTTTAAATTAATGAATCCATGCATATCAATGGCCAATTCAATTCCTAAGACTATGGGGTATGGGTTACTATCATCGACAATCTCTAACCTCGAAATCAGCCATCACGCTCGCACCTTTTATATCAACTTTTAACCCATATAATTGTCCCATGGGAGTAATTTTCTGCTGGTTCGCCATTCTCAGCTGAATCGGAGACCACTGCAATGCAAGTCTCCCCATCGTTTCCCATGTTTGCTTTGGAAAAACGTTCCCATCAAGTCCCTGATCCGAATCGGATCCATAAACGACTGTCATAGAACCATGACTAAAAAAGGTCGAACAAATCCTTGAAGAATCCAAAACAGTAATCGAAAACACCCTGAACCAGTGGCCATGCAAGCCGGTGTGGAATGACGAGGACCTTGGTCAAAGCGCACTGACCGAGGCCCATGGAGACTGCGCAGGAGGTCAAAATAGCCCGTGGGAGCCCCGGAGCGGGAAAAGGAGCTGGTTTTCTATCGCGCATCGCTGGGAAAACAGGGTTGAAATGGTAGGGCTTAAGCACTCTATCACGTTAGGAGCCAGAAGATCTGGGTGGAAAAGCAGAAAAAGTGTCATCATACAAAGGTGGGACCCACGACTTGGAAACTGATGGTTTTACCCGGGGTACCCTTGAACGGTAAGAGGTTTTGGAAAGAAACGGAGCGAACACCCTCAACGATCGACACGTGGTAGCAGAGGAGAGAGAAAAACCGCCGTGATCGCGCGTTATTGGTCGTGCAAGTCAACCGCGCTCGACGTGCGAATGACGTTGGATCTGGAGGGGCCCATATCGGACGGTTGAGATTGCGCCCGATAGATAGAGCAGAATTGACAGGGGATTAAGCCGTGATTTAAGAGGATTTGGAATCTATTGACTGCCACGGTGGAGAAAGCAACGAATCGACAAGCGGGCTGGTGCAGTTCCGATGGAGACACGTGGCTACTTCCTGAGCATTATGCTGATGCAGAACAGGGAATTCCAAGCACACAGGCGACAGGTGAATCGATGCAAGCGAGAGAGGAAATGAATAGGCATGGAGGCCGAATGGCTAAAGCCATGAGCAGAGATAGTGAACGAGAGAGGAGATCAGAAGAGAGATTCAGATCGAAGAGTCCAAGTGACCTAGAGAGGCAGTGACCAGTGAACCCTGAGAGGAGGAATAAGCACAGAGAGCAGTAAAGCCAAGCAGAGGAGACAGAGGGCCAAGCTGACCATAGGCAGCATCGAGCACCAAAGAGCTTGAAGTATCAAGCCTTCCCATAGAGGAATATATCCGAATTGAGCATCACAGTTGGCTCTTTCCACTGTAGACCGAGGGTCACAGAGCTGGTAGGAAGAACAAGAGTTTGTGTACTCCAAGGGGCTTGGGGAATCCAAGAACCACCTTGCCAAGCAAACTTTGCTTCAGGAGAACTTATATTGACTCCCTACATTGTAATTTCTCTGCTGAAAGACATAATAAAACAAGGCCACCGCTAAAGCTAGACTGGAGACGTAGCCCTAGTGAATAGGGGGAATTCCTTATTAAAAAATTGCTTATGTCTTTGTGTTGCTTACTGCATTTCTCTGTTGTCTTTCCATTCAAAATGTCTGTGTATTGGCAATCTGATCGATCCGTTGTTTCAATAACACAGAACATACACCAACACATGAGTCTATAATACCTTTTGTTTAATAAATCTTAACAGAGGTCACTCATAGGGTGATTATCAGATCAATCCTAGATCCAAAATGACCAGATCCATCTCATAGTCACCTATCAACATGAGTGAGCCTCATTTTGCGCCCTGTTCATGCCTTATGCTTGCCAATTTTCCTGACTACATGGTGTCCATCACAGAACTTCTCCTTGCTGGCACATTTATTTATTAACTCCTCCAGGCCTTCCATAGCTTCGCTATCATGCAACATCTTTATGCAGGTCTCCAAAAACGTAGTAAGCATAGAGGGGTCAACCTCTGCAGGTGTGCTAGTTTCTTGCACCTTGTCCTGACTTCCTGAGGTGGATGCCTCAGCAAAGCTTTTCTTAGCCTCCATAAAATTTTCCTTCACGTGATTCGTATCAAAGCCAACTTCCTTCTCTGGAGCCTTGTAGACCCATCCGCCCTCTTCAGGCTATTTACCTTTATCATCACCAGTCCTTATTCCACTCCTCAACACTATATTCACACTTTGATCCTCCTCGCATGGCTTAGCTCTCGTCATATGTAAGTTTTGCATAGGCTGTTGTAGTTGTGCTTTCTTCTCTTGCATTTTAGCTATCAACACCGGGAACTATCCAATAGTATGGTCAAACTGGTTGCATTATTGACATGATGGATGTGTCTGATTCTGATAGTCTCGTACATAGTGTCGTGTTATTTCGCAGTTATAGCAATGAGCTGACCATGGCCTCTACCAGGTCCTCCTCCTCCTCGACATGATCCTCCTCCTTGATAACCTACATGTGCTCGTCCATCACTCTGCTCTGGCAACTGAGTTTCTATCTATATCCAGTATGTAGGTGTTCATTCCATCATCAGCTCATAGTTGTGACAGTGGCGCTCATTGTGGCCAACAAATTTGTAGAAGGTACAAAACAACTGTTGAGGTGTATAAACAAACTTTTGAAACAAATGGTAGTTATATGCCACATGTTTTCTAGCAACCTGAAAAATAGCACACCATAGCACATCACCCATGATCAACCTCATTGGGGCTTTTGGCTTAAGGAGAATTGGCCACCCTCCTGTAATATAATTCACAAATACAATACAGTGGTCTTTATCATGCCCCTCGATCTGACACTTCAAACACCAGATTTCCACATGCACCTCTGGTTTATTCTCCCTATCTTTCTTCAAGCTCTACAATTCTAAGCAGAGGCTCTATAACTGAGAGTGGATCTGCTTTACCCCCAAGGTCGTATCTTGAATATGTGTTGCATGTAACCTCATTGTAATTTCCAAGGCTTCCTCCTATGTTCCTATCTTTTGTTGTGACAGAGTAATTCTCTGGTGCGGCAGAGGAAAAGCTATAAACCATTCGTGATGCTGACTGTCCGTGAGCTGCATGTTGGCTTCTCCAATCTGAGACTTCAACCTTTGATCTAATTCCCATGGTGTCTCATCGACCCTCATCATGATTTCCTTAATTCAACTACTGACTGTGAGTCAGACTTAGGCTTACTGAACTCCTTGTTCAAATATGCCTTAGTCTCTGCTAGCGACGCAAGAGTATTATCATAACAATACTTGATATACCAAGTTAGCGCACAATCCTGAAAATCAGTAACCAACTATGCTTTCTTTATATTGTCATCAATAATATGTTGTGTTGTCCACACAACATTCGCAACAAACCAAAATTTCTTTGTATCCTCACTCCCTATGCCTTTGAAAATCGATAGCTTCATCATGTTCACTATGGCTATTGTACAGAGGTAGTCTGATAATGAAAGAAGTGAAGTGAGGGACATGGTTAAGAGGCTTGATGCAGGAGAGATTTCCAGTGTTCTTTGAAAAGTATCTCTTAATGGGGAACGAAAGCCTTTGAGACAGTATTCTTTAGTTCAAGACATGTTTAGAAATGCAAAGACAACAATTGACTGTCAATATTTAGCAGAGAATATGTTGTAGCTATGTACTGTTCTTATGAAGTCTTTTGTTGTCACAAAAGAAAGGCTTGGCATTCTCAACATATGTATCCCAGTACGTTAAATGCATTCTCCTAAAACTTTTTACAAGTTCATCTAATGGATTTGAAATCAAATATGAAGGATTACCTTGTCATTTCATTTTAATGCTCCCTATCCCTATTTTCAATGCTTCAAACAACTTCTCAAAGAGCACTCATATATGCACCACAAATAGTATCTAGATGCTCCTTATAGGTTTCCTCCCCAGCAAAGAATAAACAATTTTCTATAGGCCTACCCAAAACATCATAGTCCTCTCCAAAAGCACCAAAGACAACATAATAATAAGAAACCCTACTGAATCGGTCACGACCTCAGTTTGTAACAACAAATGCAATGGGATCTGCTATAGTAGTTTCTCCAAACAACTTTTGGAGGATCATGACTGAATATCTACCATGATTGTAGGTTTATAAATCCTAGCCATCTATTCCAACCTTTCCAACTACAATAGCAATCAGAACTGGTGCACCAACTATTTTCTTTAGATTCCAAAACATAAAACATCAGCCTCATAACTCTCTTCTATTTGCATTTGCCCCAAAATAATCCACACTCTCATCCAAGAAGACCTTCGAGAATCCCATAACTAGCTTGTCCAAGACACCAAATCCAAGTTGTTGAATGGAGGCTAATTTCCAATATGGAAGAGCTAGTGAAAACTCTATTGTATTTTCTTTCAAGCAACTAATGTGTACATTTATTAGAACTACATCACCAACAACTCTTGATTATTCTGAGTTCAAACTTTTACCTCTCTCTCTATTCCACCTTTTGACTTTGGGTCCTTCGTAGAGTAGGAAATCTCTATTACAACATGAACTAGATGAATACTAAGACCTTTCATTAATGCCTCCATAATAGTGGTATAACCTCCTTTAATCATACCATGAGCTCCTCCAAAACCTTTGTAATTATCATTGTGATTCCTGTAATGGCATGAAACCCAACTAAGTTATGTTGCACAACCATACTACAAATTCGAAAAATTCCAATTCATAACTCATCTCTCAAGTGGATTGAAGCTCTATTATTCCATGTTGGAATTGAGAGATAAATTTAGTTTATGAGGTTGAGATTCCATGTTATTTCCATTTTCCATACCTACAACTATTAAAACATTACTTTCAGAAACTGAATTTATGTTCAAATCAATTGTTTCACTCAATGCCTCTAAGTTTCCTGCTGAGGAACCCAAAATTGTGCTTTGATAGTCATAATTGTTAAGAAGACATTTACTGCTTTCAAACTTTGAACTAGATGAGCTTGATGGAGAAATGTGACACTTTTTTTAGAGCATATTCTTACCCCTCATCTAGAGAAATGTGCATTTCTACATCTCCATTTTGAGCAATAATAATCACCATATCATTAAGTGGGATGCTATACTCTACTTCAAGTGCCTCATCTAAGGTGGCAGGAACTTTTGACAGTCACAAAATCATATAGAGGGCAGTAATTACTTAACATTGTCAACTCCAGGCCAAGATGTGTGTAAAGCAATGCAGATGGATCTAATTTTCCTTCTGTTGCCACATCTACCTCAACACCACTAATAATGCTAGCACCTAGATCCATTGGCACTAAAAGTGTTGAACAATCTATATAAATGCTTCCACCTACCCTATGTCATGCTTCCAAAATAGTTACATGAAAATTTACCCACTGCAAATGCCTAGCAACAACTAGCTCAGAAGGTCCTGCACCAATAACAATTATCCTTTTCCAACTTTCTAAAACAACATTTCTATCAGTGGCCTCTGATGCTGCATTTCACTTGGATTTGTGTTTATCAATTTGTTAGTCCACTTGAAAATCATGATTACGAAGATTATGAAAAAAAAATTCTTTGTCAATATCACTAAACTCATATTCACCATAATAATTTTTTTCTAGTCCAAATCATAATGAACTTTGATTAATGAATCCACTTCAATTTTTACTCCATGACCCTTTCCAAAGAAAACTTCAACTTCAGTCCCAACTAGAAATGTCTCTTATTCCTAGCTTATCATCTTTGTGGGGAACAACAGATTCACTTTCCACCTCATTTTTCATAGCAGATATTCTTACATTCTCCACAGTTACATTCCATGTTGTATTGGGTACAACAACTGGGGCTATGTCTATTTTCATAAGAGAAGTACCACATTCTCCATAGTCCATTTTATCTTATTTTGTTGACCTAGAGAAGTTTTCTGTAAGTTTGTTTCTCTTCTCATATTCCAGATTAAGAAACATTGTTTGGTTTTTACCTTCTACCTAAATTTGATTCTTCTCAGGTGAAAGGTTTTCCTCATAATCCTTAATATGACCAAGAACGAAAGAAACCTCCTCTTCTCCATCAATCACTTTATCACCACAATTTTATGTCTACATACTCTCCTTTGAAAGCTTCAGCTTTGGCTCAAAGCATCTTTCATTTTTTGTTTTTTCACTGCAACACCAACATTTATATACCTCTATAGTAATAATCATGCACATTATAAGCCAAAAATTCTCTTCTAATTAGATTTTTTTTAAGGTTATAACATATGCATAGAAATACATTAATGACTACCAAAGATGCAACTCCTTTGAAACAAGACAAATCTAGTCAGTTTATCAAGAATTTAATGATAAATCAAAGAAGAAAATAATTTTTCAAATAACTAATAAGATGCCACAAAAAAATTGTAACTACAAGAAATATAGTATATTCATAGGCTAACCTCTCACAAGTCAGTTTATCAATTAGATGTCTAGTTGAGATGGTTATTTGGGTAACACCCACTTAGGTTATTACACATCTACAAGAGACTAATTCTAAGGACATTTCATAGTCCATCATCCCATTCATTATGTGATCAAAACTGGGCTCTACTATCTATTCAACGACCACAAAACTTAGTTTTGACCTTCTTCCAATATTTAAATTAGTTATGCCTATCTATGGTCATGCGAGAGACCCTTAGGACAATCACATATTTTTCTCTCGATGCTCCCATCCACTGGAAGCGCCATGTGGAAAGCCAAGTGCAACACCTTCTTTGATTCTATATCATTGAGACCTCAGTGGATCATATTATCTTCATCATTGAGTTTCCCCACCCTCTTAAGAGGCCCCATAGAAATGTCATCTCACAGCTGAAGATAGTTCATGTCATACCAACAAGAATTTGATTTCCTCTAGACACCATTAGTGAGATGCCTCTTCTAGGCAACAACACATTTCACAAGTTCATTTAGTCAGCCATCCATACAATATTTCTTCTGTAAAACATTGGATGTAAGTAAAGGTGTCTATACAATGATTGTTTACTTGGAGGAGGAATATCCTTCTCAGTATTCCTCCAAAATCCCAGATAATAGCTCTAAGACCTCATGATCTTCTCTTCCTTGTGCCCCTGTACATGAAATTTATCCTAAGGCTCTAGCTCTTAATAGTATGTAAGCAGTAGTATTTTTTTTCAACGCCCCCTCTTTGGGTGGTTTTCTCTATAACTATACTATTCTAGATGATATTGCTTCCTCTATGAATTATTCGAATCATTGTCTTCTTGACAAACAAGAGAATGAAACATAAATTTGAAATTTGTCATCTCTTTCCATTATCCGGTGATTTATTTATGGAAACTATTATTGTAGGCAACAAAGAATTTAAGAGTTCAAACGTATACTAGAACTTTCAAAAATCATGGATTTATGGGTTGGAAAAAATTCGAACACCTTGAGAAGGTGGAGTTCTATGTGTGGAAAGCTTCACTTGGAAGCAATTGTAGGCAAAGGAGATATACTTTGTGAAGGAATCAAAGTATGGCCAGTGAAGGTAGCATAAGCCATTACCTTAATGATGGTAGATTGTCAACTTAAAGGCACGGTTAATTTTCCAAAATAAAATCTCAGTCCCCACTCTAACACATGTTAAAAGTAGACTAAAAAGGTGGACTCATTTAATCCATGTGATTAGAATGTACAAGAGATCAATACTACAGATGTGAAAGAGAATTCAAATGGAAACACAAAGTAGCACACGTCTACTTAGTAAAGACCATGACAAGTCTCAATGATAGGATGTTAAAGACTCGATAAGCATAGACCCATAGTCACTGGATTCAAGAGGAGATGTGAGCATTGTTTCTCTCAGTTTTTCACCAAAGCCTCATGTCTCAACATACTCCACCTAATAACGACCAAGATCAAGAAAAGCAATGAAAATGTATTGCCTATTTCTATGCCCCATACAACACCTTTTCTCAAGAAGGATCTTGTAGGACACACAATACGAGTTGGTTGCCCACATAGTATCGGGTTGGAAAGCAATGACAAATTAAAATTCTCACATCTCTCAGGAATCTCTCCCATTAATGTATTTTTCTAAAAATTTTATGAAGTTGAGGCAAAATATTTTACACAAATTATGAGGAATGATACCTTCAAGATGATTGGAGTAGGTCCAAGTACATCAGTGACACTAGGTTATCCATCTCTGAAGGAATGCTTACAACAATATTATTATTCTAAACAACAAAAAACCATGAGTGAAGATAGATTTCCTATAGTAAATTTTTTATTACTCAAATCAAAAAACAATAAAGGATTTCCAATATTTCGAAAAGACGATTGTAAGAGACTAATGATGAGATTTTTGTTGCTCAGATCTAAATGAGTGAGCCTTTTTGGGTTTCCAAGCCTTGCAGGAAGGGTGTCCATGAGTTTATTATTTGTTAAATTAATCTTCACAAGCCCTGAAATCCTTCCTAACCCCATAGGAATACTACCAAAAAACTGGTTATGATAAAAAATAAAACCTTGAAGGTTTTGGAGTCTCTCGAAATTAGGTAAAATAGGCCCACTATGAAAATTGAAGGAAAAATCAAACAAAGTGAGATTTTCAAGCCAGGAAATTTGCCAAGGAATATGACCAGTAAGTAGGTTTCCCTGTAAATTTAACTCAACTATCACACTGCAATTCCCAATCTGCTCAGGAATGTTACTAGTCAAATTGTTCCATGAAAGGTCCAATAGTCCATGGTACTATGTAAACTCGGAATCAGGTAATGGGAATACTTCCTTCTATCCAGCACAAATTTCACCTGGAATAGAACCAAAAATATTTTTGTGAGAAAGGACAAGGTTATCCAAAATTTATAACTGCCCACTCTTTCTTGGATTGTTCCAGAAAAATCATTAATTCCCAAATTAACAGCCACAAGATTGATACAATCAAAAAGTTTAGGAGGAATTTTGCATGATCATGTTTTAATGAAGTGATAAATTTGTTAAATTCTTTATTTTTCCAACCTATTTAGGAATAAATCCTTGTAAATAATTGTTATCAAGGTGCAATCTTTGGAGATTGTTGGAAGTAGACATGGAGGGAGACAACCCACCCAAAAGGAAGCTATTGTTGATCGATATTCTAAGAAAATTCTATGAAATCCAAAGCTCATCTGGTAATTTTCCAAAGAAATTATTGTGTGCCATGTGAAAAGTGGCCAAAGGCAGACTTGAAAGATAGTGAGGGATTCCACCAGAAAAATTATTCCCATCCAATAACAAGTATTTCAAATTCATGCACTCTCATAAAGTGTTCTCTATTCTAGCTATAAATTAATTCAGTGACAAAGACAGAGAGGCAAGGCTCTTAGCATGACAAAGCTCTAATGTTATTGATCCATACAATCTATTAGCATCAATTCCAAATATTCTGAGAGACAAACAATTTCCTAGTTCTGGAGGTAAATAACCTTCAAACTGGTTATTGGATAACCTTATAGAAAATACTCGTCTCCATCCACCAAGCTAGGATAGAAGGGGTCCTGTCAGAAGATTTTCCTCAACAATAAAAATCTGAATTGACTCCAGATTTCTGAAATCATCGGGGAGTGGCCCAGTCAATGCGTTGAATAACAAATCTAGTGCTTGCAATTTTCTACAATTGGAAATTGTGTTTGGAATCCACCAACCTAGTCCATTAATCATAGTAATTAGATACAGAAGGTTGTGTAAATTTCCAATGCTTTTTGGTAAGGATCCTTCATTGTTATTCTCTGAGAGGTCAAGTTTCGTTTGAGATTTAAGGTTTTCAATTTCTGAGGGAATGTGCCCACTCAACTTATAGCCCTGAAAATATATAATATTAAGCTTCACAAGTTTTCCAATTTCCGCTAGTATTTCATCACTAAATGAGTTTGATCATATCCATAGACAGATCAAATTTTCCATGCCCCCAATTTCCTTTAGCACTAATCCGAATAGTGCATTATAACTAATATTTGGAGTGACTAAATAAGTAATATGGATGAATTCAGTGGGGAAAACTCCAGAGAAGGAATTTTCCCTGGCATCCAGATAAAACAATTTTAACAAATTCCCCATCTAGGGGTAATGCTAGCAAAAAATATATTAGAACTGAGATTAAGATACATTAAATATTCAAGATTGTTGAGCTCGATAGGAAGGCTACTGGAGAATTAATTAAAATTTAAAATGCACTGATAATATTACCAATCTTACAGGGTAGCACACCATATAGATCATTTTTTCTTAAGTATAGATATTCTAGCTTCGGAAGACCCCAAAGCTATGAAGGTGGTTTCCGTGTCAGTGCAATATTGCTCAAATTCAGACTCTGAAAAAAAGTCAGGTTTCCTATTGCAAGGGATATGGTTCCCCACAAAGCTATGAAGGATAAATCTAGGGAGAAAACCCTTCCCTATATACATTGTATACCCGTCCATGCACAAGGGGAGGAGTCTGTTTCTAGACAGCCGATGAGGAGAATTTCGTTTGTGAAGCATTCTTTTAGGCTTGTCAAAGTTTGAATGTATTGATAACAACATGTGATAATGAATGATATACACAAAAATATAATAAATAAAATCAGTATGAATTTTCAAGGGCCAGTTGTGAGGAAACTATTAGGCATTGTGCATGCATCACTGACCCATGCCATTTGAATGAAATTGTAGTTTGACCTGTGTAAATATACACCGACTTTAAACAAAGGGAAATTTATTGCAATGATGTAAGCTTTTCCATATTTCTAGAAAGCACAATTAGACTTTCACAAGAGCCCAAATGGAGTTCTTGGAGATAATTCGGGTAGTAGAGAAAGAGAAAGGAAACCAGAAGGCTAGAGGAGGTAGAGTCTACAAACTTGTTGCTTAAGTTGAGAGTTGGAGCTAGCTTAACCTCTAGGTGGAGGTTGAAGTGAACCAATGTGCACCCAACTATCATTTACAATGAATCCATAATTGATGCCATTTTAAAATGGATCCCTCAAAAAATGGTCATGGAGGCCCAAGGTTCAGCCTCTCATTCCCTCAAATTAAAAATATCACTCAATGTTTGTGGCATGCATTATATAACTGGTCTTGGAATTCTCTTCCTTCAAACCCTTTTTTCGTCTTACCCATTGTAGGTTTGAATAAGCCACATTGCAGTGGGCCTTTGTTGCATCTTTCCACATTGTAGAAGTCCCTTCGAATAACACTATTAGCTTGTAGAAAACACACATTTGTTACATAAATGATAGTGATCCATTATGATTTCCAATCTGTCAGGGATAGACTAGGTAGCTCCAGGGGTTTGATAGGAGTAAGCAAAACTCATAGCATTTGAGAGGGATGAAAATTAATAATGCACATGGAGACTTGTTGAACCCCTATCCCTCTCACCATGGCTTGCTTTTATGCCACATAGGACTAGTGTTCACTCTTGGATGCACCAATTAATCCCACATGTAGGATCCATTGCAACCAAAATACATTTCTTTAGAGAATAAGTCAAATAGACATGCATACTATTAGGAGGTGAAGTCGTTTAAGACTTGTCCTCCACATTGTCCTCAATCCCTCCTTTACACAATAAACACCTTGTATTTGAACCCATGAATTAGCCTTTTAGTTTGCTTTAGTGTTTGTACTTTGACATATTTTGGCAAGTTTTAGGTTTGTAAGTAGGGGGATTATAAAGGAGGGATCACATAACCACCATTAATTTGTTGATCAATGTCAAACACCTTTGTCTTTGAGTACATTGACTATAGTTAGAGAAAATATCTGACAAGTGACATTTTACCTGCTATATAATAGAGATATCTATATGTCCTGGAGCACATTGCTCAACTCTGCAAATATTTTTGATATATAAATGTGGTTCTCTATAAATAATGTATTGTTAGTAACTTGGACAATATAGTAGTGCAAAACACTATTTATTTCCTGCTTTGCTAGGTTGTTGCATTCAACAATTATGTGTTGAGTTGCTTTCTAGAGCTAATATTAGGAGTAATTTTTAGAGCATATGGTGTTGTTTATCTAAGATTTTCTAGAATGGACAGTGGATTTCATGCAAAGAGGGGCAAGAAAATATTAGGAGTTGAATTGAAAAGAAAAATGTGAAGAGAGAGTAGCATATAAGACTATTTATTTCCCACCTTTCTAGGTTAGTGCATTCAACAATTATGCTCCATGGTTTGTAGAAGATTTCAACTCTTCCTTATTTCTTAGAGAAGAGAGAAAGTTTATTAGAATAGGGAACCAACTTGGAATAATGTTCTTCAACCTTTAGATATTCGGGTAAGACGTTTCCAGTGAATCGTCATTGGATCCAAGTGCCACATTTGAATTTAGGATGCAATGAAACACAATATTGTGAGGTTGTGCACCACACATGAACCTTGAGGTGTGCTATTACAAGATGTGAAAAATTTTCCCAAATATGGAATGAATTTTGGGTCAACATGCATTTGTGTATTATTCTAATTTTGTTGTATCCCAGTCCTTTGTATCTTATATGTTTAGGATCATTTTTTCTAACCATTGGTCCTTGGATTGTTTGAGCTCATGACTTTACCTATGAATGCATGTGTTTCACTCTAACTACCATAATGTATGTTAGAAGTATCATCATAGTTCCTTTGGCTTGTGGCAATGTTTGTTAATGGGAATAAAACTCCTTGACCTATGGCAATGTTTATTAATGGGAACACAACTCCTTCCCATGTGGTCAACATTCCTTTGGCTGGTGCTATGACTCTTTGGCCTATGGTTGTTTATCCTTTGGTTTGTAGCCTCCCAATTTTATTCCAAATGTTCTCATTCTTCTCAGTGCTAAAAATATGAAACATTGTTGATTCTTCCTAAACTGTTGCATTCTATAAGTCTCAAAATCATTTCTCACACTCTTCGCGTGATACTTTCCCATCTTTTCCATTGTCTTAGAATCATAATCCATTTTATGAAGAGTGAAAACTTCCTAATCTCTACCTGTCCACCCATTTTCACTTTGCAATCAATGCCTCCTTTTTAAAACCCAGTTGCCACAAATATGCACACACAAGGGAAAATAAAAAAGAATGAAAAGTTAAAATCTAGCATTATCATCAATTTGTTTGGGTGGTTGAGACAAGATTTGTTAAAATCCTTCCTCTCAAAGGTTCATTCTTTGTGTGTCTATTGATTTATCTCTTTATAAGCTAAAGTAAGCTAGAAATGTACCAGCAATGTCATCCTCACTTTAGGGCTTGAGGGTAGGACTATTTGTATTCCAAGGAAACAAACTAGCACAATTGATCCTCTTTAATCAACATTGTCACATTCTAAAGAAACAGGAAATAATATATTTCACCATAATTTGTCCCATTCATAGCTGGAACTAATTAGCATGCCAATAAAATATACATACAAGAAAGAACTAATTTGGAGTTAATAAATATAAGGTTGTGTATCAGATATTAGAACTGCCATGGTTAAGACAGAGTTCAGTGATTCAAAAGTGAGTAATTAGGTTATATATGAGGATTACTTCTCTACACAATTTATTTGACATTTGATTTGCAAGGATAACTACTAGATAGATGATTTTATTTTTTTTATAAAAGTCAGAGTAGGACTATGTAGGGCAAGATTTTATTCTTGTATATAATCCCAAACCTTCGTAGGCATAGGATATAACTATATACAAATGTTATTTTTAGCCAAGTCATATTAGATTCTTGAATGTGTGACTGATTAGATATGGGCCTTGAATCAATGGGAAGAATAACTAGTTTCTCTCATACATGTTATCGTCGCTATGTTGTCTTTGCTGCATTTCCTTGTTCACAATGACTTAGGGACTGCCAGGGGTTGTCCCCTGTTTGGAAGATGATGTTCCCAAGGAAGCTAGGTCTTGCATCAATGAGAACAATGTTATGTCTCCTACATTTCCTTGTTCACAATGACTTAGGGACTACAAGGGGCTACCTCATGTTTGGAAGGGGATGTTCCTCAGTAAATTGGGGGCTTCCCCCATAACATCTAGAAGTTTCCTACCCAAAATGGTGATGTATCAAAAACAAGACTTGATGGTTTCATGGATGTCTAAGGGTCTCATGTCAAAAATGGTGCCTATATGGCACTGGTTCTTCCAATAATTATTCACTTTGATTGGTTGGCACTAATAAGATAATAAATCATTTATGCAATGCCTGTGGGAAAATGAAACCTGACCCCCATCCCCTCTCACTGAAGTCTTAAACTCTATGCTAAATATGACTAAATATGCACATTTATTAAAACCATACCTTTGGTATGTCACAAAAATATAACTTGTAGAATAATAGGTTTTAGAAATCGACATGTTGGTGAAAAGGCATGACTGTATAATGAGGAGTCTAGGACAAAAAATATATAATGGAAACATGTAGAATACTACCACTAAGGGGCTCAATATGATATATAAATGAAAGTAGGCAGCGTTGATTACCCTAGTTTTGTGAACTAGGAATATGGTGGTGAATGGGGGGAGAGCATGGTTAAAAAAACACCTAAATGAAAATAAAAAATATGTAGTTCAAATATTTTTAAAGCTACCCTTTGGCATGTTTTCAATATTATTTTTAATAATTATCACTTTCTAGTCATGTTGTGTAGTATATACAAAGCAACTGCAGGATCTGCACTCCTTCAACTTTGTTATTTCCAGGATTTTTGTAAACCAGTAGAGTGACAAATTGTTGACTAGTAACTATGGGTCATTCATCTGCTCTTTGTTGTAGCTTTGCAAACAAAAAGTAGATCTTCCTTGATGTCTATAGGTTGGTCTAAGATTGCTTCTGTTATGCTCTTAACCTGCAAAATAATACCCAGATACAGAATATGCAAAGAAAAGATACCCAGAACACAGAATATGTGAAGAAAAGATACCCAGAACACAGAATAGCAATGATTTTATTATTCAAGAGCAATGTTCACAGGCCTCTTCGAGGGGGAAACCTCCAATAGAGCAGAGCTCGATTACCAAATAAGACACGATGCTCCTCGCAGGGAGTCTCTATCCTTTATATATGACTCATACATGCAATACCACGGGCCAATACCGTGGGTTTTATTAATACCATCTATCTAATACTACAGCCCATTTGCAACTAACTGTGGTCCTGTTATTAATTGTGGGTTAACCACTTACAAATATTAATATGGGCTTTATTGACTCTTGACTATGACGTGATCCCCATGACATAAATAAGGGGGTTAGGGTGGGACCCTAACATGCCCTCCCCCTTAAGACTAGCCTTGTCCTCAAGGCTGAAGCTGCGGAAACTGCTAAAGAATAGTGGCTGGTTCCCAAGTTGCATCTTCCGGAGAGGTGCCTTTCCATTTGACGAGGACTTCCTTAATCATCCGGCCGCACAGGTGCTTGTCTCATGTGTCTAGAACCTGTTCGGGTTGAAGCCAGATTGACCCTTCTGCGTCCAATTCAAGTAGACTGGTTTGAACTCGGAAATTGTTCCCAATCACTTTCTTGAGGCACGATACATGGAAAACAGGATGAATTTTTTCCGTAGTTGGCAAAGCCAACTTGTAAGCTACTTCTCCAATGCGCTGAAGTACTTGGTATGGTCCGTAGAATTTTGGAGAGAGCTTTTGACAACCCTTGTCTTTGAGTGAGGTTTGCTTATATGGTTGTAGCCTCAAAAAGACCTGATCCCCTTCATGAAATTGGTGCTCTGAGCGATGTTGGTCAGCCTGTTGCTTCATGCGGTTCTGAGCTTGATGAAGATTCTCGCAAAGATGGGCGAGCATGGTTGCGCGGTGTTGTAGGAGTTGATCCACTGCTTGTACTTTGGAGCACCCCTTGAGATAAGAAGTAGGGGAAGGTGGAAGTTGACCATAGACTGCTTCATAGGGAGTCATTTTGGTGGTGGCATGATAGTTGGTGTTATACCACCATTCAGCCAGAGGTAACCATTGTGCCCAAAGGTGTTGCTTTTCTGAAGTGAAACACCTAAGGTAAGTTTTCAGACATTTGCTGACGGCTTCGGTTTGACCATCTATTTGCGGATGATATGAAGTACTGAGTTTGAGTTGAGTGCTTTATATTCTGAAGAGTTCCTGCCAAAAATTGCTGGTGAAGATCGGGTCGCGGTCAGACACTATAGAAGTGGGCATGCCATGTAATTTGAAGATCTGATCCATGAAAGATTGAGCAACCAAAGTTGGTGTAAACGGGTGGGGTAGGGCGCAGAAATGAGCATACTTCGACAGTCGGTCCACAACCACCAGATGACTGACTTGTTCCCTAACATTGGAAGACCTGTTATGAAATCCATAGAAACCTCCGTCCAAATTGATGCCGGAATGGGCAATGGTTGTAATGTGCCTGGTGTGTTGACAGTTTCCCCTTTGTGGCGTTGACAGAAATCACATTCTGCTACAAAAGTAAGGATGTCCTTTTTCATGCCTGTCCAAAAGAATGATCTTCTGGTGCAAGCATACGTCTTCTGAAAGCCCGAATGTCCTGCAATGGGAGATGAGTGCAATTCTTCCAAAATGCGACTTTTGAGGGTGGATGTTGGTGATATTACAACTCTGTCCTTCTAGCGAAGAATATCATTCTGCCACGAGTAGCCCTTGCTGGAATTAGGATCTACTTGCAATTGAGAAATGAGTTGGGAGAGCCCTGGGTGTGAAAACCATTCCCTGCGAGCCTCTTCAATCCAATCTGGAATGGGAAGGGAAATTGCGAGCAGAGTACTTTCCTCCTCAAATTGGCACGATAATGCATCTGCTACACTGTTGTCTTTCCCTTTCTTGTAAATGATCTCATAATCATATCCCAGCATTTTGGCTAACCATTTATTTTGTTGTGGGGAGGATAGGCGTTGCTCCAAAAAATATTTAAGACTGTGATGATCTATGCGGATTTGGAAACGTCGCCCCAATAAGTAAGGTCGCCAGGTCTCGACTGCATGTAAGATGGCCATGATTTCCTTCTTGTAGGTAGATTGGCCTAGATTCCTCCCACTGAGTTGTTGGCTTGTGAAGGCCAATGGTCGTCCTTCCTGCATTAAGCATCACATTCAATTGCAAAGGATTTGGTGAAGTCGGGTAGTACTAAGACTGGAGTGGAACACATGGCGTTTTTGAGAGCGGTAAATGCCTGTTGTGCTTCCTCATTCCAGAAGAAGGAATTTTTCTTTAGGAGTTGAGTGAGGGGCTTCGCTATGCGGCCATAGTTGCGGACAAATTTACGATAATAGCCTGTGAGACCCAAAAATCCTCTCAAGCTCTTCAAGGTCGTAGGTTGAGGCCATTCTTGCATTGCCTGAATCTTTTTGGGGTCCACCTTGACACCTTCACGCCCCACAATGTGGCCCAAATACTCAACTTCTTCCATGCCAAACGAACACTTAGACATCTTGACAAATAATTTATGTTTGCGGAGCAGTTTCAAGAGTAGATCTACATGCTGAAGATGTGCCGCCCAAGTGCCACTATAGATGAGAATGTCATCGAAGAAGACAGGGACAAATTTTCTGAGATATGGTTTGAGGATGTGATTCATAAGACCAAATGGCATGACCAGGAACTCATAATGGCCTTCATGAGTTCTGAAAGCCGTCTTGGGAATGTCAACTTCCTTCATGCGAATTTGGTGGTAGCCGGAGCGAAGATCCATCTTAGTGAAGAATTGAGCCCCATTGAGTTCATCCAGCAAATCGTCAACCACCGGGATGGGAAATTTATCTTTGACTGTCAACTTGTTGAGGGCCCTGAAGTCGGGACACATCCGCCACTCCCCATCTTTCTTGAGGACCATGACCACTGGGGATGAATAAGGACTAATGCTGGGACGAATGACACCTGCTTCCAACAATTCCTTGATGATTTTTTCTATTTCATTCTTTTGGGTGAATGGATATCTGTATGGCCGCACATTTGGGGGTTGGGCCCCTGGAACCAAGGTGATGCTATGATCATGTTCCCCTCGCGAGGGTGGAAGCTCATGAGGCTTGTCAAAGACCGTCCGATGGTTATTTAAAATCTGCTGCATCTCAGGATGAATTGGCAGAGACATGGTTTCGACTACCTGGATGGCATTAAATTGAGCTACCACTCCATGATGGCCCTTTTTTAACAATTTTTCCATCCTATGCGAGCTGATGATAGAGGGGGCTCCCGCCTGGAGTCCACGGAGGGTATGTGTGGAGTTGTTCTGCTTAAAACTCATATATAACTCCTGGAAATCCATTGTGATTGGCCCAAAGTAAGGAGCCATTCAGCGCCTAGGACAATGTCGCAACCCCCCATGTGTATGGAAAACATGTGGGTTTTCAACTGATAATCCCCCATTTGAAGTTTGACATTTTCACAGCGGCCTTCACATTTCATTGTGCCCCCATCTGCAATTTGGACTTGGAAGTTAGAAACTGCCCGTACAAAACAATGTTGCTTCGGCAATTTTTTGATGGATGAAATTATGGGTACTTCCACTATCAATCAAGACTACTACTGGGCGATGTTTAAGAAAACCCCTGATTTTGAGAGTTTGAGGGGAAGAAATTCCTGCCAACGCATTTAGCGAAATAACTGGTTCGTTAGATACAATCTCCTTTTGGTTGTCTTCTTCGATCGCCTCTGGTTCCTCAAGTGGTGGATCTTCCTCGGTGGAGCTGTAGTCAATGGCATCTATTTGAAAAAACTTGGGCTCCATGCACTTATGACCCGGGGAATATTTTTCATCACAGTAGTAACATAGTCCTTGCTTCGTTCTTTCGGCCATTTCCGCAGGTGACACCTTTTGTATCTTAAGTGTCTGAGTCATGTTGTGAGCTTGTGGGGAACGACCTTTAGCGGGGAAATTGGGGCGGCTGTATTGGGCTCCTATTGCACGTTCCACCTTACGAGCTACCTGGCAAGCCTCCGTCCATGTGGGAGGGTGGTGGAGTAGAACTTGAGCTTTGATGGCTTCTTTAAGACCGCTGATAAAAAATTTCATGTAGAACTCATCTGTGAGACCCTTAGTGCGGAAGGCTAAGGCTTCAAAAGCGGTAATATATTCATCCATTGTACCCGTCTGTCGGAGCTTAGTGAGAGGCCCCAAAAAAGAGTCTTCCTATTCAAAGCGATCTCGAAGAGCTTTGATAAATTGGGCCCAATTCTGAAAATGTCCATTGCAACGTTGATGCCATTCCCCCCATTGCCATCGTTCATTGTCCAAATACATGGTTCCCACCATAAGCTTAGTCCCCTCATCTAGGATATGATTCAATTTGAAATACTGCTCCATTTGTGCTAGCCATGCGGACATGTGAGAACCGTCAAATTTATGCATATCCAACTTGGGAGGTCGATGACTGGGTGGTGGATGGGTGTGCCAGACATGAGGAGAATGACTAGACTCACCCTCATGGTATTCGTGGCCATTAGACTCCTCCACTTGGGCTGGCGCCTTGCCCTTCTCGAGTGCTTTCTCTACCTGGATACTTAGTCCGCCAATCATACGGTTGACATTGTTCAGATCTTCTTCAATTTTGTCTAGCCTTTCATTGGTCATCGCTTGAGCTCTAGTTTTTACCATACACCAACTTGATGAACAATTGGGACCGCCAAAATTTTTTGTTCTAATAAATTGAATGGTACCACCTTCCTCAGCTTGTCGTCCTGATGCTGATGGGCTAGATCACCAATAAGCGCCTCGGAAGATCTCAGAATTTTTTTTTTTTTTTTGGAAAACTCCTAACGGAGTTTTACTCCTTCTTGATCAATACTGCAGTCACCAAATCCTCAAAATGTCAATGCTGCCAAACGTCCTGCGAAAAGTATACCCCGGTACAGGAACCCTTCACAACAATTCCGATCTGGTGGATCTGAGAGATCTAAATGGTGGAACAACTGCTGCTGTTGATCTGATGGAGCTGGGGGACTGATGTCTACTGCTGCAGCACGTCTTTTCACACGCGGATATGATGAGTGATCCCCGATAAAAAAAGGAACTATGGTCTAGAGGAGTGTCAGGTGCTACAGATCGCAATATACATAAGGGTCTGACAGTAGTACTCGGCCCAATGTTTCAGGGCTCTAACTGTTACACAACAATTTGTCACCATTGGTCACCGTCCCTGTTACCCCTTTCTCGTACTTTGGAGGACTCATTCCGGGACCTGTGAGCAGTGACATAACGTAAAAACACTTGCATTATGTTCCCCTGAGTATGGACTTCATGTGCCCTGAAGACACTTCCTGCAAAATATCCCTTAAAAGTGCCCTTTTTCCATTAGCGCGGGTCCACAATGTATTACCCGCGCCAATCAATGAGATCCTCAAAAGAGGGTGCGACCATTGGTGCTCTGTCTTAGAATAACACCCGCGCCAACCAAGTTTGGAAAAGATTTTTAACAAACGTGCGCCCAGATGTTTTTTCCCTTCAAGTCATGAAGTCTTTTGAGGATAAAGCTTATCTTCTAGATGTCGAGAGTCATCATCTGTCCTTGACATCTATCCACAGCGGCTTTTTGGAGATAATGCCAATCCATAATGGGTGTCTTGATGCATTGTATCTTCCTCCCCTTCTCCATCTATAAAAGTCTGTCCTCATGCATTTGACAAGCTAGTTTTGGAGTGATGCTAGTTGTGATAACGCTTGTCTTGAGTGATAGTAAGAGCCTTGGAGCATAGGGAGGTTATGCTGCCGGAAGTCTGAGAGAGAGAAGGTCTATTGCAAGACATGTATAGCTGCTCGCGCAGCCAGAGGAGAGATTCAACGTCAGAACTTTGGTTGTATCTTTCTCTGTTGATTATTCATTAATGAACGACTATCATTATGGTTCCGATCTTATTGTTCGCTATGATAATGTTTGATCTATATCCTTTCTGACTGATATATAGTTGTATTTAGTGGATTTTATGTTTGTATTCGCTTCGTTCTTTGCATGTGCAGGTATCCATTCGCAGAGATCGTGAGGATCGTGACCTGCTGGAGCAAGGGAACGGGAGTATCAACTCTTCTATGACACTAGCGTTGGAATCCAGGTTGGTTCTCATAATCCACTTTCGTTTGCAACTAGGAACTTGCATGGTAGCGTGAATTGATTGTTGCTAGACCCATTTTGGGTTAGTGGGATCGCCTCTGTCTGCAGAGGGGATTTACCTCTCCAACAATTTGGCGACTCCACTGGGGAGGAGCTATTTGTTGTTTGATTCATAAACCTTGGACGGAGTCTGAAGCACGGCCAGGCAGCCTTCGAAACGCTATTGCTTTGCATTAGCGAAGTAGATCAACGCCACTTCAGTCAATCTCTGGTTTGGTTTATGAACCGAACAACTTGGAGTTTGTCTTGTATTTTGGTTTTCTCTTGCTTGCTTGCGTAAATAAGCTTTCTGGGTTGGTTTTAAAGTTGTTTCTTGCTGTTTGATCTGTTTGAATACTGTCGACCAGACCCTGGACTGCTTGATTTACTTTTTAGGCCAGAAAACTTTATTAGCGCGTTTTTTTGCCTGACAGTCATGCCAGTTGGCGCATGTTGCACAAAAGTAACTCGCGCTAATTCCTTAATAGCACTAGTTACAGGCTGACAGTCGCGCCAGTCCTGTGAACTTTGCCGGTTTGTTTGCTTGAAGCTTTTTAAATTCAGATTTCTGTCTTTTTACATCCTTTTCAGCCACTGGAGTGTGTCATAACTCTGTTTGACTGGTTTTTTACCTTTATCCTTCGGGTGTTTGCCTATTTCCATCGATTTTATATCCCAGCCCTAGAGCATCTAGTGGCTTTGTATATCGAGCCTTCCGTGGGAGTTTTTGGTTCTTTGATTGTCCAGTCAACTTTTGGTTGTTTTCCGCACTTGTCTAGTGGTTGTTAAAGCTTATTATTCTGTGCTTCGAGTAATTCACCTCTAGCTTGTTTGCATTTTTCTTAACTTCGTTTGAGCTTAGATCACATGGTTCATTGAGGTCTTTTGTGGTTCTCCTTGTTTTGACAGTTTATCTTGGTGTTTCAGATTTGGTTCTATTTGCATTGAGTGAAATTTGCCTGTTTATGCTTGTTAACATCTCTCGAGATTTGTTTAAGTGCATTATGCCATTTTAAAAGAAAAAAAACAAGTGATCTTTTTGCATTATATTAGTTAGCATTTATTGTTATTGGCAATTAGTCACCTTTAAAAAGAGAAAAAAAAAAGTTTCATTTATTGCTATTAGCTGCATTAGGATCTTTGTTGATTGTTTGGTGATCATTTTGTTTGTTTGAAAAATCTCAACTCTTCTGTAGTTAGCATTCATTGAACGGAATGATATATTTTGGCATATAGTTTGCATTTAGGAAATTCTGAGAGATCACATACGGTAGGACCTAAAAACTGAAACCTAATTGAAGATCAACTGTAAAATAAACCGAATGAATCTAACAACACATTGGAACCTAACGCATACATTCTAGAGGTCTAGGCTAGAGACGTGTTCCGGCGTCATTAAACCTAGTCACTGTTGTTTCACATTACGGTTGGGTGATTCCTCCTCTTGTGACTCGATAGTGGTCTAGCACGGACTGAGCTCCCACGTACCGTCGCGTATATAAGGGAGACCCCACTAGGTTATCATCCTTTATCCACAGGAAGCCGTGTCTGCCGCCTTACAAGCCGTAATGCACTGAACATAGCATTCGGGAAGATTGACTGCCGTATGCGAAGTCCTTGGTTTTCATCTAATTGCCAAGGTGTATAAGCAGTTTAACGGATTGTTTGGTAAACCCTTTGCCTAGAGTCTCCAGAGTAGTCACTTTTGATCCTTTTCGGACTCCTTAAAAGAAAAGGTGCCAGTGAGCATCTTGTCACTTCGTGCTCATTAAACATTCGAAGGAGACTAGATTCACATTTTTGTCCTTTTCTCGACTCTTAAAACATGAAAAGGTCAAGTTGTGTCTTTGCGTCTTAAAATTTATTCGGCCACGATACACATTTACCCGGTTAGATTTTGTTTGCGTTAGTTTGAGTAGGGTTTAGTCTCGTTAGATTCCCTAGGATTTTGTGAAGTTTCATCCTGGCGGAATTACCAATTTCGTCTTCCGAGATACCGGTTGTGAGTGCAACTCTTTCTGTTGTTCCGAGTATACAACCGATTAGTTCTCGTGCTCCAGGCGACGAGACTTACGAGTTTCATTGGAACCCTGTTTGGGAACCTTCTGAGGACGGTATCCCTTTTTGGGAATACACTTCTCCTCGTGTTCCAGCCCCACCAGTTTCTTCCGACATGGAAGACGTATCCCCTACCTCGACTGACGAATCCGTTGCGACGAGCGGTGAAATTCCCACCGCAACGGAACCTACACTTGTTAGTAGCACTCCTACTACTGGGAACCTACCTCCAGGCTATAAAGCATTAAGAGATGTTATGCCCTCTGGAACTCCTTTCACGGGTTCTATTTGGTCACAACTCGCTTTTCCCACCACGGAGCCTTTCACTCCACAAAGTCGCAGTACGTCTGTCACCTCAACCACAACCGCTCCAACGGTATGTGGGGCTTCTTTGACTCCTATTTTTAGTCGTCCTTCGGCTTCTTTATTCGGAGTCTTCGATCCTACATCAAATGTCCCACCAGAGGGGCCATACGATCGATATTTGCCGTCTCAACCGATTGTTGAGATTTCAGTTCCGTTGTCAATTGATTGGGGTTCCACCTCTTTTCATGGTGGCCAAGTGTCGTCTGCGGAATCCCCAAGACCACCTCATCAAGACCAACAAGGGTAATCCTTCCAGGGAAACCCTTTTGCCGCTGGTGGTCCGTTTTTCCCCTCTTTTGTTCAACCTTCTAGCAACCCAGGTCAATCTTCTGTTCAACAAGCCCAACCTGGTATCCAGCAAGGTTATCCTACTGGACAAATTGGTCAATCATATGTTAACCCAAACCAATCCAATGTCCAGTATGGTCCAATATCTGGACAAGCTGCTCAACCACATGGTCAGCCTACCACCCAGTATAGTCAACCTTCTGGGCAAGTCGGTCAACCTCAAATCCAATTAGGCCAACCAACTGCCCAGCCCACTGAGCCATCTGGTCCTTTAAAATAACCTTCACCTGTGCAACAACAACTTCACTCCCAGCAGGTACAACCTTCTGGGCAAGGAGGCCAACCTCAATATCAACAAGGTCATCCTTCTGGCCAGATAGCCCAACCTTCAGGACATCCTTCTGGCACTGCTCAATCCGGTTTTTTGCCCTAGGCTGGACCCCAGACCCCATCCGGTCTTCAAATGCAAGTTGGAGTTCAATCCCAACCAGTCTATCAAACTCCACCTATTTCTCAAACTCAGTTTGGAGTCCAGCCACCGTAAGGTTTACAGCAACCTCAAGGGCAACCTTTGTTTGCCCCATATCAAAATTACCAACAACCGCAGGCGAATCCTTATCAGAATTATCCGCAACCATATGGTGCTCCTGCAGGACCGTTTGGTAATCCATGGAACGCTGGGGGGCAGAACCCAAATCCCTACGGACAAAACCCTATGGGGCCAAATCCGTCCAGACCAAGCCCTTGGGGGCAACCGCCAGTTGGTTGGAACCCTGGTGTTCCATCCCACCAACAGCCCCAGATGTCCTTCAATCCTCAATTACCTTTCTTAGCAACTTTAGAATTACTGGATGTGTCCAAATTGACCAATGATCCTATTCTCCATAATCCATATTGGCCTCCAGTTCCAACAAAAATTCCCGATGACTGTCCAAAATTCGATGGTAAAGCTAATGAAGATCCACAAGCTCATGTCATGACTTATCACCTCTGGTGTTCATCCAATTCATGGCTTGATGATTCAATTCGGCTTCGCCTTTTTCAAAGGACTCTCACTGGCTCTGCAGCTAAGTGGTATATTGAGCTCAATCGCGGATCCTTTCAGGATTTCAACTCGTTGGCTATGGCATTTCTTACTCATTTTCAGTTGCCCATTCGATATGAAACGGGTACACACCTCCTGACATCCTTAAGAC
Organism: Pinus tabuliformis; assembly: GCA_031772625.1. Lineage (NCBI taxonomy): Eukaryota > Viridiplantae > Streptophyta > Pinopsida > Pinales > Pinaceae > Pinus > Pinus tabuliformis. The sequence goes on from CM062805.1 coordinate 871,923,616, forward strand.
AGAGAACGGCTACGCATATCTCTGATCATATCCATGAATGGAGACGGCGTAGACGTATGATCAAATTTTGGATTCCCGACCAACTTCTTACCGATTGGTTTACGACTTCGTTCGTTCCTCCAATTGCTCTGGACATTGCCATGGGGGCGTGTGTCACTGAAGAGCAAGCTATCGCGCGCGCTCAGTACCTTGACTTGGTGTATTCTCAGTCAGGTACATTGTATGATTATCTGCCTGACGCCCCGAGACCAGGAACATCCAAAGCCCCGCCAACGCCAACTGTTGACGGTATTATTGGTTCTGTTAATTTGTCCTCAAAGAAAAATCCTGCGAACCCTGGGAAGCAAAAATCAAGTGCTTCGAATGAGCCCACTTCTCAGGTAACACCCACTTTGAATATTACTTCCGAGGTCAATGCCGTCTAGTCCACCACGGCAGACAAAGCCTCGAAAGCACAGAAGAAAGGGAAAGCGAAGAATAAACCAGATCAACCTAAACAGGACTCCCCTAAACCTCCGCCCGAGGAAGGTGCCAAACGCAAACCCAAGTATCCTTGTCTTATCTGTGATGAGGATCACTATACCAAAGACTGCCCTAGGTGGTCCAAAGTTAGTCGTTTGTTGAAAGATGCTCTCGGGACTCCTGCAGTGCTCAAAGAACCCTTTCCCTCACAACAAACTCAAAAAACTCAAATGGTGGCTGACCCCTCTCAGCCTCCCTCTTCCTTCGGTTCTCAAGTGTTTATCGTTGGAACGATACCTGTCAATATCAGTACTCAAACGAAATATTATCCGCCATCTGCCGGGAAAGAGCCTGAGATCCCCTCTAGTGCTCCTTCGTTCAGTTCAGGTCCGCTCCACATCGAGAGACCTAGTACTGAGACGCCTCTTCGACCCCCTCCGAAAGGAGTACTCCGGAAATCTTCTTACAACCCAAATGCTCGTGCTGCACAACACTATAATATCGTTGAGGACTTAGCTCAAACTCCGTTGGCTATGTCCACTTTAGAAGTTCTCTAGAGCTGCCCTTCTCAGAGGAAGTCCATGCTATCCGCTATCGGTGGCATAGACCCGACCAACTCGGATTTAATTACTTTTGACTTAGAACGCCATACGCAGAGACTGCCTCCCCAAATCGCATTCCTTATACAGGTTATTATTGATTCCAAAACGATTCATCGAACAGTCATTGATGAAGGTGCTTCTACTTGCATCATGTCTGTTGCCTGTTGGAAAGCTATTGGATCTCCGACGCTGAGCCAGTCTCCCACGACCTTGGAAGCCTTTGATGGAAGAGCATCCCGTCCTTATGGTATACTCCAACGTTTGCCCATCTCTTTGGAAGGGAAGACGGTCGAAATGGAAGTTGAAGTTGTTGATGCTACTCTTACCTACAACCTCCTTCTCGGACATAGCTGGATATACACGATGAAAGCTGTAGCTTCATCTTTGTTTCGTATCATTCGTTTCCCTCATCAAGGGAAGATTATTACCGTAGACCAGCTATCATTCTTCGCTTCCTCTTCGGAAGGCAACATTCCTTTTGTGGATCATACCTCAAATTTATCTGAGAGTCTGGGAGCCGGACTTTTCAAAGATCCTGCCCTTATGGGTGTTTTTCCGCTCCCTCCTCCTAACGTTGCTTCTGTCAATATGATTACTACTTGTTCTAATCCGTGGATCATCCCTCCCACGGACCAAGTAGATTCGTGGGGCGACCAGATGCCGTTGAGTCCTGCCGAGCTCAACTATGTCGAAATCATTGCTGCATCGGCTCTCTCTTCTGAACTTGCTCCTTCGAGCAAGGTTCTCCACTCGTTCGCTCCATCCTCAGGGCTTCTAAACGAGACTTCTTCGGACCCTTTAAAAGAAACATTCCCTTCCGACAAATCCATTATTGAGACTATGTCTCTCGAGGAACCTCCTTGGCATGATTTTCACCATCGTTCCTCGTTTCTACCGGCCCAACAGGATATGCTTACTTGTTTCAAGCGGTTTGCTCCTTGTCTCCCATCTCAAATCCTTCAAACACCTATCCAAGTTTATCAAGTGTCCTCTGAAGGAAATATGGCAAACATTAAGCAAACCCAACCCATCGACATCTCTGTCAAGCCAGGGATTGTCGAGCATCTTCACATTGGAGTCACTTGTACTCCGGAGGAGATTCAACTTTATTCCAACCTTTTTCACGAATTTCATGACGTCTTTGCATGGTCCTATGAAGAAATGCCCGGCATTGATCCTAGCATAGTGGTGCATGATATAATCACGTACCCAGGTGGTAAGCCTGTTCGTCAACGTTTACGCCCCGTACACCCCCGAAAGGCTGCAGCTATTAAGGCCGAAGTAGAGAAGCTTCTTAAAGCTGGTTTTATTTATCCTATCCCGCTCACAGATTGAATTTCTAATATCGTACCTGTGACTAAAAAACAAGGTACAATCCGTGTTTGTGTTGATTATCGTGATATAAATCGAGCCTGTCCTAAAGATAATTTTCCCACACCATTCATTGATCAAATTATTGACGAGTGTGCTAGAAGTGAAATGTTTTCTTTTATGGACGGTTTTTCTGGCTATAACCAGATCAATATCGCTCCCGTTGATCAACACAAAACTGCCTTTATCTATCCATGGGGCACTTTTGCCTATAAGAAGCTCCCTTTCGGTCTCAAAAATGTCGGTGCTACCTTTCAACGTGCAATGTCCTATGCTTTTCATGACATTCGACACATTGTACAGCCATACCTGGATGATCTTCCAGCTCATTCAGCCAAACGTCAGGACCACCCTAAGCACCTTCGCGAGATCTTTCTTCGCTGTCGATACTACCGAATCAGGCTTAATAATCACAAATGTGTCTTCTGCGTTGAATCCGGTCGACTTCTCAGGTTTGTCGTCTCCCGAGAGGGCATCCATTTGGATCCCCTTAAGGTCGAGGCTATAGTGAATCTTCCTCCCCCTGCTTCTTTACAGCAATTGCAAAGCTTGCAGGGTAAAGCAAATTTTCTACGACGTTTCGTTCCAAACTATGCCGAGGTGGCCAAAGGTTTCACACGATTACTAAAGCGAGATGTCCCTTTTCATTGGGATACCATGGCTCAGGAATATTTTGAGCGTCTCAAGGGTCTCCTTGTTTCTGCTCCATTGCTTCGTCCTCCGAACTATCATCGTGACTACACTCTGTATTTGGCCGCCGCCGACACCACTATCGGCATGGTTCTCGTTCAAGCTGACGATGATGGCACTGAACATGTTATATATTATCTCAGCCGCAATCTTTTAGATACGGAAACTCGATATGCCTATGTCGAGAAGTTGGCTTTGGCCGTCGTTTGTGCCGTCCAACGTTTCCGTCATTATATTCTGTTGCGCACCACTACCGTGATTTCTGATTGCAACCCCATGACGTATATTTTGTCACGCCAGTTGCTGGGGGGCAAGTACTCAAAGTGGATTTTCATCCTCCAAGAGTTCAACTTGGAATTTACCACTGCCAAGTCCAAGAAATCCCTTGTCTTTGCTGAGTTACTTTGCTCTCTGCCATCTTCTTCCCCGCCCTCTCACACAGAGGATCAAATTACAGATGCGACTTTATTTCTCATTAGCACCCTCGATCCCTGGTACGGCGATATCATTATATATCTGCAAACATCCTCCTTTCGCCCTGGTGTGTCCAAAGATGCTCGACGAAGGATTCGTCATCAGTCTCGACCATACGGTATCATTGGCGACACACTCTATCGCCTCGGCGCCAACTCTGTTCTCCGCTGATGTTTAACTCTCGAGGACGCTGAGCGTGTCTTGAATGACTGCCACTCTGGTGCCTATGGTGGTCACATGTCCAGATATGCCACTGCCCAAAAGATCCTCCGTGCTGGCTACTTTTGGCCCTCTATCTTTAAGGATTGCATTCTTGCCATCCGCTCTTGTCATGAGTGCCAGATATACCAATGGAAGATGCGAGCGCCTCCTGCTCCATTGCACCCTGTTGTCGTCGTCGGCCCTTTTGCCAAATGGGGCATTGATTATATGACCTGTAACCCTCGCTCGGCCGGGGGGCATGGGTTTATTATCGTTGCCGTCGATTACTTTACTAAGTGGTTCGAGGCGATGCCTACATTAACTGAAGACGGTCACACAACGGCGCAATTTTTATTCAATCATGTTATTTCATGTTTCGGCGTCCCTCAAGCCATCATCACTGATCACGGGAAGCATTTCCGTAATCATATGATGTCGAAATTAACAACCCAGCTAGGCTTGCAGCACGATAGTTCAACTCCATACTACCCTCAGTCCAATGGCCAAGTTGAAGCTGTCAATAAGATTTTGGTTACCATGCTTCAACGTACTATTGGCATGAATAAGTGTAACTGGCATTTGATGTTGTTCCCTGCCTTGTGGGCCTACCGAACCTCCGTGAAGGACGCCACTGGTTTCACTCCATTTCAACTAGTTTATGGACTAGAGGCTACCCTTCCAATCGAATGTGAAATCCCTTCATTAAAATTGGCTGTTGAGCTACTTCCCAACACTACTCCGTGAAAAGAACGCCTTCTTTACCTGGAACGGCTAGATGAGACCCGTCGCCTGGCCTCTTTGGCCATCGAAACGCAAAAGAAGCGGGTCAAGACTCACTTCGATCAGGTTGTACATCCACGTTCTTTTGTTGAGGGAGATTTAGTCCTGCTCTACGATCAGGAAAAAGATAAGCTAGGAGCAGGAAAGCTCGAGTCTATGTGGCTATACCCTTACATTGTCAAGAAAGTTTTGCAAAAAGGGGCCTACGAGCTAATTGATTATGAAGGGAACCCTCTTGGGAAGCCCTGAAACGGGCTGTATTTGAAAAAGTACTATGCATGATGCTTGTACATTTTATTTTGTACATACATGTACTCTAGCAAGTGTGTTGTGTGTATGTGTGTCATTTTTAAAGGCGTAACTACCACTTATTGTGTCTTTCGCTTCTTGTGCAGATTTCTGATGCACCTTATGTTGGTTTCGCTGATGGTGCCTGCCGCAGTACTCGCAACTTGTCCTCTGCAGCGTGGGTGATCTATGATCCTCATGGCGAGCTGATAGATTTTCAAGGTGTGTGTTTGGGTCGTACCACTAACAATGTCGCCAAATATTGTGCTGTAATCGAGCTACTTGCTGAAGCAATTAATCTTGGCATTCGTGCATTGGTAGTGAACCTGGACTCTCAACTTGTCATCCACCAGCTCAACGGGCAATATTCCGTCAGAGACCATCGCATTCTAAGGTTGTATTTATGTGTGAGATTGTTAGAAAGGAACTTTGATTTTATCACATATCAACATATTCCACGACAATTAAACACATTATCTGATGCATTGGCTAATCATGTATTAGATAGACATTTGTGTAATTTGTAATCAAAACATTATACAAGCAAGCACATGAAAGCACAATAATAAACCATAGGCATATGTATATATATACGTGTGTATCATAATGTTTGCGCCGCGCGCATTACATAATCCAAAAAAATAATACATGTCTGAATCTCATATGGCCGCAGACAACATGTCTCTCAAAAATATGCAAAAATGAAACCTAGGCGTCTAATCACGGTAATGCTCATGATAGCATGTCACCGCTCGCACCAAACGTCTTAGCAGACGATGGACGCAAGTTGGTACTCCCACTGTGTGCCTCTGGTACGCGAAGGGCACATCCGCCAATCTGGCATAGTCTGGAATCCCTCGAGTGAGTGCCTCAAGGTTCTGTACTAGCTCATCACCCACACCACCCTCTGCCTGAGGGTCGGCTGCGGGTTGTACCCTCCGTGCTATGTGAGACAGATCAGCTGGTCGCTCTGCACCAACATCTGCATACATATATATAGCTGTTGTCAGAGACAGGCATGTATTACAAAAAAAAATTAAATACATAAAAAACATCAAAAACACAAAGAGTTCTTACCAAGCTCCTCATCCCAGTCATCTCCTGCAGGAAATGGGATATCTGGGTCTCCAGTAAAATCGGTGCCGCATAGGGCCAGTCCTCTATAACGATCATCTGGTGACGAAACCATATGAAGAACTCGGGCCTCTAGGCCATCTGCTGGCCCCCTCCTCCTCTGGGCATGAGTGCTGCCCATCGAGCCAACCTCGGTTCCCGTGGCACTGGATCTGCCACTATACCTCCCTGAATCCGGAAAATAGGCAGTCACTCCAAGAAGAAGGATACCACGATGGATCCATACCCGAACTGTTTGTTGCATCGCTTACACTTCGTAAGCTGCCTCTTTATGTTTGTAGTCACTGCTGTGGCCCAGTCAAACAGCGTAGGGTGGAGACAGTCGGTTGCCAGTAGTAAATGATTCTTGCTGGCCTCATGGGGCACCTGTACCCCAGCCGTCCATGTGATAGTGAATAGTATCACTCGTAGCACTAGGTCTGGAACTATGACAATATCTACTTTGGCACTGTTTGATCCAAACTGTGCCCCAGGACAAACCCGTTCCATCACCTCCCCCATCTTTTCCCTGGAAGGCCTACTTCCGGTCAAGATGGGTCGTGCACCTCTCCGCGACAATCCAGTGATAAAGTAGACATCGGAAACATCCAACTCCAATGTCTGATCTTTCAAGCGGAATACCTGATCCTCTATGTCCCAAGCATCCACGATAAATCGTAGTAACTCAGGTTGTGCACGCAAATAGGAGGTGAGAAAAAACTTCTTTAAGCCGCAGTCCCTCAAAGCATCCATGCAGGCTTCATCCTCTAGTGCCATAGCATCTATGGCATCATGCTCTCTTTCTCTCCATTCTACAACCATTTTGACGAATCCCTGCAACCATAAAGTCGAAAATATCATCATTAGATCACTGGTGAAAACAAAATTAAAGGAAAATTGCAAAATCAACGGTTAAATCCATGGGAAAATTAGGTCACGCGGTTGGCGCGACTGTTTACCGCGCGACTGTTTTCAAAACAGTCGCGCCAATGTCAGGCCCCCTTTGGGAAAATAATCCCATTGGCGCGGTCCCGAGTGGGAAACCCGCGCCAATGGCGCAACCCTAAATTTTGCAAATCCTCTTGCAGGGGATCCATCTATGGATGAAAAACTGAAAAAATGGAATGAAAATGAAGCTAAGGACAAGACCTCTTACCTGCTCCGGACGGCGGCTCGATTACTTTCCTGGATTGATCACAATAAGCGGTTGAAGTTTGCACCCAAAACCCTCCAAAGGTAAACTCACAAGGTGAAAAGTAAAAAGTAAATTTGTTTTTTTACCATTGCACTATTTTATAGCATTTTTTTACCTAAATTGCATTAAAAATATTATTTTTTGGGTTAAAATAATGTCTTGTAAGTGTATTTTTGAATATATTTATATCAAAATGGGTTTTACGCTGTTTTTGGTATGACAACAGGTGTCGGTGCAACTCAAGCGACGAAACGAGCTCCTTTTTATACTTTTTCAAGCTCGGTAAAACATGTGAAAAGGTTACTTTGAGGTCCGCTTTCAGCTCTTTTCTGACCGATTAAAGACGAAAAGATTGCCGAGTTACTCCTCTTGACTCGTTAAACATTAATAAGGGGCGGTCGTTTTAAGTTCTTTTTGTCGACCGTTAAAACATTAAAATATTACCGGGTTTTTGTCGTTTCAGACTCGTTAATGGTTACGAAACGACGTGGTTTTGATCGCTTTTTTACTTTTTCAGGTCGAAATCACTATCTATGAAAAGTACTCCTCGATCGTAATGGTCGGGCGGTTCTTTCGAGCATTTTTTTATACTTTTTCGGACTCGAGAGACACAACTTTACGAAAAAGGACACCCCTGGAGTTTCCTTTTCTGTTGTCTTTTCAAACTCTCTAAACATGAAAAGACGCCGAGTTCTTCCTTTGTCAGACTTGTTAAAACCTGATGACATCGGATTTTGTCGAAATGACACACCACAAGAATATGTTATCCCCATCAAGCTTGTTAAAAATGATTGGGGTACTCGCCAGAAATGGCGAGGGAAAAAAGGAACCGTATGTCGCTCTTGAACATGGCACCTGTCTGCTTTCGTGTCTGGGTGGGATATCTCTTCTCATTTTTCACTTGCCTCCATGGATTTGGGTAATCCTGTTTGACCTCTCATCTGCTCATTGCCTCGTCACCATGACCTCTGATCCATTGATGTCAAATACTGCCAATTCCACTGTCGTGCCGCCGATATGTTCAAGAGAAGTTGACCTCTGCAAAGAAACAACCTCCCCCTGATAGCTCACATAATCCTGATTCACAACATTATCTCTCTATCTCGTGTCGATGATGTGGGAAACATTATGGCCCACCTTCGATCAAGGTCACTTCCTGTCGACTTCAGCTCATTATCCAGGAAGCTGAACTAGAGACTCCCTTCCGGTGCCTTGGAGCATGCATGCCTCAATGGCAGGTTCTTCGTGTTCGACGTGAGGTTTTCATCATTGGCCTCCGATCGAATGATTCTACGAGTGTTCAACGTCAGATCACTAATTCGCATGCCGTAGATTGTACCTATAGTACCTTGAGGGCCATTGTCATTATTGGTGGTACCTCTTGCGTCTGTTAACAGTTTTCAATATTGACTGGTAATCAGACGATGTTCATGCATGTTCGACTTCAGCTCATATATTCACATGCTTGAACTTGTACTTTTTTTCGGGTCGAGATGGAGCGCAAGACCCTGGATTTTGTCTATTGTAATCCAGGCGTGATTCTTGTTACATGACTCATTCACTGGATGGCTGCGACCATACCTGAGTCTATTCATTGATCCTAACCAGATGGATGCGTCCATACTATGGATCTAGATTATTATGTACTCTCTTATGGATGGCTGCGACCATACCACATATATCATGTACTTGAGCTATCAGTTGTATCTCTCAATGCAGATTCTCGACGGCAACTACATGTGTTCTTGTAAAGCATTTCACCCCTCTCTCTCTCTCGGGCCTCATGCTTTAGGGGGAATTTGTTACACAGTAATTTGTCACCATTGGTCACCGTCCATGTTACCCCTTTCCCATACTTTGGAGGACTCATTCCGGGACCTGTGAGCAGTGACATAACGTAAAAACACTTGCATTATGTTCCCCTGAGTATGGACTTCATGTGCCCTGAAGACACCTCCTGCAAAATATCCCTGAAAAGTGCCCTTTTTCCATTAGCGCGGGTCCACAATGTATTACCCGCGCCAATCAATGAGATCCTCAAAAGAGGGTGCGACCATTGGCGCTCTGTCTTAGAATAACACCCGCGCCAACCAAGTTTGGAAAAGATTTTTAACAAACGCGCGCCCATATGTTTTTTCCCTTCAAGTCATGAAGTCTTTTGAGGATAAAGCTTATCTTCTAGATGTCGAGAGTCATCATCTATCCTTGACATCTATCCACAGTGGCTTTTTGGAGATAATGCCAATCCATAATGGGTGTCCTGATGCATTGTATCTTCCTCCCCTTCTCCATCTATAAAAGTCTGTCCTCATGCATTTGACAAGCTAGTTTTGGAGTGATGCTAGTTGTGATAACGCTTGTCTTGAGTGATAGTAAGAGCCTTGGAGCATAGGGAGTTTATGCTGCCGGAATTCTGAGAGAGAGAAGGTCTATTGCAAGAAATGTATAGCTGCTCGCCCAGCCAGAGGAGAGATTCAACGTCAGAACTTTGGTTGTATCTTTCTCTGTTGATTATTCATTAATGAACGACTATCATTATGGTTCCGATCTTATTGTTTGCTATGATAATGTTTGATCTATATCCTTTCTGACTGATATATAGTTGTATTTAGTGGATTTTATGCTTGTATTCGCTTCGTTCTTTGCATGTGCAGGTATCCATTCGCGGAGATCGTGAGGATCGTGACCTGCCGGAGCAAGGGAATGGGAGTATCAACTCTTCTACGACACTAGCGTTGGACTCCAGGTTGGTTCTCATAATCCACTTTTGGTTTGCAACTAGGAACTTGCATGGTAGCGTGAATTGATTGTTGCTAGACCCATTTTGGGCTAGTGGGATCGCCTCTGTCCGCAGAGGGGATTTACCTCTCCAACACTAACTAAGGAGGATCGACCGTACCCTTAGCCATACAACCCGACTACCCTATCGTACGGGCGAGTAATCTCTCCGAGTGTTGTTCTCGGTGTACTGTAGCCACAAGACGACCGAAGGTTTATCTATGGCGAGGTTTCAAGGGAGCCTAGGGGGCTTCCTATATACCCAGAGGGTACGTGGAAGACAGTCCGTGCACGGTTCTGTCTAATGTGCTACTACTCGAAGGGGTACCCATAGGGGTTACAAGGGAGTCCAACAGACGTGACCACCTCTTGTATTTCCTGCGTGCATGCCTCCCCAAATCTGCAAGTTTATGCGCTTAACAACAAATCCCGTGGTTTAAAGATGCCGGAACACGTCTCTAGCCAAAAAAAAATTTGCTAAAAATTGGAGATCCCACCGAGCCCTGGAAATTGCTCTGATACCACTTGTTATGCTCTTAACCTGCAAAATAATACCCAGATACAGAATATGCGAAGAAAAGATACCCAGAACACAGAATATGAGAAGAAAAGATACCCAGAACACAGAATAGCAATGATTTTATTATTCAAGAGCAATGTTCACAGGCCTCTTCGAGGGGGCAACCTCCAATAGAGCAGAGCTCGATTACCAAATAAGACATGATGCTCCTCGCAGGGAGTCTCTATCCTTTATATATGACTCATACATGCAATACCACAGGTCAATACCGTGGGTTTTATTAATACCATCTATCTAATACTACGGCCCATTTGCAACTAACTGTGGTCCCGTCATTAATTGCGGGTTAACCACTTACAAATATTAATATGGGCGTTATTGACTCTTGACTATGACGTGATCCCCATGACATAAATAAGGTGGTTAGGGTGGGACCCTAACAACTTCCCTAGATTTTGAAGAATGACATAATACAAAGAACAACCGAGAAACTGATTCCCCAATAAAGTGGTAATATTTCAAAGGAAAATGGAGTTGCCCAAAGCCCAAAAACTTTTATAAAAAGCTATATCTCTCAGACTACTGCTATAAATATACACAGATCCAAAAATTTATTCACATTCTTGTGCACTATGATGTTCTCCATACAAAACCCTATATAGGCTACAATAGCATAGCACTAATGCCATGCAATCATACTCAGTTTTTTAATAGAGCCCACTAAATCCGAGTGTTGAACCTGGGAGCTCTAATACCACTTGTAACACACCACCAAATTTTCTTTCTTTTTTTTTGGTCTTCAATAAGTATTCAAGATGTTCCCTCACCACTACTCTAGTGTTCTTCTCTCACGTGAGTTAAAAGAACAATGCTTTCTCATCGTTTAGGGTTTTCCACAATCACAAATTTCCTTTCCTCCTTTAGGATCAAATATTATCCCTAGTAGAAATGTGCACTACTCCAAGACCTATCACTCTAGGACAACAATATAAGGTGATGAAGAGTGTCAAGAGAAGAAGGAGAAAGTCCAACGTGCTACCCATCTCTAAGATAATATGGTAAAAATAATGTATAATAGGGCTCTCTCCTTCCCCTATTTATATAAGAGTGACAACAAAAGACAACAACGTAAGGTAAGGCTAAGACTCTGCACATATCCCAGTCTTGTACAAGATCATACACCCTCAATAAAAAAAGGGATGAAGATTTCTAGGATAAATAAGGAGGATATTAAAGTACTGAGAAAAAACACCCCCATCTCTCAATAGCCATGACTCATGATAGCCACTTGTCCTCACTCTAGATTGAATTTTAATAGTTTGCTATAGAAAATCTCTAAATTTCTTATACATATCCAAGGGAAATCGTTATTTGTGATTATTAAATATGTTTTAGTAGATCTTCCCTAAGAAGTGAATGCAGTTGGTAAAGAGACTCGCTGCAGTAGGAAAAGGTCCATTATGGGCATTTTTCTTTGCATCAGAAAGCCTGAAGGTGAAGCTATTTGTCAAGATAGTCCCTTGTTGTATTCATTAGTATGGGATCATACCTTGAGTATGGGGATCCACGTCTCTTTAAGGGAAATCATTTGTTTTCATGTTAAAAGAATTATGATTGGGAGATCTCTGGAAAAGGTAGCAAGAGTCATTACTGCTTTAGGAATTCAGTTGGATTGTTATGGAACACAAACACTTGATTTGAAACATGGTATAGTTCGTGTCCTTATCTAGAGATCAACTCCATGTGTTTTGGAAGCCACCGAGGTAGCTTTAAGAAAACACGTTTTTCATGTAGAGAACACTTTTATTTATATGAGTATCGAGAGTAAATCAGGCACTATTCGCAACCCTCCCCTTAACACCAGGAAGCCATTGTCCCTTATAATATGAGCCTTTAGAATCTCCATCTATGGTTGGTCTCTCAAAGCTTATATCACTACTACTACATGAGATATATATGGCATCATCATCATGAAAATCAATCTTGTTAAAACCCCAATCAATGTAGTAGATTCTCTTCCACCCAAATAATTCTCTACCATTTTCACCTTATAAAATAAATGACAACAAAACAATAAAAATGGTTGTAGTAGCTTCATTTATAAGGAGGATCATGACACCTGAGCTCTGACACATAAACCCTTACCCATATCATTAATTTTTAGTGCAAGAAAACAAGCTACGAAGAAATGATTTGATTTTTTAGAGTACCTAAACAAAACCTAACTACAAACAAAATGCTTTAAAGCACTAATCCGCAATTTATCCACCTGTGCCATCACCTCGCTCATGTGAACTGGATTTAAATGGGATGCATTCCTACTGAAAAATTATCAAATTATAAAACCTATTGGAAACCAAGGGGTAGTATATGGTGGATTCTATAGTTAGGTATGAATCTAGCTTCCAGTTGGATTTTTGTTTCCATTCTAGTTGTTGTTTTGCCAATGACCTTGTTAATGGGAGGACTAGCTTTGAAACTGTGTGAGAGGTTACAATACGGGAGTACCAAGTCCTAAGGGAGGTGCATGATTGATTGGTCCTTAGAAAGGGGTGGGGTTTTGTATATTAAGACCAAAATGTGTTGTGAGAAAGATTACAGTGTTTTGTACCCTGCACTAGGTATCTCATGGATAAGGAGGAGAGGGATTATTCCATAGCTTGGAGACTTGATCATCCTACCTTTGATTAAGATTAAAAACCCTGATAAGTAGTTCCATATTTTTTTTGTAGAGTAAAATAAATAATGATCTCGTTAGCTCCTTAAATTTAAGGAATATAAAATTAAGGTGTTAATAGTAACAACCCTCTAACAGAGATTCATTGTTGGGAGGGCCTATAAAAATGCATATTATGTTAGGATTGCTAATAACTGTGATAGAATTCTAGCTAATTTTCTGTAAAATTCTAAGATTCCTAATAGTTAGGCTAGTTTGACAAAACTAAACTTTGGCATATGAGACTAACACATCATTTTTAACGGGATAAACTTAGGCTTACTTTTCACTATTTCACAAAAATAATTCCTTTTCTCACAAATATTATGAAACTAGATCGTAATGACTAATTTTGCAGTGTTGAAAAGAGTAATAATTAGTGTCATAATGAAAAATTTTATCATGTTATTTCTTTGGGAGGCACAAGGCACTTATTATAAATGACTTTCCAATGTCAGGATTGTCTTCATCATGCACAACAAAATGACAATCTCGAACGTAGAGCCCATATGTTATTGAAAATAAATGAGGAACACACATAGTCCAACAAGCCTGATGAGAAAATGCCCAGATCAAAGAAAGAGGTGAAGATAAATGAAAGCATAAAATTCCTCATAAAGGTTGTTGGGTGGGAGAAAGGTAGTTATACACAAGTAATTTGATGTGGTTACCAATGCCAAATATATAACTTGAATATGGAAAAACACTCATAAGGTATACTTGTACGGTGTGCCTTTGTTATTATTATCTCCACTAGTGACACCACCAGGTAAGACAAAGTGATCCGCTAATTCATACCAAGCATACTCTTTTATTTCTTTTAGTAACATTTGTTCAGAGAAAACTACTAAAGAAATAATCAAAGTTTATGAGTCTAGGTGATAAATCCCTAGTTCCCCTGATCCATTTTCACATTGGATTATCCCATTGAAGGACCAATTTAACATCTAAGCCTTACTGGTCATGGCAGGGGAGATAATAATTTGAAATTCCCGTCAGTGTCCTAAAAGGTCTCCATAGCCACAGAGGATTAGTTTAACTGCTATGATAAAATCCCAATAGTCTGGCATTGTTTAGTTGTTGGAATGCTAGCCCAATAATACTAAATTCAAAGAACCACTTATCAGTTACAAGATTATAAATATAGATGACTATCAGAATAGATCTGTAGATGGTCGTTATATCTACTCTAAATCATATAATTTCTATTAATTCATCCACTTATAAGTTTGTTATGATTATCTTCAATTCATTGTTACCTGAAGAATTCCACACCATCTTATTCTTTTTATATTGACTCAGTATGAAAAATCATCTAGTCCATGGGAATAACTTCCTGCCAAAAGTAAAGGACATAAGGTGTGAATCTTTGAAAGTTGCATATATTTATACATGTAAATATGTTATGGTAAGTACCTAACAATAGGATTCCCCAGAAGAGAAGCTTCAACATTCTCACAATTACCTTCTTAATTCCATGAGCCATCTTATTGATTCTCTAGAAAGATTCTTCCATTTAGTTTTTGATGATAGTATTCTAGGGAGTGCAGCAGTTGATAATAGAGGATGATAAGGACTGGTTGCTAAAGTCTCATGTAGAGGAAATATTAGTATTGTAGCTTGACATAATTTTGTGAGAAACAGCCATAATGAATGAATTTTGTAATTTTGATGTTGGTGAACATAGTTAGATATGAATTCCTTATGATTAGATTATTTTATTTATAAGTTCCTCAAAGTATTGTTTTGAGGCACTACTTTAAGGCAACTACAGTGAGGGTTTCTAGGTTGGATAAGTTATGTGTTTAGAAAAGTGAAATTCAATAACACAAAAAATCCATAGAAGGAGTATAACAAGTGTTATTTTGATAGAAAGTAAAAGAAAAACAAAACCCATTTTCCAACCATGGGAAAGTGCTTTACTATATGAACATTGCGTCAAAGTAATAGGTCTATGAGTCAAAAACTATTTCTCAAAATTAATGCAATATGTATTTACTGTGTTTTTGAGACACCTAGTTAAAAAGCAAGTGGTGGACTACCTTGAAAGTCAGAGAAATTTCCATTCCTACAATTAAGAGAAAGAAACACATCAAAAAATTTGTTAGAGTATACACATTCCAAGGTGAATGATTGGTTGCCGACCATTTTCCTCCTGCGTCATCCACCAAAATTATCACCATAAGAAAACATGACTTATGAACTTCACAGGCCAGAGAGAGATTATGTAGTACTATATTCCACCATTCCTTAACCATGAAGATAAAACCATCTTTCCACACAAATAAAAGTAAATTCATAGTCGAAAAACGAGGTCTCGGCTTATGATGTTTGATGCTTTCACCATTTTCCGTTCCAAAGACCTCTTAACCTTTAAGATTTATTTCAGTTTAAATTTATTAGTAATAATACTTTTTTATAAATAAGTCATAGTTGGTGGTAGAGTTAGCGCGCTTTTGCTTTCTTTGTGCATGGGCTAAATTTCATATTTCAACCACATGGAGCATAAATATGAAAAGGCTTTAGGTTGTAAAAACGGTTTTAAAATAATATTTTAAAATGTCAAATTAATGGAATGAATATATATGTAATTCTAATTGAAAATTTGCATTATTCATTATTTTATTTTACATTAAAAAGAATAGTGTCATAAAGGTGGAGAGTTTTGATCTCAAACACATAATAATAGTTGAAATTGGGAATAATTTTTTCTATAGTAGTTTAGATCCATCTTAACTCATGATCTACTAAGTGGTAAAAATTATCTAACTTCTTAAGGTTCAAAGTTATTTAGAGTGAAAAGAGATTTGATCCCTCTAGATACTTGGTACATCCAGAGTTAAGATGGATCTAGGCTACTTTCATATATATATATATATATATATCAAAACCTTAAGTATTTTACCTCAATTTTATTTTAATTATTAATTTTATTAATTTTTTATGTTATGTAATTTGGTGAAGTCAAAATGTTTACAAAAAAATAAAAATTATCTCACAAGACATTACATCATCTCCTCCATACTAGGTTGGAGAGCCCCTCTCGGCGTAATAATTCAAAAATATTTACTAATGTATAAATTTTTTAGTAACTTGTTAACAAAAACAAACTTTGCATTTAGGTACCAAATTAATTTTTGAATTTTGTTGTTGATAAGCTCTTCTTGTCCTCTCGTCCTTTGTTTAGACGTTAAGGTCTTGGAGCACAGAGGAACCTCCATGTAGCTTATGCTTTTGAGCATGTTGATATTCTAGTTCTTAAAGTAATCAAGCATGTAATTATTTTTTTTATTTTTATTTTTTTGTAACTAGGGAGTGCCTAGGTTGAGGTCAACCTCCTTATTGGTTTTAAGAATACCAATCCACCCACAATGGGATGCTTATCACCAAGACTGTACAAGGATTTAGTCAAACCTGAACACCTCTTGGGAAGTTTAATTCCCCCAAAGTGGCTTCCACTCCTCAACCCCTCTCCATGGGGTTTGAACCTGTGACCTAGTGGGGACTAAACCCAACATAAAACAAGTACACACATGATACGTTGTACTTGTTAGTTGGTCATATTTTTATTCTTGGACTATAGTAGTCATTTACATCAATCATTTTTAATTTTATCACTTATTATCTAGTCATATATTTCAGTCCTCGACTAAATTAGTATTTTAAGTTAGTTTATTTTAGTTGAGTCACTTAATATCTAGTCATTTGTTTTACCCCTAGAATAATTACTCGTTTTTAGTTCGTTCACTTAAAATTCCTCAAATTTAGTAGTAATTCACTTGAAATAATTGTGGTGACTAAATTTTTTAGTCGCCTAGTCACTAATCTCTTATTTTGTACTAGTGATACCAGGTCCAGTCTAGAATTCCACTCGCCAACGAGCTCAAGAATTCCAATGACCACATAGGGTCCAAAATAGGATTCCTATTTTCATCGTTCTACCTATTCCTCTAATAGTGTCTCGTCTATGAGGAATTTTCTTGTCTTCTTCTAACAGACTCCAAAATCAACAAAGTTGCCTCAGGATTTTTCACCTCTCACCATCTTGGCCAACTCTTTTCCCTTAATAAGATCATTTATCTCTAGGGAGAGGAAATCTGGGTAGGAAAGCGCCATCAACCCCTCTAGATAGGTAAGAGGCAACAACCCAAGGCCTCCTCGACTTTCAAAACTGACCACAAATGTCTGGCATGTGAAGTTATCTTTCAGCACTATTTGCCACATAATAAACAATATGCATATTTTCATTAAAACAAACAAACATTTATGTACATCATTCATTCATATTTGACCCTCAGCATGGGTCCACAATATCTATATTGATAGGAAACATAGCTGACATATAGGTGGTATATATTCTAATTTTTTAAATAGCACAATCATGCACATCATAACATTATACTTTCTCATTTATGGTTGCAACTCACATTGCAATGTTTTACCTTCATATTTTTTCTTATTTCCGTTAAGCTAACCCTCCTTAATCCCATTAACAATGTTAGTCATAATTATGCATTGTTTAAACAACTATTTTCTTTCACAATAACTTTAGTTGCATGCATACAATGTTATCATGCATAAAAATATACACAAATATTCATTAATGTTATATGTCAATAATGGTTAGGGTAACAATCCAAACATTTCCAATCCCCACAGAGCACTGTTACCAACATACTGACACATGAAGTAACTACCATAAGCACTTGTTTACAACCCTCAATAAGCTTAAATCAAACCAATTCAGGCATATGACTTTTAATATTTATTCATGAAACACTAACTAATTAGTTCTACTCATCATCTTAATGCAACCATGACACTTATCAATCAATAACTAGCCCTTACAGTCAAGTCTCACTACTTGACTCATTGTGAACTTTTAACATTTAAAGTGGTTCATTCAATTTTATTTTAAATCACTCTATCATCCTATTCAAGGACATTCCCCATCTTTTACTTTCATGCATTTATTCTCCATATGTAGTGCATTGTAGCTTTAGTCAAACATATTAAATGTATGAGTAATATTTTCATATATGCAAAGGTTGACAGTTGATTCTCACTTTCATTAGTGAGTGTTTAGGATTATTCATAGGTGTACCAAAGGTTGTATATCATTAACACAATTTTGCATAACACTTTATTACCTATTGCTCTTCAATGTGGTTATAAACATGAATCACACATCTCATGTCAAAAGTAGTTTATTGCATATATCAATATCTAGATAGTTAGTCTCATACCTGAGTTGATGCCCACTAGTATCATACCTCAATTTATTTTCAACTTAAAAATTCCCAAATGTGTCACTAGTGCAACCTTCAACTTTGATACCACTTGTAACATCCCCTGGTAATCTTGCATGAAAATGCAGGGAGTTAGAATTTTGTTTACAAATTTTACCCATGGGTAACTATCCAAATTAATTTTCCATAATCCTGATTAACAATTAGATTAAATCGTCATCATTATACAAAGTAACATTAGTAAAGGAATAGTAAATTACATAACCATTACTACTATTGTTGTGGCATTTTAACATAAACTTTTGGATGTAACCTTTCATGATTCCTTTAGCTAGATTAGCTAATCATATACTTGATATTATGAACATTGCATCATGCACGAAATCAACATCCCCAAAATGACACAATAAACCATCACAACATTGAACATCAATATACCGTGGAAACCTCATCAGATGAAAGCTGGCAAATGTTTAATTTTATTATTAAACGCTTGTGAGGGTGTTTATCCCCCACTCAATGGCTCATAAGGGAGTTCATCCATTAACCATTATCATAAAATATTACAAGGAAATATCATGCAAGTACAACATATCTAGCTAAAAGCTATTATAATCATCATGATATCATTTACCCACAAATATTCAATCTCTATATCTTTATGTCTTGGTGCTTCCATGAGTGGACCATCCTGTAGCTCGTGCTCATGTGCATGGACCATTAGTTCCTTACGTGCCACAAGATTAAATATAATATATCCTTTGGACAATTTGCCATCCTTTCTTGTCATCATTGTCATGAGCAACTTTGATATCATGATTACATAAATTATTAGTCAACCAATAAAAAATCTTTAACAGTAATTCTTCAACATCTATTCATGTGCATACACTAAATGTAAATAAAATGTCACAACATGGCTCCTCTAACAACACTATTCATACATTAATTATAACGAAAAGAATGTCAAAATAAATACCACATTATTATAATCCTTCTCGCACAAGCACATGTTCTTCTCCAAAAGAAAACCATTGTATCTATCCATTTCCATTTAAAGGATAGTAGCAACATAGATTTATTTTCCATGCATGTAATTACATAAAAAAAATATTGAAGGAAAAATAGCGCCTCGGCTTATTTTGTGTGCATGAAACTAAGTAATCTTTCCAATACAATAGATATTATTATTATTATTATTATGCATGCAAATGAAAGTCCCTTTTTTCAAAATCATCTTTCCCAAGATAGACTTATTTGCAAAATCTATTATACACACAAATACATGCTCTGTTGTAAAATAAAACTCATGTGTTAGTTACTATTTCTTGCGTAGGAATATATGCATTTTTGCAAATGAAAGCTAGTGAGCTTATTGCATGCAATAATTATACACTTTCCATGCATACTTCTTTACAAGGAACCCAATATTATACTCATGTGTTAGTTACTATTTCTTGCATGTGAATATATGCATTTTTCCAAAGGAAAGCTAATGCACTGATTGCATGAAATAATTATACACTTTCCATGCATACTTCTTTTCAAGGAATGCAATAATAGGTGTATTTCTCATAGGTGCAAAGATCATATCTCCTTTAAAGAGATCAAACACAATATTAATATTTTTTAGTGCAAGCAAATAACATATTTCTTTTCAAAAAATATCAAACATAGTATTTTTGTCTTATGCATGTAGATAAACTTATTCTCTCAAAGGAATAATTCTATTTGTACATATTTCTTATCAATAAAATCTAATAAAATAAGGTCAAACAAATTTCACATGCATTCTTTATGAAAAATAACATGACTTCTTAAATCTTTTTGTGTGCAAGATTCATATGCATTCTCTTTTCACAAGAGAAACATCCCTAAATTATCTTGTCATGTGCATAAACTTAAGTAAACCTTATCAAGAACCCATAGATCCCTACAATTTATATTCTTTTTGCATGCAATAACTTATCATAATAGTGCTTCTTTAATGCATGCAACATATATCCCTCCTTTAAGAGGGTCTAGCTATTTATGTTATATGTGAGAATGCTTTCGCTTTTTCAACAACAACAAAAATGATGCAATTAACTATTGCTAACTATTGTTTCTATGCTTCTTCATATGTGTTCTTTTCATATAAAATTATTGTTTCTTTGTTTAAATAACATATACTTATTTTCAAAAACACAACATAGTTTCTCTATCTTTTATGTACGAAGTTGTCATACATATTTTTCAAGAAAGTACCATGATTAACCCTTCTTTTGTGCATAAGAAGTAGGAAAGCCTTTTTAAAATAATAACAAATGTAACATTTTATGCACTAAACCACGCGATTAAGTCAAACTATCTAATATGCAACACACAAATAACTTATGTTTTTACCCACCATAACATGTAACTCTAGCAAACTCATGCTTCACCCACAAGAAAAAACATATCCTTTCCAAAGAAGATCATATGACTTATGTTATCTCTCTCCATAGAATCTATGTATAATTTTTGAGAAGGTAATTTCATAAGTTATTATCTTTAACCACAACTACATATTTCATCTCAAAAAGGAAATCCTAACTTATTATCTCTAGACATGAAATATTTGTTCATATATTTATTTCATCTTTATATGCTTATATTCATATGGGAATAGAACTTGTCTATAATGAGGTTGGAAAATAAGTAGGGTAAATAATAAATAGTAAATGTTTTCACTCCCATCAGGTATGGAGATCAATAACGATAAGTCTTGTACATTTATTTTCAATTCACCGGAGGCTGTAAAAACCCATTTAACTCGAGTCCTAGGTTTCAAACAGGGAGAATTACCCACAAAGTATCTGGGCATTCAATTAGATATGAACCCTAATTGTATAAAAAACTGGCAGAGTCTATTGGAAAAGTTAAGAAAACGACTAGCCAACTGGTCGTTCAGACTATTGAATATAGCCAGCAAAATTGTTCTGTTGAAATCGGTTTTATCATCTATTCCCATATACTCCTTATCACTTATGACTGCTCCAAAAGGGATCTTTTCTAAAATGAGAGAAATAATGGGCAAATTTCTTTGGGGGGGTCCTAAACAGCAGAAGAAATGGACTCTGGTCTCCTGGAAGAATGTAATAAAACGAAAAGAAGAAGGGGTACTTGGAGTACGAGATCCTGAAATTGTCAATAAGGTTTTAGGGGCGAAATTATGGTGGCGCTGGGTACAGGGGGGTACAGATGTATGGAAAAACATATGGAATCAGAAATATGGAATGCCTGACTCAATTGAAGGGCGTAAACGAATTGATGAAGTTCCAAGGGGGTCACAAATGTGGGAGTTAGCTAGTAGTAATCGGGAGATCGTTAGGAACCTTGCCTTCTGGGAAATCAGAGATGGAAGATCAGCATGGTTTTGGGAGGAAAGATGGCAACAGCGGGATCACATGAACTGCATCCCAAATCTGCATATAGTCCAACAAGGAGCGCAACGAGCAGGATTGAAGTATGTAAGGGATTACTGGAAGAATGGAACAGAGAATGACATATGGAGAGTTTGGAAAAGACCAGAGGAATTGGATGAAACTATAAGTCAAGCGGTTGGCCAGGTGTATACTAGGGAATTAGACTCCAGAAAAATTAAAATTAGAGATGGTAAGGATATTCTTAGATGGGGTAAAGTGATGAAGGGTCTGTTTACAGTCAAAGAAGCATATTATTGGGCAACAAGGGAGGAAAGAGAGGAGGATCCAGTGGACTGGAAAACGATTTGGGAAAGTAAGTGGTGGCCAAAAGTAACTTATTTTGTTTGGCTGGTGTGTAGAGGGAGGATACTGACATGGGATAATATTCAGAAGAGAGGTATGAATGGACCATCAAAATGCTATCTTTGTAATAAGGAAAATGAAACTCAGGAAAATATATTGAACAAATGTCTATTTATTCGAGGGTTGTGGGAGGAGATCAGGATATTATTTGGTAAAACAAACAGGGATCCCGAGAACCACAGGAACACTTTGCTACAATGGGGAAAAGGGAATTTCCAAAGTAAATTTGTGAGAAGGATATGGACTCTGGCAGTGGGGTTTACAGTTTGGGAAACTTGGAAAGAACGTAATCGAAGAATTTTCCAAGATAAAAGGAGTCAGGAATCGAGCATTTGGGAGGTAATATGTCGGTCAATCAAAGAAACGATATTATCTGAAGTATGGGAAGAACAGGACTGGAAGTTGAATCCGGAAGAGCAGCAAATAGTTTCGAAAATTAATTTGGATATAACAATGATTTACCCGAATACGAAGAAACGACCCCTGGGCGGAGTGCAGAGTCCCAATCATTTTAGTATGCCTGGAGAGGGAAGGATTAAATTAAGTTTCGATGGGGCATCGAAAGGTAACCCCGGACAAGCTGGTTTGGGAGGCTTATTTAGGGACAGCAGCGGGTCTACACGATGGATATATGCTGAATTTGGGGGCAACATGACGAATAATGAGGCGGAGCTGTGGGCCGTTTATCAGGGACTTCGCATAGCGGTTATAAATAGATACCTGAATCTGGAAATTGTCGGAGATTCCAGGATTACGGTAGACATGTTGAGAAAGCTAAGGAATGGCAAGTGCTGGGACCATGTTGCAAGAAGTTGGAGGACCGCAGGAATAATACAAGACATTGAAGGACTGCTGCGGGGGATCGAATACACGACTATTAACCATGTATTACGAGATGGAAACAGGGCAGCGGACCTTTTGGCGAATTGGGGAAGTGGAGGCACGGATAGGCGAATCAATGGTAGTTGGAGGTTGGTAAAAGACGATCCGAGGTGGATAGAGTTAAACAATATATTAAACCGGGATTTACATGACGCGAATGCACAAACGGAGAACACATAACCACCTCCAGCTCATGGCAAGGAGGGATAAACGTACAAGAGATCATGATGGTGTAGAGTGTTGGCAGGCTCGCGCGTATGGTATTAATGTTCAGAACGGTTGGAGTAATCAACCCAAGGCCCGATTGATCATCCCAAGACGGAAACGGGACTGGGTACCGAGGACGAGAGGTCATCCTGTCAGGGTGATGGTGATCGATCCCAATTATGAAAGAACAAATGGATTGAGGAGTAATGACGAAGCTGGGACGCAAGGAAGCTTCAAGAAACCAAGTTGGCTGAGCGGCAAGGTATTCGGATCTGCATGCATGCGAATAAATCGAAGTGGGAGAGTAATAGAGAACTGTAGTGTGGGGAAGAGAAGTGATAGGATTTTGGCGCTGACGGGGGACGTGGAAATGGCGGAGGGTCACGATAGGGATGTTGGGCGATGGACGAGGAGCAAGGAGGCCAGTCGAGAGGTGAAAGGCAAGAGCCAAGTCGAGGAGACCATGAGGAAAATTATGCTCAATATCTCAGATGATTCAGAGACGGATTTTGACATAAGGGATTATCTTGTGGACGAGGAACCCCGGCGAGGACAAGTAAACAAAGATAGTCGGGGAAAGGGGCTGAGGGATGAGGATGAGAACCGGGAAGATGATGAGGAGTATGAGGAAGTGGGGGAGCGACAGGCGGGTGGTCGACGAGGGAGGAGACGGGGAATGCGCGGGCAGAAGAAGGATTTTGTCAGCCAGCGAGGCAGAGGGGGTCTGAGCGGGCGAGGAGGAAGAGGGGGCAGGACTGAAAGAGCTGAGTTTGAGGAAGGGACTGCTAGTGAGGACAGAGGTAGGAAGAGAGGTAAAAGAGATATGAAAAAGAAATTGCAGGAGGCAGAAGAGGCTTATCATCAAAACACCAACCCAAATATTCGAAGGATCATTGACCATCTGGAAGAGGAAGCTATGCAGGAACATTCAGGGTCAGAAATGGAAGATTGGGAGTCGTATTTGCCTGATCCAGGACACACAAGAGGGAGGATGACATTATACAAACAATCTTTGCATGTCTATTGGGGCATGAAAAGATTATTAGCTAAAGCACTCGAACAGGTAGCCATGGAAATGGTAGAATTGGCTCAAGGTATACCTGTCATGAAGAAGGAGCTGAAAAACATTCAAGTTACCTTAATGATGCAAGAGAGGAAGATGGATGAGATCATGAAGTTACTTCAGGCAAATGGTGTGGGTGTCAAGACTGAGAACGAGGCCAATCTGGAGACCAGGACTCAGTAGCAGATGGAGCAGCTAAAAGGAGGTTTTTTGCTTTCAGTTTTGTTTAGATATACTAGTTATTGATGACTCAAATGACAATTAGTTTGACTGTAGTACGAATAGATGGATATATAGCATGGGTAGAAAGACTGATGGTATTCTATTTTTGGATGGCTGTTAAAAATTTCAGGTGGTCAAGAAACCCGGTTTCCCTTCGGGGCGGGTTGAGACCTGCCCATATGTATATGCTTTTTATTTTACAGTAATAGAAATGAAGAATCTCGCCTTAGCTTACAAAATAAAAAATGTTTTCTCTCCCATGGTAATAAACTAATGTAATACCTTTTTCTTTCATGTATGTAACCCATCCCAATAAAAATGTGCAAAAGAATTATTATTTATTAATATTTTTACATAATCTACGAAAAACCCTATGATAACTTTTTTTTATTATATGCACTCTTTTCTAAGAAAACTAATTCAAAATCCATGCAATTTTTCACAAAATGAAACTAAACATGTACCTCTTGCTAACGTTGTTAATTAGAGCTGTTAATATGATAATTTTTTAATTTTTATGCCCTCCTTTCTAGGAAAACTAATTCAAAATCAATACCATTTTTCTCAAAATGAAATTGAATGAACATGCTTACCTCTTGCCAACGTTGCTAATAAGCATGGTTATTATACCATAATACTGCAAAGAAACTCCCACGACTATATCAACAACCACATTACTCTCGGTAATATCAAGCTACATCACGATGGCTTGAACTATGGTGGCCACCATGTGGGATCCCCATGGAGAAGCTCAATGCAACATCTAGTCCTTCCCTTGGCAACCCGATGGTCTCCCTTGCAACTAGCGTTTCCAAAGAATCCGACTTGTCCCCATCTTTGTTTTCATGGGAATACAGTTAACCTTTTTCCTCTCAGCAGAGTGAATGTAAAAAAATGATTGTATGAATATGTAGGGGAATACCCGTAAAAAATGATTATACACTTCCTCTTCATTCTAACTAATTCAAAACCCTAATGAATTTTTGATTGATGAGTTAAATATGATAAATAATAATTATTTTTTGAGTTAGTAACAGAGAACCCACAATAATATCCATATTCTATCAACGTTTCAAATCCCAACACGATCCATCATCAGGACTATTTTTGAATGTTGATAGTAGAAAACCTAAAATGCAAGATTTAAATAGTTATGAGGTGACCTATTATGATTTAAGGAAAAATGAAGGTCGGTTGCTTAATAATTAAAATTATCCAATTTTTTAAGTTTTTTATTAAATTAGGTTTTTTATTTTTTATTCTAATTCATATAATATTTATTATTTTTGATGATGAATTAATAATAATAGTAAATAATAGTAGTGAAAATTTTTTATAGTAATATTTTCTCATAATAACTAATAATTTATAATAATTTTAAATAATTTATAATAATAATAATAAATAATAAGTATTATAATTGTTATAAATATTCACTAATTTATTTTATTATTGATAGTTTTAATAGATATTATAATTTCTAGTTATTTATAAATAATAAATATTAATAATAAATGTTATAATAACTATTATTATTATAATAATAATCAATTTTATTAAATTGAGTATTGATGAGATTATTTTAGGGGTTAATTGGATTTATTCTTGATTTTTATATGAATTAATAATAATACTGACATTTAATCGTCATAACTAATAATAATTAATAACTAGTAGTAAATATTATAAATTTCCACTACTAATTCTTATTAATAATTTAATAGATTAATAATTATTATATTTAAATATTAATTATTAATGTCTTGAGATTGATCCTTAAGAGTAACATTAGTAATAAAAGTAATAAAACTAGATTATGCTAAATTTACCTAAGATGATAGGGAAGGGAGATAGCTACCTATTGAGAGTAAACCTAGGATGGATTGGTGGTCTTAATTTCTCTGATTAAGGGAAACCAGGTACTGTTGATCTCGATGCCATTGTCCCTGTTGAGATTATGTGCATGTTTCATAATCTCAAGAGCCTCTCTAATCTTTTGCCTATGATGATGTTCTTATCTTTCAACAATTGAGGTGTTTTCGAGACAGAGCTGGTGCTTAGTTTTAGAGGAATGCTCTGCCAGCACTGAAGTACAAGACCTATCATTCCTAATATCTGCTACATGTTCTTTCAGTCTTGTTTGCAAGGAACGACCTGTTTCACCAATGTAACTTTTCCCACATGAACAATCTATTTTATAAACTCCTTTAAGTTGATGTCTATCAATATTATCTTTGACAGACCTCATACTTTGTCTAATCATTCTAGGTGCTGAGAACTGAGTGATTATGTCTTTCTTTCTCAGGATTCTTGCAATCTTGTCTATCACCCCTTGAATATAAGGTAGAAATACCTTCCCACACTGAGGTTGGTCTTGAGCTTTTGGCTCCTGAGATAACACCCTTCTTTCAGCCCTTTCTATAGCCATTCTAATTTCTTTTTCTTTGTAGCCTATACTACTAAGTGCTTCTTTTCTTCATCTAAATGCTCCGAATCAGAGATTCTAAGAGCTCTGATAGCCAGAGTGTTCAGAACACCAAACTTTTGGGATGGGTGATGGTGGGAATCTGCGTGGAGGTAGCTCTCTGTGTGGGTTGACTTCCTAAAAACCTTATGCCCTAAGGAGCCATCCTCCTTCCTAATGATAAGAACATCTAAAAATGGGATACTCATGTTTTCTTCCATCTCCATGGTGAATTTTATTTCAGGGGAGATAGAGTTAAGGTGAATGAAAAACTTGTCAAGCTATGTTTTTCCATGAGTCCATTTTATGTTCGAGTCATCTACGAATCGCTTCCACCAAGCTGGTTTCAAAGGGTATGATTCAAGGGCCTTTTTTTCAAAGTATTCCATGTATAGGTTGGTGACAATTGGCGAGAGGGGTGATCCCATTGCCACTCCAGATGTTTGTTCATAGTAATCACCTTGGAAGGTGAAATCAGTTGATCGCAAACAAATCTCAGCTAGTCTTGCGATTTGAGGATCAGTAACATCTTTTATAGCCTAAATGGCTTCATCAAGAGGAATCTTTCCAAAAAAATCTTAAATTCAAAGGCGGTTTGTAAATAATAATTATCTTTCTAAAAAAATATAAATTCCAACATAATATATAGGCTCAGGGATATTACAAGTAAACTTAAAAACCAAATATATATATATATATATCTATCTATATATATATCTATATATATATATATATATAAGTTAAATCAAAATGATGAATTAATTAGAAGAAAGGTGCTATAATTAAGTTACAAAATTAATTTACGGGAATATTCCTACTATTATTACTCCCATGAGTCGCCAGCAGCTTCTAACCGATGAAGCTCCCTACTAACTATTCTGCCTCCATCTAACCCTAATATCAAACAACAATAATATTAATGTTGCATTTAAGAGTTGCGCTCATCATTATATTTTAAGAGTGACGTTAAACACTATTGTTTTTTCCCAAAAGTGTAACGTTCTTTCAACGATTTCGACACATACTTCTTTTGAGCTGTGTTTTACATATAAAAAAAAATTGGTAGCAACCCAACCAGAGAATTTCTTCCATCAGATGCAGATGCCTTTTTATGTTTGGACTAATTCCATGGGATTGCACGTAGGGCTACGGAATCTTCTACCGCTAATTGGCATCAAAGGTTTGAATATCTCTAAACTTAATAGATGTATGCAATGTGGCAGTAGGTATTGAGAATAATTAGTTGAATAATCACATATTGTAGATAGATTTGTGCATTCAACATAATTGGATTATAAATTAGTTTGAGTATAGGATGAATTATGAATTGCATTGTGTAGATGATAGAATATAATAGGGACTTTGTCAATTGTGGCTATAATTTTTTTTGAGAGAATCTACTTAGAAAATTTTCAGAAAATTTGATTGTTGGAGGGCTTGAATTGTTTTTTATGATGAAAAATTATTTATTATTATTAATATATTTTGGGTATCAAAAATCTTTGAAACTTTGCAGTTATCATCAAGATTTCCAAAAAGTTCAATCAAATTTTATCAAAATATTTATAACTTCGTTGCATTACTCTCTCTTTAGTATACTTTGTTAGATAATATATAGAGCTTATAATACATTATTGACTATTTAATTATGAGTGTACATTGATGTGAGGTGTTTCTCTGACCCTTACTGTCATGCCTCTATACTGGCGGTACTCTTCCAACTGCACTATAGTGAGGTGCGGCACTACCAACCGTTTTCTTTTCACCAATACTTACGATTGTAGACTATGCCTAACATTCCATACTTAGTTTATTTTTTTCATTACCAAGTATTATCTTTGTCCTTTATACCGTGAAAGCCCATAACATTCACATAAATAGCATTATACAATAGAAATGCACAACAGTATAAAGGGAGGGGCAATTCCTTGCAATATGAGTCTGCCTGAATCAATATATATAATCTTCTTTTATAAGTACAAGTTAAATCTTGGGAAACCCCAAATTTACACTTAGCCAAATTTCCAACTTCGGCAAACTTGGTTGCCCAACTCATCGGCACCTTCGCACGATCGCCACACAACTCACCAACCCTTCATTCACCTCGTCGCACGATCATGTTGTTTGCCCAATTTAGGCGCGCCTCGTTGTAACCAAGTCGCCACACACGGGCACCTCCGCACGAGTCACACCTTCGTTCACAACCTCAAAACTTCACTGTTTCCACCATTTTGTCATGCATGGGGTGCCCTACCCAAGTTGCCCATCCGCATAATTCTTCGTTTCGGCGTGCACGGCACGCCCTCACCCGGTCGTCTGTCCGCATGTCCACCTGTTCACCCAAACCCGTTCACCCAAACAAATTCACCCAAGTCGCCATACGACTTCACCCGAGTTGCCACACGACTTCACCCAGATCGCCCGAATGACCTCACCCGATTCGCCACATGACTTCACCCAGATCACCTGAACGAGTTCACCCAGCTCGCCCGAACAACCTCACCTGGTTCGCCCGAACGACCTTGCCCTAGTTCTACCTGAACGACCTCGCCCGAGTTCTACCTGAACGACCCTGCCCGAGTCCTGCCTGAACGACCTCGCCCGAGTTCTGCCTGGCGACCTTCCTCGAGTTTTCTGCATGAGCTTTTTTGCCCAAGTTTTCTACATGAGTTTTTCGCCCGAGTTTCTCACCCGAGTTTTTCACTTGAGTTTTTCTGCATGATTTTTTTCACCCGAGTTCCGCCCGAAGTGTGGGCTCATCCACGCACTGCAGAACTCCTTGTTCGAACTCGTGTTGATCGAATGATGATTTTCCTCCACAAACCGTCCAGTAATATATACGAGCGGGTGCCGGGTTATGTCGCCCGGCCAACCCACGCCCAACGCCCAAAACCGACTCGTTCAACATGTTGCCTTTGCCTGAGTGGAGGGTAGACCCACCTAACTCATGGGACCACCCTCACAACTTGCCCAACATCGTATAAACTCGCCTCTTAGTTCATTCATTTCGCATTTCGTACAAGTCCTTCGCACGGTGGAGTCACCCTGCCCGTCACATGGATCACAGGTCCATACATTCTCCCCCACTTGAAGTCATTGTCGTCCTCGACAATATCTCATCCTGGCAACCACCTGTCACCAAGATCACCATACCAAAATATACACCCCATCGGTATGTCATACATTAGAAATCATCTCAATCCATGACCATCAACCACCCTGTCACAATCTCTACATGCTGCTCCCCATCATGGAAGGTTGTTCCCTCCATCTCAAGCTACATGCCCACTGTAACATATCGTGTCGACCTCATCATGTGTCATCCTTGTGTGAACTATTGCCATGATACTCCAACATAATGATAACACATCTCTGCACACCGCTAGCCCCCATAGCTTGAACTAGTTGGGTAGCTAATCCAACTGTCACGCTCAAACCATGAGAATGCACATCCTCATGCCACCGTCAGTTGTTTCTATGAACATTTTGTCACATCATCAACTCGATCAAGAATCCATCTCCATACAAGTATAAGCCATGCTCAGGTCCATGAAGTAGTCTCCATCTCGTCTGCAACATGTTGTTAATGATGTTTGCTATCCAACATCATCATCCATCTGCAAAACATCCATCACCTCAAAGTGAAGAGATCATCTCATCAAACTCCGACTCTCGATGTGCCACATCTAGGTCCATGAAGCAATCTCCGTCATATATCTATGTGCCATCCCTCAAGTCTGCCATAGAAACAAGTATACACCTGTCTCATCTATCCATGTGTTGCCCATGATCACAGATCAATCAGCTCCCATGTGTCAAAAGTGGTTAAGTCTCGGCTCAACCCATGCCTAAGTGCTGCCACCAAGGCATCATCATCGTTGTAACTCCATCACTCCAAAGTGTCTGATATCGATCCTCCACATCAAGTCACAACCTCATGTCATCATGAGCTCCATGAGTCATATCCAACTAACACTCTAGCAAGCATACAAGTCTCGACCCAAAGGTCTCAGTAAGATGCCTCAACACTCCATGTAGTAGGAATGCTCCATAGTCTGCTCACAACTCCATCCAAGTCCATGGCCTTGTTGTACAAGAGTGCACAACCTCTCTATCAGCTCATAAGTAAAACATCTCCATGTCACACTAGGAAATCCACCTGCACAACATCCCTGCCTTGGCACTCCTCATTGGATGCCCATATGACACCTCTACAAGTGCTCCTGCATAATGTCCCTGTATAGACTACCATGCTCCATGTCTCCAGCCTGATGTCCATGACTGAGTTGCCCATGTAGTCCAACTAAGTAGACCCATCACAATAATCGATCATCCTCATCCAAGTCTTCAATCTTCGCTCTAGTGAACTCAGTCACCCAACCATATCATCATCATCATGAGTCCCTTCCATCATAGCTCCACCACTAAAGGTTCCACCAAGACTTGCTCTTGGTCTCATCCATGAGAAGTCCACCCAAGTATCTCAAGTGTGTTCCCTTCTCAATTTGTCCATGAGTCATGTCGGGCACTTGGCCAATTCACCATGTGGCTAAAGCATGACCCAATCCTTCGCAATGATCGTCATGTTCCTCCCTTGTCACGGGCCTTTTTACCTTCTACCATAAGGTCACAAACAACCCCAACAAGTCCTGCAACAATCAACAATCCTTACTTCTCCACACAAGGTCTCATCATAGACATCCATGGTAAGATGCTCCCCTACATCGGCAAACTGACTTTGCTCTTCCCTGCATACGGTCCATCTACCAAATGCTCAAATGAAACACAAGTATCAATAGTACTTACATCATCATCATGACGCTCCTCCATGTGAGTATCCTCATCCATCCATGTCTGCAAACTGCACGATCCTGGTCCAACTTGATCAATCTCAAGTTCATCCTCTATCGTTGTCATATCTGCAACATCCTCAATCATCACGGCTTCCTCTTCCTTGTTAGCACAGTTTGCAACTTCATCTTGCTCCATTGTCCAACCAAGTTGAAGAAGTTCATCTTCAACATTCCTTTCCAAGACTTCAAGGTCCTTTCGAATCTGAGGGATCTCTTCTTTCATCCGCTTCAACCTATATAAGGTAAGCAAGAGCTTCCCTTCGCATTCTTCCAAACTTACCATCTTGTCGTTCAGCTTGGCCCAAGCACTAAGCTTCACCTCTGCTAAACTTGTTTCACTATTCACCTAAATCACCCTGATATTCCACCTGTCACCTGCAAAACTTGATCTCCCTGCCAAGTCTTCAATCTTCGTAGAATCAGCTCCTTGATTCAGGTCACCAGCTCTCCAGCACTAGCTCTGATACCACCTGTCACGCCCCTGTACTGGCTGTACTCTTCCAACTGCACTATAGCGAGGTGCGGCACTACCAACCATTTTCTTTTCACCAATACTTACGATTGTAGAATACACCAAACATTCCATACTTAGTTTATTTTTTTCATTACCAAGTATTATCTTTGTCCTTTATACAGTGAAAGCCCATAACATTCACATAAACAACATTATAAAATAGAAATGCACAACAGTATAAAGGGAGGGGCAACTCCCTACAATATGAGTCTGCCCAAATCAATATATATAATCTTCGTTTATAAGTACAAGTTAAATCTTGGGAAACCCAAAATTTACACTTAGCCAAATTTCCAACTGAGGCAAACATGGTTTCCTAGCACGTCAGCGCCTCCGCACGGTCGCCACACGACTCACCAACCCTTCGTTCACATCATCGCACGATCGTGTTGTTTGCCCAACTTGGGGGCGCCTCGTTGTAACCAAGTCGCCACACATGGGTGCCTCCGCATGAGTCACACCTTCATTCACAACCTCAACACTTCACCGTTTCCACAGTTTCATCATGTACGACACTCCCTACCCAAGACACCCATCTACACGATTCTTTGTTTCGGCGTGCACGACGCGCCCTTGCCTCGCTGCCCATCTGCACGTCCACCCACTCACCCAAACTCGTTCACCCGAACAACTTCACCCGAGTTGCCACACGACTTCACTCGGGTCGCCACACGACTTCACCTTGTTCGCCCAACGACCTCACCTGGGTAGCCACACGACTTCACCCAGCTCGCCCGAATGACTTCACTCGGCTCGCCCGAACGACCTCACCCGGTTCGCCTGAACGATCTCGCCCTAGTTCTGCCGGAACGACCTCGCCCGAGTTCTACCTAAATGACCCCGCCCGAGTCCTGCCTGAACGACCTCGCCCGAGTTCTGCCCGATGACCTCGCTCGAGTTTTCTGCACGAGTTTCTTGCACGAGTTTTTCGCCCGAGTTTTCTGCACGAGTTTGTCACCCAAGTCTCTCAATCGACTTTTTCTGCACGAGTTTTTTCACCCAAGTTCCGCCTGGAGTGCGGGCTCATCCATGCACTGCAGAACTCCTTGTTCGAACTCGTGTTGATTGAATGATGATTTGCCTCCACAAACTATTCACTAATATATACGGGTTGGCGGCGGGTTATGTCACCCGGCTGACCCATGCCCAACGCCCAAAGCTGACTCATTCAACATGTTGCCTTCACTCGAGTGGAGGGTCGGCCGGCTCAACTCGTGGGACCACCCTCACAACTCGCCCAACATCGTATAAACTTGCTTCTTGGTTCATTCATTTTGCATTTCGCACAAGTCCTTCGCACGATGGAGTTGCCCTGCCCCTCGCACGGACCGCAGGTCCATACACCTACTATATAAAGTAGAGTGAACATGCAACAACAATAAAGTCAAGTCTCTGATTGATGGGGATGGGGATGAGGACAGGATCGTAAAAGTCAATTATTTCTTTTCCTTTTTAAGTAATTGTTTTATAATTAAACAAGCCACCCAATAAGGAGGACCAGATGATAGCTACACCTTCCATTTGTAGGACGTGCAGATAGTAATAATTATTTTCCATGGAATTAGTTATGTATTACATGAAGAAACGGAAGAAAGTATTTTTTTAATTACTTTCCATGGAATTAGTTATGTATTACATGAAGAAACGAAAGAAAATATTTTTTTTAAGTGTTGGCCAATAATTTGGAAGAGGAATTTTTTGATATTAATAGTATTAATTATTTTTATAAATTAATAAAAGAAAGTTAAAAAAAAAAATCGTTTTATTATTGGTTGATGTACTTTTTAATATTAAGAAGGGTAATATTTAAGGTATAAAATATTAAAATTGTGAATTTATTAATTAAATATTTACAAATGTTTTAATATATTTAAAGAAATTTTACTTATAAATTTTATTTTTATTATAAATTGTTTATATGTTTTTTATTATAAATTTATTAAATATATATTGTTTATTTTTATTATATATTTCTCATATAGCTACCTGACACATAATTTTAGAGGAAAATCTTTTAAAATTGTTATTTTTAATTTCTCTGTTCTAGAGTTATAAGAGACCAGTAAAGGGTTTACCTTTTTTGGGTTTTTCACCTAATTTTATTCTCTACCTATGGTATCAAGTACGTAACAAATAATTTTATAAAGTCTATGCATTTAAGCTTTAATTTCTCTTTTCATAAAAAAGGAATCACATCTTCACATTTATGGCCACCATAGGGGATGAATGAGACCTACCATTTCAAAACTACTTGTAGCCATCATTTCAAAATATTCAAAATATAGTTTTTCTTTTCTCTAGAATCAAATATGATTGTGTTCAAGGAAACTAATCAAGAAGTTGACTATTTTTCAAAATATGTTCTAGAACTAAACCATGGGCAATTGAAAGTTACGATGGAAAATATAATGGAAAATATTTGCATTTACAATTTAACATTTTTGAGAAAATTTGTGATTCAATATCTATGGACATATTTTCATTTATTATTTATAAAAAGATAATATTTTTTCTCATATATATATATCTATATATATATATTTTACATTCTTACCATCATATAGATTAAAAAATTTACTCAACACAATGGGGCTCTTCATCAAATTAATCATTCATATAAGTTTTAAACACAATGTAGCTCTTCATGAAATTAATCATTCATATAAGTTTTAAACATAATGCTGCTATTCATGAAATTAATCATTCATATGAGTCTTAAAATAACTTGGTTTAACTTTGAAAGAGAAGAGAGAATACATCAAGGATGGCACAATGTCACTATTCATTAAATTAATTATTCCTATAACTTAGAAACTAATTTTCTTTAGTTTATATTTATTTAAATAAATAAACATTTTTACCCAATTTTAGGTAAAATTTCTTAGATATCAATTTTTTAATATATTCTTTTCAATTTAGAATTTTTTCTTCGAATTAAAATTAAATATTATTTGTTTCTAAATATTAAGTTATTTAATTTGTATTATTTTTTCCCAAATTTAAATAAAAATATTTCTTAATAATATTATGTCATAGTTTTATTATTAAATATTTAATATAATTTTTCCTTTTGTATTAGCATATAAAAAATATAAATATATTACATTCCATATATAACCAAGAATATTTTAATATTAGTTTCTAAATTATTTTCTTATAAATCTTCAACCTTTTTTCACATTTAATGGAAACTACATTACAGCAAAATCTATATAATGATAATCCATATTTTCTTTTTTCATATAAAATTTCTAAAAATTATGTTAGTACATTCTTACCATCACATACATTAAAAAGTTTATTGTAACATCTGTAACTAAATACAGGGCATATCTATATAAAACTTTTATATTTACAACCATGCATTAAACAAATACTTAATAATATGTCACAGAGTTGGATGAGGAATTTTGTGGCATAATTGTTCATTAAATACTGTATTAATTGCCCCACAGCTGGCTTATCTATGTCTGACATGCTTTAATGAGTCACATGGCCTCCAGCAAGGCATTAGGCTCGACACTCGACTTTGGATTGCAGACCCTCTGTACACTCAGCCACGTGGCTTGCTTCTGGGATGCTCCACTGCATGCATCTGTCCATCAACTTGATCTCGCTGCAACATATGGTATGGTTCTCACGCGTCGATTTGGTTGGGGTGATCCCATGATGAGAAGGGTTTAGGGCTTTTCCAACTGCCTACCTCACCGTCTCTAACTGAAGAGGAGATCATTTGCCTCCTGGAGGTGAGGGTATTGGCCGCTTTGCAATGACTTCGGCCCTTGGTTTCTCAGCTGGTTCTACAATTTCTTGTCCATGAATCATGGCTATGTCTATTCATTCCTCACAGGGAGGTAACCAGAACCCTCACCTTCAACCATTCCAGCTCTCCATTACTACTAGATATGTTCAATGTGTGCTTTTGAAGCCTTTTCGACACACACGGTTAACACATGGCTCTTGCTGGTCAAGTTTGGCACAAGGTTCTTGAGGCTCAGCGAGGGGTGGTGGTTTCCAACACCGGTTTGATGAAGGTAAGCATGTGTTTGCCAACATTTCTATTTACAATTTTCCTTATTCATGTTATTCCTAACCACGTGAAGGATTCTGTGCAAGGTAGATGGATGGCCCATGGATGTGTTATCAAGAAAACTAGTGTCCATTCAGAGCTGCTAGTCCCACTAAGATGGGTAGCTATATTAGAAACAAAAAAATAAAAGTTACTTGTGTTTTCCTTTATGAGAGATAGATGAGAGAGAAGCAGAGAGCACCAACCTCAGTCTTTCGCTAGTCTCCTTGCTTGTTTCCTCTCTCCTTTGATAGAGCTTTCACCACTCCTTTCTCGCTTGTCCTGCTTCAAAGAACACCTGTAGAGTCAAGGCAGAAAAATACCATCAAAGCATAGAGATCTATAACCATAAATAATGTAGCATCAGATGTACATTAACCATATAAATGCATACAGAAACAAGATGCATAGATATACAAGCATATGGAGGAAAAATCAAATAGCTTTATTAATAGAAGTAGTAGAAGAGAGGATTACAACCAAGCTATCTGATCCAGCATCATCCTCCCAGCATGAAAGCCATCTTCACCTCATACAAAGCAACATCACCCAATAATGTCTTCAAAGAGAAACCAACAACACTTCCTTGCAAATTACAAAATTTCCAGCCTCCTGGATCTCTTGGATGAGGGATCCATATATAGATGTTTTCAGGAGAGTGAGTCAGCTTCTGGGATTTTGATTAGTGTCATTTAACTGAAATTTCTTGGTTCCACTTGGAGATTTCAGATCTCTTACTCATCCCTGGGCGAATTCAGAGAGGCAAGTGTCATATGGGCAGTTTCTAGAAGATTCTATGGGTTTCCACCTAGCAAACTGCTTCTGCCATTTGTTTGCTCTTGTTCATCGCACCCTACAGAAGGGATTTCCAGTATGCATCACACCCCTGTGTGTAATAGGTGAGATGCATCACACCCTATGCATGGAGCAGTCTGTATGGTCCTGTTTTGACCAATTCTGAGTATTTTTTCATGGAGAACTTCTAGGAGATGATGTAATCAGCTGAACTTGTTCTTTTAGGGTATGAAACAACACTTTTAGGGGTTTAGAAGCCCTTATTTTATGGACATATGTGATTGGGGTTGCAGTGCCCAAATATGTCTATAACAGTTGCCCCTAAAGCATGAGGTCGTAAATCCTTTTGATGTCGGGTGAAATGATTTATGATTTGGATCTGAGGTTTTTCGAACTGGAAGGTGACCTGTAATAAGATACAACACAATACATTATCCTTATAATATTCTCATGATCTAGCTGAGGCGGGCATTCCCATGCTCAGCTTTGTAAATTCATATTCATGTACATAAGACAGACAATCGTCTGTGTGGCAAACTGATGATTCCGGTAGAGCCATCATCCTTTAGTTTGGATGATTATCTATGCAGCTGTGATGTACATTTGATGTCTTTATTTTCTTGAATATATCATAGCCCGGATGGATGAAGCTAGATCCAGGGTCTTCAAACTCGTTCAATCTTCACCCAAAGTACAAGTTGATCCATGCGAAAAGATGTTCTGATGTCGAACATGGAAAGACATCACCTGATTACCAGCCAATGATGTAAGCTGTTAACAGGCGCAAGAGGAATCACTGATAATGATGATGACCCTCAAGGTACTGCAGTACAATTCACGTGGTGTGAATACATGAGTTGATGTCGAACACCACGTAAAATCTTTCGGTCGAATGCCATTGATGTAAACCTGTCGCCGGAAGTGAGAAACTTTCCATTGAGGCATGCAAGCTTCAAAGTACTGAAAGGGTTGTTCCTAAGTCAACTTCTTGGATAATGAGCTGATGTCGACAAGAAGTGACCCGTCGTAGGAGGGCCTTAATGAATCCCACATCTACAACACAGAATGGAGGAAATGATCTTGTGGAGATGAAAACGATCTGATGATACAAGGTTCAGGGTGGCGGTCATGAAAAATGGAGAGTGAAGGTATTGCAGCGGATGAGATGTTAGCTAGGTTGGTGAATTCTCTGAGCGACTTCTCTTGAACATACCGGCAACACTGAAATGGATTGGTAGCGTTAACCCCAAGGTGGATGGTATGGTGGACCAATGGTGATATGAACCAACCCGACTCCATCATGGTGATGGAGTGAAAGTGTCATGTTCAAGAGTGACCTGCTACCAATGAAGTTATTGAAGTCTTCTTCCCTTTTCCCCGGTCATTGCTGACCATTACCTCTTTATTTTTGTCAAGCTTGAGGAGGATAACATATGCTTGTTCTATAATTTTCCCTTCGGGAAAAATTGTCGCTATGTTTTAATGAGCCTAGCGACAGTGAAACTTGCTCTTGTCTGCATCGACAAGTTTGTCGCGATTGTTTTAACGAGTTTAGAGACAA
Source organism: Pinus tabuliformis (assembly GCA_031772625.1). Taxonomy (NCBI): domain Eukaryota; kingdom Viridiplantae; phylum Streptophyta; class Pinopsida; order Pinales; family Pinaceae; genus Pinus; species Pinus tabuliformis. The sequence goes on from CM062805.1 coordinate 871,962,494, forward strand.
AGATAACTCGGTCTTTTTCAATTTTTATAGAGTAAAAGGAGACATAAAGGCAACTCTAGTGGTCCTTTTTCATAATGTAATCCCTTAAGTCCGAAAAAGTGTAAAATAATACAAAAGGGATGACTTTTCAATAGTTTTAACGAGCCGAACAAGACAAGCACTCGATCTTTTTGTGTAATAGTCCCTCAGGTCCAAAAAGATTAAAATCTAGAGGAGGGATGGCACTTCCGATCACTTTAATGAGCTGGAGAGGCCAATTTCTCGGTAATCTTTTCATATTTTACGAGTTAGATGAAAAGAGCTTAAAAGAGACTTGTTTTTTTAGGAAAGAGTGATGTTTTTGGATAGAAACTTGTTCCAGGTAAGGTTTGGAACTTTTCAATCACGGCAGTGTAAAGAAGGTGGCTAATAGAATCACTTGTCGCAGCTATTCCTCAAAAGGATAGACAATCAAATGGAGGCATATGATCAATTAAAAAAGAGTGGAGGTGATGGTAAGAACATGACCAAGGTTCAAAAGCTAATAATTATGCGATTGCAATGGTTGTTTACCAAAGGTGGGGTTCATTTTTTAATGAGCTTAAACTCTAAGGGAACATTTGCTCATTGCTAGGTTTATTTTTTAACGAGCTTGAGCTTCATGTAAAACTACTCATGCGAGTCATATAATAAGGATGTCTCATCAGTAGGTTCATTTTTTAAGGAGCTTGCCCCATGCTCAACTTTGCTCCGAAGCCTTTCGTTATGCAAGCTAAGAATGACCAACCTATGAGTTTAAATGGTTAAGAGCCTACAAACTCAGAAAATGAATGGTTTCTTTTCACTTTTTGCATGCCCCCAAGTATAAAGTAGAGTTTCTAGGTCACCATATGGAAGTTCTTGCATTAGCAAGATTGTTCCATCCGTGTCGCAGATAAAACACTTCCTTGGCGATGTCCACCGAAATGGACAAAGGTGACTATTGGCAGTCCCAATCACATAACCTTTGATGAGGGAATCTTTTTACAGTCCAAATCCATTTTCCTAAATGGATAGGGGTATCAGACTAGTCATATTCCTATGCGGAAACCTACCTTATATCTCGGGTTTTCCTGCTGAAGCAGACCAGGGCACATGCCTCCTATGTTTCAGTGACAATCACCAAATCACTCGCGATCATCAGGTGGACAGACTGGAGATTGCTTAGACATTCCTTGTGCAAAAAGACCAGTTATGGATGGCATTTGACTAATAGTTATGTTTGAACCAAGGAAGGAAAGCTGGTCAACTAGGTGGACCACTCTGCCTTCATGTGGAAAACACATCACTTGGAAGAGTGAGGAGATGATGGCTCCCATGCTATAAATGTAGTCACACCCAAGGAGTAGATTTTAATCTAGAGGTCCTTGGACTACCATCACGTTTAGATGAACAATTTTCCTTCTCAAAGTTATAGGCAAATTTGGAAGGATCCCTAACGATCAACTGGTTCCTTTGTTGAAGCCTGTCATACTTTGAATCTCAGGCAGAAGCAATGGTGAACTAAGTGCTTTCCAAGCAGTTGAGGAAAGGATACTCACAGAAGCCCCTTCATCTATGATAGTACCAACCATGATCATTCTATAAGCTTGTACTATGACTTGGAATGGCACATTAGACGGTAGGTGGAGTTTGCCTAGTAGGTTCCAATCGAAGGAAACGACTAGATTGCTTGGAGGTGGGACCGAATAAATGGCTGGATACATCTCTAAAAAACATACTTCCTATGGTAAAGGAATGGGTATATTTCCCCCATGTTCATCGGAGTATGTGTTTATGAAAAGAATTTGAATGGTGTCATTCTCATTCTCCTTGGTGACAGTATCATCTGAAGGTGGACCTTCTGAAGACAAGATTGGGTTGACTACCGTCTCGACCTGTTGACTTTTGTCCGGTGTGGACTCAGAGTGTTTATCTTCAATGATAGGTGCTTCGACCGACAACAAAGGTGTGTCAGTTAGATTTTCAACTAGTGACGGACTCGGCAAGAGTTTCTTGTATCTGGGAGGAAGTCGCTGCGGTGAAGCAGGACGGTTATCCAAGACTCTCTTAGCTTCATCTAGGAAGGGACAACGGTGGAGGGCATGATCACCTTCACATAGTCTACAAGGTTCCTTTTTGTCCATTGACTTTGTTTTCACTAGTTGATGGTGTGCTCTCAACATGATCGTCAGTGGTTGAAGACACCGGATTGTGAAAGCGGGGAGACCACTCCCTCAAGATCCATGGGATACAGGGCCAATCTCGATAATAGTGGTCTCCCTTGCAAATGACACATGGATATTCAGGTTTGGAAGGTGCAGTGTGTGGATTTTTGCCAGTTGATGCATGGTTGCCCCCTTTCGTGGTTGGATTCTTCTTCTTCTTCTCCTTCCCTTTCTTCTTTTTCTCAGTTACTTGGTTTTTAGCATTACTAGCTTCACCAAGTGAAGAGGAAGAATGAGAGTGAGAAACAAATGATGTATAAGGTGGGGGAGAAACTTCATCTGGTTGTTGATTTGGTTGCTGAGGAATTACAGTGTTTTGAATGATAGAGGTCGAGAAAAGCCATACGGGCAAGCCAATTGTGAGTCCTGGAAGGGACAATGTGGCCATGTGTGGAGCACCAGCATCCCCCCAAGAGGAGAAGGGACTAGGATTTCCTCCAAGGGGAAATTCTTGATTGGTAGATTCCATTTCTCAACCTAAATACCAACGAGGGAACAGTGACATTATTCCGATTAAAATAAATTTTATGACGCTTTGACACAACTTGCTTTTTCAATTTTTAAGAGTCAAGAAAAAGCTAAAGATGACTCTAGTCGTGTTCAATTTTTAATGAGCTTGAAGTGACAAGTTCTCAGATGGACCTTTTCTTTTAAGGAGTCTGAAAAGGAACAAAAGTGACTACTCTAGAAATCTAGATAGAGGGATTACCAAACCAATCGTAAAACTGCAGAATACTTTTTATGGTACAGTAGTCAATCTTCCTGAATGTTGTGTTTAGTGTATTGCGATCGATAGGGCGGCAGGCACGACTTCCTAAGGATAAAGGATGTAGCCTATTGTAGTCTCCCAATATATACTCAACGGTACGTGGGAGCACAAGTTCGAACTGGCACTTGTCGTCTCAAAGAGGAGGAATCACCCAACCTATGATGAAAGCGATAGTTACTAGGCTTTACGACACTGGAATACGTTTCTAGCCTAGACTTCTAAATGTTGTGCGTTAGGTTCCAAAGCATTTTTATGTTCATTGAGGTTTATTTTATAGTTGATGTTTGTTAAGAAGTTTTCCTTTAAGTTTCACCACGTGATGTAGATATACAATTCCTAAATATGCAATCTAAGATGATAAACAGTCGTTTACTTTCTTTTTGCAATGAAAATCCTAGCTACTAAGGAAAGAGAAATGAAATTCTTTCAACATAGAGCAGAGAGCACACACTAGATGCACTTTTCCTAAATCAACTTCATCATGCAGTCTTATTGAAAATGCACATGCATGTATTGTTTTTTAGTTTCCTTAATGTGAGAATGACAAAAAGAAAACGAAGTATAGATCTGAACTATTCTCTTTCAAAGCGACAATACTAACAATTTTCTTTTCAAAAAATGAAAGTAAGGTCAAGACGACACTTTGTGATTTTGAATTTAAACTACTTTTGACACTTGAAATACTAATGATTCAAATCAAATACAATGGCAAAAGTGTAATCGACTATCTAAAAGAGGAATGCTTTGTGACACTCTTTTTCTTGACTAAAAATGACACTTGCGACACTTTCAAATCAAAAGACAATAGTTAGATTAAGCTACTATTGGCAAAGGAGAACTGTAAATGATGAAAAATTCATAAAAAAATATTCACAATTCCTTCTAATGGAGGCTGCACAATGGAAAGGAAGATGGTTTCAACAGAGATATATTGATCATAGACAACAAAACTACTTAATAAAGCCGAAGACAATGAAGAAAAAACCAAAATCTGGAGGCAGAAACAGTCTCATTCAATCATCGCAGCTGTAACACAGGGAAACATGGATGCATCTCACCTGCAACACAAGGGAGGTACGATGCATCCAGGTTGCCAAGAATAGACAGTGCGATGGTCCAAGGATGAGACTATGCTTGGCTTTCACTAACAGTTTGTAGCTAAGTTTAGGGATTTAGGCTGAGCTAATGATTGTCAGTAAACACAAAGTATAGGGGCTGATCTAATGAGGTTATTTGAGCTACCACCATGGCACTTAGGATTTTTGCAAGCTAGATGTTCAGTTCATAAACCAACCCAGAGATTGACTGAAGCAGTGTTGATCTACTTTGCAGTTGCATAGAAAAATCAGTTCGAAGGCTATCTGGCTTGACTTTAGGCTCCATCTGTGGTTTATAAAGCAAACAATAGTAACAAAACAACAAACTATTCGCTCCCCAGTGGAGTCGCCATTTTTTTATTGGGAAAACTAGTGTCCATTCAAAGCTGCTAGTCCCACTAAGATGGGTAGCTATCTTAGAAACAAATAGATTAAAGTTACTTGTGTTTTCCTTTACGAGAGATAGATGAGAGAGAAGCAGAGAGCACCAACCTCATTCTTTCGCTAGTCTCTTCACTTGTTTGCTCTCTCCTTTGATAGAGCTTTCACCACTCCTTTCTCACTTGTCTCGCTTCAAAGAACACCTGTAGAGTCAAGGCAGCAAAATACGATCAAAGCATAGAGATCTATAACCATAAATAATGTAGGATTAGATGTACATTAACCATATAAATGCATACACAAACAAGATTCAAAGATATACAAGCATATGGAGGAAAACTCAAATAGCTTTATTGATAGAAGTAGTAGAAGAGAGGATTACACCCAAGTTATCTGATCCAGCATCATCCTCCCAGCATGAAATCCCTCTTCACCTCATGCAAAGCAATATCACCCAAAAATGTCTTCAAAGAGAAACCAACATCACTTCCTTGCAAATTACAAAAATTCCAGCCTCCTGGATCTCCTGGATGAGGGATCCATATATAGATGTTTTCAGGAGAGTGAGTCAGCGTCTGGGACTTTGATTAGTGTCATTTCACTGATAGTTCTTGGTTCCACATGGAGATTTCAAATCTCTTACTCATCCCTGGGCGAATTCAGAGAGGCAAGTGTCATATGTGCAGTTTCTAGAAGATTCTCTGGGTTTCCACCTAGCAAACTTCTTCTGCCATTTGTCTGCTCTCGCTCATCGCACCCTACAGAAGGGATTTCCAGTATGCATCGCACCCCCCATGTGTAATAGGTGAGATTCATTGCACCGTATGCATGGAGCAGTCTGTATGGTCATGTTTTGAACAATTCTGAGTAGTTTTCCATGGAGAACTTCTGGGAGATGACGTAATCAGCTGACCTTGTTCTTTTAAGGTATCAAACAAAAATTTTAGGGGTTTAGAAGCCCTTGGTTTATGGAAATATGTGATTGGGGTTGCAGTGCCCAAATATGTCTATAACAGGATGGAGCTCTCCAAAGTCAGGTAAGGTTGGCATTTTCCTTGAGATTATTATTTATTGTTAAATAGAAGACATTCGTTCTCCCACAAGTTTTGAGAATGAATATAAATGATCTTGTAGGTAAGCTATTATTGTTGTCGAGGTGCTTTTGTGATTAGGTCCACGTCTACAGAGATAATGTGAACTCATATTTGCCACGATTTGTCATAGGTTGGAAAATATCTCCACATGTTCCCTAAGTTGATTGTTTCGTTTTAGTTGCATGAGGGAGTTTTTCTCTAGCGAAAGGCTTTAGCCTAGATTTATCGTCTTCTTATTTTAATTAAAATACTGTGAGAATAGTTTAAAATGACGTTCTCAGAAAATCTCAGCGTTGAATTGTAGATAGGTTTGAGGGTTTTTTTACTTATAAGTCTGTGGCTATCATTGTAATTCTATATGTAATTTAAACTCTCTGGAATGCTTGCATCTCGAGGTCCTTTCAGCCTTTCTTCTAGTTTGAACACTCGGTAACTTGATTTTTGTAGACTGCTATGTTATACATGTTTATTTCTGTTAGATATATGTATGTTCTTTCATTATTCAGTTATATCTATTTATACTTTTGCTCTATTGCCACCTTGTTGGAACGATTATTTGATGTACATAGATGTGACTATCATGCAGTCTTTCTGGAATACTAAATTATCTCTCATTTTTCACTTTCTGTGATTTGTTTAAATAATGGTTAAGGAATTGTCTCCTCCTTGTCGTTTATTCGGCTTCCTTATTAAAGTTAGCTGAAATGATGATTCCCATTCTTCGCTGAATGAGGAATTCCACCGTATGGTTTTTAATATTCCCTCTGCTACTGTTTATAAGTTATATTTAGTTCTTTATAGAGAATTATTTCACCAGATTCTAAAAATGTTCAAGCATGACTTTGTTATTTGTCAGTTATTATGCATTATAGTATATCCTCTATTTTTAAAGAAAAAAATTGTTCAAGTATGAATTCATTATTGGTTAGTTGTTAAGGAATACTCCCTATGCATTTTTTTTGTTAAAAGAAAATGCTACAAGCCTATTTCCTTATTCGGTAATTGTTATGCATTATTGTATATCACTGTATAAATATTCTAAATTTTTCTATTCTTATAAGAAAAGTGCTTTCGATGAACTAATATTATCCTTTTACAAATGAAATCTATGATACTTATCTAATTTAAATTTGTCAGTATATAAGTCCAGATTCATTTGGAAAGTCTCTCCTCCCAGCCACGCACCTGGCGATCACGTCCAAGCTCTCCCCCAAGCACTTTCTCTTTTTCACAACTAGATTATATCCAGTTATAGTTGCGTACCTTGGGCCTCAGGACTCACTACCCAGCCTCAAGTCCTGTACTCTCTCGACTGTATTTGCATGACTTCCCACTAGTTTATTCCACCCAACTCTAGTATAGCCTTTTTCCATTCTTTTCCTCGTCTATATTTCCCTTTCTAGGGTAGGGGTGTAACTGTTTCTTTTGACTATGAAAATAGTTTATTTTTTCATTAACATGTCTGAACTCCTAATTACTCATTAACTAGGTAACCAATTGTAATCTGGCCTTCAAGCCTCAATTATTATCATAACGTAAAAGAAATTAATGTAGCAAGACATAGAGATGAATTTAATAACCATAGTAATTTTTCATGTAGCATGGGGTGTTACATCTCCCCCTCCATATGAGGCACACTATCCCTGGTGTTCTGTTGATTTAAGAAAACAACGCCGGATAAGCTTCTCGCATAAATACCTCCTCTTCCCAGGTGGCCTTATGCGGGTCAAAGTGCTTCCACTGCACTTTAACTTGGGTGATGGATCGCTTCCGCAAGGTGATTTCTCTCCGATCGAGAATACGAAGAGGTTCTGCAAGAAACTCTCCTTCCAGTTCGACCTGCACATACACAATTCATAGTCATAATTTCCTTCAAAATGGTTTATCCAAAAAAATACATATTCCCTTAACTTATTACCTGAATATTTTCCCAACTTATTATATGTTGTGGATTGTACACATATTTTTTTAACAACAAAACATGAAAAATGTTGTGGACCCAAATGTGGCTTGGTAACACAAGCTTATAGGCTACCGGGCCAATCCATTACAAGACTTGAAAAGGTCCACAGTACTGGGGTGCTAACTTAGCACAACCCCTCCACTGTAAGGAACCTTTTCAGGGCTTTACTCTTAGGTATGCGTGATCTCCCAGTTGAAATTGCCTGTATGTCCTGTTTTTATTTGCATACATTTTTTTCCTATCCTTGGTAGCCCTTAGATTCAGTCGAACCTTTTTAACCATTTCCTCCATCTCTGCTAGCATGTCGAGGCCCAACCCTAGCTTATTAACTGGATTATTCCAATCCTTGAGCACTTTGCACTTTCTTCCATATAATACCTCAAAGGGGTTCATACCCAGTGATTCATGAGGTCCATTGTTGTATGAAAATTCCACTAGGTGGAGGTAGTCCTCCCACGTATGTGGATGTTGTATCACAAACATGCATAGCATTTCCTTGAGCATTTGATTTACCTGTTAAGTTTGTTCATCTGTTTTAGGATGGTAATTCGTACTAAATTGGATCTCAGTACCCAATCCTGAAAAGAGGGTTTTCCAAAATGTAGATGTAAATTTCACATCCCTATCTGAAATTACCACCGTAGGTATTCTATGCAGATGAAATATTTCCTTCATAAATATCTCTGCGATTTCCATAGTTTTGTAAGTGGATTTCACAAGTATGAAGTGCGTAGTTTTGCTCAATTTGTCTACTACCACCATAATTGAGTCGTGTTGCTTCATGGTGTGTGGTAAGCATATGATGAAGTCTAATGTTATGGTATCTCATTTCCATTCCATAATGGGTAGTGGTTGCAATAAACAAGCGGGATGTTGATGTTCTTCCTTCACCAGCTGACACTCCAAACATTTGGACAAGTACTCAGTAACATCCTTTCTTAACCCTGGCAAAAAATACCCTTTCTTGATGGTTGAAAGTAGTTTCTGGAAACCTGGGTGGCTCACACACGGTTTCCGGTGAAACTCATCCAATATTAATTGTTTAACAGAGTTTTGGTTAGGAACATAAATTTTGTTTTTGAAGGTATGGATGTTATCGAGATTTATTTTGAAATATTATTTATCCCCTTCCAACAGAGCTTCCTTTGTCTGCTGCCAAAGAAAAGTGTACTATGGATCTTTGATAGACATCTCCTTTATGATTTCGGGGATGTTTGAGCACGCTTGGCTGATTTGGACCTCATAAATACAATATACCTTCCTACTCAATGCATTGACCACTCGATTTTACTTCCCCTTAACATGTTTCATTTCAAAATCAAACTCACTTAGAAATGCCATCCATGTGGCTTGTCGAGCATTTAAGATAGATTGGTTGAAAGAATTTGTAAGGCTGCTATGAATCATTAATAGTAGAAATATCTTCCCCACCAGGTAGTGTCACCACATTTTAAGTGCATGCATGACCACTGTTAATTTGAGGTCATCAGAAGAATACTTTTTTCATACTCCTTCAATTTCTGTGATTCGTAAGCAATAAATTTTCCTTCTTATGTCAACACTCTACCAACACCTTCTTTACAAGCATCTGTGCAAACCACAAAAGAATTTATTGGATCTGCTACCTTTAGCATGGGTGCAGTGGTAAGTGAGTGTTTTAATCTTTCAAAGCTTTGCTGACATTTGACTGCCCATTGAAAGGTGTATCCATTTTTCTGTAAAGAGGTCATTGGAAAAGCAATTTTTTAAAATCTTTCAATGAACTGATGGTAGTACCGAGCCAAACCCAGGAAGGATATGATATCAACGACATTCTTTGGAGCAGTCCATTGGATAATGGTTTTGATATTCTCTGGGTCCACCCTTATCCCATGTGCTGATATAATGTGACCCAAGTATTGGATCTCATCTTTGAAAAAGACACACTTGCTAAATTTAGCATATAACTGGTTCTCCCACAAAGTTTGTAGTACTATTCTCAGATGTTCTTTGTGCTCCTCTTGATTCTTAGAGTATATCAAAATGCCATCAATAAAAGACAATACAAACTTAACAAGATAGGGCTAGAAAATGTCATGCATCAAACTCATAAAGGTAGCTGGGGCATTTGTGAGGCCAAATGGCAACACCACTAACTCGTAATGACCATAACGAGTTCAGAATGCAGTCTTGTAAATTTCTTCCTCCTTTATTCTTATTTCGTGGTAGTTGGATCTTAAATCATTTTTTGAAAATACTTTGTCTCCTTGCACTTGATCAAATAAATCATTAATACGTGGCAAAGGATCTTTATTTTTGATGGTCAGCTTATTTAACTGACGATAATCAATACATAATCTCAAAGTTCCATCTTTCTTCCGTACAAATAGTATGAGGTCCCCCCAAGGGGACACACTGGGGCGGATGTACCTTTTATCCAAAAGCTCTTGAAGTTGCATTTTGAGTTTTGTCAACTCACTTATGCTCATGTGGTAAGGTGCCTTGAATATAAGGGCTGCACTTGGAATTCGTTCAATGGTGAAGTCAATATCTCGCTTGGGTGGTAATCCAGGAATGGATTCAGGAAATACATCAGCAAATTCCTGAGTGACGTGAATGTTTTTCGAGGTCATTTTATTTTTGGTGTTGGTAAATCCCACTTGAACATCATGTATTTGATAGCCTTTCCTAATACATATCCCTAACCGACTAGCAATAATAGGGCGCAGTTTTTCTTTCTTTGTCATGATTCTGTAATAAAACTGATAGTGTTTTGCTTGCAATCAACCAGGGACCAACATTTTTCCAACCAATCCATTCCAATTAAAATGTCGTATGAACCCAAAGGAAGAATGTTAAGGTTCACATGAATGGGTTGTCCTGAGATTGTTATGGGACAACATTCTGTTTTTGCAACTACCTTTCTTTTTGTCCCAGTGGCTAGTTGAACTAGCCATGGTTTTGGAAACTTACTTCTCTGTAGTTGACATTTTTCTACCACTTTAGGACTAACATAGCTTAAGCTAGCACCAAGATCAAACAAAACCGAGACAGGTTGCTTAGCAATCATACCTTCACATTTGATCATGGTGGGTTGGTACTCTGCTTGATGATCATCCAGGGCAACATTAATTCTGGGCATGCTCCTCGCCACTTCTCCAACCATGGATGCTTCTTGCATGTTTTCTAGTTGTTTCGTCCTTTCCTTATGCAGAGAGTTTTTGTTGTAGTGGGGTTCTCTGCATGCCCAACATTGCAGTGACGGTTTTGACTGTTGGTCATTAATAGATTTATTAACTCCTTCTCACTATCTATTTTCAGAATAAGTAGCTTTGGGTTGATTCCTTGCTGGGAATTTACTGAGAGGCTTTTGCTATATATTTCTCCTATTAGAAAATTTTGGGTGTTTTCTTCAAATCAGACCTCATCCCTTCTTGTTCGACCCTCCTTTAGGTCCTTAATTTTTATGTTTCGTTTGCTGATAGTAGATGCGGGAATTCCACACTACGCCATCCATTGTTTTGGGGTAGTCAAACTCAAGTTTTTCCTTCATAAAATTGGGTAGGCTACTAATGAAACGTTGAATCTTAGCCTTTTCCTCTTGCATATAAGGCACATAGTGTAGTAAGGAAGTGAATCGTGACACATATTCATCCATGGTTAAGGTTCCCAATCTTAGCTCATGGAATTCCTTTTCTTTTTCGTCATAATAACATTCAACTAGATTCTTGTCTTTGAAATTCTTTTGGAATTCATTCCATGTAACCTCTTCCTCATCAATTTTCCTCATTGTTTTAATCTCCTCCCACCAAAGGGTAGCCTTACCTCTTAACTGATAAACTGCCAATCAAGCTTTCAGTTTACCTATGCACTCATAAATCCGAAAATATTTGCTCATATCAATTAACCAAGCTTCCGGTGCCTCCACAGATTCCCCTTCAAAAAGTGACATTTTAATCCTTTTAAACTCTCCTTGTAATTTAGATTTCTATCTTTTTGTCTTGCGCTGGTTGGAAACATTGTCTGAGCATCCTTCTTCATCTTCCCCGTGTTTTACAACTAACTCAAAATTTTCCACTACATGCTGAGTTGTTGGGATCTTCTCCCTCTCTTCAGCATTGGGGTCTAGATGTCATTGGTTCTACCAATTGGATAAACTTCTGTGAATTTTCTCTTCTTCTAGACGTAGTTGCTCGTTATCTGTTCTTAAATTTGTCATCTCCGCACAGAGCTATTGAACAGTTTCAAGTAAAACTGCATTAGCTTGATGAGATTCCTCGCCCAGCTGAATCCAAATATCAGGATTAGCCGTCACATAGGTGGTCCTAGGCTCCTCAAATTGGGTGGTCCTAGGCTCCTCTGCATTCTGCCCCTTCTTGTGTTGAGGCTATCTTTGTGTTCACATACATATTTACTTAGTTAAATTAAAGAGATCACGTTCATTGCATATATATATATATATATATATATATATATATATATATATATATATATATATATATATATATATATATATATATATATATATATATATATATATATATATATTCCCCAAAGAGTCTCAGTGTATGAACCTGAGCTCTAATACCATTTCTAACATCTATAGCTAAATACAAAGCATATATAAAAATGAAACTTTTATATATACAACTATGCATTAAACCAATACTTAGTAATATGCCACAGAGGTGAATGAGGATTTCTATGTCATAATTGTTGATTAAATATTGTATCAATTGCCCGATAGCCCACTTATCTTTCTCTGCCATGCTTTAATAAGTCACATGGCCTCCCGTGAGGCATTAGGCCTGTCACACGACTTTGGATTGCAGACCTTCTATATGCTCAGCCATGCAAATTGCTTCTAGGTTTCTCCACCTCATACGTATGTCCATCAGCTCGATATAGCTGCAACATCTAGTATGGTTCTCACCCATCGATTTGGTTAGGGTGATCCCACAGTGAGAAGGGTTTAGGGCTTTTCCAATTTCCCAACTCACCGTCTCCGACCGAGGAGGATATCATTTTCTTCTTGGGTGTGAGGGTATTGGATGCTTTACAAAAACTTCATCCCTTGATTTATCAGCTGGTTCTGCAGCTCCTTGTCCACTAATCATGGCTATGTCTGTTTGTCCCTCTGGGGGAGGTAACCAGAACCCTCACGTTCAATCATTCCAACTCTCCATTACTAGATATGTTCGATGTCTTCTTTTGAAGTCTTTTTGACACACAGGATTAACACATGGCTCTTACTAGCCAGGTTTGGTACAAGGTTCCTCAGGCTCAGCAAGGGGTGGTGGTTTCCAACATTGGTTTAATGAAGGTAAGCCTCTATCTCTTAGCATTTCTATTTAATTTTTTCCTTATTCATGCTATTCCTAACCACGTGAAGGGTTTGGTGCAAGGTAGATGGATGGTCCATAGATGGAGCTCCACGAACTCAGGTAAGGTTGACATTTTCCACATGATTATTTGAATTGTTAAATAAAATACATGCATTCTGCCACAGGTTCTTAGAATGACTATAAATGATCTTGTAGGTAAGCTATTGTTTTTATCGGGGTGCTTTCGTGATTAAGTCTATGTCTACAGAGATCATGCGAACTCATATTTTCCACAATTTTTCACAGGTTGGAAAATATCTCCATGGGTTCCCTAAGTTGATTGTTTCGTTTTAGTTGCATGAGCGAGTTTTTCTATGGAGAAAGGCTTTAGCTTGGATTTACCCTCTTCTTATTTTAATTAAAAGACTATGAGAATGGTTTAAAATGTCGCTCTCAGAAAATCTCATTGTTGAATTATAGATAGGTTTCAGGGTTTTTTACTTATAAGTTTGTGGCTATCATTGTAAGTCTGTATGTAATTTAAAATTCTCTGGAATGCTTGCATCTCGAGGGACTGATAACTCGAAGGCCTTTCGGCCTTTCTTCTAGTTTGAACACTCATAACTTGATTTTTGCAGACTACTATGTTATACATGTTTATTTATGTTAGATATATGTATGTGATTTCGTTATTCAGTTATATATATTTATACTTTGGCTCTATTTCCACCTTGTTGGAAGGATTATTTGATGTACATAGATGCGACTATGATGTAGTCTTTCTTGAATACTAAATTATCTCTTGTTTTCCGCTTTATGTGATTTGTTTAAATAATGGTTAAGGAACTATCTCCTCCTTGTCATTTATTCGGCTTCGTTATTACAGTTAACTAAAATGATGATTCCTATTCTTCCCCGAATGAGGAATTCCACCTTAGGGTTTTTAATATTCCCTCTCTTACTGTTTTTTTTTCTCGATAAAGACTAATTCTATTAAGTGGAAAATATAGTACAATCAAGAGAAGCATGAGATCCGCAGACCGGAAATGATGTATCCATCAACCTCGGTCCCAGTGAAAAGATATAAACTTAAGGTGATAGCAGATAGCAAGAAATGACAGACAAATCAAATGATCTTTACCCCATAGGGGTAGAAGCTACAACGCATTGTTTTTTCCCTTTCTTTTTGTTGACTCTTGTCCAGCCATCCTGGGGAGGATGAGCTAGGACAACTTGAAGGCTGGGAAATTCTGACGTCTGAAATTCCTTTTCAAATTCTGAGGAGGTCTCATGGCTACGCTTCAGGGCCATTGTTGCGTCCGGGGGCAGGTCCTCAGTGACCATGGGGGGATCCATCAGCTGAGGCCCCTGCTCTAGTTCTGAATCACTGTCTTCATCCTTCGAACCTGGGGAGCTGGGGCTCCCAGTCGGCGGAGGAGGGCGGGGAGTCCAGCGCTTGGGCTTGGATTTTGCATTATAACCCTTTTTCGATCTTTCTGTTAGCGATGGGCAGGAATTCTGCAGGTGTCCTGTAAGGCGACAATGGCGGCACCGAAAGGCAGTGTTCTCATAGTCTAGAGGCTGAGTCCAGACATAGTCCTTGATCTTGAGATTGATTTGCTCTGGCAATCCCTTGCTTAAATCTAGCTCCACACAAATTCTGGCATATGTGAAAAGACCCTGTATTTCCCTATTGTAATCCCCCATTAAGAAGCAACCCAAAGTGTTGCCTATTTGCCTGTAAACCTCTACGCGCCACAGGTGAATTGGGAGATTTGGAAGTCTGATCCAGACAGGGGCTTTTGTAATAACTGCAGATGCTGGATCGAAGTCTGGGAACCATGGAGTTAAGAAGAGGCCTGCCGAACCCATGAACCAAGGGCCTTCTTCTAATGCCTCTTTGTAGTCCTCGAGATTGTCGAACAACACTATAAAATATCCTTTTGCACAGAAGTAAATCTTGCATCGATGAGTCCAGTTTTCCTTGATCTAGTCATATAGATCCTTTGAGCATGGCCAGAGACCATTGAATCTACAGATGATGGCCCTTTCTGCAAATTGCTGGGTGTCATTTGCTAAATCAGGGTAAGAGATCTCAACAGAGGGGACCTCTTCCAATTTGTCAGCCAGAAAGGGCTTGGGAGGAGCCTGCACTGGCGGATCTGTCTTTTCAGGCTTGTTAGTATGGACTGCACCTTTATAAGAAAATGCCTTTGCTGAGGAGGATTCTTCGGCAGCTCCTCCCCTCAAACGAAGGGTTAAAATAATGCATGCGTCTTTTTCAATGCCGAAAAAAGAAATGGGATATAGATCCTCGAGTTGTTTACCTTCATAGAGAAGCCGTTGAGCTACAGAGGGGATTCCCAGTTTGATGCTCAGTGCATGCTTGAGATTCTGCACTAGATCCGTCCGGTTGACCCATTGTAGCATTGTTTTGCCAGTAATGAGCTTGATTTGTATCTGGAATGATACAAAGAAGTTCGAATGCCTCTTTCCATTGCAGATCTATGCATTGAGGCAGCATGCGTGATTGATTTGCGAATCTTGGATTTGCCCCATATGCCTAGGCTGCATACTGCCCTTCGACGTAGACTTGTCTTTCCCCTTTTCCAAGATCACTGGAGACGCTTCGTGGGAATCCGTTGGAGCGCCCTTGGCTGCTGCATCGACAGACTGAGGAGGGCTCCATGGGATTTTAGTGGAAGCGGGTAACTGTTGCCGTTCAGCTCCAGGGCGTTTTGCAAAGTGTTCCGCACGAGCAGTCTCTTTTGCTGCCGCAGCATTCATCCAGTGTGCAGCCTGTGCTTCTGCCTTGAGGGATAAATTCCTTGTTCTATGCTCACTGTGCTCGATTCCTCTTGCTGCAGGCGCGTTCTGAGATGCCATGGCGTCCGGAAGAGGGCCATAGAAGCGCGTTGGGGAAGCAGGGGGTCGAGGCCCTGCTGCCCTAGATTTCACGGCAAAGAGATCTTCATACGCCTTCGTTTCTGCGGCGCCAGCGATCATGGTGTGGCCCTTTTGTGAACCTGCATAGGGGAGAAAGCTCCTTGTCCCTCGCCTGTTACTTTCGAACCCATCCGCTGCAAGAACGCTCAAAGACCTGACGGCAGCCGAGGGCATGGATGCGGCAGAGCTAGGGTTCATCACGCTCTCCAGTTTCTTGAATCAATATTCCCTCTCTTACTGTTTATATGTTATATTTGATTCTTTATGGAGAATTATTTCACCAGATTCTAAAAATGTTCATGCATGACTTCGTTATTTGTCAGTTATTACAGATTACAATATATCGTCTGCTTGTTCAGAAAAAATGGTTCGAGTATGAATTTGTTATTGGTTAGTTGTTAAGCATTACTTCTTATGCATTGTTTCGTTAAAATAAAATGCTGCAAGGTTGTTTTTGTATTCGCTAACTGTTATGCATTACTGTATATTACTGTATAAATATTCTAAATGATTATTTTCTTATAAGAAAATAACTTTCTATAAACTAATATTATTCTTTTCCAAATGAAATCTATGATACTTATCTGATTTAAATTTTTCAGTATATAAGTCTATATTTCTTCTCGAAAGTCTCTCCTCCTAGCCACGAGCTTGGCAATCACGTCCAGACTCTCCCTCGAGCACTTTCTCTTTTTCACAACTGGATTATATCCAGTTACAGTCGAGTACCTTGGGCCTCAGGATTCATTGACCAGCCTCAAGTGTTGTACTCTCTCGACTGTATTTGTGCGACTTCCCACTGGTTTATTCCACCCACCTCTAGGATAGCCTTTTTCCATTCTTTTTTCCCTCTATATTTCCCTTTCGACGGTAGGGGTGTAATTGTTTCTTGATAACTTTTTCTCTTAACTCTGCAAACAGTTTATTTTTTCATTAAGATGTTTGAACTCCTAATTACTCATTAATTAGGTAACGAATTGTAATCTAGCCTTCTAGCCCCAATCATTATCATAACGTAAAAGAAATTAATATAGTAAGACATAAAGATGAATTTAATAACCACAGTAATTTTTCATGTAGCGTGGGGTGTTACATTTACTCATTATAAACAATATATCCAAGGGATGACATATTGCCATTATTCATGAAATTAATCATTCCTATAATTTTAAAAATAGCTTAGTTTAACTTATGGAAAAGAAAACAGAATACATCCAAGGGATGACACAATGTCACTAGACATGAAATTAATAATTCATAGAAGTTTGAAAATAATTTAGTTTTTTTTGTATTTATTTAAATAAAAAAATATCTTTACCAAATTTTAGGTAAAGTTTCTTCTATACCAATTTTTTAATATATTTGTAACACCCCGGGCTCCATGAAAGAAGTATTGTGGTTATTAAATTCAATTTTATGATTTATTGCATTTATTTTCTTTTGCGTTATGACAATGACTGAGGCTAGAAATCTTGATAACAAGTTGTTACCTAATTTATGATTGATTAGGAATTGAGACATGTTAATAAAAATAAATTGTTCGCTACAATTAAAAGAAACAACTAACACGAAATATTTAAACCCGTGCCCTGGAATGGGAAATATAGAGGGGAAAAGATCTAAAATTGGGGGCTATCCTAGAGCTGGGAAAAGAAGAGACTAGTGAGAAGTTGTTCATTAACAGTCCAATCGAGTGCAGGACTTGAGGCTCGCCAGTGGAGTCCTGCGGCCCAAGGCCCAAGGCACCGATTGTAGTTGGATATAATCCAGTGCAAAATAGTGAAAGTGCTGGGAGGAGAGACTTTCCAAATACCTTTAGTATTTTATGATAAGCTAATCAGATAAGTATTCTAACTTTTATTTAAGTACTGGTAATAATAAATGAATGGAGTAAATACTTCTTAGAGCAGCAAAATAGTTCATTACAGGATCAGAGTACATATATTTAAAACAATAATAGAATAAGTACAATAGAAACACTTCTTTCTTAAGAAGATCAAACCATTACGATGCCCACATAGAAACCAAAAGGAATTTGAGATTCAAGAACAATAGGAATTATAAAATAAACTTGTAAAGATAATAAAACTTGAAAATGATAAGCATTCAGTTCCTACTTTATTAGATACAACACTTAGATATAAATTGAGAAAAGAAACTAGTCTCCTTGCCTCTGGTATAATACCACAGTATTAATAAAGCATAACAGAGAAAACCTTCTATTAGAGTAGCATAGGAAAATTTTTTAATTCAATATTTAGGAGGAGAGTTTCAGTTTAGCTTGAACAGAATGAAATACTTAATCAAACCCTCAAATTGTAACCTATTCATTAACAGTTGCCAGAAAAATCGAATTGAAAGACGTGGTTCCTAACAGTTATGCCCAACAATCATTTAAAGTTGTGAAACCTGTCATAGTCGAATCGATAGAAAACTAAATAGAATATTGCAAATAAACATATATTATTATCATCGAGTCTTACAGCAACCAGATGCATGGTTGAGATCCACATATCCATGGAGGTGAAGCTCAAAAAGAGGGAAACCCTCGTATTTCATAGTTCAGCCATATATTCGCAGTTCCAGAAGGGTTTGTGTACCCATAAGTTACAAAAATATCAGAGAATAAATAGTCTCCTGAACCCAGAAAACAAAGAAGTCCTACTACCATATTAAATATCAGATATGACTTCTAAATTATTTATACAGTGTTCTTCATAAAGAGAATTAAAATTGGGTAGGTCCGGTTGAAGCCCTCTGGTGAACTATTTCACACAAGCATCTAAACCATAGCAAACAAAATGAGTAAACCTTAGTGAAACATTCCAACCTATAGACATCGGAGAGGGATATTAGTCTTCGTGGCCTCAGAGGGCGCGGGACTAACTCCATGAGAACCTTGGTAATAAGAATTAGTTACATGCAACATCATCAACAACAATATATCAATGTCTAGGTAATGCTTTGTATTCGAAAATCAATTAAAAACAGAGCGGTCGAGGCTTGAAATCCCACTTGATCCCTGAAGTTTCCATCGGAGTTATTCCACCTACGTTGCCACCAAACTTGTGCATTAACAGCATGCGGAGTCATTTTCAACTACAAGAGAAATACCTTAGAATGCAAGCTTACCTCTTTATAGTCGAGTGTGAAGCCCTTCGAACCTTGATAAACCATAACCATGTGGTGAGCTCTCGAGACATGGATATTCACCTATCAAACCCTTACAAACTATGAGGCAGTAAAATAGGCATATTAAACCACTATTGTATAATGAACTGTAAAACAAGGTAGGGATTCCATTACCTCCCGGAGACAAGAGTTTGTTCTCCACCTTAGCTCTCGACATACTCATTTGTAGAGTCGATTGGGGACGTGGTAACTGAGCAATTGCAGAGCGGCCAAAAACCTCAACCCTCAGAATGCAAATGACCATCGATTCAGTTGGAGGTGGGAGCAAGGTAGTTGAAACTAACTCAACATTTCTCCGTTGTTGGATCTCCTCCATCCAGATCAATGGATGCGAAGGAGCACAATTGGCAAGCCAATGCTTCATCGATGAACAAAAGCTAGCTAGAGGACAGTCCCAGATCACGCTGCGTGGAGGATGGCACCCGGGGCATTTACAACAAAGCACTGGGTTAAGCGCTAAACCTTGACTAAAGCCACGTGCCACTTTAATTCATGGAAGAAACCCCATCGCCGACTGTGGGAAATGTAATACTAAATATCCACTCAATTAATCTATGGTTAACAATACCATCGCCACCATGGCATGCATAATATTTTTATATACATAGTTCATAAGTTTAGGCCAGGTAAAGTAATTTTATTTATGTGTTTTTATTTAATAATTAAGGTGTTACAATATTGTTTTAAATTTAGAAAATTTTCCTTCCAATTAAAATTAAATATTATTTATTTCTATTTCTAAATATTTAATTTGTATTATTTTTTCCCAAAATAAAATAAAAAATTGCTTAATATTATTATCTCATATCTTTATTATTTAGTATTTAATATAATTTCTTTTTTTGTATTAACATATAAAAAATATACATACATTACATATATTCCATATGTAACCCAAAATATTTTAATTACAAATTCCTAAATATTTTTGTTATAGATATTCAACTCTTTTTTCACATTTAATGGAAACTACATCATAATATAATACATGTACTGTTAACTTTAAAGATAAGTTAGGATATGCTTAAAATTAATTTCATTTTATTATTAATTATTTTATATTTTGTTTTTATATTTTTTTATTTTTTAAATATAATAACATAAAAGAAATATTTCATACATTTAATTTAATAAAAAATAATAAAAAAATTATTTTTAATAAATTAAATTATTGTATTAATGAATACAAATATTTATATTTTTTAAAAATTAAAAAGTATTATATTCTTGTATTTTTTATTATAATGAACACATTTAAAATCTTTTTTATATAATAAAAACATTTAAAAAATGTAATAATTTAATAGCACTATTTTTATTTGGCATATATTTTTTCTTAAACTATATATATAGATATATATATTTTGATTGTAATTTAACTAACACATTTCTAGTTAAAAATAATTATGATTAGATTTAATATGATGGTTATTTAATTTTTATTCAAATAATTTAGTTGCAATTAAAAATACATTTAGATGAAAGTAGTAGACAATTTATGAAAACATCTAGATTATAATTTAATAAAATATTATTTATAAGGATTTTTTTTAATATATAATTATATTAAAAGTTAAAATGAAAGTCACGAGTTCAATTCTTGACTCCATTGGGATGATATATTGGACATGATGAAAATGTAGTTATTAGAAAATAATTAAATAAAAATTAAATATAATATTTTGTAATTGATAGAACAATTTGTAATTACAAATAATAAAAAAATTATAAATGACATGGAAAGTATATTTCTAATTGTAAAATTAAAATGCCTAAAAAATATTTTAGTTTGTAAAACTAGATTATATATATATATATATATATATATATATATATATAGATATATATACTTTAGCTTCACATTTAAATATATTATTTTATATTTTAAGAAATTCCAAGTTATAAATTATTATAGGCTAAAAATAAAAATAAAAATAACTATTCATCATAGCTATATAACATAAATCAAATCTTTATATACCCTAGTTTTTTAACTTTAATTTTAATTTTCATAAAACCAAGTTTATTTTACATAAATATAATTCTAAAACACACACCTTTTATCTAATTTTCTAAATCATTTTTTTATACATCTCAATTATTGCATACAATTAAAATATTATTCAATATAACCGATTCATTTCACGTTTATTTCTCTTTATTAAATTTTCTAAACATTTCTTTTTTAGATTTCAATTATTATATACATTAAAAACACTATTTAATATAATCTATTCATTTAGTGTATATTTTATTTATCTACTATAAGAAGAAATATGTTTGAGTGATGAAATGATATTGCTATTTATAAAAAGTTCAAACATAATTTTGTTCACTTTATCGATTATAAATTTAAAGAATAGATGTCTCACCAAAATTCAAATAATATTTATTTCTTAAAAATACTTATTTCTTAAAAATACTTGATATTTTATGGAGATTTCAAAATGGTTTTACAGATTTGAATTTCTTTCCATTTACTTGTAAAACACTTCTTTTTTTCTTTATTATATTTTAAATTTATGTCATAAGTTGGGGAAAGGGAAAGTACTTTTTAAAAGTGGTGATAGAATGGGAAAATACTTTTTAAAAGTGGTGATAAAATAGGTATGGTATGACCTAAATTGTAGAAAGTTTCTGTAAAATCTCATCAAGGTTGTGAAATAATAATCTCTAGATACTTATATAGATAAAATATCCATGAGTGGATTTGAAAGGAAGGATTTCTCTCTGGAAGCATTTATTCTATTAACTTGTTTTCCAATATTTTTGGTTAATTTATTGAGATAAAGAACGAGAAGATGCGCAAGAATTTTTTTATACCCAACGCATATGGTTTATATTAGAGAAAAGCGACATGTTGAAAGTATATTCTCAATACCTTTTTTGAATGGTGTTAGCATTAATCATAAGTGGAGACCTAAATTTTATTTTATATAGGTATGAAATATGATCTCTTCTACTCATCCTTATCTTATAAGCTCTATTTTTTCATCCTCTCTTGAGAGAGTTAATGTAGTGAATATTGCTCTGGTGGATAAAATGACTACTAATGTCAATATAAGATTTCAGATAGTGGCTAGCCCCAAGGGTTAGCTCAGTTGGTCAAAATCAGTGCCTTGCCATTGGGAGGACACACGGTCCATTCTCCCCGAAGCCCTTGGGGTTAGGCCTAGCTAGTGGGCCGTGGGGCTAGATTCCCTGTGAGGTTGATCAACCCAGATTTTTCCGTGGACGTACCACCACCCGTTGACCAAGGTGTCCATGAACAACAACCCAAAAAAATAAATAAATAAATAAATAATTTAGATAGTGGCTATTCATAAAGGGTTGGATCGGTTCCTTTGGCATGAGGATCTATATGATATGGTGGAGAGAATCAAAGCCTAAGTGACTTAAGTCAAATTTTGTGATTACTTTTCAATTATCTTGGAATTGAGTGGGAAAGTATAGAAGTCAAAAGATGCGTTCAAATTTAATTTCAAGGAATACGTTTTACTCATTAAAATATCTCTCTTTCAATTAATATATAAAATATTATTCCTCTTATTCTTCTTTTTGATAAATTATTGTCAATAAAATTTTGTTTAAAATAAAATATTTCTAAAAATTAAAAATAATATATACAATATTTTATAATTTTTTTAACAAAAATTACCTTTTAATATAAAAGTATTTCACTATTAATATAATATGTTTTTATAGATTTAAGATATATACTTTCTAATTAAAATATAAAATAACTTTTTTATCTCTTTTGTAATATATTGTTATTAAACCTTTAGTTTATATTAGCATTTTTCTAAAAAATAATAATAATATATTTAGTTACACTAATGTGTATATCATTTTTTTTAAATTATTTAATAATATATAATTTGAATATGAATACTTTGTTCATTAATTTAAATAAAATATAGTTTATTCTTTCAGTAACTCAAAAAGGGTTACTTTTTTAGTTTCTAAATGTGTGTTGTAGCTATATTATGCAGGAAAAAGAATGCTCATGTATGGTTTCATTATTTACTAGATTTTATGCATTATACTGCATATTTACTGTTTGTCCCTTTAGACGCAAATTCCATTCTGGCTATGTTCTAATATACTTCTAATGAGAATTTAAATTATTATGTTATTGTAAGCAAGTAATTTTCTATAATCCAATATCATCCTTTCTTAAATGATATCTATGTTAATTATCTCATTAAAACTTGTTAGCATATAATTCCAAATTTGTCTCGAAAGTCTCTCCTCCCAGCCATGAGCTTGGCAATCACGTCCAAACTCTCCCTCGAGCACTTTCTCTCCTTCACAACTGGATTATATCCAATTACAGTCGGTACCTTGGGCCTCAGGACTCACTATCCAACCTCAAGTCATGTACTCTTCTTTACTGTATTTGAGCGATTTCCCACTGGTTTATTCCACCCAGCTTTAAGATATCCTCCCTCCACTCTTTCCCCTCTATATTTCCCTTTTTAGGGCAGAGGAGTAATTGTTTATTGGAAACTATTTCTTTTAACTACTGCAAACAGATTATTTTTTTATTAACATGTCTGAACTCCTAATTACTCATTAATTAAGTAACCAATTATAATCTGGCCTTCCAGCCTGAGTCATTATCATAAAGTAAAATAAATTAATGCAGCAAGACATAAAATTAACTTAATAACTACAATAATTCTTTTATGTAGCATGGGGTGTTACATCTCCCCCCCGCCCATATGAGGAACACCATCCCTAGTGTTCTGTTGATTTAAGAAATTAACATCGGATAAGCTTCCAACATAAATCCCTCCTCTTCCTAGGTGGACTCGTCCGGGGCAAAGTGCTTCCACTAAACTTTAACCTGGGTGATGGCTCACTTCCGCAAGGTGGTTTCTCTCCGATCGATAATACGAAGAGGTTCTACCATAAACTCTCCTTCTAGTTCAACCTACACATACACGATTCAAGGTCATAATTTCCTCAAAAAAATTTATCTAACAAAATATATATTCTCTTAACTGATTACCTGAATATTTTCCCTGCTAATTATTTGTTGTGGGTTGTATACATATTTTTTTAGCAATGAAACATGGAAAACATTGTGAACTTGAATGTGGCTTTGTAACGCAAGCTTATAGGCTACTGGTCCAATCCGTTCCAAGGCTTGAAAAGGTCCATAGTACCAGGGTTCTAACTTAGCACAACCCCTCCATTGTAAGGAACTTTTAAAGGGATTTACTCTTAGATATACGTGATCTCCTGGTTGAAATTCTTTGTATGTCCTCTTTTTATCTGCATACATTTTCTACCTATCTTGGGTGGCCCTTACATTTTTTCGAACCTTCTTAACAGCCCCCTCCATTTCTGTTAGAATGTCGGGACCCAATGCTAGCTTATTAACTGAATTATTCCAATATATGGGTACCCTGCACCTTCTTCAATACAACACCTCAAAGGGGCTCATGCCCAGTGATTCATGTTGTACATTATTATATGAAAATTCTGCTAGGTGGAGGTATTCCTCCCACTTGTGTGGTTGTTGCATCACAAACATGCATAACATGTCCTCCAGCACTTGATTTACCCGTTCGGTTTGTCCATCCGTTTGAGGATGGTAAGCAGTACTAAATTGGATCTCGACACCCAATCTTGGAAAGAGGGTTTTCTAGAATGTGGATGTAAAATTTACATCCCTATCAGAAATTAGCACCCTAGGTATTCCGTGCAGACAAAAAATTTCCTTCTAAAATATGTCTACGATTTCCACAGTTTTGTAAGTGGATTTCATAGGTATGAAGTGAGTAGTTTTTCTCAATTTTTCTACTACCACCATAATTCAATCATGCTGCTTCTTGGTGTTATGTAAGCTAGTGATGAATTCTAGTGATATGGTCTCCCATTTCCATTTCAGGATGGGCAATGGTTGCAACATACTAGTGGGAAGCTGATGTTCTACCTTCAGCAGATGACACTCCAAACATTTCGACAAATACTCAGTAACATCCTTCCTTAACCCAAGCCAAAAATACCCTTTCTTGATGGCTGAAAACAATTTTTGGTAGCCTGGGTGGCTAGCACATGGTTTCCTGTGAAACTCATCCAATATCAATTGTTTAATAGAGTTTTGGTTAGGAACATAAATTATG
This sequence comes from Pinus tabuliformis, assembly GCA_031772625.1. Taxonomy (NCBI): domain Eukaryota; kingdom Viridiplantae; phylum Streptophyta; class Pinopsida; order Pinales; family Pinaceae; genus Pinus; species Pinus tabuliformis. The sequence goes on from CM062805.1 coordinate 871,987,598, forward strand.
TCATTGAAGGTAAGGATGTTGTCATAATTTATTTTGAAATCTAATTTTTCCTTTTTCAACAGAGCTTCCTTTGTCTGCTGCAAAAGAAAAGTGTATTCTAGATCTTTGATAAACGCTTCCTTTATGATTTTAGGAATGTTCGAGCATACTTGGCTAATTTGGACATCATAAATACAATGTACTTTCCTACTCAATGTGTTGGCCACTTGATTTTCCTTCCCTTTAAGATGTTTCATTTCGAAATCGAACTCACTTAAAAATGTCATCCACGTGGCCTCTCGAGAATTTAAGCTAGACTGGTTGAAGAAATTTGTAAGGCTACTATGATCTCTTAACAGTAAAAATTTCTTCCCACACAGGTAGTGTCGCCACATTTTAAGTGCATGCACTACCGCTGTTAATTCAAGGTCATAAGCAGAATATCGTTGTTCATACTCCTTCAATTTCCGTTATTTGTAAGCAATAAATTTTCCTTCTTTTGTCAGCACTCTGCCAACACCTTCTTTACTCACATTTGTGCAAACCACAAAATACTTTTCCGGATCTGCTACCTTTAACACGGGTGTAGTGGTAAGCAATTGTTTTATTCTTTCCAAACTTTGCTGACACTCAGTTGTCCATTGGAAAGTGCATCCTTTTTTCTGTAAAGAGGTCATTGGGAAGGAAATTTTTGAAAATACCTCGATGAACCAATGGTAGTACCTGGCCAAACCCATGAATGATCTGATATCAATGATATTCTTTGGAGTGTCCATTCCATAATGGTTTTGATCTTCTCTGAGTCCAGCACTATTCCATCTGCTGAGATAATGTGACCAAAGTATTGAATCTGATCTTTGAAAAAGTCACACATGCTAAATTTAGCATAAAACTAATTTTCCCATGGATTTTGCAACAGTATTCTTAGATGTTCTTTGTGCTCCTCCTGATTCTTAGAGTATATTAAATTGTCATCAATGAAAATCAATACAAATTTATCAAGATAGGGCTAGAAAATATCGTGCATCAAACTCATAAAGGTAGTTGGGGCATTTATGAGGCCAAATGGAAATACCACGAACTCATAATGACCATAACGGGTTCGGAAAGCAATATTATAATTGTCCTCCTCCTTTATCCTTATTTGGTGGTAGCCAAGCCTTAAATCGATATTTTTGAAAATACTTTGGCTCCTTGCACCTGATCAAATAAATCATCAATACTGGAAAGGTATATTTATTTTTGATGGTCAATTTATTTAAGTGATGATAATCGATGCATCGTCTCAAAGTTTTGTCTTTCTTCCATACAAATAGTATGGGAGCTCCCCAAGGTGACACGCTATGGCGGATGTACTTTTTCTCAAAAATCTCCTTGAGCTGCATTTTGAGTTCTATCAACTCAGGTATGCTCATGCGATAAGGGGCCCTGGATATAGGGGTTACACCCAGAATTAGTTTGATGGTGAAATAAATATCACGCTTCGATGGTAATCCAGGAATGGATTCACGAAATACATCAACAAATTCCTGAATGACAGGAATGTTTTCTAAGGAGGTCATTTTATCTTTGGTGTTTGTGAATCTAACCTAAAAAACATATATTTTACAACCCTTCCTAATACATGTCTCTAGCTGACTAGCAGTAATAGGACACAGTTTGGTTTTTTTCTTGATTCCTTGAAGTTACTTCCTTTGTCTTAGTTTTGTTATAAAACTCATGGTTTTCTGCTTGCAATCAACTAGGGACCAACATTTTTCCAACCAATCCATCCCAATTAAAATGTCATATGAAACAAAAGAAATTATTTGTATAATTGAGGCTTCTGTGATCCATAAAAAGTATATGATAGGGGTTTCAGTGTAAATCACATTATTAATCATTTGTGGCCGTGTTTCAAACCAACAAGTGTGGTTGATCATCAGGAAAAGTTGAAGGGCAAGTTGATTTAAGTCGAAACCCCTATCATATAAAAGGAAGTATTTTAAGGTCCACATGAATGGGTTGTCGTGAAATGGTTATGGGACAACGTTTTGTTTTTGCAATAACCCTTTTTTTTCCCTGTGGCCGATTGAACTAGCCATAGTTTTGGAAACTTACTACTCTACAGTAGACACTTTTCTACCACCTTAGGACTAACATAGCTTAAACTAGCACCAAGATCAAACAAAATAGAGACACGTTGCTTAGCAATCATACCTTCACATTCGATCATGGTGGGCTAGTATTCTACTCTATGATCATCCAAAGAAGCATTGATCTTGGGCATGCTCCTCGCCACTTCTCCAACCGTGGATGCTTCCTGCATATTTGATAGTTTTTTTGTCCTTGCCTTATGCGGAAAATTTTTGTAGTAGTGGGGTTCTCTACGTCCCCAAAATTCTAGCAGGGGTTTTGACTGTTGGTCATTAACAGATTTATTAACTCCTTTTGAATGTCTACTTTCAGAATATGCAGCATTGGAATGATTCGTTGCTGGGAATTTACTCAGAGGTTTTTTCTGTATATTTCTTCAATTAGAAAATTTTGGGTGTCTTCTTGGGATCAGGCTTCTTCCCTTCCTGTTCGACCCTCTTTTAGGTACTTCATTTTTCTGTTGCATTTGTTGGTAACAGATGCGGGCTTTCCGCACTGCATCATCCATTTTTTTGGGGTAGTTAAACTCAACTTTATCCTTCATAAAATTGGGTAGGCTACTAATGAAACATTGAATCTTTGCCTTTTCCTCTTGCATATAATGCACACAACACAATAAAGAAGTGAATCGTGTCACATATTCATCCATGGTTAAGGTTCCCAATCTTAACTCATGAAATTCCTTTGCTTTTTCGTCATAATAATGTTCAGTTAGATACTTATCTTTGAAATGCTTTTGGAATTCATTCCACGTAACATGTTCCTCGTCAATTTTCCTCACCGTGTTGATTTCTTCCCACCAAAAGGTAGCCTTACTCGTCAACTGATAAGTTTCGAATCGTGCCATCAGTTTATCGGTGTACTCATAAATCTGAAAATATTTTCTCATATCAATTAACCAAGCTTCTACTTCCTCTTCAGATTCCTCTTCAAAAAGTGATGGTTCAATCTTTTAAAATTCTCCTTGTAATTCAAATTTCTGTCTTTTTGTCTTGCGATAGTCGGAAAAATTGTCTGAGCATCCTTCTTTCTCTTCCCCAAGTTTTACATCTGACTCAACATTTTCCTCTCCATGCTGAGATGTTGGGGTCTTCTGCCTATTTTCAGCACTGGGGTTTGTATGTCATTGGTTCCATCGATTAGACACACATCTGAGAATCTTCTGTTGTTCTAGACATAACTATTCATTGTATGCTCTTAAATTTGTCATCTCAACATGGAGCTGTCGAACGGTTTCGAGTAAAACCGCATTAGCTTGACGAGATTCCTCACCCAGTTGTATCCAAATATTAGGGTTAACATTCACATAAGTTATTTCTGGCGGGTTGGGTGGTCCTCGCTCCTGTGCATTCTGCCCCTTTTTTGTATTGAGGTGGTTTATGTGTTCACATACATATTTACTTAGTTAAATTAAATAAATCACATTCATTTCATATATATATATATATATATATTTCCCAAAGAGTTTGAGTGTACGAATCTAAGCTCCGATACCATTTGTAACACAATTCAACTATTACACAGAACATAATTTTAAAAAGAAATTACAAGACATAAACTACGATTTATTACATTTATTAATTATTATGCCAAGGTGGCGAACGAGGGTTTTAATGACACATTTACTGATTGAGTGATTTATTAGATGTTACACAATTTGCATTATTGTCTTTGGCATACGTTAAAGGGTGGCATGGCCTCCCTCGAGGCGTTAGGCCTATCACCATACTCTGGATTGAAGTCCCTGGGCACGTCCATCCACGCGGCTTGGTTCTCGGTTGTTCCAGTGTATGTGTCTGTCCATCAGTGAAGCCTATCTCCGACAGCTATTTTTGTTCTCGTCCGTCGATCTATATGGGGCAATCTGATAGTGAGGAGGGTTTAGGGTTTTTCCAACTACCCAACTCACTGCCTCTGGCCGCATCGAAGGTCATTTCCTACCAGGAGGTTGAGGTCTCAGCCGCTCTAAAATGAATTTGGCACTCGGGTTCTCAGTTGATTCCACAACTCTTTTACCGTGAGCTATGGTGTTGTCTGTCCATCCTTTGTAGGGAGGTATCTGGAATGTTTACCCTCGATCATTCTAATTTTCCCACACCAGTTGCGTATAGTATTTGCCTTAATTTCGCGTTACATACAATGGCTTTTTAGATGGCTCTCATTGTCTAGGGATGGCACAGGGTTTCTCTAGTTCAGCGAAGGGTAGCGGGATTCGAAGTTAGTTTAAGGAAGGTGAGTATACATCCTGCATGTATCTCTTTATACTTATCTATATTCCTACATTCTAAACCTAACCAAGTGATCTTTCTTGTGCTATGAAGGTGTACTACCCATGGATGGAGCTTTCTGAACTCAGGCAAGGTTGTCACTCTCGGGATCGTTGGCCTTTACTATTTTAAAAGATGGCATTCTTCCAAAAGTCTCTAAAATCTGCTACATATGATATTACAGGTAATATGTTGTCATCGTCGGGGTCTTTTCGTGTTCATGCCTGCGCCTCCTATGGTCATGTGAACTTATACTCTCCATGGTTGTCTACAGGTTGGAAAATACTCACCACCGGCTCATTAAGTTTGATTGTTACGATTTAGTTGCATGCTGAAGATTTGTTTGGCAGAGAGTTTATGTTGGAACTTACCGAGTTCTTGTTTTAATTTGGAATACTGTATATATTTGTTAAATGCCACTCCTGGCAAATACCAGGGTTGAAATGTCGATAATTTTTTAGATTTCTTGGTTCATATGACTTCTTTCTCTTTTGCAAGACAATGTGTACTAAGTTTTTCCGGTAATAATTATATCTCTAGGTAACTATGAACTCAAGGGTTTTCGCCTTTTGGATTTTTCTCCAGTTTGGACACACTCAAGCGGCCGCGCCCTGCTACTGTAAATTGTCAAGGTTATGTTTTACTTTTTTAGTTAAATATACCTAAACCAGCTTTCATTAACGAGCTATGTATGGGTTTCGCTCTATTACATTCCTTCTGGAATAACCGATAGTTTATTTTTGGCTTCTGCTTTAATGTATCCGCTTAACCAATAGTTAAATACTTTTTCCTATGGAGTAGACTTAGTCATCTCCTTGTTGCTTCATTTATGTCGAATCTCTTGTTATAGTTGACTGAATGTTTATTCTCACCATTTATCGGGAGGAATTACATCTGAGGATTTATTCTTTTCTCTATCACGGTTTATAAAATATAGTTGATTCTTTCAGTAAGTCAAAAAGGGTTACTTTTCCTCTTTCTAAATGCGTGTTGTAGCTATATTATGCAGGAAAAAGAATGCTCATGTATTGTTTCATTATTTACTAGTTTTTTATGCATTAATGCATATTTACAGTTTGTCCCTTTAGACGTGAATTCCATTATGGTTATGTTCTAATATACTTCTAATGAGCATTTAAATTATTTTGTTACTGTATGAAAGTAATTTTCTATAGTTCAATATCATCTTTCTTTAAATGAAATCTATGTTACTTATCTCATTAAAATTTGTCAACATATAATTCCAAATTTGTGTGGAAAGTCTCTCCTCCAAGCCAGGAGCCTCGCAATCATGTCCAGACTCTTCTCAGAGCACTTTCTCTCCTTCCCAACTAGATTATATCCAGCTACAGTCGATACCTTGGGCCTCATGACTCACTATTCAGCCTCAAGTTCTGTACTCTTTTTTATTATATTTGAGTGATTTCCCATTGGCTTATTCCACCCAGCTCTAGGATATCCTCCTTCCACTATTTCCCCCTCTATGTTTCCCTTTCGAGGGATGATGAGCAACTGTTTCTTTTAACTATTGCAAACATTTTATTTTTTTATTAACATGTCTGAACTCCTAATTACTCATTAATTAGGTAACCAATTGTAATCTGGCCTTCCAGCCTCAGAGTCATTATCATAAAGTAAAAGAAATTAATGTAGCAAGACATAAAAATGAGCTTAATAACTACAATAATTCTTTTATGTAACCTAGAATGTTATAGAAATGAACGAAACTATGGTGAGTAATGGAAAGAAATTCACTTCTAAATAAAAAGATATATGATGAACTCCTAAAAAAACACGATTATATCTTAATAAAAACTAAATTTTATGATATGTTATATCTTAATAAAAACTAAATTATATGATATAAACTAAATTATAATAATAATTTTGAAAATATTGGAACTTTAATATTTTTTATACTCAATAAATGAACAATTTTAACATTTAAATATTATATTGAATATTAAATTTATATTGATAAAAAATTAATTATAAATATATTTTCAATTATTAAATGAACTTGATAATTATATAATGAACATGAATATTTTTAGAATTATTATTATAACTATATAAATTCTCTTAAAAAATTATAAGTGAATTTTTTATCATTACACGTCATAATAATCTTTAATATTGTAAAATAAAAACTTATAATAATTATAAAAAATTTATTAAAATCTTATTTGGATATATTAATATTAATATAAAAACTATATTATTAAAATATTTAATTATAAATATTTTTTTCAAATGGTATTAAAATATATTTATATTAATATAAAATCTATATTATTAAAACATTTAATATGGTTAATTTAGATAATTGTCATTTTCATTTGGATAATTCTTATTTTCATAAGAGTAATAGTTGAATTTTTAAAATGATAAAGTTTATTTTTTCTTTTTAATGAAGTAAACAAAAAAATATTTTTCCAGAATAAGCGAGTAGGTGAAAAAAATTATCTTTACATTAAAAGCTTATGATAATCTTTAGTGTTATTCAATTAAGATGAGAATTTAAAAATATATTTACAATTATTTTTTATAAATACAATTAATATTAAAATTTTATAACTAAAATATTAAATTGTTAACCTTTTTAATATAAAAAATTAATAAATAAAACTATTAATTTCAATATTATCATAATTAGAAAAAAATAAAATAAATAATAGATATAATTTTTTCATTACTAAAAAATTTACACAACTTTTTTAAACATGATTATGAAACATTTCTCTGTGGAATTTGTGAGTAGGTGGAAAGAAAATTATGTTTATATATAAAAAATATATAATGGTCCTTATGCTAATTTCAATAAAGTGAAATAATTGAAAATATATTTATAATTATTCTTTTATCTACATAGTTAATATTAAAATTTTAAAAATAAAATATTTTATTTTCATTTATTTAATCTATAAAATTAATGTTGCGATATAGATCATTGTCCCTGGGACTCTCGTTGTACATGAAATGATGGGTGATATGAAATGATGGGTGATAGGGCTGGAGTGTGACTCAACTTTAGGCCTTACATGCACGGGGCGGGGCGGCAGAATGCAGGCAATTCCTATTTCCACCTCCATAGCAAAGTTAATGCTATAGAGGGTACCTCTGTCAGAGTCTCACAGAGCACGGCAACGGCATGGACCATACCTTTCCAACGGCATGGACCATACCTTTCCAGCTGCCCATACATATATGTCCATACATGCTTATACACGATGATTGGTTTTCCGGCGATTCCATAGCGCTCCGGCAGGCTCCACCGCTGCTCCCGCTTTGACATGCAGCGCCGTTTCAACTTAGCGGCTTTAATGTACATAATGCAACTAGTGGATGTAGTTAATGCAGACACCCACAAACATTCAATGAAACCTTCGCTCTCAAAATTTCAAACTCGCCCGGCTCAAAATTTTGAAATGTTGGAGGGAAGATAATGCTATCGCTAATGCTTCTCAATCACCATTTCGATGAGCCGCGCATATACTGTTCGAGGATTTGTGCGGCTTCACAGCGTTTTAATGGCGGACAATGAATTGAAAACCCTGGTTTTAATGGCGAACATTAATCTGGAAACGCTAACGCTAGAGCAGGCGCGGGAGATGACAAATCAACCGCTGGAACGCTTGTTTGAGTCAATGGAAAATATGCAGAAGAACGAGTTGGAAGAAAAGTAAAGGAAACTTAATCTGGCACTACTGGACAAAATATATGAAACGGGCGGGGATCTTACCACTCCTTTATCCACCATACAAAGCTCTATTTTCACCTTTTGTGCAACCATTTCGGGCACTAGTTTGGCAGGGTCTCGTTCGATCGGGGGGAGGGGAGAGGCTTGATACGGGGGACGTTCCGGTTCTTATTCCGCAGCTTTCGAGCGAGAAGAGTCCAGGTTTGTCGTTTCTTCTGACTGCACCTGATTCCGATCTTTCGGATTCCGCACCTGATTTTCGATTGATAGGTAGCTGGAACGGCTACAGTCGCTGTCTGGGACCTTCGCCGCCTCCGGAGTCGCTTCACACAGAGACTCCTCTGGATCGGATGTTGGGACTGCTAGTAGAGATGCCTATCGAACTGGAAGAGATGCCGGTCTGAGTTACTTTGAAATTCTAACATTCATGTTTGAATCGGCAAACCATTCTGTACAGTGAGCTCATGTTTGAATCGGCAAACCATTCTGTACACTGAAAGAAAGTTAATGGCAAATTTCCTCAACATTGAGTTAGAATCTACCCTTCGCCAGTTCCTATATCTTATTGCCATCGGTTCTGCCATTCAAGAAAGTACAAATATCGGAGAAGTATCCCAAGGACCATTCAAAGAAGAAACAGTGGAAGCGTTTAAAGCAGATGATTGGGTCAGAAAACTATGAATCTCATCCTGCGGGGGAGCCCAACTACGTGAATATTCAGTCTACGCCCTCCATGTATCCTGCCAAGAAATACTGTGACATTTCCGGGTTCCCCACTTCGTACACGGATCCGCGTACCAAACTTCGATATGCAAATGTCAAAATGTTCAAGCGTGTAAGAAGCCTTTCGGATGAAGAAGTTCAGTCCTACCTGGCTCTCAGAAAGGCCAGAGTTGTATTGAAATGAAATAGTGAAGTTTAAAGTAATTTTTTGATGCTTGCTATTGATTTAGGGTTTGTATCTCTTTATATGTCAGAGATATTTTTTCTGCAGTAAACATGCGGTGAGTTTTTGATGGCGAAAAACTCCTGTGTCTGGTAACCGGTGATGGTATGTTTGTGCATAGGCATAGCCGTTGGGCTGAAATAAATTTCAGGTGTGTTTTTTATTGTGGTAATCCTATGTGGCGAATATGTACTACATATATGTCGTGATTTTAGGTTATCTTCCCGTTAAATTATGACTCTACGATCCATTTTGTTGGAACTGGGGTGACTGAAATCGGATTCTCTGTGTTATTTCTTTTTTGTATTATGCACTGAAGCTGTGTTGATTTTTTGCCGTGGTTGTTTTTTAATAGTCGACCTGCGGTGATTGAAACCGGATTCTTTGTTTATCGAAGTTAGGGTTTGGCTATTCTATTCTTTGATCTCTACAGTATGCCAACATATTGTTTCCGTAGTAATCATAATTCTTTAATAATGTTTTCGATTCATAAATTAGTTGTGTACATATATTTTTAAGAAGTTACATGTTCAATATTTATAAATTTTGAATGATGTTTTGTTTACTTATTTTTAAAGCAGTAATAGATGTAATTTCGGAGTGGAAAAGTTATAGGTTTTAATCTGAATGGGGTAGTGGATGTATACTTTTATAGTTAGATATTTAAATGGTTATCGAAAATTAGAAATGAATACATCATTCCAATAACTCAATAGATTGAGTTAGAAGAGGTTCAAATGGTAATGGCAAGTAAAGTAATTACAAAATTAGAAAAAATATTATTAAAAATAGAGATAATGATCATAAAAATAAATAGGATTTAAAGAGTTTTGAATAATTTAGTTTTTTTTCAACTTGTTTGTGTATTTGAATGATGTAAAGGTAAAATGGATATAATTAATTTTGTTGAAACAACAATTAATGATTAGTTTAGGGTCTCTAGCATAGATGGTTTCATCTTTTAGTTAGTATGGAATAATATTTCTTATCCTAAAGGGATTATTAATGATCTCCAACAATAACATATATGTTAATGTTGTATTCCAAATAATATATTGATATGAATAAAATAACAAGATACTTAATTTTGGAGATTCTTAACTTGTAGGTAGTCTTTGGGCTCAATACCAAGGGTTATGAATGCCACTTGCCCAAAAAATTGCAAATAATTTCACTATCAAATTATTTTACATATATTTTATTGTAAAACAATCATTTACAATAATAAATCTACTCATAGGTATTGAGAATATATAATATATATAACAAATTTTTAATTAAATTGAATGTAAAAAAATGACAACTATTTTGACATAAATTTCTATTTTTTTTTTCTTCAATATGAAGAAAAATATTATAAGAATATTTTATAAAATTAAGTCTTTACCATGTAATTACTAAATATTAATAACTAAATAAATTTTTTCTTATTTCAAAATAAACACAATATACATGAATGTAAGTAACTAATGAAAGCTAGGCTTGATCCATAATAATTATGGATTTACAGAGGGATCAAATCTCTTTTCACTTTAAAAAAAATTACTGAATGAGGCATTTTTTTGGACTAAAGAAGCAACCTAAGCGTTTCAAGAACTTAAAAAGGCTTTGTATGCAATTTTCATCTTAGTGAGGCCTCACTTGAAAAAATATATTTAGTATGGAGTGTGGTGCCTTAGGTCATGGCATAATTGTAGTTTTCATATAAGGAGGAGCTCTTTCCTTTATAAGTTACAAACATAAAGGAAAAAACTTAACTAAACCCATATGTCAAAAATAAATGTTGGCCGTAAGACAGTGGAATTGATGTCAACCTAGGATGTTTACCTAAGGAGTCAATTGTTTCAGCATTGATGTCAAAGAGCTTGGAGGATTTTCTATGATGATCATAGGCTTGTTGATATCTTATTAAGAGATGCTTGCATAGGTTCTATAGTTGTTGGATAAAGGATTGAATACAAATGACAAAGTTATGGGTAGAGAGGAGGAGATTTTACCTAAGTTAGAGCAACTTCTCTCTGATGATAACTAGCACAAATCTATGATTGCAACATCTTTCCTAGGAACCCACAAAGCTATGTTTGTATAGTTTATTTTGCTACTGGGTTATTGAGTTTGATGAGAAAATTGATTGTGTAAGTCGACTGTGTTGCATAGATCTTTATTATAGAGATTGATTGTGTTAAAAAAATTATATGTAGATTATATTGTTGACTGAGCGATAGAGATGTCGTGAATCCAGTATGAAAATGGACAAAATGTGGTTCACAAATGTTTGATTGCAGAGAGAAATGGTATTAGTGTGAAATATTATGACATGAGGTCCATGATATGAGCTTTAAGGGTGTGGCCTTTAGTGGGTGAGTGGTGGCTTTTGAATTTATGGTGTATTGGCATCTTCAGGTAGAGTCATGAGAACTTGGGAGTGGTGGATTCTCTCTAGCCGTGGTTGGATAGACTATTTGGTGTTGGGTTGTCCAACAAGTATGTCTTGCAAATTCATGGGAGTGGTGGCTTCCAGTAGGTGTTGACGTATAAAGTTCCGAAAGTGATGGCTTCTAACATGTTGTAGCAAGTTTTGGATTGCATAAAAGTGGTGCCCAATGCATTTAAAAAAATAAAATTGATTAATAGAAGAAGAGTGAAGCAATTGTGGGTTTCTCCCTTTGGGTTTCCACCTAACATCTGGTGCCTCTATGTGTGATGATGTGCATGTTGTTTTGATAATGTGTTGTTGCCCATGGTTACTTTTACTTGTTGCTTATGTTTATGATTATGCATTTGTTGTTTATATATGTTAATGAATAATTTAGCTATTGGCATCTTCAAGTAGAGTCGTGAGAACTTGGGAGTGGTGGTTGGATAGACTATTTGGTTTTGTGGTGTCTAGGAGTTGTGACTTGGAAAGTCATGGGAGTGGTGGATTCCAATAGGTGTTGTCTTATAAAGTTCTGTAAGTGGTGGTTTCCGACATATTGTAGCCTAAGTAAAGTATTACTAGTGTGATTAACAAGTCGTGGCTTGCATAAAAGTGGTGGTCAATGAATTAAAATAAAATAAAATTGATTAATAGAAGAAGAGTGAAGTAGAACATCCAATGGTGGTTTTCTACCTTTAGGTTTTCACCTAACATATAGTGTCTCTATGTGTGATGATGTGCATGTTGTTTTGATAATATGTTGTTTCCCATGGTTACTTTTGCTTGTTTCTTATGTTTATGATTATGCATGTGTTGTTTATATATGTTAATGCATGATTTAGTTATTGCGTAATAAAAGGAAAAAAGTAGTAAATTGATCCATGGATCACAATATTGATTTACGCCCCCCTCCCCTCAGTATTGTTCACTCTTCCAACAAGAAATGTTAGTAATACTACATGTAATTAATAAATGATGTCCATACCTAACACGAAGACACTTTAAAAGTTAAAATTGATCATGATACTCTAAATTACTTCTTGGGGCAAAGACTATCTTCATAAAAGTAACAAAAATGGGTCACAAATGTGTTGAGTTAGGACTTTAAAATTATCTAAAAAAAGGGAAAAAAATATTGTGGCAGATGCACTCTCAAGGAAATTTGAAGACACAAATGGTTTACAATGTACTATTTCCATTCCTCGATTTGACTCAATGGAAGAAGAAAGGATAGAATGGCAAGAAGATGATAAGATATGCAAGATCATTCAACAACTATAAGAGGACCTTGATGGAGTAGTACATGGAAAACTGATTTTCTATGGTATCAAGATCATGTATACTTATGTAATCATTTTCAACTCAAATTGAAGGCCCTATTGGATTTACACACTTCTCCTATAAGAGGGAATTCGGGGTTCTTGAATAAATACAATAGGATCAAGAAATAATTTTTTTGGAAGGTCTTAAATAATATTTACAAAAATTGTGGTATGCCAACAAAATAAAGGAGAGACTATCAAGAACCTAGGATCCATCATCCATTAGGCATACCCAACCAACATTGGGAAGAACTTTTCGTAGATGTTATTACAAGTTTACCCAAATCTAAAGGAAAGAGTGTCATTATTCTAGTTTTAGATAAACTCACAAAGGATGCCCACCTTTTCTCTCTTTCTCATCCTCTTAAAGCATGCATTGTGGTAGAATATTTCATGGAAATAGTCCAAAAGCTACATGGAATACCAAATACTATTGTAAGTGATAGAGATCCAATTTTCATTGGAAAAATTTTGATTGAATTATTTTATTATTTAGGTGCTAATTGGCTCATGACTCATTTTACCATCTTCGATCTGATGGGAAAAATGAGATTGTGAATAAATGTTTCGAAGGATATCTACATTTTTTTTGTAAATCGTCCTTCTATTCATTCTTCAAAAAAGTGTACATCATTAACAAAAATGCAAGTAGTCTCACCCCGACCAGGTTTGTTGACTACTATAAGTAGCAAGTGACAGTAAAACAAAACAACAGAATGTAACAAAAACCACAACTTAAAGGGCCAGAAGCACCAGAAGATAAGGAACATATGTAAAACACCCAATATCATATTAATCATCAAAAATGATGGAGGCTAAGTTTTCTGGGGATGTTCGAGGAGGCAGAGGAGGGCGAAAGGCACATTGGACATGCTCTTCGAAATGGACTGTCTAGGCCTCCAAATTTTCAACTTTCTCGAAGAGTAGATTATGGCCGCTCGAGACCACCACCACACATTCTCGGGTATGGCACTGAAAATAGTGCATCTTGTGCAATGTCGTGATAAGCTGTGATGAGCACCAATATTGCAACAAGAATGCTACAACTTCTAGGGCTACCAACTTTACTTTATCAACTTGGGGTTTCGTACAAACTTGGAGGTGATAGTGGTATATACATAGAAGATGCATCATTCTACTCATGTCACTTCTCAACTCAAGCACTTGACCATTAGGGTTCCATACCAGTACTCTATTGAACTAAAGGGAGTCTCACTACTGACAGTGAATGTAAATCTAGTTCTAGTGCAGGGAAAGTAAATGCTTGTCTATTCAGGAAATGAAAGTTGCCAAATGGTAAATGCTATGAAATGCCATAAATCATCTAGCTATGAAATGACACAAATCACTTGAAGAAAGGGAACTATGCTAATCTTGCAATTAATCATCTAGCTATGAGGAATGCTTGAAAATAGAAAGTTACTCTATCATCTCAGAATTCAAACATCCAAGCATTAACTATCTCATTCACATTTGTAGAAAAAGTCTTAATTGCTAACTTCATAAATATAAAAGCTAATGTTATCTGATCTTGCAGGAGGGAAAGGAATGGGAAGGCTCGGCTAGGTGGCACTTCTGGTAATGGAGTCAAAGCTGAGGGGCTAACCTACTCCTATACTAGGCTATCTTATCATTTCAAGTAAAAACAAGGTCAAAACAGGTTGCTACAGGTTTTCTATAGGAAATTGCTACAGGATGTCCTAATCTGCTACAGGATGTCCTAGACTGCTACAAGAAGTTAGCTCAGAGGTTTTGGAGGGTAAGAATAGTGAGATGAGATGTTGGAGGGGTGCATGACAGTTGTGGAAGGTGAACATCGCCCAAGGCCAAGCCAACACCCCAAGGAGGTCGGATTTGCCTAAAGTAACTTGCTCATGGTGGCTGGAAAATAGAAGTTTGGACTATGCGTTGGTATGCTTCGACAGAAGGTGGAGAAGACCTAGGTGAAGCTCGTTGGAGGAGTCCCTTCCTGCAGATCAAAAATCCCTGCAATAAAAGTGTTTCTCTTTTCATTTATAAATCACTACATGTCCAAATGGAAAAGATGAATTGAATTTGAGGACGCTGATCTATTAAGGAATAAATCTATGACATGGAATGCCTTTTAAGCTACAAAAACCTTAAGAAAAAAAAGATAACAACTATAGATGCTTCCAAGAAATCATAAACAATTATCTAGCTAAGAATGAAACTTAATCTATGCAATAAACAAAAGACAAACTCTGTTTTTGGGGCTGTGAGAGTGGGGTCCTCTAATCATGATCCCATGAGGGAGATGAGATAGGGGCCACTCTCACAATAATTTCTAGTATAATCTCCTTCACTAAACTGCAACACTAATTTACCTCTTTAAACTAATGGAAACAAGGTTAAGCAAAAATTTAAGTAACTTGCTAAGCTAACAAAAAGACATAAATAAACTTCAACAACTAACTATCATTGTAAGATAAGAATACAACTACAAAATAAGAACTTTTGTTGCTAGGGTTGGGCCCTAACCCAAGTGCTTCAACCCTATGATTCAACTCAGTGGTGGATCAAAACAGAATCTCTCATTATCATAAAAATTTCAAGTACATCATAACAATAATAGTCAAAATTTTTAAGCTAAAATGGCCTCTTGGCTACAAAAAAAATCAAATCCTAATGAGTCCCTTGGCTTTCTTATTTATACAAAACTGGAGCTACCAACAACTCCTTAGAAAATAGGGATACTTGGCTCCCTAACTCGAGAATAACTCTTCCTTGACTCTCACTAGTTTGGCTGCCAATGAACTCGACTTGCTTGGTTTTCAGTGACATTGAGTTGATGAGATAGAGTGGAGGAATCTTCAAATTATTTTGGAGTTAATGAGGGAGACCAACTCCTAAAATATCTCTTGCTTGCCTAATCTGAATTTCTGCACTCAAGTCAACCCAAAACTACTCCAATTCCTGCATTTAACACAGATTAGGCCACATGACATAGTAACTTACCTTTACTCCTCTCACTAAGCGAAAGATAAAAAAATATGTAAATAAATGTGAGAAAAGTCAATTTAATAGGCTGGAGAGTGACATTGTGACCCATATAGTTTACCTATTGATGAGCCTCATCAAGCTATGCATGTTACTCTTTCCTCACATGCTCTAGAGTAGCGAATTTATGTTACGGAAGATGTGGGCATATACGGAAGATGTGTGCATATACGGAAACTGGGCATATACGGAAGATGTGCACATATGCCCAAACTGGGCATATACGGAAGATGTGCGCATATACGGAAGATGTGGGCATATACGGAAACTGGGCATATACGGAAGATGTGCGCATATACAGAAACTGGGCATATACGGAAGATGTGCGCATATACGAAAGATGTGGGCATATACGGAAACTGGGCATATATGGAAACTGGGCATATACGGAAGATGTGGGCATATACGGAAACTGGGCATATACGGAAGATGTGGGCATATACGGAAACTGGGCATATACGGAAGATGTGTGCATATACGGAAACTGGGCATATACGGAAGATGTGCACATATACGGAAACTGGGCATATACGGAAGATGTGCGCATATACGGAAGATGTGGGCATATACGGAAACTGGGCATATACGGAAGATGTGCGCATATACGGAAGATGTAGGCATATACTGAAACTGGGCATATACGGAAGATGTGCGCATATACGGAAGATGTGGGCATATGCGGAAACTGGGCATATACGGAAGATGTGTGCATATACGGAAACTGGGCATATACGGAAGATGTGCGCATATGCCCAAACTGGGCATATACGGAAGATGTGGGCATATACGGAAGATGTGCGCATATACGGAAGATGTGCGCATATATGGAAACTGGGCATATACGGAAGATGTGCGCATATACGGAAGATGTAGGCATATATGGAAATTGGGCATATACGGAAGATGTGGGCATATACGGAAACTGGGCATATACGGAAGATGTGCGCATATACGGAAACTGGGCATATACGGAAGATGCGCGCATATACGGAAGATGTGGGCATATACGGAAACTGGGCATATACGGAAGATGTGCGCATATACGGAAGATGTGGGCATATACGGAAACTGGGCATATAAGGAAGATGTGCGCATATACGGAAGATGTGGGCATATACGGAAACTGGGCATATACGGAAGATGTGTGCATATACGGAAACTGGGCATATACGGAAGATGTGCGCATATGCCGAAACTGGGCATATACGGAAGATGTGCGCATATGCCCAAACTAGGCATATACGGAAGATGTGCGCATATACGGAAGATGTGGGCACATACAGAAACTGGGCATATACGGAAGATGTGCGCATATACGGAAACTGGGCATATACGGAAGATGTGGGCATATACGGAAACTGCGCATATACGGAAGATGTGCGCATATACGGAAGATGTGGGCATATACGGAAACTGGGCATATACGGAAGATGTGCGCATATACGGAAGATGTGGGCATATACGGAAACTGGGCATATACGGAAGATGTGCGCATATACGGAAGATGTAGGCATATACGGAAACTTGGCATATACGGAAGATGTGCGGATATACGGAAGATGTGGGCATATACGGAAACTGGGCATATACGGAAGATGTGTGCATATACAGAAACTGGGCATATACGGAAGATGTGCGCATATGCCCAAACTGGGCATATACGGAAGATGTGCGCATATACGGAAGATGTGGGCATATACGGAAACTGGGCATATATGGAAGATGTGCGCATATACGGAAGATGTGCGCATATACGGAAACTGGGCATATACGGAAGATGTGCGCATATACGGAAGATGTAGGCATATACGGAAACTGGGTATATACGGAAGATGTGCGCATATACGGAAGATGTGCGCATATACGGAAACTGTGCATATACGGAAGATGTGTGCATATACGGAAACTGGGCATATACGGAAGATGTGCGCATATACGGAACCTGGGCATATACGGAAGATGTGCGCATATACGGAAATTGGGCATATACGGAAGATGTGCGCATATATTGAAGATGTGTGCATATACGGAAACTGGGCATATACGGAAGATGTGCGCATATACGGAAACTGGGCATATATGGAAGATGTGCGCATAAACAGAAGATGTATGCATATACGGAAACTGGGCATATACGGAAGATGTGCGCATATACGGAAGATGTGGGCATATACGGAAACTGGGCATATACGGAAGATGTGGGCATATACGGAAGATGTGTGCATATATGGAAACTAAGCATATACGGAAGATGTGCACATATGCCCAAACTAGGCATATACGGAAGATGTGTGCATATACGGAAGATGTGGGCATATACGGAAACTGGGTCAAATGCACACATCTTATATTATATTTATTTTATGAAAAATGCAATTTCTAATGTCTTCATTGCTTGAGTCAAATATTCATTTTTGTGAATATTCCAATAAGAAGATGTGTGCATATACGGAAACTGGGCATATACGGAAGATGTGCGCATATACGGAAACTGGCAATATACGGAAGATGTGCGCATATACGGAAGATGTAGGCATATACGGAAACTGGGCATATACGGAAGATGTGTGCATATACGGAAGATGTGGGCATATATGGAAGATGTGTGCATATACGGAACCTGGGCATATACGGAAGATGTGCGCATATACGGAAACTGGGCATATACGGAAGATGTGCGCATATACGGAAGATGTGTGCATATACGGAAACTTGGCATATACGGAAGATGTGCACATATACGGAAGATGTAGGCATATACGGAAACTGGGCATATACGGAAGATGTGCACATATGCCCAAACTGGGCATATACGGAAGATGTGCACATATGCCCAAACTGGGCATATACGGAAGATGTGCGCATATACGGAAGATGTGGGCATATACGGAAACTGGGTCAAATGCACACATCTTATATCATATTTATTTAATGAAAAATGCAATTTCTAATGTCTTCATTGCTTGAGTCAAATTCAAGCAATGAAGACATTAGATTTTCATTAAATAAATATGATATAAGATGTGTGCATTTGACCCAGTTTCCGTATATGCCGACATCTTCCGTATATGCGCACATCTTCCGTATATGCCCAGTTTGGGCATATGTGCACATCTTCCGTATATGCTTAGTTTCCGTATATGCGCACATCTTCCGTATATGCCCAGTTTCCGTATATGCACACATCTTCCGTATATGCACAGTTTCCGTATATGCGCACATCTTCCATATATGCGCACATCTTCCGTATATGCCCAGTTTCCGTATATGCCTACATCTTCCGTACATGCGCACATCTTCCGTATATGCCCAGTTTCCGTATATGCGCACATCTTCTGTATATGCGCACATCTTCCGTATATGCCAGTTTCCGTATATGCGCACATCTTCCGTATATGCCCAGTTTCCGTATATGCACACATCTTCCGTATATGCACACATCTTCCGTATATGCGCACATCCTCCGTATATGCCCAGTTTCCGTATATGCCTACATCTTCCGTATATGCGCACATCTTCCGTATATGCCCAGTTTCCGTATATGCGCACATCTTCCGTATATGCGCACATCTTCCGTATATGCCCAGTTTCCGTATATGCCCACATCTTCCGTATATGCGCACATCTTCCGTATATGCCCAGTTTCCGTATATGCCCACATCTTCCGTATATGCGCACATCTTCCGTATATGCCCAGTTTGGGCATATGCGCACATCTTCCGTATATGCCCAGTTTCCGTATATGCACACATCTTCTGTATATGCCCAGTTTCCGTATATGCCCACATCTTCCGTATATGCGCACATCTTCCGTATATGCCCTGTTTCCGTATATGCCTACATCTTCCGTATATGCGTACATCTTCCGTATATGCCCAGTTTCCGTATATGCCCACATCTTCCGTATATGCGCACATCTTCCGTATATGCCCAGTTTCCGTATATGCACACATCTTCTGTATATGCCCAGTTTCCGTATATGCCCACATCTTCCGTATATGCCCAGTTTCCATATATGCCCAGTTTCTGTATATGCCCACATCTTTCGTATATGCGCACATCTTCCGTATATGCCCAGTTTCTGTATATGCGCACATCTTCCGTATATGCCCAGTTTCCGTATATGCCCACATCTTCCGTATATGCGCACATCTTCCGTATATGCCCAGTTTGGGCATATGTGCACATCTTCCGTATATGCCCAGTTTCCGTATATGCACACATCTTCCGTATATGCCCAGTTTCCGTATATGCCCACATCTTCCGTAACATAAATTCGCTACTCTAGAGCATGTGAGGAAAGAGTAACATGCATAGCTTGATGAGGCTCATCAATAGGTAAACTATATGGGTCACAATGTCACTCTCCAGCCTATTAAATTGACTTTTCTCACATTTATTTACATATTTTTTTATCTTTCGCTTAGTGAGAGGAGTAAAGGTAAGTTACTATGTCATGTGGCCTAAAGGTAAGTTACTATGTCATGGTACTCTTTCCTTTAGATTTGGGTAAACTTGTAATAACATCTACGAAAAGTTCTTCCCAATGTTGGTTGGGTATGCCTAATGGATGATGGATCCTAGGTTCTTGATAGTCTCTCCTTTATTTTGTTGGCATACCACAATTTTTGTAAATATTCTTTAAGACCTTCCAAAAAAATTATTTCTTGATCCTATTGTATTTATTCAAGAACCCTGAATTCCCTCTTATAGGAGAAGTGTGTAAATCCAATAGGGCCTTCAATTTGAGTTGAAAATGATTACATAAGTATACATGATCTTGATACCATAGAAAATCAGTTTTCCATGTAAATTTTTCTACTCCATCAAGGTCCTCTTATAGTTGTTGAATGATCTTGCATATCTTATCATCTTCTTGCCATTCTATCCTTTCTTCTTCCATTGAGTCAAATCGAGGAATGGAAATAGTACATTGTAAACCATTTGTGTCTTCAAATTTCCTTGTGAGTGCATCTGCCACAATATTTTTTTCCCTTTTTTTAGATAATTTTAAAGTCCTAACTCAACACATTTGTGACCCATTTTTGTTACTTTTATGAAGATAGTCTTTGCCCCAAGAAGTAATTTAGAGTATCATGATCAATTTTAACTTTTAAAGTGTCTTCGTGTTAGGTATGGACATCATTTATTAATTACATGTAGTATTACTAACATTTCTTGTTGGAAGAGTGAACAATACTGAGGGGAGGGGGGCGTAAATCAATATTGTGATCCATGGATCAATTTACTACTTTTTTCCTTTTATTACGCAATAACTAAATCATGCATTAACATATATAAACAACACATGCATAATTATAAACATAAGAAACAAGCAAAAGTAACCATGGGAAACAACATATTATCAAAACAACATGCACATCATCACACATAGAGACACTATATATTAGGTGAAAACCTAAAGGTAGAAAACCACCATTGGATGTTCTACTTCACTCTTCTTCTATTAATCAATTTTATTTTATTTTAATTCATTGACCACCACTTTTATGCAAGCCACGACTTGTTAATCACACTAGTAATACTTTACTTAGGCTACAATATGTCGGAAACCACCACTTACAGAACTTTATAAGACAACACCTACTGGAATCCACCACTCCCATGACTTTCCAAGTCACAACTCCTAGACACCACAAAACCAAATAGTCTATCCAACCACCACTCCCAAGTTCTCACGACTCTACTTGAAGATGCCAATAGCTAAATTATGCATTAACATATATAAACAACAAATGCATAATCATAAACATAAGCAACAAGTAAAAGTAACCATGGGCAACAACACATTATCAAAACAACATGCACATCATCACACATAGAGGCACCAGATGTTAGGTGGAAACCCAAAGGGAGAAACCCACAATTGCTTCACTCTTCTTCTATTAATCAATTTTATTTTTTTAAATGCATTGGGCACCACTTTTATGCAATCCAAAACTTGCTACAACATGTTAGAAGCCATCACTTTCGGAACTTTATACGTCAACACCTACTGGAAGCCACCACTCCCATGAATTTGCAAGACATACTTGTTGGACAACCCAACACCAAATAGTCTATCCAACCACGGCTAGAGAGAATCCACCACTCCCAAGTTCTCATGACTCTACCTTAAGATGCCAATACACCATAAATTCAAAAGCCACCACTCACCCACTAAAGGCCACACCCTTAAAGCTCATATCATGGACCTCATGTCATAATATTTCACACTAATACCATTTCTCTCTGCAATCAAACATTTGTGAACCACATTTTGTCCATTTTCATACTGGATTCACGACATCTCTATCGCTCAATCAACAATATAATCTACATATAATTTTTTTAACACAATCAATCTCTATAATAAAGATCTATGCAACACAGTCGACTTACACAATCAATTTTCTCATCAAACTCAATAACCCAGTAGCAAAATAAACTATACAAACATAGCTTTGTGGGTTCCTAGGAAAGATGTTGCAATCATAGCTTTGTGCTAGTTATCATCAGAGAGAAGTTGCTCTAACTTAGGTAAAATCTCCTCCTCTCTACCCATAACTTTGTCATTTGTATTCAATCCTTTATCCAACAACTATAGAACCTATGCAAGCATCTCTTAATAAGATATCAACAAGCCTATGATCATCATAGAAAATCCTCCATGCTCTTTGACATCAATGCTGAAACAATTGACTCCTTAGGTAAACATCCTAGGTTGACATCAATTCCACTGTCTTACGACCAACATTTATTTTTGACATATGGGTTTAGTTAAGTTTTTTCCTTTATGTTTGTAACTTATAAAGGAAAGAGCTCCTCCTTATATGAAAACTACAATTATGCCATGACCTAAGGCACCACACTCCATACTAAATATATTTTTTCAAGTGAGGCCTCACTAAGATGAAAATTGCATACAAAGCCTTTTTAAGTTCTTGAAATGCTTAGGTTGCTTCTTTAGTCCAAAAAACTGCCTCATTCAATAATTTTTTTTAAAGTGAAAAGAGATTCGATCCCTCTCTGGTAAATCCATAATTATTATGGATCAAGCCTAGCTTTCATTAGTTACTTACATTCATGTATATTGTGTTTATTTTGAAATAAGAAAAAATTTATTTAGTTATTAATATTTAGTAATTACATGGTAAAGACTTAATTTTATAAAATATTCTTATAATATTTTTCTTCATATTGAAGAAAAAAAAATAGAAATTTATGTCAAAATAGTTGTTATTTTTTTACATTCAATTTAATTAAAAATTTGTTATATATATTATATATTCTCAATACCTATGAGTAGATTTATTATTGTAAATGATTGTTTTACAATAAAATATATGTAAAATAATTTGATAGTGAAATTATTTGCAATTTTTTGGGCAAGTGACATTCATAACCCTTGGTATTGAGCCCAAAGACTACCTACAAGTTAAGAATCTCCAAAATTAAGTATCTTGTTATTTTATTCATATCAATATATTATTTGGAATACAACATTAACATATATGTTATTGTTGGAGATCATTAATAATCCCTTTAGGATAAGAAATATTATTCCATACTAACTAAAAGATGAAACCATCTATGCTAGAGACCCTAAACTAATCATTAATTGTTGTTTCAACAAAATTAATTATATCCATTTTACCTTTACATCATTCAGATACACAAACAAGTTGAAAAAAAACTAAATTATTCAAAACTCTTTAAATCCTATTTATTTTTATGATCATTATCTCTATTTTTAATAATATTTTTTCTAATTTTGTAATTACTTTACTTGCCATTACCATTTGAACCTCTTCTAACTCAATCTATTGAGTTATTGGAATGATGTATTCATTTCTAATTTTCGATAACCATTTAAATATCTAACTATAAAAGTATACATCCACTACCCCATTCTGAGATTAAAACCTATAACTTTTCCACTCCGAAATTACATCTATTACTGCTTTAAAAATAAGTAAACAAAACATCATTCAAAATTTATAAATATTGAACATGTAACTTCTTAAAAATATATGTACACAACTAATTTATGAATCGAAAACATTATTAAAGAATTATGATTACTACGGAAACAATATGTTGGCATACTGTAGAGATCAAAGAATAGAATAGCCAAACCCTAACTTCGATAAACAAAGAATCCGGTTTCAATCACCGCAGGTCGACTATTAAAAAACAACTACGGCAAAAAATCAACATAGCTTCAGTGCATAATACAAAAAAGAAATAACACAGAGAATCCGATTTCAGTCACCCCAGTTCCAACAAAATGGATCGTAGAGTCATAATTTAACGGGAAGATAACCTAAAATCACGACATATATGTAGTACATATTCGCCACATAGGATTACCACAATAAAAAACACACCTGAAATTTATTTCAGCCCAACGGCTATGCCTATGCACAAACATACCATCACCGGTTACCATACACAGGAGTTTTTCGCCATCAAAAACTCACCGCATGTTTACTGCAGAAAAAATATCTCTGACATATAAAGAGATACAAACCCTAAATCAATAGCAAGCATCAAAAAATTACTTTAAACTTCACTATTTCATTTCAATACAACTCTGGCCTTTCTGAGAGCCAGGTAGGACTGAACTTCTTCATCCGAAAGGCTTCTTACACGCTTGAACATTTCGACATTTGCATATCGAAGTTTGGTACGCGGATCCGTGTACGAAGTGGGGAACCCGGAAATGTCACAGTATTTCTTGGCAGGATACATGGAGGGCGTAGACTGAATATTCACGTAGTTGGGCTCCCCCGCAGGATGAGATTCATAGTTTTCTGACCCAATCATCTGCTTTAAACGCTTCCACTGTTTCTTCTTTGAATGGTCCTTGGGATACTTCTCCGATATTTGTACTTTCTTGAATGGCAGAACCGATGGCAATAAGATATAGGAACTGGCGAAGGGCAGATTCTAACTCAATGTTGAGGAAATTTGCCATTACCTTTCTTTCACTGTACAGAATGGTTTGCCGATTCAAACATGAGCTCACTGTACAGAATGGTTTGCCGATTCAAACATGAGTGTTAGAATTTCAAAGTAACTCCAGACCGGCATCTCTTCCAGTTCGATAGGCATCTCTACTAGCAGTCCCAACATCCGATCCAGAGGAGTCTCTGTGTGAAGCGACTCCGGAGGCGGCGAAGGTCCCAGACAGCGACTGTAGCCGTTCCAGCTACCTATCAATCGAAAATCTCGGTGGACTTAGGGTCAGAAATTGCGGAATCCGAAAGATCGGAATCAGGTGCAGTCAGAAGAAACGACAAACCTGGACTCTTCTCGCTCGAAAGCTGCGGAATAAGAACCGGAACGTCCCCCGTATCAAGCCTCTCCCCTCCCCCCGATCGAACGAGACCCTGCCAAACTAGTGCCCGAAATGGTTGCACAAAAGGTGAAAATAGAGCTTTGTATGGTGGA
This sequence comes from Pinus tabuliformis, assembly GCA_031772625.1. Lineage (NCBI taxonomy): Eukaryota > Viridiplantae > Streptophyta > Pinopsida > Pinales > Pinaceae > Pinus > Pinus tabuliformis. The sequence goes on from CM062805.1 coordinate 872,012,841, forward strand.
TAAAGGAGTGGTAAGATCCCCGCCCGTTTCATATATTTTGTCCAGTAGTGCCAGATTAAGTTTCCTTTACTTTTCTTCCAAGTCGTTCTTCTGCATATTTTCCACTGACTCAAACAAGCGTTCCAGCGGTTGATTTGTCATCTCCCGCGCCTGCTCTAGCGTTAGCGTTTCCAGATTAATGTTCGCCATTAAAACCAGGGTTTTCAATTCATTGTCCGCCATTAAAACGCTGTGAAGCCGCACAAATCCTCGAACAGTATATGCGCGGCTCATCGAAATGGTGATTGAGAAGCATTAGCGATAGCATTATCTTCCCTCTCTCCAACATTTCAAAATTTTGAGCGGGGCGAGTTTGAAATTTTGAGAGCGAAGGTTTCATTGAATGTTTGTGGGTGTCTGCATTAACTACATCCACTAGTTGCATTATGTACATTAAAGCCGCTAAGTTGAAACGGCGCTGCATGTCAAAGCGGGAGCAGCGGTGGAGCCTGCCGGAGCGCTATGGAATCGCCGGAAAACCAATCATCGTGTATAAGCATGTATGGACATATATGTATGGGCAGCCGGAAAGGTATGGTCCATGCCGTAGCCGTGCTCTCTGAGACTCTGACAGAGGTACTCTCCATAGCATTAACTTTGCTATGGAGGTGGAAATAGGAATTGCCTCAGAATGCATGGGAGAGATTAATGTTGAAGCGATGAGGGGTTAGGCTCATAAACTCGAGGTGAGGAGGGCTGGGAGACACATTCGTGGGGTTGTCCTATTTTGGAGCTTGCTTCATACGCTTTTGGTTCTCTATCGTCTTTTTGCAACATCGGTTGTGAATTGTATGTTTTTTCCTTTTCTCCCCTCCTCCCGTGCGGCCTATTCTATTCTATTCTTTTCTTGAATGTCTAGTGCGCATTTCTTTTTACCCTGCTTACAAATTAATTATCGTAATAAAAGGAATTGATTACTCCGCAAGTGAGAAAGTTTATGGTTTCTTTTTATGTTGTGTATGTTGTTTCTATGCAGTGTCTATTTTCCATGCTATTATATTGTTTCGAATGGGAATGTATAGAAAAATTTAAGTTACTCATTTTCTTTGAAAGAAGTTTCCACAAGATGAAGTGGCACTGGTATGTGGCACCTCCCTTCTGAGGTGGGAGGTGACACACTCTTTCTGGACTCTCTCTGTTTACTTCCCCAACTGAGCACGGGGTGCTGCTTATCAGCAAAGAGCGGCATCAATCGTGTTAGGTTTTAATCATTTGTGTAACCACCTAGCCCGCACGCAGCTACTCTGGTACTGGATTGTGGCTTGGCAATAGTGTTGTGTCCGTTATATTTGATAATATCACATGGTAGATATATTTCTGCATCACACATATATTGCATTCTGTCGCATTTAAAGTGTCGTGTGGAGTGTGTAAGGTAAAGCATTGAACATATAATACATAATTGATTATTTAGCTAATTATGAGTGTAGATGGATGTGAAGTAATTTACAGATTCTTCATTATGACGTATTCTATGGATTCTCGATGACGAGGAGTGAAGACATAGATGTAAAGTGTATCTCCCCAAAGTCAAAGGGAATGACCCCCACGTCAATTACTGCTTTCTCTTTTTAGTATTGTTTTTTTGATTGGGTGATCCAACAAATCCAAGAGAGGAAGGTCAGGCTTCAACTGGTATCTTGTATTACGTAAAGGAGGCAAGAACGTTATATTTTCTTGGGTTGGTTGTCCTTACATTTCGTAGTACCTAAAGAAATAAACAAAATGTTGTCTTTGGTGTCGTGACTGCCTGAGTAAGAAATCAAGTTTTTATACATTAATATAATGAATTTACACTCATTTTATATTTTAATATAATAATATCATTTTTATATGCACTCATTTTATCGTTTAATATTATAATATCATTTTTATAGTTGGAATACATATATATATATTTTTATTTTTGGTTTAAATCAATGATATAGTGTTATTAATAATTTTAATTTATTAAATATTAAAAAAATTAAAAATATATTTTATTATTTTAAAAGAGTTGAAGAGGAAAATCAATTTTTTTTGGATTATGAGTTTTTAGTCACATTTGTTCTTATTTCTAAAACATTTACTATACTACAAATTCTCTTAACTTGTTAAGTCACCAAAATTACAGTGATCCAGAAAGAATACATTCTTTTTTTATAATAAAAATAAAATTAATAATAGAAATAAAATATTAAAAAATTTCAATTAATCTCTCATCTTATGGTTTAATAAACCTTATTGGAGTCCTAGTGAAAATTAATCATCATCATTATCATCACATACATTTAATAAATTATAAAATAATACAAAATAATATATTGGATTAATATATATAAATTTTAATACATTTAATATTTTTATTCAAAATATATATTTAATGTATTTTATTTAAAATAATTATATATTTTATTAATGTTATAATTATTAGCTATTATATAATTTTTTCATCTCATATTGTTTACATGGAATATTTGTTAATAAATTCTTTTATTATATAAAGGAAAAACAAACTAAATATTATCTATATAATATAAGTTTAAATATGTAATACATATTTTTTAATATTTTATAATAAAAAAATGGTTGGTTTTTAATTTTTTTTTTTCAAATTAACAAAAATGGTTCAGGATGGAAAGAAAGTCACTTCTACATAAAAAGGTATATGATGAATTTTGAACTAGTGAGAAAAAACGGTTATATCTTAATGAAAAATAAATTATATAATAATTCTTATATCAGGTTTATTTAATTAAAATAATTGAGAATATATTTTTTATTAATAATATTAATATTGTAAAATAAAAACTTATAATAATTATAAATATTGTGTTAAAATAGTATTAAACTATATTAATATTAATATAAAATTTATATTATTAAAACATTTAATTGTAAATATTTTTTTCAAATCATGTTTAAATATATTAATATTAATATAAAATCTATATTATTAAAACATTTAATTATGATTAATTTGGAGAATTGTTATTTTCATAAGAGTAATAGTTGAACTTTTAAAATGATAAAGTTTAACTTTTATTTATTTAAGTAAATAAAAAAATTATTTTTTGTATTCAAGCTTATGTGATCCATAATGAATTAAGCAAAGTCTTTCAGTAGAGATAATATAAGAGAAATTTTTAGCCAATGCCTTTTGAACCAACATGTGTTGTTCATCATGAGGACCGAAATGGGTGAGTAGATGAAAAAAATATCTCTACATTAAAAGCTTATAATAATCTTCAGTGCCATTCAATTAAGACGAAAATTTGAAAAATACTTAAAATTATTTTTTATAAATGCAGTTAATATTAAAATTTTATAAATAAAATATTGAATTGTTGTCTTTTTTAATATAAAAAAATATATGTATGTATATATATATATATATATATATATATATATATATATATATTAAATAAAATTATTAATTTTAATATTATCATAATTATTGTTGAAATTCCCCGGATGCGGGTGACACGATGGGCGGTAATGAGGAGCCACATGCTAGTCATGTGCTGCCTCAGGTTTAGAGCTGGCAATCAATGCAAGGATCGCCGCCAGGGAATAAAGGGCAGGGTGAACAGGGGAAAACATTCAATGCTCCGTCCGGGTTGTTGGATCGACTGCAACGAGTAGTTATGGCGATCAAAGCTCGAGGTAACGATGAAGTGGTTAAGAAAGGTGGCGGGATGGCTCGGCATGAGCTTGTTCATGCTCAGTATTTGGTATTTGGTGCTCAGGCTCTTGCCTGGTCTTTGGCTCTCCGGGAAACAGCTCTTGCCGTTCCTATGTCTGTTGGGTGTCGTTTCAAGCCTGAAAGGCGGGGTGGATGCAATCTCAAGTTTGTTGGGTGCCGTTCGCTCGCCTCTGTTTCTATTTCGCCTCCCTATCACGCACTGTTCCTTTCCCCCGGTGCTCGTGCAAAAATGGTTAGGCCTCGACAGCGCCTGCTCAGCCGTCGAGGCTTTGCCCGGGGAGGGTCCTCTCATCCTCCAGTTGAAGAACCCCACTCCCACTACTGTCGTTGTCGATGCCATCATATTGCTGAAGCCAACCCCATCCAAGCTAGCCAATTCATGGACTCTGGCAGCCCAGATTCTGACCCAGCACCTACGCCTGCCTTTGGTTCCGCCATTTTTACCTTCAGTAGCTCTCTGGATAGACCTCGTATCAATGCCCACGTTTCGGTACTTTTCTTGGAGGAATCTTAGGTTGATAGCGATGGACAACGCGGCAAGGGGAAGCACTCGGGCGAGAGTTCAGAAATCGTCAAGGCGGTGCCAGTGGAAGATGCAGAGCATGTTCCCAACCTTCCTCAGACTCAGGAAGTGTCGACATCCAAGGGGGACAATGTCAACTTGGATCCCTACCCTTCTGCAGAGGAAATGGAAAAATATGGTTGGTGCAAGGTGGTCGAGGAAGAGCCGGACGAATAGCTGTCCATCCGCTCAATATCACATCCTCCAGCGATACTCAGGTTTTGTTTTGGCTTTCGGTTTTTGTCATGTTGTCTTAATGCCTGTTCTTGCTATGTCTTTTGTTGCCCCTGCGTGGGTAAATGCTGAAGGTTGTTTGCTGCCCCTGCGTGGGATGAACACTTATGGTCCAGAGCCCCTGCGTGAGAAATCTAGTTTGAAATGGTCGCATTTTTGGAAGTCTAAGACCCCTGCGTGGGATGTTTTGTTCAGTCATGGAGCCCCTGCGAGGGCTGCCCTTTTGATTCCTCCCAATCCAGAGTGCCACAGGTTGGCCTCTGGTAAAAAGACTCTATGATTGTAAATGTCTTTCTTGTTCCTGTAAATAATAGATTAGTCTTAACGAGAAAAAAAAAAAATTATTGTTGAAATTTATTTAGAAAAATTAAAATAAATAATACATAGAATTTTTTAGTTACTAAATAATTTAGACAACTTTTTTAAACATTATTACGAAACATTTCTATGTGGAGTTGGTGAGTAGGTGGAAAAAAAATTGTGTTTGTATATAAAAAGTATATAATGATCCTTATGCTATATTCAATTAAGTGAAATAATTGAAATTTTATTTATAATTAAAAATAAAATCCACATCGTTAATATTAAAATTTTAAAAACAAAATATTTAGTTATTGATTTATTTAATATATAAAATTAGTATCCCCCGATTGGGGTGCGATATAGATCATCATCCCTCTCGGGACTCTTGTCATACATGAAATGATAGGTGAAAGGGTTGGAGGGTGGCTCAACCTTAGGCCTTACATGCATGGTGAGGATGGTGGGGTGGCAGAACGAATGGGAGATATTAATGTCGAAGTGACGGGGTGCAGGGCTCATAAACTCCAGGTGGGGAGGGCTCGGAGACCCATTCACGCGCTTGTCTTATTTTGGATCTTGGTTCCTAGAGATAAACCCACACTCTTGGTTGTATATCCTCTGTCTGCAAGATTGGTTGGAAAGTTCATCTCTTGGGACATGACTCACCTTTCGCTCATGCCAAGCATAGTCGGGTATGTGTTTTTCCTTTTCTCCCCTCCTCAACTATGCCCTATTCTATTCTCGAATGTCTACTGCACGTTTTTTTAGCCTGTGTACAATTAATTATTTTAAGAAAAGGAATTGATTGCTCTGTAAGTGAGAAAGTTTATGCAGTTTATTTTTATGTTGTGTTTGTTGTTTCTATGCCGGTGTCCATTTTCTATGGTATTATAATGCTTTCAATGGGAATGCATAGAAAAATTTAGGTTAGTCGTCTTATGTGGAAGGATTTTCCACCCGATGAACTCATTTTCTTTGTGATTTGTTAGCCCTCAGCGAGGAAGTGTCCTATAACTCTTTGTCTCTGCTTTTTTATGGTTATGTTGTGATCCTCCATGGTATTTGGCTCCAAAAACTAGTATGTGGCACCTCCCTTTTGAGGCGACAAAATCTTTCTGGATTCTCTCTGTTTACTTCCCCAACTGAGCACGTGGTGCTAGTAATCAGAAAAGTGTGGCATCGGGGGTAGCCCTTTTCGACTTGCAAGGTATACTTATGGATCCGGCCTAATGAAAATTGTTTCTTGCTCTTTTTTTATGACATTCTGTGAAGTTTTAATCATTTTTGTCACCACCTAACCCACACATGGCGAGTCTGGTACTGGATTATGGCTTGGCCTCTTAGGTTAACAATTTTTAATTTTCTTGACTGGTGGGTAGAACATATGGCTCGTCCTTCCCTTGGTGTTGGTTCATCTGGAAATGGGGCTCGAGGTCACAGCACAAAGTTTGGGAATCGAGGTGGATGGGGTTCTTCCTCTGCTCAGCCACCAAGGAGAAGTGTCTGAAAGTCAGATGCTGATATTATTAATGATGCAGCACAAGCATACAACACAAGTACCCCTACTCAGGTGAAACATCTCATTTCAATATGGGAGGAAACGCTCAACCAACATGCAGAGAATGAAGTGCATATAGAAGATTGGCGAGTCCTTGTTCCAGATCTGGGCCACACCCATGGTTGGCTCACACAGTATCAACAAATGGTTCATCTTTACTCGGTAATGAAAAGTATTATGGCCCTAGCTATTATGAACTCTACAGGTTTTGCTAAGTTTGATGCATGTTTCCAGGAAATTCAGAAAGAATTTTAACTCGTCCAATTTCAAATCCATCAATAGAATGTTCATCTTGACCGTATTGAGAAGCAGATTCTATGCCTTCCTCAATCGGAAGTATCAAGATCCAATGCTAAGGAACCAACCCCTGTGGAGGCCTCCAATGAGTAGTAACTAGCAATTCCTTTTTTCGTTTAATTTTCTGATGTGTATGTCGGCTAGCAGTACTTATGATAGTTTGTTAGGTGCAAACTGGTTTATAGATATTCGGTAATTTAGGCTCTTTTTGACAGACTTAAGTTACTATTGTTTTGGATGACATACGATGCAGTTCGATTACCAACAGACCAAGTTTCCCAATGGGTAGATTTAGGCCATGGAACTTCTTTCAGAGATGTAACCTACTTTTTGAAAATGAATGAATGAAAGGTCCTACCAAGATTACAGAAAGCTATATATAAAATTAGTAATTTTAATATTTTGATCATTATTATTGTAATTTATTCATAGAAATTAAAATAAAGAATAGATATACATTTTTTTTTTTTTTAATTAGACAATTCCTTTTTAACATTATTAACAAATATTTTTCTTAATTACATATTACATGTTTCTGAAAATTATAAAATCAAACATTATATTAGAAAACTAATCCTTAAGGATTGGGTGAAATATGTAGATATATAAATGCTAATTCAAGATGGGTGATGTTATTGATTACAATATTAATAATCATACCCTACAGAGGTAGAGTTCCCAAGCTATCCTAGAATCATCCTATCCATCCCAAGCTCTTTTGCCCCCTTCCTATCCATTCCCTTCTGGAATATTCCATGGCATAAACTATAATGACCTAAACATCCATAGAACCCCAAGGGTGGGAGCATCGACTACATTGACCTAACTTGCCCAATAAGCATCTCGCAGTCATCATCACATGTCTAGTGGAGCATGACTCACACAATATTCTCATGACTCCAAGTTTCAGAGGATAAACGATGGACAACACCTCCACCCCTCCTGGTAGGACCACAGTTAATACCCTAATATGAAATTTCATTGGACCCAAAATGTTCTTGGATTTTTATCATCATGCGATCTATTTGGATAACGATAACATCTGCAATATAAATATTTTTTCACATATTATAAACAAGAATACAATCAAGGAACACAATCCTTACATGAATGTATCAATTTCTAAGATAATTACTGATATACTATATAAACCCTAACTTTGGAATGAAGTTTTCTGAAGGAGGTGTGTATGTAATGACCTATCTTGCATTACCAACCAAATATGATTATTAGCATGCATATGCGACACGTATATGATAGCTACATATATACACATCATATGCAATATAGTAATATATGTACTAGTTGATTATATAGCATGTCTAAGTGTAGGATGAATGAATTAGTTATTAAAAGTATTAATTAATAACTAATTATCAAAGAATGAAATAAAATATGTTAGGTTAAGATTAATTAACAAAATTTAATGAAAATAAAGAACTACTATTACAATTAGACAAGATTAAATGTTTATTAATAATCTTATGGACAAGAATTTAGTGATCGTCTCAAGTAATAGTTAAAAATTCATTTAATATTTAATCCAAAGGATAAATGAGCAACTAAAGTAACGATTAAGGGTCCATTTAATATGCATACTATAAAAAGGGATAGGAAATAACTCAAATAATATACACACACACACACACACACACACACACACACACACACACACACACACACACACACACACACACACACATATATATATAGGGATAGGTGGTCACGAGGTTTCTTTGGAGGGAAGAAACATTTCTTTTATAACAAAATATGATGGGTGAAGAGGGAGATTCTTTTGGGTGAAGGGAAAATAGAGAAATTATGGAGGAAGAGACATTGTCACTTGGAAGCATAGGAGGGACAAGCCTTCAGGCTCCACATTCGACTATAGACCTAAGATTCTTAGGTATTTTTCTTCGATTTTTTGGCACATGGGCTAGAAGAATTTGATCTCGAAGTCTTCTGGGTCTCGGAGCCAGAGAGGCTAATCCCAGATAGGTAGGGAGGAATTGGTTGTTTTGGTAGTGGGAGAACAAGACATATATTGGGTTACGAAGTGATGTTGTTCTAGTATTAACATCATCCAAGAAAACTAGGTATGGGAATAAGTTTAAATTCGTATATTTTGTTATGAACTTGATTGGAAATAATATACTACTTAAAATGCAAATATATGAAATTAGTCTTTACATAGATAAAAAAAAATAGATTAATTTGAATAGACCTTCGAATTGAAATCCCAAATATCACCACTGTCATCGATGTAGTGATCAAATTATTGAAAATTCAAATTGGTACTCCCATATTTGATTCCTTGGCTTAGCATGGTATCAGGGCCAAAGTTCCTCAATTTAGGTGTTTCTCTTACTACTCTTTTTGTCCCACTATGGTCTCCACACATTTTGAGTAACATTGTGTGGGTTTCTCTATGTTATGGGGGTTCCGTGACAACATTTAAATTAAAGGTTTGAGTGTTATCAAGCTAGAGTTTTTGGTGGTGTTAAGAACTTTGACGAGTGGCTTTCTACTCATCTAACCCCTACTGAGTAACTCTTCCTATAGGTCTAGCATTGCTCAGTAGCTCCTCTAGCCTATCAACTCTAGTTCTGCTTTCATAGAGTTGAGCATTTTTCCATGGTTGATTTCCTTCTCTAGTACTGAATGAGACCTACTCGTCTAACCCTTTATATGTGTGTTAGGGGACCAAGAACCCTAGCTCAAGCTCATGCCCATTTGCAACTTCAAATATTTGCTTGTTTCTCTATGTTCATGAGTTCACTCTTCAAGCCACAACTACATCAATTCTTGTGTAATACCTTGGAGTCAAACTCTTGACCACGTTGAAGCATATCCTGTGCTACTTAAATTATCTTTATTGCACTCTTTAGCTATTGATTTGTGGGCATATTTAAAGAAGAATTATATAATTTTCTTCCTTTTCAAATCACAAATAACTTTCAATTATATTGCTCAGAATTTAAAAATGGGTTTGTATGACAAAGCATAGTAGAACTACAAAAATTTCTTCCGCAATTCTTATTTTCCCTAATGCACTCAATTATTTTCCCTAATGCACTCAAATTAGCCCATGCCACTTAGCCCATCCTAGTGGCATTGTGGGTAATTTCTTCATTCCAACGAATCAGTTTGGAAAGATGATTAACACTGCATTATATTTGGAGTTCTAGTTGTCATGTATTGTCCTCGCTTCCAAGAGCTTCCCCATTCGGCTCTTAATCATGTGGCCATTTAAATTTGGCAAGGGGTTTGCAAAACAACATCGGGCATTCAAACTATTCATTGATGCTCGTTATTGATGACTAAGGTATTAAAATAATTGTGATTTCGTTTTCCATCATTAACAAGGGTCCTCGAAATGATTTATGTGGACAACTATATCAATCTATGTTGACAAAGGAATGTGAGGAATGATTTTAGAAATATCTTGCAAGTTATGTTATGTTATATAATTATAATAATAATAATATTGTATTTAACTCCGATTCAGTTTTAAAGTTGCCTCTTCATTATATTAGATACGTAAATTTATTGTTGTTTCCTATAAACTGTGATATGGGATATGCCATTCCTTGGAATGTTTGAAGTGTTGTGTCCGTTATATTTGATATATCACATCGTAGATATATTTCTGCATGCAACATATATTGCATTCTGCGGCATTTCAAGTGTTGTGTGGAGTGTGTAACGTAAAGCATTGGACATATAATACATAATTGATTATTTAGCTAATTATGAGTGTAGATGGATGTGAAGTAATTTACAGATTCTTCATTATGACGTATTCTATGGATTCTTGATGACGAGGAGTGAAGACATAGATGTGAAGTATATCTCCCCAAAGTCAAAGGGAATGACCCCCAGCTCAATTACTGCTTTCTCTTTTTAGTATTGTGTTTTAATTAGGTGATCCAACAAATCTGAGAGAGGAAGGTCAGGCTTCAACTTGTATCTTGTATTAAGTAAAGGATACAAGGAAGTTATATTTTCTTTTATGGTTGGTTGTCCTTACATTTCGTAGTATGTGAAGAAATAAACGAAATGTTGTTTTTGGTCTCGTGACTCCGTGAGTAAAAGGAAATAATTTTTTTATACAATAATATAATGAATGTACACTCATTTTCTATTTTAATATAATAATATCAATTTTTATACGTACTCATTTTATCTTTTAATATAATAATATCATTTTTATATGTACTCATTTTATCTTTTAATATAATAATATAATTTTAAATAATTTTTTTAGCTTGCAATTTATTTAATTTAAATATATTAAAAAATTATAATTGTGAAGATTAATATTTTTTATTGTTTAAACTAATGATATAGTTAAGCAAAAATTTTCGATAGAAATTACATAAGAGAATTTTTTTGGCCAACGCCTTTGGAATCAATAAGTGTGGTTCGTCATCACTATGTGATTTTTACACAAAGACTTTGCTTAATTCATTATGGATCACAGAAGCTTGAATACAATGATATAGTGTTATTAGTAATTTTAAATTATTAAATATTTTACACAATAAAAAAATTAAAAATATACTTTATCATATTAAAAGAATTTAAAATGAAAAGCAATTTTTTTGGATTGCATGGCTTTTAATTACATTTTTTGTCATTTCCAAAACATTTGTCACTCTACCAATTTTCTTGACTTGTTAAGTCACCAAAACTATAGTGATCTAGAAACAGTACTTTCCCTTTTCTTGAACATAGAAATAAAATATTAAGAGTCTCAAGTAATCTCTCATCTTATCGATGAACTTTAATCATTATCATTATTATCACATATATTCAATAAATTATAAAACAATTCAAAATAATATATTATATTAATATATGTAAATTTCGATATATTTAATATATTTTTTTTAAATATATATTTAATGAATTTTATTTAAAATAATTATATATTGTATTAGTGATAGAATTATTATATAATATATATCTCATATCGTTTACATGGAATAATTTTTAATAAATTTCTTTATTATGTAAAAGAAAAATAAATTAAATATTATCTATATAATATAAACTTATATATATAATATATATATTTTTAATATTTTAATAAAAAAATAACATAGGAAATTGGTTTTTTTTGCTTTTTGAAATGAACAATTTTGGTGAGTAATGGAATGAAAGTCACTTCTACATTAAAAACGTATATGATTAATTTTGAACTCGTTAAAAAGAAAAGTTATATTTTAAAAAAACTAAATTATAGTATAATTCTTATACCATGTTCAATTAGTAAAATAATAGAAACTAAATTATACGATATGTTTAATTAAATAAAACCATTGAAAAATATTTTTTCATTAACATAATATTACAATTTAAATCTCCGGTATAATATTACAATTTAAATCTCCAGGGAAGGATCGCGGAACGGAGTTTTCATGGCTGCTTAGGGTTTCTGGTAAACTCTGTAGCATCTGAACCTCTTTGAACAACGCCAGACTACAAAAAATCAGCATCTCTTCAGACCCAATGCTATGGATCCCCTTCCGGGGGGGGACTCGGAGCCTCCCCCCAGTGGCAGCCATAGAAAATTTTAGGGGCGAATGTTCGCCCTTTGGCGAAATTAAGGGATTTTAAATTTTTAGTGGGCGAATATTTTGTATCATAGCACATTTTTACAAATCACCTCAATTAGCCCACCTTATTTTAAGAGAGGGTAAAAAAGGTAAATTTAGCGCTTGAAACTAGGAGTTACAACCTTCCATTCACCCATTTTCAAAAATAGGTTTTATTTAAGTGAATCCATTCGCCCATTTTCAAGAATATGTTTTATTTAAGTGAATCCTATGGGCCAAATACCATATTTATAAAAGAGGTATGGTAAATTAATAAAAATATAAATAAATGAGAAGTATGGTAAATAAATAAAACATTTTTTATATTTAGTCCATAAGTCACCTTCTATACATGCAAGGGTGTAAACAAATAAAAATATAAGTAAAGTGGAGGTATGGTAAATAAATAAAACGTCTTTTTATACTTACTCAAAAGGTATGGTAAATAAATAAAAATATAAATAAATTAGACGTATGGTAAATAAATAAAACCTCTTTTTATATTTAGTCCATAACCCTCGTTCTATTTATGAAGGCTCAAGAAAGATGTTTTATTTAAGTGAATCCTATGGGCCAAATACCATATTTGTAAAATAGGTATGGTAAATTAATAAAAATATAAATAAACGAGAGGTATGGTAAACAAATAAAACATTTTTTTATATTTACTCCATAAGTCACCTTATATTTACGAACACTCAAAAAATGCATTATATTTAGGTGAAACCTATGTGCAAAATACTATGGGACAAATACCATGGACTAGATTGTTATTAATACCATGCAAAAAAACATTATTAACCCTAATATTAATATTAATAAAAATAAAAATGGCACATGGTATTGACCCATGGTATTCACCAAAATGGCACATGGTATTGACCCATGGTATTCACCTGGAATGTAGCCTATTTAAATGGGGGAATTAAACCAGCATAGATGCATCTTTACTCTGGATCTACTAACCCTTTGGGGGCTTGGTGGATCAAGAGTAAAAATGGATGTTGTAATTTAATGTATGTTAAACATTTTAGCTCGGTTAAAATAAAAAATAAAATAAAATTGAACTATTAATTTTATTAATCTTTATAAATTACTAATAGTAATTTTTAAGCTCTAGGTTTATGATAACCCATGGTATTGACCCATGGTAATACCATGGTATTCATGTGAGCATAGACTATTTAAAGGGGAAATTTTATCATCTTAGATCCATCTTAATTCTGGGTCTACCAAGTGCTCAGAGGGATAAATAGATTTCATCCCCCTAAGAGTGGTAGATGTGGAGTTAAGATGGATATAGGTTGGTTTTTATGATAATGAAGATATTAAATAGACTTAGGAAATTATATTGTAAAAACATCTTAAGGTGAATGGTTAAAGCATAGACATTGGACAAGTATATTTGTATACTTCTGTTTTAAACTGATCCAGGGCTAAAAGGAATAGATTGATTTCACTAGTCATCCTTCTATAACTTTCCAGCATATGCTGGAGTAAACAGATTGTAATTTGGGTAATTTTTCTAACTGCAAACAGGAACATACTTGTGTATTGGCAGGGTGGTTGCGAGGTCCCTAGAAGTGATGAATTTGAATTTTTCTTGGTTTTATATATAGTATTAGGTTTTTTCTCATGCTTTCTGTGAATGACATGGGTGAATTTTATCCTACACCCACTAGGTTATCGATATGTAATTTCAGTAATTTTGATTTCAAAAGATATTTTAAAGAAATGCAATGATTTCATTTGTGTATTCAATAAACACAATATTCTAATGGAATTCTGCATTTTTGGTTTATCTATATAGATTCCATGGAGAAGTGTTAGTGGTGTGACATCAATTGTCCTCAACCAGAGGCTTTAGTTTTACTCTTTTTGGAAGCAAATACTTTCTTCCAACATTTTTGAGTTCCATGAAAAATTTGAAAGTCCTAATAGTATTCAATTATGCGTTCAAGAGAGACATAGTATTCAATTATGGGTTAAAGAGATCCACACTAAATGATCTATCGGCCTTATCTTCACTTAGTTTAAGACTATTCACTTGGAGAGCCTGCATGTGCCCTCACTTCAAGAGCATAGTAAAGTCATGTATAACTTAGAGAAGCTATCTTTAAGCTTTTAGTGAAGAATGGAAAAATGTCTGGGTTCAATAACAACCAGTCGAGCATTAAGCTTCCAATAATGCTAGATTTTAACCTGGAGCACTTTTGTGATTTGGAGGAGATGCCCCCTCATATTTGTGACACATCTTCAGTTGCAAATTGGACTATTACTAACTATCATTTCCTGCGAAAGTTACCTGATGACTTTGGGAACCTCAACTCTTTAAGAATGTTAAGGAAGGAAAGAAATTACATTATGCTAAGTTCTCTTATGCTTTTCAAGTTTTTCTTGGATATCTACAACGTTTCAGGTAGGAAACTACATTCTGTTAATGAAAATTTGTCTTGATAGAAAGGCCCAATTTCAAATTATAATGCTTTCAAAAAACATTGTATAACTGTAATGTTTCTAAAAGGAAAGAATATTTTTTCAATTTAAGTATCATGATCACATATTCCAACTTATTTTTCAGTAACCCATTAGGCTTTGTAGCTTTGAATAAATACATGTCTTTTGATAAGATCCTCTTCCAAATTAGAACGCATTTTCCTTGTGACAATAACCACATACAATGTATTGATTTTGTTATTGAGAAAATAGAGGTTGTGAAACAAGCTTGTGCCATACAAGGACTTAATTCATTGATTATGTATCAATTATGGATCTTGATGTAACAATGTCTTGATTTTTTTGCTTGAAAATAGAGGTTACACTTTACTATTTCACATAATTTCTTACAATCTTTCCATAAGTATTGATTTGTAATCTCAGACACTGAGGGATGATAGTAATGACAAAGGTAATATTCCATGGTTTGAAGTTACCCTCTTACTAAATATTTAAATATATCACCACAATTTAACTGTTAGTTAAAGGAATTGTATTTGATTTGTAAACAATTCATTGCTTGATTTATAGATTTTGATTTTTTTTCCCTTTTTTATTTTTTTCTCGGATTTGGTATGAGATATCTTCCAATATTTGGGTTCCCTAGTTTCCCCACCATAGCTATGAGGTTCAGATGCTATCATTAAATATTCTCAGAACGTTACAAATTTTGTAGTAAGTGTAATTTGAAACATTGTTGTTGCGTTTCCATGGTGTTAATGCAAATAAGCACTACAACTAGTGCCATTATTTAGATTAAGTGCTGAAATCTAGGTGGTCTTGTAATGATGGAGTGATTATTTTCTTGCTACTAAGGCCATATGCATTTTTATCTCTTATGTTTTCCTGAGATATTCAAATTCAGAATAAGAATTGAGGTCTCATTTCCACTGTAGATTACAGTCAGTTTCTTGAACATAATATATAGTAGATTATATTTTACTAATCAACTGTGAATGTGATCCCTCGCAGGAAAGGAAATTCAAAGTGACTTTGATTTCACATTGATTTGTCAAAACATCCACACAGGATAGGAGATTCAAAGTGACACTAATTTCACACTGATTTGTCAAAATGTAGGCAAGAGAAAAGGAAACTTTGTATTCAACAATGCTCTTAATTTCATATGTACATGCACAGACATATTAGTAGAAAATATTGAAGAGTTGCCTAAGTAATATTTTCCATTCCACTACATTCTTTACAGCTTGTAAATAAATAACTCGGAACAATTCATTACACTACTTGTTATTCTTTATTAATCAGTGGTTAAGATTTTGATATTGAACTGGCTAAGATTTTTCTTCCTTCTGTGAAATTGTGTGTTCTATAATGCTTGTTTTCCATTCACTATGTATAACATATAAAGTGTGTCTAATGGAGTAGGAAGATTGGAAAGTCTTGTGATCCTTGAACTATGTTACAAGGCAGAAACCCAATGGGGCAGGGTAGGTACATCCCCACAAAGGGGTCACAAATACCAAAGTTGGTATTGGTTAGTGCCTTGAGCTAGAAAATTTCCTTTACCCTTGTATTAACAATGAATCCGGAGAGGATTCTAATATTATCTTTATAAAATTTATATTAGTTAAGATTGATGAATAAAATTCATGAGACATGAGCTAGGATGTCCTTGCAAGGTGGTTGTTGATTATTGGAAGCTATGATGGCCATTATGTCAAGCTAGGTGATCGCACTCCCTTGATCGTGAGCACGATTGTGATCAAGATGGAAGACTTCATAGTCTGGATTGATTGTTTAGCAGTGATAATTAGTGGGCTCATTCACAAAATCTTCTATTTTGTTGGGTTGTGTTATATTCTTTCCACGACTAACCTACGTAGTTGAACGGGGGGTTAGAGGGGGGCGGTAGCCCCCCTTCGTTGCGCCGATTGCACAGCAGGGGGGTCACAGGGGGGCGGCAGCCCCCCCCTGTCCAGGGGGTTTGAGGGGGGCGGGTAGCCCCCCTCTACGGGGTCCGGGGCAGCGCCTCGGGAAAATTTTTTTTTGGACCCTATATTAGGTTGGCCGAACCTACCTATGGTTTTGTGCATGTTTTTCGCACATGGTATTGTACGCGATGGTTTTTCGGTCCATGGTATTGGATGCTTCGGCATGTATAAATATGTATTGTAACATTGAAAGGAACATAATGAAAAATCAAGCTGGTAGTCCCGGTTTTGGGATCTAGGGAAAAATCTCTGTGCATATGTGTTTTATGGGTTATGCTCTCGCATTGTTTATTTTCTTTGTTTAAGAATTCGTACGCAGGTAATTTCTGTACAGGGTTAAAACCTACATTTGGTATCAGAGCTGTTTTGGCTTCAAGGGGACGCCTTTGTTGCTGAGGGGTTTCGCTCGGGCCTGTGGTAGACCCTGTTCAGTGGGAGATCTGCGAGATCGATTCTAGTGGTGAAAGAAGATGGCGAGCAGTGGAAAGATCGAGATTGAGAAGTTCAATGGTCAGAGTTTTGAGTTGTGGAAACTCAAGATGGAGGATCTGTTGGTCGATAAAGATCAGTGGATCACAGTAGATCCGGGTACTAAACCATCGGGAGTGACCGATGAAGAATGGAAGAAATTGGATCGGAAGGCAAAGAGCACAATACGATTGTGTGTCTCAGATTCAGTATTGCTGAATGTATCAGGGGAAGCTACGGCAAAGGCTTTGTGGGTCAAGTTAGGGACTTTGTACCAATCTAAGTCTCTGGTGAATAAACTGTTCCTGCGGAAAAAGCTGTATAACCTGAGGATGAAAGATGGAGACTCGGTGACAGAGCATCTGAATGCGTTTAATATTGTGGTAAGTCAATTATTATCTGTTGATATTAAAATTTCAGATGAAGATAAGTGCATCAGTCTATTGTGTTCTCTACCAGATTCGTGGGATAGTCTGGTTATTGCAATAGGTAGCAATGCAACTGCTTTGCAGTTTGATGAAATAGTCTCAGCCTTGCTGACGGAGGAGATGAGACGGAAGAATATGGACAACCAGAATGGTGATGCCTTGTCTGTACGAGGACGGTCCCAGAACAGAAACAAAAATAAGTCATTGAGTGGGAGATCTAAATCTAGAGGGAGATCTAAATCTCCAGGAAAACCTACAAAGGTGGTGTGCTGGAAATGCGGAAAGGAAGGGAACTTCAGAAGGGATTGTAAATTTAAAGCTCCTGATAAAGGAAAGGGATCTGATGATGCTCCTTCTGCAGAGGCGAAAACCACCTCAGATGAAGGTGGGGATGTGTACTTGGCTTCTTTAAGTACACATGTAGATCATGAGGCATGGTTGATTGACTCAGGTGCATCCTTTCACTTCACTCCCCATAGAGAGTGGTTCTGCGAGTATGAGAAATACAATGGTGGTGATGTCTTCTTAGGAGATGATAGGAAGGCTAGAATCATTGATCGTGGAAAAGTAAAGTTGAAGTTGCAAGGTGGAAGGGTTAGAACACTTCCGGGTGTTCTACATATTCCTGCATTGGCCAGAAATCTGATTTCTGTAAGCAAGTTGGATGATGCAGGTGTAAAGACGGTGTTCGAGAAAGATACCTGCAAGATGGTTCGAGGAGCACTGATATTGATGCGGGGAGTTCGGATTGGAACTCTGTACAAGCTGCAAGGTAGCACTGTTGTTGATGGGTGCAATAGTTCTATGGTTCCTGAAAATGGAGTAGAAAATCTAGTGGTCTCTGGAGAGAAGACCATGTTGTGGCATCAAAGGCTTGGACATATTGGAGAGAAGGGCCTTCGAATACTTCATGGTAAAGGTATGGTAGAAGGTATGAATGATAGCTCTCTGGATTTTGATTTCTGTGAAAATTGTGTGTATGGGAAGCAGAATCGAGTGAGTTTCCCCTCTGGTGGTAAGAGGACGAAACATATATTAGAGCTTGTGCACAGTGATGTGTTTGGACCTGTGAAGGTTCCATCACTGGGTAAGTATGTGTACTATGTATCATTCATAGATGACTTCTCAAGGAATACATGGATATATTTCCTTAAGAAGAAATCTGAAGTCTTTGACAGGTTTAAAGAATTTAAGGCTCTGGTGGAAAATCAGACAGAGAAGAAGATAAAGGTGCTGAGGACAGATAATGGTGGAGAATTTTGCAGCAATGAATTTGAAGAATTTTGTAAGAAGTGTGGTATAGAACGGCAGAAGACTACTCCATATACACCTCAGCAAAATGGAGTCACAGAAAGAATGAACAAGACGTTGATGGAAAGGGCAAGAAGCATGCTCAGTGGTGCCGGGTTAGGACAGGAATTCTGGGCAGAGGTGGTGGATATTGCACGTTACCTGATCAACAGATCACCCTCATCAGTGTTGGAGGATAAGACTCCACAAGAAGTATGGACTGGTAAGAAACCCTCTCTTTCACATCTGAGGGTATTTGGATGTGATGCATATGTACATGTTCCAAAGGAGAAACGAACCAAGTTGGATAGTAAATCTAAAAAGTGCATCTTTATTGGGTATAAGGATGGTTTAAAGGGTTATAAGCTTTGGAACCCAGTCACACGGAAGGTTGTGTACAGCCGAGATGTGGTGTTCAGAGAGGTAAAAGATGTTATTCAACATGAAGTCCAACCAAAGGAACCTGAGAAGATAGAGTTTGAGCCAAAGGAGGAAGAATCAGACTCTGCAGCAGAGGAGGAATCAGAAGATGAAGAGCCACAAACTCCGGCTGTGAGAAGATCAGGTCGAGAAAGAAGGCAGCCAGAAAGGTATAATCCATCTACTTTCAGTTCAAATTTTGCTTTGTCTGTTACTGATGATGATCCCAGAACTGTGAAGGAAGCAGTGGATTCAGATGATGGAAAACTCTGGAAAGAGGCCATGGTTGATGAAATGGCATCTTTGCACAAAAATGAGGCTTGGGATCTGGTAGAGTTGCCGACTGGAAGGAAACCCATTGGCAGCAAATGGGTGTTCAAGAAGAAGACTAATGCAGAAGGAAAGGTGGAGAAATACAAAGCTCGGTTGGTAGCAAAAGGTTATTCCCAGGTGCCGGGAATTGATTTTGGTGATATTTTTTCTCCTGTTGCCAAGGTAGCTTCTATTAGATTACTTTTATCTGTTGCTGCTGCTTTTGATTTTGAAGTAGAACAGATGGATGTGAAGACAGCATTTATTCACGGGGATTTGGAAGAGGAAATCTACATGAGGCAACCTGAAGGCTTTGCAGTGAAGGGTAAGAAAGAACTAGTATGCAAGTTAAAGAAGTCTCTGTATGGGTTAAAACAGTCACCAAGGATGTGGTATTAGAAATTTGATACATTTATACGGGGACTTGGCTTCACCAGAAGCAAAGCAGATCATTGTGTGTATTTTAAATTAATTGGTGACCGTGTTATTTATCTGGTCTTTTATGTGGATGATATGTTGCTGGTTGGAAATGACAAAGAAATTATCCAGGATTTGAAGACCCAATTGTCCTCCAAATTTGACATGAAAGATCTTGGTGCTGCAAACTATATTTTGGGCATGGAAATTAAAAGAGATCGGGCAAAGAGGAAGCTCTGGTTAAACCAGAGGAAGTATGTCGAGACAATACTGCAGAGGTTTAATATGCAGGATAGTAAACCGGTGAAGGTTCCTATTCCTGTAGGTGTGAGGTTATCTGCTGAACAGTGTCCCAAGACACAAGAAGAGGAAGAGGACATGTCCCGTGTTCCATATGCAAGTGCAGTCGGTAGCCTGATGTATGCAATGGTCTGTACTAGACCAGACATTGCACATGCAGTGGGAGTATTGAGCAGGTTTATGTCAAAACCTGGGAAGGAGCACTGGACAACAGTGAAGCGGGTTTTCAGGTATTTGCGTGGCACTAGTGATTATGGTTTGTGCTACCAAGGAAGACCAGGATTGGACAGAGTGTTGGATATTCATGGTTTTGTCGATGCAGACTGGGTTGGAGATCTGGATCAGAGAAGATCTACAAGTGGGTATGTGTTTAACCTATTTGGAGGTGCAGTCAGTTGGATGAGTAAGAAACAATCTGTAGTGGCACTATCAACTACAGAGGCAGAATACATGGTGGCCACTCATGCAAGCAAGGAAGCAGTTTGGTTGCAAAGATTGTGTTCAAGTATGGGGTTAGTACAGGGAGCTATAAGAATAGACTGTGACAGCCAAAGTGCAATTTTCTTGGCAAAGAACCCTGCTTATCATTCAAAGACAAAGCACATTGATGTTCAGTATCACTTTGTGAGGGATATGATAGAATACAAAAAGGTGTTGCTGGTAAAGGTGGACGCTTTGAAGAATACTGCAGATGCATTGACAAAATCTGTGAGCTCTGAGAAGTTCTCTTGGTGTAGAGAAACAATGGGTGTTTCAGGGCTGGAAAAATGACTAAGCTCTCCTGTGGCCCCCTGTGGAAAGAAAACAACAAGTGGGAGATTGTTGGGTTGTGTTATATTCTTTCGATGACTAACCTACGTAGTTGAACGGGGGGTTAGAGGGGGGCGGAAGCCCCCCTTCGTTGCGCCGATTGTGCAGCAGGGGGGCGGCAACCCCCCTGTGTCCGGGGGGTTTGAGGGGGGCGGGTAGCCCCCCTCTACGGGGTCCGGGGCAGCGCCCTGGGAAATTTTTTTTTTGGACCCTATATTAGGTTGGCCGAACCTACCTATGGTTTTGTGCATGTTTTTCACACATGGTATTGGACGCGATGGTTTTTCGGTCCATGGTATTGGATGCTTCGGCATGTATAAATATGTATTGTAACATTGAAAGGAACATAATGAAAAATCAAGCTGGTAGTCCCGGTTTTGGGATCCAGGGAAAAATCTCTGTGCATATGTGTTTTATGGGTTATGCTCTTGCATTGTTTATTTTCTTTGTTTAAGAATTCGTATGCAGGTAATTTCTGTACAGGGTTAAAACCTACATATTTCACTAATCCTTTTGATAGAGTTTTCAGATTCAATTTCCAAAGGTTTTAATTACATGATAGAGTTGAGTTCTGAGAGAGTTGTGACTCACAGTGTTAAGTATAGCAGCTATGACACTTGAACGAAGACAAGCATAGTAGATGTATCAGACTCTATTATAAGCTTACCTGCATATTATAAGGGACTTGGTTGGATTTTTTATAATTTTATAAACAATTTCCATTTCGTGGAAATGTGAAAAAAACAGTGATATTGCCACCATGTGGCTCTTGTCATATATGGTTTTATACTTTTTCAAAAAATTCTCTAAGAGTTCACAATGCTAAGATTCACTAGGACCTTACAAAGTTTTATTATTTAGTGAAAGACTCACCAAGATCTTACAAGATTTTATAATTGAGTAAAATATTCGCCATGCCTGGTGAGAGATTTGCCAAAAAATTCTATATACATATTATATTATTGATAAAATCGCCTTCCATTTTTCCTATATGCCATGGAGATTCGCCCATTTATTATACATATAAATTTAGGGGGGGTTCTTAAAACTTTCCCTAGTGGCAGCAACGAGACTCGGATTCGCAATGGGACTGAAAGGGATTTTGACATGGTTCAGCCTGACAGCACTGCAACGCAGACTGACCCAATAGAGAAAGGGAAACAAAAATCACCACAGGACACGGAGGCAATGCCTCAGACAAAGAAGAAAGACAACCCTACATTGAACAGAGAAATCCCCAAAGCTACCTTTGCCATTTGCAAACCTATTATAGCAGAGCAACCCAAGATAGAACTACCTGGTCACTGGATCAATGCCTAAATCCAATTTATGTAAGACCACGCTCTCATAGGGAAATTTATCAGCTTCTAGCCGACAGAGAAAACCTTGCAGGGATGGATTGCAGCTAAATGGAAACCTATAGGAAATTTCACCCTGCAACTTGGACCTAAAGGATTCTTTACGGTTGTCTTCAAATTCATAGAAGACCGTAACAGAGTTCTAGACGGCAGCCCCTACTTCTTCAACTCTACGGGCCTGTATCTTAGAGACTAGATCGAAAGTTTCAATCTGGACAGAGATGATTTTAGTTGGGTGCCTCTATGGATCCGCTCCCTTCCATTGGAGTACTGGGATGAAGAATTGTTAAAAGACATTGGAAATGGTTTGGGCGACTTCATACAGATAGCCGAAGAAACGAAACTAAGGTGTACCTCCTATGCTCGCATCTGTGTATACATGCATCTAAACAAGGCACTCCTGGACTCGGTAAGTCTATATCACGATGATTTTGAATGGATTCAGCCTATAGATTATGAACATGTTCCTTTTAGATGCAGAAAATGCCATGCACATGGTCATCTTTTCCATGAATGCACCCTAAATGTAACCCCTAAAACCAATACCACCTCATAAAATACTGATGCGGAAGGATTCACTAAAGTCAATATCCAGAAAAAGCACCACAAAAAGCCTGCTTCAGGCACAAAAAATCCCACAACCATCTCATCCATACCCTCCACCAGCAACAACTTTGATATCCTAGCACAACCAGCTATGAATGACTCTGAACCCCCCACCCACAACGAAGATATACCCAAGTCATCTTCGGTAATCCAACCCTCAGACACAAGAAAAACCCTGAAGCCACCTCAGGCCTTGATAAGCCCAACATCCAATCCCTCTAAGGAATCTAAATCTAGGTATAATGGAATGGAAATGGATATCTTTCTCCAACAACCAATTCATTCAAATGACTTAGTAGCGGGAAGCAATGAGCCCAAACATATGGAAGAGGAGCCTGAAAGTATTGATGTTGGGGATCTAGATATATTTAGCCTTGAGCAAGCCTACAGAAAGAAGGAATTTGATAAAATCCCTGATAGACAACTACAAAGTTTGGAGGTAATCATTTCTAGAGCACATTAGCAATGAACTTTAGGGATCTAGCCGGGTAATCAATGGGATGGGAAAAACCTTCCCAAAGATACCAAGAAACGAAGAAGAAAGATAGATCTAAAAAGAACCATCATCATTGGGGAAATGTTGGTGGAGTTAGGAAGATATTCCAAGTTAACGAAGTACTCTAGGCTGCTACCCAATCTTGAACCATGAAGCTCACATCATGGAACTTAAGAGGGTTAAACAACCCTGTGAAGTACAGAATGATCAAAAACATGATACAGCAGGAGAAACCTCAAATTTTCTTCATGCAAGAAACAAAATGTAAACATTGATACTCTTGGCACCATTCTTTCAAAAGCCTGGCCAGGAAGCCATTTAGTAGCAGTGGATGCTTCGGGAGCTTCAGGGGGACTGGCAATAGCATGGGATACACAAGCTATTTCACTCACTGATTTTCATGCGACTCATAATCTCATTCAAGCAACTTTTCATATTATTGGGACCAATGTTCACGGACATCTCACCAATGTCTATTTCCCTCAGGATGCTACAAACAAATTGGCATTGCTGAACACAATTACAATGCTCAATTCCACCAGAGACCATCCTCTTTGAATTATAGGGGGTGACTTCAATATGATCACTAAACTTGAGGAAAAGAATGGAGGTCGGGTCAGATTAGACATGGAAAGTAGCCACTTCAAGGATTTCATACAAAATAACTGGCTCATTGATCTGCCTTTTAACAATGGAATGTACACCTGGAACAATAAAAGATCAGGCTCACAACAAATAGCCTCGCGGTTGGATCGTTTCTTGTTATCTGATAATGCAATTCATTTAGGAGGAGACTTTACAACCTCAATCTTGCCTCTTTCTGGGTTAGATCATTGGCCCATATCTCTACTATGGCAAAGACCTAGCAACTCCACAAGGAGACCCTTTCGTTTTGAAGCATTTTGGCTTACCCACCCGGAATTCAGTAATCTGGTCCTCTCAGTTTGGAAAAGTTTCATTCCCCCAGAAGGATAAAAAATGTATCAACTTCAACAATGGCTCAAACATCTAAAAATACATATCAAGCAATGGAATCAAATGACCTTTGGAAATATCTTTCAAGCCAAAAGAGCACTAGCACAAGAAATGAGGGAAATTTAGCAGAAAATAATTAATGAAGGAAGGATAAAAGCATTGATAGAAAAGGAACAGAACCTCCAGAATCAATTAGATGAAAGAAGAAAGTAAGAAGAGATCCTATGGAAGCAGAAATCTAGAGTAAAATGGCTAAAGGAGGGAGAGTAGAACACAAAAAATTTTCACCGCACCACCACACAGAGAAGAATACACAACATCACACAAATTTAGAATCAGCAGGGAGAAAGGCTAGAAGAACATGATGATATTGAAAGAGAGCTACTCCAACATTTCAAAAACATTCATCAAGAACCACAAATCAACAGATAGCCAACTATAGAACGGATTCTCCAGCATATCCCTAAAATCATCACGAAAGAACATAATCAATTACTCCTTAGACCGGTTACTCTATAGGAAGTTGAATCAGTAATGAATCAGCTCAAAGAAGGGAAAGCTCTTGGACCAGATGGCTTTACCTCCAACTTCTTTCATAAATTATGGGATCTCATCAAAGTGGATGTTTGGCAGGTTGTGGAAGAATCTAGAACTTTGCATTGGTTGCTTCCATCTCTAAATGCTACCTTTATTGCACTCATTCCTAAAGAGGAGCATTCTATAACTCCGGACAAATTTAGGCCAATAGCTCTCTAC
Source organism: Pinus tabuliformis (assembly GCA_031772625.1). Lineage (NCBI taxonomy): Eukaryota > Viridiplantae > Streptophyta > Pinopsida > Pinales > Pinaceae > Pinus > Pinus tabuliformis. The sequence continues at coordinate 872,038,203 of CM062805.1, forward strand.
AATGTTATCTACAAATTCATCTCCAAAGTCATCGCCTCCCGTTTGAAACCGCTGCTTCCCCTGCTAATATCGCTAGAACAATCAGGATATGTAAAAGGACAGCAAATCATTGATGGCATCATCCTCACACATGAGATCATTCATTCATTAAAGCATAACAAAAAAGCAGGTATGCTTCTCATAATTGATCTCTCAAAATCTTTTGACAAATTAAGCTGGATCTACATTCAAATAATGCTTACTACCTTTGGTTTCTCTCCTCCTTGGGTTAGACGGGTAATGAATCTTGTCTCCTCTACTTTTTTCTCCATTTTAGTAAATGGCATTCTCTCACGTCCTTTCCACCCCTCAATAGGCATTCTTCAAGGAGACCCCCTCTCTCCCTTTCTTTTTGTGTTAATGGTTGAAGGGCTAGGACGTTTAATAAAGAACGCTCTTCAATCTCAGCAGCTCAGAGGCATCTCTCTCCATGATTCCCTAGCCATCACACATCAAAAGTTTGTGGATGACAACATGTTGTTTGGGCACCCTTCAATTCAAGAAGCATTAATATTTAAATCCCTACTTGATGAATATTCGGAAGCATCTGGATCCAGCATCAACACTGCAAAATCCCAAATATTCTTTTTTCACACTCCCCCCTCCACTCAAACCTCTATAACACGCATCCTCGAATTCTCTAAAGCCTCCCTACCCTCAAAGTATTTAGGCGCCCCATTGACCAATTCAGCGATTAAACATGCCTCTTAGCATTTTCTCCTCAAAAGGCTTGAAGCTCGCCTTTCTTCCTGGACCTTTAGGGCCCTTAATTTGGCTAGTCGTTTGGTGCTGGTTAAGGCCATTTTACAATAGATGCCTCTATATCTTTTCTCTATTTTAGTGGCACCAAAATGGGTGCTTAAGGGAATCAAATATTTACAATGCAATTTTCTATGGGGATCCTCAGGCCAAAATAGAAAATGGGCATTGGTCAAATGGACAACAGTTTGCCTTCTTAAAAAATATGGAGGTGCGGGTCTCCGAGATCCTCAACATACCAATGCTGTTATGGGAGGAAGGATATGGTGGAAATGGCTCTTAGCTCCACATTCACCGTGGGCTACACTTTGGACTGCCAAATATGCAAATAACAGACCGCCAGATGATTTAATCAGACTTCTGCCCACTGAAAAGGGCTCCTTAATATGGAATGCAGCAAGACAACACAACAACATGATACAGAAGCACAGTTTCTGGGAAATCAGAGATGGTAGGAATGCTCATTTTTGGGTTGACTCTTGGCAACAAAGACCATGGCTCAGCAATTTGTTCAAACCTCCACATATAGATGTTTGGGCATCGCAACAGAAGGAAAAAGTCAATCAACACTGGATTCCAGTCCTCAATCAGGGATATAGACAATGGCTAAAAGCGGCACAAATAATCAGACAAGGAACAAAGAAAATCCACAATGAGATTGACACAGAACTCTCAAATAGAAAAATTAGATTCTCAGACAAGAAGGATATTCTGAGATGGGGGTATACACCACGTGGGACTTTTACCACAAGGGAAGCATACAATCTCTTGATTAGCAATTAGGATGTAAAAGACCTTATGTGGGACAAAATCTTGTCTCCGGGTATTTGGCCCAAGATCTCGACATTTCTCTAGCTGCTATGTCAAAAAAGGATACTCACCTAGGACAATCTAAGGAAAAAAAGCTTCCACGGGCCCTCAAGATGCCCCAAATGCAACCAACAGGAAGAGACAATACAACATCTTATGGACAGTTGCCACCTTTCCAATAAACTATGGGAAAAAATTGAATTTAGATGTCAAAAAAGAGGTAGTGTAATAGGGGATATAACAAACACCATCCGTAACTGGATAATCAATCCTTACAAGAGCAGATTGATAAACTCTCTATGGAAAATTATTCCAGGCCTATTCGTCTGGACTTTACTGAAAGAAAGAAACAGACGCATTTTTAAGAATCTATGCACTCCTCTAGAGACCATATGGAGTATTTTTTTGCAACAACCTTTAGGAAACCTTGGCTCTTCAAAAATGGCATGAAGAGGACTTTCCTACCCTACCTCAGGAGAAGAACATATGGAGAATTGGCATCTGCAGATTACACAAACTCATGAACACTCCGGCAACCTCTCTCAAAATTCCAAAGTTCCAAGTAAACAAAAACCTCCTTCCCAAGGAATGATACAATTAAATTTTGATGGAGCCTCCAAAGGAAACCCAGGCATGGCAGGCTATGGAGGCATCTTCAGGGATCATGGAGGCAAACCACTTTTTCTCTGCATTGGATCAATAGGTTGGGACACAAACAACTCAGCTGAACTAGAAGGACTCTGGCAGGGACTGTGCTTAGCTCAGTGATGAGCCCCAAAAATGGAAAAATATTTGGGCTCATTCAACCTCCTAATGTGACTTGATCCACCATTCTCATTTGTTTATTGCATGTTTTTTATTATTTTTATGTTAATAGAGTGAATTTGGTTAGTCATTATGCCAACAAGTCTAATGGGTGCTTTGTGTAGCCTTGTTGGTCAACTTGGAGACAAAATTGAAGGTCTTAATGAGCACTTGGCAGCCAAATTCGTGGGAGAACAAGCTAGAGGATTTGTAGGAAGGTGTCCCCCTCATTTATGGACCCTTACCTCGAATTCTCCACCATCAGTTCGGAGTTCAAAGGCCACCAAATCAATGAGCTCAAGGGCAGCCAAGCAAGTCAAGTTGGACTACTGTTAACTACAAGTCTTGGGCAGCCAAGTCCCTAACTTTTAGGAGGACTGCTGGGTCCTCAAATTGTATAAATAAGAAGGCTTGGGGCCTCATTTTGGTTAGCTAGTGGGTAGTCAATTCGTTTAGCTAGTTAGTCATTTTGTTTTAGCCATTAGTTAGCCATTTTGTAATTCGATTTTTATGCAATAGACTAGCTTTGCTTTCAGCTCATGCTCAAGCTCTCCTTATGGACAGTTTTGATGTACTTTTCCTTTCTTGATTAATAAAGATGGATCCAGCTTTGCAGCAGCTCTAAATCTCTCTTGGGAGGCTGTAGTTCTTGGGGTTGGGCCCATCTCAAGTGCCCAGTACCTCCCTTGTTTATATTTATGTGTCTTTGCTGCATTCTCATAATAAAATCTGCTATTTAGATATTGTGTTGTTGTTTAGGTTGCTTTTGATGATTAGAAAAGGTTTTTAATGTTCAGATTTTTTTGATAGGTTAATCACAGGGAATATATTCAGAAAAAGGCTACCAAGTACTTTGGATCTCACCTCCCCTTCAGTGGAATCATGAGCTGGGACCAATGTCACCTTGTTGCCAACAAAAACACTTGCTTTGCTTCACCATGAAATCATTAGTGTTTGAATCTCATTTGTAGAACTTGATATCAGTTTGGATGCATGTTTAGGTTTATAATCACTTAGTTTCATAATTGCTTCACATGGTTTCACTGCAAATAAGCTTCTGTTCATTTCCTTTGCTGTTAGGTCAGATTAGAGTAAAGTAACTAGGTCATAGGTTTCATAACTAGATCTTTGTTTTCTTGCATGTCCTTGTTGGTTCAGTTGTAAACAATATGCAGGGCACCTTCATCATCTCCTCAAGTTCTATTTAACCTCTGTCTCACTCATTGACCCTCCAACTCTCTCATTTCCCACATAGCTCCATCTCCTTCAACTTTCGTTGGTTCCATCCTTCCAATCATCAAACCATTGCATACACTCTTCCTTCATCTGATTTTCCAACTTCTGAGCCATCACCAGCCTTATTCCTACCTTACACATCTCCCCCTACCATTCCATCACTCCTCCATCACTTCAAACACTCACGGTAGGTCATCCTGTAGCAATTTTGTAGACATCCTGTAGAAACCAGAGTATCCTGTAGGATCCCCTGCAGACATCCTGTAGGAGGCCACTCACTCGGTTGCTGAGCTTCTGAACGTGAGGAACCTCTGTGGATGGATGCTAAGGATCCCTAGGGACCTCTCCTAGCCTCCCCAACCTTTCCCACGCTTTCCTTCCTTCTCCATCCCATCTGCACAACCAAACCCTAGTTAGCACAAAATCACAATCATCCCACACACTTAAAGAAAAAATACAAAAACATGTCTTTTATGATGCAAGTAGCTTAGATCCATGCATTTTCACTCATTAGAGGTAATGACAGCATTGGTAGAAGTTGCATTTACATTCTTTGCATTGTAGAGGTTAGACTAGTCAAATTAGGGTTTCCTAGGTTTACATGCTTTGATTTGCTTTCAGTTCATTTTTGCCAAGTAGATTAGTCTTCTTTGAGCTAGCTTTCATTCATCATTTAACAAGCTTCTTCTGAGAGCCTATAGAAGTTGGCTTGAGCCCTAGCGGACTTGTGCCAGCTGACCAAGTGACAACTGCGACAAGAGCTAGTACTTGTGCATACAGCACCGTCGCTTCCAAGTTTGTACGAACTACCGGGTTGATAAAATTAAGAGACAGGAAGCCCCAAGAGTTGTAGCATTATTGCTACAATACTGGAGCTCACCATCTTTTTGGCGCCGTTGTCGGGGAAGCGGCAGAGTATTGGTGATTGTTGCTATTCTTTTATTTTCTACTACAACCTTCTTCTAAGTAGTTTATTTCATTTCCGTTATGCAATTTCATTTATGCAAAAGTAGATTAGCATTTCTTGCTTTCCCAGATTAGCATTTCCTGCTTTCATAGATTAGTATTTCCTGCTTTCATAGATTAGCATTTCCTGCTTTCCTAGAATAGCCTTTCAATTCCGCATTTCAATTCTGCAAGCGTAGATTAGCATTTCAATTCCGCAAGCGTAGACTAGCATTTCATTCTTGCAATTTCATTTGAGCAAAATAGAGTAGTCCTTTCCTGCTTTCATTTCAATTTCGCAAGATAGTTAGTTGCAGTTCAATCTATTTCATGCCTTGTAGGAGTAGAGATAAGTTAGAAAAATGATTGCACAACACCCCCACTGCTTCACATAGCCAACGTTCCTCTTCGATGGCTGTGATGAAAGGACCCCTGGGTGGACATCAAGACACATCTGAAGAACCTCTAGGGGAGAAGAAGAAGAAACATTCCTCTGAAGCAAATGGCTACAAGCAGAAATGTTGAGAGCAACATCTTGTCCAAGGATGAATTTGAAAATCAGATCAAAGATTTCAAGAGAGATATGAGGCAGTTTCTTGCCATGCAAATGGATACCTTGCGGATCCAAAAGAAGCAAGAAGAAGCCAAGAGGGCTTTGGTCATTTTTTGTCCTAGGTGCCTTAAAAAGCATCCTAGGAATGAATGTCCAATGCACTCCCTAGAAGTGTGTTTTGTATGTGAAGAATACCATCCTACAGATCAGTGCCCTTCCTTGCCTAGAATCAAAGCTGCATATCAAAGAGTCAAGGGAGCCACTGAATCACTCTATTATATGAACCAAAGGAGACCACATGGACCGAGATCTTATCAGCAGGAACTGCAAGGGACACCTGAGACCTATTATGACCCCTACCAAGCCACTTTCATGCCTTCTTGGGGTCCCCCTGCTCATCCTTCCTGGTTCACACCTCCTCCTTGTTCCTTCACAGATCCATATTATGCCCCACCAGTTGCTCATTCATTTCACTCTTATGCTCAGCCACAGCCTCAGTGGAATGCACCTTATCAGGGGTGGAGGCCCCAGTACAACTCTCATCCCGCTCATTTTCCTCCACCACCTGCTCATCCACAACCATCACCTCCTCCTCCACCAAGGCAACCCCAAATGCCTACCCAACCACAATGCCATCCATCTCCATCTCAATTTCACACCTCCACCCAACTACCCGTACCATTTCCAAAACCACACAATGGAGCAGCTCAACCCCATTGCAAATCTGAGGCACAACATGTGCAAATGACTCGTCTTGAGCCCAATGATCTTCACCAAAGCTCGGGAAGAGTGTTGCAAAGCAGAGATTCTATTGACAACATTGAAGGACCAAAAGCAAAAGAAGAGTCCAAAGAGGAGATCAAAGAACCATGGGCTGCACTTGATGAAGAAAAGAGATCTAAATCAGAGATCGAGAGAGATCCCTCATGGTTACCATCAAATCTTCCATGTACTCAAGAGGAAGATAAAAAAAAAGAGAAAGATCAGAAGGTCATGATAGAAGGTGACATGAAGAATGATCCAGATCAGCAAAAGAACCAAGGATATCAAAGCTATATTGTGATATGGTTTTAGAAGGTCACTAAGTTGCAGCGGTACTTTCCTCCTCAGTTTTGTTTGATCCCTTCAAAGTCAGATCATGTGGTCTCTGAGATCTGGATAACTATCCAAGCATGCGTTTCGAGCCTCCACATCATTTTTTCTCTAATCTCGATGTGCACATGGCTCCATTGGAATTATTCTTATACTTGAGAATGAGTTTGTTTTTCAAGTAGGGTAGGGTAGAAAAAAAAAAAAAATGAAAAAAAAAGAGAAAAAAAAAGAAAAAGGAAAAAAATGAAAAAAGAGGAAAATAGAAATCTAAGGTGAAAACCTCCTCGGAGGCGCCTTAGATTGGCTCATTTATTGAAAACCTCCATGAGGCGGTCAATGGGTTGAAAAAAAAGAGAAAAGAGAATAAGATCTTTGGGTGAAAACCTCCCTTGGAGGCGCCCAAGGCAGGCAATTAGGGTGAAAACCTCCATGAGGCGCCCTAGTTGTTTTAAAAAAAAAAGAGAAAAAAGAGAAAGAAAAATGAAGCTAATCTCCATTGAATAAGTTCATGTTGCAACAATGACATTGCAGGTTAAAGGAGGACGTTTCATGATAGGAGGAGCACTCAAATCAAAGACAAAGGAGTTTTTGTGCCTTCTACAGGAAGTTTCGTATCTTCTACAGGAAGCTTACAAAAAAGCCAAATTGATCTCCAAAGAGGACCTGAAGGTTTGGAATATGTCCATGAGGCCTACACTCATCCATGTTTCCATTCCTCACCCCTTTTCCATCATTTTTTCATGTCATTAAGCTTCTTTCCTCAAAACTGTGTCTTCTACAGGAAAGCTCTGAATTTCTACAGGAAACATCCTGTAGAACCTTTGGACGAGCCAAATCCAATTTCAAAAGTGAATCTGATGGTGGGAGTCTATTGGTTAGGCCTGCAAGCACTTGTGTGTCCATCCCTTGCCTTCATCCATCATTTTTTCACCACCTTGTGCTTCTCATTGTGCTTCTACAGGATCTTCCTGTAGAAATTGTGGGAAACTAGGCATGCATTTCAAAAAGTGGTTTGGCGAGCATGGTAGCTTCCTCAAGTGTTCAGAAGCCTTCATGCCATCTTCCAACTCCTCCTCCATCATCTCCATACCTGCATCACAGCCAAAATTCATTTTGTCATACCATGCAAGCACATGCAAAATGCCTTGAAGCCAAAAACACATAGAGCAGAATTTGTTTTTGCCATAACTTGAGAACCATGCATCCATTTGACAAACCATTTTATGGGGGATTGTACAAGGCCGATGGCAACATGCTTGAGCAGTTTCAGCCAATTCCGGTGCACGATTTCCAAGGAATCAGCCTCCATCACCATCAGCCATTTTTGCATTTTCTCCATATCTGTGCATTCGTTTCAAAACTTGTTTCATGGGGAGATGCACATGGATGATAGTAGCCTACCCAAGTAGTTTCAGCCGATTCTGATGCACGGTTTCCGAGAAATCGACCTCTGAAATCTTCAGCCATTTTCCATTTTTCTCGAAATCTGTGCATCCATTGATCACGAATTTGCTATGGGAGATGCATCATGATGGTAGGAACATGCCCACCGAGTTTTAGCTCAATCCGGTTTGCCGTTTGGGAGAAATGGCAAAAAGAAGCTCTGGTCCTGTGAAAATCCAATGGGAGCAGTTTCAGGATGCAGATCTGAACGTGGACATGAACTCTTGGAGCTTGGATCTGGCCAGAGGACACCTGCACATGAAAAACACAAACAAATATTAGCAGCTAAGCCATCATGCAATCACAAAATCAATGCATGCAGCAAGGACAGGCCACAACAGCTCACGGCAACCATTCAACTTCGAGGTATGTGACTAATCTCATTCTTCTATTGCATAGATTTAATTGGGAACTGCATAAACGAATGGGATGAGGGATTAAGCCCTGAATGTAGCAAGGCTCAACTGATTGTCCTCCTTCAGAACTCCGTCGGCAGCCACGCAGTGCACGTGGACAATGGACTCACGTAAAAAATTTAAAAAATTGTAAAAGGAAAAAAACAGTGATCGGAAGTTTAACTCTAGTGCAGTTGATTAAAAAATAGAAGACATGCAGTTCATAAAATCACTTCAGTTCGAAAAAGCCAGCGTGCATGTGCTTTGCCACCTCACCACAAGTCACGCAGTAATTCAAGGGACGCTTGGCTGCAACTCTCACCACTCTTTGTTCAACAGCAGTCAACTGAAGCGCATGTCCACCATCCAGATCAGTTAAACAACGGTGCTCTACCGATTTCTGCCTTTCATTCTCGAGGTCTCTTCAGTTCCTTAAACAATTCCCGCCTGTCGCACTGTTGATCGAATTTCCTTCAAGTCAAGAGGACTGAGTTGAATTTCTCCAATGCCATTCGCTCAGATCCATTTCAGATTTCTTATGCATTAAGAGGAGACTGATTTCATATATACCTATCATCATTTGTAGCTGAGTTTCATGTTCAGAAAAAGGATCAAGCTTCACTCATATAGAAGCCCGAAATTTCCTTTCAGAAATCAAATATGTCCTCCAGCACTTAAACCCAAGACTGAAGATTGTTCCCTTGGGTAATTTTAAGAGGTTTAAATGTCCACATTCCACAGAGGCTGGATTGATCTCTGCACTCTCATTCACTCAGCCTAAACTTCCAGGGTTCATCTCAGTTTTTGTGCATCAAAGAACATACTGATTACATGTATTGGTGGCTGTCTTTCTGATTAGAAAAAGGGCTGTTCTGTTCTGCATCTCAAACTTATTTATGTGCCAAGGACATGCTGGTTATTTGGAATGATGGAAAATTATTATTTTATTTAAATGGTGGTGACACCCGTGGTGACACCCGTGTCTACAGGAAAGCAAAAACAGGCTTCTACAGGAAGCCCGAAATTGGCTAAAACAGGGTCTTCTACAGGAAGCCTTAAAAAGGCGAAACCCAAGGAGAAGAAGGCGGACATCCTAGCTAAGGAGGCAGCAGCCATACTTGCCACCATTAGCACACCTCCAAGACCAAAAAGGAAGGGAAAGAGGCAAACCTTCATGTACTTTAAAGTAAAAAAGGAGCACACAAATAAAAGTGGGCAAACCCAAACCACTGTCAAAGGAGCAGATCGTCATTAAGGACACGAAGGCTAAACAAAGGGAGGAGCCTCCTTCAAAGATATCCATCAGCTATGAACAGGGAAGCCCGAAGACATCCACTTAGAGAGAAAGAATGAAAATGTTGAACACAAAGGCCTTTCTACAGGAAGCTGGCAGACTGTTTCTACAGGAAGCCAGCGAACAGTTTCTACAGGAAAGTTTGAAAAGCGGGAAGCCAAAGGAGAAATCGGCTGAGATGTTAGCCAAGGAAGCCACCAGGGCCATCAAAGACAAGGGGAGAGATTTGGTTGCTCAGAGGATGAGCAACACTTTCAGTAGGGGGGTGATGATGAGCCCCAAAAATGGACAAATATTTGGGCTCATTCAACCTCCTAATGTGACTTGATCCACCATTCTCATTTGTTTATTGCATGTTTTTTATTATTTTTATGTTAATAGAGTGAATTTGGTTAGTCATTATGCCAACAAGTCTAATGGGTGCTTTGTGTAGCCTTGTTGGTCAACTTGGAGACAAAATTGAAGGTCTTAATGAGCACTTGGCAGCCAAATTCGTGGGAGAACAAGCTAGAGGATTTGTAGGAAGGTGTCCCCCTCATTTATGGACCCTTACCTCAAATTCTCCACCATCAGCTCGGAGTTCAAAGGCCACCAAATCAATGAGCTCAAGGGCAGCCAAGCAAGTCAAGTTGGACTGCTGTTAACTACAAGTCTTGGGCAGCCAAGTCCCTAACTTTTAGGACTGTTGGGTCCTCAAATTGTATAAATAAGAAGGCTTGGGGCCTCATTTTGGTTAGCTAGTGGGTAGTCAATTCGTTTAGCTAGTTAGTCATTTTGTTTTAGCCATTAGTTAGCCATTTTGTAATTCAATTTTTATGCAATATACTAGCTTTGCTTTCAGCTCATGCTCAAGCTCTCCTTATGGACAGTTTTGATGTACTTTTCATTTCTTGATTAATAAAGATGGATCCAGCTTTGCAGCAGCTCTAAATCTCTCTTGGGAGGCTGTAGTTCTTGGGGTTGGGCCCATCTCAAGTGCCCAGTACCTCCCTTGTTTATATTTATGTGTCTTTGCTGCATTCTCATAATAAAATCTGCTATTTAGATATTGTGTTGTTGTTTAGGTTGCTTTTGATGATTAGAAAAGGTTTTTAATGTTCAGATTTGCTTGATAGGTTAATCACAGGGAATATATTCAGAAAAAGTCTACCAAGTACTTTGGATCTCACCTCCCCTTCAGTGGAATCGTGAGCTGGGACCAATGTCACCTTGCTGCCAACAAAAACACTTTCTTTGCTTCACCATGCAATCATTAGTGTTTGAATCTCATTTGCAGAACTTGATATCAGTTTGGATGCATGTTTAGGTTTATAATCACTTAGTTTCATAATTGCTTCGCATGGTTTCACTGCAAATAAACTTCTGTTCATTTCCTTTGCTGTTAGGTCAGATTAGAGTAAAGTAACTAGGTCATAGGTTTCATAACTAGATCTTTGTTTTCTTGCATGTCCTTGTTGGTTCAGTTGTAAACAATATGCAGGGCACCTTCATCATCTCCTCAAGTTCTATTTAACCTCTGTCTCACTCATTGACCCTCCAACTCTCTCATTTCCCACATAGCTCCATCTCCTTCAACTTTCGTTGGTTCCATCCTTCCAATCATCAAACCATTGCATACACTCTTCCTTCATCTGATTTTCTAACTTCTGAGCCATCACCAGCCTTATTCCTACCTTACACATCTCCCCCTACCATTCCATCACTCCTCCATCACTTCAAACACTCACGGTAGGTCATCCTGTAGCAGTTTTGTAGACATCCTGTAGAAACCAGAGTATCCTGTAGGATCCCCTGCAGACATCCTGTAGGAGGCCACTCACTCGGTTGCTGAGCTTCTGAACGTGAGGAACCTCTGTGGATGGATGCTAAGGATCCCTAGGGACCTCTCCTAGCCTCCCCAACCTTTCCCACGCTTTCCTTCATTCTCCATCCCATCTGCACAACCAAACCCTAGTTAGCACAAAATCACAATCATCCCACACACTTAAAGAAAAAATACAAAAACATGTCTTTTATGATGCAAGTAGCTTAGATCCATGCATTTTCACTCATTAGAGGTAATGACAGCATTGGTAGAAGTTGCATTTACATTCTTTGCATTGTAGAGGTTAGACTAGTCAAATTAGGGTTTCCTAGGTTTACATGCTTTGATTTGCTTTCAGTTCATTTTTGCCAAGTAGATTAGTCTTCTTTGAGCTAGTTTTCATTCATCATTTAACAAGCTTCTTCTGAGAGCCTATAGAAGTTGGCTTGAGCCCTAGCGGACTTGTGCCAGCTGACCAAGTGACAGTTGCGACAAGAGCTAGTACTTGTGCATACAGCACCGTCGCTTCCAAGTTTGTACGAACTACCGGGTTGATAAAATTAAGAGACAGGAAGCCCCAGGAGTTGTAGCATTATTGCTACAATACTGGAGCTCACCACTCAGCAACATGGTTTTTTTCCTATCGTAATTGAAGGAGACTCAAAAATCCTTATTAACATCGCCAACCAAATACTCCAATGAACACCTGCCCACAAAGTAGCCATTATCTGGAGATTAGTGACTCGTTTAGAGCTCATAGAAAAATGGCCCTTAACCAATAGAGCAATCACATTCCAACATGTCAAAAGGGAAGGCAATAAAGTGGCAGATCTCCTGGCAAATCTAGGGGTGGATAGTGAACAAGTTCTAAACATAGGCTCACTTGAAATCTTAAATGACAGCTCTCATTTACAGGAATGCACTAACCTAGTGCAGAAAGATGCAGAACTCCCAGATGCAGGTGATTAAAGACGCTGGTACAGCGCAACAAATATGGACTGGCAAATGGCGCGACCACATGGCCACCCATGCTTCCACCCAGAAGCTCACCGCCAAAATTAATGGCATTTTAATGCTTTGTGTGGGCCGAGGAAACCTCATTTTGATCCATAAGATGGCGATTTTGGACCACCTTCCCCCTGTTCCACCTCTTATGAACTGCAACTGCCTCCCTGCTGCTGCAGAGCCGAGCTCGTGCATGACAACGGGGAGACATTGCCAAATTCTTTGCTGTATTGAAATGGTAGAATGTTCCCACTTCTCGCATAATCTACTTTGATGCTTTCGCACTGTTGCTTCGGCCCTGAATCCCGCTTCTGAACCTTGAATTCCCTATTCTCATGCTCCCATTGACCATTCCATCCCTCATTCTGCCCCTCCTAGTCCTCGTCGGCCTAATTTCAACCAGGCGACTATGCCTCGTCTGTGTCACAGGATGCATTGTAGAAGAGGCAGCAGCAGAGGAAAAGCAATTCGCCACCCCTCACTGCCCCTATCTGACTCTACCCCTTTGGAATCCTCCTCCCAATCGATGACGACTCATCTCATGGGTCGTTATCCCACCACCCATAGCAGTAGGGGGCATGCACAGACGGACGGCTCTAGGCGTGTTGAAGATGCTCCATAACTGCCTGCTGCCTTTGTCCTGACATAGCATCCCAGCCACTCTACCTAGTTCCAATTTTGTTGCACCCTGGAACGCCCTTGCATAATTGCAACCATTTTCGTCGCTTTCAGGGAGAAGCCTAAAAGCTCTGGTGTCCTGGTTCGCAACACTCAGGAGTAGACCAAAACGAGCAGAAGGAAAACTCTTGGTAGCAGCTCTGGGACATGCAGAACCCATGGTGAAGCTCCAAACCGAACAGGCGTAACTTAGGGACACAATATTCTAGGCAGCTACACGAATATGGAAGCAACGACGAGCGCTCAACAGCAAGAGGAAGATGACATGGAGGCATACAGGTGTCTGATTATGGAAGAACCTCCACCACCTAATGACACCTAGCTGCCACAGATTATTTCAGGTTTTGAGCTCCCGTCACCAAACTTAGGGGTCTTTTCTGTTGTTTCTTTTTGTAATTGTTGTCAATTTTGATGTTTTGTTCAACAAAATATTCCACTATGGTTTTACAGGCTGGTTCCCCTGCATGGGTAGCACACTCCTCTAGTTTTGGACTGGTTTCCCTAATGAGGGCAGTCATTTTCAGTTATTGTTTGTTAAACATGGCATAATCTGAGACAGGATCTACAGAGGCCGGTGCCTCCATGTACTATTTTTTGTTACATTAATAGAATTAGTCATATTTAAAAAAAATATATAATATTACAAATTTACAAATTTAATATTCAATATGAATGGTTCATTTATTTAATATAGAAAATGTTAAAGTTTGACTATTTTCATAATTATTATTATAATTTATTTGAAAAAATAAAATAATAAATAAATAAAAATTTAACGTATTGATTAACTTCCTTTAAAAATTAAAAAATATATTTTTCCTTATAATTTATTTAGAAAAATTAAAAAATTAAAAAAAAATTAACATACATTAATTCCTTTAAAAAATTATAAAATATTTTTTCCCTCTCCATATTAGATGTTATAATAATCTTAATATTGTAAAATAAAAAGTTATAATAATTATAAATATTTTTGTTAAAATTGTATTGAAATATATTAACATTAATAAAAAAATCTATATTATTAAAACATTTAATTAGGATTAACTTGTATAATTTTTATTTTGATAAGAGTAATAGTTGAATTTTTAAAATGATAGAAATTTATTTTTTCCTTTTCTTGAAGTAAACAAAAAATATTTTTTTATGTAGAATGGGTGAGTAGGTGAAAAGAAAAATATATTTGCATAAAAGCCTATGATAATCCTTAGTGCTATTAAATTAAGTTGAAAATTTGAAAATATATTTATAATTTTTTTTATAAATATAATTAATATTAAAATTTTATAAAGAAAATATTGAATATTTGACTTATTTAATATAAAAAACTATTAAATAGAATTATTTATTCCCATATTATCATAATTATGGTTGTAATTTATTTAGAAAAATAAAGAAAATAATAATATAATTTTTTCATTATTAAAAAATTTAAACAATTTTTTTAAACATTATTACTAAACATTTCTCTTTGGAGTTGGTGAGTAGGTGGAAAGGAAATTATCGCTATATATAAAAAGTATATAATTATCCTTATGCTCTATTTAATTAAGTGAAATAATTGAAAATATATTTATAATTATTCTTTTATCCCCATAGTTAATATTAAAATTTTAAAAATAAAATATTTAATTATTGATTTATTGATTTATTTAACATATAAAGTTATTATCCTCGATTGGTGTGTGATATAGATCATTGTCCCTCTTCCCGATAGTACTGATTTTCTTTGTTATTTGTTGGACCTAAGCGAGGAAGTGTGTTGTAACTCTTCGTATCCACTTTTTCATGGTTATGGTGTGGTCCTCCATGGTATTTGGCTTGGAGAGCTAGTATGTGGCACCTCCCTTCTCAGGTGACAAATTTTTTTGGTTTCTCTTTGTTTACTTCCCCAACTGAGAACAGGGTGTTGGTTATCAACAAAGAGTGGTGTCGATGGTCACCCTTTTTGACTTACAATGTATACAAATGGCTCGAGCCTAACATAGATAATTTCTTGCGCTCTTTTTATGAAATTGTGTTAGGATTTAATAATTTGTGTAACCACCTAGCCCGCACGTAGCTGATGTCGTCTTGGACTTTGGCTCGGCGTTGGGAGTGGGTCCTCTAGGGTCAATTTTGTGGCAAAAGCCCAAGTTTTGTTGTATAAATTGTAAAGTCTCCACAAGTTCTGGTCATGGACCACGTAGATAGTAAAGTGTCACAAAGGGTTTTACCCTTCTTTTATGTAAGTTGTGTCGGCTTTATAGATCTACCCATGGTCAGCAGACCATGGGATTGTATAAGTAGGAGAGTCTTAGAGAGTCTAAGGCATGGAAGGAAGGATGAAGAAGAATGTAATCAGTCAGTAGAAGAAAGAGAGAAGAAGTCTTAGAGTAGAAGGGAGGCTCTACAGCTGTGTGCAAAGAGGCCTAGAATAGAGTCCACAGCTAAGCGCGCGGACCCCTAGCACTGATTGCGTAGGGAAGTCTTGATTCTATAAGAAGAACTAGAGTATTAATAAAGAGATTATTCCAGAAATTATCATGTTTATCTATTTCCTTCTGTTACGAATGAATGCAGTATTATGTTATGATGAATGACAGGTTTATGAATTAATATTGTATTGATGCGCGACTTTACATGATTTATATTATTATATGAACACAATTAATAGTCATTGTTTACTCAAAGAATATCTTGTTGCATATTAAGTTATCGAACACTTAAGCCAATCTGGGTAGATATAGAGTTAGGAGTAAGGCACATAAGTGGTTGATTCACCTGTTTAGCGTCCGTGAAAGATAGTCGTAGACCTTCACGAAGGTCTAGAGGTTGGTTAAAGGAAGTTATATCGATAAGCCTTAAAGGCTTATCAATCTGAGCAAAGGTGGGTTTAGGACATAAAATGACATCATGCTCATCTCTGGGTGCAGAAAATTGGTTCCAGCATACCCCCATACTACTTTGGGTGAGACTTCAGCCCTCGCTCTGCAGATTGATGCCAAAAGGGCCAGTAGTGTAGGGATTTGTTTGGAAAACTTGACTCTGAACCTCGGTCAAGACCCACTAAGCCAACAAATGGTTTCATTTCCGGGTCTGGGATCTCCATAAAGAGACGTGTGATGTCACATCATTGAAATCCAACAAAGAAATAGATTGAGGAGTGGTTGGGTAGAAATATCCATGAATTTGTGACACAAGAAAACAAAAATCTGCGATTGACGAAAGAACAGTGGTTGGACATGTATTTGTATACAGAGATACATGAAATTTTCTTTTGTTCCTTCCCGGTCGAACTATATGAGTGGATCACTAAATTGACAGACAGCCAAGGAAGGTGGAGGCTTGACAGTCCAATAGTGTGGACCCCGGAGCTAGTGCAGAGATTGGAAGCCTCTAAAGAAAAGATCGTGTGCATTGTCAATCACTGGCTTGATCATGTCACTGGAGGATTTGTGACAGAATTTGCGGTCAATACCTTGGTCAACTACAACGAAGTAGAATGATGCTTCTTCAAGGGACCGTGAGGTAAGTATTTGAGATATTTGAATACTTAAATTAAGATTCTCTTGTGTGAAAAGCGGGTTATGCCATTACCTTGATGTTTGGAGCTACATGAAGTGGAAAGTTATTCAGGGATAGAGGGAGAACAGGTCCTTAATATAGGCCGTTGATTGAGCCTCCTCTAAGTGACGACGAAGGAGAAGCACAAGCTTCACTGCAGAGCATTCTCTAGTTAATAAGGCTAGGGTTCTTACGCATACCCCATCCGCCCACACCACCTCCATCTTCACCTCCACGACATACACCTTCGCCCATACCGTCACCACCTCTGCCATCGTTCAATATGTCAAATACAATGAAGTTTCTTGTTTTCAAGGGCTTGGTAAATGAGGAACCGCACCAGTTTTGGTTCGTTGTGAAGGCCGTGTGGACAACCCAGAATATAACAGATGATCAGATGAAGAAAGCAACGTTGGTTACTACTTTACAGGATCGCACACTAACATGGTACATTAAGTATTGTACCGATAACCCAATGGCTATGTTAGGAGAAATTCAGACTACGCTGAATAAGGAATTCAATATGCCCAAGTCCGAATCACAATCAGTTGTCAGATTCAAGGAAATCATGATGAGGCCTAGTGAAACACCTTGGGAGCTAGATCAGAGATTGAAATGCCAAATCCATGAAGCTAACATGAATCTTACAGATTGGCAGCACCACGAATGGTTTGTAGCTTCTCTCTTGCCTTACTTAAGGGTTGCTTTATCACAACAAAAGATTGGGACCCAGAAAGAAGCCCTTGAAATTGTGATGAGACTACATGAATCACCGATTCAAGACGCTTATTTGGGAGTGCAATAGATTCATGCAGAGTTGCAAAATATTTTTCTAGAATTTCAAATTTTGAAGAAGGATAGAGTGGCTCGTCCAGAGGTGCGCAAAGAAGTTTGGTGCCTGAAGTGTAAAAGCTAGCGCCATGATAAAGATCATTGCCCTGTCTTTGTGAATTATGTCCCAAGAGGAGGCCCAATGCCTCTAAGGCCGAAAGCTCAAGCAGGGCCAAGTGGAGGGTCCATACTGTGGTGCGCTATCTGTCAGGTAGCTGGAAAACATGTAATAGACAATTTCCACTTGCTGCAGAAATTTGTGTAGACACCGCAAAAGCTCTTCTGCAACTTTTGTAAATCAGTGGGTCACGATGAGCACAATTTCCATAGCTATGAGTTAATGATGTAGAGAACGCCTGAGTTTCGAATGTAGACAGAAACACAGCCTCTGGATCAAGGCGTTGAGGGAGCGCGAGGAGGATATCAGGGACACAGACGAGGCCGAGGCCGAGGATGACCTGCGAGAGGTTGAGGACAAGTCATTTTTTACAACTGTGGAGTGCCAGGACACTACGCACAGGAGTGTACAAGTTTGACACGCTTGTCGTGCTGATATTGTACTCATTTTGACCACGTGATAGAAGATTTCCCTGTATTGATAGCTAAAATGCAGGAGAAGAGGGCACAACCTTAGCAGCCTACCCAAAATATGTAGATGATGAGGGATGAACCCCGTGAAGAACATCCTAATGTGAATATCATCCTGCGAGGTGGAATGACGACTGGTGAAGATAAAGGAAGGAAACCTGAAGAAGGTGAGTGTGTCCGCAAGACTCCAGAAAAAGAGTTTGGGTTTGATTTACAACGCATGAAAGAAATTTTCATGGAAGTGAAGAAAAGCTTTGATGAGGCCTCTACTCGAGGAAGTCAGGATCAGCTGTCTAAAGAAATGGACCTCTCCATGCTTACTAGATTTTTGGAGACCTGTACGAAGCTAATACGCAATAGCAAGGCCATGAAAGGGTTATAGGAGTTGATAAATAAATGTGCTAGTAATGAAAATGCCCCTAAAGGACCTTGCATAGTCAGGAAAATTGGTAGGCATAAGGCAATAACAAGGCATGAGATGAGGCTCACTGCGAAAATAGGAGAGTATGAAATGGATCGAGTTATGCTTGATTTTGGGTCAGATGCGAATGTATTGCCTAAATAGACATGGGAAAGAATGGGGAGACCTACGCTGTAGTGGTCTCCGATTCAATTGAGAATGGCTAATCAACAAAATATTATCCCCATGGGAAGATTGCAGGGAGTGACAGTAGATACTGAAGGCGTGAGCGTGTTGATTGATTTCAAAGTGACAGAGATTGTCGATGATAGCAATCTCTACCCCACGCTCCTAGGGATTGATTGGGCTATTGACCTGAATGGGGTAATCAATTTTAATAAGTGGACAATGTCATTTGAGAGGAAATCACTCTACGTAGTTGTACCTTTAGACCCTATAGAAGGACCACGCTATACTGAACTAGTCTGTGGTTATGAAAGTGATGATGATTTGGAGCAAATCTACAAAATAAAAGTGCAAGACCAAGATTGGGTGAATCTGACAATAGATGGATGGATTGCATGGGACTGCGAAAGTTCTTGTACATCATATTCAGATGAGGAGTTGGAACACTGGTAGAATAGGTTGCATGAAGTATCTACGATGCACTGTAACATGATGAGTAAATTGTTGCACTATGTATCGTCGGAGGTAAGGAGTTTGCCTTATTATGATGGTCTAACTGACATAGATAAATTTTTGGATACATTTGAAAGAGAAGTGGCTAAGAAGCATTGCTTCCAAGCACTAGATTTGGCGCTGCGTGCTACACCAGTAATATGGTGGGGTACGCATAAAGACAATTTTGATGGATGGTGTGAATACCAAAGAATGATGAGCTTGTGGTTTGGTCGCCCAAAAGTGTGACTTACAAAGAAATATGATGGGAGGAGCGATCCACGCGATCACTTAGCAAAATGGACTGACGCTTATGGAGCATAGCTACAACCGGAGTGGATGCATTTGTACTGTCACACTTTGGATGTAATACCAATGAATTGGTACCTGGAAACAAAGCTCCACCAAGGCACTGATGAGTGGGATATTTTGAGACAGGGATTTTTGCTGGAATTCAGCTTTGAGGATGGATTTGAATGCATCGATGAAGTGTTGTAGGAGGTCAAGGCAGTGATCTTCAGAATACCTCAGGATCCCTTAGATTTGATTCAACCAGATTGGACCACCCATTTGTGCCATGCGCTGGATTTCTACAATGTGACTGCTGAAGAAGAGGAGGATCCAAGGAACATTAATATCCCATAGGCAGAAGGCCACCACTAAGTTGAGGGACCATAAATAGAGAATGCAGATATCATTGAGCCACTAAAAACTATACAAGTGAACATTGGCATAGAGGCAGAGCCGAATTTTGTGAAGATAGGGGACTACAGGGATGATGCTATGATGGATAAGGTCATTGAGTTGCTCCACGAATAGCATGATTTGTTTCCCACAAATTTTCAGAATTAAAAGGAATCTTAGGTGATTTGGGAGTGATGAAAATAACTTTGAAACCAGTCGTGAAGCCTGTTAAATAGAGGCCATATCGCCTTAATTTGAAGTACAAGGAAAATGTCCACTTAGAGTTGGACAAGATGCTTGCAGTGGGTACTATTGAACCAGTGGAGGAATCGGATTGGGTGAGTCCAATGGTAGTTCAGGAAATGAAGCAGAAGGATGAAATAAGAATTTGCGTAGATTTCAGGAAGCTGAATGATTCTTGCGTTCATGATCCTTTCCCAACTCCATTCACTGATGAAGTGTTGGATAATGTTGGCAAGTAGGAGGCTTATTCATTCACTAATGGGTTCTCTATATACCATCAAATGAAGATCACACCAGAAGATAGGAGTAAGACTAGCTTCGTACTGAATGGGGATGCTTTCAGTATATAGTAATTCCTTCTAGACTTAAGAATGTGTCGGCACTCTTCTCGAACATAGTCATTGCGGTGTTCAAAGAGTTCATTCACAAGTTTTTGGAGGTATATTTTGATGATTTGACAGTGTTTGGACTGGTAAAATGCCATGTATCCATTTTTTGCTTGATGCTAGATATGTGCCGAAGGTATCATATCGTGCTAAACTTGAATAAGTGCTTATTGTGTGTCCCTTTCAGAATCTTGTTGGGTCATGTGCTATGCAGGAAAGGCTTAATGGTGGACCCCACTAAGATCACGATCATAATTAATTTCAAGGTGCTAAGGAGTGTTAAATAGCTGTGCGCAACACTGGGTCATACTGGATACTATCGAAATTTCATCAAGAGTTATGCCCAGATTACCACGCTGATGGAAAAACTATTGAAGAATGATGCTACATTCTATTGGGATGAATAATGTTAGCAAAGTCTAGATGCATTAAAGGAGAATATGGCCACCATGCCGATCCTAGTCTTCTCAGATTGGAAGAAGGAATTTCATGTGAATGTGGATGCGTCATGCATCATGCTAGGAGAAGTACTAACACAGGCCAGTGCAGGAGAATTGGATCACCCTATCGCATTTGCAAGCATGAAGTTGTTTAAGGCTGAAAAAAATTACTCGATGACAGAGAATGAAGGTTTGGCTATGGTGTATGTGTTCTATAAATTTAGACATTACCTGCTAGGTGGACATTTTAAGATGTATATAGACCATTCTGCATTAAAGTGCCTAGTCAACAAGCCTGTGTTCCGAGGGAAAATATGCAGATGGTTGTTGTTGTTTCAAGGGTATGATTTCGAAGTAATTGTGAAGCCAAGGTGATTGAATGCAGGGCTATATCATCTGTCAGGCATTGAAATAGGAGAGGAGCCTACCAATTTAGAAGAGGGGATTCCTGGCGTGCAATTCTTTGTGGTACATGTAGAAAACAATCATTTTGCAGACATTATCCACTTCCTGACTATAGGAATGGCTCCAGAGGGATACACTTGTCAACAAAATAAGGAATTAGTGGTGCGCGTGGCAGACTTTTCTGTGATTGTAGACCACTTGTATAAGATGGGATCAAATGAAATACTACAATGTTACGTGCTTGATTTTCAACAAAATAGTACCCTTGCTGAAGCTCATGGAGGAGCTGCGGGAGGCCATTATGCAGGAAAAGTAACAACGCAGAAGATTTTATGTGTTGGGTTGTGGTGGCCGACGTTGCATAAGGATTCCAAAGCATATGGTAGGGCGTGCGATGAATGTAAGAGAACGGGTAGGTTGTCGCGAAGGGATGTGCTACCTTTCAATCTGTAGGTATCATTGCATCCATTTGAAAAATGGGCAATTGATTTTGTTAGACCAATTCAACCTCCAAGCAAGAAGATGGGTGCGCGTTATATCATCACCATGGCCGAATATTTGACCAGATGGGTGGAGGAACAACCTGTAAAAGACTGTACAAGGGAAACAACAACAAAATTTCTATTTGAATATGTGTTGACCAAGTTTGGCTACTCGAATATTTTAATGAGTGATCGCAGTATGCATTTCCATAATGAAACAATTAGCAGGTTGACTGAAGAATTCCAAGTTTATCACTAGAAGAGTACGCTATATCATCCTCAGTACAATGGGACGGTTGAGGCGTTTAATAAGATATTGGAGAATGTGCTAACAAAGGTTTGCAATGCGCAGAGGAGTGATTGGGATGTGCACGTACCAATAGTATTATGGGCTTACAGAACTACTTCTAAGAAGCTTACTGGTCAGACACCTTTTAGGCCGGTTTATGGAGTAGAGGTTGTGATGCCTACCAAGTAAATTTTTCCTAGTCTACGAATAGGAGCATTCACAAGAATGGAAAACTGCGGAGCCTTGGAAGAGAAGCTCATGTAGATAACAGAGCTGGAGGAAAATAGATTTTTGGCTGGATTCCATTAGCAGGTTCAGAAGGAACGCGGAAAAGCTTGGTACAATTGACACATCAAAGTGTGCACCTTCAAGGTAAATGACTTAGTGTTATTATATGACAGTAAGTTTGACAAGTTTCTAGGAAAATTTCAGATGCAATGGCTGGGGGAATATGTGATCAAAGAGATTACCGATGGTGGAGTAGTTGATCTTGTGAAATTGAATGGATATCCATTTCCAGGAAAGGTAAATGGAAGTCAACTAACGCCATACATCGGGGAACCAACCTGATGACTACATGATGGTAGCAGAGTCTTAGCGCTCCAGGCAATCTACAAGGAGGTGTGGGACTATAAACTACACTACCCAGGTTGTAGATCTGTGCGATCAGAGGTATGTGTGAAACAAGAGGGCTTCATAGTACTAGATGATTTGCTCGCAACCCCTCTCTTCAATTAGTATCCCAGGTCAGACAAAAACCTTATTCGCGATATCATGTTAGGACCAGGCCCTGCATAAAATGCAAGCACTGGAGGAGTGATCGCCTCTGAGGGAGTTGCTCTAGAAGTGATGAGTATGGAGGTTCCAACAGCAGTCCCTACGGTGCCAAGGTTGCCTAGGCCAAAGCCTACACTGACAAGAGAGGTCCCCAAACCTAAGAAGGACAAGCAAAAGAATCTGATGCCGCTGGGTGAGTCACTGAGGAATCATGCAGCTACACAGGCTCAGAGAAACGAAAAGATGAGTGTGAAAGAGAAGGGAAAATTGGTGGATGTGGAGGCAAAGGAAGCGCGGAAGATATCAATGTTGAGGGGGTGGACCCTATTTCTAGGTTGTCTGAGTATATCCTTCCACGCAAGGATAAAGTAGAGGTCCTGAGGGACCCAGATGAGGGACACTTCCTCCTTAACACACCCTTGCTACCGGAGAATATAACTTTTGAAGGTCTGCACTTAGCATAGATCTCGCATTTGAAACTGGAAGATTGGGACTTGGTGGACCAGGAGTGGTTCCCCCAACTTGCCACTGAAACCTTCATGAGGAGGGTTTTCTACAAGGAATATGGTGTCATGGCATTGGAGTTGGTGGAATGGATTCGTAGAGTCCACAAGTCAAGATTGGTGAACTTGCTATGGGTGCCCCACTACCACTGCGTCGCGATAAATCTAACTGTCATAATGGAATTGTTGTTCCTGGTGCATGACAGTTTCTTATGGCTG
The DNA here is from genome assembly GCA_031772625.1 of Pinus tabuliformis. Taxonomy (NCBI): domain Eukaryota; kingdom Viridiplantae; phylum Streptophyta; class Pinopsida; order Pinales; family Pinaceae; genus Pinus; species Pinus tabuliformis. The sequence continues at coordinate 872,061,531 of CM062805.1, forward strand.
AACGATTCAATTGCCATCACTGATATGTTGATCCATCAGATCACATTATTACCACACTCTGGGCTGAATTAGGACAAGGCTATTTGGCGAAAAGATGAGCGAGCGCGGCCTCGCTAGGAAGATTAAAGACAAGTTTAGACTTGTTGAAAAGTTGTGTGAGTATTCAATTAACAACATTACTGACCCCACAGTGAAGGTTCCCATGAAAACTTTGGTTAGCAAGGTGATGAGAAAGTGTCATGCGGATGAGGTGCCCACACCAGTGGTTTCGTTAACAACTACATGCACGGGGGGTGTAAAATTCAACTAGGTGCACTACTTGTGTAGTGAGTTCCTCGTGAACTGCGGAGAGGCATAGGACGATAGTAAGACCTTTCACTATTCATGATTTTTGCTCTCAATTGTGCTCGTTCTCTGGGAGTTGCCAGAGGACAGCCAGTTTCCTCCTGTCAAGAAGGATTTACTGGAAGCGACAAATTTTTCATCTCTCTAGGCCATAAAAGATGTTGCGTGGGTCACAGAGAGTAAAATATTTTGGGTATTGATGGAGGCAATCATTTGCACGGCCATCAACCAAAAGCCGTAGTTGTCACCAACCGTGTTCGAGCAACTTTCAGGGTACGCGGAGTTCAAAGCAAACTTCCACCATGTCTACATCTGGGCGCAAAGGACCCCTCGCAGAAACGGTTTGACTTACCCTACCTGGCTATAGATGATGTTATTTTAGAGGTCATCAAGCATGGGCCAACAGAGTGGAATTCCACCTCTGATGTGGCCACCAGGACTAACAAGTCGGCGGAGGAAATGAAAAAGGAAGCGGTCAGACAGAAGGTTCAGATGTTGGCTAAGAAGAGGAATAACGAGGCCAAGGATAAGACCTGCGTAGAAGTGGATCACGCTACAAAGGAACAAGAAGAGTAGGAAGAGCACGGCTTCGAAAAAAGTCAAAAGTCTCCTTCACCCCAAATGGAGGAAGAAGAACGGTTAGAGTAGGGCGGCGGAGACCAGTAGGAAATCAATCCCTTCTGAGTGAAGTGGTACACGGAGCAGCAGAAGGAAGGACAATGAGAGAAGTCAAAATCCAGCAAGTCGTCGCTAGATCTGGTTACCTTAACCAATGGCGACTTGGACAAAATCGACGACAAGGTGCGGGATACAACAGTAGAACTGCTCTAGTAGTTTGAGCAGCAACAAAATTAGGCATTGAGCACCATACAGAAGGATTTGTGTGAGCTACAGATCCAGACATCCAGAATATAGGTAGGTGCAGGACAGAGTAGCACTGCATCAAACAGTTTGGTACTAGGGACCACTCAATCAGCAAAGATGGTTCAGTCAATGGATCTCTAGGCAGTCGCGCTGCCTGATGGAGCTTTGAGCATGGAGGCAGCTGCTGACAAGGCTATTTTCAGCTCCTTAAAGAATATTGGCCTCAACCTGGCCGTGCTCCCCAGTGAGTTCCTTCACACACTGCAAGTAGGTGTGATAGCATAGGTTAAGGCGCGAGAGCAGCGCGTGCTGAGCATGATCAACGAGTACAAGGTCAACAACGAACACATTTTCATGGAGAAAACAACAATGATGGAAGCATGGAAGAAAGTTCAGGCGCAAAACGAACACAATGTAGTCGTGGTGGTTGAGGCATGGAAAACATTCCTTGAACTACATATCCCGGAGGAAGCGCTGTTGGAGGTGAATATCAGGAAGTTGGTTGTCGGTGTGCGCGACATGAAGACAAAAGTGGCCAATGTTCAGTTTGAAATGAACCTGAAAATTACAGATCTAGAGTTGAAGTCACAGCCTTCAACTCCACCATAGGTCAAAGAACAACGCAAAGAAGATGTAAAGGATGGAGTTGCAACAGTGGATGCCGTGGTGGTGGATTGCACCGCGCTCTTTGAGCAGTCTATAGAGGTAGTCATGGAACTGCAGGAAGATCCTAACCTGCAACGGTTAAACACAGAAGACTATGAATTTAAGCAGCGGTATGATAAAGCGAGAGCAATGGCGTGCAGCGGAACTATAGCACAATGATTGGCCAAGCTGCATGAGGCGAAATAGCTGCTTGAAAAAGTGGAATTAGCGCAGAAGAAAGAGGTGGCCCTCAAGGCCAGATTTGGGCCTTTGTTGGATGACGCTTATGTTATCTCTGCCAACATTGAGGTGAAGTTGGCAAGCCACACAGAAACTGGTGGAGCCGATCAAGTAGGAAGCCACACAGAGTGTGACTAATGTAGCAGTGGCACAAGTAAAGTTGGGAGGTCTCCGCAGTAATATCTTCGTGCCAACAGAGTGACTCAAGGGCGAGTCACGATATTTGTTTTCGGGGGTTGTTGGGACAGGGTCCCCTAGGGTCAATTTTGGGGCAAAAGCCCAAGTTTCGGGGCAAAAAGACCAATTTTTGTTTTATAAAGTGTAAAGTCTCCACACAATGTGGTCACGGGGCGTGAAGATAGTAAAGTGTCACAAAGGGTTTTACCCTTCTTTTATGTAAGTTGCGTCAGCTTTATAGATCTACCCATGGTCCATGGACGATGATATTGTATAAGTAGGAGAGTCTTAGAGAGTCTATGGCATGGAACGAAGGATGAAGAAGAATGTAATGGGTCAGTAGAAGAAAGAGCGAAGAAGTCTTAGAGTAGAAGGGAGGCTCTGCAGCTATGTGCACAGAGGCCTAGAGTAGAGTCTGCAACTAAGTGCGCGGACCCTTACAGCTGAGTGCACACCGAAGTCTTGAGTCTATAAGAAGAACTGAAGTATTAATAAAGAGATTATTCCAGAAATTCCTATATTTATCTATTTCCTTTTGTTAGAAATAATTGCACTATTATGTTATGATGAATGATAGGTTTATGAATTAATACTGTATTGATGCACGACTTTATATGAATAATATTATTATATGAATGCAAGTAATAGTAACTCTTTACGTGAATAATATCTTGTTTCATATTAATGTTATCAAACACTTAATCCGATCTTGGTAAATACGGAACTAGGAGCAATCACATAGGCACGTAGGTGGTTGATTCACCTATTTAGGGTCTACAAAAGATAATTGTAGACCTTCACAATGGTCTAGAGGTTGGTTAAAGGAAGTTATATCAATAAGCCTTAAAGGCTTATCGATCTGTGCAAAGGTATGTTTAGGACATGAAATGACATCACGCTCATCTGTAGGTGTGGAAACTTGGTTCTAGCATCCCCCCATACTGCTTCAGGTGAGATTTCACCCCGCGCTTTGCGGGTTGATACCGAAAGGGCTAGTAGTGTAGGGATTTTTTTGGTAAACTTAACTCTGAACCTGGTTCACGACAAACTAAGCCAACACTCAGCCTATTAGGTTGATAGCTTGTAATTTCCTTGACTAATGGCTAGCCCATATGGGTCATCCTTCTCCTGGTGTTGGTTCATTTGGAAATCGGGGTCGAGGCCACAACAGAAAGCTTGGGAATTTAGGTAGATGAGGTTCTTCCTCTACTCAACCATCAAGGAGAATTTTATGTGAGTGGGATGCTAATATTATTAATGATGTGGCCCAGGAATACAACGCAGTTACCCCTGCCTAAGTGAATCATATGATTTCAACATGGGAGGCAGAACTCAACCAACATGCAGAAAATTAAGTGCATATAGAAGATTGGCGTGTCCTTGTTCCAGATCCTGGCCACACCCGCGGTCGACTTACACAATATATACAAACAGTTCATCTTTATTAGCTCATGAAACGTATTGTGGCCCAATCTATTATGAACTCTACAGGTTCTATTAAGTCTGATCCATGTTTCAAGAAAATTCAGAAAGAATTTTAACTTGTCTAATTTCAAATCCAACAGTATAATGTTCATCTTGTGTTATTCAACTAGCTCACAAAATGGAAGAAAAGATATAGCAACGACTTCAAAACTTTGAGGGGAGAAACATCCTTTACATGACACAAATGAACAATTCTTGGATGATACAAATGAAAAAAAATCCTTTCTAATATAATCAAAGCGACATAGCAATAATAATATAAGGGAACAACAATAATAATAGTGGGCTTCTATGGGGCAAAATAATAACAATATGGGGACAATAAGGAAAAACAATAACAATAAGGGTTACAATGACAATATTAATGGGGGAATCAAAAGTATTATAGGGACCTAACATGCCCCTCTCCTTCAAAAAGGTTTTGTCCTCAATGCTTGAGAAGTTCTGGATGCTTCTATATAAAATTCTCATCCTCTCATGTGGAATCTTCAACAGGTAAGTTCTTCCACTTAATGAGATACTCCGAAATTGATCAATTTTGTAGCTGTCAAGTTCTTGTTTATGTGACTACTTCAGGTTCCAATATTGTTTTTCCTTCCTTGTCAAGTTCTGGCAATATTGTTTGAACTCAGAGCTTGTCACCTATAACCTTGTTTAAGCATGAAACATGGAAAACTAGGTGCACTCGAAAGTTGCAGGAAGCTCCAATTTGTATGACATAGTACCAATATTTTGAAATACCTTGTACCAACTATAATACTTTGGTGATCATTTATTACCCTTCTTAGCTTTCTTGAGGGACATTTGTTTATATGGTTGTAGTCATAGGAATACCTAGTCACCTACATCAAATCTTCTTTCATTATTATGCTAATCTCCCTATTATTTCATTCTATTATGCGCCAAAGCGAGGTTATCCTTTAAGAGTTGGAGAACTTGTTGTTGATGATTGATGTGATCTTCCACTTCTTTAACCTTAGAATTTTCTCTTAAATAGGATGTGATGGATGGTGGATGATATCCATAAAGTGCCATAAATGGGGTCATTTTTGCTACAATATGGAAGGAAGTGTTATACCAGCATTTAGCCAGAGGCAACCATTTGACCCATTGTGTATGTTTATCATATACAAAGCAACAAAGATATCCTTCCAAAAATTTGCTTACTATCTCAGTTTTCCCATCAGATTGAGGATGATAAGATGAGCTATGAGCTAACTGAGTACCAAGATAAGAAAATAATTATCTCAAAAAATTTCCAGTGAAAATGGGATCTCAGTTGCTTACAATAATATTTGGGTTTCCATGTAGCTTTTGAATTGTTTCCATAAATGCAATAGAAGCAGTATTGGCTTTAAATTGATGAGATAATGCACAAAAGTGTGCTTACTTGTTAAGTTTATAAACTATCGCCATGATGAAACTCTTTCTTGCGCATTTGGGTAAACCTATGATAAAATCCATTGAAACGTCCTCCCAATGTTGGCTTGGAATGGATAAGGGTTGTAATGGACCTCGGTCTTAATTGTTTCAACTTTATTTTATTGGAAAACCAAACATTCTGCCACAAAATTTTGAATATTCGATTTAAGGCCATCCCAAAAAAAATCTTACTTAACCCTGTGGTAATTTTTAAAAAATCCTATGTGCCCTCCTAAGGGAGAGGTGTGCAACTCCATAAGAATCATTTGTTTGAGTTGGGAAATCTTACATAGGTATAAGTGATCTTTGTACCATAACAAATCATTTTTCTAGCTAAATGTATCAAATATACTGGGATCTTGTTGTAATTTTTGAATGAGCTCCCACAATTCTTCGTCATTCTTCCATTCATCGCTTTCTTCTTTTATCTAATTTTGTTGGATAATATAAATGGTGCAACGCGATGCTTCCACATCCTCATCCTTTCTTGAGAGTGCATCTTCCACAACATTTTTCTTCCCTTTTTTGTAGATGATTTCAAAGTCATAGCCCAACATCTTTGTGACCCATTTTTGTTGATGTTATGAATATAATATTTGTTCTAAAAAGTATTTAAGACTATCATGATCCATTTTTACCTTGAAGTGTCTTCCCATTAGGTAGGGTCGCCATTTCTTAAGTGCATGCAGTATTGCCAACATTTCCTTGTCATAAATATCTTTGCGTAAATACTTTTCTTTGATTGGACCACTTTTGAAAGCAACTGGTCTTTCTTCTTACATTAAAACAACACCAATTCCATTTCCTAAAGCATCACATTCCACAATAAAGGTTTTTGTGAAGTCCGGCGTACCTAAGACTGGTGCTTGGCACATTGCCTCTTTAAGATGTTCAAAGGCCTTCGTTGCTTCTGGAGTCCATGAAAATGCATCTTTCTTCAATAATGTTGTTAGGGGTGTTTCTATTCTCCCATAATTATTAACAAGCTTGGGATAATACCATGTCAACCTGAGAAATCCTCGTAGATGCTTTATGGATGTGGGGATTTTCCATTCCTTAATGGCTTTAATTTTTGTAGGGTATACCTTAACACCTTCATGAGATACAATATGACACAAATATTCCACCTCTTGTACTCCAAATAAACATTTGGAGCTTTTTTCATATAATTGTTTCTCCTCCAATAGTTTGAGCACCTTGTCAACATGTTGAACATGATCCTTCCAAGACTTGTTGTAGATTAGTATATCATCAAAAAATACTAATACAAATTTCTAAGGAAGGGTTTGAAAATGGAATTCATCAAACTTTGAAATGTAGAAGGTGAATTGGTAAGGCCAAAAGGCATGACCATAAATTCATAATGAACCTCATGAGCTCTAAAAGTTGTTTTTAGAATGTCTTCAATCTTCATTCTAGTTTGATGATATCGTGAATGAAGATCCAACTTGGTGAATTAAATTGATCCATGCAATTCATCCAATAATTCATCAATGACAGGAATGAGAAATTTATCTTTAATAGTGAGCTTGTTGAGCTCCCTATAATTTGGACACATGCACCATGATCCATCCTTGTTGTGCACCAATACTACTGGAGTAGAGAAAGAACTTTGACTAGGTTGAATTATACGAACCTCTAGCATTTTTGCAACCATATGTTCAATTTCACTCTCTTGGGCATATGGATATTTGTAAGGCCTAATGTTTGGAGGAACACTTTCTGGAATCAAATGAATAGCATGATCATGATTATGAATACGTGGGAGGCCTTTGGGAGTCTCAAATACCTTGGAATGATTGTCCAAGGCTTTTTGGAGATTTGGAGAAATATATGATTTCAATGTGGGAACCTCTAGCAAACATTATTGTGCAATTATTCCTCATCGTACTTTCTTTAGAAGCTTTTTCATTTCGTTAGACCTGATTATCTTTCCTGGTTTCCCTATGATACCCCTTAATTCAACTTCCTTTCCTTCCGAAACAAATTTCATGAAATTTTTTGAAAATTAAAAGCTATTGTACCCAAGGATTGTAGCCATTGGACTCCTAGTACAACATCAACACCACCGATTAGAATGGAAAGCATTAGGATATTCAATACATATTCTCCCATGGATAGCTTGATATTATAGCACTTTCCAAAGAAATTTATGGTTCCTCGACTTGCAAACATCACTTGACACTCTGGTGCTCGATATAGGAAGCAATTCAATCCCTTGGATATCTTACAATGAATAAAATTATGGGTACTACCTGCATCAATCAATACTATTACCTTTTTCTTATTGATTTGTCCTTCTATCTTAATAGTTTGAGGAGTGGTAATTCTATCCAGTGCATTACAAGATGTGGTCGGATTCATTTCTTCTTTCTCTAGGGTTTTTGCCTCGTGTATATCCTCTTATTTTGACGTTTTTTGTTTCTTTTCTTCCTCCTATTCACAACCTATGTAAAATAATTTCTTCTCGGCACACTTATGACCTTTACTGTATTTTCTATCACAATTGTAACAAAGCCCTTTTTCTCTTTTTTCTTCCAATTCTTGTGGTGTCAACCTTGTAGGTGGTGGAAGGCTAGGGGCAACAACACTTCCATATTTATAGTTGTGAGTGATAAGCTTCCTTGTTTCCATAATTTTTCTTTCCATTTTTCTTGCCAACCTGAATTCCTTTTCCAATGAATCAGGTTCCCAAAGGCGAACTTCATGTTGGATGTTATCCTTTAAAGTCCCTATGAAAACATCAATCCTATGCTCCTTTGGAATATATTGTACCCTTATATTCATTCTTTGTAATTCCTCAATGTGCTCCATCATTGAACACTTTTGTTTGAGAATTATCAATTGGCTAAAAAAGGTGTTTCTTTTTGTATCCTCATAATGTGCTGCCATTTCTTCCTTAAAATTTGCCCAAGTGACAATTTGTTTACAAGAGAAAATCCAGCAATACCATACAAACTTATTTGGTTCCAAATATAAAGTTACAATGCATACCTTTTGTGTGTTTTGCACATTATGGAGATCAAAATATTTCTCCATCTGTAGTATCCATGTTATAGGATCCTTTCCATCAAAATTCCTCATATCGATCTTTGGAACATGGTGGTATTCAATCCATTATTAGAGTATATGAAATCATGATTAACATTTCTTTTTTTCTCATCATGAGGTCCATTTGCTACCCTTTCACCATTAGTAAGCATTTCTTGTAGCAACTTTTTCAAATGTGTCTTCAAATCTTCCACGTTTCCTTTAACTTTTTCTTCTATACCATCCATCTTAGATTCCATGTTGTTAGGGTCCTATAATAATAGGATTCATAATTTTGAATTGGTTGTGATTAAGTCTTGTAATATTGTACATACCTTTGGTTTTCTGCAAATGTTTTCCATATTTAAAAATTAAAAAATCTAAAGAGGGTATGTCCTAAAAGAAATATCAAAGGTCAAAAAGAATAAGAAAAGATCAAAAAAATGAAAAAAATATGAACCCCAAACAAAAACAGGTCATGAAAGTGTGTGTTGTTGGGAAAAGTATCCAATACGGAATGACCCTATCCCACTCTAAGGGTGATAGTACCTCAGCAACAATCAAAGCAAAGCTATTCGAGATTACTTCTTTATGAAATGTAAGAGAGGGGAGAAAGAGATCCACTAACCGTTATCTTCCGCTAATGATTGATCCAATCTTCTCTCTTTGCTGCTTGCCCCCAGCTCCTTTCTCTTTCACTCGCCCAGCTACACCAAGATCCTGCAAAATAACAAGAAAAGGAAACTACAAGAAGCATACATTCATAATTGATTCAAGGATTAGAATAAGTCAAATATACAAGTATCAGTACGCCATTGAGACACATGCATATAGAAGAACCTCAAATGCTTTATTAATGGAAGAAGTAAAGTTCAGTAAGTGATACAACCATAAAAGGCCCAATCCAGCATCACCTCCCAGCAGAAAGAAATCTCCTCTTCACCTCCTTCAAGCAAATCACCCAATAGTTCTATACTCAAACCAACAACACTTCCTTACATTCACCAGATTCCAGCCTCCCTAGACTTCATGAGAGAGCTCTATATATAGGAGTTTTGGAGAAAGGATGAGTCAACTTGAGGCTGGCATGAAGCTGACTAGTGTCCTCTCCCACTTCAGTTATTCTTCAGTTCTTGAGTCCACTTGGAGGTTCTTGCTTCCACTTGGATATCTAGATCCTCTTACTCATCACAAGGCGAATTCCCTGATCCAAGTGTCATTTTGGAAGCTTCCTGGGCATTGACACCTTGAGGAATGACTGTGCCACTTGGCCAAACTCGCCCAGCGCAGGTAGCCTTCTTTACAGTTGACATTCAGCGCAGGTACAGAGTGGAGCAGTTGACATTCAGCGCAGATGCTCAGTGGAGCAGTTGACATGATCCAGAATTAGCTTGTTTTTGAGTGTTTTCAGGTGGAGAACTGATATTTAGTGCTGTGGTTTGCTGACCTTGTTCCTCTAGGGGTAGGAACAACATGTTTAGGGACTTTGGATCACTCAGATTATTGACATTTCATGCTTCATGCTGTAAGGCACAAAAATGTCTATAACAGTTGCCCCCTAAAGTATGAGGTCGTTTATCGGGTGAAATGCTTTATCAGGAGGATCCGAAGTTCATTCAATCGCTGAGAAGTGACCTGTAATAAAATACAATACAATACATTATTTTTCATTCTGCTTTCATGATCTAGCTGAGGCGGGCATTCCTATGCTCAGCTTTATAAATTCATTTTGGTACATAGAACAGACGATCGTCTGATGGTAGACTGATAATTCTCTGCTGAAATTATCATCCTTTGAGTAGGATGATCATCTACTGTAATAATGTACATATCAAATGTCTTTATATTTCCTGAATATATATCGCAGCCCGGATGGATGAAACTAGATCCGAGGTCTTCAAACTCGTTCGATCTTCACTCTAAGTACAAGTCAATCCATGTGAGAATTGCGCTGAAGTCGAACATGGAAAGACATCGCTTGATTACCGGTCAATAATGTAAACCGTTAACAAGCGCGAGAGGAATCACCGATAATGATAATGACCCTCAAGGTACTGCAGTACAATTCACGTGGTGTGAATAAAGGACTTGGCGTCGAACACCACGCAAAATCTTCTGGTCGAAGGTCATTGATGCATACCTATCGCCGGAAGTGAGAAACTTGCCATTGAGGCATGCAAGCTTCAAAGTACTGAGGGGGTTGTCCCTAGATCAACTTCTTGGATAATGAGCTGAAGTCGACAAGAAGCGATCCGTCAAAGGAGGGCATTAATGAATCCCACATCAGTGACACGGAACAGAGCTAATGATTTTAGTGGAGGTGAAAACAATCTGTGAGATATGATTCAGGGTGGCGATCATGGGTGGATGAAGGATAATGTATGGCAGTGGATGGGACACGGTTGACTCTTTCTGAACAACATCTCTTGAACATATAGCGACACTGATGCGATGGATCGGTAGCATTACCCCAAATGTGGATGGTTTGGCGAAGACCATGGTGATGAGACCGGTGAATGAAACAACCCAACCCGATGTGATACGGAGGAAAAGTGTCATGTTCAAGAGCGACTTGCTACCATTAAAGCTTTGAGGTTCTCCCAATTTTTCCCCAGTCATTTCTGACCAGTACCTCTTTATTTTTGTCAAGCTTGAGGAGGATAACATATGCTTGTTCTATAACCTGCCCTTCGGACAAGCCCATCGCTATGTTTTAACAAGCCTAGCGATAGGGAAACTCGTTCTCGTCTAAAGACAAGTTTGTCGCTATTTAATCATTTTAACGAGTCTAACGACAAGGAAAACTCGGTCCTTTTCATTTTTAGAGAGTCTGAAAAGGTACAGAAAGTTAACTCCAAAATTCCTTTTTCGTCATCTAATCCCTTAAGTCCGAAAAAGTATAAAACAATACATAAGGGATGAGTTTTCGATAATTTTAACGAGCCGAATAAAACAAGCGCTCGACCTTTTTGTGCAATAATCCCTCAGGTCCAAAAAGATTAAAATCTAGAGGAGGGATAGCTCTTCCGGTCCTTTTAACGAGCTGGAAGGCCAAAACTCGGCAAACTTTTCATATTTTACGAGTCAGATGAAAAGAGCTCAAAGAAGACTCGTCTTTTGAGGAACGAGTGATAAACAGGGATAGCAGCAGATTCCAAGTACAGGTTGGAATTTTCCAATCACGGCAGTGTCACAAGGATGGCTAGGTGAAATCACTCTTCGCAGCTGTTCCTCAAAATGGGTAAACAATCATATGGAGGTGAACGATTGGCCAAATGGAATGGAGGTGGCGGGTGCAAAACACGACCAAGGCTTTTTAAGGCTAATAAATTTACGATCACAATGGTTATTTACCGGCATAGGTTCATTTTTTAATGAGCTTAAACTCTGGAGGAAACTTTTGCTCACGCTTTTCTATTTTTTAATGAGCATAAATTCCACGGTAAAACTGCTCGATCTTATGTTTATTTTTTAACGAGCACGAACTATGTGCTAAAACTGCTCAGATCTCGCTTTTCTATTTTTTAACGAGCATAAATTCCGCGGTAAAACTGCTCGATATCTCAGTCATAAGATAAGAAATGTCTCCTGCAAGATTCCATTTTTTATAGAGCTCGCACCTCACATAAGCTATGCTCCCTCTCATCCTTTCTTTATGCAAGTTCGGAAACGGCTAATCTTAAAAGCAGATAAATAACCGCTCTTAGCTTGCACTCCAAAAGGTTTGCATGCCCCCAGGTATAAAGTACAATTTCAAGGCTGCCCCTACTTACCCGATAAAACTTTTGTTTTAAAGGGTGAGGCTTGCCTCTTTCTGGTTACCGAAGGATTGTTTCGTTAACACCATCAAACTAAAACATTTCCTCGGCACTGTCTACCGAAGTAGACAATGGTGAATGACCTTTGTCAAACAAGTAACCTTAACAAAGGAATCCTCTTCTAGAACAACCCCTCTTCCTTCCACGGATGGGGTACAGACTAGTCATATTCTTTCGCGGAAATTCTACCTTATACCCAAGGTTTCCTCTGCCCAAAGCAGACCAGGATGCATGCCCCCTGGGTTCCCATCCCATCTTTCCGAATCACTCGCACTCATCGGGAAGGAGGACTGGGGGTGGAGACATTTCTTGATTGAATAGACCATTCAGGGTTGGTATTTGACTATTTGCGATGCGTGATCCCGGAAATGAAAGTTGGTCTACGAGCTTGACCATTCTTCCTTCGTGTGGAAAACACATTACTCTAAAGAGTGAGGAGACTATAGCTCCCATGCAATATATATAGTCTCGTCCAAGGAGTAGGTTATAATCCAAGGGTCCTTGAACGACCATCACGTTCATTTGAACGGTCTTCCCTTTCAATGTAACAGGCACATTGGGGAGGATCCCTAACGGTCGACTGGTTCCTTTATCAAAACCCGAGAGATTTCTTATCTCAGGCAAAAGCTCCGGGGAACCCAGTGCTTTCCAAGCAATAGAGGAAAGGATACTCACAGATGCCCCTTCATCAATGATAGTTCTAGCCATTACCATTCTGTAAATTTGGACTATGATTCTGAATGGTATACTGGCTGGCAACTGGGGTTTGCCTAGTTGGTTCCAATCAAAGGACACAACCAGGTTGCTTGGCGGTGGGACCGAATACACGGCCGGATATGACCCTGACGATGTTCCTTCCTGCGATAAAGGAATGGGCGCATTTCCCTGATGCTCATCATAATCTGTGTTGATGAAAAGAATCTGGATGGTGTCATCCTTATTCTCTTCAATGAGGGTGTCATTTGAAGATGAATCTTCAATGACGGTGTCATTTGAAGATGAAACCTCTGAAGGCGGAACCAGGTCAACTGCCGTATCGACCTTTAGACTTTCGTCTGGTCTGGATTCAGTAGGTTCATTTTCAATGACTGACGCTTCAGCTGACCACTTGAGCGGGCCAGCTATATTTTCAACCAACGAAGGACTTGGCACGCGTTTTTTGTATCCAGGAGGAAGTCTCATCGGTGAAACCGGGCGATCTTCCAAAACTCTCTTCGCTTCGTCTAAGAAGGGACAACGGTGGATGGCGTAATCGCCTTCACACAGTCTGCAAGGGGATCTTGCTCCCCTTCTTTGTCTTGAACCTTCACTTTCGCTGGTTGACGGTAAGCATTCAACATGGCTATCAGAGGTTGATGCTCCCGAATTGTGCAAACGAGGTGACCAGTCCCTTAGTATCCGGGGAATACAGGGACAATCTCTATGGAAGTGGTCTCCTCTACATATGACACATGGCGATTTAGGCCCGGTCTGTGCTGTGTGTGGATTTTTGTCAGATGTCTTTTGCTTGCCCCCAGTCGCCTTAGGCTCCTTCTTCTTCTTCTCTTTCTTCTTCTTCTCCTTCTTCTCCATGGGAGCTTGGCTTTTTCCGGCTCTACCTTGCGAAGATGAAGGATTGGAGGAAGAGTTATAGGAAGTAGAAGGCTGGTGGGCAGCTCTAGACTCATCTAACTATTGACTCGACTGTTCAGGAACCATGGTGTTCTGAACTACATTGGTTGAGAATAGCCAAATAGGCAGGCCAATTGTCAGTCCTGGAAGCGACAATGTGGCCATGTGGGGCGCACCAACTTCTCCCCAAGAGGAGAAAGGACTAGGATTTCCATCATGTGGAATTCCTTGGTTGGGGCGTTCCATGTTCTCAACCTACAGATCAACGCAGGAATAGGAGGTGATTATGTTCCGTTTAAAATAAATTTTATAACGACGCTTTAGACACAACTTGCTTTTTCACTTTTTAAGAGTCGAGAAAAAGCTAAAGATGACTCTAGTCTCCTTCAATGTTTTAACGAGCCCGAAGTGACAAATGCTCGGATGGACTTTTTCAGTTATAGAGTTTGAAAAAGGCCAAAAGAAACTGCTCTGGAGATCTAGGCAGAGGGTGTGCCAAACCTTTCGCAAAACCACAGAATATGTTTTACGGTACGAGTGGTCGATCTTCGTGAATGCAGTGTTCACTGCATTGCGATCAGTAGGGCGGCCGACACGGTTTCCTATGGATAAAGGCTTTGTTCCTATGGGGGTCACCCAATATATACGCGACGGTACGTGGGAGCACAAGTCCGTATTGATATTTATCACTTCACCGTGGAGGAATCACCCAACCACTCAACGCTAAGATATCACGTTTAACGACGCCGGAACACGTCTCTAGCTTAGACCTCTATGTGTTTGCGTTATGTTTCAATGCATTGTTATGTAAATTCAATTTATTTTAAGGTTGATCTTGTTTAGCAGTTTGCCTTTATGGATCACCACGAGATGTATAGTAACACTCCTAAATGCAGTCTAAGATGATAAGCAAGCTTTTCAATCTTTCAACTTTGAAAATCTTAACTATTGAGGGAAAAGAAAGACAACATCTTTTCACACAGATCATAGAGCACACACTAATGCACTTTTTCCCTAAATCAACATGCAAACTTATCAAATGCAAAATGCAAAATGCAGGTATTTCTTTTCTCTTTCTTAATGTTTGTGCGATACAAAAAAGAAAGTTGTTGTATAACTTTGAATTCAATTTCAAGTGAAAGCAAACAAGCTTGTCCAAAATCAAAAGACACCTTAAGATTTACTTGTTTCGACACTAGAAATATATAAATTCAAACCATATGACGAAATCAAAAGCTCAATCAGCTATGAACAGCAAATAAACTAACTCTTAAGATCAAAACGACACTTATCACAGGTCTAGATCTAAGAGGTCACAGCAAGACTAGTTCACTTTCGTTATGGGAAACTGTAAATGATATAAGAAATACACAAAGAACAAACACATTTTCTTTATACAACCGAGGTGGAATAGTGGCAAGGAAAGTTGGTTTCAGATAGGTACATTGACTGGTAACAGGCTGCAAAAACAAGGGTGAAAACAGGGCAAGAAACAGCAGGAAACCCCAGTAGCACAAGGCAAGACTGGTTCAGCGCAGGTAGTACACTGTCACTTTGACATTCAGTGCAGGTAGCCCCTTCGGGAACTACGCTGAAATGCAGACAACCTTCACACAGCCTGCACTGAAGAACGAAACTTTCGTTTCTCTTGGTTTCCGGGTCACAGATTGCTCAAAAATTCACAATTTTTGGCCAAATAAGAAGCTATCAGTCAAGTACACACTAAGGGATGACAAGGAGGATGAAAAGCTATCACTAAGAGCTGTTCAGAGTCCTTGTGGATCAGCTCTTCAAATCATAAACTTGCCCAGAAACTGAGCTAGAGTAGCTGCCCTCTACTTTGCATTTGAAAGATCCAAATGCAGTTCGATTCGGTACTCCCTGTGTTTATGAAATGAATAGAAAAACACAAACAACCAACAAGATACGATCCCTAGCGGAGTCGCCAATTTGTTGTTGGGAAAAGTATCCAATACGGAATGACCCTATCCCACTCTAAGGGTGATAGTACCTCAGCAACAATCAAAGCAAAGCTATTCGAGATTACTTCTTTATGAAATGTAAGAGAGGGGAGAAAGAGATCCACTAACCGTTATCTTCCGCTAATGATTGATCCAATCTTCTCTCTTTGCTGCTTGCCCCCAGCTCCTTGCTCTTTCACTGGCCCAGCTACACCAAGATCCTGCAAAATAACAAGAAAAGGAAACTACAAGAAGCATACATTCATAATTGATTCAAGGATTAGAATAAATCAAATATACAAGTATCAGTACGCCATTGAGACACATGCATATAGAAGAACCTCAAATGCTTTATTAATGGAAGAAGTAAAGTTCAGGAAGTGATACAACCATAAAAGGCCCAATCCAGCATCACCTCCCAGCAGAAAGAAATCTCCTCTTCACCTCCTTCAAGCAAATCACCCAATAGTTCTATACTCAAACCAACAGCACTTCCTTACATTCACCAGATTCCAGCCTCCCTAGACCTCATGAGAGAGCTCTATATATAGGAGTTTTGGAGAAAGGATGAGTCAGCTTGAGGCTGGCATGAAGCTGACTAGTGTCCTCTCCCACTTCAGTTATTCTTCAGTTCTTGAGTCCACTTGGAGGTTCTTGCTTCCACTTGGATATCTAGATCCTCTTACTCATCACAAGGCGAATTCCCTGATCCAAGTGTCATTTTGGAAGCTTCCTGGGCATTGACACCTTGAGGAATGACTGTGCCACTTGGCCAAACTCACCCAGCGCAGGTAGCCTTCTTTACAGTTGACATTCAGTGCAGGTACAGAGTGGAGCAGTTGACATTCAGCGCAGATGCTCAGTGGAGCAGTTGACATGATCCAGAATTAGCTTGTTTTTGAGTGTTTTCAGGTGGAGAACTGATATTTAGTGCTGTGGTTTGCTGACCTTGTTCCTCTAGGGGTAGGAACAACATGTTTAGGGACTTTGGATCCCTCAGATTATTGACATTTCATGCTTCATGCTGTAAGGCACAAAAATGTCTATAACAGTGTGCAAGTCCAAATGCCACTACTTTTTACTTTATTGTCCAAAATAATGGTTGTATGCAGCTTGTCATACATGCCACAACCAATGATAGTCAAACTCTTTAATCTTGACTACTTCATGCTTTAAATTTCCTGTTTATAGTTAGAGAATAAAGATCTGGCCAAATTGTTTAATCTTGGCAGATCAGTAGATAGGTAGAGCAATAAAAGGAGCTTATCAATTTAATCTGAGCCCTTGGAATATATAAGGTTAGAAGTAGATAGTTTACTTTTCAAAAGTAAAAGGAAAGAAAGGGTCTGCTAGCTTAAATGCACCCAATAAAGTGAAGAAAAAATGTTATGGTAAGTAAAAGGGTAAGTAGGAGAAAGGTTGCAGAAAATACAAAGTTGATTGAAGCATAAGAACATCTGTCATGTTTAATGATGTGTTTTAGTGTGTAGGAGTAGTTATCAAAGTAAAAGGATGCTTATAAGTTGATTTGGTTAAATTCCCCTTCATTTTATTTCACCCCCCACTAAATACTTACCAACTTCCCCTTCTACCACTTCATTTCTTATGAAGACTCCTTTTCCCATTCATTTTCACCCTTGCCCCTTGGTTTCACACATTACCTAGCAAAGTACCCTCCAAATTCATTCCCCTACCCAAAAAATCCCTTTTTCCCTAGCGTGAAACCCCTTTCCCCTTTCAAAAAATCACTTTCCCCTTGATAAATTTCCCTAAAACCCCCAAAAAACCCATAAAACACTTTATCCTAAGTTTTATCCCCCCCCCCCAACATTACTTTATTAACTCTTCTATAATATCATTTTCCCAACAAAATCTTGGCCCCACTTCATAAACCCGTATTACATTTTAACCTTGCAACTATCCATTAATTAATTATACTTGAGTGAAATTATTTCCCCGGGCCCCGCTAAATGTCTTCCCCATCTCCCGCCGTGCAACTCCACCACGCAATGGCCATTGGATCTTGCACCCTCAGATCCTATGACCCTCAGTCATATCACATCCACCCATCTCCTGACCTTTACCAGCCCGAGAGCATGCGAGATGGGCGGTATTGCTCAAGGCCCCTTAGGTTACGTGGTGGCACTGCATTAAGTCGCGTGCTCTCAGGAAAATACCACCCATCACTCAAAAGCAGTGCGATGCCTCCCTAAACCACCTCCCCACCAAAATCAATAACCATCACTGTTGACTAAATGAGTTTCCATGGCAATTTTTAACTACTGCCAGTTAAAAGGCCGCAGACCCCCATTTTTACCCTTTTCACTCGTTTGCTCTGCGAAAGCTTCCTAAACATTCCTGCGCAAAACTAAGCTTCTGCAACCAGTTCTGACCACCAATTGCCTCCTGAACATGCTCTGGAAGCCCAATTCATCTCTCTACTGTGTGATTGAAGCCACAGAACCCTCTGCATCCTCCATTCAAAACTAGTTTGCATCTTGAATCAGAAATTCCAGGTATTTCAACAGAGAGTTAGAATGGCCCTCTCGGTTTAAAACGTACTGTAAATTCAAGAAATAACTAATTGAATTTAATTGATTTCCCTTTTAATTGAGAGTATTTCCCCCTAAAATACCAAAACCCCTATCCTGCAAATTGCCAATACCCTATCTCTGAACCAAACACATTTAGAATTCACTTCTATAGTTTTATGAGACCAATTTCCACATTTTATCACAAAGATGGTTGCCCAAACCTCCCTGGATGTTAGACCTATATCAACCCCTCACCTGGACATTGACCATTTGGCCCTAGTAGATGGGGATTTCTAAATTAAAGACACTGCTACTCCAGGCCACCTTCTGCAAATCCACTGTTGGAGTAAGGATAGGTTCCTAAACCATATAGATGGCATTCACCTTTGGGAGTCCAATTTACCCAAATACACATTCCTAGAGGTTCACTCATTCCTGATATTGCACACTTTTGTCATGCCTGCTATATCCGAAGGCAAAGAGCTATAGCTGCCTCAAACCAGGAATCACTATTCACCATTACACCAGAATCTATTAACTAGATGCTGCAAATCTAGCCTAGTCCTAATCTGACCCCTTTGTCCATTGGAAACCTATTGGACATGTACATCACACTAGACCCAGTCAAAATCAAGCAAATTTTCCAGAATTTCATTATTGAGAAATCCCATACTCCTATAGACACTCCACCCTATGCTGTCGCTATTTTTTCGAAGACTAGAAGGCGCATAATCACCATGCTCTCATGCATCCTCAAATACACATCAGATGAGCATGTGGATGAGGTCATCATGGCCTTCCTTTCCATTTTCACTCCAGGCAAGCCTCCTGCTATTATGTATGGTTATGCTCAGTTCATTGTAGACAAAATGCATGAAAAATTCACCAGACTACCCGCTAAAAGAGTTTTCAAATACTCTTCAGTGTTGTTTTATATGATTTTGTATTACCAGACAGACAAGTTCCCCGTGAGGATCTAGAAATTAGACACCAAGGGAAGGAGAGATCAGTCATCTACTGGTCACCCTTGGTCTAGAATTTTTCCACAGCATTCACCTAGAAAGACTTCATAGACTCTGTTGTGTACCCAGTCATGAACATGCTGACTTCTAAGACTCAACCTAGAATCAGTCGAGATATCAAGAGAGTACTGCAATTGCCAAGAAAAACAAGGTGGGAGATTGGTACTCGTACCAAAACCACAGTGAGATCAGAATTTATGGCTATGAGCTAGCCCCATATAAGTTTCCCAAATACCCCCCTATGAGGATATTTTCTCTAGAATACTTTAGACACATCATCAGCTTTGATGAGGTCCACTTCCTAGCTTATAGGAAGAAAACCTAGTTCAAAGTGAAAAACCAAATGGGCCCATTCATTTGCAAAAACAAAGAGGTTGGACTAGAGGCCGACAGGTTAATTCAATAAATGAAATTTAGAAACAGTTTCATGTGGCACTATGACCCTCATGCAGTCATAAACAAGCTTATACTCAGGGTCAAGTTGGGAGCATACATCCACCACCCAAGACCTGACATTGAACAATTTTCTAACTAGGATAAGTAGGTGGATAACACCTTGATTGATATGGACAACACTGTTATGGATGTAGAGAACACACTCATTGATCTTGAAAGACAATTTGATCACAAAACTTTCCTGCAGGTTCCAGAAAAAGGGGAGCTAATGAACATTCCTCCTGTCATACAAACCCCAGCTAATGAAGAGAAGAATCCTAAGAGGAATAGGGAGGAGGCATCTAGCTCTGCCATGGAGACTACTGATGAACTATTTGAGCCAAGAAATAGGCCCAAGTTGAATCTTGTCTTTAAACAGGAGGAAAACATGGTTTCAGAGGAAATAATTGACACTGAGGCAATGGGGCAGAGAAGTAAAGAAGTAGCTGCATCAAGTGAAACATAGTTGCCATCAACCTCAAACACATAGATGTTAGAGAAACAACAGAATATGGAGGTTTCTTCCTATGCCAGGCGAGTTGACAAGGAAATGGATAACAAAGATAGATTCAAAGAGATAAAGATGAGGAATGAAAAATTGAAGTTAGAGACATATGCACAATACCTCAAGCTTACACCACCAAACCAGACGAGATTGATGTCAGCCTTTGACATCAAAGCAGGAAAAATGCGGGTATCATTTTTATAGCCCACCGTACAACAACCAAAGACCTTAGCAGACTACAAGAAGACAAATTTTGAGGTGTTGGCCAGGGATGTTCAACCCACTGATCAGATAGAGTTCCATAATCAAGCTGGAGAAATGATTTACTCTACCCTCACAGAAAAGGCCATGGATACTTTTAAGCTGAAAGATTCATTGGATAATGTGACAACCCAATTCAAACTAGAGAAGACCTCCTCACAGGCCAAAGACACTAGGGTAAAATCCTTGGAGGAATTGATAATTGAACTGGGCCATGACCCAAGTGATGTTAAGGCCACAGAGAAATTAATCAAGAAGAAGAATGAGGATATAACAACCCTCATGAAACAACTTAAGTTGCCTCATTTATAGCACCTACAGGCAAAGGAGGTCTTGGAAAGCTAGACCAATCATGAGGAAATGATGGACTTATTGCTGCAGCTGAATAACCAGTTAAAGGATATGGAGAAAGAACTAGATAGATTGATGCAGCTCAAATAAGCTAGTCTTGATAATGCTCCTGCAACTGTCATTCAAATAGTGACCACAATTGTACCTTCTACTTTGGCAGCATCATTAGCTCCCACTGCTCCAATGGCCACTACACTACCGGCTACTACATCAGCAACAGGAACAACAACAATAGGCTCCATAGGTGATGAAGCAAACATGCTAGTCAAAGAAATGGAAGAAATGTCCATTCAAACCACTGAGATGAATAGACTTAAGGAGAAAGTCACCAGCCTGGAGACAGATTACAAATTGGCCCAAATCATGCACAAAGAAGAACAAAAAAAGGCTACAAGGATGAATGAAAGAATAAAAAGCCTGGAGAAAGAATTGACACTGAGTGAACCTCTAGGTAAGGTTAAAGAGCAATTGTGGGCAAATATCATTGACTCTGTCAATGATATTTGGCCATCCATTCAAGTTATTTTTGAACAGATTGATTTGATAAAGCAAGCTACAGAAGCCATTCAGAAAGTCAAAGAAGAACTTGGAGATATGCCAGAGGAGGCAACAAGAATCATCCACTTCCTCAACTCCAAGAGCAAGTATGAGCTACAAGAACTAGAAATACCTGACATGATAGGTACAATTATGGAAGTCAGAAAATTCCTCACTAAGAGGAATTTGATGTTGAACTTAGAAGATATGTCAAACATGCAAGCAGTTATTGACAGGTTCATGGTTAAGTTTGAACTTTTGAAGGAAACGAGATTACCTAATCCCTTAGTTATAAATGATAAGCTAATGACACATGAGTATTACAATAAGAAGATCAGGGAAGTGGCCAGAGATCAGGTAGACACTCCATCCATGAAGGATACACCAATAGGTAAAGTATTATACCAAACATTTGAAAACTTGTTTTACTTCCAACATGAGGTAAAACACCTTTTTGTTAATAAGCCAACTTTTGCCAAATATAGAGAGGTAGATGAGATATACCGAAAAATGCTCAATATCCAATTACCAGATGCAGATACAATGGTGAAACTCAATAATTTACTGTAGTAAATACACAGTAAAAATATAAATGTACAGTAAAAATTAAAAGAGCATAGTAAAAGGATATTGGCAAGTCAGCAAGGATAAAGTGTATCAAATGAAAGGTTAAAGTGAAACAGAACATCCAACATGAAGAAAAAACAACCAAGCAACTTAAAGGGCAAAAGATCAAAGAGCAAAGCCAGTAGAACCTAAAGAACAGGGACAGCAAGCAACAGTTCAATCACTGTCTCTATCTTCTTGCATGAAGATATTTCTTTTCCTAGATTAGCTCTCAATGTAGTTTGGGATATTTTGTAATTCCTTTTTGTATAAATACTTCATAATTCGAAGTATTATGTGTGGATTATTTTATATTTGTAGAGTTATTTTGGTCTTAAAGACTAAGGGTGATTGTACCATTTTCAAGTCAACAGAATGGAGCAAGTAATAAGAGCATTTTACTACAGGATTCATGAGATGAGCCATTTGTGTAGGTTTTAACCCCATACAGAAATTAACTACATACAAATTCTAAAACACAGAAAATAAACAATGCAAGAGCATAACACATAAAACACATATACACAGAGATTTTCCCCTGGATCCCAAAACCGGGACTACCAGCTTGATTTTCTGTTATACTCCTTTCAATGTTACAATACATATTTATACATGCCGAAGCATCCAATACCACGGACTGAAAACCATAGCGTCCAATACCATGGACCGAAAAACCATCGCGCCCAAAATCATGTGTGAAAATCATGCACAAAACCATAGGTGGGTCCGCCCAACCTAACATAGCGTCCAAAACCAAAATTTTCCAGGGCGCTGCCCTAGATCCCATAAAGTGGGGTTACAAGTATGCCTCAAACCCCCTGTGACCCAGCTCCACTACAAAATCGGCGCAATGAAGGGGGGCTCTTCCCCCCCTCTAACCCCCGGTTAACTATGTGGGCTAGTCGTGGAAAGAATATAACACAACCCAACATTCTCCCACTTGTTGTTTTCTTTCCACAGGGAGCCACAAGAGAGCTTAGTCATTTTTCCAGCCCTGAAATGCCCATTGTCTCTCTACACCAAGAGAACTTCTCAGAGCTCACAGATTTTTCAATGCATCTGTAGTATTCCTCAAAGTGTCCACCTTTACCAGCAACACCTTTTTGTCTTCTATCATATCCATCACAAAGTGATACTGAACATCAATGTGCTTTGTCTTTGAACAATATGTGGGGTTCTTTGCCAAGAACATTCAACCTTGGCTGTCACAGTCTATCCTTATGGCTCCCTGTACTAACCCCATACTTGAACACAATCTCTGCAACCAAACTTCTCCCTTGCTTGCATGAGTGGCTGCCATGTATTCTGCCTCTATAGTTGATATTGCCACTACAGATTGTTTCTTACTCATCCAATTAACTACACCTCCAAATAGGTTAAACACATACCCACTTTTAGATCTTCTTTGATCCAGATCTCCAGCCTAGTCTGCATCAACAAAGCCACAATAAACCAACATTCTTTGCAATCCTAATCTTCCTTGGTAGCACAAACCATAATCACTAGTGCCACGCAAATACTCGAAAACCCGCTTCACTGTTGTCCAGTGCTCCTTCCCTGGTTTTGACATAAACCTGCTCAATACTCCCACTACATGTGTAATGTCTGGTCTAGTACAAACCATTACTTACATCAGGCTACCGACTGCACTTGCATATGGAACACAGGACATGTCCTCTTCCTCTTCTTGTGTCTTGGGACACTGTTCAGCAGATAACCTCACACCTATAGGAATAGGAACCTTCACCAATTTAATATCCTGCATATTAAACCTTTGCAGTATTGTCTTGACATACTTCCTCTGGTTTAACCAGAGCTTCCTCTTTTCCCGATCTCAGAGCTTCCTCTTTTCCCAATCTCTTTTAATTTCCATGCCCAAAATATAGTTTTTAGCACCAAGATCTTTCATGTCGAATTTGGAGGACAATTTGGTCTTCAAATCCTAGATAATTTCTTTATCATTTCCAACCAGCAACATTTCATCCACATACAAGACCAGATAAATAACACAGTCACCAATTAATTTAAAATACACACAGTGATCTTCTTTGCTTTTGGTGAAGCCAAGTCCCCGTATAAATGTATCAAATTTCTGATACCACATCCTTGGTGACTATTTTAACCCATATAGAGACTTCTTTAACTTGCATACCAATTCTTTCTTACCCTTCACCACAAATCCTTTGGGTTGCTTCATGTATATTTCCTCTTCCAGATCCCCGTGAATAAATGTTGTCTTCACATCCATATGTTCTACCTCAAAATCAAAAGCAGCAGCAACAGATAAAATTAATCTAATAGAAGTTACCTTGGAAATAGGAGAAAAAATATCACCAAAATCAATTCCTGGCACATGGGAATAACCTTTTGCTACTAATCAAGCTTTGTATTTCTCCACCTTTCCTTCTGCATTTGTCTTCTTCTTGAACACCCATTTGCTTCCAATGGATTTCCTTCCAGCCAGCAACTCCACCAAATCCGAAGCCTCATTTTTGTGAAAAGATGCCATTTCATCAACCATGGCCTCTTTCTAGGGTTTTCCATCCTCTGAATCTACTGCTTCCTTCACAGTTCTGGGATCATCGTTAGTAATAGATAAAGAAAAATTTGAACTGAAAGCAAATGGACTATACCTTTTTGGCTTCCTTCTTTCTCAAACTGATCTTCTCACACCCAGAGTTTGTGGCTCTTCATCTTCTGATTCCTCCTCTGCTGTAGAGTCTGATTCTTCCTCCTTAAGCTCAAACTCTATCTTCTCAGGTTCCTTTGGTTGGACTTCATGTTTAATAACATCTTTTACCTCTCTGAACACCACATCTCGGCTGTACACAACCTTCCGTTTGATTGGGTTCCAAAGCTTATAACCCTTTAAACCATCCTTATACCCAATAAAGATGCACTTTTCAGATTTACTATCCAACTTGGTTCATTTCTCCTTTGGAACATGTTCATATGCATCACATCCAAATACCCTCAGATGTGAAAGAGAGGGTTTCTTACTAGTCCATACCTCTTCTGCAGTCTTATCCTCCAACACTAATGAAGGTGACCTATTGACCAGGTAACATGCAGTATCTACCACCTTTGCCCAGAATTCATGTCCTAACCCGGCACCACTGAGCATGCTTCTTGCCCTTTCCATCAACGTCTTGTTCATTCTTTCTGCAACTCTATTTTGCTGAGGTGTATATGGAGTAGTCTTTTGTCGTGCTATACCACACTTCTTATAGAATTGTTCAAATTCCTTACTGGAAAACTCTCCACCATTATCTGTCCTCAGCACCTTTATCTTCTTCTCTGTCTGATTTTCCATGAGAGCCTTAAATTCTTTAAACCTGTCAAAGGCTTCAGATTTTATCTTAAGGAAATATATCCACGTATTCCTTGAGAAGTCATCTATAAATGATACATAGTACACAGACTTACCTAGTGATGGAACCTTCACAAGTCCAAACACATCACTGTGCACAAGTTCTAATATGTGTTTCGCCCTCTTACTACCAGAGGGGAAACTCACGTGATTCTACCTCCCATATACACAATTTTCATAGAAATCAAAATCCAGAGAGCTATTACTCATACCTTCTACCATACCTTTATCATGAAGTATTCGAAGGCCCTTCTCTCCAATATGTCCAAGCCTTTGATGCCACAACATGGTCTTCTCTCCAGAGACCACTAGATTTTCTACTCCGCTTTTAGGAACCACATAACTATTGCACCCATAAATAACAGTGCTACCTTGCAGCTTGTACAGAGTTCCAATTCGAGCTCCCCGCATCAATTCCAGTGGTCCCTAAACCATTTTGCAGGTATCCTTCTCAAACACTATTTTTACACCTACACCATCCAGCTTGCTTACAGAAATCAGATTTCTGGCCAATGTAAGAATATGCAGAACACCCGGAAGTGTTCTAACCCTTCCACCTTACAACTTCAACTTTACTTTTCCGTGACCAATGATTTTAACCTTCCTATAATCCCCTAAGAAGACATCACCACCATCGTATTTGTCATAATCGCAAAACCACTCTCGATGGGGAGTGAAGTGAAAGGATGCACCTGAGTCAATCAACCATGCCTCATGATCTACATGTGTACTTGAAGAATCCAAGTACACATCCCCACCTTCATCTGAGGTGGTTTTTTCCTCTGCAGAAGGAGCATCATCAGATCCCTTTCCTTTATCAGGAGCTTTAGATTTACAGTTCCTTTTGAAGTGTCCTTCCTTTCCGCATTTCTAGTACACCACCTTTATAGGTTTTCCTGGAGATTTATATCTCCCTCTCGATTTAGATCTCCCACTCGATGAATTATTTTTGTTTCTATTCTGGGACAGTCCTCGTATAGACAAGCCATCACCATTCTGGCTCTCCATATTTTTCCGTCTCATCTCCTCCATCAGCGAGGATGAGACTATTTCATCAAAATGCAAGGCAGTTGCATTGCTACCTATTGCAATAACCAGACTATCACATGAATCTGGTAGAGAACACAAGAAACTGATGCACTTATCTTCATCTGAAATTTTAATATCAACAGATGCTAACTGACTTACCACAATATTAAATGCATTCAGATGCTCTATCACCGAGTCTCCATATTTCATCCTCAGGCTATACAGCTTTTTCCATAGGAACAATTTATTCACGAGAGACTTAGATTGGTACAAAGTACCTAACTTGTCCCACAAAGCCTTCACTGTAGCTTCCCCTGATACATTCAGCAATACTGAATCTAAGACACATAATCACATTTTTCTCTTTCCCTTCTGATCCAACTTCTTCCATTCTTCATCGAGCACTCCCGTTGGTTTAATACCCGGATCTACCGTGATCCACTAATCTTTATCCACCAACAGATCCTCCATCTTGAGTTTCCACAACTCAAAACTCTGACAATTAAATTTCTTGATCTCTATCTTTCCACTGCTCGCCATTTTCTTTCACCACCAGAATCGATCTTGCAGATCTTCCACTGAACAGGGTCTACCACAGGCTCGAGAAAAACCCCTCAGCAACAAAGGAATCCCCTTGAAGCCAAGAGCAACTCTGATACCAAATGTAGGTTTTAACCCCGTACAGAAATTACTTGCATACAATTTCTAAAACATAGAAAATAAACAATGCGAGAGCATAACACATATACACAGAGATTTTCCCCTAGATCCCAAAACCGGGACTACCAGCTTGATTTTTTGTTATATTCCTTTCAATGTTACAATACATATTTATACATGCTGAAGCATCCAATACCATGGACCGAAAACCATCGCGTCTAATACCATGGACCGAAAGACCATCGAGTCCAAAAACATGTGCGAAAATCATGCACAAAACCATAGGTGGGTCTTCCCAACCTAACATAGTGTCCAAAACCAAAATTTTCTAGGGCGCTGCCCCAGACCCCATAAAGTGGGGTTACGGGTACACCTCAAACCCCCTGTGGCACCCCTCCCACCCCCCCGTGCTGCTACACAATCGACGCAGCGAAGCGGGGCTCCGGCCCCCTCTAAGCCCCCAGTTAACTATGTGGTCTAGTCATGGAAAGAATATAACATGACCCAAAAATTTGCAGTGAAGTATATTCTTTATTTGATTTTGTTACCTTCTTATGTGTTTCATAATCTTAAATGTGTTCTAAATTTGAATGAATTAACTAGATATATCACTCAGAATTTGTTTAAGTACACTCTGTTTTTCACAGTTAGTCATTTACATTTTTCTTCTAATACCTGGATTTGAGAACCCTTAATTTCTCTCCCATCACAGTTGACTTCTTTCATTCCTTCCAGAGTCCGGCCTAGGGAACCCTTAATTTCTCCCTGGATCCAATTTGAAACCATTTCACCATTTAGACTTTGAGATTTGTAGTAACTCTTCTATCTTTCCCTGTAGACACTGTTTTTTAGAACTAATCTAGTTTTGTTTGTCTGACATTCGACCCCATAGCCCAGTGGTAAAAAAAAACCTCTGTTCATCTAAGTAAAGTGATCCCACCACCCAAATTCAAACCAAAACCCAAGTGCAAACCATAACTAGCCTAAAATCATCCTAACTAAAACAAAGTCAAATTATAAAGAGAGAGCCCTCTCGAGCATCAAGAAGACTAGTTCCTCATCTCCGAAAGTGGTTTGTGGTTACCTTTGACTTTTCTTCCTTCATTAACTTCAAAGAAATATCATAGTGATAAAATTAATGGCGGCCATACTGCGGACTTTGATTCTCAGTCTCATAAAACTTTAAGGAAATCTCAAATTTCATCTTAAGCCCCTTAACGTCATGTTTTGAAGTTAATCTTAAATTTTTTCATAAAAATAGTTAAAAAAGTTAAAATTCTGGCTCCTAATAAGATTCACTATACCAGGGCAAACCCAGATCCAAACCCTACTACCATAGTTGATGACCCGGAGAGAATTTTAAGAAAACCCAAAACAGCAGAAACTCAAGCAAGTAGTAGCTGGTTAGTTAGAGCCAATTCACTCCCTGAGGAGTTGTTAACTTTAGAGGAAATCCCTTTTGATTTGTCATTTGACCTCTCATTATTTAGAAGTAAATTTGAGAATGCAATCCATGAAACAGTCTTAGACCCTGAGTTTGTTCAACTCATTGAATCAAAAAGGATTATTCATTCAGATTTAGATAAATTTGTTGTCGAGACTTTTGACAAGATAGAAGCTTGGGCCTCTAAATTGATAAGTAATATAGGTGATTCTTACCTTCAACAATTTGTTGAAATAGCTATCCTGACTACTGCTGCCCTTGAGGTTTCTGCACAAACTTCACTCACTATAAATACCCCTTCTTTTACCACAACCCCACCAATAGCATCCACAGTCCAGTCACCTAAACCAGTTATTAATCAACCATCCTCATCATCATCTAGTTTACCTCCATCCAATTCAGGTCCTTCCTCAAGCACCACAACTTTACGCCCTAGTCAAACTAGAATCACAACTATAGAATACCGATATGCACCTCTAGTTTTACTTGCACAACTCCATGCCATGCTCGTAGATTATCAGAGTAAAATATTTTTGTTTGATGGTACTGGTTAGTACACTGCCCAGTAGCATGTAAACAAGATGTCTGAACTTTTTGAGTTGCATGAGATAGATGAAGCAGATGTCCAAATGAGGTTGTTTTCCCAAACTTTAACTGGGGATTTCAAGAAATGGTTCAAAGCCTTCCCTGCCAACCATTTTGCATATTTAGCTATTTTTCATAGATTATTCATTGATAGATGGGAGATAAAGAAAAACCCATTGAAAATACTTTCTGAATATGAAAACATTAGAAGAGATCCTAACGAGTCAGTTCAGGACTATTACACTAGGTTCAATAGTATCTACAATGCAATTCCAGCCAATATTAAGCCTCCACCTGACCTATCATTAATTAAACTCCTTGATGGTTTTGACGCTGACATGTCATACTAGTTAAGGGAAAGAAACCCTGAAACACTGGAACAAATGCAAAGCAATGTTGTTAATGTAGAGGCCAACCTATTAGCCAAGAAAGCTCAAATGGGAAATGAAAAGAAAGTTGTATTTAAAGAGGAATCTTCCACATCAAATGGAAAGGTAGATATTTTAGCTAAGAGTTTAGAGAGAATAATGGATAGATTAGAAAACATGGAGAGGAAAAATCAATGGGAAAATCAACAACCACCCACAATAAGAAACCTGATTTTTAGGAAGAACCCTAACACTAGAAAAAACGCTATACCAAATCAACAGATTAGGCTCCCCTTCCAAGAAAATTATGCTGAGGGTTCATAGGATCAAGAAGGAGAGGATGATACCTAGATAAAATTACTAGAAACCAAGGATGAAGACATCGCTTTCCTTACTCAAGAAGAACAAGAGTTATATATGCTGCAACAGTTGCAGTTAGAATCTCATGAATCCTTTGATTTTAAACATGGATATGTGTCATCTATATATGAGGTACACAAACAATATAGCTTAAGAAGTAAAAATAACAATGAGATTGCCATTAAAAGATCCATCCAGACCTAAACTAAGATACTAAAAGAAGCTCCATTTGCCAAAGTATTAAAAATCCTCCCTAGGGGAACACGGGAGACTTCTACCCCTAAAAATGTAGATATAATGTCCACTGAAACACAAACAGAGACAATTACTGAAATCAATCAAAATAAGAGAAATCAAGGCAAAATAGTAGAAACACAGACTAAAATTCCTAGTACTGAGAAACATGATAAGAACACAAAAACTGCACATGTTAAGGAAGATCTAAATCAAACAAAGAAAGCTTAGCTCCTTTTCAACATGAAAACTGAAATAGAAAAATTAAAGATATCAGTTCCCTTGACCAAACTAGTAAAGAATGAATCCTATAGGTCACAGATAATTGAAACTTTAAACATAGGAGATGGAGAGGATGTTGTTAAATTGAATGATGATCAACCTAAATTATTGTTTGGCCCTAAGGCCAATGGTATTCATCAGCAAGGGGGAGTTCCTCCTTTCTACATTAACCTAAACATTCATGAAAAAATATTGCATAATGCTATCTTAGACTCAGGGGCATCCCATAATTTGATGCCAAAGGAAATCATGGAGAGACTAAACTTAGACATTACCAGAACATATAAGGATCTGTTTTCTTTTGACTCTAGCCAAGTTAAATGCCTTAGTTTGATCAAGGACTTATGTGTAACTCTTGTCAGGTGCCCTGCAAAGAGTATTCTAATGGACATAATAGCTAAAAACATCCCACCCAAATATGGAATGTTGTTATCTCGCTCATGGGGAGAAAAACTGCAGGGATCCTTGCAGTAAGATATGTCTTATGCCACCATATCTGTTTTTGGCCAACCAAGAAAACTATATAGAGATACCTTGATGAAATATATGGTGAGTAGTGATGAAAAACCACAAAACTTTCCCATATACTCTGTGCATTCAGATATGGACTCTTTTATCTTGTACAATGCGGAACATGACAATAAGGAAATCACATCTAAAGACCTGAAATACAGAACCACTGATAGTGAGAACATTTTTCATGAGTCCCTATGGCATCTAGAATTTGACAGATCTGTCAATAGGTTAGGGGTTGGTGCAAGATTGTGGATCCATAATATGGAGATTAATCATGCTGAGGGACATGCTTTCAGATTGAACTTCAAGTGTACCAATAACATGCCTGAATGTGAAGCCCTAATTCTAGGTTACAATTGGTTAGGAAACTTGGAGCCAAAAGAGTTTCCATCATGGGAGA
The DNA here is from genome assembly GCA_031772625.1 of Pinus tabuliformis. NCBI lineage: Eukaryota > Viridiplantae > Streptophyta > Pinopsida > Pinales > Pinaceae > Pinus > Pinus tabuliformis. The sequence goes on from CM062805.1 coordinate 872,092,628, forward strand.
CTCAGAGATGATTATTAAATAGATTAATCGTGAATGCTCTGTAAACAATCCCAGACTTGGTCGATATAGAAAAACTGTCCTAGACTTGATCAAAGACCTACCGGAAAAAAACTTTGCCGCCATTCCTAGAAAGTGAAACATTCAGGCCCACAGTCTGGCCACTTTTGCTAGTACCTGTAAATTGCGATTCAACCCAACCATCAGTACACTGTAGAAGTCAGAAATAGGCCTGTTATAGCAGACAACCTGAAGTATTGGCAGATTTTCTCCCAGGATTCTCAAATTTACGATTTCATGAACAATGAAGGTGAGTGTTAGAATTGTAGGATAGATACAGACAGTACAGTAGATAACAATATAGAAAGTAACATAGATGTAAATGTTTTAGATATAGCTAAACCAACTAAATTTACTAGAGTAGAAATAGATAGTTTAGAGAAAGTAGAGATTGAAGAAATAATGAATGATGATTCAGAAATTCTTAATTTGAAAAATATTTTTTTGCCTAACGGATTAGTCCCTTTAGAAGATTTGTTTGACTCTAATGACATGATCCATGTGGTTCCAGAGATACACACCGGACAAAGAGGGCTTATGAAAGCTCAAAAATCAAAATGATTATAATGCTTTCAAACTAGAACCAGAGCATAGATCTCATCATCCTGATCGTGGTGGTATGAATGGTTCGTCAAATCGAGTCCGTATGTGAAAGTTAGGAGTAGTCAAAGTTCAGGTTGACTTTGGTGACTGGGCAGGCTTAAGGAGGCCGCAATTTGGACAAAATTCAGCCACTGGATTCCGGCCAACCTGGAACAGATTCTAGGAAAATTTGCAGCTTGTTTAATTTGTCTCCTTTGCTCACTTTTCGAATTTAAAAAAATGATTAAGTTGTTTAAAAGAAACAAAAAAGATATATAATTTGGAGTGGTGGGCCACCAACCCCGCCACCCCTCATACTGCATAACAGAAAATATATTAAAAATGGGTGGGCGTCCATGACCCCACTGCACCCCAAAACCACATAACAAGCTTAAATGTGGCTTGACGGCCATCACCGTGCCCAGCCTCTAACCCACTCCGCACATATATGTATTAAAATTAAGGGGTGTGGGCGGGCCACCTTCGGTGGACCCTCCCACGCCCCACCACAAATATCACATGCCAATTTATGTGAGGCCGACGGGGATCAAACCCACCCAACACACGTGGGTTGGCCCCCACCGGGTAGCCCCATGTGGTGGCAACATACCATTAATGTGCCCATAACACACAAAATTACAACGACCCCTCCACGGAACCCGCAGTCGTATCACGGTACCAACCACCATGCGCTTAGACCAATAATGCACCTCCCAAAAATAAATTTTGTTATGTATTATGGTTAAAAGGGGAGGGGCGGGATTTGGTCCCCCGACCCCTCCTCAACAACTTGTTAAAATTACCAATGTGCCAAACAACATTCTTGTAAACTTCGCCCTAAAAATTTATATAAGCCTTCATTTCACCAGTGCGACCAGGCAGATGGAGGAACTAGGAGCGGACACAGAAATCGAGATGGAATATTTTTTTAATTAATTTTTAACGCAGGTGGAACCATGACTAAGCAAAATTTCTAAGAGGCTGAAGTTTTTGCAGTGTCAAATTTGGACAAACCTTATGTTGATTTTACACCTTTTAGTGACATGAACCTGATGGAACAATCAGTTTCCTGATCTGAGGAGCCAATTTGCAGAGGACCTAGAGGAGGGAATCTTTGAGGAATCTAGCGGGAATCTAAAAGATTCCTTGAGCCCCAGATTCTCACTTTCTCAAAATTCAGAAATTTGACAGCCGATTTTGCACTATTCGATGCCACAAATCTAATGATGTGTTCAGATTTTCCATTTGCTCATTCCATTTTTCGACCACTTTTCTAAGTGGTGTGCAAGTGTCAGCATTCATGTGTGAGTAGCCATTTCCATGAGATTCGATGTAGTGAGGTTGATGGTATGGCTAGCTTCAGCAATTTGACATCCTCTTCTTCAGATGGCCCCTGGATGTGAGGTATATGCAGTGTGTTCATGAACTTCTTTTGTTATGCATTGTGCTGCACGGATCCTTGTTTGATGCTTGATGTGGGATCTTGTTTCTTACTCGTTTTCATGATTCCTTCTTGATGTGATGTAGAATCATCTGTGTGGTGTACTTGTTGGCATTATTCGTCATGTTTTAATTAGGATCCCTTTTATGCCTTGTTGGTGAGATGATCATCATGCATGAGTTTTGTGTCATGCTGATAGGAGTCTTTTGACTGAGAGTTTCTATAGTGGAACATCTCTTGGAGCCACTCCTACGTGAGGGAATTTTCCTTGTATGATAGCAACATCACCTCTTATGTACATCGTCACTATTGACAACACTTAATGCAACAACCTACACCATCTTGACACTGGGGCATAGAGACGTACTCCCTCCTGGACGAACTCCGTTATCAACGACTTATGTTTTCATGTGTTGATGATTGACATGTTCCTCTTCTTTACAGCATGGACATGTATTCACTTATGTTCTTTTAAAAATGGAATTTAACACATCATGAAAGTAAAAGGTGTTGAAAGGGTCCTTCGTCACACCTGAACTCGGATCAAGTGGTATCAGAGAGGTCTTTGCGTGGATGTGAATTGCAGCGTGAACAATGGAACATGAAGCAACAGAGCATGAAAAAGCAATGTACGAGACCATGCTCAAAATTTCAAAAAGGCTGGAAATAATGTATGAAACTCTACAGAAAGAGACAGAGGAAAAGGAGCAATTGTAGCTTCAGTTGCAAGCCACAGAAGAGGCCATGGAAGAACAGAAGCACAATGACCAAAATCTTCAAACAGATAACGTTGAATTAAAAATTCTTCTTCATGAAGAGAAAGAGGAAAAACAAAGTTTTCTATGACAGCTGCAAGCAAAGGATGGGGCCTTGGAAAAGCTGCAGCGTGACCCATGTGAGGTAAAAGGTAGTTCTCTAAATTCATGTATGTAACCTGATGATGGTTTCACCATTTTTTAAAATCATACCACGGGAATTGGCTCCAAACTGTTGAAGCGAATGAGGTATGAAGGAAAAGGCTTGGGCATTAATCGCCAAGGCATTGTCAACCCCATCAAAGTGGAGGAATTACCCCTTCAGATAGGACTTGGGTATGTTAGAAAGGAAGTTGGGGAATGCACCGAGACAACTAGCAAACCACCAACAAAAAATGATGAGAAGCCCTCATCAGCTCTTTCCAAATCGAAAGAGGAGGTAAAAGATATTGATTTCCTTTCGGTTTCGTCTTCACATAGTATTATGTCTATTGGAGATTTGGAGATCCCAATTACAGGGACAAACATGCGGCTCCTTACAAGGATGAGGCACAAGGAGGAAAAATAACTTGGTGTTAATAACCAAGGCATAACTCAACCATTGGAGGTTATCCAGAGACCTCAATTTGCAGGCTTCAGATACACCAAGGGAGAATGCTCGAAGGTGTCAAATTCTTCCGAGACATCGTCGAAATCATCAAGGAAAGAGAATGATGGGAACACATCCCCATCATCCCATGGTAGTTTCCATTGTAGGAAAAGAGCTGAGGAAAGCTCTCATCGCTATACTTACACCAGAGGAAAAAAGGAAAGGTATAACCACTCTCGACATTCGAATATTTGTTTCAATTATAATCATGTTGTTAATGATAAACGTAAAACATGGCATTGTAAAATATGTACCTTTTGTGGATTACATAACCATACATTTTCTAAGTGTTGGAAAAGAATGACAGAACACAAAAGGATGAGGCGTGAAAGACCCTCTCGACAGCAGGTTAAACAGATATGGAGAAAGAAGACCTATTGCAGTCATTGCGACAGAAGTGGCCATCAAAGAGCCACTTGTTGGAGGCTCCATCCAGAGCAGCACCTTAAAGACAAAGTTTCGATGCATGAACCAGGTGAAGCAGTTATTCGATAAGCAAAAGCACCACAAGGAGGCGACCCATTCACATTGATAGGTGAAAAATGGTTTCTATATATGTTAACATTTCACGGTCATGCTTTTGTAAATCATTTGTTGCATTTTTAAGTGTAAAAGTGATGATGTGTTTTCCATCACTTGTTCAACAACAATGATGTCTGGTCTTATTTTGAGTTTCATGATGAACTATGAAAGTGATGTCGTGATTCCATAAGTTGTCAAAACTATAGTGTTTCGCCTTATGTTTGTAAATCATGTGTTGCAGTGATGACGTGTTTTCCATCACTTGTTGAAGAAAAAATGATATGATGGCCTTTTGTTCATCGTTGGGGTAGTGTCCATCTTGATGTAAACTTGGCCACCAAGTATGTGTTATAAACTCGTGGCAAGTGTGGGACGCGTGGGTCATTAGTTGGTCATGAAAGTCAAGCATGTAATTTGCAAAATAATGTACTATAGGTTGCAGAGATTGCAGGTGCCGACTCATCACTTAAGGCTTCAAAGAACAAAGGTGAAGGAGATGGAAGCGAGACCTTTCAGGACACTTGTGATGCAGACAAGGTATGGAGAAGATGCAGATTATTTCTCATGATTTTGGAGGACCAAAAGCTCCTCAGTGGGGAGGATTGATCTAGGTGGCTCTAGAGACACACACCAAACAAAGAGGGCTTCTGGAAGCTCAAAAATCAAAATGATCATAATGCTTTCGAACTAGGGCTAGAGCATAGATCTCGTGGTCTTGATCGTGGTGGTGTGAATGGTTCGTCAAACCGAGTCCGTATGCAAAAGTTAGGAGCAGTCAAAGTTCAGGATGACTTTGGTGACTGGGAAGGCTTAAGGAGGCCGCAATTTGGACAAAATCCAGCCACCAGATTTCGGCCAACCTGGGCCAAATTCTTGGTGAATTTGTAGCCTGTTTAATTCATCTCCTTCGGTCATTTTTCAAATTTTCAAAAATGATTAAGTTGTTTAAAAGAAACAACAAAAAAAATATAATTTGGGGTGGTGGGCCACCAGCCCTACCACCCCTCATATCCCATAACAAAAAATATATTAAAAAAGGGGCAGGTGGCCATGACCCCGCGTCCCCCAAAACCGCATAACAAGCTTAAATGTGGCTCAACATCCACCGCGCCTCTGAGCCACCAACCCACTCCGCACATATATGTATTACAATTAAGGGGTGTGGGCGGGCCACCTCCAGTGGACCCAGCCCATGCCCCACCACAAATATCACATGCCAATTTATGTGAGGCCAAGGATCGAACCTACCCAGCCCATGTGGGTCGACCCCATGTGGTGGCAACATACCATTAATGTGCCCGTAACACCCCAAATTACAACAGCCCCTCCACGGAACCCGCAGTCATATCACGGTACCAACCACCATGCACTCAGACCATTAATGCACCTACAAAAAATAACTTTTTTATGTATTATGGTTAAAAGGGGAGGGGCGAGATTTGATCCCCCGACCCCTCCTCTACAACTTGTTATAATTACCAATGTGCCAAACAACATTCTTGTAAACTTTGCCCTAAAAACTTATATAAGCTTTCATTTCACCAGTGCACCCAAGCAGATAGAGGAACTCGTAGCCGACATAGAAATCGAGACAAAATATTTTTTTAATTAATTTTTAATGCAGGTGGAACCATGACTGAGCAAACTTTCTAGGAGGGTGAAATGTTTGCAGTGTCCAAATTGGACAAACCTTATGTCAATTTTACACCAATCAACGACACAAACCCGATGGCATAGTCAGTTTCTTGATCTGAGCAGCCGACTTGGAGAGGACCCCGAGGAGGGAATCTTTGAGGAATATAGGGGGAATCTAAAAGATTCCTTGAGCCCCAGATTCTCACTTTCTCAGAATTTAGAAATTTGATAGTCAATTTTGCACTATTAGACGCCACAAATCTAATGGTGTGTTCAGATTTTCCATTTTCTCATTCTATTTTTCGGCCACTTTTCCAAGTGGAGTGCAGGTGTCAGCATTCATGTGCGAGCAGCCAGTTCCATGAGATTCGACACAACGAGGTTGATGGTACAACCAGCCTAAGTAGTTTGACATCGACTTCTTCAGATGGCCCCTGGATGTGAGGTATATGCAGTGTGTTCATGTACTTCTTTTGCTATGCATTGTGTTGCACATATCCCTATTTGATGCTTGATGTGGGATCATGTTTCTTACTCATTTTCATGATTCTTGGCTTATGTGATGCATAATGATCTGCGTGATGTACTTGTTGTCATGATTCGTCATGTTTTAATTGAGACCCCTTTTATTCGATCTTGGCAGGATGATCATCATGCATGAGTTTTGTGTCATACTGATAGGAGTCTTTTGACTGAGAGTTCCTATAGTGGAGCTTCTCTTGGATCCACTCTTGTGTGAGGGAACTTTCCTTGTATGATAGCGACATCACCTCTTAAGTACATCATCACTATTGACAACACTTAATGCAGTCGCCTACACCATCTTGACAATGGGGCCTGAAGACGTAGTCCCTCCTGAACAAACTCTGTTATCAACAACTTATGTTTTCATGTGTTGATGATTGACATGTTCCTCTTCTTTACAGCATGCACATGTATTCAGTTATGTTCTTTTAAAATTGCAATTTAACACATCACGAAAGTAAAAGGTCTTGGAAGGGTCCTTTGTCACACCTAAACCTGGATCATGATGCAGCTAGGAAACTCAAAATGGAAACTTTGAGAGTTGACATAGAAGAGGTTAACATAGGAACTGAGGATAAACCAAAACTCGTTAAAATACCAAAAGCCTTACCTCCAGAGGAAAAGGTTAAATAAATCAATCCATTTAAAGAGTTATAGGATGTATTTGGTTGGAGTTATGAAGACTTATAATCTTATGACACCAGCATAATCCAACACAAAACACCTCTAAAATAAGATCATAAACCTTTCAAATAGAAACTTAGGAGAATAAACCCAGTCCTTATGCCGTCTATTGAAGAATGTTTGATTCCCAAATTATAGCCCCCATTACATACTCAGATTGGATTTGAAACTTAGTCACTACTAGGAAAAAGACTGGTGAAATTAGACTTTGTGTAGATTTCAAAAACTCACTAAAAGATAACTATCCTCCACCAAAAATGGACCATATCCTACATAGTGTAGTAGGCTCTGTTGAGCACTAGAGAAGGTATGTTATTATCATTTATTTTTTCATCTTTTCTTTAAAACTCATAATCTCTTTACATCATGAACTAGGTAGATGACAAGAAATTATCATAAGATCTAGAAGATTTGTATGCAACGTGAAATAACTAACAATTACCCTTTTCTCATGTAGAAAAAGGAGAAAACAGAAGATTGTCGTTCCAAATGAAAAGACAAGAAAAAGTTAACTGTTGTCCCTTCAACAGGGAGCCGCATGCAAACAATGCGATCCAAATTGGAGCGTATCAGCCAAGAAAAGGAAAAGGAGATACCAAATTGGTGCAAGAGAACAAGAAGATAACTGAGAATTAACAGTTTGGTGAATCACTTAGGATCCTTTGATCCTGAGGGATTGCTACCTTAACGATTTTCTGTATCATTGATATCTCCGCTCGACCCTTATAAGAAGGGGCAGCACTGCTAGCTCGAGGAGATTTTTTGTTGTTCTTATGAAATTCTCCTTTGTACTTGAAACTTTGATCATCGACTCTCTTTGAAGAGTGATTCACTATAACTCTGTTTTGATGCTTTAATTTATAAATATGGTTGCCATTCCATCTTTGATTCTGGAGTAATCTTAAGTACTGTGTCCCTGGAGGCTAAGGGCCCGGCCCTAGTGGAACACTTGCTCCTGTACCATTATTTCTGATTTGTGTGTGGTTTGATCTCTTCTATTCACTCTATTCAGTAATCTGACGTGCCTTTCTATTTTACATATCAGTTTTGTTATATTTCATTTATACTTGACTAATTCATGTTATTCGCTGCAACAGGAATGCTATGTTGTTCATTCTAACTTTGTATCGCATCGCTATTCCTTTAACAATTGATATAACATTGTTGTTCCTTACAAATTGCCATTACTATTCGATTACAGAGTAACAGTGTTGTATATTCATAAATCGGTATTACTGTATTTATCTATGGTTTACTCTTAAAAGTGATTGTTGTTCATTTGGGATTGTTGTTCCATCATGATCACAATTGTTGTTTCTTTATAACTGTGATTCATACTCGCTGTATCGAAGCTCAGATTACTGTTCCTTTCAATATTAAGTGTGCAATGTGTAATATTTGACCTGGTTTGTTGTACATTTATATTTGATTCAAGTTGTTGTTCTATATTTCATTTCTGTTAATTTGCCGTTCTATTTCCGTTTGCTGTTCATTTATCTATAGAGTAAGGATTGTTACTTAATTCCTGTAAGATACAACTATTGTTGCATTCATTTATGTAGGTTAAGATTTTGTTGTTCAATCCTTCTAATAATATTAGTTGCTATTCCATTTCCTGTCATTTGAAGTTATCATTGCTTTAGTGTGCAGAACGATCTGAGACTGTAGTGAACATTGACATATGTTGTCTAGTTCCCATATTGATGATCTTTTCCTTGGTTGCTTTTTAATTGCATCAGCTTACAGAGGGAAGAATTACCATTACTGTACCCTTGACTGATAAATCACTGTAACTTTCTGAATGCATGATTTGAATTTTAAGTTTCTTTTGTAAGTAGATTTTAGTCCAAGCATCCGTTTACTCTTGTATTTAGAGCACTATACTACTAGCATTACTCTAACCAATAACCGCCTCAAACTGAGTACACTCTTTGAGATGACAAATCGTTCCTGGATTGATAATTAATGTAGGGTAAATAGAGGTGAAAAAGACCCTTTTTACTGCTCGACATTTTGGCGTCATTGCCAAGGAAGAGTGTAGCCATTTGTTTCTTTTCCAGAGTAGTGTAAGAACCTATTAGGAGAGAATTGGGGTTTTAAAAATTGAAGGTAAGAACCTGTGTACGAAGCATGTAATAGCCCTGCTCCCCTGCCCACTTTCCTGCAGATTTGTTGTTGTTTTTGGGTAGAAATTAGCATTTGATTTGTGTGCATGACTAAGCGGAAAAATCCTAAAAAGAATCCTAAGCCACTACCCAAGTCTGATAAAGCTAAGGGGTCGGTGACCATTGGCTGATCGACCTTTATATACAAAATCCTTAAGAAAGAAGAATCTCAGCCTTCAGTAGGACCTAGAAAAGTTGCTTCTAGACAACCTACTAGTTCCCTTCAGGCCACAGGATCACCATCTGTAGCCTTTGCTGAGGTGCATAGTCAAACTGAAGAGCAAGATTTTCAAGAAATTGAGAATTCTAGCCCAAAATCATTGTAGGAAGGGAACCTTAGCAACCTCTATGAAGGGAGAGGAGAAACAGGGGAAACTGAAGAACCAAGATCTCCTTGTGAGATAATTCAGCATTTAAGCAACCCAGATAAGGGAAGCGCTGCAAAAATCATTCATAACGAAGTTGAAGAACCTCAAGAATCAAAATCCCCCCAGATATTAGGAACTCTCATAATCCTAGATAAAGGAAGTGTTGTTAAGGCCATTCCTGTTAAATCCATTCCTTCTCGTCAGCCTAGGAATACCCTCCTAGACATCCTAGAACATTATTGGCACATATTTGACCAAATGGCCGAGAACCAGCCAAACACCCAAACCTCTACACTGCAATATCCCATTGTGGATACTGCAGCTAATGCACTTATGAAAGCAATTCCTCTCCAGCATATCCCTACATTTCATGGCCTTACATCAGAAGATCCAGATGCATTCTTATTTGAATTTGATGTGTTGTGTAGAGGATATGACTATACCACCGATCCCCAGAAACTGAAATTATTTCCCTCTACATTAAAAGGGGTTGCTTTAAGATGGTTTATGGGATTGGTTGGTGGTGTTATAAATAATTGGGATCAAATGAAAGATGCTTTTCTAAAAAAATATTAGGACTATTGCAGGTCTAGAGAGTTAAAAGATGAAATATTTTAGATGGTAGCTAGACCAAATGAAACATTGGAAGAGTATGTTGAACGTTTTCAGTATAATCTTCAAAGATCTCCTTATGCATCATTACCATTACCTGATAATGTATTAAAAACAACATTAATTAGAGGAATGAAGGAACAATGGATTGAAACACTAAATATTATGGGAAAAGGAGATATCTATCAGGAAAATTTTGCTGACATTATTGATTTATGTATCAGGAGTTCAAGAGGCAACACAAGACTAAAACCAGCAGAACATGACAGGTTTACAAGAGACAACAAGATCTTTGGAGAAGGAGTAACTAGCGCAGAAATTGGGAATTTATTAGAAAATTTCAAAACTGACATATTGGGGACTCTGACAATGCAACTTGATATTATGCAGGCCAAGCAGAAACAAGCTGAGGCAGAATAGAATTTGGAAATCTTCTGTCCCAGATGCAGAAAGAATCATAGCCATAAAGAGTGTCCGTTAGATGTGATTCAAGTTTGTGCCATTTGTACAAAAGACCATTCTATAGAGAGTTGTCCCTCACTTCCTAGATTGAAAGCAGTATACAAGGAAGCAGAAGAAGAGCCAGAATCGGTGTACCTACTTAATCAGCAGTGTCAATGGCAACCGCGACAATTAGGTATGTTCCCCAATCCAGCTTCTTTTCAGCCTCCATAATATCATGCTCAAAAATATAATACAATGTGGCAAAATCAACCTCCCTTCTCAAATTGGTCATAGCAACCATTTCCTTCATCATCACCATGGCCAAATCAAGCAAGTCAACCCAATTGGCCAAATTTTCCCTACACCCCACCGCATTGGAAAAACAATGTATATCCAGCACAATGGTCCCCTCCTACTTCACAGAGTCAAGCCTGGAAGACAAACTGGAAAAGACCTATGAATCAAGCAGTAGGAACCATTCCGCTCCCTCAACCTACACTGCCAGCATTACAACAAAACCCCTAGTCTAATCTAAGACTGCAACTCCTGGCCCAACCCAACCCCAATCCAAATAATAGACCGATTCAATCTATCCAAATAATTGAAACACCAGAACTAGAAACCAATCTAAGGGAGTGTAATGACCTTCAATTAAGATCTAGGCGTATTATAGAAATAGAGGGAGATAAAACCGCTCAAGTTGGAAATTAGTTACCTATAGAACAACCATCATAAGAAGAGGATGTGATCAGACAACAAATTCATGATCAAGCAACCACATCTTCTCCCCCATTCCCAGAACGGTTAAATATACCTCGACCTATACAACATCTTGATTTTGACATTCTGGGAGAAATTAAAAATATGTACATGAAAATCCCACTCCTCCAAGCCATCCAAGACATCCCAATATATGCAAAGACCATCAAAGAACTATGTATAAAAAAGCCAAGGAGGAGAATAACAAATAACCCAACAATCCAAGTAGTTGGCACCTTATCCGACCTATTATCAGGAAGAGAAACACTCGTTCAATATGAAGACCCAGGAAATCCAATTGTAATAGTACAAATCAATGGACAAACCTTTGCAAATTACTTAGTTTATTTAGGGGCTACAATTAATATCCTAACAACTACCACTTGTCAAAAGCTGGGCATTACATCAGTAGAACTGACTTACACTTTATTAGAACTGGCTGACCAATCCGTGGTTAGGCCAGAAGGCACACTACATGATGTCATGGTATCCGTTGATTCCTAGGAGTATCCAGCCAACATTCTGATAATAAACCCTAAAAACTGACTTGATGGACATCCATTGATTTTAGGTAGACCTTGGCTTGCAACTGCCGATGCTGATATTGGCTGTCGACAAGGCAGTATGACCATAACTAGAGGGGCTAATATCAAGAATCTAGCCTTATATCCTCTAGCCTAGCCAAGTGTCACAATAATAAGAACTAATAAATGTCCTGTATCATACCTCACCAAAAATATTAGATCCCCATTAACCATAGAAGATGCCCTTGATTTCAAAGATAAAATAGAGGATGATGTCATTAACAACTTTATTAGCCAGACTCAATCTAGATCCCACATACAATTCACATGATAGAAGCAACATTTGATAATGAATTAGAAGAAGATCCTCTCAAAGACACTCATGATCAAACAATACCTACTACCTTTGTGTCAAAGCACTTTCGTTTTTTGTTGTTCCTTTTCCGAAGGAAGAACACTTTCATTTTTTTGTTGTTCCTTTTTTCGAAGGAACAACACTTGTGCTTTTGTTGTTCCTTTCCGAAGGAACATCACCTTCATTTTTTCTACTATTCCTTTTCGAAAGGACATAATTTTCGCATTTTTTTTCTTGCATTTTTTTTCTTTGCTGCTCCAATTAAGGGACAGTTGTTGTTCCTCTTAATGCACAACAGTTTTGAGTATTTTTCTTCTTTTTTGCTTGTGATTTTGTGCATAGTACCTATTTTATCTTTTTCTTCTTTGTGTGTTTTATCATTTAGATCATCTTTGAAGCACAACTATACACCTATGCAATGAATACAAAAAATAGAGGATACTGAAATCAACAAATTACATAAAATCGTTATCTTTACAAGAAATTGCTTTGAATTGATAAGAGAAAAGAGGAAAGGACACAACTATTGATTACCTTGCTGTCATTATTCTACTAATACCGATATGATTGGTTATCTTTATCATGATGGTTCTTTCTAAATTCCCATAATCCTCTCTGATCATTATTAAGGAATAAGAACAAAGGCTTTATTTTTCTATTGAGATGTTAAGACTTTTCCACCATCCCTACTCTTAAGGAGTGCTGAACCACCCTTTGTGTATAAATAGGAAAAGTGCTTTATAAAAGAAAAAATAGAGAAAAATGTTTATATTATTTTCTAACATGGTTTGTCAAATGAAGGATAGGGGGTATCATCAAGAGCCAGTCTACCATGACCATAAGGAAGAAAGTGAAGTTGCATTCCCACTATGGCCACCACACCAGGGATATGATCCAAGAGGCACATTAGAAAAAATAAAGATTCCTTGGAATAGGAGGTCTCATCACAAGCCGGCCTACCCACCTTTCAATCCTTCCTAGTGAATGGCATTATGATTTATCTGGTTACCAAGCTAGCATAATGGCCTCCATTTGGACATTACACAGCACTTTCCTAAGCATACACAAAGGATCATGGTTCCATGGGTGAAATAAACAAATCTGTCAAGGCTATGGACACCTGTGGGCAACAGAGCTCTATTGATGGTATTGAAGTCACATTCATTATACACCAATAGCAATTATCAAAACCCTTCTTCTTCTTATATCTGTGTAATCGGTCAAATGAGATTATGTACATAATTCCTCTATACCTTTAATACATGAAAATCTATTACAATCAATTATGATTGAAAAAGTTGATAATGACTGCATCAGACCTTTTCTGCATGTCAGCTATCCTATCCTCCTAATCTCACATCATATCACGACATTCTCTTATTTATTAAGCGATTCTATTATACACCTCGATTTTATCAATATGCTCATTCTTGTAAACATGACATCTCGGTATACGTTGTTCCTTTATGACTCTGTCCCATGGCAGTTCAGCACATTGCTCCCTCATTTGACGGCCGAGGATGGCCTATCACATTGCAAGGGGGGAGTAGGTGACCTCATAATTTATTGGCATACGTGTCAGCCTATCATTCGAAGAATTCTCACTCGGGAATAGCAAGGCTTAATGGTATATTGTTTTCCAATTTGCATGGCTTGTTGTTCCAAAGCTATTTCCGTGTTATGCTTTGCAACAATTAGTAGTAATTCGAAATTTGAACAAGCTTGTTGTTCTGTCATTTTCTCTGTATTTTCTAACAGCTTGAACAACCTGTTGTTCCATTGTCGTCTCTGTGTTTTTACAGTGTGCTAAGCATGGGAGGAAGATCAATTCATAGAGAACCACAGGTGTTGATAGTCTGTGATGCTGCACGTGAAATCTTAACCAGGGCAGGATGGATAGTTTACCTCAATCATCTACAACAATCCAACGAGACCGTGGCAATTGAATTTTTGCAGAACTTTCAAGAACATCACTCCATGGTAAGAGGGAGACAGATAGTAGTCACCAATGACATAACTGCAGAGGTTTCGGGACTGCTAGCCATTGGACCTGTGTGGACCCTGAAGAAGGAGAGGCTACAAAATGCCATAAAAATCTTCCAAGATGAAGGACAGAACCTGACTATAAGAGGAAAGGGAGTTCTACCAGCGGCATTTGGAGAACCATGGGCAGAATTGGTGAGAATCATCTAGAGTTACATCACCTGTAAAGGCAAGACCACACCACCTTAAACTTTTAGTCGTGTTGAAACAAAAATGCACTATGAATTTGCCTGCATTTTAAATTCTTTATTACACGATGTTGCTCGAAGTATGAAGAAATCTCTCCACGTTGAATCAGTAGTAAGTCACCATCGGTTGATACGACTGATAGTTAGCTACAGTCTTGCTCAGCAACAGAGCAGTTGGGAAGAATTAATTTTCACAATAGACAGGGGACTGGCTTTGCCAGCCCCGAAACGAAAACATGCTGCCAATACATCAAATGGACCGCTGAAACAAAGGAAATCTGTTAGATTGGCATGGATCAGAGGGAGGCTAGAAAATTCCCAAGGAACACTAGTCAACCAGTGGAGATAGATGATTCAGGGGACGAGAAACCCCCACAATTAGAAGGAGAGGAGAATGAAAAAGAATCGGAGGAAAACGATGAGGGAGAAACAGAAGAAGAGATCGAGTAGTCTAGTTAGGTAGAAGAAGAAACAGACAAATGTGAGGAAAGACCATTGCAAAATCCACTACGAGAAGATGAATTGGCCCAGATTTTGGCCAATATGGGTGAATATGCTCAACCTCTCAGCCCACTAAACCTCCACACCGAAGAAGGACCGAAGGAGCACTCTATTCATGATAAGAGTGCATCCGAAGAATTGTGTGACGAGGAAGAAGATGAAGAGAATCACTCTGCCCATGATGAAAGTGTATCTGGGGAGGAAAGAAATGAAGATAAAGAAGAGGAACAGTATGTTCCTAGTTAGAATATGCTGGAAGAATTTCATGAAGAAGAAGGGGTGGAACAAGAAGTTACCCAGGAGATAGCAGAACAAGCTAGGATTTCTACCCATGAATAACCCAATCAACAGAATAATGAGGAAGCACCCCAAGAAGAAAATCATGAAATTGGTCAAGGAGAAAGTCTAGGCCTGAGTAAATGAACGACTTTTCCTTCTAAGAAAACAAAAGAAATCAAAAGATTACGAAAATAACAGCAAAGACTGCTTAACGTGGTAGCATGACTTCGACAACAAATCAGGGTTTTGAAAATGGGGAAGAAAGAAAAAAGGACCTCGGTGGTAAAGCATGCAACCACTCCGGCGAAACCCCTTAAGAAAAATATTAAGAGGACTCAAGTCCAACCTTCCATTCAAAACTGAAAGGAACAACATTCGACTGTTGCCCATGTCGAAGCACAAACAGATAACATATCGGCCTGTGAGAAAGAAGTTTAGACAGAGGCACAGTCCTCTGAGGAAATTCGAACCATAAATATGGGAGATGCAATAAGAAGATTCGAGTAAACCTCCTGCTTGCAACTACCATGTGGGATAGTGACCCGAGCATAGTAACTCTGCGAAAGGGTTTGGTGCAAACCCAGCAAACAGTAGAAAAACTTACAGAACAGACTATCTCTCGAGAAAAGTATGAGAAATTACAACAGTAGCTAAGGGACGTCAACTTATCTGAAATTCAGGCCTTTGAAGGATGGCGAAAGGAAGAAGAAAGAGTCAAAAAGGTAACTCATAGACTAGATGTAGTCATCAAACAAATGCATACATTATGCTCTTTGTATACTGATGTTCTAGCATGTAGAGCACCTGTTAGGAACTATGCTTTGTGTCTAATGGAAAAATATTTGCAATTGAAAATTAAAGTCAGGCCTTTGAAGGATGGCGAAAGGAAGAAGAAAGAGTCAAAAAGGTAACTCATAGACTAGATGTAGTCATCAAACAAATGGATACATTATGCTCTTTGTATACTGATGTTCTAGCATGTAGAGCACCTGTTAGGAACTATGTTTTGTGTCTAATGGAAAAATATTTGCAATTGAAAATTAAAGTTGTCAAAGCAGGAGCCCCTATAGAAATAAACACTATTGATGACTCCATAAATTGTTTTAAGCACTATGGGGTGAAGTTTCAGAGATTATTATGTGAATTCTATTTGCACAACCCTGTGTTAGATCAAGAAACAGAGCAGAATCCAAGCGCTTTCGTTGGGGATGTCCAACTGTAGGCATTCATTTCTTTTGGTGTTAATCAAATAAAATGGCTTAAAGCCTACACTGCCTTTGAAAGACAAGAAAATGGATTAGAATTATTGGTGAGAGCTGAGCCTAGAGACCCATTGCAGTTATGGAATAAACATAGGAACCTAATGAGGACTCCGGGCATGATTGAGGCATTAGGACCTATTCATATAGTAATCAATTGGCAAGGGATAGAATACTTCTTTACCATCAAATACCTTGCCATTGCAGCTACCAAATTCCGATATCAGACTTCTAATCCAAACATCCAACACAGGGAACCGCTTAACTATGAGAACTTTAAGCTAGCTGCTAATCTCTTGGGTCTCTATGGTGACCTTATTTTGAGAGAAGGCCCATCTTGGTTAGGATATAGGTTCCAAAATCTGGTCATTCGGCATCCTGCACCAGGATGCCAAGCCTTATATGAAATGCCTGAGGGTCAGACAGGACATCTTTTTGAGAACCTAGCTAGGCATCATCGCTGTTGACCACCTCACAAGATCCCGTCTCCAGCCTATTCCCTCATTCCCTTGCATGTCAACTACAATGTTTTCATGAGGGCATGAAAAAGGGTAAGCAGGGGGGTGTGTTGAGCACTAGAGAATGTATGTTATTATCATTTATTTTGTCATCTTTTCTTTAAAACTCATAACCTCTTTACATCATGAACTAAGTAGATGACAAGAAATTATCATAAAATCTAGAATATTTGTATGCAACGTGAAATAACTAATAATTACCATTTTATTATGCAGAAAAAGGAGAAAACAAAAGATTTTCGTTCCAAAGGAAAAGACAAGACAAAGTTAACTGTTGTCCCTTTGACAGGGAGCCACATGCAAACAAGGCGATCCAAATTGGAGCGTATCAGCCAAGAAAAGGAAAAGAAAATACCAAATCGGTGCAAGAGAACAAGAGGATAACTGAGAATTAATAGTTTGGTGAATCCCTCAGGATCCTTTGATCCTGAGGGATCACTACCTTAATGATTTTATGTATCGTTGATATCTCTGCTCGGCCCTTATAAGAAGGGGTAGCACTGCTAGCCCAAGGGGATTTGTTGTTGTTCTTATGAAATTCTCCTTTGTACTTGAAACTTTGATCATCGACTCTCTTTGAAGAGTGATTCGCTGTAACTCTGTTTTGATGCTTTAATATATAAATATGGTTTCCATTCCATCTTTGATTCTGGAGTAATCTTAAGCAGTATGTCCATGGAGGCTAAGCACCCAGCCCTGGTGGAACACTTGCACCTGTACCATTATTTCTAATTCGTGTGTGGTTTGATCTCTTCTATTCACTCTGTTCAGTAATCTGACGTGCCTTGCTGTTTTACATATTAGTTTTGCTATATTTCGTTTATACTTGACTACGTAATGTTATTTGCTGCAACAAGAATTCTATGTTGTTCATTCTAACTTTGTATTGCATCGTTGTTCCTTTAACAATTGATATAACATTGTTGTTCCTTACAGATTTCCATTACTATTCGATTACAGAGTAATAGTGTTGTATATTCATATATCGGTATTACTGTATTTATCTATGGTTTACTCTTAAACGTGATTGTTGTTCATTTGGGATTGTTGTTCCATCATGATCACAATTGCTGTTTCTTTATAACTGTGATTCATACTCGCTGTATCAAAGCTCAGATTACTATTCCTTTCAATATTAAGTGTGCCATGTGTAATATTTTACCTGCTTTGTTGTACATTTATATTTGATTCAAGTTGCTGTTCTATATTTCATTTCTGTTAGTTTTCCGTTCTATTTCCATTTGCTGTTCATTTATCTATAGAGTAAGGATTGTTACTTAATTCCTGTAAGATATAATTACTATTTCATTCATTTCTGTAGGTTAAGATTTTGCTGTTCAATCCTGCTAATAAGATTAGTTTCTGTTCCATTTCCTGTCATTTGAAGTTATCATTGCTTTGGTATGTAGAACGATCTGAGACTATAGTGAACATTGACGTATGTTGTCTAGTTCCTAGATTGATGATCTTTTCCTTGGTTTCTTTTTAATTGCATCAATTTACAGAGGGAAGAGTTACCATTATTGTACCCTTGACTGATAAATTACTGTAACTTTTTGAATGCATGATTTGAATTTTAAGTTTCTTTTTGTAAGTAGATTTTAGTCCAAGAATCTGTTTACTCTTGTATTTAGAGCACTATACTACTACCATTACTCTGACAAATGACCGCCTCAAACTGAGTACACTCTTTGAGATAACGAATAGTTCGTGGATTAACAATTAATGTAGGGTAAATAGAGGTGAAAAAGACCCTTTTTACTGCTCGACAGGCTCACCCAAGATTTCATTGTTAGATGGATTCTCTTGTTATTACCAGATCTTAGTTCAACCAAAGGACCAAGCCAAAACTACATTTACTACGCCTTGGGGTACCTTCATGTATTTGAAGATGCCTTTTGGATTAATGAATGAAGGTGCCACATTTCAAAGAGCTATGGATATAGCTTTTTCCAAGGAGATCCATGACTCCCTAGTAGTATATGAAGATGACATCATAGTCTTCTCTAAATCTGACAATGAACACCTAGACCACTTGAGAAGAATATTTATCAAATGTAGAAAATTTGGGATTTCTTTAAATCCCTAAAAGAAACTCTTTGGTCTGGAAGAGGGAAAACTGTTGGGACATATCATATCTAAAGATGGGATTAGAATACATCCTCCTAGAATAGAGGCCATTTTGGCCATTACCCATCCTAGAAACATTAGAGAGTTATAGTCATTTCTACGCAAGATAAACTTTCTTAGGAGATTCATTTCAAATCTAGCAGAATTGATTAGAGAATTAAATAACATGCTAAGAAAGGACTTAGCACTTAAACGGACAGTGGAGGCCAAACAATCCTTTAAATCCATAAAGGAAGCCTTAACCAAAACTCCAGTCCTTATACGTCCTGATTTTAACAAGGATTTTATCATTTTTTCTTTTGCTTCAGAACACACCATTGCAGCAGTCTTGCTACAAAAGAACAACCAACAGTATGAATGACCAATCCCGTTTTTTAGTAAATCCTTAAAAGATTCCACACTCAAATACAATATTATGGAAAAACATGCATTGGCTTTAGTAAAGGCTATCAAATACTTCAGAGTATACATTTTGTATTCTCACATTATTGCTTATGTTCCAAATTTTGTAGTTAAGGACATTTTGACACAAAATGGGCCTAAAGGGAAAAGAGGCAAATGGATTGCCACAATATTGGAATATGACATAGAGATAAAGCCAAATAAGCTTATCAAAGGCCAAGGTTTAACCAAACGCACGGATGAATCGAACTGTCAGGCCCTTGATATAAACTTCATTAGTGCCCTTGACGATCAGGAAGAGATGGTGACTCCACCGATCAGTGAACCTTTTACTGATTCGCCCTGGTGTGGAGATACTATATTTTTATTACAAAATTTACAAGCTCCTCCTGGTTTAACAAGAACTAAAGCTAGATTTTTAAAGATGAAGTCATTAAAGTATTGTGTCATAGATAATGCATTGTTTTGGAAAGATAGTAGTGGCATTCTTTTGAATTGTTTATTGAAAAATGAAGCTGATAAAATCATGCAAGAGTTTCATGCAGGGTATTGTGGAGGACACTTGTACTGGAAGACTACTACTGACAAAATCTTGAGGGTTGGTTTCTACAGGCCCACTTTGTTTGCAGATGTTAAGAAACATGTGACTTCCTGTCATAAATGCCAGATATTTAAGGGAAAGATAAAAATTTTACCCTTGCCTCTTAAACCAATTTCCACCAAAATTCCATTTCAACAATGGGGGTTAGACTTCATTGGAGAAATACACTAAGCCTCCTCAACTCAGCACAAATGGATTCTGATAGCTACTGACTATTTCACCAAATGGACAGAAACCATCCCTCTAGACAAGCCAAAAACACTGTCATAATCTCATTTCTAGAAAATAATATCCTGTAAAGATTTAGATGCCCCCAGAAGATCATTATTGATAATGCATCTGCATTTAAATCCATGAGAATGATAGACTTCTATAAAAAATACCACATCACCCTTGGCCACTCCACAGCCTATTACCCTCAAGGTAATGGACTAGTAGAATCATCTAAAAAAATCCTGGTCAATATCATTAATAAATTGTTGGAAGATAACAAAAAGACATGGAACAAGATGTTAGTCAATGCCTTATGGGAAGATAGACTAACTACCAAGAAGTCCATTGGCACATTTCCCTACCAGTTAGTATATGGGATGGATGAAGTTTTTCCATCATATTTGGGAGTGCCAGTGATGAAGATCATCTAGGAATTACAGGTGGAACCAAATGATATTTACAGAAGAATAAATCAAACCATACACCTGTAGTAGACCAGAGAAGAAGTATATGTAAAATAACAGGTAATCCAGGACAAAATCAAGAATGTTTTTGATAAAAAGACTAAAGCGGATGATTTTTACATAAGAGATAAAGTCCTCAAGTGGTACTCAAGGAGAGAAGACAAAGGCAAGCATGGAAAATTTTATTTTTTGTGGCAAGGTCCTTATCTCATTTATGGCTACAGGGGAAACAATTCCTTTTTCTTGAGAGAGATAGATGGATCAGATCTACCATGAGGACCTGTTAATGGTAGAATTCTGAAGCATTATTTTTCCACTGACTAATAATAGTTCACTTCACTTTGCATCATTGTACATAAAATTGCAGAGTGTAGATTGGATTGGATGGTAATCCTTTGAAGTTGAAGCTCAGAGAGAAGGCCTTGAGCTTTGAAGGATTCACTACCATAACTATCAATAAAGTAGAATCACAGAAGGACAGTTCACAAGGTAACTACAGTCACAATTCAAAGGCTACTGATCTTTAGAGTTCTTGACATTTCACCAGGAAATGCCATCCCCATGTGGAGCCACTGTTAGTCTTGTAATATTGTACATACCTTTTCTTTTCTGCAAATGTTTTCCATATTAAAAAATAAAAAAATATAAAGAGGGTATGTCCTAAAATAAATATCAAAGGGCAAAAAGAATAATAAAAGATCAAAAAAATGAAAACAAATATGAACCCCAAAAAAAATAGATCATGAAAGTGTGCAAGTCCAAGTGCCACTACTTTTTACTTTACTGTCCAAAATAACGATTGTGTGCAGCTTGTCATACATGCCACAACCCATGATAGTCAAACTATTTAATCTTGACTACTTCATGGTTTAAATTTCTTGTTTATAGTTAGAGAATAAAGATCTGGCCAAACTGTTTAATCTTGGCAGGTCAGTAGATAGGTAGAGAAATAAAAGGAGCTCATCAGTTTAATCTAAGCCCTTGGAAGATATAAGGTTAGAAGTAGATAGTTTACGTTTCAAAAGAAAAAGGAAAGAAAGGGAAATATGTCTTAAATGCACCCAACTAAGTGAAGAAAAAATGTTAGGGTAAGTAAAAGGGTAAGTAGAAGAAAGGTTGCAAAAAGTGCAAAGTTGATTGAAGCATAAGAACATCTATCATGTTTAATCATGTGTTTCAGTGTGCAGGAGAAGTTATCAAAGTAAAAGGATGCTTATAAGATGATTTGGTTAACTTCCCCTTCATTTCATTTCACCGCCCACTAAATGCTTACTAACATCCCATTTTACCTCTTCATTTCTTATGAAGACACCTTTTCCATTCATTTTCACCCTTGCCCCTTGATTTCACACATTCCCTAGCAAATTACCCTCTAAACTCATTCCCTTACCCAAAAAGCCATTTTTCCCTAGTGTGAAACCCCTTCCCCTTTAAAAAAATCACTTTCCCTTTGATAAATTTCCCTAAAAACCCCAAAAATGGATAAAACCCTTTATCCTAAGTTTTATCCCCCCCACGCATTACATTATTAACTCCACTACAATATCATTTTCCCAACAAAACTTTGGCCCCACTTCATAAACCCGCATTACATTTTAACCCCACAATTATCCATTAATTAATTATACTTGAGTGAAATTATTTCCTTGGGCCACACTAAACGTCTCCCCCATCTCCCAGAGTACAACTCCGCCACATGATGGCCATTGGATCTTGCACCCTCAAATCCTATGACCCTCAGCCATATCACGTCCACCCATCTCTCGAACTTTACCAGCCTGAGAGCACAGGATATGGGTGATATTGCGCGGGCCCCCTTGGGTTATGTGGCGGCACCGCGTTAGGTCGCGTGCTCTCGGGAAAATAGCACCCATCGCTCAAAAGTGGTGCAATGGCTCCCTAAACTGCCTCCCTGCCAAAACCAAAAACCATCACTATTCACTAAACATGTTTACGTTCCAATTTTTAACCGTTGTCAGTTAAAAGGCCGCTGACACCCATTTTCACCCTTTTCACTCATTTGCTCTGCAAAAGCTTCCTAAAATTTCCTGTGCAAACCTGAGCTTTTGCTACCGGCTTTGACCACCAATTGACTCTCGAACATGCTCTGGAAGCCCATTTCAGCTCTCCAGTGCGTGACTGAAGCCACAGAACCCTCTACAAGCACCATTCAAAACCAGTTTGCATCTTGAACCATAAATTCCAAGTATTTCAACAGAGAACCATAACGACCCTCTCAGTTTAAAACATACAGTAAATTCAAGAAATAATTAACTGAATTTAATTAATTTTGCTTTTAATTGAGAATATTCCCCCCTAAAATACCAAAACCCATATCCTGCAAACTGCAAAATACCCTATCTCTAAACCAGACACATTCAGACTTCACTTCTAGAGTTGTATAAGCCCAATTTCCACATTTTATCACAAAGATGGCTGCCTAGACCTCCCTGGATGTCAGACCTGTATCAACCCCTCACCTGGACATTGACCATTTGGCCCTAGCAAATAGGGATTTCCAAATTAAAGACACTGCTACTCCAGGCCACCTTCTGCAAATCCACTGTTGGAGTAAGGATAGGTTCCTAAACCATATAGATGACATTCACCTTTGGGAGTCCAATTTACCCAAATACACATTCCTAGAGGTTCACCCATTCCCTGATATTGCACACTTTTGTCATGCCTGCTATATCCCAAGCCAAAGGGCTATAGTTGCCCCAAACCAGGAATTGCTATTCACCATTACACCAGAGTCTATCAACCAGATGTTGTAAATCTAGCCTAGTCCTAATTTGACCCCTTTGTCCATTGGAAATCTATTGGACCTGTACATCACATTAGACCTAGCCAAATCAAGCAAATTTTCCAGAATTTCATCATTGAGAAACACCATACTCCTACAGACACTCCACCCTATGGTGCCACTATTTTTTCAGAGACTGGCAGGCGCATAATCACCATGCTCTCATGCATCCTAGGATACACCTCAGATGTGGATGAGGTCATCATGGCCTTCCTATCCATTTTCACTCCAGGCAAGCCTCCTGCTATTATGTATGATTATGCTCAGTTCATTGCAGACAAAATGCATGAACAATTCACTAGACTACCCACTGAAAGAGTTTCAAAATACTCTTTAGTGTTATTTTATATGTTTTTGTATTACCAGACAGACAAGTTCCCTGTGAGGATCAAGAAATTGGACACCAAGGGAAAGGAGAGGTCAATCATCTACTAAACACCCTTGGTCTAGAATTTTTCCATGGAATTCACCTACAAATACTTCATAGACTCTTTTGTGTACCTAGTCATGGACATGCTGACTTCTAAGGCTCAGCATAGAATTAGCCCAGAGATCAATAGAGTAGTCCAATTGGCCAAAAACAGTAAGGTGGGAGATTGGTACTTGTACCAAAACCATAGTGAGATTAGAATTTATGGTTATGAGCTAACCCCCTATAAGTTTCCCAAATACCTCCCTATGAGGAGATTTGCTTTGGAATAGTTCAGACAAATCATCAACTTTGATGAGGTCCACTTCCAAGCTTATAGGAAGAAAACCCAGTTCAAAGTGAAAAACTAAATGGGCCCATTCATTTCCAACAACAGAGAGGCTCGACCGGAGGCCAACAAGTTACTTCAACAAATGAAATTCAGAAACAATTTCATGTGGAACTATGACCCTCATGGGGTCATAAACAAGCTTAGACTCATGGTCAAGTTGGGAGCATACATCCACCACCCAAGACCTGACATTGAACAGTTTGCTAACGAGGATGAGTGGGTGGAGAACACCTTGATTGATATGGACAAGACTATTTTGGATGTAGAGAACACACTCATTGATCTTGAAAGATAATTTTATCACAACTCTTTCCTACAGGTTCCAGAGCAAGGGGAGCCAATGAACATTCCTCCTATCATACAGACCCGAGCCAATGAAGAGAAGAATCCTAAGAGGAATGAGGAGGAGGCATCTAGCTCTTCCATGGAGACTACTGATAAGCTATCTAAGCCAAGAAAGAGGCCCAAGTTGAATCCTATCTTTGAACAGGAGGAAAACATTGTTTCAAAGGAAATAATTGACACTCAGGCAATGGGGCATAGAAGTAAAGAAGAAGGTGCATTAGGTGAAATAAAGCAGCCATCAACCTCAAACACACATATGATATAGAAACAACAAAATATGAAGGTTTATTCCTATTTCAGGCCAACTGACAAGGGAAAGGATATCAAAGATAGATTCAAAGAGATAAAGATGAGGAATGAAAAATTGAAGACAACGACATATGCCCAATACCTCAAGCTTACATCGCCAAACTAGACCAAACTGATGTTAGCCTTTGACATAAAAGCAGGAAAAATGTAGCTATCATTTTTGCAGCCCACTGTATAGCAACCAAAGACCTCAGCAGACTACAAGAAGACAAAATTTGAGGTGTTGGCGAGGGATGTTCATCCCATTGATCAGATAGAGTTCCATAATCAGGCTGGAGAAATGATTTACTCCACCCTCATAGAAAAGGCCACCGATGCTTTTAAGATGAAATATTCATTGGATAATGTGACAGCCTAATTCAAACTGGAGAACGCCTCCTCACAGGCCAAAGAAACCAGGATAAAATCCTTGGAGGACTTGATCATTGAACTAGGCCATGACCCAAGTGATGTTAAGGCCACAAAGAAATTAATCAAGAAGAAGAATGAGGATATAGCAGTCCTCAAGAAATAGCATAAGCTCCCTCATTTACAACACCCACATACAAAGGAGGTCTTGGAAAGCTAGACCAATCATGAGGAAATGATGGACTTAGTGCTACAGTTGAATGACCAGTTAAAGGAGATGGAGAAAGAACTAGATAGCTTGATGCAGCTCAAGCAAGCTAGTCTTGATAATGCTTCTGCAACTATCATTCCAATAGTGACCACAGTTGTACCTTCTACTTTGGCAGGATCATTAGCTCCCACTGCTCTAATGGCCACTGCACTACTAACTACTACATCAGCAACAGGCTCCACAGGTCATGAAGCAAACAAGCTGGTCAAAGCAATGGAAGAAATGTCCATTCAGACCACTAAGATGAGTAGACTTAAGCAGAAAGTCACCAGCTTGGAGACAGATTACAAATTGGCCCAAATCATGCACAAAGAAGAACAACAAAAGGCTACAAGGATGAATGAAAGAAAAAAAATGGCTGGAGAAAGAATTAACACTGAGTGAACCTCTAGGTAAGGCTAAAGAGCAACTGTGGGCCAATATCATTGACTCTGTCAATGATATTTGGCCATCCATTCAGGTTATTTTTGAACAGATTGATTTGATAAAGCAGGCTATAGAAGCCATTTAGAAAGTCAAAGAAGAACTTGGAGATATGCCAGAGGAGGCAACAAGAATCATCCACTTCCTCAACTCCAAGAACAAGTATGAGCTACAAGAACTAGAAATACCTAATAGGACAGGAACAAATTTGGAAGTTAGAAAAGTCCTCACTAAGAGGAATTTGATGTTGAACTTAGAAGATAAGTGTCAAAACATGCAACTAGTCGTTGACAAGTTCATGGTTAAGTTCGAACTTTTGAAGGAAAAGGGATTACCTAATCCCTTAGTTATAAATGATAGGCTAGTGACACATGAGGATTACAATAAGAAGATCATGGAAGTGGCTAGAGATCAGGTAAACACTTCATCCATGAAGGGTATATCAACAGGAAAAGTATTATACCAAACATTTGAAAACTTGTTTTACCTCCAACATGATGTAAAACACCTTTTTATTAATAAGCCAATGTTTGGCAAGTATTATAGAGGCAGATGAGATATACCGAAAAATGATCAATATCCAATTACTAGATGCAGATACATGGGAAAAACTCAATGATTTACTATAGTAAATACACAATAAAAATATAAATGTACAGTAAAAAGTAAAAGAGCATAGTAAAAGGATATT
This sequence comes from Pinus tabuliformis, assembly GCA_031772625.1. Classification (NCBI taxonomy): domain Eukaryota; kingdom Viridiplantae; phylum Streptophyta; class Pinopsida; order Pinales; family Pinaceae; genus Pinus; species Pinus tabuliformis. The sequence goes on from CM062805.1 coordinate 872,119,257, forward strand.
GACAGGTCAACAAGGCTAAAGTGTATCAGATGATAGGTTAAAGTAAAATAGAACATCCACAGTGAAGACCAAAAAACCAAGCAACTTAAAGGGAAAAATATCAAAGAGTGAAGTGAGCATAACCTAAATAACAGGGCAACAAGAAGCAGTTCAATAGCTATCTCTATCTTCTTGCATGAAGATATTTCTTTTCCTATATTAATTCTCAATGTAGTTTGATATATTTTGTAATTCCTTTCTGTATAAATACTTCATAATTTGAACTATTATGTGTGGATTATTTTACATTTGTATAGTTATTTTGATCTTAAAACCTACGAGTGATTGTACTATTTTCAAGTCAACAGACTGGAGCAAGTAATAAAAGCATTTCGCTATAGGATTCATGAGATGAGCTATTTGCAATGAAGTATCTTCTTTTTTTGATTTTGTTACCTTCTTATGTGTTTCATAATCTTAAATTTGTTCTCAATTTGAATGAATTAACTAGAGATATCACTCAGAATTTGCTTAAGTACACTTTGTCTTGCAAAGTTAGTCATTTACATGTTTTCATCCGATACCTAGATTTGAGAACCCTTAATTGCTCTCCTATCCCGGTTGATTTCTTTCATTCCTTCAAGAGTCCGTCCTAGGGAACCCTTAATTTCTCCCTGGATCCAATTTGAAACCATTTCACCATTTTCCTTTGAGATCTATAGTAACTAATCTATCTTGCCCTGTAGACACTATTTTTTACAACTGAATCCAGTCTCGTTTGTCTGACATTCGACCCCATAACCCAATGGTAAAAGAAAACCTCTATTCATATAATTAAAGTGATCCCACCACCCAAATTCAAACCAAAACCCAAGTGAAAACCATAACTAGTCTAAAATCATCCTAACTAAAACAAAGTTAAATTATAAAGAGAGAGCCCTCTCTGAGCATCAGGAAGGGTAGGTCTTGATCTCCAAAAGTGGTTTGTTGTTACCTTTGACTTTTCTTCCTTCATTAACTTCAAAGAAATTTCAGAGTGATAACACACATCATTCATCTCAGCTTCCATGGCTTTCTTTAAACCATCCATAGTATCTTCCACACATTTCTTTAAACCATCCATCTTAGCTTCTATTAGCTTTTGTGAGAGTGAATTTTGTTGCACTTGGTCTCGTAATTTTGATATATCATGTTGCATTTCTCCCTCTTCTTCATGAGTCATGCTAGAGATTTTAGGTTGCTTACTAGGTGTTTCCATTTTCTTTCTTCGGGGCATCACTTAATGATAATAATGCTTCAATATGCCCTTTGAATTCCTTCAAACTAATTTTTCAACCAAACATATGCAAAATTTAAAAAAAAACTATACACATGTTTTCACTTTGTAGGAGCTCGATATCGAATCTATTGTATCTCTATAATTGCAGATATCCAATGTATGAAATTACATCCTATAGTATCCCTCAAAGTCTCGTTTCCAACCCCTCAAGTCTAATCAAGATTGGATTCTCCAAGGAAGAGTTATGCCAAATCTCCTAGGATGACTTGATTATACAATAGTTCAGTAGAGTGAACTTGTAAGAAGTGACACGTGTAATTGTTTTGACCTTAGGACTTGAGACCAAGATACATAAAACCAGAAGCCATCCTCTTTCTGTAATGATTTACAAAATTTCAATCTAATGTTCAAAGAGAAATTTATGAAGATTTTACCCAGGTCACCTGTTTGGATATAATTCGGGAGCCCTAAAAAACCCTAACTTCATTGGATCCTATCTCGGAAAATTTATCGACACAAGATCTGAAATTAGGACACGAGGTTCACCGCGATTTTGGCTCAAATGGGTTTTAATTTCAACTTCTAAAACATCATAGAAAACAAGTTATAGCAGATATTCCATGGTGGCCTGTTTGGAGCATCAAAAATCTAGAATCCAAACCTCTAATACCAATTTTTATGCAACTAGCTCACAAAATAGAAGAAAAGATAGAGAAACAACTTCAAAATCAGCCTCTTCGAGGGGAGAAACCTCGTTTACATTACACAAATGAACAATTCTTAGATGACACAAATGACAAAACCTAATTTCTATATATAGAAGTCTAAGGGGTCACAATATAATCAAAGTTGACATAACAATAATAATATAAGGGAACAACAATAAAAATAGTGGGCTTCTATGGTGCACAATAATAACAGTATGGGGACAATAGAGTCACAACAATAACAATAAGGTCTACAATGACAATATTAATGGGGGAATCACTAGTATTATAGGGACCTAACATCTTCGCCATATTGAGAAACATATTCTCAGCCTCCCTTAATCAAAACTACGATGATCCATTGCTAAGGACCCAGCCTCGGTGGAGTCCTCTGATGCGTAGTAGCTAGTATTTCCTTTTTTTGTTTAATTTTATGATATATATGTCAGTTAGTAGTACTTATTATAGTTTGTTAGGTGCAAACTGGTTTACAAATATTCAACCATCTAAGGCTCTGTTTGACAGACTTAGGTTACTAATATTTTGGATGACATGCAACACGTTTCGATGGTCAACAAATTTCATTTCCCAATGTGTTGGTTGAGGCCATGGTATGTCTTTCATGGATGTAACCTTATTTTTTAAAATGAGTTAATGAAAGGTCCTACCAAGCTTACAAATATATATATATATATATATATATATATATATATATATATATATATATATATATATATATATATATATATATATATATATATATATATATAGAGAGAGAGAGAGAGAGAGAGAGAGAGAGAGAGAGAGAGAGATAGATATAGATAATTAGTAGTTTTAATATTTTGATAATTATTATTGTAATTTCTTCATACAAATTGAAATAAAGAATAGATATAAAAAGTTTATTATTAAAAAATTTAGACACTATCTTTTTAACATTACTAGCAAATATTTTTCTTAATTACATATTATATGTTTTTGACAATTATAAAATCAAACATTATATTAGACAACTAATCCTTAGGGATTGGATGAAATATGTAGATATATAAATGGTAATTCAATATGGGTTATGTTTGGTTACAATATTAATAATCATACCCTATAGAAGTAGAGTTCCAAGCTATCCTAGAATCATCATACCCATCCAAACCTCTTTAGACCCCTTCCCATCCATGCTCTTCTCGAATATGCCATGGAATAAACTATACTAACCTAAACATCCATAAAACCCCAAGGATAGGAGCATCGACTACTTTGTTACAACTTGCCAAGTAAGCTTCTCGCAATCATTATCATGAGTCTAGTTGAGTGTGACTCACACAAATTTCTCATGACTCCAAGTTTCAGAGGATAAATGATAGGGAAAGCCTCCACCCCTCCTGATAGGACGAGGGTAAGCGCAAACCTTACATGACTATATCAATTTTTAAGATAATTACTGATATACTATATAAACACTAACTTTGGGATGAAGTTTTCTTTAGTTGGCGTGTATGTATTGACCCATCTTGAATAACTAACTGAATATGATTATTAGCATGCATACGAGACATGTGTATGATAGCTACATATATATATGCATCACATGTAATGCACTAGTATATGTACTAATTGATTATATATAGTGTTTAATTGTAGGAGAAGTGAATTAATTATTAAAAATATTAATTAATAACTAATTATCAAAGAATGGAATAAAATATATTAGGTTAAGATTCATTAATAAAATTTAATAAAAATAACAAACTATTATTACAATTAGAGAAGATTGAATGTTTATTAATAATATTTGTTGGGTAGCGGATCCCCTGTGTAACGGTTTTGGGGCCTAAAGCACACAATTTTGGGTAATGGTATTGTAAAAGCTTCACAAAGTGCATGGAGTGCAGATGTTAATGAGTCAAGTCAAAGGGTATTCTACCCTAAAATACTGTAATTTAATCTAGAATGTGTCGGCCTACCCATGGTTCACGGACCATGGGAATGTATAAATACTGCGAGGCTCTAAGTGTAGAAGGTAGCTTGGTTAAGATCTAAAGTGTAGGGGTTTCTGAAAGTAATCTAAGTCTATAAGTCGGAGTCGCGAGTTGTAGTAGTAGAAGAGGCTATGCAGCTATGTGCGTAGAGGCCTAGTAGAGTCTACAGCTGTGTGCACGGACCCATGCAGCTAAGTGCGAAGGGTAGGAAGTGAATTGTAACTGGAAAAAGAATTAATAAAGATAAGTTTGTTTTGGAATATCACTTATTTGTTTCTATATTCTGGTTTATGCATCTATTATGGTTTATGATTGCGCACGTATCTGTTCATTTTGATTGATAACTAAAAGTATAGGACCTACTTAACTTAATTCAAGATCTATAATAATACTGAGCATCGAAAGAGGTAAAGAACATTTGCTCCCGTTATCTTAGTTGCGTGAAGGTAGTAGCACTGAACAAATGGCTACGCAGAAGTAGCGTAGCACGTATGATCGGTTCGCGAGCTTTCCAGACCTCATCAATACATCCCTAGGGTGTAGAAACCTGGTTCCAGCACCCTCCCATACTACCTCAGGTGAGACCTTAGACTGCGCTCCATGAACTGTTGCCGAAAGGGCCAGTTGTTCGGGATTTGTTTGGCTAATACACTCTGAACCTAGGTCAAGCCCCACCAAGCCAACAAATGGTTCCTTTGCCAAGACTAGGATTTGCTTGAGGGATGTCTGATGTTGGAACACTTGAACCCTACGAAGAAGGAAATTGAAGACTTGTTGGATTAGAAGCTTCACGATTTCGTAGTACGGGAAAAAAAAACCTCGCAGATCTCTGAGAAGAGGTGGCCGGATTGCTACATATATACAAAAATCCATGAGATCTTCTTTATGTCTTTCTCTTCAAAGTTCTATGATTAGATCACAAGGCTGGCAGATAGCTAGGGAAGGTGCAGGCTTGATCAACCCATAGTGTGGACCCCAGAGTTGGTGTGCAGGCTAGAGGCATCTCAAGATAAGATTGCGCGAGTCGTAGACCATTGGCTGGATCGAATAATAGGAGGGTTTATCACTAAATTTGTGATAGACATGGCTGTCAGCTACAACGAAGCATAAAGACGTTTTCTGAAGGGGCCACGAGGTAAGTACATCAAATCTTTGAATACCTGGATTAAGATGTTGTTATGTGGAAAACAGGTGATGTGAATCCATTAATGAGTGGAACAACGTGGAGTGGAAAAGTCTACAAAGGTATCAAAGGGTTAGGAAACAGTCCTTTAATTTCACCTCCGCGAGCGAGCGAGGAAGAGCGAGCGTGGGTTTCTCCGAGGAGTGCGGTCAGTTTGATAAAGCAATGCATTCTGCAGTTACCATCCCCACGTACGTTGCCACCCATGTCACCACATTCGCCTCCATCTTCACCCACACCACCTCCACAAAACCAATAGTTTGGCATGGCGAGTGCGATCAAGTTGCCTGTATTCAAAGGAGTAGGGAACGAAGATCCAGATTAGTTTTGGTTTGTAGTAAGAGTAGTATAGGAAGCACACGGGGTTATGGATGATAATATTAAGAAGGCCACATTGGTAAGCGCACTGTAGGACCGTGCATTGACTTGGTATATCAAGCACTTGAACGATCACCCAAATGCAAGAATAGCGGAGATCCAGATCGTGTTGAATAGAGAGTTTCGCCGGCCAAAATCTGAAACACATTCAATCATCGGATTTAAGGAGATCATGATGCTTCCAAGTGAAAACCCCCGGGATCTAGATCAGATGCTGAAGAGTATGATCCATGAGGCTAATATGACACTAACAAATGTGCAGCACCACGCGTGGTTTGTGGCGTCTTTGACACCACACCTGAGGATGGCACTATCACAATAGAAGCTCTCAACCTAGGCAGAAGCATTGGAAATGGCGATAAGGTTGAATGAGACGTCGATACAAGATCCAGGGTTGGGAGTCCAACAAATACACGCGCAACCACAAAACCTATTCTTGGAGATGCAAAGTTTGAAGCAGGATAGGGCACCCCGGCCGGAAGCACGCGAAGAAGTGTGGTGCATAAAATGTAAAGGCCATGGTCACGATAAGGATCACAGCCCCGTATTTGCAAACTATTTGGTGCGAGGAGGATTGATGTCGTTGAGGCCAGAGGTACATGCTGGCAAAAGCGCGACACCCACGGTCTGGTGCGTGATCTGTCAGGTGGGAGGAAAGCACACTACAGACAACTGTCACTTGTTGCAGAAGTATACGCAGACTCCACAACAACTATTTTGTAATTTCTGTAGATCAGTAGGCCACAATGAGCGAAACTGTCGAAGCTGTTACACTAAAAAATGTCACCATGACTGTTTGCAGTTAGTATGGCTCCATCCACTGTCATACTATCCTCCTTGGTAAATCTCATGCCTCTGCTCTCCATGTCAAACTTCAAGAAAGAGAGAAAAGTCATTTAAAGTCAAATTATCTCTGGTACGCAGTTTCTCTTAGCCTTACCTGCGGGTACGCGACCCAAGTTCACAATACCTACGTACTTGTACGCTCTGTATGTAAAGGGGTGGGTGCGTACTCCTGTAAAGGTCAAAAGGCGCAAGTTTAACTCCAAAAAGTTACTTGTGGTCATTTCTAGAGTCTTCTAGAAGTATGTTTGACGTGTATGGAGCGCCTCCAGATGGTTCATGTATCCCTACCAAAGAGGGACTTATCCCATCAATAGGGGAGCTATCCCATCCAAAGAGGGGCTTATCCCATTGATGGTGGACCTGAATAACTTCCTCTAGAGCACTATAAATACAAGAATTGGGCCAAAGGGAGGGGAGGTTGAAAGCTGAACATTCCTAAGGGTAGATGTTGCTGGAATTAGGACTTCCTTGTAGAAGCTTGTGAGGAGAGATTACCATCTTTAATTGTTTCCATTGGGAGGTGGGTGAGCTGATCAGAGTAAGGGAGAACTCTTGTGGACCCTGGGAGGAGCTTGCACAACACCAAGGCTCAGGTTGTAATGGTTCCTTTTGTTACCTTTTAATACAAATTAGTCCATTCTTCTCAACAATTTGTTATTAATGAGTTGTTTCATATACTCCTTGGTCTATATGTTAAATATGTTTTATTTTATGTGATATTCAGGTGCTATTTAATCGTTTGATTGTTGGTGAATGCAGGTTTCGAAGTGAAGGAGGAGCTCATCCGGATCAACGGAACTGGACTACTACAACAACGTTGGATTACAGGTAGGATCTAAAACACTTGATTTCTCATATTGTAAAAGCATATTTAGGGAAGGATTGCTCTTATTTGTCTTGTTTGTCATTAGAAAGTCTTAGGCTTTCTGGGAAGGTCGGTTGTGTCCGCACTAACGACTCTTTCCGCGTGACAAAATGGTGACTCCACTGGGGACTCCATGAATGTGTTTGAGTTCTTTTTGATTTGATATTTTGGTCTGAGAAAAATTGCTTGTTTTCTGATTTTTGGTTGTCTAGCTGTGTATTTGGGTGGGTTAGCTTAGAGTCAATTTAGTTTTTTTATTTTTCTTAGCCTTGCCAGCAGTACGCAGTCTCTGGGTTTGACACAATGCGTACTTGTATGCACTGAGTCTTTGTGCACAGTGCGTACCCGCGGCTGTGTGAACATATGACCTGCGTACCCCTGTCAATTTTGAGAAAATTTCAATTTTTGCTTTTTGCTCTTTAGATTTTGCTTTTACTTTGTTTTTACTGCCCAGATCCATCAGTTTACTATCAAAGATCTTCACCTGAACTTGTCCCGTTAGTGTCGAGGGTTTTGGTGGAATTCATAGGGATTTTGCCTTAGGGTTTGATTTTTAACTGGTCCTGTAGTGAATTTGGCGTTAGGGGTTGTCAAACTTTGGATCTCCCTGGTTTTGATCAGTCCTCTTAGGAGTCGGGCCTGTCACAGAAGTCACCCTAGTGAGAGACCTACCTTTGTGTCTTCTCTTTGCGAATCTCGAAAAGTTTGTTTGTTAAAGCCTTGAATTCCATTCTTGAGAAAAAAGAACAAAAAGATTTCGATTTTGTTTTTTGGTTAGTTTATGATTCTACATGAACTGATCCTTAGTTGCATTTTGACTAAGTAAAACATCCGGGAATCATCCTTGTAGGCTTTTGTCCTCATTATTTTTTGCTTTTAGGTAAAATTCCTTTTAATTTGCTTTTGAGTGAATTTGATTTGATTGTCTTAGATTTGTTAAATTCGATTTGATAAAATAGTTTTATATGCTTTATTAACATAGAAAAAACACAAAAATTCTTTTGGAAAAAGTTTGCTTTGGTAGCATTTGTAGACTTTTGGGAGAAAAAGGAAATTTCGTAGAGTAATTAGTGGTCATGAGTTGTGTGTTTTGAAAAGATAAAGAGAATTGTTTCTTTGATTGTCTTTACTAAGAAAGTTGTTTTCTATAAAATTTGCATTTTCCAACTCTCTTAGTTAGGAGATTCATTGAAAAAGAAAAGTAGTGTAAATCATCTTAGGTGCATCTTTGTAGTGGTTGCGAGTCGAGTCTACACACCACCAGTTTCATCTCCACTACCTTTTGTCTTTAAGAAAAACCATAAAATTAACGCTTAAAGTAAAATCAACGTAGTAACTTCTATTTACTAGGGCTCTGAAACACCAATTTAGATCAGGCTAGTGTCTTGGAGTAGGAGAGTAATTAACTCTCCAAGACAACAAAACCAAACAAGTAGCTTATCTTGTGATAGAATAAATCCAATTGTCTCATTTGTGCTCTGGGAAAGCTCCTCTTAAAGGAGAAGCACGAGCTCATGTCCGAACCAGTGAGGGGATCAATCCTCCCTCGTTGGGAACGACGCCAGACACGCACGTATTACAAACGGTAAACCTCGGATTAACCATTGTCGAGGAGCCAGGGGTCACTTGTCGGTAAACCTTGGATTATTGTCAAGGAACCGGCAAGGGGATTGAGCTTGATACTCTGCCCTTGCGTGCTGTCGGAGTGTAGACTGTCCCCCCAGGTGCATTTGTTGCGGTTGGTAACCTTAGTGACCATTATCTTTAGGATTCTACCGAGGTGACGGTGGAGGGAATATCCCACTGTACCTGGAGCAGACGTCGGCTAGACTCACTTGGATTTTCCGGGGGGTTCACTTCACTCGAGACGGTTAAAGTGGAGGAACTTGTGCCGGTCTATTCATTAAGCAGGTTGTCAGGGTAACTGTTCCACCCGCCACTTCTGTACTGAATCCAGCGATGTTGGGTTTCATCTCCAACTAGCATTTTCGGTCTGGAAGGCTACTGTTTGTGCTTGGTTTGACGCCCTAGATTCTTTAGGCGTATGATTCAAATTTGTTTGGTTCTTTAGAGACTTTAGGTGGTTTGCTTTGATATTTTACTTTGTTTGCGTGTGCAGTAGTTAAAAGTTTTTAACTGTGGCGGAATTACCGAGACAGTCCCGTAGACTTCGGGGCAAGTCTCCTGAGGTTGTTTCTGTGGCCGAATTGTTGAGGAAATCTCGTAGACTTCGGGGTGAACCTCCTCAAGACGTCCCAAGTCATTACGAAGGTTTAAAGGTCCTTGTAACTCCTCCTAGTGGCAGTAGAGTAGGTTCACCAGAAGAAGGAGAGTCTTCATTGGTAGTCCATCAAGATTACCAAAGTTTAGAGACAGGTTATAATCCTGAAGCAGTTGAAGTTTCTGAGCTTGCTGGTAGTTTTTCATCTACTAGTGATATAGGCGAAGAACCTGAAATATCTGAACCTGTTACTCCAACTTCTAATGTACCAGATTCACCTAGGGTAGAAAGAGTCATCACCGAAAATCTTCCTACTGGTTTGATAGCTATTGAAGAACTTGCTCCAGAGGAAGAATTAGGCGTATCTACCCTCGAAGATCAACCTACTATTGATCTAAGGGAGCGTGAATCTATCTTTTACAGTCCTCCTAGAAGTACTACTTGGTACCTTTCGTTAACCAATTATTTAGACAACTCAGGGGTAGGTTTTTCTCCACCTCGTACTCCTTTTCCACCTGGAGGTATTTATACTCCGGTAAATATGTCTGGTCAGTCGTCCGTGTTCACTCAATCTCCTGAATATTTCTTACACGGTGGTCCTTCTGTTCCCACCGGGTATCAGTCACTTTCTGGTACCTTTGTGGGGGCATCTCCTCAACCCATTGATCATGGGTTATTAGCTGGAAACAATGGTAATAAACCGTTGGGTGTAGGGGACATTTACATGATGTCAGGTTCAGTTCCCGTTTCTCAACCTCAAGGTGGCCAATTACTGCCTGGGGGGCAGCTTCAATTAACGCCTGGGGGGCAACCTCAAGGTACACAAATTGTGTCTGGGGGGCAGCCTCAAGGTCAGTATGTACCTATGGTACAATACATGCCTCATGGTCAACCCCAGCCTCATTATGTACCCCAGGGTCAACCTCAGTATCAATATTTACCTCAAGGGTATCAACCTCAAGGTCAAGGTCAACCCCAGTATTAGTATTTACCCCAAGGTTATCAACCTCAAGGTCAATACTCGAGTCAAGGTTATCAACCACCTCAAGGTCAGTCATATGTTCAAGGTATGGTAACTGTACCTTTCAGTTATTAATCCTATCCTCAATCCGGTTATGGATCTCAGTATCCTCAACCTGTTACGGGTCAATACCCCGGAATGATAGTGTGGGATCCATCACAGGGTCAACAGGTGTTGCAGCCAAGTATACAGTTGTTACCTCAAACTGGGCAACCCGTAGTTTCTGGTTCACCCCAGCAACCGCAACCTGTCCAGTCAAATGTTCAAACTTCTGTAACTTCGGTAGTTACTCAGCCGCCAATTGCACCTAGTACTCCATCTCAAACGGCTGCTGCAACTACCGCAACATCTACCGCACTTACTTCTGGAGTATCGACAGCTCCGATTTCTACTGTCTCTGCAACCACTCCTCAGACATCTTTACCGTTGTCTGGATCTACGATTCAAACCACGGTCCAGATGCCTGTAGGGCAGCCTGGTTTAAGTACTGTTGTAACAAGTCAACCTCAATTTACCTACCAACAGTACCAGGGACAGTACCAACTCGGTCCTGCTGTCCAACAACCGGTTTACCAGTATCAACCGTATCCTGGGTACACTTATCAACAACCTCAGCAACCCCAGTACGGTCCGGTTAATCCTGGTTTTCCAGGAGGATATAATATCCCTAATGCGATTCCTGTTCCTAGTTATCCTGGATATCCTCCTCCTGGGACTGGTCTTGTGACCCAGAGTTTTAGAGATCCTAACCGGCAGTTACCGTTTATCGCAACTTTGGATTTACCAGACTTGACGCGCCTAACGAACGATCCAATTCAATATCTTCCGTTCTGGCCGCCAATGCCAAATAAGTTGCCGAGTGATATACCCAAGTTCGAAGGTAAGTCTGGAGAGGATCCGTCCAATCACGTGATGACTTACCACCTCTGGTGTGCTTCCAATTCTATCTCGGATGATTCGATCCGCTTACGTCTTTTCCAGCGTACGCTCATTGGTCTCGCGGCCAAGTGGTACATTGAGTTACCACGGGCCTCTTTTTACAATTTTAGCCAGTGAGCTACCTCGTTCCTAACTCATTTTCAGTTGCCGGTCAGATACGATAACGGCACGGAGCTATTAACTTCATTAAAACAGTCGACCTCCACCTATATTTCCGATCATATTCATGAATGGAGACGTCAAAGACGTTTAGTGAAAGTTTTTATCCCGGACCAAATCTTAGCTAAATGGTTTGTAAAATCATTATTACCGAAGATTACTGAAGATGTAGCTAAGGCCGGAGTAGTTACTGAGGAGCAAGTCATTGCTCAAGCCCAGTACCTTGACTTAGTTTACACTCAGTCGGGTACGTTGCACGAGAAGATCCCAGATCTTCCTAAGTCGAATCAAATTGATGCTGCTCCTTCGGGGTCTCATGCTACTGATGGCATGATCGGTACGGCGAATACTAAAAATAAGAAGAAATCCTCAAAGAATTCTTCTCCAATAATAACCTTACCGGACTCCCCGACAGGAGAATCTTCTCCTGAAATTACTGCCGATATTCACGCTGTAGAGTCATCTACGGCTAAATCAAAAAACGGTGGTAAGAAGAAAGGCAAGAAGAAGGATAAAGCAGACAAGGCTCCAAAGGAGAAGAAAGAGAAGTCGGAATCTAACGACGAAAAGCGTAAACCTCGCTATCCTTGTTTAATTTGTGAAGAAGATCATTTCACAAGAGATTGCCCTCATCGGGCAGAGGTTGTGAAAATCGTTAAAGGTTCCCCAACTCCTGCTGTTTTGTAAGATCCATTTCCGAAGCAGGAGAGTAAAATGATAGGTTCTTCCTCGAGTGCCAGTGAAGAACCCATATTGATGATGTCTCATGTACGGATTGCGACTCGATCGCAAGATTATGGTAGTAAGAATCCTGTTGATGGTAAAGAAGCAGAATCTTCTCATTCTAATCCATCAACCTCAGCTCCCGGTTCCGATCCACTACAGATCGAGAAACCTAACCTGGACTTGGTAATTAAACAGCGTGCCAAGGGTATACTTCGGAAGTCTGCTTTCAATCCACACGTGAGAGCAGCTCAGAATTATAACATTGTTGAGGATTTAGCTGTTTCACCCTCAGCAATGTCGGCTTTGGAAGTGCTGCAATCATGCCCAGCACAACGAAAATTACTCTTGTCAGCTATAGGAGCTGTTGATATTCAGGACCCGAACCTGATAATCTTTGATCTAGAAAATAGTACACCGCGTCTCCCTCATCAAATGGCTTTCCAGATTCCAGTGATAGTCAAAAACAGGCCTATTCATCGGACTGTAATTGATGAAGGAGCTTCTACGTGTATTATGTCGATTCAGTGTTGGAGATCGCTTGGTTCTCCTTCACTGAACCAATCCCCGATGATTCTTAAGGCCTTTGATGGCCGTGGGTTCCATCCGTTTGGCATTCTACAGGATTTGCCTATAGGGGTTGAAGGAAAAACCGTTAGTCTGGATGTGGAGGTGGTTGATGCCCCTCTAGACTACAACCTTCTTTTGGGTCGTAGTTGGTCTTACGCTATGACAGCAGTCGTGTCATCGGTCTTCAGAGTTATAAAGTTTCCACATAATGGTAAGATCGTGACGATAGACCAGCTGGCTTACTTTTCATCCGACCCAGCCTCTTCAGAGAGTATCCAGCATGTCGGTAAAACGACTATCCCTTACAGGGATGTTGGTGTAGGATTGGTTAAAGATTCCGGTTTACTGGGAACTTTTCCCTTTCCTTCGATCAATGCAGATCCTTCATTCGCATCCATTCATATGATTACTTTAGACACTATTATTTACGATGATCCTTGGCTTGTCCCATCTGAATCTGAAATAGACTCCTTCGGTAATGCAATGCCTTTGAGTCCATATGAAATTGCTTATGAGGCCGTGCAGTCTTTTTCCGACTCCAGTTCAACCCAATTTGACCAAATGAATGTGGTCCGTGAGGAATCGCTTTTCACATCAACCTCAGAACGGATAACATCTGACGAACAACTTCGCGAAATCCTAAGTGTAGACGATCTACCATGGGAAGATCTTCATCATAGATCTTCGTTTTTACCTGAGGGTGATGACTTTGAAAATGATTTTTCATCAATTTTTACAGCTGAATATGTCAAGGACGCTCAGAATCCCATGAAACATCCTGATTCAGAGTTGAATTTGGGAAACATTTCCCAAACTATTGCCATTGACATTTCAGTCAAAACCGAAGTTATTGAAAACATTCATATAGGTGCCTCGTGTACAGATAACGAAATTCAAACATACAAGGTCCTATTTCAAGAATTCCGCGACGTGTTTGCCTGGTCCTATGAGGAAATGCCAGGAATTGATCTCTCCATTGTTGTTCATGAAATCAAGACCTACCCGGACGCTAAACCCGTTCGGCAACGTCTGCGTCAGATACACCCTAGGAAAGCGGCTGCGATTAAAGCAGAAGTCGAGAAGCTATTGAAAGCAGGTTTCATTTATCCGATCCCGTTAACGGATTGGGTATCGAATATTGTTCCGGTTAACAAGAAACAAGGAACAATAAGAATATGTATCGACTATAGGGATATAAATCGTGCTTGTCCAAAAGACAACTATCCTACGCCCTATATCGATCAAATAATCGATGATTGTGCTGGCAGTGAAATATTTTCCTTTATGGACGGTTTTTCCGGTTACAACCAAATCAATATTCTACCTGCCGATCAACCAAAAACGGCTTTCATTTGTCCTTGGGGGACATTTTCTTACTGCAAATTACCTTTTGGACTTAATAATGCCGGAACCACTTTCCAACGGGCAATGTCTTACGCGTTTCACGACATCAAGCACATTGTGCAACCGTATCTCGTTGATTTGCCTGCTCATTCTTTACATCGAGCTGATCACCTTTTCCACTTACGCGGTATTTTTATGAGGTGTCGGCATTATCAAATTCGGTTGAACCCACACAAATGTGTCTTCTGCATAGAAGTGGGACGATTGCTAGGATTTGTCGTTTCAAAAGCCGGTATCCACGTCGATCCCTCGAAGGTCGAAGCCATCATCAAATTGCCTCCTCCTTCGAGTTTGCGCCAACTCCAAAGTTTGCAAGGGAAAGCAAACTTTTTACGTCGATTCATTCCTAACTACGCCGAGGTAACAAAGGGTTTCACCCGGTTGTTGAAACAAAACGCTCAATTTTCTTGGGATGAGATAGCTCAGAAATCTTTTGATGCACTTAAGCACGCGTTGACCCATGCACCGTTGCTGCATCCTCCCAACTACAACCAGGACTACTTTTTGTATCTCGCCGCCTCCCACTCCACCATTGGAATGGTCTTAGTTCAGGAAGACGAATTCGGAACGGAACATGTGATATATTATCTTAGTAGGACATTAAATACCACTGAGCTAAAATATTCGCATGTGGAGAAATTGGCCCTGGCAGCTGTTCAGGCTGTCCAGCGTTTTCGTCATTACATTCTTCTCCATAAAACTACAGTGATTTCGGATTGCAACCCTATGATCTATATTTTGACAAAACAATTTCTAGGGGGCAAGTACTCCAAATGGATTGTTATCCTGCAGGAGTTCGATTTGGAGTTTGAGAAGTCCAAGTCTAAGAAATCCTTAGTTTTTGCAGAATTGATGTGTGACTTCCCGCGTGCTGACATGGAAATTGTGGCAGAGGAACCCATTGCGGTCGAATCTCTGTTTCTTATCAACACTTTAGATCCGTGGTATGGGGATATAATCGTCTATCTCCAAACCCAATCCTTTCGGCCCGAAGCTTCAAAGTCGGAACGCCGGAAAATTCGATTCCAGTCCCAACAATACAGAATTATTGGAGATACTCTTTATCGTCGTGGGGCGGACTTGGTTTTTCGTCGTTGCTTAACTCATGAAGAGGCAGAAAGGGTTTTGAATGACTGTCATTCTGGAGTGTGTGGCGGTCATATGTCTGGGTATGCCACAACTCAGAAGGTGTTGCGTGCTGGCTATTTCTGGCCGTCCATGTTTAAAGATTGTATCATTGTAGTCCGAAAATGCCACAATTGTCAAGTGTTTGATCGTAAGATGCTTGCACCACCTGCTCCTCTCCACCCTATAATTTCCGTTGGTCCTTTTGCTAAATGGGGTATCGATTTTATTACTTGTAACCCTCACTTGGCCGGGGGGCATGCGTATATCATCCTTGCGGTTGATTATTTTACTAAATGGGCCGAGGCGATGCCTACATTCGAGGCAAGCGGCAAAACAGCAGCGATTTTCGTATTCAATCATATTATTGCTAGGTTTGGTGTCCCACAAGCGATAATCACTGACCATGGGCGCCATTTTCGAAACATTATGATAACAGAACTTACAAGCCAGCTTGGTTTACGCCATGATAGTTCTACTCCTTATTATCCTCAAGCAAACGGTTTGGTTGAATCTATCAACAAAGTTCTAGTTATCATGATCCGACGAATCATTGGTATTCATCGGTCGAATTGGCACAACATGTTATTCTCAGCGATTTGGGCGTGTCGAACCTCAGTAAAAACATCAACAGGGTTCACTCCTTTCCAGCTAGTTTATGGTTTGGAAGCAGTGTTTCCCATTGAATGCGAAATCCCATCACTTCAAATGGCTATCGAATTACTCCCAGCTACTTCTGAAGAGGAGAAGCGTCTGTTATACTTAGCTAAATTAGATGAGACTCGACGTGATGCTGCTTTGGCAATCGAGACTCACGCAAAAAGGATGAAAGCTCAGTATGATCGTAACGTGACCCCTCGTAATTTTTCAGAAGGAGACCTAGTGCTATTATATGATCAAGCTAACGATAAATTAGGTGCTGGAAAATTCGTTCCCATGTGGCATGGGCCCTACATTGTCAAGCGAAAGCTAGCAAAAGGGGCCTATGAGCTGGTAGATTTTGATGGGGACTCTTTGGGTAAGCCCAGAAATGGACTTTACCTTAAGAGGTATTATGCTTAAATGGTGGGTATGGAGATTTAGTTAGTTATAGTTAGGTAAATTTTCTTTCTAGCTGGTATGTTTGCTTAGTTTAGGCTGTGTGCTTAGTTTAACGAGTGTGTTTTTATCGTTATTCTGGCTTATCTTGGTTTTACTCTTGATATTGCAGATGTCGACGCCTCTCCAAACATACATTAGATTTGCTGATGGTGCTTGTCGTAGTACACGGAATATCTCTTCCGCAGCTTGGGTTATCTATTCGCCCTCTGACGAGTTAGTTTCTATTCGCCCAGTGATTGAATTATTATCTGAATCTATTTCATTTGGGATTCGGAGTTTGATAGTGAGGTTAGATTCTGAACTCGTTGTATTACAGCTTAATAGAGTCTATGCCATTAGAAATCCAGTATTATTAAGATTGTTTTTGAGGGTGCGTCTCTTGGAACGTGAATTTGATTACATTGAATATCAGCATATTCCAAGGTCTTTAAATACATTAGTAGATGCAATGGCATCTCGAATGTTAAATAGACATTTGTAACAATCATAAATGTAAATTTATAAACATTTCATCACACATGTTTAACAAAATAAGCCGGTAAAAATGATATATATAGATAGGAGTGTGTAAAAAATATACATCGTCTTCGATCATAGGTTGAAAAACACCTTATGATCGGCAAAAATCATAAGTACAAAAAACCAAAAATGTCATATGTGTCTACAAAAGTGACTAGCCAATCACTGGTGGTGCTCTCTATACGAGACCACTACCCGCGCTACCCTACATAGGAACCTCCTGAAAGGTCCTGGGACTGCGACCACGTAGCGCTGAAGTCGGATAGGAATGTCATCTATACTGGTCTCTGGTATATCCGTCGTCAGACGCTCTAGATCCTGTTCCAGCTCGGCTAAGGTCTCTGCGGTCGCATCCTGTGGGGCCGGCGCTGGTACAGCTGGTACTCGCCTCTCAAAAGCCCGGAGGTTGGCCGGACGCCGCGGACCCACATCTGCATTTTGAAAATTTGTGCTGTCAGTTTTGAGACGATATATATAAAAAAAAAAAATACATAATTTAAAAACTTGTGAAAAATGAAATACCTCTGTCGTCCCATTGTTCTCCCTGTGGAAGAACCATGTCCGGATCATTGCGAAAATCCATTCCGGCGTACGGAAAATCCTGAATCGCAAAGACCTGGCCCTCCAGCCAGTGAAAGTAACCATCAGGAAATCGAACAACTGTTGCTCCCTCATCAGGATGCCGGGCCATTACCGCAACCCATCTCGTCAACTTAGGCTCCCGAGGAGCCCCAACTGGAACTGTAAGATGCTGGGGGATCAGCATTGGAACTCTCTCTAGGGCAAAGCTCACAACTAAAGGCCTGTATCCAAAGGTCTTTAGTTTTCCTCTCTTTGCCTTGGTTAGTTGGCCCTTCATATTGGCCAACACAGCATCGCACCAGTTGAAAATGGTGCCTTGGAAGCAATCTATAGCCATCCGCATTTGGGATCCAGTGGCTATGTGCAAAGCGGCAGCGCCGCAAAGTCTGGTAATTGTAAAGGCAATTACCATGAGTTCAGGTCGGGATATATATTTGATTTCTATCCCCTTCTCCTGGTTTTGATTGTTGCACCACTCTAGCCGGATACTAGCAAGGGATTGGCCACCCGGCCTAGTCCCGAATAGAGAGAGTTGCTCGCCCCTGTTAGGCAAGCCAGTGAGAAAGTATATGTCGGAGGACTCTATCTCGAGCTGGTTTTCTCCGATGTAAAAACATTGATCCTGAATATTCCACCTTTCAACCGGCCACTCTAAGAATGGCACCTGGGCCCTCATGCCAGGTATGGCCCAGTACTTGTAGAGACCGCATGCCTTTAACGCATCAATAGAAGGTTGATGACCTATTGTGGCCAAATCAACGTCTTCGTGTTCTCTTTCACGCCAATCTAGCATGGTGAGTGTCCTACACACCAAAAAACAATGATTAGAATTCATTAAACAAAATTTGGTTGGTTAAAATTGGGGTTTGGGGTTTCAAAATCCGTGTTTCACGAGGTACGCACCCCGCGTTCAGAAGACAGAGCAGCGGTACGCAGCTGTCCTGAAGGCGGGCTACGTACCCCGACCTTTTTCCCATATACAAAAAAGTCGGGGTACGCAGGTCGCCCATGGGGCACCTGCGTCCCCCGAGAAACGCATTTTAAAACCCTAAACCCTCCTAAAAATCAAACTAAAACTTGAAATGAAATTCTAAACGGATGAAATTGAAGAGGAGGATGTTGTGAAATACCTGAAAGAGACGGCGCTCGATTCTGACGGTCGGATTCTCCGCAAAGTCCACAGGAAGTTTTCTTGTCAAAAGCCCTTTTCTCAACCTCAACAGTAAAATGGTAAAAATGACATGGTAAAAAGTCTTTTTATAGGTTTTTTGGATGAATGAATGCTAAGTTTGTTTATTTTTCACCATGAAAGGACATTTTTCAATGTATTTTTACCCATCTTAAACAGGTATGAGTAATGTGTCGTTTTTGTGCAGGACAAAAGGACTTTAGAGTAAAATCATCATTTTTCACGAACCAAAACATCAGAGTCATCTTTTAAGCTCTTTTCTGACTCCTAAAACATGAAAAGATTGCCGAGCGTTTCTTTTACACTCGTTAAAACGGAATTAAAAGACGGTCCCCTTATAGCTCTTTTCTGACCGTAAAAACAGGAAAAGATTGTTGGGTTTTTGTCGTTTCAAACTCGATATGGAAATAAAACGACGTGTCCTTGATCGCTTTTTACTTTTCAGGTCAGAGACACTAATCATGAAAGTACTCCTTGGTCGCGAGATCAAGTGGTTCTCTCAGGTATTATTTTATACTTTTTCGGGCTTGGGAGACACAAATTTACGAAAAAGTTCACCTTGGAGTCTTCTTTAGTTTTTTTTCAGACTCTCTAAAATTGAAAAAAACTGAGTTTCTCCTATACTGGACTCGTTAAAATTTCACAGTACAGGACCTGTTCAATTAAAAACAGGAACGGACCACTCCTTCTTAGGGTCCGAATGTAAACTAAGTTGGACTCATCCGAAGGATGAGCTTATAATCAAGCATATGTTATCCTCCTCAAGCTTGTAAAAAATAAAGAGGTACTTGCCAGAAATGGTGGGGGAAAAGAGAGAAGAATGAACCGATTTGTTATCCTTTGTTACAGAAGAACCTTATCACCACTCTTGAACACGACACTTTTCATTCACCTGGGTTGGGAAATCCTTTGCCTTAAAAGTTGACCAAACCACTTTGAAAGTCTTCAACCATTTCCGGGTATTAACTTTGGGTCAATCGTCACCAAGCCATCTGTCGTGTCGTTATGTGTTCAAGAGGTCTCTGTAAATAAACCATTCATATGCAAAATACTTGTCATCCATTTGACTGTCCCTGAGTTAGTCCTTACAACAACATTTCTTCAACTTAAACAATGATTTCGTGTTGTGGGCTTGCCTGTAACGGGTCGCTTTCTATCGACATCAGCACATTATCTAGAAAGATGACTTAGAAATCGTCAGTACCTTGAAGTCTGCATGCATCAATGGCAGGTTTCTCGCCTTTGACGACAGTTTACATCATTAACTTTCGATCGAAGGATTCCGTAACGTGTTCGACATCAACCCATTCATTCAAATTTCATGGATTGTACTGGGTACTTTGAGAACCATTGACATTACTGGTGGTCTCTCTCACACTTGTTAACAGTTTACATCATTGACTGGTAATCAAGTGGTTTCTACCATGCTCGACATCAACTCATTTATTCGCATGGATAGAATCGTACCAATTCGGGAAGTAGAAATGAAGACCCTGGATCTAGTTCCCACCATCCAGGCTGCGAGGAGTTTTGTATTCATTATACAGTAGACTAATCATAAACAGATGGCTGCGTCCATACTGTGTCTACAAAAGTCTATGATTGTGATGTACTGCAAAATCATTCTTGTATCAGAGCAGTAGTTAGATTATTAGTTAAAGTTTTCAATCTGAGTATGGGAATGCCTACCTCAGCGATGATATCATCTTATATATGTATTTTGTGTTGAATATTTGCAGGTTCTGACTGGGTCCTCCGCAAGATACTCCTTGAAATGATAAAGTACTTCACCCTTCCTAGATCATAAAAACCCTAATCTACTACAGGCTTCGCACTTTAGGGGGCAATCTGTTACACTAAAAAATGTCACCATGACTATTTGCAGTTAGTAAGGCTCCATCCACTGTCATACTATCCTCCTTGGCAAGTCTCATGCCTCTGCTCTCCATGTCAAACTTCAAGAAAGAGAGAAAAGTCATTTAAAGTCAAATTATCTCTGGTACGCAGTTTCTCTTAGCCTTACCTGCGGGTACGCGACCCAAGTTCATAATACCTGCGTACTTGTACGCTCTGTATGTAAAGGGGTGGGTGCGTACTCCTGTAAAGGTCAAAAGGCGCAAGTTTCACTCCAAAAAGTTACTTGTGGTCATTTCTAGAGTCTTCTAGAAATATGTTTGACGTGTATGGAGTGCCTCCAGATGGTTCATGTATCCCTACCAAAGAGGAACTTATCCCATCAATAGGGGAGCTATCCCATCCAAAGAGGGGCTTATCCCATTGATGGTGGACCTGAATAACTTCCTCTAGAGCACTATAAATACAGGCATTTGGCCAAAGGGAGGGGAGGTTGAAAGCTGAACATTCCTAAGGGTAGATGCTGCTGGAATTAGGACTTCCTTGTAGAAGCTTCTGAGGAGAGATTACCATCTTTACTTGTTTCCATTGGGAGGTGGGTGAGCTGATCAGAGTAAGGGAGAACTCTTGTGGACCCTGGGAGGAGCTTGCACAACACCAAGGCTCAGGTTGTAATGGTTCCTTTTATTACCTTTTAATACAAATTAGTCCATTCTTCTCAACAATTTGTTATTAATGAGTTGTTTCATATACTCCTTGGTCTATATGTTAAATATGTTTTATTTTATGTGATATTCAGGTGCTATTTAATCGTTTGATTGTTGGTGAATGCAGGTTTCGAAGTGAAGGAGGAGCTCATCTGGATCAACGGAGCTGGACTACTACAACAGCGTTGGATTACAGGTAGGATCTAAAACACTTGATTTCTCATATTGTAAAAGCATATTTAGGGAAGGATTGCTCTTATTTGTCTTTTTTGTCATTAGAAAGTCTTAGGCTTTCTAGGAAGGTCGGTTGTGTCCGCACTAACGACTCTTTCCGCGTGACAGGAGCTATGAATTATTGATGGATCGAATGCCTACATACAGGATGCAGATTGAGGTGCAAGGTCAAGTTCCAGCCGCAGCCATAGTGCGCGATGGATTCCAAGGGCGCAGCCGAGGACAAGGAGGAATGAGAGCCGAATGAGGGCATGGACAGCTAATCTGTTACAATTACGAAGGACCAGGGCACTATGCTTGCGATTGTACCAACCCAACGAGAATACCTTGTCTGTACTGTGAGCAGTTTGATCATGAAATGGTAGATTGTCAGACAATGATCGCACAAATGCGCGAGAAACAGGTACTACAACCTTCTCCAACTCAGAATATTGTAGGTTTTAACCCCATATAGAAATTACCTACATACGAATTCTAAAACACATAAAATAAACAATGCAAGAGCATAACACATAAAACACATATACATAGAGATTTTCCCCTGGATCCCAAAACCGGGACTACCAGCTTGATTTTTCATTATGTTCCTTTCAATGTTACAATACATATTTATACATACTGAAGCATCCAATACCATGGACCGAAAACCATCGTGTTAGGGTCCCACCCTAACCCCCTTATTTATGTCTTGGGATCACGTCATAGTCAAGAGTCAATAAAGCCCATATTAATATTTGTAAGTGGTTAACCCGCAATTAATGACGAGACCACAGTTAGTTGCAAATGGGCGGAAGTATTAGATAGATGGTAAATAGGCGGTAGTATTAGATAGATGGTATTAATAAAACCCACGATATTGGCTCGTGGTATTGCATGTATGAGTCATATATAAAGGATAGAGACTCCCTGCGAGGAGCATTGTGTCTTGTTTTGTAATCGAGCTCTGCTCTATTGGAGGTTGCCCCCTCGAAGAGGCCTGTGAACATTTCTCTCTGAATAATAAAATCATTGCTATTCTGTGTTCTGGGTATATTTTCTTCACATATTTTGTGTTCTCGGTATCTTTTCTTCGCTTGGGTATTGATTTGCAGGTTAAGAGCATAACAAGTGGTATCAGAGCTATAACAAGTGGTATCAGAGCTACAACAATTGGTATCGGAGCTACAACAAGTGGTATCAGAGCACTTTCCAGGGCTCGGTGGGATCTCCAAATTTTAGCAAAATTTTTTTTGGCTAGAGACGTGTTTCGGCGTCTTTAAAGCATGGGATCTGTCGTTAAGCGCATAAACCTGCGGATTTGGGGAGTCATGCACGCAGGAAATACAAGAGGTGGTCACGTCTGTTGGACTCCCTTGTAACCCATGTGGGTACCCCTTCGAGTAGTAGCGCATTAGACAGAACCGCGCACGGACTGTCTTCCACGTACCCTCTGGGTATATAGGAAGCCCCCTAGCTCCCTTGAAACCTCGCCATAGATAAACCTTCGGCCGTCTTGTTGCTACAGTACACCGAGAACAGCACTCGGAGAGATTACTCGCCCGTACGATAGGGTAGTCGGGTTGTACGGCTAAGGGTACGGTCGATCCTCCTTAGTTAGAGCCCTGAAACATTGGGCCGAGTACTACTGTCAGACCCTTATGTATATTGCGATCTGTAGCACCTGACACTCCCCAAGACCATAGTTCCCTTTCTATCGGGGGATCACACATCATCTATTCCAGATCAGCAGCAACAGTTGTTCCACCATTCAGATCCACCAGATCGGATATTCCAGATCAGCAGCAGCAGTTGTTCCACCATTCAGATATCTCAGATCCACCAGATCGGATATTCCAGATCAGCAGTAGCAGTTGTTCCACCATTCAGATATCTCAGATCCACCTAGTTGTGAAGGGTTCCTGTACCTGGATATGATTTTCGTAGGACTTTTGGCGGCATTGACAGTTTGAGGATTTGGCGACTGTAGTATTGATCAGGAAGGAGTAAAACTCCGTCAGGAGTTTTCCAAAAAAAAAAGAAAAAAAAAAAAAAAAAAGTCTGAGATCTTCCGAAGTGCTTATTTGTGACCTAGCCCATCAGCATCAGGACAACGAGCTGAGCAAGGTGGTACCATTCAATTTCTTAGAAAAAAAAATTTGGCGGTCCCAAATTTTCATCAAGTTGGTGTATGGTAGAAACTAGAGCTCAAGCAATGGCCAATGAAAGACTAGACAAACTTGAAACAGATATGAACGAGCTCAAAGATTCGCTTAAGGACCTATCGAGCATGGTACGGCAAGCACTCGCTAAGGGCAAGGAGCCAGCTCTTGAGATGCCCTATAATGACCATATACACCTTGAGGGTGAGTCTAGCCACTCTCCTCACGTCTGGAACACCCATCCACCACCTCCTAAGTTGGATAGTCAGCGACCTCCCAAGTTGGATATACAGAAATTTGATGGTTCTAACCCGTCTGCATGGCTAGCACAAATGGAAGAGTATTTCAAATTGAATCATCTCCAAGATGATTGGACAAAGATTGGAGTGGGGACCATGTACTTGGACAATGAACGATGGCAATGGGCAGAATGGCATCAACGTCGCAATGCACCTTTTTCGAGTTGGGCCCAATTTTCCAAAGCTCTTCGAGATCACTTTGAACAGGGAGACTCCTTTTTGGGCCGTCTCACTAAGCTCCAACAGACGGGTACAGTGGATGAATATATCACCGCTTTTGAAGCCTTGGCCTTCCGCACTGACCATCTCTCAGATGAGTTCTACACGGTATGTTTTATCAGTGGTCTTAAAGAAGCCATCAAAGCTCAAGTTCTACTCCACCACCCTCCCACATGGACGGAGGCTTGCCAGGTAGCCCATAAGGTGGAGCATGCCATCACAGCCCAATACAGCCGCCCCAATTTCCCCACTAAAGGTCGTCCCCCACAAGCTCATACCACGACTCAGACACTTAAGGTCCAAAAGGTGTCACCTCAGGAGATGGCCGAGAGAAGAAAGCAAGGACTATGTTACTACTGTGATGAAAAATATTCCCCTGGGCATAAATGCAAGGAGCCCAAGTTTTTTCAAATAGATGCCACTGACTATAGCTCCACCGAGGAAGATCCACCTCTTGAGGAACCGGAGGCGATCGAAGAAGACAACCAAAACGAGATTGTATCTGATGACCCAGTTATTTCGCTCAATGCGTTGGCAGGAATCTCTTCCCCTCAAACTCTCAAAATCAGGGGTTTTCTTAAACATCGCCCAGTAATAGTCTTGATTGATAGTGGAAGTACCCATAATTTCATCCATCAAAAAATCGCCGAAGCAGCGCATTGTTATGTACGGGCAGTCTCTAACTTCCAGGTCCAAATTGCAGATGAGGGCACAATGAAATGTGAAGGCCGCTGTGAAAATGTCAAACTTCAAATGGGGGATTATCAGTTGAAAACCCACATGTTTGCCATACACATGGGGGGATGCGACATTTTCCTAGGTGCTGAATGGCTCCGCACCCTTGGGCCAATCACAATGGATTTCCAGGAGTTATATATGAGTTTTAAGCAGAACAACTCCACACATACCCTCCATGGACTTCAGGCAGGAGCCCCCTCTATCATCAGCTCGCATAGAATGGAAAAATTGTTAAAAAAGGGCCATCATGGAGTGGTAGCTCAATTTAATGCCATCCAGGTAGTAGACACCATGTCTCCGCCAGTTCATCCTAAGATGCAACAGATTTTAAATAAACATCGGTCGATCTTTGACAAGCCTCATGAGCTTCCACCCTCGGGAGGGGAACATGATCATAGCATCACATTGGTTCCAGGGGCCCAACCCCCAAATGTGCGGCCATACAGATATCCGTTCACCCAAAAGAATGAAATAGAAAAAATCATCAAGGAATTGTTGGAAGCAGGTGTCATTCATCCCAGCATTAGTCCTTATTCATCCCCAGTGGTCATGGTCCTCAAGAAAGATGGGGAGTGGCGGATGTGTCCCGACTTCAGGGCCCTCAATAAGTTAACAGTCAAAGATAAATTTCCCATCCCAGTGGTTGACGATTTGCTGGACGAACTCAATGGGGCTCAATTCTTCACTAAGTTGGATCTTCGCTCAGGCTATCACCAAATTCGCATGAAGGAAGTCGACATTCCTAAGACAGCTTTCAGAACTCATGAAGGCCATTACGAGTTCCTCGTCATGCCATTTGGTCTCTGTAATGCCCCCTCTACTTTTCAAAGCCTTATGAATCACCTCCTCAAACCATATCTCAGAAAATTTGTCCTTGTCTTCTTCGATGACTTCCTCATCTATAGTGGCACTTGGGCGGCACATCTTCAGCATGTAGATCTACTCTTGCAGCTGCTCCGAACACATAAATTATTTGTCAAGATGTCTAAGTGTTCGTTTGGCATGGAAGAAGTTGAGTATTTGGGCCACATTGTGGGGTGCGAAGGTGTCAAGGTGGACCCCAAAAAGATCCAGGCCATGCAAGAATGGCCTCAACCTAAGACCTTGAAAAGCTTGAGAGGATTTTTGGGTCTCACAGGCTATTATCATAAATTTGTCCGCAACTATGGCCGCATAGCGAAGCCCCTAACGCAACTCCTAAAGAAAAATTCCTTCTTCTGGAATGAGGAAGCACAATAGGCATTTACCGCTCTAAAAACCGCCATGTGTTCCACTCCTGTCTTAGCACTACCGGACTTCACCAAATCATTTGTCATTGAATGTGATGCTTCGGGAACAGGTATTGGAGCGGTCTTAATGCAGGAAGGGCGACCATTAGCCTTCACCAGCCAACAACTAAGTGGGAAGAATCTGGGCCAATCTACCTACGAGAAGGAAATGATGGCCATCTTACATGCAGTCGAGACCTGGAGACCTTACTTGTTGGGGCGACATTTCCAAATCCGCACAGATCATCACAGTCTTAAATATTTTTTGGAGCAATGCCTATCTTCCCCTCAACAAAATAAATGGTTAGCCAAAATGCTGGGATATGATTATGAGATCATTTACAAGAAAGGGAGAGACAACAGGGTAGCAGATGCATTGTCGCGCCAATTTGAGGAGGAAAGTACTCTGCTCGCAATTTCCCTCCCCATTCCAGACTGGATTGAAGAGGCTCGCAGGGAATGGTTTTCACATCTAGGGCTCTCCCAACTCATCTCCCATTGCAGGACATTCGGGCTTTCAGAAGACGTATGCTCGCACCAGAAGATCATTTTTTTGGACTTGCATGAAACAAGACATCCTTACTTTCGTAGCAGAATGTGACGTCTGTCAATGCCACAAAGGGGAAACCGTGAACACACCAGGCACATTACAACCATTGCCCATTCCGGCGTCAATTTGGACAGAGGTTTCCATGGATTTCATTACAGGTCTTCCAAAGTCTGGGAACAAGTCAGTCATCATGGTGGTTGTGGACCGACTATCGAAGTATGCTCATTTCTGTGCCCTACCCCACCCATTTACACCAACCTTGGTTGCTCAAACTTTCATGGATCAGATCTTCAAATTGCATGGCATTCCCACTTCTATTGTATCCGACCGTGACCCAATCTTCACCAGTAATATTTGGCAGGAGCTCTTCAGAATACAAGGCACTCAACTCAAACTCAGTACTTCATATCATCCGCAAACAGATGGTCAAACCGAAGCCTTCAACAAATGTCTAGAAACCTACCTTAGGTGTTTCACTTTAGAAAAGAAACACCTTTGGGTACAGTGGTTACCTCTGGCAGAGTGGTGGTATAACACCAACTATCATGCCACCACCAAAATGACTCCCTATGAAGCAGTCTATGGACAACTTCCGCCTTCCCCTACTTCTTATCTCACGGGGTGCTCCAAAGTACAAGCCGTGGATCAACTCCTACAACACCGCGCAACCATGCTTGCTCATCTACGCGAGAATCTTCATCAAGATCAGAACCGTATGAAGCAACAGGCTGACCAACATCGCTCAGAGCGCCAATTTCAAGAAGGGGATCAAGTCTTTTTGAGGCTGCAACCATATAAGCAAACATCACTCAAAGACAAGGGTTGTCAAAAGCTCTCCCCAAAATTCTATGGACCATACCAAGTACTTCAGCGCATTGGAGAAGTGGCTTACAAGTTGGCTTTGCCACCTATAGCAAAAATCCACCCAGTTTTCCATGTATCGTGCCTCAAGAAAGTGATTGGGAACAATTGCCGAGTTCAAACCAGTCTACCTGAATTGGACGAAGAAGGGTCAATCTGGCTTCAACCTGAACAGGTTCTAGACACACGAGACAAGCACCTGTGCGGCCGCATGATTAAGGAGGTCCTCGTCAAATGGAAAGACACCTCTCCGGAAGATGCAACTTGGGAACCAGCCACTATTCTTTAGCAGTTTCCGCAGCTTCAGCCTTGAGGACAAGGCTAGTCTTAAGGGGGAGGGCATGTTAGGGTCCCACCCTAACCCCCTTATTTATGTCTTGGGATCACGTCATAGTCAAGAGTCAATAAAGCCCATATTAATATTTGTAAGTGGTTAACCCGCAATTAATGACGGGACCACAGTTAGTTGCAAATGGGCGGAAGTATTAGATAGATGGTAAATAGGCGGTAGTATTAGATAGATGGTATTAATAAAACCCACGATATTGGCTCGTGGTATTGCATGTATGAGTCATATATAAAGGATAGAGACCCCCTGCGAGGAGCATTGTGTCTTGTTTTGTAATCGAGCTCTGCTCTATTGGAGGTTGCCCCCTCGAAGAGGCCTGTGAACATTTCTCTCTGAATGATAAAATCATTGCTATTCTGTGTTCTGGGTATATTTTCTTCGCATATTTTGTGTTCTCGGTATCTTTTCTTCGCTTGGGTATTGATTTGCAGGTTAAGAGCATAACACATCGCATCCAAAACCATGGACCGAAAACCATTGCATCTGTTGGATACCTATAGTAATAGGTTTCATATTTCATGATTGGCAAGAGAAAAGCCAAATATGCTCTGCTTTGGTATCCCAAAGATCCCATATTTCCTAGAAAGCAAGAGCTGGGTAAGTGTTTCAAGTATTGAGGACCTTATTTCAATTTTTGTGGATGATTCAACAGTTTAATCTGGATCATGCCATGTTTCAATTTTGAGTTGTAGAATAGAGAAAGAGGTCTGTCCAAACAGCGTAATCTTGGCAGACAAGTAGCTTAGGTAGAGAAGCAAAGGTTCCCAAAAGTTTAATCTGGGACCTTGGAGGACATAAGGGTAGAAGTAGATAGAGAAAAAGAGGAAAAAGCCAAAGAAAAGAAAAGGCAATTGAGGGTTGCAAGTTCAAGTGCCCCTTCAAGAAGAAACAAAAAATGCTAGGCAAAATAGTTGGGTAGGCAGTTGTGGTTGCAGAAAGAATATGATCACCATTACACAAGTATCCATAGGTCTCTTGCCAAGGCAATCGATCTGTCAGCAAGCAAAGTGGTGAAGTTCATGAAATTAAAGCAAAGAGCATCACTAACTTCCTCTCTTTCCCTCTCTACTCCATCACTAACACTCCCTTTCTAAATCCCCCTCCTTCATTCATATTAACTCCTAATTCTACTATATAAACATCCCTTATCTTACCCCTACCCCTAATAGTATTAACACTAAGGTGTATAAAACCCCAAATCTTATGTATATTCCCTCCCCTAGGCATAATAGCCGTGTATTTTTCAAAAAAGGGGGCCAAATGGCATCTGGCCACTTTGGTGAACCTTTTCCACCCATTTCCCTTTTGCTGCAAGACAATTTGCCTTCAAATCACCTCTGCATTGCTAAAACCCACTTTCCGAACCCATTTTGCCTATAAAACCTTTGCAAAGGTCAAAAGCCCGCCTCTGGCGCGTTTCCTAATCCTACCGCATTGTGGTTTAATCAAAACATTTGAAAAAACCCACACAAAACCCACAAATTTTGATTTTTCCGCCCATAATATCAAAGGCGCATGTTACCCCTCCGCCAGCCGTCGGATCAAGCCCACCAGATCCGACGGCCTACAGCAATATCGGAGCGCCTCCCGTGACCGCACGTTAACTTCCGGGGAAGTGACGTTGCGCCTTGTCACGCCTCCTCCACGCGTCGGGCGTTAAACTATCTCGGAGCCCGCTCTGACATCCTCCGCGCCGTACCTTAACCGCCCCGGGAGACTGCAACGGTTAAGGCCTTAACCGTGACCGCTGCACGTTAAACCGCCCCCTACCCGCCGTTAATTCACCGCCACGTCGTTGCTTGCCCGTACTCGCTTATATTATTGGCCCACCTCACTGCTGACTGGGCTGCCACCTCGCCTAAACCTTTGACCAGTCGCCCACCACCACGTCGCCTGATGACGTCAGCTGACGCCACCTCACCATGACCCACCAATGACGTCATGCTGACGTCAGCAGAAAAAAGCGCCAAATGGTAAAATGAGCCATATTTACCAAATTTTCCCATATTTTTACCATTTACACTGTGTTTTTACTGAGCGCTCTGCTTGACCGTTTGAGCTCGAATTTTCGCCAACCAGTTGATTTGCCCGGGCGACCTCCTCAAAAAGCACCTGTGCACCTGTGTTTCAACCTCTGCTCGTCGAATTACAGGTATTTAGACCATTTCGCCCTCCATACGACCTTCATTAAGCTCAAAATTGCTCACAGGGATAATGGGACCATAAAGACTAGATTTACACCGTTCATTCCCTTTCATTCATCCAGCATTGTCACTGTGAGGGCCAAGAAACGCTGGCAGAGCTCTAAAAACCTGCAATTCTCATTAAAAACCTCTGTAATTCTGCGTTTTCCCGGCAGAAATTGCTAATAGACATATTCCACCCTGTTAGAGAGTTCAGTCACACCACAGAGAGGTTCTATCGCCAGAATCCAGTAGTATTTCAATTGCTACTGAGAGAATTCCCCTTCAACATTCAAAACCTCAAACTGTATCCATAGAAGATTGCCTCCAGACTGTGTTTTCACCATTCCACCTGTCTATTTGCAATTCTAGTAACTTGAACAGCTATGGAGACCCCTATTGCACTAAACATTAAGCCCATTAATGCACCTCACCAAGAACTAGCATGGAAAGCCCTGGGAGACATGGACTACCAAATGCTGGATTGGTTTCCTATGGGAACCAAGTATAATGTGTTAATGCTGAATGAACTAAGAGCCCAGCACCATAGTGGAGCAGATATCTTGGGGATTTGGGAGTCAAATTTGCCCATATACAACCTTCCCCAAGTCAATCCAATGCCAGAGCTCATTTACAGCTGCCAGGAATGCTATGACCCCAGCCAAAGGGCAGTCATAAGCCCCACAGGCCTAGTCCTGTTCCAGATCACCCCAGAGAGCATAAACCAGATGCTGCACTTCAATACAGCCAAGAAATTGACCCCTCTGTCCATGCAGAATCTGATTAACACAGGGATCAAGCTGTCCAGTGACCAGATTATCAAAATCAACCAACTGTTCGTCATATCAGGCTCTGAAACAGTCAGAACCCCTCCTATTGGGTACCATTGTCTGAATGAGTTGGGCAGAATGCTGGTGGACCTAATTAGCTATGTCCTAGGGTTCAGGGGGCTGGAAGATGTAGATGAAAGTATAATGGCAATGCTGTCCATGTTTGCCCCTGGTAAGCCTCCAGCTGTGCAATATGATTATGCAACTTACATAGCAGAGAAAATCCATGATCAGTTCATGAATTTGAAAAGGGAGAGGCTGTTTAGGTACTCCTCATATATCTATCATTTATTTCTTTTCTATCAGCCAGCTACCTTCTCAGTTCCTTTGAGGCCACTCAATGCCCAAGGAAGCCCAAGATCAGTTGTTTTCTGGACCTCTGTGTTTCATTTTACCTCAGTATCACCCTATACATACTGTGAGTTCATTGATCTATTTGTTCATCCGGCCCTAACAGTTCTGCAAGGTACTCCTCCTCCTAGATTAACCGATGAAATGAGGAGGATTCTACATCTGAACAAATCCTACAACATTGGCAACTGGTACTTCTACCAGAACCACACAGTCATTAGGATATATGGCTGTGAATTGAACCCATTTAGATTGCCAAGGTATGTCCCCATGAGGCTTTTTGCCCTGGAGTATTTCAGGCAGTTTGGGAACTCAGATTACCTTCACTTTCAGAGTAGAAACAAGAAGTCACAATTGAAGGTAAGAAGTCAGTTAGGTTCCTTCCTGTATAACAAGAAAGAGGAAGGATGTAAAGAGGCACACAGCATGCTGGAAGGCCTCAGATTGCAGACCAGTTTTGAGTGGATTCCTTATGACCCCAATCATAGTATTTCCCTCAGGAGAATTAGATACAGACTGGGCAACTATGCACATAAAAGACAACCGGAAATAGAAAAGTATGCCAATGCACTAGATTGGGAAGAGGGTACACTAATAGAACAACTCACTGAGGTAGAACTGCTTGAGAAAGAAGCCAGGAATGTACAAAAGGAAACTGACTTGGAAACTTGTGCACAGGTGCCCCACTCCTACAGAAAGCAAAGTGGAACAGCTGCTGGATCTTCAACAGCACAGCAGCAAACCACTGGGAAGACATCCCAGGCAGCAAGCAAAGACAAAGGTAAACAGGTGGAACAGCCACCTGTATTGACAGAGGAACAAGTGGACACCTTGCTACAGCAGCAAGAGGAAATGGAACAGCAAGAACTGGGACAGCAACAAGAAAAGGCACAGTCCAGTGAACAGCCCTTGCAGCAGGAAAAGGGGACAGATCAACCTGGCAATACTGAGCAGCAGCCTCAAACAAATGTGCCTCCCAGGACAGATACCAATATTGACACATCAGTCCTCCAAACACCACAAAAGGAGGATGTGACAAGGAAAAGGGAGAGAGAGACCCCCCACACCTCATCTTTCATCAGGGGTGAGAAGAGACAGAGACTGAATGACTCCCAAGAGGAGGACATTGCAGTAAGGCAAGCCATGGGCATGGGCCCACCTAGTGGAGAACTTTCGGCCAGCTCATCCCAGCGAGGACATGACATGACAATGGGAGGAGAGGTCAGCTCCTCCGGTCAAACAAGAAAGGGGCAGTCAAGTATAAAACAACAATTCATTGACATAAAAAGGAGGAGTGATCCAATAAAAGTGCAGCTGTACGATCACTTGTTGAACCTAGCTCCTAGCAACCAGCAGAGACTCATGTCTGCTTTCGATGTGAGCGAAGGAAAAATGATAATGAGCCACTTCATGCCTACAACTTTGCAGCCTCAGTCCACCTCAGACTATCTGAGAACCAACATGGAGGTTCTTGCCAAAGACATACACCCCATGGACAAGATTGAACTACATAAGCAGACTGGTGAAATGGTGTATGCCTCCCTGGCAGATGAGACCTTGGAGAATTATAAATTAAAGAGCAGCCTGGACAACACAGCTTCTCAGCTGGAGTTAGAAAGAGCTTCATCACAAGCCAAGGACAATAGGATCAAGTCCTTGGAAGAGGTAATCATAGAGATAGGGCATGACCCTAAAGATGTCAAAGGCATTCAAGAGCTCCTGAAGATAAGGGATGCAGACATGGCAGCCCTAAGAAAGAAAATCAAACTCCCGGCTACCATCCACCCACAGACAGATGAAGTTGCCCAGCAAAGGCAAGAGAAAGATGCTACAGATCTGCTGGTATCCCTATACAAAGAGCTGGTTAGGACTCAAGACCAGCTGGGACAAACTGAAGCTGCAAAGGCAGCACTACAGGAAACACTGAAGCAAAGAGAAGAGGGCCAACCCTCCCAGCCTCCTCCTGTCATAATAAATCTTGAGGAAATCCCTCCAAAGACTACTCCTCCCCCTCAGCAAACAGAAGCTACAGCACCATCCACAGCAGCAACAACTACAACATCAGAACAGGCTGCTAGCTTAGACATGCAAAAGCTGCAAGCTGAGATCCAAGCCATGGAATCTCAAATCAAAGAGCTGGATGAGCTTAAGAAAACCTTGACTAAGGTAAATGAAAGGTTTGACAAGAGCAAACAGAATGAGGCAGCCAAGGACAGAGAGGTAAAAGCTCTTAAGAGGAGAATTGCTGAACTAGAGAAGGAGCTTGCACTAGAAAAGGTGACAGCTGAAATGAAAGCAGTGCTATGGAGCAACATTGGAAGGTCCATTGCCAAACAGTGGCAATATATTGAGACCATGGATGAGCAAATGGTGCTCATCACTAAAGCAAACAAAGAAATACAGAGAGCCAGGGCGAGCCTTGGACACATGCCAGAAGCTGCTACAAGGATAATCAACACTCTGAACTATAAGACTAGCTCTCAATTAGCTGTCATGGGAATCACTAACAGGACAGAAGCAATTGCTGTAGCAAAGAGAGTCGTTACATTAAGGAACTTAGTTGGAACATTGGAGAGGAGGACCCAGGATATGCAAACTGAGATCAATAGATTCCTGGAAAAATTCGTGACTCTGCAGAACAGAGGCCTCCCCAACATCTTAAGCAGTGTAGGAAGACTGCTCACCCTGGACAATTATAACAAGAGGATTGATGCCCATGCAGTGGCAGAAATTGCACAACCACCCAGCACTTCAGCAGAGCCAGGGCCAGCCACAGGGCAGAGTATGTATGACAGGGTGGAAAACCTGTTTTTCCTAATGAATGAAGTGGACCATCTGTTTGACACACCACCTAACTTCTTCAAATTTACAGAAGCAGATGAAACTCTGGGTGCAATCCTAGCACACCAACTGCCCACACAGGATGCCTGGAGAAATTTGACACAAACAGTTCTGTCAGGCCAGAATCAGTAACGCTATTTCTACAGGCAAATAAGCATACATGCGCAGGCACAGTTTTGAGGAAAGATAGACACAGGGAAGAAGCAGAGGCTAAGCCAACTCAGCTGGACCATTGACTCACCACAAGCAACAGTCACAGTCACAGGTGACAAGTCCAAAGCACAGCGTACAAAGCATTAAAGACAGATGTTCCAGCATTTACTCAGAATATTTCGACCGACTTAGCTGTCTCCAAAGGCTAAAATATCTTCTGACAGAGCATTAAAATGCCTGTACTCTGTAGTCAATGCTGCATTAGATTTTGGCCATAATATCTTAAGTAGTTGGTAAGAAAGTAAAATCTGAGATAACTCAGGACTCAGATATTTTGTAAATGACCGCAAGTATATATTCACCCTTCACAGCAGTGAAAAGGGTTGTTGTTATTTTCTTTGAAAAGGCTCTAGCTCATTGTAATATTTTGAGAGAATTAATACAAAGGAAGAATGGAATTTCCAAGGCTGGGTGTTATTTGATGTATGGTGGTGAGAGATGAATGTTACAGGATTCCAGGGTGTTGCATAAAACAGCAAGTATTCTCAAATCTCTTTGTCATGTGTTTTTGAGTCTTTTGTTCTCTTTTGTTGTTTAAATGTTTTTACACTTGATAGCAAGGTGAAAGGATAGTCCCAGGATTTAACAATGTTTACCCTGGACTCAAACTGAGCTATTATACATGTTTTCCTCAGATACAGTGACAGAATTGTAATTCTTAATTGCTGCATTTCAAAACTGTGTCTTTTACTGTGACAGTCATTCTCAGGGATTCAATTTTGCCCCTAAGACCTCTGTTTTCTCCTCTTAAAACTGTCTGTTGGGAACATATAGATAACAAGTGAAAATTCTTAAATGCTTTCACTGATGTATTACCTGTTTCCAGTAATTTAATCAAAAACCTGTTCTATTAAGCACTCTAATGGCCCTGTAAGTTCCATCTTTCATCTCAAAGCTTTAAACACTTGTAGCCACAGACTCCATTGCCCAATGGTACTCAACCTCTCTGAAAACTACATCAATAGAATCTAAAAGGAGTTTCATCAACCAAAACATAAACAAAACAAAAAAAAAAAAAAAATCAGTACATAATAGCTAGCCTAAAACCCTATAACAAACAGTTGCAAATCATAAAGAGAGAGCCCTCTCTGATCACAGTTTGGCTAGGAACAGTGATCCAAAGATTGGTTAGTGGTTACCCCGGCCGTATTCCCTTGGGAGTCATAGGGAACAACCTGGGTGTTAACATAAATGGCGACTCCACTGGGGACTTAAGTATCTATTTCCAAAAGCTACCATCAAGCCTGAAACTAGCCAAGAGGCCTCAGGACTGTTTCTGTAAACACAGGGACAGCTTTAGGGAAGAGCTAACCAGGGAAACTTCATACTAGCTTTGAGAAATATATAGTCATTCCAGAATTCTTACCTAGTCCTTGTACATACAAAACTTTCTGTATAAAGTTCTAAAGAATACTTAGAAGCTGGCTCCCAAAAGAAACCCAAGGCACACTAGGGCAAACCCTGACCCTAATCAACCCATCATCGTCGATAACCCAAATATCATACCAAAGAACATAAGGAGACAGCAAAAGCAGGAGAAGCTTGCTGATTCAGATATAAGTTTAGACCAACCTATCCTCATTTCAACTCCTTGTAAAGTCCTTTTCCGTTCCACACCTAATTCCCCTAGCTCATCATCAACACCTCACAGCCCTTCTCTCCCATCTTCACCATCTGCACACACTCCCTCAACCAGTTCCCCACTTATTACCCATCCTCTTAACCCGGTTACACCTGTAATCCCTGTTGTCCCATTTGTTCCTATTAACCCTATAAATCCCATAAACATGGCTAACAGATATGCACCGCTGCAGATACCAGCCAATGCTCCAGCTCTACCCCAAGACTACCAAACTAGACTCTCATTTTTTGACTCCCATGGCCCTTTGACAACCATCCAGCATGCTAAAAAGATGCAAGACCACTTTGAGACCTATGAAATAGATGATGACAGTGTTAGGATGAGAATTTTTGTTCAAAGCTTAACTGGGGATGTTAGAACTTGGTTTAGATCCTTAAATGCAAATTCCATTGCAACCCCTGAAGTTCTATACCAGGAATTCACCAACAGATGGGAGAAAAAGAGAGATCCGCACCATATACTTGGTGAATATAACACTATTAAAAGAGGTCCCCAAGAAACGGTGTTGGAGTATTGTGCTAGGTTTAACAACATATACAATGCTATTCCCCAGAACTTAAGGCCCCCTCCTGATTTGGCCCTTTATAACTTCCCTGATGGTTTTGATTCTGATATGGCCTATCAGTTGAGAGAAAGAGACCCTCCAACCCTTGCAGAAGCCCAAAGAGTTGCAGTCACTGTAGAGGCCAACCTAATTGCCAAAAGAAACAGGGCAAAGCTGGAAAAGAAGGTTGGTTTCAAAGAAGAGCCCTCAGGTTTTGATCAAAAGTTGGATGCAATACTAAACAGCATGAAGAGACTAGGTGAAAGAGTGGAATCAGTGAAAGAAAGTCATCATGGGAGGCACCACAAAACAATCCTCCTAGAAACCCAAATTTTAGGAGAACACAGAACCCCAATATAGGGAAGACAGGCGCTGACCAAGATATCAGACCCCCTTTTCAAGAAAATTATGCAGAAACTTCTTCAGCTAATCAGCTCAATGAAGATCCTGACATCAACTTAATAGGTCTGGATGGTAAAAGCCATGTTTTCTTAACACAAGAAGACCATGAGGAGGATGAAAACAAAACATTCCAAACACAATCAGGAGAGTCTTTTGACTTTAAACAAGGGTATGATACTGCTGTCTATGAAGTCCATAAACAATACAAACTAAGAAGTCGGACTGTAAATGCAAATCAGCCTGAGAAGATAAAGGAGAAACAGCAATCTAAAGAAACCTTAGTCACTGAACCTAATGACAAAACAAACTTACCTACAAAAGAAGTAGTGGTTGAGGAGGTCACTGAAATACCGTCCACACCACAACAACCCTTGGCAACCTCATCATCCCACCCAAGTCCGAACATTACCCCTCAAGATATCAACATGAGGGGCAGGCTCCAAAATCAAGATGAAATCCAACAAGAAGATTCAATGAACAGAGAAAGGACTGCTATCCGTGACTCTAAAATTCAGGTGGATAAACCTTTTGACCTAGGAACAGAAATTGGAAAGTTAAAGATAGCAATTCCCCTTTCAGAGCTAGCCAAGCATGACATATATAAGCAACAGATCAAAAAATCCCTTCAGCTCACCAACAACAAAGATGATGTAAATGTGCTAGATGACACTCCAGAATTACTGTTTGGCCCAGAGGTAGATGGAAAAACAGTAGTCACAGGAGTTTTGCCTTTTTATGTCAGCTTGCATGTTCATGATAAAATACTGCATAATGCAATGTTTGACTCAGGTGCATCTCACAACCTTATGCCAAAAGCAGTCATGGAAAGATTAAACTTGGATATAACAAGACCATACAAAGACCTATTTTCTTTTGATTCTAGTCAAGTCAAATGCTTGGGCCTAATTAAGGATTTATGTGTGTCCCTGGTTCAATTCCCCAACAAAACCATTCTAATGGATGTTGTTGTTGCTGATATCCCACCCAAATATGGAATGCTCCTATCAAGATCATGGGGAGCCAAGCTCCAAGGCTCCCTGCAATTAGACATGTCATATGCAACCATCTCTGTCTTTGGACAACCCAAGAGACTTTATAGGGAAACACTCATGAAATATATGGTCAGCAGTGAAGAAAAGCCTCAAAATTTTCCAATATATGCTGTCCACTCGGACATAGACTCCTTCATCCTTTTCAATGACAGCACAAATTCCTTAAGCAATGACATTAAGACCGAAACACCCATACAAGAACAAAACATCGATCAAACAAGTGGCACCTGCCAAAATTTAATCAGCCCAACAATACCCATTCGCCCTCCTTTAGTTGTCAAAAATTGTCAAACAAATGATGAAATTATCCTAGGAGACAAATGGGAAAAGAAACCTCAACTCATGCTCACATGGCCATCCCATGAAAAGAATTTAAAATCTCCTGACCAGCAAGATAGTCTGTGGGTCCTAGAGTTTGATGGCTCAGTTAACAAGTTAGGGGCAGGAGCTGGAGTATGGATACATAACAAAGAGAAAGCCTGTGCACAAGGCCGGGCTTATAGATTGAACTTTAAATGCACTAACAATATGGCAGAATATGAAGCTCTACTACTAGGCCTCAAGATTGCAAAATCATTACAAGCACATAGCCTCTCAATCATGGGGGACTCTGATCTAGTAATTCAACAAGTAAAAGGGGATTTTGTCACCAATGACAAAAGATTAAGGTCCTATAGGTCTGCTGTAATTGAAATACTAGAAACTTTCTCCGAGTTTGTTCTCACAAAGATTCCTAGGGGCCACAATCTCCATGCTCACAGCTTGGCAACATTTGCCAGCACCTTCAAATTCCCACTACAACCCAACAATTGTTTCACAGCAGAAGTCAAATATAGGCCTTCTATTCCAAACAATGTCAAAGAATGGCAAGTATTTGAGAATGATAGGCAAATAAACAACTTTTTAACTTTGCAACAAGAGTTTACAGGATTAAATATTGACCTTGAGACAGCAAGTCAATCTCAAACAGTTGATGGGGCAAGTCAATCACAATTACAGTTTCAACAGTCTGCCCACCCAATGTCACCTAGGACAGCAAAACAACTACTCAGTCCAACCATTTTCGACAAAGAAAACATTCAGCAAATTCACCAAATTGACTGTGAAGAGCTGAGCAACGCTGAAGATGAAATCATACAACTCAAAGACAATCTTCTTCCAGCAGGCCTTACCCCTCTAGAGGACATTTTTGACTCAAATGATGTCCCCAGGAAACCAAAGATGCAGCCATTAGATGCAACAATTGAAGAATGTAACATTGGTACCACTGACAAGCCTAAAATAATAAAGCTGTCTGCTGCTTTGCCCCCT
Organism: Pinus tabuliformis; assembly: GCA_031772625.1. Taxonomy (NCBI): domain Eukaryota; kingdom Viridiplantae; phylum Streptophyta; class Pinopsida; order Pinales; family Pinaceae; genus Pinus; species Pinus tabuliformis. Next base: position 872,158,612 of record CM062805.1, read on the forward strand.
GATCAGAAACCCAAATATGTTGATCTCTTTAAAGAATTCCAAGATGTCTTTGCCTGGGGTTATGAAGACTTGAAGTCTTATGATACCTCTGTTATCCAGCACACCATTCCCCTCAAGCCTGATCAAAAACCATTCAAACAGAAATTGAGAAGAATTAATCCTGTGCTTCTTCCTTCCATTGAAAAGGAATTACAAAAAATGTTCAAAGCTGGGATCATAGCACCAATCAGGTTTTCTGAGTGGATTTCAAATTTGGTCCCTACAAGAAAGAAAACTGGTGAGATTAGACTTTGTGTAGACTTAAGAAATTTGAACCTAGTGTCACTCAAAGACAATTATCCCTTACCCAAAATGGACCACATCCTTCAAAGAGTAGTAGGAGCCTCAAGAATATCATTGTTGGATGGCTTCTCAGGTTTCAATCAAATCCTGGTACACCCTGATGATCAAGACAAGACTGCATTTACTACCCCATGGGGTACTTTCAAGTATGTGAAGATGCCCTTTGGATTGAAAAATGCAGGGGCAACATTTCAGAGAGCAATGGACATTGCTTTTGCAAAGGAAATTCATGATTTCTTGGTCATTTACTTAGATGATCTTACACCCTTTTCAAAATCTGACCAAGAACACTTGAAACATCTGAGACAAATCTTCATAACATGCAGGAAATATGGTATTTCCTTAAACCCCAAGAAGTCTTTATTTGGTTTAGAAGAAGGGAAACTTCTAGGACACATCATTTCGAAAGATGGCATAAGAATTGATCCAGATAGGATACAAGCTATCCTACAAATGCCTCACCCAAGGAATGTCAAAGAGCTGCAAGGATTCTTGGGAAAAATCAACTTTTTGAGAAGGTTTATCCCAAATTTAGCAGAGTTAATCAGATTATTAAACAATATGCTAAAGAAAGATTCAAAGGTCAAATGGACTGTTGAAGCAAAACAAGCTTTTGAAAGTATAAAATTGGCCTTGACTCAAACCCCAGTGTTAACTAACCCTCAGTTTGACAGAGACTTCGTCATTTTCTCCTTTGCCTCCCAACACACTATTGCTGCTGTTTTATTGCAGAAAGATGACCAAGGGAATGAAAAGCCCATTGCTTTTTTCAGCAGAGCTCTTAGGGATGCCCCCCTAAAGTACCAAATAATGGAGAAACAAGCCTATGCCTTGATCAAAGCCATCAAAGACTTTAGGATTTACATCCTTTACTCCCATGTTGTAGCTTATGTACCAAGTCCTATTGTCAAAGACATTCTCACACAAGAAAACTTAGAGGGAAGGAGAGGAAAATGGATTGCAAACATACTTGAATTTGACATTGAAATAAAGCCTACAAAGCTGATAAAAGGGCAAGGTTTGACCAAGTTAATGACAGAAGCAAATTTCCGAGCTTTAGATATCAACCAAATGGACAGTGAAACAGAGCTGGCGACTCCAAAGATCAATGTAGCCTTTGAACAATCTCCCTGGTACTCTGATATCTGTTATGTGTTACAAAACCTGTGTGCTCCCCCAGGACTGTCCAGAACTAAGTCTAGGTTCCTAAAAATGAAAACATCTAAATTTTGTGTGATAGATGAGAATCTACTCTGGAAAAACCACGAAGGTATTTTGCTGCACTGTCTTCTTGAGAATGAAACTGACAATATTATGCAAGAATTCCATGCTGGAGACTGTGGTGGACATTTGTACTGGAAGTCCACTGTGGACAAGATATTAAGGGCTGGTTATTACTGGCCCACTATGTTCTCAGATATGAAGAAATTCACAACATCATGCCACAAGTGCCAACTGTTTGAAGGCAAAAGACAATTGCTGCCACTCCCTTTGAGGCCCATTGCAACAGAGAGACCTTTTCAACAATGGGGCTTGGATTTCATTGGAGAAATTCACCCCTCATCTTCAGGACAACACAGATGGATTCTAACAGCAACAGACTACTTCACCAAGTGGATTGAAGCTGCCCCATGCAGACAAGCAAATGATTCAGTAATCATTCAATTTTTGGAGAACAATATACTGGCTAGATTTGGCTGCCCAGACAAGATAATAACAGACAATGTTGCTGCCTTCAGATCCAAGAAGATGGTAAACTTTTGCCATAAATTTCACATTACTTTGGGCCATTCTACAGCTTACTATCCTCAAGGAAATGGTCTCGCTGAATCATCAAACAAAAGCCTGATAAACATCATAAAGAAAGTGCTGGAAGAGAACAAAAAGAACTGGCATAAGAAACTAGTAAATGCTTTATGGGCAGACAGATTAACCACCAAAAGATCAATTGGGACCAGCCCATATGAGTTAGTCTATGGATTAGAGGCCAGATTTCCTTCATCACTAGGAGTGCCAGTTATGAAACTTCTACAAGAAAGCCAAGCAGAGCCTAATGACATGCAAAGAAGGATTAACCAGATAATTTGTCTACAGCAGACCAGAGAACAAGTTTTCAGCAGAGTGCAGATACTACAAGAGAAACTGAAAAAGGCCTTTGACAGAAGAACTAAAGCTGAAGATTTCAATGTGGGGGACAAAGTTTTAAAGTGGGATGCAAGAAGAGAAGAGAAAGGAAAACATGGGAAGTTTGATTCTTTATGGAAAGGACCATTTGCTGTCCAAGCAGTACAAGGTAATAACACCTACTTCCTAAAAAGCTTGACTATAACTGAGCTGGATGAAGGTCCTGTCAATGGCAGGATGCTGAAGCACTATTTTGACTGTTCACTATGATAGAAATTCAGAGGTTCATTGTATATATGCAATTGTACATATTCTCTTGTGATTTAAATTGTATAAAGAGGTTTTCCCAAATGCTGCACCTAGCAGCAACAGGCAGATAGAATCAGAGGTTCTCCAAGAAAGAAGCACACTATTTTTGACAGATTATATGCAGCAAATTTTAAAGACAAAGATGGGCAGTCATGCAACAAGGCAATCTGACCTGCTGTTCTTGGTCTTTCAAAAGAAAAACCATCCCCATGTGGAGCCACTGTTGGATACCTATAGTAATAGGTTTCATATTTCATGATTGGCAAGAGAAAAGCCAAATATGCTCTGCTTTGGTATCCCAAAGATCCCATATTTCCTAGAAAGCAAGAGCTGGGTAAGTGTTTCAAGTATTGAGGACCTTATTTCAATTTTTGTGGATGATTCAACAGTTTAATCTGGATCATGCCATGTTTCAATTTTGAGTTGTAGAATAGAGAAAGAGGTCTGTCCAAACAGCTTAATCTTGGCAGACAAGTAGCTTAGGTAGAGAAGCAAAGGTTCCCAAAAGTTTAATCTGGGACCTTGGAGGACATAAGGGTAGAAGTAGATAGAGAAAAAGAGGAAAAAGCCAAAGAAAAGAAAAGGCAATTGAGGGTTGCAAGTTCAAGTGCCCCTTCAAGAAGAAACAAAAAATGCTAGGCAAAATAGTTGGGTAGGCAGTTGTGGTTGCAGAAAGAATATGATCACCATTACACAAGTATCCATAGGTCTCTTGCCAAGGCAATCGATCTGTCAGCAAGCAAAGTGGTGAAGTTCATGAAATTACAGCAAAGAGCATCACTAACTTCCTCTCTTTCCCTCTCTACTCCATCACTAACACTCCCTTTCTAAATCCCCCTCCTTCATTCATATTAACTCCTAATTCTACTATATAAACATCCCTTATCTTACCCCTACCCCTAATAGTATTAACACTAAGGTGTATAAAACCCCAAATCTTATGTATATTCCCTCCCCTAGGCATAATAGCCGTGTATTTTTCAAAAAAGGGGGCCAAATGGCATCTGGCCACTTTGGTGAACCTTTTCCACCCATTTCCCTTTTGCTGCAAGACAATTTGCCTTCAAATCACCTCTGCATTGCTAAAACCCACTTTCCGAACCCATTTTGCCTATAAAACCTTTGCAAAGGTCAAAAGCCCGCCTCTGGCGCGTTTCCTAATCCTACCGCATTGTGGTTTAATCAAAACATTTGAAAAAACCCACACAAAACCCACAAATTTTGATTTTTCCGCCCATAATATCAAAGGCGCATGTTACCCCTCCGCCAGCCGTCGGATCAAGCCCACCAGATCCGACGGCCTACAGCAATATCGGAGCGCCTCCCGTGACCGCACGTTAACTTCCGGGGAAGTGACGTTGCGCCTTGTCACGCCTCCTCCACGCGTCGGGCGTTAAACTATCTCGGAGCCCGCTCTGACATCCTCCGCGCTGTACCTTAACCGCCCCGGGAGACTGCAACGGTTAAGGCCTTAACCGTGACCGCTGCACGTTAAACCGCCACCTACCCGCCGTTAATTCACCGCCACGTCGTTGCTTGCCCGTACTCGCTTATATTATTGGCCCACCTCACTGCTGACTGGGCTGCCACCTCGCCTAAACCTTTGACCAGTCGCCCACCGCCACGTCGCTTGATGACGTCAGCTGACGCCACCTCACCATGACCCACCAATGACGTCATGCTGACGTCAGCAGAAAAAAGCGCCAAATGGTAAAATGAGCCATATTTACCAAATTTTCCCGTATTTTTACCATTTACACTATGTTTTTACTGAGCGCTCTGCTTGACCGTTTGAGCTCGAATTTTCGCCAACCAGTTGATTTGCCCGGGCGACCTCCTCAAAAAGCACCTGTGCACCTGTGTTTCAACCTCTGCTCGTCGAATTACAGGTATTTAGACCATTTCGCCCTCCATACGACCTTCATTAAGCTCAAAATTGCTCACAGGGATAATGGGACCATAAAGACTAGATTTACACCGTTCATTCCCTTTCATTCATCCAGCATTGTCACTGTGAGGGCCAAGAAACGCTGGCAGAGCTCTAAAAACCTGCAATTCTCATTAAAAACCTCTGTAATTCTGCGTTTTCCCGGCAGAAATTGCTAATAGACATATTCCACCCTGTTAGAGAGTTCAGTCACACCACAGAGAGGTTCTATCGCCAGAATCTAGTAGTATTTCAATTGCTACTGAGAGAATTCCCCTTCAACATTCAAAACCTCAAACTGTATCCATAGAAGATTGCCTCCAGACTGTGTTTTCACCATTCCACCTGTCTATTTGCAATTCTAGTAACTTGAACAGCTATGGAGACCCCTATTGCACTAAACATTAAGCCCATTAATGCACCTCACCAAGAACTAGCATGGAAAGCCCTGGGAGACATGGACTACCAAATGCTGGATTGGTTTCCTATGGGAACCAAGTATAATGTGTTAATGCTGAATGAACTAAGAGCCCAGCACCATAGTGGAGCAGATATCTTGGGGATTTGGGAGTCAAATTTGCCCATATACAACCTTCCCCAAGTCAATCCAATGCCAGAGCTCATTTACAGCTGCCAGGAATGCTATGACCCCAGCCAAAGGGCAGTCATAAGCCCCACAGGCCTAGTCCTGTTCCAGATCACCCCAGAGAGCATAAACCAGATGCTGCACTTCAATACAGCCAAGAAATTGACCCCTCTGTCCATGCAGAATCTGATTAACACAGGGATCAAGCTGTCCAGTGACCAGATTATCAAAATCAACCAACTGTTCGTCATATCAGGCTCTGAAACAGTCAGAACCCCTCCTATTGGGTACCATTGTCTGAATGAGTTGGGCAGAATGCTGGTGGACCTAATTAGCTATGTCCTAGGGTTCAGGGGGCTGGAAGATGTAGATGAAAGTATAATGGCAATGCTGTCCATGTTTGCCCCTGGTAAGCCTCCAGCTGTGCAATATGATTATGCAACTTACATAGCAGAGAAAATCCATGATCAGTTCATGAATTTGAAAAGGGAGAGGCTGTTTAGGTACTCCTCATATATCTATCATTTATTTCTTTTCTATCAGCCAGCTACCTTCTCAGTTCCTTTGAGGCCACTCAATGCCCAAGGAAGCCCAAGATCAGTTGTTTTCTGGACCTCTGTGTTTCATTTTACCTCAGTATCACCCTATACATACTGTGAGTTCATTGATCTATTTGTTCATCCGGCCCTAACAGTTCTGCAAGGTACTCCTCCTCCTAGATTAACCGATGAAATGAGGAGGATTCTACATCTGAACAAATCCTACAACATTGGCAACTGGTACTTCTACCAGAACCACACAGTCATTAGGATATATGGCTGTGAATTGAACCCATTTAGATTGCCAAGGTATGTCCCCATGAGGCTTTTTGCCCTGGAGTATTTCAGGCAGTTTGGGAACTCAGATTACCTTCACTTTCAGAGTAGAAACAAGAAGTCACAATTGAAGGTAAGAAGTCAGTTAGGTTCCTTCCTGTATAACAAGAAAGAGGAAGGATGGAAAGAGGCACACAGCATGCTGGAAGGCCTCAGATTGCAGACCAGTTTTGAGTGGATTCCTTATGACCCCAATCATAGTATTTCCCTCAGGAGAATTAGATACAGACTGGGCAACTATGCACATAAAAGACAACCGGAAATAGAAAAGTATGCCAATGCACTAGATTGGGAAGAGGGTACACTAATAGAACAACTCACTGAGGTAGAACTGCTTGAGAAAGAAGCCAGGAATGTACAAAAGGAAACTGACTTGGAAACTTGTGCACAGGTGCCCCACTCCTACAGAAAGAAAAGTGGAACAGCTGCTGGATCTTCAACAGCACAGCAGCAAACCACTGGGAAGACATCCCAGGCAGCAAGCAAAGACAAAGGTAAACAGGTGGAACAGCCACCTGTATTGACAGAGGAACAAGTGGACACCTTGCTACAGCAGCAAGAGGAAATGGAACAACAAGAACTGGGACAGCAACAAGAAAAGGCACAGTCCAGTGAACAGCCCTTGCAGCAGGAAAAGGGGACAGATCAACCTGGCAATACTGAGCAGCAGCCTCAAACAAATGTGCCTCCCAGGACAGATACCAATATTGACACATCAGTCCTCCAAACACCACAAAAGGAGGATGTGACAAGGAAAAGGGAGAGAGAGACCCCCCACACCTCATCTTTCATCAGGGGTGAGAAGAGACAGAGACTGAATGACTCCCAAGAGGAGGACATTGCAGTAAGGCAAGCCATGGGCATGGGCCCACCTAGTGGAGAACTTTCGGCCAGCTCATCCCAGCGAGGACATGACATGACAATGGGAGGAGAGGTCAGCTCCTCCGGTCAAACAAGAAAGGGGCAGTCAAGTATAAAACAGCAATTCATTGACATAAAAAGGAGGAGTGATCCAATAAAAGTGCAGCTGTACGATCACTTGTTGAACCTAGCTCCTAGCAACCAGCAGAGACTCATGTCTGCTTTCGATGTGAGCGAAGGCAAAATGATAATGAGCCACTTCATGCCTACAACTTTGCAGCCTCAGTCCACCTCAGACTATCTGAGAACCAACATGGAGGTTCTTGCCAAAGACATACACCCCATGGACAAGATTGAACTACATAAGCAGACTGGTGAAATGGTGTATGCCTCCCTGGCAGATGAGACCTTGGAGAATTATAAATTAAAGAGCAGCCTGGACAACACAGCTTCTCAGCTGGAGTTAGAAAGAGCTTCATCACAAGCCAAGGACAATAGGATCAAGTCCTTGGAAGAGGTAATCATAGAGATAGGGCATGACCCTAAAGATGTCAAAGGCATTCAAGAGCTCCTGAAGATAAGGGATGCAGACATGGCAGCCCTAAGAAAGAAAATCAAACTCCCGGCTACCATCCACCCACAGACAGATGAAGTTTCCCAGCAAAGGCAAGAGAAAGATGCTACAGATCTGCTGGTATCCCTATACAAAGAGCTGGTTAGGACTCAAGACCAGCTGGGACAAACTGAAGCTGCAAAGGCAGCACTACAGGAAACACTGAAGCAAAGAGAAGAGGGCCAACCCTCCCAGCCTCCTCCTGTCATAATAAATCTTGAGGAAATCCCTCCAAAGACTACTCCTCCCCCTCAGCAAACAGAAGCTACAGCACCATCCACAGCAGCAACAACTACAACATCAGAACAGGCTGCTAGCTTAGACATGCAAAAGCTGCAAGCTGAGATCCAAGCCATGGAATCTCAAATCAAAGAGCTGGATGAGCTTAAGAAAACCTTGACTAAGGTAAATGAAAGGTTTGACAAGAGCAAACAGAATGAGGCAGCCAAGGACAGAGAGGTAAAAGCTCTTAAGAGGAGAATTGCTGAACTAGAGAAGGAGCTTGCACTAGAAAAGGTGACAGCTGAAATGAAAGCAGTGCTATGGAGCAACATTGGAAGGTCCATTGCCAAACAGTGGCAATATATTGAGACCATGGATGAGCAAATGGTGCTCATCACTAAAGCAAACAAAGAAATACAGAGAGCCAGGGCGAGCCTTGGACACATGCCAGAAGCTGCTACAAGGATAATCAACACTCTGAACTATAAGACTAGCTCTCAATTAGCTGTCATGGGAATCACTAACAGGACAGAAGCAATTGCTGTAGCAAAGAGAGTCGTTACATTAAGGAACTTAGTTGGAACATTGGAGAGGAGGACCCAGGATATGCAAACTGAGATCAATAGATTCCTGGAAAAATTCGTGACTCTGCAGAACAGAGGCCTCCCCAGCATCTTAAGCAGTGTAGGAAGACTGCTCACCCTGGACAATTATAACAAGAGGATTGATGCCCATGCAGTGGCAGAAATTGCACAACCACCCAGCACTTCAGCAGAGCCAGGGCCAGCCACAGGGCAGAGTATGTATGACAGGGTGGAAAACCTGTTTTTCCTAATGAATGAAGTGGACCATCTGTTTGACACACCACCTAACTTCTTCAAATTTACAGAAGCAGATGAAACTCTGGGTGCAATCCTAGCACACCAACTGCCCACACAGGATGCCTGGAGAAATTTGACACAAGCAGTTCTGTCAGGCCAGAATCAGTAACGCTATTTCTACAGGCAAATAAGCATACATGCGCAGGCACAGTTTTGAGGAAAGATAGACACAGGGAAGAAGCAGAGGCTAAGCCAACTCAGCTGGACCATTGACTCACCACAAGCAACAGTCACAGTCACAGGTGACAAGTCCAAAGCATAGCGTACAAAGCATTAAAGACAGATGTTCCAGCATTTACTCAGAATATTTCGACCGACTTAGCTGTCTCCAAAGGCTAAAATATCTTCTGACAGAGCATTAAAATGCCTGTACTCTGTAGTCAATGCTGCATTAGATTTTGGCCATAATATCTTAAGTAGTTGGTAAGAAAGTAAAATCTGAGATAACTCAGGACTCAGATATTTTGTAAATGACCGCAAGTATATATTCACCCTTCACAGCAGTGAAAAGGGTTGTTGTTATTTTCTTTGAAAAGGCTCTAGCTCATTGTAATATTTTGAGAGAATTAATACAAAGGAAGAATGGAATTTCCAAGGCTGGGTGTTATTTGATGTATGGTGGTGAGAGATGGATGTTACAGGATTCCAGGGTGTTGCATAAAACAGCAAGTATTCTCAAATCTCTTTGTCATGTGTTTTTGAGTCTTTTGTTCTCTTTTGTTGTTTAAATGTTTTTACACTTGATAGCAAGGTGAAAGGATAGTCCCAGGATTTAACAATGTTTACCCTGGACTCAAACTGAGCTATTATACATGTTTTCCTCAGATACAGTGACAGAATTGTAATTCTTAATTGCTGCATTTCAAAACTGTGTCTTTTACTGTGACAGTCATTCTCAGGGATTCAATTTTGCCCCTAAGACCTCTGTTTTCTCCTCTTAAAACTGTCTGTTGGGAACATATAGATAACAAGTGAAAATTCTTAAATGCTTTCACTGATGTATTACCTGTTTCCAGTAATTTAATCAAAAACCTGTTCTATTAAGCACTCTAATGGCCCTGTAAGTTCCATCTTTCATCTCAAAGCTTTAAACACTTGTAGCCACAGACTCCATTGCCCAATGGTACTCAACCTCTCTAAAAACTACATCAATAGAATCTAAAAGGAGTTTCATCAACCAAAACATAAACAAAAAAAAAAAAAAAAAAAATCAGTACATAATAGCTAGCCTAAAACCCTATAACAAACAGTTGCAAATCATAAAGAGAGAGCCCTCTCTGATCACAGTTTGGCTAGGAACAGTGATCCAAAGATTGGTTAGTGGTTACCCCGGCCGTATTCCCTTGGGAGTCATAGGGAACAACCTGGGTGTTAACAGCATCCAAAACCATGGACCGAAAACCATAGGTAGGTTCACCCAACCTAATATAGGGTCCAAAAAAAAAATTTCCCAGGGCGCTGCCCCGGACTCTGTAGAGGGGGGCTACCCGCCCCTCTGAAACCCCCCTGTGACCCCCCCACTGTGAAATCGATGCAATGAAGGGGGGGCTCCGCCCCCCCTTTAAACCCCCGGTTCACTACGTAGGTTAATCAAGGAAAGAATATAACACAACCCAACATTCTCCCACTTCTTGTTTTTCTTTCCACAGGGGGCCACAAGAGAGCTTAGTCATTTTTCCAGCCCTGAAACACCCATTGTTTCTATACACTAAGAGAACTTCTTAGAGCTCACAGATTTTTTCAATGCATCTGCAATATTCTTCAAAGTGTCCTCCTTTAACAGCAACACCTTTTTGTCTTCTATCATATCCCTCACAAAGTGATACTGAACATCAATGTGCTTTGTCTTTGAATGGTAAGCAGGGTTCTTTGCCAAGAAAATTGCACTTTGTCTGTCATAGTCTATCCTTATAGCTCCTTGTATTAACCCCATACTTGAACATAATATCTGCAACCAAACTGCTTCCTTGCTTGCATGAGTGGCTACCATGTATTCTGCCTCTGTAGTTGATAGTGCCACTATAAATTGTTTCTTACTCATCTAACTGACTGCACCTCCAAATAGGTTAAACACATACCCACTTGTAGATCTTCTTTGATCCAGATCTCTAGCCCAGTTTGCATCAACAAAGCCACTAATATCCAACACTCTGTCCAATCTTGGTCTTTCTTGGTAGCACAAACCATAATCACTAGTGCCACACAAATACCTGAAAACCCGCTTCATTGCTATCAAGTGCTCCTTCCCTGGTTTTGACATAAACCTGCTCAATACTCCCACTGCATGTGCAATGTCTAGTCTAGTATAGACCATTGCATACATCAGGCTACCGACTGCACTTGCATATGGAACATGGGACATATCCTCTTCCTCTTCTTATGTCTTGGGACACTGTTTAGCATATAACTTTACACCTACAAGAATAGGAACCTTCACTGGTTTACTATTCTGCATATTAAACCTCTGCAATATTGTCTTGACATACTTCCTCTGGTTTGACCAAAGCTTCCTTTTTGCCCGATATCTTTTAATTTCCATGACCAAAATATAGTTTGCAGCACTAAGATCTTTCATGTCGAATTTGGAGGACAATTAGGTCTTCAAATCCTAGATAATTTCTTTGTCATTTCCAACCAGCAACATATCATCCACATACAAGACCAGATAAATAACACGGTCACCAATTAATTTAAAATACACACAGTGATCTTCTTTTCTTCTGGTGAAGCCAAGTCCCCGTATAAATGTATCAAATTTCTGATACCACATCCTTGGTGACTGTTTTAACCCATACAGAGACTTCTTTAACTTGCATACCAGTTCTTTCTTACCCTTCACCGCAAATCCTTCAGGTTGCTTCATGTAGATCTCCTCTTCCAGATCCCCTTGAATAAATGTTGTCTTCTCATCCATCTATTCTACCTCAAAGTCAAAAGCAACAACAACAGATAAAAGTAATCTAATATAAGTTACATTGGAAACAGGAGAAAAAATATCACCAAAATCAATTCCCGGCACCTGGGAATAACCTTTTTCTACCAACCGAGCTTTGTATTTCTCCACCCTTCCTTCTACATTTGTCTTCTTTTTGAACACCCATTTGCTGCCAATGGGTTTCCTTCCAGCCAGAAACTCCACCAGATCCCAAGACTCACTTTTGTGCAAAAATGCCATTTCATCAACCATGGCCTCTTTCCAGAGTTTTCCATCCTCTGAATCTACTGCTTCCTTCATAGTTATGGGATCATCATCAGTAATAGATAAAGCAAAATTTGAACAGAAAGCAGATGGACTATACCTTTCTCGCTACCTTCTTTCTTGAACTGATCTTCTTACACCCCGAGTTTGTGGCTCTTCATCTTCTAGTTCCTCCTCTGCTATGGAGTCGATTCTTCGTCCTTTAGCTCAAACTCTATCTTCTCAGGTTCCTTTGGTTGGACTTCATGTTTAATAACATCTTTCACCTCTCTGAACACCACATCTCGACTGTACACAACCTTCCTTGTTGATGGGTTCCAATGCTTATAACCCTTTAAACCATCCTTATACCCAATAAAGATGCACTTTTCAAATTTACTATCCAACTTGGTTCGTTTCTCCTTTGGAACATGTACATATGCATCATGTTAGGGCCTAAATCTACCTCAGTCTGAGAAAGGCAGAATCTAGGGTAACATCAAACCATGCTTAACCTGGTAGCTAGCCCGACCAAGTCGGGAGAGGGTTCTCTCCTAGTCAATCTCAAAAAAATATGGTCAATAAAGCTTGAGATGACTTGATTTTTGTAGTGGTAGGTGCTTGGCAATATCACTGGGTGACCAGGATCAGCTTGTAGATACTTATTACATATACAAGACACTTAAAATTACATAAAATTTGTACATGAAATGGAGAAACCCTGTTTTCACCTCAAAACAAAGTTTTGAGGTAAAAACCCTTTATGGAGAAAATCATGAGTACAATTTGTGATTTAGTAAACTTATTAAACATCCTCATGTGACTGTTAGCCTGTTATTGAGCTTTTGAAGATCATGGTGGTAAACCCTAGACCTAATGAGACTTGAAAACACTAAAATGACTTCTGCAAATGAAATGAAATAAAAATGACAGCAAATGATCTGTACATGTGAAAATAGGCCAACAGATGAAAATCATGAGGGAAATTGACAAAGAACCACTACCATCAGATGATACATGACCTAATGGAATGCAACTGATCGAATGAGACACCTAAAATGCATGCAAAAATATAATTTTGATCACTGATTGAGGGATGAAGATACCGACACTAACACATCACATCCAAATACCCTCAGATGTGAAAGAGAGGGTTTCTTACCAGTCCATACATCTTGTGGAGTCTTGTCCTCCAACACTGATGAAGGTGATCTGTTGACCAGGTTACATGTTGTTTCCACTGCCTCTGCCCAGAATTCATGTCCTAACCCGGCACCACTGAGCATGCTTCTTGCCATTTCCATCAACGTCTTTTTCATTCTTTCTGCAACTCCATTTTGCTGAGGTGTATATGGATTATTCTTCTACCGTTCTATACCACACTTCCTACAGAATTCTTCAAATTACTTACTGCAAAACCCTCCACCGTTATCTGTCCTCAACACATTTATCTTCTTCTCTGTTTGGTTTTCCACCAGAGCCTTAAATTCTTTAAACCTGTCAAAGACTTCAGATTTCTTCTTAAGGAAATATATCCATGTATTCCTTGAGAATTCATCTATAAATGATACTTAGTACAAAGACTTACCTAGTGATGGAACCTTCAAAGGTCCAAACACATCACTGTGCACAAGCTCTAATATATGTTTCGCCCTCTTACCACCAGAGGGGCAACTCACCCAATTCTACTTCCCATATACACAATTTTCACAGAAATCAAAATCCAAAGAGCTATTATTCATATCTTCTACCATACCTTTACCATGAAGTATTCGAAGGCCCTTCTCTCCAATATGTCCAAGCCTTTGATGCCACAATATGGTCTTCTCTCCAAAAACCACTATATTTTCTGCTCCACTTTCAGGAACCACAAAAATGTTGCACCCATCAACAACAGTGCTACCTTGTAGCTTGTACACAGTTCCAGTCTGAACTCCCCACATCAATACCAGAGCTCCCTGAACCATCTTGTAGGTATCCTTCTCGAACACTATTTCTACACCTGCATCATCCAGCTTGCTTATAGAAATCAAATTTCTGGTTAATGCAGGAATATGCAGAACACCTGGAAGTGTTCTAACCCTTCCACCTTGCAACTTCAACTTTAATTTTCCACAACCAATGATTCTAGCCTTCCTGTCATCCCCCAAGAAGACATCACCACTATCATATTTCTCATACTCGCAGAACCACTCTCTATGGGGAGTGAAGTGAAAGGATGCACCTGAGTCAATCAACCATGCCTCATGATCTACATGTGTACTTGAAGAAGCCAAGTACACATCCCCACCTTCATCTGAGGTGGTTTTCCCATCTACAGAAGGAGCACCATCAGATCCCTTTCCTTTATCAGGAGCTTTATATTTACAGTCCCTTTTGTAGTGCCCTTCCTTTCCACATTTCCAACGCACCACCTTTACAAGTTTTCCTGGATATTTAGATCTTCCACTCAATGACTTATTTTTGTTTCTGTTCTAGGACCGTCCTCGTACAGACAAGGCATCACCATTTTGGCTCTCCATATTTTTCCATCTCATCTCCTCCGTCAGCAAGGATGAGACTATTTCATCAAATTGCAAGGTAGTTGCATTGCTACCTATTGCAATAACCAGACTATCCCACGAATCTGGTAGAGAACACAACAAACTAATGCACCTATCTTCATCTAAAATTTTAATATCAACAGATGCTAAGTAACTTACCACAGCATCAAATGCGTTCAAATGCTCTGTCACCGAGTCTCCACCTTTCATCCTTAGGTTATACAACTTTTTCCGCAGGAACAATTTATTCACCAGAGACTTAGATTGGTACAAAGTCCCTAACTTGTCCCACAAAGCCTTCGTTGTAGTTTCCCCTGATACATTTAGATATATTGAATCTGAGACACAAAATGGTATAGTGCTTTTTGCCTTCCGATCCAACTTCTTCCATTCTTCATCTGACATTCCCGTTGGTTTAGTACCCAGATCTACCACGATCCATTGATCTTTATCCACCAACAGATCCTCCATCTTGAGTTTCCACAACTGAAAACTCTAACCATTAAATTTATCGATATCTATCTTTCCACTGCTCGCTATCTTCTTTCGCCACCAGAATCGATCTCGCAGATCTCCCACTAAACAAGGTTTACCACAGGCCCAAGCGAAAACCCCTCAGCAACAAAGGTGTCCCCTTGAAGCCAAAACAGCTCTGATACCAAATGTAGGTTTTAACCCCGTACAGAAATTACCTGCATACGAATTCTAAAACACATAAAATAAACAATGCGAGAGCATAACACATAAAACACATATACACAGAGATTTTCCCATGGATCCCAAAACCAAAGCTACTAGCTTGATTTTTCATTATGTTCCTTTCAATGTTACAATACATATTTATACATGCCGAAGCATCCAACACCATGGACCGAAAACCATCGTGTCCAAAACCATGGACCAAAAACCATCGCGTCCAAAACCATGGACCATAAACCATAGGTAGGTTCGCCCAACGTAATATAGGGTCCAATTTATTTTTTTTCCCGGAGCGCTGCCCTGGACCCCGTAGAGGGGGGCCACCCACCCCCGTCAAAACCCCCTACTGCACAATCGGCGCAACGAAGGGGGCGCTCCAGCCCCCCTCTAACCCCTTGGTTCACTACGTAGGTTAGTCGTGGAAAGAATATAACACAACCCAACAAATATCCAAATGATGAGGTCAGAACCACGAGAAGAAGACCCCAATGTAAACGTGATGCTCAGAAGTGGTGCGACCATAGGGGAAGGTAAGGGTAAGAAGCCTGAAGGATATACCTGGGTACGCAAGGTCCTGCAAAGGAACCTAAGTTTGACTTGGAGTGCACAAAAGAAATGTTTGTGGAAGCTAAGAAGAGCTTCACAGAGACCTCTACTTCAGGTAGTAAGGATCAACTAGAGACGGGAATGGATCCTTCTATGATTACTACCTTTTTAGAGACATGCATGAAGCTTGTACGCTATAATAAGGTGGTTAAGTGACTATAAGAGCTAATTTCTAGGTGCGCAGGACCAGGTGAACCACGCGTAGTCCGAAAATTGGGGAGGCATGCTCTCCACACTGGGAGGGAAATGAGATTGACGACACAGATTGGCGAGTATGAAATGGATCAAGTGATCTTAGACTTAGGTTCGGATGCGAATGTGTTACCGAAATAGACATGGGAATGCAGTGGTCTCCTATTTAATTACGGATGGGAAACCAACAAAATATTTTACCCATGGGAAGATTGCAAGGGGTAACAGTGGATATCAAAGGTGCGAGCACGCAGATGGACTTTGAGGTAATAGAGATTGTGGATGACAGCAACCCTTACCCCACGTTGCTAGGAATAGACTGGGCCACGGATATGAATGGAGTCATCAACTTAAAAAAACGGAAAATGATATTTGAGAAAAAGTCCCTACGCATGGTAGTCCCACTGGATCCAACCGAAGGAGAACGCTATAATGAACCTGTGTGCCAAGATGATAGTGACGATGAGCTAGATTTCATTTATCAGATAATGGTGCAATACCAAGATCGGGTGAACTCGACTGAAGATGGGAGAATTTCATGGGAGCATGATAGTTCCAGTACTTCGAATTCAGATGAAGAAATAGAATGCTGGCAGAACTAGTTGCACGAAGTCACAATGATGAATTGTAACATGATGATTCAATCACTAAGGCGCATAACGACCGAAGCAAGGGAAATTTCGATAGATGATGGGAAACTCAGAATGGATGGACCTGTAGACAAGGTTGAAAGTACTATGTCCAAACGGAAACAGTGCGATTCATTCGAATGGGTGTTGCGCGCGACACCCGCACGATGGGGGCATATATGTCAAAAGAATATTGGAAATTAGCACGAATGTAGAATATGGATGCACTTACAATTTCGCAGACCCCAACTAAAGAGGATTGGTGGGAAAATATAGAACAGATTGCAAGCACACCAGACGTATATAGAACGGATTGTTCCAATGCACTGCAATATTACAATAGCAAGCCCAAACAGGACGCGTTGGAGGAAGAACAGGATCACACTACCCATTGCAAGAAGGGGAATGTTTGCCAAGATACACAAAGTCAACAATAAGGATCCACGGATACAATGTAGAAAAGGGAACCTACGCACCCCAGTGGTCAGAGCGGCATATACGGAGCTATGTAAGAACCGAGCCACGAAATAGTTGCAGAATGGTATAGGAACTGAGGTCCCTGAAGAACCTCCACAGACACCTATGGATGTAGCAATGATGGTGAAGAGAATAGCGTGCTAAGTCCGGACTGAAGAATTCATAAGAC
This sequence comes from Pinus tabuliformis, assembly GCA_031772625.1. Lineage (NCBI taxonomy): Eukaryota > Viridiplantae > Streptophyta > Pinopsida > Pinales > Pinaceae > Pinus > Pinus tabuliformis. The sequence continues at coordinate 872,175,845 of CM062805.1, forward strand.
CTTGCAAAGAGGAATATGAAGGGATTCGGGAAGCTATTAGGCTAGGGAGTGTGCAACTTCGCAAACTAGAAAGGGACAGGGTACTGCTTCGAATGAAGAATATGATGTTGGATGTAGAGATAAACGGCTAGAAAAAGAACTAAAGTAGGAATTTCTGAACGAAAAACCTAGAAAGTCGCAGCCCGATAGGCGCAAACCTAAGGATGAATTGGAGGAATATAACCATAAGGTAATTTATCGAATTCCATGATTAATGAAGTGCCTCACTCTTAGGGGGAATCAGGAGAGCGTGCCGCATCCAGCAGTATGTGTAACAACAACAACACAGACTATGTCATGGGTTGTTCGCCAAGACACGATAGTGGTGCACCAAAAAGGTGCGACCACCTAACTAGCTGAAGAGGAGAGAGTCTTAATGCTCCAGACAGTTGAAAGAGAGTCTGGGACTATAAAGCAGTCTGTTAAGGGGTTGTGCAACAATAAGGATGCCTGCATGGTCGATATGTTACAAGTGTCATAGTCATGTAGAAAGGGCTACGCTATCGCATGGATAAATAAGGAAATGACTGTTGGCATCACTATTCATGACAAGACGTCTGAGTTAAGGCAAGAAGAAGGGGGCAATGGGCATTTAAGGCATGAAGTCAGAACTAGATTTGAAATGATCTGCTGACCTTCTAGCATTAATGAGCCAGACTATGGGGGGATGGTCGAATTTGAATTCCAACGGGCCTATAAATTGTAGATGGCCCTCCACTGAACAACCCTTGGAATCTTGCGAATAAAGTTGTTGCGCTATCAAGGGGGTATGAATAGGATGAATGAGGAGGTCATAAGAGCAAGTCTGTTGTTTAAAGCATTGCCGAAGGATACATAGGAGTCCCTAATAAGAGTCATGTCATTTTACCAAGGGAGCCACGCAAAGTCCTATGTCGTCGGTAGGGGATGCACCCGAAATCCCTAAATCGCCCCGAACACCGAGGTCCAAGAAGGACCCACAGGTAGTAGGACCAGTTTGTATGTCGCCGTGAAATCTGCAGTTTAGAAAACTGTCGATGGAAGAAAAGGGAAAGATAGCTAATATTGAGAGCGATGATGAGGAAGAGGATCATCCGACCTTTATCGAAGAGATGGAACCAGAGGAAGAGATGGAAGAAGACATCCATCTAGTACATGCCGCAACAAAACGGCCTAAGTATGTCCCTCCACGAAAAGGGAGGGTAAGGGTACCTAAAGATTTGGATGCTGTTAAAAGCACACTTAACACCACATCCCTCCCCGATGGGGTTTTGTTCGAAGGAATGACTGTAGGCCACATTCCCAATATGAAGTTTGAAGACTGGAACCTTACAGATAGCGAGAAGTTTCCCAATTTGGAAACTAGCAAGCTGATGGAACAAACCATGGAGGGGGTCGTTACACAACTGCAACCGCAGACCTAGATGCATGGGGTGGAGGAGGCTGGGCTACTCCACCTCCTATCAATTCCACATTTTCATCGGTCCCCAATCACGATATTTGTCATGACGGATCCCATCCCCATCATGACGGAGCTCATTCATAGGATCTCTCAACTTCCCTGTGCTAGAAGGGACCCCGCAGAAATAATTGGCACAAGTGGAGATTTGACGATTGCAGAAGCTATGAAAAAGAAGTATAAGTTGGAGAAAAAGTAGAGAGGGTACGTTATTACAGTATTCAGGACAAAGGGGTCCACGTTGCTACCTAGTTGTTGGAAGGAAAGGTGATGTGAAAATGTCGGGGCAATGAGGTACCAGCAATGGTCATCGCGCTAGCCGAGCAATGCGCAGAAGGGGTACAGTTCCTCCCCGACGAATTCCTGATGAACTGTAGGGAGGTCCAAGACTAGGGTAAGACCTTCCACTATGTGTGGTTGCTCTTGTCCATCCTGCAAGTTACAGGTGAATTTCCTGAGGATTATCAGTTCCCTCCCCTTGACCAGGATTAGCCAGAGGTAGCAAAATACGCATCACTATGGGCTACAAAGGATGCCACAAGAATCCGCGAAGCTAAGAGTTTCTGGATATTGATAGAAGTGAGCATACAACTATGGACCAATAAGTAACCATGCCTATCCAACTCAAGATATGACAGTGTGAAGAGTTTTGCAGACTTTAAAGTAGATATGCACCATGTGTATATCAGGGTGCGGAAGGATCCAGAGCAGAAGTGGACCATGCTCCCATTTATTGCAATATATGACATTGTTTTTGCCGTGTTGGACACCTGGCCATCGGAATGGCGTGCAACAGATGCGGTGGTGTGCGATGAGATGGAAATTCAAAGACAGAAGGCTGCCGCCAAGTTTCTAGCACAACAAAAACGGAATGACTAGCTTGCTGAGGAAGTTTGGGCATCTCAGGAGGCAACGAAGGCTGCCACAGAAAAGAAAGCAGCAGGAGGGGTTGCTCCGACAGAAGAAGAAAGAGGCCCGAACATGACCACAGGGCTAGGAATGGATGACATGACGAAAGGTGCGGACCTGAGTACTATCTTTACACCCTTAAAATGGCTGCGCGCGATAGAACAAACAGGGTCGCGGAAGAAGACCAAGGCGTCCAAGTTGGATGGGGAGCCTATCACACTGACCGAGGGTGACCTATGCGACATCAGTGATATAGTTCATGAAGTCACCAGGGAGGTGCTCGAAGAGGCAATGACAGAGCAGTAAACTATTTTGGGGGCACTCAGGATGCAACTGCAGGAACTTCAGGCACAGCCCCCACAGCTGGGAATGGTAGCTGCCTACGGGGCTATGGGTACGTCAGCAACTGAGCAGTTGCTGCAGGCAAAAATGGCTAATACTATTGCACTACCGGCAGGGGCATTGACAACAGACCACGCAGAGGACAAAGCCGTAGTAGGCCAGCTCAACGGACTTGGGTTAAACTTGGCTGCTCTCCCACGAGAAATATTATACCAGCTACAGGATGGAGCAATGATAGTGCTCTATGCTAGGGAAGGACGTGCGGTACAAATTATCAGTGAACAACAAATCAACATCGAGCAGTTGAGCCTCCAACGCGATGAAGCAGTAGCACAGACTTGGCAGTTGGAGCAAATTGCCGATGAACCATGTCACTGTGCCCCTGAGCTCGAGATTGCAACAGACTTACTAGTAGGCCTATGGATCCACAAGTTGGCCAGTGGATTCCGTGAGACGAAGGAGGAAGCAACGAGGATCCAGTTGGACCTCAGCTTGCAGATCATAGAATTGAGGCTCAAGGCACAGCTTGCTCACCACCAGAGGTCCGAGAGCAGTGGCACCATGCCATTCAAGTAGGGTTTGAAGCAATAGAGCGCGCCATCCAGGGTTGCATTGGCTTGCTAGATTAGTCACTCATCACCCTCACTTCACTACAGGAAGACCCAATGCTCCAGCGGTTAGAGACAGAAGCATGGGAGCTACAGTAGGCTTAAGACAATGTTTGGGGGACCACGCAGATGGTCGCCTTTACTCAGCAGCTGACCAAGATGAGGGAGGCCCAAGCTCTAAAGGTTCAGGTGGATGTTGCATGTCAAAAATAAGTAGTGCTTAAAGAACATATTCAGCCTTGGCTTGAGGAAGCATTCACAGTCATTGCCAAGATTGAGGCAACGCTGGCACACATGCAGGGCGTATATGCAATTAGGCAAGGATTTGCGCCTGAAAACGAAACATCGTAGCTACGCGCACAACGGATACAACAGATAGTGGAGGAATGTGTGGTAGACATAAGTGAAGCATAGAGGTTGCTGGGTGAACTTCGAGTAAAGATCACCGCACTGGCGAAGTGACTCGGGACGATTCATGATGTTTGTGTTGGGGGCTAGTTGCGCAGTGAATCCCCCGCGTAACAGTTTTGGGGCCTAAAGCTCACAATTTTGGGTAATGGTATTGTAAGAGCTCCGCGAAGTGAGCAGAGTGTGGTTGTTAATGAGTCAAGTCAAAGGGTAGTCCGCCCTAAAATATTGTAATTTAATCTAGAATGTGTCAACCTACCCATGGTCCGCGGACCATGGGAATGTATAAATAGAGTGAGGCTCTAAGTGTAGAAGGTAGCTTGGTCAAGATCTAAAGTGTAAGGGTTTCTAAAAGTAATCTAAGTCTGTAAGTGCGAGTCGCGGGTCGTAGTAGTAGAAGAGGCTCTGTAGCTATGTTTGCAGAGGCCTAGTAGAGTCCACAACTGTGTGTGTGGACCCTTGTAGCTGAGTGCACAGGGTAGGAAGTAAATTGTAACTAGAAAAAGCATTAATAAAGATCATTTGGTTCTAGAATATCATGTATCTGTTTCTATATTCTGGTTTACACATCTATTATAGTTTATGATTGCGCGCGTATCTACTCATGTTGATTGATAACTGAAAGTATAGGACCTACTTAACTTAATTCAAGATCTATAATAATACTAAGCACCGAAAGGGGTAAATAACATTCGCTCCCATTATCTTAGTCGTTCAAAGGTAGTTGCATTGAACAGACGGTTGCGCAGAAGTAGCACAATGCGTAGGATTGGTTCGTGAGCTTTCTAGACCTCATCAACACATCCCTAGGGTGCGAAAACCTAGTTCCAGCACCCCCCCATACTACCTCGGGTGAGATCTCAGACCGCGCTCTGCGGACTGTTGTCGGAAGGGCCGGTAGTTCAGGATTTGTTTGGCTAAAACACTCTGAACCTGGGTCAGGCCCCATCAAGCCAACAATCTTACGGACAAGACTTGAGTGATCATCTCAAGTAACAATTAAAAATCCATTTAATATTTAATCCAAAGGATAAACAAGCGACTAAATTAAAGATTAAGGGTCCATTTAATATGCATACTCAAAAAAAGGTACAGAAAATGAGTCAAATAATAATAAATATATATTTTAAGGGATATGCGCTCACAGGGTTTCTTTGGAGGGAAAAATACTTCCCTTTATAAAAATAATATAATGGGTGAAGAGGGGGATTCTTTTGTGAGAAGGGAAAATAGAGAAATTTTGGGGGAAGAGACGATGTCAGTTGGAAGGATAGGAGGGACAAGCCTTGGGGCTCATGATTCAACTGTAGACCTAAGAGACTTGGGCATTTTTCTTAGAGTTTTTTGGATGGGGGCTAGAATACTTTGATCTTGAAGTGTTCTGGGTTCGGGAGTCGGAGAGGTTAATCCCAAATAGGTAAGAGGAATTGGTCACTTTGGTAATGGGAGCACAAGACATATATTGGGACATGGAGTGACGTTTTTCTAGGATTAACATCAGCGATGAAAACGAGGTATGGGAATAAGTTAAAATTCGTATATTTTGTTATGAACTTGATTGAAATAAATATACTACTCGAAATGAAAATATATGAAATTAGTATTTACATATATAAATAAAATAGATTAATTTGAATGGACCTTTGAATTAAAATCCCAAATATCACCACTATGATGTATGTAATTATGTTCAGATTATTAAAAATTCAAATTGGTAATCCTCCCTTTGCCTGACATGGTATCAGAGCAAAAGGTCCTCAATTTAGGCATTTCTCTACGTATGGTTTTCCTTCCACTATGGTCGCCACTCATTCTCAATAACATTGTAAGTGTTTATCTATGTTTCTCAGAGTTGTCCTTCTCTAACAACATTTCGATTAAAGGTTTGGGTGTTATAAAGCTAAAATTTTTAGTGGTGTTAAGAACTTTGACGAGTGGCTTTATACTCATGTAACCCCCGCTCAGTAACCCTTCCCATAGCTCTAAGTTTGATCAGTAACTCCTCTAGACTATCAACTCTAACGTCGATTTCATAGAGACGAGCATTTTTTCATTGTTGATTTCATTCTCTTGTGTTGAACAAGTCCTACTCATTCAACCCTTTATATGCATGTTATGGGACCAAGAACCCTAGCTCAAGCTCATACCCATTTGCAAATTCAAATATTTGCTCATTTGTCTATGTTCCTCAGTTCTCTCTTCGAGCCGTAACTACATCAATTCTCTTGTAGTACCTTCGAATCAAGTTCATGACCATGTTGAATCATATTTTCTCCTACTGAAATTATCTTTATTGTGCTCTTTAGCTACTGATTTGTGGGCATATTTTAAGAAGAATTATAGAGTTTTATTCCTTTTCAAGTCACAAATATTTCTCAATTATATTGATAGGAATTTAAAAATGGCATTTAAAATGTTCTTGTATGTCAAAGCGTAGTAGAACTACAAAAATTTCTTCTACAGTTCCTATTTTCCCTCACGCACTCAAATTAACCCATCCTCATGGCATTGTAGGTAATTTTTTCATTCCAACGAATCAGTTTTGAAAGATGATTCAAGAATGTGCATTATATTTGTAGTTCTAGTAGCAAATTATTGTCATTCCTTCCAAGAGCTTACCCATTCCGCTCTTAATCATGTGGCCATTTAAATTTGGCAAGGGGTTTGAAAAATAACATCGGACATTGAAAATATTCATTGATGCTTGTTATTCATGACTAGAAGCTATTAGAATAATTGTGATTTATTTTTCAGTAATTAACAAGAGCCGTATATGACAAAAAATATTTTGTAAAATGTATATTACTGGATAACTATATCAATTGAAGTTGACAAAGGCATGTTAGGAATGATATTAGAAATAAATTGCAAGAGGAGCTACAACTACATATGTGTTTGTGAAATTTTCCAATTCACTTTCTCCTTTTAGCTATCATGTATCAACATCTTTATCTTTAATTAGTCTTTTATGTTAGAATAAAATCATCTCTTTGTTCAGGTAAATTACCATTGTTATTCCATGAGAGTTATTAACATAGATGTTTTAAAAAACATAGATTTCACTCATTCTTATAGTTAGTGTAGAACTCACTCGCAAGGAGAATTACCGTGAATGGTCCAAAAGGATAAGGCACACCCTTATGTTCAATGCATTATGGAAAGTTTTCAATGAAGGAGAATGGCACAATCCACATTCCAAGGCTACATTAGATAAAGAGCTTGTCATATGGGAGAAAAAGGATAGCAGGGCCTATGCCCTGATTATTGTTTTTGTAAGTGAAGAGGTGAATCATCATATTATTCCAATTAAAAATGCTTATGATGCATTAAAGAAGTTAAAATATTTATATGACACACTTAGAATTAGAAGCAGTTAAGTTGATGATCAAGTTGTTTAGTGTGGGGTTGAAGGATGATGACCACCTCGCCTTAGCCTTAAAAGTAAAATTTATCAAGCTTGATGTAGAAGCCACTGGAATTGAAATCAAAATTCCTATCACAACCATTTTCAAGGCCCTGTATCCTACATATTATCACTCTCATGAATCCATACATGCTAGTGCCCAAATCAAGGACATTAATTTTGGCACTATTGTCAAGACGTTTGTAGGATGAGAGAAAGGTTTTGGGAAGAGGAAGATAGCTTCTCAATCCCCTAATGAAGTTATGTGCCTGGCATAGAAAGAGAAGAATCAATCACAAGATTCTTCTAGAGGAAGAGGTGGTAGAAGTGGGTGTGGAAGGAAGAAGAATAGAGGCGGGAGGTAAATATCATTAACTAGGAAAATATTATGTCCATAGTATTTTGTCTAATAAAGATGGACATGATGCATCCACATACAAAATAGGTTAGGAAAAAGCAAGAAGAAAAAGAAGAAAAAAGGCAAAACACTAGATCCAATCAAAGATAAAGCATGTAAATTTTTTTATTATATTGTTTCCCATTGCAATATTGGAGTAAATGAAGATATATTTCATACTTCATTTGCTTCTTGGAAATATCCATGGCTGCTTGATATAGGTGCAACCTACCACATGAGAAACTGCGACCGAGGGGCATCTAAGCTATCAAAATCACCCAGGGATCGCACCTGGCCTGGGTCACACCAGCCCTAAGGTGAATAGATTTTAGCATGTCTTGTCCCCCTAGCACGGGCACTGTGAGGTTTTGATCTTGGGACTCCTTACTAAAGAGGCTCATTCTCAATGGGTTGTGCTCTTGGGAGCTGACTACATATGTAATATATATTTTTTAATATTTTTATGGAAAAAGAACATAAAAAACTGTGATTTTTTTCTTTTTTCTTTTTCATTTTGAAATAAACAAAGAGATGATAAGTAATGGAAAGAATGTCACTTCTACCTAAAAAGATATATGATGAATTTTGAACTAGTGAAAAAAAGTTATATTTTAATAAAAAATAAATTATATGATAATTCTTCCATCATATTCAATTAACTAAAACAATTGAAAATATATTTATAATTAATTTTTTATTAATATAATATTAAAATTTTACAAATTTAATATTTAATATAATATTTAATTGTTGATTTATTTAGTATAGAAAATGTTAAAGTTTCAATATTTTTATAATTATTATTATAATCTATTTAGAAAAATTAAAATTATATATATATATATATATATATATATATATATATATATATATATATATATATATATATATATATATATAATAATAATAAATGCTAGATATCATTTTTTGGGATTCAACTGCGTTAAGTAAGTCATTCAAACGTATGACCATTTCCATGAGAGGTAGTCGTAACTGACTAATTTCTCATGATTTTTGAATAGTTCACTTAGCACTCATTGCATCGGGTGATGCTCACAGGGGTAAATGCTTTTTTATAACAAAATAAAACTTTATGACAATTATAAATATTTTGTTAAAATTATATTGAAATATATTAATATTAATATAAAATCTATAATATTAAAACATTTAATTACGATTAATTTCGATAGTTGTTATCTTCATAAGATTAATAGTTGAATTTCTAAAATGATGAAGTTTACCTTTTCTTTTCTTGAAGTAAACAGAAAAAATTATTTTGCTGTAAAATTTGTGAGTAGGTGAAAAGGAAATTATGCTTACATTAAAGCGTATGATAATCATCAGTGGTATGATAATCCTTAGGCTATTCAATTAAGTTAAAAATTTGAAAAAATATTTATAATTATTATTTATAAATATATTTAATATTAAAAATTATAAATAAAATATTGAATTGTTTATTTTATTTTTTTAACAAGGTCGAGTAGTTGATATATTAGCAAAAGCTTTGATGGAGTAAGCTCCTATTACAATCGAATGTAACATGATAAATATCTAAGCCATGAGATAGGAACGCAGTATCTTCTCCTAAGCTTGTGTTCAAAACTTCATGTATTTTTATGAGTATTCTAGTATACTACCTAACAAACTGACCTACTAGAAAGAGAAATTTACATGTCATGGATTCTCTGACAGATTTTCATGGCTTGTAGACTGATTTCTCCTGAGTTGGCTGGTTCTTCTTGTCATAATTGACCGAGTTCTCTCCTTCATTGCTCGTAGTGTTTTTTTTGTAATATGCCATTGCTTCTTCTAGATGTTTGTATTTGGTTTTCAGTTACAAGATTTCTTCTTTCTGCATTGCCATGTTTCTTTTCTAGAAACTATACTCCATTCTCATTTCATTTCTGACATCCTTGAGTGACTCTTGCAGGCATTGGATCACAAATTTATTTTCTTTACATGCTAGGCATGCATCATTCCTTGTTGCCTTTTCAATGGGGCTGAATTCCATTTGATTTGTTTGCTTGTTCTTCCTTTTGCTCTGCTTACTGCTCCTTGTTTTGTTGTGCTTCCTTGTTTTTTTATTGCCTGAGATACTTCTTCTTTTGTTGATGTTGAGCGCTTTCCTTTTGTCATACATAGGAACCGTTGGATATCAGAGATTAACAGACGAGGTTTTCAGATGAATAGCGGCCAAGAGTAAATCGCGTAGATTGGAATCAAGGGATGAGCGGCAAAGATTAACCAGAAGCGCTGGTGAATGAGGAATCTGGAGGAGCCGTCGCAGTTGTTTATGGTTGAAATCTACGGTCATCGGGCATGAACAAGTCCACACGTTAACCAAGAATAAAAGCAGATTTATATGCGGAAGTGGTATTTCAGGCAAGGTAGAAACCATAAGTGGTAAAAAGGAGTGGTTGTCCGATTCCACTAACCAAGTGACACGTAGCAGCGGAGGAGAGAGAGAAAATCGCTTTTTGGGTAGGTATTCTTTGTGCTTGATATCTACCCGAAATTGATGTGAACCGTCAGATCTATTGAGTACAAATCGACGGTGGAGGATTTTCACGCAAGTTTGATTGATCAGGCTAAGCAAAAACCATTGGATCGAGCACTAGATCAATGGTCCTGATTTGATCAGAGGTCGGAGAAAGGAAGGAGCAGCACTACAGAAATGGCTTGGGAGTGTGGACTCGTCAATAATTATAGTTGCGGGTGAATGCTTTTTTGAAGTTTGGTTTAAGCGCTCGGTCGGGTTTTTCCCATGTATTCCGATAGAGTTAAAGTCACTATAAATGACATAATTGAAGGAAGACCAAAATCTGGTTTAACAGTCAGGGAGGAGGACTGAGATAATGGGAGGGGTTGATGGAGGGCATGGATGCTGCGAAAGTCTTTGCATTGCAATGGATCACTGAGTGGAGGGAGTGAAGGGATACGGGGTGAGTGAGCTAGGTAAGAAGAAAGGTGGAGGCTTAAGATGAAGTCTGCGCGCTGAACTAAGGGAACACTGCAGGCTATTAGAGAAGACAGGAAGGGGCTTTGAAACCAAAGTAACACTATACTAACATGGAAAATGAATACTTCTTCGTTGAGATTGCTACTGCGATTTTTGTGAATGCATCCTCTATTCTTGTAGTGCTTTAATGCAGCCTGAGACTTGCCTTCGATGAGATAGATTTCAACGTGGTTCTTGTGACCAGGATTGCAATCATCCTTATTGTTGTTGCTCATACGAGAGTCTGAAGTTTCCTGATTTTTCCTTTGCATTCCCGTGATTTCCTAGCTGTTACTGCAATGATATGTCTTTTGTTGTTTTTTTACTGTTGTTTTTTGATTTATTTCTTTTATCATTGTGATTTTTCTCTTGGTTTTGGTGAGCTTGATACTTGTGATTTTTTGTTGATTATTAAGGAACATAGTTGTGATATTCCTCCTAGTTTTCACGAACATGCCCTTAATTTTTTTCGACTGCTTGGTTTGCAAAATAATCCGCCCGTTGATTGTGAATTCTCAAGACATGTCTGAAAATTACATCGCCATATCCTTCCAAGTTCTTCTTGATTCTTCTAAAAATTCTGTTCATGAACTCATTGCTTGGATTTTTGTTTCTTGCCATTGCCTCTATTATTATGGCTGAGTCTCCTATTATGATAGAATTTTGGATTTCTCCTTTTTTTATTATTCTTGTTCCCATCAACAAGATGTATGCTTTTGCCTTATTATTTGAGATTTGTCCCAATCCCCATTCATATGTGACATTTTCTTTCCCAACAAGATCGAGGATTATTCCCCCTGCCCCTGCCTTTCCTGGATTATGCTTTGAGGCCCCATAAAAGTATAGATAGTATCTATTCTAATTTTTCCTCCAGTTCATCAGTTCCTCTTCACTCATTCTTATTTTCCATATATTTCCTGCGTTTATATTCCTCTATCCTTTTTGTCCATTATTATTTATTATGGCTTTGCTGAGCCAATCCCACTCTTCCTGATGAAGAGCATTATAATCTGTTGGTGTTGTTCCTTTGACATTGAGGATTTCAGAAGTTAATCCCCACGTTTTTGAGAGGGTCTTCCCTATCCTTGGAATTTGATTTTTGAGAATGCACTTGTTTCGTACCAACCAATTTTTCCAACATATAACTACTGGTATGCACTTCCATATTCTTTGAATTGTGGCTTTCTTCTTTGTTGTGTATGGGTAGGCCTTCTCAAAGGTTTGAAGAAAATCCGACATGGGCTTTTCAAAATTTATTCTTATTTCCAATGGACTTATCAGATGCTGCCAACATTCTTTGGCAAAATTGAATTCTTGGAATAAATGTTGTATAGTTTCTTTAGCCTGCATGCATAATGGGCATCGTGTTGGGCCTTGAAAGCCTTTTTCTTAAGTTTTCACTGGTCAATATTCTCCCTTTTAAGAGAGTCCTGATGAACATTTTGATCTTAGGCAGACTTTCTGATTTCCATGCTATTTTCCAAGAATCCTAGTCTTGTTGATTTGGTTGTTCTTGAAGGATTTTATATCCAGTCCTAACTGTGTAATGTCCACCGCTTGGGTCCTAGAGATAATCATCTTCCTCATCATGGTGGATTGGTGCTACCCCTTTTAGGAGCTGCCTGATTTTGCTCCATTGCCCTTCCAGATCTGCTGGAATTGCCGAGATTTTCCAGTCTTGCCACTCCTTTTGGTTCCATTGAGAGATTGAGTGTAAAGTATTGAAACCTTTCCCTTTCATCCACTCTTATATGTCTTCAATTTCTGCATGAGGATGTAGTGGTTCTTTTCCCACGATTTTGTCCTTCCAAATTGAAATTGTTTTTTCATTGCCTGGGATTTTAGAGATGTATCTACTCATTAATGGAATTGTTTTTTTAACTAGCTTCCATACTTGGGTGCATTGTCTGATTGGGATATTTCCATTAAATAGTCTTTTCCCGGTGCCATCCATGTATTTTGATATAAGTCTTTTTCCACCAGCTCTCTTTTCCTATAATTAGTCTCCATACTATTTTCATTCCCAGTGCTGCATTCATGAGCCCAAGTATCCATATTGATAGGCCTCCTTGTTCATAAGGTAGTACTACTTGCTCCCACCTAACCAAGCTAAATTTTTTGTTTTCTTGATTCCCCCCTACCACAAAAAGCTTCTTAAGATTAACTCCATTTGTTTGTGGGCATTTTTTGGGGCCACGATTATTGCATATTGGTAGATAGGTAGCACTGCAAGGAGTGCTTTGATTAGTATTACCCTTGATTAGTATTACCCTTCCTGCCATATTCAACCACATCATACCCCAGCTTTGTATTTTGTTTTTCATTTTTTCAATTTGTTTAGTCCATATTTTTGTCTTCATTTTCTCTTTTGAGATTGGAAGTCCTAGGTAAAATAAATGTGTCCATTTTTCCTGTACAGGGATGTCTAAGATTTGTGAGATCCTTTGCATAATTCTGGGAGGGGTATTCCATCCATATATCCTGCATTTTGTATTGTTTAATAGCCCACCTGAACCTTGTAAAAAATCATCCATAACTTTTTTGAACCTCCTTGCTATTATTGTTGATGCCCCTCCCAACAACAATGTGTCATCACTCATCAACAAAGAGTGAGTGGTTTATTGTTTTTACTCCTTTTGATATTCTGATCCTTGTGATATTTCTTTCCTTTCTTTGTTTTTCTAGATCCCTTCTTAATGTTTTTGCCATTATAATATATAGGAAGGGAGAGAGAGGACAACCTTGCCTAAGGCCTCTTGTGCTTTGAAAGAAGTCACCGGGCCTTCCATTTATGAGGGGGAAATCCATGGAGTAGAAATGGATGCCTGTATGACTTCCATTATTTCTCTTGAGAACCCAAGTTTCTGAAGGATAACCATTAGATATTGATGGCTGACCATGTCAAATGCATTTTCCATATCTAGTTTGATTATGAGGCCTTTTTCTTGTCTTAGCATACTAGAGTGTACAACTTCTTGTACAATAATTACATTATCTATGATTTGCTTGTTGGACATGAATCCTCCTTGATTTTCAGATATGATTATTGGAAGCACTTTCTTGATTATATTTGCAATTATTTTTTTTATTGTCTTATAAGATGAATTTCGAAGAGAGATAGGGTGAAACCTATTGGAAGTTGAGGGGTTTGCTTCCTTTTGGATTAGAGCAAGATAGGAGGATTTTGTTTTACCTCCTATTTTATTTTTTTGAAAGACATTCTTCACCATTCTTAAGAAATCCTTTCTGATGGTATACCAATGAAATATGTAGAATGCTATTGTGAAACCATCTGGCCTTGGGGCTTTGTCTGGATGTAGCCTCCATATGTTCGCCACTACCTCTTCTTCTGTGGGATCCTTGCACATTGCTACATTTTGATCTTTTTTTTTTGTGTGTGCTTTAAGAAATCTTCACGTTCAACCATTTCTTCGTTGGTTGAAAGTAAGTTTTTAAAGTGCTGATAGGCTGCTTTTTTTAGTTCTTCCGCACCTTTGACCTCTTGGCTGTTGACTTGTATTTTTTCTATTTGGTTTCTTTCTCTTCTTATCTTCAATGTGTTGTGGAAAAATGATGTGTTTTTGTCCCCTGCCTTGAGCCATAAACTTCTGGATTTCAATCTTGCCTCTTCTTCTTCTTTCCTATTTTCCCTATATATTTCCCAAAAGATTTCCTTTTCTCTTAGATAATATTTCTTGCCTTCTTCTTTGCTTTCTTTTTCAATTTGCATGTTGTCCATTTTCTGTTGTAAATATTTTCTCTTTTTTTTTTTTTTCATTTGCTCTTACCCATTCCTTTAATTTGGTTCTTGCATTTTTTAATTTTGTTTCTCAAATAACTGTGGTGATCATGTTACTCTTGGCTCCCATGCTTCCTTGACTAATTCGCTGATTTCTATGTTGTTGTCCCAAATTGAGCTGTATCTAACTGGGAGCAGTCCCTGGTTTTCCATTTTTCCCATGACTATTGTCATCGGTTTATGGTCAAATGTTGTGGTGTGTAAAATTTTTGATTTTATGGAGTTGTGCACTACTGCTATGTTTTCTTGTATCATAATTCTATCTAACCTTTCTTTTATGTTGCTTTTTCCCACTCTTTTATTGTTCCAGGTGTATTTCCAGTTGCTTGGTAGGATGTCTATTAAATTGTGTTGTCCCATTATTTCTTCTAGAATATCCCTGGATGGGTCTGTGTGGTATGTTCCTCCAAACGTTTCTTCTATACTTCTTACCAAATTTAAATCTCCTCCTAGAATTATTTTCCCAGCTTGCATTTCTTTTAGTGCTTCTTTTATGGTGGCCCAGTATTGCTCTTTTTCCTTGTAGTGATTTGGGGCATATATATTTATGACACTATACTTCTCTTTTGTACTAATGTGCATTAGATCTGTTTGGATCCAGTGCTGATCTTTTTGTATTTTATTAATTCCCAGGTTTTTTTTCTCCATATTGTGCAAATACCTCCTGACACTCCTATAGCTTGTATTTCTTCCCCTTCACAATTTCTGAATTTTTTTTTATATTTTTAGTTTCTTGGTTGTTTGCTTTTGTCTCCTGAATCATAAGGATGTATGGGTTTTCTTTTGCCAGAATGTCTCTTGTGGCATTTTCTTTGATGGATGATCCCATTCCTCTGCAATTCTAGGAGAGCACTATCATTATTTGCTTGTTGGGTGGTGCACGGCTCCTTTCCCTCTTTGCTAGCATTTTTCATTGTTTCATGTAATCCTTCCTAAGAAGGTTTCCATAGGTTGCTGCATTCCTAATGCCATTTCCTTTGCTGTTGCTTCATTCCTAAGTTCTTTGTTTGTCTTTATTCCTGCTTGTTTTTTATATTCTACATTTGGAGGTGCTTCCTTTGACTGCTTTCTGGTTAGGATTCTGTCTACTGAGGGGGGCGGAGAGGTATGGGTGTTTGATACCAGAGGGGATGCAGGGGGGTTGGGGGTATATTATGGGGATCTGTATCTGGATCTGGATCTTGGTCTAGGGGATGGGGGGGCTGAAGGATCCAGAGGCTCAAAAGGATTAAGGCTAGCAAGAGGATTATTATCTTCTTTTGGTGATGGAGGGTGGAGATCAAAGGATGTGGAGGGCTGCGAGGAAGATAGATTTGGTTGTTTGTGGACTATCTTATTTCTTTTAACATGTTCCCATTTATTTTCCGGATCTTCAATCTTTTCATTTTCATTTTCTTTTTTTTTGTACATCTATTTGCAAAATGACCATATTCGTGACATACCTTGCATTTGAAGGGGATTTGTTCATAATCTAGCTATTGTATGTGTGTCCACTGGTCCACTTTGATTTTGATGGCTTCTGGTAGCCCTTGCCCAAGATCCACTTCTACACAGATTCTGGTGCATGCATGCATATTTTCCTTTGGATCGCACCTATCGATATATTTTCCAACATCATTTCCTATGGCTTTGACCGAATCATCCCCCAACAATGAACGGGAAGGTGTGGCAGTCTAACCCAAATAGGGACGACATTGGGTACATCCATTTCTAGATCGAAATCCGACATCCATCTGTTTAGATACAATCCCCTTGTATCCATAAAATAAGGTCCATTCCTAAATATCAGATATCGATCCTCCTTGGTTTCAAAGTGAAAGGTGTAGTAACCTTTTCCACAAAACCTAATTGAGATTTGCCCATCTATTGACGTCGTCTAGTTCATTTCTACCCATTTTTGCACAGTTTCGGGCGATGGCAATAACCTAGTGAACTGCCCCACTAATCCAAGCTCCGCTAGAGAAAGTGCTGCTCTACAGGGAAGGGCAGGAGGGAGTGAGATTTTAGGAATGTCTTCCAATCTTTTAACAAACTTAGTGACCGATGGTCTATTCTTTGTCGGGCCCATTGCAGAAGTGAGAGAGGCGAAAGCTTTTGTTGTTCCTTCATTTTCTTACTGTTGATTTGAAAGGGGCTCTCCGTCCTCTAATACGTCAATGGTGCTCAGTCCCCAGCAACAGGAGGTTGTTGAGGGGTAGTTGTGTGCTACTGCGTGATTCTTGCTATGTTTGCTGGCTAGGGCTGCGCAGCTCCTTCAGCAAGTAGCGCGATAGTTTTTTCAAAATATTCAAGATGAATCGTTCACTTATTTAATAAAAATATATATATATATATTTAATAAAACTTTTAATTTTAATATTATCATAATTTTTGTTGTAATTTATTTAGAAAAAATAAAATATATAATAGATATAAATTTTTCATTATTAAAAAATTTAAACAACTTTTCTAAACATTATTACTGAATGTTTTTATCAGGAGTTGGTGAGTAGGTGGAAATAAAATTATATCTATATATAAAAAGTATATAATGATCCTTATGTTTTATTTAATGAAGTGAAATAATTTAAAATATATTTAAAATTATTCTTTTATCTATATAGTTAATATTAAAATTTTAAAATAAAATATTTAATTATTGATTTATTTAATATTTAAAAATAATAACTTTAATATTTTGATAGTTATTATTGTAATTTATTTATAGAAATTAAAATAAAGAATAGATATAAAAAAATTATGCAATTCCTTTTTAACATTATTAACAAATATTTTTTCTTAATTACATATTAGTGTAGGATAAATGAATTGATTATTAAAAATATTAATTAATAACTAATTATCAAATAATGGAATAAAATATATTAGGTTAAGATTTATTAATAAAATTGAATAAAAGTAATAAACTGTTATTACAATTCGATAGGATTGATTTTTTTATTAATAATCTTAGGGACAAGACTTGAGTGACCATCTGAAGTAATAGTTAAAAAAACATTTAATATTTATTCCAAAGGATAAATGAGCGACTAAAGTAAAGACTAAGGGTCCATTTAATATTCATACTCAAAAAAGGGACAGGAAATGACTCAAATAATAATAAAAATATTTTATAGGGATAAGCAGTCACAAGGTTTCTTTGGCTGGAAGAAACCTTCCCTTTATAACAAAATATGATGGGTGAAGAAGGGGATTGTTTTTGGGAAAGGGAAAAGAGAAATTGTTGTAGGGAAAAGTATCCGACTCGGATGACCCTATCCCACTCTAAGGGTGATAGTACCTTAGCAACAACTGTAAAACAAACTACTTAAGGTTTACTTCTTTATGAAAGCAAAAGAGAATGGAGAAATGCACTAACCGTTGCCTTGCGCTTAATGTCGAATCCAAACTCTTCTCTTTGGCTGCTTGCTCCCAGCTCCTTGCTCTTTTGCTGGCCCAGCTACAATGAGATCCTGCAAAATAACAAAGAAGGAAACTACAAGAAGCATGCAATCATAACTGGTTCAAGGATTAGTGTAAACCAAACATGCAATTATCACAATATATTATTGAAACAAGAGCACATAGAAGAACCTCAATAGCTTTTATTAATGAAGAAGTAAAGGTTCTGAGAGTATTACAACCATTGAAGGCTCCAATCCAGCAACACCTCCCAGCAAAAAGAATTTCTCCTCTTCACCTCTCTCAAACAATCACCCAATAGCTCTATAGTGAAACCAACAGCATATCATTACTTTGCACCAAATTCCAGCCTCCTGAGCTCATAGGAGAGAGCTCAATATATAGATGAATTGAGAAAGGATGAGTCAGCTTGCAACTGATGTGTAGCTGCCTTGTGTCCTCTCTCTCTTCAGTTAATCTTTAGTTGATCTTCAGTTCTTGAGTCCACTTGGAGAACCTTGCTTCCACTTGGAGAAACAGAGCCTCTGACTCATCACAAGGCGAAATACCTGATCCAAGTGTCATTTTTGGAAGATTCCAGAGCAATGACTCAGTGTGCCACTTGTCCCATCTCGCTCAGCGCAGGTGGCCTTTGTCCCACTTGCTTTGCAACGCAGGTACACCATGGAGCAACTGAGTTTCAGCGCAGAAACCTAGTGGAGCACCTGCTTTGATTTCAGGATTGCTTGTTTTTGAGTATTTTCAGGTGGAGAACTGATCTGAGAGCTGTTGGTTTGCTGACCTTGTTCCTCTAGGGGTAGGAACATCATGTTTAGGGAACTTTGGATCCCTTGGATTATTGACAATTCATGTCCGTTGCTGTAAGGCACAAAATTGTCTATAACAGATGCCCCCTAAAGTATGAGGTCGTTTATCGGGTGAAATGCTTTATTGAGAGGATCCGAAGTTCATTCAATCTGCTGAGAAGCGTCCTGTAATAAGATACAATACAATACATTATTTTTCATACATTTTCATGATCTAGCTGAGGCGGGCATTCCCATGCTCAGCTTTATAAATACATTTTGGTACATAGAACAGACGATCGTCTGATTGTAGGCTGATAATTCTCTGCTGAAATTATCATCCTTTGAGAAGGATGATCATCTGCTGTAATGATGTACATATCAAATGTCTTTATGTCCTGAATATATATCGCAGCCCGGATGGATGAAACTAGATCCGGGGTCTTCAATCTCTTCCGATCTTCACTCGATGTACAAGTCGATCCATGTGAGAATTTTTTGAAGTCGAACATGGAAAGACATCGCTTGATTACCGGTCAATGATGTAAACCGTTAACAAGCGCGAGAGGAATCACCGATAAGGATGATGACCCTCAAGGTACGGCAGTACAATTCACATGGCGGGAAAAAAGGACTTGGCGTCGACCACCATGCAAAATCTTCTGGTCGAAGGTCATTGATGTATACCTGTCGCCGGAAGTGAGAAACTTGCCATTGAGGCATGCAAGCTTCAAAGTACTGAAGGGGGTGTTCCTAGATCAACTCCTTGGATAATGAGCTGATGTCGACAAGGAGCGATCCGTCAAAGGAGGGCCTTAATGAATCCCACATCAGTGACACGGAACGGAGCTAGTGATTGTGATGAGGTGAAAACAAACTGTGATGTATGATTCAGGGTGGCGGTCATGAAGTGGATGAAGGATAATGTATGGCAGTGGATGGGACACGGTTGACTCTTTGCAGAACCACATCTCTTGAACATATAACGACACTGATGTGATGGATTGGTAGCATTACCCCAATTGTGGATGGTGTGGCGAGGACCATGGTTATGAGACCGGTGAATGAAACAACCCAACCCGATGTGATACGGAGGACAAAGTGTCATGTTCAAGAGCGACTTGCTACCATTAAAGCTGTGAGGTTCTCCCAATTTTTCCCCAGTCATTGCTGACCAGTACCTCTTTATTTTTGTCAAGCTTGAGGAGGATAACATATGCTTGTTCTATAACCTGCCCTTCGGGCAAGCCCATCGCTATGTTTTAACGAGCCTAGCGATAGGGAAACTCGTTCTCGTCTAAAGACAAGTTTGTCGCTATTTAATCATTTTAACGAGTCTAACGACAAGGAAACTTGGTCCTTTTCATTTTTAGAGAGTCTGAAAAGGTACGGAAAGTTAACTCCAAAAATTCCTTTTTCGTCTTCTAATCCCTTAAGTCCGAAAAAGTATAAAACCATACAGAAGGGATGAATTTTCGATTTCTTTAACGAGCCGATCAAAACAAGCGCTCGATCCTTTTGTGCAATAATCCCTCAGGTCCAAAAAGATTAAAATCTAGAGGAGGGATAGCTCTTCCGGTCCTTTTAACGAGCTGGAAGGCCAAAACTCGGCAAACTTTTCATATTTTACGAGTCAGTGAAAAGAGCTCAAAGAAGACTCGTCTTTTGAGGAACGAGTGATAAACGGGGATAGCAGCAGATTCCAGGTACAGGTTGGAATTTTCCAATCACGGCAGTGTCACAAGGATGGCTAAGTGAAATCACTCTTCGCAGCTGTTCCTCAAAATGGGTAAACACACATATGGAGATGAACGATTGGCCAAAATGAACGGATGGAGGTGATGGCATATAAACACGACCAAGGGCTTTTAATATGGCTTTCAAAGGTTACTTTTCTCAATGGTTATTTACCGGTTCATTTTTTCTGAGTGAGCTTGAACTGCTAGGGAAAGATTGCTCACAATTTATGTTTATTTTTTAACGAGCATGAACTCTGCACAAAAACTGCTCGATTCTTGCGTTTATTTTTTAACGAGCATGAACATTGCTAAAACTGCTCAATTATATGGTTTACTTTTTTATTTTTACCATAATTAGCTTCTCTCTTTCATTGATAGCACTGTATTTTCAAATTGCTGCAACAAACTAGTTAGAAATGAGTAATATTTACTTGAAAATGAGATTAACACATTAATATTTACCTTGAATTACGT
Source organism: Pinus tabuliformis (assembly GCA_031772625.1). Classification (NCBI taxonomy): domain Eukaryota; kingdom Viridiplantae; phylum Streptophyta; class Pinopsida; order Pinales; family Pinaceae; genus Pinus; species Pinus tabuliformis. The sequence goes on from CM062805.1 coordinate 872,196,592, forward strand.
AAGAAAGCAAATAAAAAGGGTTTTTACCTCTCATTTTACCATTTCATTTACATTTTGCTTGTTGGAGCTTTGGAGGAGCCTCTTTCCCCTCGATTTTCATCAGCTGATTCCGGGAGATTCTGCGGACGATTTTCGGCGCCGTTTGGACCAGGTGGGAGCTAAACCTTAGCTCTTCATTTTCATGGTTTCATTTTCCTGTTTTATGCCTGTTTTGTTGTTCTATTGAGCCTCTGGGGTTTTGCCAGGGCGCCCTTTGATCAACGCAGGTTCCCCATTCGAAAACTGCGTTGGGATCCAAACTGCTTGAAGGCAGCTTGTCCCCCAACGCAGGTAGTACACTGGGCACCTGCTTTGGGGCATAAAAGCAACAATTTTTTACAGATTTTGATGAAATTTTCGCCAGTTTTTCATCAATTTCAGGAGCTGACTCATTCTCTTGTTTGTCTTGCAGGGATTTTTGAACAAGATGGCCCTAACATGGCGAGAACGAGAACATGAAGAAGAAGATATGATTGCCCTTCATGATCCTGTTACGGTGGGCGCATTACGAGACTGTGGTTTACTGAAGTTTTTCCGTATCTCTAGCATGAGAGCACAGATTTCACTACTGCAGTACTTGCTTGATGCTTGGGATCCTGTTAACCAAGTATTCCAGATCAGGAACAAACCTATTCCATTGACTGTGACAGATATTTACTTCTTGACTGGCTTGTCAAGGCGGGGTGCCCCTATTTCTTTATCAGGTACAGTTCGGGGGAATGATTCCGTGAGAGATTATGTCCGCTAGTATTGCAGGGAGGGGTCCCAGCCGAGCAGAGACGGCAAGGTGGTTATCCGTGATGTTACTAGCAGGCCTCTCAGGTCCATTCTGTATACTCTTGGTAGGATGGCCGGTAGCGCATCTTTACATGTTGCCAACAAGTCTCATATGCAGCACGCCTTGGAATGTCTCCAACCGAAGATCTTCAACTGGAGTGATGCAGTGCTTAGTCAGATGAAAAATCAATTGAACAAGGTGAAGGACGGGAAGCTGAAGAACTTTGGTTTTGGTTCGATTCTGACTGCCTTCGCCTTGGAGAAGATCCCTCTGATGCAACCTCAGTACATTGATCTCGGAGTGCCTTCTCCTACCGAGCCACGTATGCAGCGATGGGTCGATCACATGTCCAGACATGCAGGTCAATCCCAGATTTCTTTCAATGCTGCTTTCTTCAGGTGGTTCGATCGCCAGGAGATGTCTTTTTCCGAGTACCCATATGTTGGTATGGATTTCCGGGGTGATCCGGATATGGTACTGCCAGACGGTGCTCAGTGGGATGCTACTGGTAAGAACTTCAACCATATTACTGTTCATTGTTTTCATTTATAATGTTCTTGTGCTTTATTCTATCAAGACTTTAATTGAACTCATGTATGCTTGCAGATGTCGGTCCTGTTCGTCCGGCAGTTCGTCCGAGACCACCTGTTACTGCTCCGACAGAGGAACCTGCTCGGAGGGTTATTATCCGTGATCTTAGCGATACTGAGACCCTTACAGCTGTGCAGGGGCAGGTTGAGAACCTTACCCGTGGTCTTCCGGATGTACAGATTGACGAGTTACCTTTACCGATGCAGCAGCATACTATCGGTGTGCCTAGACGATGGACCCGTCTTCTGCGCATGATAGCACAGACTGTGGCTTACTATCAGGAGCATCACTAGGCTAGGGTGCCCCCTAGCATTTTCGAGTTTTTCAGGTCATATGACCAATTTTGTCTTGGTTACAGAACATTATGTATGAACTTTATGGACAGCTTATATATATTTTGATTTTCGAGTCTTAAAATAGGTTGATTTGGATGATTCATATGTACACTTTTTATGATGTGTCTTTTTATAAATGTTGCAAATGTCTATCTAACACATAGTTTGCCAACGAGTCAGTTAATGTGTTTAGATTTCTTGAAATATGTTGATATTGAATTGAATCAAATCGTATTTCCAAGACCTTTACTCTTAGGAACATGCGATAAATAGCTGGGTTACGGACAGAATATATACCATTGAGTTGTAGTATTACGAGCTGTGAGTCTAGCCTGACAATTAGTCGGCGTATGCCTCGTGTAATGGCATCAGAGAGTAGTTCTATCAACACGCTATACTCAGCGATGTTATTCGTTGATTGCCCAATACATACACCTCTGAAACTTACTAACTCGCCACTTGGATCAAAAATGGCCCATGCTGCGGAGGATAGATTCCGCGAACTACGACTCGCTCCGTCGGCATACCCAACACATGTCTCCATAAGGTTTGACATCTGCAACGAATGAAAAGGGGAATCACTCAACCAGAACAAGAACTTTGGCGAAAACAAAATACAACAAAAGCATGCAGGTTACTATTTAAGCATAGTAACGCTTGAGGTACAACCCGTTTCGGGGCTGCGTCAGTGGAATTCCGTCGTAATCTATTAACTCGTAGGCTCCTTTTGCTAACACTCTTTTAACAATATAGGGGCCCATCCATAAGGAATTGAATTTTCCTGCTCCTAATTTATCGGATTCTTGGTCATAAAGCAAGACCAAATCACCTTCTGAGAAGACACGGGGTTTGACATTTTTGTCGAACTGAGCCTTGACTCGTTTCTTATGGGCTTCGTTAGCCAAAGCGGCATCACGACGGGTTTCATCCAATTGGATTAATTCCAAGAAACGAGCCTCTTCTTCCGAAGTTCCGGGGAGGAGATCAATTGCGAGTTTAAGCGACGAAATTTCACACTGGATCAGTAAGACTGCTTCTAGACCGTACACCAATTGGAAAGGTGTGAAACCGGTCGCGTTTCTTACCGAGGTTCGGTAGGCCCACAAGGCTGCATACAGGATTAGGTGCCATCTTCTTTTATGAACTCCGATCATCCTCTGCAACATACGCTTCAGGACCTTGTTGATTGCTTCAACTTGTCCGTTGGCTTGTGGATAATACGGAGTAGAGCTGTCGTGAGATAGCCCTAGTTTTGCAGCTAATTCGACCATCATGTGATTGCGGAAATGCGATCCATGATCTGTAACTATAGCCTGGGGTACACCGAACCTGGCGACTACATGATTGAAAAAGAAAAGGGCAGTTGTTTCACCAGTATTGTCCAATGTAGGCATCGCCTCGGCCCATTTGGTAAAATAGTCAACAGCGACTATAATATACCCATGCCCCCCGGTCGAGGTGGGGTTACATTGCATGAAATCGATGCCCCATTTGGCGAAAGGCCCAATCGCAACTATTGGTTGCAGCGGTGCGGGTGGTCTTCTGGTTTTGCTATCAAAGATTTGGCAGGAATGACAACTTCGGACTGCGATTATGCAATCTTTGAACATTGTTGGCCAAAAATATCCTGCTCTTAATATCTTTTGGGCTGTAGTGAAACCTGATTGATGCCCCCCACACGCGCCTGAATGACACTCATTCAGGGCTTTTTCGGCTTCTTCATGGGTGAGACACCTCCTCAGAACGGTATCGATACCACGATGGTAAAGAGTATCACCGACGATCATGTAGTCTTTTGCTTGGTATCGTATACGTTTCTGTTCGGAGTGCGAGGTGTCAGGCCGAAACTTTTGGGTTTGGAGATAGATAATTATATCTCCATACCATTCATCGCTTGCAGATATCAGAAATAAAGTCTCGTCCACTATTGACTCCTTGGAAGTTTCGTCGTTGGACGATGATGGGAGATCGCGTAATAATTCTGCGAATACCAGAGCTTTCTTTGACTTGGATTTCACAAATTCCAGATCAAACTCTTGAAGGATTGCTATCCATTTGGAATATTTGCCCCCCAGCAACTGTCGCGACAGTATATAAGTCATGGGGTTGCAATCTGACAGAATGGTAGTTTTCCTAAAGAGGATATAATGTCGAAACCTCTGTACCGCTTGAACAGCAGCGAGCGCTAGCTTTTCAACGTAAGAATATTTACTTTCTGTATCATTTAAGTTTTTACTTAAATAATAGACAGGATGTTCAACTCCATCGATTTCTTGTACTAAAACCATCGCAATGGTTGTATCTGCCGCAGCTAGATACAGGTTAAAATCCCTAAGATAATCTGGGGCGTACATTAATGATGCTTTTACTAGAGACTCTTTCAAAGCGTCAAAGGAAGCTTGCGCAACCTAGTCCCAATCGAAGGGTACATCCTTTTTCAAAAGATGTGTATAACCTTTAGCAAGTTCTGCGTAATTTGGAATGAACCTCCTCAGAAAGTTTGCTTTCCCTTGGAGTTTCTGAATATGAAGCAAATTCGAAGGTGGAGGCAAATTAATGATTGCCTGAACCTTACAGGGGTCGAGACGAATCCCATCTTTAGAGACTACAAAGCCAAGTAAACGACCAGAACCGACGCAAAACACACATTTGTGAGGGTTGAGTCTTATCTTGTAGTGTCGGCAACGTAGAAATATCGCTCTTAAATGCTGCGGATGATCAGTCTGCTTTCGCGAATGAGCCGGAAGATCGTCGAGATATGGTTGAACAATGCTCTTGATGTCATGGAAGGCGTAATTCATAGCCCTCTGAAAAGTTGCCCCTGCGTTCTTCAAGCCAAAGGGTAATTTTCGATAAGCGAACGTGCCCCACGGACATATAAATGCAGTCTTTGACTGGTCCTGTGGGCGGATATTTATTTGATTATACCCGGAAAATCCATCCATAAAGGAAAAGATTTCACATCCGGCGCATTCATCAATTATCTGGTCGATGAAGGGCGTAGGGTAGTTGTCCTTCGGACAAGCTTGGTTTACATCCCTATAATCGACGCACACTCTTATCGTCCCTTGTTTTTTCATAACAGGGACAATATTCGATACCCAATCGGTTAGAGGAACCGGGTAGATGAATCCAGCATGGAGAAGTTTCTCAACTTCTGCTTTAATGGCAGCGGCTTTCTTAGGGTGCACCTGTCGAAGCCGTTGTCTTACTGGTTTGACATCGGGATACATTTTAATTTCATGTTCAACGATACTCGAGTCGATGCCTGGCATTTCATCATATGACCAAGCAAAGACATCTCTAAATTCGCGAAAGAGAGCATTATATATTTCCAGTTCTGAAGGGGAACAACCTTTGCCAACATGAATATTCTCTACAACATCAGGTTTTGTCGAGATATTTATGGCTATAGTCTCTTCGATATTTGATAAGTTTCGCTCGGAATCCACCGTGTTTACAGTATTTGTTAGGAATTCAAAGACTGAAGGGTGGTAAAGATCTTTCTGAGTATCTTCTTCGTATTCTGGAAGAAGGGAACGATGGTGGTGATCATTCCATGGTGCCCCCTCAATCATCATTGATTGTAAGATTCCTTCGTCAGTCCCATGTACTCTCGACCAAGGATCTAATGGGGTACCATATTCTCTAGATCTATCTACCCAAATGCTCGATGAGCGCTGATTGGGGTTCGCCTCCCAGGCCTGAAATATTGATTGCTACAATATTTCAATGGGGCTTGGTGGCAAAACCATCGAATGATCCATAGCGACTCTGCCTTCTGTGACTTTCAAGGTGGATACCATATTGCATGTTGCTACAAATGGTACATTTCCTATGCAGATAGGAGGTGGTAGCGCGAAAGTTCCCATCATAGTGGGATCTTTCAACAGACCTACCCTAATATCTTGAATCGACTGGTCGCTGCCATGGATCATGGGAACGCTTCCTGTAACTTGTGAACCATTAGGGAGGAAGTTTTGTTGATCGACGACCGTAATCCCTCCTTCAAAGGGGAATGCGATCTTCCTAAAATAAGTCGACACAACAGCTTGCATGGCATAAATCCATGGTCTTCCCAGTAGGATGTTATAGTCAAGATTGCCATCAATGACTTCAACATCTATTTCTACTGTTTTGCCCCCTAGTTCAACTTTCAGGTTACTAAGGATACCGTAAGGGGTATATATCCTTCCGTCGAATGCTTTTAATGTTGTCGATGATCGCGACAAGGTTGGAGATCCTAAAGTCTTCCAGCAACTCATCGACATAATACATGTCGATGCTCCCTCATCGATAATCGTTCTATGAACTGTTTTGTTGAGGGCTTTCACTTGGACGAGGAAAGCTAGTTGAGTTGGTAACTGAGGATCATAACCTTTGTGATCAAAGGACACTAGATTGGAATCTTTAGGATCCACCCCACCAATTGCTGATAACAATGCCTGCCTTTGGGATGGGCAATGTTGTAGTACCTCAAGAGTCGACATAGCAGATGGCGATTGCGCCAAATCTTCCACTATGTTATAATGCTGTGCCGCTCTGGCACGAGGATTAAAGGTCGACTTGTGCACTACTCCCTTTGGCGGTTTTATTGTTAATTCATGCGTGATGGGGGGTACGACTTCTGCCGAAGTTGTTGTCGAACTGCTAGGTTGATCTTTACCTTTATCGTTCGACACCTGTGGGTTCCCGTAATCTTTGTTCCTTGTCGAAATCAAAGCATCATTTTGCTGTTTTGAAACCGACAACATAAGCACTTGAGATGGGGAAGCGTTTCCACTATCAACCAGATTTTGACCTGGGTTAGGAAATTGATCACTTGACACAGTTGAGGTATGAGGACTTTTAAAGAACCTCTTTAGCTCAGCTTTGAATGGGCAATCCTTAGTGTTGTGATCTTTGTCATCGCATATTTGACATGGATACCGTTTCCTATTCCCAGGAGGGTTTGAAGAATTTTTCTTAGGAGATGACTCACCTTGTTTATTCTTCTTCCCCTGGTTTTGTTTCTTCTTGCTTCCTGGTTGATTGGTTTCTTTGCCCTTATCTGTCGATACGGCATTTACTTCCGAAGCAAGAACTCCTTCATGCGCATTTTGATTCGAATCCTTACGGGCCTTCTTTTGATGGGTCTTTTTCGGATTCGTGTTTGCCGTGCCAATCACGCCATCACCGGCATGAGAGTCACTATTTGATTTAGGAGGAGGAGGGATTGAAAACTCTGGTCTAGGGGCGTCTGGTATTTTGTCATAGAGCATGCCGGACTGAGTATATACTAAGTCCAAATATTGTGCACGAGCGATAACCTGCTCTTCTATTACGACTCCTCCCTTTGCCACATCTTCCGTTATGGCCGGAAGTAACGACTTTATAAACCACTCAGCTAAAAGCTGATCAGGAACGTATGTTTTAACCATTCTTCGTCGACGTCGCCACTCATGTATATGATCTGATATATGAGTTGCGGTTGTCTGTTTGAAGTTGGTCAATATCTCTGTTCCCGTTTCATACCTTATTGGTAATTGAAAGTGGGTTAAGAATGTCGTGGCAAGGGAGCTAAAATTGTCGAACGAAGCTCTAGGCAATTCTATATACCATTTTGCCGCTGGACCTATCAATGTCCTCTGAAAGAGGCGAAGCCTTATCGAATCGTCATTCAAAGTGTTCGACGAACACCATAGATGAAATGTCATCACATGATTCGACGGGTCTTCACCCGGATTTCCATTGAATTTAGGAATGTCGGATGGAAGTTTGTGCGGAATCACTGGCCACCATGGGGCGTAAGCAATTGGATCATTGGTTAACCGATGTAAATCAGGCAACTCTAAAGTCGCCACGAATGGTAACTGTTGATTCAAGTTAGGTGAAGCGTAACCAGGATACGATGGAATCGCCTGAACAGTTGGTCTTTGCATACCAGCATAATGGAGTTGATGTTGGTATGATTGATACGGTTGATGGACTTGACCACTATAAAGTGGTTGATTTTGACCATTTTGAATATATGGTTGTCCCGTATTCGCAAAGATTTGCTGTTCAGAACCCTGGTACACTTGTTGGAATTGCGGCTGTTGGTATTGCACTATCCACGGTTGTGACACCATGGGTTGTTGCGCTATACTAACCATTGGACCAAGATGTGGGGTAGTTGTACCCGACTGTACTTGTGTTGCCCCACCAGTAGGCGATTGTGGTTGGGTCGCAGGGTCAAAGGGCTGTTGCATGAGAACCTGAGAAACCTGAGGTTGACATACAACAGGCATTGTTTGAACTTGCGACACGGTCACAATAGCCGGTGTAGTTGGGATGTTTGTCACAGGTACACACTGTTGCATAGAATATACAACTCTTGGTGGCTGGGATAGCATAGGTACCCAACTACTCGTTGCAATTCCACCATAACTTGAATAAGGTTGAGAACTCCCGTATGGGTACCCTCCCGGAGGGGGTAATGAAAGGGCATACTGCCCCCCATACGGTAGCAATCCAGAACTCAAGGCAATTGATTGTCCTGGAGGACTGGATGGCCTAATTAGATTCCCAAAAGGGTCAATTTGATGAGTCTCACCATGAGAGTTACCAGACATTACTCCGGAACAAACAGGAATAGACCATACTGTCGAGATAGTCTCTTGGTGGACTCCTTCTAGCGATTGAGAGCTAGTTGGGACAGATGGTATGCCGGCGAACATTGTTGGATTTGCGGCAGGTAATTCTGCCGTCGCCGTGTCATTTGACACAGTCCTAGATGTCGACGGTTGTTCAGACATTTTTAGTCTATCCAATTGATCGCCTAGTGATTCTACAGGAACTTCCACTGGTGATGGACAAACTTCTGTTGTAGCAGGAAATAGAGTGACCCCTACTCCAAATTGAATTGGAGTGGATACTTGCGGTTCCTCTATAATTTCCTCTATCGCAATCAGACCAGGTGGAAGAGGAAGACCGTCAGGTCCGTAAAAGATTTCCGGTGCCGAAGAAGGGGTTGGATCGACAGCGACAGATGTTTGAGGAACAAAACTCTCTGGACCGGTTACAGATGGAACTGGTTCAGTCATACAAGTATTTGCCCCCAGACTAGGATCAATATTACTGTCCCTCTGTGGTGGTTGAACTTCTTCTATGGAGGCAGGGTTTCCAGAAATGTTTGGAGTGACCAGAATCTCAGATGTTGTTGGAACACTTGTTCTAACTTTTAAAGGAGATTTTGAACTGGTTCGACGAGTTCGCTTTGCCCGGATTGTTTTCGATTCCGGAGACAAAGATGGTTGACTCGCAAGCCTCCGAGAACGACGGATATTCAATTGACTTTCTTCCACGATTGCGGATTACTCGATCAACTAAAATATAAAGGGGAAAATTTGTGTTTCCGATTTGAATGAATTTTATTAGACGCTTTTAAACATAACTTTGCTTTTTCATGTTTTAAGAGTCGAGAAAAAGCTAAAGATGACTCTAGTCTCCTTCGATGTATTAACGAGCCCGAAGTGACAAATGCTCGGTTGGACCTTTTCAGTTATAGAGTTTGAAAAAGGCCAAAAGAAACTGCTCTGGAGATCTAGGCAGAGGGTGTGCCAAACCTTTCGCGAAACCACAGAATACGTTTTACGGTACGGGTGGTCGATCTTCGTGAATGCTGTGTTCACTGCATCGCGATCAGTAGGGCGGCCGACACGGCTTCCTATGGACAAAGGATAATTGCCTATAGGGGTCTCCCAATATATACGCGACGGTACGTGGGAGCACAACTCCGTATTAGTGCCACCGACTCTCAGGAGGAATCACCCACCTTCGTAGAGATCGACAGTCACTATGTTTAACGACGCCGGAACACGTCTCTACCTAGACCTCTAGATGTTTGCGTTATGTTACAATGCGTTGTTAGGTTCATTCAGTATATTTTAAGTTGATCTTTTTAAAGTTTGCCTTTCAAGGTTCACCACGAGATGTATATGACAAATTCCTAAATGCAGCCTAAGATGAGAAGCAAGCTTTTTCAAATCTTTTTGACTGATGAAAATCTTAACTACTGAGGGAGAAGAAAGGCAAATTCTTTTCACACAGTTCATACAGCACAAACTAATGCACTTTCTCCTAAATCATCATGCAAACTTTTTCAAATGCAAAATGCACAATGCATGTATTTTCTTTTCTTTTTCTTAATGTTGATGGATTACAAAAAGAAAGTGGTTATATAACTTTGATTTCGATTTAGAGCGAAAACAAACAAGTTTGTCCAAAATCAAAAGACACCTTAAGATTCACTTTCTTAATCACTGGAAATACATGAAATCAAACCATACTGACGAAAGTAAAAATGACTAATCAGTTATGGACAGCAAACAAGCTAACTCTTTAGACCAGCAAAATGCCTAACACAGGTTCAGATCTAAGAGGCCAAAAGCAAGACTAGTTTACTCTTCGTTATGGGAAATTGTAAATGAGTAAGAAATACAAAGAACAAGTACAATTTCGTTATATAACAGAGGCAGAATGATGGCAAGTAATATTGGTTTCAGAACAGGTGCAAGACTGGTAACTGGCAGCCAAATCAATAGTGAAAACAGGCAAGAGAAAAGGAGGAAACCCCAACAGCACTAGGCAAAATTGGGCCAACGCAGGTGCTGCACAGCCAGTCTGGCTCTCAGCGCAGGTAGCCCCTTCGGGACCTGCGTTGCAAAGCAGGTAGCCTGTGTACTACCTGCTTTGGAAAATGAGAATTTGCGTTTTCACAGTTTCCGGGTCATAATTTTCTCAAAAATGCACAGTTTTTGCTCAAATCAGAAACAATCAGTCAAGCACACTCAAAGGGATGATTAGGAAGGTGAAAAGCTATCACTAAGAGCTTACAAGGATCCTTGTAGATCAGCTCTTCAAATCATGAACTTGCTCAGAAATGAGCTAGAGTAGCTGCCCTCTACTTCGCTTTTGATATAGTCAAAAGCTTTTCGATTTGGTACTCTTTTGTTCAGGAAATGAATAGCAAAATACTACAAACAATCAAACAGATACGATCCCCAGCGGAGTCGCCAGTTTGTTGTAGGGAAAAGTATCCGACTCGGATGACCCTATCCCACTCTAAGGGTGATAGTACCTTAGCAACAACTGTAAAACAAACTACTTAAGGTTTACTTCTTTATGAAAGCAAAAGAGAATGGAGAAATGCACTAACCGTTGCCTTGCGCTTAATGTCGAATCCAAACTCTTCTCTTTGGCTGCTTGCTCCTAGCTCCTTGCTCTTTTGCTGGCCCAGCTACAATGAGATCCTGCAAAATAACAAAGAAGGAAACTACAAGAAGCATGCAATCATAACTGGTTCAAGGATTAGTGTAAACCAAACATGCAATTATCACAATATATTATTGAAACAAGAGCACATAGAAGAACCTCAATAGCTTTTATTAATGAAGAAGTAAAGGTTCTGAGAGTATTACAACCATTGAAGGCTCCAATCCAGCAACACCTCCCAGCAGAAAGAATTTCTCCTCTTCACCTCACTCAAACAATCACCCAATAGCTCTATAGTGAAACCAACAGCATATCATTACTTTGCACCAAATTCCAGCCTCCTGAGCTCATAGGAGAGAGCTCAATATATAGATGAATTGAGAAAGGATGAGTCAGCTTGCAACTGATGTGTAGCTGCCTTGTGTCCTCTCTCTCTTCAGTTAATCTTTAGTTGATCTTCAGTTCTTGAGTCCACTTGGAGAACCTTGCTTCCACTTGGAGAAACAGAGCCTCTGACTCATCACAAGGCGAAATACCTGATCCAAGTGTCATTTTTGGAAGATTCCAGAGCAATGACTCAGTGTGCCACTTGTCCCATCTCGCTCAGCGCAGGTGGCCTTTGTCCCACTTGCTTTGCAACGCAGGTACACCATGGAGCAACTGAGTTTCAGCGCAGAAACCTAGTGGAGCACCTGCTTTGATTTCAGGATTGCTTGTTTTTGAGTATTTTCAGGTGGAGAACTGATCTGAGAGCTGTTGGTTTGCTGACCTTGTTCCTCTAGGGGTAGGAACATCATGTTTAGGGAACTTTGGATCCCTTGGATTATTGACAATTCATGTCCGTTGCTGTAAGGCACAAAATTGTCTATAACAGAAATTATGGGGGAAGATACGTTGTCACTTGGAAGGATAGGAGGGACAAGCCTTGGGGCTCACGATTCAACTGTAGACCTAGCTAAGAGACTTGGGTATTTTTCTTCGAGTTGTTGGCATGGGGGATAGAATACTTCGATCTCGAAGTCTTCTAGGTCTGGGAGTCGAAGAAGATGATCCCAAATAGGCATGGAGGAATTTTTCACTTTGGTAGTGGAAGCACGTGATACGTATTGGGTCACGGAGTGACGTTGTTTTAACATCATCCAGGAAAACTAGGTACAAGAATAAGTTTAAATTTGTATATTTTGTTATGAACATGATTGAAACAAGTATAATACTGAAAATGAAAATGTATGGAATTAGTCTTTACATAAATAAAGAAAATAGAGTAATTTGAATAGACCTTGGAATTGAAATTCCAAATATCACCATTGTGATGGATGTAAGATGTTCAGATTATTGAAAATTCAAATTGGTAGTCCAATATTTGATTTCTTAGTCTAGCATGTTATGAGAACCTAAGGTCTGCAATTTAGGTGTTTCTCTTCCTATGATTTTCCTCCCAATGTAGTTGCCACATATTCTTAGTAACATTCTCAGGGTTTCTCTATGTTATCAGAGTTGTCATTCCCTAAGAACATTTCAATAAAAGGTTTGGGTGTTATCAAGCTGAGGTTTTTAGTGGTGTTAAGAACTTTGACAAGTGGCTTTCTACTCATCTAACCCTCACTCAATAACTCTTCCTATAGTTGTAGCATTCCTTAGTAACTCCTCTAGCTTATCAAATCTGTCATTTCTTTCATAGAGCTAAGCATTTTTCCATGTTTACTTTCTTTCTCTAGTGTTGAACGAGACCTATTAGTCCAACCCTTTATATATGTGTGACGAGACAAATAACCCTAGCTCAAGCTCATGCACATTTGCAACATCAAATATTTTCTTATTTCTCTATGTTCCTGAGTGCTCTCTTTAAACCACAATTACGTCAATTCTCCTATAGTACCTTGGAATCAAACTCATGACCATGTTGAAGCATATCCTCTTCTACTAAAATTATATTTATTTCACTCTTTAGCTACCGATTTGTGGACATATTTAAAGAAGAATTATAGGTTTTTCTTCCTTTTCAAGTCACAAAGGTTTTTCAATTATTTTGGTAGGAATTTAAAAATGGCATTTAAAATGGTGTTGTATGTCAAAGAATAGTAGAACTATAGAAATTTCTTCTCCAATTACTATTTTTCCTAATGCACTCAAATTAGCCCATCCTCCTGGCATTGTGGGTAATTTCTTCATTCCAATGAATTAGTTTCGAATGACGATTCAAAACTATGCATTATATTTGGAGTTATAGTTGTAAAGTAATTTCATTTCTTCCAAAATCTTCCCCATGATGCTCTTAATCATGTGGCCATTTAAATTTGGCAGGGGGTTTTCAAAACAACATTAGTGATTGGAACTATTCATTGATGCTTTTATACATGACTAGAACCTATTAACATAATTTTGATTTCATTTCTTTTCACTAACAAGAGTCGTAGATGATAGTTTTTTTTTTGTAAAAGGTATATTAGTGGAAAACTATATCAATTTATGTTGAAAAAAGAATGTGAGGAGTGATTTTAGAATATCTTGCAAGAGGAGCTACAGGTACGTTTGTGTTTGGGAAATTTTCCAACTCACTTTCTATTTTTAGTTATGATCTATCACCATATTTATCTTTAAATAGTCTTTTATGTTAGAATAAAAGCCTCTCTTTGTTTGGGTCAATTACCATTGTCATTCCAGGAGAGTTATTAACATGTATTTGTTTAAAAATATATATTCAATCATTCTTATAGCTAGTTTAGAACTCACTGGCACTGAGAATGACCATGAATGGTCCAAACAGATCTGGCACACTCTTATGTTCAATGAATTATGAAAATGTCTTCATGAAGGATAAGGACATAATGCACCTTACAAGTCTACAACAGATAAAGAGCTCACCATATGGGAGAATAAGGATAACAAGGACCATTCCCTGATTGTTTCTTTTGTAAGTGAATAGGTGAGTCATCATATTATTCCAATTAAAAATGCTTATGATGCTTTAAATAAGTTGAAATGTTTATATGACACACTCAGAATCGGAAGTAGTTAAGTTGATGATCAATCTCTTTAACTTGGGGTTGAAGGATTATAACCACCTCGCCTTAGCCTTAGAGATAAAAGTTATCAAGCATGATGTAGAAGCCACTATAATTAAAATCAAAATCCCTCTCACAACGTTCTTGAAGGCCCTATATCCTACATATTATCATTATCATGAATCCTTACATGCTAGTGACCAACTCAAGGAAATTACTTTTGGTACTCTCATGGAAAAGTTGGTAGGAGGAGAGAAGGTGTTTTGGAAGAGGAATACAGCTTCTCAATCCCCTAAGGGATCTATGTGCCTTCCATGGAAAGAGAAGAATCAATCACAATATTCTTCTAAAGGAAGAGATGGTAGAAGATGGCATGGAAGGAATAACAATAGAGGCAGGGGGTAAATATCATGAAATGGGAAAATATTATGCCGAGTGTATTTTTCTAATAGATATGGACATGATTCATCCACATGCAAAATCCATTGGGAAAGAATCAACCAAGAATATAAAGAAGAAAAATGTAAAAGACGAGATCCAATAAAAGGTAAAGCACCTGAATCTTCTCATTATATTATTTCCCATTGAAATATTGGACTAAGTGAAGATATATTTCATACTTCATTTGCTTCTTTGAAATATGCATGACTACTTGATACAGGTGCAACCTACTACATGACCTTCTGGAAAGACTTCTTTGAAGAATTTAGTGATAATGTAGATGGATTTATATAGGTTGTTAAGCCATCGAGACTTTGCACCATATGGATTAAACTACCTAGTCTTCTTGAATTTCTTCTACATGATGTACTCTACCTTCTAGAGTTTTGGAGAGACTTGTTGTCACTTTTTCAAATTTTCCATCAAGGACACTCCATTCACATGTTTTATGGAAAATTTGAGATAAGAAAATCATCAAACAACATCATTTTCATGACTAGAATAGAAGAGGAAAGAGTGTTTAAGCTACAAGGAACATTCAATTCTCATTACGGTGAAGGTACATTGTTGGTCAGGTAAATCCCCTCTGCGGACAGAGGCGATCCCACTAGCCTAAAACAGAACTAGCCACAATAAAACCACGCTGCTACGCAAGTTCCTAGTTATGCATCAAAGGTGAATTAAGAAGACCAACCTGGAGTCCAACGCTATGATTGAAGCAGAGTTGATATTCCCGCTCCCTCGCCCCAGCAGATCATAAACGAACACCTGCACATGCAAAGGAAGAGACAGATACCAACATAACATCTACCAAGGCACAACTATATTTCAGTCAGAAAGGAAATAAATCAACATCTCACCATAATAGACAATGAGATTGGAACTATAATAGCAGTCGCTCATTAATTAATAATAAACAGGAAAAGTTACAACCATGGTTCTGACGTTGAACCTCTCCTGGCTGGGCGAGTAACTATATGTGTCTTGCAATGCATCTCCTCTCCGACAGCATAACCTCTCTAGCAGTCACTAGCATTCCTCCAAGAACTCAAGAACTCAACATCTAGCACTCCATGACCAATGACTATCACTCGCTTGTCCAATGCATAAGGACAAGCTTATATAGATGAAGAAGGGAGGAGGATACGATGAACCGGGACACCTATTGTGGATTAACATTATCCCCAAAAGCCATTAAAGATGGAGATAGGATAGAGCTCGACATAAGACTGATTTTTTATCCTCAAAAAGCTCCATGTAATGAAGGAAACAACAGTCGGGCATGCGTTAAGGCAAAAATCATGACCAAACTTGGTTGGCGCGACTGTTGCTCTAAGACAGAGCGCCAATGGTCGCGCCCTCTTTTGAGGATTTCCATGATTAGCGCGGGTAAGATACTGTGGACTTGCGCCAATGGAAAAAGAGCACTTTTCAGGGATAATCTGTAGGAGGTGTCTTCAAGGAACATGAATTACATACTCAGGGGAACATAATGCAAGTGTTTTTAGACTTTGTCACTTCTTATAACTCCCGGGATGAGTCCTCCAAGGTACGACAAGAGGAGTAATAGGGATGGTGACAAATTACTGTGTAACATACATTATCATCTAGCCTTTATGGCATTAAATATTTGGACATCTTAATTATGATAGTATTCGTTTGCTTAAGAGAAATGATGCTTCTAGTTTGCCAAATATTTCAAGGAAATTGAAGCAATGTGATACATGTATGCTAAGAGAACATAGAAAACAACCATTTCATGATTATTCTTTTAGAGAAAATAAAAAGCTTGCATGGATTCATTCTGATTTGTGTGGCCACATGCATGTTCTTCCAAATGAAAATATTTTTATAGTGATTTCAAATGATGATTACACCAATATGTGTTTGATATATTTTTTGAAAAGTAAATCAAAATATTTTGAAACTTTCATAAACTTTCATGCATGGATTGAAAATGATGCACAATCACATAGTGGATCTCTTTATACTAATAATGGAAAAGAATTTACTTATAATGAATTTGAGAACTATATTCACCAACATGGGATTCATCGCCAAAAAAGCATTCCATAAAATCCTCAAAAAAATGGTGTAGTTAAAAGAATGAATAGGGCCATATTAAATATGGTTTGTTCAATGATGTTTTTCAAAAATGTAAAGTAGTTGTTTTGGGCTAATGCAGTTCTCTGTCTAGTATATATCAAAAACAAATGTCCATCTAATGCTTTAAAAAAAAATACTCCTTATGAAATTTATTATGGCCACATCCCTTTGGTAAGGCATCTCAGGATCATTGGGTCCATCTGTTATGCATTTATCTATAACGAACAAATAAGAAAACTTGGTGGAAGGAGGAAAAGATTTATCTTCTTGGGGTAGCCATATACCACCAAATAATATCATCTCTATGATGAGGTAAATAAGAATTTTATTGTTAGGCTCGAATAATACTACCGAATTTCCTTATTATTATTGTCATTGTAGCCCCTTATTGTCATTGTTGTGCCCTTACATTATTATTGTTATGTTGGCTTTGACTATATTGTGACCACTTAGACTCCTATATATAGAAAGGAGGTATTGTCATTTGTATCATCAAAGAATAATTTGTGTAATGTAAAGGAGGTTCCCCCTCAAAGAGGCTGATTTTGAAGTCATTGATGAGCCCCAAAAATGTACAATTATTTGGGCTCATTCAACCTCCTAATTTGGCTTATTCCACCATTCTCATTTGTTTATTGCATGTTTTTGATTATTTTTATGTTAATAGAATGAATTTGGTTAGTCATTATGCCAACAAGTCTAATGGGTGCTTTGTGTAGCCTTGTTGGTCAACTTGGAGACAAAATTGAAGGTCTTAATGAGCACTTGGCAGCCAAATTCGTGGGAGAACAAGCTAGAGGATTTGTAGGAAGGTGTCCCCCTCATTTATGGACCCTTACCTCGAATTCTCCACCATCAGCTCAGAGTTCAAAGGCCACCAAATCAATGAGCTCAAGGGCAGCCAAGCAAGTCAAGTTGGACTGCTGTTAACTACAAGTCTTGGGCAGCCAAGTCCCTAACTTTTAGGAGGACTGTTGGGTCCTCAAATTGTATAAATAAGAAGGCTTGGGGCCTCATTTTGGTTAGCTAGTTGGTAGTCATTTTTGGTAGCTAGTAGTTAGTCATTTCGTAGCAGCTAGTTAGTCAATTTGGTTTTTGTTCTTTGTAAGCCAGTTTTGGCATGACATTAGACTTTTGATTATGAATAAAAGCAAGCAGTTTTGGATCAGATTTTGAGTTTTTAAAGGAGCCTAAAGCTCTTGGGGTTGGGCCCAACCTGAGAGCTCAGGCCTCCTTCCTTTGCATCAATATTGTTCCTTTCGCATTTCGTTTCCATTTCCCTTTACATGCATTCGAGTATAGCTGCTGATTTGGATTTCCTGTAGAAGTCAAACAGATTGGTTTTATCAGTTAGAATTGTTGTAGTTGTTTGGAAGTAGGCTGAGGCATTACTTAGATCCATTCATGCACTTTTATATTTAGCATTACTTCTTCATTCCACTGCCATGCATGAGTTTCCTTCACAATTTATATTGTTGTTCATTGATTTTATGTCACAGGTCGCTTAGGTTAATGCATTTTCGGTTTGGTAACAGTCACAAGCATTTGTTTCATCTACACTGCTTTCTCTTGTTCCATCACTTATTCCTCCACTTTGATCACACCTGCAAACACATCTTTGACCTCTGCTCCGCTCTGTCATCTCCCAAAGTCTTTCACTCCTCACGTACTTCCATTCTCTAGCCCTTTCGTTGACCTAGCCCTCTATCTTCCAACCTACTCCCTACATTCACTCCCTATCCCCATTCCTCCACTTCTACAGCCATCACCAGCCTTATTCCTACCTTACACATCTCCCCCTACCATTCCATCACTCCTCCATCACTTCAAACACTCACGGTAGGTCATCCTGTAGCCATTTGTAGACATCCTGTAGAAACCAGAGTATCCTGTTGGATCCCCTGCAGACATCCTGTAGGAGGCCACTCTCTCGGCTGCTGAGCATCTGAATGCGAGGAACCTCTGTGGATGGATGCTAAGGATCCCTAGGGACCTCTCCTAGCCTCCCCAACCTTTCCCACGCTTTCCTTCCTTCTCCATCCCATCTGCACAACCAAACCCTAGTTAGCACAAGATCACCATCATTCCACACACTTAAAGGAAAAATACAAAAACATAACTTTCATGATGCAAGTAGTTTAGATCCATGCATTTTCATTTATTAGAGGTAGTGACAGCATTGGTAGAAGTTTCATTTACATTCCTTGCACTGTAGAGGTCAGACTAGTTAAATTAGGGTTTCCTAGGTTTACATGCTTTGATTTGCTTTCAGTTCATTTTTGTCAAGTAAAGTAGCTTTCCTTTGAGATTAGCTTTCGTCCATCAATTAGCAAGCTTCTTCTGAGAGCCCATAGAAGTTGGCTTGAGCCCTAGCGGACTTGTGCCAGCTGACCAAGTGACAGCTGCAACAAGAGCTAGTACTTGTGCATATAGCACCGTCGCTTCCAAGTTTGTACGAACTACCGGGTTGATAAAATGAGAGACAGGAAGCCCCAGGAGTTGTAGCATTATTGCTACAATACTGGAGCTCACCATCTTTTTGGCGCCTTTGCCGGGGAAGCGTCAGAGTATTAGTAATTGTTGCTTTTCTTCTACTTTCGTACTCTTACTTCTGCTCAGTAGTTTATTTCATTTCCATTTTGCAAAGGTAGCTTAGCATTTCCTGCTTTCCTAGATTAGCATTTCTTGCTTTCCTAGATTAGCCTTTCAATTCCGCAATTTCAATTTTGCAAGCGTAGATTAGTATTTCAATTCTGCAAGCGTAGATTAGTATTTCAATTTTGCAAGCGTAGACTAGCCTTTCCATTCCTGCAATTTCATTTGAGCAAAATAGATTAGTCCTTTCCTGCTTTCATTTCAATTCCGCATTTTCATTTTAGCAAGACAGTTAGTTGCAGTTCAATCTATTTCAGTTTTGCAAGTAGAAGTAGAAAAAAAGAAAAAACAACCAAAAAGATTTCATTTCATGCTTTGTAGGAGTAGAGATAAGTTAGAAAAATGATTGCGCAACACCCCCACTGCTTCACACAGCCAACGATTCTTCTTCGATGGTTGTGATGAAAGAACCCCTGGGTGGACATCAAGGCATATTTAAAGAACCTCTAGGGGAGAAGAAGAAGAAAACATTCCTCTAGAGCAAATGGCTACAAGTAGAGATGTTGGGAGCAACATCTTGTCCAAAGATGAATTTGAAAATCAGATCAAAGATTTCAAGAGTGATATGAGGCAGTTTCTTGCCATGGAACTGGATACCTTGCGGATCCAAAAGAAGCAAGAGGAAGCCAAGAGGGCTTTGGTCATTTTTTGTCCTAGGTGCCTTAAAAAGCATCCTAGGAACGAATGTCCAATGCACTCCCTAGAAGTTTGTTTTGTATGTGAAGAATACCATCCTACAGATCAGTGCCCTTCCTTGCCCAGAATCAAAGCTGCATATCAAAGAACCAAGGGAGCCACTGAATCACTCTATTACATGAACCAAAGTTGGCCGCATGGACCTAGATCTTACCAGCAGGAACTGCAAGGGACATCCGAGACCTATTATGACCCCTATCAAGCCACTTTCATGCCTTCTTGGGGTCCCCCTGCTCATCCTTCCTGGTCTACACCTCCTCCTTGGTCATATCCTCCTTGTTCCTTCACAGATCCATATTATGCCCAACCAGTTGCTCATTCATTTCACTCTTATGCTCAGCCACAACCTCAGTGGAATGCACCTTATCAGGAGTGGAGGCCCCAGTACAACTCTCACCCCGCTCATTTTCCTCCACCACCTGCTCATCCACAACCATCGCCTCCTCCTCCACCAAGGCAACCCCAAATGCCTACCAAACCACAATGCCATCCACCTCCATCTCAATTACACACCTCCACTCAACCACCCGTGCCACCATTTCCAAAACCATGCAATGGAGTAGCTCAACCCAATTGCAAAGCTGAGGCACAACATGTGCAAATGACTCCTCTTGAGCTCAATGATCTTCACCATAGCTCAGGAAAAGCATTGCAAAAAAGAGATCATCTTGAAAGCATTGAAGGATCACATCTAGTAAAAGAAGATTCAAAAGAGGAGATCAAAGAACCATGGGCTGCACTTAATGAAGAGAAGAGATCAGAGTCAGAGATCGAGAGAGTTCCCTCATGGTTACCATTAAATCTTCCATGTATTCAAGAGAAAGATCAACAAAAAGAGGAAGATCAGAAGGTCATGATAGAAGGTGACATGAAGAATGATCCAGATCAGCAAAAGAACCAAGGATATCAAAGCTATATTGAGATATGGTTTCAGAAGGTCACTCAGTTGCAGCAGTACTCTCTTCCTCAGCTATGTTTTGTACTTTCAAAGTCAGATCATTTTGTCTCTGAAACTTGGATAGTTGTCAAAGCATGCATTCCGAGCCTTCACATCATCTTGTCTCTAATCTCGATGTGCACATGGCTCCATTGGAAGTATTCTTATACTTGAAAATGATTTTGTTTTTTTCAAGTAGGGTAGGGAAGAGAAAAAAATAAAATAAATTAGAAAAAAAAGGGAAAAAAAGGAAAAGAAAAAATGAAAAAAGGGAAATAGAAATCTAAGGTGAAAACCTCCTCGGAGGCGCCTTAGATTGGCTCATTGATTGAAAACCTCCATGAGGCGGTCAATGGGTTGAAAAAAAAGAGAAAAGAGAATAAGATCTTTGGGTGAAAACCTCCCTTGGAGGCGCCCAAGGCAGGCAATTAGGGTGAAAACCTCCATGAGGCGCCCTAGTTGTTTTTCAAAAAAAAAAGAGAAAAAAGAAAAAGAAAAATGAAGCTAATCTCCATTGAATAAGTTCATGTTGCAGCAATGACATTGTAGGTTAAAGAAGGACGTTTCATGACAGGAGGAGCACTCAAATCAAGGACAAAGGAGTTTTTGTGCCTTCTACAGGAAGTTTCGTATCTTCTACAGGAAGCTTACAAAAAAAGCCAAATTGATCTCCGAGGAGGACCTGAAGGCTTGGAATATGTCCATGAGACCTACCCACATCCATGTTTCCATTCCTCACCCCTTTTCCATCATTTTTTCATGTCATTATGCTTCTTTCCTCAAAACTGTGCCTTCTACAGGAAGCCCCAAAAAGGTAAAACCCAAAGAGAAGAAGGTGGACATCCTAGCTAAGGAGGCAGCAGCCATACTTGCCACCATTAGCACACCTCCAAGACCAAAAGGGAAGGGAAAGAGGCAAACCTTCATGTACTTTAAAGTCAAAAAAAAAGCACACAAATAAAAGTGGGCAAACCCAAACCACTGTCAAAGGAGCAAATTGTCATTAAGGACACGAAAGCGAAACAAAAGGAGGAGCCTCCTTCAAATATATCCATCAGCTATGAACAGGGAAGCCCGAAGACATCCACTTAGAGAGAAAGAATGAAAATGTTGGACACAAAGGCCTCTCTACAGGATGATGAGACAGTTCTACAGGAAGCTGAGAATTCAACAGGAAAAGCAGCAGGCCGTGAGGGAGAAGAGCAGAAAGGAGGAGAAGATGAAGGCTGCCACAGCACAGTTCAAGGAGAAGGCACCCCCAGCCAAGCAAATCAGAGAAAATTGGTTCTACAGGAAGCTGGCAGACTGTTTCTACAGGAAGCCAGCGAACTGTTTCTACAGGAAGTTTGAAAGAAGGAATCCAAAGGAGAAATTGGACGAGATGATTAGCCAAGGAAGTCACCAGGGCCATCAAAGACAAGGGGAGAGATTTGGTTGCTCAGAGGATGAGAAACACTTTCAGTAGGGGGGTGATGATGAGCCCCAAAAATGTACAATTATTTGGGCTCATTCAACCTCCTAATTTGGCTTATTCCACCATTCTCATTTGTTTATTGCATGTTTTTGATTATTTTTATGTTAATAGAATGAATTTGGTTAGTCATTATGCCAACAAGTCTAATGGGTGCTTTGTGTAGCCTTGTTGGTCAACTTGGAGACAAAATTGAAGGTCTTAATGAGCACTTGGCAGCCAAATTCGTGGGAGAACAAGCTAGAGGATTTGTAGGAAGGTGTCCCCCTCATTTATGGACCCTTACCTCGAATTCTCCACCATCAGCTCAGAGTTCAAAGGCCACCAAATCAATGAGCTCAAGGGCAGCCAAGCAAGTCAAGTTGGACTGCTGTTAACTACAAGTCTTGGGCAGCCAAGTCCCTAACTTTTAGGAGGACTGTTGGGTCCTCAAATTGTATAAATAAGAAGGCTTTGGGCCTCATTTTGGTTAGCTAGTTGGTAGTCATTTTTGGTAGCTAGTAGTTAGTCATTTCGTAGCAGCTAGTTAGTCAATTTGGTTTTTGCTCTTTGTAAGCCAGTTTTGGCATGACATTAGACTTTTGATTATGAATAAAAGTAAGCAGTTTTGGATCAGATTTTGAGTTTTGAAAGGAGCCTAAAGCTCTCGGGGTTGGGCCCAACCTGAGAGCTCAGGCCTCCTTCCTTTGTATCAATATTGTTCCTTTCGCATTTCGTTTCCATTTCCCTTTACATGCATTCGAGTATAGCTGCTGATTTGGATTTCCTGTAGAAGTCAAACAGATTGGTTTTATCAGTTAGAATTGTTGTAGTTGTTTGGAAGTAGGCTGAGGCATTACTTAGATCCATTCATGCACTTTTATATTTAGCATTACTTCTTCATTCCACTGCCATGCATGAGTTTCCTTCACAATTTATATTGTCGTTCATTGATTTTATGTCACAGGTCGCTTAGGTTAATGCATTTTCGGTTTGGTAACAGTCACAAGCATTTGTTTCATCTACACTGCTTTCTCTTGTTCCATCACTTCGTCCTCCACCTTGATCACACCTGCAAACACATATTTGACCTCTGCTCCGCTCTGTCATCTCCCAAAGTCTTTCACTCCTCACGTACTTCCATTCTCTAGCCCTTTCGTTGACCTAGCCCTCTATCTTCCAACCTACTCCCTACATTCACTCCCTATCCCCATTCCTCCACTTCTACAGCCATCACCAGACTTATTCCTACCTTACACATCTCCCCCTACCATTCCATCACTCCTCCATCACTTCAAACACTCACGGTAGGTCATCCTGTAGCCATTTGTAGACATCCTATAGAAACCAGAGTATCCTGTAGGATCCCCTGCAGACATCCTGTAGGAGGCCACTCTCTCGGCTGCTAAGCATCTGAATGCGAGGAACCTCTGTGGATGGATGCTAAGGATCCCTAGGGACCTCTCCTAGCCTCCCCAACCTTTCCCACGCTTTCCTTCCTTCTCCATCCCATCTGCACAACCAAACCCTAGTTAGCACAAGATCACCATCATTCCACACACTTAAAGGAAAAATACAAAAACATAACTTTCATGATGCAAGTAGTTTAGATCCATGCATTTTCATTTATTAGAGGTAGTGACAGCATTGGTAGAAGTTGCATTTACATTCCTTGCACTGTAGAGGTCAGACTAGTTAAATTAGGGTTTCCTAGGTTTACATGCTTTGATTTGCTTTCAGTTCATTTTTGTCAAGTAAAGTAGCTTTCCTTTGAGATTAGCTTTCGTCCATCAATTAGCAAGCTTCTTCTGAGAGCCCATAGAAGTTGGCTTGAGCCCTAGCGGACTTGTGCCAGCTGACCAAGTGACAGCTGCGACAAGAGCTAGTACTTGTGCATATAGCACCGTCGCTTCCAAGTTTGTACGAACTACCGGGTTGATAAAATGAGAGACAGGAAGCCCCAGGAGTTGTAGCATTATTGATACAAGACTGGAGCTCACCAGTCATTGCTCTTTATTTTCTTCTATTTGTGAGCTGGTTGCATAAAAATTGGTATGAGAGCTTTGGATTCTAGGGTTTCGCTGCTTCAAACAGTTCATCGTGGCATTTTCTCTATAACTTTTTTTCTTCGACATTTACGGAGCTAAAATTAAAACTCATTTGAGTCGAAATCTTGATGAACCTTGGGTATAAATTTCAGATCTTGTCTCACTATATTTTCGGTGATATGATCTAAGGAAGTTAGGGTTTTTGCAGACTCCCAAATTATATCTCAAACATGTGACCTGGAGCAAAATCCTCATAACTTTCTCTCTGAGCATCAGATTAAAATTTCGTAATAAGGCACAGAAAGAGGACAAACATTAGTTTTTTTTTTTGTCGATTTTGGGTCTGAAGGTTGAAACTATGGCATGTAGCACTTCGTACGAGTTTTCTCTAATGAACTAGTCTATAATGAGGTCATCGTGGGAGATTTGGAATAAATATTTCCTATAGAATCCAATCTTGATTAGACTTGTGGAGTTGGAATGACGACTCAAAGGGCTACCGCACGAAGAAATTTCATACCTTGGAGATCCACAATTACAAAGATACAACCGATTCAATATCGAGCTCCTACAAAGACAAAAAGGTTGTGTAGTCTTCTTAAAATTTTGCATAAGTTTGGTTTGAAAAAATAGATTGGACGAACTCAAAGGACATAGTGAAGCATAATTATCATCAATTGATGCCCCGAGGAAATAAAATGGAAACACCTAGTAAGAAACCTAAAAGCTCTAGCATGAATCATGAAGAAGAGAAAGAAATGAAACCTGATATATCAAAATTACAAGACCAAGTGCAACAAATTTCACTCTCACAAAAAGTAACAGAAGCTAAGATGGATGGTTTAACGAAAGGAGTGGAAGCTAAAATGGATAGTTTAAAGAATGGCATGGAAGCTAATATGAACGACATGGAATCTAAGATGGATGATGTGGAAGCTATGATGAATGTCGTGGAATATAAGATGGATGGCATGGAAGCTAAGATGGATGGTATAGGAGTAAAAATTAAAGGCAACATGGAAGATTGGAAGATAGATTTAACAAAGTTTCTACAATAAATTCTTACTAATGGCTAAAGGGTTGTAAAGGAAACTCATGATGAGAATAAAAGAAACTCTAATAATGATTTCATAGATTCGTTGGATTCAAGACCCACCATGTTCCAAAGATCAATATGAGAAAGTTTGTGTTAGGACTCCAATATGTACCATTTTGTTATATATTTTGATATCATTTTACTCTCAAAACCATAAGCTCCAATGTCTTTTTCATTCACTATATCCTAAGGTATATGGAAACCTTCTCTTTATTATATGGTTAATCTGTCTTACATTTAATTCCATAATACTCTTATATTTTATCAATTATTGAAGTGCATTGTTGCTAACATAAGTTGAAGATCGCAGATAAAGTTATATGCCTTGATGAGAACGAGCGGCTGTAGCTGAAACAGCTGACTGAGTTGCGGGAACAGCCGACTACGTTGCTGAAACAGCTGGTCCCGTTGCTGAAACAGCTGGTCCCGATGCTGAAACAGTTAACTCAGCTGCTAAAACAGCCGACAAAGCACGCAAATTCCGTTATGCGTAATTTGCGATTCTGAAGAACTTTTTGTGGATAATAGCAGCAGGCCGAAGATACGGTTACCTGAATTATTGTAAAGATAGCATGACTGTTGTCTCGGTTGTAACAGTATCTCTTTTTAAAGAAGAACAGAATAGTCTTGTTTTGAACAGAATCGAGATATCCGCTCTTGTGTAAAATTGTAAATGATGTCTCCTCTTTAAAAAGAGGAGACATCATCATTAGAGGGGATCGAACTGTAATTTTGAGAACAGCATTGTGTGAGACAGGAGCTAGTCTCCTTTTTGTATGTACCAGTTTCTTGACAGATGAATAAAGACCTGTTTTGAGCATTCTAGTTTAATTCTTTCTCTTGGGGAATCTTGTGAGAAGGAAAGGGCCCGCCTTCCTCACAAGATCCACCCCTTTATTCCTGTAGTTGTTTATTTCTTATGTATTTGCATTGTATTTAGTTCTGTTGCTGAAACACTAGTTACATGGTTTGTGATACTCTGTTTCTTAGCGCTACATGTATTGATTGCACGAGTGGATGATGAGAGCATGTGCTGAAGATCCCTGTACAGAGGGATAGGGTCTTGCTCCATTGATTGCTTTCTTTTACTTGCAGTGTGATTAGAACAGAGAGGCCAAGTGCTGAAGATTCCTGTTCCTGGGAATAGGGTCTTGACCTCTTAAGGTTACTTCTTTTGCAGTGTGATTAGTGCCAGGCAGCAGGTGCTGAAGTTCCCACCAAGGAATAGGGTCCTATTCCTGCTATAGTTGAATGATTTCTTTTCTTATACATTTATTTCCCTTTTGCTGTAACAGAGAAATCGTGTCTGCTATAAGTTAATTGACTTCAGCTTTAATTAAGTAGACTGTGAATTGATAGATTGCTGAATTTAACAATTGTGTGTGACTTTCTTTTACTACAACATTGAACTGCTTTTGAAATTGAGCATATCCAGTGTGCTATTACCTTTGGAATAAAAAGACCTTCTCGGGTTGACAATTTATGTGGAGCTCGAATTGTGAAAACAATTAGAGCGGCCAACATTTTGGCGCCGTTGCCGGGGAAGGTAATTATAGATTTCAAAAAGCATTTATCTATTTTTTCTAATGTGCAGGTTGTATGAGAGGACGAGGAAACCAGAAGAAAAATAACCGCGCAGGTGGCAAGGGCTGGGGAGGACGAAAAACGTTTATTGACGAAATCGTATCAAAGGCTGAATCATCACAAAGACTGAGTTCTCGAAAGTCAAAATTTCAGCGTTCCCCTCAGTCAGATTACAGAACAGAAGAAGTTGTGGGTCCTGAACATACAGAAGAAGTTGTGGGTCCTGAAAATACAGAAGAACCAGCAGTCAGCGCTGAAGAGTCAGAGGAAAGTAGCAGAATAGAAGAACATATCGAGGAGATAGTAGAAAGCGCTGGACGACCGGTAGGAAATATTGAAGAACCAATAGAGGATTCTGACGATCGAGAAAGTGCAGTAGGAGGACCAACAATGGAAGACAACAATGATAATTTCCTCTTTGGAGGAGGACGTACAGGTCCTGAAGAAGAAAGAAGGGATGAAAATTCTCTTTCTACCTTGGGATTTCCCATCAGTGATCTTCCTGCAGGAACAATGAAAAATATCCCATTGTCTGCCCTACCTAACTTTCATGGTTTATCTACTGAGGATCCTGACGAGTTTCTTTTTGAATTTGATATTTTATGCAGAAGCTATGATTATGTTACTAATGCTCAAAAGTTGAAACTGTTTCCAGCCACCTTAAAAGGGAATGCCTTGAGATGGTTCATGAGCCTTGGGAGCCAGGTAATCACAACATGGGAGCAAATGAAACAAAAATTTCTGCTTAAATATCAGGACTACTGCCGGACAAGAGAGAAGAAGGATGAATTATTCAATATGGCACAAAAATCGGATGAAAGCTTGGAGGACTACATCGAAAGATTGCAATACAACATACAGAGATCCGATCATCCAGATATAAGTAAGGAAATTCGTAAAACAATATTACTTAGAGGGTTAAGGGATGATTGTTTAAATATGTTAAATATGCTTGCTAAGGGAGATATATCTAAAGAATCATATGATGAGATTTGTGAACTTGCTAAAAGATGTTCTAGGGGAGCTGCAAGAAACAGAATAAGAGATTCCACCTATTCAAGGGTACAGAAATCAGCCAATGGAGGAGCAACAAGAGCAGAGATAGGTAATTTGCTTGAAGAATTTAAAACCGAAATGCTAAGTTCTTTTGCTTCGCAGATTGACACTTTGCAGGTTAAGAAGAAGCAGGCTGAGGCAGAAGCAACTCTGGCTGTCTACTGCCCGAAATGTAGAGATAAACATCCACTAAGGGAGTGCCCAAGAGATAAAGTACCAGTTTGCACCCTTTGTGAGAAAGATCATGAGACAGAACAATGTCCATCTCTACCGGGGATAAAAGCAGCGATGCAGCCAACAGAGGAAGAAGCTGAAGCAGTCTACCTGCTAACTCAAAGAAGACAGTGGCAACCTAAAGGGCAAGGTACGAATTCTGGTATGCCATTTAATCATTGGAACAATTATTCTGCTTTTGGCCAAACAGGCTACCCCCCCTTCAACCAAATGCAATATCCACTTTTCAATCAAATGAGTTTCCCACCCATGCAAATGTAAAACCCTCCCTTTGTTGATCCTTCAATGTGGACTCCTTGGCCTCCACAGCAACCACCTCCTTTCAATCCTTGGAACCCAAGTTGGAATAATCAATCACTTCCATACCCAAATCAGATGCCTCAATTCCAACAATCACTCTCTCTGCCATCAAATGCCCCACCAAACAACCAAATGAGACCCCAACTACCCGCGCAACCAAATCCTAACCCCAACAATAAAACTGTGCAAGTTATTGAAATTCAGAATCAGTCTATATCCCCTACTATGCAATGTAATGATATTCATTTAAGATCTGGAAGAGTAGTAGAGCCTATTATTGATGATATAACTGATTCAGATAAAAATGAAACCGAAAAGCAAAAAGAAGCTCAACCACCTTCTAACAAAAATGCTGAATCAACAGAACCTCCATTCCTCGAGCGTTTGGTTTTAACCAAAACAACTGAAACACCTGCTTTTAATTTTATGGGGGAATTGCAAAATTTGTATATTAAGATTCCACTTTTACAAGCATTAAAAGATGTACCAATTTATGCCAAAACATTAAGGGATATTTGTGTGAAGAAACCTGGTAGGAAAACCAAGGATCCCCTTACAGTACATGTGATGGGAGACTTGTCTGCATTAATGTCCGGAAAAACCCCTCCTGTAAAATATGGTGATCCTGGCCATCCTACTGTTACAGTTCAGATTGGTAAAGCAGTAATCCCCCGGGTTTTGGTAGATTTAGGTGCAGCAATTAATATAATGACTCTGGAAACTTCACAATTGTTACAGCTGAATAACACAATCAGAGATACACCCACCATTTTAGAGTTAGCTAACCGTTCCACAATTAAGCCAGAAGGGGTTGTTGAAGACCTGCTCATTTCAGTTGAATCCTGGAAATATCCAGCTGATTTTGTTGTATTGCAAACTAAAACAAAGCTGGGGGGACATCCCTTAATTCTAGGAAGGCCATGGTTGGCCACAGCTGATGCATTTATAAGTTGCAGATCTGGTTCAATGACAATTTCTAATGGTTATGAAACAAAACAGTTAACTCTTTATCCTCACGCTACGCCAGTAGTTAATAATGAAGATTCTATATGGATGGATTATGATGATAATGATGTTCAGCCGATTCTAACTATAGGACAAGCTTTAACTCTTAAAGACAATACAGAAGATGAAATAATCAATAATTTTATTTGTGAACCTTCTTCTGTTATTGCTGAAACACACAATCAATTGACTGCAATTTTTGAAACTGATATACAAGAAAAGATTGAACCTGAAGATTCATCTCAAACTTTAAACACGATCCCATCTAAGAGCGTAACAGTTGAAATTGAACCCGGTAAGACATTAAACATAAATCCTGATTTAACAGACACTGAAACAGAGCAGCTAATGAAGTTATTACACAAATATAAGGAGGCATTTGCCTGGGATTACACGGACATGAAAGGTATTTCTTCTGAATTATGTACTCATAGAATTTACATTAAAGAAGGATGCCGACCTGTTTGTCAACCCCAAAGACGGATGAATCCTAATTTACGAGAAATTGTTAAAGAAGAACTTCAAAAATTGCTTAATGCAGGGTTTATATACCCCATATCTGACAGTGAATGGGTTTCCCCGTTAGTAATTGTTCCTAAGAAAAACGGGAAATGGAGGGTATGTGTTGACTATAGAGCTTTAAACAAAGCTACCCAAAAGGATCACTTTCCCTTACCTTTCATTGATCAGGTGTTGGACAGTCTTGCAGGGAAGAAATTCTTCTCTTTTCTAGATGGATTCAGTGGTTATAATCAGATAAAAATTGCACCCCAGGATCAAGACAAGACCACTTTCACCAATCCTTGGGGAACTTTCGCCTATAGAGTTCTCCCATTTGGATTATGCAATGCACCAGCAACCTTTCAAAGAGTTGTTATAGGAATTTTCTCAGATATGCTGAATGACTGTATGGAAATATTTATGGATGATTTTACCCCCTATGGTGTGTCTTTTGAAGAGGGATTACAAAACCTTGAGAAAGTACTAAAAAGATGTATTCAAGCCCACCTTTCCTTAAGTACCGAAAAATGTCACATGATGATGAGTGAGGGAATAGTGCTTGGACATTTTATTTCATCTCTAGGTATTCAGGTAGATCCATCTAAAATATTAGTCATTCAGAATCTTTCTGTTCCTAAAACTCAAACTGATGTGAGAAGTTTTTTAGGACATGTTGGTTATTATAGGAGATTTATTAAAGATTTCTCTAAAATAGCTTCTCCATTGTTTGTATTGCTTATGAAAAATGTTGAATTCAAGTGGACTAGTTCTTGTCAAAAAGCTTTTGAAGAATTGAAGCATCAGCTGTCTACTGCTCCTATTTTGAGGGGGCCTGACTGGAATCTTCCATTTCACATATCCTCTGATGCTTCAGACAGTGCTATTGGAGCAGTCCTGGGACAAGAGGAAAATCATCTTCCTTATGCTATATACTTTATCAGTAAGAACATGACCTCTGCTGAGCTTAACTATACAGTTACCGAGAAAGAGTTCCTTGCAGTAATCTATGCCATTAATAAATTCAGACACTATATTACTGGTTATCCTACGTTTGTGCACACTGATCATTCAGCTATTAAATACTTAATGAACAAATCTGTTACAAATGCTAGAGTTACCAGATGGCTATTATTATTGCAGGAATTTGATATTACAATTATAGATCGGCCTGGTAAAGAAAATGTGGTGGCTGATTTTCTTTCACGGTTAAAAACTGATAATGATATTCCAATGGATGATAGTTTTCCTGACGAATATTTGTTTGCAGTTTCTGCTCATTCTCCATGGTATGCAGATATTGCTAACTACTTGGTTGCAGGAAAACTACCAGCACACCTGTCATATAGGGAAAAGAGAAGAATTGTTCAACAAAGTGCCAGGTATAGCTGGATCAACGGATGTCTCTTCTATACTGGGCTTGATCAGGAGATTCGAAGATGCATTAGAGAAGATGAAGTGTATGACATACTGAAAGCTTGTCATGATGGCCCTTGTGGAGGCCATTTTGCTGATAAAAGAACAGCGCATAAAATTCTGAGGATGGGTTACTATTGGCCCTCACTATTCAAGGATGCAAAGAAGTATGTAAGGGCTTGTGATAGCTGCCAGAGAATGGGTCAACCCAATCATAGAGACCAAATGCCACTAAACCCCCAGGTAGTTTCTGAACCATTTGAAAGATGGGCCTTGGACTTCATAGGACCCATTAACCCTCCATCCAATCAAAGAACCTATATATTAGTCTGCACAGACTATATGACTAAGTGGGTGGAAGCCAAAGCACTTATTAGAGCCAATGAAGAGGCTGTTTTGTCCTTCTTGTTTGAAGATATTTTCACTAGATTTGGAATCCCCAGAGAGCTAGTTACTGATGGAGGACCTCCATTCAATTCTCATGGTTTTAAATCTACTCTTCACAAATATCATATTCAACATAGAATGACCACACCATACCACCCCCAGGCCAATGGGCAGGTGGAAAGCACAAACAAAGTTTTAGAAGCCATTCTAACTAAAACAGTAAAGGACAACCGAAAGGATTGGTCCCAAAGGCTCCCTGAGGCATTATGGGCTTACAGGACTACTTGGAGAAACACTATCGGTTTTTCTCCCTATGAATTGGTTTATGGTAAAAATGCTATTTTTCCTGTGGAATTTGAAATTAAAACTTTAAAGACTGCCTTAGCTGTTAATCTTGATTTGAATGATGTGCAGACAGCTAGATTGCAGCAACTTTTGGAGTTGGATGAAAAGAGATTGGATGCCATTCACCAAACAAACATGATTCAGCAACAAAGGATGAAATGGCATGACAAAATTATCAAACACAAGCAGTTCCAAAAAGGTAATTGGGCCTTGCTGTATGATTCTCGGTTTGAAAATTTTCAGGGAAAGCTACGTACACGTTGGCTTGGACCGTATGAAGTAGAAGATGTCTTTCCAAACGGAACGGTAAGACTTGTAACAATTGATGATGCTAAAACACCTCTACTAGTCAATGGCCATAGGCTCCGTTTATACGAGCGCCCTGTTTCTAAAGAAGATTTCAAGACTGCTTGCATGACTGATATTCATTATCTTTTTCCAGGGGAGTCTTCTGCTCCTCACAGCACTTAATTTTCTGCACTATATTTTTAGTAGTAGATTAGATTTAGCACTAATAATCCCTGTCAAGGATTGGCATGTTACAATTGAATTTTGCAGATTCTGGAAAGGCAATAAGGAGGACAGATTCATCATGAGAAGATCTGAAGCTTTAAATCAAGAAGCTTCCGCCCATCATTTTATCCTCTTCCCTAAAGTAATATCCCTCCATTATTTCTATCATTCCCACCACTCCCGAAATATCTTCCTTCAGTCTGTGTTACCCATCCCTTACTGCTGAAATAAACCCTTATCATTCACAGACCTAAGTCAGTTATCACAATTTTCTGATTTTTCCCGTTGCTGAAACACCTGTTTCAGCAACGTAACACCAATTTTTCCCGTTGCTGAAACACCTGTTTCAGCAACGTAACACCAATTTTTCCCGTTGCTGAAACACCTGTTTCAGCAACGTAACACCAACTTTTTCCGTTGCTGAAATACCTGTTTCAGCAACATATCATTGATTCTACCCATTGCTGAAACACCTGTTTCAGCAATACATTATCAATTTCCTCCGATTGATGAAACACCTGCTTCAGCAATGTATCGTTCATTTGTCAATTGCTCACACATCAGTCTCAGCAACTTGTTATTATCAAAGCAGCATCTCTCTTTGACAACATATAAGCTTTCTGGTCCTTCACGATCATACTTCAGATCCTTTTGGTGAAAATTATTTGCAATATACCAGAATCAATTACACAGACCCTTCTATGATCATTCAAGGCTATTGCAACCGACACTTCGAATTATTAATTAAAGGTAAAGTATAAGGTATATGGTTTTAATGTAATTCGGTTAAATCATATTAAAAGAGAGGATTTCATTTCATAATGATTGCATATCTCCCCACGTCCAATCATTATTATACCATACGTAGGGGGGGGGAATTCCAAAAATGGAATGATTATTTCGCATGCACCAACCTGCCGCCTGTTATCATATCCATTTTTGCCGTCATTTAGACTACGCAGCCATTGTTGCAACAACTAAGTCTGATCAGGGTCTGAGAATACTGAATTGTGCCTCTGCGGAAAAACTCAGAGCTTTAGCCATGGGAAAGGCGGCCATTAGAAATGAGCCCGGCTCCATAAGTCTTCTACAGCTCTTTCCTGAAGCATATCAGATCTTCCAACAAGCAGGGTGGACAGCATATTTTGAAAGGTTGGGAGATTTTAACGCAGAAGAAGTATTAGAATTCGCACAGAACTTTGAAGGCAATTTCTCAGTGGTCCGAGGGGTTCGCATTTCAGTGACAGAGGATGACATAGTTCAGGTATCAGGGTTGCCAGCTGAGGGCATTCGCTGGTTTAGCAGGAAGACGGTCGTTCTTAACGCGCAGCAAGACTTTTTGCGCCCGGACGAGCAAGTGGAACCTAGAGGCCGCGGGGTCAGTCTGCATTCACTTCCTCAACCATGGCCATCAGTGGCAGAATTCGTCAAACACTACCTCACATGCGAAGGGCGTTATCAGGTAGTGTACAACCATGACTTTGTTCTGCTGAATCATTTGAGGAATGGAAGATTGGTTAATATCCCTTATTATC
Organism: Pinus tabuliformis; assembly: GCA_031772625.1. NCBI lineage: Eukaryota > Viridiplantae > Streptophyta > Pinopsida > Pinales > Pinaceae > Pinus > Pinus tabuliformis. The sequence goes on from CM062805.1 coordinate 872,230,876, forward strand.
TGCTTGGTTGTATTAAAAACATGTCGTATTATTGTAAGCAAGCCAAATCTCCAATGACATCCCTTACCCATCACCGCTTATGCCAGCTGCTAATACAGAGGGGTTTTGCTCAGCAAAATCCCCCTCTGCAGGCCCTACCTGAAATTCCTTTGCAGGCCCCACCTGAAGTCCCTCTGCAAGCCCCACCAGAAATTCCCCAACTACCTGAAATTCCCCCGCAGGCCCCACTTGAAGTCCCTCTGCAAGCCCCACCAGAAATTCCCCAACCACCTGAAGTCCCTTTGCAAACCCCACCCGAAACTCCTCAGCAAGAGAAAACGTCCCAATTGTCTGAAAATCCTCATAAAAAACAACAGGAGGAAACCCTGAATTCTCCCGTCAACCCAACCCCGAGCTCGCCTCAGTTAGCAGAGCTAACACCCTCTACTATTCCTGTCCCTAGTGACGATTCTCCAACACCCCCTTCTTCACCCATGAAGAAAAAAAGGAAAACCCCAGCAGTCACAAGTTCTAGACCACGGACAAGGTCCACATCCAAAATTCCTACCTCTCCGCAAAACCCTGTCCTGAAGAAAAAGCCCTCCGTTCAAGAAAAAGGAAAGGCAGCGATTTTGCTGCCTTCCTACCAAAAAGAAAAAGGACAAAGACTGTTGAGGCAGAATCTACCTCCATTTTCCCTAACCCTGCCACTATTGCATTGAAACCCTTATCCCCATCCCGAACTCCCCAGCCGGCCTCGTCCGAAGACACTGTCACACAAAAATCAGTGCCTCGGGATAATACGACATTGGTTATGGATCAAGGAGTGACTGCTCCACAAGAACCAGTCACTCGCCCAGTGACTGTAACACAAGAACCAGTCACTGAGGAAGAAGAATACACCAAGCAGGTCGATAATGGGAAATGCCCAGTGACTGTTCCACAAGAACCAGTCACTGAGGCAGAAGAATTTACAGAGCAGGTTGTTAGTGAAGAATGCCCAGTGACTGTTCCACAAGAACCAGTCACTGAGGCAGAAGAAATTACAGAGCAGGTTGTTAGTGAAAAATGCCCAGTGACTGTCCCACAAGAACCAGTCACTGAGGCAGAAGAATTTACAGAGCAGATCAATACTGAAGAATGCCCAGTGACTGTCCCACAAGAACCAGTCACTGAGGCACAGGAACACAACAAGCAAGATGATAGTGGGAAATGCCCAGAAACTGAAATGCCAGAACTAGAGACTGAAATACCAGAACTGGAGATGGAAATACCAGAACTCGAAATTGAAATACCAGAATTGGAGATTGAAACACAGGAATCCATTCCTAACCCGGTGGATGAAACACAAGAACCACCCACTGTGGTACCAGAACTGGAGACCGAAACACAGGAATCCATCCCTAACCCGGTGGATGAAACACAAGAACCACCCACTGTGGTACCAGCATTAGTCACTGAGAAGCAAGAATTCATGACTGGTCCGATAGAGGAAATACAAGCACCACTCACCGTGGTTTCAGAACTAGTTGCTGAGGAACAAGGATTTATTCCTGATAGAGCACGAGGACTATTTACTGTGGTATCAGAACTAGTTACTGGTGAACAAGAATCCATTCCTGGCACGATGGATGAAACACAAGAGGCACCCATTGTGGTGCAACAACCAGCTACCACTGTGCATCAGCAAAATATTCCAGCAGAAACAACTAGCATACAAGGCCCACATACGATGGCATCTCTACTGCAGGAAAATGAGTTCCTGAAGTCTGAAATAGAAGCTTACAAAGCTGAGTTAGCCATGGCTCGAGAGGCTTTTGAAAAAGAACTCAATCTCCATACATTAGCACAAGTAGCCTCAATGCAAAACAGGGAGACATGCATAGAATATATGTGCAAAGAGTGTGGCATCATTTATCAGAATGCAGGCTATAAAGTAGTTGAAATTTCACTCCCTGAGACAATTATGACAGAGGGAACACAAGAGGAATGCCCCACTGCTCCACAAGAACCAGTAGGACCTCCTATGATGCAAGAAGAAGAAGAAGAAATCGAACAAGAGATATCTCATCCTTTGGGGACTGATGCAGCTATCTCGGCAGAAGAAACACTGCCAGAGCACACCACTATTGATTCAGATATTCCAACAGAAGAAACATTGCCAGAGCACATGACTATTGATTCAGATATTCCAGCAGAAGAAACATTGCCAGAGCACATGATTATTGATTCAGATATTCCAGCTGAGGAAACATCGCCAAAGCATACTACTATTGATACAGCTGTTTCGGCAGAAGAGACACTGCCTCAGCACACTACTGGTGCAAGTATCCCGACAGAAGAAATAATGCCCCAATGCATTTCCTCTGAGGCAGCCATACAGACAGAGGGAATAGTGCCCAAACCTACTACTTCTGTTAAAAAGACACAGACTCGGCCATGGGACCCATTGGAACAATTCAACAGATGGAAGAAGGAACATGCTGAGAAACAGGATATAGTATTACAACAGCATAAGTTGCAATGGCAAAACTTTGTATACACTAACTGGGAGAACTTGGAGCAATTACTGCAAGAGCACAGGGAATATAAGAAGGAAGCCAGACAGTCTAAGGAACGGATAGCCCTGATGTTTTCATTGGTGCGAAAGTTGATGGTTACACGGAAACCTTCTGTAAACTATGCTCTTTTTCTTGCTGAACGACTAGCTTACTTTCAAATTAAATCAATAGCACATGGTAGACCACATGAAGTACTGACTTCAGAAAAATTTGTTGAGACCTTCAAGGAGGCCCCTGAAAGCGACCAGCATCTGCTGTGCGAACTCTACCTTCATAATGAAGCCATGCCTGAAGAAAGAAGAATTAATCTTATTCCAATTGCAGGTGATATACAAATTAGGGCATTTGCTTCATTTTTGTCTAATCAGCTCACTTGGCAGACTGCGTTCAATACAAGCAGTCATAATGAGGAGAATAAACTCCTGTGGATTAGGCCAGAGCTGGTAAGCCCAGCCATGTTTATAGCACAGTACTATGAATTCTTGCAGAAGCCAGGTATGAGCGAGCACATAGAGCAATTACAGGCTTCAATCCTTTTTAATTGTCAAGAGCATATTTGAATGAAGGGTCCTGCTGCACTGAAGGCCAATGATCTCTTTTGGCAGCAATCAGATAAGGAAAGACAGGATTATCATCCTTTTAACCCTCTCAATTTTCACGCTGCATTGTATAGAGTCCCTAAGTATATTGATAGCATTCAGCATTGTGGAGTCAACTGGATTGGGTATCATTTCCGTTTTCCAATCTTATGGCTGCCTTCAGAAAAGTATCAAAATCATTACCTGTTGACTGACGAAGAGGAAGCCTCGGCATGGCAACAGTTGCAGACCAACAGCGGATTCCGAGATCCTACAGACGCCACTTTCTCCAGCTACTGCCTGAGTAATTTGCATTGCCAGTCCCAGTACTCAGACTCTGATTCAGACGAAGGGGTTGCCTGAGGACATGCAACATTTTTAGCTGGGGGGGATGTTAGGACTCCAATATGTACCATTTTGTTATATATTTTGATATCATTTTACTCTCAAAACCATAAGCTCCAATGTCTTTTTCATTCACTATATCCTAAGGTATATGGAAACCTTCTCTTTATTATATGGTTAATCTGTCTTACATTTAATTCCATAATACTCTTATATTTTATCAATTATTGAAGTGCATTGTTGCTAACATAAGTTGAAGATCGCAGATAAAGTTATATGCCTTGATGAGAACGAGCGGCTGTAGCTGAAACAGCTGACTGAGTTGTGGGAACAGCCGACTACGTTGCTGAAACAGCTGGTCCCGTTGCTGAAACAGCTGGTCCCGATGCTGAAACAGTTAACTCAGCTGCTGAAACAGCCGACAAAGCACGCAAATTCCGTTATGCGTAATTTGCGATTCTGAAGAACTTTTTGTGGATAATAGCAGCAGGCCGAAGATACGGTTACCTGAATTATTGTAAAGATAGCATGACTGTTGTCTCGGTTGTAACAGTATCTCTTTTTAAAGAAGAACAGAATAGTCTTGTTTTGAACAGAATCGAGATATCCGCTCTTGTGTAAAATTGTAAATGATGTCTCCTCTTTAAAAAGAGGAGACATCATCATTAGAGGGGATCGAACTGTAATTTTGAGAACAGCATTGTGTGAAACAGGAGCTAGTCTCCTTTTTGTATGTAACAGTTCTTGACGGATGAATAAAGACCTGTTTTGAGTAATCTCGTTTAATTCCTTCTCTTGGGGAATCTTGTGAGAAGGAAAGGACCCGCCTTCCTCACAAGATCCACCCTTTTTTTTTTATTCCTGTAGTTGTTTATTTCTTATGATTTGCATTGTGTTTAGTTCTGTTGCTGAAACACTAGTTGCATGGTTTGTGATACTCTGTTTCTTAACGCTACATGTATTGATTGCACGAGTGTATGATGAGAGCATGTGCTGAAGATCCTGGTACAGAGGGATAGGGTCTTGCTCCCATTGATTGCTTTCTTTTACTTGCAGTGTGATTAGAACAGAGAGGCCAAGTGCTGAAGATTCCTGTTCCTGGGAATAGGGTCTTGACCTCTTAAGGTTACTTCTTTTGCAGTGTGATTAGTGCCAGGCAGCAGGTGCTGAAGTTCCCACCAAGGAATAGGGTCCTGTTCCTGCTATAGTTGAATGATTTCTTTTCTTATACATTTATTTCCCTTTTGCTGTAACAGAGAAATCGTGTCTGCTATAAGTTAATTGACTTCAGCTTTAATTAAGTAGACTGTGAATTGATAGATTGCTGAATTTAACAATTGTGTGTGACTTTATTTTACTACAACATTGAACTGCTTTTGAAATTGAGCATATCCAGTGCGCTATTACCTTTGGAATAAAAAGACCTTCTCGGGTTGACAATTTATGTGGAGCTCGAATTGTGAAAACAATTAGAGCGGCCAACAGTTTGATGGCAAGGATTTCGTAACATGGATACTAAATATGGAGCAATATTTTGATATCCATAATGTAAAAAAAACATAAAAGGTACGGATCACAACTTTATATTTGAAACCCAATCAATTTCTATGGTATTGATGGCTTTTCTCTCGGAAAAAAAAATTGTCACTTGGGCAATTTTTACGAAAGAAATGATAGCACATTATGAGGATAAAATAAGAAACACCTTTTTTAGACAACTGATAAATCTCAAACAAAAAGGTTGAATGGTGGAGCACATTGAGGACTTCGAAAAATTGAATATAAGGGTAAAAGATATTCCAAAAGAGCATTGGATTGATGTGTTCATAGGTACATTAAAGGAAAACATCCAACATGAGGTTCACATTTGGGAACCTGATTCATTAGAGAAGGCATTAATGTTGGCAAGAAAAATTGAAAGAAAAAATTATGGAAACAAGGAAGCCTACCAATCACAACTATAAAGATGGAAGTTTTGTTGCCCCTAGCTTTCCACAACCTACAAGTTTGACACCAAAAATATTGGAATAAAAAAGAGCAAAAGGGATTTGTTATAGTTGTGATAGAAAATACACTAAAGGTCATAAGTGTGCTGAGAAGAGATTATTTTACATAGATTGTGAAGCAGAAGAAGAAAAGGAACAAGAAACATCAAAAGAAGAAGATACACACGCGGAAAAAATTGTAGTGAAAGAAGAAATGAATCCAACCATATATTGTAATGCATTGCCCAGAATAACCACTCGTCAAACTGTCAAGATAAAAGGACATATCAAGAAGCAAAAGGTAATAATGTTGATTGATTCGGGAAGTACCCATAATTTTATTAATTGTAAGATAGCGAAGGAATTGAATTACTTCCTAAATCCAGCACCAGAGTGTCAAGTGATGGTTGCAAATGGAAGAACCATAAATTTCTCTAGAAAGTGTCATAATATCAAGCTATCCATGGGAGAATATGTGTTGAATAGTCCAATGCTTTCCATTCCAATGGGTGGTGTTGATGTTGTACTAGGAGTCCAATGGCTACAATCTTTGGGTATGATAGCTTTCAAATTTCAAGAACTTTTATTGAAATTTTTCTCAAAAGGAAAGGAAGTTGAATTAAGGGGAATCGTAGAGAAATTGGGACATTCTAGCCACTTGGCCAAATATTCTGCAATATCTTTCCTCATACCGAGCCAGTAATAATTTTTCTTGATTACAGAAAAAAGGTTTTGATAACCTGGGTGGGCAACACAAGGACTTCTGTGAAATTCATATAACATAAATTGCTTTATTGACAACTTATTAATAACATATATATACAATTTCTAAACATCAACAAATTTTCAGGGTTAATACTGTACCCTTTTTGATCCTCGGAATTATGTGCAGATTTAGCTTGTTGCCAAAGATAACTATATTTCGAGTCCTTCTGTGCTGCTTTCTTTATTTTCTCAACAAAATTGAAGTATGATTGACTAAATGAAATTTTGTAGACATAATGCAACTTCCTAATTAATACATCCGCCACTCTGTTCTCTTTTGAGCTTAAATGTTTGATTTCAAAATCAAATTGACTTAAGAATGCATGCCATCGAGCTTGGCGCCCATTCAGGGTAGGTTGATTGAAAAAACTCGTTAAGATGTTGTGGTCTATTCTAAGTAAAAATCGTTTTCCCATTAGGTAATGTCACCACACTTTTAAGGTGTGAACTACAATAGTTAACTCCAAATCATAAGCAGAATATTTCTGCTCATGATCTCTTAGCTTACGAGATTTTTAAGAAATTACTTTATCTTTCTGCATTAAAACTCCACCTACACCCTACTTACATGCATCTGTACAGACTATAAAATCTTCCTTAAGATCTGCAATCTTCAACACAAGCCATTCCACGATGGCCTTGATTTTCTCTAGATCCACCGCTATGCCTTCAGAGGAAATAATATATCATAGATATTGGATTTGATCCTCGAAAAAATCACATTTTCTAAATTTGGCGTAAATTTGGTTTTCTCTTAAGGTTTGTAACATTATCCGAAGGTGTTCTTTATGTTCCTCCATACTCCTAGAATACACCAGGATGTCATCAATAAATATAAGAATGGATATATCAAGGAAGGGATGGAAAGTCCCATTTATCATACTCATGAACGTTGTTGGAGCATTAGTGAGTCTGAATGGTAAAACTACGAACTCATAATGACCATAACATGTTCTAAATGCAGTTTTATATATGTCTTCATCTATAATTCGAATATGATGATATCCCAATCATAAATCAATTTTTGAAAATATATCGTCTTTAACTTGATCAAAGAGATTATCAATTTGAGGTAAGGGGTACCTATTCTTAATTGTTAACTTGTTTAGTTGTCTTAAATTGATGCATAAATGCAAAGTACCATCTTTCTTCCATACAAATAAATCTCGGGCTCCCGAAGGGGACACATTGGGTCGAATATAACCCTTATCCAATAGCTCTTGGAGCTACATTTTTTAATTCTGTTAACCCGAGAACACTCATTCTGCAAGGAGCTTTGGAAATAGGTTCAGCTCTAGGGACCAACTCTATGGTAAAATAAACTTTTATTTTGGGTGGTAACCCAGGAATATCTTCCGTAAAGACATCTTTAAATTCTTGAACCACTGGTATTTTCTCCAAGGAAAACAATTTATCTTTAGAGTTCGTGTAGCCCACTTGAACTGCATAAATTTGACAACCTTTATGCATGCATTTTCCTAGCTCATGGGTTGCAATGAGACGTAAATTAACTTCCCTTCTTATACCCTGAATTTCTACTCTAGTGCCATCGTTGGACAGGAAATTAATTGTCTTATCTTTACAATTTACTAAGGTCCAATGTTGTTCCAACAAGTCCATGCCTATCAACACATCATAGGAACCTAACGGCAATACATTTAAATTTGTCCTAACTTTCTTTCTTGCCAATTCAATTACATAGTCTTCTATTTTTGCATTAACTATTATTTTAGCTCCTATGTCTAGATGGACCAGCCAAGGGTTTTTACAAATTATTCTTTTCAAATGGAAAAAGTCAACTATTCTTGGGCTAACATAGCTTAAGCTTGCACCCAGATCTATTAAAATGGAAACAGGGTGATTGGATAATTTATCTTTAAGTTCTACCATCGCGGGTTGATATTCTGCCTAGCGATCTTCCAATTTTTGCATTAATCTAGGCACCGACAGTAGAAGCTTCTTGAATATTTGCAACTGGTTCTGATCTCGCTCTATGGGAACAATATTTGTAGTAATGGGGTTCCCCACAACCCCAAAACTACAAAGGAGGTTTAGGAACCTCACTAGGTTCCAACTTTCTTGATGCTTTACTTTACTTCACTTCATTATGAGATCTATACCTCTGTTGATTCCTATTAATAGATCCATTTGGCCCCTTCCATCCTGGATACTTGGTACCAACAATTTTCATGTTTTTATTGCTTGTAAAAATTTTCTGCCCTTTTTTACTTGTCCAAGTTTTATTACCTTCACCCTTCTGCTTCATTTGATGATAGAATAACTGAGCCTTTCGAACCACTTCATCCATTGTTTTAGCATTGTCAAATTCGAACTTCTCTTTCATATAGACAAGTAAAATTCTAATAAATCTCTGGACTTTAGCCTTATCTTCATGGATGTAGGGGACATATCTTAACAACAAAGTGAACTTGGCTATGAACTCATCCATCGACTGTGGTCCCAATTTCAAGTCATGGTACTCTTTTTCCTTATCATCATAGAACCACTCGGTCAGATATCTGTCCTTAAAATGTTTATGAAATTGCTCCCATGTGACCTCCTGCTCATTAATTTCTTTGACTATTTTGATTTCTTCCCACCATAGGGTGGCCTTGCCCTGCAACTGATAAATTGCTAACCTTGCCTTCAAATTGTCATCATATTCATATATCTGGAAGTATTTATTCATGTTAATTAACCAAGCCTCTCCGCTTCTTTGGCCTCTCCATTATATACCGGTGGCTTGATCTTTTTGAACTCCCCTTGGAGTTCAATTTTTGCCTTTTTGTTCCCTTCTTATTGGAGACGTTATCAGATTATTCTTCATTACCAGTTCATTTCATCCCCCTTCAGACTCTAGATGTTCCTCCTACTATCTATGTGATTTTTTTCTGTTTTCTTCATCCTAGCTGGGGTTTGGATTTCTCTGATTCTTCCTATCTGAAAGGATTTTCATAACACTTTATTGCTCCAAATGTGATATTTCATTATCAACTCACAAAACCTGCATCTCTGCTCATAGTTGTTGGAGTGTTTCTAATAACGTAGCGTTTGTACTCTGATTTTCCTCACCTAACTGTACCCACACCTCGATGTTATGACCAGATATCCCTCCTGAGGGGGTGGATCCTACTCCTTGTCTCATGTTACACCCGCTTCATATTTGTGCACCATAATTATTTTGTTATTCAATGCTCATCCATTCAAGCCTCAGTTTACTAACTTGAGGGCTCTGATACCAATCGTAACATATACAAATGCACAACACTTATAATAATAATAAAATGGGTCACATGATAACTTCACCCTCACATCATCTTGAAATATAACCCAAGGTATATGAGTATTAATATATGTACATTAAAAGTTGATACCCTATGGTTTAATAACCATTACCGTATGATTTGCATTGATACCAATGTACCAAGCACATTAATTTCAACTAGTATTTTTCAATTTAATTAATATATTATATATATACATTTCGATCTATTTTGTTGAGGTGGAGACCTCCCTTTCTGTTCATAGCTTGTACGTGCCTGCAATTCATTTAAGCTTTAGCTAAATCACTCAACTTTTTTGCAATGTAATGCCGCCAGCTCCCAGGCATTTACCCTCTCATGTTGCCAAGTGGTCTTTCTCAGCAACATTGATGTGAGAGTTGTGATCCGATGGTCCTCCTTCATCCAAGGAAACTATGACTAACCACTGGGTAACCTGCTTTCCTTGTTTGGTCATTTGCTCAGAGCTAGACCCTGGAACATCGCTCTGCAAAACCCCAACTCAGTTGGGGTTGCTTTTTGGTAGCTGGGTTTCATCTCTTTGGTTGTACTCGACATGAATGCAACAAGAGCATTCAACCCAACCACTATTGCAGTCATACATTATCAATTGTTACCAGAATATCTCCTTCAAGATGTAGGTGAGACTTATTTTGATTCAGTGACTAAATTTGATATTGTTCGAGTTTATTTCCATGCACCTCATCACATCTGAGTACACTTGTTTGTTTATCTAACTATTGCTCGGCTTCTTACATCTCTCTACAGGTATTGTGACTGCTATAACCTCATATGCCTCTCGTGCTGAGGAAACACTCAAACTCCTCAATCTAGGTAAGGTTTTTAAATCTAGGTTTAGGCCATTTAGAATTTACCTTACAATCTTATTCATGGCACTGAGGTACCTCGACATTTCGTTGGAGGGTTAGTCTTGAACTATCAATCTTGGACGGGGTTCTTTGAGTTCCAGCACAACCAGCGACAAGAGGAACCTGTGCTTCCTCAGGGATTAGTAGAATGATATGGGAGCCTCTTTTTAGAATTTTCACGCCTCAAATGCATGCCTATTGAATTGGGTATCTCTTTTCTGTTTTTTCTTCATAGTAGACCCATTTAAAGGATTTCGTTTATAATTAAATATGGGTGAGAAACCCTTGTTGCAATAGGGCGATATGCACATTTTGAAGCTATTCTTCTATTAATTCCTTGTTGGGCTTAATGCTAACTGAGGTCTTGGTTTGTCCACTCAGTTGCCTTTAAATGTTATTGATTTTGTACGTACAAGCAGAGTTGCAAATTGGTTTACTCCACATATAATTTATTAGCGAATATGCATGTGGTTCTCGTCATTTATCTTGGCTATTGGTTTCTTGTAGTTTACATAACAAAATCTTTCATATTAGCTGGACTATCTCGATCTGCATGGTTAAAATATATAATTCCTTTATTTTAACATTTCTTTTAATTGCGACACATTCAGTCACCGAGAACTGCTTCCTTGGTGTCCCAATAGGACTTGCCAAGGAATAAATCTCAGTTATAATAATCGTATTTTACACTTACTGCTGAGCAATTCTAATTCCTCATTCAAGGTTTCTTGAAGTTCTCCAAAATAAATGAATTTCTTTTGCAAAATTAAGAGAGTTTTCTTTCCTATTTCAATCTTAGTTTTTCTTTTCCTGCTAGCCCATAAGTGTATCTACTGTTCCTGTGTTGCATTCCAAATACGAATTTAACCCTTACCTAGATCAATGAGTTTGAGTGTTTTCCCTAATTAATCATTCATATGTTCTTTACTGTAGACCAATCTTGCATACATTTCCAAACAATCCTTATTTATTGAGAAGTAATGTTCAATAATGTAGTGAATTTACACAATCTTGATGCATACTTCAAGACAATCTTTATTTACATAATTTTGAGTATACTTCAAGATAACTTTTCTTCTTTTCAGAAGGTAATTTTAGTAACAAAACAATTTTACACAATTTCATTCCTTCACAGAGAATCGCTTGTCTACTACTATTTCCTTAACTACATCTAAGTATTTCCTTAACTACATCTAAGTCACTGTGCCATTTAAGGGTAATTTAGTAACAAAACAATTTTACACAATTTCATTCCTTCACAGAGAATCGCTTGTCTACTACTATTTCCTTAACTACCTCTAAGTCACTGTGCCATTTAAGGGTAAATATCTAAATTAAATCCAAGTACTTTAACAACCATAAAAGGATCTTTTGTTATTGTAAGAATAACTTCTCCTAATATACTTCATTCCATAGTCACATAAAAGGATCTTTTGTTATTGTAAGAATAACTTCTCCTAATATATATGGATCTTTTGTTATTGTAAGAATAACTTCTCCTAATATACTTCATTCCATAGTCACATAAAAGGATCTTTTGTTATTGTAAGAATAACTTCTCCTAATATACTTCATTCCATAGTCTTGTAATATTAACAGGCTATGCATTTTTTTACTTATCTGCTATTGGAAGATCATAGTCACATAATATTAACAGGCTATGCATTTTTTTACTTATCTGCTATTGGAAGATCAGTCATTCATAGATGAAGCCTCTCCACCCTTCCAATGAGAATTTTGTCGATTATGTGCAATATTCTCCCCCAAGCTCCTTAATTCCTTCAGAGCAAGTTTAGTTAATTTGTCTCTGCCTCAGGACCCCAAGTTCAACCTTCAAACACTTTCTTCCACCCACGAAGATCATCTCGAGAGGTTTTTCCCACTGAACTTCTGTTTAGCTCAAGGGATTCCTTTTTCGAACCCCTTCTCTTTCCCCTCTCCTCATTTTTCTTGGGGGGACAGGAGGTAAGGAGATAACTCCTCCTAACTCGTAATTTCTGGGTAAAAAAGAGTTACTGAAGTTCATCCATAATTCCTCAGATCTTCCATAGAGACAATGTTAATTTTTCTTAAATAACTTAATTACTATTTATTATTATCAACAACACAATAACTAATTGTTATCAATAAATCGAAAAGCTTGGAATGTCACAATACATTTAAAATATTATTCAATTATATTCATTTCATTTCATGTTTATTTCTCTTTATTAAATTTTCTATTTTTTTTTATATAGATTTGAATTATCATATGCATTAAAATCACTATTTAATAGAACTTATTCATTTACTCTATATTTTATTTATTTAATACAAGAATAAATATGTTTGACTCGTGAAATGATATTGGTATTTATAAATTTAAACAATGGCTTCAAACACAATTTTTGCTCACTTTATCAATTTTAAATTTAAAAATAGATGTTTCACCAAAATTCAAATAATTTTAATTTTTTATAAATACTTAATATTCTATGGACATTTCAATATGATTCTATAAATTTGACTTTCTTTCCATTTACTTGTTAAACAATTTTTTTTGCTTTGTTATATTTTAAATTTATATTATAAGTTTCGGAGAGGGAAAATACGTTTTAAAAGTGGTGATAGAATATGTATGGATATGTATGGTATGACCTATATTCAAGAAAGTTTATGTAAAATCTCATCAAAGTTGTGAAGCAATAATCTCTAGATACCTATATAGAGAAAATATCCATGCTTGGCTTTGAAATGAAGGATTTTTTTTTTAATTTATTTACTCTATTAACTTGTTTTCCAATATTTTTTATTTATTTATAGAGGTATTTTTTATTTATTTATAGAGGTATTTTTATTTATTTATAGAGGTAAAGAACTAGAAGATGGGCAAGAAAGATGGGCTACATGTTGAAAGTATATTCTCAATACCTTTTTAATACTAATTTCTAAATTATTTTCTTATAAATCTTCAACCTTTTTTCACATTTAATAGAAACTACATTAAAGCATAATTTATATAAGGATAATCTATATTTTCTTTTTTCATATAAAATTTCTAAAAATTTTGTTATTACATTCTTACCATCACATACATTAAAAAAAATTCTCATTATAAACAATATATCTTATATAGGGATGACACAATGCCACTATTCATGAAATTAATCATTACTATAAGTTTAAAAATAACTTAGTTTAACTTATGGAAAGGAAAAGAGGATACATCCAAGGGATGACACGATGTCACTGGACATGATTTAATCATTGTGAGAGGTTTGAAAATAATTTAGTTTCGTTTATATTTATTTAAATAATTTTTTTTTTTACCAAATTTTTAATATATTATTTTAAATTTAAAAAAATTTCGTTTCAATTAAAATTAAATATTATTTATTTTTATTTCTAAATATTTAATTAATACTTATAATTTAATTAAATTAAATATTATTTATTTCTATTTTTGAATATTTAATTAATACTTATAATTTAGTTTGTATTATTTTTTCCCAAAATAAAATAAAAAATTGCTTAATATTATTATCACATACCTTTAATATTTACTATAATATTTCTTTCTTTTATTAACATATAAAAAATATACATACATTATATTCGATATGCAACCAAAAATATTTTAATACAAATTCCTAAAAAATTTTGTTATCGATATTCAACTCTTTTTTCACATTACTTTAAAGATAAGCTAGGATATGCTTAAAATTAATTTCATGTTATTATTAATTTTTTTATATTGTGTTTTTATATTTTCTTATTTTTTTTTAATATAATAACATAAAAAAATTATTTCATAAATTTAATTTAATAAAAAATAAAAATAAAAAATTTATTTTTAATAAATTAAATTTTTATATTAATGAATACAAATATTTATGTTTTTTTTAAATTAAAAAATCTTAGATTCTTGTATTTTTTATTATAATAAACACATTGAAAATATTTTTTATTTAACAGAAACATTTAAAATGTAATAATTTAATAGCACTATTTTTATTTCACATAGATATAGATATAGATATAGATATAGATATAGATATAGATATAGATATAGATATAGATTATATATTTTTTATTTAACAGAAACATTTAAAATGTAATAATTTAATAGCACTATTTTTATTTCACATATATATAGATATAGATATAGATATAGATATAGATTATAGATTTAATTAACACAATTTTAATTAAAAGTAATTATAATTAGATTTAATATGATGGTAATTTAATTTTTATTTAAATAATTTAGTTGCAATTAAAAATAAATTTAAATAAAAGTAGTATACACTTTATTAAAACACCTAGATTATAATTTAATAAAATATTATTTATAAAAAAAATTTAATATAGAATTATATTAAAAGTTAAAAGGAAAGTTGAGTTGTTGAGAGGGTCTTAGATAGTTGGTGATCAGGGGTTTTGTTAAGATACTACATGATGCTAAGTGGCAAGTTCAATTCACGGCCCCCTCGGGATGATATATTGTACATGATGAAAATGTAGTTATTAGAAAGTAATTAAATAAAAGTTAAATTGAATATTTTGTAATTGATACGACACTTAGAAAGTATATTTCTAATTGTAAAATTAAAATGCCTAAAAAATATTTTAGTTTGTAAAATTAAATTATTTTAATTATATAAATGTATTTAATAAAAAAATCAATATATATTTACTTTAGCTTCACATTTAAACATATTATTTTATATTTTAAGAAATTCCAAATTATAAATTATTGTAGGCTAAAATAAAAATATAAATAAGTATTCATCATAGCTATATAACATAAATCAAATCTCTATATACCCTAATTTTTTTAATTTTTATTTTTATTTTTACAAAACTAACTTTATTTTAATAAATATAATTCTTAAAAAAATAATTTAACACACACAACTTTTATCTAATTGTCTAATTTTTTTTTATACATCTCAATTATTACATACAATTAAAATATTATTCAGTATAATTGATTCATTTCATGTTTATTTCTCTCTAATAAATTTTCTAAACATTTATTTTTTCGATTTCAATTATTATATGCATTAAAAACACTATTTAATAGAATTTATTCATTTAGTGTATATTTGATTTATTTAATATAAGAAGAAATATGTTTGAGTGATGAAATGATAGTGCTATTTATAAAGTTAAACAATGAATTATAATATTGCTTTAAATTTAGCAAATTTCCTTTTCAATTAAAATTAAATATTATTTATTTCTATTTCTAAATATTTAATTGATCCTTATAATTTAATTTATATTATTTTCTCCCAAAATAAAATAAATAATTGCTTAATATTATTATCTCCTATCTTTATTATTTAATATTTAATATAATTTTTCTTTTTGTATTGACCTATTAAAAATATATATACATTATATTCCGTATGTAACCCAAAATATTTTAATACAAATTCCTAAATATTTTTGCTATAGATATTCAACTATTTTTCCACATTTAATGCAAACTACATCATAAGATAATACATGTAGTGTTAAATTTAAAAATAAGTTAGGATATGCTTAAAATTAATTTCATTTTATTATTAATTTTTTTCATATTGTGTTTTTATATTTTTTAAATATAATAACATAAGAAAATATATATCTATATATATATATATTATATATATATATATATATATATATATTATATATATATATATATTATGGCATACATTTAATTTAATATAATAAAAAATAAAAATAAAATTATTTTTAATAAATTAAATCTTTATATTAATGAATACAAATATTATATTTTTTTAAATTAAAAAATATTTTTCAATTTAAATTAAAAAGTATTATGTTCTTGTACTTTTTATTATAATAAACACATTTAAGATATTTTTTATATAATAAAACCATTAAAAAATATAATAATTTAATAGCACTCTTTCTATTTGCCATATATTTTTTCTTAAACTATATATATATTAATATTTGGATTATAATTTAACTAACACAATTCTAGTTAAAAATAATTATAATTAGATTTAATATGATGGTAATTTAATTTTTATTTAAGTAATTTAGTTGTAATTAAAAATACATTTTAATGAAAGCATTATACCATTTATTAAAAGTTCTAGATTATAATTTAATAAAATATTTTTATAAGGATTTTTTTAATATATAATTATATTAAAAGTTAAATTGAAAGTTGAGTTGTCCAGAGGGTCTTGGATAGTTTGTGATGGGGTTTTGTTAAGATACTACATGATGCAAAGTCGCGAGTTCAATTTCTGGCCCTAATGGGATGATATATTGGACATGATAAAAATGTAGTTATTACAAAGTAATTAAATATAAATTAAATATAAAAGTTAGATTGAATATTTTGTAATTGATAGAACCATTTGTAATTACAAATAATAAAAATAATTATAAATCACATGGAAAGTATATTTCTAATTGTAAAATTGAAATGCCTAAAAAATATTTTAGTTTAAAAATTAGATTATTTTAAGTATATAAATGTCTTTAATAAGAAAAAAATCAATATATATTTACTTTAGCTTCACATTTAAATATATTATTTTATATTTTAAGAAATTCCAAGTTACAAATTATTAATAAGCTAAAAATATAAATATAAATAAATATTCATCACAGCTATATAACATAAATCAAATCTCTATATACCCTTATTTTATTTTTTTTTATATAAAACCAAATTTATTTTTATATAATATAATTCTAAAAAAAATAGTTTATAAGCCCACAGAGACCTTTTATCTAATTTTCTAGATTTTGTTTTATACATCTCAATTATTACATATCCCAAAGTTATTTAATTCGAATTGTTTGTAAACAATTCCAATCTATATATTTCAATGTGATTTAACTCCGCATCCCATCTACGTACGCATAATCCATATATTTATGAAGGTGACCAACCTAGCATTTAATCAAGCCACGGTGCGAGTTCAATCTACACCGTCTATTTTCATGGGAAACGGGTTACGGAACTATGGCAATTGATATATCTGCATTGATGTTGTTAAGTTTAGAGTTCTAATTTAATACCTGCACTACCACTGTACGTGGAATGTGCAGTTCTGACCGATTCTGCTACAGCCTCGGGATCCCATTTGGATCGACAGTGTTGGAGCTGGCTTGGCGATCCAATGGCTGTGGACGACCTGAACCTGTTCACATCACTTGGTCTCTTTTTAGAAACTCATTTTTCCGCCATTTGTTTGTTCCGTCATTTGGTTGCTGCTCCCGTTCATGGACCTGTTCGCTCTTCGAACCAGGCTTCTGTGAGATAGCGAAAGGTGCTCCGAGCGCTAAACCTTGGTCTTTGCTCCCAAATCTAGTTACTGGTAAGTCTTTTAATTGTTTGGACTGTGTACATCGCTTTTCCTTATGCAACAACGGTTGATCCTGCCTCATGCATTCAGAATTCTTTGTTGTTTGTCCTGAGCTTACTACGTATATCTAACCTAATTCCGTGGTCTTTTGCAGGAACCTCTCATCTCTGCCTTCGAGCTTGGCTTCGAATGGGAACACGGTTCTCCAAAAATGGATTTAATTCTCAAATCCGTCGGGTATGAGGGTTTCTCCAACCTGGTTATGGTCTTTAAATTGTTTCTCCAGAATACTGTAGTGAGAGGGACCTTACCCCTGAATTTGCTACTGTTTATGTAATATGTTGCTCGGGTTTTAGCTCGCCCATCGAGACTCTGTTACTCATGCATTATATATATAATTTTTGTAAAGTAATTCGGCTTCGAGGGTTTTTACCTTAGAAGCCCTTTAAGCCGCACAGGCCTATTTGTAAATGTCTTAAGCTAGCATACAACATGACCACTTCTTGAGTTTATGTTTCTCTATTAGTGCTGAATGTTGAATGATAAGGAGCTCGGGTTTATTGGATAATTTATATATACTGAACATTTGGAACATCCCATTCCTACGTTAATATATCTGTAAGGTTATTATGTTTTCTCTATGAAATTGTCATGTATTTTGTCTTCCTATTACAACTCTTCAGTTTATTGAACCACATAGTTCCATGCGCGGTGCCAAATTATGAATAAATGTTTGTTCCATGCCTTATTGTTCTCCTGGTTTCCTCAGTTTATTATTGCACAAAATTACATGTACAATATCCAATTAACACTATCTTTCGACTCGCTTATTTGTTACAACCTCTGGATATGCAATCTAGAGGTGGTTATTTATATTTTGTCGTTTAATTCAGTCATTGGATTTGGCAGTAAAACCGTTGTTAAATTCTTGTTTGTAACGTGACTGTATGTGTACTCTACTGTATGTCGCCTCTAATCGTATACTTATTCGGCGTTAAACGGTTTAACTCAGATGAGGGTTTTTAATACCAACATGTTAACTTTGGTGGTTCTTTGAGCCCCCTGTTAGGAATTAGAAAGCCATTCACTCGAAGGGCAAGGTCAACCTTCTACGCAGGTCTTCCATCTATCATTTAATATAAATAATTTTTTTTGTTGAACAAGTTTTTAACTCCAGACTAAAACCCTGCATCCATGATCCTCGCGCTTGAATTTGTAAATTCCTCCCTCATGGCAAGTAATAATTTTAACTAGCAACTTTAGAGCGGACAGTGCTTTTTTTTTTTTGTCCCTCAGATAATAACATGGCACCCAGTAAGAGTCTCTTTCACAGTTGATTAAGTTTTTTTTATAATACATCACCACTGTGCAAACATTTGATATAGCTTACTTCATTAACATTTAAATGCTTTTTTAAGCGGTTGAGTCCACTTACCTGTGCCACAGTAACTCGCAACACTTGAGAAGCAGAGTTTACCTCTGGTCATCTACTTCCAATCTGCCACCTGTCCATGAGATTTGTCTTTCAAGACTAAAATCTCCCCCTAGCTCTCTTGCAGGACCATTGTCCACAGCAAGACGTTTGCACTTAGTGCTTAGCTATCTGGTCATCACCAGACTTAGCCATTTTCCTCTTTCTTTCTTTTTTTCTGCCTGTCCCAACAGCACAGACCTTTTTTCCCCCCTTCCCTATTTTCCTCTGGAAGCCCTTCCAGTTAGGGAAAACAGTTAGGGTTGGAATCATAGCAACTGTCTTGCCTCTAACTTCCTCCTTGAGAAGTTGCCAGCTCTTAAAGAAAACATTTCTTATTTTTTTTAAAGCAAATATTATTTAAATTCAAACAGATAATAATATCAATTCAGTTTGCCATTTACCACAGTAAAATCAAATATTTACATTTATCCCGGGGCATTATGTCCCCCTCCTAAAATTAGACATCGTCCCGATGTCTTTCGGCCACGAACAATCCTGGATAAGCCTTTCTTACAAGCTCTTCATCTTCCCAGGTAGCCTCATCAGGCCCAAAGTGCTGCCACTGCACTTTAACTTGGGTAATAGCTCGCTTCCGCAACATTACTTCTCTCGGTCGAGGAACTTCAGCGGTTCGACCAAGATTTCTCCTTCTGGTTTGACCTGCAACATGCAACATCCTAAGTCAGTTTTCTTTTAAAAGGAAACATTTCGACTGATTTATCGAAGATAATTCTCACATGTATATCATGCCATCAGATTACATGTTTAGGATCATAAACATACTTTTTTAACATGGAAACATGGAAGAAGTTATGGACCCATATATGACTTAGTAGAGCAAGCTGGTAAGCTACCGTCCCAACTTTTGCTAAGACCTGGAAGGGTCCACAAAATCGGGGTGCCAATTTAGCACACCCGTTCCACTGTAATGTGCTCTTTTTTGCTCGAATCCTCACATATACATGATCACCAACTTGATATTCCTTAAACGTCGTTTTTCTGGTCACCAAAATTCTTTTGCCTATCCTGAGCTGCCTTTAGATTGACTCGCACTTTCTTAACCTTTTCCTCCATTTCATTAAGCATATCGGGCCCCAACATTAATCTGTCTTCCGATCCACCCTAGCTTGAGGGCATGCAACACTTCCGCCCATACAATACTTCAAATGGGCTCATTTGCAATGATGTATGATAGCCATTATTATATGCGAACTCGACCAAGTGCAGATAATCTTCCCACTTGGTCAGTTGCTGCATTACATATGCCCTTAACATGTCTTCCACCACCTGGTTCACCCATTCTGTTTGTCCGTCAGTCTGAGGGTGATAAGCTGTACTGAAATTCAACTGAGTTCCTAATTCTCCAAACAACGTTTTCCAAAAAGCCGAGGTAAATTTTACATCACAGTCTGAAATTATTGTTTTAGGTAACCCATGTAGCCTAAATATATTCTGCATGAAGATATGGGCAATCTGCACAACTCTATAGGTAGATTGCACAGGTATAAAATGTGCCGATTTACTTAATTTGTCCACCACCACCATGATGGAATCGTTATTTTTCTTTGTTTTGGGCAAACCCGTTATGAAGTCCATGGAGATGGTTTCCCACTTCCATTTCGGAATGGGTAATGGTTGTAATAACCCTGCAGGATGTTGGTGCTCTACCTTAACTTGTTGGCACTCTAGACAACATGCCAAATACTCCACCACATCCTTTTTCATACCTGGCCAATAATACTCCTTCCGGAGTGCTGTTATCATTTTCTGATATCCTGGGTGTCCAGCATATTCAATTTTATGAAATTCTTCCAAATCAAGTTTTTAATGATGTTTTGATGGGGCACATACAACCTCCCCTGATAATACAACATTCCAGCAGCATCTAAAGCATAACCCAGCTGTTTTTCCTTATTGGTGGGTGTTGTACCTGTTATTTTATTTGTTGATATATCGTATCTTGCTCTACTTCCCTTTTAACCAACTCTGCAAAGGGGCTTTTCCATTCGCTGGAAGAAATATCGTATAAACATTACCATTTTTGACTTAAAGAGTCTGCCACCCAGTTCTCTTTCCCTTTCAAATGCTTGATTTCGAAATAAAAACCACTTAGAAAATCCACCCACTGTGCTTGCCTAGCATTGAAGGTGGGCTGGCTAAAATAATGGGTTAGACTGTGGTGTTCTGTCAATAGTAAAAATTTCCTTCCCAAAGGTAATGTCACCACATTTTCAAGGCGTGAATGATGGCTGCCAATTCTAGATCATAAGCAGAATATTTCTGCTCATGCTCTTTCAGTTTCCTAGACTTGTAAGAAATTACCTTCCCTTCTTGCATCAACATGCCTCCTACACCCTCTTTGCTTGCATCAGTGCACACCACATAATCTTTGCTGGGATCAGCTATGGTTAGAATGGGTGCGGTGGTGAGTAGATGCTTAAGCCACTCAAAACCTTTTTTTCATTCTGGGGTCCATCTAAAAGCTCTTCCTTTTTTCTGTAAGGAAGTGATAGGATACGCTACTCTTGAGAATCCTTCTAGAAATCGTCTATAATAACCGGCTAATCCTATGAAGGATCTAATGTCTGCCACATCCTTTGGTATGGGCCATTCCATTATTGTCTTTATCTTTTCGGGGTCCACCGTGATCCCTTCTTTCTTGATTATATGCCCCAAGTATTGTATTCCTCCTTAAAGAAGTCGCACTTGCTAAACTTGGAATATAACTGGAGTTCTCAGAGGGTCTGCAGCATGAATCTGAGGTGCTCCTTGTGCTCTTCAATAGTGCGGGAATATATCAGTATGTCATCAATAAAGATCAGCACAAATCTATCCAGATATTGATGAAATATGTTGTTCATTAAACACATAAAAGTCGCAGGGGCGTTAGTTAACCCAAAGGGTAGCACCACAAACTCGTAATGTCCATACCTTGTTCTAAAAGTAGTTTTAGCTATGTCTTCTTCCTTAATCCTAATTTGGTGATACCCCGATCACAAATCGATCTTGGAAAATATTGTTTCTCCCTTCACTTGATCGAAAAGTTCATCAATCCAGGGTAAAGGATACTTATTTTTTATTGTTAATTTATTCAACTGATGGTAATCTATACACATGCGTAGGGTCCTGTCCTTTCTCTTAACGAGCAATACCGAAACTCCCCAGGGAGACACACTAGGGAAAATGTAGCTTTTGTCTAACAATTCCTGTAACTGCATTTTTAACTTTGTCAACTCAGGTGTACTCATTCTGTAGGGTGCTCCGGATAGCGAGGCTGCCCTAGTACCAATTCAATAGTAAAGTCTATATCTCTCTTAGGTCGCAGTTTTGGAATCTCCTCCGGAAACACATCAGCAAATTCTTGTATCATAGGGATGTTGTCCAATGTAGCTGTTTTATCTTTGGAGTTAGCATAGGCCACTTCAATGGCATAAATCTGACACCCCTTCCTAATGCATTTTGCTAACTGAGAGGTAGTTATTGGCCAAATCTGCACTGGTTGCTTAATCCCCTACATCTCCTGCCTTACTCCAAGTTCATCCCTGTAATAGATAGTCTTTGTTTTACAGTTGACTAGGGACTAGTGTTTTTCTAACCAGTCCATGCCAATTAGGACATCATATGAACCAAGGGGAAGCACATTTAAATCTGCCTTCACTCATTGTCCTGCTATCTTTAAGGGGCAGTTATTGACCTTAGCAAGTACTCTTCACCTTACCGTTGTACTAACCATGGGTTTTTAAATTAACAGGTTGCAATTTACAATGCTCCACAATCTTAGAGACTAATATAACTTAATGTGGCTCCAGGATCGATTAAAACAGTTACAGTAAGGTCTGAAATTTTACCTTCAAATTCCACCATGGTCAGCTGGTACTTTGCTTGACGATCTTCCAGGGCGGCATTATTCCTTGGTAGACTACGTCCTACGTCACCGACTGCTGATGTTTCATGGAACTGGGAAGCCTATTCGATTCCCTTCCATTGAGGACAATTTTTAACATAATGAGGTCCACCGCAGCCCCAACACTGTACAGGAGGCCTTGCTGTCCCTTCACTGTCTAATTTTCCAAGTGGTTCATTGATCCTACACTCATTGGTTGGCTTTGACCTGAGTAAATTTTTCTATAAATTTCTACTGTTTGACCCTTTGGCAAATCCCTTATTACCTCCACCTCGATTCCCTTTATTATTCCCAGCCAATTTGTTGTTTCTTTTATCAGTCCATCTTTTACCCAAAACCTCTCCCTTCTGTTTACCTTGTTGGTAACAAATTTTGGCTTTACGTATTACTTCGTCCATTGTCTTTGGATTGTCAAACTCAATCCTTTCCCTCATATTCAAGGGCAAACTACTGACAAACCTCTGTACTTTAGCCTTTTCCTCTCTAATATAAGGTACAAAAAGAAGTAATGATGTAAAACAAGCAATATATTCATCCACGATTTGTTGTCCCAGACGCAAGTCATGGAATTCTCTCGCTTTTTCATCATAGAAGCATTCTGTCAGGTACCTTTCCTTAAAATATTTTTGAAATTTTTCCCAGGTAATATTCTGCTCACTTACTCCTCTCACAATCTTGACTTCCTCCCACCACAGGGTGGCTTTCCCTTGTAATTGGAAAATGGCTAACCGTGCCTTGAGGTTGTGATCGTATTCATATAGCTGGAAATATTTGTTCATATTAATCAACCATGCCTCAGTTGCTTCCTCCTGTTCTCCATCAAAGTGTGGCAGTTTGATCTTACGGAATTCCCCTTGCAACTCTATCTGTTGCCTTTTTGATGTCTGTTGCTCGAAAGAGTTATCAGATTGTTCTTCCCATTCTTCATCCCTTCCTTCTGACTCCTCTGGTTCTATGTGGTGATTCTGTTCCTCCGACACCCTTTGCTGCTCAGCACTGGGATTCAGCGGTTGCTGATTCTGCTTGTCTGATAGGCTCTTTAAAATCCTTTCCTGCTCCATGGTTAACCTCACGTTATCCTCCCGTAATCGGGCCATTTCATTTTTCAACTCTTGTACTATCTCTAATATTGCAAGGTTTGTATTGCGAGTCTCCTCTCCAAGTTGTACCCATAATTCTGGGTTATTTCCAGGGCTTGTTGCAGGTCCCTGACCTGCTACAAACCTATGTGGTCCGCTGCCTACCCTTCTCATGTTGGCTATCTTCTGTTTTTCCTGGTCTTAGCCTAAGAAGAGAAACAGAAGAAAGGTTAACACATTAACAATTTTTGTTTTTATTGTTTATATTTTGTGAGTATAAATAGAATTGCAAAATGAAAATATGTGATGAACTCTCTTCAGCTAGTTATTTCCAGAGGCCACAGTTTTGAAAACGTGGCTCTGATACCACTTGTCATATACCCAATTTTTTTTTTTTTTACAATTATAAATATCAGCATTTACATATCCCAAAGTTATTTAATTCGCATTCTTTGTAAACAATTCCAATCTACATATTTCAATGTGATTTAACTCTGCATCCCATCTACGTACGCATAATCCATATATTTATGAAGGTGAACGACCCAACATTTAATCAAGCCACGGTGTGAGTTCAATCTACACCGTCTCTTTTCATGGGAAACGGGTTATGGAACTATGGTCGTCAATATATCCGCCTTGTTGTTGTTAAGTTTGGAGTGCTAATTTAATACCTGCACTACCACTGTACGTGGCATGTGCAGTTCTGACCGATTCTGCTACAGCCTCGGGATCCCATTTGGATCGACGGTGTTGGAGCTGGCTTGCCGATCCAACGGTTGTGGACGGCTCAAACCTATTCACATCACTTGGTCTCCTTTTGGAACTTCATTTTTCTGCCATTTGTTTCTTCTGTCGTTTGGTTGTTGCTCCCGTTCATGGACCTGTTCGCTCCTCAAACTAGGCTTTTGCGAGATAGTGGAAGGTGATCAGAATGCTAAACCTTGGTCTTTGCTCCCAAATCCAGTTTCTGGTAAGTATTTTAATTGTTTGGACTGTGCACATCGCTTTTCCTTATGCGACAACGGTTGAACTTGCCTCATACATTCGGAATTCTTCGTTTTGTTGTCCTGAGCTTACTACATATATCTACCTAATACCATGATCTTTTGCAGGGACCTCTCGTCTCTGCCTTCGAGCTTGGCTTCAAATGGGAACACGGTTCTCCAGAAATGGATTTAATTCTCAAATCCGCGGGTATGAGGGTTTATCCAACCTGGTTATGGTCTTTAAATTGTTTCCCCAGAATACTGTAGTGAGAGGGACCTTACCCTGAATTTGGTATTGTTTATGTAATATGTTACACGAGTTTTAGCTTGCCTGTCGAGACTCTGTTACTCATGCATTATATATATAATTTTTGTAAAGTAATTCGGCTTCGAGGGTTTTTACCTTAGAAGCCCTTTAAGCCGCACAGGCCTATTTGTAAATGTCTTAAGCTGTCATACAACATGACCACTTCTTGAGTTTATATTTCTCTATTAGTGTTGAATGTTGAATGATAATGAGCTCAGGTTTATTGGATAATTTATATATATTGAACATTTGGAACATCCCCTTCCTGGTTAATATATCTGTAAGGTTATATTGTTTTCTCTATGAAATTGTCATGTATTTTGTCTTCCTATTACAACTCTTCAGTTTATTGAACCGCAGAGTTCCATGTGCGGTGCCAAAATATGAATAAATGTATGTTCCATGCTTTAATGTTCTCCTAGTTTCCTCAGTTTATTATTGCACAGAATTACATGTACAATTTCCAATTAACACTGTCTTTCGACTCGCTTATTTGTTACAACCTCTGGATACGCAATCTAGTGGCAGTTATCTATATTTAGTCGTTTAATTCGATCAATGGGTTTGGCAGTAAAGCCGTTGTTAAATTGTTTGTAACGCGACTGTACAGTGTCGCCTCTAATCGGATACTTATCCGGCGTTAACCGGTTTACCTCAGATGAGGGTTTTTAATACCGACATGTTAACTTTGGTGGTTTTTGAGCCACCAGTTAGGAATTAGAAAGCCATTCACTCGAAGGGCGGGGTCGACCTTCAGCGCAAGTCTTCCATCTATCATTTAATATAAATCAATTTTTTTTGTTGAACAGGTTTTTAACTCCAGACCGAAACCCTGCATCCAGGATCCTGGGCACTTGAATTTGTAAATTCCTCCCTCACGGCAAGCAATTTTAACTAGCAACTGTAGAGTGGACAGTGTTGTTCTTTTTTTTTTTTTGTCCCTCAGATAATAACATGGCACCCAGTAAGAGTCTCTTTCACAGTTGACTAAGTTTTTTTTATAATACATCACCACTGTGCAAACATTTAATATAGCTTACTTCACTAACATTTAAATGCTTTTTTAAGCGGTTCAGTCCACTTACCTGTGCCACTGTAACTCGCAACACTTGAGAAGCCGAGATTACCTCTGTTCATCTGCTTCCAATCTGCCACCCGTCCATGAGATTCGTCTTTCAGGACCAGAATCTCCCCCCTAGCTCTCTTGCAGGACCACTGTCCACAGCAAGACATTCGCACTTAGTGCTTGGCTATCTGGTCATCACCAGACTTAGCCATTTTCCTCTTTCTTTCTTTTTTTCTGCCTGTCCCAATAGCACAGACCTTTTCCCCCTTCCCTATTTTCCTCTGGAAGACCTTCCAATTAGGGAAAACATTTAGGGTTGGAATCATGGCAACTGTCTTGCCTCTAACTTTCTCCTTGAGAAGTTGCGAGCTCTTGAAGAAAACATTTTTTTTTTTTTAAAGCAAATATTTTTTAAATTCAAACAGATAATAATATCAATTCAGTTTTCCATTTACCACAGTAAAGTCAAATATTTACATTTATCTCGAGGCATTACATCTATTAACTTGTTTTCCAGTATTTTTGGTTAGTTTATAAAGATAAAGAACTAGAAAATGGGCAAGAATTTTTTTTTATACCAACACATATGGTTTATATTAGAGAAAAGGGACATGTTGAAAGTATATTCTCAATACCTTTTTTCGAATGGTGTTAACATTAGTCATGAGTGGAGACCTAAATTTTATTTTATATAGGTATGAAATATGAGATCTTCTACTCATCCTTATCCTCTAAGCTCTATTTTTTCATCCTGTCTTGAGAGGGTTAATCTAGTGGATATTGCTCCGGTGATAAAATGACTACTAATGTCAATATAAGATTTCAGATATTGGCTATGCTTAAAGGGTTGGATCCCATAAAGGGTTGGATGTGTTCCTTTGGCATGAGGATCTATATGATAGGGTGGAGAGATTCAAAGCTTAAGTGACTTAAGTCATATTTTGTGATTACTTTTCAATTATCTTGGAATTGAGTGAGAAAGTAGAGAAGTCAAAAGATGTCTTCAAATTTAATTTCAAGGAATAATTTTTCTCATTAAAATATCTCCCTTTCAATTAATATATAAAATATTATTCCTCTTTTTGATAAAATATTGTCATTAAAAATTTGATTTATAATAAAATATATCTAAAAATTAAAAATAATATATACAATTTATTTTTTTTTTTTTAAATATCATTTAATATAAAAGTATTTCACTATTAATATAATAGGTTTCTATAGATTTAATATATCCCCCTTCTAATTAAAATATAAAATAACATTTTTCTCTCTTTTGTAATATATTGTTATTAAACCTTTAGTTTATATTAACATTTTTCTAAAAAATAATAATAATATATTTAGTTACACTAATGTGTATATCAATTTTTTTCAATTATTTAATAATATTTAATTTGAATATGAATACCAATTTTTTTAAATTATTTAATAATATATAATTTGAATATGAATACCTTGTTCATTAATTTAAATAATTTAAATTTAAATAATTGTTTAAAAAAATATAAATATATTACTAATATTTGATACAATTTAATTTTCACTTTAAAAGCAAAACAAACAAAATATTTAAAATAAGCATGTGGGGAATTGACCTAAATAAACATAATAAATTAAATTATAATGTTGTAA